>CP136054.1:166878462-169633462 GCA_032464435.1 Aegilops umbellulata | reverse complement strand
CTCCTTCAGGTGCCACCTCCAACCGTGATACAAGAAAGCAGGCACAACCACCACTATCTGCCAAGAGCACACCTGTCGGGCCTGCACAGAGCTCTTCTTCTTCCATGGCATCAACAGGGCACACAAGTGATATTATTTGTCGTCGTTGTAAGGGAAGAGGACACTTTGCGAGAGAATGCAAATCTCAGCATGTGATGATTGCTACTGAGGATGGTGGGTATGAGTCCGCTAGTGACTATGATGAGGAGACTTTGGCTCTTATTACACATGAAGAACACGGTGGAGATGATTCTGATCATGAGACGCAATACATGGCTGCTGAAGATGCTGACAGGTATGAATGTTTAGTTGCTCAACGTGTTTTGAGTGTGCAGGTTACACAAGCTGAGAAAAATCAGAGGCATAATTTGTTCCGTACAAAGGGAGTTGTGAAGGAACGTTCTATTCGCGTCATCATAGATGGAGGGAGCTGCAACAACTTGGCTAGCATGGAGATGGTGGAGAAGCTATCTCTCACCACAAGACCACATCCACATCCTTACTACATCCAATGGTTCAACAACAGCGGCAAGGTTAAGGTAACACGTACTGTTCGTGTGCATTTTAGTATCTCTACATATGCTGATTATGTTGATTGTGATGTGGTACCTATGCAAGCATGTTCCTTATTACTTGGTAGACCATGGCAATTTGATAAAAACTCTGTACACCATGGTAGAAACAATCAGTATACTCTTGTTCATAAGCATATATTACTTTGCTTCCTATGACTCCTGATTCCATTTTGAAAGATGATATTAATAGAGCTAATAAAGCAAAACAGGAGAAAAATAAGAGTGAAAATCAGATTGTGGCAAAAGAATTTGAGCAACAAATGAAGCCTAATAATAAACCATCTGGTGTTGCTTCAGAAATTAAATTGAAAAGTGCATGTTTACTTGCCACCAAATCTGGTATTGATGAGCTAGATTCTAGCAAATCTGTTTGCTATGCTTTTGTGTGCAAAGAGGCATTATTTTCATTCGAGGACGTGCCTTCCTCTTTGCCCCCTACTGTCACTAACATTTCGCAGGAGTTCGCTGACGTCTTTCCACAAGACGTGCCACCGGGGTTACCACCTATTCGAGGGATTGAGCATCAAATTGACTTAATTCCTGGTGCATCACTACCCAACCGTGCACCATACCGTACCAATCCAGAGGAGACGAAGGAGATTATGCGTCAAGTACAGGAGCTGCTCAACAAAGGTTATATACACGAATCTCTTAGTCCTTGTGTTGTTCCTATTATACTAGTGCCTAAAAAGGATGGTACGTCGTGTATGTGTGTTGATTGTAGAGGCATTAATAATATTACTATTCGCTATCGTTATCCTATTCCTAGGCTAGATGATATGCTTGATGAATTGAGTGGTTCTACAATATTCTCCAAAGTTGATTTGCGTAGTGGATACCATCAAATTCGTATGAAATTGGGAGATGAATGGAAAACAACATTTAAAACGAAGTTTGGTTTATATGAGTGGTTAGTCATGCCTTTTGGGTTAACTAATGCACCTAGTACTTTCATGAGACTAATGAACAAAGTTTTACGTGCTTTCATTAGACGATTTGTGGTAGTCTATTTTGATGATATACTAATTTATAGCAAATCTTTGGAAGAACATTTGGAACATTTACGTGATGTTTTTATTGCTCTACGTGATGCACGTTTGTTTCGTAACCTTGGGAAGTGCACCTTTTGCACCGACCGAGTATCTTTTCTTGGCTATGTTGTTACTCCACAGGGAATTGAAGTTGATAAAGCCAAGATTGAAGCTATTGAGAGTTGGCCGCAGCCCAAAACGGTCACATAAGTGAGGAGTTTTCTTGGACTCGCTGGCTTCTATAGGCGTTTTGTGAGAGATTTTAGCACCATTGCTGCACCTCTCAATGAGCTTACAAAGAAGGATGTGCCTTTTGTTTGGGGTACCGCATAGGAAGAAGCCTTCACGATATTGAAAGATAAGTTGACACATGCTCCTTTACTCCAACTTCCTGATTTTAATAGGACTTTTGAGCTTGAATGTGATGCTAGTGGAATTGGATTAGGAGGTGTGTTATTACAAGATGGCAAACCTGTTGCATACTTTTCTAAAAAATTGAGTGGGCCTAGTCTGAACTATTCTACTTATGATAAAGAATTATATGCTCTTGTTCGGACTTTAGAGACATGGCAACATTATTTATGGCCCAAAGAATTTGTTATACATTCTGATCATGAATCTTTGAAACATATTAAAAGTCAAGCTAAACTGAATCGTAGACATGCTAAATGGGTTGAATTCATTGAGACTTTCCCTTATGTCATTAAACACAAGAAGGGTAAAGAAAATGTTATTGCTGATGCTTTGTCTCGTCGCTATACTATGCTTTCACAACTTGACTTCAAAATATTTGGTTTGGAGACCATCAAAGATCAATATGTGCATGATGCTGATTTTAAAGATGTAATGTAGAATTGTAAAGAAGGACGAACATGGAACAAGTTTGTTATTAATGATGGCTTTGTGTTCCGTGCTAACAAGCTATGCATTCCTGCTAGCTCTGTTTGTCTTTTGTTGTTGCAGGAGGCGCATGGAGGAGGATTAATGGGACACTTTGGCATGAAGAAGACGAAGGACGTACTTGCTACACATTTCTTTTGGCCAAAGATGAGACGGGATGTTGAGCGTTTTGTTGCTCGCTGCACTACATGTCAAAAAGCTAAGTCACGACTCAATCCTCATGGTTTATATATGTCTTTGCATGTACCTAGTGTTCCTTGGGAGGATATATCTATGGACTTTGTTTTAGGTTTACCTCGAACAAAGAAGGGGAGGGATAGCATATTTGTTGTCGTGGATAGATTCTCGAAAATGGCACACTTTATACCATGTTATAAAAGCGATGATGCTGTTAATGTTGTTGATTTGTTATTTCATGAAATTATTCGCTTGCATGGTGTGCCAAATACTAGTTTCAGATCGTGATACTAAATTTCTTAGCCACTTTTGGAGATGTTTGTGGGCTAAGTTGGGGACTAAACTGCTTTTTAGTACTACATGTCACCCCCAAACTGATGGACAAACTAAAGTATTCAATAGAACATTGTCTACTATGCTTAGGGTTGTTTTGAATAATAATAAGAAAATGTAGGAAGAATGCTTGCCTCATATTGAATTTGCTTATAATCGTTCGTTGCATTCTACTACTAAGATGTGCCCTTTTGAAATTGTGTATGGTTTCCTACCTCGTGCACCTATTGATTTGTTGCCTCATTCATCTTCAGAGAAGGTTAATTTTGATGCTAAACAACGTGCTGAATTGATTTTAAAAATGCATGAGTTAACTAAGGAAAACATTGAGCGTATGAATGTTAGATATAAACTTGCGGGAGATAAGGGTAGAAAACATGTTGTGTTTGCACCCGGAGATCTTGTTTGGTTACATTTGCGTAAGGATAGATTTCCCAATTTGCGCAAATCAAAGCTAATGCCACGTGTTGCTGGTCCTTTTAAGGTGTTAGAGAAAATAAATGATAATGCATATAAACTTGAGCTACCTGCAGATTTTGGGGTTAGTCCCACTTTTAACATTGCAGATTTGAAGCCTTATTTGGGATAGGAAGATGAGCTTCCATCAAGGATGACTTCATTTCAAGAAGGGGAGGATGATGAGGACATCAATACCATTGTTACACCCACAACCCCTACTGTTACATATACCGGACCAATTACTAGAGCTCGCGCACGCCAATTAAATTACAAGGTACTATAGTTTCTTGGTAATGATTCTAATGTTCATGAGAATATGATGCTGCCTAAATTGGATACATTTGTTTTGATTAAAAATGAAGGGCCTAGCTTGGAGAAGGATGGACATTGGAGCAAGAACAAGCATGGAGTTGATGGCATGCGCTAGGGGAACAAGAACGAAGTTGCAACTGATGATTTCAGGACTTTGAAGCCACCATAAGGAGTGCATGAAGCCTTGGACGAAATATACAAGATGCCACTTCATAAATTTCGTCCAGAGGCTATTCTAGGTGCTGCGTCACCTTATTATTGGGCCAGGCCCATGTAATTTCGAAATACATAAGTATAGGCTGTTTTTAGAGTACGTATGTGTGGGGAAACAAGAGATAGGGTTGGTTTTGGACCCCTTCCCCAAGGGCCACGAAATCCCCCCCCCCTCTTCCTCCATATATACAGCCCTTAGGGCACCGTTTAGACTTTGGGTTTTGTTTAGATTAAAAGTTCGCCATAGCTGCAACTTCGCATACTTCGTTTGTGTTCAACGACCAGACCAAGGCGTCACAGAACCCCACCTTCATTAATAAAGCTTTCCTCTTTTATTCGCAATATCCAGATTGCAATCTCAGTTTCTTGCTTGTTCTTCATTTGCTCGCAGGAAATAGACCCTCGTGGTCAGGTTGATCGTGCTCCGGCGTGGTAAATAACCCCTCGGAAGTTGGTTTAGTGATTGCTAAGGCGCGACGTCTTCGCACGTTCGCAGTCGGATCGTCAAAGTCGACTCCCACAGAAAATGATTGCTATCTCATCGAAACATTGGGACACCTTTGCCTATATCACTCGCCAAAGATGAAGACCAGGGGGCCCACACCCTGTCCACGAGGATTGGGGGCGCTGTCGGATTCTGGGTTCCGACAAACCCTTAAGGTTCGAACTCTGGGGTGCGCGCGGAGATTGTGCCCTCTGCCTCCCCGTCTCGTAAGGACCTAACTACTGCAAGAACAACACAAGAGACACAAGGTTTATACTAGTTCGGGCCACCATTGTGGTGTAATACCCTACTCTAGTTTGTGGTGGGTGGATTGCCTCTTGGGCTGATGAGGAAGAACAGTACAAGGAAGAACGACCTCACGAGGGTCTGTTCTTGGCTAGGGGATGAACTGCTAGGGGGAGTTCGATCGCCTTTCTCTCTCTCTCTCTAGATGCTGGGTTCTATCCCAGCTCATTCCAATCTGCCCCTACCCTGGGGGTGGCTAGTCCTATTTATAGGCGAAGGCCCTGGGCCTCTTCCCAAATATTGAGCGGGAAGGGCGCCAACAATTGGCCAATTTGAAGGGGAACATCTGGTACACTTATCCTGACTAAAGTTGGTCTTCGCCTGCCAAAGGCCGTGCGGTGATGCCGTCCTGGGCTCCATGGTGACCTCCTTCCCTTCGTTGGACTGGTCTTGGTCTCGTTGCACCGAAATGGGTGCCTTTGCTTGATCCTCTCGCCTGCGCTTGCCCCCTTTGCACCAAAGAGGAAAGGGAGACGCTGCGCGGGCAGGCGCCCGCCTGGCACCCTTGGTCGTCATGGCTTGCGTCATGGGCACCTCGTGAGGTGCCCGCCTTGATCTCTCCGCCTCCTCGCGAGCCAGCCTAAGGAGGCCATGCTTGAGGAAGCGCCATGTCGTCCGCCTCGCGAGGCTTGGCCCCTCGCGAGGGTCTTGAGCCTCGTGCTGATGGAGATGGGCCATAATGGGCCCCCATTTGAGCCACGCCGCATGCCGCAGGCAAGCAAGTCTGGGGACCCCCGTTCCCAGAACACCGACAGTAGCCCTCGGGCCCAAGGCGCGCATGGACTTTGTCATGCCGAGAGGCGAAAGGGCAAGGGCGAAGCGTCGCGGGCCCTAACAGCCTGCGGCCTTGGGCGCCGCGTGGCGGTTTGACAGGACGTGGGCGTCTCCACTTCCCCACGACGCCTCGGCAACTGCATGACTTGTCTAGTCCCTGCATGCATAGATACGGGTCATTATTACCTGCGATCGTGGTGCTTGACGGTTGGTCTTCCGGCTATAAGTGCGAGGCCACACAAGCTCCACCAGTCCATCCCTTCCCACTTATCTTCTTCTCCCTCTCCTTCGCCGCCGCCGCTCGCATGGCTCCGAAGAGGTTCTCAGCTGCGGAGAAGGGGAAGGCTAGTCGGGCGGGGCCCGACTCCCCTCCGGCCAAGCGCGGCCGGGGTCGTCCCCGCAAGCATCCTGCGGTCCCCGTTGTGGCTCCATGCGGACACAGGGGTGGTTCTCCGCGTGGTGGTGAGCGCTCGGCTGCCATGGAGAGGCAGGTTGTGGTTGCGCGGCCTCCCAGGCCGCGCTTTCACTCGGTGGAGGTGCTGCCGGAGTTCGTCGTGTGGTCGGCGGACCCGACCAGCACCTGGCTCCAGCTCCCTCGCTTCTTCATCAGCGAGCTGCCGGCCGGCGCCCGGTGCGGCTTCTAGCTCCAGGCTGACGGCTGCTGCAGTAGGGCCTCTTGGGTCTCGCTCGAGGTCTCCCCTTCTGGGAATGGGGCCCTGACCCGCGGCTGGCAAACGTTTGCCCGCGCGCGCGGCCTAGGCGAGCGGTGCACCCTGCACTTCAAGTTCGACGGCGACAACACCCTCTACGTGAGGGTGCTTGGGGAAGATGGTCGCCGCGCAGGATGCTGCCCTGAGGACGACGACGAAGGAGACAGCGCCCGCTCTGCTGGCGGCGCCCGAGGCTCCCCAAGCTTCGCCTACTCCCCTTCAGGCGGCTCCTCCAGCGGTGGCCGCAGCCAGCCCCCTCGCCTCCACGCCTGCTTGGGGGTGGCTGTTCATCCGCCCGTCATCGCGCTCCGGTGAAGCGCGAGAGGGAGTCCGCCTGAGCTCCGGAGGCATCCGGTGTCGCCTTAGTAGGCCGATGCCGGGCGGGTCGCGCCGGGCTCGCCCTTTCCTTTTCCTTTTGCTCCCTGTGTAAGATAGGACAGCTGCGTGGAGCCCCGTGGGGGCGTGTTTAAGAATTATTGCCGTTGTAGCCATTACCTTAATTTTGTTGTTGCGTTTCACAACTATTTGCCCTCGCGTAGGTAGTTTACAGCCCCAGCCGGGGGGCGACCGACCCAGGTCCTGTGCGCATGTCGCGGTGCCCGAGGGGCACGGACCAGAGGGGTGCTCCTGTAGAGAGCCCGGGCCGTGAAACCTTTAAACGGCTAGAGCAGAAACGCTCGCGAGGGCGTTCGAGCCCCATCCCTCGCGAGGCCTTCATGAGAGAAAATCAGAACGAGGAGCGAAAATCGACAAACCACAAATCAACAACGGCGATAATTTCGATAAGACTTCAAATGCAAGTAAAACACGCCAAATGCGGAAAGCAAATGAAAAAGCCGCGTCCGGCACCTAGTCTAGTCTTCGACGTCTTCTCACCAGCGCGGAGCTAAGTGCTGCCACTGGGCGTGGGAGGGAGCCCCAGGGCCTGAGGCCGGCGCTCCTGAGACTCCGGGGCGTGTACAGCCCCACTCATTATTACGTGAGAGTGTCACGGGATGGCGAGCTTCACAGGCATTGGCCTTCTTCACAGGCTCCGGGCCTTTCTCCTTAGAGGTAATGAGCTTCACAGGCATTGGCCTTCTTCACAGGCTCCGGGCCTTTCTCCTTAGAGGTAATGAGCTTCACAGGCATTCGCCTTCTTCACAGGCTCTGGGCCTTTTCCTAAAAGAGACGATCTTCACAGGCGTTTGCCTTCTTCACAGGCTCAGGGCCTTTTCCAAAAAGAGAAGGTCTTCATAGGCGTTCGCCTTCTTCACAGGCTCAGGGCCTTTTCCAAAAAGAGAAGGTCTTCACAGGCGTTTGCCTTCTTCACAGGCTCAGGTCCTTTTCCAAAAAGAGAAGGTCTTCACAGGCGTTCGCCTTCTTCACAGGCTCAGGGCCTTTTAGAGGTAGAACCTCCGGAGGTGCTGGATGTTCCACGCGTTCTGGATCGGCTCCCCCTCTTGAGTCTCCAAGCGCACGGAGCCAGGCCTGGAAACATGAACAACCTTGAACGGGCCCTCCCACATGGGAGAGAGCTTGTGCAGCCCTTCCCTGGAGAGGACCCGCCTGAGTACGAGGTCTCCTACCTCGAGGGTCCTAGGGCGGATGTTGCGGCAGTGATATCGTCGTAGCGCTTGCTGGTACCTTGCCGCTCGCAGCACGGCTTCCCGGCGGCATTCCTCCCCCAGCACGAGGTCCATCCCCCGCATGGCGTCCTGCTGCGCCTCGTCGAACGCCAGGACCCGCGCGGAGCGACGCCTGACCTCGTGAGGAAGGACTGCTTCAGCTCCATAGACCAGGAAGAACGAGGTTTCCCCGGTTGGCTTGGTCGTGGTCGTGCGGATGGACCACAGCACGGATTGGAGCTCGTCGTACCAACCCCTGCCGCAGGCCTCCAGCTTCTTCTTGAACGTCCTGGTCTTGAGGCCTCTCAGGACCTCCGCGTTGGCTCGTTCGGCTTGCCCATTGCTTCACGGGTGTGCCACCGAAGCGTAGCATATCTGCGTTCCAAGGTTAGCACAGTATGTTTTGAAGAGATTACTGGTGAACTGCGAACCGTTGTCTGTGATGATGCGGTTCGGCACCCCGAACCGGCTCACGATACCCCTGATGAACTTGACCGCGGAGCCTGCGGGGATGGTACGGACGGCCTCCACCTCTGCTCACTTGGTGAACTTGTCAATGGCGACGTAGAGGTAACGGTAGCCCCCTGGCGCCCGAGGGAACGGGCCAAGAATATCCAACCCCCAAACTACGAATGGCCACGAGAGGGGTATAGTCTGCAGGCTCCCCGCTGGTTGATGGATCTGCTTGGAATGGAACTGGCAGGCCTCATAAGCCTTTACTAATTCGATCGCGTCGTTGAGCGCGGTGGGCCAATAGAACCCACTATGGAATGCCTTGCCGACGAGGGTTCGTGATGATGAGTGGTGTACACAGTCTCCGCCGTGTATGTCCCCCAGTAGTTCCCTTCCTTGCTCCCTGGAGATGCAGCGCAGAGATACGTCGTTGGGTCGCTTCCGGTAGAGTTCTCCGTCTCTGATGCAGTATGTCGTGGCCTGCCGCGCCACACGTTCTGCTTCCTCTTCCTTCTCTGGCAGGGTCCCATGCGTCAGGTAATTCCGGAGCTCGGTGATCCAGCGTTCCTCCTGAGGTTCCATCGCCAGGAGCAAACGTGCTCCTGAGGTCGGCCCGCAGGCCGGGGCTCCCGAGGCTGGCGGCTGAGGGAGCTCCTCTCGAGGCTGGGCCGTGCTTGACAGCGTTGGCTGCGCTGAAGGCTTGAAGAGCCGTTCTTTGAAGACGCCTGGCTCCTGCGGCAGCCGCCTGGACGCCCGTCCGGCTATGTCGTCAGCTTCTTGGTTGGTGCCACGGGGCACGTGCTTCAGCTCCAGCCCCCAGAACTGCTTTTCCATCATGCGGACCTCTGCTAGGTAGGCCTCCATGTGTTCATCCTTCGGCTCGTACACCTTGTTGGAGAAGTTGACTAGGAGCTGCGAGTCGCCTTTGACGGTGAGGCGCTTTACTCCCAGGGCCGCTGCGGCCTTCAACCCGGCTATCAGTCCCTCATATTCTGCTATGTTGTTGGAGACCTTTTCTCCTTGCTGGAAACAGAGTTGTACTTCATAGCAAAGCTTATCCTGAGTGGGTGATATCAGCACAGCACCAGCCCCCGCGCCGTGCCTGGAGAATGCCCCGTCGAAGTACATGACCCAGCCTTCCGGCGCCTCGCTCCCTGGGGAGAGGGAGCGATCCTCGTCATCCTTGAGGCCTGGCGCCTCTGTCCATTCCGCCACGAAATCTGCCAATGCGGCTCCCTTGATGACCCTAGTTGTGCTGAACTCGAGCTGAACCGCTTGCAACTCTATGTTCCACTCAGCGACCCTTCCGGCTGAGTTAGGGCTCCTGAGCACCCTCTCCAGGGGGTACGATGAGACGACCTTGATCGGGTGAGCTTGGAAGTAGTGCCGCAGCTTGCGCGAGGCCACCAGCAGCGCGAGGAGGAGCTTCTGAGGCATCGGGTACCGTGCCCTCGCGTCCCGTAGCACCGTGCTAACAAAGTAGACAGGGTGCTCAACAAGGCTGAGGGCAGCTTGGGTCGCGGCGCCCTCAGGAGGTGAGGGCACCTCGCGAGATGCTGTGGCCTCGGGAGGTGGACCATCCGGGCATGCTGCCTCTCCTGTCTCCAGTGCGTCCCTCGGCAGCTGACTCTCTTCATCTGTAGTTTCGGCTCCCTCGAGCTTTCCCTGTTCCCGTCTTGTCTGGCCTCGGGCTGCCGTTGTGGTCTTGGACTCGCACTCCTCCCTAACCGCCACCAGTGTCGCGCTGGCAGTGTAGGGGGTGGCGGCAAGGTAAAGCAGCAGAGGCTCTTGAGGGCGTGGAGCCACCATGACTGGGGGACTGGTTAGGTACCTCTTGAGATCTTGAAACGCCCTATCTGCCTCTTCAGTCCATTCAAAGGGTCCCTTTTTCTTCATCGGCTGAAAGAAAGGCAGCGCTCGTTCCCCCAGCTTGGATATAAAGCGCCCTAGCGCGGTCACACGCCCAGTGAGCTTCTGCATTTCTCTGAGGGTCTTTGGCGGGCTCATGTCCTCGACCGCCTTGACCTTCTCGGGGTTGGCCTCGATGCCACGGTGAGATACGAGGAATCCCAAAAGCTTGCCCGAGGGAACGCCAAACACACATTTCTCCGGGTTGAGCCGCAGGTTCACTGCGTCGAGGCTCGCGAAGGTCTCCTCCAGGTCTTGTATCAGGGTCTTGGCCTCTCGAGATTTCACCACAATGTCATCGACGTATGCTTCAACATTCTTCCCGAGCTGCGGGCCCAAGGTGATGTGCATCAGCCGCTGAAAGGTTGCCCCTGCGTTGCGTAGTCCAAATGGCATGCATGTATAGCAGTATACCCCGCAAGGGGTCAAGAAGGCGGTCTTCTCAAAGTCTTCTATCGCCATCTTGATCTGGTGATATCCGGAGAAGGTATCCAAAAAGCACAGCAGGTCGCACTCGGCGGTGGAATCGACGATCTGGTCGATGCGAGGGAGCGGGAATGGATCTTGCGGGCATGCCTTGTTGAGGTTGGTGAAGTCGACACACATGCGTTCCTCCCCCCCTTTCTTGGGCACAACGACAGGGTTGGCCAACCAATCTGGGTACCAGACCTCGCGAATGACTCCAGCGGCTTCTAACTTGCGGGTCTCTTGGACGATGAAGGCCTGCTTCTCTGTGGACTGTCGCCTGGCTTTCTGCTTCACGGGACGCACATTTGGGCACACGTTGAGGTGGTGCTCGATGACGTCCCTGGGGATCCCTGCCAACTGATCGGGCTCCCAAGCAAACACTTTCTTGTTTGCACGCAGGAACTTGACCAAGGCCTCCTCCTGCTCAGGCCCCAGGTTGGCGCCAATGGTGAAAGTGGCGCTGGAGGACCCGTCCTCGTCGACGAGTATCTGCTTGGTTTCCACCTTGTCCTGAGTGAACAACTGCTTCTTCTTGGTAGGCGCAGCCCCCTTGGGCTCAGTGCTCCCTGCGTCGGCGGGCTGTGCCGATGCCGCCGTCTTGAAGGCGAGCTTGAGTACTCGCAGGACGTCCCCAGTGTCTCCGTGCATGGTGAGGGTACCGTTGCTCCCGAGCATCTTCATGAGGTTGTACGCCGGGTGCGTGGCGGCCATGAACTGAGCCAGTGTCGGGTAACCGAGGATGGCGTTGTAAGGGAGGCCGATGGGGGCGATGTCGAAGTCGACCATCTCCATGCGGAAGTTGTCGTAGGTGCCAAAGGTCATCGGGAGCCGGATCTGTCCCAAGGAGTCGGACGACCCGCCCCCGACGCATGAGAAAGATCGGCTGGGTTGCAACCACTCCCGGGGTATGCGGAGGAGGTTGAAGGTCTCGGCCGAAAGCACGCTGAGGCCCGCGCCGCCATCGACGAGGGTTCTGGTGACGGCCACCTGGCAGATGGTGGGGGTGCACAACAGGGGGAGCGCGCCCAAGCCGGCCAAGTTAGCGGGGTGGTCCTCCGAGCTGAAGGTCAGGCCAACCCCGCGCGCCGCCCGGTCCGTGGGAGCCCCCTGCCGTGCGGAAACGACGCCGATCTGGCGGGCAAACGGCTTGACGTGGCGGCTCGTTGGTGGCGCCTGCGAGCCGCCCAGGAGGGCCGCGACGACCGGGAGCGTCGACGTTGTGGTGCGGCAGCCCGGTCGCATAGACAGGCGCCGGGGTGGTGCTTGTTGCTCGCCTCCCGTCGGGCCGGTGGTGGTGTTGACGGCGGGCGACGGGGAACGGCGAGGACGTCCACCAGCGAGGGCCGCTGGCGTGGCGCGAGCTCTTCGCGCGCCGTACATGGATGCGGTAGCCGGGGGAGAACGGAGCGGTGGAAGGCAGATTCCGGCGCACCCCTACCTGGCGCGCCAAATGTCGGATTCTGGGTTCCGGCAGACCCTTAAGGTTCGAACTCTGGGGTGCGCGCGGAGATTGTGCCCTCTGCCTCCCCGTCTCGTAAGGACCTAACTACTACAAGAACAACACAAGAGACACAAGGTTTATACTAGTTCGGGCCACCATTGTGGTGTAATACCCTACTCTAGTTTGTGGTGGGTGGATTGCCTCTTGGGCTGATGAGGAAGAACAGTACAAGGAAGAACGACCTCGCAAGGGTCTGTTCTTGGCTAGGGGATGAACTGCTAGGGGGAGTTCGATCGCCCTTCTCTCTCTCTCTAGATGCTGGGTTCTATCCCAGCTCATTCCAATCTGCCCCTACCCTGGGGGTGGCTAGTCCTATTTATAGGCGAAGGCCCTAGGCCTCTTCCCAAATATTGAGCGGGAAGGGCGCCAACAATTGGCCAATTTGAAGGGGAACATCTGGTACACTTATCCTGACTAAAGTTGGTCTTCGCCTGCCAAAGGCCCTGCGGTGACGCCGTCCTGGGCTCCATTGTGACCTCCTTCCCTTCGTTGGACTGGTCTTGGTCTCGTTGCACCGAAATGGGTTCCTTTGCTTGATCCTCTCGCCTGCGCTTGCCCCCTTTGCACCAAAGAGGAAAGGGAGACGCTTCGCGAGCAGGCGCCCGCCTGGCACCCTTGGTCGTCATGGCTTGCGTCATGGGCACCTCGTGAGGTGCACGCCTTGATCTCTCCGCCTCCTCGCGAGCCAGCCTAAGGAGGCCGTGCTTGAGGAAGCGCCATGTCGTCCGCCTCGCAAGGCTTGGCCCCTCGCGAGGGTCTTGAGCCTCGTGCTGATGGAGATGGGCCATGCTGGGCCCCCATTTGAGCCACGCCGCAGGCCGCAGGCAGGCAAGTCTGGGGACCCCCGTTCCCAGAACGCCGACAGGCGCCCCCCTAGGGCGCACCCCCTACCTCGTGGGCCCCCTAGAGACCTCCCAACCCAACTCCAACTCTATATAATTGCTTTCGGGAAGGAAAAATAGGAGAGAAGAAATCATCGTGTTTTACGATACGGAGCCGCTGCCAAGCCCTAAAACCTCTCGGGATGGCTGATCTGGAGTCCGTTCGGGGCTCCGGAGAGGGGGATTCGTCGCCGTCGTCATCATCAACCATCCTCCATCACCAATTTCATGATGCTCACCGCCGTGCGTGAGTAATTCCATCGTAGGCTTGCTGGACGGTGATGGGTTGGATGAGATTTATCATGTAATCGAGTTAGTTTTGTTAGGGTTTGATCCCTAGTATCCACTATGTTCTGGGACTGATGTTGCTATGACTTTGCTATGCTTAATGCTTGTCACTAGGGCCCGAGTGCCATGATTTCAGATCTAAACCTTTTATGTTTTCATGAATATATGAGAGTTCTTGATCCTATCTTGCAAGTCTATAGTCACCTACTATGTGTTATGATCCGGCAACCCCGAAGTGACCATAATCGGGACCACTCCCGGTGATGACCATAGTTTGAGGAGTTCATGTATTCACTATGTGCTAATGCTTTGTTCTGGTTCTCTATTAAAAGGAGGCCTTAATATCCCTTAGTTTCCAATAAGACCCCGCTGCCATGGGAGGGTAGGACAAAAGATGTCATGCAAGTTCTTTTCCATAAGCACGTATGACTATATTCGGAATACATGCCTACATTACATTGATGAATTGGAGCTAGTTCTGTGTCACCCTATGTTATGACTGTTACATGATGAACCGCATCCAGCATAATTATCCATCACTGATCCGATGCCTACGAGCTTTCCATATACTAGTTTATGCTTATTTACTTTCCCGCTGCTACTGTTACAATCACTACAAAATACCAAAAACATTACTTTGCTTTCATTACTCTTCTGTTACCGTTGCCACCACTATCATATTACTTTGCTACTAAATACTTTGCTGCAGATACTAAGTTTCCAGGTGTGGTTGAATTGACAACTCAGCTGCTAATACTTGAGAATATTCTTTAGCTCCCCTTGTGCTGAATCAATAAATTTGGGTTGAATACTCTACCCTCGAAAGCTGTTGCGATTCCCTATACTTGTGGGTTATCAAGTAGCACATAAATTAGGGTTTAAGCTTCTGTCACTCTAGCAACCCATCATCTAATAACTACTCCACAATGCATTCCCTTAGGCCCTAATAAGGTGAAGTGCCATGTAGTCGACGTTCACATGACACCACTAAGGGAGTCACAACATACATATCATCAAAATATCGAACACATATCAAGTTCACGTGATTACTTGCAAAAAGATTTCTCCCGTGACCTCAAGAACAAAAGTAACTACTCACAAATGATAATCATGCTCAAGATCAGAGGGGTATTAAATAGCATAATGGATCTGAACATATAATCTTCTGAAGGAAATACGCCCTAGAGGCAATAATAGAGTTATTATTTTATATTTCCATATATCATGATAAATGTTTATTATTCATGATAGAATTGTATTAACCGGAAACCTAAATACATGTGTGAATACATAGACAAACATTGTGTCCCTAGTGAGCCTCTACTTAACTAGCTCGTTGATCAAAGATGGTTAAGGTTTCCTAACCATGGACATGAGTTGTCATTTGATAACGGTATCACATCATTAGGAGAATGATGTGATGGACATGACCCATCCGTTAGCTTAGCATATTGATCGTTCAGTTTTATTGCTATTGATTTCTTCATGTCAAATACATATTCCTTCGACTATGAGATTATGCAACTCCCGGACACCGTAGGAATACCTTGTGTGCTATCAAACATCACAACGTGACTGGGTGATTATAAAGATGCTCTATAGGTATCTCCGAAGGTGTTTTTTGGGTTGGCATAGAACGAGATTAGGATTTGTCACTCCGAGTATCGGAGAGGTATCTCTGGGCCCTCTCGGTAATGCACATCATAAGAAGCCTTGCAAGCAAAGTGAATAATGAGTTAGTTACAAGATGATGTATTATGGAACGAGTAAAGAGACTTGCCTGTAACGAGATTCAACTAGGTATGTGGATACTGACGATCAAATCTCGGGCAAGTAACATACCGATGACAAAGGGAATAATGTATGTTTTCATAACGGTTCGACCGATAAAGATATTCATAGAATATGCAGGAACCAATATGAGCATCCAGGTTCCGCTATTGATTATTGATCGGAGAGGTGTCTCGGTCATGTCTACATAGTTCTCGAACCCGTAGGGTCTGCACGCTTAACGTTCGATGACGATTTAGTATTATATGAGTTATGTGATTTGGTGATTGAATATTGTTAGGAGCCTAGGATGATGTCACGTACATGAGGAGGAGTCTCGAAATGGCCGAGAGGTAAAGATTGATATATAGGACGACAATATTCGGACACCGAAAGTGTTCCGGAGTGTACCGGGTACATATAGGGTCACCGGAAGGGGTTCCGGACACCCCCGGCAAAGATACGGGCTTAATGGGCCAAGGAAGGGACAAACCAGCCCACGAGGGGCTGGTGTGCCCCTCCACCAAGCCGGCCAACCCTAGGGAAAGGAAAGGGGGAGGGCAAGTCCCTCCTTTCTTCCCTTCCTCAATGGAGAAAGGAAAGGGGGGCGAACTAGGGCAGGAGCCCAAGTGGGATTCGGCCCCACTGGGTCACCCCTTGGCATCTCCCCTCTCCCTCCTACCTATATATATGAGGAGGGGGCGCCTAGAACACACACCAACAATTGTTAGCCGTGTGCGGCGCCCCCCCTCCACAATTTACGCCTCCGGTCATATCTTCGCAATGCTTAGGCGAAGTCCTGCGCGGATCACTCCACCATCACCATCACCACGCCGTCGTGCTGATGGAACTTATCTTCTTTCTCGACACTTTAGCTGGATCAAGAGGACGAGGGACGTCATCGAGCTAAACGTGTGCAGAACTCGGAGGTGCCATACGATCGGTGCTTGATCGGTCGGATCTAGAAGAAGTTCGACTACATCAACCGTGTTATCAAATGCTTCCGCTTTCGGTCTACGAGGGTATGTGGACACACTCTCCCCCTCTCCTTGCTATGCATCTCCTAGATATATCTGGCGTGAGCGTAGGAATTTTTTTGAAATTGCATGCTATGTTCCCCAACAGTGGCATCCGAGCCAGGCATGCGTAGATGATACGCACGAGTGGAACACAAAGAGTTGTGGGCGATGATTGATATGTCCATTTTGCATCATGCTTTTATATCGATATTTATCGCATTATGGGTTGTTACTTCACTTTATGTCACAATACTTATGGCAATTCTCTCTTATTTCACAAGGTTTACATAAGGAGGGAGAATGCCGACAGCTGGAATTCTGGGCTAGCAAAGGAGCAAATATTAGAGACCTATTCTGTGCAACTCCAAAAGTCCTGAAACTCCACGGAATACCTTAAAATAAATAATGAAAAATACCTGCCAAAGATGAAGGCCAGGGGGCCCACACCCTGTCCACGAGGGTGGGGGGCGCCCCCCGCCCCCCCTAGGGCGTGCCCCCTACCTCGTGGGCCCCCTGGTGGCTCTCCGACGCCCATCTTCTGCTATATGAAGTCTTTCGTCGAGAAAAAAATAAAGAAGCAACCTTTCGGGATGAGACTCCGCCGCCACGAGGCAGAACCTTGGCAGAACTAATCTAGAGCTCCGACAGAGCTGTTCTGCCGGGGATACTTCCCTCTGGGAGGGGGAAATCATCGCCATTGTCATCACCAATGCTCCTCTCATCAGGAGAGGGCAATCTCCATCAACATCTTCACCAGCACCATCTCATCTCCAAACCCTAGTTCATCTCTTGTATCCAATTCTTGTCTCCAAGTCCGGGATTGGTGCTAGTAGGTTGCTAGTAGTGTTGATTACTCCTTGTAGTTGATGCTAGTTGGTTTATTTGGTGGAAGATCATATGTTCAGATCCTCTATGCATATTATTACCCCTCTGATTATGAACATGAATATGCTTTATGAGTAGTTATGTTTGTTCCTGAGGACAAGGGAGAAGTCTTGCTATTAGTAGTCATGTGAATTTGGTATTCGTTCGATATTTTGATAAGATGTATGTTGTCTAGCCTCTAGTGGTGTTATGTGAACGTCGACTACATAACACTTCACCATTATTTGGGCCTAGAGGAAGGCATTGGGAAGTAATAAGTAGATGATGGGTTGCTAGAGTGATAGAAGCTTAAACCCTAGCTTATGCGTTGCTTCGTAAGGGGCTGATTTGGATCCATATGTTTCATGCTATGGTTAGGTTTACCTTAATACTTTTGTTGTAGTTGCGGATGCTTGCAATAGAGGTTAATCATAAGTGAGATGCTCGCTCAAGCAAGAACAACACCCAAGCAGCGGTCTACCCACATATCAAATTATCAAAGTACCGAACGCGAATCATATGAACGTGATGAAAACTAGCTTGACGATATTCCCATGTGTCCTCGGGAGCACTTTTCCTTATATAAGAGTTTGTTCCATCTTGTCCTTTTCTATAAAAAGGATTGGGCCACCTTGCTGCACTTTATTTAATTTTGTTACTTGTTGCTCGTTACAATTTATCTTGTCACAAAACTATCTGTTACCACTTATTTCAGTACTTGCAGAGAATACCTTGCTGAAAACCGCTTATCATTTCCTTCTGCTCCTCGTTGGGTTCAACACTCTTACTTATCGGAAGGACTATGATAGATCCCCTATACTTGTGGGTCATCAAGACTCTTTTCTGGCGTCGTTGCCGGGGAGTGTAGCGCCTTTGGTAGGTGGAATTTGGTAAGGAAAAATTTATATAGTGTGTTGAAATTTGCAGTCACTTGTTACCATGGAAAGTGATCCTTTGAGGAGCTTGTTCGGGGTATCTTCACCCCGTCCAATAGAGCAAAGAGTTGCTCCTCAACCTACTGAACCTATTGAAGATGAAACTCGTTTTGAATTTCCTTCGGGTATGATGGAAAAACTGCTAGCTAATCCTTTTACAGGAGATGGAACAAAGCATCCTGATGAGCACTTAATATATGTGGATGAAGTTTGTGGATTATTTAAGCTTGCAGGTATATCCGATGATGTTGCTAAGAAGAAGGTCTTCCCTTTATCTTTGAAGGGAGACGCATTGACATGGTATAGGCTATGTGATGATACGAGATCATGGAACTATAGAAGATTGAAATTTGAATTTCATCAAAAGTATTATCCTATGCATCTTGTTCATCGTGATCGCAATTATATATATAATTTTTGGCCTTGTGAAGGAGAAAGCATCGCTCAAGCTTGGGGGGCTTAAATCAATGTTATATTCATGCCCCAATCATGAGCTCCCAAGAGAAACAATTATTCAAAACTTTTATGCTCGGCTTTCTGAAAATAATCGCACCATGCTCGATACTTCTTGTGCTGGCTCTTTTATGATGAAGACTATTGGATTTAAATGGGATTTATTGGATAGAATTAAACGCAACTCTGAAGATTGGGATCTCGACGAAGGTAAGGAGTCAGGTATGACACCTAAGTTTGATTGTGTTAAATCTTTTATGGATACCGATATTTTCCGTAAGTTTAGCACTAAATATGGACTTGACTCTGAGATAGTAGCTTCTTTCTGTAAATCTTTTGCTACTTATGTCGATCTCCCCAAGGAGAAGTGGTTTAAATATCATCCTCCCATAGAAGTAAAAGTAGCTGCACCTATTAAAGTTGAAGAAATGACTGTCACTTATAATGATCCTATTGTTCCTACTTCTTATGTTGAGAAACCACCTTTCCCTGTTAGAATAAAGGATCATGCTAAAGCTTCAACTGTGGTTCGTAAAAGCAATATTAGAACTTATACACCCCCTGAGCAAGTTAAAGTAGAACCTAATATTGCTATTGTTAAAGATCTCTTGTCTGATAATATTGATGGGCATGTTATTCAGTTCTGCGATGAAACTGCTAGAATTGCTAAACCTTGTGCTAAAGATAAACATAGACCTGTGGTAGGCGTGACTGTTATTTCTGTTAAAATATGAGATCATTGTTATCATGACTTATGTGACATGGGTGCTAGTGCTAGTGCAATACCCATTGATTTATACAAAAATTATGCATGACATTGCACCTGTTGAGTTAGAAGAAATTGATGTCACTATTAAACTTGCCAATAGGGATACTATATCACCAGTGGGAATTGTTAGAGATGTTGAAGTCTTGTGTGCGAAAACTAAATATCCTGCTGATTTTCTTGTTCTTGGTTCCCCACAAGATAGCTTTTGCCCCATTATATTTGGTAGACCCTTCTTGAACACTGTTAATGCAAGGATAGATTGCGGAAAGAATGTTGTTACTATTGGCTTGGATGATATGATTCATGAGTTTAATTTCTCTAAATTTAGTAAACAACATCATGAGGAAGAATTGCCTAGTAAGGATGAAATTATTGGTCTTGCTTCTATTGTTGTACCTCCTAGTGATCCTTTAGAACACTATTTGCTAGACCATGAAAATGATATGTTCATGAATGAAAGAAGGGAAATAGATGAAGTATTCTTTAAACATGAACCTATTCTGAAACACAATTTGCCTGTTGAAATCCTAGGGGATCCTCCTCCACCCAAGGGTGATCCCGTGTTTGAGCTTAAACCGTTGCCTGATAATCTTAAATATGCTTATCTTGATGAAAAGAAGATATATCCTGTTATTATTAGTGCTAACCTTTCAGAGCACGAAGAAGAAAGATTATTGAAAACTTTGAAGAAGCACCGTGCCGCTATTGGATATACTCTTGATGATCTTAAGTGCATTAGTCCCACTCTATGTCAACATAAAATAAATTTGGAAGCAGATGCCAAACCAGTTCATGATCCTCAACAACGTCTGAATCCTAAAATGAAAGAAGTGGTAAGAAAAGAAATACTCAAGCTTCTGGAGGCATGTATAATTTATCCCGTTGTTGATAGTTAGTGGGTAAGTCTTGTCCATTGTGTCCCTAAGAAGGGAGGTTTTACTGTTGTCCCTAATGATAAAGATGAATTGATCCTGCAAAGAATTATTATAGGTTATAGGATGGTAATTGATTTCCGCAAATTAAATAAGGCTACTAAGAAAGATCATTACCCCTTACCTTTTATTGATCAAATGCTAGAAAGATTATGCAAACATACACACTACTGCTTTCTAGATGGTTATTCTGGTTTCTCTCAAATACCTGTGTCGGCTAAAGATCAATCAAAAACTACTTTTACATGCCCTTTTGGTACTTTTGCTTATAGACATATGCCTTTTGGTCTATGTAATGCACCTGCTACCTTTCAAAGATGCATGATGGCTATATTCTCTGACTTTTGTGAAAAGATTTGTGAGGTTTTCATGGACGAATTTTCCGTCTATGGATCCTCTTTTGATGATTGCTTGAGCAATCTGGATCGAGTTTTGCAGAGATGTGAAGAAACTAATCTTGTCTTGAATTGGGAAAAGTGCCACTTTATGGTTAATGAAGGTATTGTCTTGGGGCATAAAGTTTCTGAAAGAGGTATTGAAGTTGATAAAGCCAAGGTTGATGCTATTGAAAAGATGCCATGTCCCAAGGACATCAAAGGTATAAGAAGTTTCCTTGGTCATGCCGGTTTTTATAGGAGGTTCATTAAGGACTTCTCAAAAATTTCTCAGCCTCTGACTAATTTATTGCAAAAAGATATACCATTTGTCTTTGATGATGATTGTGTAGAAGCATTTGAAATACTTAATAAAGCATTAGTCTCTGCACCTATTGTTCAGCCACCTGATTGGAACTTACCCTTTGAAATTATGTGTGATGCTAGTGATTATGCTGTAGGTGTTGTTCTAGGGCAAAGAGTTGATAAGAAATTAAATGGTATCCATTATGCTAGTAAGACTCTAGACAATGCTCAAAGAAATTATGCTACTACTGAAAAATAGCTTTTAGCAGTTGTATTTGCTTCTGACAAGTTCAGACCTTATATTGTTGATTCTAAAGTAACTATTCACACTGATCATGCTGCTATTAAATATCTTATGGAAAAGAAAGATGCTAAACCTAGACGTATTAGATGGGTTCTCTTGCTACAAGAATTTGATTTGCATATTGTTGATAGAAGAGGAGCTGAGAATCCCGTTGCAGATAACTTATCTAGGTTAGAGAATGTTCTTGATGACCCACTACCTATTGATGATAGCTTTCCTTATGAACAATTAAATGTCATAAGCACTTCTCGTAGCACTCCTTGGTATGCTGATTATGCTAATTACATACTTGCTAAATTTATACCACCTAGCTTCACATACAAACAAAAGAGAAAGTTTTTCTATGATTTGAGACATTAGTTTTGGGATGACCCACATCTTTATAAAGAAGGAGTAGATGGTGTTATTAGACGTTGTGTACCTGAGCATGAATAGGAACAGATCCTACGCAAGTGTCACTCCGAAGCTTATGGAGGACACCACGCTGGAGACAGAACTGCACATAAGGTATTGCAATCCGGTTTTTATTGGCCTACTCTCTTCAAGGATGCCCGTAAGTTTGTCTTGTCTTGTGATGAATGCCAAAGAATTGGTAATATTAGTATACGTCAAGAAATGCCTATGAATTATTCACTTGTTATTAAACCATTCGATGTTTGGGGCTTTGATTATATGGGAACTTTTCCTGCCTCTAATGGATATACACATATTTTAGTTGTTGTTGATTATGTTACTAAGTGGGTAGAAGCTATTCCAACTAGTAGTGCTGATCATAACACTTCTATTAAAATGCTTAAGGAAGTTATTTTTCCGAGGTTTGGAGTCCCTAGATATTTAATGACTGATGGTGGTTCACATTTTATTCATGGTGCTTTTCGTAAAATGCTTGTTAAGTATGATGTTAATCATAGAATTACGTCTCCTTATCATCCTCAGTCTAGTGGTCAAGTAGAATTTAGTAACAGAGAGCTCAAATTAATTTTGCAAAAGACTGTCAATAGGTCTAGAAAGAATTGGTCCAAGAAACTTGATGATGCATTATGGGCATATAGAACTGCATATAAAAATCCTATGGGTATGTCTCTGTATAAAATGGTTTATGGAAAAGCATGTCACTTACCTCTCGAACTAGAACATAAGGCATATTGGGCTATTAAAGAGCTCAACTATGATTTCAAAATTGCCGGTGAGAAGAGGTTATTTGATATTAGCTCACTTGATGAATGGAGAACCCAAGCTTATGAAAATGCCAAGTTGTTTACAGAAAAAGTTAAAAGATGGCATGACAAAAGGATACAAAAGCGTGAGTTTAACGTAGGTGATTATGTATTGCTATGCAACTCTCGTTTAAGATTTTTTGCAGGAAAACTCTCTCTAAATGGGAAGGCCCCTACGTTATCGAGGAGGTCTATCGTTCCGGTGCCACAAAAATCAACAACTTCGAAGGTACAAATCCAAAGGTGGTAAACGGTCAAAGAATCAAACATTATATCTCAGGTAATCCCATAAATGTTGAAACCAATATTATAGAAACCGTAAACCCAGAGGAATACATAAGAGAAACTTTCCAGACTGTTTCAGACTCCAAAAAGGAATAGGTATGTGGTACGGTAAGTAAACCGACTCCAAAACAATTTTTAAGGCAATATTTCTCCGTTTTGGAATATTTAGAAAAATAAAAAAATAAGTAGCAATCCGGGAAGGACACGAGGGTGGTGGGCGCGCCCTACCCCCCTGGGCGCGCCCCCCTACCTCGTGATCACCTCGTGTGCCTTCCGGACTCCGTTTTCTTGCACGATACGTATTTTGGTCGGTAAAAATTCACTATATATTCTCCCATAGGTTTTGACTCCCGTATCACGCAAATCTCCTCTGTTCTTGTTTCGAGCTGTTTTTCTGACAGATCTAGATCATCATGACGTCCCCAAGTGCTTCCAAGGACAAGTTATTCGAGAAGGTAATCAACCCTTACCTCGCGGAGGTGCTGCGACACCCTCAAACCATTGAGATGCGTGATGGGTTGCTGCACATCCGCGATGCTGAGGGACCAAATGGAACCGGAAGCGTGGAGGCGAGGCTCGAAGCAATGGAGCAACAAGTTTTCAAGTGCCAGGGGATGGTGGAGCGTGGAATCAACGCTAGCCACACGATGCTCGCGGAGTTCACCAACAACTACGAGCCGGATGCCGAGAACACCGAGGAGGCCATCTTTAAGCTACATGAGAAGATCGAGCACCTCCAAGCCCAAATCTATGACCTGCAAAATCAAAACTGTGAGTATGAATATAGATTCAGAAGGATGAGTTTGGCTGCAGATTTGAGGATTCCGGAGGCTCGATCATCCTTTTATGATGGCGAGCCTACGCCATGGAAGGTGGACGACAAGCCCGCATCATCAACAACACCTCCACCTTCTTCACCAACAAAGGAGATATAATCACATGGGTATGGGCACCCCCCTTGGCAACTGCCAAGCTTGGGGGAGGTGCCCCGGTATCGTATCACAATCACAACTCCTATCTTTACCGTTTTTCTTAGTTCGACCCTATTAGTAGTATGTTGATCTAGTAGAATAAAGTCATGGCATGATCTAGTTTTGAGTTTTGCTTTGTGATCTCTCTATGTAATTGAGTCCGTGAGCTATATAATAAAGATTAGTGTTGAGTCAAGGGCTTGATTATTTTGCCATGATCTTGAGTGAATAAAAGAAAAAAGAGAAAAAGAATAAAAAGAACAAAAGTTCATATTGATCTTATTAAGAGTAATGACTTCACATAGAAAGAGTATGATGATTAAAAGTTGTTGGGAGTTGGCAGACATAGCTTTGGTCATCGTTGCAATTAATAGGAAGTAATAAGGAAAGAGAGGTTTCACACACACACACACACACACACACACACACACACACACACACACATATATATATATATATATATTATCATTGACATCTTTTATGATTGGGAGCACTCATTAAAATATGACATGCTAAAGAGTTGATGTTGGACAAGGAAGACAACGTAATGAGTTATGTTTCTTATATCTGAGATAAAGTATGTTGTCATGGATCCTCTAACATGTTGAGCTTGCCTTTCCCCCTCATGCTAGCCCAATTCTCAGCACCAAGTAGAAATACTACTTGTGCTTCCAAAAACCCTTAAACCAGTTTTGCCATGAGAGTCCACCATATCTACCTATGGATTGAGTAAGATCCTTCAAGTAAGTTGTCATCGGTGCAAAGCAATAAAATTGATCTAAATATGTATGATTGATTGGTGTGGGAGAAATAAGCTTTATACTATCTTGTGATGTGGAAGTAATAAAAGCGACGGACTGCATAATAAAGGTTCATATCATAAGGGGCAATATAAAGTGACGTTCTTTCGCATTGAGATTTTGTGCATCCAACCATAAAAGCGCATGTCAACCTCTGCTTCCCTCTGCGAAGGGCCTACCTTTTATTATTTTCTTCTACCTTATGCAAGATTCATGGTGATCTTCACCTTTCCTTTTTCATTTTATCCTTCCGCAAGCACAGCATGTTGGAAATAACATGATATATATATATATAATTGGATGTAAGGGAGCATGAGTTATTATTGTTGACATTACCCTTGAGGTAAAAGGTTGTGGGGCAAAACTATAAGCCCCTATCTTTCTCTGTGTCCGATTAAAACTTCGTAACCACAAGTATTGCGTGAGTGTTAGCAAATATGAAGGACTAGATGAAGGTTGAGTATGTGGACTTGCTATAAAGCTCTGACATAGACTCTTTCTGATGTTATGATAAATTGCAATTGCTTCAATGACTGAGGTTATAGTTTGTAGGTTCTCAATAAGGCTTTTGATTCATACTTTTGCATTGTGAATTGATCATAACTTGAACATAAATAATCATATGACAATATCTATATATGTTGCTGTTATGAGAATAATCATGATGCCTTCATGTCCGTATTTTATTTTTATCGACGCCTCTACCTCTAAACATGGGGACATATTTATTGTTTTCGGCTTTTCGCTTCAGGACAAGCGAGGTCTAAGCTTGGGGGAGTTGATACGTCCATTTTGCATCATGCTTTTATATTGATATTTATCGCATTATGGGATGTTGCTTCACTTTATGTCACAATACTTATGGCTATTGTCTCTTATTTCACAAGGTTTACATAAGGAGGGAGAATGCCGGCAGCTGGAATTCTGGGCAGGAAAAGGAGCAAATATTAGAGACCTATTCCGCGCAACTCCAAAAGTCCTGAAACTCCACGGAATACTTTAAAATAAATAATGAAAAATACCTGCCAAAGATGAAGGCCAGGGGGCCCACACCTTGTTCACGAGGGTGGGGGGCGCCCCCGCTAGGGTGCGCCCCCCTACCTCGTGGGCCCCCTGGTGGCTCTCCGACGCCCATCTTCTGCTATATGAAGTCTTTCGTCGAGAAAAAATAAAGAAGCAACCTTTCGGGACGAGACTCCGCCGCCACGAGGCGGAACCTTGGCGGAACCAATCTAGAGCTCCGGCAGAGCTGTTCTGCCGGGGATACTTCCCTCCGGGAGGGGGAAATCATCGCCATCGTCATCACCAACGCTCCTCTCATCGAGAGAGGGAAATCTCCATCAACATCTTCACCAGCACCATCTCATCTCCAAACCCTAGTTCATCTCTTGTATCCAATTCTTGTCTCCAAGTCCGGGATTGGTGCTAGTAGGTTGCTAGTAGTGTTGATTACTCCTTGTAGTTGATGCTAGTTGGTTTATTTGGTGGAAGATCATATGTTCAGATCCTTTATGCATATTATTACCCCTCTGATTATGAACATGAATATGCTTTGTAAATAGTTACGTTTGTTCCTGAGGACAAGGGAGAAGTCTTGCTATTAGTAGTCATGTGAATTTGGTATTCGTTCGATATTTTGATAAGATGTATGTTGTCTAGCCTCTATGGTGTTATGTGAACGTCGACTACATAACACTTCACCATTATTTGGGCCTAGAGGAAGGCATTGGGAAGTAATAAGTAGATGATGGGTTGCTAGAGTGACAGAAGCTTAAACCCTAGTTTATACGTTGCTTCGTAAGGGGCTGATTTGGATCCATATGTTTCATGCTATGGCTAGGTTTACCTTAATACTTTTGTTGTAGTTGTGGATGCTTGCAATAGAGGTTAATCATAAGTGGGATGCTCGTTCAAGTAAGAACAACACCCAAGCACCGGTCCACCCACATATCAAATTATCAAAGAACCGAACGCGAATCATATGAACGTGATGAAAACTAGCTTGACGATATTCCCATGTGTCCTCGGGAGCGCTTTTCCTCATATAAGAGTTTGTTCCGGCTTGTCCTTTGCTATAAAAAGGATTGGTCCACCTTGCCGCACTTTATTTACTTTTGTTACTTGTTGCTCGTTACAATTTATCTTGTCACAAAACTATCTGTTACCACTTATTTCAGTACTTGCAGAGAATACCTTGCTGAAAACCGCTTATCATTTCCTTCTGCTCCTCATTGGGTTCGACACTCTTACTTATCGAAAGGACTACGATAGATCCCGTATACTTGTGATGTGATATGGTCAAGACATGATGTGATATACATTATTGTATGAGATGATCATGTTTTGTAGAAGTTATCGAAAACTGGCAAGAGCCTTATGGTTGTCTCTTTATTGTATGAAATGCAAACGCCATGTAATTGCTTTACTTTATCACTATGTGTTAGCGATAGTTGTAGAAGCAATAATTGGCAAGACGACCACGACGCTACAATGGAGATAAAGGTGTCGAGCCAGTGATAATGGAGATCATGGCGATGCTTTGGAGATGGAGATCAAAAGCACAAGATGATGACAGCCATATCATGTCACATATTTTGATTGCATGTGATGTTTATCTTTTATGCATCTTATTTTGCTTAGTACGACGATAGCATTATAAGATCCGTTAACTAAAATTTGAAGGTATAAGTGTTCTCCCTGAGTATGCACCATTGCGATAGTTCGTCGTGTTGAGACACAACGTGATGATCTGGTGTGATAGGCTCTACGTTCACATACAGTAGGTGCAAGACAGTTTTGCACATGCAGAATACTCAGGTTAAACTTGACGAGCCTGGCATGTATAGACATGGCCTCGGAACACCGGAGACCAAAAGGTCAAAAGTGAATCATATAGTAGATATGATCAACATAGAGATGTTCACCATCGATGACTACTCCATCTCACATGATGATCAGACATGGTTTAGTTGATTTGGATCACATATCATTTAGATGACTTGAGGGATGTCTATCTAAGTGGGAGTTCTTAAGTAAATTGATTAATTGAACTTAATTTATCATGAACTTAGTCCTTATAGCATTTGCATATCTATGTTGTAGTTCAATAGCTCGCATAGCTCCCCTGTTTTATTTTTGATATGTTCCTAGAGAAAACTAAGTTGAAAGATGATAGTAGCAATGATGCGGATTGGGTCCGTGTGTAACATCCCAAATTTTCAATTTGGAATGTTATACATTAGATCATCATTGCATTCTTTTATTATTATCTTCTACCTTATGCAAGAGTCATGGTGATCTTCACCTTTCCTTTTTACATTTTATCCTTTGGCAAGCACAGGGTGTTGGAAAGATCCTGATAGATATATCTAACTAGATGTAGGTCAGCATGAGTTATTATTGTTGACATTACCCCTGAGGTAAAAAGTTGGGAGGCAAAACTATAAGCCCCTATCTTTCTCTGTGTCTGATCAAAACTTCGAAACCACAAGTATTGCGTGAGTGTTAGCAATTATGAAAGACTAAATGATAGTTGAGTATGTGGACTTGCTATAAAGCTCTGACATAGACTCTTTCTGATGTTATGATAAATTGCAATTGTTTCAATGACTGAGATTATAGTTTGTTAGTTCTCAATAAAGTTTCTGATTCGTACTTTTGCATTGTGAATAGATTATTACTTGAGCATAAGAAATCATATGACAATATCCATATATGTTGCTGTTATGAGAATAATCATGATGCCCTCATGTCCGTATTTCATTTTATCGACACCTCTACCTCTGAACATGTGGACATATTTATCGTTATCGGCTTCCGCTTGAGGACAAGCGAGGTCTAAGCTTGGGGGAGTTGATACGTCCATTTTGCATCATGATTTTATATCAATATTTATTGCATTATGGGCTGTTATTAAACGTTATGTCACAATACTTATGCCTATTCTCTCTTATTTTACAAGGTTTACATAAGGAGGGAGAATGCCGGCACCTGGAATTTTGGGCTGGAAAAGGAGCAAATATTAGAGACCTATTCTGCACAACTCCAAAAGTCCTGAAACTCCACGAAAGTTATTTTTGGAAATAATAAAAAATATTGAGCGGAAGAAATACGTCAGGGGGACCACCACCTGCCCACGAGGGTGGGGGGCGTGCCCTACCCCCAGGGCGCGCCCCCTGCCTCGTGGGGCCCCTGTTGGCTCTCCGGTGGCCATCTTCTGCTATATGAAGTCTTTCGTCCAGGGAAAAATCATAAGCAACCTTTCGGGACGAGGCTCCGTCGCCACGAGGCGGAACCTTGGCAGGACCAATCTAGGGCGCCGGCAGAGCTGTTCTGCCGGGGACACTTCCCTCCGGGAGGGGGAAATCATCGCCATCGTCATCACCAACGCTCCTCTCATCGGGAGAGGGCAATCTCCATCAACATCTTCGCTAGCAGCATCTCCTCTCAAAACCCTAGTTCATCTCTTGTATCCAATTCTTGTCTCCAAGTCCGGGATTGGTACTAGTAGGTTGCTAGTAGTGTTGATTACTCCTTGTAGTTGATGCTAGTTGGTTTATTTGGTGGAAGATCATATGTTCAGATCCTTTATGCATATGAATACCCCTCTGATTATGAACATGAATATGCTTTGTGAGTAGTTACGTTTGTTCCTGAGGACATGAGAGAAGTCTTGCTATTAGTAGTCATGTGAATTTGGTATTCGTTCGACATTTTGATGAGATGTATGTTGTCTAACCTCTAGTGGTGTTATGTGAACGTCGACTACATAACACTTCACCATTATTTGGGCCTAGAGGAAAGCATTGGGAAGTAATAAGTAGATGATGGGTTGCTAGAGTGACAGAAGCTTAAACCCAAGTTTATGCGTTGCTTTGTAAGGGGCTGATTTGGATCCATATGTTTCATGCTATGGTTAGGTTTACCTTAATACTTTTGTTGTAGTTGCGGATGCTTGCAATAGAGGTTAATCATAAGTGGGATGCTTGTTCAAGTAAGAACAACACCCAAGCACCAGTCGACCCACATATCAAATTATCAAAGTACCGAACGCGAATCATATGAACGTGATGAAAACTAGCTTGACGATAATTCCCATGTGTCCACGGGAGCGCTTCTCTCTATATAAGAGTTTGTCCAGGCTTGTCCTTTGCTACAAAAAGGATTGGGCCACCTTGCTGCACTTTATTTAATTTTGTTACTTGTTGCTCGTTACAAATTATCTTATCACAAAACTATCTGTTACCACTTATTTCAGTACTTGCAGAGAATACCATGCTGAAAACCGCTTATCATTTCCTTCTGCTCCTCGTTGGGTTCGACAGTCTTACTTATCGAAAGGACTACGATAGATCCCCTATACTTGTGGGTCATCCATCTCCGACCATGGATGTATTCGAGTCTTGTGGGGAAAAGTGCGCAAACCTCTGCAGAGTGTACAAACTAATCATGGTTAGCCGTGTCCCCGGTTATGGACGTTTTGAGTATCTAGTTCTTGGATTATCATGTTGATTTCATCACTCTTAATATAATTTTATTGGTTTTAATGATGATGCTTAATTGGGATTGAGTTGGAGGAACATTCTCAATGTTTAACAACCACCATGATAGTTAAATAAAATTTATTTCTTTATTGTAGGGTAAAATTGGCTTTTCGCAAAAACATATTAACCATAGAGCTTACCACCAGCCAAATATGCATGTAGTGATAGCAACTATTCTGTTCATTACTCTCTTGTGTTACATTGCCAGCATATTCCATGTGTTGACCCGTTTCAGGCTGCAACGTTCATGTTGCAGACTTTTCAGACGACGAGTAAGGAGCCATAGGTCGTTGTCTTTCACTCAGTGATGCCGTTGGAGTTGATGGACTCACTTTATCTTCCAAGCCTTCCGCTGTTATCATTTTAGATGGCCTTAAGTAATATTTATTGTAATAAGTTCTCTTTTGTGACATTCGGTGTAATAAGTGTGTGATTGCTACTCTGTTATAAATCCTCAAGTACTGTGCGTGTTAGCATTACCGATCCAGGGATGACACTGATGCACAGAGATCAGACTGTTTGAGGTCTAGTCGCTACAACGTGATCGGAGAATTATCCTCGTTGCTGCACAGAAGAATTATGTCCTTGATGCACCACTGGATGACAAACTTGTTGCAGGAGTAGATACAAATGTTATGAATGTTTTGCAAGCTCGATATGATGACTCTTTGATAGTTTAGTGCACCATGCTTTACGGCTTAGAACCGGGACTTAAAAAATGTTTTGAATGCCACGGAGCATATGAGATGTTCCAAGAGTTGAAATTGATATTTCAGACTCATGCCCATGTTAAGAGGTATGAGACCTCTGGCAAGTACTTTGCCTACAAGATGGAGGAGAATAGCTCAGCCAGTGAGCATGTACTTAGAATATCTGGGTACTACAATCGCTTGAATCAAGTGGGAGTTAATCTTCCAGATAAGATAGTGATTGATAGAGTTCTCTAGTCACTATCACCAAGCTACTAGAACTTCATGATAAACTGTAATATGCAAGGGATGAAAAAAATGATTCCCGAGCTCTTCACGATGCTGAAATCGGCGAAGGTAGAAAACAAGAAAGAGCATCAAGTGTTGATGGTTGACAAGACCACTAGTTTCAAGTAAAAGGGCAAGGGAAAGAAAGGGAACTTCAATAAGAATGGCAAGCAAGTTGCCACTCCCATGAAGAAGCCCAAAGCTAGACGCAAGCCTGAAACTAAGTGCTTCTATTGCAAAGGAAATGGTCACTAGAAGCAGAACTACCCCAAATACTTGGCGGATAAGAAGGATGGCAAAGTGAACAAAGGTATATATGATATACATGTTATTGATGTGTAATTTACTAGTGTTCATAGCAACCCCTGGGTATTTGATACCAGCTCAGTTGCTGAGATTAGTAACTCGAAACAGGAGTTGCAGAATGAACAGAGACTAGTTAAGAGCAAAGTGACGATGTGTGTTGGAAGTGATTCCAAGGTTGATACGATCACCATCGCACACTCCCTCTACCTTCGGGATTAGTGTTGAACCTAAAATAAATGTTATTTGGTGTCTGCGCTAAGCATGAATATGATTAGATCATGTTTATTGCAATACGGTTATTCATTTAAGTCGGAGAATAACTGTTGTTCTGTTTACATGAATAAAACCTTATGTGGTCATACACCCAAGGTGAATGGTTTATGGAATCTCGATCGTAGTGATACACATATTCATAATATTGATGCCAAAAGATGCAAAGTTGATAATGATAGTGCAACATACTTGTGGCACTGCCATTTAGGTCAGATTGGTGTAAAGTGCATGAAGAAACTCCATGTAGATGGACTTTTGGAATCACTTGATTATGAATCATTTGATACTTGTGAACCATGCCTCATGGGCAAGATGACTAAAACTCCATTCTCCGGAACAATGGAGCAAGCTAATGACTTATTGGAAATAATACATACCGATGTATGTGACCCGATGAGTGTTGAAGCTCACGGCGGGTATCGTTATTTTCTGACCTTCACAGATGATTCGAGAAGATATGGGTATATCTACTTGATGAAACACAAGTCTGAAACATTTGAAAAGTTCAAAGAATTTCAGAGTGAAATGGAGAATCATCGTAACAAGAAAATAAAGTTTCTACGATCTGATCGCGGAGGCGAATATTTGAGTTACGAGTTTGGCCTTCATTTAAAACAATGTGAAATAGTTTCACAACTCACGCCATCTAGAACACCACAGCGTAATGGTGTGTCCGAACATCGTAACTATACTTTATTAGATATGGTGCGATCTATGATGTCTCTTACTGATTTACCGCTATCGTTTTGGGGTTATGCATTAGAGACAACTGCATTCATGTTAAATAGGGCACCGTCTAAATCCGTTGAGATGACATCGTATGAACTTTGGTTTGGCAAGAAACCTAATCTGTCGTTTCTTAAAGTTTGGGGTTGCGACAGTTATGTCAAAAGGCTTCAGCCTAATAAGCTCGAACCCAAATCGGAGAAAGTGCATCTTCATAGGATACCCTAAGGAAAAAAATTGGGTAAACCTTCTACCAAAAATCCGAAGGCAAGATCTTTGTTGCCAAGAATGGAACCTTTCTAGAGAAGGAGTTTCTCTCGAAAGAAGTAAGTGGGAGGAAAGTAGAACGTGATGAGGTAATTGTACCTTCTCTCGAATTGGAAAGTAGCACGTCAGTGAAATCCGTTCCCATGATGCCTACACCAACTAGAGAGGAAGCTAATGATGATGATCATGAAACTTTAGATCAAGTTACTACTGGACCTCGTAGGCCGAACATAGCACGTTCAGCACCAGAGTGGTACGGTAATCCTGTTATGGAAGTCATGTTACTAGACCATGACGAACCTACGAACTATGAAGAAGATATGATGAGCCCAGATTCTGATAAATGGCTTGAGGCCATGAAATCTGAGATAGGATCCATGTATGAGAACAAAGTATGGACTTTGGTGGACTTGCCCGATGATCGGCGAGCCATAGAGAATAAATGGATCTTCAAGCAGAACACTGACGCTGATAGTAATGTCACTATCTACAAAGCTTGACTTGTCGCAAAAGGTTTTCGACAAAGTTCAAGGAGTTGACTACGATGAGACTTTCTCACCCATAGTGATGCTTAAGTCTGTCTGAATCATGTTAGCAATTGCCACATTTTGTGATTATGAAATCTGGCAAATAGATGTCAAAAACCTACATTCCTTAATGGATATTAAAGAAGAGTTGTATATGATGCAACCAGAAGATTTTGTCAATCCTAAAGGTGCTAACAAAGTGTGCGAGCTCCAGCGATCCATCTATGGACTGGTGCAAGCATCTTGGAGTTGGAATATACGCTTTGATAAGGTGATCAAAGCATATGGTTTTATACAGACTTATGGTGAAGCCTGTAATACAAGAAAGTGAGTGGGAGCTCTGTAGCATTTCTTATATTATATGTGGATGACATATTGTTGATTGAAAATGATATAGAATTTCTGGATAGCAGAAAAGGATATTTGAATAAGAATTTTTTCAGTGAAAGACCTCAATGAAGTTGCTTACGTATTGGGCATCAAGATCTATAGAGATAGATCAAGATGCTTGATAAGACTTTCAATGAGTACATACCTTGATAAGATTTTGAAGGAGTTCAAAATGGATCAGTCAAAGAAGGAGTTCTTGCATGTATTGTAAGGTGTGAAGTTGAGTAAAGACTCAAAACCCGACCACGACAGAAGATAAAGAGAGAATGAAAGTCATTCCCTATGCCTCAGCCATAGGTTCTATAAAGTATGTCATGCTGTGTACCAAACCTGTTGTGTACCTTGCGATGAGTTTGGCAAGGGGGTACAATAGTGATCCAGGACCAGATCATTGGACAACGGTCAAAATTATCCTTAATTACCTTAAAAGAGGACTAAGGAAATGTTTCTCAGTTATTGAGGTGATAAAGAGTTCGTCGTAAAGAGTTACGTCGATGCAAGCTTTGACACTCATCTAGATGACTCTAAATCTCAATCTAGATACATATTGAACGTGGGAGCAATTAGCTAGAGTAGCTCCATGCAGAGCATTGTAGACATAGAAATTTGTAAAATACATACGGGTCTGAATGTGGCAGACCCGTTGACTAAACTTCTCGCACAAGCAAAACATGATCACACCTTAGTACTCTTTGGGTGTTAATCACATAGCGATGTGAACTAGATTATTGACTCTAGTAAACCCTTTGGGTGTTGGTCACATGGCTATGTGAACTATGGGTGTTAATCACATAAAGATGTGACCTATTGGTGTTAAATCACATGGCGATGTGAACTAGATTATTGACTCTAGTGCAAGTGGGAGACTGAAGAAAATATGCCCTAGAGGCCATAATAAAGTTGTTATTTTATATTTCATTATATCATGATAAATGTTTATTATTCATGATAGAATTGTATTAACCGGAAACCTAAATGCATGTGTGAATACATAGACAAACACTGTGTCCCTAGTGAGCCTCTACTTGACTAGCTCATTGATCAAAGATGGTTAAGGTTTCCTAACCATGGACATGAGTTGCCATTTGATAACTGGATCACATCATTAGTAGAATGATGTGATGCACATGACCCATCCGTTAGCTTAGCATATTGATCGTTCAGTTTTATTGCGCTTTCTTCATGTCAAATACATATTCCTTCGACTATGAGATTATGTAACTCCCGGACACCGGAGGAATACCTTGTGTGCTATCAAACGTCACAACGTAACCGGGTGATTATAAAGATGCTCTACAGGTATCTCCGAAGGTGTTTGTTGGGTTGGCATAGATCGAGATTAGGATTTGTCACTCCGAGTATCGGAGAGGTATCTCTGGGCCCTCTCGGTAATGCACATCATAAGACGCCTTGCAAGCAAAGTGAATAATGAGTTAGTTACAAGATTATGTATTATGGAACAAGTAAAGAGACTTGCCGGTAACGAGATTGAACTAGGTATGTGGATACCGACGATCGAATCTCGGGCAAGTAACATACCGATGACAAAGGGAATAATGTATGTTGTCATAACGGTTCGACCGATAAAGATCTTCGTAGAATATGTATGAACCAATATGAGCATCCAAGTTCCACTATTGGTTATTGACCGAAGAGGTGTCTCGGTCATGTCTACATAGTTCTCGAACCCGTAGGGTCCGCACGCTTAATGTTCAATGGCGATTTAGTATTATATGAGTTATGTGATTTGGTGACCGAATGTTGTCCAGAGTCCCGTATGAAATCACGGACATGATGAGGAGTCTTGAAATGGTTGAGAGGTAAAGATTCATATATAGGATGATAGTATTCGGACACCGGAAGTGTTCCGGAGGGTAACGGGTACATATAGGGTCACCGGAAGGGGTTACGGACTCCCCCGGCAAAGATATGGGCTTAATGGGCCAAGGGAGGGACAAACCAGCCCACGAGGGGCTAGTGTGCCCCTCCACTAGGGCGGCGAGCCCTAGGGAAAGGAAAGGGGGAGGGCAAGTCCCTCCTTCCTTCCCTTCCTCAAGGGAGAAAGGAAAGGGGGGCGCCACCTCCCCCTTCCTTCCCTTCGCGCCTATACAAGGAAGGGGGGGCGAATCAGGGCAGGAGCCCAAGTGGGATTCGGCCCCACTTGGGGCACCCCTTGGCCTCGCCCCTCTCCCTCCCACCTATATATATGAGGAGGGGGCGCCTAGAACACACACCAACAATTGTTAGCCGTGTGTGGCGCCCCCTCCACAATTTACGCCTCCGGTCATATCTTCGTCGTGCTTAGACGAAGCCCTGCACGGATCACTTCACCATCACCGCACCATGCCGTCGTGCTGACAGAACTCATCTTCTTCCTCGACACCTTTGCTGGATCAAGAGGACGAGGGACGTCATCGGGCTGAATGTGTGCATAACTCGGAGGTGTCGTGCGTTCGGTGCTTGATCGGTCGGATCTAGAAGAAGTTCGACTACATCAACCGTGTTGGGGAACGTTGCAGAAAATTAAAATTTTTCCTACAGTTTCACCAAGATCCATCTATGAGTTCATCTAAGCAACGAGTCATGGGAGAGAGATTGCATCTACATACCACTTTGTAGATCGCGAGCGGAAGCGTTCAACGAACGGGGATGAAGTAGTCGTACACGACGTGATCCAAATCACCGGAGATCCTAGCACCGAAAGGACGGCACCTCCGCGTTCAACACACGTACGGTCAGCGTAACGTCTTCTTCTTCTTGATCCAGCAAGGCAAAGGAGAGGTTGGGGAAGAAGACTCCAGCAGCAGCACGACGGCGTGGTGATGGTGGAGCCGCAGTACTCCGACAGGGCTTCGCCGAACTCTACGGAGGAGGAGGAGGTGTTGGAGAGGGAGAGGGAGGCGCCAGGAGCAAGGGTGCGCAGCCCCCCTCCCCTTCCCCCTTTATATAGGCCCCTGGGGGGGCGCCGGCCCTGGGAGATTGGATCTCCCAAGGGGGGCGGCGGCCAAGGGCTGGAGTGGCCCCCAAGCCAAGGTGGGGCGCCCCCCCACCCCTAGGGTTTCAACCCTAGGCGCATGGGGTGGGCCTAGGGGGGCGCACCAGCCCACTATGGGCTGGTTCACCTCCCACTTTGGCCCATGGGGCCCTCCGGGATAGGTGGCCCCACCCGGTGGACCCTCCGGTGGTCCCGGTACAATACCGATAACCCCGAAACTTGTCCCGATGGCCAAAACAGCACTTCCTATATATAATTCTTTACCTCCGGACCATTCCAAAACTCCTCGTGACGTCCGGGATCTCATCCGGGACTCCGAACAACATTCGGGTTACTGCATATACATATCTTCACAACCCTAGCGTCACCGAACCTTAAGTGTGTAGACCCTACGGGTTCGGGAGACATGCAGACATGACCGAGACGGCTCTCGGGCAATAACCAACAGCGGGATCTGGATACCCATGTTGTCTCCCACATGCTCCACGATGATCTCATCGGATGAACCACGATGTCGAGGATTCAATTAATCCCGTATACGATTCCCTTTGTCAATCGGTATTTTACTTGCCCGAGATCCGATCGTCGGTATCCCAATACCTCTTTCAATCTCGTTACCGGCAAGTCACTTTTCTCGTACCGTAATGCATGATCCCGTGATCAAACACTTTGATCACATTGAGCTCATTATGATGATGCATTACCGAGAGAGCCCGGTGATACCTCTCCGTCAAGCGGAGTGACAAATCCCAGTCTCGATCCGTGTCAACCCAACAGACACTTTCAGATATACCCGTAGTATACCTTTATAGTCACCCAGTTACGTTGTGATGTTTGGCACACCCAAAGCACTCCTACGGTATCCGGGAGTTACACGATCTCATGGTCTAAGGAAAGGATACTTGACATTGGAAAACTCTAGCAAACGAACTATGCGATCTTATGCTATGTTTAGGATTGGGTCTTGTCCATCACATCAATCTCCTAATGATGTGATCTCGTTATCAATGACATCCAATGTCCATAGTCAGGAAACCATGACTATCTGTCGATCAACGAGCTAGTCAACTAGAGGCTCACTAGGGACATATTGTTGTCTCTTATTCACACATGTATTACGATTTCCGGATAACACAATTATAGCACGAATAAAGACAATTATCATGAATAAGGAAATATAATAATAATGCTTTTATTATTGCCTCTAGGGCATATTTCCAACAGTCTCCCACTTGCACTAGAGTCAATAATCTAGTTACATTGTCATGAATCGAACACCCATAGAGCTCTGGTGCTGATCATGTTTTGCCTTAGGGAGAGGTTTAGTCAACGGATCTGCGACATTCAGATCCGTGTGCACTTTACAAATTTCTATGTCTCCATCTTGAACATTTTCACGAATGGAGTTGAAGCGACGCTTGATGTGCCTGGTCTTCTTGTGAAACCTGGGCTCCTTTGCAAGTGCAATAGCTCCAGTGTTGTCACAGAAGAGTTTGATTGGCCCCGACGCATTGGGTATGACTCCGAGGTCGGTGATGAACTCCTTCACCCAAATTGCTTCATGTGTTGCCTCCGAGGCTGCCATGTACTCCGCTTCACATGTAGATCCCGCCACGACGCTTTGCTTGCAACTGCACCAGCTTACTGCCCCGCCATTCAAAATATACACGTATCCGGTTTGTGACTTAGAGTCATCCAGATCTGTGTCGAAGCTAGCGTCGACGTAACCCTTTACGATGAGCTCTTCGTCACCTCCATAAACGAGAAACATTTCCTTAGTCCTTTTCAGGTACTTCAGGATATTCTTGACCGCTGCCCAGTGTTCCTTGCCGGGATTACTTTGGTACCTTCCTACCAAACTTACGGCAAGGTTTACATCTGGTCTGGTACACAGCATGGCATACATAATAGAACCTATGGCTGAGGCATAGGGGATGACACTCATCTCTTCTATATCTTCTACCTTGGTCGGACATTGAGCTGAGCTCAATTTCACACCTTGTAACACAGGTAAGAACCCTTTCTTAGATTGATCCATATTGAACTTCTTCAATATTTTATCAAGGTATGTGCTTTGTGAAAGACCTATGAGGCGTCTCGATCTATCTCTATAGATCTTGATGCCTAATATATATGCAGCTTCTCCAAGGTCCTTCATTGAAAAACTTTTATTCAAGTAGGCCTTAATGCTGTCCAAGAGTTCTATATCATTTCCCATCAAAAGTATGTCGTCTACATATAATATGAGAAATGCTACAGAGCTCCCACTCACTTTCTTGTAAACGCAGGCTTCTCCATAAGTCTGCGTAAACCCAAACGCCTTGATCATCTCATCAAAGCGAATGTTCCAACTCCGAGATGCTTGCACTAGCCCATAAATCGAGCGTTGGAGCTTGCACACCTTGTCAGCATTCTTAGGATCGACAAAACCTTCCGGTTGCATCATATACAATTCTTTCTTAAGGAAACCATTAAGGAATGCCGTTTTGACGTCCATTTGCCATATTTCATAATCGTAGAATGCGGCAATTGCTAACATGATTCGGACGGACTTCAGCTTCGCTACCGGTGAGAAAGTCTCATCATAGTCAACCCCTTGAACTTGTCGATAACCCTTAGCGACAAGCCGAGCTTTATAGATGGTCACATTACCATCCGCGTCTGTCTTCTTCTTAAAGATCCATTTATTTTCTATGGCTCGCCACTCAACGGGCAAGTCAGCCAAAGTCCATACTTCATTTTCATACATGGATCCTATCTCGGATTTCATGGCTTCTAGCCATTTGTCGGAATCCGGGCCCGCCATTGCTTCCTCATAGTTCGAAGGTTCACCGTTGTCTAACAACATGATTTCCAAGACAGGGTTGCCGTACCAATCTGGTGCGAAACGTGTCCTTGTGGACTTTCGAATTTCAGTAGCAGCTTGATTAGAAGTATCTTGATCATCATCATTAATTTCCTCTCTAGTTGGTGCAGGCACCTCAGAAACGTTTTCTTGAGTTTCGCCATTTTCCGGTTCAAGAGGTAACACTTCATCAAGTTCTACTTTCCTCCCACTTACTTCTTTCGAGAGAAACTCTTTCTCTAGAAAGGATCCATTCTTGGCAACAAAGATCTTGCCTTCGGATCTGAGGTAGAAGGTATACCCCATAGTTTCTTTAGGGTATCCTATGAAGACGCATTTTTCCGACTTGGGTTCGAGCTTTTCAGGTTGAAGTTTCTTGACATAAGCATCGCATCCCCAAACTTTTAGAAACGACAGCTTAGGTTTCTTCCCAAACCATAATTCATACGGTGTCGTCTCAACGGATTTCGACGGAGCCCTATTTAAAGTGAATGCGGCAGTCTCTAAAGCATAGCCCCAAAAAGATAGCGGTAAATCGGTAAGAGACATCATAGATCGCACCATATCTAATAGAGTGCGATTACGACGTTCGGACAAACCGTTACACTGAGGTGTTCCAGGCGGCATGAGTTGTGAAACTATTCCACATTTTCTTAAGTGTGTGCCAAATTCGTGACTCAAGTATTCTCCTCCACGATCTGATCGTAGAAACTTGATCTTTCTATCACGTTGATTTTCAACCTCACTCTGAAATTCCTTGAACTTTTCAAAGGTCTCAGACTTGTGTTTCATCAAGTAGACATACCCATATCTACTCAAGTCATCAGTGAGGGTGAGAACATAACGATAGCCACCGCGAGCCTCAACACTCATTGGACCGCACACATCGGTATGTATGATTTCCAATAAGTTGGTTGCTCGCTCCATTGTTCCTGAGAACGGAGTCTTGGTCATTTTACCCATGAGGCATGGTTCGCACGTGTCAAATGATTCATAATCAAGAGACTCTAAAAGTCCATCTGCATGGAGCTTCTTCATGCGTTTGACACCTATGTGACCAAGGCGGCAGTGCCACAAATATGTGGGACTATTGTTATCAATTTTAACTCTTTTGGTATTCACACTATGAATATGTGTATCATCACGTACGAGATTCATTAAGAATAAACCATTAACCATCGGAGCATGACCATAAAACATATCTCTCATATAAATAGAACAACCATTATTCTCGGATTTAAATGAGTAGCCATCTTGAATTAAACGAGATCCAGATACAATGTTCATGCTCAAACTTGGCACTAAATAACAATTATTGAGGTTTAAAACTAATCCCGTAGGTAAATGTAGAGGCAGTGTGCCGACGGCGATCACATCGACCTTGGAACCATTCCCGACGCGCATCGTCACCTCGTCCTTCGCCAGTCTCCGTTTATTCCGCAGCTCCTGCTTTGAGTTACAAATATGAGCAACTGCACCGGTATCAAATACCCAAGAGCTACTACGAGTACTGGTAAGGTACACATCAATTACATGTATATCACGTATACCTTTTGTTTTGCCGGCCTTCTTGTCCGCTAAGTATTTGGGGCAGTTCCGCTTCCAGTGACCACTTCCCTTGCAATAAAAACACTCAGTCTCGGGCTTGGGTCCATTCTTTGGCTTCTTCCCGGCAACTTGCTTACCGGGCGCGGCAACTTCCTTGCCGTCCTTCTTGAAGTTCTTTTTACCCTTGCCCTTCTTGAACTTAGTGGTTTTATTCACCATCAACACTTGATGCTCCTTCTTGATTTCTACTTCTGCTGATTTCAGCATAGCATATACCTCAGGAATGGTCTTTACCATCCCCTGCATATTGTAGTTCATCACAAAGCTCTTGTAGCTAGGTGGAAGCGACTGGAGGATTCTGTCAATGACCGCTTCATCCGGGAGATTAACTTCCAGTTGAGTCAAGCGGTTGTGCAACCCAGACATTTTGAGTATGTGTTCACTGACAGAGCTATTTTCCTCCATCTTACAGCTAAAGAATTTGTCGGAGAGTTCATATCTCTCGACCCGGGCATGAGCTTGGAAAACCATTTTCAGCTCTTCGAACATCTCATATGCTCCATGTCTCTCAAAACGCTTTTGGAGCCCCGGCTCTAAGCTGTAAAGCATGCCGCACTGAACGAGGGAGTAATCATCGCAGCGTGACTGCCAAGCGTTCATAACGTCTTGTTCTGCAGGGAGAATAGGTGCGTCACCCAGCGGTGCTCGTAGGACATAATCTTTCTTGGCAGCTATGAGGATGATCCTCAGGTTCCGGACCCAGTCCGTATAGTTGTTGCCATCGTCTTTCAGCTTGGTTTTCTCTAGGAACGCGTTGAAGTTGAGGACTACGTTGGCCATTTGATCTACAAGACATATTGTAAAATTTTTAGACTAAGTTCATGATAATTAAAGTTCATTTAATCAAATTATTTAATGAACTCCCACTTAGATAGACATCCCTCTTCTAGTCATCTAAGTATTACATGATCTGAGTCAACTAGGCTGTGTCCGATCATCACGTGAGACGGACTAGTCAACATCGGTGAACATCTTCATGTTGATCGTATCTTCTATACGACTCATGCTCGACCTTTCGGTCTTCTGTGTTCCGAGGCCATGTCTGTACATGCTAGGCTCGTCAAGTCAACCTAAGTGTTTTGCGTGTGTAAATCTGTCTTACACCCGTTGTATGTGAACGTTAGAATCTATCACACCCAATCATCACGTGGTGCTTCGAAACAACGAACTGTCGCAACGGTGCACAGTTAGGGGGAACACTTTCTTGAAATTATTATGAGGGATCATCTTATTTACTACCGTCGTTCTAAGTAAACAAGATGCAAAACATGATAAACATCACATGCAATCAAATAATAAACGTGACATGATATGGCCAATATCACATAGCTCCTTTGATCTCCATCTTGGGGCTCCATGATCATCTTGTCACCGGCTTGCAACCATGATCTCCATCATCATGATCTCCATCATCGTGTCTCCATGAAGTTGCTCACCAACTATTACTTCTACTACTATGGCTAACGCGTTTAGCAATAAAGTAAAGTAATTTACATGGCGTTTCTCAATGACACGCAGGTCATACAAAAAATAAAGACAACTCCTATGGCTCCTGCCGGTTGTCATACTCATCGACATGCAAGTCGTGATTCCTATTACAATAGCATGAACATCTCATACATCACATATAGATCATTCATCATTCATCACAACTTTGGCCATATCATATCACAAAGCACTTGCTGCAAAAACAAGTTAGACGTCCTCTAATTGTTGTTGCAAGTTTTACGTGGCTGAATTAGGGTTCTAGCAAGAACATTTTCTTACCTACGTGAAAGCCACAACGTGATTTGTCAACTTCTATTTACCCTTCATAAGGACCCTTTTCATCGAATCCGCTCCAACTAAAGTGGGAGAGACAGACACCTGCCAGCCACCTTATGCAACTAGTGCATGTTAGTCAGTGGAACCGGTCTCACGTAAGAGTACGTGTAAGGTTGGTCCGGGCCGCTTCATCCCACAATACCGCTGAAGAAAGATAAGACTAGTAGCGGCAAGAAAGTTGACAACATCTACGCCCACAACAAATTGTGTTCTACTCGTGCAATAGAGAACTACGCATAGACCTAGCTCATGATGCCACTGTTGGGGAACGTTGCAGAAAATTAAAATTTTTCCTACGGTTTCACCAAGATCCATCTATGAGTTCATCTAAGCAACGAGTCATGGGAGAGAGATTGCATCTACATACCACTTTGTAGATCGCGAGCGGAAGCGTTCAACGAACGGGGATGAAGTAGTCGTACACGACGTGATCCAAATCACCGGAGATCCTAGCACCGAAAGGACGGCACCTCCGCGTTCAACACACGTACGGTCAGCGTAACGTCTCCTTCTTCTTGATCCAGCAAGGCAAAGGAAAGGTTGGGGAAGAAGACTCCAGCAGCAGCACGACGGCGTGGTGATGGTGGAGCCGCAGTACTCCGACAGGGCTTCGCCGAACTCTACGGAGGAGGAGGAGGTGTTGGAGAGGGAGAGGGAGGCGCCAGGAGCAAGGGTGCGCAGCCCCCCTCCCCTTACCCCTTTATATAGGCCCCTGGGGGGGCGCCGGCCCTGGGAGATTGGATCTCCCAAGGGGGGCGGCGGCCAAGGGCTGGAGTGGCCCCCAAGCCAAGGTGGGGCGCCCCCCCACCCCTAGGGTTTCAACCCTAGGCGCATGGGGTGGGCCTAGGGGGGTGCACCAGCCCACTATGGGCTGGTTACCCTCCCACTTTGGCCCATGGGGCCCTCCGGGATAGGTGGCCCCACCCGATGGACCCCCCGGGACCCTCCGGTGGTCCCGGTACAATACCGATAACCCCGAAACTTGTCCCGATGGCCAAAACAGCACTTCCTATATATAATTCTTTACCTCCGGACCATTCCGAAACTCCTCGTGACGTTCGGGATCTCATCCGGGACTCCGAACAACATTCGGGTTACTGCATATACATATCTTCACAACCCTAGCGTCACCGAACCTTAAGTGTGTAGACCCTACGGGTTCGGGAGACATGCAGACATGACCGAGACGGCTCTCGGGCAATAACCAATAGCGGGATCTGGATACCCATGTTGGCTCCCACATGCTCCACGATGATCTCATCGGATGAACCACGATGTCGAGGATTCAATTAATCCCGTATACGATTCCCTTTGTCAATCGGTATTTTACTTGCCCGAGATTCGATCGTCGGTATCCCAATACCTCATTCAATCTTGTTACTGGCAAGTCACTTTTCTCGTACCGTAATGCATGATCCCGTGATCAAACACTTTGATCACATTGAGCTCATTTATGATGATGCATTACCGAGAGGGCCCGGTGATACCTCTCCGTCAAGCGGAGTGACAAATCCCAGTCTCGATCCGTGTCAACCCAACAGACACTTTCAGAGATACCCGTAGTATACCTTTATAGTCACCCAGTTACGTTGTGACGTTTGGCACACCCAAAGCACTCCTACGGTATCCGGGAGTTACACGATCTCATGGTCTAAGGAAAGGATACTTGACATTGGAAAACTCTAGCAAACGAACTATGCGATCTTATGCTATGTTTAGGATTGGGTCTTGTCCATCACATCATTCTCCTAATGATGTGATCTCGTTATCAATGACATCCAATGTCCATAGTCAGGAAACCATGACTATCTATCGATCAACGAGCTAGTCAACTAGAGGCTCACTAGGGACATATTGTTGTCTGTTATTCACATATGTATTACGATTTCCGGATAACACAATTATAGCACGAATAAAGACAATTATCATGAACAAGGAAATATAATAATAATGCTTTTATTATTGCCTCTAGGGCATATTTCCAACAAACCGCGCTATAAAACGCTTCTGCTTTCGGTCTACGAGGGTACGTGCTCCCCCTCTCATTGCTATGCATCTCCTAGATAGATCTTGCATGAGCGTAGGAATTTTTTTGAAATTGCATGCTACGTTCCCCAACATCTTCCACCAAATAAACCATATATAGTAATCAACTACAAGATGTAATCAAGACTACTAGTCACCCATAAGTACCAATCTAAGGTTCCGGTACAAAGATTGAACACAAGAGATGAACTAGGGTTTGAGAGGAGATGGTGCTGTTGAAGATGTTGATGGAGATTACCCTCCCAAAGATGGGAGAGTTTTTGGTGATGATGATGACGATGATTTCCCTCTCCGGGAGGGAAGTTCTCCCGGCGGAATCGCTCCACCGAAGGGCAAAAGTACTCCTGCCCAAGTTCCGCCTCGAGACGACGACGCTTCGTCCCGAAAGTCCCCTCCTGATTTTTCTAGGTCAAAATGAACTATATACCAGAAGATGGGCACCGAAGGTGGGCCGAGGAGGGCACAACCCACCAGGGTGCGCCTAGGCTCCCTGACGCGCCCAGGTGGGTTGTGCCCACCTGGTGGGCCCCCTGTGGTAGTTATTTGCTTCAATATTTTTCATATATTGCAAAAAAATTCTCCGTAAATTTTCAGCTCATTTGGAGATGTGCAGAATAGGTAACTCTGACGTAGCTTTTCCAGGTCCAAAATTCCAACTGCCGACATTCTCCCTCTTTGTGTAAACCTTGCATATTATGAGAGAAAAGACATTAGAAATACTCCATAAAGCATTATTATGCATAAGAACATTATGAATAACAGTAGGAAAACATGATGCAAAATGGACGTATCAAGCACTCCAAGCTCGCCTTTTGGCCGAGGAGGTTGAATTTAAAAGCCAGTTAACACAATTATTTAGATTCAGATTAGGACATTATTTTAATAAAAACCAAACCGACCAAAAACCAACGAGTTCCGCAGAATCGGCCTGGAGGTTGTTATAAACCCACACCACAAGACGACTAAGTTATCCATGCTAGCATCTCGTAGGTCGAACGGCGAGTCCCACAAAACCGTCCTTAAGTGTGTTAACCCCGCGCCTCAAGATAGCTAAACTATCCATGCCGGCATCTTGCGGGTCAGCCGATGGGTCCCACAGACCCGACGTGGAGGTTGTTAAGGCTAACAAAATGGCTAAATTATTTCCATGCCGGCATCTGACAGGTTGATCGACGGATCCTACAAAACTGGCCTGTGGACTACTTATGCCCAAACACTGCTACTCAGTTGAGGTAGTTCCCAAGAGGATTCGATCCTTCAACACAACATCTTCTCTGCCAAGCTGCACCTCGGTGATGACAAAAGGCACAAGTGCTAAAGTGCTATAAGGTTCTAGGTGCATAACGGATTTTGAGTCGGTACACACCTTGAGGCCTTCTTGTGCCAAAACACCGTACTCGGTTGAGCTAGTTCTCGAGGAGATGCGATCCTCACCTCGGCCATGTTGCCCAACACGAGTCTCAGGGCTACTGCATTGACGATTCAATGTAGGAAATTCAAAGTGCAATATATTTTTTGAGGAGATTTTGATCCTCAGGTCGACCACTCGCGCTCGACCCGAGTCTCTGAGGCTACTACACACCATGGATTTTTCCTAAAGTATACTAGGAAGCAAGAATTTGAACCTCAAGTCGACCTTTGCGAAATGACTGAGTCTCGTGGGCTACTGGGATCAGCGGTTTAATTTTATCCTTTAGGTGCATACTGGATTTTAAGCCGACACACACCTTCAGGGCTAATAGCTATATGTCTCGACGGAGAATAAATTGCACCAACCGAAAAAATTATGCGAAAAATCAGCTCGCAGAAACCGGCTTAGCATGATTTTTTTCCGTGGAGGCCGTCCATCTTCATCGACAACTCAAGACCGAGGTGGTGCGCACCACTTCAGAAGTAGTCCGGCTTGGAGGCCGGCTGCGAGCGGTTGGGGGGGGGGGGCTTTTTCGACGTGCAGCTCGATCATACTCCTGCAATATTTTCAGAGACCGAGGTGGTTTTAGTAACCTCATATGCAGTCCAACATCGTAGCTTGGGTGCAAGAATACACTGATTGGAGGAAGTTCTCGTTGAACCATTTTCAAGACCGACAATTAAAGATGAAGAGCAGTTCAAACGAGTCGAGGTCCGACCAGACTTGAAGACCGGTTGAGGGAACACCGACGATGCCCCATATAGGGGGCCTCTCACCATGTCGACCCCCGGCCTCATGGACAGGGTCGAGGACACCTAGGTCGGTTCCATCCCGGGCCACTTTGGGCGTCCCATGGCGATCTACAAGTAGTCCCGCTGTACAAGAGAATGACTCATCCGTGGAGTAGTCCTCTCCACCGATGTAGCCAACTAGGACTCTTGTAATTCTAGGCCTCCGTTAATTTATATAAACTAGGGTTGTGCTAGTCGAGCAAATACATCTAGATAGACAACAATCACAGGGTAGGGTAGATCATCTATACTCCAATCCAAATAAATAAACACAAGCATGATGTAAGATTTTATTTCTTCAAAGAGCCCGAACCTGGGAAAAACTTGTGTATTTGTTACCGTAATGTCCGATCGTCTAGCTCGGGATCCTACGCCGAGATTTGTCGGATTTAGCTCCATCAGCAGCTACCTTGCCCTAGAGTTTCACGATGGCAACGACGGAGGAAGAGAGTGGGGACGGAGGCGGGGAACCCTAGGAAAAAGTTCGACCCAGGAGTTGGATAAAGAGAGAGGGGGGGGGGGGGTTTGAATTACGTGGTGATACGTTAAATCAGGGAGTTAAACTAGTGAGATTTGGTTTTTAGTGTGAGGGAGGCAAAACTAAACCGTATGTATCAGACTATCGACACTCTTTGACAGTGGAGATTTGTAAACCATGGATGAAAGTAAAGGGCGCGCTGAAGGACAGTACGCTACAGCTGTGGCATGAAACGTGCCGTCGCAGCACATCTCAACTGCGAACGCATCGCACATCTCCCTGCGGCGACCGACCGTCACGGTAGTTAGACCCGTGTGCGCCGCAAGCTGCCAGCCTTCCCTATATCCTCTCTTCCCTCTCCGCTCTCGGGTTTCTTCACCATTAGATCCCACCGATTCCACTCTCCACTGATCCTGCTGGTCCGGCGGCTCGCCGCTACCGATTGAACACCCCAATTCGGGCCCCTCCATTCGGTCGAATTGGGAGGTTCTTTGGAAGCGCATCCACCCACGAATCGAGGTAATTGACTTATGCTCCACGCCCTGGCATTGGTTTCTTGCGTAAAGCTTGGATCTTTCCTTGGATTAACTGGTTGGACCGGCTTGTTGTGGAGTGGGCGTCGTCATGGATGTGCCTGACCCGAATCTTGGCGTCCTTAGCTTGTCGCCCACGGGGGAAAGTTTTTCTTCAATCCGTGAACTGTTTGTTGTATCTAACCGTGTCAAATGTCGACTTGCAGGATTGGAGCTTTCTTGCAGTTGCATTCAGGAATCATGAATAATTTGTTGCAAGACTGAGGCGGGTGTTGAGGTAACTACTGGATGAATTTGTTATTATGGCCAATGCCCTGATTCTGCCCGGGGCTTATGAGCTTGCTGAATATCTGAAGCACAAGTAACCATGGATAGAAAAGTCGGAGTGGTTTTAGTCTGCCTGCTCTTCCTACTCATTGGGGAAGTTTCAGCGGTTGCCCAGACCGAGGTTGGTCATGTGCGTGTAACACAGGAGGCACCAGATCTGAAGCTAGAGGATGCTGGTAGACATGATGTGTCCCAAAGTGGAAGGGTGTCGGTGTATGTTGTTGCATGGTCGACGCTTGCGATGGCTGCAGCAACAGGGTTGGGAGCAGTTCCCTTCTTTTTCCTGGAGCTAGAGGCCCAATGGGCGGGCCTTTGCAATGGGTTGGCAGCTGGGGTGATGTTGGCAGCAAGTTTTGATCTTGTGCAGGAAGGGCAGATGTACGGCAGTGGGAGTTGGGTTGTTCTTGGGATTTTGAGTGGAGGGATCTTTATTTGGCTTTGCAAGAAGGTAAATCTTGCTTCATACTCTTTGTCGTTTAGCGATATCATTGATCATTTACATCGAATAATTTATTGCCAGATATACAACCACAACTATTATAGTCGAAAGAAAGAAAAAACTTTAGTTTACTCCGAGATGGCTTTCTTCTGTCCAAGTATCTGTCAGCATGCTGATGGTTTAGCAGTATGAGCCTACTTACATAGTCTTGGATCCACAATTTTTGTAGCTGCCAGGGTTAAGTCTGAAGCGCAGGCAGTTGAAGGAAGTGCACTAGTCAAGTCAGCTGGATGTTTCAGTGAAAGAATTAAACAAAATCATTAGGTTTCATGATGAAGTGCCACGTCCAGCGGGCAGAACACATTAGTCTGCTCTGGCCGAAATTTGTTTATGTGGGCATTGTGCTAGCTGCTTAGATGCTGTTGGTATTCACAGCGTTTATTCCAGTTTGATGGACATACCCACTCAAAGTGGTCAGCAGCATGCAGCTTCCTACGCCCGTCTCGTCTGATGTTTTTGTTGAGGGATGCTCAATGCTGGTCATTCCCACGTTTTGGTCACACAGTTCGCGAACGGTAATACCTCCTGGCAGACCAAACTTTTTTGGTGGTGCTCACTCGCCTCGAATGGGTGTAGAATGAGACCGTATTTTCCTTGAACCAGCCGATGAACATCCGTCGGCATGACCTTGTACAGCTCCGTTTCGTCAACGTTGAGCATCAGCCTCTGTGCCGAGTGCATGCCCTTGATGGGCCCTGTACCGCTGGGAAGTGGTATGCTGCATACAGCTAACGTGGCAGGAAAGGAATGGCCACTGTAGCAGGAAAGGATGGACACGTATATGCAAAACCGTAAAGAGAGAGCTAGCTATATATACTCTATGCAACTACAAGTCTACAACTTGGTACCGTTAGTGTGTTTTTTGACAGAAAGTGATAGCGAATATCTTTTTTCAAAGGGTTTGTTAGTTTATGTTTGGTTGTACTGCAGCTAATGTTGAGTGCTCATATGCGGGCTTACCAGCTAACATTGTGCCTCATGTAGCTCCACCGCAACCGCAAGTGCCCACTTAACTTAGCAGTTGCCCACAAAGAGCCACTTCGTGATTATTTTGCTGGCGGGTTTGGCTTGGCGGGTCTATTGGCAGTGCTGCCATTTTCATGCCTAAGTAGGTTAATGTGAACATGGTACTCATTATGTGTCTACACTAGTAACTACCTTCGTGTAGGCTTATCTTGCTTTAAAAGAATTAGACTGCTGATAAGATTATTCTGGTTACCTGAGCTGAAACCTTAAATGCCAATGCATGGCTGGTGTGCATGTTGCTGTGCCAGTTCAACGATCTGAATTGCCACTAGAATAAACTTCTTAACCGCATTTAGCATCATATCAGCTCAGGATGCTAGCTGTGTTTTCAGCATTAGCGAATATATTTTGCTCCATTCATATTGGTTATATTTTCCTTTAGATGATACAGTATCTTTCATTTCGTCGATCACAGATTCTTGAGCAACATGGAGAAGTAAGTATGTTGGATATAAAAGGTGCAGATGCAAGTAAAGTTATTCTTGTTGTTGGAATAATGACACTCCATTCGTTTGGCGAGGGTTCCGGTGTTGGTGTTTCCTTTGTTGGCTCAAAAGGATTATCTCAAGGTCTTTTAGTTACTATAGCTATAGCAGTGCACAACATACCTGAAGGCCTGGCTGTAAGCATGGTACTATCATCTAGGGGTGTCTCCCCACAAAAAGCAATGCTATGGAGTATCATAACATCTTTACCACAGGTGCGTTTTCTTTTGCTGTCATCGAGTGGAAATATGAAAGTATTATTTGATACACGCATCATCCTCATTCAGTCATGGAACATTCATCAACTTATAGCTATATTAATTCCTTGTTTCAATCATGCTCATGGGTTCAGGCGCCCATGGGTGCACCCGACCCGAATGGGTAGTGTATGGGTCGTCGACTTCACCCACTGGTAACCCGATTAACTATTCTTACTAATTATAAATATTAAATTTTATATAAGATGTATTTTTAGGAAAAATATACACTATGTATACTCTATATAATGAGTAGTAAATCTGTACAATTATTTAAAGGCAAGCCAACAATGTACATCAAGTACAATGCAAAAAAGAAGTACAGCAAGTAGGCCAAAAGTCCAAGACTAACACAACGTGTATGCATATCTAGTCCTTTGCTCTTCCCTTCATCCACACAAATCAAGTTTCATGGGCCAAAAATTGCTCAGTCATCGGTCCATAGGAGATGTGCCAGTTGCATGGCACCAAGACCCTGGTGCATCCAATTCATGTAAAGCAAGTAACCACCTCGAGTAGCTAACGAGATAGGGATGGGCAAGCCCTGTAGGCGGTGCTGCAAGGAACAATTTTAACATACAAAAAATATCCTTATTCTATGGAATGTTGGTCAGAGATAAATGTGAAGTATGATAATTATTCTTCAATGCTCACCCGATAGCGCCCAATTGGGTCAGATTACCTGATGGGTTCGGGCATGGGTCTAAACTTAGACCCATGGGTAGGGTTGTGGGTTTGGGATGAACCCGATAGTGGGTTCGGGCATGTGTCTGGTTGAGGTCGACCTGACTAAACCCGACCCAATTGCCAGGTCACCTAGTACCAAAAAATGGCCCCAGCCCAGGTTTGAAGATGCCTGGCTTTGTTTACACAGTTCTCGACCACCTTACCCTACATGATGCTTACCCGTGTGTTCTTCACTAGTCTGGCCCATGCGACTACGTTCGTGACACGTTAGCAGCTCTTGGGCCTTACCAAAAAATTCTGAACCACTCTCCAGGCGGGACTCATTTTCGTGCACCAGCAGTACATAAGTTGGGACGTCAACAAAGCTGCAAGCACTGTTGCAGGCAACATTTGCAACCCAGCGCTTCTGTTTGCTGGCGGGCTAGACATACCCCATCATGATAAGCTGAATGCAATACCTCATTTTCCACTCCACCTTATCTTACACGATATTAATTTCGGCACACACCCCGCACTCAAACTTGAAGGTCCAGGTACCGAGTTCATCTGTACTCCCGAGCCAAATCGCCTCCCCACATTAAAACCCTCGTTTAAAATATTTTTGAGCTGGAACAAGAGAATTCATTTGTGAAATTAACTAGTATCGTTTTTCTTTTGTATGTTTGTTTTTGTGTCCATGTGTGTTGCTTATTTGTTTGCTTGTGCAAAACAGTATGTTGGTTTATGTATGTGTGCTAGAAAGTGGTGAAAGACTTAAGGTCCTAACTCCTAAGTACAGTCGACATGCACCATAGCGTTGCACACTCTCATGAATCATAAAATGATTATATTTTTCCTGTGAAAATTTAAATTTTAATGACCTCAGACTATGAATTGTTGAAATATCATAATGAATCACAGTGGTAGATTCACTGGTGAGTACTAGTACTATATTTGTATTCGCAGCAGGAGTGCTTTCTTTGTCATGTCATTCTTCTTTGTTGCCATTTTTGTAGTCCAATAAGGCTAAGTTCTTCACATACTAGTTTTGTAACCGTCTGTGAAGCTCAAAAAGTTTCTCCAAAATCCTCCCTAACCTAATTGACAAATCAACAATAACAGTTCACATCTTGGAAAGGAGTCATATTTATAATGAACTTGTGGAAACGAGCTCATCAAACATCTCAAAGAAGCGCAATTAGAGAAATGGCATCACAAAGGATCTTAAATACTAAATCGTATATCAATCACTATTTATTTATAGGCATTGTACAAATAAATTCTGTAATATTTTCTTCTCTTAAAAAGGACAGCCACAGCTGTTTACACGTGCAACTTTTTCTTAGTATTACTTTGTGAATGAAATGCTCATATGCTTATCTGCAACAGCTTTCAAAGTTGATCTCCGCTTTTGAGTTACATTTGGTGGTTACATTATTTTCTTTACACTCTGATGACCCTGTTTCATTTTCCTTGGTAAATATAGCCAATTGTTGCTGTGCCTGCATTCCTTTGTGCCGATGCATTTCAGAAGGTGCTTCCTTTCTGTACTGGTTTTGCTGCAGGGTGCATGATATGGATTGTTATTGCAGAGGTTCTTCCTGATGCTTTTAAGGTGACTGCCCTTTTGTCATCAAGAAATTGGTGACTGAAGTTGTTGTTTTCATTGGTTTTATAATGCAGTCCTGAGTATTTCTGTGTTACATGCAGGAAGCGACTCCGTCTCAAGTAGCCTCTGCTGGAACACTTGCTGTTGCTTTTATGGAAACATTAAGTACCGTGCTTCAGGAATTCACGGATGGCCACGGGTAAATTGCCTCTTATATTATTTAAGGATCTTACTTGGACTAGTACAACTTTCAACTGATGCTGTTGATTTGTTCTGATCTAGCTTGGAAGATACATCAGGCTTTTTGGTATCACTTGTATTTGGTCTTGGTCCACTTTTTGGAGGAATTATACTTGTCGCCTTCTCACTTGCCTTCAACATGCCACACCCTCTTCTTACTGGTGTAGCATCTGGCATTGCCTTCCGTCTTGCTTCATGGAGGCCATTGCAACTTGTGATGTCCTTAAAGATGGGTTTCTTCACCACCTTGTTCCTCCTGCTAGGAGGTTCCGTCTTCTACCATCTCGTGGAAGCAAGCATCCTTATGGTTGCTAAACACAAGAAATCATCCGTCAATGTCATTACATCTTCCAGCGGGCTCTCTCTTAGTGTCCTCACACAGCAATCGCTCCTTGCTTGCGGTTGCGTCTTCCTTCACGCCTACGCCGAAGGGCTTGCACTTGGTGTGGCAACACGCAAGGCATCTGGTCTAGGCCGCTACATGGTTCTTCCAGTCTCTCTTCACGGCCTACCACGGGGTGCTGCTGTTGCTAGTTGTGTATATGGTGCCACTGATAGCTGGCGAGGAGCCTTGGCAGCTGCAGCTCTGACCGGGCTTGCGGGACCAAGCGCGGCCATCGGTGCAATCCTTGCGAAGATTGGCTATGATGGACTGGACTATTGGATGGTGATTGCATGCGGGGCTTTGATCCCGAGCTTTGGCCGTGTCTTCAGACGCTCGCTGCGGTTGGACGCGAGGAAGAGCGTCTGCGGGCTCCTGATAGGTTTTGGTTTTGCTTGGGTGTGCTTGATGTCCACCAGATTCATCTGCTTGCACACCCCTTACTGCAATTCAGCTCCAGAAGCGGTTACATGATGTGTTCCTGTCAGAGTCACATGTAACATCAATGTAACGATTATACTGAAATTATAAGAGGGATATCCTTTCCTTGTATGAACAAAGTGATAATGGGAAACGAACATTAGACAGTGATTTTGCCTGGAATAATCTTGCAAATTGTGCCACCACAACACAAAAGAAAAGACAGCCTGCTACTTTGGTGAATATTCATTTAGGTGTAATATTCCTTGGCCTCAGTATGATTGGCTGAGCAGGAGCAGAAGAACAGGTGAGAGCTTCGGGGAGAAGAAAGCATACGAGAGAGAGAGAGCTGATTCGAAAGTTCTCTTGATGAACAATAAAAAAGAACATGTTTTTCTTTCAAACTTTGACAAATGTTTTGAGTGCTTGCAAAGTTTTGTCATTGAACATTCGTGAAGTTTCATCACGGAATGACATTCAAGAAAGTTCATGAATGTCATTTTATAATAGCTTTGCAAGCACTCAAAACTTTTCGAGATTCGTCACAGTTTAAGAGTAATTTTGAAAATTGTGGGATGCATGATGAATTTTGAAAATTGTGGGGCGCATGATGAGTGGCAGCGAGCGTATTTTTTTCCAACGGCATATCATTTGCTTCGTTCCGACGAGTGGTTTAGAAAAAATCACAAAAATGCGCTCGCTGCCACTCGTCGTGCGCCGCACAATTTTCAAAACTGCTCTTAAACTATGTCAAATTTCGAAAAGTTTTCAACATGGCGAAGTTTTGCCTGTCTCATAGGCTTTCCAATAGCATATGACATGTTTTGTTTCGACAAACGAAAAGTTTTCAACATGGCAAAGTTTTGCCTGTTTCATAGCTTCCCAACAGCGTATGGCACGTCTTGTTCCGACAAACGGTTTAAAATCTGGATAAAAAACAGTGCCTTTTACGTCCTGTTCTGACAAACGGTTTAAAAACAGGATCAGAAACAGTACCTGGAAAAAGGCACGTACAGTCTTTTGCGATGAGAAGTTCACTCGTCTCAGTACTGCAGTACTCTTGCTTCAACAATGTCGTGCATTTGCGTTGAACATGCAGTTCAAAAGTGTGTGCAAAGTAACTATTCTGCTAAGTACAAATATTTCTTATCACCAATGGTAGTTACACCACTCATGTTTTCTATGTTGTATATATTATCTATCAAAATTAAGAGTATGTATGTGTAATATATAGTACTCCCTCCGTTCCTAAATACAAGTCTTTGTAGAGATTTCACTATGAGCCACATACGGATGTATATAGATGCATTTTAGAGTGTAGATTCACTCATTTTGCTCCGTATGTAGTCCATAGTGAAATCTCTATAAAGACTTGTATTTAGGAATGGAGGGAGTATATAATAACGTTTAGGCAGTATGCACCATATTTTGAACATACTCTTTTTTACATACAAATATGTACGTATTTCATAAATATAACAAAAATTATGGGCTTATATGCAATTTTTGTGTGTAACTTACTTTGAAATATCTTAGATATAATATATAAATATATGTAAAATGATAAAGTAATATATATACTACTATATGATAGTATATGAGACATGTGAGGTTATTATCATCGGGTGGCAAGATGCATTTTCTTCAGAAAGTCTATTCATCACTCAGGGTGCAGAATAAGTTATTCTTCACTCGAAATAATTTTATGATCATTTCATAAATAAATTACATTTTAAATACAAATAGTTACATTCATATTAATTCACTGCGTAAAATTTGACAAAAAAAGGTCACAAGACCAGAAAAATTGCATTTTATGTATATTTTACAATATGTTTCTACATTTATAATTTAATGTAACATAAATATTTTTTACGGTGATTATATATTTTCTTACATTTTCTTTACGTCTGAAATAAGATAAAACTTACGGAACGCAAAATTACGGTGCATTGATGTTAAAATAGAGGAGGGGGGGATAATTATTCCTCAACCAGTGTGTGTGTGTGACAAATTTTTGCTACCACCGATGGTAGTTACCACCACTTGAGTTTTGTATGTAGTGTCTATCAAAACAGAGAATATTATTCTCGTCACAACCTGAAATTCTTGAGTTACACAACATGAACTTTCCTCTGTAGGAACCCGACCTTCAGGCTATCTTCGCAACCGTGTCTCCCCGCGTGAATTTTTCTTGCCAGTCGTGTTCTATGTGATGTAAGTGTAATCTATAAACGATTTTTAGCAACTAAATGCCCACTTTAAATAGGAATCTCGCTCATTGGCGGATTTGCTCTCGGGCCGTTATGAACATGCCTCTGTTGCAATTTTACTGGCTGAGTTGTTCGAGCCGAACTTCCCTCAATACTAGGTTGAACTTCCGAACATTGCCCGAATGAGGCTTGCGATATACCGTTGGAAAGCTATGGACACGAGTATCATGACCCAAGTTAATTTTTTGGCAAAATGTAAGCGGTTTAAGGGCAGTTTTGAAGACCGTTTTTTCTTCATACAAAAAACATGAATTGTATTTTCGATCGCATTTCTAAACCTTTTATTGGAATGAGGCAAATAATATTGCGTTGGAAAGCCGATGCAAAACCTCTTCTTCCACATGTTGAAAGTTTTCTCTAATTCCCTATGGTTAAAGAGTAATTTGGAAAATCATAAAATTTCACAAACCGAACAACCAAGTTCGTATTTTCGATGCCACTTCTAAACGGCTAATCCAATTGAGGCAAATGATATGGCGTTGGAAAGCTTATGAAAATGCGCTACTTTTTCATGTTGAAAGTTTTTTTTTCTAATTTTGAATGGCTCAAAAGTAATTTAGAAAACGGTACAAGTTCCACCCAGTTCGTATTTTTGAGCTAATATTTTAACCATACGCCCGAATGCAGCAAATGATACGGCATTGGAAATCTTGAGGAAATGCAAAATTTTTGGTATATATTGTTTCTCCCAATTCCTTACTGTTTTAAGTCAATTTTGAAAATGACTAAATTTTTTTTTGGCCGTGATTTCTACAAACTTATCAGAATGGGGCAAATAATATACCATTGAAAAGCTATGGAAAATGCGAAATTTTTTCATGTAGATGGTTTTCTCTGATTCTTAGCCGTTTTCAAGTAATCTTGAAAACAACGAGATCATGCGTTCTGCCTTTATCGCAAAACAGATTCTTCGAAAATGCACCGCGTGAAGAACTTGAACTTCTCGGCATGTCTACTTGAACTTCACTATGTTATTCACGTGCTTTTTTTGCTCGTAGCTCTCTATCAAATCACCAGAATTGAGCAAGTGATATACCGATGGAAAGCTGCTGTAAACACGCAACTTTCCCGTGTTGATCATTTTTTCATACTCGTGACGATTTTAAAAGTTTTTCATCTGAAATTAATTCAGTGTAGTAGTTGAACTTTCTGCTGTTTTCACGTTGAACTTCTGTGACGTATTTTCGTTTGTAATTTTCTCATCCATTCGTCATTGTTACACAAATGATATTCCTTTTGTACAAACACCACTCACAATAAATTTTTAACTTTCTCCGACCGAGGACTTGAACTTATAGCAACAAAATTTTTGAACCTTGCCTTTTTATTCATTTTTCTCATATTAAACACACACCACATAGTACAATGAACCTTTTTCGTTTTTATAATTTGATTTGTTTGATTTTATTTTTGGAATCAAATTGCTCCCAAATAATAACTGAACTTCTTTGTGGATTGAGAGAATTGTTTTTAAAATGCAAGAAAAATAATAATTTCTTTTTTGTGTTTTTGAACATGGAAATACAAGGTGAACCTCTCTCGCAAGAATTTTTGAACTTCCCCTGACAGAGCACTTGAACTTCTTTCAACAAACCTTTAAAGCTTTTATTTCTCTATACTTTTATTCTCACCTGAAATGCATTCCTTGCAGTACTTAAACTTCTCGTTGATTTCACTATAAACTTCTGTCACATTTTTGTGTATACGTTGAATTACACGCAATTGAAGGTCGGACGTCATTTTTTGCCATTTTCAAACATGTAATTGGAGCTTGGTTGTCCCGCAATATAAATTCTGAACCGTGCATGCAGGAGCACGTGAACTTCTTGCAACAAACCTTTGAAGCTTTTAATTTCTATTCTTATATTCTTATCTGAAACAAATTCCATGTAGTAGTTGAACTTCCTGTAGTTTTCATCTTGAACATCTGTCATGTATTTTTGTTCAACCTCTCTAACAAGAATTTTTGAACTTTCTCGGGCCGAGCACTTGAACTTGTAGCAACAAAACTTTGAACTTCTATGCTTTTTTAATTTGAACTTCACATTTTTAATTTTTTAGTAAAGAATTGTTATTGATTTTTAAATAAACATGGAATTTTACTCTTTTTTTAATTTTGAACTTCATGGTTGATTCTTTAATAATAACGGATAGGTGTGTATTTTATGAACGATAAAAATCCTAGATTTTTTAATAAACGTTGAACCACTTTGTTTTTTAGTTTGAACATCTAGTTTTTTTAAAAACAAGGTATTTATTTTTAACCTTTTTTAGTTTGAACTTCTTCCTTTCCTTCTTTTAGTAACGAGAAAAAGTCTGAGTTTTTTTTATAGATTTTGAACTTCTCTGTTATTTTAATTTGGACTTCTTAAAAAATATGTCTATTAAATAAGCATCAAACAATTTTTTGTTAGAAAATTTAACTTCATACTTTTATTTCCTAGAATCGGATTTTTTTAATGATTTTCAAAGTGCTATATTTTTTGTTTGAGCTTCTCGCTTTTCATTATTTAGTAATGGAAAAAATGTGAGTTGTTTCAAACGTCGAACCACTATGTTATTTTAATTTGAACTTCTCAACTATTTTATTTTGAACTTCTGTGTATTTACTTTTAGAAATGGGGGAAATAAAATCGATCCATTTTTACGTTCCCTTTTTTTCTAAACCTTTGAACTTTGCTGTTAGTTAATTTTGAACTTGAGGTTTAAAAGGAGGAAAAATCAATTTATTTATTGATTTTTAAACTGCTCATTTTTTGAATGCGATCTTCTTAGAAAAAGGGAAAGTCCATTTTTAAAAAAGGAGTTAAACTTGCTAAACAGAATTAAAAAATCTACTTTCTAAGAATTTAATATGTTGTACCTTTTGGGAACTTTTTGATTTTTCGTTTGGACACTTTTTGTGCATTTTTTTGTTCTTGGTGAAATCGCCTAGGTGGTTATTTTTTTTGGATGAAATTTTTCCGTATGTGATACCTCCGAACTTAGAATTTTCTGAAACATGAACTTCATGTGATTTTGAAAAGCAAAAAATTATGCGAGAACATACATGCATAGTGCAACACCAATTCGTAGCACACACAACACTATGTGCTAGTACATGCATGCAAGCATTATGCTGGTAGAGGTGCTTTGGTAGCAGCACAGATGGAGTTGTGGCTATGGGTCGTGTCTCGTCGACGTCGGGAGGTTCGCTGATTTTTATACATGAACTTTCTAGAGGTTCTTTCTTCATGAATTCCACAAGCTGGTGTTGTGAAATGTAAAAATACATGGTAGTAATATATGAACTTTTGGGGTAATTCTACATTTTTTTTGTTTTCTCATGTAAACAAAAATCAGAAACACATGTTAGGGTGAAACTAGTGTCAATTTCTAGACCCAAAATTTTCATTTTTTTGTGTGTCCAGCCTCTCATTTGAACATATGTCAGGGTGAAATTGCAGTGTAGCAGATCGCAAAGTAATCACAAAGATTTGGACATTACAGGGAGCAAAAAGATCAATTCTTCTTAAACATTTTTTGACCATCAGAGGAGATGGAGGAGAAAGTGGGGGAGAAGACAGGAGGAGGAAGATACAATGGGTAGGTGAGAGGAAGATGTTCGGGGGAGGGTGGGGATGGGGCTGTGGAGGAGGAGCAGAACGGCATGCCGGAGCAGAGGGCAGGCCAAGCCAGAGTTGAAGGAAGGCCGCGGCAGAGTAGAGGGAAGGAGGCGCCGCAGGGGAGGTTGGGGGCGGGGCAGAGGTGGTCAGGGCGGGTGCAGCGCAGCGACTGGAAGCAGGCGCGGGGTCGGCCGGAACCAGGCGCGGGGACGACAACATGTGCGCCGATAGGGAGCATAGGGCGAGATGCAGGGGCGAGTCGGTGGGGAGCTCGAGGCAAGCGGTAGATGGCGCCAATGTGGAGTGTCGGGTCTCCGTCGGCGCACTATGGAGGAGCTGGATCCTCGTCGGAGGATCTGGGACTTTGTTGGGAGGTGGATCACAAATGCGGCAGAAGTGGCTCACGGGGGTCTTCATCCACAGAGGAGGGGCAGGCTGCAGCGAGATCTCGGCAACCTGTGGAGGGTGGTGGTGCGCCGGCAGCCCAAGATGTGGAGGAGCGATGGTGGCGGCGAGATGTAAGGGCGGCGCTCGGTTGGTGGCACGCGTGGGCTGGCGGCCGCAGGAGCACGGTGCGTGGGCAAGATCATCGCGCCGCCAACCAGTGACACCGCGAAGTTAAAGCAAGCACCTGGGATGGTGGTTCATGGCGAGCGAGATCATCAACCCTAGAGCTACGTTTACTGTCTCCATCTGCTGACACCGCACCCTTTATAGCGCCAAAACGTGTCTTGCCTAAGCCCGAAGAAAGCTGGACCTGCACAAATCACCAATACCTGCACAAATCCAGTAGGATACAACGCACAAATCACCAATACCTGCACAAACAATCAAACAACTTGCACCCAATGCGAAAAAGGGGTTGTCAATCCCTTCACGATTACTTGCAAAAGTGAGATCTGATAGGGATAGATGAAAGTAAACAAACGTTAAAGTAAATATTTTTGGTATTTTTGGTTTATAGATTGGAAAGTAAAAGATTGCAAAATAGTAGATCAGAAACTTATATGATGGAAAATAGACCCGGGGGCCATACGTTTCACTAGAGGCTTCTCTCATGATAGCAAATAATATGGTGGGTGAACAAATTACTACCGAGCAATTGATAGAAAAGCGCAAAGTTATTGTGATATCTAAGGCAATGATTATGAAATATAGGCATCACGTCCATGTTGATACGTCTCCAACGTATCTATAATTTTTGATTGCTCCATGCTATATTATCTACTGTTTTGGACTATATTGGGCTTTATTTTCCACTTTTATATTATTTTTGGGACTAACCTATTAACCGGAGGCCCAGCCCAGAATTGCTGTTTTTTTGCCTATTTCACTGTTTCGAAGAAACAAAATATCAAACGGAGTCCAAACAGAAAAATCCTTTTTGGAACGTGATTTTCTTCCCGAATAAGATCCAGGAGACTTGGACCCTATGCCAAGGAAGCTCCGAGGAGGGCACGAGGTAGGGGGGCGCGCCCCCGCCCTCGTGGGCCCACCGAAGCTCCACCGACGTACTCCTTCCTCATATATATATCCACGTACCCCCAAACGATCAGAACAGGAGCCAAAAACCTAATTCCACCGCCGCAACTTTCTGTATCCATGAGATCCCATCTTGGGGCCTGTTCCGGAGCTCCGCCGGAGAGGGCCGTCATCACGGAGGGCTTCTACATCATCATAGCCTCTCCGATGAAGTGTGAGTAGTTTACCTCAGACCTTCGGGTCCATAGTTATTAGCTAGATGGCTTCTTCTCTCTTTTTGGATCTCAATACAATGTTCTTCCCCTCTCTTGTGGAGATCTATTTGATGTAGTCTTCTTCTTTTGCGGTGTGTTTGTTGAGACCGATGAATTATGGGTTTATGATCAAGTCTATCTATGAATAATATTTGAATCTTCTCTGAATTCTTTTATGTATGATTGGTTATCTTTGCAAGTCTTTTCGAATTATCCGTTTGGTTTGGCCAACTAGATTGGTAGTTCTTGCCATGGGAGAAGTGCTTAGCTTTGGGTTCGATCTTGCGGTGTCCTTTCCCAGTGACAGAAGGGGCAGCAAGGCACGTATTGTATCGTTTCCATCAAGGATAACAAGATGGGGTTTATTTCATATTGCATGAATTTATCTCTCTACATCATGTCATCTTGCTTAAAGCGTTACTCTGTTTTTAACTTAATACTCTAGATGCATGCTGGATAGCGGTCGATGAGTGGAGTAATAGTAGTAGATGCAGAATCGTTTCGATCTACTTGTCACGGAAACTGCTTATCTTAAATCTATAAGTATGTTCCTAAGAATAAGGGTGAATCATCTAGTAAGGAAACTGCTGATCTTAAATCTATAAGTATTCATCCCGATATTTTTGATTTCACTAAGGAACCATTTGCTACAAATGAATTTTTCGATCTTGTTCCTAAAAGTTTGATAATTACTAAAAATAAAGAGATCTCTAAGGAAGGTAGATGCCTCATTTAAGAATTGCCTACCAAAGATGGCAATACCTAGATCTATCCTCGCTTTTATGCCTAGCTAGGGGCGTTAAACGATAGCGCTTGTTGGGAGGCAACCCAATTTTATTTTTAGTTTTTTGTGTGTTTTTCTTCTGTTAGGGAATAAATAACCCATCTACCTTCTGTTTGGATGTGGTTTTATGTTTTAATTAGTGTTTTTGCCAAGCTAGACCTATTGGATCTTCTTGGATGATAGTTATTTGATCTTGCTGTAATTTCCAGAAACTTTGTGTTCAGTGCCCGAATTATTAAATATCATAAGAATGTGATAAGATACTGATTCCAATTGCTTCTGATCAATAAACAAATTGTCTAGGTCATCTAATTTTGGTAGATTTTTTGGAGTTCCAGAAGTTTGCGTTAGTTACAGATTACTACAGACTGTTCTGTTTTTGACAGATTCTGTTTTTCGTGTGTTGTTTGCTTATTTTGATGAATCTATGATTAGTAAAATAGTTTATAATCCATAGAGAAGTTTGAATACAGTAGGTTTAACACCAAAATAAATAAATAATGAGTTCATTACAGTACCTTGAAGTGGTTTTATGTTTTCTTTCTCTAACGGAGCTCACGAGATTTCTATTGAGTTTTGTGTTGTGAAGTTTTCAAGTTTTGGGTGAATTCTTTTGATGGATTATGGAACAAGGAGTGGCAAGAGCCTAAGCTTGGGTATGCCCATGGCACCCCCAAGATAATCCAAGGACACGAAAAAGTCAAAGCTTGGGGATGCCTCGAAAGGCATCCCCTCTTTCGTCCACTTCCATCGGTAATTTACTTGTAGCTATATTTTTATTCACCAACATGATATGTGTTTTGCTTGGAGCGTCTTGTATTATTTGTATTTATTTGTTAGTGTGCCACAATCATCCTTGCTGTACACACCTTTTGAGAGAGTCATCTATGAATTAAAATTTGTTAGAATACTCTTTGTGCTTCACTTATATCTTTTGAGCTATGTACTTTTGCTCTATGTGCTTCACTTATATCTTTTGAGCGTTATAATTTTGCTCCATGTGCTTCACTTAGATATTTTAGAGCATGGTGTTGGTTTGTTTTAAAGAAACTATTGATCTCTCATGCTTCACTTAAATTACTTTGAGAGTCGTAATAGCATGGTAAATTGCTTAATATTAATATGCTTGGTATTCATGATTTGTGAAATTTTCTTTTGAGTGTGTTGAATACTAAGAAAAGATTGAAGCATGATAATTGTTTTGAGACATGGAGATGATAATATTAGAGTCATGCTAGTGGAAGTAGTTGTGAATTTAAAGAATACTTGTGTTGAAGTTTGTGATTCCCGTAGCATGCACGTATGGTGAACCGTTATGTAACGAAGTCGGAGCATGAAGTGTTTATTGATTGTCCTCCTTATGAGTGGCGGTCGGGGATGAGCGATGGTCTTTTCCTACCAATCTATCCCCCTAGGAGCATGCGCGTAATACTTTGCTTTGATAACTTCTAAGTTTTTGCAATAAGTATATGAGTTCTTTATGACTAATGTTGAGTCCATGGATTATATGCACTTTTTCCCATCCTTCCACCATTTCTAGCCTCTCTAATACCGCGCACTTTTCGCCGGTATCATACACCCACCATACATCTTCCTCAAAACAGCCACCATACCTACCTATCATGGCATTTCCATAGCCATTCCGAGATATATTGCCATGCAACTTTCCACCGTTCCGTTTATTATGACATGCTCCATCATTGTCATATTGCTAGCATGATCATGTAGTTGACATCGTATTTGTGGCAAAGCCACCATTCATAATTCTTTCATACATGTCACTCTTGATTCATTGCATATCCCGGAACCCCGCCGGAGGCATTCATATAGAGTCATATCTTGTTCTAAGTATCGAGTTGTAATTGTTGAGTTGTAAGAAATATAAAAGTGTGATGATCATCATTTTTAGAGCATTGTCCCAAGTGAGGAAAGAATGATGGAGACCATGATTCCCCCACAAGTCGGGATGAGACTCCGAACGAAAAAAAGAGGCCATAAAAAAAGGCCCAAAAAAATGAGAGAAAAAGAGAGAAGGGACAATGTTACTATCCTTTTACCACACTTGTGCTTCAAAGTAGCACCAAGATCTTCATGATAGAGAGTCTCCTATGTTGTCACTTTCATATACTAGTGGGAATTTTTCATTATAGAACTTGGCTTGTATATTCCAATGATGGGCTTTCTCAAAATGCCCTAGGTCTTCGTGAGCAAGCGAGTTGGATGCACACCCACTTAGTTTCTTTTGTTGAGCTTTCACATACTTATAGCTCTAGTGCATCCGTTGCATGGCAATCCCTACTCACTCACATTGATATCTATTAATGGGCATCTCCATAGCCTGTTGATACGCCTAGTTGATGTGAGACTATCTTCCCCTCTTTTTGTCTTCTCCACAACCACCGTTCAATTCCACATATAGTGCTATATCCATGGCTCACGCTCATGTATTGCGTGAATGTTGAAAAAGTTTTGAAAATGTTAAAGTATGAAACAATTGCTTGGCTTGTCATCGGGGTTGTGCATGATTTAAATACTTTGTGTGGTGAAGATGGAGCATAGCCAGACTATATGAATTTGTAGGGATAACTTTCTTTGGCCATGTTATTTTGAGAAGACATAATTGCTTTATTAGTATGCTTGAAGTATTATTATTTTTATGTCAATATGAACTTTTTTCTTGAATCTTTCAAATCTGAATATTCATACCACAATTAAGAAATTTTGCATTGAAATTATGCCAAGTAGCACTCCGCATCAAAAATTCTCCTTTTATCATTTACCTACTCGAGGACGAGCAGGAATTAAGCTTGGGGATGCCAGATATGTCTCCAACGTATCTATAATTTTTGATTGCTCCATGCTATATTATCTACTGTTTTGGACTATATTGGGCTTTATTTTCCACTTTTATATTATTTTTGGGACTAACCTATTAACCGGAGGCCCAGCCCAGAATTGCTGTTTTTTGCCTATTTCAGTGTTTCGAAGAAACAGAATATCAAACGGAGTCCAAACAGAAAAATCCTTTTTGTAACATGATTTTCTTCCCGAATAAGATCTAGGAGACTTGGACCCAACGCCAAGGAAGCTCCGAGGAGGGCACGAGGTAGGGGGGCGCGCCCCCACCCTCGTGGGCCCATCGAAGGTCTACCGACGTACTCCTTCCTCCTATATATATCCACGTACCCCCAAACGATTAGAACATGAGCCAAAAACCTAATTCCATCACCACAACTTTATGTATCCATGAGATCCCATCTTGGGGACTGTTCCGGAGCTCCGCCGGGGAGGTCCGTCATCACGGAGGGCTTCTACATCATCATAGCCTCTCCGATGAAGTGTGAGTAGTTTACCTCAGACCTTCGGGTCCATAGTTATTAGCTAGATGGCTTCTTCTCTCTTTTTGGATCTCAATACAATGTTCTTCCCCTCTCTTGTGGAGATCTATTTGATGTAATCTTCCTCTTTTGCGGTGTGTTTGTTGAGACTGATGAGTTGTGGGTTTATGATCAAGTCTATCTATGAATAATATTTGAATCTTCTCTGAATTCTTTTATGTATGATTGGTTACCTTTGCAAGTCTCTTCGAACTATCCGTTCGGTTTGGCCAACTAGATTGGTAGTTCTTGCCATGGGAGAAGTGCTTAGCTTTGGGTTTGATCTTGCGGTGTCCTTTCCTAGTGACAAAAGGGGCAGCAAGGCACGTATTGTATCGTTGACATCAAGGATAAAAAGATGGGGTTTATTTCATATTGCATGAATTTATCTCTCTACATCATGTAATCTTGCTTAAAGCGTTACTCTGTTTTTAACTTAATACTCTAGATGCATGCTGGATAGCGGTCGATGAGTGGAGTAATAGTAGTAGATGCATAATCATTTCGATCTACTTGTCACGGACGTTATGCCTATATACATGATCATGCCTAGATATTCTCATAACTATGCTCAATTCTGTCAATTGCTCAACAGTAATTTGTTCACCCACCGTAGAAAACTTATGCTCTTGAGAGAAGCCACTAGTGAAACCTATGGCCCCCGGGTCTATTCTCACCATATCAATCTCCATCACTTTAATCTTGCTTTGTCTTTACTTTGCCTTTTACTTTTCACTTTGCATCTTTATATCAAAAATACCAAAAATATTATCTCTATTAGATCTCACTCTCGTAAGTGAGCGTGAAGGGATTGACAACCCCTAATCGCGTTGGTTGCGAGTTGCTATCGATTTATGCAGGTACAAGGGACTTGAGCGTGGCCTCCTATTGGATTGATACCTTGGTTCTCAAAAACTAAGAGAAATACTTACGCTACTCTGCTGCATCATCCTCTCCTCTTCGGATAAAACCAACGCAAGCTCAAGAGGTAGCACATGTCAAGTAGACCGAAACGATTCTGCATCTATTACTATTACTTCGCACATCAACCGATTCGTGCCTGCATCTAGAGTATTAAGTTCATGAAGAACAGAGTAACACATTAAGTAAGATGACATGATGTACAAGAATTAACTCAAGCAATATGATGAAAACCCCATCTTTTTATCCTCGATGGCAACAATACAATACGTGACTTGCTGCCCCTACTGTCACTGGGAAATGACACCACACGATTGAACCCAAAGCTAAGCACTTCTCCCATTGCAATAAAAACCAATCTAGTTGGCCAAACCAAACTGATAGTTCGAAGAGAATTACAAAGATATCAAATGATGCATAAAAGAATTCAGAGAAGATTCAAATAATATCCATAGATAAGCTGAACATAAATGCACAATTCATCGGATCTCGGCAAACACACCGCAAAAGAGTATTACATCATATAGATCTCCAAGATCATCGAGGAGAACATGGTATTTAAAATCAAAGAGAGAGAAGAAGCCATCTAGCTACTAGCTATGGACCCATAGGTCTGTGGTAAACTACTCACGCTTCATCGGAAGGGCAATAGGGTTGATGTAGAAGCCCTCCGTGATCGAATCCCCCTCCGGCAGGGTGCCGGAAAAGGTCTCTAGATGGGATCTCACAGGTACAAAAGGTTGTGGTAGTGTAAAAGTGTTTTCGTGGATGCTTCTGGTGGTTTGGGAATATATGTGAATATATAGGCGAAAGAATTAGGTCAGGAGGGTCACGGGGGGCCCACAAGACAGCGGGGAGGGGGGGAGGGGGGAGGGGGGGCGCCTTACCCCTCGGGCGCGCCCTCCACCCTTGTGGCCGCCTCGTGGCTCGTCCGACTTCATCTCCAAGTCTCCTGGGTGTCTTCTAGTCCAGGAAAAATAACCGCAAAGGTTTTATTCCGTTTGGACTCTGTTTGGTATTCCTTTTCTGCGAACCTCAAGAACAAGGAAAAAACAGAAACTGGCACTGGGCTCTAGGTTAACAAGTTAGTCCCAAAAATAATATAACTTACCATATTAATGCATATAAAACCTCCAAAACAGAAAATATAATAGCATGGAATAATAAAAAATTCCTCGAGTATCAAGCATCCCCAAGCTTAATTCCTCGAGTAGGTAACTAATAAAAACAGAATTTTTTATGTGGAATGCTACCTAACATATTTATCCATGTAATTTCTCTTTATTGTGGTATGAATGTTCAGATCCATAAAATTCAAAACAAATGTTTAATATTGACATAAAAACAATAATACTTCAAGCATACTAACAAGGCAATTATGTCTTCTTAAAATAACATGGCCAAAGAAAGCTTATCCCTACAAGATCATATTGTCTGGGTATGCTCCAACTTCATCACACAAAATATTTAAATCATGCACAACCCCGATGACAAACCAAGCAATTGTTTCATACTTTTGATGTTCTCAAACTTTTTCAACTTTCACGCAATACATGAGCGTGAGCCATGGACATAGTACTATAGGTGGAATAGAATATGGTGGTTGTGGAGAAGACAAAAAGGAGATAGTCTCACATCAACTAGCGTATCAACGCGCTATGGAGATGCCCATCAATAGATATCAATGTGAGTGAGTAGGGATTGCCATGCAACAGATGCATTAGAGCTATAAGTTTATGAAAGCTCAAAAAGAAACTAAGTGGGTATGCATCCAGCTTTCTTGCTCACGAAGACTTAGGGCAATTTGAGGAAGCCCATTATTGGAGTATACAAGCCAAGTTCTATAATGAAAAATTACCACTAGTATATGAAAGTGACAACATAGGTGACTCTCTATCATTTAAGATCATGGTGCTACTTTGAAGCACAAGTGTGGTAAAAGGATAGTAGCATTGCCCCTTCTCTCTTTTCTCTTATTTTTTTGTTGGGCCTTCTCTCATTTTTTGGCCTTTTTTATTTTTCGTCCGGAGTCTCATCCCGACTTGTGGGGGAATCATAGTCTCCATCATGCTTTCCTCACATGGGACAATGCTCTAATAATGAAGGTCATCACACTTTTATTTACTTACAACTCGATTCTTAGAACAAAATATGACTCTATATGAATGCCTCCGACGCTGTACCGGGATGTGCAATGAATCAAGAGTGACATGTATGAGAGAATTATGAAAGGTGGCTTTGCCACAAATACAATGTCAACTACATGATCATGCAAAGCAATATGACAATGATGAAGCGTGTCACAATAAACGAAATGGTGGAAAGTTGCATGGCAATATATCTCGGAATGGCTATGGAAATGCCATAATAGGTAGGTATGCATGGTGGCTGTTTTAAGGAAGGTATATGGTACCGGCGAAAGTTGCGCGGTATTAGAAAGGCTAGCAATGGTGGAAGGGTGAGAGTGCGTATAATCCGTGCACTCAATATTAATCATAAAGAACTCACATACTCATTGCAAAAATATATTAGTTATCAAAACAAAGTACTACGCACATGCTCCTAGGGGGATAGACTGGTAGGAAAAGACCACCGCTCGTCCCCGACCGCCACTCATAAGGAAGCCAATCAATAAATAAATCATGCTCCGACTTCATCACATAACGGTTCACCATACGTGCATGCTACGAGAATAAAAAACTTTAACACAAGTATTTCTACGATCCACAATTACTCACTAGCATGACTAATATCACCATCTCTATATCTCAAAACAATCATAAAGAATCAAACTTCTCATAGTATTCAATGCACTCTATATGAAAGTTTTTATTATATCCCTCTTGGATGCCCATCATATTAGGACTAAATTTATAACCAAAGCAAATTACCATGCTGTTTATAGACTCTCAAAATATTATAAGTGAAGCAAGAGAGTTCATCAATTTCTATTAAATAAAGCCACCACCGTGCTCTAAAAAGATATAAGTGAAGTACTAGAGCAAAATTGCCTAGCTCAAAAGATATAAGTGAAGCACATAGAGTATTCTAATAAATCACGATTCATGCATGTCCCTATCAAAAGGTGTGTACAGCAAGGATGATTGTGGCAAACTAAAAAGCAAAGACTCAAATCATACAAGACGCTCCAAGCAGAACACATATCATGTGGTGAATAAAAATATAGCCTCAAGTAAAGTTACCGATAGATGAAGACGGAAGAGGGGATGCCTTCCGGGGCACACCAAGCTTAGGCTCTTGGTTTTCCTTGAATATTACCTTGGGGTTCCTTGGGCATCCCCAAGCTTAGGCTCTTGCCACTCCTTATTTCATAGTCCATCAAATCCTTACCCAAAACTTGAGAACTTCACAACACAAAATTCAACAGAAAATCTCATAAGCTCCATTAGTATAAGAAAATAAATCACCACTTTTGGTACTGTTGTGAACTCATTATTTATTTATATTGGTGTAATATATACTGTATTCCAACTTTTCCATGGTTCATACCCCCCGATACTACCCATAGAATCATCAAAATAAGCAAACAACACATTGAAAACAGAATCTGTCAAAAACAGAACAGTCTGTAGTAATCTGGCTAGTTCGAATACTTCTGTAACTCCAAAAATTCTGAAAATTTAGGAAAACAGAGGAGATTTGTATATCAATCTTGTGTAAAAAATCAGAATTTTATCACGCTTCTGTGATTTTTAAAAATTCTGGGACTGGGCGCAAAAGTTTCTATTTTTCAGCAAGATCAAATCAACTATCACCGTAAGCCATCCCAAAGGTCTTACTTGGCAAAAACACTAATTAAAACACAAAACCACATCTAACCAGAGGCTAGATGAATTATTTATTGCAAAACATAAGCAAAAAGCAAAGAAAAAAAATAAAATTGGGTTGCCTCCCAACAAGCGCTACCGTTTAACGCCCTTAGCTAGGCATAAAAACACGAATAGATCTAGGTATAATCGTAATAATGATAAGGAAAATCTCGAAAGCTCTCATACTCCCTTCGTTCAGCAGAAAGTTTTCTTTGTGGTAAGGAAAAGTAATCAAAAGGGCTAAATTTAATGGGATAAGAATCCCCAAGATCAAGCTCAGGAGGAACCGGCTCCTCCTTCGGCCCCTCATATTGCATGATCAACTCATCATTATAAGCATTATTTTGGGAAAAAGTCATGAGCTCGTGTCGAAGAGAGAAACCCAATCCATTGTTTTTTATAGAAATATTATCATTAAGCTCAGAAATCTTATCAACTAAAACATCGGTAGGGACCCCCTTTCTTAAATTTTCATTATAAGCAACATGATCTAAAGATCGTAAACGCATTATGTCCTCTTGGTTAAAGAAAATTCCCTCTATGGGAGGACGACCACCGTTTACTTTATAATGTGCAAAAATTTCACTAGCTTCTTTCATAATAAATCTAAACTCATGAGCTAGAAATATAGTGGCGACACGCCTAACGGAAGAATGCTCAATATTAGAAAACTCTAGAAAAATCCTTTGTATGGATGGATGCATATGAACAAATTGTCTCTCAAGTTCAACCACAAGCAAAGATATAGAATCCGCAAGACTACTAATTTTATGGAGAATAGATCCACCTAACGTGGGTAGTGCACCGACACAAGTAAGGAAATATTGAATAACCCATTTTCCAATAATATTGCCGCTACCTATGCGAAGTTTCTTTGTATGCAAGGTAGTAGATTCTTCATGTGGATTAGTATTAGAAAAAGCATCAAAGTATCCCCCATCGTTACTACTACCCTTTTCAGCGATAACCTCCCGAATTTTAGACATGGTGGCAACAAACCAATCTAGCAAACGAGCAAACCCCAAAGCGAACGAAGAAGACGAACGAAAGTGGGGTGAAGAAAAGGCAAAACTTTTCAAAAATCGTTTTAGAAGTGGGGGAGAGGAAAATGAGAGGCGAATGGAGAATAGTGTAATGCAAGAGATGAGAGTTTATGATGGGTACTTGGTATCTCTTGACTTGGCGTAGATCTCCCCGGCAACGGCGCTAGAAATTCTTCTTGCTACTTCTTGAGCTTGCGTTGGTTTTTCCCTTGAAGAGGAAAGGGTGATGCAGCAAAGTAGAGATAAGTATTTCCCTCAGTTTGAGAACGAAGGTATCAATCCAGTAGGAGACAACGCACAAATCACCAATACCTGCACAAACAATCAAACAACTTGCACCCAACACGATAAAGGGGTTGTCAATCCCTTCACGGTTACTTGCAAAAGTGAGATCTGATAGAGATAGATGAAAGTAAACAAACGGTAAAGTAAATATTTTTGGTATTTTTGGTTTACAGATTGGAAAGTAAAAGATTGCAAAATAGTAGATCGGAAACTTATATGATGGGAAATAGAAACCGGGGCCATAGGTTTCACTAGAGGCTTCTCTCATGATAGCAAATAATACAGTGGGTGAACAAATTACTGCCGAGCAATTGATAGAATAGCGCAAAGCTATGATGATATCTAAGGCAATGATTATGAAATATAGGCATCACGTCCGTGTCAAGTAGACCGAAAAATGATTCTGCATCTACTACTATTACTCCACACATCGACCGACTCCTGCCTGCATCTAGAGTATTAAGTTCATGAAGAATAGAGTAACACATTAAGTAAGATGACATGATGTAGAGGAATTAACTCAAGCAATATGATGAAAACCCCATCTTTTTATCCTCGATGGCAACATACAATATGTGCCTTGCTGCCCCTACTGTCAATGGGAAAGGACACCACAAGATTGAACCCAAAGCTAAGCACTTCTCCCATTGCAAGAAAAACCAATCTAGTTGGCCAAACCAAACCAATAGTTCGAAGAGAATTACAAAGATATCAAATCATGCATAAAAGAATTCAGAGAAGATTCAAATAATATTCATAGATAAGCTGATCATAAATCCAAAATTCATCGGATCTCGGCAAACACATCGCAAAAGAGTATTACATCGGATAGATCTCCAAGAACATCAAGGAGAACATGGTATTGAGAATCAAAGAGAGTGAAGAAGCCATCTAGCTACTAGCTATGGACCCGTAGGTGACAGAGGCGGGGTTGTCCCGATCTTTCGATGAGATGATAACTATCGATTTGGTGGAGACGACTTTGACGATCCGACTACAAACGTGCACGACGTTGCGCCTTAGCAATCGCTAAACCAACTCCAAGAGGTTATTGACCACGCCGGAGCACGATCAACCTGACCACGAAGGTCTATTCCTGCACGCAATCGAAGAACAAGCAAGAATATGATAAAGCAATCTGAATATTGCGAATATATATGAAGTATTGATAAAGGTGGGGATCCGGAAGCGGTCTTGGTCTGGTCGTTGGACACAAACGAAGTACACGAGGTTGCAATGACTAACTTTTAACTAAACAAATCCCAAGGAAAAAGCTACTAGATGGATCTACTTATATAGGAGCAAGGGGTGGCGGCCAAGGAGGTGGGAGGACGTCCCAAGGCAGCCTAGAACTAACCCTAGGTCGTACAAGGCCAATGGGCCCAAGTGGAGGTGACGTAACACCTTTGGACTTGTAGTTTGACTCGGATTCTGCTGCAGCGTCAGATTGTTTCGTCCATATCTCAATGCTCCGGACGAATTTAAAGGTGATTCCAATTGGAGTGGAAAGAGGACGAAATCTAGTTTCCAAAAAATAAAGAATCACCCAATTCGGAGTCCGTATGAAAAAGTTATTGCCGTTTTGAGTCAGGTATGTCTGTGCAGTCCGAATCTGAATCCAGAACGTGAGAGACTTGGACTCTATCTTCTCTTGGACCAAAAGTGACGTGAAAGAACTTTTTGAACAGCAAGTAAACATCTCTTTCTCCCTTATCTTCATATGTGTGTTGTACAAATGTCCCATACACCTGCAATTAGACAAAACACAAAAGTGTGTGAAGTATTTTTGTTCTGGATAACAAAAATAGATTATTGAATAGTTTGCACTAGAAATCACCTGACAAATATGCATGTATGCAATATTTTTGGTCGTATCCAAGGTATTCATGTCCTCATCATCCTCCCCTTCTTGAAAACAAAGCCGTCCTCGGCGTTGCTTAATCTGAAATGTGGCTAACAAAAAAGACAATGTGTACATGTTGTATATGTATATGTCATCCATTTTTACTTTCCTTAGTTTTTGCACATATGGCACATGTATACATGAGTAACCTTCATAATTCATAAAATATAAAGCCAAAATATTATCACAAGAAGTAGAAGGCATGAAAATATTGCAACTCAGTTTGCACATATAAGCGAAGCTCTTATTCATTTTAAAAGGTTGACAATGTTCATCATTAAACCATCCCAACATTGGTGAATAAACCTTACTTGCGTCAAATTTACATGCTACAACATGCTTAAATAAGCAAACATGCAATAAGTCATTGGACACAGAATCATCACCAAGATTAGAGGTCATATCAAAATGATTAAACATTGGTTCTTTTGCATCAACAGTTAATTCAATGGGTGCACTCAAAATTGTTGGTATTTCAGTTGTTTGATCACATGGCAAAGTCAAATTGTCAACATAGTCCTCTAAAATAGGTAGTGTGATCAAAGTAGTGGGTAGCTCATCAGATGGTGCATTCAAATTGACAAGGCATTCATCATTCTCATGTAGAGATGGAAGATCAGTACCTTTCTCATTACCTCTTATGATCAACTCAGATGGTGTAGCCACTCTCGGGGGCGATATGTCACATGGTGGAGGTGATGTAGTCCTCACAACAATGGATGTGGATGTCATAGTATGCCTAGTAGTTGAAGGAACAATCATATCAACTCTTGGAATATGCACCGTGCGCTTGTTCTCCTCGTGAGCAACACGTCGTTTTATTTCCTGTTCAGCTTTGCAAGCAAGGCGAAACAAATGGTCCATAGGATAACACTCTTCATGAATTAATATCTCTTGAATATCACGGTTTAATCCTCCCCAAAATCTATCCATAAAATCATCTTCACTTTCTTCTAAAGAGGAATGCAACAAGGTAGTTTGTAAATCATTATAATATTTTGTTATAGTGTCACTACCTTGTTTTAAATGTTGCAACTTCTTAATCATGTCACGAGTATAGTAAGCGGGGACGAAAGTATGTCGCATGGCAAGTTTCAAATCATCCCAAGTAGTAGGTATATAATCAGGGTGTAACCGACAATATTCAGTCCACCAAACCAAAGCATAACCAGTGAAAGAACCAACTGCAACCTTAATCTTTTTATGTTCATCAAAACTATGGGATGCAAATATATTTTTTATGTTGAACTCCCATTCAATATATAAAGCAGGTCTAAAACGACCATTAAATGGTGGTATAGATACATTAACCTGATCATGTGCATTTGGATGTTTGTGCACCTCTCGTGACGGTTGTTGTATTTGCAAAGGTGGTGGCACGTCTCCCGCGATCGACAAAGCCCATGAATTGACTCTAGATCCTGGCATGATTAGTAGAAACAAGAAACAAAATCAAAAATAATGTTCCTATAACTACTAGGATGTGGTGGTAAAACGCTGACAGTAAAGCAAATATCAATGTCTTACAAGTTCTTACCATGCAGCAGGCGACGATCGGCAACCAGCGGTGTCAAGTAACTCCAAAAGTTGGGTAAAGCGATTGCCAGGTGAACGTATGTATACACGGTGTAGAAATATGTGGAGCTGGGTTGGCTATATATGGTAGCAAAAGATTAGCAATAATCAATTCAAAGATGCAATGTTGAATAAACGCTCAACGACGGTACTGTGCTGGTCCTAGGCTAGACCGGACTAGAGACGCGAGCCTAGAACACTAATGAGGTCACGACGTAGCAAAACTAGCATCAATAAAGGATATGAAGTAGCTCTGGACAGCAAGATATAAGTGAAGATCACAATAGCAGTAAAGATAATGATGTGAAACAACTGCCAAGCAGGATATACAACAACTCTCTCTCCAACTTTCCTCTTGAAAAGTTTGAGCAAATTTTCTGATAACTTTTTTCAAAAAATGCTACTAGCTCAAGCTTTCCAATGCAAAAAGAATCACTCAATTCCAAATTGATATGAGGAGTCAAAGAATTCGAAAACTGGTCTGAAAAACTGGAAGAAGCTATGTCCGCGAACTTCGGAGGGCAAAAAGACCTATTTAGAAGACGATTTTGAGGTGTCAAATATTGGACTAGCTTCTGCAACTATTTAGATGAGGCTCGTCGCTAGCTTTAATTTGAGTACTCGTGGAGCCAAAACGGACTTCGTATGAGGAAGTTATGCCTGTTTTACTGAACAGTGCACAAAACAGATTCCAATCCGAATTCAACTACGAGATTGAGTCTAGATAGATCCGAATTTTGTTTTTTTTCTTCTCTTTTTTTCTCCTCACACTTTTTTTTCTCTTTTTCTTTCTCTTTTTTTTTCTCTGACCTTTTTTTCTTTTTTTCACTCTTTTTTTTCTCTGTCTTTGTTTTTCTCCCTCTTTCCAAGACAAACTAGATAAGATGCAGATTGGATAAAGCGAAGATGTGAATGACCTCAACTATGATTGTGACAATGAACTATGGATAGCACGAGGTGAAAATTGATGGATGGTGTGGTGAACAGCGGAAGGGATAATGATGCAGCGGCGACGTGACTAATGTGAACAGAACACGAAACTCTAAACGAACTAGACACTAAGACCAGCAACTCGACACGACGATGCAACCGATAATTCAATAATGCAAACAATGAAAAGAAAATTGCAAAGGCTCAGACTGGCTTGGACACAGGATGAATAGATCTAACTTTTTTTTTGTGTGGCTTTTTTTTGGACAATAGGTAAGAAAATAGATCTAATCTAGTAAAAACTGGAAATTCTCACCGAGCAACCTGAAAACTGATACCACTTGATAGAGGCGGGGTTGTCCCGATCTTTCGATGAGATGATAACTATCGATTTGGTGGAGACGACTTTGACGATCCGACTACAAACGTGCACGACGTTGCGCCTTAGCAATCGCTAAACCAACTCCAAGAGGTTATTGACCACGCCGGAGCACGATCAACCTGACCACGAAGGTCTATTCCTGCACGCAATCGAAGAACAAGCAAGAATATGATAAAGCAATCTGAATATTGCGAATATATATGAAGTATTGATAAAGGTGGGGATCCGGAAGCGGTCTTGGTCTGGTCGTTGGACACAAACGAAGTACACGAAGTTGCAATGACTAACTTTTAACTAAACAAATCCCAAGGAAAAAGCTACTAGATGGATCTACTTATATAGGAGCAAGGGGTGGCGGCCAAGGAGGTGGGAGGACGTCCCAAGGCAGCCTAGAACTAACCCTAGGTCGTACAAGGCCAATGGGCCCAAGTGGAGGTGACGTAACACCTTTGGACTTGTAGTTTGACTCGGATTCTGCTGCAGCGTCAGATTGTTTCGTCCATATCTCAATGCTCCGGACGAATTTAAAGGTGATTCCAATTGGAGTGGAAAGAGTACGAAATCTAGTTTCCAAAAAATAAAGAATCACCCAATTCGGAGTCCGTATGAAAAAGTTATTGCCGTTTTGAGTCAGGTATGTCTGTGCAGTCCGAATCTGAATCCAGAACGTGAGAGACTTGGACTCTATCTTCTCTTGGACCAAAAGTGACGTGAAAGAACTTTTTGAACAGCAAGTAAACATCTCTTTCTCCCTTATCTTCATATGTGTGTTGTACAAATGTCCCATACACCTGCAATTAGACAAAACACAAAAGTGTGTGAAGTATTTTTGTTCTGGATAACAAAAATAGATTATTGAATAGTTTGCACTAGAAATCACCTGACAAATATGCATGTATGCAATATTTTTGGTCGTATCCAAGGTATTCATGTCCTCATCAGTAGGTCTATGGTAAACTACTCACGCTTCATCGGAAGGGTAATAGGGTTGATGTAGAAGCCCTCCATGATCGAATCCCCCCTCTGGCAGGGTGCCGAAAAAGGTCCCTAGATGGGATCTCACGGGTACAGAAGGTTGCGGCGGTGGAGAAGTGTTTTCATGGATGCTTCTGGTGGTTTGGGAATATATGTGAATATATAGGCGAAAGAATTAGGTCAAGAGGGTCACGAGGGGCCCACAAGACAGGGGGCGCGCCCTCCACCCTTGTGGCCGCCTCGTGGCTCGTCCGACTTCATCTCCAAGTCTCTTGGGTGTCTTCTAGTCCAAGAAAAATCATTGCGAAGGTTTTATTCCGTTTGGTATTCCTTTTCTGAAACATAAACTGACACTAGGCTCTAGGTTAATAAGTTAGTCCCAAAAATAATATAAAATAACATATTAATGCATATAAAACATCCAAAACAGATAATATAATAGCATGGAACAATCAAATATTATAGATACGTTGGAGACGTATCAATGTCCTTCGTCTTCCTCCCGCCAGTCACTGTTGAAGATCTTTCTCGAACCGCCAGCGACCACCGGCCCAGACCCCTGCCTCTGCCACCCCGCCCTGCCCTCCCCTCGACCTCACACCACCGCCGTGCTTGGCAGCACCCCCGACCATCCCTTTAAGCTCGTCCGACCTCTAGATCGGGCGCCAGCAGCCCCTAGGCCCCACACACCCCTAAGATAAACACCGAGGCGATGCTTCCCCGGTGTAATAGGCGGACTAGCGCCTTTTACGCCGGGGAATACTTCCTTTAGTTGGGAATCAACTGATCAGGAATTGAAATCCAGGGGGGCGATGGACCTCTAGCTAAGGTGAAATAGTATATGAGGAGAAACCTTGTGCATCGCGAGTTACTAGGGACATCTAATATCAGGAAGAAGGTATAGGAAGAAGCGGTGAACTAGTGTCTTATGTGGGTTGAATACCGTGCAAGCAGACACATAATATTTGCATGAATAAGGAAGAGGAGTACCAGTTCCAGTTGCCACTGCTGTGTCCTCCTAATATCGCGGCGATGTTCTTCTTTTTACTGGGGGAACCGATGTTTTGGAGGAGGGTGGAGCCTTGGACGAACCCATGGACAAATTGTTGACTGTGTTGTGGTGGCCATCTGTGGGCGGAGGAGAAGCAGATCCGAGACGACGAAGGACGGTGTAGCGGGAATAGATCTGGTTCGGTGGACGGTGGTGACGTTGGAGCAACAGCAGTGAGGGGCAGGACGGCATGGTTGAACTGGCTCGGGTACGGTGCACGTCGGCGTCCTGGAGGCAGCCCAGCCTCAGCTTCAACTACTAGCTGTGGTGGGCGTTGCGGTTGCGGTTGCGGTGGACAACGACGTCGGGGTATCGGCTCCGACGTGATGGAGGAGGGCGGCGGTTGATGGGTGGGATGGGGTGGCGGATGGAGGACGCTGGGGTTTCACGGCTGGTTTAGAGGAAGTTTTGGCGCCCATGGAGTATGAATGGGGAATCAGACGGGGGGCGGGGGTGGCGGGGGGAGCTATGGGGGAACCATGTTTCGTTCTGGGACACACTCGTTTTTGTTTTTTTAACAGATGGGACGCGCTTGTTTGAAATTTGGGGAATGTACAAACTTTGCCCCCCTCTTAAATTTCAGACCTACTGCGGGTCGGGGGTAGGACGGTAAACCCAGATGTCCCAAATAGTGGGCGGGAGCGATTTCGGCCGAGTAAATGTGTGTTTAAGCGGCCACGGTGTATAAATGTTTTTCGGAGGCGGTTGCGTGGCGTCTAGATGAAGTTACAAACCTACCCCGGTTTATACCTATAAACGTCGGGCCGGTAGGCTTCACGGTTCAGAGTTAGAAAAGTAATTTCCTTCTAGGAAACATTGGTCTCATGCTGTTTCAGGCGAGTAGAGGCTCTTTTGGTGCTTCGTTCGAAATTTTGAAATAGAAGCATTCACGTTTAGAGTACTCTTGAACTTTGAGGATTGACCTAAATATACAACGTTAAATTTGACACTGTATGTTTGAAAACCTCATTAAATCATGCGCTTCTTTTTGAAAATTTTACACTTTAAAATCCTATTACTATGATTATTTTGGAAGAGAGGAGGTAAATTTGAATCTATTTTGCACACGACTATATATGTTATTATGTACAATAGTAGAACAAAGATTGGTGCCCCCATAATTTAGGTATGATTTACAAAAGCCATGATCTCGAATTCAAATAATTGAATGGACTTCATGTTGAATTCAAAATTTTTAGACCACCTTAAGTTGAATTCAAATGTATGATAGTTCATACCTAGCTATTTATAATGTTCATTGTGTAACTTTTGTATGTATAATGTGCTTTACACACACAACATGAACTATACTCACGTTTATATTTGATTGCTAAAGCGATGCATTGTATGGAGTTCAAAATACTAACTTTGTGGATCAGTTATGTCGAATAATAACATAGACATGCTCAAATTCGATAGAATATAGATGTATGATGGATGAATGATCGTTCCTTACGCGAATTGCAATATCATGATCCCATCCTAATATTTGGATACAATTTATATTTTTTAATCAATGTGTACATCAGTCCTTTACGTGTAGTTTCATCTCCATAGGCCCCTCCTCACACACACTGACTTTCTCTCTCACACATATGAGCACACGGTGTATATCCATCGGTGGTGTCTCACACATTCTCACACACTCTCTCTCAAGGTGTCTTTCTCGCAGACATGCTCTTGATATAACCCTCCCTCCGCCTCGCAACCATTTACGACTGTTTTCACTAACCTTTATCACAAGCACTCTTCCTCTCACAAGCATACACACGCACAATCCCCATCTACCCTTTCTATATACATAGACATGCCTACGTATCTCCCGCACACACATTATCTTTAGGCATGTATCGCACGCATTGTCTCCACCTCTCTTCCTAATTGACGAGTATGATTCTAGCAGAGCATTCTGTAGGATGCCCCTTAAAGTTAGGTTGGATGAATGGTAATATTAGAGATAAGGGGTTACCTTAGTCTGAGGACCTAGGGTTACAAATCCTTGCCGACTTTGTCAGTGGACACAGGGTCCTTCATGACTCTGGTATCTTTGTCTTATACGACTAGTCCTCCATGGGTCTCCCTGAATGCGTCACGGGCCGACCAATGTGGCATAGGACGAAACCAAACCAAGGGCCTCACCTCGGTCCACGGAGCTCACGCGCTGACACACCCTCTGCCACCAGGTCTCATTATCTTCTCACACCCACACATACCAACATAAACACCACACAGAATATTTTCTCCTCGTGCCTCTATCCCCTCCCCCCTTGTATATACACACTCAAGGGCATCTCTTGACGTGACATCCTATCCGTCTCTCTCTCTAGACCTCTCTCATTTCTCATGCTATCTCTCCCATGCCCCCCGCCGGCCCCTCTATCCATGCGTCTCTCGAATATGTAATACATACACATACCTCTACCAAATACGTCAACTACACATTCACACATGTTACATCACGTACCCCATTGATCTAAAAAGCCATCTCTTCACGTTTATTTCGCATATAACATTCATTTTGAATAAAACCATACAAAGTGTGGCCACAAAATTATTTTAGAATTTCTACATATATACAACATTACAAAGTTATATCGAGGAGTATGAACGTTAATTTGCATTGCATGGTGCACCCAATGATATTTATTCCGCACTATGAATTTTTATATTTTTATACTATATATAAAGTTAGTCATAATAAAGAGAAACGAAGAGCATCTCTCTCTCCATCGCATACACCCCCTCTACGCCCCTTTCACGTATGCAAGAAAACTATCTCCAGGTCCTCTAAAAGTACGTCCCCAGCACATTCATGCATGTTTCATCTTTTCTCGCGATATATACGGTGACGATCATTGTATTTGAAATGAAAGCACGATAAGTACATTGGACTTCAAAATCCACTCATTACGGTCACCATTTATGTTCTGTGGTTATTATACAGTCATGGGCTCACCGTATAGCTCTGTATTTGCTCAAGACATGACTAGTTGACCAGTTAAACGCTCCACGTGGCACCTCTAGTGTTGCATCACATTATCTCACTACCATTGGGCCCACCTGTCGGCGTGTATAAGAATGGAAACAAATGATAAAAAATATTGGACGATGGTTCGAAGTCATAACCGCGGGCACAACGGACAAGGTGGCCTTGTATTGGTATGCTGAGCCGTCTATTTTAACATACAGGAGCTGGTGTAGTGATTTACACACACGCACGCATGCACACGAACTGCATGCACGCAACACTCACACGAACACACGCAGCCACGCACGCATGCAACAATCACACATACACACAACCACGCACGCACGCAACACTCACACGCACACACGCACGCATGCATGCACACACCACACGACCAACACACACTCTCACGCTCAAGTGCTCAACCTACAGGTGCATGCGCACACATCAGGCCTTGACGGACACATACACAACCAGATGGTTCCCGTGCACGGGTTGGAGTCTTGTCACGCCTGCGTAAATTTGTGTTTATCTTACCTTTTTCCTATGCGAACTAACAGGTGGGACCCACAAGGAATGTGGTCAATTTAACCAGTCAACATAGTGCCACGCAGACTATTTGGCCAGTCAACAGAGTGCAATCCGATGTTGAACGGTGAGCAAGTGACCGTATAATCACCGCAATACGTATATAGTGATCGTAATGAGCATATTCTGAAGTCCGGTGGCCGTATTACACTTTTCGCTTGACATACACTGACTGCCCATGTATTTATATCTTCTCTCACTCTCTCTGTGGAGCCGAGTAGGCCAACGTGCCAGTGCCTAAATTGGCGCACGCCACCCCATTATTGCCGTACTAGTTTCGTAAGAGCGAACAAGCATTCACGTCTACTGTACAAACTATAGATATGAGTTACAAATGCTATGAAGACGAATACAAATATTTGAATCCACTTTATGCCCAATTTATCTCTGTAGGCCCTCCAAAAGTACATCTCTACACGTTCTCGCATGTTACATCTAACAACTATGCAATACAGCACCACTACTACACTTTAACACAATAAATCATATGTGTTTTTAGTTTTACTAGATCTCATATTGTTACTTAATTATTCAGTTTGCATACATTAAAATTGCCTTTGAAATGTATGGCTACTATCATCTACCACGTGGGAAAAATCTCACCTTTGCCTGTTTAATCGGGTTTGTATCGGTGGATCATGCGAAACAGCAAAACTATACGCTACAAAAAAAAGACACATTCGTGACATTTTGGTCCGAACGAATTTTTTCTGTCATGCTTATGGCACTTCTATGATGATAATTGTGACAAAATCCGGTATCATCGTAGATGTGGTGGGCTCCTACTTCTATGACAAATCATGACAGAAAATGGGCTTTTCGTCCTGGACAGGCCGGAGACGCAGTTGCATGCCATTCTTTGGGCCGTCCATGACGGAAAAAACCGTGGTAGAAGCGAGGGCGAGGAAAATATCGGGGAGTTCCCAGTTACGATGGATGGTCGGGGGCCGAGCGATGCGCGTTTCTCTCGTACATGTACGTGCGTGTGTGCGAGGCGTTGCGCTCTAACTGAACCCGAGCGATTGCACTAGCTACGTTACTAAACCCGAGCGATCGATCCCTTGCTGTTAACTGAACCCGAGTGATTCTTTCGCTACTGCTGCTAACTGAAGCTGATCGAACCCTGCTGCCTCCTTCCGTTGATGAACAGTGAGCGTTGTTGGGGGGGGGGGTTGGATGAATAGTTCCTGGTGGGGGGTTGGATGAATAGTTCCTGGTGGGGGGTTGGATGAACAGGACCCTGTGGTGTTGCCACTGGATGAACAGGACCCCGATCGATCGAGCCGGTTGGGGGTGGATGAACAGGACCCCGTGGAGGGCTGGATGAATAGGACCCTGTGGAGGGCTAGTTGAACAGTAGCCGGTGGAGGGCTGGATGAACAGTAGTCCGTGGAGGGGTGGTTGAACAGGACCCCGTGAAGAGGGCTGGTTCAATAGTAGCCGGTGGAGGAGCGGTGGAGGCTGGGTGAATAGGAGCCCGTGGATGAACAGTCACAGGTGGAGGCTGGAGGAGGTCGGCGGTGGATGAACAGTAGCCCGTGGAGGCAGTCGACAGTGGAGATGAACAGGACCCCCATTTCGACCGTAGCGCCCCAACACAAGTCCGTTCCCTCTGTTTTGCGGTATGCCAGACCCCTCCCGATCAACAGGACCCCATTTCGACCGTAGGAGGTCCAAGAGAAGTCTATTTCCTCCGTTTTGTGGTACGCCAGACCCCTCTCGATGAACATGATCCCGTTTTGACAGTGGGGGGAACGTTTTTTTCGCGAAATACGGTGGCCCGTCCGGTGGGTCCCAGCAGTCAGGGGAAAACGATTTTTTTCGCAAAATACTGGTGGCCCGTCTGGTGGGTCCATGCTGTCAGGTGGAGGAATAATTATTTTGCGCGTAATAAGGAGACACTTCCTTACTGCGGCCGTGGACCCAGCTGTCAGCCTCTCCACGTACAGTACTCTTCCGATGGAATTCATTCCTTGACCACATTAACCACGCCACGCTGAGAGCACCAAGGCGGTGAATGATGACGAGGCCTAGGAAGGGGACGACACGGAGCTGGGGAAGACGCGGCAGTGGGTGCCCACGTGAAGAGGAGTACGAGGGTTCACTGGTTCAGCTTAGGTGTGAGGATACCGTCGCCGCAGGGCCTGGCCAGCGGTGGGAGTATTAGGGGGCAGTGGGGCCTCCGCGGCAGCACATCCGACCACGGGAGGCAAGAGCACGCGGTGGTTTGGACGACTGGAACAAGAAAATCATAGGTTGAAGAAGCAGGACGTCCGTTGAATGTTAACAATCCAACAGTCAGTGGTGATAGAATCGTTTGTTGACTAAGTTGACAAAGCCCTCCGCCCGCGTAACCTTAGTAGGCCCACAAGTCAGCCTCCCACTATGGTGGGTCCCAGCTAGAAGGAGGAGTATTCATTTTTTTGTGCGTAATAAGGAGGCACTTCCTTGCGTGCGAAGATATAGCTGGTGGGTCCGAGATGCCAGCAGGAGTATTCATTCTTTTTAGCGTAATAAGAAGGTACTTGCTTGCGTGCGACCATGGTCCATGTGGGTCCCAACTGTCAGCCTCTCCATGTACATCCCTCTTCCGATGTTGTCGTTTGTTGACAACGTTGACAACGCCGTGCCGAGAACACCAGCGCGATGGACGACGGCGAGACCCAGGAAGGGAATGACTCGGAGGCGGCGAAGCCACAACCGTGGAGGGATGTGGGTGAGTAGAGGTGTAACACCCCAGTTTTGATGCGCCAGGTGTCTCCCAGTTAGTCGCCGTCGTTGCCATGTCAGCTGCTTGCGTGTTGCATTTGACCATGTCATCATCTGCATTGCATCCTCATATTTTCAAAACTTGCATCCGGTCCTTTTCCCCGTTGTCCGTTTCGCGATCCGTCAGTCCCACACGCGCCCGTTGCCCCTCTCAGACCTCGTTTCGCGAGTGGCATTTAAATGTTCTCAGAATGGGATGAAACTCGATGTGTGGTGTTGTTTTAGAGTAGGTAGACCGCCTGTCAATTTTCGTTCCATTTGGAGCTCGTTTGACGCCCCAACGGTTAACCGCGTAGCCCGAAACCCCTCTCTCTTTGCAGGCCAGCACCTCTTCACCACAACCCATGAACCCATCCAAACCCCCTCCATCCTCTCGGCCGTTCGGTCACGATCGCGTGGCCAAAAACTGCACCTCATTTGGACTCTCCTAGCTCCCTCTACCTATTTAAACACGTCCCCCTCCCCAAATCACGAGCGAAACCCTAGCTCTCCCTCTCCTCGCGCCGCCGGACGTTTCTCCCCACCGGCCGGACATGTCCGCCGCCCTCACCGCGCCATGTGTCGGCTCCTGATTCGCCATGCCGCCGCGCCCACTTCCCCGCGCCGCCCGCGCGTCGTCCCGCCGGGGCCCAGGCGGGGCCCTCCCGGCCCGCGCGCCCGCCCGCGAGCCGCGCTGTCCTGCGGCGCCGCCCGCCACCGCCCGGCCTCCCGCACCCCGCGCCCCGCGGCCGCTCGCCTCCGCCCGACGATCGCGCCGGCCGCCGCCTCTACCGCCCCGCGCCTGCGCGCCCGCTCCGCCGCCTCCTGCAGCGCCCCCCGCCGCCTCGCCTCTGCAGCGTCCTCGCCCTCCGCGCACCTCGCCGGATCCCGCAACGCTGTCCCTTGCCGGAGTCCGCCGCCCCTCGCCGGAGATCCTCGCCGGTCGGATCTGGTCAGGTGGACCAGATCCAACAGGCCCGCGAACCAAACGGCCTCGGCCGGATCCGTCCCGCACCGCGCCGTCCCGCTCCGCTCGATCCCGCGTTGACTTTTCCGGAGGTTGATTCTTTTCTCCAAGTCCCAGTATTCTTGCTTTTTGGTGCCCTGTTCAACATGACATAACTCCATGTGTGCTGCTCCGCTTCATGCATATAATATGTCAAAATGTTCATCATGAGATGGTCTTCTCGCTCTTGGGATGAACATGATCCCGTTTTGCGGTACGCCAGACCCCTCCGTTTTGCTTAGCTCCTCTTCTCGCTCTTGTTTCGTAAGTTAGCCGCCATACTTGCTTAGTCGCTGCTGCAACCTCACCACTCTACCCCTTCCTTACCCATTAAGCTTTGCTAGTCTTGATACCCATGGTAATGGGATTGATGAGTCCTCGTGGCTCACAGATTTCTACAACACCAGTTGCAGGTACCGGTTATGCGATGATCATGACGCGAGAGCGATGTTTATTTGTGTTGGAGTTCTTCTTCGTCATCTTCGATCAGGGGATAGGTTCCTGGTCGGCACCCTGGGCTAGCAGGGTGGATGTCGTTTGAGTTCGTGTTTGTGTTTCATCCGTAGTCGGATGTTGATCTTGTGTATGTTGTTGATGTATTCTTGTGGCATTTGTATGCCTTGTATGTATCCCCATCTATTATGCAATGTTGATGTAATGATATCCACCTTGCAAAAGCGTCTTCAAGATGCGCTTCTATCCTTGGTGGGACCTTCGAGTTCCTTTATGACAGGGTCGCATCTTGGGCGTGTCAAGAGGGATGGCTTGACCAGCGATGGGAGTAGTAAGGGGCAGTGAGGCCTACACGGCAGCACAGACGGCCACGGGAGGCCGGAGCAGGCGGTCCCGCCGACGCTGGATTTGGCGGCTGGAGCAAGAAGATCAGAGATTGAAGAAACACGATGGCCGTTGGATTGACATCCAATGGTTACGTCTGCTAGAATCGTTTGTTGACATATATAATAAGTAAAAAATCTTGCATACGCGTCAACTTAATAGGCCCACAAGTCAGACCATTCCCTATTTTTTTAATAATTTATATATATCTCATTGCAACTTCTTATGTATTGCAGTCCGTTTTTTTTGTTGGCCAGGGCCAGGGTTAAAAATTCAAACAAAAATTCACATATTTCTATGAGTTCCAAACTATTTTTAATACCGAAATGTCGAGCCAGATTTAAAGTACTTTGAAGATATATTTAAATTAGGTTAAAGCCTAGTGAAATAGGAATCTCAAAATGTGAAAAAATCAGAAATTATAAAGTAATTGCCAATTTGTCATCTGTTTTTATATTTACATCCCATTTCATATTACTTTCAAGATTTGCAAGCATCTTGAAAGAGTTGCATCCCATCAGGGCATAGAAACATAAGTAGGATGGAGTGGGTATTCTTCAGAAAAAATAAACTAGGCTCATTTTCACAAAGAAAAAGTAGCTGGGCTAGTCATATGGTGAACATAAAATATAAGCCTGGGCTAGACGGGCCACAACCCAGTTGAAACCCTGCTCTGTTTCAACAATAACAAAAAAATACTGGTCGAGCAGCTACGTCCCAGGTGTCAGCCGATCTTGCGTTGTTCTCTTGTCTATTGACTATATACGCTGACAATGTCATGGGTCCCAGATGTTAGGAAACCACTAGGGGAAGCATTTTCTTTTTCCATATGCTGACAATGGAGTATATATATAAAAAATGAGGAACTTCCTTATGTCCGGCCATGGACATGGTAGGCCCCTACTGTCATCCTCTCCATGTACAGTCCTCTGCCGATTCCTGTTGTTTGTTGACCATGTTGACAATGCGAGAGGGCGGCGCCGCGGCGAGTGCACCAAAGCGCGCGGAGGACGAGGGCGAGGCCTCGGACGTCGGCGTTAATGATTTAGGAGACGGTGGGGCGGTGATGTTGTGACGCCCCCGATTCAATCGTACACTAATCATGCACGCAAATGTGTACGATCAAGATCAGGGACTCATGGGAAGATATCACAACACAACTCTAAAACATAAATAAGTCATACAAGCATCATAATACAAGCCAGGGGCCTCGAGGGCTCGAATACAAGTGCTCGATCATAGACGAGTCAGCGGAAGCAACAATATCTGAGTACATACATAAGTTAAACAAGTTTGCCTTAAAAAGGCTAGCACAAACGGGGATACAGATTGAACGAGGCACAGGCCTCCTGCCTGGGATCCTCCTAACTACTCCTGGTCGTCGTCAGCGGCCTGCACGTAGTAGTAGGCACCTCCAGTGTGGAAGAAGTCGTCGCCGCCGGTGGCGTCTGGATCCTGGGCTCCATTGTCTGGTCGCAGCAATCGCGTAGAGAAAAGAGGAAAAGGGGAAACAAGGCAACCGTGAGTACTCATCCAAAGTACTCGCAAGCAAGGAGCTACACTACATATGCATGGATATATGTGTAAAGGGCCATATTAGTGGACTAAACTGCAGAATGCCAGAATAAGAGGGGGATAGCTAATCCTGTCGAAGACTACGCTTCTGGCAGCCTCCATCTTGCAGCATGTAGAAGAGAGTAGACTGAAGTCCTCCAAGTAGCATCGCATAGCATAATCCTACCCGGCAATCCCCTCCTCGTTGCCCTGTTAGAGAGCGATCACCGGGTTGTATCTGGCACTTGGAAGGGTGTGTTTTATTAAGTATTCGGTTCTAGTTGTCGTAAGGTCAAGGTACAACTCCGGGTCGTCCTTTTACCGAGGGACACGGCTATTCGAATAGATAAACTTCTCTGCAGGGGTGCACCACATAACCCAACACGCTTGATCCCATTTGGCCGAACACACTTTCCTGGGTCATGCCCGGCCTCGGAAGATCAACACGTCGCAGCCCCACCTAGGCACAACAGAGGGGCCAGCACGCCGGTCTAAACCTAAGCGCACAGGGGTCTGGGCCCATCGCCCTTAGCACACCTGCATGTTGCGAACGCGGCCGGAAGCAGACCTAGCCTAGCAAGCGTTCCAGTCCAATCCGGTGCGCGCCACTCAGTCGCTGACGTCACGAAGGCTTTGGCTGATACCACGACGCCGAGTGCCCATAACTGTTCCCGCGTAGTTGGTTAGTGCGTATAGGCCAGTAGCCAGACTCAGATCAAATACCAAGATCTCGTTAAGCGTGTTAAGTATCCGCGAATGCCGACAGGTCCAGGCCCACCTCTCACCCAGGTAGTCTCAACCTGCCCTGCCGCTCTGCCACAAAGATCCACACAGAGGGCCGTCGGGACAAAGGTCCTTTCAGCCCCCAATCCGTGAATCACTCGCGGGTACTCTTCGAGCCGACCCGACTTTAGTCACCACAAGTATCATGTATAAAGTATAGTATATACAAGTGACCACCTCCCGAGTGGTCACGGCCCGATAGTATAGCACAGCAGACGGACAAGAATGTAGGGCCACTGATGGAAAACTAGCATCATATACTAAGCATGTATGATTGCAGGTAAAAGGTAACAACAGTATTAACAAGGACATGCTATGCATCAGGATAGGATAAACGGAAAGCAGTAACATGCTACACTACTCTAATGCAAGCAGTATAGAAGAGAATAGGCGATATCTGGTGATCAAGGGGGGATGGGCTTGCCTGGTTGCTCTGGCAAGAGAGAGGGGTCGTCAACTCCGTAGTCGTACTGGGTAGCAGCGGCGTCGATCTTGGTGTCTAGCGAGAGAAGAAGGGGAAGAAACAATAAATATTTAAGCAAACAGATGCATAGTGATGCATGACATGACAAGTATCAGCGCTAGGGGTGCTCTAACGCGGTATGAGGTGATACCGGTGAAGGAGGAAAACATCCGGGAAAGTATCCCCGGTGTTTCGCGTTTTCGGGCAGAGGAGCCGGAGGGGAAAAGTTGCGAGTTTGCTATACTAGGGATGTGTGGCGGACGAACGGGCTGCGTATCCGGATTCGTCTCGTCGTACTGAGCAACTTTCATGTTCAAAGTATTTTCATCCGAGTTACGGTTTATTTTAAATTATTTTTCGAAGTTTTAAATGATTTTCTAGAATTAACAGATTATTTTAATTCGGGTCGACTAAGTCAATTTGACTAGTCAAAAGGAGAGGTGTGACCCACATGTCATAGGCTTAGATATTTTTAATCTAACTTTAATATAACTTATCTTTTCTTTTAACAGTAGGGTCCACATGTCATATACACTACACCAAAGCACTCATTAGCCTAATTGTACTAATTAGCTACTAACCTAAATAGGACCCTGTCTCATCCAGAGACGCAGCCAGCGACACACACACATGGCCGAACACACACGCTGCACACACACGACACACACAACTCGCAACTCTCGCACACACACGGTCGCTTGGCTATGGCCAGCGGTAGCAGCGATGCGCGGAGAACAACGGCAGGCAGCGGCGCCGGCGAGCAGCAGTGGCAACACATAGCGGCAGCAACAGTTAAGAATAGCAACAGCAAGAGGAGGAATGGCATCAGCCCAGCCGTAAGCAGCAGGCAGCAGGAGCAGCAACTACGGGAGCAGGGGCACGGCCTAGGCGGATACGCGCGCAAGGCCGTGCCTGGTGCGGCAAAGGGACGGCTAGGGGCGCATGGGAGCTGGGCAGGAGCAGCATGCGGAGGGGGGACGTGACCGACTAGCAGGGCGCGTGGGAGCACAGCCATGGGCGCCCGCGGCCACGGGGACCTTTAACTACGGCGGAATGGCGACGGATCGGAGGGGGAACGAGGGGAATGGGAGTGGTGCTCATGAGGGGAGGCGGAGGACGCGACCGGCGTGGCGGAGGAGCTCCGGTGAGGTAGATCGGGCGCGGGGCAGTGACAGCTGTAGGCGAGGAAGACGCGTCGATCCCATCGGTGAGGTGCCGCCGAGCTCGAGGTGGTGGTCGAAGAGGATGAGGCGGACGATGGCGAGGCTCCTGGCGCGGTCCTAGGCGGCGGGGGCGACAGTGAGCACGTAGACGACGATGGTCATGGTGACAGTGGTGGCGATCTAATGCGGGGGAGGAAGAGAGTGGCGCGTGGGGGAGGAATGAGGTAGCTAGGGTTTGCAGGGGGGTCGATGGTGTCTTATCCATCGGGGGAATTGCAGGATGGCTGACACGCACGCCCAGCGGCGGCCATGGTGGTTGGATGTGTGCCATGACCTCTGTCTCGTACAGGGAAAAGGGATGACCCCCATTGGGCTGGGCCAGTGCATAGTAGCGGTTGGGCTAAAGTGAAAGAGAGCCTTTTCTTATTTCTGATTTGTATTTCTCAGATGTTTTGCATTCCTTTTGGGTACTAAATGAATTTAGTATACAATATAACTTGTCAAAATAATTATTATGCAATATTCTGCATTGCCTCGAAAAGTTCGAAGATTATTTGAACTCATTTGAATTTGGTTTAAAAAGAAAGGATTTATTTTGGGGCTGTTTGGACCAGTTTAAAAATAGTTTAAGGGTATTTTAATAATTCAAATAATGTTGGGTTATTCATGACCATTAGTTAGTGAATTTTTGCAACCCAGCCTACATTTTTGTTTTACCGTTTGAAGAAATAATGTCGGGGGAAATCTGCCTCCACGAACACCTATGGGGACCGAGCCCCTTTCTGGTTCGGCGGGGGGCGGAGGTCGCGCGAAGAGCGAATCAAGGCGATGCACACAAGGGGTTTACCCAGCTTCGGGCCGCACTGATGCGTAAAATCCTACTGCTGCTTTGTGGTTTGTATTGTGTTCTTGTTTGGGAGCGCTGAGTGCTACAGTACACTCAGGCAACTAATCAGACCGAGCGTGAGTGGCCTCCTTCCTCCCTCCCCCCTTTCCGTTGCGCATGGGGTCTACTTTTATATGCGCAAGGGGTTACCCACAGGTGGCAACGTAGGCGGGGGTAAAACTGGAAAACGCTGTGTTGGGTACAGCTGTTTGCACAGTGCTATCATACCTAACTCTGACGGCAGGGGACAAGGGCATTAAATGCCCGTCTAGGTCGCCCAAACAGTGCAGAAAAGGGACCGTCAGGGGCGCCATCGTTTGCCACGATGGCTACCCTGTCAGCGTTGCTTCGCCACCGCATGCCCCTGGCTGCGCAGCCTCTCGCCACGTACGCCTGGAATGGCCCCAGAGCGACGCGTGGGTGGATGAGCTGGAACGCAGGCGCGGGGTGGTGACTTGCCGCGGCAAGCGCCTTGCCGCGGTTGATGCCTTGTCGCGCCCGGGAGCTTGTTGCTCACCGGTCCTTGCCGGGACGCGTGGCGCGTCGCAACAAGTCTCTTGTCGTGCCCTTGTCGGCCTTCCCGGCAAGCTCCTCTTGCCGGGGCCTTGTGCTCCGAGCGGCCGTCCCGGCAAGCTCCTCTTGCCGGGGCCTTGCTCTCTTCGGGTGGCCTTCCCGGCAAGCTCCTCCTGCCGGGGCCTTGGCTCAAATACTTTGTTCTTGGACAGCCCAAAAAGGGGCCATGGAGAGTTTTGGCGATCGCCTGGCAAGCCTTGCCGCGGGGTGCTACGACTGCCCGTGCACAAGTTCGGGGTACTAAGGTACCCCTACTTTAGTACACCGACAAATAATAATTCGACTTTATTTTAAATTTGAATATGAATTGGGTTTGAATCAACACGACATTAACGATAGTAATCATGGTAACGTGGCATCATTACCAGAGGTTTAATATATCTTAGTTATCTGGGCGTCACAGATGCGTGCGCTGAGGCGCAACCAGCCATGGGAGGCGGAAGCAGGCGGCCCCGCTGTCGCTGGTTTGGTTTTGGCGGCTGGAGGAAGACAGGACTGAAGAAACATGACAGACTGTAAAAGCAGCAGGAGTACTTAACAACCTTAACTGAAACCAGCAGGGGCACTTAACAACCATAGCTGAAAGCAGTATGAGTACTTATATAGGTTCAACCGTACAAAGCACGCCTTGAACAATGCTAATTTTCCTACAGTTAACCAAGGGTGAGGCCGCCAAGCCCCAGGACAGGGCCCAGGCGCCACCCCGCACATCCACAACTTTCTAAAAGCGGCTTCATCTCGCAATGTGGTCAATAAACAATATATTCACTTTAGAGCCATGGAAAAGCAGGTACATAATCTTCTGCCTATTCTTCAAGATGGATGGGCCTTCATTATTTGAGATCACCCATGAATATGTATATTTTCACCTCCAAGGGGAATGGAGTAGGTCGACATAAACATCATGTTGTGACCAAGCGCAAGTCTGACCCGACCATGGTCAGGCATCTGTATAGGAACAATAGAACGAGGCAGTTTCTATTTCAAGAAGATCACAACTGTAAAACTGTGTATAAGCAAGAATTTATGAACAACATATATAACGAAAAATAGCTCGTACCATAAGTTTCTCGACACAGTTGGACCTGTTCAACGAGTGCAGCAGTGGCACACATAACCCACATGGCCTTCCACCATTGAAATGCCCCACAAGGACCTCAAGACGATCAATAAAGTGTAGGAACTTGTGGATGTCATCCCAGTCAACTTCAGTGCCATCAGTAATAGCCGAGTTCTAACAGAACAACAAACGAGTAGCCTGCTTAACTCTGAAAAAACCTACACGTGCCACCAATTATAAGAAAATATTAGTTAGAACTAGCATCTTTGTGAGAGATTCATTGATACTTCTAAAGTTAAATTGTGATTAGTTAGACCGAATAGGTGGATTAAGAAGTAATCGAGACAACAAGCAAGAACCAGATACAAAACTAACATGGATGAGAAATTGGAATGATGTCGTGGTGGAAAATAGCAGTGAAGATGAGACCAGGTTCTGCTATTTCCATCAACATTCGTGCGCCAACTAGTTACACATAAATATATTTTTGACAGAGAGATACTCCCTCTGTAAAGAAATATAAAAATCTTTTATATCACAACTTTATACATAAGAAAAATCAAGGGGAATATATATATAACATATATAATTATAAAAAAGAGTTTCTTTAACACAGTATAGACGAGTTGGTGATGATGGTGTGCTGCCATCCTGCAATATAGGCCGTCCAATTTATATCTGACACAGACGCGACCTCTCATAGCCCAGGCATTGAACCGGCGCGCCGTCCAAGAGGGCCCCACTCGCTGCAGGCCCGGCTGAACACGCCTCCTCGCCGCATGCAACCGGCTTCAGACTGCCCCGCCTGCCTTCATTGAATCCGCGCGTGTGCCGGCAACACGTCCTTCCGCGAGCCGGCCAGCATTTTAGAACACAAAAAGTGACCAAAATATAATTAATTACGCATGGTCTTGACTTGTTGTGCTCGCACTGGTAGCAGGAACTAGAGGTTTTTCTTTATTCATAACTCACCTCAATTTTTTGGGCTTTGAAGTGAATCATGGTTGTGGACATTATGTATGAATGTGGAGATATCTGTGAACATGAGTTTGATGTGGAAGTTGAACTTGGAATGTCGGGCTTGCGCGTGAACTATACCATGTCCAATGCTTCGTATGTTATTGTTTGGAAAGTAATTGCTGTTATTACATGACCCGAAAAAAATATTTTGTGCCACATCAGTAGATGCACGGACATCACAACAGGTATGCTGACTGGATAAACATTTGAACCTAGCTACTATGAAGGAAATTTTGTATGGACAACAATTTTAGATAGTAGGAGACGCCTAGCCTGCTCTGCCTCTGCTAGCTTATTTCTGGATTCTTCCATCTTTTCTTTGGCATGGGTGAAGAGAGCATCTGATTGCTCTTTTTGCTTCTTCAGGAACTTAGCTACATTCTCAAGGGCTGCTGCACGCTTTCTTTCAGCCTTTACTAGAACCATGAGGACACGAACAGCTGACGACTCCACCTGGCTTGTGTGTAATCCAGGATCATCTGGGAATTTGCACCTTGTGTCCAATCCAGCATCATTAGGGAACTGGCACCTTGTGTGTAATCCAACCTCATTATGGAAACATGATCTCGAGGTTGACCATACTTCCCTTCTCGTAGGAACTGCATCCTGACGTGAAGTTACTTCTTTTTTAGATAATTACTCAGAGCAACCCAGATCCATTTAGTAGAAGCCAGATAAACAGAACTGGGAGAAGTGAATTCAAAAGGAAAAAATAATATAAAAACAGACTACAAGGTGAGAACACCCACTTCCTACATCAAGCTAAAAACGAAAGCATTAGGACGATTAAGACTCTTCTTATGACACATCGAAGAACACGAGGCTTAAGAGAAACAAAAACTACAACATATACACATCGGAGAACACGAGGCTAAACGAAAATAATTGAAAGGGTGTTACTTACCAAAGCTTGTTTTACAGGTTCGGTGCAGCTCCTCTTTAACTTGCCACGCTCCTTGAAGATGTCCCCAATATCCCGTGTTTGGTCTTCATTGCTCCTCTGCATGTTCGCACTCGGGGTTTTAAAATCTCAACATGGCGAGAAAAATATACTACTAGTAATACTCACGCATCTTGTGAGCAACATTAAAGCACTTGTCTGCCATGTTAGAGCATCTCCAGCAGAATCGCAATGCGCGGCGCTTTGAAAAGTGTTTAGAGTGCTGAGATCGAGAAGTAGAGATAGAAAGTAGAGGATAGTTCTCAGCATAGATAGATACAAAAATAGATTATTCAAATACTCCTCGTCGTATGACTCCTCCTCGGTGATGTCCTTCTCCGACGTCTGACTGTAGGCGTGAAGACACCGATCGTCGTCGGATTCCCAGGGCGACGCTGCTCCTAGCCTCATGTTGAATTGAGCGTCCGCTTTTCGCCTACGCTTGTCCTCGCGATAGGCGGCTCGCTCCGCCCTCCTCTTATTCCTCTCCGCCCTCCTTTGCTCGTAGAACTCACGCTCGTTGATGATGTCCCGCGGGAAGCGTTGGCACCACAGTGCCATGGCTTCCTCGTCCATCTCGGCGAAGCCGAGACGGTGCTCCCACCTACAGTTGTCGCGACGATCCTCGTAGGTGATAAGCCGCGGCAGAGGCGCGAGCTCCTGTGCCCGCTCCCGCGTCGGTACGTTGGGGAAGTTCAATGTTCTATGAGGCCACCGGAGGCGCCACGCCGCCGCGTCGTACGCGCGGGCGGACTCGTTGGCGGTGTCGAAATTGCCGAGGCTGAGACACATCCCGCGGAACCGGATCTCGGCGAAGAAGCCGCCGGAGGGGCGCGCGCGGACGCCGCTGTATCCCCAAGTTTCCTGGCGACGCTGCGGCATGGTGGCGTGGCGGCGGCGAGACGAGAAAGAGCGGGGAGAAAGCGGTGGCGAGGCATAGAATGGGGAGAGAGCGATGGCAAGGCACATAGTGGTGGGAGGGCATTGGATTTTATAAAGCGCGCTGGACGCCGCGCGCCAAAACTAGCGCACACCCGACCGCGTTTTCCCGCGCGCGCGCAATCCTTTCCCGATGTCTCTACTATCTCTACTCTCTTCTCTACTGTTATATTTATTTTATAATTAATATTTATCTCTACTTCTCTACTCTCTATTTTTTCTCTACTTTTTCCCTACTCCTATAAAAAACAGAGTTGGTGATGATGGTGTTCCTGCCATCCTGCAATATAGGCCATCCGATTTATATCCGACGGATAGGAAGGAAAATGTGGCATTTTTGTAAAAAGATACCCACACCCCTCTCCGCATTTTCAAATAAGGCATTCCCTCGTTCATCCTTTTCTCCCACAAGATAAACTACTCATACAAATGCATCTTGATGCGTGCAACACATGGGCATCTTGCTAGTTCTAAAAAACTATCCATCATTTGCCACACTACTGGTTGCAGGTGAAGTACCTACCCAAGCACAGCGCGATACATGAGCGACGCACAATTACAAGCTGATATTCTGTTGGACAATGGAGGCTATAACCAATTACTTTTATGGGAACAATAGCACCCAGGAAATTTGAAGGGTAGGTATGAACAAAATTGGGACTGCACATGTACTGCTAAGTGATTCAATACACACATTACCAATCGAGGAGGAGAATGATGGTCGCGGCGGCCTCTACGAGTCATGGTCGGCAACGGGAGTCAGTTCATTGTCCACGACGGTGGTGCTTCTGCGCTTGGCGTCGGCTTCCGGGAAGCAGATCCGAGACCGTGGAAGACGGTGCCGGGGAAGAGGCCCCGTGTACGACGATGACGGTGGACCAGCTCCAGTGCGGCATACGAGGTCGTCGATGAGGCAGATGCGCTACGGTGGACGAGTGCGCAGATGTAGAAGGGGAGGAGCACAAAGGCTGCAGTGCCGTGGAGAAGTCTATTTTGCTGTGGGGATAGAAAATGGGGAGTATTCAGGTGTACTACTCTGGGTGCAGGGGTGGGGTTGGCTAGGTAGGGTGAACCTGAAGTTACGAAAACAACCCCCTACCAACCGTCATCCATAGGCCTGTTCCGAAGGCTATGATGGTAAGTTCCCACTGCTCGAATCAGGGTCGCGGGAGATTTTCCCGCCGACCTCAAAATTTTGTGACACTGAACTCCCTGTGTGGCGTGTTGGGTGATTCGGCTAAGCAACTAGCGAGTAGTACTAGTAAACTCTGCATATTAGGTTTGACCGAAGTCAAACTTCCTAAAGTTTGACCAAGTTTATAGAAAAATATAAACATTTACCATAACAGATATGTATGATGTTAAAGTACATTCAATAATGAATCTAAGGGTGTTTATTTGTTATTGTATATGCTAATATTTTTTGTTATAGACTTTCTGAGAGTTTACAAAACTTGACTTTGACCAATGCTAATACGCAGACTTAAATAAAAACGGAGGGTGTACACATTTGTTTCCTTAGTATGTAGTGAATTAATCATTTGTTGAAATTGTGAAATAAATATATTAGGCTACTGACTTCGAATGTAATGGTCTATACAATTCAATAGTTACAATCATTGTCGAATTCCAAGATGTATACGAGGTCTATAGTACTTCACAACATGCTCAAACTCGCATAATCCTAGTCAAATGACAATCAAAATGCATTTCATAGCTATTACTTTGTAGGATGCAACAAAACCAACAATAACTCTACATCAACCATTATAAAAGCAACATTTTGAACATATCCCAATGTGTGAATGAAACGTGCGGAGAGAGCTTGGGAAGATGGAGCAGATAGGGCGGGAAAGATCGTATGTAGAGTAGGAGACAAACCTAACGAAACAGAAAGAGGGAGATAGAGAGAGAAAGAGAGAGAGGAAGAAGTTAGGTCTGTGAGAAAGATGGAGACATGTAATATACGTGAGATGCGTGTGCATCCGAATTCTGTACACGTGGAAGGAGAAGAGACAACAGGTTTGATGAGAGAGATGGAAAAACATGGACGAGAGGGGAAGGATCTCGTGGGTTGAGGGATTGATAAATTTGTGCGGGGGAGAGAGGGATTGGTAATTTTTTGTGAGAGAGAGAGAGGATGGGGGGAGGAGTCAGTCAGCCGTCATCACATCATCCTACTTCCAAATGGCCTCACGTTCTCTAGCGCAGTGTGGTCGCCGTCTTCGGTCTCCTCGATGCCCTCTTTGAAGATTGAGGTGTTGTGCATGTTGGGGTGCTAAGAAGCACAAGCGAGAGTGGTCGCCATATAACTTTGGATGGGGATGAATTGTGTGCTCGGGGGAGGGTGTGTGTGTGTGTGATGTGTGCTGTCTGTCTGTGTGTGTGTGTGTCAGATATTGAGAGAAAACAAGCCTAAGGAGAGAAATGTGTGTGTATGTGACAGAAAGCTACTTGCTAAACAGGGTATTCACGAAGAGATTGTGCGTACGAGATAGAGAGCGATGTGCGGGCCTTGAGGTGGGCAGGGGCCGGGTGAGGGTGTCAAAATGTGCGCGTTGATGCATGTGTTACATGCATTCGTGCGAGGGACGTACGAATCGAGAGAGATGGTTGTTGTGTTACGGATGCTCCTCTCTCTCTCTCTCTCACACACACAAGTAAAATAGAAGACCGTTCTCTCATGTATACACAACGTATCGACATCTGTCTATGTCTCACTCATGCATGATCATTTGCACATTCACACCTCTCTATGTCTCTATCACACGCACACCGTCTCCACATTGCCCTTCCGCCACAACACACATATGGACACATACACACGTTCTCTCTCAGTCACACACACAAGGGCTGTTTGGTTTGAGACTAAGGGGTTGTTTGGTTTGTGACTATGGTTGCCACATCTTGCCACACCTAAGGTTAGGCAACTTTGACCAATTTAGGAGGGTGTTTGGTTCAAGCCTTACCTTAGGCAATATACTTTTTGCCACACTAGGCCCCGCATGACATACACTCACAAAGTGTGGCAAGATTCCCTTAGGCTTGCCAACTTGTGGCCCTCATTTTGAAGAACTAACCTTAGGCAAGTGTGGCAACATTGTCTCTATGACAAGTGGGCCATAGAGGCAATAAAGTGTGGCAAGCCAAAGTGTGGCAAAAACCAAACACATGCCAACTAAACTGTGGCTGCCAAATTTTGGCTTGGCAAATGGTGGCTGGGAACCAAACAACCCCAAAATCAGTATTAAAAAAAACTAGGGCGCACCTAAAACATCCAAAACCAAATAAACACGAACTGGAGCTAAATTCAAATATATGGAAATATTGTAGCGTTAAGAACTTTTCCCGAAAAAAAAGTTGAGTAATATTCGGGGATTGTTTTCACACACACAAAAAGGTTCGGTGGATGTCCTCCGAGCGCGACACGGTGACGCACTGTTCGATCGACCGCGCAACCGCGGTTCACGCGCTTGCATAGGATTCCGTATCATGGCTGTGGTAACTAATAAAAGCGCTGCCTAAGTCTAATGTTTATGTGTACTAGTACTGTTTTCTTTTAAGTTTGACCAACCTTATATAAAACTAAACTAAGCTCCCATACGAGCACTCATCAATATGCCGCCGCCGCCGTTGCGCATGCCGGCGCCCGCCTGCTCCGACCAACAATTTCTTGCCCGTCACCGCCAAGCCGAAGGCTCGCCCGCTCACGTCATCTGCAGTCCCTCCTCACGATGTCGCCGCGCTGCCAGGCACGCGAGCAGCTGGCGGAGCCGCGTCTATGCACGCAGCGTACGAAGAGGAGGACGAGCGCGTGCTCCAGCACGCCGGCGAGGAGGAACTAGCGTGTCATTGTCGTCTCCGCCCGCGCGGAGGAGGCACGCATGGTGGCTGTCGCGGCGAAAGTCGGTCACGCGCGCGTCGAACCTGCAAACTGGGTGCGGACGCGGAATCTACCTTCGAGACCTTGAATGCCATGTGGATCCTGCAATCTGAAGGAGCAATTTGGGTCAGTAGACTCTTGTGATCCGTTTGATGCAACATGGATGGCTAGAAGGGCTTCTTCAGCCTCCGAAATAGATGCATGGTTCATCTTCTCAGCCCGCCACACGCCTAACCACCTGCCGCCGCCGCCGCGCCCTCCCCTGAACCGCCTGCCACCGCCATGCTCCCCCACCCCCGCCATCCGTTTAACCCTGGGCAGGATCCATTTTTTTCGGCGAACTGCATTCCACACCCAACACTCATAAGATAGATCATGGGCACCCTGCCGTCTTCTTCCTTCACTCCATCGAACTTCTTTCAAAAATCAACTGACCCAAATTATACTACTAGTACGAACATATTAACTACAGTAGGAACACGAAGATACGAGCAGTAGTACCAACTGCAATAAGAACAATAGTAAGACATAGTACTAGTACTACTGTACGCACTAAAGAGTTCAAATAACGAGAAAGAACATAAACATAGTTCTGCTAGGGGCTCAGCACAACACACCCTTGAAAATAAACTAAGGAACTAGTCTGCTTGACACTGCAGTAGAACCAGCATCAGCGACGGCACTGCCACCTACTCGTAGTCCGAGTCCACGTCCTCGACTTCGTCCTCGTCCCTCTTCCTCTTCGCCGACGCTTCTTTGCTTGAACCGGACACTGGGCTCTGCTTCTTCATCCAACCCTTGTAGATATTTAAACAAAGGTAGGCATCCATTGCTGCGTACAGGATGTGATCTTCATCTAATGTCTTCGACTCCCATGCATGATGAAACTCGTGATGAGGTTTCTTCAGTTTACCGTATGAAGGATGAACCATCGCTCCTGCCAGGGTCAGCATTGAAGGCTAATCAAGGGAGGGCACCAGCCCTTCCTTCTAGAGGTTGAAGGGGCCGCCTACAACGAGGCCTATCCGAACCAGGATTTCCTTGTCGTTCCTAAAGTCTACAGTAACGAATTTGACTCGGCCGCCCTTGAGGAACTTCTTAAATTCCTCGCACTCAACGTCGGCATGGCATATGTGGTAGACCAAGCATAAGTCATGCACGCAAACCTGGATCACGGCGGGCTTCTTCTTCTCTGCCTCCTTTAGTTTCTTCTCGCTTCCCAGGACTATGGTGTACTTAACATCTAGCCCAGCGACCCACTCATCATTTGAGTTTTCGAACATGCGTTTGAAGCGAGCAAGGCATTCTTTCACCGTTGTGGAAGAATGGGTGTAGATGACGTCAAACTCATCGCTGGTGATGGTTCTAACGTTGTACTCACCGCCGATCATGGAGATTTGAGACACCATGGATTTGGGAGGAGGGTTAGGATTAGTGGAACTGCCATAATGTGGAAGGACGGGACGACTGGGAGCGAGCTGTTGTAAGGTACTGTACTAGTAGAAGGTGGGGACGAGTAGGGTGTGCGAACAGCGTGGGGTTGCTGGCTTGCCCGGTGGATAAACGGCCGCAAGCCCCCAAAGAGTTCTTGAGAACTATGCGGGACCCACTAGATGTCATGTGTACTAGACCCATATCGTAGGCCTGACGGTATAGCTTCTGCCTGTTCGCACGCCATGCTGGCTTGTGTGTAACTTCAATTAATTTCGTCAACCGTTGAGCCTCCCACGACCTTCGCCCCCCTCGTGCAGTCGCACCCTTTGAGACTTCGACCGACTATAAATGAGCAATTTTTTTTGCGTACTCCGCATGCATGATACTCCCTCTGGTCCTTTTTACTTCCGTCAACTGTTTATACTAAAAATATCAATATCTACAATACTGATTATAATGAGTAGTATAAAGCACCTCTTGGGTGGGTTAGATTTTTTTGGGTTAGTTGAGTTCAAACTTACCCAAACTAACTCTAACACATGGATCCAAATAGGGCCAAGGTTAGCTATTAGAGTACTACTACCTCCCTTCTAGTTTAAAGGGCTCGATTCAAAAAATTGACCTACTCTTAGCAAGATAGAGGCGGTGGAATAGTTTTTGTAGTTTTTCACAAAAAAATGTGTTTACCAATGTATGCATGAACACTAGTTACTCTAACCCCCCTCTCTTCTTTAATTCTTTGCCACATCAGCATGTTTGCTATTCCCGTGTGCATGTACCAGCTAAGATGCCACCATTATGGCCAACCTTAATCATCACATGCAATAATTTAGTGCACCTTGAAATATGAACATGTGTGGGGCGTGTATGTTTTTAATGACTTGAGACTATACCTAGCCCGGCATGCAAGATGAGATTTATTATGCACCGTTCCCCATACCTGCAGGAAGCCTGTTCGTCTCCAAATATTTTCCTCTCCATGTGTGGAAACAATATCCCTGCCAGACTCTCCTTCTCCCTCCGGCGGTCCCACCACTCCACCCCATGCTGAAAAAATCTGCATGCATGACTCTCCTCCCCCGTGCTCGTCCAATCCGTTGTGACCAACAATATTTCCACCCCTTCCCTCCCCCATAATTTACTCCAACAAATATGTCCACGTAGCCGTTACTTAACTGCAGGTGCATTGGTTCACTGACATATGGGCCCAGGGTCTGGCCCACATGTCAGTGACGCAACTGGACCTGCAGTTAAGTCAGTGCAGCTCAGTCCATATCTTACGTAGGTGTGCCATTGCTCGCTATAAATACTGCGCCTCCCACGACATCGCTATCTCCTCCCCCTCACGTTCACGTTCATCGCTATCTCCTCCCCCTTCCTCTCACGTCGACCACCATGGCATCGCCCCTCCCGAGCCCTAGGCACCCCTCGCTGCACCGCATGGACGGTCACGCGTCGCCGTTCCGTTCCTCGCCGCCACTAGTCGAGGAGGACGCGTCGGCGTTCCGCTCCTCACCGCGACGCATCGAGGTGGACGCGTCGCCGTTTCGCTCCTCGCCGCCACTAGTTGAGGAGGACACGTCAGTGTTCCGCTCCTCGCCGCAACGTGTCGAGGTGCACGCGTTGGCATTCCCAATCTCGCCAGCACGCGCGTCGGAGGACGCGTCGGCTCCCCGCTATGAGGAGAACTCCGCGCCACTCGCCGAGCCCCCCCAGCCTCGAGGAGCTTTGGAAAGAAATGGATGTCGCCTTGTGGGAGGCTTTGCCTCCAGCAGAGTGCGCCAAAATAGAGGCGGAGAAGAAGGCCGAGGAAGAGAAGCGCACTGCGGAACAAGCTGCCTGGGAGGCCTATGTCGCGTCCGAGAGAGTCAGGCAATTGGCTCTTTGGCAGAAGGCTCGTGCGAGGGCCGTGAGGGTGGTGGAGGACGCCCGTGCCGAAGCCCTGAGTGCAGTTGGGCCCAAGCGCCTCATCTATGCTTGGCGGTACGTGGACCACTGGTCGGAAAGGCATGCAAATTCCAAAACCGCTTCCTACACCCTATGTTGAATTTTTTGCCTAACAAGTTGTGCCGTGCAATTGGAATTCCAGTTTGAGTACTACTACTAGTAGGAGTACGAGGGGCCAGTTCTTTTAGGCTTCTAGATTAGTAATCCCATAAATACTACCTCCGTCCTGGTTTATTGGTCCCCATTGTAATCTGTGTCAAATTTTGATCATAAATTTAACTAATGAAATGTTAATGCATGTCACATGCTCTAACATTTTATTAGTTAAATCTTTGGTCAAAATTTAGCACAAATTACAATGGTGAGGAATAAACCAGGACGGAGGTACTACTAGTAGTAGTTGAGAAGCCCAAATAAATGAGTGAGGCGCCTTAATGTTACTCCGCACTATGACTAGTCTTATGGGAAAAGCTGGGGAAGCCGGCAAAAGAACTAGCCCTAGGAGTAGTAGCTAGGGATACTAGGAGTAGTAGCTAGGGATTGAGTGTGCGAGATGAACCAGAGAAAGTAAATGCAGAGAGATGAAATGCAAAAAAGATGGAGGGATGTGATGGTTGCTTGTCCGTTTATTTTACCAGGCCACTTATTACTGGGAGTGGTAGGGTTTTGTGATATGACGACTTTACTGCCACACCACGAGCGGGGTGAGACTCCCGTGCGGCGCCACCCTCTACACTAGTATGACTACATCGGTCGTGGTTTATCCCCCATTGAATTTGACTGAAGATTTAACTAACAAAATGTTAGTGCATGTCAACAAAAACAATATCGTTGGATTCGTATTTGAACATAGTTTTCAATGATACTCCTATAGTTTTAGGTGACATGCATCATCATTTATCGTACTATATATAATGTTAGTACAATTTTTCGTCGTACTAATCTATATTAAGGTGCTCGTGCATTGCACGGAAGAGTGAAATGCATTGTTCGAGGAGTTTTTTATTTTGACAAAGGATGTGGGGGTCATCTCATGTGTAACGGGTATCGATAGGTTTGTTCGGATATTATTTCATCACTAGAGCTCACAAACATCCGGGTGAAATAGATAAAAAAGTATCTTTTGCAAACAAAAGCGTTCAACTGTTCAACCTGCATCCAAAACTTGTGAAGAAATAACTCTTGTTGTGCTTTGCATGAAATGATCTTCAAGAATTGGTTTTTGAGTATCCATTGTTATACATGTTGGCTACAGATGACATGGCACTTTCTTATAGTCAACAGTTGGCTATACTATTTGAGTATTAACCATGCCCTTATACACCTAGACGGAGGGATTAAATTAGGATGAATTGGGAGGGGGCAGATGATATGTAAGAAATGGTTCATCATAAGTTTTTCACCAGTACTGTAGTAAAAATTCATACATGGAAGATTCTAGACTAAACCATAAATGGATACACTTTTATTCATGCGTGATACTCCAATAGAGCAAGGTCATGCATGAAAGTCTCCACATGCTTAGACAGCGGATTACATTGAGCGAAGACTAATGATCAACATTTAACTTGATAATGCAGATGTCCAGGTGAACCTCCTTGGAGTCCCCGTGCACATCGTTGGGGTTCAAATAACACCGTGCCCTTTCCATGTCCACATCGGCGGGAAAGTCCCAGCTCGGCAGAGTCCAAGTATGCTTGGCATAGCCAGTGTCGCCGCCCATGTACCTCCATGGGGTAGTAATAGTGAGCACGCACCTGTACATCGGCCTCGTGTCAGTGTCAGCGTCAGCAGTGTCGCCCCTAAAGCACACTACAAAGATGTGGCGGCGGCCTGCGCAGGCCTCGCCGGTGGCCACGATCAAGAGGAAGACGCTGCCGTCCTCCTCCGAGACTAGCAGGCGGCGCTGATCCTCCAGCGACTCTGGCACAGTGAACGGGTAGCACGTCTCGTACTTGATGTTCTTCGCCAAGGGCCAGTAGTGATTGCCGCATGCCTGCGTCAGGTGATGCACGATGTCCGCCGGTGAGCCCCAAAACGGCACCGGGCACTCATAGCAGTAGATGAAGGGCTCCTTGGAGGCATCGACCAGGCCGTCCATGGAACGGGAGTGGCTGTAGGGGACGTTCCGCCAGTTGAATATATGAGCAAGTTACAATGAGATTTACTACAAAATAAATCATGACGACTATAACAGAGATTAAACTAATCATGCGGACTAGCATAGTAGATGAACAGATCGAATCTAGGACACAGACTAGAAACATGAATTCTACCACGATTTCGAACAGGAAGGACAGAAACACATACGTGCAACGAGAGCAACACCATTCGCGTTGAGGTTGTCGCCCATGTCGTTGAGGAAGAGGTTGCCGAGGTCGGGGAAGAAGTCGTCGTCGGTGAAGTCGTCGCTGCTAGCAGTCGCGAGAGTGCGCTCCCCAAATTTCAACAACGCCCGCCGAATGGAGCGCAGGAGGGAGTGGCTGTAGGGGACGTTGCGGCCGCCGAATGGAGCGCAGGAGTAGCCCACGAAGCACTAGATGGTGCTCCTCCCTAGTCTCTATTCTTATCTCTATCTCTACTACCCTTCTTTGTTTTTTATAATATACTAGTTGTAGTTGTCAAATCGAATAGTACTACGCCGTCCACTACAAGCCCGGCTGAACATGCCTCCTCGCCTCCATCAAACCCCACCGTTAAACCCGCATGCAAACTGAGAAACCTACTCCGTCCCGCGGGAGGAAATTTGCCGGTTGCCGCTGGAGAATAATAGAGTCACGTCCAATCCATTTGAGTTAATTGCGTGTATGATTCTCCCTCTATAAAAAGTTAATTGTATCCTTAGTCTTGTATTCTAAATAGTGGGTTCCACTGTCAGTATAGTGTACATGACTTGCAGGCTGGCTACAGATTCGTACAGAAAGTTAAAAAGAAACAAACCCAAGACTTGCAGGATTGGAGTTAGCACCGATGGCGGTTCATAGTCGTTCCATGCTCGGGCATTGAAGTTTGTAACTATTTAAGATTAGAACATACTACTCCGGTGCTAGTAGTAGAGCAGAGTCCCACTCCACTACTACTCTACTCAAGCAAGTTAGGGCATAGTAGCAGGTACTGTAGGGAGTACTAGTACTGTGATCACTCAAGCAAGTTGACTGACTTTGATATGACCCTACGCTGCTGGTATGTGTCTCGTAAGTCAAGCGGCGTGCTGTAGTCATCACCCCTGTCCACTTCCTGCAGCACATATTCGCTTCTCCATCTTTGTCCGCTCTTCCATCCCCGCTAAGGCGCCTCCCCCCTCGTCCGAAACCCAAGCACTAACAATGGCAGAACCGAGCAGCGTCCGTCGAAAGAGTGGCTGGAATTTGCTCCCTATAGAGGTAATCAAGCTCATTGTTTCGCATGTGGAAAATCTCAGTACCATGCCGCTCTCCGCGTGCTCGTCGGGGATGTACCGTTTACTCAAAGCCCTCAGGCTGGAGCTTTTTAAGCCAGCTCCTTGCTTACTGATGCCGCCTGATCTTTAGAAACGGCGTGTCACGCATCATAACGATCGTAGGGGTGGCGAGCATCAACCCCCTTGACTGCGATCCGATCCCCGTCACCCTCAACTACATTAACGGTATGTACTAGGTCAGCATGAACATGTCTTGGATGGTGCTCGTCGACGATCATGATAGCTGGATGCTCGTGGAGGTCTACACCCGGCGATAGACCCCCTTCCTTCGATTAACACTGCACTGCTTTGGCACCGCGGCCTAGAATACTCGGAATCTTACAGTAGCCAACATGATACCAAGTTTGATTTTCTCAAGGTTGTAATCTGCCAAGTGCCCACAAGATCTGCAAATTATAAAGACTTCAGGCTAATTGCATTCTTCAACCGCGGTCTCGCCTATGTGACAGGTCACTGCGGTAAGTGGAGCACGTCCATCGCAGGATCATACATCCTCCATGGTTCTCTGATGCCTGAACACAAGGGCTTCATTTATGCCGTCGACTCCTTCTATGGCTGGACATATTGCTGGCCTACTCCAGTCATTGCTACAAACGGCTGTTACAGCAGTATGTTACTTCCCTATGATATCATGATGGCTTGCTTATATTACTGCCAACATTTACTGAAAAAATATTCATGCTCATAACATGCTGTTCTTAAGATTGACTACATCAAGAGCCCTTTTTTATTTGACTCCAACTTTTTTTGAGGGTTATTTGACTCCAACTTGATATGATGTTGTAGGCCGCCTGGTGTCCCTACCCTTCCTAATCCCAGAACCTTTCAAAGAAAAGTGGCATGGCAGTTGCAGGTGGTTCCTGGCTTGATCAGACGACGGCGAACGATTGATGATCGTTCGCACGTACCGGACGTGTTGTTTCGCGGAATACAATCACAGTCACTGCAAGGTCTTTGAGCAGGATCCCAGCTTCTCTGGGACTTCAGGAATTTTTGACTAGAGGTTGGTACGTAGCCTTGGTACACGCTCTCTGTTTGTCGGACTGAATTATCTGATTAACCAGGAGATAACCGACGGCAAGGATCATGATGGTAGCGTGGTTTTGTTCATCAGGCAAAACTGTGTGTACACAGCGTACCATGCGTCTCTGCATGCACCATACCCTGATATGTGCCACCACGCTCTGCATCCCAAAGTAGGAGAGAGGGTCGCAAGTATCAGACTTCGACCTGCTGGCCGGAGTTTCCCCCGTCAGGCACCCATTTGGTTAAAGCCGTCAGCCAATCTCCACAGCTTAATAAATAGTATCGTCTAACTGAGCCAGTTAGTTAGATGCGTACACTTGGTGTAGTAGGATCTTTATTTAGTTTGATGCATACACTTGTTCTTTTTGGTAGCCCTTTTGTAATGATGGCCGATGTTTGGTTTGGAAGAGAGAGCTGCGTCTTCACTCTTCTGGCCCGCTTACTGCTTCTGTTGCACCCCCAGCCCTGGTTGTTGCTGCTGCTATTTTCAATGTACAATCAGTAGTATATTTCGTCTATTGGTTGAATAAATGTGATGTTAGAACGACAAACACACTGTTTTGGAAGTCGTTGCACGGTTCGATCCTTTAGTGCTCCGTACCGTACGTAGCGCATACTATTTTTCGTACGGAACACATTTTCCACTTGTTGATAACATGCAGCCCACTGATGAAGGCCCAATAGAGAATCCCATAATTAACTGGAAGGGAGGCTCTCACATGAATACAACCCAGGTACATGCTCATGGTCCCCTAAACATAAATAAGTAAATAAATAAATAAAGCTAAATGCTAATGCACCAGTTCTTTAAATTCACAATTTAATAGGAGGATATTATTTCCTATGATAGTGTCGTTACATTCAGTCGATATTATTCTTCGACAAAGATAGTGACCAGTCTTCTTTCTCCCAGCATTTTCTTCCTGCAACCAGCGGACCCATGCAAATCTTAGTCAACGTCGTAAATAGATCCAGTCCATTTTTATTTTTAAATAAGAATGTCCAACCCAGCCCAGCACATTGGTGACAGCACTTTATCCTCCGCCTTGGTGCGCTCGCCGCGGCGCCGCCGTCCGGCCCTGTCAACATAGTTTTTTTTGAAACGGTCCCTGTCAACATAGTGAATCAGGAGAGGACTGTAGTTGTGAGTATGATAGTACGGACCCACCAGGTCCACTCCCGAACACAAGAAAGCATCTCTTTTACTATTTAGATGAATCCCTCATTTTTTTACTCTAATCCACACTGCTGATATCTGGGACCCACATCATTTTCAATGTATAGTCAATTAACGATAGGATTGCACAACTTTTTTAGTAGTAATTCGGAGGAGCAGGCTATAAACTGGGTTGTGCAGTCTTTGTGGCCCGTCTAACAACATGACCAGCCCAACAGTTTTTTCTTTGGGAAAATAGGTAGCCCAGTATTTCTTTTTGAAGAATACCCAAGCTAGGCCTATTTGTTTTCTCCGACTTACTGTACCGCAAATCTTTCAAGACGAGGAGGGGTGCATTCCGGCCTGGCCAAAGAGTATGGTCTCTATTAAAAGTAATATCAAAATGGATTGAAAATTCCAAAAACATTATAACAAATGGGATATTAGTTTCTTTTTTTTGTTTTTTTCTTCACTGATATCTTATACGTATTTCATTGGATTTAACATGACATAGTACTAATTTATTTTTAAATTTGTTTTAGTATGGCTACTAATTTTTGGATTAAGAATATTTTGTTCCCCAGCAAAAAATTGCTAATTTTCAAAATTTCCCACATATTTAGTTAATTTTTTACCCTGGTACTGACCAGAAAATGGGCAGCAATTCTAAAAATGAAAAATGGGCTGCAATAAATTCCATATGAATTAGAAAATGAGTAAAAATTATAAAAATAATAGCAAATGGGCTGTACATGCCACATATTTCGAGGCTGACTTGTTTACGCAAAGCTTTGTCAGTCAACACACGATTCTAGTAGCAGTGACCGACCGTTGGATGTCCATCCAACGGCCGACGTGCTTCTTCAATCTCTGATCTTCCTGCTCCAGCCGCCTAAACTAGCGCCGGCGGGACTGCCTGCTCCCTCCTCTTGTGGCCCGCTGTGATGCCGCGCAGGCTTCCCCGGCCCACCCTACTCCCTCCGCTAGCCTGGCCGCACGCAATCAACTGCCTCCTTATTACGCGAAAAAATGATTCCTCCCACTGACATCTGGGGCACACCGGTTGGGAGGCTGACCTATGGGCCTACTAAGTTGACGCGTACACAGGGCTTGTCAACTTAGTCAACAAACGATTCTAGTAGCAGTAACCATTGGATTTGAATCAACGGTCCTGCTGCTTCTTCAATCGCTGCTCTTCTTGCACTAGCCGCCCAAACCAGCGCCGACGAGACCGCCTGCTCCTGCCTCCAGTGGCCGGCTGTGCTGCCGTTGAGGCCTCATCGCCCCCTACTACTCCCACCGCTAGCCAGGCCCTGCGGCGACGACAGCCTCACACCGCAGCCTCACACCGCAGCCGAACCAGTCACACCGCAGCCGAACCAGTGAACCCTCGTACTCCTCTCCGTGTGGGCATCCACTGCCGCGTCTTCCCCGGCTCCGCGTCGTCCCCTTCCTAGGCCTCGCTGTCGTCCACCGCCTTGCTGCTCTCGGCGCGGCGTGGTCAATGTGGCAACGACCGACTTCCATCAGAAGAGTACAGTACGTGGAGAGGCTGACAGCTGGGTCCATGGCCACAACCCAGTTTTTTTGTGATTTGCCAAGTAAGTCGCTTTGTTAGGCCTATTGGGCTGCAAATCTTTCAAGATGAGGAGAGCTTTCAGTCGGCTGGCCGAGAAAATGGCCTATCAGTAATGAGAAATGGGCTGTACATTTTTAAAACACATCAAACCGGCAATTAGTTTCAAATTTCTTTTTTTCATTTCGAGATTTTAAATTACATTAATTTTTATGCGTGGACAATTTGTTGGATTTTATATTGATATACATTTATTTTTAAAATCAGTCTGAATGTGAATTGAAATTTTGGGATAAAAAACAGTTCGGACCGCACCGAAATATGCAAAATTTCAATTTTTTAACCGTGGCCACAATATGGGCTGTAATGCTCACAAAAAGAATATGGGCTCCAAAAAAACCTTAAGAATTAGTAAATGGGCTGTAAATTATTAGAAATAATGGCAGATGGGCTGTATGCTGTTTTCCATAGATTTGAGGCTTTCCCAAAAAAGAAGGTTGACGCACAAGCAGTGATTGTTGGATGTCCATCCAACGGCCGTCGTGCTTCTTCAATCTCTGCTCTTCCTGCTCCAGCCGCTCAAACATGCGCCGGTGGGACTGCCTGCTCCCTCCTCCCTGTGCCCGGCCGTGCTGCCGTGCAGGCCTCACCGCCCCACCGTACTCCCATCGCTGGCCTAGCCATCCCTCTACTCACCCACACCTGCTGTTATTCTCCGGCGACGGCTGACGAACCAGTAAACCCTCATACAGTCATACTCCCCTCCGCGTGGGAAACAACTGCCGAGTCTTCCCTACCTCCGTGTCGTTCCCTTCCTAGGCCTCGCCGTCATCCACCGCCCTGGTGCTCTCGGTGCGGTCTGGTCAATGTGGTCAATGATCGACATGCATCTGAAGTGGACTGTAGTGGAGAGGCCGACAGCTGGGTCCACGGCCACACGCAAGGAAATGCCTCCTTATTACGTGCAAGATAATGATTCCTCCACCTGACATCAGGGACCCACCGAAAGGGCCTCTGTATTTCGTGAAAAAAATGTTACCGCCGCCGACAGCTCGGACCCACCAGCTATATCTTTGCACGCAAGGAAGTGCCTCCTTATTACGCACAAAAAAAATGAATACTCCCCTGTTAGCTGGGACCCAATATAGTGGCAGGCTGACTTGTGGGCCTACTAAGTTGACAGGGACGGAGGGCTTTGTCAACTTAGTCAATATGCACGACTCTAACTCCAGTGACCGTACGATGTCCATCCAACGACTGTAGTGCTTCTTAACCCTCTGGTCTTCTTGCTCCAGCCGCCCAAACCAGCGCCGGTCGTGCCTCGTGATCCTGCCTCCTGTGGCCGGCTGCGATCCGGCGGAGGCCTCACCACCCCCTACTACTCCCACCGCTGGCCAGTCCATCCCTCTACTCACCCACACCCCCTGTTATTCTGCGGCGACGACAGCCTCACACCGCAGCAAACCAGTGAACCCTCGTACTCCTCTACGCGTGGGCATCCACTGTTGCGTCTTCCCTGGCTCCGCGTCGTCCCTTTCCTAGGCCTCGCCATCTACCACCGCCCTGGTGCTCTCGGCGCGGCGTGGTCAACGTGGTCAAGGAACGGCTTCCATCGGACGTGGACTGTACGTGGAGAGGCTGGCAGCTGGGTCCACGGCCGCAGAAGGTAAGTGTCTCCTTATTACGCGCAAAATAATTATTCCTCCACCTGACAGCGGGGACCCATCGGACGGGCCACCGTAGGCTTGCCAGGCTAGTCCCACGACGTGACACAAAGTGGTGCATTTAATGCGCCTTGTTCTGTCTGCAGAGTTAGGTATGATAGCACTGTTTGCTATCTAGTCAGTGCGTAATGACTGATTTGCCATTGTAGTAACCCCTTTGCCTATAAAAGGAGGACCATGGCGACCGAAAATAGGATTCGGACCCTTGTACACTCTTACGCTCGTAGCTGCTCTCCCCAAGGCGCCCTTGTCGGGCTTGAGTGCTATGTGTTCGTCACGGTCCACCATCAAAAGCAGGAGTAGGGTTTTACGCTTCCCAGCGGCCCGAACCTGGGTAAAAACCACCGCGTCACCATTGCCGTGCCGCCCATACAATCTTCGCTCTTTGTGCAACGTGCCTGAGGGAGTCCTGGATTAGGGGGTGTCCGGATAGCCAGACTATAACCTTTGGCCGGACTCCTGGACTATGAAGATACAAGATTGAAGACTTCGTCCCGTGTCCGGATGGGACTTTCCTTGACGTGGAAGGCAAGCTTAGCGATATGGATATGTAGATCTCCTTCCTCTGAAACCGACTCTGTGTAACCCTAGCCCTCTCCGGTGTCTATATAAACCAGAGAATTTTTGTCCATAGGACAGAAGAAGAACAACAATCATACCATAGGCTAGCTTCTAGGGTTTAGCCTCTCTGATCTCATGGTAGATTTACTCTTGTACTACCCATATCATCAATATTAATCAAGTAGGAGTAGGGTTTTACCTCCATCTAGAGGGCACGAACCTGGGTAAAAACATCGTGTCCCTTATCTCCTGTTACCATCTGCCTAGACGCACAGTTCGGGACCCCCTACCCGAGATCCGCCGGTTTTGACACCGACATTGGTGCTTTCATTGAGAGTCCCTCTGTGTCGTCATCTTTAGGCCCGATGGCTCCTCCGATCTTCAACAATGATGCAGCCCAGGGTAGGACTTTTCCCCCCGGACAAATCTTCGTATTCGGCGGCTTTGCACTACAGGCCAACTTGCTTGGCCATTTGGAGCAGATTGAAAGCTACGCCCCTGGCCATCTGGTCAGATTTGGAAGCTTGAACTACACTGCTAACATCCGCGGATACTTGATCTTCGACGGATTCAAGCCGTAGCCGAGCGCGCCGCACTATCACGATGGGCATGATCTAGCTCTCCCGTCGAACAGTGCCCTAGAGACCGTGCCCGCATCAGCTCCGACCCTTAATTCGGAGCCAACTGCGCCGATCGAGGACGGGTGGCTAGACACCACCTCGGGGGCCGCAATCTCAACGGCGATCGAGCCGAACACTGGCCTTATCCTTTGCGAGACTCGTGACTCCAAGGTGCTGGACTCTCCTTCGGACTCCGAGCCATCCGCGCCCCTGCCAATCGAATGCGATTGGGCGCCGATCATGGAATTCACCGCCGCAGATATCTTTCAACACTCGCCCTTCGGCGACATTCTAAATTCACTAAGGTCTCTCTCTTTGTCAGGAGAGTCCCGGACGGATTATGACCGGCAGGATTGGGATGCGGACGACGAAGAAATTCGACGCCCACCCACCACCAACTTCGTAGCCACTGTCGACGATTTAACCGACATGCTAGACTTTGACTCCTAAGACATCGACGGTATGGACGACGATATAGGAGACAAACAGGAACCAGCGCCTATAGGGCGCTGGACAACCACCTCATCTCACGTTGTATACATGGTGGACACACCTAAAGGAAGCGACAACGAGGAACAAAGGGACGCAACGAGGGATCGTTCCCTCGAAAAGCAGTCAAAGCGGCGACTTAAGAGCCGCTCCAAGCTCCGTCTCGACAGAGACAACAGCCATACGGACCGAGCCACAGAGCAGGGCGAACCGGCGGTCGACGAACATGCCATCGAGCAACCGTCCGAACAAGACAACTTGGATAAACAAATCGCACAACCCGTCCTCAGCGAAGATAACAGTCCGGACGACCTCACGCCGGACAAAATCCTAGAACAGGAAAACCTCCACAAAAGGCTCGCCGCCACGGCGCGTAGCCTGAAAAAGCAGAAGCGGAAGCTCAAAACCGCGGAAGACGCACTCTGAATCATATGGAGCAAAGTAATCAACACCGCAGACAAATACGGTGATAGTCGCCACACAAAGAGCTAACCGAAGCAAAAGCTACTGCCCGAATTTGATGAGGAGGCCCTAGAGCCCCCAAAATCAAAAAATAAGGAAGCCACCAGGTCGGATAGACGACCCGTTGGCCAACACAGAACGACATATGGCGCCGCACACAAACAAACACGCGATCCACCCAAGGATTCAGATCAAAAGGATGGCCCAACCAGGTCTCTCTACGGGCCAAGAAAGCAAGCTCTAGTAAGCAATGCGACGCAACAAATATCCGAACAACACGGTACACCCAAATACAGGGGTGCCGCACACCCCCTCTGTTTCACCGATGAGGTGCTGGACCATGAATTTCCAGCGGGATTTAAGCCCGTAAACATAGAGGCGTACAAGGGAACAACAGACCCTGGAGTCTGGATTGAGGATTATATCCTCCACATACACATGGCCAGAGGAGATGACCTCCACGCCATAAAATACTTACCCCTCAAGCTCAAAGGGCCAGCCCGGCATTGGCTTAAAGGCCTTCCCGAAAACACCATTGGAAGTTGGGAAGAGATCGAGGAGGCTTTTCGAGCAAATTTTCAAGGAACCTATGTCCGACCTCCGGATGCAGACGATTTAAGTCATATAACTCAACAACCCGGAGAGTCAGCCCGGAAACTCTGGAACAGATTTCTTACTAAAAAGAACCAGATAGTCGACTGTCCGGACGCCGAAGCCTTAGCAACTTTCAAACACAGCGTCCGAGACGAATGGCTCGCCAGACACCTCGGCCAAGAAAAGCCAAGAACAATGGTCGCATTAACAAGCCCCATGACCCGCTTTTGCGCGGGAGAGGATAGCTACACCAACGACCCAAGTACATCCGAAGTCAAGGATGGAAACGGGAAACCATGACGCAGTAAGGAACAACACCGGAATAAGGAAAGCAGCTCGAAGAGCATGGAAGTCAACGCCGGATTCAAAAGCTCTCGGCAGAATCAGAACAAGCTGCCCCTCAAGAATAACAGGGATGAGCTATCTAACCTAAACAAAATCTTGGATAAGATATGTCAAATCGACAGCACCCCCGGGAAGCCTGCAAACCATACCCACAGAGAATGTTGGGTCTTCAAGCAATCCGGCCAACTCAACGCCAAACACAAGGGGCTCGACACACCAAGTGAGGAAGATGACGAACCCCACAAGCAGAGCACGGGGAAACAAAAGAATTTCCCACTCGATGTCAAAACAGTAAACTTACTTCACGTGACAAAAGGAGCGGCGCCTATACGGCCTACCCCAAAGGAGTCCCGCCACTGGTTGTTAAAACCGATCACCTTCGACCATCAGGATTACTCTAGAAGTATCCGGAACGAAGGTTGGACTGCCTTAGTGTTAGATCCAATAATCGAAGGACTCCACTTTACACAAGTCCTGATGGACGGCGACAGTGGTCTAAACCTGATATATCAGGATACAGTCCGCAAAATGGGGTTGGACCCAACAAAAATTCGCCATAGCAACACTTCCTTTCAAGGAGTAACGTCAGGCCCGGATGCCCGTTGCACGGGTTCTATCCTGCTAGAAGTCATGTTCGGCTCTACCGATAACTTCCGCCGCGAAAAGATAACCTTCCACATCGCCCCATTTTCAAGTAGCTATCAAGCACTACTGGGGCGCGTGGCTTTCGGCCACTTTAGCGTGATACCGCATTATGCATCTCTTACGCTTAAGATGCCCGGTCCACGAGGCATCATCTCACTAAAGGGAAATATCGAGTGTTCCTCGCGCGCGGAAGAATATGCGGCTGCCTTGACAGTCGCACATTAACACGGCTTCACCAATCAAAGCACCTAAACAGGTTGTTAAGACCACAGACGCGGCTCGACGAGTCCGGCATAAACATACCATTGGTAAAGGCTTAATAACCGCATACCCCTATACAAGGGGCTCCGCGCACGTAACACAAGAGACAATAAGGCTCAATTTCTACCCATGTTGAATTATACTTTGTTTATTTAGTAGAACGTACATTTCGCACGACCTTTTTCAACCGAATTCCTCTCTTTTTCAGATGAACACCATGCTATACCCGTCCAGGACACGGTACAACGGAGACACAGGCGCAGACGTGCAGTAGGGACCCGTTCCAAGGATTCTTTTTAGATTAAGACCTTGCGTAAACCTTTTTTTACTGTCTCTTGTTGATACACATCCCCCAGACTCTCAGTATAGCCGAGGAGGAGGCTGGCGTCTTGGCATGTGGCCACGTCAAAATTTTGCGCGTACTTGGACACCAGGGGCTTATTATCAAGGGCACTGCTCAGCCCGTTTTTCATAAAGACCGAATACCTTAGGGAGTGTTCGGCGTCGCAAGTTTGGCCTTATATGCATCAACTCCGAATCATGTCTTTGGTCAAATGTTGGGTTTCCCGGCTCCTGTGTTTTGCTGCCTTACGTTCCGCACTATCGGCTAAGGCGACACCAGGAGAACTACTGCGATTGTGCCCCGGTTCAGCCAGGCGAGCACCTCAGTAGAGAAAGCCGAAAACTGACTGTCATGATATAGCGTGAGACTGGTCAACCACTTGATGACCCATCGGAATCTTAGGGATTCCTCCGCATTAACGAAGGGCCATTTCCTAGCCAGGCACACACCCGCCCCGAATTCCGGCAAGCGCAGTGCCACCAGGGGCTATATAGTAGCTCCATGGTCAAACTCCTATGGATAAGTGAAAGTGATAAAGCATTATAGTCTGGTTGCCTAGTTCGCTGTGCTACCACCTCCTTAATGGACCAAGACGTTGGATCAAGTGTGATGATGCGCCTTTTGCGAACACCCCCGCATTATATGCGTGGGGGCTGAAGCCAACGACTGCAATCTTTTAGGTTATATATACATATACGTAAACGGCCGCACAGGAGGCATTATAATTCTTGCAAGCACAAGTACAAAAAGCTTCTACATTTCAGCAAAATATTGTTTTCAATATAAATACATGTTATTCGAACATAATATCCTTCAAGCACTGCGTCTCTATTAAACGAGTGCCCTACAGGACTTCTTGAAAGTAGTGCTCAGCAGGTACTCGGCTTTCTCCCGAATCTTGGGCTGTAACAGCGGTGGCCTCCATCTCCGCCCAGTATGTCTTGACACGGGCAAGGGCCATCCGCGCACCCTCCACACACGCTGGCCTCTTCATCGCGTTGATACACGACACCGCACCAAGGAACTGCTGCACCAAGCTAAAATAACTGTTCGGCTTTGGCCTTTTCGGCCACAGATGATCCACGACATACTTCCTGGCGAGTCCGGATAACCTATTCAGCTCGGCCGATTCGGCCAAATGATCGGCTAATGGAAGCGGACACTCTGGATTGTGGAACTGCGACCGGAAAAGCTTTTCCACTTCGTGACCCTCCTGATCTCGGAAGTGTTAGACCGCATCAGCGGCACTCGCCGCTAAATCGAGATATGCGTCCGCCGAACTCCACATCCGGTCCAACGGAGCATATTTAGGATCCCCGAACTTCATCCGCAGCATAAAGGGCTTTCCAGCCACGATATCTCCGGCCTGACGCAACTCCTCCTTCATCGCTCTCATCGCAGAACGAGCATCCTTGGCCGCCGTAATGGCCTTTTCCAGGTCTGTCCGCTCCGCCCGATCTTCTTTCTCAAAAAGCTTGCAGCGGTCAGCAGCAGTCTTCAACTTCGCAGCCATCTCGGCCATTTCCTTTTTGCTTTGGCAATGAGCAGCCTGTTCGGCTTTCAACTCCTCAACCGCCTTTAATGCAGCCGCATCGCTTTCTCTGGCTTGCTCCTTGGCTCGGGCAAGCTCTGCCCGAAGGTCCTCCATAGCGGCAGCCCCATCTGCATCAAGTGCAGACACTGTAAGATACTGGCGTCAAGCTCCTCTTACCAGATGTCTCCAGAGAAAATTACATACCTTGTGCCTCGTCAAGCCGCTTGTTGACAAGCGCGATGTCGGCATCCGCCACGTCAAGTTGCCGCGATAGCTCGACAAATTCATCAGTCTGGCTAGCCACCTGACACTTCGCCACCTGCATAAGAAGGCAACACACAGAGTCTTAGGGGCTACTATCTACACGGGACGCATCTTAAAATATGCGGCACTTTCCAAAAAGGTGCATCATTTCATGTACCTCAAAGCCCGTCAGTAGACTCATGTCAACTTCATGCAACCCGCTTTCCGCGGATGAAATCTTTTCAATCACCGTACCCATCAAAGTACGGCGCTCCTCCGAGATAAGCCCTCGCCCTAGCAGATCCTTCAGTACATCCGACCGTGTGCCAGGGGGCGCCGGACTCGTCCGATCGCCTTTTTCGAAAGCCGGACTCGGAGGGCTTCGGGTGGCCGTATACCACCTTCCGGCCTTATCGGATCAGGAAAAACCCTCCGCGACGACACCTCAGGGTCGCCCGCCTCATAAGGCGGTATGGCAGGGGGAGGCGTTCCGCTCTCCATCATCTCCGGAAGAAGATCCCCCAAAGACGAGCTCTGCTGAGAAGGGCTGAGGTCCGAACTACAAGGTAAATTTTCGGTTATTCTCAGAATTAAAAGCAAAGATTTCTCTCATTATTTAAACATCCTCTCTACTTATGGCTTGGTGGAGGGCTGATCCCCTTGGGGGCACAGTACGGCCGAGGTATCCCCCGGCGCAGGACCCTCTGGCGAAGATTTCTTCCCCCGCTTTGAGACCATGATCTCCGGGTCTTCAGAGGCGGTCCTCTTCTTCCCCTGGGTAGAGGAATTTTTGATTCCTCCTTTCCCAACAGACTCCATCGAGGAGGCGGTAGCTCCCTTGCCCCCCTCATTCTCTTCCAAAGGCACGATCTCCAGCATCCTGGTCAACACGGGATTCGGCGAGGTCTCAGGAAGGGGGGTCGGACACCTGATTAACTTCACCTTCGCTACCCACTCCTATTTTAAAGACAACTCTTTTAAGGGTGATGTTGTGATGAATGAATGGATGGTGTGTCTGGAAACAGGGCTACTTACTTGAGTATCCGGACGATTGCAGCTTAGTCCTGCGTCCTCCGTAGAATCCGGACACATTACTCGTGATCCGAAGAACAATTTGTACATCTCCACGAGCGTCATGCCAAGAAAGTGTTGGAGAGCTCGCGGTCCCTCCGGGTTGAACTCCCACAGACGGAGAGGGCGATGTTTGCAAGGCAGGACTCGGTGAATTCACATAACCTGCGTCACCACGACCAGACTGATGTCTCTTTCTAGAAGATCTCGGATGCGGCCTTGCAATAGGGGCACGTCTTTTGCCGGCCCCTAGTGTAGCCCCTTATTGACCCACGACGCTAGTTGGGGCGGGGGACCCGAGCGGAAAACAGGTGGCGCCACCCACTTGGTGCCCCTGGGAGCGGTGATATAGAACCACCCTTGTTGCCATAAGCTGAACTCCTCCTGAAAAGAGCCCTCGGGCCATGGAGCGTCAGCGTTCTTGCTTATAACAGCACCTCTGCACTCCGCGTGCTGTCCCTCGATCATCTTCGGCTCTACTTTAAAGGTCTTAAGCCATAGTCCGAAGTGAGGAGTAATGCAGAGGAAGGCTTCACACACGACGATAAACGATGAGATGTGGAGGATGGACTCCGGAGCTAAGTCGTGAAATTCCAGCCCATAATAAAACATGAGCCCCCTCACGAAGGGATCCGTCGCGAAGCCGAGCCCTCGGAGGAAGTGAGACACGAATACCACACTCTCACCAGGCTCGGGAGTAGGAACAACCTGCCCTTGAGCAGGCAGCCTATGCGAAATTTCACCAGTCAAGAACCTGGCTTCTCTCAGCTTTAGTACGTCCTCCTCCGTAACGGAGGAAGGTGTCCATCAGCCTCGAAGGTCGGATCCGGACATCGTCGAAGGTCCGAAGCGCCTGAAATCTAGGGCCTTGGGTGTTGGAACTCGAGGCAAAGGGAGGAATCGATTGAGATCAAAAGAAAGGAGTAAGGCCATGGTCTCTTTATAAGAGGTTGAATACCAAGAGCCCTCCCCGTGACCGTTTGAGACTCGCCTTTGATCAGGGAAACGTACCAACGGGCACGATTGGGTTACCCACGTATGTATTGATGAGAATCCCGTAAATTAAGGGGACACGATCTCTGCTTCGACAAGACGTGCCAAGGAAACCGCCTCGCAAAACACGCTGAGGTGGGACAGTAAAATGATTCGAATAAAGGCTTGGCCATGGTGTGATGTCACGCTACGGAATACGTCAACATATTAGATTCATGTAAATATTATTCTCTCTATGGCAATATGTGGAACTTATTTTACAGAGCCGGACACTGTCCTTGTGTTCAAAGTCTTCTACGAAGTATTCGAAGGAGGGACCCCCCTTGCAATGCCGAAGACAATTTATGCGCCGGACTCGTCATCATTGAAGCCTGGTTCAGGGGCTACTGAGGGAGTCCTGGATTAGGGGGTGTCCGGATAGCCGGACTATAACCTTTGGCCGAACTCCTGGACTATGAAGATACAAGATTGAAGACTTCGTCCCGTGTCCGGATGGGACTTTCCTTGGCGTGGAAGGCAAGCTTGGCGATACGGATATGTAGATCTCCTTCCGTTGTAACCGACTCTGTGTAACCCTAGCCCTCTCCAGTGTCTATATAAACCGGAGAGTTTTAGTCCATAGGACAGAAGAAGAACAACAATCATACCATAGGCTAGCTTCTAGGGTTTAGCCTCTCTGATCTCGTGGTAGATTTACTCTTGTACTACCCATATCATCAATATTAATCAAGCAGGAGTAGGGTTTTCCTCCATCGAGAGGGCCCGAAACCTAGGTAAAAACATCGTGTCCCTTATCTCCTGTTACCATCCGCCTAGACGCACAGTTCGAGACCCCCTACCCGAGATCCGCCGGTTTTGACATCGACAGTGCCCCTCCCCCGTGCCGAACAACAAGGGGCCTATGGCTCCATAGGTCATTGTGTTCCGCCACAACAAAGTCCTCTTTACTCCCTTACGCAAACAACCTACTTACTTGGGTCTATGCTTCTGTGACTCACGCCACCAACCATAAGCGAATGGTGAACATATTGCAAACCCTACAGCGGGCATCCCTCACCTTGCGCGACATGAAGAGCACCATAGGACAACACCAATAATAAAACTTACAACTCAAACCAATCATGATCATCAATCAACCCATAGGACAAAACGGATCTACTCAAACATCATAGGATAGCCATACATCATTGAGAAATAATATATAGCATTGAGCATGCTACCTCTTTAGCATGCGTTGGTTTTCCCTTGAAGAGGAAAGGGTGATGCAACAAAGTAGCATAAGTATTTCCCTCAGTTTTGAGAACCAAGGTATCAATCCAGTAGGAGACAACACACAAGTCACCTAGTACATGCACAAACAATCAAGAACCTGTCAACCAATGCGATAAAGGGGTTGTCAATCCCTTCACGGTCACTCGCAAAAGTGAGATCTAATAAAGATAGTAAAGTAAATATTTTTGGTATTTTTGTTGTATAGACTGGAAAGTAAAGATTGCAAAATAGTAAAAGAGATGCAATGTAAATAAAAGAGATGCAATATAATAAGAAAGAGACCCGGTGGCCATAGGTTTCACTAGTGGCTTCTCTCAAGATAGCATGTATTACGGTGGGTGAACAAATTACTGCCGAGCAATTGATAGAAAAGCACATAGTTGTGAAGATATCTAAGGCAATGATCATGAATATAGGCATCCCGTCCGTGTCAAGTAGATCGAACCAATTCTGCATCTACTACTATTACTCCACACATCGACCGCTATCCAGCATGCATCTAGAGTATTAAGTTCATAAGAACAGAGTAACACATTAAGCAAGATGACATGACGTAGAGGGATAAACTCAAGCAATATGATATAAACCCCATCTTTTTATTGTCGATGGCAACAATACAATATGTGCCTTGCTGCCCCTACTGTCACTGGGAAAGGACACCGCAAGATTGAACCCAAAGCTAAGCACTTCTCCCATTGCAAGAAAGACCAATCTAGTAGGCCAAACTAAACCGATAATTCGAAGAGACTTGCAAAGATATCAAATCATGCATATAAGAATTCAGAGAAGAACCAAATAATATTCATAGATAATCATGTTCATAAATTCACAATTCGTCGGATCTCGGCAAACACACCGCAAAAGAGTATTACATCGAATAGATCTCCAAGAACATCAAGGAGAACTTTGTATTGAGAATCAAAGAGAGAGAAGAAGCCATCTAGCTAATAACTATGGACCCGAAGGTCTGTGGTAAACTACTCACGCTTCATCTGAGCGGCAATGGTGTTGATGTAGAAGCCCTCCATGATCGATTTCGCCTCCGGCAGATCGCCGAAAAAGGCCCCAAGATGGGATCTCACGGTACAGAAGGTTGCGGCGCTGGAAAAGTGGTTTCGTGGCTCTCTCTGATCGACCTAGGGTATAAGAGTATATATAGGCGAAAGAAGTACGTCAGTGGAGCTACGAGGGGCCCCGAGGGTGGGGGGCGCGCCTACCCCCTGGGCGCGCTCTCCTGCCTTGTGGCCGCCTCGTGGTTTTCCAGACTTCAACTCCAAGTCTTCTGGACTGCTTTCGGCCAAGAAAGATCATCGCGAAGGTTTCATTCCGTTTGGACTCCGTTTGGTATTCCTTTTCTGTGAAACTCTAAAATAGGCACAAAAAACTGGCACTGGGCCTCCGGTTAATAGGTTCGTCCCAAAAATAATATAAAAGAGCATATTAAAGCCCATTAAAAATTCAAAACATATAATATAATAGCATGGAACAATAAAAAATTATAGATACATTGGAGATGTATCAAGCATCCCCAAGCTTAATTCCTGCTCGTCCTCGAGTGGGTAATTGGTAAAAACAGAATTTTTGATGTGGAATGCTACCTAACATAATTATCAATGTAATTTTCTTTATTGTGGCATGAATGTTCAGATCCGAAAGATTCAAAACAAAAGTTTAATATTGACAAAAAACCAATAATACTTCAAGCATACTAATAAATCACGTCTTCTCAAAATAACATGGCCAAAGAAAGCTATCCCTACAAAATCATATAGTCTGGCTATGCTCTATCTTCATCACACAAAATATTTAAATCATGCACAATCCCGATGGCAAGCCAAGCAATTGTTTCATACTTTTGATGTTCTCAAACTTTTTCAATCTTCACGCCATACATGAGCGTGAGCCATGGACATAGCACTTTAGGTGGAATAGAATGGTGGTTGTGGAGAAGACAAAAAGGAGAAGATAGTCTCACATCAACTAGGCGTATCGACGGGCTATGGAGATGGCCATCAATAGATATCAATGTGAGTGAGTAGGGATTGCCATGCAACGGATGCACTAGAGCTATAAGTGTATGAAAGCTCAAAAATAAACTAAGTGGGTGTGCAAGCCCATCATTGGAATATACAAGCCAAGTTCTATAACGAAAATTCCCACAAGTATATGAAAGTTACAAAATAAGAGACTCCCTATCATGAAGATCATGGTGCTACTTTGAAGCACAAGTGTGGTAAAAAGGATAGTAGCATTGCCCCTTCTCTCTTTTTCTCTCATTTTTTTATTTGGGCCTTTCCCTTTTTTATGGCCTCTTTTTTTTTCATCCGGAGTCTCATCCCGACTTGTGGGGGACTCATAGTATCCATCATCCTTTCCTCATATGGGACAATGCTCTAATAATGAAGATCATCACCCTTTTATTTACTTACAACTCAAGAATTACAACTCGATACTTTGAACAAAATATGACTCTATGTGAATGCCTCCGGCAGTGTACCGGGATGTGCAATGAATCGAGAGTGACATGTATGAAAGAATTATGAAGGTGGCTTTGCCAAAAATACAATGTCAACTACATGATCATGCAAAGCAATATGACAATGATGAAGCGTGTCATAATAAACGAAATGGTGGGAAGTTGCATGGCAATATATCTCGGAATGGCTATGTAAATGCCATAATAGGTAGGTGGCTGTTTTGAGGAAGGTAAATGCCATAATAGGTATGGTGGCTGTTTTGAGGAAGGTAAATGGTGGGTTTATGGTACCGGCAAAAGTTGCGCGGTACTAGAGAGGCTAGCAATGGTGGAAGGGTGAGAGTGCGTATAATTCATGGACTCAACATTAGTCATAAAGAACTCACACACTTATTTCAAAAATCTATTAGTTATCGAAACGAAGTACTATGCACATGCTCCTAGGGGGATAGATTGGTAGGAAAAGACCATCGCTCATCCCTGACCGCTACTCATAAGGAAGACAATCAAAAAATAAATCATGCTCCGACTTCATCACATAACGGTTCACCTTACGTGCATGCTACGTGAATCACAAAGTTTAACACAAGTATCTCTCAAATTCACAACTACTCAACTAGCATAACTCTAATATCACCATCTTCATATCTCAAAACAATCATAAGGAATCAAACTTCTCATAGTATTCAATGCACTTTATATGAAAGTTTTTATTATACCCATCTTGGATGCCCATCATATTAGGACTAATTTTATAACCAAAGTAAATTACCACGCCGTTCTAAAAGACTCTCAAAATAATATAAGTGAAGCATGAGAGATCAATAATTTCTATAAAATAAAACCACCACCGTGCTCTAAAAACATATAAGTGGAGCACTAGAGCAAAATTATGTAGCTCAAAAGATATAAGTGAAGCACATAGAGTATTGTGGCGCCCCCGATTCGAACGTACACTAATCATACACGCAAATGTGTACGATCAAGATCAGGGACTCACATGAAGATATCACAACAGAACTCTAGACACAAATAAAACAATACAAGCTTTATATTACAAGCTAGTGGCCTCGAGGGCTCGAATACATAGCTCGATACACAAGCGTCAACGGAAGCAACAATATCTGAGTACATACATGAAGTTAGACAAGGATGCCTTAAGAAGGCTAGCATAAAAGAAGCAACGATCGAAGAGGCAAGGCCTCCTGCCTGGGACCTCCTAACTACTCCTGGTCCTCGGCAGCTTCCATGTAGTACTATCCATCAGCGGTGGCATCTGGCTCCAGGGATCCACCATCTAGTTGCAATAACCGGAAAGAAGGAAGAAGGGGGAAAAGGAGTAGCAAAGCAACCGTGAGTACTCATCCAAAGTACTCACAGGCATCAGATCTATACTAAGTATGCATTGGTATCAAATGGAAGGGTTGTATCTGTGGACTGAACTGCATAATGCCACAATAGAAGGGAATGCCTAGCCTATCGAAGACTAGCATCTTCAAACAGTTCCAAGCATCTTGCAGCATGTAGAAGAGTAAAGAATAGCAGTTTATAATTAACAAGCATGTTATAGGATTAATGCCCAGAGATCCTTCCTCGACTCCCTGCAAGAAAGCAATCCCGGGGCCACATATCCATCACAAGTATCAGGTATCCATTTCTAGTTATATAAGATCAAGATACAAGTTTGAACGTCCATTACCGTGGACACGGCTATTAATAGATAATCTTCCCTGCAGGGGTGCACCACGTTACCCAACACGCTCGATCACTCTGGCCGGACACACCTTTCTGGGGTCAATGCCCGGCCTCGGAAGATCAACACGTCGCAGCCCTACCTAGGCTTAGCAGAGTGGTCCCCGCCGGTCTACATCCTAAGCACTCTGGGGACTGAGCCCATCGCCCGTTGCACTCTGGGTCGTTGCGAGCAAGGCGGACAAGGCTCCACCACTACAGGATGGTGCCGGCCCAGCCGTGCCACAATGCTGAGCTGGACGTCTGACAAAGCTTTGGCTGATACTGCGACGTCGAGGCCCATAACTATTCTCGCGTGGTGGTTAGTGCATAAAGGCCAAATGCCAATTCAGAACAAATATACAAACATGTTAGTGCATTAACAATTAAAAGTAGTGACGGCTGTCGGGACAAGTCTGGAGCTACCACTCCCTCCTGGGTGATACCGCTAAATAGCCAACCGCCACTATCACATCGCACGGGTGCTCTCCTGGACTGCCTGACTTTCACCAATGTCTCAAGTAAAGTCAAGGTAACCGTGTGTCCAAACATCAAGGAGAAAACCCGAGGAATCACCCTCAGAGGATTCCACTCGATGTAATCATCAAGGTGAACGTAAGAGGAACCACCCTCGAGGTTCACACTTGAGGTGTTGCACGACAGAGCCGTATCAGAAATTGTCATGGTTTTGTCACGACAGATGTCCTAGTGAAAGGACTTAGTCGTGGAGCCATTGCAATGGTTAGCTTAAAGGGGTTAAAGCAGACAAAGGACGCAGAGAGTTTATACTGGTTCGGCCCCTTGCGGTGAAGGTAAAGGCCTAATCCAGTTGTTGTGGTATTGCTAGGGTTTCGATGAACAGGAAGTGAATCTGCTATGCCTGGCTCTCGGGTTGTTGTTTGTTGTCCCTAAACCACCGCCGGGTCATTCCTTTATATGCACAGGTTGACGCCCAACAGTTTACAGAATCCCGTGGCCGGCTCATAAACGTGTCCGGCTCGGTTTCTACCTTTCTTATCTTACAACACAAGTTGCATATGATATGGAGGTTTATGTGTACAGGCCATAACCCGCCTCTAGGCCCTGGGCCTTTGCAAAGCGCCACACTCCTTGTCTTCATGAGCTTCAAATATAAATAACTCATTATGGGGATAACCCGGCCTCTCCTGGTCGGTTTATACCCAGTAGTAATATCCCCAACATTAGGCCCCAGATTGATTTGAACTGGTTCATGTCAATCTTCAACACTTGACAAAAATTCTTCCTTCAGCACCTTCGCATAAATCTTGTAAACCGCCATGATGTCATCTTCCAGGATCATGATAAACCGCCATGATGTCACCTGTTTTTAAAAATTGTATATAGCTCACCTTCATTAATGAGCCTCCGTAAATCGAGGCGACAACTCTGTCACATATCCAACTTTTGGGCTCCTCAATTTTCGCGCCTATCACTTATCCCTTCGCCTTATAAATAAGACCAGGGGTCCTTTCCATTTCCCCCCGTGCCTCTTCGCTTCTTCTTCCTCCTTGCGCCGACCTAACCCTCGCGCGCGGCCGCCGCCATCAAGCTCCGCCCTCGACCTCAACTCCGCCCGCTGCATTAACCTGAACGCACCAGAGAAACGCGGCGCTCCTCCGCTGCTCCATCAACATCAGTAAGTTTTCCTTTCCCTTTCTCTAGATCTACCATTAGGGTTTCAGTGTTCCTCGAGGCTTGAAGCTGTTCTTCCCTGTTCTTCTTCATAGCGTAAATGATGACCTCCGATCTGCTATTTTCTTACACAATTACAGTTATAATCCTCTTTTTCATCATTAGATCATCTGCTTTGTATAGAAAAAACTCATCTGGATCTGATGAACTGTTTAAGCACCTGAACTTTAGGTCTAAATATATTTTGGTTTTCTGACACACCGCAGATCTGAAATTATCATACCAACCTGTGAAACCTGTTTTCCATTACTTAGCAATCTCAGATCTGTACCTTGCAAACCAGTATAGGCGGTTTAACTTTCAAATGATAATCCGGTAGGTACCATTAGTCCCCTTTTAAACCACCAAGCTGTTTTATCTTTGTACCCTCTCTAATGTCTGACTCCGGTTTAACAATGTGTAAATACCTCTGTCTTTTTCTGATCTTGCGTTGCTTTATACTTGTCCATTATAAATCTTAAACCGGTAGTAACCATGTTTCAGCTTTCCATTGAAATGCCCAAAGAAGTTTATGAGTGCAACTGGGTTCCTTCTCGGGTTACTGAAGAGCAATTAGACAGATGTGTCGCAACCGGCGCTTTAGCAAAGAAAGAAGTCATCCACTGGAGGGCCCCTGGTCCAGAAAATCCTCCTGAACCCAAGGATGGAGAAGTAGTTGTGTTTGCTGACCATCTGGGTCGAGGCTTTAGCCCTCCCGGTTCAAAATTTTTCCGAGATGTGCTTGCCAGCTTCCAACTCCACCCTCAAGACATTGGACCAAACTCTGTGTCCAATATTTGCAATTTCCAAGTATTTTGTGAGGTCTATCTTCAAGAGGAGCCCACAGTTGAGCTATTCAGAGACTTTTTCTACTTGAACCGCCGTACTGAGTTTACAGATGGGCCCAATACTGAACTTGGTGGAATGGCAATTCAGAAGAGGAAAGATGTCAGCTTGCCTCACGCCAAGCTTCATAGTCATCCCAAGGACTGGAATCAAACTTGGTTTTATTGCCGAGACACGTCTCCAACTGATGAGAATCCTCTGCCGGGTTACCATCCTCACCGGCTTAGCAACACACATCCATTTCTTAGAGGCTGACTGCCAAGGAATGGTCCAACTATGCACCACAACTGTCAAAGCTCAGAGCCTTTATGGCAAATGGTTTAACAGGTGTTGACTTTGTTGGCTGCTGGATATCCTGGAGCATTCTTCCTTTAAGCCGGCGCTCCGGTTTAATGTGTGAGTACATGGGGGACTTAAAAGATCCTCAACGGCATATCGACATTCAGCTAACAGAAGCTGAAGTTACTGAAGCTGTCAAGAAAATACTGAATGAACCGGAAGCTGTCTGTAGCCAGACCGGGTTAAGTCCTTTCTGTGTTTCCAATAAACCGCCAACTGTAAGAATCACAACTTTTTTTTGTTTTAACTTGCTCCTTTTTAAATAATCTCTCAAAATTTTGTCCATCTTTGACAGGGCGATGATCCGTTCTAGAAGAAGAAACCACAGGATAAACCAGCCAAGACACCTCGCCCCAAGACCAAGGTTATTAAAAAGCCTGCAAAGAAGAAGATCACTGAGTCTTCCGAACCAAATGCCGATGCTGACTTGGCTAATCCGGATTCAGAGGTAGAACTTGACTCTCTTGGTTCATTTTTTGTACACCTCATTGACAATGATTATTATCAGGAGGACGCTGAAGGCATCCAAGCTGATGATGTAGAGGTAATTATCCTTTCCTTCGGTTCAGATCCTCTGCCAACCCAGAAAATCCGTCAAGCAAACCGGAAAGTAAAATTTTCTCACCCCCAAGATCACTTGGACCCAAACTTTCTTTTAAAGAAGCAGCAACACGAAGCCCGCCGCACAACCCGGCACAGCGGCCAGGTAGTTACCTCCGCCGGTTTACCGAACACTCCAGTCCGGAAACGTCGATCAAAGGTCTTTTAAATTCTTGACACTTCTTGCCCCAACGCGGGTTGTTTCCGACAGCCTCTTAATCTATCAGATTCGAATTATCAGGGAACACCTCACTCATCCTCTGGCGAGTCAACTGCCACAAAACTTCCAACCCTCAAGACAGTTCCTGGGTGAGCTATGCCTTAAATTTACTCTTAATACCTTATGTTCACCTGATGTATTGACCTTTATGTTTGTTCTTCTCAGTGCCAAGCCTAGACCCAGCAAGAAGGCTCGGTTAAATAAACCGGCTGATGATAATGTGGTTATTGAACCGGAGAAGACTCCAGACCTGGAAGGAACAAATGCTGATGTTATACTTAATGACCCACCACCTCAAGATTATGACTTGATTGTTGAACAAGTAGAAGTTGACACCACTTGTCACACTGCTAAACCGACTAGCCCGGCTCGCACGAATGATAAACCGGACAGTCCAGCTAAGGCTGCTGATAAACCATCAACTCCAGTGAAGGCTGCTGATGGTAAAGATGACATTATGATTACTGGAGTCGGCCACACCGCTCCTGGCAATCCTGTTGCTTTATCGAAGCATAGTGCCAAGGACGAGCTTTCTCCTATGGGCAAAGGCAAATGGAACACAAATTTGTCAACCTATGCCCACCTCAATGCCCAAGACATCCATTCTGGTTTTTTAAACCGTCTGTACACAAGCCGCGACTTTGAAGCCGATTTAGTGAATCTGATGAAGGAGCGATATGAGGTAACTGCATAACTGCTTCTCTCTTGTGTCCAATTCCAAATATTAACTATAGTAGCCCCCAAGTGCCGGTTTATGATACTCATCTAAACCGGGACCGGTACTTTAGAAATGTAATATTGTAACTTTCGCCGGTGTAGTCCCCAAGGGCCGGTTTAACTTATGAAGATGAACTGGGACTTCTATAAGAATACCCATAATGTTACTTTGGGCAAAACATACATTAGCCCCCAAGTGCCAAGAGTAATACTTGTATTGCGCTTGGGACTTGTAGAAATTTCTGATAACGAGCAAATAGGCATTAGCCCCCAAGTATCAGGTGCATAACTTGTTATGTGCTTGGTACTTAAAATATGCACTTCCAACTCATGATGTGTTTGTCTCTTATAGGCCGAGCTGAGCAAAAAGGAAACATAAACTGCTGGTCTGCAAGAAAACATCAAGTCCCAGCAAGCAAAAACCTCCTAAGCCAAAGATGAGCTGACCAGCGCCTTAGCCGCCATGGAAAAACTGAAAGAGGGTTTCAACAAGGAGCGGGCGGATTGGGACATAGAAAAATCCGCATTGCAAAAAAGAGCCGAGGACGCAGAAGCAGCTCTTAAACCGGTGGTAGACGAGTTGACTGGTGTAAAGCGGCAAATTAATGCCATGACTGCTGTTGTGTTTGGTAAGTATCCTTGCGTTATGTTTTCAACATTTCATCCCATACATTGCCGGTTTACTGATGTCCGCAATGATGCAGGAACTCGCATTAGTCATCTGGGCTCTCACATACAGAAGAAGCTGAAGGCTGCCTATACTCTTACAGAGCAGTTATATACTGGCGCACAGCGGGTCATATGCATTGCTTCTCATAACAAGCCGCCCCCAACCTTAATCAAAGAAACTTTAGAAAGGTTGTCAATGTTGCCTGCCCGAATTGAAGAATTGAAAAGATCAACTGCAAGGGCAGGTGCTCTGACCGCGCTAACCCGGGCTAAAGCATGGGTGCCTGATCTTGATCCGGTGGATGTGGGCAAAGGCTATCCGAGCTTAAGGGAGGTTGGATCAGAGTTTGAGAATGATGCCCTCCTAGTTATAACCAGGGAGATGCATCCATTGGCTTGCCAATCGGCTGAAGAAGCTGACCTGTCATACTATCAGGCAAGTTATGACATCAACAACAAACGAGTTGTTGCACCAACTCCTGAGGCTCAAAACCTCATTCCGCCAATCCGTAAGCACACATATGCCCCTGACATTGAACGGTCCACCCTTATAAGCGATGAAGATGTATTCCAAGCCCTAACTGGGATCAACTGGGCAACCATTGACTTCCAGCCACTGGATAGAGATGAGGAGGATGAACCGGTGCAAGATGATCCGCAGCCGTCAAGTCAACCTGGTGACGAATCATGATCCGGAGGCCGGTTTAGCCTTCTGCATACCGCAACACTTGCCGAAAAACAATTATCCTTTTGGGAATTAATATGCCTTGTAATAGCCTAGTTCAAACACTTGGTCTGCTATGCCATCGCGCATATTTATTTTTCTTGACACCGTTAATTCGCCATGCTTAAGACATATGATGTTCATAATCCATAGCGATTTATTCAATCTATTCCTGCATACAAAAAGTTGAAAGTGTCCTGGTGGTTTACCACCCGACGGGTCATGATGCCCAAATATATAGCCAGGGTTTATAACCAAGGCTGTAAAAAGATAATCAAATATGAAAATAAATGATACCTATCACATTGAATCACATCATTGGTTGACCAACTTTTGTAGTAAGGGTGATAACCCCAGTCTTGAGTACTTTTAACTCCTTTCATATTATACCGGTTTATGATAAAACCGTACCGGGTTGTAAAAAACACCGGATTATCCATATATAACACTAGCGACTTATAGTCGAAACTAGACCGGGTTAATAAGCGCCGCATTATAACTGATCATGTACTGACAACTTGTAATTGAAAGCCAAGCCGGGTCAATGAACGCCGGTTTATCAAAAAACATTATAAACCTCATCAAAGGAGAAAAACTTGGCAAATGAAAGCATAAAAAGGACATGCGAGGCTTTTCATGGGCTTCCAGGCCCCAAATCGAGGCTTTTCATGGGCTGCCAGGCCACTGAGTTAAACCATTTCACAAAGCCTTTTAAGATGGATCTCAATCTTTAACCAATCGTCGTTTTAACTTTGACAAGTTTAGGGTCTATGAGATTGACTTGTCAAAAGTTCGGCGGGTCATACCAGGTTTACCTGGACGGAGTGGCTTACTTAAAAAGGCTGGATAACCCGGGGTTTTAGGTGAATACACCTGGCTTCCAAGCCGTGGCTTGATAGCCTATTACAAGTGTAGATTCTTTCTTCATTGCGAAGCAAAGAATCCCCAAGCAATATTTTGAGCTGTGCTCAGTGGGTGCCTATGTTTGAGTTGTGATTTTGCAACACTCTCTTTGGCCCCTAAGTAATTTTTTTTTGGCCTTGAGCCGATCAAGAGGTGTAGCTATGGTTCGAATACGACCAAGCCCCCAAGTGATTTTCCTGGTGGCCTTGCGTCGATCAAGAGTTGTAGCTATGGTTTGAATACGACCAACACTACAGAAAAAAGACACATCCGTGACATTTTGGGCCAAACGAAAATCTTTTCTGTCATACTTATGACACTTATATGACGATAATTGTGACAAAACTCGGTATCATCATAGATGTGGTGGGGTCTTACTTCTATGACAAAAAATCATGACAGAAAATGGGCTTTTCGTCCTGGGCGGGCAGGAGACGCAGCTACATGACATTCTTTGGGCCATCCATGACGGAAAAAACCGTGGTAGAAGCGAGGGCGCGGAAAATATGGGGAGTCCCCGATTATGGTGGGTGGTCGAGGGTCGAGCAATGCGCGTTTCTCTCATATGTACGCGCGTGTGTGCGAGGCATTGGGCTCTAACTGAACCCGAGCGAGGCGTTGGGCTCTAACTGAACCCGAGCGATTGCACTGCAGGCTACGCGTTATTGAACCCGAGCGATCGATCGGTGGCTGTTAACTGAACCCGATCGAGTGATTCCTTTGCTACTGCTGCTAACTGAAGCCGATCGATGCTGCCTCTGGATGAACAGTGAGCGTTGCGGGGCGAGGGGGGGGGGGGTTGGACGAACAGTTCCCGGTGGGGGTGGATGAACAGGACCCCGTGGTGTTGCGTTTGGATGAACAGGACCCCGTGGTGTTGCCTTTGGATGAACAGTACCCTGATCGATCGAGCCAGTTGGGGCTGGATGAACAGGACCTGGTGGAGGGCAGGATGAACAGGACCACCCGGTGGAGGGCAGGATGAAAAGTAGCCCATGGAGGGGTGGTTGAACAGGAGCCCGTGGAGAGGGCTGGTTGAACAGTAGCTGGTGGAGTAGCGCGTGGTGGAGGCTGGATGAACAGGAGCCCGTGGATGAACAGTCACAGGTGGAGGCTAGAGGAGGTCGACGGTGGATGAATAGTAGCACGTGGAGGCTGGAGGGGGTCGACGGTGGAGATGAACAGTATCCCGTGAAGTCCCGTTTTGCGGTACGCACACCCCTCCCGATGAACAGGACCCACGTTTCGACCGTAGCGCTCCAACACAAGTCTGTTTCCGGTACGCCACACCCCTCCCGATCAACAGGACCCCCGTTTCGACCGTAGGAGGTTCGTTTCCTCGGTTTTGCGGTATGCCAGACCCCTCCCGATGAACAGGATCCTGTTTCGAATGTGGCCGGTCGAACACAAGGCCGTTTCCTCCGTTCTGCGGTACGCCAGGCCTCGTTTCCACCGGCTGTTTCGTCCAGGCCGGTTGGCTCCCACGCGTTCCGTTTCCTCCCGATGGACACGATGCATTCCGTTGCCTCCCCATGAACACAACGACGAAGCTATTTCTCCGTTCCGACCTAGCCATGTACACGAGCCCTGGCCATACATATGCGCGAGTAGGCGTTCGAGACCCCGCCCGTATGTATGTACGTGGCCGTATTTACTTCTTGCACCCTTGCTGCTGTACGTACGTGTACATGCTACGTGCGCACCTCTACCACGACACGTGCGCGCCTCTACATCGACCAGTATGTACGTACACGTTCGCGACCAGAATGACAACGCTACGTATGCTTCGACCAGGTGGGTTCCGACTATCAGGCACTTCCTTGCATGCGAAGATGTAGCTGGTGGGTCCCAGCAGTCAGGGGGAAACGTTTTTTTCTCAAAATAAGGTAGCCCATCCGGTGGGTCCCCGCTGTCGGGTGGAGTTATAATTATTTTGCGCGTAATAAGGAGGCACTTCCTTGCTGCGGCCATGGACCCAGCTGTCAGCCTCTCCACGTACAGTCCATAACCGATGGAAACCGTTCCTTCACCATGTTGACCACGCCGCGCCGAGAGCACCAAGGCGGTGGACAACGGGGAGGCCTAGGAAGGGGACGACGCAGAGCCGGGGAAGACGCGACAGTGGATGCCCACGCATAGAGGAGTATGAGGGTTCACTGGTTCGCTGCGGTGTGAGCCTACCGTCACCGCAGAATAACAGGGGGTGTGGGTGAGTAGAGGGATGGCCTGGCCAGCGGTGGGAGTAGTAGGGGGCGGTGAGGCCTCCGCCGCATCGCAGCGGCCCTAGGTGGCAGGAGCACGAGGCACGACTGGCGCTGCTTTGGGCGGCTGGAGCAAGAAGACCAGAGGTTGAAGAAGCACTACGGCCGTTGGATGGACATCGTACGGTCACTGGAGCTAGAATCCGTGCATATTGACTTAGTTGACAAAGCCCTCCATCCCCGTCAACTTAGTAGGCCCACAAGTCAGCCTGCCACTGTACTAGGTCCCAGCTAGCAGGGGGAGTATTCATCTTTTTGTGCGTAATAAGGAGGCACTTCCTTGCGTGCGTAGATATAGCTGGTGGGTCCAAGCTGTCAGCGGTGGTAATGTTTTTTTTGCGAAATACAGAGGCCCTTTCGATGGGTCCCAGATGTCAGGTGGAGGAATCATTATTTTGCGCGTAACAAGGAGGCATTTCCTTGCTTGCGGCCGTGGACCCAGCTGCCAGCCTCTCCACATACAGTCCACTTCAAATGCATGTCGGTCATTGACCATGTTGACCAGGCCGCGCCGAGAGCACCAGCGCGGTGGACGACGGTGAGGCCTAGGAAGGGAACGACACGGAGCCAGGGAAGACTTGGCAGTTGTTTCCCACGCGGAGCGAAGTATGACTGTACGAGGTTTTACTGATTCGTCTGCCGTCGCCGAAGAATAACAATAGGTGTGGGTGAGCAGAGGGATGGCCAGGCCAACGATGGGAGTACGGTGGGGCGGTGAGGCCTGCGCGGCAGCACAGCTGGCCGCGAGGAGGAGGGAGCAGGCAGTCCCGCCGGTGCTTGTTTGAGCGGCTGGAGCAGGAAGAGCAGAGATTGAAGAAGCACGACGTCCGTTGGATGGACATCCAACAATGAATGCTTGTGCGTCAACCTTTTTTTTAGGAAAGCCTCAAATATGTGGAAAAACATCATACAACCCATCTTCCATTATTTCTAATAATTTACAGCCCATTTGCTAATTCTTAAGGGTTTTTTGGAGCCCATATTCTTTTTGTTAGCATTACAGCCCATATTATGCCCACGGTTAAAAAATATACGAAATTTTGCATATTTCAGTGAGGTCTGAACTGTTTTTAATCCCGAAATCTCGAGTCACATTCAAACTGATTTAAAAAATAAATGTATATCAATATAAAATCCAACAAATTTTCCACGCATAAAAATCAATGCAATTTAAAATCTGAAAATGAAAAAAAAGAAATTCGAAACTAATTGCTGGTTTGATGTGTTTTGAAAATGTACAACCCATTTCTCATTACTGATAGGCCATTTTCTCGGCCAGCCGAATGAAGCTCTCCTTGTCTTGAAAGATTTGCAGCCCAACAGGCCTGACAAAGCGACTTACTTGGCAAATCACAAAAAAACTGGGCTGTGGCCATGGACCCTGCTGTCAGCCTCTCCACGTATAGTATTCTTCCGATGGAAGTCGGTCGTTGACCACATTGACCACATCGCGCCAAGAGCACCAAGGCGGTGGACGACGGCGAGGCCTAGGAAGGGGACGACGCAGAGCCAGGGAAGAACCGGCAATGGATGCCCATGCGGAGAGGAGTACGAGGGTTCACTGGTTCGGCTGTGGCGTGAGGCTGCCATCGCTGCAGAATAACAGGGGGTGTGGGTGAGTAGAGGGATGCCCTGGCCAACGGTGGGAGTAGTAGGGGGCGGTGAGGCCTCCGCGGCATCTCAACCAGCCATGGGTGGCAGGAGCACGTGGCACGACCGACGCTGCTTTGGGCGGCTGGAGCAAGAAGACCAGAGGTTGAAGAAGCACTATGGCCATTGGATGGACATCGTACGGTCACTGGAGCTATAATCATTCATATTGACTAAGTTGACAAAGCCCTCTGTGCCCGTCAACTTAGTAGGCCCACAAGTCAGCCACCCACCATGGTGGGTCCCAGCTAGCATGGGGGTATTCATTTTTTTTGTGCGTCATAAGGAGGCACTTCCTTGCGTGCGAAGATATAGCTGGTGGGTCCGACCTGTCAGCGGGGGGAACATTTTTTCGCAAAATACAGAAGCCCTTCCCGTGGGTCCTAGCTGTCAGGTGGAGGAATCATTATTTTGTGCGTAATAAGGAGGCATTTCCTTGCGTGCAGCCGTGGACCCAGCTGTCAGCCTCTCCACGTACAGTCCACTTCTGATGGATGTCGTTCATTGACCACGTTGACCAGGCCGCGCCGAGATCACTAGGGTGGTGGACGACAGCAAGGCCTAGGAAGGGAACGACACGGAGCCAGGGAAGACTCGTCTGCCGTCCCCGGAGAATAACAGCAGGTGTGGGTGAGTAGAGGGATGGCTAGGCCACCGATGGGAGTACGATGGGGCGGTGAGGCCTGCGCGGCAGCATAGCCGGGCGCGGGAGGAGGGAGTAGGCAGTCCCGCTGGCGCTTGTTTGAGCGGCTGGAGCAAGAAAAGCAGAGATTGAAGAAGCACGACAGCCGTTGGATGGACATCCAACAGTCACTGCTCTCGTGTGCATTATTTCTAATAATGTACAGCCCATTTGCTAATTCTTAAGATTTTTTTTGGAGCCCATCTTCTTTTTGTTAGCATTACGACCCATATTGTGGCCACGGTTAAAAAGTATACAAATTTTTGGCATATTTCGGTGCGGTCAACTATTTTTAATCCCGAAATATCGATTCACATTCAAACTATTTTGAAAAAAAATTATATAAATATAAAATCCAAATAATAGTCCATGCATAAAAATCAATGGAGTTTAAAATCTTGTAATGAAAAAAAAATTGAAACTAATTCCTGGTTTGATGTGTTTAAAAAATGTACAACCCATTTCTGGGCAAACCGAATGAAACTCTCCTCGTCTTGAAAGATTTGCAGCCCAGCAGGGCTGATAAAGCAAGTAGGCCTCGTTTGGGTATTTCTTAAAAAAATAGAACTGGGCTAGCCATTTTCAGCAAGAAAAAACACAACTGGGCTCATGATGTGGTAAACATACATAAAACTTTGCTAGACGGGCCACAACCCCCGCACAGCCCCGTTGTTACCCTGATCCGTCGCTAAAACTAGTATAAATAACTGGTTGGGATTTGTTAGTTGTTACAATATTTCACTCTAAGTTAAACGACTGGCAAGCCATTTGCCTTGCTTTAAAGAAAATAGGATAGTCACAGCCTAGTTGAAAAGGGCAAGAACATCTAACTCTAGCTTACAAACTGTACAAAAGCACAAGGGTTAATTGTTCATCAGGTTTACAAAAAAACCCAGGTTGAAAAGGACAACAACATCTAACTCCAACACTATTTTTGGCAGTCACAGTCAAATGGATCGGTCAGGTCCATAGAATGAACATCATGTGTCATAAAATTTACTGGATTATGACCACAATATGTTGTAAATAGAAGCCTGACATGTTCAGAAGCTCTTTCACCCACCCGAAACTCCTTTTTTTGCTCTTCCACATACCCATCCGTCAAAACCAAGCTGCTGATAAACATAAGCCTGATGGACAATAGTAACCTCGCATTCAGCAGGAAGAATGTGACAACTCTAGTGTTTGCACGGTTGGCTACTTATCGTTCTAGCGTTATTGTCTTCAATCGAATCTCATGAGAAGTGAGAAAATCCCTATGCTTACGAATCCAACGATTGGTTATAACTTTCTTACCCCGTCCTGTTGCCTAAATAGACATGAAGATTGAAAATAGGTAAGTTCTAAAAAAGAGTGTCGAAAGAGCAACAGCTGAACGGTTAACTCTAGTACACTATATGCGGGCTTCCAATGTGCGTGAAATTATCACCTTTATATACAACTTCTCCAGACCTGGAAAGCATTGCAGCAAGCCAATAATCTTGTTCAGATCAAAACTATTCATTTGGATATATAAGATCTTGACAGAATCCAGCACCATTGATAGGCCATCCATGGAGAAACTCTTCATTGAGCATAGAACATAATATTAGTAAAAATGTGTACTCCAAGATGACATATAACTTATGCGCAAAAATTTAAAATGCAGCTTATGGTTACAAGTGTAGATGATAATGTAAAGTACCTGAAGAACTGTGGAGCCAAACACCATATTGAAATGAGCACAGAGATCATGTATTACACCCAAGGTCTCTAGTTTAGGCGCAGAGAGGACAGTTATTTGCAACGGTGAATAACTAGAATCAATGATCAACCTTTGTAGTGAAGGGGCATCTTGGATGATGAGCTGCCTTCTGTCAAAACAAATTCCAATTCTTACAAGGTTAGGCGACTTTATTTGGAGACAACCGATTCTAACTGTGAAAACAAGCACCAAGCACTCTAGGGCAGGGCAACTTGAGTGGATGATGCTGTGCAATGAGGCCTCCGATATACGAACCCGCACAAGTGAAAGTTTCTTCATAAATGGGAGTCAAAGGTTTAGTACCAGATTGTGAGGTAGGTCGCACAGCGCAAAGGTTGCGATGTGGAGAGAGGAGGAAAACCGCGAGATGGACATCGGTGCTGAGGGCACTGGTAGATGGCGTTCGGTATTTGGTAGGTGATTTCCAGGGGAATAGTAGAACTCAAGAAGCTGTAGTTCTGTGAATTCAGGGGATTTCAGCCAGGCGTCCACCGTGTAGGGCATGGTATGCTTGCTCAGGTAGCATGATGGGATGCATAGGCTTTGAACGGAGCCCTGGTGGGAGGAGATGATGGCTCTGGGGATTTCAAAATCATTAAAGAGAGATAGCTGACGATAGTCGAGATTAAGGGGCACGGCGCGCCATAGAGGGCGCCACCGAATTGAGAGGACTTGGGTGCGGCAGCAATCCTTGGTGGGGAGAAGCAAGATGATCTCCCCAAGGACGGCGTCCGGGAGATCGCTGATGCGGTCCACCCGAGATTCTATGGGTTCCTGGGATCCGGTGGAGGTGGGGTCGCCACTTCTCCCCGCGCTGCTGGGTGCGGGATCTACAACAGGCGTCGCTGCTGGCAGGAGCCTCATCTTCTTGGCGCTGGGGTCAGCCGACTCCATTTTCCTCGAGGGCGTCGCGTCACGCTCACGGATTTGAGCAGAGTAACGAATGACGAGCCTAGTTGTAGTGCGAGTGAAGAAGAAGGGTAGCTGGGGTTTTTTTGTAGTAGTGAGGAAGAAGGGGAGCTGGGGTTTTCTGTAGGAGTGAGGTGAGGAATTTGGGGGTATGAGTGGAGCGAGCTGACATGAGGTGGGTGGGAGTGAGGAGGAAGAAGAACACCCAGATTTTTTGGGGGGTGTTGTGCTGGGTGTGGGTAGCGCCTCTCATTCAGTAAATATATGGTCTTTTGAATTGATTTTACTATTTACTAGTGTGGATGGGCTGTTTTGTCTTGGGCCCAGAGAAACAATTACTACTAGTATAGTTGAGACCCTCTACAGCTACCCAGAAAAACAATTACTACTAGTACAGTGGATACAATGCCGCTTCTGGCTCCTCCTAGGTCATCGAAACGTCTCCCTCTACTGAATGTCGTTATAGTTTTGTTCACCGACATGCGGGCCATGAAGCGCGTGGGACGAAATGCCATCCACCAAATTAGAAGGCAGTATGCAGGCGGAGAGTCACCCCGGTCGTAGCGCGGCAATAACGAGCCGTCATATCACAAAACCCTACCTCCCCGCAGTCTAAGTTTGACGGACGAAGCAACCATCATTTCACACTTCGCCGAATCCCCTTCTCCCTCACCGTCTTCAAGAAAGGCAACACTCGCATCTGCCGTTGTTCTTATCTCCCAATGAAGGGAAGGTAAGCGGATCCGTGATGTTGGTATATTTTCTTTCAGAGAAAAAAAAGAAAATTTGCAAAGCAGTAACCGATCCTCACTCTCTTTTTTGTTTCATTGTCATTGCGATTGTGTTTTCCTTTCAGTGGTCTCCTAGTATTTGTCAGTTTCATGATGGACCAAGGAGAACGAGGCAAAGATATGCCGATACTGGAGCAGTTGCGGGAGGCTGATCCCCACGAGACAGAGAGCTCCAAGAAGATGGAGGCAGCCACCGAGCTGACCCCAGATACGCCCACGGCCACTACTGAGATGGTCAACGCCCCATTTGAGGTTACATTCCCCGTGGCATTGCAGGAGCAGTTTTCCCCCTTCGAGGATGTGTCCCCCCCCCGCTGAGCTGCCCAAGGTGATTTTTTTCTTTGCCGATCTTGATTGTGGTTTTTCATCTAAGTATGTGGTGATGAATAATGCAAAATTTTATTAGCTTCGATGCCATGCTATACATAGTGGTTTAAATAACTTGTGTTTCTTATGCTGGAAAGTAATTCAGAATGTGTTTCTATTTCAATTAGAGCCCTGATGTAGACAAGGATTGTGTGGTTGTACATGTCACTCGCTATGAGGTGGATGACCTGAATATACGCACTGGGAAAGCAGAGTTTTTAGGCTGTTGGATCCTGGAAGCCATTTGCGCTTATACCAATGAAGACTTGTATTCCAGCCTCACTATTGTCAGGCGTGTTGTCCAGGGTGTACTGAAGCACAAGAAGTTCAAAGCTACTCCTTTGTTTGTGAGGCATACTGTTCTTGTCAAGCTTACACAGGAAGATGACGTGGCATGCCTCCACAAACAAGTTTATGAGTGGCAAGGCCACAAGGTTTTCTTCATGAAGGTTCACAGGATTGAGCTGCTGCCGGATGTCCTCGATGATGTTCATGGAAAGGACCGTCTTGTGTCCAGCCCAAATTAGATCGAGGCATGAAATACTTGCCCCAACTAGTGTTTAATAGTAGTTTGTATTCTGTCTAATTATCCGAACCTTGCCTGTTATTGAGCCCTCTGGGCTAGTACTCTGTTTGAATCCGTGTATGGGAACTGCTGCTACTTTTGTGTGCCCGTGAATCATCATAATTGTTGCTGAAACAGATGAGTTCTCACTAGTTTTATCATACGAGCAGTGTGTGTTTTGATGAAATAGAGTACTCGTTCGAGAACTGTGCGCCGACGTATACATAAGTACTTGTAAACACTGTTGGTGCTACCCCAGTTGTAAGCAGTTGTGCAAAACATGGCACATTGGCTCAGCTCGCTTCAACACTAGGCTATCGACGAGCTAACAATCAACAATCTGCTGTCTAACATATAAGCAACTATGTATCTTGTTATAATGGTTCATGCAGTTAACTGAGGCCACAATGTAAATTCCAAACGTTCACACGCTAGTCCAGCGTTCATGTGGAACACTCACATTAAACTCGTCTTCATAAAAAACTTAAAAAGCATAAGTTAAGCAATTTTATACATCTCAATGATTCATAGAACATAACAAACATATACTAGTTAATAGCAAAAGACAAAGTTTTGAGAAGGTTTACAAATCAGGAAAAAACAAGCAAGGCTTCTCTGAGCAAAGGCCTCCTGGCAGGCTTTAATTTCCTGGAGTTCACTCTGGTTTTTCTTGTTGCCACCATCCAGGGCTAGGTTCTCTCATTCCAGAATAACCAATTATAATTGTGTTCTCAGCTGGAATGTCGAACTGAACCATGCAGTGTACTGACCAGCTGAAAGTATAGGCATAAGTATTGTGGCATAATGTGTAATAACAACCCATAATGCGGTAAATATCGATATAAAAGCATGATGCAAAATGGATGTATCAACTCCCCCAAGCTTAGACCTCGCTTGTCCTCAAGCGGAAGCCGATAGTGATAAATATGTCCACATGTTTAGAGGTAGAGGTGTCAATAAAATAAAATACGGACATGAGGGCAGCATGATCATTCTTATAAAAGCAACATATATGGATATTGTCATATGATTTCTTATGCTCAAGTAATAATCTATTCACAACGTCAAGTATGAATCAGAAACTTCATTGAGAACTAACAAACTATAATCTCAGTCATTGAGGCAATTGCAATTTATCATAACATCAGAAAGAGTCTATGTCAGAGCTTTCCAGCAAGCCCACATACTCAACTATCATTTAGTCTTTCACAATTGCTAACACTCACGCAATAGATAGATAGGGCTTATAGTTTTGCCTCCCAACCTTTTACCTCAAGGGTAATGTCAACAATAATAACTCATGCTAACTTACATGCAATTATATATATATATATATATATATATATATATATATATATATATATATATATATATATATATATATATATATATATATATATATATATATATATATCGAGATCTTTCCAACACACTGTGCTTGCCAAAGGATAAAATGTAAAAAGGAAAGGTGAAAATCACCATGACTCTTGCATAAGGTGGAAGGTAAAAGTAAAAGATAGGCCCTTCGCAGAGGGAAGCAGAGGTTGCCATGTACTTTCAGGGTTGGATGCACAAAATCTTAATGCGAAAGAACGTCACTTTATATTGCCACTTGTGATATGAACCTTTATTATGCAGTCCGTCGCTTTTATTTCTTCCACATCACAAGATCGTATAAAGCTTATTTCCTCCACACTAATCAATCATACATATTTAGAGAGCAATTTTTATTGCTTGCGCCGATGACAACTTACTTGAAGGATCTTACTCAATGCATAGGTAGATATGGTGGACTCTCATGGCAAAACTGGTTTAAGGATATTTGGAAGCACAAGTAGTATCTCTACTTGGTGCAAAGGATTGGCTAGCATGAGGGGGAAAGGCAAGCTCAACATGTTGGATGATCCATTACAATATACTTTATCTCAGGTATAAGAAAACATAACCCATTACGTTGTCTTCCTTGTCCAACATCAACTCTTTAGCATGTCATATTTTAATGAGTGCTCACAATCATAAAAGATGTCCAAGATAGTATATCTATATGTGAAACCTCTCTTTCTTTATTACTACCTATTAATTGCAACGATGACCAAACCTATGTTTGTCAACTCTCAACAACTTTTAATCATCATACTCTTCCTATGTGAAGTCATTACCTTCCATAAGATCAATATGATTTCTTTTTATTTCTTTTTATTCTTTCTCTTTTCTTTTATTCCCTCAAGATCATGGCAAAATAATCAAGCCCTTGACTCAACACTAATATTTATTATATAGCTCACAGACTCGATTACATAGAAAGATCATAAAGCAAAACACAAAAATAAATCATACTAAAATTTTATTCGACTAGATCAAGATATTACCAAAAGGATCGAACTAAGAAAAATGATAAAGATAGGAGTGTGATGGTGATACGATACCCGGGCACCTCCCCCAAGCTTTGGCAGTTGCCAAGGGGAGTGCCCATACCCATGTGATTATATCTCCTTTGCTGGTGAAGGGGTTGATGATGATGTAGGCTTGTCGTCCATCTTCCAAGGCATAGGCTCACCATCATAGAAGGATGATCGAGTCTCCGGGATCCTTAAATCTGCAGCCAAACTCATCCTCTTGAATCTATATTCATACTCACAGTTTTGATTTTGCAGGTCATAGATTTGGGCTTGGAGGTGCTCGATTTTCTCGTGGAGCTTGAAGATGGCCTCCCCAATGTCCTTGGCATCCAGCTTGTGGTTGTTGGTGAACTCCGTGATCATTATGTGATTGGAGTCAAGTCCACGTTTCACCATCTCCTGGCACTTGAAAACTTGTTGCTCCATTGCCTCGAGCCTTGTCTCCACGCTTCCGGTCCTCCTTGGTCCCTCAACATCGCGGATATGCAACACCCCTCATGCATCTCAATGGTTTAAGGGTGTTGCAGCACCTCTGCGAGGTAGGGGTTGATGACCTTCTCGAAGAACTTGTCCTTGGGGGCACTTGGAGACGTCATGATGATCTAGATCTATCAGGAAAAACAGCTCGAAACAAGAATAGAGGACAATTGCGTGATACGGTGGTCAAAACCTTCGGGAGATTATATAATGAATTTTTGTTGACCGAAAGAAGTAGCATGCAAGAAAACGGAGTCCGGAGAGCGCACAAGGTGCTCACAAGGCAGGGGGGCGTGCCTAGGGGGGTAGGGCACGCCCTCCAACCTCGTGGAGCCCTCGTGCCCTTCCCGGACTGCTTCTTATTTTTCTAAATATTCCAAAATGGAGAAAAATTGCCATTAGAACTGTTTTGGAGTCGGTTTACTTGCCGTACCACATACCTATTCCTTTTCGGAGTCTGAAACGTTCTGGAAAGTGTCCCTTATGTATTCCTCCGGGGTTACAGTTTCAATAACATTGGTTTCAACATTTATAGGATTACTTGAGATATAATGTTTGATTCTTTGACCGTTCACAACCTTCAGATTTGTTCCTTCGAAGTTGTTGATTTTTATGAGACCGGAACGATAGACCTCCTCGATAACGTAAGGACCTTCCCATTTAGAGAGAAGTTTCCCTGCAAAGAATCTTAAACGCGAGTTGTATAATAATACATAATCACCTACATTAAACTCAGGGTTTTGTATCCTTTTGTCATGCCATCTTTTAACTTTTCTTTAAACAGCTTGGCATTCTCATAGGCTTGGGTTCTCCATTCATCAAGTGAGCTAATGTCAAATAGCCTCTTCTCACTGGCAAGTTTGAAATCATAGTTGAGCTCTTTAATAGCCCAATATGCCTTATGTTCTAGTTCGGGAGGTAAGAGACATGCATTTCCATAAACCAGTTTATACGGAGACATACCCATAGGATTTTTATATGCAGTTCTATAGGCCTATAATGCATCATCAAGTTTCTTGGACTAATTCTTTCTAGATCTATTAACAATCTTTTGCAAAATTAATTTGAGTTCTCTAGTACTCAATTCTACTTGACCACTAGACTGTGGGTGATACGGAGATGCAATTCTATGATTAACATCATAAGTACTTAGCAAGCATTTTATGAAAAACACCATGAATAAAATGTGAACCACCATCAGTAATTAAATATCTAGGGACTCCAAACCTCGGAAAAATAACTTCTTTAGGCATCTTAATAGATGTGTTATGATCAGCACTACTAGTTGGAATAGCTTCTACCCACTTAGTAACGTAATCAACAACAACTAAAATATGAGTATACCCATTAGAGGCAGGAAACGGTCCCATATAATCAAAGCCCCAAACATCAAATGGTTCAATAACAAGTGAATAATTCATAGGAATTTCTTGACGTCTACTAATATTGCCAGTTCTTTGACATTCATCACAAGATAAGACAAACTTACGAGCATCCTTGAAGAGAGTGGGTCAATAAAAACCAGATTGCAATACCTTGTGTGCAGTTCTATCTCCAGTGTGGTGTCCTCCATAAGCCTCGGAGTGACACTTGCGTAGGATCTGCTCCTGTTCATGCTCAGGTACACAACGTCTAATAACACCATCTACTCCTTCTTTATAAAGATGTGGGTCATCCCAAAAGTAATGTCTCAAACCATAGAAACACTTTTTGTTTTGCTGGTATGTGAAACTAGGTGGTATAAATTTAGCAACAATGTAATTAGCATAATCAACATACCATGGAGTAGTACGAGAAGCATTTATGAGATTTAATTGTTCATTAGGAAAGCTATCATCAATAGGTAGTGGGTCATCAAGAACATTTTCTAACCTACACAAGTTGTCTGCAACGGGGTTCTCAGCTCCCTTTCTATCAATAATATGCAAATCAAATTCTTGGAGTAAGAGAACCCATCTAATAAGTCTAGGTTTAGCATCTTTCTTTTCCATAAGATATTTAATAGCAGCATGATTACTGTGAAAGGTATTTTAGAATCAACAATATAAGGTCTAAGCTTATCACAAGCAAATACAACTGCTAAAATTCTTTTTCAGTAGTGGCATAATTTCTCTGGGCATTGTCTAGAGTTTTACTAGCATATTGAATAACATTTAATTTCTTATCAACTCTTTGCCCTAGAACAACACCTACAGCATAATCACTAGCATCACACATAATTTCAAAGGGTAAATTCCAATCAGGTGGCTGAACAGTAGGTGTGGAGACTAATGCTTTTTTAAGTATTTCAAATGCTTCCACACAATCATCATCAAAGACAAACGGTATGTCTTTTTGTAATAAATTAGTCAGAGGCCAAGAAATTTTTGAGAAGTCCTTAATGAACCTCCTATAAAATCCGGCATGACCAAGGAAACTTCTTATACCTTTGATGTCCTTGGGACATGGCATCTTTTCAATAGCATCAACTTTAGCTTTATCAACTTCAATACCTCTTTTAGAAATTTTATGCCCCAAGACAATACCTTCATTAACCATAAAGTGGCACTTTTCCCAGTTCAAGACAAGATTAGTTTATTCACATCTCTGCAAAACTCGATCAAGGTTGCTTAAGCAATCATCAAAAGAGGATCCATAGACGGAGAAATCGTCCATGAAAACCTCACAAATCTTTTCACAAAAATCAGAGAATATAGCTGAGGGAGTCCTGGATTAGGGGGTATCCGGACAGCCGGACTATATCCTTTGGCCGAACTGTTGGACTATGAAGATACAAGATTGAAGACTTCGTCCCATGTCCGGATGGGACTCTCCTTGGTGTTGAAAGCAAGCTTGGCAATACTGATATGTAGATCTCCTTCCTTGTAACCGACTCTGTGTAACCCTAGCCCCCTCCTGTGTCTATATAAACCGGAGAGTTTAGTCCGTAGGACAAGAACAATCATACCATAGGCTAGCTTCTAGGGTTTACCCTCTATGATCTCGTGGTAGAGCAACTCTTGTAATACTCATATAATCAAGATCAATCAAGCAGGAAGTAGGGTGTTACCTCCATCGAGAGGGCCCGAACCTGGGTAAACATTGTGTCCCCTGCCTCCTATTACCATCTGCCTTAGACGCATAGTTCGGGACCCTCTACCCGAGATCCGCCGGTTTTGACACCGACATTGGTGCTTTCACTGAGAGTTCCACTGTGCCGTCACCATAAGTCTTGATGGCTCCTTCGATCATCGGTAACGATGCGGTCCAGGGTGAGGTCTTCCTCCCTGGACAGATCTTTGTATTCGGCGGCTTTGCACTACGGGCCAGCTCGCTTGGCCAGCAGATCGAGAGCTACGCCCCTGGCCACCAGGTCAGGTTCGGAAACTTGAACTACACCGCCGATATCCGTGGAGACTTGATCTTCGACGGATTCGAGCCCTTGCCAGGTGCGCCGCACGATCACGACGAGCATGATATAGCTCTGCCATCGGACAGTGTTCGGGAGATCACACCGGCAACTACTCCGGCCTTTAATCTGGAGCAAATTGTGCCATCCGAGGACGGGTGGATAGACCCCGCCATGGAGATCGAACTCTCAGCAGCGATAGAGCCGGATACTGACCTTACCCCTCACAAGAGCCGTGATGCCGAACCACTAGATTCATCTCCGGCCACGGACTCCGAGCCGCCTGTGCCTATGCCTATCTAATCCGATTGGGCGCCGATCATGGAGTTCACCTCCGTGGATATCTTTCAGCACTCACCCTTCGGCGATGTGCTAAACTCGTTAAGATCTCTCTCCTTGTCAGCAGAACCTTGGGCGAACTATGTCCGGCTAGGATGGGATGCGGACGACGAAGAAATTCGCTCCCCACCCACCACCCACTTAGTAGCCACTGTTGACGATTTAACCGACATGCTCGACTTCGACTCCGAAGACATCGGTGGTATGGACAACTATGCAAGAGACAAACAGGAACCACTGCCCATAGGGCACTGGACCGCCACCTCATCATATGATATATACATGGTGGATACACCCAAAGAAGGCAATGGCGATAAGACAGCGGAGGATGACCCCTCCAAGAAGCAACCCAAGCGCCAACGTTAGCGGCGCCGCTCTAAGTCTCGCCATAGCAAAAGTAGTGATACCGGCACAAGAGACAATAACACTCCGGACAGTGCTGAAGACGATGACAATCCCCTCCAGCAAGATTTAGAGTGGGAGGATGACCAAGCCAGCCCTCCTGAGCGGGCAGCAGACGAAGAAGCAAAGGATGACAATTACATGCCCCTCTCCGAAGACGAGGTGAGCCTCGGCGATGAAGAATTTATCGTTCCTGAGGATCCTGTCGAGCAGGAGCGCTTTAAGCGCTGGCTTATAGCCACAACAAATAGCCTGAAGAAAAAGCAACAACTTCGAGCTGATCAAGATTTGCTAGCAGACAAATGGACCGAAGTCCTTGCGGCCGAGGAATACGAACTTGAACGCCCGTCCAAGGGTTACCCAAAGCGCAGGTTGCTACCCCGATTCGAGGAGGAAGCATTGAAACCTACATCACCAGCGTACGATGCGGCTGACCGGCCACCTTGTGGCCGAGACAGAGAGGCAGTTCAGCCTGAAGCTCAGCCTGTACCCCGCCGCCTCTCAAATAAAAATACGAAGGCACGGGGCAACACGCGGGACCTACGAGACGTATTGGAAAAAAAGGCAAAACACGCAAGATCGATCTACAGATCACGGGGGCGTGCACCTACGCGGGACGATGACCGTCATGCCGGATACAGTTGTCGGCGTTCTGGGAACGGGGGTCCCCAGACTTGCCTGCCTGCGGCCTGTGGCGTGGCTCAAATGGGGGCCCAGCGTGGCACATCTTCATCAAAACAAGACTCAAGACCCTCGCGAGGGGCCAAGCCTCGCGGGGCGGACGACACGGCGCTTCCTCAGGCGCGGCCTCCTCAGGCTGGCTCGCGAGGAGGCGGAGAGATCAAGGCGGGGTACCTCGCGAGGTGCCCATGACGCAAGCCATGACGATCGAGGGTGCTAGGCGGGCGCCAGCCCACGCAGCGTTCCCCTTTCCTCTTTGGTGCAAAGGGGGCAAGCGCATGCGAGAGGATCAAGCAAAGGCCCCCATTTCGGTGCAACAAGACCAAGACCAGTCCAACGGTGGGAAGGAGGTCACCATGGAGCCCAGAACGGCGTCACCACAGGGCCTTTGGCAGGCGAAGACCAACTTTAGTCAGGATAAGTGTACCAGATGTTCCCCTTCAAATTGGCCAATTGTTGGCGCCCTTCCCGCTCAAATATTTGGGAAGAGGCCCAGGGCGTTTGCCTATAAATAGGACTAGCCACCCCCAGGGTAGGGGCAATCGATCCACGAACGGAGCTAGCGACACACCCAGAGAGTGAGCAGGGCGATTGAACTCCCCCAGCAGTTCATCCCCTAGCCAAGGATAGACCCTCGCGAGGTTGTTCTTCCTTGTACTGTTCATCCTCATCATCCCAAGAGGCAATCCACCCACCACAAACTAGAGTAGGGTATTACACCACAATGGTGGCCCGAACTAGTATAAACCCTGTGTCTCTTGTGCTGTTCGTTCTGTAGTTTAGATCCTTGTGAGACGGAGAGGTAGAGGGCATAATCTCCGCGCGCACCCCAGAGTTCGAACCTTAAGGGTCTGCCGGAACCCGTGATCCGACATTTGGCGCGCCAGGTAGGGGTGAGCCAGAATCTGTCTTCCACCGCTCCGCTCTCCTCCGACCGTCGCATCCATGTCTGACACTCGTCGGGCCTGTGCCGAGCGCCGGGCCGCCATCGCTTCCCGCGTCGCCCAGACGGCCCCCGTCGGTTTGCGTCCTCGTCGTTCTCCGTCGCCCGCCGTCAACGCCGCCACCGGCCCGGCGGGGAACGAGCAGCAAGCATCGTCTCGGCACCCGTCCGTGCGGCAAGACGGCCGCACCGCTACTCCGTCGCTCACCCCGGCCGGCTCTTCGTCCCGCGCGCTCCGCGCACCCTTGGAGGCTCGAGCTGCGCTCATCGCGGCGAACGAGCTCCTTCGCTACCTCCCCGTCGACGACGTCTACGAGGAGTGGCTCGACCGCGTCGCCGAGCTCGTCCGCGCCGCAAGGGGCTCTCCCGCGTTGTCCGCACCGCTGCGCCGCACTCCGCCCTGCGTGGGCAATGAAGCTCCGGGGGCGTACCAACTGCCTCCTCTCCAAGAAGACGCCATGGATCCAAGGCGCGTGGCCCCTGGGCGGAACTCGCTCCGTGAGGTGCCAGCCCAGCAGGAACGGAGCTGCCAAGAAGTCCCTCGACCACAAGAGGCTGCCCGGGCGCTCCCAGCTCCGGCTCGCCGAGACCCCGCTCCAGCTCCGGCGCGTCAAGACCCCGCGCTACTCCTAGCAGCAGCGCAAGGGGACCCGCAAGGCCAAGCTCTCCCTCAACCGAAGCCTCCCGCGGCCACCGAAGCGCAAGGGGACACACCACCGAGCTGCGCAGTGTCGCATGGCCCGGCAAGTTCAAGCCGGACCTGCCCCCTCGCTACGACGACACAACTGGTCCCGCAGAGTTCCTCTAGCTCTACGAGCTGGGAATCGAAGCTGCCAGCAGGGACGAAAAGGTCATGGCGAACTGGTTCCCCATGGCGCTGAAGGAAGGAGCTCGCACTTGGCTCCTGAACCTGGCCCCAGGCACGATCTCCTCCTGGGACCAGATGCGTACTCGCTTCATCGCCAACTTCCAAGGTACCCGCGACCGGCCTCCCGCCGTGAGCGACATGCGCCGCATCAAGCAGCAACCTGGGGAGACCCTACAAAAGTACATCCAGCGCTTCAACAGTGCGCGCCTCAAGATCCCCAAGGTGTACGAGGAAGCCATCATTTCGGCCTTCTCCGATGGCGTGCGCGACGTCAAGATGAAGGAGGAGCTGGCGATGCATGAAGACCTCTGCACCTCCCTGGAGCTGTTCAACTTGGCGACCAAGTGCACCAGGGCTGAGGAGGGACGCCTCTCCCTCCTCGAGCTGCCCGCCGCAGACCCAGAAGAGAAGAAGCCCAAGGCCAAGGACGTGAAGCGCAAGGGGGCTGCCGTACTCGCGGCGGAACCAGACACCAAGCGGGGCAAGGATCTGCCCTAATCCTCCAGGGCCAGCCGGTACTGCGTGTACCACAACCTCCACACCCACCACACCAACGAATGCCAAGAACTCTGCGCCGTGCGAGAAGGAAGAATCGGCCGTCGCCCTGACCGTGCTGACCGGGGCTACGGCCGAGGAGGAGGAAGAAACCCAGGACACTGGGAAGATCGTGGCCCGCGACAAGGGTGGCGCGACCAACCTCGCGAGGACCGCTGGCGGGACCCTCCTCGCGAGGGGGACTGGAGGGATCAGCCTCGTGAGGATCGCCCTCACGGCAACCCAGGCATGCCGCCGCTGCCGCCTCAGCCAAGGAGGAACGAAGACCGCCACCAAGACGAGGGGGCTGGGGGCTTCCAAGAGCCGCGCGCGATCGCCTGCATCCTGGGTGGAGCTCAAGCCCCAGCCTCTCAGCGTATCTTCAAGCAGTTTGCCCGCGAAGTGAATGCAGTTCTCCCCAAGCTCGAAGCAACGCGCCCCCTTAGGTGGTCGGCGTGCGCCATCACGTTCAGGTCGGCAGACCAGCTCAAGTGCGCGGCCACAGCCGGAGTCCTCCTGATGCTTTGTTCCCCAGTCATCAGCAACGTTATGGTCACCAGGACCCTCATCAACGGTGGAGAAGGGCTCAACGTCTTGTCCGTGGAAACATTCAACAACCTCCAAGTGCCCTATGACCAGCTTCAGCCAACCAAGCCTTTATCCGGAGTCACCGACGGTTCCACAGTCCCGATCGGGCAGGTCCGCCTCCCTGTCACCTTCGGGGCCCGCAACAACTACCGCACCGAGCTCATCGACTTCGACGTCGCCCACATACGCCTGCCGTACAACGCCATCCTCGGATACCCAGCGTTGGCCAAATTCATGGCTGTGACTCACCACGGCTACAACGTCCTCAAGATGCCGGGAAGTGGCGGCGTCATCACGGTGCCCTGTGAAGAGAATGACGCAGTGTGTTCCCTGGAGCGAGCCTTTCAGGCCGCGTCGCTAGAAGACCCAGACCGCGGAAGCAAGAGGCTTCCTGAGACCACCCCCAAGAAGAAGAAGACGTCGTCAGGCTCAGTCCCTCAGGAGGCAGGCCCTTCAGGGCCCGTGTCTGCCCAGGGGGACCCTCCTTCCATCGCATAGGAAAGCGCGCCTGGCGCCCTCCTCAGGCAGGGCTCAGGGGCTCTCACCTGGAGTGCCACCGACCTTGCCAGGGTCACGAGGGGGGCGCTTGGGCACCATGTGGAGTCGTGCTTCGAAGCACGATTCCCTCGAGAAGGAGCCAGGCGAGGAAGGTCAGACCAGCAGGAGTTCGTCAACAAGGCCATTCAAGAACTACAGGAGTCAAGGATCATGAGAGGTTGCGGTCGTCCACCAGCTGTGGCTCCACATCCAGGCGAGGATGGTGGGCTGCGCGTCTGCGTCGACGTACCAGGGCTCAATCAGATCACCACGACGGAGCGCCTCTGGCCCTCCCGAGTGGGGCGTTGTGGAGGTCCACCCCACAGCTATGTTCGCATGCTTCACGGCCTGCCGAGCATGGCTGCGGCGTACCAGCGCCTCATGAGGGGCATCTTGGAGGCTCAGGAAGACAGGCGTTCTGCGGCTCTGGCGGAGATGGAGACAGCTCGCGAGGAGCCACCAGTGCCTTTGGAGCCTCCCGAGGCCCCAGGGCCTGGGGGCTCGTGAGGATCGGCTTCCGCAGCCCACCGAGTCTGCTGCACCAACGCCACTTCGCCGACGACATCTTCAGGTGATATCTTTCAAGTTTCATTCCCAGCTGGGAGCGCCCTCCCAGGGTTGCGTCACTCCCAGGCCGCGTGGGTCCATCCCCGTGGCATGTATCCCTTTTTATTTCCTTCAGTCGTTAGCTTGCCTTGCTGGGGGCGCCCCTCGGGCTGCATCATCCCCAAGCCACTCGGGCTAGGCCCAGCGGCGTGTATCTCCCCCGCGTTTATTCCCAATTATGCATTCGCCTATCATGCTTGATTACTTGATGCCGTCCACGGCACCTCTTCTTCTCCATGTCGACCACTTGCACGTTAAAGGGGGGGGTGCCTGAGCATCGCGACTCAGGGCTCTTACAGGCTCTCCAGCCCTCACCCTCTGTCCTTGTCCACGGCATTGCGACCTGGCATACCCGCGACAGCTGAGACAAGCTCGAGGGCCGGGACCCGAGGACGTAGAGTGCCAGCATCTAACCAAATTTTGCAGGAACACATCTCAAGATACGGCCCAGTGCCAGGCGCAACCCGCCTAGAGGTAGGGCCTCGTGAGTCCCACGCTGGCTCATTGGTGCCCAGATACACCTCACCTAGCCCTACCGTGCCGGCCACGTGTCAGGGCGGGGCTGTACACGCCCTGGGGGCTCCTCCCGGAGGGGAGCCCCCTCCCACGTACCAGTGGAAGCACCATGCTCCGCGCTGGTTGACGACACTGGCGAGGAGCGGCTATGCCCATACACATACGGAAGTGCTATGCTCCGCGCTGGTGATGAACAACTGAGGGTGGCCTCCGGGCCGCGTCAACCTCAGGGAGCCCAGAGCTCAGTGGCTGGCCTCTTCGCAACGCCTCCCCTCGGGAGCGCCGCGCGAGGGGGCTAGGCACGGGGGCTACGACTGGGTCACGCCCAGACGTACGCCGCCCAGCCAGGCCCCTCGGACCTGGTTCATCGCGCGTCTCTCCCCGAGCGGAGCCAAGGTATGAATGCCGTTTGAGCGTCAAGGGGGACCCCTGAGCATCGCGACACAGGGGCCTAACTGGTCCCGTAGCCGCTCATTGCTTAGTTCCGAAAGGCTATGCTGGCTGAGGTACGCGCGGGGCCGGGCTCTGCAGACGTAGAACGGTAGCCCCGCTTACATCTCGCCTCATCACCCGCTGTTCGCGCGTCAAGGGGGACTCCTGAGCATCGCGACTCAGGAGCCTAACTGGCTCCGTAGCCCCTCACTCCTTAGTTCCGAAAGGCTATGCTGGGTGAGGTACGCGCGGAGTCGGGCTCTGCAGACGTAGAACGGAAGATACACCTACATCACGCTTCCCTACTTGTTGTTCGTGCACCAAGGGGGACTCCTGAGCATCGCGACTCAGGAGCCTAACTTGTCACATAGCCCCTCACTCCTTTGGTCCCGTCCTGGTTTCCGGTCGGGGCTAATGCTGGGTGAGGCACGCGCGGGGCCGGGCTCCGCTGGCGTAGAACACAAGCAAGTAGGGAAGAAGAACATAAAATTCAAGGAACTTTAAGGCAAATATTACAACCCATACTGTCACCTTAGTACCAAACGCAAATTTAAATGCCTCCCCGAGGCGTCGTACATGTGCAGGAGTCGAAAGAAGAACAGGAACGATAGTGAAGTCACTTGTCGGCGGTGGAGCTGTGTGGAGTGGCTTCGCCTCGTGGAGCATCAGGGCCGGCAGCTCCTTGCTTTGGCCTGGTGCTGAAGGCCCGGAACTTCCCCAGCAGTGCCTCCGCGCGCCCCTTCACGGCTTCGACAGCAGCGGCAGCACCCTTGCCGCTCACCGGCTCCAGCAGGCTGTCGAGGTCGGCGCTGGGATCGCGAAGGTAGATATGGGCGAAGACCCGCGTCAGCGCAGCAGAGGACAGGACACGCGCCTTGGCCTCGGTCGTGGGGCCGATGCCGAGGGCGACATCCCCAAGGGCTTTAACCAGGAAGGGAAGCAGCTTGGCGGGGCCGTCCCCATTACCGGCTAGCGGGCTATCCAGGCCGCTCTCGTAAAGCGTCTTCAGCGAAGCGCAGGCATCTTTCTCCATGTCCGCGAAGGCCACGCGATCCTCGGCGAGGACCCGGGCCTTGGCGTGCAGCTCGGCCTTCGTCACCTCCAGCTCCTTCTTCAACGCACTTAGGTGGCCGCGGCGCTTCTTGAGCTTGGCCTCCCGGTCCTCGAGCGCCGCCTCGTGAGCCTTCACCCCCTTTTCCTGCTCTTGGCGAAGGTGGACCTCCTCTGCAAGTCGACCTGGCAAGCCTTGCAGCTCGTCCTCCAACTCCTTGCAGCGACCACGGACTCCAACCACCTCTCCCAGGGCCGCGTCTCGGGCAGCCTTCGCCTCGAGGGTGGCCTCCCTCTCTCCGTCACAGGCCGTTGAGGCCTGAACCAACGCCGCCTAGTTCCAGGCATCAGAGCGAATCCACCCCGAAGCTAGTTCTAGGCGCCCGGCCACCAGGCGAGGGTCGGCGCCGAGAAGATCCTGCCGCAACCGGCCAGTTTAGCAACGGCACGCTCCAGGATGGAAGAAGAAGGCGGAGAAACATCGGTGCGCTCCAAGACAACAGGAGGAGTTGGGGAAGCAGCGGTCGGTGGAACGGGAGGAGAAGATAGCGGCGGCGAGGCTGCAGTGTCCCGAGGCGGAGTCCGCTGCGCCTCCCTAGCCGTAGCAGCGGCGCCAGACAAGGGCACCTCGGGGGTCACTTGAGCCATGGGGGCTGTCGCCCCAGCCAGATCAGCCAAGCCCCGCAAGGACGAGCGGGCAGGAGAGGCTCGCGCATCACGGTCACCCTCCCCCACAGGCGGAGGCGCCGCCATAGATGAGGCCTCAGGAGCTCCCCTCAGCTTCTTCGCCATGGGCGCCAGCCTACTCAAGAGAAGCAATCATCAAGCCTCGACGGCGGAACAAAAAACCAAAGATCTAGGATCAAGCACTTACGGGTCGTCGCCAGAAGGCTCCAGCTGCCTCCTGCCAGACTTGAAGCCTGAGAGCCGGCTGGAAGGGTCGACCTCTGAAGCAGAAGGCGCGTCAGTGGTTCGCCCTGGAGTCAGGACGGACCCGCGGGGAATCAACCCGGTCCTGCCCTTCTTCGGGACCGGGGCCGAGCTCCCGCTGCCCAGCACGTCGTCGCCGTCATCATCATCATCGCTCAGCGAAAGGCGGAGAGTGCGGGGCTTGCGCTGGGGAGGGGGAGCCCTGGACTCTCCGTCAGTTGCCTCGGAGTCAAGACCTTCCTCCCGCTCCTCTTCGCCCCCCTCTCTGCTTGAGTCGCCGGAAGACACGTCCACAGGTCCCTCGAGGGCCACCACGGGCACGGGCCCGTCCCCGTTGAAGACGGGCATGGACTTCACCACTTGCTCCCAATCGTCGTGAAGGAACAGGGGCGAGGGTGCGCCCTCCAACCTTGCTACCTCGCCCCCGACCAGGGATTGGAGAACCGCGGTCACATCCTCTTCGCCCACAGCTGCAGGGCTCGGATGAGGCCTCCACATCGGGGGAGAGTACTGCCGAAGCGGTGCCAATTGGTGCTCCAGGAACTCCCTCAGCAGCGACGCCCCGGTCAGTTCGCCGCCGCCATGCTGGCCGGCTTCAAGTGGGTGTCCATCTTCGCCAACGTCGACTTCGCGCGGGGATCCGTGAGCTCCGCTCGGCACCAGTCGCTAGAACTCACAGGCAGCTCCGTGTGAAGGATCAACCGAGGATGGATGCGCGCGGCGTCCACCAAAACCCACTTGCTCCGGAAGCCCTCGATCCTCTTCCCCGGATTCGAAATGGCCATGGCACTGCCGCACGCGACGAAGCCCGCGCACGCAGAAGGGGAACCACGGGAAGTCCGGAGGTAGAAGTAGTGGCGCAGCAAGGCCACTGAAGGCTACACCCCCACATGAGCCTCGCAGTAGTAGGCAAAGATCGCCAGAAGAAGGATGGAGTTGGGGTGGAGATGCAGAGCTTGCAAGTTGTAATGGCGGAGGACGGAGAGGAAGAACTCAGAGAAAGGAGGCACCAAGCCCGGAGTAATGGAGCTTACAAAAAGATGATAGAAGGTGCTCCCTCGGCCCTCAGGGGTGGCGGAGCCGACCTAGAACACCTGCGCCCCGTTGATGCCCTGCGCCGCCGCCATCCGGTGCAGTCGGGCGAGGCTCGCCTCCGACACGTTGGGCGAGTCCAAAGCAAGCGAGAACCAAGCTTTAGCCGGGGGCTGGCGAGGCGCCATAGCTACCTAGGTCAAGTAGATGGAGCAGATCTGGAAGCTTGGAGGAAGAGAGGAGAGGAGCAAGAAAGGGGATCTGAGCAGCGGCCGAAGAAGGAGAAGAGCAAGGGCGGAGCGGATGCCACGCCTTTAATAACCCGCGCAGTTGCAAAAGCACCCACGTCCAATCAACCGCCACGCGGCGCCCAAGGCCGCAGGCTGTTAGGGCCCGCGGCGCTTCGCCCTTGCCCTTTCGCCTCTCGGCATGGCCAAGTCCATGCGCGCCTTGGGCCCGGGGGCTACTGTCGGCATTCTGGGAACGGGGGTCTCCAGACTTGCCTGCCTACGGCCTGCGGCGTGGCTCAAATGGGGGCCTAGCGTGGCCCATCTTCATCAACACAAGACTCAAGACCCTCGCGAGGGGCCAAGCCTCGTGGGGCGGACGACACGGCGCTTCCTCAGGCACGGCCTCCTCAGGCTGGCTCGCGAGGAGGCAGAGAGATCAAGGTGGGGTACCTCGCGAGGTTCCCATGACGCAAGCCATGACGATCGAGGATGCTAGGCGAGCGCCAGCCCGCGCAGCGTTCCCCTTTCCTCTTTGGTGCAAAGGGGGCAAGCGCAGGCGAGAGGATCAAGCAAAGGTCCCCATTTCGGTGCAACAAGACCAAGACCAGTCCAACGGTGGGAAGGAGGTCACCATGGAGCCCAGAACGGCGTCACCACAGGGCCTTTGGCAGGCGAAGACCAACTTTAGTCAGGATAAGTGTACCAGATGTTCCCCTTCGAATTGGCCAATTGTTGGCGCCCTTCCCGCTCAAATATTTGGGAAGAGGCCTAGGGCCTTTGCCTATAAATAGGACTAGCCACCCCCAGGGTAGGGGCAATCGATCCACGAACGGAGCTAGCAACACACCCAGAGAGTGAGAAGGGCGATTGAACTCCCCCATCAGTTCATCCCCTAGCCAAGAACAGACCCTCGCGAGGCTGTTCTTCCTTGTACTGTTCATCCTCATCAGCCCAAGAGGCAATCCACCCACCAGAAACTAGAGTAGGGTATTACAGCACAATGGTGGCCCGAACTAGTATAAACCCTGTGCCTCTTGTGCTGTTCGTTCTGTAGTTTAGATCCTTGTGAGACGGAGAGGTAGAGGGCATAATCTCCGCGCGCACCCCAGAGTTCGAACCTTAAGGGTCTGCCGGAACCCGTGATCCGACAACAGTAAAAGTAAAACCGGCCGGGCCGAACACAGCAGGCAAGACTCATACGAACTGCGTCATGATATAGCCCAGCATAGAGGCGCCGCACACCCCCTTTGCTTCACTGACGAAGTAATGGATCATGAATTCCCAGAGGGTTTTTAACCCGTAAATATCGAATCATATGATGGTACAACAGATCCCGTGGTATGGATCAAGGATTTCCTCCTCCACATCCATATGGCCTGCGGTAATGATCTACATGCCATCAAGTACCTCCCACTAAAACTCAAAGGACCATCTCGACATTGGCTCAATAGCTTGCCAGCAGACTCCATTAGCTGTTGGGAGGATCTGAAAGATGCATTCCTCGACAACTTCCAGGGCACCTATGTGCGACCACCGGATGCCGATGACTTGAGCCATATAACTCAGCAGCCGGGGGAATCGGCCAGGCAATTCTGGACACAGTTCCTAACCAAGAAAAATCAAATTGTCGACTATACGGATGCACAGGCCTTAGCGGCATTTAAGCATAACATCCGTGACGAGTGGCTCTCCCGGCACCTCGGCCAGGAGAAGCCGAAGTCTATGACAGCCCTCACGACACTCATGACCCACTTTTGCGCGGGAGAGGATAGCTGGCTGGCTCGCAGCAACAACATATCAAGAAACCTTGGCACTTCGGATACCAAGGATAGCAAAGGTAGACCACGTCGTAGCAGACACAAGCGCCGCAACAATGGTGATAACGCCGAGGATACGACAGTCAATGCCAGATTCAGTGGCTACAAATCTGGTTAGCAGAAAGAGCCATTCAAAAGAAGTACTCCGGGCCCGTCCAGTTTGGACCGCATACTCGATCGCTCGTGTCAAATACACGGCACCCCCGATAAGCCAGCCAATCACACCAATAGAGAATGCTGGGTGTTCAAGCAGGCTGGCAAGATAAATGCCAAAAACAAGGACAAGGGGCTGCATAGTGACGACGAGGAGGAGCCTCGGCCGCCGAACATGGGAGGATAGAAGAGGTTTCCCCCACAAGTAAAGACGGTGAACATGATATACGCAACCCAAATCCTCAAGAAGGAACGGAAGCGTGCACTAAGGGACATCTATGCGATGGAGCCCGTTGCCCCAAAGTTCAACCCATGGTCCTCTTGTCCGATCACCTTCGATCGCAGGGACCACCCCACTAGCATCCGTCATGGCGGATCTGCGGCATTGGTCTTTGAGGGAGTCCTGGATTAGGGGGTGTTCGGATAGCCGGACTATACCTTCAGCCGGACTCCAGGACTATGAAAATACAAGATTGAAGACTTCGTCCCGTGTCCGGAAGGATCTTTTCTTGGCGTGGAAGGCAAGCTAGGCGTGCGGATATTCGAGATCTCCTACCATTGTAACCGACTCTGTGTAACCCTAACCCTATTCGGTGTCTATATAAACCGGAGGGTTGTAGTCCGTAGGACAACCATCATCATACACAATCATACCATAGGCTAGCTTCTATGGTTTAGCCTCCTTGATCTCGTGGTAGATCCACTCTTGTACTACCCATATCATCAATATTAATCTAGCAGGAGTAGGGTTTTACCTCCATCGAGAGGGCCCGAACCTGGGTAAAATAAAGTGTCCCTTGTCTCCTGTTACCATCCGACCTTGACGCACAGTTTGGGACCCCCTACCCGAGATCCGCCGGTTTTGACACCGACATTGGTGCTTTCATTGAGAGTTCCTCTGTGTCGTCGCGATCAGGAAGGATGCCTCTTCCCGTCTTTAAAGACGGCGCCATTACGAAAGGAGCCTTGGCTGTCGGCCAAACTCTCTGGCTAGGTGGTTTTCTCGCAACCGCCTGTTCGGCTGTTGCACCGACGGTGACCTCCCGGGTCATCGAAAGGAACCTCCACGTCGGCTCAGAACTCGCCGAGCAATTGGATCCGATGGAGCTCTCTTCTGTAAACGAGCTCCTGGATCATATCGCTGCACTGGGCGTCGCCACAAATTACGACCAGGTTGGGCTTAAACCCGATCTGAGAGAAATTAACTCTCCCCAGGTCACCCACCACGTTGCTATGGTGGAGACACAATACGGCGACCCTTCATCTATCTTAAGGACTAGCTACGTCCGAATCCCCGAACCCTCCATGCCGGATATCTGCGGAGAGGAGGATATAATCCAAGACCTGAGCCTAAAATCAGGCAAATCGGATAGCATCCAAGACTCCGAATCTCAGAATCCGGAAGTTCTTCGGCCTCCGAACAACAAACCGGGCGAGGTCTCAGATTCAACGACACCCGCCCACCCGATCTTAAGCGATCTTTCCCAAATCAGGCAAATGCCCGAAGAAACAATACATCGTTACTGGGCCAGATTCCTCCTGGTTATGAACAGGATAAAGGACTGCCGCGAGGGAGACGCAATTTCAATCTTTTGCAGTAACTGCACGGACAAGGGAATACTCAACGCCATAAGCCGTCGTAATATTACACGCTTTGCTGACCTGGCGTCCATAGTACAAAAATACTGTGCCATGGAAAGTGCTCGGAAAACCGAAATTGAATTTTGGGATAATCCGGCCCTGAATAGCAATCCCGTCCGAATCAAAAGGGCGCACCGCAGTAAGGCGCCCGGACTAAACGCTAAAAAATCAAAACCCTCTAGTGGGCATGGAATCGTTCTGGAAAAGTGGCTAGACGGACCCTGCAAGATTCACAGTCCAGAGGACGCCACCCAACTCACAGCCTCAAGGCATATTGGATACTCCGGTAGGTGGCCAAAATTGGCGAGGACCTCCTAACCCCAGAGGTCGAAGGAAACTAGCCCGAGAATTTTAGTTCAGTTCTCACAGTCTTTGAGACTTTCGCATCAAATAACATGCGAAAAAGAACACTCCGCAGCCTCACTGAAGTCTATCAAGTAGCGACAATAAACCCATGGAGTAATACTGCAATCACCTTCGACGCGAGTGACGAGCCTAAAATTCGAGCAGCCAGAGCACCAGCCGCATTGGTCCTCAGTCCCATAGTGGACAGCTGTCGCCTCGCAAAGGTACACATGGACGGAGGCAGTGGATTGAACCTCATTTACACAGAAACCCTCCAAAAAATGGAAATAGACTGGAACCGCATTGAGCGAAGCAGCACAACCTTTAGAGGAATAATCCCCAGTCAGGAAGCGCGCTGCACCGGAAAGACCACACTAGATGTGGTATTCGGCACGCCGGATAATTACAGGTCCGAACAGATCACGTTCCAAGTGGCCCTGTTCAAAAGCAGATATCACGCTATACTAGGACGGGAGGCTTTCACAATTTTTCAAGCTATACCCCATTACGGGTACATGAAGCTTAAGATGCCTGGGCCAAACGGAATTATCACCCTCGCTAGTGATCCGGACATAGCACTCCGCGCCGAAAACAAGACAGCCGCATTGGCCCTCGAGGCACTATCCGAAACCTTAGCGGCCGAAGAACTGACTGCGCTGCGATCCACGGTCAATAGGGATGACGTGATACTCGATAAGAGATCCAAATCCACATCCTTCAAACCAGCAGACGAAATAGTCAAATTCCAGGTCCACCCAACGGACCCCAACAAAACAGCCTCCATCAGGGCACGACTGAACCCTGATGTAGACGCCGCACTGCGAGAGTTCCTACAAGAGAACTGGGACATTTTCGCTTGGCACCCCTCGGACATGCCAGGAATCCCACGCAGTTTGGCCGAACACAGCCTAAACATCCAGAAAGGATTCAAACCTGTCAAACAGGCTCTTCGGCGTTTCTTCGAACCAAAGAGACAAGCTATGGGAGAGGAGCTAGCCAAGTTATTGGAAGCCGGATTCATTAGAGACATAAAACACCCAGACTGGCTAGCAAACCTGGTGATGGTACCAAAGAAGGACAAATTCTGGCGCCTGTGTGTCGATTTCAAGGACCTTAATAAGGCTTGCCCAAAGGATCCCTTCCCCCTCCCTCGAATAGATCAAATCATCGATACCACTGCAGGACACGATTCTTTGTGCTTCCTCGACGCATACTCCGGTTACCATCAAATCAAGATGGCAGAATCAGACCAAGCCGCAACAACATTCATCACACCATACGACCCATTCTGCTTCAACACAATGCCCTTTGGGCTAAAAAACGCCGGCGCAACATATCAGCGCATGATTCAAACATGTCTGGCAAACCAGATCGGCAAAACAGTGGAGGCGTATGTAGATGATGTGGTCGTTAAATCAAGACATGTCAAATCTCTAGTAGACGACTTGATGCTCACATTCGACAACCTCCGAAAATACGACATTAAGCTCAATCCGGAAAAATGCGTTTTCGGCGTTCCAGCCGGAAAGCTCCTGGGCTTCATTGTATCCGGTAGAGGAATTGAAGCAAATCCAGCTAAAATCCGAGCTCTGTCACAATTGGATGTCCCAAAAGACCTCAAACAAATACAGAAACTCATCGGATGTGTGGTGGCTTTAAGCCGCTTTATCTCCCGCCTGGGAAAAAAGGCATTGCCCCTTTACCGCCTCCTTAGGCGCACCGAACACTTCGAGTGGACAGACGCTGCCACAGCCGGACTCGAGGAAATAAAGGCCATCTTGGCAACAAACCCAGTCTTGGCCGCGCCGAACACTGGCGAACCCATGCTATTGTACATTGCCGCAACCCATCAAGTTGTTAGCGCAGTACTCGTCGTCGAGCGGGTAACGGACGGACACAAACTCCCCCTTCAAAGGACGGTTTACTACGTGTCCACTGTCCTCACACCATGCAAATCACGGTACCCGCATTACCAAAAGATCGCGTACGCGGTGTTTATGGCATCCCGGAAGCTACGACACTACTTTCAAGAGTGTTCTATAACAGTAGCCTCGGAAGTACCACTCGACGATATTATCAACAACCGCGATGCAACGGGCCGGATAGCAAAATGGGCCATAGAGCTCCTCCCGTTAGACATAACCTACAAACCACGGCGAGCCATTAAATCGCAAGTCCTAGCCGACTTCGTCGCCGAATGGACAGAGGCCGAACTCCCTAAAGAGTACGACACATATTCAAACCGGATCATGCATTTCGACGGCTCCAAAATGTTGGCCGGACTAGGGGCTGGTGTCGTTTTGACGTCCCCTACAGGAGACACAGTCCAATATGTACTCCAAATTATGTACACGGACTCCAACAATGCAGCCGAATACGAGGCCCTTCTACATGGTCTCCGGATGGCAGTATCCATGGGCATTCAATGCCTGGAAGTACGCGGGGACTCAAACCTCGCGATATCCCAAATAAATGGCGACTTCGACGCCAAAGACCCAAAAATGGCAGCTTATCGCAATGCCGTCCTAAAAATGCCAGTTCGGTTCGAGGGACTGGAGTTTCACCATATAGCCCGAGAAAACAATCAGGCAGCAGACGTCCTGGCACGCATCGGAGCAAAACAAGATGCGGTCCCCCCCAACGTCTTCTTAGAAAGATTATTCAAGCCATCTGTAGCATGGGAGGGGGAACCCGCGGATAACAGTCCGGACATAACTGCACAACCCGACGCCGAACAATCCGACATAATCGGAGGCCCTGCCACCGAAATCACACCTTCAGCCCACGTAATAATGGCGGTCATCGCCCCGTGGACAGAACCATTCCTAGCCTAGCTTACTAGGCAGGAACTCCCAGAGGACCAAAACGAGGCACGCTGCATAGTGCGGCGATCTAAATCCTATAAAGTCCACGAGGGAGAGCTATATAAGAAAAGCACTACAGGAGTCCTTCAAAGATGTATCTCCGAGGAGGAAGGGCGGAGTCTGTTGGCTGAAATTCACGCTGGACTTGGTGGCCACCACGCTGCAGCTCGGTCCCTTGTAAGCAAGGCTTTCCGTACGGGCTTTTATTGGCTGACGGCCCGAGCAGACGCTCATGCCTTAGTCAAACGATGCGTCGGTTGCCAGCTCTTTGCAAATCAAAGCCATATGCCTCCCAACGCCCTCCGAACCATCCCCATCACTTGGCCTTTTGCGGTCTGGGGGCTTGATATGGTGGGACCCCTTAAGGGTGGAACCCACAAGAAAAAATACTTATTGGTCTTGGTGGATGAATTCACCAAATGGATAGAAGCCAAGCCTGTTAAGATGGCCGAATCCGGACCCGTGATAGACTTCATATCTGGGGTCATACACCGTTACGGTGTCCCCCACAGCATTATCACCGATAACGGCACAAACTTCACCTCTAACGAAGTAAAGCTGTGGTGCAAAAACATGGGCATTAAGCTCGATTTTGCTTCTGTCTATCACCCACAAACTAACGGTCAGGTCGAACGTGCAAATGGTCTCATCATGAGCGGTATCAAACCTAGACTAGTGCGGTCCCTAAAGGAATCCAATACGCACTTGGTAGAGGAGCTCGACTCCGTACTCTGGGGGCTGCGAACCACGCTGAATTGTACCACCGGATTCACACCATTCTTTATGGTGTACGGTGCAGAGGCAGTTCTGCCCTGCGATATAATTCATGACTCACCTCGAGTGTGCATGTACGAAGAAAGAGAAGCCGAGCTTGATCGGCAGGACAACCTGGACGCCTTAGTGGAGGAGCGCGACGTGGCTAAAGCCCGTTCCGCATTTTATCAATAGCAGACTCGAAGATATCAAAGCAGAGAAGTACGAGCCAAAAATTACAACGTTGGCGAACTAGTCCTACGCCTGCCGGATGAGAAAAAGGACAAACTCAAGCCCAAATGGGAAGGTCCCTTCATAATTGACCAAGTCCTGACTGGTGGAGCGTACCGCCTGCGAGATGCGTCGGATAACCGACTCGAGCCGAACCCATGGAACGCCGCACGTCTCCAAAGATTCTATACCTAGCGCCGGACTCGGGGTTTGTCTCCTTCCTCTGTCCACTTATATATATATATATATATTTTTCTATTTTTGTCTCGCCCCACTCTTTCCTTTTATAGCCCTTAAAGGCTCATCATGTGACGCGCCACTCGCGCTCCTTAAACCTGGGGGCTTCTCTAACAGAAGTTTGTTTATATGGGTTTCACGCCCAACGCATGCGTCAGACTTCCGCATGCACCTTTTCTTCACCATTATATGCATCCATATGACTTAAGTCTTGGCCAAGCTGGGTTGCCTGGCTCCTGTGCTTACCCCTACGTTCCCGATTGTTCGGCTAGGCGGTAAAGGGAGCAGCTCTGCGATTGTTACTGCCGGATAAGCCGGATGTGTACCTCAGACTGGGTGAAGCCGAAAGCTAGCGTTCTTAAGGGAATATTCGGTCGGTGAACTAAAGATGAACCTTTTTTACTTATACATGCCCCCAGATGTTTTCCTGCACTTGTAGTCCGGACGTGCACTTCAGGGCATGTCACCCCAGCGAAAGGAACCCTTAACGGAACTATTCTCTCTGGAAGATGTTTCTTACTAACCATGTAATATAAAATAACTAGTTGGTCACTTGTCTGATAAAGCACTAATGACCCCTACGCCTGGTCTCCACACATACCTCGGTTCTTATATAACCGTTATGGTATTCGGACACACTCCAAACCGTCAGGTCCTGAGGTCGAAGCGAAAAGGTCGGCAACGACAAACGATCTACAATCCGGCTAGAAGGCATTACACATGTCAATTATAAATTACATAGTCATCCTGACTGATTGTATTCCTCTTCTATACCATCTAACAGGCTGTCTAATTTACAGTCCTGCTGGGAATGCTTTGCGGCCAATTCTACCTGGCCATACGCTAAGCTCACAGGGATCTCCTTCCCGTCAGGCCCCACCGGTCCAACCTCGGCCATGTGATTGGGGTCCGACTTCGTAAAGCGGGTCTTCAACATGGCCCAAGCCTCCCTAGCGCCCTGCCGGCAGGCCGATATCTTCCACAACCGGAAGCGCCGCCGAGCTCCCTTCAACTTCTCTGCAAGTTCTCCAGGGCCCTCGGGTATGGAGTGGGCAGGCCACAAGGCTTGGACAATACCTCGCATCGCCTGCCGAACTCGTTCGTGCAGTTGCAAGAGTTCGGGAAGAAGATCGCCCGTTGAACCGGGCATCTCCTCTGCAGGACGACCTGTCAGCATACCTACAGACATAACTCTGTTAGTTGTCTTCCTCGCCGAACTCCTTTTTCAAGAGTTCGCTTAAGCACTTACTAAAAATACCGCGTCGAAGTCGCTGATTCTCCTTATTGGAGTCCGACAGCTGGCTATGAACATCTTTTAGTTCAACATCCAGCCTGGTGTTGGCATCCTGGAGATCATTCTTCTCCCGCCTCACCTTTGTTAGCATGCTTTCACCAGACTCTAACTGGTGTAGAAGCTGTTGCCTGTCCGGATCGAGTCCGACGCCATCTACAATACAATTTGTCAGATTGGCACTTAAATCCGTACAATACTAGAGTATTTTTTACCTGCAGGGGTCTCTTTAGACCCTCCTGCTGCCGTTCGTGCGGCCTCTAGTTGGGCCCTGCACCTTTCCAGCTCCCGGGACAGCGCGGTATTCTTCTCGGTAAGAAACTACATGTTATATGATTCTCGAATCAGTTATTTCCACTGCTTCAAGTCTCGGGGGCTACTCGCATATCTATATTTACCAAAATTTTCTTACCCGTATGTCTTTTACATACTGCTCCGTGGCTCTGGCTAAACCATTTTGAGCGGCACGGAGGTATGCGTCTCCTGAATTAAAGGCATTTAAAGCCTCCTGGGAGAAACAAGCGTCGCGAAGAACTGTCCGGCGACGCCTGTGGTTCATGGCACTCTCCACCTCGGAATTGGTGGCAGACAGCCTGTCCGCATCCTCTGATGGAGGAGCGTCCGGTGCATGCCTGGTGCTGCCCTCCGCTTCCGGGCCGGGCATTGGAGTCTGGCTGGTGGAGGCGCGGTTGGCAACATCTCCGGATATAGTCCGGCGAGGTCTCTTCGTCCTGAAGATAGCACAAATGTTAATATAGCCGGGAGGAGTAAAACACCAGGGAAAAAGAGAGGGTACGCCATACCTTTGCTCGGGCACCTCAGACCGGACTACGTTCCTTTTTGCCCCACGGGGCCCTGCGCCCCCCCCCCCCCCCCCGCCGGTTAGCTGCAGCGGGGTCGGCTTCCCCCCTCGGGAATCTCCCCTACAAAGCGCGGTTGTCGCCAGAACAACCAAACCCATGAAAACGGAACCCCTCTTAAGGGGGTGAAGCTCCGGTATCTGTCACCTGGGAGGCCGGGATCAACCCTGGGTAATCAGCTATGATAGCTACCAAGGTATCGTCCTTGCTTAGCTGATGAAACACTCCATCGATGAAATCTACCGCTAAGTCCAAATCCTCTTCGAAGTCCGAATCGAGGGACCGTTCTGGGTCCTCTGGCTGCGGAGGACGGTTGTTTATGTTTTTTACCTCCTGACGCAGGTCCTGCATTAAAGTCGTTAGACTGCCTATTTAATCATGGGAATGTAAAATGAACAGGGAAATACGAATGTCCGCTTACCCAATTCGGAGGACTATACATGGAAAATCCGCCCTGCGGGTTGACGCGGAGGAATTCCTCTTCTTCTCCCTTGTACAAAGAGGACAAAACCTTCATTAGAGCGGCAGGCGAGTCCGGCCCCTTACGGCCGTAACGGGTGGCGTCATCCTCCCCGTTGAAATCCCACATGGGGTGGCTTCTGTATTGGAGCGGCTGCACCCCTCGCATAATGCATATGGCCATGACTTTAATCATGGTTAGTCCGGAATGAGCCAGTAGCTTAATCCGGCCCATTAAGTAAAGGACGTCTCTGTCATTCTCTCTCTGAGAGCTCCGAGGGCGCTAGCTCAGGCATTTCTTCAGGGGAGCATTGTTGAACTTAGGGAGACCGGCCCGGACAGGGTCCGGCAGGGGAACGTCGTCTATGTAGAACCATTCTGAAGGCCAGTCCTCGGACGCCTTCTTCGGGGTTCCGGACGGGTATCCGGTCCCGGCGATGCGCCATACTTCGGCTCCGCCCACTTGATATATAGACCCCTTTTGAGAACGGGGCACCAAGCAGAATATCTTCTTCCATAGCGCAAAATGAGCCTCGACACCTAAAAATAGCTCGCACAGAGCAACGAAGCCCGCGATGTGTAACACGGAACCGGGCGTAAGGTGGTGCAGCTGCAGGCCATAGAACTCCAAAAGCCCGCGGAGAAAGGGATGAATTGGAAATCCCAGTCCCCTTATTAGATAAGGGACCAGGCACATCCGGTCCCCTTTAGAGGGACTAGGTAAGTTCTCCGCTTGTTTTCCGCCTTGATAAGTGGCGAGTCCGGCTCGGACTGAGACCATATAGGCTCGAGGGAGAAATCCCTTGGCTTGGAGCGACACTAACTCGTTGTGTGGGATGGTGCATCTCTCCCAGTCTCCGGGTTTAGGACTGGAGGGGCGAGGGGAGGAGCTGGGACGGCTGGCCATGTTGGAATGGACCTTTGCTGGAGACGCTCTGATGATAACTCGCGGAGAGGAGAAGATGTGGTTTGGATCTAAATCCCCATCCCGTTAAATAGGCGGCTTGTTTATATGACTAAGGGTGTGGATGTAAAAACACCCCAAGCTCTTCGCATTCGTTCAGCATGTGGAAGACGACCATTATTGGGCACTGAAGCCGAGGAGTGCTACATTACAAAAAGCGGACATTATTCGTACAGGTATACAGGATTCGGAGGAGGAACCCGCCTTGCAATGTCGAAGACGATTTGCGCGCCGGACTCGTCGTCATTGAAGCCTGGTTCGGGGGCTACTGAGGGAGTCCTGGATTAGGGGGTGTTCGGATAGCCGGACTATACCTTCAGCAGGACTCCAGGACTATGAAAATACAAGATTGAAGACTTCGTCCCGTGTCCGGAAGGATCTTTTCTTGGCGTGGAAGGCAAGCTAGGCGTGCGGATATTCGAGATCTCCTACCATTGTAACCGACTCTGTGTAACCCTAACCCTATCCGGTGTCTATATAAACCGGAGGGTTGTAGTCCGTAGGACAACCATCATCATACACAATCATACCATAGTCTAGCTTCTAGGGTTTAGCCTCCTTGATCTCGTGGTAGATCCACTCTTGTACTACCCATATCATCAATATTAATCTAGCAGGAGTAGGGTTTTACCTCCATCGAGAGGGCCCGAACCTGGGTAAAATAAAGTGTCCCTTGTCTCCTGTTACCATCCGACCTTGACGCACAGTTCGGGACCCCCTACCCGAGATCCGCCGGTTTTGACACCGACAGTCTTAGACCCCATCATTGACGGATTTCACATCACTCGAGTTCTTATGGACGGCGGCAGCAGCCTGAACCTGCTCTATCAGGATACAGTGCGAAAAATGGGTATAGACCCCTCGAGGATCAAACCCACAAAAACAACCTTTAAAGGCGTCATCCCAGGTGTAGAGGCCCATTGCATGGGCTCAATCACACTGGAAGTGGTGTTCGGATCTCCGGACAACTTCCGAAGCAAGGAGTTAATCTTCGATATCGTCCCGTTCTGCAGCGGCTATCATGCACTGCTTGGGTGAACCGCATTTGCAAGATTCAATGCGGTATCGCACTACGCATACCTCAAGCTCAAGATGCCAGGACCTAGGGGGGTCATAATAGTCAATGGAAACACAGTGCGCTCGCTCCGCACGGAGGAGCACACTGCGGCCCTCGCAGCAGAAGCACAAAGTAGCCTCTTAAGGTAATCCAGCAATTCGGCAATAAAGCCCCCGGACACCATCAAGCGAGTCTGGAGTAACCCGCAACAGGATCGCCTGGCACGTTCAGAGCTCGCCTAGCAATTCGGCCCCCGCCCTAGTCCCAGTCAAACAGTGAAATCCGTGCCGCGCATACATAATTACGCATTGAAAATACCATGGGCATAGGCAGCGACACGACCATGGCACGTCCTATAGTGCGGCTCAACCGCCCTAGGGGCTGGATACCTTTATCATTTTCTCTCTTTTAGGACTTTACTCTCTGGAAGCCCTATCCGGCACTATGATTGCCGGACACATACTACAACAACCAAGGAGGCAGGAAGCTACGTCGTACGATGGAATCCCCAGGTGGTCTTTGATAACGAGCGAAATACCTGCTTTAAATACCAATCCGTAGCTCGCCCTTGGATAGGACATGTCAAATAGTCCTATTTTTTGCTTATTGCACTACTTGTATCAGTACGTTTCTACGTATTCTTTAAATAACAAAGCACAACATTAGTCTATTATTGCATTATCTATTCTTTTTTATATATGTTTATTCATGACAATCAACACCCGTACATTCTGGTACGGCCGGTACGCCAGGGGCTTTTGTATAACCCACAATACGGCGTAAGAAGTCCGAACACTTTCGACAGTGCGGCACCCCGAACTTATAGCATTATATGCATCAGCTCCGAATCATGTCTTGGGTCAATAGTTGGGTTTGCCCGGCTCCCATGTTTTGGTACCTTAAATTCCGCTATATCGACTAAGGTAGAACTGGGAGAACTACTGCGATTGTGTCCCGGTTCTTCTAGACGAACACCTCAGTAGAGAAAGCTAAAACTGACTGTCATGATGAGGCGAGAGCTGGTCGTTGTTCGACAGGTCTCAAGTCCTTAAAGACTTTTTCCACTTCAGGCGAGGAGTCGGCCTTGTCCGACTTAGGCGTATATAGCACCCCAAATTCGGCCTTCCAAATACTAGGGGCTTCGCCAAAACTTAAAATTGTAGACTTCTATGGCTAAGTGAGAGTGATAAAGCATTATAGTCCGATTGCCCGGTTCGTTGCGCTGAGCACCTCCCTCGAAGGATCCAAAAATGGGAAAAAGAGTGCTCAGATTTATCCCGAACACCCCAGCAGTAGCTGCATGGGGATAGAAGCCGACGACTGGCCAACTCTCAGATTTTATAAACGGCCGCACAGAAGGTAATATTTTAAATTCAAAAAGCATTGCATAGTGCAAATGAACTAGTCTTTCATATTACAGGATCACATGAGCAAGTTCATTCAAAAATTACATCTTTGGTACACTCCTCTGCCACAAGGCGGGCACCCATCAGGACACCATCATAATACATTTCGGGGTGGCGATGCTCCTTGCCCTGCGGCGGCCCCTCCTTCACCAGCTTCTCGGCGTCCATCTTCGCCCAGTGCACCTTCGCACGGGAAAAAGGCCCGCGTGCACCTTCGATGTAGACGGGCCGCTTTATGTCTTCGAGCCGTGGGCAGGCATCCACTAGCCGCCTCACCAGGCTGAAGTAGCTGTTCGGTAGGGGCTCGCCAGGCCAAAGCCGGACTATGAGACCCTTCATGGCCTGTTCGGCGGCCTTGTGAAGCTCGACCAATTGCTTTAGCTGGTTGCTCAAGGGCATCGGGTGTTCCGTCCCAGTATACTGGGACTAGAACAACTTCTCCATCGAGCTCCCCTCCTCGGCCCGGTAGAACTCTGCGGCATCAGACACACTACAGGGCAGATCTGTGAATGCTCCTGGAGAGCTCCGAACTCGGGTAAGTAAAAAGAAATTTTCTTTCACGTGCTTGCTTTGCATATTGAATGCCTTACCCGCCGCTATCTTCTTAACAGCTTCAATTTCCCGGAGGGCCTTTTGGGCTTCGGCCTTGGCATGTTTCACGCTGTCGAGCGCCTTGGCAAGCTCAGACTCTCGCGTCTTCGAGTCAAGCTCCAGGGACTCGTGCTTCTTGACGAGAGCCTGGAGCTCTTGCTATACCTCGCCTACTCGGGCCTCTTGTTTTTCTCGCTCAGTGCGCTCCCGGGCGGCTTTGTTTTCATCCTCGGAAATCGCCTTCTTCAGGGTCGCCACTTCGGTCATGGCCCCTGGAAAAATTCATGATGATCCTATTATTCTGCAACCAAACTTTTTTCATATAGACAAGGTATTGCTTACCTTTGTTCTCCTCGACCTGCCTCTTGCAAGGCCGAGCTCTTCCCCGGACCGCTCAAGGTCCTGCTTCAGTGCAGCGACCTCCATAGTACGTGCGGCAGCGGCCAGCAGTGAAGCCTGCATATTCACATAGACATATTATAATTAGACTCCTGTGATTATTATTCCATCCTCTATTCGGCCTTTCTTCGCGAACGCCAAACAGAGCATCAGGGGCTACTGTCTATGTGGTAATATTTCCCTATAATTTAATTACTTACCTGAAAGCCTGTTAGGAGGCTGGCGCAAGCTTCAGTTAGTCCGCTTTTGGCAGACTGAACCTTCCCGATCACCACACTCATGATAGTGCGGTGCTCTTCGTCGATGGAAGCGCCTTGAAGCACTTCCAGCAAGTTGTCCGGTGCCTTTGGATGGACAGAGGTCACCGGCACGGGCGGCTTGCCCCTCTTAGTAGGGGGTTGCCTGCCGGAGTCCGGAACAACAGGAGGTTCTGGCACAGTGTTCGGCCGAGGGTCGAACTTGGAGCCCGTGGGAGTCTTGCTCCCTTTGCGCCCGGGGTTCGGAAGGTCGCCCCGAGGCGCCTCCAGGACTACCTCCCCTCGGCTTGGTGCCTTCTGAGAAAACACCTCAATGTTGTCCGTAGGGCGAGGGGTGGAGGCGGTCGGAAGAGAGCCACTACTCATATCCGACATGTCCAAAGAACCGTCCGACGAAGATACGTTGATACGGGATCGGGACGGACTGCATAATCATGATCGGCATAAGGTGAAGTGGTGCAATAGAAACATATCGAATTACTCTGGTACCCGGATACTTATGACTTCGCCAGGGGCTTGTCCCTAGGCAACCACTCGTCGTTGCTATGGGCGGCGGTCGTGGAGCAGTCCGGAAGGAGGGTCCTTCTCTTCTTGGACCCTTCGGCCTCCCCGGTTGGGGCGGCCTTCCTTTTCTTATCTCCCCCGATTTGGGGGGGGGGGGAGAAATTTCCTCCTCCTCCTCGTTTTCGTGGGAGGAGTGCGCCTCAGTGTGTTCAGATGATGAGTCCGACCCGACCGCGCGCTGGAGACCCTTTCGGGTCCCCGTGGTCTTCTTGGTCTTCTTCTCTGGCACCTCATAAGGTGCCGGAACCAGCATCTCCGTTAGGAGGGCATCCGCTGGATCTTCGGGCAGAGGGGCTGGGCAGTCAATCTGCTCCGCTCCCTCCACCCAGTCCTGTTAAAGGCATGGAAACTTAGATCTCGCGCATGGTCAAACTAGGGAAAATAAACATCTTATAAAAGACTTACCGGATTCGCAGGGCGCTTTGCACTAAGACCACGGTCCTCGGTAAGGGGAGGAGGAACCTCGGCGCCCTTGAACAACACCTTCCAGACGTCCTTGTGCGTCGTGTCGAAGAGCTCTCGTAGCGTCTGGTGCTCGGCCGGGTCGAACTCCCACAAATTAAATGCCCGTCGTTGACACGAGAGGATCCGGCAAAAGAGCATGACCTGGACCACGTTGACAAGCTTGAGTTTCTTGCTTATCATGTTCCGGATGCATTTCTGGAGTCCGGTCAGCTCCACCGGTGAACCCCAAGACAAGCCCTTCTCTTTCCAGGAGGTGAGCCGCATGGGCATTCCGGATCGGAACTCGGGGGCCGCCACCCAGTTGGTGTCGCGCGGCTCGGTGATGTAGAACCACCCCGATTGCCACCCCTTTATGGTCTCCACATAGGAGCCCTCAAACCATGTGACGTTGGGCATTGCCCACCATGGCACCTCCGCATTCTTCTTGTTGGCCGCCCACCACCTTCGGTTTAACATTGAAGGTCTTCAGCCACAGGCCGAAATGGGGCCGGACGCGGAGGAAGGCCTCGCACACGACGATAAACGTTGATATGTTGAGGATGAAGTTTGGGGCTAGATCATGGAAGTCCAGCCCGTAGTAGAACATGAGGCCACGGATGAACGGGTGGAGGGGAGATCCCAGTCCGCAGATGAAGTGGGTAAGATAAACTAACCTCTAATGAGATTCCTGGGTAGGGACGATTTGCCCCGCGTTGGGCAGCCGATGCGCAATATCCGCCGCCAAGTATCCGGCTCCCCTCATCTTTTTGATGTCCTCCTCCGTGACGGAGGATTTCATCCACTTGCCTCCCGCTCTGGATATACTTGGAACGGTTTGAGGAGAAAGACGCAAAATTGTGTGTTGGAGCTCAAGTGCGCAAGAATGGATGAGCGAGGAGGAAGAAGGTGTGGGTGAAAAAGGTGAACCCTTATCCCTTTATAAGGGCGTACGAAACTGTACGCCCCCACCTGCCTAGTAAACTCGCTTATTCCCCAAGCGCCGTAGTTGATGGCGCAGTTGGGTTACCCACGTCCGTATTGATGAGAATCCAGTGATAAGGGGACACGATCTCTGCTTCGACAAGACGTGCCAAGGAAACCGCGTTGCAATATGCGCCAAGGTTTGTTGAGAAAAACGGTTCGTCATGACCAGACTGTGGCAATACGTCACATTATGGAAAACGGTCGGCATATTAGATGTGTGGAAATATTATTCTCTCTATGGTGGTATGTGGAATTTGTTTTGCAGAGCCGGACACTATCCTTGTGTTCAAAAACTTCTATGGAGTATTCGGAGGAGGAACCCGCCTTGCAATGGCGAAGACAAATCTGCGCGCTGGACTCGTCGTCATTGAAGCCTGGTTCAGGGGCTACTGAGGGAGTCCTGGATTAGGGGGTATCGGGACAGCCGGACTATATCCTTTGGCCAGACTGTTGGACTATGAAGATACAAGATTGAAGACTTCGTCCCGTGTCCAGATGGGACTCTCCTTGGCATGGAAAGCAAGCTTGGCAATACGGATATGTAGATCTCCTTCCTTGTAACCGACTCTGTGTAACCCTAGCCCCCTCCGGTGTCTATATAAACCGGAGGGTTTAGTCCGTAGGACAAGAACAATCATAACATAGGCTAGCTTCTAGGGTTTAGCCTCTACGATCTCGTGGTAGAGCAACTCTTGTAATACTCATATCATCAAGATCAATCAAGCAGGAAGTAGAGTGTTACCTCCATCGAGAGGGCCCAAACCTGGGTAAACATCGTGTCCCCTGCCTCCTGTTACCATCCGCCTTAGACGCACAGTTCGGGACCCCCTACCCGAGATCCGCCGGTTTTGACACCGACAATAGCCATCATGAATCTTCTAAAGGTAGCAGGTGCATTACATAAACCAAAAGGCATACGTCTATAAGCAAAAGTACAGAAAGGACAAGTAAATGTGGTCTTAGCTTGATAATCAGCTGACACAGGTATTTGAGAGAAACCAGAATAACCATCTAGAAAGCAAAAATGTGTATGTTTGGATAGTCTTTCTAGCATTTGATCAATGAATGGCAGGGGGTAATGATCCTTTTTAGTAGCTTTTTTTAATTTGCAGAAATCAATTACCATCCTATAACCTGTAATAATTCTTTGCGGAATCAATTCATCTTTATCATTAGGAACGACATTAATACCTCCCTTCTTAGGGACACAATGGATAGGACTTACCCACTGACTATCAGCAACGGGATAAATTATACCTGCCTCAAGGAGCTTTAGTATTTCCTTTCTTACCACTTCTTTCATCTTAGGATTCAGCCATCGTTGGTGATCAATAACTGGTTTGGCATCTTTCTCCAAATTTATTTTGTGTTGGCATAGAGTAGGACTAATGCCTTTAAGATCATCAAGAGTATATCCAATAGCAGCACGGTGCTTCTTCAGAGTTTTCAATAATTTTTCTTCCTCCTTCTCTGAAAGGTTAGCACTAATAATAACAGGATATATCTTCTTTTCATCAAGATAAGCATATTTAAGAGTATCAGGCAATGGTTTAAGCTCAAACACGGGATCACCCTTGGGTGGAGGAGGATCCCCTAGGATTTCAACAGGTAAGTTGTGTTTTAGGAGGTACGACAATAGAATAAAGACCAATAATTTCATCCTTACTAGGAAATTCATCTTCACGGTGTTGTCTACAAAATTTAGAGAAATTAAAATCATGAACATATCACCCAAACCAATAGTAACAACATCCTTTTCACAGTCTATCTTAGCATTAACAGTGTTCAAGAAGGGTCTACCAAATATAATGGGACAAAAGTTGTCTTGTGGGGAACCAAGAACAAGAAAATCAGCAGGATATTTAGTTTCCCCACACAAGACTTCAACATCTCTAATAATTCCAATTGGTGATATAGTATCTCTATTGGCAAGCTTAATGGTAACATCAATTTCTTCTAACTCAGCGGGTGAATATCATGCATATTTTCTTTGTATAAGTCAATAGGTATTGCACTAGCACTAGCACCCATATCACATAAGCCATGATAACAATGATCTCCTATTTAAACAGAAATAGCAGGCATGCCTACCACAGGTCTATGTTTATCTTTAGCACAAGGTTTAGCAATTCTAGCAGTCTCATCATAGAAATAAATAACATGCCCATCAATATTATCAGCCAAGAGATCTTTAACAATAGCAATATTAGGTTCAGCTTTAACTTTCTCAGGAGGTGTATAAGTTCTAATATTACTTTTATGAACCACAGTTGAAGCTTTAGCATGATCCTTTATTCTAACAGGGAAAGGTGGTTTCTCAACATAAATAGTAGGAACAATAGGATCATTATAAGTGATAGTCTTTTCTTGAACTTTAATAGGTTCAACCACTTTTGCTTCTATGGGAGGATGATATTTAAACCACTTCTCCTTAGGGAGTTCAACGTGATCAGCAAAAGATTCACAGAAAGAAGCTACTATCTGACAGTCAAGTCCATATTTAGTGCTAAATTTACGGAAAACATCAGTATCCATAAAAGATTTAACACAATCAAACTTAGGTGTTATACCTGACTCCTTACCTTCGTCGAGGTCCCAATCTTTATAGTTGCATTTAATTCTTTCCAATAAATCCCATTTGAATTCAATAGTCTTCATCATAAAATAGCCAGCACAAGAAGTATCGAGCATGGTGCGATTGTTGTTAGAAAGCCAAGCATACAATTTTTGAATAATCATTTCTCTTGAGAGCTCCTGATTGGGGCATGAATATAACATTGACTTAAGCCTCCCCCAAGCTTGAGCGATGCTTTCTCCTTCGCGAGGCCAAAAATTATATATATAATTACGATCAAGATGAACAAGATGCATAGGATAAAACTTCTGATGAAATTCCAATTTCAATCGTTTGTAGTTCCATGATCCCATATCATCACATAGCCTATACCATGTCAATGCATCTCCCTTCAAAGATAAAGGGAAGACCTTCTTCTTGATAACATCATCGGGAATACCTGCAAGCTTAAATAATCCAAAAACTTCATCCACATAGATTAGGTGCTTATCAGGATGTAATGTTCCATCTCCTGCAAAAGGATTAGCTAGCAGTTTTTCTATCATACCCGAAGGAATTTCAAAGTAGACATTTTCATTTTCAGTAGGTTCAGTAGGTTGAGGAGCAACTCTTTGCTCTACTAGTCAGGGTGAAGATACCCTGAACAAGCCCCTCAGAGGATTACTTTCCATAGTAACAAGTGACAGTAAATTTCAGCACACTATATAAAATTTTCCTTACCAAATTCCACCTACCAAAGGCGCTTCACTCCCCGGCAACGGGGCCAGAAAAGAGTCTTGATGACCCACAAGTGTAGGGGATCTATCGTAGTCCTTTCGATAAGTAAGAGTGTCGAACCCAACGAGGAGCAGAAGGAAATGATAAGTGGTTTTCAGCAAGGTATTCTCTGCAAGCACTGAAATTATAGGTAACAGATAGTTTTGTGATAAGATAATTTGTAATGAGCAAAAAGTAACAAAAGTAAATAAAGTGCAGCAAGGTGGCCCCATCCTTTTTATAGCAAAGGACAAGCCTGGACAAACTCTTATATAGAGGAAAGCGCTCCCGAGGACACATGGGAATTATCGTCAAGCTAGTTTTCATCACGTTCATATGATTCGCGTTCGGTACTTTGATAATTTGATATGTGGGTGGACCGGTGCTTGGGTGCTGTCCTTACTTGGACAAGCATCCCACTTATGATTAACCCCTATTGCAAGCATCCGCAACTACAAAAGAAGTATTAAGGTAAACCTAACCATAGCATGAAACATATGGATCCAAATCAGCCCCTTACGAAGCAACGCATAAACTAGGGTTTAAGCTTCTGTCACTCTAGCAACCCATCATCTACTTATTACTTCCCAATGCCTTCCTCTAGGCCCAAACAATGGTGAAGTGTCATGTAGTCGACGTTCACATAACACCACTAGAGGAGAGAGAACATACATCTCATCAAAATATTGAACGAATACCAAATTCACATGACTACTAGTAGCAAGACTTCTCCCGAGTCAAGTTGCAGTTGCATGCTCCTTTATATGTACTCTCATAGTTTGATGCACACTAACACTTTCCATATTCGTTGTTGAACTAGCACCACGACACAAGCAGAAACGGACATCAGGGATAATGCTTGACAGATTAGCAAAATCTAAAGGAGGAAGAATGGATATCCATTTTGAGGCAGGTTTAAAAAGGCCACGTGATGCTACATAGTCAGCCAAGTTAGTATCAGAGGCAGCCGTTGTCATTAGGTGTCATGCACGTATCCTCCCAACGTGGATCCAGTACAGGAATGAGAAAGACAATACCGAGTTTAACACCTTCCTTGACCATTTATCCGTAAGTAATGTTATTCATTGCAATTAGTAATTTTGTCTTGCTCTGTCCCATACTTTCTAGCTTCCTCCTAATAAGACTCACATTCTTTTTTCAATAGATGAGGTTTAAGTTGGATCCGAAAGATGATGCAACTAAACAAGCATGCACTCATGTTTTTCAGTCTGCTCCACGACAGTATCGGTACCACCTTAGAAAATCTCACTTTGAAGGCAAGGCTAACAATGAAATCGCCCAAACATCTCAAGTGGAATATATTAGAGATGAAAACTGGACAACCCTTGTTAAACACTGGTCTGATCCAAAGTATTAGGTAGGCTATATGTATTTGATCAGACCACATATTGAACTTGTATTTATGTTTATGTATGTGCCTTACAAGTGTATCTTCTTCTAGGCTAACTGTTTGAAGAACAAGACCAACCATTCTAAAGTGAAATTCCAACAGACAACAGGATCTCGTAGCTATATTGCACACTACGAGGCTCTTGTAAATAACTGCTACTTCCTTCTTTTTTCTGTGCCATATTATCGTATCTATATTTGTTCCAAATACAAAGGAAAGCCTGTGCGGACCAAAAAGAACCTGAACCGAATGCAATGAAAATCTTCAAGGATTGCCACACCAGCAAGATGAAGGGCATGAGCACACCAGTTCAAGCCGCTGTTGTAAGTCCTTACTCCTCCTGCCTTTGAATTGATTGGTACTGTGATGTGTTCATTTAAATACTTGGTTTGCAGTCAATGTTAGTTACTCTGTTCACTTTTATACACAGTTGTCTTAACGCATCATTTCACCTTACATGGTTTAAAAGAGATGAAGGATATTCTTTTGGTCTTGATCTGTATTCTAGTTGTTATGTTCACGTGCGCACACAATGATAAAATAGCCTGTTTGTTTTATATCTGTTTACCCATGATATGAATAATGTCATACTATGTTCATCCTACTTTAAACCATGTCTCTTTATCCTTAGATGTCAACAAACATGAGGAAATAGACAATACAATAGGCATGCTACATGGACATATGTTCCGAAAGTGATTTTATTATGTAGTTGGCACCACAATACATGATAATTTATTACAGTAGTTCACCAAAATAAGTTATGTATAAACGTGTAACCTACTTTGTTTGTTTTTGTCTCATTAGTAACTTATCTGGTACACTAATCTACAAGTTCGAACTTTCAGGAGGCTATGGAAAAAATGATTGAACAACCACAACCACCTGAAGCTGACGAGGCTACCACAGGCACAATGTCACCTCTTGCTGCAGTGCGACAGTATCTCTCCACTAACAGTGCAAAAAGCACCTTCCTGCGTAATTCTGGGTTGGTTGTCAAGGTAACCTTGTCCAAATCGCCTACTGAACAAAATCTTCCTACTAGACAAAGTGATATATCTGTTCTCTAGACACAAGTCCAATCCCTAATGGACGTCGTTTTGGAAACAAGAATAGTGGTTGACAAATGTCGTCAAGATATGAATGGTTTTGAAACCAGACTATCAGACATTCGCTTCGTTGTTCAAGAGCAATGGCGGAAAAAAGGTGAAGATCGTGCTGCTCCATCAGATTCTTGATGACACACAAGTGTAGGGGATCTATCGCAGTCGTTTCGATAAGTAAGAGTATCAAACCCAACAAGGAGCAGAAGGAAATGATAAGCGGTTTTCAGCAAGGTATTCTCTGCAAGCACTGAAATTATAGGTAACAGATAGTTTTGTGATAAGATAATTTGTAACGAGCAACAAGTAACAAAAGAAAATAAAGTGCAGCAAGGTGGCCCAATCCTTTTTGTGGCAAAGGAGAAGCCTGGACAAACTCTTATATAGAGGATAGCGCTCCCGAGGACACATGGGAATTATCGTCAAGCTAGTTTTCATCACGTTCATATGATTCGCGTTCGGTACTTTGATAATTTCATATGTGGGTGGACCGGTGCTTCGGTGCTGTCCTTACTTGAACAAGCATCCAACTTATGATTAACCCCTATTGCAAGCATCCACAACTACAAAAGAAGTATTAAGGTAAACCTAACCATATCATGAAACATATGGATCCAAATCAGCCCCTTACGAAGCAACGCATAAACTAGGGTTTAAGCTTCTGTCACTCTAGCAACCCATCATCTACTTATTACTTCCCAATGCCTTCCTCTAGGCCCAAACGATGGTGAAGTGTCATGTTGTCGACGTTCACACAACACCATTAGAGGAGAGACAACATACATCTCATCAAAATATCGAACGAATAGCAAATTCACATGACTACTAATAGCAAGACTTCTCCCATGTCCTCAGGAACAAACGTAACTACTCACAAAGCATATTCATGTTCATAATCAGAGGAGTATTAATTTGCATAAAGGATCTGAACATAAGATCTTCCACCAAATAAATCAACTAGCATCAACTATAAGGAGTAATCAACACCACTAGCAACCTACAGGTACCAATCTTAGACTTAGAGGCAAGAATTGGATACAAGAGATTAACTAGGGTTTGACAGGAGATGCTGCTAGTGAAGATGTTGATGGAGATTGACCCCCTCCCGATGAGAGGATCGTTGGCGATGACGATGGCGATGATTTCCCCTCCTGGAGGGAAGTGTCCCCGGCAGAACAGCTCTGCCGGAGGCCTAGATTGGTTCCGCCTTATGGTGGCGGAGTCTCGTCCCGAAAGCTTGCTTATGATTTTTGTTTGGACGAAAGACTTCATATAGCAGAAGATGGGCACCTGAGGGCCACCAGGGGGCCCACGAGGCAGGGGGCGCGCCCAGGGGGTAGGGCGCGCCCCCACCCTCGTGGCCAGGGTGTGGGCCCCCTCTGGTATTTTCTTCGCTCAGTATTTTTTATTATTTCCAAAAATAACTTCCGTGGAGTTTCAAGACTTTTGGAGTTGTGCAGAATATGTCTCTAATATTTGCTCTTTTTCCAGCCCAGAATTCCAACGGCCAGCATTCTCCCTCCTTACGTAAACCTTGTAAAATAAGAGAGAATAGGCATAAGTATTGTGACATAATGTGTAATAACAGCCCATAATGCGGTAAATATCGATATAAAAGAGTTATGCAAAATGGACGTGTCAATTCTACAGCCTGAAACATTAGCACTCAGGTCAAATGATATGTGCTTCTATACATCTGATGGTGCTTTTATCTGCAAGGACTGTAAACTTTATGCCAACAGGCATTTTGTTATGGTACAACATTTATGCTGCTGCCAAAGGCTGCAATAATTACGACGCTATTTTTGTATAGTGTAGGTTTATCTTAGTAATGTATTCGGCCGAAAGCTTCATAGGAGCCCAACATGCCAACATTCTTCGGGCCCATTCCAATTGGGCTAAAAACAATTACAGGCCGAAATTTGCATGTAGCCCACTAAAAATATCTAGGCCTAAATCAGCATAAGATTTCATATTTTCCTGGTAGGCCTGTGCCCATAGTGGGCCTTTAACAGGCCTAAACATAATTTGGGCCCTCTTTAGCAATAGGCCGTTTACAGGTGTAAATATCTCGAGCCCATAAAAACATAGGCCTTTAAAAGACCGAAAGTGAGATTGGGCCCATTTACGATGCTGATCTTTCACAGGCCGAAATTCGGACGGGCCGTAAATGCGCCGACCTAATACACAGGCCTTTAACAGGTCGGAAGTTCGGTCGGGCTAGATTATCGTCATTATTATATGGGCCGTTAATGGGCCCGATGTGACGTTGGGCCACATATGGCCCATGGATTTCGTCCGACGTTAACAGGCCGAAAATCACAACAGGCCGAAAGTGGCCCAAATCTATGGCGGGCCGCTAACAGGCCGAATATGAGACATGGATGAATATGACCCAAATCCTTCACGGTCGTTTATGGGCCGAAAGTTCCAATGGCCTGTAAATGGGCCCAAATGAAGCAGGACCTTTAATAGGCCGGAAATACAACGGGCCGTAACTCGGCCCATATACTTAGCGGACTGTTAACGGGCCAGAAGTGATCATGGGCCGCGATGATGACAAGTTTAGGACAGGCCGTTGATGGGCCTATTTGACACTAGCCGTACGGGCCTTAACTGAGAATGTTGGGCGTTTATCTGGGCTGGCCCATTATGGTCCGCAAAACCTCACGGGCCTTTAGCTGGGCCGGCCCATTATGGCCCGCAAAATCTCGTGGGCCTTTAGCTGGGCCGGCCCATTATGATATGAAAAATCTCGTGGGCCTTTTGCTGGGCTGGCCCATTATGGACCGCAAAATCTTGTGGGCCTTTAGTTGGGCCGACCCATTTAAACTTTATGGCCCACTTTTGGGCCGGTCCACGTGTCAGCATATCATAGGCACATCTCGCTCATTGGATGAGTGACACCTGTGCCAACGCGGAGCTGACACGTGTTTCCGTCAGCCAATCAGAATTTTACACGTGAAAAATCCCTATTGGTCCAAGCTGTTAATGGGTTATCGGATCCAAAACCTGACCCGACAGCTTAACGTCGTTCCGTTACGGTGGATGCCACGTGTCGGTCACCCTTGATGAAAGCACTTCTATGACGCACGATTTATCTTCATGGAAGTGGACACTTCCGTGATGATAATTTTGGTAATGTCATGGAACACTTCTACGACAACACATGTATGACTATCTTGATTCTGTCATAAATTTGTCATGGATGTACATGCATGACAGAAAACGTGACCTACTGTGACAAACACGTATCATCACGGAAGTGTCTTTCTTTTGTAGTGCAAGCCCCCAAGTGATTTTTATATATGGCTTTATAAGCTGAATCAAGGGGTAAACCGGACTCCACTTTATAAACATAAGCCCCCATGTAACCACACATGATGTAAGGAAAACAACAGATACCCCGCTTTAGCTGAGGCCCCGGTTTATTATATTGATCATAATATATACATTGTCATAACTATGTACATAAGCAGAGCCTCTGGCTCAAGTATAGTAAGGTCGAAGATGAGCGATATTCCACAGCCGGTGGGTCTCCTCCGATTTACGTGAGTCTTTGTGCTCTCAAACATCTATAAGGTAGTATGACCCGTTATGCAAATTCTTGCTGACCACAAAGGGCCCTTCCCAAGGCGGGGATAACTTGTGCATATCAGTTTGATCCTGGATGAGTCGGAGCACCAGATCGCCTTCTTGAAATGTTCTGGTTCTAACTCGACGGCTGTGATAACGATGCAGATCTTGCTGGTAAATTGCCGAATGGGCTGCCGCAATGTCACGCTCCTCATATAACAGGTCAAGTGCTTCCCGTCGTGCCTTCTCATTGTCAGCTTCAACATAAGCTGCCACACAAGGCGAGTCCTGACGGATGTCACTAGGGAGAACCGCCTCTGCTCCGTAAACCATGAAAAAAGGTGTGTAACCCATAGATCTGTTGGGGCGTGGTATTGATGCTCTATAACATAGAAGGTAACTCCTCCACCCAACAACCCGGCGTCCGTTGCAAAGGAACCATAAGCAGGGGCTTGATGCCTCTCAAGATCTCTTGATTGGCTCTCTCCGCTTGACCATTAGATTGTGGGTGAGCTACTGATGATACATCAAGCCGGATGTGCTCACATTGACAGAACTCTTTCATATCACCTTTGGATTGATTAGTACCATTATTAGTTATAATGCTGTGTGGAAAGCCAAACCGGAAAATCACCTTCTTGATGAATTGAACTGACGTAGCTGCATCACACTTACTGACTGGCCCTGCCTCCACCCACTTAGTGAACTTATCAACCGCCACCAAAAGGTGGGTCTTCTTGTCCTTGGATCTCTTAAAGGGCCCAACCATATCCAGCCCCCAAGTTGCAAACGGCCAAGTGATTGGAATCATCCTCAATTCCTGGGCCGGAACATGAGCTCGGCGTCAAAATTTCTAACAACCATCGCATTTTTTCACCAAGTCTTCTGCATCAGCATGAGCCGCCAGCCAATAGAAGCCATGACGAAAAGCTTTAGCTACCAGGGACTTGGAACCAGCATGTTGACCACAATCCCCTTCATGGATCTCACGCAGGATCTCACGGCCTTCTTCAGGAGATACACAACATTGAAACGCCCCTGTTACACTGCAGTGATGTAATTCTCCATTGACAATAGTCATGGACTTGGACCGTCGGATTATCTGCCTGGCCAGGGTTTCATCCTCCGGTAACTCGCCCCGGTTCATATACGCCAAATATGGGACCGTCCAATCCGGGATGATATGAAGAGCCGGCACCAACTGAGCCTCCGGATCTGGAACAGCCAAATCCTCCTCTGCAGAGAGCTTGACCGACGGATTATGTAGCACATCCAGAAAAACGTTGGGTGGAACCGGTTTACGCTGGAAACCCAAGCGACTTAAAGCATCCGCCGCTTTGTTCTTCTGCCGGTCCACATGATCGACCTGATAACCTTTAAAATGACCTGCAACAATGTCCACCTCTCGATGATATGCTGCCATGAGTGGGTCCTTGGAATCCCAAGTACCAGACACTTGTTGAGCCACAAGGTCCGAGTCACTGAAGCACTTAACTCGGCTTAAATTCATCATCTTAGCCATCCGAAGACCATGGAGTAAAGCCTCATATTCAGCTGCATAGTTAGTGCAAGGGAACATTAAACAGAGAACATAACAAAACTTATCACCTCGTGGGGAAGTTAATACGACTCCAGCCCCCGAGCCCTCCAATTGCCTGGACCCGTCGAAGTGAATAGTCCAATAAGTATGATCCGGCTTCTCTTCTGGCGCTTGTAACTCCGTCCAGTCATTGATGAAATCCACCAACGCTTGGGACTTGATTGCCGTCTGAGGCATATATTTTAACCGCAGAGGTCCAAGCTCAATGGCCCACTTGGCAATCCGGCCAGTCACTTCCCTGTTCTGGATTATATCCCCTGTCGGATTTCGGGTTCCGGCAGACCCTTGAGGTTCGAACTCTGGGGTGCGCGCGGAGATTACGCCTCCTACCTACCTGTACCCCTCCGCCTCGCAAAGATCTAAACTACCGGAAGAACAACACAAGAGACACAGGGTTTATACTGGTTCGGGCCACCGATGTGGTGTAATACCCTACTCCAGTGTGGTGGTGTGGTGGATTGCCTCTTGGGCTGATGATGATGAATAATACAAGGAAGAACAGCCTCGCGAGGGTCTGTCTTGTCCGGGGCGAAGAACTACTTAGGAGGAGTTCGGCCGCCCTTCTCTCCCTCTCTCTCTCTCTCTCTCTCTCTCTCTCTCTCTCTCTCTCTCTCTCTCTCTCTCTTTCTCCGATCTGATTGCTGATCGATCCGCCCCTCTACTCTGGGGGTGGCTAGTCCTATTTATAGGAAAATTCCCTGAGCCTCTTCCCAAATATTGAGTGGGAAGGGCGCCAACAATTGGCCATTTTGAAGGGAAACATCTGGTACACTTATCCTGACTAAAGTTGGTCCTCGCCTGCCAAAGGCTCTGGTGCTGACGCTGGCTTGGGCTCCACAATGATTTCTTTCCTTCTGTTGGACCGGTCTTGGTCTCGTTGCACCGAAACGGGTGCCTTTGCTTGATGCTCTCGCCTGCGCTTGCCCCCTTTGCACCAAAGAGGAAAGGAGGACACTGCACGGGCTGGCGCCCGCCTGGCGCCTTTGGTCGTCATGGCTTGCATCACGGGCACCTCGTGAGGTACCCCGCCTTGATCTCTCCGCCTCCTCGCGAGCCAGCCTGATGAGGCCGTGCCTGAGGAAGCTCCATGTCGTCCGCCCCACGAGGCTTGGCCCCTCGCGAGGATCTTGGGTCTGTGTTGAAGAAGATGGGTCGTGCTGGGCCCCCTTTGAGCCACGCCACAGGCCGCAGGCAGGTAAGTCTGGGGACCCCCATTCCCAGAACGCCGACAGTAGCCCCCGGGCCCAAGGCGCGCCCGGACTTGGCCGTGCAGGGAGGCGAAAGGGCAAGGGCGAAGCGCCGCGGGCCCTAACAGCCTGCAGCCTTGGGCGCCGCGTGGCGGTTGATTGGACGTGGGCGTCTTCGCAACCGCGCGAGTTGATAAAGGAGCGGCATCTGCCCAGGCTTTGCTTTTTTCGCTTTCTCCGGTTGCCGCTCAGATCCCCTTTCTTGCGCCTCTCCTTCCTTCCTCCAAATCTCTAGATCTACTTCGACCGCGTGACCTAGGAAGCCATGGTGCCTCGTCAGTCCCCGACCGGAGCTTGGTACTAGTCTGCCTTGGAGGTGCCAAACGTGTCGGAGGCGAGCCTCGCCCGGTTGCGCTGGATGGCGGCGGCGCAGGGCATCGACGGGGCGAAGGTGTTCAAGGCCGGCTCCGCCACCCCTGAGGGCCGAGGGAGCACCTTTTATCCGCTCTTCGTAAGCTCCATTGCTGCTGGCCTGGTGCCTCCCTTCTCCGAGTTCTTCTTCTCTGTCCTCCGCCATTATAAGCTATAGGCTCCGCATCTCCATCCCAACTCCGTCCTTCTCCTGGCAATCTTCTCCTATTACTGTGAGGCTCATGTAGGGGTGCATCCCTCGGTGGCCTTGCTGCACCACTACTTCTCCCTCCAGACCTCTCGCGGTCCTGCTTCCGCGTGCGCGAGCTTCGTCGCGTACGGTGGCGCCATTGCCATTTCGAGCCCCGGGAAAAGGATTGAGGGCTTCAGGAGCAAGTGGGTCTTGGCAGATGCTGGGCGCATCCACCCTCGGCTAATCTTGCCCATGGAGCAACCCACGAGCTCCAGCGATTGGGGTCGAGCGGAGCTCGCGGACCCTCGCGCGAAGCCGGTGTTGGAGAAGATGGATGTGGATCTGAGGCCGGCTAACACGGCGACGGTGAAGCTGACCGGCGCGTCGCTGCTGAGGGAATTCCTGGAGCACCAGCTGTCTCCGCTTCGGCAGTACCCACTTCCGATGTGGAGGCCTCATCCGAGCCCCGCGGCCTTGGCCAGCGAAGATCTGGCTGCGGTGCTCCAATCTCTGGTCGGGGTCAATGTGGCGAGGTTGGAGGGCGCTCCTACGCCCTTGTTCCTCCACGACGACTGGGAGCAGGTGGTGGAGTCCATGCCTGTCTTCAATGGGGACGGGCCCGTGCCCACGGAAGCTCCCGGGGAGTCGGTGGACGTGTCCTTCAAAGACTCCAGCGAAGAGGAGGACGGAGGGGAGCGGGAGAAAGGGCCTGACTCCGAGGCGACTAACGAAGAGTCGAGGGCTCCCCTTTCCCGGTGCAGGTCCCGCGCTCTCCGCCTCTCTCCGAGCGATGACGACGAGGATGATGACGTGCTGGGCGGCGGGAGCTCGCACCTGATCCCGAAGAAGGACAGGACCGGGCTGATCTCCCGCGGGTCTGCCCTGACCCCGGGGCGGTCCGCAGACGCGCCTTCCGCTTCCGAGGTTGACCCTTCCAGCCGGCTTTCGGGCTTCAAATTTGGCCGGAGGCTGCCTGAGCTCACCGACGACGACCCGTAAGCGCTTGACTCTTGTCTTTGTTTCTTGTTCTGCTGCCGAGGCTTGACATCCGCGTCTCTTGGATAGGCTGGCACCTGTAGCAAAGAAGCCGAAGGGGGCTCCTAAGGTTCCTTCTGGGGCAGCGCCTCTGCCCGCGAAGGAAGGTGACCGCGACGCACGGGCCTCTCCTGCCCGGTCGTCCTCGCGAGGCCTGGCTGAGCTGGCCGGGGCGAGCTCAGCCCCCATGGCCCAAGTGACTCTCGAGGTGCCTTTGCCTGCCGCCGCCACCACAGTCGTCGGGGCGCAGCAGGCTCCACCTCAGGATGCTGTGGTCGTGCCGCCGCCTTCTCCTCCTACTCCACCGACTGCGGTCTCTCTGACTCCTCCTGCCGTTCTGGATCGTGTTGCTGCCAAGCTGGACAGGCTCCAGCAGGATCTTCTTGGCGCCGACCCTCGCTTGGTGGCCGGGCGCTTGGTGCTAGCTTCAGGATGGATTCGCTCCGATGCCTCGGTTCGGGCGGCGTTGGTCCAGGCCTAGACGGCCTGCGATGAGGAGAGGCAGGCCGCCCTTGAGGCGAAGGCTGCTCGTGATGCAGCCCTGGGGGAGGCGGCCGACGTCCGTGGTCGCTGCAAGGTGCTGGAGGACGAGCTGCAAGGCCTGCGGGACCAGCTCGCGAAAGAGGCCCGCCTTCGCCAAGAGCAAGAAGAAGGCGTGAAGGCTCGCGAGGCGGCCGTCGAGGGCCGGGAGGCCAAGCTCAAGAAACGCCGCGACCGCCTAGGCGTGCTGGAGCAGGAGTTGGGGGCGAGGAAGGTTGAGCTGGACGACAAGGCTTGGGTTCTTGCCGAGGACCACGTGGCCTTCGCGGAGATGGAGAAGAAGGCTCGCTCCTCGCTGAAGACGCTTTACGAGAGTGTCCTGGAGAGCCCGCTGGCCGGCGCTGAGGACGGCCCCGCCAAGCTGCTTCCCTTGGCCTTGACCCCACAGCCAAGGCCGAGGCGTGTGTCCTGTCTTCTGCAACGCTGACGCGGGTCTTCACCCACATCTACCTTCGCAATCCCAGCATCGACCTCGATAGCCTGCTGGAGCCAGCAAGCGGCGAGCGTGCCGCTGTCGCTGCCGAGGCCGTGAAGGGTCGCGCGGAGGCTCTGCTGGGGAAGTTCCGGGCCTTCAACACCAAGCCGAAGGGAGGCGCTGCCGACCCTACTGCTCCATGAGGCGAACCCACTCCGCGTTGCTTCACCGCCGTCAAGTGATTCCGTTGTGGCTCCTGTCCTGCTTTCAATTCCTGCACATGCACCATGCCTCGGGGAGGCGTTTAAACTTGCGTCTGGCATTGAGATAACAGTGTGGACTGTAATATTTGCTTTTGAACTCCTTGAAATTTTAAGATGGCGCTCCTCTCTCGCCTTTGCTCCCCTTTCTGCTCTACGTCCTCGAGTCCCGGCCCTCGAGCTGGTCTCAACCATCGCTAGTATGCCAGGGCGCGATGCCGTGGACAAGGCCAGAGGGTGAGGGCTGGAGGGCCAGTAGGAGCCCTGAGTCGCGATGCTCAGGCACCCCCCCTTTAACATGCAAGCGGTTCGCGCGGTTGAGAGTGAAGGAGGCTGTCTTTGGAATTTACGCTTTTCCTTCCTACTTGCTTATGTTCTACGCCGGCAGAGCCCGGCCCCGCGTGTACCTCACCCAGCGTTAGCCCCGGCCGGAAACCAGGACGGGACTAAGGAGTGACGGGCTACGTGACAAGTTAGGCTCCTGAGTCGCGATGCTCAGGAGTCCCCCTTGGCGCACGAACAACAAGTAGGGAGGTGAGATGTGGGTGGATCTACCGTTCTACGTCTGCAGAGCCCGGCCCCGTGCATACCTTACCCAGCGTTAGCCTTTCGTAACTAAGGAGTGAGGGGCTACGTGACCAGTTAGGCTCCTGAGTCGCGATGCTCAGGAGTCCCCCTTGACGCTCAAACGGCCTTCGTACCTTGGCTCCGCTTGGGGAGAGACGTGCGACGAACCAGGCCCGGGAGGGCCTGGCTGGGTGGCGTGCGTCTGGTAGTGACCCAGGCGCAGCCCCCGTGCCCAGCCCCTCGCGTGGCACTCTCGGGGGGAGGCGTTGCAATGAGGCTAGACACTGAGCTCTGGGCTCCCTGAGGTTGATGCGGCCCGGGGGCCACCCTCAGTTGTTTATCACGAGCGCGGAGCATAGCGCTTCCGTATGTGTACGGGCATAGCCGCTCCTCGACAGTGTCGTCAGCCAGCGTGGAGCGTGGTGCTTCCACTGGTACGTGGGAGGGGGCTCCCCTCCGGGAGGAGCCCCCGGGGCGTGTACAGCCCCGCCCTGACACGTGGCTGGCACGGTAGGGCCTGGTGAGGTGTATCTGGGCACCCGTGAGCCAGCGCGGGACTCACGGGGCCCTACCGCTAGGCGGGTTGCGCCTGGCACTAGGCCTTATCTTGTGATGTGTTCCTGCAAATTGGGTTAGATGCCTGCACTCTACGTCCTCGGGTCCCGACCCTCGAGCTGGTCTCAGCCGTCGCTGGTATGCTGGGGCGTGATGCCGCGGACAAGGCCAGAGGGTGAGGGCTGGAGAGCCGGTAAGAGCCCTGAGTCGCGATGCTCAGGTACCCCCCCTTTAACGCGCAAGTGGTCGGCATGGAGAAGAAGAGGTGCCGTGGACCGGCATCAAATAATCAAGCATGGTGGGTTGAATGCATAGCCGGAAATAAACGCGAAAGGGATACATGCCGTTGGGTCTGACCCGAGCGACTTGGGGATGATGCAGCCCGAGGGGCGCCCCCAACAAAGTAAGCTAACAACACGAAATAAAAGGGAAACATGCCGCAGGGACGGACCCACGCGGCCTGGGAATAATGCAGCCCTGGGGGGCGCTCCCAGCTGGAAACGAAACTTGAAAGAGGTCACCTAATGATGTTGAGGACGAAGCATTGTTGGTGCAGCAGACTCGGTGGGCTGCGGAAGCCGATCCTCACGAGCCCCCAGGCCCTGGGGCCTCGGGAGGCTCCGGAGGCGCTGGTGGCTCCTCGCGGACCATCTCCATCTCCGCCAGGGCTGCGGAACGCCTGGCCTCTTGAGCTTCCATGATGCCGCTCATGAGGCGCTGGTACGTGGCAGCCGTGTTCGGCAAGCCGTAAGGCATGCGAACGTGGCTGTGGGGTGGACCTTCGCAGCGCCCCACTCGTGAAGGCCAGAGGCGCTCCAGCGAGGCGACTCGATTGAGCCCTGGTATGTCGATGCAGACGCGTAGCCCACCACCCTCGCCTGGATGGGGAGCCACAGCTGGTAAGCGGCGGCCGCCTCTCATGACTCTTGACTCCTGTAGCTCTTGAATGGCCTTGCTGACGAACTCCTGAGGGTATGGCCCCCCTTGCATTACTCCTTCTTGAGGGAAACGTGCTTCAAAACACGCCTCCATGTGGTGCCCAAGCGCCTCCCTCGTGACCTTAGCCAGGTCGGTGGCCCTCCAGGGGAGAGCCCCCGAGCCCTGCCTGAGGAGGGCGCCGGGCGCGCTTTCGTATGCGATGGAAGGAGGTTCCCCCTGGGCAGGCGCGGGCCCTGAGGGGCCTGCCTCCTGAGGGAACGGGCTAGACGATGTCTTCTTCTTCTTCGGGGTGGTCTCGGGGAGCCTCCTGCTTCCGCGATCCAGGTCTTCCAGTGATGCGGCCTGAAAAGCTCGTTCCAGGGAACACACCGCGTCCTTCTCTTCACAGGGAACCGTGATGACTCCGCCACTCCCTGGCATCTTGAGGACGTTGTAGCCGTGGTGAGTCATGGCCGTGAACTTGGCCAGCGCCGAGTACCCAAGGATGGCGTTGTAAAGCAGGCGAATGTGAGCGACGTTGAAGTCGATGAGCTTGGTGCGGTAGTTGTCGCGTGCTCCGAAGGTGACGGGGAGGCGGACCTGCCCGATCGGGACCATGGAGCCGTCAGTGACTCCGGAGAAAGGCTTGGTTGGCTGAAGCTGGTTGTAAGGCACTTGGAGATTGTTGAATGTTTCCATGGACAGGACGTTGAGCCCTACCCCGCCATCGATGAGGGTCCTGGTGACCACCACGTTGCTGATGATTGGGGAACAAAGCATCGGGAGGACTCCGGCTGTGGCCGCACACTTGAGCTGATCCGCTGAGCTGAACGTGATGGCGCACGATGACCACCTGAGAGGGCGTGTGGCTTCGAGCTTGGGGAGGACTGCATTCACTTCGCGGGCGAACTGCTTGAAGATGCGCTGAGAGGCTGGGGCTTGAGCTCCGCCCAGGATGCAGGTGATTGCGCGTGGCTCCTGGAAGCCCCCAGCCCCCTCGTCCTGGTGGCAGTCCTCGTTTCTTCTTAGCTGCCACGGCAGCGGAGGGAGGCCTGCGTTGTCTTGCGGGCGATCCTCGCGAGGCGGATCCCTCCAGTCTCCCACGCGAGGCGGGTCTTGCCAGCGGCCCTCGCGAGGTCGATCGCGCCACCCTTGGCGTGGGCCGCGGTCTTCCTAGCGTCCTGCGTTCCTTCCTCCTCCTCGACCGTAGCCCCAGTCGGCACGATTGGGGCGACGACCGATCCTTCCTTCCCGCACGGCTCGGAGCTCTTGACATTCGTTGGTGTTGTGGGTGTGGAGGTCGTGGTACACACAGTACCGACTGCCCTTGGAAGATTCGGGCTGATCTCTGCCCCGCTTGGTGTCCGGTTCTGCCGCGAGCACGGCAGCCCCCTTAAGCTTCACATCCTTGGCCTTGGACTTCTTCTCTTCTGGGTCTGCGGCAGGCAGCTTTAGGAGGGAGAGACGCCCTTCCTCTTCCCCGGCGCACTTGGTCGCCAAGTTGAACAACTCCAAGGAAGTGCACAGGTCTTCATGCATCGCCAGCTCCTCCTTCATCTTGACGTCGCGCACGCCGTCGGAGAAGGCTGAGATGATGGCCTCCTCGGACACCTTGGTAATCTTGAGGCGTGCGTTGTTGAAGCGCTGGATGTACTTTTGCAGGGTCTCTCCGGGCTGTTGCTTGATGCGGCGCATGTCGCTCATGGCGGGTGGCCGGTCGCGAGTACCTTGGAAGTTGGCGATGAAGCGGGTGCGCATCTCGTCCCAGGAGGAGATCGTGCCTGGGGCTAGGTTCAGGAGCCAGGTGCGGGCCCCGTCCTTGAGCGCCATGGGAAAGCAGTTCGCCATGACCTTCTCATCTCCGTTGGCAGCTTCGATGCCCAACTCATAGAGCTGGAGGAACTCCGCAGGGTCGGCCGTGCCGTCGTAACGAGGAGGTAGGTCTGGCTTGAACTTGCCGGGCCACGCGACGCTGCGCAGCTCGGTGGTGAAGGCACCGCAGCCCGCCGTGGCCACGGGAGGCCCTGGGTGACGGAGAGCTTGGTCTTGCAGGTCCCCGCGCGCTGCAGCTGGGAGCAGCGCGGGGTCTTGATGTGCGAGAGCAGGAGCATGGCCGCGACGTGCTGGAGCAGGGAGCGCCCATGCGTCTTCTTGCGGGCGAGGGACTTCCTGGCAGCTCTGCTCTTGCTGCGCTGGCACCTGGCGGAGCGGGTTCCGCCCAGGGGCCACGCGCCTTGCAGCCGAGGCGTCTTCATGGTGAGGAGGCGGCTGGGGCGCCCCCGGAGCTTCGTCGCCCGCGCGGGGCGGGGTGCGGTGCAGCGGAACGGACGGCGCAGGAGAGCCCCCCGCGGTGCGGACGAGCTCGGCAACGCGATCGAGCCACTCTTTGTAGACGTCATTGACGGGACAGTAGCACAGGAGCTCGTTTGCCGTGATGAGCGCAGCTCGAGCCTCCATGGGTGCGCGGAGCGCGCGGGACGAAGAACCAGCTGGGGTGAGCGAGGTAGTAGCGGTGTGGCCGTCTTGCCGCACGGACGGATGCTGAGACGATGCTTGCTGCTCGTTCCCCGCCGGGCCGGTGGCGGCGTTGATGGCAGGCGACAGGGAACGGCGAGGACACCCGCCGACAGGGGCCGTCTGGGCGATGCGGGAGGCGAGAGCGGCTCGGCACGGGCCCGACGAGCGTCAGACATGGACATGATGGTCGGAGGAGAAACGGGCGGTGGAAGACGAATTCCGGCGCACCCCGACCTGGCGCGCCAAATGTCAGATTTCGGGTTCCGACAGACCCTTGAGGTTCGAACTCTGGGGTGCGCGCGGAGATTACGCCTCCTACCTACCTGTACCCCTCCGCCTCGCAAAGATCTAAACTACCGGAAGAACAACACAAGAGACACAGGGTTTATACTGGTTCGGGCCACCGATGTGGTGTAATACCCTACTCCAGTGTGGTGGTGTGGTGGATTGCCTCTTGGGCTGATGATGATGAATAATACAAGGAAGAACAGCCTCGCGAGGGTCTGTCTTGGCCGGGGCAACGAACTACTTAGGAGGAGTTCGGCCGCCCTTCTCTCTCTCTCTTTCTCTGATCTGATTGCCGATCGATCCGCCCCTCTACTCCGGGGGTGGCTAGTCCTATTTATAGGCAAAGGCCCTGGGCCTCTTCCCAAATATTGAGCGGGAAGGGCGCCAACAATTGGCCATTTTGAAGGGGAACATCTGGTACACTTATCCTGACTAAAGTTGGTCCTCGCCTGCCAAAGGCTCTGGTGGTGACGCTGGCTTGGGCTCCACAATGACTTCCTTCCTTCCGTTGGACTGGTCTTGGTCTCGTTGCACCGACGTACACTTATCCTTTGGTCGTCATGGCTTGCGTCACGGGCACCTCGTGAGGTACCCCGCCTTGATCTCTCCGCCTCCTCGCGAGCCAGCCTGATGAGGCCGTGCCTGAGTAAGCTCCGTGTCGTCCGCCCCGCGAGGCTTGGCCCCTCGCGAGGGTCTTGGGTCTGTGTTGAAGAAGATGGGCCGTGCTGGGCCCCCTTTGAGCCACGCCGCAGGCCGCAGGCAGGCAAGTCTGGGGACCCCCGTTTCCAGAACGCCGACATCCCCCAAGGGAGTAGAGCTGACCACAGTGATGGGATGACCCTGGAAATATTGCTTAAGCTTCCGGCTCACAATAAAAACTCCATACACCAGCTTCTGCCAATGTGGGTACCTTTGCTTGGACTCAATAAGTACCTCACTGATATAATAAACCGACCATTTGTAACACCCCCAGTGTCATGCTACAGTAATCCCCTGTTAATGGTGCCGTGTCATCATGTTACTGTTGCTAATCTTCACTTGATCCAAATCTCAATTCAAATTCAAATCCAATCTAAAGTCAAAAATTCATATTTGTCAGGCATGAAATCTAAAATGTTCGTCATGTGGCAATTATTCTTTTGATAATATTGGTAGTGAACTAACTTTTTCCAAAATGTCTAAGTGCCCTAAACTAGTTAAAACAGTGGCTACAGCATTTAAATTAAATGCTTTTTAAGTTAAAAAAATGCTAAGCTAATGTATTATAATGTTAAGCTTAATGTGGCAGTAGCCTAAGTTATAATATTATGCTAAGTGTAAGTTTTATAAATTATAAAAGTGTTTTGCTTTTTGAAAATAAAAGAAAGCAGAGAAGTTTTAAAAGAAAGCCAGAAACAAAAAAAAATGTGCATAGGCCCACTGCCCCTGGGCCTAGACCACCCCCCGGCTCAGCTAAGCCTCAGGCCAGCCAGGCCGGCCCACCCCGTTGCCTCCTTATTCCCTACCACTCCCGTGACCTAAACCGCTACCCTCACTCCCCACTCGCTCCTCCCACGACTCCCTCTCCTCCAAGTTCTAGATCGGGGGCGCTCGCCCCCCGACAACCGCGTCGCCCGCCATCGCGCTGACTCCGCCGCCACACCGCCGACGCCGCCCGGTGCTGCCCCGCCGTCACCGGCGCCCGCCTCCTCAACCCTCCCTCCTGCATGGATCAGGTCGGGGGAAATCGACGCCCCCGATGCCCTGCGCCCGCGCCGATCCCATACCCCGTCGTCACCATCCCCACCGGTCGACGGCGTTCGCTTCCTCGACCCCTTCCCCGACGAGCTCCACCACGCCTCGCTACCCCTCTTCCCATAAACGTACGGTGAGGCCTCCCCCTTGGCCTCTCCTCCTCCCTCGCACGTCACGGCACCGTCCGCGCCTAGCCGCGGCCCCGCACAGCGGTCGCCGCGCCCGACAGCGTGCACCTCGCGCCCCTCGCGCGTCCAGGCCACGCGCCTCCCTTCCGCTCCCTGCTGCTATGCTGCGCCTGCAGCCGTCCGTAGCTTGTCCCGACCGCTCCCACCTATGGCCACCACCACTCTGCCCGCGCCTGCCACTGCCCTCGCCGCTCGGCTACGCCCACCGCCGCTCCATGTTGCGCACCGCATCCACCGCCCATGACCACGCCCGCTTCCGTTGCTGCTCCACCCCCGCCGCATCCGCGCCGCTATGGCCCCGCCCCCGTCGACTGTTTCGGCCGGACCCCAGGTCACTGCCGTCGAGGCCCTGCCCTTCCCCTGCGTGCGTTGTTGTGCAGGCGGGAGGTGGCCAGATGGGTCTCTGACCACCAGGCCCCACGCCCCTGTTTTAAAAAAAGAAAAAGAAATGTTAATAAAAATAAAATTAAGTACTAAAATAATTAATTAATTTTTTAGTGGTTCAATTAATTAACTTAATTAATTTTGACTAATTAACTAATTAGCTAATTAGTTAGTGAGAGGACTGTATGGCAGTGGGGCCGCACCCCTAGTTAGCTTAATTTAAACCCCCCTTTTTAAAATATGTGACACTGACAGATGGGCCCCATTGACCATGTTGACTGGTCAACTTTGAGCCAGTCAACGCTGACTGTATAGCTGACTAGGCACTTACCGGCCCCACACGTCAGGGTTGACCATGGTCAACTCAGCTGACTGATGACGTCATGATGATGTCAAGATGGTGCAATGACCTTATTTTTAATTTAATAATAAATCTAGGATATTGCTTAAACTTCAGAAATTAATAGAAAATAAACCATAACTCGGATGAAAATGTTTTCTACATGAAAGTTGCTCAGAACGACGAGGCGAATTTGAATACGCCCTCCGTTCGTCTATCACACGTCCCTAGCATAACAAACATTAAACTTTCCCCCTCCGGTTCATCTGTCTGACAAACGTCCGGAACCGGGAAAACTTTACCGGATGTTATCCTCCTTCGCCAGTATCGCCTAGCGCTGCGTTAGAACACCTCTAGCACCGCTTATTGTCTTGTTATGCACATGTTTGCGTCTACTTACTGTTTCTTCCCCCTCTTCTTCTTCGGTAGACCACGAGACCGCTGCTGATGCCCCTGTGATCGACTACGTCGACGATGACCCCTCCTTGCCAGAGCAACCAGGCAAGCCCCCCCTTTTGATCATCCCGATAACGCCCATTCCATTCTCCCATGCTTGCATTAGATTTTGCTGCTGTTATTGTTTGCTCCTATTCTGATGCATAGCCTGCTTTTTGTAACCTGCTTATTGTTACCTACCTGCTTATCCTAAACTGCTTAGTATAGGTTGGTTAGTGATCCATCAGTGACCCCCACCTTGTCCTTGTTGCCCCTGCTTCATCATTGAAGACCCGATCAACGGGATCGAAGACTAGGCCCCGGCACCGCACATCACTTCCCCCTTAGTTGCTCGACACTACTGGGTTACTATCGAGTGTCGAGGGTGAGACCTCTACAACACTTCTGATGTTAACCCTGTAGTGTAGCTATTTGGTCGTGGTCATCGAGGGTGATTCCGCCTTAACCACTTCCGATACGACTCTGTCGTGCAACCCCTCAAGTGTGAACCTCGGGGGCGATTCCTCTTACGTTCACCTTGATGATTACATCTAGTGGGATTCACCGGGGGTGATTCCTCGGGTTTTCCCCTTGATGTTTGGCCACACATTTACTATGGTTACTATGAATTTACACTGAACCATATTACTAAAGACGGGTCGGCCCTGAGGGGTACCCGCGCTAGCTTAATTGCGAGTGATGTGGAGACTGGTTGACCTGGAGGGTGCCCGCGAGATAATTACGAGGCGTGGCCGGGCATTCCTAGCCCTTGCCGCAAGTCCTCGAGACGAGGCAACGGGGTCACATCTTTCGTTAGTCTCTGCTTGTTACCGCGCGTTCCTAATCCACTACGGTTTGGATATTTGATCCAAGGGGCATCTGGCCTGATAGCACTAACCATCACCTGCGCATAGTATGGGCGTTCTGCGCCGTATGCATCAGCCGAAGCTTAATAGATGTCAGCGACTAAGCGGCTCACGCCGGGTTGGATTGGTAAGCTCCTGCCTTTTTAGGGAGGTAGCTAGGTCTGCTCACCGGCCACGTACGCAACGTGCAGGAATTCCCGGGGAGATGGCCCATGACCCCTGGGGCATAGGTTTAGTCCGGCGTGCTGACCTCTCTATTAAGCCTAGGTCGGGTTGCGGCGTATTGTTTGGCCGAGGCCGGGCATGACCTAGGAAAGTGTGTCCGACCGGAGTTAAGCGAGCGTGGTGGGTAAGTTGGTGCACCCCTGCAGGGAAGAAAACATCTATCGATAGCCTGTTCTACGGTAACGGACACTTGGAGTTGTATCCCGATCGATACAACTAGAACTGGATACCTGAGATGAGAAATGGATAAGAGGATTGGAGTGTGATGATATCTGGATAGTATGGCTCTGGGATTGCTTTCTCGCAGGGAGTCGAGAAAGGATCTCTGGCCGAGGTTGATAACACTACTACTACTTTACTTTATGATACTCTACTCCCTTCTGTTGCTGCAAGATGGTGGTTTCCAGAAGATGCTAGTCTTCGATAGGACTTGGTTCTCTCCTCTATTCTGGCATTTCTGCAGCCCAGTCCACATATACATCCTTCCTTTGATAATGTTGCATATGTAGTGTAGATCCTTGCTTGTGAGTACTTTGGATGAGTACTCACGGTTGCTTTGCTCTGCCTTTTCCCCCTTTCTTCTTCTTTCCAGTTGATGCAACCAGATGTCGGAGCCCAGGAGCCAGATGCCACCGTCGATGCCTACTACTACGTGGGGACCGCCGACAACCAGGAGTAGTTAGGAGGCTCCTAGGCAGGAGGCCTTGCCTTTTCGATCGTTGCTACTTTTGTGCTAGCCTTCTTAAGGAAAACTTGTCTAACTTATGTCTGTACTCAGGTATTGTTGCTTCCACTGACTCTTGTGTATTCGAGCTTATGTATTCAAGCCATCGAGGCCCCTAGCTTTTAATATAAAGCTTGTATTATTTTAATTTGTGTCTAGAGTTGTGTTGTGATATCTTCCCATGAGTCCTTGATCTTGATCGTACACATTTGCATGTATGATTAGTGTACAATTGAATCGAGGGCGTCACAAGTTGGTATCAGATCCTACTGCCTGTAGGTAGCCCCCCTTCCAACTCCTTGGCCGAAGTTGTTTCTAGTCATCCAAAACTGTTTTACTAACTTGGCTGTCTAGCTCACGGGCCCACGTCGCTGATGGGTGGTATTAGGATCTTTTATTCCTCGTCTATACTCTGGGGCTCTGATCTCTCTTCTATTCAGGTTAAATGATTTTACTAAATCTGACTCTAGGTTCTCGTAACTACTTCCTCCCGGAGAGCCCTTATTACAAATGATCGCCTGCTGCACCAGAAGGTTCGGAAGATGCTATTCGTTGTTTTCCCGAGACGCTTGTGCCGACCGCCTTTGCAAATTCCCTACCACTATCATATCCGTATGGATAACTGCATACACTTGCCTACATTCAACCCCATTGATCTTGTTATTACAATATGCCCCGAACTGCTCTCCGTCGTTCCGAGAATCCTTTGAACTTATTGCCTTGCAGTTCTTTACCACATGAATATCCCTATGGATAATTCCTCGCACTTACTGAGTATCCGCTCATCCCCAGTTGTCCGTATGTTTCACAAAGTCTTTGAAATACCATTCGATCTCCCGAAAATCCTGAGCAGCCTATTGCTCTTGAAATTCTTGCTTGCCTGCATTATGGTTAATCCTATAAGTCTCGTAATCTTATTGACATCCCTTATCATTATCATTTTGAGTCCATTGATTCAACATGTGTGTGAAGGCATGCAACCATCAATTGATCCTTCTAAATTATCATTCCGGCTCAGACGTCATTTTGAACATGAGCTGGTTCTCGACCACTCTATTTGTCATCGATTGTGCCCCTAGGTCTATTCTACTTATCCATCCTTGATCATAGCGTCTTCTTCTGATCCCCCGAATTGGAAATCATAATTCCTTTGCATTTAATCTTTGGAATTATCAGATATTTCCAAAATCCAATGCCTCTTCATTATTTCTTCTTCTGATTGAATATCGATACTCACATCAACTCCGTTGTGGATCGCCAGATCCATTATTGGACTATCATCCGATAGTGTCCTTCATATTCAAAGAACCTCGTGAAGTTCTTTCCCAAATACATAATGCCTTTGGTAATTGTATCCTCTCCTTTTGTCAACCATGCTCTGCTTTCGAGATTGTGTTGTTTACTTCTGAAGTTTGTGGAATAGGTTCCTAAGATGCCCCTATGGGTTGAACCTATGCCTCCCATAATCCGTTTGAACCCGAGAGTTTAAACAAGTATTACTCTTCTGGTGTTTTGCCAGATAACACTTCAACACTACAACTTCATTGAGCACGAGAAGTGAATGAAAGGTTATGCATTGGAGAAGTGGGAGTCGACCTTGAACTTTGTGTCCATGCCCATGGACCTAATGTGGATCTTATCATGGAAGCTTCTTGTGATATAATAATCCCCTTATTATTAGTTCTCACGGTATCTATGTTTCGTCTTTTGCAACCGTGGTTCTGACCATGATTGTTCCCCCTTTTAATTCCATTTCTCGACCAAGTTAAAGCACTTGTCTTCTACAGATAAATTCATCTCCGCAACCTCTATTTTGACCTTCCTTCGAGTATTACCCTCCGGTACCTAGAGAATATCAAAGAACTGTGTTGCCTCCTATGAGTCTTCATCTAGTATTGCTTCTCACCAATTTCAGATTTCCCCCAGAATCTGAGTTATTAATCACTCGAGGACACCGATAAGTGAATCAGTTGAATCAATTCCACACTCTAATTCTATAACTCTAATTAATTTTCATTACTTACGAGTTTAATAATCCTTCAAGTCATTCCTAGCCTGATCGGCTATATCATCATCGTGCTAAATTTTAACTGTGCAACCTGGTCCTTCTTTCCGGAGCACAATTTTCGACGATGAGCTAAGCCTACATCGGTCTTCCTTGTCATATTTTTCGCCTTGAACAACAAGCTTGTTTTCGAGTTTGTGTTGTACACGTGGTTCCAATAACCTTTCGCTTCATCATTCCTTTGACTTGATGTCATCGCCGATTGATTACATCTTCATGAAATCTCTCGACAAATGTGTCGTGATCATCATCAACATTCTGAGCTCTTCCAGGATATCGATTGAATTCATGATGAGAAGTACCATCCTTGCCCCTCGATGATTTCTGTTATCATCGACAACATTCTTGCCTCCCCCAACACGAATTTGTTCATATAAATTTTGGTAATATATCCTTTTTTTACATGTCGGTGGATTGTTGCTGAGCCCGTCAGCCACACCCTCATCTTTCCTTGCTGAAATTGTATGACTTATTTTCTAAGTTGTTTCCACGGGATCCTTTGTGTATCCGAAGTCCGACCTTTCCCTGATGACCATGTCAACACTATCCCGAAGAATGTGTGTGGTACTCCGATCATCAACAAGAACATTGGGAGCGCAATGCTAACTGTTCTTGATCAATTATCCAAACACCGTTGTATCAGTAAACCTCATAAGTTCCTTGCCCCTTTATCTATACAGTTTAATACTTGGAGTCCAATCATGCTCTGCCTTTCCTTGGGAAAGTTATACTCTAATACTTGGGTATAAACATCTTTCCTTTCCATTGGTCTGATTATCATAATAATCACATTTTCCTTTCCATTGTTTTGTTTAACCTTTCTTGTAATCAAACTTGTCTGAGCAGAGATAATTCCCTGCTTATGTAAACACCTCGGTGTACAAGCTCTGTCAATAAAACCTTGTTACTATTGTTTATGACATTCAGGTAACCGCCGATGGACGAGAACTTTGCCTATTGGTTCGCCCCGTTTCAACGAGCAGGAAAATGGTTCTCTTCGTCCCATGCCCTTGGTACCAAACGTTGTTGCCAACATAACTGACAGGCTATCCTCTGACCTGCTTTGCTATCATGACTATTCAAGATGTTAGCGCCTTCCTGCTTTTAACCCACATGGTGGGCCCATAACCCATAGTTCCACAGGATCGGAACCTGACTCTCCTGTATATCTTTGATTCTAAAATATTCTTGCATTTGGCTTCATATCATGTCACGAGCCACCTTTTGAGAGATGATCTATTCCCGATGCTCTGAACCCCTTTCTCACACTCTGTTCAGGTATCAATCGTTTATCCATTCGCTTGAAACTTCCTATTGTACCTTCATACTTTGCTCTAGGTGTTTTGTTAAGTTTCAACTCGAGAGATATTTCTACCTCATTCCCTGAATTGTTCACCAGATAATCAACCCTATAAGGGTCAGTTCTCCCGAAGTTGCTCTTTACTTCCCCACTTAAATCTCGGGACGAGATTTCTTGTAGTGGAGGAGATTTGTAACACCCCCAGTGTCATGCTACAGTAATCCCCTGTTAATGGTGCCATGTCATCATGTTACTGTTGCTAATCTTCACTTGATCCAAATCACAATTCAAATTAAAATCCAATCTAAAGTCAAAAAATCATATTTGTCAGACATGAAATCTAAAATGTTCGTCATGTGGAAATTATTCTTTTGATAATATTGGCAGTGAACTAACTTTTTCCAAAATGTCTAAGTGCCCTAAACTAGTTAAAACAGTCCCTAAAACATTTAAATTAAATGCTTTTTAAGTTTACAAAAATGCTAAGCTAATGTATTATAATGTTAAGCTTAATGTGGCAGTAGCCTAAGTTATACTATTATGCTAAGTGTAAGTTTTATAAATTATAAAACTGTTTTGCTTTTTGAAAATAAAAGAAAGCAGGAAGTTTTAAAAGAAAGCCAGAAACAAAAAAATACATGTGAAAAGGCCCACTGCCCCTGGGCCTAGACCACCCCCCCGGCCCAGCTAAGCCTCAGGCCAGCCAGGACGGCCCACCCCGTTGCCTCCTTATCCCCTCCACTCCCGTGACCTAAACCGCTACCCTCACTCCCCACTCGCTCCTCCCACGACCCCCTCTACTCCACGTTCTGGATCAGGGGTGCTTGCCCCCGACAACCGTGTCGCCCGCTGTCGCGCCGTCTCCGCCGCCACACCGCCGACGCCGCCCGGCGCTGCCCCGCCGTCACCGGCGCCCGCCTCCTCAACCCTCCCTCCTGCATGGATCTGGTCGGGGGCAATCGACGCCCCCGATGCCATGCGCCCGCGCCGATTCCATACCCCGTCGTCACCATCCCCACCCATTGACAGTGTTCGCCTCCTCGACCCCTTCCCCGACGAGCTCCACCACGCCTCACCACCCCCCTTCCCATCAATGTACGGTGAGGCCTCCCCCTCGGCCTCTCCTCCTCCCTCGCACATCACGGCACCGTCCGCACCTAGCCGCGGCCCCGCACAGCGGTCGCCATGCCCGACAGCGTGCACCGCGCGCCCCTCGCGCGTCCAGGCCACGCGCCTCCCCCCGCTCCCTGCTGCTACGCTGCGCCTGCAGCCGTCTGTAGCTCGTCCCGACCGCTCCCGTCTATGGCCCCCACCACTCTGCCCGCGCCTGCCATCGCCCTCGCCGCTCGGCTACGCCCACCGCCGCTCCGCGTTGCGCGCCGCATCCACCGCCCATGACCACGCCCGCTTCCGTTGCTGCTCCGCCCCCGCCGGTGTCGCGCGCCGCCGACCGTTTTGGCCGGACCCCAGGTCACTGCCGTCGAGGCCCTGCCCCTCCCCTGCGTGCGTTGTTGTGCAGGCGGGAGGTGGCCAGATGGGTCTCTGACCACCAGGCCCCACGCCCGTGTCTTAAAAAAACAAAATAGAAATGTTAATAAAAATAAAATTAAGTACTAAAATAATTAAGTAATTAATTAATTAGTGGTTCAGTTAATTAACTTAATTAATTTTGACTAATTAACTAATTAGCTAATTAGATAGTCAGAGGACTGTGACAGTGGGGCCCCACCCCTAGTTAGCTTAATTTAAACCCCCCTTTTTAAAATATGTGACACTGACAGATGGGCCCCATTGACCCTGTTGACTGGTCGACTTTGACCGAGTCAACGCTGTCTGTACTGCTGACTGGGCACTGACCGGCCCCACACGTCAGGGTTGACCATGGTCAACTCAGCTGACTGATGACGTCATGCTGGTGCAATAACCCTATTTTTAGTTTAATAATAAATCTAGGATATTGCTTAAACTTCAGAAATTAATAGAAAATAAACCGTAACTCGGATGAAAATGTTTTCTACATGAAAGTTGCTCAGAACGACGAGGCGAATTTGAATACGCCCTCCGTTCGTCTATCACACGTCCCTAGCATAACAAACGTTGAACTTTTGCCCTCCGGTTCATTTGTCTGACAGACGTCCGGAACCGGGAAAACTTTCCCGGATGTTATCCTCCTTCGCTAGTATCGCCTAGTGCTGCGTTAGAACACCTCTAGCACCGCTTATTGTCTTGTTATGCTTATATTTGCGTATATTTACTGTTTCTTCCCCCTCTTCTTCTTCTGTAGACCTCGAGACCGCTGCTGATGCACCTGTGATCGACTACGTCGTCGATGACCCCTCTTTGCCAGAGCAACCAGGCAAGCCCCCGATTTTGATCATCCCGGTATCGCCCATTCCATTCTCTCATGCTTGCATTAGATTTTGCTACTGTTATTGTTTGCTCCTATTCTCATGCGTAGCCTGCTTTTTGTAACCTGCTTATTGTTACCTACCTGCTTATCCTAAACTACTTAGTATAGGTTGGTTAGTGATCCATCAGTGACCCCCACCTTGTCCTTCTTGCCCCTGCTTCATCATTGAAGACCCGATCAATGGGATCAAAGACCAGGCCCCGGCACCGCACATCACGTCCCCCTTAGTTGCACGACACTACTAGGTTACTATCGAGTGCCGAGGGTGAGACCTCTACAACACTTCTGATGTTAAACCTGTAGTGTAGCTATTTGGTCGTGGTCATCGAGGGTGATTCCGCCTCAACCACTTCTGATACGACTCTGTTGTGCAACCCCTCAAGTGTGAACCTCGGGGGTGATTCCTGTTATGTTCACCTTGATGATTACATCTAGTGGGATTCACCGGGGGTGATTCCTCGGGTTTTCCCCTTGATGTTTGGCCACACAGTTACTATGGTTACTATGACTTTACACTGAACCATGTTACTAAAGACGGGTCGGCCCTGAGGGGTACCCGCGCGAGCTTAATTGTGAGTGATGTGGAGACGGGTTGACCTGGAGGGTGCCCGCGAGATAATTACGAGGCGTGGCCGGGCATTCCTAGCCCTTGCCGCAAGTCCTCAAGACTGGGCAATGGGGTCACATCTTTCGTGAGTCTCTGCTTGTTACCGCGCGTTCCTAATCCACTATGATTTGGATATTTGATCCGAGGGGCCTCTGGCTTGATAGCACTAACCATCACGTGGGCATAGTATGGGCGTTCTGCGTCGTATGCATCAGCCGAAGCTTAATAGACGTCAGCGACTGAGCGGCGCATGCCGGGTTGGACTGGTAAGCTCTTGCCTTTCTAGGTAGGTAGCTAGGTCTGCTCACCGGCCGCGTATGCAACATGCAGGGGTTCCTTGGGAGATGGCCCATGACCCCTGGGGGCATAGGTTTAGTCCGGCGTGCTGACCTCTCTATTAGGCCTAGGTCGGGTTGCGGCGTATTGTTTGGCCGAGGCCGGGCATGACCTAGGAAAGTATGTCCGGCCGGAGTTAAGCGAGCGTGGTGGGTAAGTTGGTGCACCCCTGCAGGGAAGAAAACATCTATCGATAGCCTGTCCTATGGTAACGGACACTTGGAGTTGTATCCCGATCGATACAACTAGAACTGGATACCTGAGATGAGAAATGGATATGAGGATTGGAGTGTGATGATAACTGGATAGTATGGCTCTGGGATTGCTTTCTCGCAGGGAGTCGAGAAAGGATCTCTGGCCGAGGTTGATAACACTACTACTACTTTACTTTATGCTACTCTACTCCCTTCTGTTGCTGCAAGATGGTGGTTTCCAGAAGATGCTAGTCTTCGATAGGACTAGGTTCTCTCCTCTATTCTGGCATTTCTGCAGCCCAGTCCTCATATACAGCCTTCCTTTGATAATGTTGCATATGTAGTGTAGATCCTTGCTTGCGAGTACTTTGGATGAGTACTCACGGTTGCTTTGCTCCCCCTTTTCCCCCTTTCTTCTTCTTTCTGGTTGATGCAACCAGATGTCGGAGCCCAGGAGCCAGATGCCACCGTCGATGCCTACTACTACGTGGGGACCGCCGACAACTAGGAGTAGTTAGGAGGCTCCCAGGTAGGAGGCCTTGCCTTTTCGATCGTTGCTACTTTTGTGCTAGCCTTCTTAAGGAAAACTTGTCTAAGTTATGTCTGTACTCAGATATTGTTGCTTCCGCTGACTTGTGTATTCGAGCTTATGTATTCGAGCCCTCAAGGCCCCTGGCTTGTAATATAAACCTTGTATTATCTTAATTTGTGTCTAGAGTTGTGTTGTGATATCTTCCCGTGAGTCGTTGATCTTGATCGTACACATTTGCGTGTATGATTAGTGTACGATCGAATCGAGGGCGTCACACTGGAGTAGGGTATTACACCTTAATGGTGGCCCGAACCAGTATAAATCTTGTGTCTTTCTGTGTTGTGAGTTCGTCGAGTTCGTCCACGAGATCTTAGTGAGTTAGGGCGTGGATCAGTAGGAGGGAAAGACTTCGCGCGCACCCCAGAGTTTGAACCTTAAGGGTTTTGCCGGAACCCCACATCTGACAATTGGCGCGCCAGGTAGGGGTGCGCCGTAGCTTCCCTTCCGTCGATTCGTCGCTCCAACATCTCCATGGCGGACGCTCGCCGCGCTCGAGCTGAGCGCCGGGCTCCCTCACCGCCCGAGTTGCTCAGACGGCTCCTGTAGGCGGGCCACCTCGTCGTTCTCTGTCTCCTGCCGCTAACACAGCCACCAGCCCGGCCGGTTCTCCGTCTCCCGCTGCTAACATAGCCACGAGCAGCAAGTGTCCTTGCTGCACCCATCGGTGCGGCAGGACGGCCGCACCGCCACTCCGTCGCTGACCCCGGCCGGTTCCTCGTCCCATGCATGCCGCGCTCCCATGGAGGCACGGGCTGCACTCCTCGCCACGAACGAGCTCTTGCGCTACCGCCCGGTTGACGACCTCTACGAGGAGTAGCTCGACCACGTCGCCGAGCTCGTCCGCGCCGCAGGGGGCTCCCCGTCGCAATCCCTCTCTCTGCATCACCCTCCGCCAGCCACAGGTGACGTGGCTCATGGCACGCCTCCACCACATCTGCCCCAAGACTCTGCCTTGGCGCCAAGGCGCGCGGCCCCACGGTGTGATCCGCCACGTCCGGTGCCCGCGCACGAAGAGAGAAGCTGCTGCCAAGAAATCTCTCGGCCGCGAGAGGCTGCACCCGCGCTCCCCGCGCCACCTCGTCAAGACCGTGCACCGCCTGCAGCGGCGCCGTGCGGACCTCATCAAGACCAAGCTCCACCTCCGAGGCGGGCCCCGACAACCACGGTCGGCTGTCGCGCCTTCACCCACTGAACTGCGTAGCGTTGCCTAGCCAGGCATGTTCAAGCCGGATCTGCCTCCTCGCTACGACGGCACCTCCGATACCGCAGAGTTCCTGCAGCTCTACGAGCTGAGCATTGAAGCGGCCAATGGCGACGAGAAAGTCATGGCGAACCGGTTCCCTATGGCTCTCAAGGATGGTGCCCGCTCCTGGCTCCTGAACCTGCAGCATGGCTCGATCTCCTCCTGGGATGAGATGCGCGACCGCTTCGTCGCCAACTTCCAGGGCACCCCCGACCGCCCGCCGGCCGCGGGTGACCTGCGCCGCATCAAGCAACAACCAAGAGAGACCCTCTAGAAGTATTTCCAGCGCTTCAACAACACTCGCCTCAAGATCCCCAAGGTCATGGACGAGGCCATCATCTCCGTGTTCTCAGATGGTGTCCGTGACGTCAAGATGAAGGAAGAGCTTGGTATCCACAAGGAGTTGTGCACATCTCAGGAGCTGTTCAACTTGGCGACCAAGTGCGCAAGAGCTGAGGAGGGGCGCCTTTCCCTCCTCGAGCTGCCAGCTGCGGCTGCAGAGGAGAAGAAGGCCAAGGCCAAGGACGTGAAGCGCAAGGAGGCAGCTCTGCTCGCAGCGGAGCCGGACACCAAGCGGGGCAGGGATCAGCCCGAATCGTCCAAGGGCAACCGACAGTTATGCGCCTTCCACAACCTGAACACCCACAACACCAGTGACTGTCAAGAGCTCAGAGCCATCCGCGAAGGACACTTCGGTCGACGCCCCGAGCGTAGCGACCGGGGCTACGGCCATGGAGGAGGTCGTGGACGCGGACGCTGGGACGACCGTGGTCCGCGCTAGGAGTGGCGCTACAGGCCTCGCGAGGACCGCTGGCAGGACCATCCTCGCGAGGGCGCCTGGAGGGACCAGCCTCGTGAGGATCGCCCCCAGGGCAACGCCGGTCTTCCCCCGCTGCCGCCACCAAGAAGGAAAGACGATCACCATCAGGATGAGGGGGCTGGGGGCTTCCAGGAGCTGCGTGCAATTGCCTGCATCTTGGGCGGCGCGCAGGCCCCAGCCTCTCAACGCACTTCAAACAGTTCGCTCCTGAAGTGAATGCGGTGCTCCCCAAGCTCGAGGCCACGTGCCCACTCAGGTGGTTCCAATGCGCCATCACTTTCAACTCGGCAGATCAGCTCAAGTGCGCGGCCACCGCTGGCGCTCTCCCGATGCTTTGTTCACCAGTCATCAGCAATGTGCAAGTTACCAAGACCCTCATCGACGGCGGTGCAGGGCTCAATGTCCTGTCCGTCGACACGTTCGACAACCTCCAAGTGCCATATGAGCAGCTTCAGCCTACCAGGCCTTTCTCAGGAGTGACCGATGGCTCCACTACACCGATAGGGCAGGTCTGCCTGCCTGTCACCTTCGGGGAGCGCAAGAACTACCGCACCGAGCTCATCGACTTCGATGTCGCGCACATTCACCTGCCGTACAACGCCATCCTCAGGCATCCAGCCCTGGCCAAGTTCATGGCAGTCACCCATCACGGCTACATCATCCTCAAGATGCCGGGAAGCGGCGGAATCATCACGGTCCCATCTGAAGAGAGAGATTCAGTGTGCTCCCTCGAGCGCGCCTTCCAAGCTGCAGCAATCAACGACCCCGACAACAAAAGCGAGGGCCCTCTTGAGGCCCTCCCCAAGAAGAAGAAGAAGCTGCGCCGAGTAGGATCTCAGGAGGGCGGCGACGTAGCTGGAGCCTCATCAGGATCAGCGCCCACTTTAGGGGCGCCTCCCTCCATCGCATAGGAAGGCGCGCCCGGCGCCCTCCTCGTGCAGGGCTCACGGCCTCTCTTCTAGAGGGCCTCATACCTTGCCAACCTCACGAGGGAGGCGCTTGGGCACCACTTGGAGGCGTGCTTCGCGGCACGTTTCCCTCAGGAGAACACAGGGCAAGGAGTGCCCACCACTCAGGAGTTCATCACCAAGACCACTCAGGAATTGCAAGACGCAAGGGCCATGCGCGGCGACAGCCGCTCACCAGGCACAGCTCCCCATCCAGACAAGGATGCCGAGCTGCGCGTCTGCACTGACGTCCTAGGGCTCAACAGGGCCGCTTCTCAGGAGCACTTCCGGCCTTCGCGCGTGGGCCATTGTGAGCGTCCGCCGCACAGCTACGTTCGCATGCCCTTCGGCTTGCCAAGCGTGGCGTTAGCTTATCAGTGCAACATGCGGCGCATCATGGCGGCTCAGGAGGCCAGGTACCACGCCGTCTTGGAAGAAATGGAGACGGTCTTCAAGGAACCTCCTGAGCCCCCAGAGCCTCCCGAGGCTCAGGGCCCTGGTGGCTCGTGAGGAGCCATTCCTTCGACGCACGCCCTCAGCTGCACCAACTCTACCTCATCTCCATTACCAGGTGACATTTTCCAAGCTTGTTTAGCTGGGAGCGCCCCTCGGGCTGCATTATTCCCATGCCGCATTGGTCTGACCCTGTGGCATGTATCCCTTTGCTTATGTCTTAGCTTACCTTGCTGGGGGCGCCCATCGGGACGCATCATCCCCAAGCCGCTCGGGCTGGACCCAGTGGCATGTATCTTCCTGCATTTACCCAAGCTGATTTGCCTTCCATGCTTAACCTGCCTACGGTTATCACCTGCTCGATCGTCGCCTCCCACGGGGCCCGCTCACATTGGCACGGCGCTGGTGCATGGGTCCGTCCCTGCCACGTCGACAAACCTGAGCGGTCGAGCTCTGGCTCACGGCATGTCCTGCGCACGTCACCTCACCAGGCCCTCAGTGCCCTCGCCTCTTCGCGGAACAACCAGCGGCAGGCTGGCAGCTATAATGGCAAACCGTGTTTCTTCTTGTGCCTATTCACAGGGATCCCATGGGGAGGATAGCAGGCGGCACCGAGAGTCTCCTTTTCTCTCGTGCAATTCGCTTGTGCGTTGAAAGGGGGGCTCCTGAGCATCGGGACTCAGGAGCTCTTACTGGCTCTCCAGCCCTCACCCCCTAGCCTTGACCACGGCATCACGACCTAGCATACCAGCGGCAGTTGAGCTTGCTCGAGGGCCGGGACCTGAGGACGTAGAGCACTAAGGAGAGCATGGGAGGAGGGAAACTCGTATGGGCCGACCTAGCTATACGGCACAAGCTGGCGCGCAGGCCTAGCGCACCACCAGGAATCGCCACAGAATCGACAAGATAAGTCCCGCTCTCGGATTGGCTAATTGTTGGGGCCTAAGGGTGACCCTCGCCGCAGCCCCGTTGCGGCCACGTCAACTCTCTTTCTTGCCTTGCCATGGCTGCTTGAGCGCTAAGGGGGACCTCCTGAGCATCATGCCTCAGGGGCTCTTACTTGACCTCGGGCTGCACACCTCCTGGCCTTGACCACGGCATGCGACCTGGCATACCAGCGACGGCTGTAGCCTGCCTGGGGACCGGGACCTGTCAGCGTAGAGCAACAAGCTATCGCGAGGGAAGAAAGGGGGGACCGAGCCTTAACAGGACATGCGTTCACCAAATTTTCATAACAGGGAAGATGAGCGGGAAAAACATTACAGACCCTTTACACGCCCCGCGGTGTACTTCATGATTCTTCACAGGGAAAAAAAGCTAGAACTAAGAGGGATCCTATCTACACCCTCCCGTGGCGGACGCCATCACCAACAGTGGGCCATGGGAGGCCGGCGCCAACCCCATCCAGATCAGCGGCGGCGACGGCCGAACGCCGCGGCTCTGCTCCGAGTGCGGCGAGAGCTCGGGGGCACGTAGCTGTCGCCGCTCGTCTCCAGAGTCTCGTAGAGCTTAGGAGACCTACTGGACTCCCAAGGGCTGCTACTGGAGTGGCCGCGAGCGGAGCACGCGTCAGCCTGACGCTCCTCTCCGGAGTAGCACTCCAGGCGGCGGCCCTCCGCATCAAAGACCTTGAAGAAGAGGGTGGGGGCGCCGTCGTACTCGAAGTGGATCGCGAGGGCGCCCCTCACACGGCAGACCCGCGCGACCGCGCCCCAGCCGCGAGTCATGAAGATCTTGCCAGTGGGGACCGCTTCGATCTCTGCTTCGGTCGCTGGAGTGTCACAGTCAGCGTGCTGCAACCAGAGCTCGAGAGGCCCCCTCGGGGGCATCACGTCGGAGAAGAACCGCGGGAAGCGGATCCAAGAGCTTGGAGGCATCGACGCCCATAGCACAAGCTCGCGCGAGGAGTCCGCGGTGTGGATTCCTGGGGCGACAGCGCGTGTCGCCGTGGCGCGGCGACCACGGGCGCGGCACGGGTGACGCTGCTCGTTGCTCCGTCCTCCTGAGCCCTCGGCACGGCGTACAAGGGTAGAGGATACCCTAGAGGAGGCCGCTCGCACCAAGGCCTCGTCACCACCTGCATCGCCGCTTCATCACGGCGGTGGACCGACCTCTTCTTCGGCGGAAGTGGCCCCGGATCATCGCGCGGGGCCTTTCCCTTCTCTTTAGCGGAGAACCTTCTGATAGGCGCCATTGTCGCTAGCAGTGGGAGGAGGCGTCGCCGTCACCAAGGCCTGGGAGGCTGCATGTTCCTGAGCAGTCGGGACCTCTCCAGCCAAACCAGACACCGGCACCTCCGGAGCTAGTGGGGGCTGATTCCACACGGCGATGCCCTTCTTGGCTTCACGGGGTGACCATGTTGGGGAAGTGCGAATGCTGCTGCAGCATCCTTTCCCTGCGGAGGGAGGCGCGACCGTCGCATCCTCCTTCCTTTTCTTCGCCGAAGGCACCAGCCTGATCAACCAAGGGTGAGTGTCAGGAAACGACGAGTACAAGCAGGAACAGGACAAAGTTCAAGGCACTTACTGATCCACCGCGACATATTTCCGCTTGGGGAGTGAGGGAGTCCTGGATTAGGGGGTGTTCGGATAGCCGAACTATACCTTCAGCCGGACTCCAGGACTATGAAGATACAAGATTGAAGACTTCGTCCCGTGTCCGGAAGGATCTTTTCTTGGCGTGGAAGGCAAGCTAGGAGTGCGGATATTCGAGATCTCCTACCATTGTAACCGACTCTGTGTAAACCTTAACCCTATCCGGTGTCTATATAAACCAGAGGGTTGTAGTCCGTAGGACAACCATCATCATACACAATCATACCATAGGCTAACTTCTAGGGTTTAGCCTCCTTGATCTCGTGGTAGATCCACTCTTGTACTACCCATATAATCAATATTAATCTAGCAGGAGTAGGGTTTTACCTCCATCGAGAGGGCCCGAACCTGGGTAAAATAAAGTGTCCCTTGTCTCCTGTTACCATCCGACCTTGACGCACAGTTCGGGACCCCCTACCCGAGATCCGCCGGTTTTGACACCGACATTGGTGCTTTCATTGAGAGTTCCTCTGTGTCGTCGCTTTTAGGCCCGATGGCTCCTTTGATCATCAACAACGATGAGGTCCAGGGTGAGACTTTCCTCCCCGGACAAATCTTCGTCTTCGGCGGCTTCGCTCTGCGGGCCAATTCGCTTGGTCATCTGGAGCAGATCGAAAGCTACGCCCCTGGCAATCAAGTCAGGTTTGGAAGCTTAAACTACACGGCTGATATCCGCGGAGACTTGATCTTCGACGGGTTCGAGCCACAGCCAAGCGCGTCATGCTATTCCGAGGGGCATGATATAGCTCTGCCTCCGAATAGCACGCTGGAGGCCGCACACGCTCCGGCCCCGATCTTTGACTCGGAGCCCGCTGTGTTCTCTGAGGATGAACGGTTGGACGTCACCTCGGGGGCTGTGATCTCAAAGGCGATCGAGCCGAACGCCAGCCCCGTACTCCGCACGGCCCAGTACCCCAAGGAGCCGGACTCTTCTCCGAACTCCGAGCCTTCCGCACCCCCGCCGATCGAATCTGATTGGGCGCCTGTAATGGAGTTCACCGCCGCAGACATCTTTCAGTGCTCACCTTTCGGTGATATCCTGAATTCCCTCAAGTCTCTCTCTTTATCAGGAGAGCCCAGACCGGACTATGGTCTGCGAGGTTGGGATTCGGGCGACGAAGAAATTCAAAACCCACCCACCACCCACTTAATAGCCACTGTCGACGATTTAACCGACCTTCTCGACTTCGGCTCCGAAGACTTCGACGGTATGGACGACGAAGGAGGAGCCGAACAAGAACCAGCACCTGTAGGGCGCTGGACCGCCACCTCGTCATATGACATATACATGGTGGATGCTCCAAAGGATGCGGATGGCGATGGAGCAACGGAAGACGACAACTCGAAAAAACCGCAAAAACGCCGGCGCCAACGGCGCCGCTCCAAATCCCGCCACAGCAGAAATGGTGATTCCGGCACGGGAGATAATACTACCCCGGACAGCGCCGAAGAACACCAGAACCAGCAAGATTCGGCGCAGGAAGATGGAAAAACCAGCCCTCAGGAGAGAGCGTCAGAGCAAGAGGTTGAGGATGATAACTACATGCCTCCCTCCGAAGGCGAGGCAAGCCTCGACGACGACTAATTCGTCGTACCATCATACCCCGCCGAACAAGAGCATTTTCAACGCAGGCTTCTAGCCACGGCCAACAGCCTAAAGAAAAAGCAGCAACAGCTTAGAGCTGATCAAGACCTGCTAGCTGATAGATGGACTGAAGTCCTTGCGGCCAAAGAGTATGAACTCGTGCGCCCCTCCAAAAATTATCCTAAGCGCAGGCCGCTACCCCAATCAGAGGGGGAAGCATATGACATGGCAGACCGGCCACCCCGTGGCCGCGAAAGAGAGGCCTGTCGAGCCCTTAGGCAAGCCATGCCCCGGTGCCGCTCAAATAAGCCACGGGAAAACGAGCCAGACCTACGAGACGTACTGGAGGATAAAGCAAAACAAACAAGATCGATCTATGGATCGCGCGGACGCCCGACGACACGTGATGATCGGCACTCCGGACACAATAAATCCAGCCGGGCCGAACACAGCAGGCACAGCTCTTCCGAACTGCGTCGTGACATAGCCCAGTACAGGGGCGCCGCACACCCACTATGCTTCACAGACGAAGTAATGGATCATAAAATCCCAGAGGGTTTTAAACCCGTCAATCTCGAGTCGTATGATGGTACGACAGATCCGGTAGTATGGATTGAGGATTATCTCCTTCACATCCACATGGCACGTGGCGATGATCTGCATGCCATCAAATACCTACCCCTTAAGCTTAAAGGACCAGCTCGGCATTGGCTTAACAGACTACCAGTGGACTCAATCGGTTCTTGGGAGGACCTGGAAGCCGCATTCCTCGACAACTTTCAGGGGACCTATGTGCGGCCACCGGACGCCGATGACCTAAGCCACATAATTCAGCAGCCAGAAGAATTGGCCAGGCAATTCTGGACACGGTTCCTAACAAAGAAAAATCAGATAGTCGATTGTCCGGACGCAGAGGCCCTAACAGCCTTCAAACATAACATCCGTGACGAGTGGCTTGCCTGGCACCTGGGATAGGAAATGCCGAATACCATGGCAGCCCTCACGACACTCATGACCCGCTTTTGCGCGGGCGAAGATAGCTGGCGTCTTCCTTGCGTCACTAATAGCTCTCAAGTCCTCAGACATAAACATCATCTTGGGTATGGACTGGATGTCAGCTCATTACGCCAAGATTGACTGCTCAACTAGAACTGTTCAACTTACCCATCCATCGGGCAAGACAGTCAATGTTTTGACCCGAGTATCGGAGCGTCAGCTCTACTCTCTAAATGCCAATCCCCTTCCAGACCTCGAAGATATTCCGGTAGTCCGTGACTTCCCGGATGTCTTTCCAGAGGAATTGCCAGGTGTTCCACCTGACAGAGATGTCGAGTTCGTGATAGACCTTGTTCCAGGAACCGTCCCAATCTCTAGAAGACCTTATAAGATGGCACCCCTAGAACTAGCTGAGCTTAAGAAACAACTCGATGAGTCCTTGCAAAAGGGTTTCATCCGTCCTAGTTCATCTCCATGGGCTTGCCCCGTCCTCTTCGTCAAGAAGAAGGATGGAACGGATCGGATGGTTGTAGATTACCGACCTGTCAATTTGGTCACTATCAAGAACAAGTATCCGCTCCCCAGGATCAACGACCTGTATGACCAGCTCGCTGGATCCTCAGTCTTTTCCAAGATGGATTTGAGGTTGGGCTACCATCAAATCAAAATCAAGAACGGGGACATTCCCAAAACGGCTTTCGTTATTCGTTACGGCCAATACGAGTACACCGTCATGTCCTTCGGTTTAACCAATGCTCCAGCCACCTTCTCTCGGTTAATGAACTCGATCTTCATGGAGTACTTGGATAAATTCGTCGTGGTATACCTCGATGATATACTCATCTACTCCAAGAATGAGGAAGAACATGCCGAACATCTAAGGCTAGTATTGATGAAACTTCGAGAGCATCGCCTTTATGCCAAATTCTCCAAGTGCGAATTCTGGTTGCCAGAAGTGACCTATCTGGGCCATGTAATCTCTGGCAAGGGCATTGCTGTCAATCCCGAGCGAGTTCAAGCTGTCCTTGACTGGACTCCACCTGAAACGGTCAAACAAGTTCGGAGTTTTCTTGGTTTAGCGAGCTATTGCCGCCGCTTCGTCGAGAATTTTTCCAAAGTGGCTAAGCCTCTAACTGAACTCCTCAAGAAAGATAAAAAGTTCGAGTGGACCCCATAGTGCGAATTCAGCTTTCAGGAACTGAAAAGACGCCTGACGTCTGCTCCCGTACTGGTACCACCAGACTTCTCTAAGGACTTTGTTATCTATTGCGACGCCTCGCGACAAGGACTAGGTTGCATACTCATGCAAGATCATCATGTGATTGCCTACGCATCTCGACAGTTGCGTCCACATGAGGATAATTATCCTACTCATGATCTAGAGCTTGCAGCAGTAGTCCATGCACTCAAAACCTGGCGACATTACCTCCTGGGTAACCGTTGCGAAATTTACACTGATCACCAAAGCTTGAAATATATCTTCACCCAACCGGATTTGAATCTCAGGCAAAGACGTTGGGTCGAGTTGATCTCGGATTACGACTTAGGAATAACCTACACCCCAGGCAAAGCCAATGTCATGGCTGATGCACTAAGTCGTAAATCTTATTGTAACAATCTGATGTTACAACAAGGTCAACCATTTCTCCACAAGGAATTTCGTAAGCTTAACCTTCACATTGTTCCTCGAGGATTCCTTTCCACCCTGGTGGCGAAACCTAACCTTACGGATCAAATCATAGCTGCCCAGAAGCGCGATAAGGGCATATCTCGGATTAAGGAAAACATCGCTAGCGGAGTTGCTAAATGTTTTTCCATGGATGAACGAGGTGTTGTCTTCTTCGAGAACCGCTTGGTGGTTCCCAAGAAACAACATTTACGACAATTGATCCTTAAGGAAGCTCATGAATCCCCTCTCACCATTCATCCCGGTAGTACTAAAATGTATCAAGACCTACGCCAGAGGTTTTGGTGGACTAGGATGAAGAGAGAAATCGCTCAATACATTGCTAGTTGCGACGTCTGTCGTCGTGTCAAAGCAGAGCATCAACGGCCCGCTGGCACCCTTCAACCATTGCAGATTCCTGAATGGAAATGGGATAAAATCGGTATGGATTTCATTACCGGGTTTCCCAGAACCAAAAGAGGGAATAATGCTATCTTCGTTGTTGTCGATCGTCTTTCCAAAGTAGCCCACTTCTTATCTGTTCGCGAGAGTATAACCGCTAGCCAGCTAGCGGATTTGTACATCTCTCGAATAGTATCTCTCCATGGTGTTCCATTGGAAATTAATTCAGACCGTGGAAGTCTTTTCACCTCTCGATTTTGGGAAAGTTTCCAAAATGCTATGGGGACTCGTCTCTTCTTTAGCACCGCCTTCCATCCGCAATCAAGTGGTCAAGTAGAACGAGTCAATCAAATTCTAGAGGATATGCTCCGAGCTTCTGTCATCTCTTTTGGTATGAATTGGGAGAAGTGCCTTCCATTCGCCGAGTTCGCTTATAACAACAGTTATCAAGCTAGCTTGGGTAAAGCTCCTTTCGAAGTTCTTTATGGACGAAAATGTCGAACGCCTCTTAACTGGTCAGAAACCGGCGAGAGACAACTCTTTGGCCCGGACATGATCCAGGATGCAGAAGAGCAGGTTCGCATTGTTCGTGAGAAGTTGAAAACCGCCCAGTCTCGACAAAAGAGTCAGTATGACCGCAAGCATAAGCCCATGGCTTATGAAGTCGGCGAGATGGCTTACCTTCGGGTTACACCTTTAAAGGGGACCCATCGATTCGGTATCAAAGGCAAGTTGGCTCCTCGTTACATTGGACCTTTTCGCATTCTTGCCAAACGAGGAGAAGTTGCCTACCAATTGGAACTACCTCCGCATCTCTCCAGAGTCCATGATGTCTTCCACGTCTCTCAACTCAGGCGTTGCTTCTCGGATCCTATCCGTGGAGTGAACCACGAAACGCTTGATCTCCAAGATAACCTCACCTATCGAGAATACCCCGTTCGTATCCTTGATCAAGCCGAGCGTACCACTCGACGCCATAATATCAAGTTTCTCAAGGTTCAATGGTCACATCATTCCGAGCAAGAAGCTACATGGGAAAGGGAGGATCGTCTTTGACTTGAGTACCCCACCTTCTTTCCGACAGATCCTAAATCTCGGGACGAGATTCTTTTGAGTGGGGGTGAGTTGTCACATCCTACCTAGTTCATGCATTAGAGTGTGCATCATGTTTTCTTTTGACAAGAAAATTGAAATGGGGAAGGCAGAACCCCCAGCACCCTCCTGAATCTACTAGGGTTTACTAAAACCTTTTTCAATGAACCTGAAATGCCCTTCTAAAATGTTCATCATCTTTGCTTTGGTCTTAAACCTCTGGCAAAAATAGTGCACATTTTTCTAGGTCAACAGAAGGTCATTGAATTAATGCATAAGTATTTGAATTTGGGCATTTAAAATTTATAAAACATTTCAAATGCCCAAATATCTCCAAACTAAAATGTTCCTTGCTGGAAATATTCCAACTAAGGACCAGGTGCAGTTTGGTGATTTTTGGAGTTGTGCTAGTATTTTTAATAAGTCTACAAAGTTACAAAAGAAATAGAAAAGGAAACAAAAATCAGAAAAGACTTACCTGGCCAAACCCCCCAGCCGGCCCACCTGGCGGCCCAGCACTGTGCTGGCCCGAGCCAGCCAGCTGCTTCGTCCCCGCCAGGCAGGCAGGGTGGTGACGCCGACGAGCGCGAGCTCGCCACGACGCCACCTGCTCGCCGCTTCGCCGCCCGACGCGCTGGACGGCCTCCACGTCGTGCCCCCGAGCCCCTGGACACGCCATTCGCCTCTGCTTCGCCTCCCTCGCTCTCCTTCGCCATGGCCGACGCCACCGTCGCCGCTCCGCCGCCGTTGCCATAGCTACCGTCATCCCCGCGCCACCCGACCGTGTCCACGAGCTCCGCCACCCTCCTCTTCTTCGAGCAAGACGAGCCCCGAGCGCTCGCCCGCTCAGGGGTCGCCCCTGACCCCGTCTTCCCCAACTCCGGCCGCCGAGATCGCCATCGTCGCCCCGCTCAGCTCCGACCCTCCCCGAGCCCGCCTCGACGCTCGCTGCAATCACCGTGAGCATGGCCACCTTCCCTTCCTCCCCGTTCTCTCTCTCGAGCCCCATAGCGATCACTTGTAGCTCACCCGCACGCGCCGCCGCGGAGCTCGTCGCCGACGAGGCTCCGGCCACCCAATGGCCGCACCACCTTGTCCACTAGCCTCACCGCACACCCAGGGGCCCGACGCATCACTCCACGCGCCTCGCCGTGCCCCGCAGCCCCGGTTTCACCTTCGCCCGAGCCCCGGCGCCGCCAAACTCGTCGCCGGCGTCATTTCCGGCGACCCCGAGGCCAACTACCACCACCACTCGATGCGGCTCACCTCCCGCATCACGTAGACGTGCTCCGCCGTCGATTTGGTCGCCGGAGCGCGAATCTGCACTTCCTCCGCCGCGTCTGGACGTCGCCGGCGGCTCAACGCCGGCGGAGTTGACCCGCTGACCCCTTTGTTGACCATGGGTGGGCCCAGTTTGACCCCCTGGGTCTATGACATGTGGGCCCCGCCCGCTAACTAATCCAGGATTAGAAATAATCTAATCTGTTTAAGCTAATGACCCTGACACGCGGGACCCACGCGTCAGGTTTGACCTGGACCGGGTCTGTTGACCTGCTGAGGTCAGCATGATCTCATGCTGACGCCACAATTAATTTTCTGGATTTATTTTTGCACAGGAAATTCCAGAAATTAGTTTAAACTTCAAAAATTCATAGAAAATTATCTATAACTCCAAATGCAAAGTTTTATATATGAAAAATTATCAGAAAAATCCAACCTATCCATTGGTACTGGTTTCATGCATGTCAGAACAAGTTAAACCCACTGTTTAGGCATTACAAGTTGATACACTAATATGATCTTCATAAATGAGCTACCATTTGAATCTTTGGTTCAAATGGGTTCATTCCCTTCTGGTTTAACTTGCACTAGGTCAGGGCACATCCATATTGCCATGTCACAGCATGCATCATATTGTTGCATATCGTCATGTATTGATGGTGTTTCGATGTGTTCTTCGTGGTAGGTTCTGCCTCCGAGGATATCTCCGAGTATCCAACTGAAGGGCAGTATCCCACGACCACTCCATCAGGCAAGCAACCCATTGATCATTCCGATACAAACCCATGTTCTCGCTTCTGCTCTTGTTTACTGCATTAAGACAACGCGTTTCAAAACTGCTGTGTGTTGCGGTAGATGAACCCACTTCCTTTGCATGACCTGTCATTGCCACAGTAACTAGATGAAACCCACTAGCATGTGTAGGAGTTGATTGAGCCAATACATGTGTGTGTGTGTTCCTACCATGCTATGCTTGCTATGCTTAGAGTTGTGTCAGGTCTGGCTCATCGGGATGATGAACTGGAGTGAAAGATTGTGTCGGTGACAAGAGTGAAGTGTTGAACACGATTTGTAAAGGAATCGATGAGAGGCCATGTAGGAGTACATGGTGGGTTGTTTCATTGAGGCCGTCCTTAAGAACTGAGATCTGTGTTTGTGATCCATGATACAGTTACTACCACACATTGGGCCCTGAAATATGACCCCGCTCGACTTCTTATCCACCCTTGTCCTCTGTCCAGGAGTTGCAAGTAGTTTCTGGTGTTTGTAGTATGCTGGGGGCCGCACGCGGCGCTGACCATCGGGGTGGGCTGTGTTGCGGTAGGCACGTGGCACGGTGTATCGACTCGCCCGTTTGGTGTCTCGGGAACCCTGTTCACATCGTTCGGGGCCGTTAGTGGAAACCTCGGCCGGACTCCCTGCGGATGGAACCCGAATAGGCGATAAACCTGGACTAGAGACTTGAGTGTTTAGGTAGGTCGTGGTCTACACCCACGTCGGCTTTCGCTTGAAGTCTGCCGAGCACATGTCGTGTGCAGGCGCTAAGTGGTGGAAACATGTGTGAAGAAGTACACCCCTGCAGGGTTACAAATGATCTATTCGAATAGCCGTGTCCGCGGTAATGGACTTCTGGGTTGCCTATATCAGTTCATAGACAAGTTAAATGGATACTACTAAAACTCTCAAGATAAGTGTGAGTACCGCGGATGGCCCTCTCGCAGGATGGCGAGAGAGGATCCACGGTGGAGTATTGTGATGGTGTTAGTGGACTCGTGTGCGACAAATGATTTACAAGTGGTGTCTATCGTAGGATAGTTTAGCCAAGAGTCAAAGCTGGCTTGCTGCAATAACCCCACTACATTCTTGAGAATGTGCATGTATAATAGGTTCCTGTTGTAAGACTTGCTGAGTACCTCCGTACTCATGATGCTTTAATCATGTTTTTCAGACGACTGCACCAACCCCTCTGATGGGTTCTATGTAGACCTCGACGTTGACGAGTGACTTATCACCGGGTGGTGATCCAAGACTTGTGAAGGGTCGTTGTAGATAGACAGGCTTCGTCAAGCCTTCTTTCTTTCTAGTGTCTGTACTCAGATTACTTTGCTTCCGCATGTGCTTGTATGTTTGTATGACTTGAGTGTTGGGTCATGTGACCCCTGTCTGTATGGATGATATGTATGGCTCCTCGGAGCCTTCTAAATAAAGTACTTGAGTCGTAGAGTACTGTTGTGATGCCATGTTGTATTTACTCATATCGGGCATATTGTGTGTATGATTGAAATGCTTGGTATGAGTGGGATCCGACTATCTAGTTGATTATCCTTGGCAGCCTTTCATATGGGGAAATGTAAGTCTTGTGCTTCTGAGCGATAGTAGTCCGCTACAGCCCGGTTCACCGGAGTCCTGCTAGCCCAGCACTACTGCTTGGACACTTGACTGGCCGGCATGTGTTTCACGTCGTTTCTATGTCTGTCCCTTCGGGGAAATGTCACGCGCTGTTATTCGGAGTCCTGCCTAGCCTGCTACAGCCCGGGTTACCGGAGTCCTGTTAGCCCAGTGCTACAGCCCGAATAGATACGTTGATGACCGACATGTTCGATGTGATTCATGTATGCCTGTCCTCATAGGCTATCGCCGCCTTGGGTTCACGACTAGCCATGTCGGCCCGGGTTCTCTGTCATATGGATGCTAGCGACACTATCATATACGTGAGCCAAAAGGCGCAAACGGTCCCGGGCCAGGTAAGGTGGCACCCGTGGGAGTACCGTGCGTGAGGCCGCAAAGTGATATGATGTGTTACACGCTGGATCGATGTGGCTTAGGATCGGGGTCCTGACAGCGTTGGCATCAGAGCCGGACTGCCTGTAGGTTCGCTAAGCCAAACTGGTCGATGTCGAGTCTAGAAATGCTTTAGTTATATGTAGGGGAATTGATTGTGGGAGGGAACGTAAGGCTCTTTTACTCCTTTACCTTATGCCCTCTGTTCTGAGTCATTCTCTTCTCTTTCTACGTGGGTTAAGGACTAGGCTCTCTTCTCTCTATCAGGTTCACGTGTTACTAAATCCGTAGTAACTTATAGGATTGTTGGTTCAACCCAGTTCAGTTCTACTAAAGTTTAGTATGTTGCCTTTTGAACCAGAACCTTGATATGATGTTGTTGAGTGGTTTCGCAAACTGTTGTGGATGTCTCAAGTCTTTTTCTGAGCATTTACAGCCGTTATGCTGTCCAATTTCATCCAGAAATTCTAATGCCTTTGCACTACTTTGTGCTTTCAGATGGCTACCCGTCCCCAAAACCAAGTGGTTCGTCTGACCCGTTGCATCGGTGTATGTGGTCATACCGCCATGTTGGTTCGAGTGATGGTTGAGGCAGGTTACCGATGGTACCCTGAATACACCGTCGAGGAGCAGTTTAGAGATTTTAACTAGAGCCAATATCTGTGCACGGTCAGGATATATCCGTCATATCCCGGAGCCACGGAACCACTCCACTGTTCTTATGGACTCGGGATCACTATTGGGATGTCCGTTCAAGATGCAGCCTACTCGATGATGACCATTATGCGAGCTAGAACTGCCTTGTTGAGCAACACTGAATTTCGCTACATGCCAGCATCCCTCCCTGGGGCGCATGGTTACCTTCAGGGCATGTACAGTGATGCATCCCATGAAGACTCACTCCTTTGCACCACTACTGAGATGTTGGAAGATAAGGACCGTGAAAACCGGGCCTTGCGTATGGAGCTCTTTAATGCTCGTGCTGATCATTGGGCCACCTTGACGAGGTTTGCACCTGCTGTGCAAGCCGGATACATGGACACGAGAGACTTGTACCCTGTGCGGGCTAGTCTGCCAGACTTCATGGAATGGCGTGAGGTGGGAGGCATCACCCCTCCTCGTGGACCTCTTCTGCCGCCATCTGTTGGACCGAGGCCGCACCCAAGTCCCTATGGTCCACAAGCACCGCAGGACCGTCTGTTCCCAGATGACCATGTTCCGCTTCCAGGTCGGGGTGGTGACTTCTATGAGGACTTCTACGGAGCCGTCTGAGCTAGTAGTAGTCTCGCTAGTATTGTAATAGTTGTATGTCCACCGTCCTGCGTGATTGTGGAATATAACTCAGTTTGTATCAATTCCGGAGGTGTAGAAAAATAATGTATAGGAGCTTGGAATGCCTCCGATGAGATGTAACGTCTGTCGTCTTAGTTGTACTTCAGCTTGAGCTTGTACTAAACTATGTATGATGTGTATGGCCGTTGGTATATATATGGCAGTTTCTATATTACCATGTCATACGGATGATCATCTCTGCATTCCTTGTTATCCATTACATTCCGCACTTCCTTGGCCAGATTTTGCCATCCTGGTTTAAATCGTTGTTTTGTTTTCCTAGGATGGTCAACACCCGCAGCAACCCTGCTGCTCCGGAGCAGGGAGAAGCTAGTGCACCTAGAGAGGAAAGTCTGCCTCAACCACCTTCTCTGGCCGAAGTGATGCTGGAGGCAGAGCGCAACAGGCGCGACACCAACCGCTTGTTAGAGCGGATTGAGCAGAACACTGCACGCCAGCAGAGGATCAATTCGGTGTCCATCAATGACTTTGTCAAGCTGTACCCGCCAAAGTTCAATCATTCCATCGAACCTCTCGATGCGGATGACTGGCTCCGCAGCATCGCTCACAAGCTACGTTCTGCCAACGTAGCTGAAGATGATAAAGTCACCTTTGCTGCCTATCACCTCGAAGGCCTGCCAGCCTTTGGTGGGAGAATTATGAAGCTATGCGTCCGGTCGGCCAACTCACTACTTGGGCTGATTTCAGTGCCGCTTTCCGTGAGCATCATATCCCGGAAGGCCTTATGGATCGCAAGAGGCAGGAGTTCTGTAACTTCACCCAGGGGAAGCTGACTGTGGATGCATACAGTCGCGAGTTTGGGAAGCTTGCACGCTATGCTCCCGAAGAGGTGTCCACCGACGCCAAGAAGCAGGCAAGGTTCCGCAAGGGACTTAGCCCTGAGCTCCGACGTGACCTTCGTCTGCATGAATGCATTTCTTTTCCGAAGCTAGTCAATAAGGCCATCAGTGCCGAGACAGGGCAGAATGATTTTGAAGCTTCACGCAAGCACTCCCGTGACTATGGATCTTCATCCGGCTCTGGATCTCAGAAGCGCCGGGTCTGGATCCCAAATTCTGCTATGCCACCCAGGTATACCCCGAGGCCATCTTTTGAGGCGCCTCGTCCCAACCAACAGTATGTGCCGCCCAAGACTTTTGGTGGCCCCACTGCCAATACTGCTCCACGCCCCAATATGATAACTTGCTTCAAGTGTGGTGAGCCGGGCCACTACATCCGTGAGTGTCCCCAGAACAACCCCAGTCAGTTCGGAAAGTCTGTTGGACGTGGTAAGTCAACAGCAAAGGTGCTCGTCGCCAAGCCAGCCACCACTGCTCGTGGCCATGTCAACTACGTTTCAGCTGAAGAAACTCAAGAGAACCCCAACGTCGTTCTCGGTACGCTCCTTGTTAATTGCCATCCGGCAACTGTTCTCTTTGATACTGGAGCATCTCATTCATTTATTTCTGAGAGCTATGCTCGTTTGCACAACACCACTTTTTGTGACATGCCTACCTCCATGGTAATTCAAACCCCTGGTTCTAAGTGGCAAACCTCTAGGATCAGCCATGGAAATGAAATTCTTGTTGACAGATTGGTCTTCCTTGCGTCACTAATAGCTCTCAAGTCCTCAGACATAAACATCATCTTGGGTATGGACTGGATGTCAGCTCATTACGCCAAGATTGACTGCTCAACTAGAACTGTTCAACTTACCCATCCATCGGGCAAGACAGTCAATGTTTTGACCCGAGTATCGGAGCGTCAGCTCTACTCTCTAAATGCCAATCCCCTTCCAGACCTCGAAGATATTCCGGTAGTCCGTGACTTCCCGGATGTCTTTCCAGAGGAATTGCCAGGTGTTCCACCTGACAGAGATGTCGAGTTCGTGATAGACCTTGTTCCAGGAACCGTCCCAATCTCTAGAAGACCTTATAAGATGGCACCCCTAGAACTAGCTGAGCTTAAGAAACAACTCGATGAGTCCTTGCAAAAGGGTTTCATCCGTCCTAGTTCATCTCCATGGGCTTGCCCCGTCCTCTTCGTCAAGAAGAAGGATGGAACGATCGGATGGTTGTAGATTACCGACCTGTCAATTTGGTCACTATCAAGAACAAGTATCCGCTCCCCAGGATCAACGACCTGTATGACCAGCTCGCTGGATCCTCAGTCTTTTCCAAGATGGATTTGAGGTTGGGCTACCATCAAATCAAAATCAAGAACGGGGACATTCCCAAAACGGCTTTCGTTACTCGTTACGGCCAATACGAGTACACCGTCATGTCCTTCGGTTTAACCAATGCTCCAGCCACCTTCTCTCGGTTAATGAACTCGATCTTCATGGAGTACTTGGATAAATTCGTCGTGGTATACCTCGATGATATACTCATCTACTCCAAGAATGAGGAAGAACATGCCGAACATCTAAGGCTAGTATTGATGAAACTTCGAGAGCATCGCCTTTATGCCAAATTCTCCAAGTGCGAATTCTGGTTGCCAGAAGTGACCTATCTGGGCCATGTAATCTCTGGCAAGGGCATTGCTGTCAATCCCGAGCGAGTTCAAGCTGTCCTTGACTGGACTCCACCTGAAACGGTCAAACAAGTTCGGAGTTTTCTTGGTTTAGCGAGCTATTGCCGCCGCTTAGTCGAGAATTTTTCCAAAGTGGCTAAGCCTCTAACTGAACTCCTCAAGAAAGATAAAAAGTTCGAGTGGACCCCACAGTGCGAATTCAGCTTTCAGGAACTGAAAAGACGCCTGACGTCTGCTCCCGTACTGGTACCACCAGACTTCTCTAAGGACTTTGTTATCTATTGCGACGCCTCGCGACAAGGACTAGGTTGCATACTCATGCAAGATCGTCATGTGATTGTCTACGCATCTCGACAATTGCGTCCACATGAGGATAATTATCCTACTCATGATCTAGAGCTTGCAGCAGTAGTCCATGCACTCAAAACCTGGCGACATTACCTCCTGGGTAACCGTTGCGAAATTTACACTGATCACCAAAGCTTGAAATATATCTTCACCCAACCGGATTTGAATCTCAGGCAAAGACGTTGGGTCGAGTTGATCTCGGATTACGACTTAGGAATAACCTACACCCCAGGCAAAGCCAATGTCATGGCTGATGCACTAAGTCGTAAATCTTATTGTAACAATCTGATGTTACAACAAGGTCAACCATTTCTCCACAAGGAATTTCGTAAGCTTAACCTTCACATTGTTCCTCGAGGATTCCTTTCCACCCTGGTGGCGAAACCTAACCTTACGGATCAAATCATAGCTGCCCAGAAGCGCGATAAGGGCATATCTCGGATTAAGGAAAACATCGCTAGCGGAGTTGCTAAATGTTTTTCCATGGATGAACGAGGTGTTGTCTTCTTCGAGAACCGCTTGGTGGTTCCCAAGAAACAACATTTACGACAATTGATCCTTAAGGAAGCTCATGAATCCCCTCTCACCATTCATCCCGGTAGTACTAAAATGTATCAAGACCTACGCCAGAGGTTTTGGTGGACTAGGATGAAGAGAGAAATCGCTCAATACATTGCTAGTTGCGACGTCTGTCGTCGTGTCAAAGCAGAGCATCAACGGCCCGCTGGCACCCTTCAACCATTGCAGATTCCTGAATGGAAATGGGATAAAATCGGTATGGATTTCATTACCGGGTTTCCCAGAACCAAAAGAGGGAATAATGCTATCTTCGTTGTTGTCGATCGTCTTTCCAAAGTAGCCCACTTCTTATCTGTTCGCGAGAGTATAACCGCTAGCCAGCTAGCGGATTTGTACATCTCTCGAATAGTATCTCTCCATGGTGTTCCATTGGAAATTAATTCAGACCGTGGAAGTCTTTTCACCTCTCGATTTTGGGAAAGTTTCCAAAATGCTATGGGGACTCGTCTCTTCTTTAGCACCGCCTTCCATCCGCAATCAAGTGGTCAAGTAGAACGAGTCAATCAAATTCTGGAGGATATGCTCCAAGCTTCTGTCATCTCTTTCGGTATGAATTGGGAGAAGTGCCTTCCATTCGCCGAGTTCGCTTATAACAACAGTTATCAAGCTAGCTTGGGTAAAGCTCCTTTCGAAGTTCTTTATGGACGAAAATGTCGAACGCCTCTTAACTGGTCAGAAACCGGCGAGAGACAACTCTTTGGCCCGGACATGATCCAGGATGCAGAAGAGCAGGTTCGCATTGTTCGTGAGAAGTTGAAAACCGCCCAGTCTCGACAAAAGAGTCAGTATGACCGCAAGCATAAGCCCATGGCTTATGAAGTCGGCGAGATGGCTTACCTTCGGGTTACACCTTTAAAGGGGACCCATCGATTCGGTATCAAAGGCAAGTTGGCTCCTCGTTACATTGGACCTTTTCGCATTCTTGCCAAACGAGGAGAAGTTGCCTACCAATTGGAACTACCTCCGCATCTCTCCAGAGTCCATGATGTCTTCCACGTCTCTCAACTCAGGCGTTGCTTCTCGGATCCTATCCGTGGAGTGAACCACGAAACGCTTGATCTCCAAGATAACCTCACCTATCGAGAATACCCCGTTCGTATCCTTGATCAAGCCGAGCGTACCACTTGACGCCATAATATCAAGTTTCTCAAGGTTCAATGGTCACATCATTCCGAGCAAGAAGCTACATGGGAAAGGGAGGATCGTCTTCGACTTGAGTACCCCACCTTCTTTCCGACAGATCCTAAATCTCGGGACGAGATTCTTTTGAGTGGGGGTGAGTTGTCACATCCTACCTAGTTCATGCATTAGAGTGTGCATCATGTTTTCTTTTGACAAGAAAATTGAAATGGGGAAGGCAGAACCCCCAGCACCCCTCCTGAATCTACTAGGGTTTACTAAAACCTTTTTCAATGAACCTGAAATGCCCTTCTAAAATGTTCATCATCTTTGCTTTGGTCTTAAACCTCTGGCAAAAATAGTGCACATTTTTCTAGGTCAACAGAAGGTCATTGAATTAATGCATAAGTATTTGAATTTGGGCATTTAAAATTTATAAAACATTTCAAATGCCCAAATATCTCCAAACTAAAATGTTCCTTGCTGGAAATATTCCAACTAAGGACCAGGTGCAGTTTGGTGATTTTTGGAGTTGTGCTAGTATTTTTAATAAGTCTACAAAGTTACAAAAGAAATAGAAAAGGAAACAAAAATCAGAAAAGACTTACCTGGCCAAACCCCCCAGCCGGCCCACCTGGCGGCCCAGCACTGTGCTGGCCCGAGCCAGCCAGCTGCTTCGTCCCCGCCAGGCAGGCAGGGTGGTGACGCCGACGAGCGCGAGCTCGCCACGACGCCACCTGCTCGCCGCTTCGCCGCCCGACGCGCTGGACGGCCTCCACGTCGTGCCCCCGAGCCCCTGGACACGCCATTCGCCTCTGCCTCGCCTCCCTCGCTCTCCTTCGCCATGGCCGACGCCACCGTCGCCGCTCCGCCGCCGTTGCCATAGCTACCGTCATCCCCGCGCCACCCGACCGTGTCCACGAGCTCCGCCACCCTCCTCTTCTTCGAGCAAGACGAGCCCCGAGCGCTCGCCCGCTCAGGGGTCGCCCCTGACCCCGTCTTCCCCAACTCCGGCCGCCGAGATCGCCATCGTCGCCCCGCTCAGCTCCGACCCTCCCCGAGCCCGCCTCGACGCTCGCTGCAATCACCGTGAGCATGGCCACCTTCCCTTCCTCCCCGTTCTCTCTCTCGAGCCCCGTAGCGATCACTTGTAGCTCACCCGCACGCGCCGCCGCGGAGCTCGTCGCCGACGAGGCTCCGGCCACCCAATGGCCGCACCACCTTGTCCACTAGCCTCACCGCACACCCAGGGGGCCGACGCATCACTCCACGCGCCTCGCCGTGCCCCGCAGCCCCGGTTTCACCTTCGCCCGAGCCCCGGCGCCGCCAAACTCGTCGCCGGCGTCATTTCCGGCGACCCCGAGGCCAACTACCACCACCACTCGATGCGGCTCACCTCCCGCATCACGTAGACGTGCTCCGCCGTCGATTTGGTCGCCGGAGCGCGAATCTGCACTTCCTCCGCCGCGTCTAGACGTCGCCGGCGGCTCAACACCGGCGGAGTTGACCCGCTGACCCCTTTGTTGACCACGGGTGGGCCCAGTTTGACCCCCTGGGTCTATGACATGTGGGCCCCGCCCGCTAACTAATCCAGGATTAGAAATAATCTAATCTGTTTAAGCTAATGACCCTGACACGCGGGACCCACGCGTCAGGTTTGACCTGGACCGGGTCTGTTGACCTGCTGAGGTCAGCATGATCTCATGCTGACGCCACAATTAATTTTCTGGATTTATTTTTGCACAGGAAATTCCAGAAATTAGTTTAAACTTCAAAAATTCATAGAAAATTATCTATAACTCCAAATGCAAAGTTTTATATATGAAAAATTATCAGAAAAATCCAACCTATCCATTGGTACTGGTTTCATGCATGTCAGAACAAGTTAAACCCACTGTTTAGGCATTACAAGTTGATACACTAATATGATCTTCATAAATGAGCTACCATTTGAATCTTTGGTTCAAATGGGTTCATTCCCTTCTGGTTTAACTTGCACTAGGTCAGGGCACATCCATATTGCCATGTCACAGCATGCATCATATTGTTGCATATCGTCATGTATTGATGGTGTTTCGATGTGTTCTTCGTGGTAGGTTCTGCCTCCGAGGATATCTCCGAGTATCCAACTGAAGGGCAGTATCCCACGACCACTCCATCAGGCAAGCAACCCATTGATCATTCCGATACAAACCCATGTTCTCGCTTCTGCTCTTGTTTACTGCATTAAGACAACGCGTTTCAAAACTGCTGTGTGTTGCGGTAGATGAACCCACTTCCTTTGCATGACCTGTCATTGCCACAGTAACTAGATGAAACCCACTAGCATGTGTAGGAGTTGATTGAGCCAATACATGTGTGTGTGTGTTCCTACCATGCTATGCTTGCTATGCTTAGAGTTGTGTCAGGTCTGGCTCATCGGGATGATGAACTGGAGTGAAAGATTGTGTCGGTGACAAGAGTGAAGTGTTGAACACGATTTGTAAAGGAATCGATGAGAGGCCATGTAGGAGTACATGGTGGGTTGTTTCATTGAGGCCGTCCTTAAGAACTGAGATCTGTGTTTGTGATCCATGATACAGTTACTACCACACATTGGGCCCTGAAATATGACCCCGCTCGACTTCTTATCCACCCTTGTCCTCTGTCCAGGAGTTGCAAGTAGTTTCTGGTGTTTGTAGTATGCTGGGGGCCGCACGCGGCGCTGACCATCGGGGTGGGCTGTGTTGCGGTAGGCACGTGGCACGGTGTATCGACTCGCCCGTTTGGTGTCTCGGGAACCCTGTTCACATCGTTCGGGGCCGTTAGTGGAAACCTCGGCCGGACTCCCTGCGGATGGAACCCGAATAGGCGATAAACCTGGACTAGAGACTTGAGTGTTTAGGTAGGTCGTGGTCTACACCCACGTCGGCTTTCGCTTGAAGTCTGCCGAGCACATGTCGTGTGCAGGCGCTAAGTGGTGGAAACATGTGTGAAGAAGTACACCCCTGCAGGGTTACAAATGATCTATTCGAATAGCCGTGTCCGCGGTAATGGACTTCTGGGTTGCCTATATCAGTTCATAGACAAGTTAAATGGATACTACTAAAACTCTCAAGATAAGTGTGAGTACCGCGGATGGCCCTCTCGCAGGATGGCGAGAGAGGATCCACGGTGGAGTATTGTGATGGTGTTAGTGGACTCGTGTGCGACAAATGATTTACAAGTGGTGTCTATCGTAGGATAGTTTAGCCAAGAGTCAAAGCTGGCTTGCTGCAATAACCCCACTACATTCTTGAGAATGTGCATGTATAATAGGTTCCTGTTGTAAGACTTGCTGAGTACCTCCGTACTCATGATGCTTTAATCATGTTTTTCAGACGACTGCACCAACCCCTCTGATGGGTTCTATGTAGACCTCGACGTTGACGAGTGACTTATCACCGGGTGGTGATCCAAGACTTGTGAAGGGTCGTTGTAGATAGACAGGCTTCGTCAAGCCTTCTTTCTTTCTAGTGTCTGTACTCAGATTACTTTGCTTCCGCATGTGCTTGTATGTTTGTATGACTTGAGTGTTGGGTCATGTGACCCCTGTCTGTATGGATGATATGTATGGCTCCTCGGAGCCTTCTAAATAAAGTACTTGAGTCGTAGAGTACTGTTGTGATGCCATGTTGTATTTACTCATATCGGGCATATTGTGTGTATGATTGAAATGCTTGGTATGAGTGGGATCCGACTATCTAGTTGATTATCCTTGGCAGCCTTTCATATGGGGAAATGTAAGTCTTGTGCTTCTGAGCGATAGTAGTCCGCTACAGCCCGGTTCACCGGAGTCCTGCTAGCCCAGCACTACTGCTTGGACACTTGACTGGCCGGCATGTGTTTCACGTCGTTTCTATGTCTGTCCCTTCGGGGAAATGTCACGCGCTGTTATTCGGAGTCCTGCCTAGCCTGCTACAGCCCGGGTTACCGGAGTCCTGTTAGCCCAGTGCTACAGCCCGAATAGATACGTTGATGACCGACATGTTCGATGTGATTCATGTATGCCTGTCCTCATAGGCTAGCGCCGCCTTGGGTTCACGACTAGCCATGTCGGCCCGGGTTCTCTGTCATATGGATGCTAGCGACACTATCATATACGTGAGCCAAAAGGCGCAAACGGTCCCGGGCCAGGTAAGGTGGCACCCGTGGGAGTACCGTGCGTGAGGCCGCAAAGTGATATGATGTGTTACACGCTGGATCGATGTGGCTTAGGATCGGGGTCCTGACACATTCGCTAAATTCAATGCGGTGCCGCACTACGCATATCTCAAGCTCAAGATGCCAGGCCCTCGAGGAGTAATTACGGTCAGCGGAAACACAGGACGCTCCATCCGAACGGAAGAGCACACGACGACCCTCGCAGCGGAAGTACAAAGCAGCCTTTCAAGGCAACTCTCCAGTCTGAACGTTAAAAAACCGGACAATGCAAAGCGCGCCCGGAGTAACCTGCAACAAGACCACCTGGCACGATCAGAGCAAGCGTAGCAATACGGCCCCGACCCCAGCCATCGCAACATAGCGGAGCAAGTACCTCGAGTACACAATTACGCCCTTAAAATTCCATGGGCACAGGGGGAGGGGCATATTAACGGTATGCCTACAACACGGCGTCAAACGTACTAGGGGCTGCCGGATTTTTCTTTTTTTTTACTTTCAGGACTCCACACTATGGATAACCTGTTCGGCAGTGTTGCCGCACAGACGATGCAAGATCCAGGAAAGCAGACAAAGCTACGCCGCATTCCGGAACTCTCAGGTGGTCTCTATTTCGAGCAATATATCTGTTTCTAAATTCCGCGGCCTGTGCCTGGTCAGGACATGTTAAATAGTCTAATATCTTTTTTGCTTATCGCACTACTTGTATCGTTCGGCTTTGATAAATAGCCTCTTTATAAACAATGCATAGCTTTTTGTCTATTTTTTGCATTATCCCCTTTGAATATATGTGTTTATTACATAACATGATCGCACCCGTACACCATGGTACGGCAAACCACGCCAGGGGCTTCATTACCCTTTTATCTGGTGTGAGAAGTCCGTACACTTTCACAAGTGTGGCACCCCGAACTTATAACACTATATGCATCGGCTCCGAGTCATGATTTTGGTCACATGTTGGGTTTGCCCGGCTCCTATGTTTTGGTACCTTACGTTCCACTCTATCGACTAAGGTAGCACTAGGAGAACCACTGCGATTGTGCCCCAGATCAGGTGGGTTGAGCACCTCAGTGGAGAAAGCTAAAACAGACTGTCATGATAAGGCGTGAGACCGGTCGCTGTTCGAGAGGTTTTTCGAGTCCTTAAAGGCTTATGCCGCTTTGAGCGAGGAGCTGGCTATGTCCGGCCAAAGGCGTGGATAGCGCCCCGAATTCAGCCTTCCGAACTAGGGGCTTCGCCGAAATTTAAAATTATAACGTTCTATGGCTAAGTGAGAGTGTTCAAGCATTATAGTCCGATTGCCTGGTTCGTTGTGCTGAGCGCCTCCCTCGAAGGACCCAACTATGGGAACAAGAGCCCTCAGGTTTATCCCGAACACCCCAGCACTAGTGGCATGGGGGCAGAAGCCGACGACTCGCCATCTCTCAATTTTTGATAAACGGCCGCACAGAAAATAATATTTTAAATTAAACAAGCATTGCTTTGCGCATATGAACAAGTTTTCAGCGCACAGGATACACACGAGCGAGTTCACTCAAATATTACATCTTTAGCACATTCATCCGCGATAAGGCGGGCTCCGGCAAGAACGTCCTTGTAGTAGTTCTCGTGCTTGCAATGCTCCTTCCCCTGCGGCGGCCCGTCCTTCACCAGCTTCTCTCCGTCCAGCTTACCCCAGTGTACCCTTACACAGGCAAGGGCCCTCCGGGCACCTTCAATGCAGACGGAGTGCTTGATGACCTCAAGCCGTGGACAGGCCTCCACAAGCCGCCGCACCAGCCCGAAATAGCTCCCAGGCAGGGCCTCTCCAGGCCACAGCCGAACTAGAAAGCCCTTCATGGCCTGTTCGGCCGCCTTGTGGAGCTCGACCAGCTGTTTCAGCTGATCGCTTAAGGGCACAGGGTGTCCGGCCTCAGAATACTGAGACCAGAACACACTCTCCGTCGAGCTGCCCTCTTCAGCTCGGTAGAACGCGGCGGCGTCGGATACACTGCGGGGAAGATCGGCGAATGCCCCTGGAGAACTCCGGATTCGGGTAAGTAATAGGTAGTTTACTTTTATACTCCTACTCTGCATTGAGAATGCCTTACCCGTTGCTATCTTTTTCACCTCCTCCAACTCTTAGAGGGCCTTTTGGGCTTCGGCCTTGGCATTCTTGGCGGTCTCGATGGCCGACGCGAGCTCGGATGCTTGCGCCTTCGCCTCAAGCTCCAAACCCTCATGTTTTTTCATGAGAGTTTGCAGCTCTTGCTGCACCTCGCCGACCTGAACCCCAAGCCTTTCTCGCTCGGCGCGCTCCTCGGCTGTTTTCTTTTCGGCCTCAGCCAGCGCCTGCTTCAGGGTTGTCACCTCGGTTGTGGCCCCTACAATAAGCAGTACAATCCTGTTATTTCTTTCTGCAATCAAGCCTCTCTATAGGCGCCTTTTTCTTCTTTTTCTTTTTTTAGGTATCTCTTACCTTCCTTCTCCTCGAGCTGCCGTTTGGCAAGGCCGAGCTCTTGCTCGGTCTGCCCGAGGTCCTTTTTAAGGACATCCACCTGCGCAGTCAGTGCGGCGGTGGACAGCAGCGAAGCCTGCATACGCATATTTGACCTTTTTTTGTTAGACTCCTGCGAAAACTACTAGATCCTCTATCCGGCTTTTCTTTCCGAACACGGAACAGAGCATCAGGGGCTACTGTCTATGCGGTAAATAAATTGACATATTTTTACTTACCTCGAAGCCTGTCAGAAGGCTAGCGCAAGCTTCATTCAGTCCGCTCTTGGCGGACTGAATCCTTTGGATCACCGTACTCATAATAGTACGGTGCTCCTCATCGATGGCGGCGCCCTTAAGCACCTCCAACAGATTGTCCGGCGCCTCCGGTTGGACGGAGGCCGCCGGCTCAGATGGCTTACTCCTCTTGGAAGGAGTTCGCCCACCGCGGACCGGGACTGTCGAGTCCGGCGCGGTGTCCGGCACAAAGCCGGACTTGGAGCCCTGGGGGGTTTCATCCCCTTTACTCCTGGGGTCCGGAGGATTGCCTTGTGGCTCCTCCAGGACCATCTCCTCCTGCCCCAAAGCTTGGCGGGGCGCCACTTCCGCGTCGTCCGCCACGCGGGGGGAGACCGCGGGCGGAACAAAGTTCACGTCTGACGATTCCAGGGAGCCGCTCGACGAATCATCGAGTTTGGTCCGGGGTGGGCTGCATAAATTACGTTCGATATTAGGGAAAGCAGCGCATTAAAAGAATATCATGAGTCACTATGGTATGTAAACACTTACGATGTTGCCGGACGCTTTGTTCTGTCCGGCCACTCCTCTCCGCCCTCTTCGGCGTCATGGGAGTAGTCCGGCGGAGGGGTCTTCCTTTTCCTCAACCCCTCGGCCTCCCCCGCTGGGGCGGCCTTCTTCTTCTTTGGTCCCCTCGCTGGAGGGCGAGAGCTTCCTTGTTCCTCCTCCTCGTTTTCACGAGAGGAGGGCGTTGCGGACTCATCGGATGACGAGTCCGACACCACCATATTGCGGGAACTTTTTCGAGTCCCGGTGGTTTTCTTCTTCTTGGCCTTCCTCTCCGGCACCACGTAAGGTGCCGGAGCCATTAGCTTCACCAAGAGAGCTGGGGCCGGGTCTTCGGGCAGAGGAGCCGGACAGTTAATTGGTCCGGATATTTCCTGCCAAGCCTGTCAAAGGTAAAAGGGAGTTTAGATCCCGCATAGAGATAATCTATGAAGAAGAGCTTAACGAACCTGTCAAAGGTATAGATAGCTTACCTCGCTAGCTTTATGCTGCGAGCTGTATCCGCGATCCTCGGAGGCGGATGTGGGGGACTCGGCGCCTTTGGTCAGCACCTTCCAGACATCTTCATACGTCGTGTCGAAGAGCCTACTGAGGGTCTGGTGCTGCGCCGGGTCGAATTCCCACAAAGTAAAATCCCGTTCTTGGCACGGGAGGATCAGGCGAACGAGCATGACCTGGACTATGTTGGCAAGCCAGATTGGCTTGTTCACCAGGGACTGGATGCATGTTTGCAACCCAGTCACTTCTTCCTCGTTGCCCCACGACAGGCCTGTCTCTTTCCAGGACATGAGCCGCGTGGGGGGTCCGGATCTGAACTCGAGGGCCGCAACACATTTCGGATCGCGGGGCTCGGTGATGTAAAACCACCCAGCCTGCCACCCCTTAAGGGACTCCACGAGGGAGCCATCGAACCAGAGGACGTTGGCTATCTTGCCAACCATAGCGCCTCCGCACTCCGCCTGGGTGCCGGACACCACCTTGGGCTTGACGTTGAAGGTCTTGAGCCAGAGGCCGAAGTGGGGGCGGACGCGGAGAAAGGCCTCGCACACGACGATAAACGCCGAGATGTTGAGAACGAAGTTCGGGGCCAGATCGTGGAAATCCAGGACGTAGTAGAACATGAGCCCCCAGACAAATGGGTGAAGTGGAAAGCCCAGTCCGCGGAGGAAGTGGGGAAGAAAAACTACCCTCTCACGGGGCCTTGGGGTAGGAAGAAGCTGCCCCTTATCAGGAAGCCGATGCGGGATGTCCTTGGACAAGTATCCGGCTTTCCTTAACCTTTTTACTTGAGCCTCTGAAACGGAGCAGATCATCCACTTGCCTCCCGCTCCGGACATTGCTGGAGAAGGTTGAGGAAGGAAGAGCGGACTTGGGCGCTGGAGCTTGAGTGCGCGAGATATGGATTGGCAAAGGAGGAAGAAGGCGTAGGTTAAAAAGGTGAATCATTATCCCTTTATATAAGCAGGTACGGTTAGGCGTCCTCACCTACCTAATAAAACTCACTTGCCTCCCAAACGCCGTGGTAAATGGCGTGGTTGGGTTACCCACGTCCGTATTAATGAGAATCCCGTTAAAGGGGGCACATGATCTCTGCTTCGACAAGTCGTGCCAGGGAAACCGCCTCGCTAAACGAGCTGAGGTGGAACAATGAAAACAATTTATATAAAGGGCTTGGCCGCAGTATTATGACGCACTGCGGAATACGTCAGCAGATTTGATTTGTGTTAATGTTATTCTCTATATGGCAATATGTGGAAACTTATTTTGCAGAGCCGGACACTATTTTGTGGTGTTTAATATTCTTGAAGAACTTGGAGGAGGAACCCGCCTTGCAATGCCGAAGACAATCTGCGCGCCGGACTCGTCGTCATTGAAGCCTGGTTCAGGGGCTACTGAGGGAGTCCTAGATTAGGGGGTGTTCGGATAGCCGAACTATACCTTCAGCCGGACTCCAGGACTATGAAGATACAAGATTGAAGACTTCGTCCCGTGTCCGGAAGGATCTTTTCTTGGCGTGGAAGGCAAGCTAGGCGTGCGGATATTCGAGATCTCCTACCATTGTAACCGACTCTGTGTAAACCCTAACCCTATCCGGTGTCTATATAAACCGAAGGGTTGTAGTCCGTAGGACAACCATCATCATACACAATCATACCATAGGCTAGCTTCTAGGGTTTAGCCTCCTTGATCTCGTGGTAGATCCACTCTTGTACTACCCATATAATCAATATTAATCTAGCAGGAGTAGGGTTTTACCTCCATCGAGAGGGCCCGAACCTGGGTAAAATAAAGTGTCCCTTGTCTCCTGTTACCATCCGACCTTGACGCACAGTTCGGGACCCCCTACCCGAGATCCGCCGGTTTTGACACCGACAGGGAGCTTGAAGCCTGACAGCATCGGGACCTGAGGAGCAGGTGTGCGGGCTCCGGCGGCGGCAGGCGGTGCGGAGGAAGGGCCGGAGCCAGCCCTAGGAGGCGTCGGGACGGAGGCGGCATTGCAAGGCACCAGCGACGACCTACCCCTTGTCGGGATGAGGGGCTGCCCCCTCTCCTCCTGGCGAGCGCCAGCCACAGCGTCGTCGGGCAGGGCGCGGAAGATCTCAGACTTGCTCAGAGGGGAAGTCTGCCCCACCTCTTCAAGAGTCTTATCCGAGTCCACCACCTCCTCCTCCCCTCCACGGGACTCGTGAGAGGACACCTCCACTAGCTTCTGTGTTGCAGGAGCTCCTGCGAGCACCGGCGGCACCAGGCCGCGCGCGTCAAAGGTCGGCCTGGAGGCGACAAATTCCTCCCAGTCCTTGCGGAGGAACAAAGTAACGAAGGCGCTAGGCGGGTACTCCTGGTTGTCCGCAACTATGAGGCGTAGGACAGCATACAATTCATCGCGAGGAAGGTCCCCAGGCCTCAGGCGGGTCTTGTTCCCCTCTTCTTCAAGCTCCCACAAGGGGCGCGTGTGCGCCTGGAGTGGGGAAACTCGCAGCATCAAGAACTCTCTCAGGAGCATTGCCCCCGTCACCTTGGCCGCCTTTGCATTGTCGGGCTTCAAGTCGGTCGTCATCTGCCCCAACACCGACAACGCCCGCTCATCGGCAAGCCCCGCCTTGGGCCACCCCTTGTTGAGCTAGGGCGCCTCCGTCGGTAGCACCAGATGCGGATGGGCGCACTTAGCGTCCATCATAACCCATTTGGATCGGATATTGTCAGCCCTCTTCCCGGTGCTCGAGATCGAGTTGGCCTTGCCAGACACGACGAAATTGGCGCACCCAGAGATTGGCCCATCGGTGACGCGAAGGAAGAAGAAGTGGCGCTTTAAGAAGAAGTGGCGCAGAAGCGCCACTGATAGCAGCACGCCCAGGTACGCTTCGCAGTAGTAGGCGAAGATGGACAAGAGGAGGATAGAGTTGGGATGGAGGTGCAGCGCCAGCAGCCCGTAGTGGTCGAGGACCTCATAAAAGAAATCAGAGAAGGTAGGAACAACCCGACGGCGACACTGCTCGAAAAGAAGGGGAAGAAGGTGCTCCCCTCAGGCTCCGGCATGTCGGAGGCTAGCCGGAGCTCCGTCTTCCCCCACTCATTACTCTCCCCCGCCGTCAGCAGGCGCACGGAGGCGAGGCCCTTTTCCGTGACGGTGGGCGCTTCAAGAGCTGGCTCGTACCGAGCCGGCGCCGAGGAAGTCTTGACCTTCCGTGGCGCCATGGGTTGCAGATGTAGAGTGAGGTTGGGGCAGATCTGGATGTAGCGATGGCGAGGAGCGAGAAAGGTGATCTGGAGCAAGGCGAGGAAGGAACAATGAAGGCAAACAATGTTGCACCGACCTTTTTTCAAGTCATGCAGTTGCCAAGGCAGCATGGGGAAGCGGAGACACCCACGTCCAATCAACCGCCACGCGTCAACCGAGGCCGCAGGCTTTTAGGGCCCGCGGCGCTCCGTACTTGACCCTTGTCTTCGCCGCGAAGCCAAGTCGGAGCGCACCTTGGGCCCGGGGGCTACATGCCACGTTCCATCTATTTGCTTGTTGCATAACTCTCATCATAGTTAAACCTATTATCAATCAAGCTCGCTCTATTGTAAATGCATTTCTCGATGAATATGCTTCTGACGCAGAAATATGATTCAGTGCATTCCCACCACAATAGCCACGCTAACAGCCCGGGCATTAGCAGCCACATATAACAACAAGGGCTCTTTATCAACAGGAGCAGCAAGGACATGCGGCTCGGCTAGCTGCCACTTGAAGTCCTCAAACGCTTCATTGGCGGTGTCACTCCAAACGAAGTCATCCGTCTTCTTCAGCATCTGGTATAAAGGGATAGCCTTCTCCCCAAGGCTAAACCGGCTCAAGGCAGCAATCCGGCCTGCCAAGCGTTGAACATCATTGATACACTTCGGTTTAGCCAAAGAAGTTACAGCCTTGATTTTCTCCGGATTAGCTTCAATGCCCCTGTTAGACACCAGAAAGCCCAAGAGCTTGCCTGCCGGTACACCAAAGACACATTTGGCTGGATTAAGCGTCATCTTATAAACCCGGAGGTTATCAAAAGTCTCCTTCAAGTCCTCTATCAATGTCTCCTCCTTTCTGGATTTCACCACAATATCATCCACATAAGCATGAACATTGCGCCCGATCTGGTCATGAAGACAATTCTGCACACAACGCTGATAAGTCGCCTGGGCACTCTTGAGCCCAAAAGGCATAGATACATAGCAGAAGGCTCCAAAGGGAGTTATGAAGGCTGTCTTCTCCTGGTCCTTAACTGCCATTTTGATTTGATGGTAACCAGAATATGCATTTAGAAAACTCAAACGCTCACAACCTGCCATAGCATCAGTGATTTGATCAATACGAGGGAGGGAAAAAGGATCTGCTGGACAAGCCTTGTTTAAATCTATGTAGTCCATACACATACGCCAGGTGGCCGTTCTTCTTGAGCACTAAAACAGGATTAGCCAAGCACTCTGGATGAAATACCTCAATGATAAATCCAGCCGCCAAAAGCCTAGCTAGCTCCTCACCAATGGCCTTGCGTCTTTCTTCATTGAACCGGCGAAGAAACTTCTTGACCGGTTTAAACTTGGGATCGACATTAAGAGTGTGCTCAGCGAGTTCCCTCGGTACACCTGGCATGTCAGAAGGCTTCCACGCAAAAATGTCCCGATTCTCACGGATGAACTCGATGAGCACGCTTTCCTATTTCGGATCCAAGTTAGAGCTGATGCTAAACTGCTTGGATGAATCGCCACGAACAAAATCAACCAGCTTAGTCTCATCAGCCGATTTAAACTTCAAGGCCGGATCATGCATCGTAGTTGGATTTTTCAAAGAATTCATGTCCGCCGGATCAACATTGTCGTTGTAGAACTTCAACTCCTCTGTTGCACAAACCGACTCAGCATAAGCCGCATCACCTTCTTCACATTCCAAAGCGATCTTGCGGCTCCCATGAACCGTGATGGTCCCCTTATGACCCGGCATCTTGAGCTACAGATAGACATAACAGGGCCTTTCCATGAACTTAGCATAAGTCGGCCGTCCAAACAGGGCATCATACGGGCTCTTGATTTTCACCACTTCAAAAGTCAATGTCTCTAATCTTGAATCATGCTCATCTCCAAAAGCAACCTCCAGAGCTATCTTACCAACTGGATATGCCGATTTACCAGGCACCACACCATGGAAGACCGTGTTGGACGGTTTAAGATTTTTATCTGTTAACCCCATGCGACGGAAAGTTTCATAATAAAGGATATTGATACTACTCCCCCCATAGATGAGTACCTTGGTGAACTTATAACCTCCCACCTGAGGTGCCACCACCAATGCCAGATGACCCGGATTATCAACCCGAGGTGGATGATCCTCTCGACTCCACACAATGGGCTGTTCACACCAGCGCAAGTAACGGGGCACCGCCGGTTCAACGGAGTTCACTGCCCTTTTATGAAGCTTCTGATCACGCTTGCACAGGCTAGTGGTGAAGACATGGTACTGCCCACTATTCAACTGCTTCGGGTTGCTCTAGTAACCCGACTGCTACTGCTGCTGACTCCCCTGATGATTATAACCACCCTGGTTGCCATGATTGCCTTGGTCGCCATGTCCACCGTGATTATTATGAAATCCTGAACCGGAACTGCCTCCACCGTAAACCGGCCCATGAGATCCGGGGCCTAAACCGCCAGCAGGTCCATGATCATACCGAAAAAAATCTGAAATTTTGAACTCCCGCATAATATAACAATCCTTCTAGAGGTGCGTGGCCGGCTTATCCCATGACCCGTGCTTTGGGCAAGGCTGGTTTAACAGGTGAGACGGGCGCTCGGGATTAGGACCTGACCCGCCTCCACGCGGGGCGGTTTACCCTTACGACACTGGCCATTATCCTGCGTGTTGGTATTAGCCACAAAATCTAAATTGTTATCTGCTTTACGCTTACCGCTGTTTCCATGACCTGCCGAGTTATGCTGCTGCCCTTTGGTGCTGCCGCTCTTCTTTCCCTTCCCTGTCTTGTCATCGTTAGACTCGGCGTCCTTGGTACTATCAGAGTTGGCATACTTTACCAGAGCTGACATAAGTGCTCCCATGTCATTGCAATGACGTTTGATCCATCCCAACTTCAACTTCCGAGGTGCAAACCGGCAATTGCCTTCCAGCGTTAAAACTACTGTATCAGCGTTGATGCGGTCCGATGAGTGCAAAATCTTCAAAACCCGATGCACCCAATGGGTTGTTGATTCTCCTTCCTCCTGAACACAAGAAGCTAGGTCCACAATTGACATGGGCTGCTTGCAAGTGTCTTTGAAATTCTGAATAAACCAGGCTCTTAACTCGGCCCATGATCCAATGGAGTTAGCTGGCAAGTTCTTCAACCAAGTGCGAGCTGTCCCTTCCAACATCATGGCAAAGTATTTAGCACACGCCACATCATCAACATCCAGCATCTTCATTTCCATCTCATAGCTCTCAACCCATGACTTGGGGGATAAAGCGGCAGTGTAATTCGGCACTTTATGTGGGCCCTAGAAATCCTTGGGCAGCCGTACATTGCGTAGCGCCGGGACGAGACACGGCACCCCCAAAGAACTGGAGGTGACTCCTGGTTCCACCAAAGTTGTTGGACGAACCGGAGTAAGCTGACGGGTCGCGTTCTATGCTGCTAACTCGACCTCTCGACGTGCCCTAGCACGATCCACCACGTCCCGAGCGTCAACACCGCCATCCGTCGGGTTATGGCCACGCGGCGGATTACGATTCCGCGCACTGCTCGACACAGCCGCTTCATCAATATGTTGGCTGTAACTCCGGCTTGGTGTGGGGGTGGAATGAATCCTTTCGTGACTGTATGAATAAGCCTGCTACTGAGTCAAAGCTGTCTGAAGGAGCTCCCTAGCCCGTCGCGTCTCCACCACTACGGGGGACTCACCGTCGACTAGGAGGGCCGCCAATCGTGAAGCGGCTGCGACTATGTTATCCAAAGGGTTGGAGTAATGACCCGGAGGCGTCAACACGTGCTGGGACGGGATATTCTAAGGCGGTGGATCCATTGCGCGCGGCTAAACCCGCGCCCCCATTCCAGGTGCTTCGACCCGGTTTACCACCGGCTGGTTGCTGGTTCTTGCTCCTGGCATGTTGAAGAGATTCCTGTCTTCGTAAACTAGAGGCAGGTGAGATCGGTACCTTCTCCTCAATACGTCATTCGATGCGTTCTGATCCAACAAAAGTCGATAAGACTGTGCATCTAATTCGGCCTGCTTTGTTTTCATCCTGGCGTTTTCAGCCGCCAGGTCCACCTTGGCTTGTGCTATCTGATCCTTCACCTTCGCCACTTCTGCGTTGTGTTGGTCCTGATTCGCCGGGCTGACTTCAGCCTCTAGCAGTGCTGCCAAGGTGTCGAATAAATCGGACAAAACCTGAAACCGGCGGTGGCGCAGGGCCTCTTGCCCCAGCTGCTGTCGCCACTGCTGAACCGGAGATCATCGCTGCGGCGCTCGAAGATTGTGGCGCTAACTGTGTACCGGCCATGAAGATCGCAACTCGGCTTGGCGGATCAAGGGGGTCCGGAATACTGTCACCATCGGAACAGCCCCCGAACCGGCCATCCTGCAACTGATACAATGACTCGGTCTCTCCAGTAGATGACTCGTCACTGGAGTAAACGACGGTTTCACCATCAGATTCCGATCTATCCTTAGATTCCACTCCGTGGATGACTCCGACGAAGGCACGCTTCATGGCAGGCTTAACCCGGGCGAATCTCGCACACTGAGCCATTTCGACGATGTCGGTGCAGATGTCCGGCTCAGGGCCCGGTTCGCCAATCTTGCCAATGAACACGTGAATGCCGCCGAAGGGGACCCGGTACCCATACTCAATTGAGCCAACCTCGGGGCCCTAACCTGCGTCGTCGATGTAGATCTTGCCGCGACGACTCTTGGTCATCCGGCCCACAGCATATCCCTTGAGCCCTTCGAAGCTGCCCTCTAAGAACTCAAAACCATTGTGCGATAGCCCCACGGTGGGCGCCAACTGTCGTGGTTTTGTCACGGCAGATGTCCTAGTGAAAGGACTTAGTCATGGAGCCATCGCAACAGGTTAGCTTAAAGGGGTTAAATCGGACAAAGGACACAGAGAGTTTATACTGGTTCGGCCCCTTGCGGTGAAGGTAAAGGCCTAATCTAGTTGTTGTGGGATTGCTAGGGTTTCGATGACCAGGGAGCGAATCCACTATGCCTGGCTCTCGGGTTGTTGTTTGTTGTCCCTAAACCTCTGTCGGGTCGTTCCTTTATATACACAGGTTGACGCCCGGCGGTTTACAGAATCCTGAGGCCGGCTCATAAACGTGTCCAGCTCGGTCTCTACCTTTCTTATCTTACAACACAAGTTACATATGACATGGCGGTTTATGTCTACGGGCCATAACCCGCCTCTAGGCCCTAGGCCTTCGCAAAGCACCACACTCCTTGTCTTCATGAGCTTCAAATATAAATATTCATTATGGGGATAACCCGACCTCTCCTGGCCGGTTTATACCCAGTAGTAATATCCTCAACAGAAATTGTCGTGGTTTTGTCACGACAGATGTCCTCATGAAAGGACTTAGTAGTGGAGCCATCAGAACTGGTTAGCTTGAAGGGGTTAAAGCAGACACAGGGACACGAGAGGGTTTTATACTAGTTCGGCCCCTTCGATGAAGGTAAAATCCTACGTCTAGTTGTGATGGAATTGATGGGGTTTCGATGACTAGGGAGCAAACAAGCTTCGCCTAAGTCTCAAGTTGCTGTCTCTTGTCCTTGAACTGCCGCCGGGTCGTCCTCTCATATACATGGGTGACACCCGTCGGTTTACAGAGTCCTAACACCGGCTCATACTCGTGTCCGGTTTGGTCTCTACTTATTCCTAACTTACAATACAAGTTTACATACTGACGCCGGTTCACGGCTACATGCCTTAAACCGATCATGGGCTTTTTAGCCCTTATCTACCTTCATGGGCTTTTACATACTCAACTACTGATGAAGTTAACCCGGCCCTGATAGGCCGGTTTACGCCCAGTACTAATATCCCCAACATTAGGCCCCAGATTGATTTGAACAGGTTCATGTCAATCCTTATCAAAAAACTTCATCTTCAACATCTTCTTGTAGTTTGGTGAACCGCCATGACGTCATCTTCTCTGATTGCTATAAACCGGAGCGACGTCATCTGTAATAAAGAAGTTATCAATGATGCCTCCTTGTTTAATAGAACTGCGATAATCGAGGCGATAGTTCCGTTTCCAAACCTGCGGCCCCTTGATTCTCGCGCCTGACACATGTCCCTTTCTTTATAAGTAGGACCGAAGGGTCATTTCCTTTCTCCCCTTCATGCTCCTCTTCTTCGTCTTCCTCGTGTCGCCTAGCTTCGGAACGCCGCCGCCGACCTTTGCATCAACTCAGGCCGCTGCATCACCCTGATTGTACCAGAGCACCGCGGCGATCTCCCGCGTTGTCCTCAGCTCCGGTAAGTTTTCTAACCTTCTCATTACAGATCTGTTCTAGGGTTTCCATGTTCTCTAGTGTTCTTCGCCTGCTTCTTGTTCATATGCTAGATCCACCGCTGTAATATCTTCTCTTGTGTAACAGTAGTGTTATCTTCCGTTTTTACTTTCGCCTATCAAGACCATAGATCTTATCTGTAGCAATGGCTTACTGTTTCGGCACCGCTCCTTTTGGGCTTTGAAATTTTCTCCCTTTTATGAATATGTTCCAGATCCAACGCTGTAGTACAATCTTGTGAAACCTGTTTTTGCATATTTACTCATTTGCAATCTCGACTGCTTCAATGTGTAGACCAGGCGGTTTAACTTTCTAGAAAAATTGACAAACCGCTATATGTACCATTAGTCCCCTGGTTGAACTGCCGGAATTCCTTATCCACACCACGCCGCTTTGTAAAACACTGGTTTAGAAATATCTGTCTCCGGTTTAGCAATATACGCATCAGGGTGTACCTTTCCAATATCTTCTTGAACCGGCAATTCCTACTTTGCAGACTTCACTATGGCCAAACAAGTGTACAAGTGCAACTGGGTTCGTTCTCGTGTGACTGAGACTCAACTGACCAATTTAGTCAAAACTGGCGCTTTAAGCAGACAGGACGTTATCCATTGGAGGGTCCCAGGCATAGAATGTCCTCCCCAGCCTAAGGAGGGAGAATTGGTTGTTTTTACTGATCACTTGGCCCGGGGCTTCAATCCTCCTAGTTCAAAATTTTAGTGGGACGTCCTAGCCAATTTCCAACTCCGTCCGCAAGATACAGGCCCAAACTCTGTAACCAACATCTGTCACTTTCAAGTGCTCTGTGAGGTGTTCTTCCAAGAGGAACACACAGTTGAATTATTGAGAGATTGTTTCCATTTAAACCGCCGTACTGAATTTACTGACAACGCCAACACAGAATTAGGCGGTATGGTGATTCAAAAGAGGAAAGAGGTCACTTACCCTCACGCCAAACTGCACAGCCATCCCAAAGAGTGGAATCAAACATGGTTCTACTGCCAAGATACCTCTCCTTCTGACGAAAATCCTTTACCGGGTTACCGTCCAGAACGGCTTAGCAACACACATCCTTTCCCCCAAAGGCTGACTGCTAAGGAGAGAAGTAAATATGCTCCTCAATTATCCAAACTCAGGGCCTTCATGGCTAATGGGCTGACAGGGGTCGATCTTGCCCGCTGCTGGATATCGTTGAGTATACTGCCCTTAAGTCAGTGCTCCGGGTTGATGTGCGAATACAAAGGAAGTGAAAAAGACCCTCTTCAACACATTGACATCCAGCTCTCAGACGAGGAAGTCACAGAAGCTGTGAAGAAAATACTGAATGAACCGGAAGCTGTCTGCGCCAAAACCGGCCTGGCTCCCTTCTGTGCCATCAACAAACAGCCAGCTGTAAGACTTTCAATTTGCTAATATCAACATTTTTCAAACAGGGCGATGATCCGTTTTGGAGCAAGAAACCTCCGCAAGAGAAACCGGAGAAGCCAGAGAAACCAGAGAGACCAACCCGACCCAAGACCAGAGTTGTTAAGAGGCCAGCTAATAGGAAGAGAACCACCACGTCTTCTGATCCGGTAGTTGATGATGATGTGGGTAATCCGGACCTTGAAGTAGAGCTTGATTCACTTGGATTATTTTTCACACGTCTTATTGATAATGACCATTGTCAGGATGATGCGGAAGGCAGTCAGGCTGATGTTGTAGAGGTAATCACTCTGTCCTCCGATTCAAGCCCTTTACCTTCACTAAAATCCGTCGGGCAAACCGGAAAATTAAATTTTCTCATCCTCTTACTTATTTTGATCCAAACTTTCTTGTGAAGACACAATAGCATGAAGCCCGTCGCACAACCCGGCACAGCGGCCAGGTAGTTACCTCCGCCGGTTTACCGAATAGTCCGGTTCGGAAACACCGTTCAGAGGTCTCTAACTCTCTTGTCAATGCTTGTCCTAAAGCGGGTTGTTTTCGTCAACCTCTTAATCCATCTGACTCCGATTATCAGGGCACTTCTCATTCGTCTTCTGGCGAATCATCAGCTGCTCAACTTCCCCCACTCAAGACGGTTCTTGGGTGAGCTATATTTCTTAGAATATTTCTGATGTATGACTTTGCAACATATGCCTTATTGATCTGTCTTATTCCTTTTCAGGGCCAAGCCTAGGCCAAGCAAGAAGGCTCGTCTGGACAAAGCGGCAGAAGAAAATACCGTTCCTGAACCGGACAAAATACCAGATCCTGAAGCGGCTATTCATGAGGATGTGCCAAACGACCCAACACCGCAAGATGATAACTTTGTTGCTGAAGAAACTCATATTGATACCCCAGGTCCTGTTGATCAGCCTGCAAGCCCCGTCCGGTTTGATAGATCCACTAGTCCATCAAAGTCTACTGACAAGCCGATGGCCCCAGTGTAAACCGGCGAAGCAAAAGATGATGAAGTTATTATTACTGGCTTTGGCCGCACAGAGACAAGCAATCCCGTCGCTTTGTCCAAACATACTGCCAAAGAGTTATGCTGCTCTGAACACCCAAGAACTCCATTCTGGCTATCTGAACCGGCTATATACCAGCCGTGATTATGAAGCCGGTTTGGTTAATATGATGAAAGACAAATATGATGTAACTTCCATATGCTTCTCTGTTAGTACGTTTCAATCTGTCAACTCCCATAGCCCCCAAGGGCCGGTTTAAAATCTTCGACTTAAACCGGGACTTGCCAATAGAAACTTCAATGTATCTGAATTTGTTGATGTAGCCCCCAAGGGCCGATTCAACTTAATGTAGTTAAACCGGTACTTTAGGTAAAAAAATTGTAGCATCAGTACTGATTGAGGAAATAGCCATTAGCTCCCAAGTGCCAAGTTGAATACTTGTATTGAGCTTGGGACTTTATGAACAATTATAGGATGAAGAGCAAATATACATTAGCCCCCAAGTACCAAGGGCATAACTTGTTATGTGGTTGGTACTTCAATTCTTGTACCGCCATCTGAATCATATTCACTGCCTGTATGCAGGCTGAGCTGAACAAAAGAGAAAGCCAAATCGCCGATCTGCAAGAAAATCTGAAGTCCCAACAAGCTGAAACTTGCAAGGCGAAAGAGGAATTAACCAGCGCTTTAAGTGTCATGGAACAGCTTAAGGAGGGCCTCAAGAAAGAACGGGCAGATTGGGCTACTGAGAAGTCCGCTTTAACTAACCGAGCAGAGAATGCCGAAGCTGCACTCAAACCGGTAGTGGATGAACTGACCAGCATAAAGCGGCAAGTGCATGCTATGACCGCTGCTGTCTTTGGTAAACCTTCTTGATTTCTGAATTAATGAAGCTTTCTTATGTAACTGCCGGTTTACTAATCCATTGTATGATACAGGGACGCGGATTGGGCACTTGGGATCAGATGTGCGGAAGAAACTGAAAGCCGCCTATACCTTGATAGAGCAATTGTATAGCGATGCACAGCAGATCATCTCTACTGCTTCGCACAACAACCCGACGCCCACCTTGATCCAAGATACCCTTAAAAGGTTGTCTATGCTTCCTGCCCGGGTTGAAGAGCTGAAGAAATCTGCTGCTCGAACGGGTGCTATAAACGCCTTGATCCGGGCAAAAGCGTGGGTGCCAGATTTCGACCCTGTTGAAGCGGCTCAGGGCTATCCCAGCTTGAAGAAAGACGGGTCATAGTTCAGTGAAGCAGATCTGCGAGCAATAAACCGGGAGGTGCGTCCTCTAGCTTGTCAATTGGTTGAAGTGGCCGACTTGTCTCATTATCAAGCCCAATATGATGACCAAAACAAGCGAGTAGCTGCACCAATTCCTGAAACGGAGAATCTTATCCCTCCAATCCGTAAGCACTTACACTCCTAACATTGAACCGTCGTTGCTGATCCATGATGAAGCTGTCTTTCAAGCATTAATGGGAATCGACTGGACAACTGTTGATTTCCAGCCGCTGGGTAGAGAAGCAGAAGTTGAAGCGGTGCGAGATGACCCGCAACCATCAGGCCAGGCTGGTGACCAAGCTTGAACCGGAAGCCGGTTTAAATTACTGTTCCTTTGTGTGACGCAGAAAAACATTGATCGTATCTGGGCACCGTGTTGCCTTGTTATAGATTAGCCGATACATTTCATTTTGATATGCCTGCATGCATGGTTATTGCAACTTGTGCTTCCTTTGGATGATCAATCTCCAAACTTTTTTCTGCAATCAAAAAATCTTAAAGCACCGCCGCGGTTGTACCGCCAGGCGGGTCATGATATGAAATATGATATCTTATATTTAAGCATATGATCAAACATTGTGATACATAATACCTGCCGTCGTTGGGCATGAAGTTTGGCTTTGCCAATCTTGAAGCGGCGTTTTATAAACCCGTACTGCTTGGAGGAGAAAAGGTAGCTCCTGTGTATATCATGCCGGTTTACCATGTAAACGGCTCCGGGTTATGATGAACGCCGGTGTTACTCCATAATAGGATGTTAACAAAATTAATCAAATCGGGCAAATAATCTCTGGATTAATAGCTGACCGTGTTCCGTCAATTGACAGTCGAACCGGTTTAACAATTGTCGGTTTAAAAACGCAACAAAAGAAATATTTTTCAAAACAAAATTTCATGCAAAGGCAATGATAAAACCAGTTCCAAAAAGAGGCTATTGAGCCGATCAAGTGGCATTACCATGGTCGGACACGACCAAGCCCCCAATAGGCGTAGCTATGGTTCAAGTCAGCCAGGTCCCAAAATGATGCAGTGGCATTATGCCGATCAAGAGGTGTAGCGATGGTTCGGGTTCGACCAAAGCCCCCAAGTGATTCTGTGGCCTTAGGCCGATCAAGAGGCGTGACTGGTTCAGACGTGACCAAGTCCCCAAGTGATCTTGTGGCTTTTTCCTATCAAAAGGTGTTGCATTGGTTCGGACACGACCGAGCCCCCAAGTTATATAACATGAAGCTTTGAAAAGCTAACTCAAGGCGTAAACCGAAGGCCGCTTTAAGACAGGAAAAACTCCGTGTAACCACACATGATGTAAAAAGAACAAAGACCCCGCTTTAGCTGAGGCTCCAGTTTATTGTATTGATCATAATATATACATTGTCATAATATGTACATAAGTAGAGCCAATGGCTCAGGTATAGTAAGGCTGAAGATGAGCTATGTTCCACGGCCTCTTGGTCTCCTCCTTTGATGTACGTGAGTCTTTATGCTCTCGAATATCGATCAGGTAGTATGACCCATTGTGCAGATTCTTGCTGACCACAAAAGGTCCCTCCCAAGGTGGGGATAACTTGTGCATATCAGTCTGGTCTTGGATGAGCCGGAGTACCAAATCTCCCTCTTGAAATGTTCTGGTTCTAACTCGGCGACTGTGATAGCGATGGAGATCTTGCTGGTAAATCGCCGAACAGGCGGCCGCTATGTCTCGCTCCTCATCCAACAAGTCCAAAGCATCTTGCCGTGCTACCTCGTTGTCCGCTTCAACATAGGCCGCTACACGAGGTGAGTCATGATGGATGTCACTGGGGAGAACCGCCTCCGCTCCATAGACCATGAAGAACGACGTGTATCCTGTCGATCTATTGGGTGTGGTGTTGATGCTCCATAATACAGATGGTAAATCTTCAACCCAACAACCTGGCGTCCATTGCAAAGGAACCATAAGCCGGGGCTTGATGCCTCGCAAGATCTCTTGATTAGCCCTCTCTGCTTGACCATTGGACTGTGGGTGAGCCACTGATGAAACGTCAAGCCGGATGTGCTCACGTTGACAGAACTCCTTCATAGCACCCTTGGACAAGTTGGTACCATTATCAGTGATGATGCTGTGTGGAAAGCCAAACCGGAAGATCACCTTTTTGATGAAGTGAACCGCCGTAGCTACATCACACTTGCTAACTAGCTCTGCTTCCACCCACTTTATGAACTTGTCAACCGCCACCAAAAGGTGGGTCTTCTTGTCTTTGAACCTTTTGAAAGGCCCAACCACACCCAACCCCCAAGTTGCGAACGGCCAAGTAATTGGAATCATCCTAAATTCTTGAGCCGGCACATGAGCACGTCTTGAAAACTTTTGACAACCATCGCATCGTCTGACCAGGTCTTCTGCATCAGCATGAGCAGTTAACCAATAGAAGCTGTGGCGAAATGCCTTAGCCACCAAAGACTTTGAACCGGCGTGGTGACCACAATCTCCTTCGTGTATCTCACGCAAGATTTCACAGCCTACCTCGGGAGACACACATCGTTGAAACGCCCCTGATACACTGCAATGATGCAACTCGCCATTGACAATAGTCATGGACTTGGAACGCCGGATTATCTGCCTAGCCAGAGTCTCATCTTCTGGTAACTCGCCCCAGTTCATATATGCAAGATAAGGAAATGTCCAATCTGGGATGACATGAAGAGCCACCACCAATTGAGCCTCTGGATTAGGAACAGCCAAATCCTCTTCATCGAGGAGCTTGACAGACGGATTATGCAGAATATCCAAGACATTAGGCGGGACCGGTTTACGTTGAGAACCCAACCGGCTTAAAGCGTCCGCCGCTTCATTCTTCCGTCGGTCCACGTGATCCACCTGATAACCTTTGAAGTGACCTGCAACAATATCCACCTCACGACGATATGCTGCCATGAGCGGGTCGTTGGAATCCCAAGTGCCAGACACCTGTTGAGCCACCAGGTCCGAGTCATCGAAGCAGTTAACTCGGCTTAGATTCATCTCCTTAACCATCCGGAGACCATGGAGTAAGGCTTCATACTCGGCTGCATTGTTAGTACAAGGGAACATTAAGCGGAGAACGTAACAGAACTTATCACCTCGTGGGGAAGTTAACACGACTCCAGCCCCCGAGCCCTCCAATTGCCTGGACCCATCAAAGTGAATAGTCCAATAGGTGTGATCCGGCTTTTCTTCAGGCGTTTGCAGTTCTGTCCAATCATTGATGAAATCAACAAGTGCTTGAGACTTGACCGCCGTCCGAGGTACATATTTCAACCCATGAGGTCCAAGTTCTATAGCCCACTTAGCAATCCGGCCAGTTGCTTCCCTGTTCTGGATTATATCTCCCTTGGAAGTATTGCTTGAGCTTCCAGCTTGCCATGAAAATTCCATATACCAGCTTCTGCCAATGCGGGTACCTTTGCTTGGACTCAATAAGCACTTCGCTGATATAGTAAACCGGATGCTGAACCGGAAATTCCTTGCCTGCCTCCTTGCGCTCCACCACAATAGCCACGCTGACCGCACGCGCATTAGCTGCAACATAGAGCAGCAATGGTTCCTTGTCAATTGGAGCGGCGAGAACAGGCGGATTGTCTAACTGCCGCTTTAAATCTCAAACGCTTTATCTGCGGTAGAACTCCATATGAATTGATTCGTCTTTTTCAACATCTGTTATAAAGGGATCGCCTTGTCCCCAAGGCGGCTGATAAACCGGCTCAACGCGGTAATCCGGCCTGCCAAGCGCTGAACGTCATTGATACACTTCGATTTAGCCAAGGAGGTGATAGCTGTGATCTTCTCCGGATTAGCCTCAATTCCCCTGTTGGACACCAGAAAACCCAATAACTTGCCTGCCGGTACACCAAAGACACATCTGGCCGGGTTGAGCATCATCTTATATGTCCGTAGGTTATCAAAGTTTTCATTCAAATCATCAACCAGAGTCTCTTGCTCCCTTGACTTAACCACAATATCATCCACATAGGCATGTACATTACGGCAAATCTGTTTATGAAGGCAATTTTGCACACACCGTTGATAAGTTGCCTGGGCACTCTTGAGCCCAAAGGGCATCGACACATAGCAGAAGGCTCCAAAGGGAGTTATGAACGCCGTCTTTTCCTGGTCCTTAACTGCCATCTTAATCTGATGAGAACCAGAATATGCATCCAAAAAACTCAAACGCTCACAACCCGCCGTAGCATCAATAATTTGATCAATACGGGGGAGGGGAAAAGGATCTGCTGGACAAGCCTTGTTAAGATCTGTGTAATCCACACACATGTGCCAGGTGTCATTTTTCTTAAGGACCAGCACCGGATTAGCCAGCCATTCAGGATGGAGAGCTTCAACGATAAAGCCAGCCGCTAAAAGCCTGGCTACCTCTTCTCCAATAGCTTTGCGTCTTTCTTCGTTAAACCGGCGGAGAAACTGTTTCATCGGTTTGTATTTGGGATCAACATTAAGGGTGTGCTCAGCGAGTTGCCTCCGTACTCCTCGCATGTCAGAAGGCTTCCATGCAAAGATGTCCCGATTCTCACGGATGAACTCGATGAGCGCGCTTTCCTATTTTGGATCCAAGTTGGCACTAATACTAAACTGCTTGGATGAATCGCCAGGCACGAAGTCAACAAGCTTAGTCTTAGCTGCCGATTTGAACTTCAGCGCCGGATCATGCTTCGTAGTTGGCTTCTTCAACGGAGTCATGTCTGCCGGATCAACATTGTCCTTATAATATTTCAGCTCCTCTGTGGCACAAACCGACTCTGCATAGGCCGCATCACCTTCTTCACACTCCAAAGCGATCTTACGGCTTCCATGAATCGTAATTGTTCCCTTGTGACCCGGCATCTTGAGCTGCAAATATACATAACAGGGCCGTGCCATAAATTTGGCGTAAGCCGGCCGCCCAAACAGGGCGTGATACGGACTTTGAATTTTCACCACCTCAAAGGTCAATGTCTCCGACCTGGAATCATGATCATCTCCAAAGGCCACTTCCAGAGCTATTTTTCCAATAGGATATGCTGACTTTCCAGGTACCACACCATGGAACACCGTATTGGACGGTTTAAGATTCTTATCTGTTAGTCCCATACGCCGGAAGGTTTCATAGTATAGGATGTTAATGCTGCTCCCTCCATCCACGAGCACCTTTGTGAATTTATAACCTCCCACCTGAGATGCCACCACCAACGCTAGTTGACCCGGATTATGAACCCAGGGAGGGTGATCCTCTCTGCTCCATACAATTGGCTGCTCAGACCAACGTAAATAACGGGGCACGGCCGGTTCAACAGAATGTACCGCCCGCTTATGAAGCTTCTGGTCCTGCTTGTCCAAGCTAGTGGTGAAGACATGATATTGCCCACTATTTAACTGTTTCGGGTGACTCTGATAATCCGACTGCTGCTGCTGCTGGTTGTAACCATCCTGGCTATTCTGATTACTTTGATTGTTATTTCCACCCTGATTACCATTAAAGCCTGAACTGGAATTTCCTCCACCGTAACCCGGCCCGGATCCTGAGCCACCACCTGAGCCGTGGTCATACCGGAAAGCGTTGGAGTTCTTGAACTCCTGCATAATGTAGCAATCCTTCCAAAGGTGATTGGCTGGCATCTCCTTCGTCTCGTGCTTTGGACAGGGTTGATTTAACAGATAAGTCAGGCGGTCCGAGTTAGGATTAGGCGCCCCACTGCGATTCGGAGGTTTACCCTTGCGTCGCTGGCCCTTGTCATGCGCGTTGGTATTAGCCACAAAGTCCATGATGCCATCCGCTTTACGCTTGCCTCCGTTTCCATGACCTGCCGGGTTATGCTGCTGCCCTTTGGAGTTGCTGTTCTTCTTTCCCTTCCCTTTCTTGTCATCGTCAGACTCGGGATCCTTGGTACTATGGGAATCAGCATACTTCACTAAGGCAGCCATGAGGGTCCCTATATCGTTGCAATGGCGCTTCATCCTTCCTAATTTCAACTTTAGAGGCTCAAACCGGCAATTGCCTTCCAAGGTTATGACCGCGGTATCGGCATTGATACGGTATGATGAATGTAAAATTTGCGAGACCCGGCGCACCCAATGGGTCGAAGATTCACCTTCCTCCTGGACACAGGCTGCCAAGTCGACTATCGACATAGGCTGTTTGCATGTATCCTTGAAATTCTGGATAAACCGGGCTCGCAATTGGGCCCATGAACTGATAGAGTTGGCCGGTAAGCTTTTTAACCAAGTGCGGGCCGTCCCTTCGAGCATCATGGTGAAGTACTTTGCACACGCCGCATCATCCACATCAAGCATCTACATGGCCATCTCATAACTCTGCACCCATGTCTCTGGAGGCTGATCAGCTGTGTAATTTGGCACTTAGCATGGACCCTTGAAATCCTTGGGCAGGCGCACATTGCGTAAAGCGGGGACTAGACAAGGCACCCACAAAGAACTAGAAGTAACGCCAGGCTCAACTGAGGTAGTTGGATGAATCGGCGTGAGCTGACGAGCCTCATACTGTGCCGCTAACTCGGCCTCCCCACGTGCTCGGGCCCGGTCCACCACTTCCTGGGCATCACCAACACCACCTGCCGGATTGTTGCCACGGGGCGCTTCACGATTTCGGGCATTACTTGACACGTCCAGTTCATCCATACGCCTGCTGTAACTCCGACTCGGGCGAGGGGTAGAGTGAATCCGGTCGCGGCTATATGAATATGCTTCCTGTTGAATAAGAGCTGTTCGAAGAAGCACCTTAACCCGGCGCGTCTCCACCGCCTGCGGGGCATCACCTTCAATCGGGATGGCTTCCAATCGTGGAGCGGCAGCCACGGGGTTGTCCATTGGATTGGAATAATGACCGAGAGGCATCGGGACAGGCTGCGGTATGATGTTATTCTGACGTGGCGGGTCCATCAAGCGTAGCTGAATCGGCGCATCAGCTCCGGGAGCTTCCGCCCGGTTTAACACCGGCGGGTTACTGGCCCCTGCTCCTGGGGTGTTGAAGAGGCACCTCGCGTCGTAAACCGGAGGCAGGCGAGACCGGTGCTTCCTTTTCAAGACTTCGTGCGATGCGTTCTGATCCAGCATAAGCCGGTAAGCCTGCGCATCCAAAGCGGCCCGCTCTGCAGTCATCCCGGCGCTCTTAGCTGCTTGGTCGGCCTTGGCTTGAGTGATCTGATCCTTCACCTTCGCAATTTCCGCATCGTGGGTGTTCTGATCCGCCGCATTAGCTTCTGCCATGAGCGTAGCCAACGTATCAAACAGATTAGACAAAACTTGAGCGGGCGGGTGCACAGGGCCTCCTGCCCCGGCTGCCGTCGCCGTCCCTGACCCGGAGATCATTGCTGCCGCAGTCGTGGAGTGGATCGCTGCTTGTGTACCGGCCATGAATATTCCAACCCGGTTGGGCAGATCGGAGGGGTCCGGAATACTGTCGCCATCGGAACAACCCCCAATCCGGCCATCTTGTAGCTGATACAATGATTCGGTTTCTTTGGTTGATGACTCGTCGCCGGAATAGATGACGGTCTCGCCGCCAGATTCCGATCCATCCTCATAGTCTCCTCCGTGGATGACTCCCACGAAGGCACGCTTCGCGGCCGATTTAACCTGGGCGGATCGTGCACGCTGAGCCATTTCGACGAGGTCGGTGCAGATGTCCAGCTCAGGCCTGGTTCACCGATCTTGCAAATGAAGACGTGTATGCCACCAAAGGGGAACCGGTACCCGTACTCAATTGAGCCGGCCTCGAGGCCCCATCCTGCATCGTCGATGTAGAGCTTGCCGTGACGACTCTTGGTCATCCGTCCCATGGCGTAACCCTTGAGTCCTTCGAAGTTGCCCTCCAAGAACTTGAAACCATCGTGCGATAGCCCCACGGTGGGCGCCAACTGTGTCACGATAGATGTCCTCATGAAAGGACTTAGTCGTGGAGCCATCGGAACGGGTTAGCTTGAAGGGGTTAAAGCGGACACAGGGACGCGAGAGGGTTTTATACTAGTTCGGCCCCTTCGATGAAGGTAAAAGCCTACGTCGAGTTGTGATGGAATTGATGGGGTTTCAATGACTAGGGAGCAAACAAGCTTCGCCTAAGTCTCGAGTTGCTGTCTGTTGTCCTTGAACCGCCGCCGGGTCGTCCGCTTATATACATGGGTGACACCCGTCGGTTTACAGAGTCCCAACACCGGCTCATACTCCTATCCGTTTTGGTCTCTACTTATTCCTAACTTACAATACAAGTTTACATACTGACGCCGGTACAACTACAGGCCTTAAACCGATCATGGGCTTTTTAGCCCTTATCTACCTTCATGGGCTTTTACATACTCAACTACTGATGAAGTTAACCCGGCTCTGATAGGCCGGTTTACGCCCAGTAGTAATATCCCCAACAGAAATGGTGAAGGATGAACCATCCTCGATGACCATGATCGAATAGATACACTACAGAGATCTCATCAGGAGTGATGTATGAGGTTCCACCCTCGGCACTCGATGGTAGGTCTACAGAGTCGAGCAACAATAGGGGCGTGATGTGATGTGAGGTGTCGGGCTCTGGTTGTCGATCACGCTGATTGAGTAAGCAGGGTCAACAAGGACAAGGTGGGGGTCACTGATGGATCTCTAACCAACCTATACTAATCAGTTTAGGGTAAGCAGGTAAGTTACAACAGCAGGTACAAAAGCAGGCTATGCATCAGAATAGGAGCAATCAATTACAGTTGCAAAATCTAATGCAAGCATGAGAGAATGGAATGGGCGATATTGGGATGATCAAGGGGCGGGGGCTTTCCTGGAAGGTCCGCTGAAAGGGAAGAAGGCTCGTCGTCGACGTAGTCGATCTCAGGGGCATCAGCAGCGGTCTCGGGGTCTATCGGAGAGGGGAAGAAACAATAAATTTAATGCAACAAATGCAACACAGATGCATGACGGTGGTAACATGCAGGGCTAGGGGTTTTCTAATGCGGTGCTACACGATACCGGCGAAGGGTGATAACATCCGGAAAAGTTTTCCCAAAGTTTGGCATTTTCGGACAGATGAATCGGAGGGGGCGGTTGCATGTTCCATATGATAGGGACGTGTGGCGGACGAATGGAGAGCATATCCGGATTCCTCTCGTCGTTCTGAGGAACTTTCATGTATAAATTTTTTCCATCCGAGCTACGGATTATTTTCTATGATTTATCAAAGTTTTAGCAATATTCTGTAAATCCCTGAAATTTTGCTAAGTCTGAGAATTCGACAATTTTAAACATCACTTGGCTTTTTTCAAAAGGCTACAACTATGGATCTGTACCTCCTATGATTTTGTGCCTTATATCAATTTTGAGCGTTTTTCCGTGACTACATGTTAGTACCAACTACATCCATATTAGAGTTCATTTGCCTGATCATTAACAACAGTAAAGTAGCTACGAAAATAAAGCTGTTTTTCAGTTTTTCACTTAACAGAACTTGGCATTTTGTGATTTTTGTAGGATTTAATTCATCCATCTTAAGGATTTGGTCCAGTGGGATAAAATGGAGTTTCTCATGTATACTTTCTACTCATATTTGTTTTAGCCTTGTCAACAGCTATTAAACCGCAGTTCAGAGGCTGTCTAGGGGGTTAGTCAGTGTAAAATTCGTAAAGCTAGCCATAGCTACACTAATTAGCAGCAACCGTAGATTCAGTAGAGCAGCGGTGGCATGCACACGAGCTGGGCGTGGGGCGCGGCGCTGCATGGCATGAGGCTGGGCCGGCGAGCGACCCGGGGTGAGGGGTGAGGCAGGCCGTGGCTGCAGGGCGGCTGGGCGTGGCCGACGCGCCGGCGCGGCCGGGGTGCTCTGTTAGGCGCGCGCAGGAAGCGCCGGCGACAGCCGCAGCAGCAGAAATACGTGGCGGCAACAGTAGTAGCGGGAGCATCAGCAGGCAGCGAGAAGCAGCAGTAGACAACGAGCAGCAGCAGCAGTACGCGGGCGCGCGCGGACGCTGAGTTCCAGCGGCCATGGTGGATGGAGCTCACGGAGCGGCTACGGCGCTGGACGAGCAACGACGCCAGGCGGCAGCTGCAGCAAAAGGCGGCGGTGGCGGCGCGGTTGCCACAGGCGGCAGCGAAGGGATGCATCAGAGAAAGCAACGACAGGGGAGCAAGTAAGCCTACGGCCACGGCGTGAGGAGCGGGGAGCGCGTGCCCGTCGAGAGCTGGACGGTGTGGTGCGGCGACCTACGGCGACAGACAAAAGAAGGGGAGAGCGGGGAAAGAAGCTCACATTGAGGCACACGGTGGCCGGCAGGATCTTAGGAGTGCAGGGGTGGTGGTCGGAGTCGAAGGGACGGCGGCGATCCGAGGAAGACAACCTTGATCTGTGTAGCAGGGGCTTCCCGACTCGATATCGAGGGCGCAAGCGACGAAGACGACGATGACGGCTCTTCTGGACAGCAACGCCGGCGCAGAGGTTGTCGTTCGCCGCGGTGGTGACGGGTAGTGGCGACCATGGCGTTTGGTTGAGCAGAGAGGGCGACGAGGGAGAGAGAGAAGATGGATCTGAGAGGAGGGTGCCGAGGAGGAGTGAGGAGTGGGTGGAGTGTCAGAGGAGGAGGGGAGGTGGCCGAGCGTCGGGGCCTTATCCTCCCCCGACGGGGATGGCGAGAGGGTTCAGTGGCGACCAGCCAACACGGTCGCTCGGTCGCCTCACTATAGGTGGGAGACGATCGGGGGTCGCTGGACTGGGCTGGTCTAGTGGCCAAGGCTCAGGGGGAATACTGGGGAGCCTTTTCCTTTGATTCTTTTACTTGTTTTGTTTTGTTTTCTTTTTATAGTTTCTATTTTCAATTAAGTTTCCTTTTATTTATTTATTTTTAGTTTTGTAAAATACAAACCTAGCCCCAAAATTAGTATTACTATTTAGGCTACTTCCATAGTTAATTTGGCACAATAATGAAATAGGTTTGTATATGTTTATTATTTAAAGGCATTTAATAATTGTTTCAGTCATTGTTATATTCACAAAAGGGCATTTTAATATTTTACAAAAGTGTTTAGTCACCACGTTAATTAGTTATGGAATAGTTGCCACACATTGAACATTTTATTTTGCATGTTTGAGAAATTTGAATTTTGGGCATTAATTTGAATTTGAGTTTGAACTAAGATTTGGATCAAGCGAGGATTAGCAACAGTAATGTGATAACCTGCCATCATTAGCAGGGGATTACTGTATCTTAATTATCCAGGCGTCACAAGTATTCTAATAAATTCCGATTCATGCATGTGTCTCCCAAAAGGTGTGTATAGCAAGGATTATTGTGGTAAAATTAAAAAGCAAAGACTCAAATCATACAAGACGCTCCAAGCAAAACACATATCATGTGGTGAATAAAAATATAGCTTCAAGTAAAGTTACGGACAGACGAAGACGAAAGAGGGGATGCCTTCCGGGGCATCAGCAAGCTTAGGATTTTGGTTGTCCTTGAATTTTACCTTGGGGTGCTTTGGGCATCCCCAAGCTTAGGCTTTTGCCACTCCTTATTCCAAAAACCATCAAATCTTTACCCAAAAACTTGAAAACTTCACAACACAAAATGTCAACAGAAAATCTCATGATCTCCGTTAGTATAAGAAAATAAACCACCACTTTAAGGTACTGTAATGAACTCATTCTTTATTTATATTTGTGTTAAACCTACTGTATTCCAACTTCTCTATGGTTCATACCCCCCCGATACTACTCATAGATTCATCAAAATAAGCAAACAACACACGAAAAACAGAATCTTTCAAAACAGAACAGTCGGTAGAAATATGATTTGTTCGAATACTTCTGGAATTCCAAAAATTCTGAAAACTAGGACAACGTGGATAATTTGTATATTGATCTACTGCAAAACCAATTGGCATTTTATCACGTTCTGGTGAATTTTAACAATTATTTTCGTGAGCACAAAGTTTCTGTCTTTTTCGGCAAGATCGAACAACTATCACCCAAGAAGATCCTATTGGTTCTACTTGGCACAAACACTAACTAAAACATAAAGCCACATCTAAACAAAAGCTAGATGAATTATTTATTACTAAACAGGAGCAAAAAGCAAAGAACAAAAATAAAATTGGGTTGCCTCCCAACAAGCGCTATCGTCTAACGCCCCTAAGCTAGGCTTTGAGATTTTGATGATGCTCACATGAAAGACAAGAATTGAAGCATAAAGAGAGCATCATATAGCATGTGAAAAACATATATAAGTCTAACATACTTCCTATGCATAGGCATCTTATAGGCAAACAAATTATCAAGGCAAGCAAATCCTAGCATATGCAAGGAAGAAGAAAGAAACAATAGCAATCTGAACATAATGAGAGGTAATTTAGTAACATGAAAAAGTTCTACAACCATATTTCCCTCTCTCAAAATAATTACATGTGGGATCATAATCAAATTCAACTATATAGCTATCACACAAAATTTTCTCTTCATGATCCACATGCATGCAAAGTTGACACTCTTCCAAAATAGTGGGATTAACATAAAATAAAGTCATGACCTCTCCAAACCCACTTTTATCAAAAACTCATAAGATTGAACATTATCCAAATATGTGGGATCTAAAGTTGACACTCTTCCAAACCCACTTTCAATATTATTGCAAACATTATTATCAATCTCATATTCATCATGGGGCTTAAATAAATTTTCAAGATCATAAGAAGAATCACCCCAATCATGATCATTGCAACAAGTAGTATACATTGCAAAATTAGCATCCCCAAGCTTAGGGCTTTGCATATTATTAGCACAACTGACATTAATAGAGTTTATAGTACCATCATTGCAATCATGCTTTTTATTCAAAGATCTATCATGAATCACTTTATAAAGCACTTCATTATAATTTCCAGATTCAGGGATTTCAAGCATAACTCCATAAAGATAATCTAGTGCACTCAACTCACTAGCAATAGGTTCATCATAATTGGATCTCTAAAAAAGATTAGCAAGTGGATGGGGATCCATAAACTCTTAGCAAGCGAAGATGCAAGCAAAAAGAAGTCACATGGTAACACAAGATCGAACGAAAGAAGGGCCAAGAAAAGGCAAAGGTTTTCGAAAATCGTTTTAGAAGTGGGGGAGAGGAAAACGAGAGGCGAATGGAAAATAATGTAGTGCGAGGGAGAAGAGTTTATGATGGGTACTTGGTACGTCCTGACTTGGCGTAGATCTCCCCAACAATGGCGCTAGAAATCCTTCTTGCTACCTCTTGAGCATGCGTTGGTTTTTCCTTGAAGAGGAAAGGGTGATGCAGCAAAGTAGCGTAAGTATTTTCCTCAGTTTTGAGAACCAAGGTATCAATCCAGTAGGAGACAACACATAAGTCACCTAGTACCTGCACAAACATTCAAGAACCTTGCAACCAATGCAATAAAGGGGTTGTCAATCCCTTCACGGTCACTCGCAAAAAGTGAGATCTAATAAAGATAGTAAAGTAAATATTTTTGGTATTTTTGTTGTATAGATTGGAAAGAAAAGATTGCAAAATAGTAAACGAGATGCGATGTAAATAAAAGAGATGCAATATAATAAGAAAGAGACTCGGGGGCCATAGGTTTCACTAGTGGCTTCTCTCAAGATAGCATGTATTATGGTGGGTGAACAAATTACTGCCGAGCAATTGATAGAAAAGCGCATAGTTATGAAGATATCTAAGGCAATGATCATGCATATAGGCATCACGTCCGTGTCAAGTAGATCGAAATGATTCTGCATCTACTACTATTATTCGACACATCGACCGCTATCCAGCATGCATCTAGAGTATTAAGTTCATAAGAACAGAGTAACGCATTAAGCAAGATGACATGACGTAGAGGGATAAACTCAAGCAATATGATATAAACCCCATATTTTTATCCTCGATGGAAACAATACAATACGTGCATTGCTGCCCCTACTCTCACTGGGAAAGGACACCGCATTATTGAACCCAAAGCTAAGCACTTCTCCCATTGTAAGAAAGATCAATCTAGTAGGCCAAACTAAACCGATAATTCGAAGAGACTTGCAAAGATATCGAATCATGCATATAAGAATTCAGAGAAGAACCAAATAATATTCATAGATAATCATGTTCAGAAATCCACAATTCATCGGATCTCAACAAACACACCACAAAAGAATATTACATCGAATAGATCTCCAAGAACATTGAGGAGAACTTTGTATTGAGAATCAAAGAGAGAGAAGAAGCCATCTAGCTAATAACTATGGACCCGAAGGTCTGTGGTAAACTACTCACGCTTCATCGGAGAGGCAATGGTGTTGATGTAGAAGCCCTCCATGATCGATTCCCCCTCCGGCAGATCGCCGGAAAAGGCCCCAAGATGGGATCTCACGGGTACAGAAGGTTGCGGCGGTGGAAAAGTGGTTTCATGGCTCTCTTTGATTGATCTAGGGTATAAGAGTATATATAGGCGAAAGAAGTATGTCGATGGAGCTATGAGGGGCCCACGAGGGTGGGGGCACGCCTACCCCCTAGGCGAGCCCTCCTGCCTCATGGCCGCCTCGTGGCCGCATTGTGGCATTCCAGACTTCTACTCCAAGTCCTCTGGATTGCTTTCGGTCCAAGAAAGATCATCGCGAAGGTTTCATTCTGTTTGGACTCCATTTGGTATTCCTTTTCTACGAAACTCTAAAATAGGCAAAAAAAACAGAAACTGGCACTGGGCCTTCGGTTAATAGGTTAGTCCCACAAATAATATAAAAGAGCGTATTAAAGCCCATTAAACATCCAAAACAGGTAATATAATAGCATGGAACTATAAAAAATTATAGATAAGTTGGAGACGTATCAGAGCACCATGTTTAAGTAGAGATTACAACGGGGAGAAGAGGTGTTACACCCCTGCATAGAGGGGGAGAGAGTTGGTGATGACGGTGATGAAGTTGTTGGTGTAGATCACCGTCACGATGATGGCCCCGGCGGCGTTCCGGCGCCACTAGGAGAGAGGGGGGGGGAGCCCCCCTCCTTCTTGTTCCTTGGACTCCCCTATAGATGGGAGGAGACTTTCCCCTCTGGTTCTTGGCATCCATGGCGGCGGAGGGGCAGGAGTCCCTCCGAGATTGGATTTCTCACTCCGTTTCCTTTTGTTTGTGCGTTCCTGTTTTCTGGCATTTCACCGTTTCTTAAATTCTCGGAGATCCGTAACTCCGGTTGGGCTGAAATTTTAACAAGATGTTTATCCAGATATTGTCTTTCTTGCGGCGAAAGAAGGGCGCCAACCTCCTTACGGGATGGCCACAAGCATCCCAGGTGAGCCTAGGTTAGTGGGGCATGCCCCTAGGGCTTGTGGGCCCCTCGGGCATCATCTCGCGTTGATTCTTTTTCCCAAAAATCACATATATTCCAAAAAAACTCCGTAAGTGTTTATCGTGTTTGGACTCAGCAAAAAAACATGCAACAAACAGGAACTGACACTGGATCGATATGTTAGTCCCAAAAATAAAATAAAAAGTTGCCAAAAGTATATGAAAGTTGTAGAATATTGGCATGAAACAATCAAAATTATAGATACAACGGAGACTTATCAGCATCCCCAAGCTTAATTCTTGCTCGTCCTCGAGTAGGTAAATGATAAAAAAATTGATGTAGAATGCTACCTAGCATAATCTTTATCACATAATCTAATCATGGCATGAATATTAAGACACAAGTGATTCAAAGCAATAGTCTATAATTTGACATAAAGACAATAATGCTTCAAGCATACTAATAAAGCAATCATGTTTTCTCAAAATATCATGGCTAAAACAAAGTTCCCTACAAAATCATATAGTATCGCTATGCTCCATCTTCATCACACAAAGTATTTCATCATGCACAACCCCGATGACAAGCCAAGCAATTGTTTCATACTTTTAATGTTCTCAAGCTTTTCCAACTTTCACGCAATACATGAGCGTGAGCCATGGATATAGCAGTATAGGTGGAATAGAAGGTGGTTGTGAGGAGGAGACAAAAAAGGAGAAAGTCTCACATCAACTAGGCAAAGTAATGGGCTATGGAGATGTCCATCAATCAATATCGATGCAAGTGAGTAGGGATCGCCGTTCAACGGATGCACTAGAGATATAAGTGTATGAAATCTCAAACTGAAAACTAAGTGGGTGTGCATCCAACTTGCTTGCTCATGAAGACCTCAGGCATTTGAGGAAGCCCATCATTAGAATATACAAGCCAAGTTCTATGATGAAAAATTCACACTTGTATTTGAAAGTGACAATATAGGAGACTTTCTATATGAAAAACATGGTGCTACTCTACAGCACAAGTGTGGTAAAGGATAGTAGCATTGACCCTTCTCTCTTTTTCTCTCATTTTTTGTTTTGGGCTCTTTGGCCTCTTTTTTTGGGCTCTTCGGCCTCTTTTTATTTTATTTTTATGTATGGAGTCTCCATCCCAACTTATGAGGGAATCATAGTCTCCATCATCCTTTCCTCACTGGGGCAATGCTCTAGTAATGATGATCATCACACTTTATTTACTTACAAATCGATATTACAACTCGATACTAGAACAAACATATGACTCTATATGAATGCCTCCGATGGTGTACCAGGATGTGTAATGATCTAGCATAGCAAAGATATAAAAAAACGGACATGCCATGAAAATATCATACTAGCTATCTTATGATCATGCAAAGCAATATGACAATGAATGCTCAAGTCATATATATGATGATGATGGAACTTGTGAAGGAAATATGCCCTAGAGGCAATAATAAAGTTATTGTTTATTTCCTTATATCATGATAAATGTTTATTATTCATGCTAGAATTGTATTAACCGGAAGCATAATACTTGTGTGAATACATAGACAAACAGAGTGTCACTAGTATGCCTCTACTTGACTAGCTCGTTGATCAAAGATGGTTAAGTTTCCTAGCCATTGACATGAATTGTCATTTGATTAACGGGATCACATCATTAGGAGAATGATGTGATTGACTTGACCCATTCCGTTAGCTTAGCACTCGATCGTTTAGTATTCTGCTATTGCTTTCTTCATGACTTATACATGTTCCTATGACTATGAGATTATGCAACTCCCGTTTACCGGAGGAACACTTTGTGTGATACCAAACGTCACAACGTAACTGGGGGATTATAAAGGTGCTCTACAGGTGTCTCCAAAGGTACTTGTTGGGTTCGCGTATTTCGAGATTAGGATTTGTCACTTCGATTGTCGGAGAGGTATCTCTGGGCCCACTTGGTAATGCACATCACTCTAAGCCTTGCAAGCATTGCAACTAATGAGTTAGTTGCGGGATGACGTATTACGGAATGAGTAAAGAGACTTGTCGTTATCGAGATTGAACTAGGTATTGAGATACCTACGATCGAATCTCGGGCAAGTAACATACCGATGACAAAGGGAACAACGTATGTTGTTATGCAGTTTAACCGATAAAGATCTTCATAGAATCTGTGGGATCCAATATGAGCATCCAGGTTCCGCTATTGGCTATTGACCGGAGACATGTCTCGGTCATGTCTACATAGTTCTCGAACCCGTAGGGTCCGCACGCTTAAAGTTCAATGACGGTTATATTACGAGTTTGTGTGTTTTGATGTACCGAAGGTAGTTCGGAGTCCCGGATGAGACCACGGACATGACGAGGAGTCTCGAAATGGCCGAGACGTAATGATTGATATATTGGAAGCCTATATTTGGATATTGGAAGTGTTTCGGGTAAAATCGGGATTTTACCGGAGTACCGGGGGTTCCCGGAACCCCCCCGGGGGTGTAATGGGCCAAGATGGGCCTTAGTGGAGAAGAGGAGGGGCGGCCAGGGCAGGCCGCGCGCCCCCTCCCCTGTAGTCCAAACTGGACAAGGAGGGGGGGCGCCCCCCTTTCCTTCCTCTCTCCCTCCTCCTTTCCCCTTCTCCTACACCAACTTGGAAAGGAGGAGTAGGACTCCTCCCTGGCGCGCCTCCTCCTGGCCGGCCGCCTCTCCCCCTTGCTCCTTTATATATGGGGGCAGGGGCACCTCTAGACACAACAATTGATCCCTTGGATCTCTTAGCCGTGTGCGGTGCCCCCCTCCACCATAGTCCACCTCGATAATATCGTAGCGGTGCTTAGGCGAAGCCCTGCGTCGGTAGAACACCATCATCGTCACCACGCCGTCGTGCTAACGGAACTCTCCCTCAAAGCTCAGCTGGATCGAAGTTCGAGGGACGTCATCGAGCTAAACGTGTGCTGAACTCGGAGGTGCCGTACGTTCGGTACTTGCTCAATCGGATCGTGAAGATGTACGACTACATCAACCGCGTTGTGCTAACGCTTCCGCTCTCGGTCTACGAGGGTACGTGGACAACACTCTCCCCTCTTGTTGCTATGCATCACCATGATCCTGTGTGTGCGCAGATTTTTTTTTAAATTACTACGTTACCAACAGTGGTATCCGAGCCTGGTTGTATGCGTAGATGTTATATGCACGAGTAGAACACAAGTGAGTTGTGGGCGATACAAGTCATACTGCTTACCAGCATGTCATACTTTGGTTCGGCAGTATTGTTGGATGAAGCGGCCCGGACCGACATTACGCGTACGCTTACGCGAGACTGGTTCTACTGGCGTGCTTTGCACACAGGTGGCTGGCAGGTGTCAGTTTCTCCAACTTTAGTTGAACCGAGTGTGGCTACGCCCGGTCCTTGAGTAGGTTAAAACATCACTAACTTGCCGAACTATCGTTATGGTTTTGATGCGTAGGTAAGAACGGTTGATATGGTCAAGACGTGATGCTATATTTTACTGTATGAGATGATCATGTTTTGTAACCGAGTTATCGGCAACTGGCAGGAGCCATATGGTTGTCGCTTTATTGTATGCAATGCAATCGCCCTGTAATGCTTTACTTTATCACTAAGCAGTAGCGATAATCGTAGAAGCATAAGTTGGTGAGACGACAACGATGCTACGATGGAAATCAAGGTGTCGCGCCAGTGACGATGGTGATCATGATGGTGCTTCGGAGATGGAGATCACAAGCACAAGATGATGATGGCCATATCATATCACTTATATTGATTGCATGCGATGTTTATCTTTTATGCATCTTATCTTGCTTTGATTGATAGTAGCATTATAAGATGATCTCTCACTAAATTATCAAGGTACAAGTGTTCTCCCTGAGTATGCACCGTTGCGAAAGTTCTTTGTGCTGAGACACCACGTGATGATCGGGTGTGATAGGCTCTACGTTCAAATATAAGGGGTGCAAAACAGTTGCACACGCAGAATACTCAGGTTAAACTTGACGAGCCTAGCATATGTAGATATGGCCTCGAACACTGAGACCGAAAGTCGAGCATGAATCATATAGTAGATATGATCAACATAGTGATGTTCACCATTGAAACTACCCCATCTCACGTGATGATCGGACATGGTTTAGTTGATTTGGATCACGTGATCATTTAGAGGATTAGAGGGATGTCTATCTAAGTGGGAGTTCTTAAGTAATATGATTAATTGAACTTAAATTTATCATGAACTTAGTACCTGATAGTATTTTGCTTGTCTATGTTGATTGTAGATAGATGGCCCATGCTGTTGTTCCGTTGAATTTTGATGCGTTCCTTGAGAAAGCAAAGTTGAAAGATGATGGTAGCAATTACACGGACTGGGTCCGTAACTTGAGGATTATCCTCATTGATGCACAGAAGAATTACATCCTGGAAGCACCGCTAGGTGCCAGACCTGCTGCAGGAGCAACACCAGATGTTATGAACATCTGGCAGAGCAAAGCTGATGACTACCTGATAGTTCAGTGTGCGATGCTTTACGGCTTAGAGCAAGGACTTCAACGACGTTTTGAACGTCATGGAGCATATGAGATGTTCCAGGAGTTGAAGTTAATATTTCAAGCAAATGCCCGGATTTAGAGGTATGAAGTCTCCAATAAGTTCTACAGCTGTATGATGGAGGAGAATAGTTCTATCAGTGAGCATATACTCAGAATGTCTGGGTATAACAATCACTTGATTCAACTAGGAGTTCATCTTCCGGATGATAGCGTCATTGACAGAATTCTTCAATCACTGCCACCAAGATACAAGAGCTTCATGATGAACTATAACATGCAAGGGATGGATAAGACAATTCCCGAGCTCTTCGCAATGCTAAAGGCTGCGGAGGTAGAAATCAAGAAGGATCATCAAGTGTTGATGGTTAACAAGACCACGAGTTTCAAGAAAAATTGCAAAGGGAAGAAGAAGGGGAACTTCAAGAAGAACAACAAACAAGTTGCTTCTCAGGAGAAGAAACCTAAGTCTGGACCTAAGCCTGAGACTGAGTGCTTCTACTGCAAGCAGACTGGTCACTGGAAGCGGAACTGCCCCAAGTATTTGGCAGATAAAAAGGATGGCAAGGTGAACAAAGGTATATGTGATATATATGTTATTGATGTGTACCTTACTAATGCTCGCAGTAGCACCTGGGTATTTGGTACTGGTTCTGTTGCTAATATTTGCAACTCGAAACAGGGACTACAAATTAAGCGAAGATTGGCTAAGGACGAGGTGATGATGCGCGTGGGAAATGGTTCCAAAGTCGATGTGATCGCAGTCGGCATGCTACCTCTACATCTACCTTCGGGATTAGTTTTAGACCTGAATAATTGTTATTTGGTGCCAGCGTTGAGCATGAACATTATATCTGGATCTTGTTTGATGCGAGACGGTTATTCATTTAAATCAGAGAATAATTGTTGTTCTATTTATATGAGTAATATCTTTTATGGTCATGCACCCTTAAAGAGTGGTGTATTTTTGTTGAATCTCGATAGTAGTGATACACATATTCATAATGTTGAAGCCAAAAGATGCAGAGTTGATAATGATAGTGCAACTTATTTGTGGCACTATCATTCGGGTTATATTGGTGTAAAGCGCATAAGAAACTCCATACTGATGGACTTTTGGAATCACTTGATTATGAATCACTTGGTACTTGCGAACCATGCCTCATGGGCAAGATGACTAAAACGTCGTTCTTCGGAACTATGGAGCGAGCAACAGATTTGTTGGAAATCATACATACAGATGTATGTGGTCCGATGAATGTTGAGGCTCGTAGCGGGTATCGTTATTTTCTCACCTTCACAGATGGTTTAAGTAGATATGGGTATATCTACTTAATGAAACATAAGTCTGAAACATTTGGAAAGTTCAAAGAATTTCAGAGTGAAGTTGAAAATCATCGTAACAAGAAAATAAAGTTTCTACGATCAGATCATGGAGGAGAATATTTGACTTACGAGTTTGGTCTTCATTTGAAAAAAAATGCGGAATAGTTTCGCAACTCACGCCACCCGGAACATCACAGCGTAATGGTGTGTCTGAACGTCATAATCGTACTTTACTAGATATGGTGTGATCTATGATGTCTCTTACTGATTTACCACTATCATTTTGGGGTTATGCTTTAGAGACGGCTGCATTCAAGTTAAATAGGGCACCATCAAAATCCATTGAGACGATGCCTTATGAACTATGGTTTGGCAAGAAACCAAAGTTGTCGTTTCTTAAAGTTTGGGGCTGTGATGCTTATGTGAAAAAGCTTCAACCTGATAAGCTCGAACCCAAATCGGAGAAATGTGTCTTCATAGCATACCCAAAGGAAACTGTTGGGTACACCTTCTATCACAGATCTGAAGGCAAGACTTTTGTTGCTAAATTTGGATCCTTTCTAGAGAAGGAGTTTCTCTCGAAAGAAGTGAGTGGGAGGAAAGTAGAACTTGATGAGGTAACTGTACCTGCTCCCTTATTGGAAAGTAGTTCATCACAGAAACCGGTTCGTGTGACACCTACACCAATTAGTGAGGAAGTTAATGATGATGATCATGAAACTTCAGATAGTTGTTACTGAACCTCGTAGATCAACCAGAGTAAGATCCGCACCAGAGTGGTATGGTAATCCTGTTCTGGAGGTCATGTTACTATACCATGACGAACCTACGAACTATGAAGAAGCGATGGTGAGCCCAGATTCTGCAAAATGGCTTGAGGCCATGAAATCTGAGATGGGATCCATGTATAAGAACAAAGTGTGGACTTTGGTTGACTTGCCCGATGATCGGCAAGCCATTGAGAATAAATGGATCTTCAAGAAGAAGACTAACGCTGACGGTAATGTTACTGTCTATCACTACAAAAAAATACACTTCCGTGATGATACGTGTTTGTCACAGTAGGTCACGTTTTTTGTCATGCATGTACATCCATGACAAATTTATGACAGAATCAAGATAGTCATACCTGTGCTGTCGTACAAGTGTTCCATGACATTACCAAAATTATCATCATGGAAGTGTCCACTTCCATGACGATAAATCGCGCGTCACAGAAGTGCTTTCGTCAAGGGTGACCGACACATGGCATCCACCGTAACGGAACGCTGTTAAGCTATCGGGTCGGGTTTTGGATCCGATAACCCGTTAGCAGCCCCGACCAATGGGGATTTTCCACGTGTAAAATCATCATTGGCTGGAGGAAACACGTGTCGGCTCATCGTCGGGACAGATGTCATCCACTCATTGGACAGAAGGCGCCTATGATACGTTGACACGTGGCACGGCCCAACAGAGGCCCATTCCTGTGAAAAGGCCGGCCCGTTTGACTTGGTCAAAAGGTGGCGGGCCGGCCCATGGAAAGCTTGTTAATGGCCTGTTCGCATATAGCCCATTTACAACACGCTAACCCAAGGCCCGTTACGCCCTATCCGAATTAGGCCCAGTAGCATCATTTGGGCCATCCAATATGATTGCAGCTCGTTTTCACTTCTGGCCCATGTATGGCCCATGACGTCTTTCGGCCCATATGAGGCCCTATGTAACTCTTGGCCTATTAACGACCCGTGGTGAAACTGGCCCGTAATGAACAGTGTATCACTTTACACCCATTAACGGCCCATGGTGAAACTGGCCCCTAATGAACAGTGTATCACTTTATACCCATTAACGGCCCGTTATTCCGTTGGGCCGTCTCCAGCCCATGTTATCTTTCGGCCTTCTCAGAGCCCATTTATTCTTGGGCTCATTTCCAGCATTCGTTTACTTACGGCCCATAACTATCATTTTCTGCTTGTGGGCCAAATTCAGCCCATGGTTACAGTCGGCCCATTTGTGGTCCATTAATACGTTGGGCCGTTTTCATAGCGTCATCAAATACGGCCTACTAAAGATGGCCCGTTATGGTCGGCCCATGAACGGACGATTCCAACTCTAGCCCGTTTACGGCCAGAATGCGATATGTTTGGCCCATGTTTGGCCAATCAATCATACGGCCCGTATAAGGCCCATTGATGATACGGCCCGTAGAAGGCCCATTGATGATACGACCCGTAGAAGGCCCATTGTTTCTACGGCCCGTAGAAGGACCACTGTTTCTACGGCCCGTAGAAGGCCCACTGTTTATACGGCCCATAGAAGCCCCACTGTTTCTACGGCCCGTAGGAGGCCCAGTGTCACTACAGTAAATATTAGCCCATGGTTATTGTGGCCTAGTTTTAAAAAATAGGTTATTGCAGCCACTAGCATACCACAGAAAAAGAACTGCGCTGACTACAAGCAAACAAATAAACAAGACAACAAGGAAATAAATAAGCAAGCAACTTACACTAGCCTATCACGGCTATTACCCATATTACATCCACTGGGCATCAAAGTTCGCCACCAGTGCAAATATAGGGAACACAACCGCATATAAACACCGCAGCAAAACAAGTCCAGAACCGAAACCAGTTCAGAAGAGCTCAAGAAACAATATCCTGGGTACCCATAATGCTGGCAAGATGCTTAGCAAGCTTATTAACTTTCTCTTGTTTGGCGCTTAAGTCCTCCAGCGCTTGCTGTTGCACCAGAAAGTATGCATCTGAATTCTGCAGGGACTTCATCAGTCCTTCGGCTTCCTGTCGCATAACATCTGATCGATGTCTTTCAACTTGAAGTTGAGACTCAAGAAGTCGAACTGATTCAGGCAATGAGTTCGAAGAGTTGGTGCGAGCAGTGGTAGCCAGTAACTCGAACACTACATCAAGACATGACTTTGGGGTTGTCTCAGTGTCTTCAATATACTTTTTTATCATCTTTCTTGGAGACCAACAGGGATGTCTCACTATCTTGAACCTTATCTGCATTACTTCCTTTACCATTGCATAACAGGGTACTCTTCGCCACTATTTTATCCGCGTTCTAAAAGAGAAACAAACAAACACATCTCAGGTTTACAATGTAGTATATGAAACTCATTTTGGTAAACCAATTCAGTAGTAAGGTGGACAGGATAACAGCATGAAACAAACATATGTCTATGTAGTATGGTCACTATATGGTCTATATCATTCTAGTTTATGTTGCCAAATCAAGATAGATACAGTTCAAATCATATCTATTTAAGACAAAGCAGCATAGACAGAATATAAGTGTGGGAAACTACATAGCAATAACAACACTTGTAATGTGCATGGCATGAGAACATAACTGTTTATTCAATTGAAACTGAAATCAACATAGAGCAAGTTACAACAGCAAACAACCAAACACGTTGAAGAAACATGTTTAAAACATACCTATTGCGCCATTGGAGTTTCAATTGCATCCTTCAAATTTGAAATTAGTTGGTATCAGTAAATACAGTGATGCAAGAGCAAAGTAGTATGAACCATAGCTACGAAACCTGACCTGAGAACAATTCTTCTTCTGCTTTAAGCGTTGAATTCGGGTTCGGAGTGGTGGTCCTCGTGATTTGGGCACTGCAGTTGCCTTACTAACTGCTCGTGTTTGGGTGCTCTGTGGTGGAGACGGTGTTGTGTCAACGGAAACTTGGTGTCTATCTGCTGGGTTTGGGGTTAGAAGGGGTGTAGCTGGTTCTCTGTCCAACTGGGTAGGGGTACAATCTGCATGAGTGTGGGTTATGTGTGGTGGGGCTGGTACTTGGGCAAGTACAACCATGGTTCTATCTGCATCAATAGGTACCACGATCTTTTCTGAAGACCGTGTTTTTACTCCCACAGATACTGCCATCACTCCCTCGAATTGAAATGGCTGATAAACAAGAAAAGTAATTGAATGTACAGACATTGTAAGATAGACAGGTGCAATGGATAGTAGGGAAGAAAACATGGCATGAAATAATTCACATTTATGTTGTCTAAGCAAACAGAATAGCAGGACATAATTTCACATATATGATGGCTAATTAAACAGGATAGCATGACACAATTTCACATGTATGATGGCTAACTAAACATGATAGAATGACATACTTCAAAATATGATGACTATGTAAACAGGATGACATGATATAACTATACGATGTGTCTATTAAAGTGGTTGGCATGCCATAAATCACAAACATGTCGTCGATGGAAACATGATGGCATGATATAATTCACGGATAGAATGACATAATTTAAATATGATGACTATGTAAATAGGATGAGATGATATAACTATATTATGTCTTTAGAAAATGGGTTGGCATGCCATAATTCAGATACATGCTGTCTATGTAAACATCATGGCATGACATAATTCAAATATATGATTTATGTACTAAGGAAGTGAGCAGAGGGCAATCGCATATATGATGTGTCAACTAAGGAGATGGCATTCAATATTGTGTATATGATGTAAAAACTAAGCATTGTAATACAACATATGCATTATATAAGTAATATAACCCTGCCAAGTTTGAGCATACACCTCAAGGCGATAATAGGACTGGTCATCTGCATCTGAATCCTCCTCTGAAGAGCTATCTATAACCAGCAAGATATCTGCTTCAGCAGGTAGCATTGTCTGCTCTGAAGACCTTGTTTTCACTCCATATTTCTCCATCACCAATTCAAATGGCTGATGCACAGGAAGAGCAGTTGAATAAACAAACATTGTCGACAAAAGTAATGAGAAATACAAAAAAAGGACAGCATGATATAATTCACATATATGTCGCTTGCCTAAACAACATGGCATTGCATAATTCACATACATAATGCCTTGCAACAAGATAACATTGCAAAATTCACATATATAATGTCTTGCAACAAGATGGCATTGCATAATTCACATATATGGTAATTAGACACTAAACAGGTGGCATTCACACAAGGCATGTCTAAATTAAGCAAATGACATAGCAATGCAAGATAGCATACGCACGATATGAGCAACATAACCCTGCCAAGTTAGGGCATGCACCTCGGGGGGGGGGGGGGGAAATATGACTGGTCATCTGTCTCTGAATCCTCCTCTGAGGAGCTATTGGTAACCAGCAAGACATGCGCTTCGGCAGATAGCATTATCTGCTCTGAAGACCTTGTTTCCACTCCAGATTTTTCCATGACCGTGCCAAATGGCTGATGCATAGGAAGAGTAATTGAATGTACTAAAATTGTTGACAAATTGAACACGTAATAATAAAATGATGGCATGATATAATTCACATATAAGATGACTGGCTAACCAGTGTGACATTGGAAAATTCACATAGATGATGCCTGGCTAGACAAGATGGCATTGCATGATTCACATATATGATAAAGAAACTAAACAGATGGCATTGACACAAAGCATGTCTAAACTAAGCTGATGACATCTTTAATGTATACATTAAGCAATGCAAGGCACCATATGCATGATATTACCAACATCAGCATGCCAAGTTAGAGCGAAGACCTCATGGGGTAAATAGGAGTGGTCTTCTCCTTCTGAATCCCCCTCATAACAGTTATCTTCCTCTTGATTATGATCCGAAATGGGTGGAGGGGGGCTGCCTTTGCGCCCACCATGGAACGACGTCTGCATGAAATTTTATTGCCACGCAAGGCTTGTCTCTTTTGATCTACATGATCAGTTCCATTGTGTACAATAACTGGCATGCATAGGAATAAAACATAGTGAGATTATGTAAGGAGTGCATGCACAAATCCAGAGTGATGGTAGCAAACTGTGGATACACCCAAACCAATGATAGTAGGCAGATAATAGCTTTAGTTAAAAAATACAGATAATGGCTCCTTTAATGTTTGTTTGCACCCAACATGAAACTCATAGTAGACACCGGAGATTAACCAGATAGTAGACAGATAGTACTGATTGCTGCCCCAATATGTACCCCACAACCATTTAAAAACTCAAGTTTCAGCATTAGTTTGGACCTGACTCGGCGTCTAATAGGTGAACACGACGATAATGTAGCATGTCATCATATTAAGCGACGCATAACGTAAGCAGACACGGAAGAGTGCGACCTCTCTTGCGGACCCGTGTAGTCCTCAAGGTCATCTGCTCAGTTGATGATGGTAATGCAGCTGACGTGGCTGCCGGTGACGGGGAAGAAGATCTGAGGCGGCAAAAGACAGTCTGGAGAGCGGATCCCTGCTGTGGTAAACCCTTCCGTCGTTGGAGCAGCTGAGCTGGGGTGGAACATAGCGTCACAGGAGCAGGACAAACCACACAAGGTTTTCTTTGACACATATCTGTAACAGAAGTAATTGAGTAAGGGCTTGTTTGAATTTGAGGATTCTAACAATGTAGGGATAGGAAATAGACAGGAATAGGATAGGAATGCACGTGCAAAACAGAGAATTTAAGAACACATGATTTCTGCCAATCTGGGTGTTTGATTCACAACAATTGGAAGATCACAGGATGCAAAAAAGCATGGTGAGATTAAGTCAAACCACAAGAAAATGTACGGTTATAATGCTATTATGCTACTATCTCTTAGTCTTGTGCTTGATGAATAGGAATATGAAAAGGAGGAGAAGTGGAAATTAGAATTCCTATGTTTTTTCTTTCAAGGAGACACTAAAGGAACAAATCCTACAGTTTTCCTTTGCTCCATTCATTTGCATCAAATTCATGGAAAGTAGTACCATAGGAAACTTTCCAATTCCGATGTTTTTCATTCAATTTTCCTTTCAAGCACTGGTGATTCTAGTAGGCATGCTTGAACAAGGAAAATCCTACACTAAAAAACTGTTTTTGTGCTACTTCTATTACTTTGGACCCAGGCTACTCCCATACTAGCTCAACTCCCAGGCCCATCGACAAATGCACAGCTCAAACGCGCATAGATAAATAATGATGGCGTTTAAGAGAGTCCATCACGGATAGCTAAGTTGCCTGGTACCTCACTGCTTGTCATATAGTAGGATAAAATAATCGTATTTCCCGTTACTACGAGTGCTCAGTGGACAATATATATAACATGTGGAGTAAAAAAGAGATGCAGCAAGTGTACAACCTCTTTGGCGAAGCCATGTCGATCTCAGCGTGATTGGGTTGGCCGGTGAGGATGCTCCGGCTGACTTGGCTGTCGGAGGAGGGGAAGAAGATCTTAGGCGTTCGGAGATGGAGCCCGAGGTACTGCTCCGCTGTGATGGAAGGTTTCGTCGTTGGAGCAGCTCCGGTGAGTTGTACGACGCCGAGGTGGAAGCAGGACAAGAGAGACAACGAACAACGTTAACCTGAGTGGAATTCTAATAGCATCTCCAATACATGACGTAAAATACATAACCACAAAGTGCTACATGTAAAATACATCAGCCGCTCATCTCTGAATTTAACTGTCAAAACTGAATTTAACTGTCGAAACTAAACTTAACTTTCGAAATTGAACTTAACTGTCGAAACTGAATTTTGCTGTTGAAACTAAATTTTGTTGTCAAAACTTAACACACTAGCAAGGTGAGGCTACACGTTGGTAGGCTGACTTTTTCATCTCCGGTCAGTCGATTTTGCAGCCGTTGGATATGAAATCAAGGGCCTGCGGTTCATCTTCAACCTCCACCCCCCTGAGCTAGCCAAATAGCAGCCCCCCGCCGCCCGCGGCCGGCGGTGCGCTGCCCCGCCCTCCCCGAAGACACTCCCCACCGCCGGTCCACCGCCGCCCCGGCCATCCCTCTAGGCCCCCCCGTGCCGAGCTTTTTCTCCGGCGATCCCCACGCCACCGCCCCGCCAAAGCCCTGCCACCACCAGCGACCACCGCCCCCAGCCTAAACCCTAAGATAGATAGTGGGGTACCTCTTCGGCGAGCCCCTCTCCCCGCTGTGGCTGGTTCTTCCTTCACCCCGGCGGCATCGGAGTGAAGTGTAGCTAAATCGGAGCAGCATCGCAAGCAAGAGCAAGAGCAAGAGCAGCAGCGCGAGCAAGAGCAATAACAAGAGCAGACCAGGCAGGGGACCGAGAGCAAGAGCAGAGCTGCAGTGCGAGCGAGAGCTAAAGCAGCAGCAGGTCCTACTGATGTGGACGTCGCCGCCGAGGGAGCGACGCCGTGGAGGAAGTGGTCGGCGACGCCGCCGTGGATGGAGCCGTGTCGTGTCGGCTCGGGACCGAGCGCCGGCAGCACCGTGAGATCGAATCAAGAAGAAAATGCGGCGATTAGTGTACAACCTCTTTGGTGGCGCCGATTAGGCCGCAGCTTCATCTGGAGAAACGGTGATGATGATGCTCTTCCGGTGGTGCAGGTGAAGACGGCGGTGTGGGAATGGAGGTGGCGCGAAAGACGAGGGGAACGTCGGGGCAGCTCCTTGGAGGTGGAGGACTGGGTGGCTGAACCGGCAGGATGATGAGATCGACGACGGATCCTCATCCGGTACGGTGGATGAGGGACGTCGAGGTGTTGCTGTGGACGACGTCGTCGGGGAAGAGGCTCCGGCTGGGTGGCGGACGGAGGAGGGTGTGGGGTTTCGTCGCGGGTTTTCGCGGCCTCGGTGTATGAATGGGTGGGCGGATGGGATGACAGTGGGGAACCATGGCTTAGAGACGCGCTTGTCCGAAATGTGGGGTAAGTTACGAAAGTACCCCCACCGATTTGAGGCGGTTCTTTCGGTTCAGGGGTACCACGGGCATTTCGCATGTAGGGATTTCACAGGAGGTGGGAGTTTTCAAGCGCGTTGTAATTTTGGAATAGCAAGGCATGGGTTGAGATGGAGGTAGTTTTCGGAGCACAATGATACTAAGATATATCTTAAATATTTCGGGTTAACAAGGCGCGGGTTGAAGAGGCGGGAGTTTCACAGCACGATAGACAGAGGCGCTAGCTTGAATTTTCGGCATAACAAGGCGCAGCTTGAAATTTTGGAAGAACAAGCTTAAAGTGTACCAAAAAAAGACAATTTGCACCTCAACACGCACAACACACACACAAACACCATTTAGACTAGAGTAAGGTACACGTGCATTGCACACATGAGATTTGGCAACCAAATTATGAATAAATACCACATTATAGCATGCAAGCTTTGAGTCATATATGCATGATGTAGATGTTTGTTTAATTCTTATAGTTCATTTCATTCAAAATCATCTAGTTTTTATAAGAAAGCTAGTCTATTTTAAGATTCATGGAATTGTGCGTCGTAAGACATAAAGTAAAAACAAATAATGGCAAATCATGTAGAAAAACATTTGGGCAATTCTGACACGGAAGATTCTAGAACAAATAAGAAGTGCTTGTGTTTTGATGTTTGTGCATTATGATTAAGTTCAACCATGGAGTCTTCTAGATTATACATGTGGCAAAATCTGGTGGAATCTAGATGATATCCAACGGCCAGTAGTGCTCAAATTTGCCATCTTTGGACCATCGGATTCGCCTCATCCAACGACCATCTTTCAAAGTTAAAGTTACCCGCACACAATATAAAAAAATATAAAATATAATATACATAGGGGTATAGATATAGATATGTGATGCAAAAGCTGCCCATCATCTCCAATTAGAATATTGTGTCCATGCACGGATGCGACGTGGCCAAATGATGTCTGCCATCGGTTTCTCAAATTCAAATCAGTCTGACCTTGTTCAATGTGTATACATTACAACATGCTCATTTCCAAACCACACCGCGTAGATCTCCGTTATATTCATGCATGCATGGGTTTCAAACATCAGGATCTCTTATTCAAATATTTGAATTCAAATTTACATTGATTGTGACCTCACCTATTCAGCTATTCTTTTACACCCACACAATAGTCTTCTCTTTATAATTGTACCACCAACTTTCTCTCGTACATGCATGCACACAGACTACCAGTTGGCATTCTCCATCGCATGCATGCAATCTTTTTCTTCAGGTGGGTCTCCCATGAAGGCACACACCAACACACATCCCCCTCTCCATCATATCGGGCCTTCTTTATCTCTCACGTGTGCATACGCAACGATCGATGTTCCTCTATGTGTGTGTGTGTATATAGCTAGGTATTTCATAGTTTTCCACACAAACCGATCAATCAATATATCCAATGAGGTCTCACCCTCTTTCCCACGTCCACATCGATCAATCTATACCTCTCTATAGGATTAACATATATAGCTAATACACCCACATTAATTATGTATCTAACGTCCCCATCTCATCATCCATGCCTTCCGCTTCATCTCTCAGACACGTGCACAATGGCAAAGACAGGGGGCAGTAAGGGCCCTGCCCCCCTCCCCCCTAACATCACTATATATCAAGGCTAATATGAATGTGATCATTAGACAATTGCTGCTAATAATGGTTTAAGTTCATGAATTGACCCTCCTCGTAAAGGATTAGCAATGCTTGGCCCCCTAGCTCATTTATTTTTCATGGCTCCACCACTGCGCGCAACAGCGCACGTGTTCGCCCCCTGTCTCTAAATATTGATCTCGCACTTGTGCAGTCCTTCATAGTCTCCCTCCACTCGGCCCTCGCACCATCTTCTAGCCCCCCACCGGATTTTGCCACACGTACAATCTAGCAGACTCCATGGTTGAACTTAAGCATAATGCACAAACCTCAAAACAACAGTGATTCTCTTTTTAATTTATGCTTTACAAGGCACAATTCCATGAATCATAAAATAGATTAAGGGCTTATTTGATTCAAAGTATTCTCAAAGGAATTTTGGAGTATTCTAATCATTAGGAATTTTTCCTATCTTGGTTGTTTGATTCGTAGGATTGTAAACCATAGGAATTTTTCCATATGATTCATTTGCACTAGATTTCATAGGAAACATCCCATCCACTCAAACCTCTTTGAAAGAACTCTGCGTTTTTTCTATGCACAATCGAACACTCGTACAATCCTGTAGGATTCAAGACGACATTCCACTATAATCCCATGTTTTTGCTATTCCCGCGTTCTTAGCTTTTTTATAAAAACTAATTTATTTTGAATGAGATGAACTATAAGAATTAAACGAAGGGCTACATCAGGCATATATGACTCAGAGCTTGCATGCTATAGTGTGGTCTTTATTCATAATTTGGTTGCAAAATCTGATGCGTGCAATGCACGTTTACCTTACTAGTACTTCGAGTATGTGCAAAACACGTAAATTAGAATACAAATGGCACGCTACACAGTGTCTCTCTTACAGTTCATAAAGCCACGTGGCACATGTGTAGGTGTTGTCGCGACCTCCTTGCGTGGATTGATCACAGTGACGTGCTACTGGTTCCAGAAGAATGTACTCGTCCTCCCTGAGCCATACTGGCGGTACATGCACGAAGCGAAGATGTGCACGCACGCCATGCACGCACTCATTCCTCGCACGCACACGCGGGTACACGGGCGGACGCAATTTTGTACCAAGATCCACCCCATGTGATAATTTGACGCGTGTAAAGTCGTTCACTTCATTGATGGTCAATTAATACATCGCATGCAAATTGAGTGGACGTGAGGGTGGAAGAAAGACATTATTACTCCACTGCGCGCATGGGAGTAGTTAAATCGTGGGTTGCTAGTAGTACTTCCATTGGTCTCCTTCGTATTTTGTGCCAATTTTTGACAGTAACATAATATTTACGCATTTGAGTAGTGTAGTACTTGAAATTTATGTGTCGCTAAAATCATCGGGAGCCGTTTCGGGCCTCGAAACCAAAACCATCAACTAATCTTTACCTTGTTCCCATCACATTCGAAAGCCTGCTCACACCTACTAGTAGTACATACCAAACCTGAACGTGTTCCCACTATGTAGGTATTAGTACTAGTGCTAGTACTAAGGTTATAAAAAGGGGAGCTACCTAACCGAAAATCACTCTACCTTTCCTCCTCATAAGTGCTTCTTCTTCGTCCGTCGTTGCCATGGCCGGTGAGCAGAGCTCTAGGTCGAGAACTACTCGTAACAAGGGAGCGGCAACCAAGGCTGCGGAAAAAAAAGAGGGCTCGCCGCCACGCAGAGACCTCGAAAGATCTCTGACGGGCAGGCGATGGCTCCCAGGAGCGCCCTAGCCGCGGAGGCGAACATGTCGAGCCGGCGGAGCTGGAGTCGTTATCCCTCGACGGCATGCCCGATCAGCTCAATAAGAAGAAGGAGTTCATCCAAGGATTGATGGAGTTGCTAAAGGAGAGCCTCGACGACATGCCCGCTGAGCTCAATCAGCAGGGGGAGTTGACCGCCGGCTTGGTGATGCTGCTGAAGAAGAGCATTGCCTCGGAGAAGAAGGCGACCAGTGAAATCCTGCGACTTCGGGAGGATAATGCGAAGCTCTGCCATGAGATCGACCTATTGAAGGAGAAGAACGCCGGCTGGAAGAAGCTGCATGAGAATAGTAGTTCCTCGATGAAGATGCTGCAGGCCCTCGCCATGGAACAGAAGGAAGAGTTGGCCAAGCTCCGCATCGAGCACCCGACTGCTGTCAAGGTACGTAATATGGCCGTGGAACAAATGATGAAGGCTCGCGTCGAGAAATGCCGCGTCATGGACACAATGATGAAGATGGCGGAGGATACGCACAAGGAGATGGAGGTCGTGGAGGCGATGAAGAAGTAGTTACGACTCCGCGGCGAATTAGATCATTTGGGGTGATAATCTCCCTTCTTCTTTTGCTCCTGTGTTTCATCTTTTTCTTCGGGTGTTTCGCCGCACGTGTCACGTTCTCTGCGAGGCATGAATAGAACAATTTTTTTTGAGGGAATGAATAGAACAATGCTAACAATGAGATGACTAGCAAATTAGATCATTTTTATCGCCATATGGCACTGGGCTGTCGTGTTTCGTGCTCCTCTGTCGCAGTACTACTCCAGTGGAAAACTTGAGTATACCGCACGGTTCTTTGCTCCTCCTCGATCAGGTCGTCGGCTCATTTATACAAGCAGTCAAATCACAAGGCCCCGCCTTCCAGCAGTAATGAGCCGTCAAATCACAAAGGCCCTCGCCTCTCGTGAAACCGACCAAGCTAGACTGCCCCGCCCTCTAGCCTTTTAAAAAATGTATACTTTTGTACATCAGTAGTATCGATGGATTGCGCCATGGAGCAAAACTTGAAATTAAAAAAAAGGTGGTACATATAGAGAGCGCTCGTCGCCAAATTATGCATATAGTACTATTAAAAAGGCTAGTCACAATAATGGTGTCCAACACAACCCACCCCTCAAATAAAACTAAGAGGGTGCTTGGATACGTCTTAGTCCCATGACTAAAAGTAGTGGGACTAAAACATGCTAGCCTCACCCATGCTTGGATCCAAATACTAAAAAGGCTAAAATCAATTTAAGGAGCATTTATTATCCTCCAAACCCTCCAATCCAGAACTCGCATGTGTTAAAGGAGAGGAGTTAAATGAGTAGAGAGAGGACTAATCCACATTTTAGTAGGGGTACCCCTGACTAAAAAATTTAGTCTCAAGACTAGTTTTAGCCCCTCTTTAGTCAGGGGTGCTTGGAACTTTAGCCTCTTAAAGAGACTATTTTTAGTCAAACTAAAATAAGTCCTTGGGATCCAAGCACCCTCTAAGCATCCTGGAATTCTTTGACAAAACTAAGCACCCTGAAATTGTTTGACAACTAAACTGCTGGCTATATGATGTTGTCCATATATATTGTACGTATATAATGTGAAGAAACGAGTGGTAGTACTATACCAACTAAAAGATGAAATGTAACAAATACTAGTATGTACGTACCGAAGAGTTAAAGTAACGAGAAGAAACATAACATAGTTCTGGTGGGGGCTCAGCACAACACACCCCTCAAATTAAATTAAGCACACTTGACATTAAACTTTGCAACTATTCCGGTAGACACTGCATTAGAACCACCATGAGCAACAACACTGCCACCTTACTCGGAGTCCTCGTCCACGTCCTCGACTTCGTCCTTGTCCCTCTTCCTCTTGGCCGATACTTCTTTGCTTGAACCGCACACTTGGCTGTTGCTCTTCATCCAACCCTTGTAGATACTGAAGCAAAGGTAGCCATCCATTGCAGCGTAGTGGATGTGGTCTATATCTAGTACATTCTGCTGCCATGCATGATGATGAAACATGTATGGAGGTTTCTCCAGTTTACCCTACAAAGGGTGAACCATGGCTCCTGCCAGGGTCAGCATTAAAGGCTGAAGAGAGGACACCAGCCGATTCTTCTGGAGCTCGAAGGTGTTGCCTACAACGAGGCCTATCCGACGCAGGACTTCTTTGTCGTTACCAATGTCTACAATAATGAATTTTACTAGGTTGCTCCCGAGGAAGTCCTTAAAATCCTGGCACTCAACGTCGGCATGGCATATGTGGTAGACCAAGCATAAGTCATGCACACAACCCTGGATCATGGCGGGCTTCTTCGTCTCTTCGTCCTTTAGATCCTTCTCTCGTCCCAGGACTGTGGTGTACTCAACATCTATCCCAACGACCCACTCATCATCTGAGTTTTCAAACATGCGTCTGAAGCGAGAAAGGCATCCTTTCACCGTCGCGGAAGAACGGGTGTAGATGACGTCAAACTCATCACCGGTGATGGTTCTAATCTTGTACTCACCGCCGATCGTGGAGATTTGGGACGCCATGGATTTGGGAGGAGGGTTAGGATTAGTGGAACTGCCGTAATGTGAATGGACGGGATGACTAGGAGCAAACCGCCATAGTATTGAAGGACATGCGGGGACGAGTAGGAGCGAACTGCCAGCATGCGAACGGCAGGGTAGAGGCTTTCCATTCTCCCATGATATGGGCTTCCGAGAGCCCTTGAATCTGAGATCGAACGGTTGCATGGCGTGATTCTAGATCTGTGGATGAATACCCTATCCTGGAGGGTTATTCTGCAAATTTTCAGCAACTTAGCATGCGACTGTTTGATCTCAGATCCAAGGGCTGCCAGCAGCCCGTATCATGGTCGCGCCTCCCACGACCGTGGCGTCACTCACACGGTCGCGCCCTTGGAGATTTAACATGGTGCATTAGGCTATCTGATGTTGGCATGTCATACATAGTCATCACTTAGTCACTCATACTACAACAAGGTTGGCTATAAGTGTATTTTTTTACTCCTCTCTATCTCTTTCTTCATACTCAAGGAAGAAACGGTGCTAAGCGCATGTATTTATTGCATTTGCCAAGGAGTGAGCTCTTCCAATAAAATGGTGTTGCTAAGTTTGTTTCATTTAATTAGCTATAGCCTCAAAATTGTCTTTTCACCTAGGTACACGCACTTAGCACCGTTTCTTCCTTGGGTCACCAAACGAGTCTCTCTCTTCTTGATTAACTTGCCACATCAGACTTTATGCCTATGTGGCAAGCTTAAGCACCTGTAGGAGCAAGTAAAAGTAAGTACAATAGTGCGCTTTACATGGCATTTTTGCATATGTGGAGGAAAGAGAGGCAAGGAAAAAGTGGAGAAGTGGGCTCTCATGCAAGAGCCAGCCTCTACTACACGGTGGAGCATTGGGAGAGGCACCTGTATGGAGGTGGTCAGGAATCTGGGAGACTCACGCAGGTCGTAGCGCTGCAGTTAAAATGATAATGGCAAGTCAAATCATGGGCCCCCACCTGTCCAGCAGTAACTCGCTGTCAAATCACACAGCCCTATGTTTGCAGCAGGCTACTCCCTCGTCTTCTCGCGTCTCTGTCGAACCGACTAGGCGGAACTGCCCCGCCGCCTACCGGGCAGGAAAAGCCCCGCCCTCGACTTTTAAATAGTATAAAGTATACTAATTTTGTATCCATGGATTGCGCCCGCGCCATGGAGCAAAGCGTCTAGAAAACGGAGGAGAGACGGTGGTCTTGCAATAGAGAAGAGGGAGAGGCGAGACGGTGGTTTTGGAATGGAGATGATGGAGAGGAGAGGATGTGGTTTTGCAATGGAGAAGAGGGAGAGGAGCGTGCGGCAGCGATTTAGGATTCAACGAGAGGGCCGGCACGCTCTGAATGGATCAAAATCAAAATCAATTTACCCTTCAATTAAGAAAGCGGCCCCACATTAACTAGTCTCCCTTTTATTCTGGGTCATAATTGACCATGATTTTCACACATAAAATATATGTTATACGTTGTATACAAGGCCACTATCAAAATTACAATTTGCAACTATACAAGGCCACTAACATTAATCGAGGCAAAATTGATGGCGTTTGCCTCGTACTAACACCCGAGGACATTAATATCCCTTGTGTGCATGCGGGAGTGAGAAGGTTAGCTTGCATTCCCAACATTAATCAACCAATGAGGAGTAAGAGGGTTGGCTTGTTGTGCTTGGGAGAGAAAAACCACATTAATTAACACGACAATCAAGGTGACAAGCTAGCTTGCAACATTGACTTAAACATAGCATTGATTTTTACCTTGGTACCTGTAATATGAGTTTGTGGCCTTGTATACAAAAATGGAGGGAGTATCATTTGAAAGTACATTCAGATACGAACCAAATGATACAATTTTTGGTGACATGCATTCACATTTTGCTTGTCAAATACAGTACGTGGTCAAACTTTGACCCAAAATACGCGAAACAACAACAAAATACATCCATGACCAGCGCCGCTCTTCCGCTCTTCTCCTCTTAAACCACCGCCGCTCCTCTCCTGTTCCAATCTAAATGCAGCGCCGCTCCTCTCCTCTTCCATTTCAAAACCACCGCCCCTCCACTCCTGTTCCATTCCAAAACCAGCGTCGCTCCTCTCCCGTTCTAATCCAAGACCAGCGTTGCTCCTCTCCTCTTCCATTCAAAAACCACCGCCGGCGAGTGAAGGTGCTGTGGAGAAGTAGATCGATGGAGGAGTACAACTGATACGTGAGGATCGCAGACGGCGACCCTGTGAAGCTAGCTAGGATGTTGGAAATAGAGTCTTGGTTTGACAACAAGGACTAACTAGCGGCGACGGCGACATCCATGGCCAAATATCTGCAACAGAGAGAAAAGGCGGCGATACTCCCGGAGGGAGTCGCGCCGGAGTACATAGAGCTGCTCCTCTGGGCCATGGAGCAAACAGATTCACCGAATCCGATCGTGAGGGAGCGGTGGTCGGAGTATCGATCCCAGATGGAGCATCTAAAGTGTGCCGTTTGTGAGGGTGTCCTGCCAGAGCGAGCCGGTGGAGTCTTCGTCGACCGAACCCAACAACAAGAGGAGAAAAGCAGTTGGCCCGACGACGCTTCCCCGCCATCGTCTCCCTCGCCGTTCACATCATCTCTCGGGGCGGCTGTCTGCCGCCGAGGAATAGGAGGGGGCTGCCCCCCCAGCCCAATAGTCGGGCCGGTTGTGAATTGTCAGGAGGAGCTTAGGGTTGTCAGTATTTGCAGGTTGTGAATTGTGTTTTGTGTTGTGTATTTTGAGAGTACTTTCAAATATGAATGTCTTTTGAATTTCAGATTTGCAGTATTGAGCATATAAAGTATTTTATGAATTCTAGAGATCTATTTTTAGCACTTAAAAATATGTAGTTTCATAGGAGTATAAAAGTGCAGACAATGTGATTCTCAGAGAAGAAACTGCAAGTTTCAGTTTCAGATAAGAAACTGCAAGTTCAGTTTCAGATAAGAAACTGCAACTTTCAGAGGCAGAGCATTTATATTAACACGGCCTTTTCAAACAGGGTTAACATTATGTTGGAAGTTTTATTCATGGTCGAAAATAGAACTACCAGCTAGTTAACATCATGCTGATCAACATTCATGCATAGCACATCTTCATATGATGCACAGTCAAAATTCCCACACAATGTCGACTGTGCGAAACACAGAGAAAACGAGGAACGAAGTTTTGGCAAGTGTTGGACGTGGTTTTAGGCTGCCCCGTCTAGGCTTTCATTTTTAACATACGCAGCCCACGACCTCGGATGGGAGGTCCATAGGCCTGTTTGTATTTTCTTAGGGTCGTCATGTATCGACCGGCCTATGGACCTCCCATCCGAGGTTCTATTTTTGGCAGCCCAATTTATGTATTTTTTTGAAGAAAACGCAGAGGTCTATTATAATTTTTCTATATAAGAATAGGAACGCCAGGTCCAACTTATGTTTCCCTTCTTACTATATTATATATATTTAAATTATTTTATATGTTGACTGTTTAGTTCACATACTCCCTCCTTTTCGGTTTATAGGGCTTATCTCAAAATTTTAGTTTTTCAATTTTATAAGGCTCAATTTGGTTGTTTTCCATCACATGTTCACATTCCAAGTTGCATTAAGTCATTGCATGCAAGTATTAAGAGAAAGTTGACCAATGCATGTACTTTATGCATGCATGCATTGCAATTTATGCATTGATAAACATAATATTTTGAGGAAAACAAGTGCATAAATTAGGTGCTTTTGCAAACTACAAAAAGTATTCCACCATTCATCATCTACCTTGGTTGGTGAGATTTTTGAATTGAGCACTATAAACCGAAAAGGAGGGAGTAATTGGCAAATAGATGACCGATCTCGCGATCCCCTTCGCCCCCGCCACCACCTCCACCCTCGCCGCCGCCCCCGTCACTACCTCCACCCTCGCTGCCGCCATAGATCTCGCCGCCACCCCCCCTCCTGACTACGGGCGTGCCTGCCCCCCTCAGCATGTCCGCTCACGCGCCCCATGGAGTCGCCAGCCATATCCACGAGGGAATGGCTGGAAGACAGGTAGATGTACAAGATGCATCTCCCACATGTCTACAAAGCCTTCCCACGGATGCTCCAGCCGCTCGACTCCGTCGCGCCAGCGGTGCTGCGGGAGACTCGAGGGAGGAGATGGAGGGAGCGGGCAATGCGGATCCGCGACGACGCTCTCTCCTGGACCCAGTGCACGCGCGAATGGAGGGAAGCAGAGGAGGAAGCTGCGAGGGAGGAAGCTGAGGAGGGACCGAATCTGTTCTCTCACTCGCGCAGGTATGCTCGGATGTGCAAGGATCATGTGGATTGGGAGCTGCTGAATCTAGCCCTGCGGATTTACTTCGAAGGAGATTTCTCGGAGAAGCACATGATGCCCCACCCCAGTGAGCCGCCGATTGCGTTCGTTTGATGGGCGAAAGGAGAAGTGAAAATGAGGAGATCCACGCCGTGCTGTGAGATGGGAATGCTTGACTGGACTCCTGCCCACTAGCATGCCACCGGAGCCGGAGCAGGTGGATCCCCTACCTTACCTCTCCCCAAAACCTGCAGAAGATTGAAATTAGGCTTGCAATCTGCTTCAATTGAGTTGTCTGGTGGTTATTTCTGCTTCCTGAGAGACAACATCTGGCTGGCGGATGAGAAGGAACCAGGAACTCTGATGAATTTCCCCTATCACAATGGGGGGGAGCGCCGGTTGGGCAGTGGTACGACCCACCTCCGCCCCAAATGGGGGCACAATCTGGGCAAGCTCCTATAATTGCCCAAGATCAATCTGCTGGTGGTCCTGACTCTAAGATCAGTGGGAAATCTCAAGGCAAGAATCAGCAAAAGAAGAGATAGGACATCCAGAAAACTGCTCCTGCCCCTGCTTCGGGCCTTATGGCATACTCTGAGATGATCTGCTACAACTGTGGGGAACCAGGGCATCATTTGGACAAATGTGTCAAGCCCAAGAGTTGTTTTATCTGCAAAATGGTTACCCATAAAGTTGAGAATTGCTCTGTCAGAAGGAAAACCCACAGTTCTGCTAGATATGTTGGAAGTGCTGCTCCAGGATTATGTCCACCATTGACAGAATTTTCTGTGACACAAAATTAGATAGTTTCTTTCCCCTTTCTAGTTGTAGAGCTCTGCCCAGATGTGGTAGTGACCACACTCCCTTTCTCTGGGACTCTGGTCTTAACCAAACTCCAAAGAGCAATAGTTTTAAATTTGAAAAGTGGTGGTTGCTTAGAGAAGATTTTACTGAGCTAGTCAGGAAAATATGGAATGAGCCTACTGGGAGCATCTGCCCCTAGAAAATTGGTAGATCAAAATCAGGAGATTTAGAAGAACTACCAAAGGGTGGAACTCTAATGAGGAAGCTAATCTTAGAAGAAACAAAAGGCTTCTCCTCCTTGAGTTTGATTCTCTAGATATTAAGGCAGAAACCACTGACCTCTTTGAGGCTGAGACTAATAGGAACATCCATGGAGAGCTCAAGAAAATTTGGCTTCAAGAAGAAATCAAAGCCAAACTGTCGGCGTTCTGGGAACGGGGGTCCCCAGACTTGCCTGCCTGCGGCCTGCGGCGTGGCTCAAAGGGGGCCCAGCACGGCCCATCTTCATCAACACAGACCCAAGACCCTCGCGAGGGGCCAAGCCTCGCGGGGCGGACGACACGGAGCTTCCTCAGGCACGGCCTCATTAGGCTGGCTCGCGAGGAGGCGGAGAGATCAAGGCGGGGTACCTCACGAGGTGCCCGTGAAGCAAGCCATCACGACCAAGGGCGCCAGGCGGGCGCCAGCCCGCGCAGTGTCCTCCTTTCCTCTTTGGTGCAAAGGGGGCAAGCGCAGGCGTGAGCATCAAGCAAAGGCACCCGTTTCGGTGCAACGAGACCAAGACCAGTCCAACGGAAGGAAGGAAGTCATTGTGGAGCCCAAGCCAGCGTCACCACCAGAGCCTTTGGCAGGCGAGGACCAACTTTAGTCAGGATAAGTATACCAGATGTTCCCCTTCAAAATGGCCAATTGTTGGCGCCCTTACCGCTCAATATTTGGGAAGAGGCCCAGGGCCTTTGCCTATAAATAGGACTAGCCACCCCCAGAGTAGAGGGACGGATCAATCGGCAATCAGATCGGAGAAAGAGAGAGAGAGAGAGAGAGACCCTCGCGAGGCTGTTCTTCCTTGTATTATTCATCATCATCAGCCCAAGAGGCAATCCACCACACCACCAAACTAGAGTAGGGTATTACACCACATCGGTGGCCCGAACCAGTATAAACCCTATGTCTCTTGTGTTCTTCTTCCGGTAGTTTAGATCTTTGCCAGGCAGAGGGGTACAGGTAGGTAGGAGGCGTAATCTCCGCGCGCACCCCAAAGTAATAACCTCAAGGGTCTGCCGGAACCCAAAATCCGACATTTGGCGCGCCAGGTAGGGGTGCGCCGGAATCCACCTTCTACCGCTTCGTGCCCCGTCGCGTCGTCATCACCATGTCCGGCGACCAGGCGGGCAACCCAGATCCATGGGCGGCATGGCCCACCCGCACAGAGCCGCTCGCCTCGGGCGACCCCGTGCCCCAGGCAGCTCGCGGTCCGCAAGGCGCTGCGGGCTGAGGGCGACGCGGACAGGCTTCGACGACTCTCACACCGCGGCAGGCGCGGTCGGCAGAAAGGGCCTCCAATCACGCCGCGACCACGACACCGTATACTCGCCGGGAGCAGGCGAACTCGAGGGCCGCGCTCATGGTGGCCTGGGAGCTGCTGCAGTGCAGGCTGCTGGAGGGCGGCCGCGACGTGTTGCTGGAGCGGGTGGCAGAGCTCCTGGGCTTTGCCGCCTCGGGGGCTCACCCCTTCTGCATCTAGCTCCCAACTCAAGCCCAGGGCAGCCCGCGCGCGCCCGCGGGCTCCAAGGCCACTCCAACGCCAGCGAGGCTGTCGGCACCGGACCGGCGGCGGCGCTGCCCCCGCTCTTGGTCCGCGAAGAAGGACTCGACGTGGCCCACGGCCCCAGCGGGCAGCCGCGCTACCACCCCACGGTGGGCGCGTCAAGCAGAGCTGCATGGCACGCGGGCACTACGACGTGGCCTTCGGGATGACGACGCCAGAAGAATACGTGCCCCACATTGTGGACCAGGGGCACCCTCACGAGGGCGAACAAGGCTCGCTCCTCAGCCCAAGCTGGGGGGATGAGGCGCCATAAGCTGAGCTCTTCCAAGAGCCCCGAGACGGTCCCACCGGCCACGCTGGAGGCAACGAATATCGGGTACCGCAAATTCCTCAGGAGCAGGCATACGCTAATCATGGATCGCAGGAGGTGCAGGTCGCCATAGCGAACAGCTGCCCCGCTCCCGCGGTCTCCTACCCCTCGGGAGGAGGGCGCAGGGGGCTGCAGGAGAGGGGCAGAGATCCGACATCACCACCACGGTGTTCGGAGCAAGGCGTTCTCAGGAGGTAGGCCCTCCGCTGGGGAGGTGCCTCAGGGCCTGCCCCTGGCGGAGGACCCGTGGTCGTCGGGGGAACCGCTGGCGACCGCTCTACCCCGTCGGCGGCGTCCTGGTTTCCGGTCGTCGTTGATGGCACTAGAGTGTGGCGCAAGGCGGGGCCCTCGTCTGGCGATATGAAGCAAGGCCGGTACCTGTGAAGAAGGACCAGTGCCTCTGAAGCTCGCCGCCCCGCGACACTCTCACGTAATAATGAGTGGGGCTGTACACGCCTCAAAGTCTTAGGGGTGCCGGCCTCAGGCCCTGGGGCTCCCTCCCACGCCCAGTGGCAGCACTTAGCTCCGCGCTGGTGAGAAGACGTCCAAGACTAGATTAGGTGACGGACGCAGCTTTTTGTCTGCTTTCATTGCCTTTTCCTTTGATTGTCACTTTCCCCCATTGGATATAAGTTGAATTCGAATTTGAGATTTGCGTGTGTTCGGGGAAGGGGTGCTTAGTCTCGTTCGAGCAATTTCTCGTGTTTTGATGACCACTTCGCCTCAACTGCCTCCCCTCGCGAGCCCCTCGCGAGCCGGATCAGGCCCAGCTTGCGCGTAGCCCAGATTGCCGCCGCTGCGTCCTCTCAGGAGGGTTTTTTACTACATATCCTACGGGTTTGATCGGGGAACACCCGGGACACCACAGCTTCCCACAGGCTACCTCAGGGCTCGCGCGGAACAAAGGTAGACTAGCCAACTAGCACGTCGCTTAGCCAACCACTTGGCATGGGCGCATGGGCAATGTAACATCTACTAATATGATGAATGCAAGTTTTACATGAGGGGCTCCCCCTCCCAAAATGCTCTCACAGCTATCAGGCCAAAACCTGAGTTCTATTCATGCAGGGTACAGAAACAGGAACGATGCATAATCAGTCGGATAAATCCCCCAATGCTTCCTCAGGAGCGCCTCCCGAACCGTTGCTGGCATCACTGGGCTCGTTGTCGCTGTCTGCGTTGCCGCCAGCGGCGTCAGGGACGTTCACCATGCCGCCCTCGTCGGCAGCCACGATCACGCCGTCGTTGTCTGAAGCAAAGGCCCTGACAAGAGCATCCACATTGTCTTCCACCCAGTGCGCCAGCTCATCCCGGACGGCCTGGGGAACTGGGGCGATGGCAGCGTCGAATTAGAAGTGGGGATCCATGTTCCTGAGGTGGCTGAAGACGCGAGAAAAGGCGCGCCCGAGCAGGGCGCGGCTCCTCTCCTCCACCAACCTGTCGGCCCTGACCGACCGCGCCTCTAGCTGCGTCACCACGTCGGTGAAGAACTGAAGGTTGCCGGCGTAGTTGACTGCGTGCGGCTCGCCGACAGCCGCCTCACAGATGTTACCCAAGGCTGTGTTGGCTCTCTCCCGGAGCATGGTGAGCATGGGGCCGTGCTCATGCTCCAGGATCCGCCGTTGGCGTATCTCGTCCTCATTCTGGCGCGCGACGGCTTCAGCCTCCTCCACCCGATGGCGAAGAAGGAGCACTTCGGCCTGGGAGGTGGTTGACTCTCCTTGCGCCACCTCAAGGGCGGTCCGAAGAGCATCGGCCCGCCGCGTCGCTTCCTCCAGCTTGGCCCTCAAGGAAGTAGTCCTACCTTCAGCCTCGACCCGGATAAACTCCAGCTTTCCCTCGAACTCGCACTCGAGGTTCAGGCGCGCAGTCACCACCCGACGCCTGACCTCCTCCAGGACACAGGCTTCCCGTGCAGCGACATCATCCTCCGCCTGCGTCACCAAGCGCTCTCTCATCTCCAGACGCTCGTACTCGCGCGTACGTTCGACGGCTTCCAGCGTCAGCGCCTCCTCACGCTTCTGGAGCCCTGCCGGGTCGACAGAGGCCACCTTCATCGATGCAAGGGCTGCCTCGCGCAGCTCCACTTGCTCTTCCAGTGAGTGGCACCAGGCTAGGAGCTCCCGAGCCTGCTCCTCCGCTGCCTCTCGCCGCTGGTCAGCTTCCCGGGCCTCCTCGGCGGCCCGAGATTGGGTCTCCCGAGAGGCCGCCAACGACGCCTTGGACTTTTCATCATCTAGATCGCGCTGATGGCGCGCAAGGGCAACGGCGCCCTCCAGCTCGCGCCTCTCTGCAGCCAGGCGCAGGCCCTCGGCCTCAAGGAGCGCGTCTTCATCAGCAAGCTCCTCACCAAGCAGGTCCACCGCGTCAGCCGCCCTTTGAAGGAATCCTTGGCGAAGAGCGCGATGCTCCCGAGCACACTCACGCACGTCTTCCACACCATCACCTGACCCAAGCAAGCGCCGGAGGCCACGAATCGGCACTCCCCCTTCGGGCAGGGGGCTAGGGGTTGGCACCCTCGCGACAGTCGGGCACACCACGCCAGGAGCCCGGCCTGGAGCCAGCCCGTCCCCAGATGAAGAGCGCATGGAGCGCCTCAACCAATCGCAGTCCACGACCAGGCAAGATGCCCATGGCAGGCTGGCTATGCCACGAGAAGGCCCGCGAGGGAAGACCACGGGGTGCCCAGGGCCTCGATGCACCTCGGGACGGTTCGCCCCTCCGATCACCCTCACTACAAGGGCTGTGCTGCTCGGCGCGCTTGAGGATGGTGGAGGGAGCGAAGCCAAGGGCGAGAGCACCTTAGCCGTTTCCGCGAGCTCGGCTAGAAGGGGCCTGCAGAACAAGGATCAGCAAGAGCAACAGAAAGACCGGGAGTTGGAAAAGGAGAAGGCTTACTCATCAGTGGCGAAGTACTTCCTACGCTTCAGCAGGCGACAAGGGTAATCGTCGCCCAGGGCCTCCCTTTTCTTCCAGAGGGCCTCAAAGTCCATGCGTAAGCGGCCCAAGAGTTGAGCGCAGGGATCAGCCTGCGACGAGGACGGAGCGTCAAGGCGATCCGCGTCAGGGACACTTTCCTGGTGTGCGCTGACAATCGCCTCACCAGGAGAAGCAGCCGGAGCCTCAGGGCCTCAGCCGCAGGCGCTGAGGGCAGCTGCTCGCCGCTCTCAGCCTCGGCGGCACGGGCCCCAGCAGCTGCTCCCTCATGAGCATCGCCCGACGCTGTCACCCCGTCGGGAGGCCCCTCGACCTCTGGCGCCTGATGCCTCCCTGCCCCGCCACTTGAGGAAGAGTCGCCTTGGCCGACTGGAAGGGCAGTCACCATCACTGGGTTCTCGCGAGGCCCCTGGAGGCCGGCGGGGCGCGGCCCCCATTCATCAAAGATAGGCATCTGCTTCACAAAATCGTCCATGTTCTGGCAGAGGTACAGCAGGGCCCCTCCCCGCTGGATGCTGCACGGGTTGGGGTCACCAGTCAGGATCAAGAGCACTGTCCTCAGCACTTCAGGCGTCAGGTCCTCTTCCTGGAGCCTCATACAATCACCACGCCCGCTGAAGGCCCACATCCGGCGGGAGTGGCGTTGGAGAGGAGCAATGCGGCGTAGCAGGAACTCCTTCACCACCTTGGGTGCTGTCACGCCGATCGACTTCAAGAACGCGAAGCGGTGCCAGACAAAGGCGAGCCGGGGGCTCTCTAGCGTCTCCTGGCCCCAGCCCGAATTGGGGACAGCAGGCGAAGTTGGCTTCGACAGCAGGGGGCTGGGCACCCCCAACATCCACATACAGCCACAGCTCGCGGAACCCAGCCGAAGGCGAAGGGACCCCAAGTCGATCCCTGATGCCGCCGTCTCAGACGCGGCAACGAAGCTCACGCACGCCGAGCACTGGGTAGGTTCGACAAGGCACAGAGAGAAGAAGTGACGCAGCAAGGCAAACGAAGGAGGGATGCCCATCATTGCCTCGCAAACAAAGGCGAAGACCGAAAGAAGGGTGATGGATTCAGGACCCAGATGCATCATGTGGATCTGGTAGTGGGAAAGCACGACATTGAAGAAATTAGAAAAAAGGGGGAACCAGACCTGCCCACAGGGCATCAGCAAAATACTAGACCTCGGTGATTATCCTATCGGTGGGGAGGTGAGATGTGGGCCAGGCCGTCGTCCTCCCGCATTCGTTGAAGATAGTAGCCAGAGCCGAGCTGACCTTGCCCAGGACCTCTCGATTGATTATGATCGACGGGCCGACGGCGGGGGCCACCAGCGGCGGCGAGCGAGGCGGAGGAGTGGGTTTCTTCCCTCTTCCCTTCTTCGTCGGAGCCATGGCGATGGGAAGGGGGAGAGAAGGTTCGAGATTAGGTTGAAAACAGGAGCTGGAGTTCGAGCGGAGGAAGGACAGAGGGCGCTCGAACAAAAGGAAGGGAGCGGCTGTGTACAACTACGAGTCCGCCTAGCATGGCGTGGAATAAGGGGGCGTGGGGGAATAGTGCCGCCCACGTCCAATCAACCGCCACGCGGCGCCCAAGGCCGCAGGCTGTTAGGGCCCACGATGCTTCGCCCTTGTCCTTTCGCCACCCTGCATGGCCAAGTCCGGGCGCGCCTTGGGACCGGGGGCTACTGTCGGCGTTCTGAGAATGGGGGTCCCCAGACTTGCCTGCCTGCGGCCTGCGGCGTGGCTCAAAGGGGGCCCAGCACGTCCCATCTTCATCAACACAGACCCAAGACCCTCGCGAGGGGCCAAGCCTCGCGGGGCGGACGACACGGAGATTCCTCAGGCACGGCCTCATCAGGCTGGCTCGCGAGGAGGCGGAGAGATCAAGGCGGGGTACCTCACTAGGTGCCCATGACGCAAGCCATCACGACCAAGGGCGCCAGGCGGGCGCCAGCCCGCGCAGTGTCCTCCTTTCCTCTTTGGTGCAAAGGGGGCAAGCACAGGCGAGAGCATCAAGCAAAGGCACCCTTTTCGGTGCAATGAGACCAAGACCAGTCCAACGGAAGGAAGGAAGTCATTGTGGAGCCCAAGCCAGCGTCACCACCAGAGCCTTTGGCAGGCGAGGACCAACTTTAGTCAGGATAAGTGTACCAGATGTTCCCCTTCAAAATGGCCAATTGTTGGCGCCCTTCCCGCTCAATATTTGGGAAGAGGCCCAGGGTCTTTCCCTATAAATAGGACTAGCCACCCCCAGAGTAGAGGGACGGATCAATCGACAATCAGATTGGAGAAAGAGAGAGAGAGAGAGAGAGAGAGAGAGAGAGAGAGAGAGAGAGAGAGAGAGAGAGAAAGGCGGCTGAACTCCTCCTAAGTAGTTCGTCGCCCCGGCCAAGAACAGACCCTCGCGAGGCTATTCTTCCTTGTATTATTCACCATCATCAGCCCAAGAGGCAATCCACCACACCACCACACTGGAGTAGGGTATTACACCACATCGGTGGCCTGAACCAGTATAAACCCTGTGTCTCTTGTGTTGTTCTTCCGGTAGTTTAGATCTTTGCGAGGCGAAGGGGTACAGGTAGGTAGGAGGCGTAATATCCGCGCGCACCCCAGAGTTCGAACCTCAAGGGTCTGCCTGAACCCGAAATCCGACACAAACAAAGGTCTAGATATAGGAACATTAAGGAGGGTGATAGAAATACTACTTACTTCCATGTAGTAGCTAACCAGAGGAGGAGGAAAACCCTCATTCGCTCCCTTGATGGACCTAATGGCCCTGTTACTGAGGTATATGAGATGTTGAAAGTGGCTAGTGACTTCTACAAGGACCTGTTTAGGAAAGAAAACCCTTCTGGGTTCTCTGTATAAAATAATTTTTTCTCTGCTTCTGAAAAAGTCTCTCCTGCTGAAAATGAGCTGCTAGAAGCCCCTTTTTCAGAGACAGAGGTGAAGGAAGCCATTTTTAGCTCTTATCCCGATGGGGCTCTGTTGACACACGAACACGTCACGTGTACCCTCGATGCCGGGGGTGATGCACCGCAGCTCACGTCGAAGGAGACCCGACCGACAGCGCGATACGCAAGACAGTCGACGGGCGCTTTTGCATACCCGAAAACCCCACACCCCGGGAGGGACCCCGTCAGGGAGTGTGGCGGCTATGGGATGCCCTAGGTTAATTTGCTCGCCCCTAGAGCCTCAGGATTCACAGCTCTCAAACACGAAGAACAGCGAAGAACGAGAGAGAAAAACGGTGGAGAGATAAAACGTAGATGAAAAAGTAGTATATTGATTTGTTCGATTGTGTGTTGTTCAATCGGCCGTCACCCCCAACATATATAAGAGGCAGCTGGACTTCCCGTACAAGTAAAGGATTCGTCTAGGCTTTCCTTACAAGAAAAATTACATCAATTCACGTCCTAGAGTCCTAATTCTTATTCCAACTCGGATTCAGTCTGAATCGGGCCCAAACTCTGTCTTCCTTCTTGCGCGGGCCGCCGGGTTTGCATATGATATCCGATTAAGACGGACCAAATATCAAACTTGTGCACCTCGACGATACGAACAACTCTCATGTTGAACACTTTTTCAACTAAGACCATCTTGAATACTTTTCGAGGTCATCTTTACCTTCCAGTCGGACTCGGTCTTTACAATAGACTGGATTATCCGAGTCTCGTAGTGAATTTGTAGGCTATATACTATCTCTGATGATGATGACTCCAAAATCAAAGTTTGCCGTCTTGATGATACGCACAACTTCTATATTGAACACTTCTTCATCCGAGGTCATCTTAATAAACTTTCAGGCATATGTTCAATTTCACTCGGATTCGAGCTCATCCACTCGGATTAGAGTCGTTCACTTGGATCGTCCGACTGGACTTCTTCACTCGGATGTTTAGAATCTTTCACTCGGAATACAATTTTCACTCGGATAACCATATTTTCACTCAGAAGGCAATATTTCCACTCGGATGACTATATTTCCATCAGGAAGGCATTATCTCATTCGATCGGCAAGTTTTCGTCCCAATGGTATTCTTTTCACTCGGAATATTTTCACCTGGAGAACAATTTCACTCGGATGACCATATTTCCACTCGGATGACTATATTTCTACTTGGATAATAATAAGTTCATCCAGTCAGCAAACTTTCACTCGGCCAGTAAATTTTCACTCGACCGTAAACTTTCACTCGAATGGTAAACTTTTCACTCGGATTTTCCGACTGAAAACATAGCTTTATCTTGATTTGTCTCTCTAGGCCTCATACGATCTCGGATTGAGATGAATTATATACGAAAATCAATCGGCTCGACGAGACGAAACTTTTCGTGTTGAAGGTTTTCCGATTCAAGGCCCTCTTGATGGCCGAATTACTCGCGGAACCTATCAGACAAGTGTGTGGCACCTCGCGCCATATTTCCGTTGAGGTTCGGTCTGCAGTGTATTGCCTCTAACTTTTGCATATGAACTCGGATTGAGATGATTTATATATCAAAATCGATTGCCTCGACGAGACGAAGACAATTCCTTAAGTGTGCTCCTTCATCTGAGCTCATATTGAGGGCGTAATCGGCCGAAAAGCACTCAGAACATTAAATTTTGTCACTCAGAGTACAGCTTCGGCCACTGAGATGAGGTCGAATGGCGATAGCCTAAACATCAAAGTTGTTCCACTCGACGATATGAAACTTTCTCGTGCTGAAAACCCTTTCACTCTGTATCTTGCCAAAATCAGGTGTCAACACATGCCCCCCTATTTTTTGGCAAAGCTTGCACGCCGAAAAATAATATGCATGGTGTTCGTTCTATTTTTCTCAGGGCGATAATTATGTATCGGCCATGTTTGTGCTAAGGGCGATAATTGTATATCGTCCATTGCCTACTTACGCTTCCTGCCACACACTTGGGTGGTACTTCTTCAAATATTTGCCATTGAGAGCTCGAGGTAACAATGCCCCTTGTATTGATTCCACCAAATATGAATTTCTGGGAACAACTTTCGTAATCCTAAAAGGACCTTCCCAACTTGGAGACCACTTCCCGAATTTTCTATCTCTTGAACCAATCGGCAGAATCACTTTCCAGACGAGATCACCAACTTGAATATTCTTTAACTTGACTTTCTTATTGTAAGCTCTTGTCACCCTTAACTTATCTCTCTCTATGGCCTTTAAAGCAGCCAAACATTTATCGGCAACCTCATCAATATTGTCCATCATTAAGTTATAAAAGTCTACTGCCGATAAATTATTTTATTTGGCTATTCTCAAAGCAATCAAATTTACCTGCACTGGTAAAACAGCCTCTTGACCATATACTAGCTCATATGGAGTCACCTTCGTAGCACCATGCCTTGAAATTCTATGTGCCCATAAAGCTTCAGACAACAACTCATGCCATTTCCTTGGATTATCCTTAATCTTCTTCTTGATGAGCTTGATTAAAATTTTATTGCTAGACTCGGCTTGTCCATTAGCTTGGGCATAATACGGAGAGGAATTGAGCAACTTTATATTATAAGATTCGGCAAACTCTCTGACTTGGTGTGACATAAAAGATGAACCTTGATCTGTAGTTAACGTTTGAGGAATACCGAATCTATAAATAATGCGCTCGGTTATGAATTGAATTACCTCCATATGTGTCATGTTCTTGAGAGGTACTGCTTCAGACCATTTAGTGAAATAATCAGTTGCCACCAACACGAACCGATGCCCCTTTGAGGAAGATGGATGAATTTGCCCAATAAAGTCTAAACCCCATCCTCTGAAAGGCCACGGCTTGATAATAGGATGCAACATAGCAGCAGGAGCCAATTGAATATCACCGAATTTTTGACAAGCTTCGCACCCTTTATAATATCTGAAGCAATCATTAATCATGGTCGGCCAATAAAACCCAGCACGTCGTAATAACCATTTCATCTTGGGAGCCGACTGGTGAGTACCACAAATGCCCTCATGTACCTCTCCCATAGCAACTCTTGCTTGGTCCTCATCCAAGCACTTTAAAAGAACATCATCAACTGTTCGGCGATAAAGGTCATCATCCCTCATAATATATTTAAAAGCCATACGCCGAACAGCCTTGTCCACCCTTTCATTCGGATTGCGCAAGTAAGCAACAATGGGCTTCCTCCAGTCGGAATTGTCATCTGCACTAGATTTTTTGTTAATGACCGAATCAGCGGGTTCTGGTTCGACCTCTTCTATACTGGTAAGACAAGACATCGGACTTTGAGAAATATGAAACATGCCATGATCAACATGATATCCAGATGCTTGCTGTGCCAACTCATTTGCTTTCCAATTGTCATGTCTAGATATATGTGCAATGCTAAAACAATCCAAAGTAGAAATTATATCTAGACGTCTATCAAGATAAACATTAAGTGATTCGTCCAAACACTGAAAGACTTTAGATATTTGCTGCACTACTAGTAACGAATCACCGTAAGCCTCAATATGTGTAACACCTATAGTAAGTAACATCTCTAGGCCGAATAACAATGCTTCATATTCGGCTTGATTGTTTGTGCAAAAATATTCTAAGAGGCATGAGGCTTCAAAAACAGCACCATGAGGAGATATATAAACAATACCAACACCTTGGCGATTGCTACAAACTGAACCATCAAAGTATAATCTCCATGGTACTAATGAAACAAGGTTCATATCAACATCATTCTTGTCATTAATCCGATGTTCAACAATGAAATTAGCAACAATTTGGACTTTCATGGATTTTAGAGATTCATAAGCCAAATCATATTCAATCAAAGCATAAGCCCACTTGCCAATTCTACCACTAAGAATTGGCCTATGCAACATGTATTTAATGACATCGGTTTGACAAGCTACTACACAAGCACTCGGCACTAAATAATGTCTCAGTTTTGTGCAAGCATAATATAAGCATAGACATAATTTTTCAATAAATGTATACCTTGTCTCGGCGTCCAATAAGCGCCTGCTCAAATATGTAATAGCATGCTCTTTTCCCTCGGTTTCTTGAGTCAAAACAACACCAATAACTCCTTCCTCTGCTGCAATGTAAAGCCTGAAGGGTTCTCCATGCTTGGGTGCTTTCATCACCGGAGGAGTGCACAAATAGTTTTTGATCATATCAAATGCTTCTTGCTGTTTTGCCCCCCAAGTGAAATCAGCATCATTCTTCAACCGAAGGATAGGAGTAAATGCATCAACTTTCCCTGATAGATTAGCTATGAACCTTCTCAAATAATTGACCTTGCCAAGGAACTTTTGCATATCTCTCTTGCATGTTGGAGCTTCCACTTTCTGTATGGCCTATATCTTTTTGGGATCAATCTCTATGCCATCTTCATGAATAATGAAACCCAAAAACTTGCCAGCTGACACGCCGAAAGCACACTTCAAAGGATTCATCTTCAGTCCATACTTTTTCATTCTTTCAAAAGCTAAACGCAAATCGGCCAAGTGAGATTCAAAAGCATCCGATTTGACAACAATATCATCAATATAAACTTCAAGTATGACACCGAGTAAATCATGAAAAATCAAATTCATAGCCCTTTGATATGTGGCGCTAGCATTTTTTAATCCGAATGTCATCACTGTCCACTCAAATAAACCAAGGAAACCAGGGCATCGAAAAGCAGTCTTGTACATGTCCTCTTCATCCATAAAACTTTGATTGTATCCGGCATTACCATCTAGAAAGCTAATAACCTTATGTTAATAAGCATATCGGCTATTGGCATAGGATACTCATCTTTGGGTGTAGCCCTATTCAAATCTCTGAAGTCAATCCACACCCTCAACTTGGCGGATCCTTTTTTCTCTACCGGGACAATGTTAGAAATCCACTCGGCATACCTGCAAGGTCGAGTGAAATTAGCTTCAAGCAGTCGACCGATCTCTTCCTTGATCCGGTCATATGTTTTCGGATTAAATTTTCTGGCCGACTGTTTATAAGGTCTAAAACAGGCCTTTATAGGTAACCGATGCTCCACTAGCTCTCGGCTTAAACCTGGCATCTCATGATATTCCCACGCAAAGCAACAAACATATTCTTTCAATAGCCCGATTAACTTAGCTTTACAATCGGCTTTCAAATTTTTGTTTACAAACGTCGGTCGAGTGACTGAACCATCTCCAATATCTACCTCTTCTAATGGATCGGCCAACGTAAAACCTTGTCCAAGTTTATCCATGTCATCCAACTCCTCTATAGACTCATACATATCGTTCTCGCTCGACCGATATTTCACAAGACGTTTTTGCAACCAATCGGAGCTAGAATCCATTTAAACATATCATACCTTGGAGCCGATTGCTTTCACTCGGCTTTAATGAGACGGGCACAAAACCATTCTTGGTCGCGCTGAGAAAATCAAACTCTGATAAGTCACGTCTCGTCAAGCAAGTGGCATTGGGATGTTGCCAATCCACCGATGCATCGGCCAAAGCAACACGGGCCGAGTTATCCGCATGAATGACTTCCACTTCATCATCAACCCACTGAATCAAAAACTGGTGCATAGTGGATGGCACACACTGGTTTGCATGAACCCAATCACGGCCTAATATGACGTTGTAGTTACCTTGCACCTCAGCGACAAAGAATGCAGTAGCCAAAGTTTTGCTTCGGACTGTAAGCTCCACATACATCACACCTTTGGCTTCAGTTTTCTCTTTGCCTTCAAATCCATTGAGCACCATATTCGTCTTTATCAGCTCTTCATCAGGGAGACCCAATTTCTTGAAGACCGAATAGGGCATAAGATTTACCACAGCACCACCATCAACAAGCATCCGAGTGAGCGGTGACCAATTGATATGACCTCTGAGATATAATGGTTTCAGATGCATTACTGGTTCTTTTGGCTTCTCAAATATTGCGTTTTTAGGGCCAAAATCCAGCTGAGCCACCTCCCCGTCCTCATCTACATCACGAAACTCATCAGGTAAGTAATACACCATATTGATATCCATAGCTTCATGAACCGGCGTAGACTCATAGTCCAACATATCAGCCTCCTCCTCGAGTGCATCCACCGATTCTGAAATTTGTCCGAGTGAAGAGGAAGCAATAGGTAACGTAGACGATGCAATGATTGCATCATCCTCTTTTGGTAGTGTAGGTGCTGCTGTGATAGGTGTAGAAGCCACTGTATCTTGTATTTGTTTGGGCCTCCACACTTGTTTTGTAGGTACCATAGGCCGAGTGTCGTTGAACAACTTATCCCTTTGCTTCTCAGCCTCTTGTTCTGCCATCTCTTGACTCCTTAACCTCTGTAGTTTCCTCTTTTGTGTCTTTGTTAGCCCTGGAGGACACCACTTTGGCTTAGTGTATTTAGGATCTCTCGTTTTTACCTAGCTGGTGCTTGCTTCATGGTCATTAGCCGAGTGCTTTGGCGCGATAGCAAGTATCGGCCCAGTCGGATTGCTATGCACAATCGGCTGCCGTATGGCGAATGTTTTGGTGCCCAAGATAAGTGAGTCGGCATCCATTTTCTCCTTGCCTTTTCCCGACTCAACTGCTGCAACACTTGGTGACTTAACATGCCATTCTTTTCGACTTTCCAGATGCATGAAATTTCCACTCGGGCGCACCTTTTTACTCTGATGGAATCCACTCGGACGGATGTCACTCGGATGGAATCCACTCAGATGGATGTCACTCGGATGGAATCCACTCGGATGGAATCCACTCGGATGAAATTTACTTGGCCACATTTTTTCTCTCGGATAGCTTCCACCTGGGTGCATTCTTACACTCGGATAATTTCCATCCGGTCGCATGTTTTGACCAACCGACTGATATTCACCGATGTTCAGTCGGCCATTATATGAGTAATCAAGTCGATCCCACACGGATTGCCTCTGCTCTTCTGAAAATTGCGCCCTTGGTCCACTCGGTTTTGTATACCGACTGAACATACCAGCTGATGGTGACCTTGGTCGTTTCAGATGAGTCGGTCGATTAAAACTAGAACCGGCCGATTGGTTAGCATACTTGGACAACAACATATCAAAAGTTGGCTTGATCCGCTTGCGCTGCACTTTAGCTTCATTCCTTTTCCACTTGCCAACTTCTGGACTCTTGGGCTTGACAAATCTCACACGAGCATTTTCTTGCACTTGTAGTTGCCCCCCGAGTGTAGGATTCTTGATGGTGATTTTGATCACTTCCTTGCCATCGGGTTGCTTACCAAGCACAACCTGTCTCCCCAAGACCTTGTTGTCCTCTTTATCTTTCCTGGGCTCACCAACAATGACATTAGCTTTATTAGAAGATTCGGCTACCTCCGGCCGAATGAGTAGCTTCTTCCCCTCCAAATCCATGGTATTCATTGGAAAAGGTTGTTTATCAACTTGCATCTCAGAAAAGTTCAATCGTCCGTCATTAATGGCCGATTGTATCTGTCGTCGAAAAACATTGCAATCGTTAGTAGCATGAGAAAAAGAATTATGATACTTGCAATAAGCACGCCGTTTCAGCTCTTCAAACGGCGGTAAAGTATGAGATATTCTAATAATCTTAGCCTGCAGCAAAGCATCAAATATTCTATCACACTTAGCAATGTTAAAAGTAAACTTCATCTCTTCAACACGATTCTTATAAATCGGTTTCAGATCATTGCAAGTAAAGGGTTTGGCCTTAGATGGCCAAACAAATTCAGTAGCAAAAACATCACCCTCATCGTCCGAGTGATCACTGTCATATTCCACCATATTCATCTTTGGACGATCGGCTTTGTATCTATGCACTTCTTTGAGGTCTTTGCTTCGGCTTTCCTGAGCCAAAGCCCTCTGTAAGACTTGGTTGATATTTAAGAACTTGTAGCCTTCTAACTTTTCTCTAATGGGAGTTCTCAAACCACTCAGCACTAGGTCTGCTAAGTCCCTCTCGGTTATCACTAAACTAAATATTTTGTTTCTCTGAATCTCTTGACGTAATCGGAGACCGATTCATCATGCTTCTGTTTAACCGATGTTAGATGTGACAACTTGAGTTCATTGTCGCCGCTATAAAAGTGATCATGAAACTTCTGCTCTAGCTGCGACCAAACCCGAATGGAACCATGGGGTAAAGAAGAAAACCATGAAAATGCGGTACCAGTTAATGATAAAGGAAATAAACGCACTTTCAATTCATTCAATGAGCCTGCCTCACCCAATTGTGCTAAATATTGACTAATATGCTCCCATGTGGTTTTTGTGCCCTCTCCATTGAACTTAACAAAATCTGGAATCTTATATCCCGGAGGGCACTGGATGGCATCAAAGTATTCGGTGTACGGATTTTGGTAAATCCGATTCCGAGGTAACTCAACTCCAAAATTTTCTCGAAGCATCTTAGCCATCTCCTCTCTAAGATTAGCTAGACCATCATCCATTGTGGACGATGAAGCTTGTGGCAGTGACATAGGAGGAGCAGGGTGTAACGCCCTCGTTGCGGCTATATCTCCTACGTGTCGAAGCATGACTTAGAGGCATAACCGCATTGAAAGCAATGTCGCAAGTGAGGTAATCTTCACACAACCCATGTAATACATAAGGGAAAGAGATACATAGTTGGCTTGCAGTCGCCACTTCACACAATAAATGAATAAACATCCATCATCCAGATTACACTCAAGGTCCGACTACGGAACCAAAATGAAAGAAGACTACCCCAAATGCTACACAGATCCCCGATCGTCCCAACTGGGCTCCACTACTGATCATCAGGAAAAGACACATAGTAACGTCCACGTTCCTCGTCGAACTCCCACTTGAGCTCGGATGCGTCATCTGCACTGGCATCGTTGGCACCTGCAACTGTTTTGGTAGAATCTGTGAGTCACGGGGACTCAACAATCTCACACCCGCGAGATCAAAACTATGTAAGCTTAAAGGTAGGAGGGGGGTTGTGAGGTGGAGCTACAGCAAGCGACTAGCATATATGGTGGCTAACAACGCAAAAGAGAGCGAGAAGAGAAGCAAAGCACGGTCGTGAAGCTAGAAGTGATCAAGAAGTGATCCTAGAACAACCTACGTCAGACATAACTCCAACACCGTGTTCACTTCCCGGGCTCCGCCGAAAAGAGACCATCATGGTTACACATGCGGTTGATGTGTCTTAGTTAAGATCAACTTCGGGTTTTCTACAACCGGACATTAACAAATTCCCATCTGCCTCATAACCGCGGGCACGGCTTTTGAAAGATAATACCCTGCAGGGGTGTCCCAACTTAGCCCATTATAAGCTCTCACGGTCAACGAAGGATATTCCTTCTACCGGGAAGACCCGATCAGTCTCGGAATCCCGGACTACAAGACATTTCGACAGTAATAAAACAAGTCCAGCAAAGCCGCCCGATTGTGCCGACAAATCCCGATAGGAGCTGCACATATCTCGTTCTCAGGGCACATCCGGATGAGACATCCTACGAGTAATTAAAACCAAGCCTCAAGTTTCCCCGAGGTGGCCCCGCAGTCTACTCGGTTCGAACCAGCACTCAGAGGAGCACTGGCCCGGGGGGGTTAAATAAAGTGACCCTCGGGCTCGCGAAAACCCGGGGGAAAAGGCTTAGGTGGCAAATGGTAAAACCAAAGTTGGGCCTTGCTGGAGGAGTCTTATTCAAAGAGAACTGTCAAGGGGGTCCCATAAATCACCCAACCGTGTATGGAACGCAAAATCAAGGAACATAACATCGGTCTGACGGAAACTAGGGTGGCAAGAGTGGAACAAAACACTAGGCATAAGGCCGAGCCTTCCACCCTTTACCAAGTATATAGATGCATTAATTAAATAAGAGATATTGTGATATCCCAAAATAATCAGGTTCCAACATGGAACAAACTTCATCTTCACCTGCAACTAGCAACCCTATAAGAGGGGCTGAGCAAAGCGGTAACATAGCCAATCAACGGTTTGCTAGGAAAGGATGGTTAGAGGTTTGACATGGCAATATGGGTGGCATGATATAGCAAGTAGTAGGTATCGCAACATAGGCATAGCAAAAGAGCGAGCATCTAGCAAGCAAAGATAGAAGTGATTTCGAGGGTATGGTCATCTTGCCTGCAAGGTTCTCAGAGTTGTCGAAAGCTTGATCCTCGTAAGTGTTCTCAACAGGTTCCTCGTTCACGTACTCGTCTCCCGGCTCTACCCAAGGCAAGAACACAAGCAAAGGGGACAACCATCAATCACGATGCTCTGATACCAACTTGTAACGCCCTCGATGCGGCTATATATCCCACGTATCAAAGCACAACTTAGAGGCATAACCGCATTGAAAGCAATGTCGCAAGTAACATGATGCAAAACATGGCATGATATGCGAGATGTGGTATGCAATGCATATGCGTGCTCCGGAAGGAAAAAGATGAACAAGGCATAATCTTGGCAAACCAAGTATGCCACTGGATAGGTGAGGTGATTTCGGTTGAAATCGATATAAAGATCACCGGAATCGGATGCACGGTTTGCAAATGACAAGCAAAACAAGAATGACATATTTCTGCGTTTAACAGCATGATGCTACTTAGCATGCAACAAGAAATTAAGCTACTGCACCCAAACATATCAGCAAAGCATATGGCAGTGATCTACTCAGGATGCTTGACAAAATATGAACACTGAGCTATGGCTAAATCACACTAAAAAAGGTTCAAACAAGCATGGCAAAAGTGCAAAAGATAACAGGTTCACAGACTTTGGTGAAAATATCAACATGCCAGAAACTAACATCAGGATGACATGTTTAGAGCAATGAAACATCATGCTACAGGAACAGGATATAGCAAAATATGGCATGGCATGGATCTACTCAAAGAATTGAACAAAAATACCTTACTGACCATGAGCAAAAGAGGACCAGAGAATATAATAGCACCCATGTCAATTAAGCAAGTTTCGTTACAGTTATCAGACTTTAGCAGAAAACTGGACATGTCAAAAACAGATAACAAGTAGGCATGTTTACGAGCTCGATGCACTCACTACAGAGCATTGCATGATAAACTAAGCATACATGCATCAAGAAGACATGGCATAGAAGCTAGTCATGGCAAGAACGACATCATAGCATGCAAAGATCAACTACAACAAGCTTGGCAAAACCGAATAACATGTAAACAATCTGCAAGTAATATTTTATAGAAAAAGAAGAGCTCGATTGACTCAAGCTATTGCACTCCATAATTACAAAAAAAGGCATGGATGGATGGAGCAAATCCATATATTCAAAACATCCTTACTGATCATGCTCAAAATAGGCATAGATCTCTCTGAAACAACATGAACACATGGCATAAAAATAACAGCAGGACATGACTTGGTGAAATTACCAAGTCTCTGAAATCAGCAACATTATGACCCCTAGTTTGCATGCTTGTGCTAGTCACCACAGAGATCACGAAAATACATGGCATACACCCCTGGAAAAATATCATGGCATATTACAAAACACATGTAGGGCTCAAGTTCATAGGAAGCACACATCAATCATGGCAAAAATGACAAAAGTGCATCTACTGAAACAGATCTGAAACTAACATCACATAGCCCTCTTCTAACAGCATTTCGGGCATCAAGATGAGCTCAAATTATAATGATACAATGAGAAGAGACGATGTACTCCTCGAAGCGAACAATTTGACATATTACACGCAAGAAACGGAGCAGTATGCATCAAGTTATGATGCGATGAACATGGCATGATTATGCAACAGATTTCGGGACATAGGGAAAATCGACCTCGGTGAAAAAGTCAACGCGGGCGAGGTCCGCGGCGGCCGGAGCTCGGGACGGCGCGGCGGATGCGCGGGGAGGCGGCCCCGGCCCGGATCTGGCCGGATCCGGCCGGCGGCGAGCTGGGTCGGCGGCGGAGGGGCGAGGCGGCGCGACGCGGGCGGCGGAGGGGCGCTGGCGGCGCGCGGGGCAGATGGGCTCGGGGGGGGGGGGGGGTGGGGGCGATCCGGGCCTCGCCGGGCCGGCGGCGCGGGGCGGCGGCGGGAGACACGTGGCGGCGGCGGATTCGCCGGGCGGAGGCGGCGGACGTGTCCGGCTCGGGCTGGACGTGTCCGGCGGCGGAGAGGGAGCGGGGCTAGGGTTTAGGGGTGGAATTGATCCGGGATTTCGGGGGAGAGGGTATATTTATAGGTAGGAGGGGCTAGGAGGCTCCAAATTGAGCACGGTTTTCGCCCACACGATCGTGATCGAACGGCGATGGACATGGGAGTGGCTTAGATGGGTTATTGGGCTGTTTTGGAGGTGTTTTGGGCTGCAACCCAAAAGAGGCTTTCACGGTTACCCGGTTAACCGTTGGAGTATCAAACGACCTCTGAATGACCCGAAACTTGACAGGCGGTCTACCGGTGCTATACCAAGGCCGCTTGACAAACCTCGATCCTTTCCGAAAAAGTTTAATACCCGCTCACGGAAAAAAGGTAAAAGGGGACGCCGGGGAACATAGGAGCGTCGGATTGCAAAACGGACAACGGGGAAAATGCTTGGATTCATGAAACGAACACGTATGCAAATGCGATGCACATGATGACATGATAAGAAATGCATGACAAGGACAAAATGCAAAATGAAGGGAAACCCAACCACGGAGGGAATATCATATCACATTGCCGAAAATGGCAAGAGTTGGAGTTACAAATATGGCAAGTTACATCCGGGGTGTTACAACACTCCACCACTACGAGAGGATCTCGTCCCGAGATCTAGGACTGAAAGAACTCTGGATATTCGGAACGGAGGTGGTCCTCGCGCTCCCAGGTGGCTTCTCGGTCTGAATGGTGAGACCACTTCACTTTCAGGAATTTGATGGACTTGTTGCGAGTCTTGCGCTCAGTTTCTTCAAAAATAGCAACGGGATGCTCATGATAAGACAAATCTTCTTGAAGATCAATCTCTTCGAAGTTGATGGTGCGCTCAGGCGTCTTGAAGCACTTGCGAAGCTGTGACACATGGAACACATCGTGCACATTTGCAAAGTTGGGGGGAAGCTCAAGTTGATAGGCGAGATCGCCTCTTTTGCCGACAATCTTGAAAGGACCGATGTATCTAGGGGCAAGTTTCCCTTTGATACCGAAGCGACGAGTGCCTTTCATTGGAGAGACGCGGAGGTAGACATGGTCTCCGATCTCGAAAGCCAAATCACGGTGTTTGCTATCGTAATAGCTCTTCTGGCGCGATTGAGCGGCTTTGAGATTCTCATGAATGACTTTACACATATCTTCAGCCTCTGTGATCAAGTCGTTGCCAAGAAGTTGGCATTCGCCCGTCTCAGACCAATTGAGATGAGTACGACACTTTCTGCCATAGAGAATCTCGAATGGGGCTTTGCCCGAGCTCGCTTGAAAGCTGTTGTTGTAAGAGAACTCAGCATATGGAAGACAATCCTCCCACTTCATGCCGAAAGAGATAACACAAGCCCTGAGCATATATTCAAGAATTTGGTTGACACGCTCAACTTGTCCACTAGTTTGAGGATGGAAAGCTGTGCTGAAGCGAATGTTTGTGCCCATGGCCTTCTGAAAAGAATCCCAAAACTTGGAGGTGAAAATGCTGCCACGGTCTGAAGAAATCAATTGTGGAATGCCGTGCAAGGAGACAATTCTGGAGGTGTAGAGCTCTGCCAGCTGCGCTGCTGTGATAGACTCTTTGATAGGAAGAAAATGAGTCAATTTAGTGAGCTTGTCGATGACAACGAAGATGGCATCATTCCACGCTTGGACTTAGGAAAACCAGTCACGAAGTCCATTTCGATATGATCAAACTTCCATTCTGGAATAGCAAGAGGTTGGAGTAGACCAGCTGGTCATTGATGTTCTGCTTTCACCCTTCGACAGACATCACATTCATTCACGAATTGAGCAATTTCTCGCTTCATTCGAGTCCACCAATACGACTGCTTGAGGTCATGGTACATCTTTGTACTTCCAGGATGAATGGATAGGAGTGAATTGTGCGCCTCGTTCATAATGACTTTCCGTAGATCACCCTTTGGAACCACAATCCGGTCCTCGAAGAAAAGAGTATCTCTGTCATCAACGCGATAGCACTTGTATTTGGAAATGCCCTTGTCAATACCACGTTTCACCTTCTTCACCATGGTATCCAGCAGTTGTGCCTCACGAATTTGATCTTCCAAAGTAGGAGAGACTATGATGTTGGCAAGAAAGCCTTGAGGAACAACTTGGAGATTCAACTTGCGGAAAGCTTCACAAAGATCCGGTTGAAAGGGCTTGAGGATTAAGCTGTTGCAATAAGCCTTCCTGCTCAATGCATCTGCAATCACATTAGCCTTGCCTGGAGTATATTCAATACTAGGATTATACTCTTGAATCATTTCGACCCATCGAGTTTGCCTGAGGTTGAGGTTGGGCTGAGTGAAGATGTACTTGAGACTCTTGTGATCGGTGAATATGTCCACTTTCCTTCCCAACAAGAGATTTCTCCATGTTATTAATGCATGGACAACTGCCACCAACTCAAGATCGTGAGTGGGGTAGTTCTTTTCGTTGGGCTTCAACTGACGAGAGGTATAGGCCACAACCTTCTTCTCTTGCATTAACACAGCACCGAGACCTTGAAGAGAAGCATCACAGAAAACTTCATAAGGCTTGGATTCGTCAGGAGGAGTCAAAACTGGAGCAGTGACGAGTTTCTCTTTGATAGCGTTGAAAGCAATGTCACACTCAGGAGACCAGACATACTTCACATGCTTCTGGAGGAGGTTGGAAAGAGCCTTTGCAATCTTTGAGAAATTCTCAACGAATCTTCGGCAATAGCTTGCAAGTCCAAGAAAACTGCGAAGCTGCTTGACATTCTGAGGAGGTTCCCAATTCAAAACTGCAGACACCCTCTCGGGATTAATAGCAATGCCCTTGGCAGAGATGATATGACCAAGATAAAGAACTTCATCAAGCCAGAATTCACATTTGGAGAACTTCGCATAGAATTGATACTCTCTGAGCTTGTCGAGCACCAATCGCAAATGCTTGGCATGATCCTTCTTATTCTTGGAGAAGACCAATATATCATCGAGATAGACCAAGACGAATTCATTGGTATAGGGGTTGAAGATGAAGTTCATCATGCGAGAGAATGTTGGAGGAGCATTGACAAGACCGAAAGACATGACAGTATATTCATAAGAACCAAAGCTTGTTCTGAATGCTGCCTTGGGAATATCTTCTTCACGAATGCGAATTTGATGATAACCCATACGAAGGTCAAGCTTGGAGAACACTTTAGCACCTTTAAGTTGCTCGAATAGCTCATTGATGTTGGGAAGTGGGTACTTGTTCTTGATTGTCTTCTTGTTCAATGGACGGTAATCGACACAAAGTCGATCCGTGCCATCCTTCTTCTGGACAAAAAGAACACCACAACCCCAAGGAGATGAACTCGGTCTGATCAGACCCAGGCACTCTTGTTCATCGAGTTGTTTCTTCAATTCCTTCAACTCTTTTGGCCCAAGCTTGTATGGACGCTTGCAAACGGGTTCCGTGCCAGGCTCAAGATCAATAACGTATTCGACTGGCCGGTGAGGAGGCATACCCGGAAGCTCTTCTGGAAAGACATCTTGGTACTCACAAACGACTGGAATCTGAGAGATAGCATCCAATTCGCCCTTCTCATTGAGAGAAAACAACCGAATGGTTTCGTCACGAGCGGCATAGATGATCACATCGTCAAAAGAGTGAGTCAATTGAATTTCCCTGGCAGCACAATCAAGCTGAGCCTTGTGCTTAGAAAGCCAGTCCATCCCAAGAATAAGATCAATATCAGAGTCACCAAGAACAATTGGTTTAGCCAGAAATCTATAGTCGCCCATCTTGATAGAAACATCCGGAGCCATCATCTTGGTATTCATGAACAAACCCGGAGAGGAAACCGCTATTGGCTTAGGCAGATCGACAGTATGCAAATTGTTCATGGATGCAAAAGGTCTTGAGATGAAACAATGCGAAGCACCAGTATCAAATAAGACTTTTGCAGGAATATCATTAACTGAGACATTACCCATGATCACTTCTGAAGAATCCTCCGCTTGATCTGCATTCATCATGTTCACCTTTGCAGACTTGGAATTATGCTTGACCACTGCATTGCTGGAATATTTCACAGGAGGAGGAGGCGGAAGGCGCCTTTGGTTGAAGCACTTGTTCGCATAGTGACCCTTTTGCTGACATTTGTTGCAAGTCACCTCTAAGAGCGGACGATGATAAGGAGCATTTGGCCTTGGAGCTTGGTTCTGAGACTTGTTCTGATAGCCAGGGTTGGGTGGGTGGGAAGATCCACGACCACCTGAGTTCTTCTACTGATAAGGCTGACGGAACGGAGGAGGAGGAGGCAACCAAAACTTCTGTTGCTTGGCCGCCACTAGTGAGGAAGAAGAGGACTGAACTGCGTCCCTGACTCTCTTCTTAGATGCCTCACACTTGAGCTGAGCAGCTTCTTGTTTCAGTGCCATGTTGTAGAATTCATCATACTTTAACGGCTCGAAAAGCACGAGAGCTAGTTGCAGTTCTTCTCTGAGGCCACGCCTGAATTGGTAAATCATGCTCTTCTCATCAGGGATGTCTTGCTTAGCAAAACGAGAGAGCTTCTGGAATTGAGTGTTGTATTGATAGACAGACATGTTGCCTTGCTTGAGATTGCGGAACTCCTCACGCTTAGTCTCAACAACACTTTCTGGAATGTGATGAGCTTTGAAGTCACGGCGGAAATCATCCAAGGTAATCACACGACCTCCTCTGGAATCTTTGTATTGCTGGTACCACTCAGCAGCTTGATCCTTGAGTTGAAAAGAAGCAAACTTGACAAAGTCCTCAGGTCTGACATTGCTACATTCGAAGTGCTTGTTGATGTCCACGAGCCAATCATCGACGTCTATGGCCTCAACACAGTAGCTGAAAGTCTTCGGCTGATTTGCAAGGAACTGATTGAGGGTAGCAAAATGCGGCTGATTGTTGCCTTGGTCTTGATTTCCCTGATTACCTTGCCCTTGGTTGCGATCTTGCAAGAGCTGAATCAGAATCTGAGCGTTGGCATTGGTGGCTGTCATCAAGGCTTGCCTTGCCTCCGGAGGCGGAGGTGGTGGCGGAGGGTTAGCCTGACTTCCTTCATTGCGTTCCGGATTCTAACGCGTTGGCGGAGCCATCCTGAAGATGGTGACATCCATTAGCATCTTGAAAAACATATATTCAAGCTGAATCAAAGGATCGAAATTGCAACATATAGCCTTCACAATAAACATTCGAACAAGAATGAACGAATGAATTCCAAAGTAAAGCATCACACTTCCATAAGCTGAGAAGCCATTTAGATAAAGGAATGGAAATCACCATCTGCCTCGAAACAACTCGAATATCACAACTGAAAACAAAACAAAGGATTGGCTTGCAGAATAAGCCGGAACAAACATATGATAGATCCCATTTCATATCATGTGTCTATTGGAAAGATATCCTACGAGATACTTGAATTCCCACTTATAAACTCCCGAAACTTTCTGGTTATGCAATCAGGTGTTGGGGATACAGGGGACACAAAATATATCACCCAAACTAACAGTACCTAGATCCAGCTGTATCCATCCTTCAACACATAACCAAGAAACCTTCGGAAATCGTCTACCTCAACCTTCGAAAAGCATCCGTTATACGAGTTATGGCAATACTCCCGCACTCGCCTCAGTACTGGGCTATCAGGGTTATCTCACCAACAACTGTACAAAAGAGATTTTCGATGTCGGCGTACTAAACTCAGGTATTCCAGAACTCCAACGATAAAATTATGACGACAACACCTCAGAGCTCAACTCCCTGGGACACCTCCACTAAACCCCTGCTGACAGGAGGCACCAAGACAATGTTGTCATCACAAAACCATCGGAACGATTCTAAGATACCCGCGTGATCCTAAATTTTTTTTAGTGAAATTTCAGAAGAGAAGAGTCAAAACTCTACGTCAGGATGCCTTACCAGAGCGATGAGGAGACTGGGAAGTAAAAAGAATTCCTAAACTCTCCAATACATAATTCCTAAATGACTCAAAACATTTTTCTAGACACAACTCGACCGCTAAAAACGATCAATCAGTGGGGGCTCCTAAGGTCGGGGAAGGCTCTGATTACCAACTTGTAACGCCCTCGATGTGGCTAAATCTCCCACGTATCGAAGCACGACTTAGAGGCATAACCGCATTGAAAGCAATGTCGCAAGTAACATGATGCAAAACATGGCATGATATGCGAGATGTGGTATGCAATGCATATGCGTGCTCCGGAAGGAAAAAGATGAACAAGGCATAATCTTGGCAAACCAAGTATGCCACTGGATAGGTGAGGTGATTTCGGTTGGAATCGATATAAAGATCACCGGAATCGGATGCACGGTTTGCAAATGACAAGCAAAACAAGAATGACATATTTCTGCGTTTAACAGCATGATGCTACTTAGCATGCAACAAGAAATTAAGCTACTGCACCCAAACATATCAGCAAAGCATATGGCAGTGATCTACTCAGGATGCTTGACAAAATATGAACACTGAGCTACGGCTAAATCACATGACAACAGGTTCAAACAAGCATGGCAAAAGTGCAAAAGATAACAGGTTCACAGACAGTGAAAATACTATCATGCCAGAAATTAACATCAGGATGACATGTTTAGAGCAAGGAAACATCATGCTACAGGAAAAGGACATAGCAAAATATGGCATGGCATAGATCTACTCAAAGCATTGAACGAAATCCCTTACTGACCATGAGCCAAAGAGGACCAGAGAATAAAATAGCACCCATGCCAATTAAGCAAGTTTCGTTACAGTTATCAGACTTTAGCAGAAAACTGGACATGTCAAAAACAGATAACAAGTAGGCATGTTTACGAGCTCGATGCACTCACTACAGAGCATTGCATGATAAACTAAGCATACATACATCAAGAAGACATGGCATAGAAGCTAGTCATGGCAAGAACGACATCATAGCATGCAAAGATCAACTACAACAAGCTTGGCAAAACCGAATAACATGTAAACAATCTGCAAGTAATATTTTATAGGAAAAGAAGAGCTCGATTGACTCAAGCTATTGCACTCCATAATTACAAACAAAGGCATGGATGGATAGAGCAAATCCATATGTTCAAAACATCCTTACTGATCATGCTCAAAATAGGCATAGATCTCTCTGAAACAACATGAACACATGGCATAAAAATAACAGCAGGACATGACTTGGTGAAATTACCAAGTCTCTGAAATCAGCAACATTATGACCCCTAGTTTGCATGCTTGTGCTAGTCACCACAGAGATCACGAAAATACATGGCATACACCCCTGGAAAGATATCATGGCATATTACAAAACACATGTAGGGCTCAAGTTCATAGGAAGCACACATCCATCATGGCAAAAATGACAAAAGTGCATCTACTGAAACAGATCTGAAACTAACATCACATAGCCCTCTTCTAACAGCATTTCGGGCATCAAGATGAGCTCAAATGATAATGATACAGTGAGAAGAAATGATGTACTCCTCGAAGCGAACAATTTGACATATTACACGCACGAAACGGAGCAGTATGCATCAAGTTATGATGCGATGAACATGGCATGATTATGCAACAGATTTCGGGACTTAGGGAAAATCGACCTCGGTGAAAAAGTCAACGCGGGCGAGGTCCGCGGCGGCCGGAGCTCGGGACGGCGCGGCGGATGCGCGGGGAGGCGGCCCCGGCCCGGATCTGGCCAGATCCGGCCGGCGGCGAGCTGGGTCGGCGGCGGAGGGGCGAGGCGGCGCGGCGCGGGCGGCGGAGGGGCGCTGGCGGCGCTCGGGGCAGATGGGCTCGGGGGGGGGGGGGGGGGGGGGGCGATCCAGGCCTCGGCGGGCCGGCGGCGCGGGGCGGCTGTGGAAGACACGTGGCGGCGGCGGATTCGCCGGGGCGGAGGCGGCGGACGTGTCCGGCGGCGGAGAGGGAGCGGGGCTAGGGTTTAGGGGTGGAATTGATCCGGGATTTCGGGGGTGAGGGTATATTTATAGGTAGGAGGGGCTAGGAGGCTCCAAATTGAGCACGGTTTTCGCCCACACGATCGTGATTGAACGGCGATGGACATGGGAGTGGCTTAGATGGGTTATTGGGATGTTTTGGAGGGGTTTTGGGCTGCAACCCAAAAGAGGCTTTCACTGTTACCCGGTTAACCGTTGGAGTATCAAACGACCTCCGAATGACCCGAAACTTGACAGGCGGTCTACCGGTGCTATACCAAGGCCGCTTGACAAACCTCGGTCCATTTCTAGAAAATTTAATACCCGCTCACGGAAAAAAGGTAAAAGGGGACGCCGGGGAACATAGGAGCGTCGGATTGCAAAACGGACAACGGGGAAAATGCTCGGATTCATGAAACGAACACGTATGCAAATGCGATGCGCATGATGACATGATAAGAAATGCATGACAAGGACAAAATGCAAAATGAAGGGAAACCCAACCACGGAGGGAATATCATATCACATTGCCGAAAATGGCAAGAGTTGGAGTTACAAATATGGCAAGTTACATCCGGGGTGTTACACAGGGTTACTAGCTGCAGGTAGGAATTGTGGCATGTACGTCGACCCATAATTTGGTAATGGTCGAGTGGATGTAGCTGTAGGTAGGGTTTGGTTCGGCGTTGCAACGGAACCTGGCATGCTCATAATAGGATTAATGGGTGCTGTCACAATCTGATTTGTTTGAGTAGGATAATAAACCATCGGCACGGGAGGCGCCGATGCAATAGGTAAAGCCAGATTAGGGTTTTGCACACTAGCAGCTACACCATCATTACCACTAGACGATTGAGATGTATTCTTCTGAGCATTAGTATTTTCTATGAAAGTTTGATAGACTAGATTGTTACCATCAGCAATACGACTTTCAATCTCAGCCCACTGCTAAGGAGAAAAGGCAGTACTTACAGAGGGTTTAACCTGCTCGGCTTGAAGAGGAGGGAACTTGATTTCTTCAATCGGAGTGATGTTGCCTTGGCGATCCTTCTTGAACTTTGCAAGGAACTCCTGCAAGTCCTTCTCCTCGCGCGCCTTCTTGTACTCCTCATAGACTTGGCGATGATCGACCGATATCTCATCAAGACTGGGCTTAATGATGTTATCGGCGTCTACCTCAGATGGCTTGGGAAGATCGGACATGGTGGATGATGATGATTGATCTTCGTTCCCCAGCGGAGACGCCAAAAAGTGTATTGACACATGAACACGTCACGTGTACCCTCGACGCCGGGGGTGATGCACCGCAGCTCACGTCGAAGGAGACCCGACCGACAGCGCGATACGCAAGACAGTCGACGGGCGCTTTTGCAGACCCGAAAATCCCACACCCCCGGGAGGGACCCCGTCAGGGAGTGCGGCGGCTATGGGATGCTCTAGGTCGATTCACTCGCCCCTAGAGCCTCGGAATTCGCATCTCTCAAACACGAAGAACAGCGAAGAACGAGAGAGAAAAACGGTGGAGAGATAAAACATAGATGAAAAAGTAGTATATTGATTTGTTCGATTGTGTTTTGTTCAATCGGCCGTCACCCCCAACATATATAAGAGGCGGCTGGACTTCCCGTACAAGTAAAGGATTCGTCTAGGCTTTCCTTACAAGAAAAATTACATCAATTCACATCCTAGAGTCCTAATTCTTATTCCAACTCGGATTCAGTCTGAATCTGGCCCAAACTCTGTCTTCCTTCTTGCGCGGGCCGCCGGGTTTGCATATGATCTCCGATCAAGATGGCCCAAATATCAAACTTGTGAGCCTCGATGATACGAACAACTCTCATGTTGATCACTTTTTCAAATAAGACCATCTTGAATACTTTTCGAGGTCATCTTTATCTTCCAGTCGGACTCGGTCTTTGCAGTAGACTGGATTATCCGAGTCTCGTAGTAAATTTGTAGGCTATATACTATCTCTGATGATGATGACTCCAAAATCAAAGTTTGCCGTCTTGATTACATGCACAACTTATATATTGAACACTTCTTCATCCGAGGTCATCTTAATAAACTTTCAGGCATATGTTCAATTTCACTCGGATTCGAGTTCATCCACTCGGATTAGAGTCATTCACTTGGATCGTCCGACTGGACTTTTTCACTCGGATGTTTAGAATCTTTCACTCGGAATACAATTTTCACTCGGATAACCATATTTTCACTCGGAAGGCAATATTTCCACTCGGATGACTATATTTCCACCCGGAAGGCATTATCTTATTCGATCGACAAGTTTTCGTCCCGATGGTAATCTTTTCACTTGGAATATTTTCACCTGGAGAACAATTTCACTCGGATGACCATATTTCCACTCGGATGACTATATTTCTACTTGGATAATAATAAGGTCATCCGGTCAGCAAACTTTCACTCGACCAGTAAATTTTCACTCGACCGTAAACTTTCACTCGAATGGTAAACTTTTCACTCGGATTTTCCGACTGAAAACATAGCTTGATCTTGATTTGTCTCTCCAGGCCTCATACGATCTCGGATTGAGATGAATTATATACGAAAATCGATCGGCTTGACGAGGCGAAACTTTTCCGTGTTGAAGGTTTTCCAATTCAAGGCCGTCTTTATGGCGGAATTACTCGCGCAACCTATCAGACAAGTGTCTGGCACCTCGCGCCATATTTCCGTTGAGGTTCGGTCTGCAGTGTATTGCCTCTAAGTTTTGCATATGAACTCGGATTGAGATGATTTATATATCAAAATCGATTGCCTCGACGAGACGAAGACAATTCCTTAAGTGTGCTCCTTCATATGAGGTCATATTGAGGGCGTAATCGGCTGAAAAGTACTCAGAACATTAAATTTTGTCACTCGGAGTACAACTTCGGCCACTGAGATGAGGTCGAATGGCGATAGCCTAAACATCAAAGTTGTTCCACTCGACGATATGAAACTTTCTCATGCTGAAAACCCTTTCACTCTGTATCTTGCCAAAATCAGGTGTCAACAGGCTCCTCGTCCTGATAGGATCCCCTTCTTGTTTACCAGCATTTTTGGCACTTGGTGAAAAATGATCTCTTAGATCTTTTCCAAGCCTTTCATAGAGGAGAGTTGGATCTAGCAACTTATTGGAAATATGCCCTGGAGGCAATAATAAATTAGTTATTATTATATTTCCTTGTTCATGATAATCGTTTATTATTCATGCTATAATTGTATTGATAGGAAACTCAGATACATGTGTGGATACATAGACAACACTATGTCCCTAGTAAGCCTCTAGTTGACTAGCTCGTTGATCAATAGATGGTTACGGTTTCCTGACCATGGACATTGGATGTCGTTGATAACGGGATCACATCATTAGGAGAATGATGTGATGGACAAGACCCAATCCTAAGCCTAGCACAAAGATCGTGTAGTTCGTATGCTAAAGCTTTTCTAATGTCAAGTATCATTTACTTAGACCATGAGATTGTGCAACTCCCGGATACCGTAGGAATACTTTGGGTGTGCCAAACGTCACAACGTAACTGGGTGGCTATAAAGGTACACTACAGGTATCTCCGAAAGTGTCTGTTGGGTTGGCATGAATCGAGACTGGGATTTGTCACTCTGTGTGACGGAGAGGTATCTCTGGGACCACTCGGTAGGACATCATCATAATGTGCACAATGTGATCAAGGAGTTGATCATGGGATGATGTGTTACGGAACGAGCAAAGAGACTTGCCGGTAACGATATTGAACAAGGTATCGGGATACCGATGATCGAATCTCGGGCAAGTACAATACCGCTAGACAAAGGGAATTGTATACGGGATTGATCGAATCCTCGACATCGTGGTTCATCCGATGAGATCATCGTGGAACATGTGGGAACCAACATGGGTATCCAGATCCCGCTGTTCGTTATTGACCGGAGAACGTCTCGGTCATGTCTGCATGGTTCCCGAACCCGTAGGGTCTGCACACTTAAGGTTCGATGACGCTAGGGTTGTAAAGGAAGTTCGTATGTGGTTATCGAATGTTGTTCGGAGTCCCGGATGAGATCCCGGACGTCACGAGGAGTTCAGGAATGGTCCGGAGGTAAAGATTTATATATGGGAAGTCCTGTTTTGGTCACCAAAAGAGTTTCGGGTTTTATCGGTAACGTACCGGGACCACCGGAGGGGTCCAGGGGTCCACCAAGTGGGGCCACCTGCCCAGAGGGCTACGTGGGCCAAGTGTGGGAGGGGACCAGCCCCAGGTGGGCTGGTGCGCCCCCCACAAGGGCCCAAGGCGCCTAGGGTTTGGGGAGGGGGCGCCCCACCTAGCTTGGGGGGCAAGTTTCCCCTCTTGCCCTCCCTTGGCCACCACCCTAGATGGGTTTGGGGCAGCCGCACCCCTTGGGGTGGAAACCCTGAAGGGGGCGCACCCCCTCCCTCTACCCTATATATACTTGAGGGTTTTGGGGCTGCTAACAGATGAGTTCCGATCTCTCCATGGCGCAGCCCTGCTTCTCTCCCTCCTCCTCTCCCGCGGTGCTTGGCGAAGCCCTGCAGGATTGCCACGCTCCTCCACCACTAACACGCCGTCGTGCTGTTGCTGGATGGAGTCTTCCTCAACCTCTCCCTCTCTCCTTGCTGGATCAAGGCATGGGAGACGTCACCGGGTTGCATGTGTGTTGAACGCGGAGGTGCCGTCCGTTCGACACTTGGTCATCGGTGATTTGGATCACGGCGAGTACGACTCCATCAACCCCGTTCACTTGAACACTTCCGCTTAGCGATCTACAAGGGTATGTAGATGCACTCTCCTTCCCCTCGTTGCTGGTTTCTCCATAGATAGATCTTGGTCATACGTAGGAAAATTTTGAATTTCTGCTACGTTCCCCAACAGTGGCATCATGAGCTAGGTCTATTGCGTAGATTCTTTGCACGAGTAGAACACAAAGTAGTTGTGGGCATTGATTTTGTTCAATATGCTTACCGTTACTAGTCCAATCTTGATTCGGCGACATTGTGGGATGAAGCGGCCCGGACCGACCTTACACGTACACTTACGTGAGACGGATTCCACCGACTGACATGCACTAGTTGCATAAGGTGGCTAGCGGGTGCCAGTCTCTCCCACTTTAGTCGGATCGGATTCGATGAAAAGGGTCCTTATGAAGGGTAAATAGCAATTGACATATCACGTTGTGGTTTTGCGTAGGTAAGAAACGTTCTTGCTAGAAACCCATAGCAGCCACGTAAAACATGCAACAACAATTAGAGGACGTCTAACTTGTTTTTGCAAGGTATGCTATGTGATGTGATATGGCCAAAAGGATGTGATGAATGATATATGTGATGTATGAGATGATCATGTTCTTGTAATAGGAATCACGACTTGCATGTCGATGAGTATGACAACCGGCAAGAGCCATAGGAGTTGTCTTAATTTGTTTATGACCTGTGTTTCAACATAAACGTCATGTAATTACTTTACTTTATTACTAACCGTTAGCCGTAGTAGTAGAAGTAATAGTTGGCGAGACAACTTCATGAAGACACGATGATGGAGATCATGGTGTCATGCCGGTGACGATGACGATCATGGAGCCCCGAAGATGGAGATCAAAAGGAGCAAAGTGATGATGGCCATATCATGTCACTATTTGATTGCATGTGATGTTTATCATGTTTTTGCATCTTATTTGCTTAGAACGACGGTAGTAAATAAGATGATCCCTCATTAAAATTTCAAGAAAGTGTTCCCCATAACTGTGCACCGTTGCGAAAGTTTGTCGTTTCGAAGCACCACGTGATGATCGGGTGTGATAGATTCTTACGTTCACATACAATGGGTGTAAGCCAGATTTACACACGCGAAACACTTAGGTTGACTTGACGAGCCTAGCATGTACAAACATGGCCTCGGAACACAAGAGACCGAAAGGTCGAGCATGAGTCGTATGGTAGATACGATCAACATGAAGATGTTCACCGATGATGACTAGTCCGTCTCACGTGATGATCGGACACGGCCTAGTTGACTCAGATCATGTAATCACTTAGATGACTAGAGGGATGTCTATCTGAGTGGGAGTTCATAAGATGAACTTAGTTATCCTTAACATAGTCAAAAGATCTTTGCAAATTATGTCGTAGCTCGCGCTTTAGTTCTACTGTTTTAGATATGTTCCTAGAGAAAATATTGTTGAAAGTTAATAGTAGCAATTATGCGGAGAGTAGAAGGCTTATGTCCTTAATGCATCGCTCGGTGTGCTGGACCTCGGACGTGGTCTGTGGATGTTGCGAACATCTGACATACACGTTTTGATGACTACATGATAGTTCGGTAATGATAAATGGTTTAGAATTGAGGCACCGAAGACATTTTTTGAAATTTCGCGGAACATATGAGATGTTTCGAGGGCTGAAATTGGGATTTCAGGCTCGTGCCCACATCAAGAGGTATAAGACCTCCGACGATTTTCTTGGCCTGCAAACTAAGGGAGAAAAGCTCAATCGTTGAGCTTGTGCTCAGATTGTCTGAGTACAACAATCACTTGAATCGAGTGGGAGTTGATCTTCCAGATAAGATAGTGATGTTTCTCCAAAGTCATTGCCACCAAGCTGCTAGAGCTTCGTAATGAACTATAACATATCAAGGATAGATATGATGATCCTTGAAATATTCGTGATGTTTGACACCGCGAAAGTAGAAATCAAGAAGGAGCATCAATTGTTGATGGTTAGTGAAACCACTAGTTTCAAGAAGGGCAAGGGCAAGAAGGGATACTTCATGAAACGGCAAATCAGCTGCTGCTCTAGTGGAGAAACCCAAGGTTGAACCCAAACCCGAGACTGAGTGTTTCTGTAATAAGGGGAACAACCACTGGAGCAGAATTACCCTAGATACTTGGTAAATGAGAAGGCTGTCGATAGAAGTATATTGGATATACATTATGTGAATGTGTACTTTACTAGTACTCCTAGTAGCATCAGGGTATTAGATACCGCTTCAGTTGCTAAGTGTTAGTAACTCGAAATAAAAGCTACGGAATAAACGGAGACTAGCTAAAGGTGAGCTGACGAGATGTGTTGGAAGTGCTTCCAAGGTTGATATGATCAAGCATCATACGCTCCCTCTACCATCGAGACTGGTGTTAAACCTAAATAATTGTTATTTGGTGTTTGCATTGAGCATAGACATGATTGGATTATATCTATCGCAATACGGTTATTCATTTAAGGAGAATAATGGTTACTCTATTTATTTGAATAATACCTTCAATGGTCTTGCACCTAAAATGGATGGTTTATTGAAATCTCGATCATAGTTATACACATGTTCATGCCAAAAGATATAAAATAATAATGATATTACCACATGCTTGTGGCGCTGAAATTTTAGTCATATTGGTATAAAACGCATGAAGAAGCTCCATGTTGATGGATCTTTGGACTCACTTGATTTTGAATCACTTGAGACATGCGAACCATGCCTATTGGTATATATGCATGAAGAAACTCCATGCAGATGGACCGTTTGGACTCACTTGATTTTGAATCGCTTGAGACATGCAAATCATACCACACGGGCAAGATGACTGAAAGCTTCGGTTTCAGTAAAATGGAATAAGAAAGCAACTTGTTGGAAGTAACACATTTTGATGTGTGCAGTCCAATGAGTGCTGAGGCACGCAGTGGATATCGTTATGCTCTTACTTCACAGATGATTTCAGTAGATACTGAGTATATTTACTTGATGAAACACAAGTCTGAATTATTGAATGGTTCAAGTAATTTCAGAATGAAGTTGAATATCATCGTGACAAGAGGATAAAATATCTATGATATGATCATAGAGATGAATATCTGAGTTGCGAGTTTGGTACACAATTGAGACATTGTGGAAATTGTTTCACGACTAGTACCGCCTAGAACACCATAGCGTGATGGTGCATCCGAACATCATAACTGCACCCTATTGGATATGATGCATACCATGATGTCTCTTATCGAATTACCATGATAGTTTATGGGTTAGGCATTAGAGACAACTGCACTCACTTTAAATAGGGCACCACGTAATTCCGATAAGATGACACCGTATGAACTATGGTTTAGAGAAACCTAAGCTGTCATTTCTTATAAGTTTGGGGCTGCGACGCTTATGTGAAAAAGTTTCAGGCTGATAAGCTCGAACACAAAGCGGATAAATGCATCTTGATAGGACACCCAAAACAGTTGGGTATACCTCCTGTCTCAGATCCGAAAGCAATAGGGATTGTTTCTAAAATCGGGTCCTTTCTCGAGGAAAAGTTTCTCTCGAAAGAATTGAGTGGGAGGATGGTGGAAACTTGATGAGGTTATTGAACCGTCACTTCAACTAGTGTGTAGCAGGGCACAGGAGTTGTTCCTGTGGCACCTACACCAATTGAAGTGGAAGCTTATGATAGTGATCATGAAACTTCGGATCAAGTCACTACCAAACCTCGTAGGATGACAAGAATGCGTACTACTTCAGAGTGGTACGTAATCCTGTCTTGGAAGTCATGTTGCTAGACAACAATGAACCTACGAGCTATGGAGAAGCGATGGTGGGCCCGTATTCCGATGAATGGCTCGAGGCCATAAAATTCGAGAGAGGATCCATGTATGAAAACAAAGTGTAGACTTTGGCAGAACGGCTCGATGGTCGTGAGGCTGTTGAGTACAGATGGATTTTAAAAGGAAGACGGACAATGATGGTAAATGTCACCATTAAGAAAGCTCGACTTGTCGTTATGACGTTTCCCGACAAGTTCAATGAGTTGACTACGATGAGACTTTCTCACTCGTAGCGATGCTAAGAGTCTGTTGGAATTAGCAGGTACTGCATTATTTGTGAAATCTTGCAGATAGGATGTCAAAAATTATTGTTTCCTTGATGGTTTTCTTGAGGAAAGGTTGTATGCGATACAACCAGAAGTTTTTGTCGATCTTGAAAGATGCTAACAAGTATGCAAAGCTCCAGCAATCCTTCTAAGGACTGGAGTAAGCATCTCGAAGTTGGAATGTACACTTTGATGAGATGATCAAAGATTTTGGGGTTTATACAGAGTTTATGAGAAACTTGTATTTCCAAAGAAGTGAGTGGGAGCACTATAGAATTTCTGATAAGTATATGTGGATGACATATTGTTGATCAGAAATGATGTAGAATTTCTGGAAAGCATATAGGGTTATTTGAAAGGTGTTTTTCAATGGAAAACCTAGATTAAGCTACTTGAACATTGAGCATCAAGATCTAGAAGGATAGATCAAAATTGCTTAATGGTACTTTCAAATGAGCACATACCTTGACATGATCTTGAAGGTGTTCAAGATGGATTAGTCAAAGAAGGAGTTCTTGCCTGAGTCCTAAGGTATGAAGTTAAAAGTTAAAGCTCGACCACGGCAGGAGAAAGAGGAAGGACGAAAGTCGTCCCCTATGCTTTTGTCATAGGCTCTATACGGTATGCCATGCTGAGTACCGCACCTGATGTGTGCCTTGCCACAAGTCTGGCAAGAGGGTACAAAGGTGATCTAGGAGTAGATCACCAGATAGCGGTCAAAATTATCCTTAGAGGAATAAGGATATGTTTCTCGATTATGGAGGTGATAAAGAGTTCGACGTAAAGAGTTACGTCGATGCAAGCTTAACACCTATCCGGATAGCTCTATGTAGAGATACCGGATAAGTATAATGGAGCAAAAATTTAGAATAGCTCCAAGTAGAACAGTTATTTGAAATGGCTCCAAATATAGCGTAGAGATTTGCAAAGTACATACGGATCTGAATATTGTAGACCCGTTGACTAAAACCTCTCTCACAAGCAACATGATCAAACCTAGAACTCATTGAGTGTTAATCACATAGTGATGTGAACTAGATTATTGACTCTAGTAAACTCTTTAGATGTTGGTCACATGGCGATGTGACCTGTGAGTGTTAATCACATGGCGATGTGAACTAGATTATTGACTCTAGTGCAAGTGGGAGACTGTTGGAAATATGCCCTAGAGGCAATAATAAATTAGTTATTATTATATTTCCTTGTTCATGATAATCGTTTATTATCCATGCTATAATTGTATTGATAGGAAACTCAGATACATGTGTGGATACATAGACAACACCATGTCCCTAGTAAGCCTCTAGTTGACTAGCTCGTTGATCAATAGATGGTTACGATTTCCTGACCATGGACATTGGATGTCGTTGATAACGGGATCACATCATTAGGAGAATGATGTGATGGACAAGACCCAATCCTAAGCCTAGCACAAAGATCATGTAGTTCGTATGCTAAAGCTTTTCTAATGTCAAGTATCATTCCCTTAGACCGTGAGATTGTGCAACTCCCGGATATCGTAGGAATACTTTGGGTGTGCCAAACGTTACAACGTAATTGGGTGGCTATAAAGGTACACTACAGGTATCTCCGAAAGTGTCTGTTGGGTTGGCATGAATTGAGACTGGGATTTGTCACTCCGTGTGACGGAGAGGTATCTCTGGGCCCACTCGGTAGGACATCATCATAATGTGCACAGTGTGATCAAGGAGTTGATCACGGGATGATGTGTTACGGAACGAGTAAAGAGACTTGCCGATAACGAGATTGAACAAGGTATCGGGATACCGACGATCGAATCTCGGGCAAGTACAATACCGCTAGACAAAGGGAATTGTATACGGGATTGATCGAATCCTCGACATCGTGGTTCATCCGATGAGATCATCGTGGAACATGTGGGAACCAACATGGGTATCCAGATCCCGCTGTTGGTTATTGACCGGAGAACGTCTCGGTCATGTCTGCATGGTTCCCGAACCCGTAGGGTCTACACACTTAAGGATCGATGACGCTAGGGTTGTAAAGGAAGTTCGTATGTGGTTACCGAATGTTGTTCTGAGTCCCGGATGAGATCCCGGACATCACGAGGAGTTTCGGAATGGTCCGGAGGTAAATATTTATATATGGGAAGTCCTATTTTGGTCACCAAAAGAGTTTCGGGTTTTATCGGTAACGTACCGGGACCACCGGAGGGGTCCAGGGGTCCACCAAGTGGGGCCACCTGCCCCAGAAGGCTACGTGGGACAAGTGTGGGAGGGTACCAGCCCCAGGTGGGCTGGTGCGCCCCCCCACAAGGGCCCAAGGCGCCTAGGGTTTGGGGAGGGGGCGCCCCACCTAGCTTGGGGGGCAAGTTTCCCCTCTTCCCCTCCCTTGGCCGCCACCCTAGATGGGTTTGGGGCAGCCGCACCCCTTGGGGTGGAAACCCTAAAGGGGGCGCACCCCCCTCCCTCTCCCCTATATATACTTGAGGGTTTTGGGGCTGCTAACAGATGAGTTCCGATCTCTCCATGGCGCAGCCCTGCTTCTCTCCCTCCTCCTCTCCCGCGGTGCTTGGCGAAGCCCTGCAGGATTGCCATGCTCCTCCACCACCACCACGCCGTCGTGCTGCTGCTGGATGGAGTCTTCCTCAACCTCTCCCTCTCTCCTTGCTGGATCAAGGCATGGGAGACGTCACCGGGCTGCATGTGTGTTGAACGCGGAGGTGCCGTCCATTCGGCACTTGGTCGTCGGTGATTTGGATCACGGCGAGTACGACTCCATCAACCCTGTTCACTTGAACGCTTCCGCTTAGCGATCTACAAGGGTATGTAGATGCACTCTCCTTCCCCTCGTTGCTGGTTTCTCCATAGATAGATCTTGGTGATATGTAGGAAAATTTTGAATTTCTGCTACGTTCCCCAACACAACTTACTCATGGGGGTCTATTGGGGTCAAGTTAAATAACCGTGGAAGTGATTTTTTCCTTGATGGTAAAGGCCTTAGGCAAGGTGACCCCATATCCCCACTTTTGTTTAATTTAGTAGTGGACGTTCTTACTAAAATGCTGAGCAAAGCTGCTGATCATAGTCTAATTGCAGGGCTCTGTCCTGAGGTCTGCCCTGGTGCCATCCTCTGCCTTCAATATGCAGATGATACCATCCTTTTCTTAGACAATGACTCCACACATGCTAGCAATCTAAAATCTGTTCTAACCTGGCTTGAACAAGTCTCAGGCATGAGAATCAACTATTCTAAAAGTGAACTCATCCCTATCAACATGGATGATCAGCAGTTAGCTGACTTTCTCTCTATTCTAGTCTGTAATAAAGGTAACTTCCCCATTAACAACCTATGTATCCCTCTCCACTATGATAAACTGAGGAGAGAGGATATCCAACCCCTTCTGGATAAAATCATTAAAAGGATTGCTGGGTGGAGGGGCAAACTTCTCTTTTACAGAGGTAGATTGATCCTCATACAAGCTTGTTTGGCTAACATTCTAGTGTATCTCCTCTCCTTCTTCAAGTTCCATAAATGTGCAGTGAACCTCATCAATTCTCAGATGTCTCATTGCTTGTGGAATGATATTGAGGGAAATAGGAAGCTACACCTTGCTAATTGGGCCCTAGTCTCTATGAAAAAAAGATTTTGGAGGCCTAGGCATACCTAACCTCCAAAAAATTAACATTTGTCTTCTAGGGTCTTGGATTAGAAGATTCTATGAGGAAGACCTGAAACCCTAGAAGATCTTTATTGCCCATAAATACCTAGGAAATAAACCTAATATTTTTGTCCCTTCCTCCAACCCTAAGACCTCTAGATTCTGGAAAGGATTAAAATCTATTATGCATGCTATGAAATTTGGCTACAGATGGAACATAGGGGATGGGAGCAGAACCAGGTTCTGGGAAGATACTTGGTTTGGCACATCCCCCCTAGCAGTACAATTTTGGCCTATTTACTCTGTCTGCAATGAGCTTAACAAAAGTGTCAATGAAGTTTGGGACGGTCAATGCCTAAAACTCTCTTTTAGAAGGAACTTTAGTGATAGTCTCATGGAACAATGGTTCTAGTTGGAGGAAATTGCCAAAAGCATTACCTTTACTGCCGAGCCGGATGCCCTGATTTGGCAGCTAGACAATAAGGGGAAGTATTCCTCCATCTCCCTCTATCATGTTCTCAACTTTAGAGGGGTTCAACCCGTGTTTATCCCTACTGTCTGGAAATTGAGAGTTCCCCCTAAAATTCATGTATTTCTCTGGCTTCTCTCCAAAAACAAATTGATGACTAGGGATAACCTTAGGAAGAGATACATCATCAAACCCCTTGATTGAGTTTACTGCTTGGAACAAGAGTCTTGTTCTCACCTATTTTTTGAACGTATAGTTGCTAAACATCTCTAGGCCCACATTGAGGAGTATTTCTCTAGTCAGATTGGCTCATCCTTCGAATCTGTCACCAGATTCTAGATTGCTACCAAAAAGTGCTCAATTTTAAACACTGTAGCTCAGATGTCCTTTGGTGCCTCTGGAAATATAGAAATGCTATGATTTTCAGTAACATCTCCTGGATTTTCATTCCGCAGGTCTTGAGGTTGATCAGGAACATGGTGAGGAACTGGGCGATTCTCTCCTCCGGATCGGACAAGGACAAGTTGATGAGCTTCATGGAAACCCTAAAAAGATCCCTCCAGAAACCGTTGGCGATCACTTGTGGCTGAACAAGGCTCGGCCTGCTTTGGAGCTGGACCCGTGGGCTCGTCTCAAGATCTCTGATGAAGATGATGGGCACCTGGCGCCGAAAAAGAGGGACATCCACCATGCTACGCCTTCCAGCCCGGTGTCTCCGCTTGCTTACTAGTCGCCGCTGGCTGACACGGCCCCTCGGCTGAAGACCATGAAGGCTTCGCTGGATCCTCCTTGTGTCATTTGAGTGATCTATCCGCTCTGCCTTTGGCACTGCTCGGGTGATTTGTGCTATTCAGAGAACTTGATCATCCACCCCCCTAGTTTGTAGCTTTTCTACCTTTGCTTTCGAACTACTCTTTGAGCTACTGTATCAGAATATGTTGTGGTTTCGTTCTCAACAATGGAACCGGGGACATGCTCTCTGTTTTTCTAAAAAAATATTTTATATGTTATTATATATTATTTTTATTGTCATCATATATTTAACAGATACTTACATATGTAAGAAAACAATATCCCACATCTTATTAACTTACAAAAATAATTTCTTAACAAATAAAATCCTAGATTGTTTTGGCACGAAAATCCTAGTGATTGTGTACAAAAGCTTGGTAAGATTTAAGGACGAATGTAATAATATCACTTATTATTTAAATATATTTATAACAAAATGCTCAGCCCCTTTTTATTTTTTGATAACATTGCTGGCCCAACCCAACATTATAATTAGAATCAGCCCAGCAAAATCGTGTATTTTGAGAAAGTGCAAATGGCCTGTAATTTTTTAGGAAATAAAATAAACGGGCCGCGTGGATGCTACACTATTTGTTCACCCAGCCCGGCTAATGGCTGTAATTCAAAAAAAAAGATGAAATTGACTATAAATTCTACCGTGCAAAAAAAAGACTGTAAATTCTAAAAAAATGGGTTGAATACGTGCCACATTTTTGGAGGCTGAAATGTGGCCCAATAGGTCAAAGCCAATGCAAGTCGTTGTCAATTTAGTCAACAAATGATTCTGACATGTTAGCCGTTGGATTTACATCCAATGACCGGCATCCATCTTCAATCTCTCGCCTTCTTCCTCCAGCGCCGTCGGGACCACCTCCCGCCTCCTGCTGCTAGCAGCTCTGCTTAGCACACTTCGCAATGAAGCGCTACTACACCGTTGGCCAGGCCATCCCTCCACCCCTCCACACCTCCTGTTCTTCTCCACCGACTGCCGAACCACACCGCACTAGAACCAGTTAACCCTCGTACACCTCTCTGTCTGCGACTCTACTCCCGCGTCTTCCCATCTCCGGCTCGTTGCTGTCCACGGCCTCGTCGTCGTCCACCACCTTGGATGCGCTCGGCGCGGCGTGGTCAACATGGACAACGAACGACACCATCGGAAGTAGACTATGCGTGGAGAGGCTAACAGCTGGGTCCACGGCCGCACACAAGGAAATGCCTCCTTATTACGCGCAAAACAATGATTCCTCCACCTGACATCTGGGACCCACCGGAAGGGCCTCTGTATTTCGCGAAATAAAGTGCCCCCGCTGACATGTCAGACCCACCAGCTATCTTCGCACACAAGGAAGTGCCTCCTTATTACGCACAAAAAAATGAATATTCCCCCTGCCAGCTGGAACCCAGCATAGTGGGAGGCTGACTTGTGGGCCTACTGAGTTGACGGCGACGGAGGGCTTTGTCAACTTAGTCAATTTGAACGATTCTAGCTCCTGTTACCGTACGATGTTCATGCAATGGCTGTAATGCTTCTTCAACCTCTGGTCTTCTTGCTCCAGCCGCCCAAACCAGCGCCGGTCGTGCCGCGTGCTCCTGCCTCCCGTGGCCGGCTGTGATGTCGCGGAGGCCTCACCGCCCCCTACTACTCCCACCGCTGGCCAGGCCATCCCTCTACTCACCCACACCCCCTGTTATTCTGCAGCGACAGCAGCCTCACACGCAGCCGAACCAGTGAACCCTCGTACTCCTCTTCGCGTGGGCATCCACTGCTGCGTCTTCCCCGGATCCGAGTCGTCCCCTTCCTAGTCCTCGCCGTCGTCCACCGCCCTGGTGCTCTCGGCACAGCGTGGTCAACATGGTCAACGACCGACTTCCATCGGAAGAGTACTGTACGTGGAGAGGCTGACAGCTGGGTCCAAGCAGCCGCAAGGAAGTGCCTCCTTATTACGTGCAAAATAATTATTCCTCCACCTGACAGCAGGGAGCCACCGGACGGGCCACCTTATTTCGCGAAAAAAATGTTTCCCCCCTGATTGTTGGGACCCACCGGACAGGCCCGCGTATTTCGCAAAAAAAACGTTCCCCCCGCTGTCAGCTCGGACCCACCAGAAGTGCCTCCTTATTACGCACAAAAAAATGAATACTCCCCAGCTAGCTGGGACCCACCATGGTGGGAGGCTGACTTGTGGGCCTACTAAGTTGTCTGGGATAGGGGCCTTTGTCAACTTTAGTCAATATGAAGGATTCTAGCTCGAGTGACCATACGATGTCCATCCAACGGCCGTAGTGCTTCTTCAACCTCTGGTCTTCTTGCTCCTGCCGCCCAAAGTAGCGTCGGTCGTGCCGCATGCTCCTGCCTCCCATGGCCGGCTGTGCTGCCGCGGAGGCCTCACCGCCCCCTACTATTCCCACCGCTGGCCAGGCCCTGCAGCGACGGCAGCCTCACACCGCAGCCGAACCAGTGAACCCTCGTACTCCTCTCTGCACGGGCTTCCACTGCCGCGTCTTCCCCGGCTCCCCGTCGTCCCATTCATAGGCCTCGCCGTCGTCCACCGCCCTAGTGCTCTCGGTGTGGCGTGGTCAATGTGGTCAAGGAACGACTTCCATCAGACGTGGACTGTACGTAGAGAGGCTGACAGCTGGGTCCATGGCCGCAGCAAGGGAGTGCCTCCTTATTACGTGGAAAATAATGATTCCTCCACCTGACAGTTGGGACCCACCAGACGGGCCACTGTATTTTGTGAAAAAAAAATGTTCCCCCTGACTGCTGGGACCCACCAGCTACATCTTCGCACGCAAGGAAGTGCGTGACAGTCGGGACCCACCTGGTTGAAGCGTACGTAGCGTAGTCATTCTGGTCGCGAACGTGTATGTACATATATACTGGTGGATGTAGAGGCGCGCACGTGTCGTAGTAGAGGCGCGCACGTAGCATGTACACGTACGTACAGCGGCCATGGTGCAAGAAAGAAAATACGGCCACGTATGTGTACATATGGGCGGGGCCTCGAACGCCTACTCACACATACGTACGGCCAGAGCTCATGTACATGGCTGGGTCGGAACGGAGAAACAGCGTCGTCATCGTGTTCATGGGGAGCCAACGGAATGAGTCGGGTTCATGGGGAGGCAACGAAATGCGTCGTGTTCATCGGGAGGGCTTGGACGGAACCGGCGATGGAAACGAGGCCTGGCGTGCCGCAGAACGGAGGAAACGACCTTGTGTTCGACCGGCCACGTTCGAAACGGGATCCTGTTCATCGGGAGGGGTCTGGCGTACCGCAAATCGGAGGAAACGGACCTCCTATGGTCGAAACGGGGGTCCTGTTGATCGGGAGGGTGTGGCGTATCACAAAACGGACGAAACGAACTTGTGTTGGAGCGCTGTCGAAACGGTGGTCCTGTTCATCGGGAGGGGTGTGGTGTACCGCAAAACGGGACTCCATGGGATACTGTTCATCTCCACCGTCGACCTCCTCCAGCCTCGACGGGCTCCTATTCATCCAGCCTCCACGGGCTCCTGTTTATCCAGCCTCCACCGCGCGCTACTCCACCGGCTACTGTTCAATTACCCCTCCACCGTCTACTGTTCATCCAGCCCTCCACACCATGGGGTCCTGTTCAACCACCCCTCCACGGGCACCCCTCCACCGTCTACTGTTCATCAGCCCTCCACACCACAGGGTCCTGTTCAACCACCCCTCCACGGGCACCCCTCCACCGTCTACTGTTCATCCAGCCCTCCACACCACGGGGTCCTGTTCATCCACCCCTCCATGAGCACCCCTCCACCATCTACTGTTCATCCATCCCTCCACAACACCACGGGGTCCTGTTCATCCAGAGGCAATGCCACCGCTCACTGTTCATCCACCCCCCCCCCCCGCAACACTCACTGTTCATCCAATCGATCGGCTTCAGTTAGCAGTAGTAGCGAAGGATCGCTCGATCGGGTTCAGTTAACAGCCATCGATCGATCGCTCGGGTTCAGTAACGCGTAGCCTACAGTGCAATCACTCGGGTTCAGTTAGAGCCCAACGCCTCGCTTGGGTTTAGTTAGAGCCCAACGCCTCGCACCCCGCATCGCTCGGCTCCCGACTCCCCGATATTTTCCGCGCCCTCGCTTCTACCACGGTTTTTTCTGTCATGGACGGCCCAAAGAATTTCATGCAGCTGCGTCTCCGGCCCGCTCAGGACGAAAAGCCCATTTTCTGTCATGATTTTTTGTCATAGAAGTAGGATCCCACCACATCTATGATGATACCGAGTTTTGTCACAATTATCGTCATAGAAGTGTCATATGTATGACATAATTTTTTTTTTCATTTGGCCCAAAATGTCACCGATGTGTCTTTTTTTTGTAGTGTATAAAGCTCGACTTGTTGCAAAAGGTTTTCGACAAGTTCAAGGGATTGACTACGATGAGACTTTCTCACCCGTAGCGATGCTTAAGTCTGTCCAAATCATGTTAGCATTTGTCGCATTTTACGATTATGAAATTTGGCAAATGGATGTCAAAACTGCATTCCTGAATGGATTTCTAGAAGAAGAGTTGTATATGATGTAGCCGGAAGGTTTTGTCGATCCAAAGGGAGCTAAGAAAGTGTGCAAGCTCCAGTGATCCATTTATGGACTGGTGCAAGCCTTTCGGAGTTGGAATAAACGCTTTGATAGTGTGATCAAAGCATATGGTTTTATATAGACTTTTGCAGAAGCCTATATTTACAAAAAAGTGAGTGGGAGCTCTGTAGCATTTCTGATATTATATGTGGATGACATATTGCTGATTGGAAATGATATAGAATTTCTAGATAGCATAAAGGGATACTTGAATAAGAGTTTTTCAATGAAGGACCTCAGTGAAGCTGCTTATATATTGGGCATCAAGATCTATAGAGATAGATCAAGATGCTTAATTGGACTTTCACAAAGCACATACCTTGACAAAGTTCTGAGGAAGTTCAAAATGGATCAAGCAAAGAAAGGCTTCTTGCCTGTGTTACAAGGTGTGAAGTTGAGTAAGACTCAATGCCCGACCACTGCAGAAGATAGAGAGAAGATGAAAGATGTTCCCTATGCTTCAGCCATAGGCTCTGTCATGTATGAGATGTTGTGTAACAGACCTGATGTGTGCCTTGCTATAAGTTTAGCAGGGAGGTACCAAAGTAATCCAGGAGTGGATCACTAGACAGCGGTCAAGAACATCCTGAAATACCTGAAAAGGACTAAGGATATGTTTCTCGTTTATGGAGGTGACAAAGAGCTAGTCGTAAATGGTTACGTCGATGCAAGCTTTGACACTGATCCGGACGATTCTAAATCGCAAACCGGATACGTGTTTACAATGAACGGTGGAGCTGTCAGTTGGTGCAGTTCTAAAAAAAGCGTTGTGGCGGGATCTACGTGTGAAGCGGAGTACATAGCTGCTTCAGAAGCAGCAAATGAAGGAGTCTGGATGAAGGAGTTCATATCCGATCTAGGTGTCATACCTAGTGCATCGGGTCAAATTAAAATCTTTTGTGACAATACTGGTCCAATTGCCTTGGCAAACGAATCCAGATTTCACAAGAGAACCAAGAACATCAAGAGACGCTTCAACTCCATCCGAGATCAAGTCCAGGTGGGAGACATAGAAATTTGCAAGATACATACGGATCTGAATGTTGCAGACCCGTTGACTAAGCCTCTTCCACAAGCAAAACATGATCAGCACCAAGGCTCCATGGGTGTTAGAATCATTACTGTGTAATCTAGATTATTAACTCTAGTGCAAGTGGGAGACTGAAGGAAATATGCCCTAGAGGCAATACTAAAGTTATTATTTATTTTCTTATATCATGATAAATGTTTATTATTCATGCTAGAATTGTATTAACCGGAAACATAATACTTGTGCGAATACATAGACAAACAGAGTGTCACTAGTATGCCTCTACTTGACTAGCTCGTTGGTCAAAGATGGTTATGTTTCCTAGCCATTGACATGAGTTGTCATTTGATTAATAGGATCACATCATTAGGAGAATGATGTGATTGACTTGACCCATTCCGTTAGCTTAGCACTCGATCGTTTAGTATTCTGCTATTGCTTTCTTCATGACTTATACATGTTCCTATGACTATGAGATTATGAAACTCCCGTTTACCGAAGGAACACTTTGTGTGCTACCAAACGTCACAACGTAACTGGGTGATTATAAAGGTGCTCTACACGTGTTTCCAAAGGTACTTGTTGGGTTGGCGTATTTCGAGATTATGATTTGTCACTCCGATTGTCGGAGAGGTATCTCTAGGCCCACTCGGTAATGCACATTACTATAAGCCTTGCAAGCATTGCAACTAATGAGTTAGTTGCAGGATGATGTATTACGGAACGAGTAAAGAGACTTGCTGGTAACGTGATTGAACTAGGTATTGAGATATCGACGATCGAATCTCGGGCAAGTAACATACCGATGACAAAGGGAACAACGTATGTTGTTATGCGGTTTGACTGATAAAGATCTTCGTAGAATATGTGGGAGCCAATATGAGCATCCAGGTTCCACTATTGGTTATTGACCAGAGACATGTCTCGGTCATGTCTACATAGTTCTCGAACCCGTAGGGTCCGCATGCTTAAAGTTCAATGATGGTTATATTATGAGTTTATGTGTTTTGATGTACCGAAGGTAGTTCAGAGTCCCGGATGAGATCACGGACATGACGAGGAGTCTCAAAATGGTCGAGACATAAAGATTAATATATTAGAAGCCTATATTTAGATATCGGAAGTGTTCCGGGTAAAATCGGGATTTTACCGGAGTACCGGGGGTTACTAGAACCCCCCCGGGGGTTTAATGGGCGAAGATGGGCCTTAGTGGAGAAGAGGAGGGGCAGCCAGGGAAGGCTGCGCGCCCCTCCCCTCTAGTCTGAATTGGACAAGGAGGGGGTGCGGCACCCCCTTTCCTTCCTCTCTCCCTCCTCCTTCCCCTTTCTCCTACTCCAACTAGGAAAGGAAGGACTCCTACTCACGGTGGGAGTAGGACTCCTCCCTGGCGCGCCTCGTCTGGCCGGCCGCCTCTCCCCCTTGCTCCTTTATATACGGGGGCAGGGGGCACCTCTACACACAACAATTGATCCCTTGTATCTCTTAGCCGTGTGCGGTGCCCCCCTCCACCATAGTCCACCTCAATAATATCGTAGTGGTGCTTAGGCGAAGCCCTGCGTTGGTAGAACATCATCATGGTCACCACGCCGTCGTGCTGACGGAACTCTCCCTCAAAGTTTGGCAGGATCAGAGTTCGAGGGACGTCATCGAGCTGAACGTGTGCTGAACTCGGAGGTGCAGTACGTTCGGTACTTGATCGGTCGGATCGTAAATACGTACGACTACATCAACCGCGTTGTGATAACGCTTCCGCTTTCGGTCTACGAGGGTACGTGGACAACACTCTCCCCTCTCGTTGCTATGCATCACCATGATCCTGCATGTGCTTTGGAATTTTTTTGAAATTACTACGGTACCCAACAACTTGCATGGCAATATATCTCGGAATGGCTATGGAAATGCCATGATAGGTAGGTATGCTGGCTGTTTTGAGGAAGGTATAAAGAGGGTTTATGCACCGGCGAAAGTTGCGCGGTACTAGACAGGCTAGCAATGGCAGAAAGGTGAGAGTGTGTATAATCCATGGAATCAACATTAGTCATAAAGAACTCACATACTTATTGCAAAAATTTATTAGCCATCGAAGCAAAGTACTAATACGCATTCCCCTAGGGGGATAGATTGGTAGGAAAAGACCACCGCTCGTCCCCGACCGCCACTCATAAGGAATACAATCAGAAAATAAGTCATGCTCCGACTTCATCACATAACGGTTCACCATACGTGCATGCTTCGGGAATCACAAACCTTAACACAAGTATTTCTATCAATCCACAATCACTCACTAGCATGACTCTAATATCACCATCTTTATATCGCAAAACTATTGCAAGGAATCAAACATATCATATTCAGTAAGACTTTATGACTAACCATGTGAATGACTAATTCCTGTTAACTCTCTAAATAGATATAAGTGAAGCATGAGAGTTTAATTCTTTCTACAAAGATATGCCCATGTTCTAACAAGTATACGTGAAGCAGGAGAGCTTTCTAGAAATGGCGGTTTTCTATGTGTAGAGAAACAGGCAATCCAAACTTCAAATGATATAAGTGAAGCACATGAAGCATTCTATAAAGCCATACTCAAAAGATATAAGTGAAGTGCATAGAGAATTCTATAAATCAACCAAGGACTATCTCATACCAGCATGGTGCATAAAAAAAGGAAAAATAAAAACAAAAGACGCTCCAAGAATTTGCGCATATCATGTAACGAATAAAAATATAGCTCCAAGTAAATTTACCGATGGTTGTTAGAAGAAAGAGGGGATGCCTTCCGGGGCATCCCCAAGATTAGTTGCTTGGGAGTAATTGAATTTTTGCTTGGGGTGTGATGTCTGCTAGAACTACGTTGGTATTTACCCAAAGAGGAAGGGATAATGCAGCACAACAACGGTAGGTATTTCCCTCAGTGATGAGACCAAGGTTATTGAACCAGTAGGAGAATCACGCAACACTACGTGAACGACACCTGCACAAAAATAACAAATACTCGCAACCCGATGTGTTAAAGGGGTTGTCAATCCCTTTTGGGCAACGGCGCTAGAAATTGGCAAGTGGACGTGAGAAAGTTGTAATACTTTGATAGATAGATCACCAAATAAAATAAGGTGCAGCAAGGTATTTTTGTATTTTTAGTTTAATAGATCTGAAAATAAAAGCAAATAAAGATGGATCGCAAAGGCAAATATAATTAAGAAGAGACCCGGGGGCCGTAGATTTCACTAGTGGCTTCTCTCGAGAAAAATAGCAAACTGTGGGTAAACGAATTAGAGTTGTGCAATTGATAAAACTTCAAATAATCATGAAGATATCGAGGCAATGATCATTATATAGGTATCACATCCAAGATTAGTAGACCGACTCATGCCTGCATCTACTACTATTACTCCACACATCGACCGCTATCCAGCATGCATCTAGTGTATTAAGTTCATGGAAAATGGAGTAATGCAATAAGAACGACCACATGATGTAGACAAGATCTATTTATGTAGAACTAGACCCCATCTTTTTATCCTTAATAGCAAAGATACATACATGTCGGTTCCCCTTCTGTCACTGGGATCAAGCACCGTAAGATCGAACCCGTCACAAAGCACCTCTTCCCAATGCAAGATAAATAGATCAAGTTGGCCAAACAAAACCCAAATATCGGAGAAGAAATACGAGGCCATAAGCAATCATGCATATAAGAGATCAAAGAAGACTCAGATAACTTTCATGGATAAAAACATAGATCTGATCGTAAACTCAAAGTTCATCAGATCCCAACAAACACACCGCAAAAAGAGTTACATCATATGGATCTCCAAGATACCATTGTATTGAGAATCAAAAGAGAGAGAGAGGAAGCCATCTAGCTACTAACTACGGACCCGTCGGTCTACAAAGAACTACTCACGCATCATCGGAGAGGCACGAATGGACATGATGAACCCCTCCGTGATGGTGTCTAGATTGGATCTCGTGGTTCTAGAACTTGCGGCAGCTGGAATTCATTTTCGTCGACTCCCCTAGGGTTTCTGGAATATTGGGTATTTATAGAGCAAAGTGGCAGTTCGGGATGCCACCGAGGTGGGCGCAACCCACCAGGGCGCGCCTGGGCCTCCAGGCGCCCCTGGTGTCTTGTGCTCACCTCATGATCCCTCTTTGGTACTTGTTTGGCCCACTGGATGTCTTCTGGTCCAAACAAATCCACAAAAAGTTTCGTTGCATTTGGACTTCGTTTGGTATTGATTTCCTGCGATGTAAAAAACATACAAAAAATAGCAGCTGGCACTTGGCACTATGTCAATAGGTTAGTACCAAAAAATGATATAAAATGACTGTAAAATGATTGTAAAACATCCAAGAATTATAATATAACAGCATGTAACAATAAAAAATTATAGATACATTGGAGACGTATCAACATCCCCAAGCTTAATTCCTGCTCGTCCTCGAGTAGGTAAATGATAAAAACAGAATTTTTGATGTGGAATGCTGCCTAACATGCTCATCTCATATTCTTTTCTTTGTAGCATGGAAATTTGGACTTTTTGTATATTTCAAAGCAATAGTCTAGTTTTGAGATGAGGACATAAATACTCAAGCATATCAACAAGAAACCATGTCTTTCAAAATATCAACGCTAAAATAAATTATCCCTAGCCCATTATGCTTAATCGTTGATCCATTGATGAAACAAACTCGCATATTAGCTACATCTAATGCTCAAGTACGATCATAGTGTCCCTTAGTTGGTGCTTTATAAGAGAAGATGGAGACTCAAATAAAAAAATTGCATAAAGTAAAAGAAAGGCCCTTCGCGAAGGGAAGTAGGGATTTGTAGAGGTGTCAGAGCTCAAAGCTAAAAAGATAGAGATAAAAACATTTTGGGAGGCATGCTTTTCCTGTCAACGAGAATGATCGAGTAGTTCCCAATACTTTCCATGCTAGATATATCATAGGCGGTTCCCAAACAGGAATTAAAGTTTATTCCTTTTTCAACCATACTTTCACTTTCCCATGGCTAGGCGTATCCACGGGTGCCTTCCATACCAACACTTTCCAAGGAATTTATTATTTGACAACATAAAGTGAATCTATTTTTCATTTCGGTACTGGGCATTCCGAATATTTTTGCCTTACTCTCGTGCAATGGCAAGTGAATAAACACTCATCATGAGAATAACATATCTAGCATGGAAATATATTAGTCACCCCCTACCGGTTCATGAGCGGTATGAACACACAAAAGAGAAGTTTGTTTTGAAATTAGAGATGGCACATACAAATTTGCTTAGAACGGCAAAAGAATACTGCATATAGGTAGGTATAGTAGACTCATGTGGCAAAACTGGTTTAAAGGGATTTGGATGCACAAGTAGTGATCATACTTAGTGCGAAATGAAGGCTAGCAAAAGATTGAGAAGCGGCCAACCAAGAAACGAAAAATCTCATAAGCTTGCATTGAACATAATTAACACCGAATAATGCACCACAAGTAGGATGTAATTTCATTACACAACTATTGACTTTCATGCTTGCATATGGAATCACAAACCTTAACACCCATATTCTTACTAAAGCATAATTTCTCATCAACATGACTCACATATCACATCATCATATCTCAAAACTATTACGAGGAATCAAGTTTATTTTGTCCAATGATCTTCATGGAAGTTTTTATTATATCCTTCTTGGATATCTATCACTTTGGAACTAATTTTCATGTGTTGCTTTTGATAAGCCCAAACAAATATTAGTCAAGATCCTGAGCATAATATTTCTTTCTCTCAAATTAATTTAAGTGAAGCAAGAGAGAATTTCTTCAAAATTTTACTAATTCTCAAATAAATCTAAGTGAAGCAAGAGAGCATTTCTTCAAAAATGCTAAAGCACACCATGCTCAAAAAGATATAAGTGAAGCACTAGAGCAATTCCATAACTCATAAGGATTTAAGTCAAGCATAGAGAGCAATTCTAACATGTCATGGCCAAATTTTGGCTCTCTCAAATAGGTGTTTCCAGCAAGGATTCAAGACTTAAAATAAAAATCAAAACAAGAAAATACTCATATCATACAAGATGCTCCAAGCAAAACTCATAGTATGTGACAAATAAAAATATGGCTTTGAGTAAAATACCGATGGTCGTTAGAAGAAAGAGGGGATGCCACTCGGGCATCCCCAAGCTAAGTTGCTTGCTTATATTTGGATAATAGCTTGGGATGCCCAAGCTTAGGCTCTTCTTACTCCTTATTCCTTCATCCATCGTAACATCACCCAAAACTTCAATCACGCAAAACTCAACAAAACCTTCGTGAGATCCGTTAGTATAAGAAAGCAAATCACTACTATAAGTACTGTTGCAACCCATTCATATTTTATTCTTGAATTATATCTACTGTATTCAAACTTTTATATGGCAAAAACTCTTCAAAGAGAACCATAGAATCATCAAAACAAGCACACAACGCAAAGAAAACAGAATCTGCCAAAAAGAGAACAGTCTATGGCAATCGGGATATTTCGAATACCTATGTAACTCCAAAAGTCCTAAACAATTAGGATAACCTGGGTAATTTGTATATCAATCTACTGTAAAAAATTCAGAATTTTTCGTCGCTTCTGTGATTTTTAAAAATTGTAACTCTAGACACAAAAGTTTATGTTTTCCAGCAAGATCAAAGCAACTATCACCCAAGAAGATCCTAAGGGCTTTGCTTGACACAAACACTAATTAAAGCAAAAAAACACAATCATAACAGTAGCATAATTGTGCAAACACTCAAGAACAGAAAGCAAAAGACAAAAATAAATTTTATTCATTGGGTTGCCTCTCAACAAGCGTTATCATTTTACGCGCGTAACTAGGCATAAAGTGATGATCTAAGTATGTCATCTTTGTCCTTAAGCTCCTTAGAGGTATTTTTGTCATGAGGTTTTGTAAAAACAACAGAAAATATATTATCCATGGAAACCTTAGCACTATCAAGTTGCTTATTATCATAACCTTTCCGGCAACAATCCAAGAATAATGTCGATTAACATTATTAAAAACTTGTTGGATTATATCTAAAATAGGGACTTCCTTTTTAAGATTGTCATCAAAGATTTTATTATCCCAAAGCAAATGTCTTAACGCATAATCACTATTATAAAGAGTTTCATCTATCACCGGTTTTTCACGATTCGTACCATAAAAATGAAAGATTTCCCTTGCTTCTCGTACTATGTAGTCAAGTTCATTTATAAGAACAAGAGTGGCCAACTTTTTAGCCTTGGGATTCTTTATAATGGGTAGCTCAAAAAACAATCTTTGCAAGGTAGGATGAGTACGGATAAACTTATTTTCAAGTTTCAGAACTAGTGCCGAAATAGCTTCCGCATAAGATTTAGTCCTCTTGAGTATAGGAACATCTTCAAGACTTAAACTTCCAACGCAATTGAAAAATTCTTGTGTTGATGATGTATCCCCGGTAACGGCGCCAAAAATTCCTTTTGATGTCTGCAGTAACTACGTCGGTATTTCCCCAAAGAGGACGGGATAATGCAGCACAACAACGGTAGGTATTTCCCTCAGTGATGAGACCAAGGTTATCGAACCAGTAGGAGAATCACGCAACACTATGTGAACGGCACCTGCACACAAATAACAAATACTCGCAACCCAACGTGCTAAAGTGGTTGTCGATCCCTTTCGGGCAACGACATCAGAAATTGGGAAGTGGACATGAGAAAGTTGTAATATTTTGATAGATAGATCACCAAATAAAATAAAGTGCAGCAAGGTGTCTTTGTATTTTTGGTTTAATAGATCTGAAAAATAAAAGCAAATAAAGATGGATGACAAAGGCAAATATAATAAAGAAGAGACCTAGGGGTCGTAGATTTCACTAGTGGCTTCTCTCGAGAAAAATAGCAAACGGTGGGTAAACGAATTACTGTTGGGGCATTGATAAAACTTCACATAATCATGACGATATCGAGGCAATGATCATTATATAGGCATCATGTCCAAGATTAGTAGACCGACTCCTGCCTGCATCTACTACTATTACTCCACACGTCGACCGCTATCCAGCATGCATTTATTGTATTAAGTTCATGAAAAAATGGAGTAATGCAATAAGAACGATGACACGATGTCGACAAGATCTATTAATGTAGAAATATACCCCATCTTTTTATCCTTAATAGCAATGATACATACGTGTCGGTTCCCCTTCTGTCACTGGGATCAAGCACCGTAAGATCGACCCCATCACAAAGCACCTCTTCCCATTGCAAGATAAATAGATCAAGTTAGCCAAACAAAACACAAATATCGGAGAAGAAATACAAGGCTATAAGCAATGGTGCATATAAGAGATCAAAGAAGAATCAAATAACTTTCATGGATAAAAAGATATAACTGATCATAATCTCAAAGTTCATCGGATCCCAACAAACACACCGCAAAAAGAGTTACAACAATTAATGGATCTCCAAGAGACCATTGTATTGAGAATCAAAAGAGAGAGAGGAAGCCATCTAGCTACTAACTACGGACCCGTAGGTCTACAAAGAACTACTTACACATCATCAAAGAGGCACCAATGGACATGATGAAACCCTCCATGATGGTGTCTAGATTGGAACTGGTGGTTCTGGAACATGTGGCGACTGGAATTGATTTTCGTTGACTCCCCTAGGGTTTTTGGAATATTGGGGTATATATAGAGCAAAGAGGCGGTCCGGGAGGCCACCGAGGTGGGCACAACCCACCAGGGCGCGCCTGGGCCTCCAGGCGCGCCCTGGTGTCTTGTGCTCACCTCGGGCTCCCTCTTCGGCACTTATTTGGCCCACTCGATGTCTTCTAGTCCAAAAAAATCCACAAAATGTTTCGTTGTGTTTGCACTCCGTTTGGTATTGATTTCCTATGATGTAAAAAACATAAAAAACAGCAACTGGCACTTCGCACTATGTCAATAGGTTAGTACCAAAAAATATTATAAAATGACTATAAAATGATTGTAAAACATCCAAGAATGATAATATAACAACATGGAACAGTAAAAAAATTATAGATACGTTGGATACGTATCAGGGTGCCTCGGGCATCCCCAAGCTTAGGCTCTTGCCACTCCTTATTGCTTCATCCATTGTGATCTCACCCAAAACTTGAAAACTTCAATCGCATAAAACTTAACAAAACCCTAGTGAGATCCGTTAGTATAATAAAGCAAATCACTACTTTAAATATTGTTGCAAACCCATTCATATTTTACTTTTGCATTATAACTACTGTACTCTAACTTCACCATGGCTTATATCACTGATACAATTCATATTTCATCAAAACACGCAAAACAATGCATCAAAACAAGAATCTATCAAGGACATAATAGTCTGTAGCAATCTGAACGTTGACCATACTTATGTAACTCCAAAAAATTCTAAAAAATTAGGACAAAATAAACAATTTCCATAGAAGTACCGTGTAAAAATTTAAGAAACTTTTGACGTTCCAGTAAAAAATGTAAAGTCACACACCACAGCCAAAGTTTTTGTTCTTGCAGTGCACACACCAAACGAGCAATCTAATCATCCTAAAGGCAAATCATACCATATTATTTTTATAATACAATGGATTTGTACAAGGGGATAATTTTTTTGTTGAAAAGTTTCTGTAATTCAAGATATGCAAAGTTTCAATGGGCATGAACAAAGTTCAAGGAGCTCCCCCACTTCAACGGTGCTCATCTTATTTACTTTCACTTTTCTTTTTGAAAAAGTTTTAGGTTCCCCTCTATATATTTTTGTTTTTAAACTTTATAAAAGCACTCAATAGAATAAAATGACTCTCTAAAACTTCTGGGTTGTCTCCATGGCAACACTTTCTTTAAAGCCATTAAGCAAGGCATATAGTGCTCAAGTAATTGATCCACCCGGATCCCAAGGTATATCAAAGCCAATTTTAGTTAACAATGATTTGAATTTTAGTAGTGAGCACAAAGTAATATACATCATGCAACAACGAAGACTACCTCTCTTCCTACGCATCGGCATGTCATAAAAGAATAATTCATGCACATCAAGTAAGGGCCAATACATAACATAAACAGTTTCTTACAATTTTATCGTATTGGAAACATAGAGAGGCGGAGATGTAGTTTCTCTCTCATGATAATTGCAAGTAGGAGAAGCAAGAACATGCATATTAGATTCATCAAAATCATCATGTGTGGTAGTAAAATGCAACCCATCGATATAATCCTTAATAAGTGTGAACTTCTCCGATATAGTGTAGCTAGGAGAATTCAAAAAGATAATAGGACTATCAGGTGTGGGTGCAATAGCAACAACCTCATTCTTAACATAAGGAACTATAGAAAGTTCATCTCCATAAGCATAATTCAAATTGGCATCAGCATAGCAAGCATCAATTTCATCAAAAAGGGATAATTCAAAAGAATCCAAGGGATCATAGCAATCATCATAGCATTCATCCTTCTATAAGCACGAAGGGAACTTAAATAATGTATGAGTTGAAGAGTTACTCTCATTAGAAGGTGGGCACAAGTAGCTAATCCGCTCTTCCTCCTTTTGTTCTTCGCTCTCCTCATCATCTTTTTCATCCAATGAGCTCAAAGTGTCATCAATTTCTTCTTCCATAGATTCCTGCAAAATATTTGTCTCTTCTTGGACAGCGGAGACTTTCTCAATAAAATCATCAATATCGACATTGTATTTGTAATTCTCATAGCAATATTTAAGTATAGCATAACTCTCAGGTCTGTAAACAACATCATCAATATTTTCACACTTTTCAAACAAAGATTCAATTTCATAAGCACCCTTAAAAGCAACAAATTCTTCAATTCGTTCACATCATAGTAATCATATATACCATTAGCATAAGAATCCAAGGTTTCATTATCATTAAATTTACTTGAAAAGGGAAGGTGTGGAGCCTTCATCCTAGAGCAACAAGTATAATCATATCTCAAGCATAAAATTCCAAACATTCTAATGCAACATATGAATTAGATCCCATAATAGTTTCCCTTTTTTAGTCAAGCAATAATCCCTAACATATTCACGTTGATCTAACGTGTCTCCCATTATCAAGTTGAACGGGGTTTTCTCAGGATTATTAAAGTAGTGTTTAATATTTTTCACGTAATAAGCATCGAGGGTTTTAGGAGGTTCCCCATCTCCATGAGTAGCAAGTACACCAATTTTTTTGCTATTTCGTGTTCCTTATCCATAACTAAAGATAGAGAACAACTTAGAACAGAAAATAAAATCTACTTAGTGATAAAGCAAAGAAGCACACATGAGAATATTCACCCCACGGTATAGGGGATCATGTAGGAACGAAGTATGTCTACCAGAGGGGGTGTCGGATTCAGGGCTCCGCAGACCCGAGAGAGGTTTGAACTTTGGGGTGTGTGCGAAGGACTCAATCTCCCCAGTCTTCGAACTCATCGATCTCACGGCCTAGCTCGATGAACAGGAAAGGAAAGGGACGCGGCTGTTTACCCAGGTTCAGGCCACCTTGTGGTGTAAGACCCTACTCCTACTTTGTGGTGGATTAGCCTCGAGGTGGGCTGAGGATGAACTAGTAGAGAGGAAGAAAAGCCTTAGGAGGCATGTTCTTCTGTTGGTATGAGCTGGTGAGGGTTTGGATGGCTCGATCACCCGATCCCCTTCCATGCTGGTGGCTAACCTATATTTATAGTGGCCTTGGTCCTCTTCCCTCAAAATGAAGGCGGGAAGGGATCCCACAACGACCAAGTTTGAAGGGAGACAAATAGCACGTCTTATCCTGATGAAAGGTGGTCTTCGCCTGCAAAGCTTCTGGTCGTGACGTTGTGGTGGGCTCGGCAAGGACTTCCGTCCTGTTGTCCTGGCGGTCTTGGTCTTGAAGCATGGAAATGGTAACCTTTGGCTGATTCCACGGGGCTTGGTGCCTGCGCTTGCCTCCTTAGAACCAAAGAGGAAACCTACTGTACTGCGCCCGCTGGCGCCCGCTTGGCCTTGATGGTCATGGCTTGCGTCACCTTAACCTCACGAGGTGGGCTCTTGCATAGGAATCTCCACTCCTCAGGAGCAAGCCTAGGGAGGCCACTCCCTCTAGAGGTCTTGGCATCATCTGCCTCACGAGGCTTGGCCCCCTCGCGAGGGTCTTGTGTTGTCGATGCTGAAGGTGGGCCATACCAGGCCGCTGTTGGAGCCACGCAGTGGGCCATAGGCAGGGAAGTCTGGGTACCTTGGTTCCCAGAACGCCGACAGTAGCACTGGGCCCAAGGCGCCCTCGGACTTGGCTATGAGGCAAAGAAGAAGGGCAAGGGAGAAGCTCCGTGGGCCCCAATTGCCTGCGGGCCAGGTCGACGCATGGCGCTGGACGGGACGTGGGCGCCTCCACTTCCCCATGCAGCCTTGGCAACTGCGAGACTTTATGGCTTCCTATTTGTAAGCGCGACTCTGCCAGCATTGCCCGCTGTGCTCGCCCTTGGCTTCCCCCTTTCTTGTGAGCTCATACCTCCCCTTCCAGGTTCCGCGCTGGTGCCAATCCACCTCTGCCACCATGACTCCAAGGTCAAAGAAGAGGGTAAAGACTTGCGCGCCCGCTGAATCTCCACCGGGTTTGGAGCCGCGCTTGGTCGGTTGACGGTGATCAATCAAGAGGGATTGGACAAGGTCCGGCCAGCCTTCGCTGCTGATTCCAATGAGTGGAAGGAGGAGACGGTCTGGCCTGCCTCGCGGGCCCAGATCGACATGGAAGCCACCGAGATCCCCATCCACCTTCATGCTCTCCTGACCAGCTTGGTCCCCCCCTTTCTCTGATTTCTTCAATGTCATGCTTTCGCATTATCAGATCCATGCGCTGCATTTGGACCCCGGGTCGATCGTGCTCCTTGTAGCTTTTGCCTTTCTGTGCGAGGCCATCATGGGTGTCACCCCATCTGTGGCCTTGTTCCGCCATTTATTCTCACCTCATCTGGTTGATGGCAGACAATGCTAGGGATGCATGTCGTTCCAGGTGGTGGCGGCGACGAATGACTCTCCATTGACTTTACGCTTTGCCCGGATGTAACGAGATTCCGGGAGCAGCGGGTGTATGTGGATGCCACCACGCGCAGTCCCCTACTCACGCTCCCATGATATTATATTACCTGTTTTTGATGTTATGCATTAATATGCTATTTTATATTATTTTTGAGATTAACCTATTAACCTACAACCTAGTGCGAGTTCCTGTTTTTCCTTGTTTTAGAGTTTCGTAGAAAAGGAATACTAAACGGAGTCCAAAATGTAATAAAACTTTGGCGATGATTTTTCTTGGAACAGAAGACATCTAGAGGACTTGGAGTGCAAGTCAGAGAAGCCACGAGGCGGCCACAAGGACGGAGGGCGCGCCCAGGGGGTAGGGCGCTCCTCCACCCTTCTGGGCCCCTCGTGATTCCACTTACCTAGTTTCTTTGCCTATATATTCTCATATATGCCAAAACCAACAGAGAGAGCCACTAAAAAACTTTTCCACCGTCGCAACCTTGTGTGCCCGTGAGATCCCATCTAGGGGCTTTTTCCGGCGTCCTACCAGAGGGGGTTTCGATCACGGAGGGCTTCTACATCAACACCATTGCCCTTCCGATGAAGCGTGAGTAGTTTACCACATACCTACGGGTCCATAGCTAGTAGCTAGATGGCTTCTTCTGTCTCTTTGCTTCTCAATACCATGTTCTCCTCGATGTTCTCGGATATCTATTCGACGTAATACTTTTTTGCGGAGTGTTTGCCGAGATCTAATGAATTGTGGATTTATGATCAACTTATCTATGAATATTATTTGAATCTTCTCTGAATTCTTATATGCATGATTTGATATCTTTACAAGTCTCTTCGAATTATCGATTTGGTTTGGCCAACTAGATTGGTTTTTCTTGCAATGGGAGAAGTGCTTAGCTTTGGGTTCAATCTTACAATGCCCTTTACCAGTGACAGTAGGGGCAGCAAGGCACGTATTATATTGTTGCCATCGAGGATAAAAATATGAGATTTACATCATATTGCTTAAGTTTATTCCTCTACATCATGTCTTCTTACTTAATGCGTTACTCTGTTCTTCATGAACTTAATACTCTAGATGCAGGCAGGAGTCGTTCGATGTGTGGAGTAATAGTAGTAGATGCAGAATCGTTTTGGTCTATTTGACACAGCCGTGATACTTATATTCATGATCATTGCATTAGATATCATCATAACTTTGCGCTTTTCTATCAATTGCTCGACAGTAATTTGTTCACCCACCGTAATATTTTCTATCTTGAGAGAAGCCTCTAGTGAAACCTATGGCCCCCGGGGTCTATTTTCCATCATATAAGTTCCCGGTTTACTTCCTTTGCTATGTTTTACTTTCCAATTTATAGGCCAAAAATACGAAGAAAATATTTACTTTATCGTTTATCTATCTCTATCAGATCTCACTTTTGCAAGTAACCGTGAAGGGATTGACAACCCCTTTATCGCGTTGGGTGCAAGTTGTTTGATTGTTTGTGCAGGTGTTCGGTGACTTGTGCGTTATCTCCTAGTGGATTGATACCTTGGTTCTCAAACTGAGGGAAATACTTACTCTACTTTGCTGCATCACCCTTTCCTCTTCAAGGGAAAACAAACGCAAGCTCAACAAGTTGCAGGAAGAATTTCTGGCGCCGTTGCCGGGGAGATCAACGGCAAGTCAAGACATACCAAGTACCTATCATAAAATCTCATCTCTTGCATTACATTGTTCGCCATTCGCCTCTCGTTTTCCTCTCCCCCACTTTTGAAACGATTTTCGAAAATATTTGCCTTTTCTTCGCCCCTATTACATTCGTCTTTCTATCGCTATAGACGACTCTAGAAGGGCTAAGGATTTTCTCCCAGATTTTAATGCTTTTGATAGCCCCTCTGTCCTTTGTAAGCTCATAAATAATAATGCTATGGAAAGACTTACCGGGGTGGTTAAGGAATATTTCAATAATTTTGATGAAGATGATCCGGATTTTTTCGTTATTTGCTTGATGAATCTTTGAAAGATGCTTGGGATAGGCTATTGAGTATTCGAGCTAGCTATGTGCCCCAATATCAGATTGAGATATATTTAAAAAGCTTTTATATTGTCTTACCTCCTTCTTTTAAGAAAGTTTTGGATTCTATATTTTAAAATGGTTTTATTGGAGGTGATGCCATCGACACTTATGAGAAGATGAAAACCATATTTGGGCACCCCAAGGGAGAAAATGTTGAATCAACTATTGTGTTTCTATCAAAATGAAATAATCAAAGAGATGAAGGCTAGTTGAGATGTAATTTTTCATAATGCGCTTAATCTTTCTTCTACTATTAATGGCCATCTGCTTTCACAAAATAGAAAGATAAATGCCATGGATAAGAAATTCTCTCTTTGTTTCCCAAAAGAGGGGGATGATAATACTTAGATCTATTCATGTTTTATGCCTAGCTAAGGGCGTTAAACAATAGCGCTTGTTGGGAGGCAATCCAATAATTTTTTGTTTTTGCTTTTTAGGTTCTGTTTTGCAATAAATAATTCATCTAGCCTGTGGTTATACGTAGGTTTGTGTTTTAATTAGTGTCTGTGCCAATTAAGACCTTTGGGATAGCTTGGGGTGATAGTTGATTTGATCTTGCTGAAAAACAGGAACTTTTGCGCCCAGTCCCATAATTTTTAAAAATCACATAAGTGTGATAAAATTCTAACTTTTTTACACAAGATTGATATACAAATTACCCCTGTTTTCCTAATTTTTCAGAATTTGTGGAGTTACAGAAGTATTCAAAATATCCAGATTGCTACAGACTGTTATGTTTTCTATGTGTTGTTTGCTTATTTTGATGAACCTATGGCTAGTATCAGGGGGTATGAACCATGGAAAAGTTGGAATACTGTATATATTACACCAATAAAAATAAAAAATGAGTTCACAACAGTACCAAAAGTGGTGATTTATTTTCTTATGCTAACGAAGCTTATGAGATTTTCTGTTGAGTTTTGTGTTGTGAAGTTTTCAAGTTTTGGGTAAGGATTTGATGGACTATGGAACAAGGAGTGACAACAGCCTAAGCTTGCGGATTCCAAAGGCACCCCAAGGTAATTTTCAAGGACAACCATGAGCCTAAGCTTGAGGATGCCCCGGAAGGCATCCCCTCTTTCGTGTTCGTCTGTCGGTAACTTTACATGAGGCTATATTTTTATTCACCACATGATATGTGTTTTGCTTGGAGCGTCTTGTATGATTTGAGTCTTTTCTTTTTAGTTTGCCACAATCGTCCTTGCTATACACACATTTTGAGAGAGATGCGCATGAATCGTGATTTATTAGAATACTCTATGTGCTTCACTTATATCTTTTGAGCTAGGCAATTTTGCTCCAGTGCTTCACTTATATATTTTTAGAGCGCGGCGGTGGTTTTATTTTATAGAAATTGATAAATTCTCATAATTCACTTATATTATGCTGAGAGTCTCTAAATAGCATGGTAATTTTCTTTGGTTATAAATTTAGTCCTAATATGATAGGCATCCAAGAGGGATATAATAAAAACTTTCATATATAGTGCATTGAATATTATGAGAAGTTTGATTCCTTGTGATTGTTTTGAGATATGAAGATGATGGTATTAAATTCATGCTAGTAAGAAATTGTGAATTTGAGAAATACTTGTGATAAAGTTTGTGATTCCCGTAGCATGCACGCATGGTGAACCGTTATGTGATGAAGTCGGAGCATGATTTATTTATTGATTGTCTTCCTTATGAGTGGCGGTCGGGGACGAGCGATGGTCTTGTCGTACCAATCTATCCCCCTAGGAGCATGGGCGTAGTACTTCGTTTCGATAACTAATAGATTTTTGCAATAAGTATATGAGTTCTTTATGACTAATGTTGAGTCCATGGATTATACGCACTCTCACCCTTACACCATTGCTAGCCTCTCTAGTGCGGCGCAAATTTTGCCGGTACCATAAACCCACCATATACCTACCTCAAAACAGCCACCATACCTACCTATTATGGCATTTCCATAGCCATTCCGAGATATATTGCCATGCAACTTTCCACCATCCATTTATTATGACATGCTCCATCATTGTCATATCCCTTTGCATGATCATGTAGCTGACATCATATTTGTGGCAAAGCCACCATTCATAATTCTTTCATACATGTCACTCTTGATTCATTGCACATCCCGGTACATCGTCGGAGGCTTTCATATAGAGTCATATTTTGTTTTAAGTATCGAGTTGTAATTCTTGAGTTGTAAGTAAATAGAAGTGTGATGATCTTCATTATTAGAGCATTGTCCCATGTGAGGAAAGTATGATGGAGACTATGATTCCCCCACAAGTCGGGATGAGACTCCGGACAAAAAAAGAAAAAAAAGAGGCCAAAAAAAGAGAGAAGGCCCAAATAAAAAAATGAGAGAGAAGAGAGAAGGGGCAATGCTACTATCCTTTTACCACACTTGTGCTTCAAAGTAGCACCATGATCTTCATGATAGAGAGTCTCCTATATTGTCACTTTCATATACTAGTGGGAATTTTTCATTATAGAACTTGGCTTGTATATTCCAATGATGGGCTTGCTCAAATTGCCCTAGGTCTTCGTGAGCAAGCAAGTTGGATGCACACCCACCTAGTATCTTTTTGAGCTTTCATAAACTTATAGCTCTAGTGCATCTGTTGCATGACAATCCCTACTCACTCACATTGATATCTATTGATGGGCATCTGCATATCCCGTTGATACGCCTAGTTGATGTGAGACTATCTCCCTCTTTTTGTCTTCTCCACAACCACTGTCTATTCCACCTATAGTGTTATGTCCATGGCTCACACTCATGTATTGCGTGAAAGTTGAAAATGTTTGAGAACATCAAAAGTATGAAACAATTGCTTGGCTTGTCATCAGGGTTGTGCATGATCTAAATATTTTGTGTGATGAAGATGGAGTATAGCCAGACTATATGATTTTGTAGGGATAAGCTTTCTTTTGCAATGTTATTTTGAGAAGACCTAATTGCCTTGTTAGTATGCTTGAACTATTATTGTTTTTATGTCAATATTAAAATTTTCTTTTGAATCATATAGATCTGAACATCATGCCACAATAAAAAAAATTACATGGATAAATATGCTAGGTAGCATTCCACATCAAAAATTCTGTTTTTGTCATTTACGTACTCAAGGACGAGCAGGAATTAAGCTTGGGGATGCTTGATACGTGTGCAACGTATCTATAATTTTTTATTGTTCCATGATATTATATTATCTACTTTGGATGTTTTATATGCATTAATATGGTATTTTATATTAGTTTTGGCACTAACCTATTAACCTAGAGCCTAGTGCCAGCTCCTCTTTTTTCCTTGTTTTAGAGTTTTGCGGAAAAGGATTACCAAACGGAGTCCAAATGGAATTAAACTTTCGCGATGATTTTTCTTGGACCAGAAGACATCTAGAGGACTTGGAGTGCAAGTTAGAGAAGCCACGAGGTGGCCACAAGGACGGAGGGCGCGCCCCCACCCTTGTGGGCCCCTCGTGACTCCATCGATCAAGTTTATTCGCCTATATATTTCATATATCCCAAAACCAACAGAGAGAGCCACGAAAACACTTTTCCGCCGTCGCAACCTTCTGTACCAGTGACATCCCATCTAGGGTCCTTTTCCGGCATCCTGCCGGAGGGGCATTCGATCACAGAGGGCTTCTACATCAACACCATTGCCCTTTTGATGAAGCATGAGTAGTTTACCACAGACCTACGAGTCCATAGTAGCTAGATGGCTTCTTCTCTCTCTTTGGTGCTCAATGCCATGTTCTCCTCGATGTTCTTGGAGATCTATTCGATGTAATACTTTTTGATGTGTGTTTGCCGAGATCCGATGAATTGTGGATTTATGATTAGCTTATCTATGAATATTATTTGAATCTTCTCTGATTTCTTATATGCATGATCTGATATATTTGCAAGTCTCTTCGAACTATCGATTTGGTTTGCCCAACTAGATTGGTTTTTCTTGCAATGGGACAAGTGCTTAGCTTTGGGTTCAATCTTGCGGTGTCCTTTCCCAGTGACACTAGGGGCAGCAAGGCACGTATTGTATTGTTGCCATCGAGGATAAGAAGATGGGGTTTACATCATATTGCTTGAGATTATTCCTCTACATCATGTCATCTTACTTAATGCGTTACTTTGTTTTTCATGAACTTAATACTCTAGACGCAGGCAGGAGTCGGTCGATGTGTTGAGTAATAGTAGTAGATGCAGAATTGTTTCGGTCTACTTGACACGGACGTGATGCTTATATTTATGATCATTGCCTTAGATATCGTCATAACTTTGCGCTTTTCTATCAATTGCTCGGCAGTAATTTGTTCACCCACCGTAATATTTTCTATCTTGAGAGAAGCCTCTAGTGAAACCTATGGCCCCCGAGTCTATTTCCATCATATAAGTTTCCGATCTAAAATTTTAGTTTCTGATTTACTTCCTTTGCACTCTTTTACTTTCTGATGTATAAACCAAAATACCAAAAATATTTACACTATCGTTTATCTATCTCTATCAGATCTCACTTTTTGCAGTAACCGTGAAGGGATTGACAACTCCTTTATCGCGTTGGGTGCAAGTTGTTTGATTGTTTGTGCAGGTATTCTATGACTTGTGTGTTTTCTCCTACTGGATTGATACCTTGGTTCTCAACTTGAGGGAAATAGTTACTCTACTTTGCTGCATCACCCTTTCCTCTTCAAGGGAAAAATCAATGCAAGCTCAAGAAGTAGCAAGGGGTCACGTGAGAATCCCATCTTGGTGGCTCCTGTGCTTGCTGATCCTACGGTGCGCGCCCTTGATGTGGTCGCAGGGGGGAGAGCGCTATTGAGTGCTCCTGAGGCGACCACTGGAGAGCAGGCGCTGTTAGGTGCTCCGGAGGCGACTGCTCCCGAGACTTCGTCAAGTATTCCTGAGGTGAAAGTTCGCAGCCCAGCCGCAAAGGGTAATGCACCAACCCTCGGCACACCTCGTCTGGACCTTGGGGCAGTTCGGAAGAGGAAAGGGATCTAGAGCTGCAGTGGTGGCGCCCCCGGCCCCTGAAACAGAGGAGGTGGATAGCCGTGGACGAGTAAGTACCTTATCTTCGTGGATTTCGCGTGTTGCATCCTTTTCTAACCCTGGCTCCTCAGGATCCATTTGGTTGCGGCGGCGAATCCTCCAGGGGTGCGACCTCCGGAGGCCCTTGGCCGGCTCGCAATTCCAAGACCCTCGCGCCAAGCACTCGTGCGGGGCATGGGGCTGGCCTATGAGGCGGACGCACCGCTGGAGGGACGTGGGCATGTGTTCCCAGGACCCTTCCTCCACGGCCATTTCTTGGGTGCAGGGGGCGTGCCGAAGGCTCCTCCACAGGTGCTTGTTGGTGGCTGGGCAGCCCCAGCGCCGACGTCATCCTCGAGCGGCGGGGCCAAGCCGCATAGCGCCTCCACCGAGGCCTGGGAATCGGCTGAAGGAACGCCTGCCTCTAGCCACCTTCCGAAGACAAGCGAGTTGTCCCACGCCTCCCCGGCAGCTCCTAACACGGAGGAAGGCCTCGGCGGCACGCTGGAGCTTGCACGCGGGGGCAGCGCCATCCGTCATGACCTTTTCCAGGAAGCAATGAGAGCGTTGGGTTGGCTTGGGGGAGAACTTGTCGATGTCGACGCAAGCCTCGAGCCGGAGGGCCTCCTCCTGGCGCGCATGTGGCATCAGCTGAAGGTCGCCATCAACCTCGGGCATCTGCAGCATGAGCGCGCCCATACGGATGCCGCGGTGTCCCTCGCAGCTTCTCGCAAGGCCTGCGCCCGCGCTCTGGAGGAAGGTAGGGCTGCTGACTGCCGCCATGAGGCGGCCGAGGAGCGGGAGAGGGAACTTCAAGCTTCGAACGCCGCCCTTGAGCAGTAGGCCCAGGCGCGCAGGGCCGCCCTGGAGGCATCGCCGACCGAGGCCCCCTCCAATGAGAAGGAGGTTCAGGTACGTGCGGACGCGCTGGCGCTTGAGGTCTTAGAGCACATCCTGGAGCTCGAGTGCCTAGAGGTGAGGAAGCGCCAAGCAGCAGAGGCTGAGGACGCCCTAGCTGTTCGGGAAGCCAGGATCCAGCAAGAGGTTGACCAAAGGGTGGCGAAGATCTGCGGGACTCTTGCTGATGAGTACCGTCAGGAGTTGAGGCTCCAGGAGACCCGCTTTCAGCAGCAACAGGTTGAGCTGCAGGGCAGGCCGACACCCTAAGGGCGAGGCTAGCAACAGTAGAGCAGCGCGCACTACTAGGAAAAGGCATGATAGTGGCGCACCGAATTTGCCTTCTAATGGCACACTGCTGGTGCGCCACTGGCATCACGCCATTAGAATTAAATTCTAATGGCGCACCACTGGTGCGCCATTAGTATCTGCTGTTCTAATGGCACACCACGTAGTGCGCCATTAGTATAGCCTGCAGTGCGCCATTAGAGTGCCTCCCAGGGGGCCATATGTACCCATGTGCTTTGGCATTCTAATGGCGCACCAGCAGCTAATGCGTCATTAGTGTGATTATCACAGTGCGCCATTAGTGTCTTGTGTGGTGCGCCATTAGTATGAATATTAGGTTTTTTTTTGCTTTTCTGATTTTTGCACAGGTTACAAAATATATTATGGGACAGAATATAGACAGCAGCACACAACAACATCAGATTCATCAAATACAATAGAAGATTAGTCTCCGAATACAATTCATCATATTAGTCTCCGAATTCAAAAGACCGAACAAAGATAAAACATTACAAGTCTCAAGACCGCGAGTATCGAGTTTTCCTTCACATTACAAGTCGATATCGATCATCTAAACTACCATCACCTAGAAGAGAGTTGTGGTCATCACGATGAGCATCATCGCGATCAAACTGGTCTTCATCCGGTTCCACCAACGCTCCCTCCTCTCTCCCGCTAGATAGCGAGCGTATCTACATTCGGCCTCCGCCCTAGTGGTGTACCCTTTGTAACTGTTACCGCTGAAACGGTGAACCTTTCTCCGACACTCCTCCCACTCATCGTAGACTCCGGGAACCTTACCCTTGTACACGACATACAACGTCATCTCTATGCACAAGCCAAACAACAGACAATACATAAGCAATATGTAAGTATGCAACAAAAGGATCGGAAGAGAAAAGCAAGACATTAATAGCATGATTCATGGTCCTACTAATAAATAGCATCGATTACATCTAAGTTGAACAACTGTCCAAACCAAAGAGACATACGAATTCATTAAAGTTTAATTACAACATGAGCCAATCAATGTTTCAGAACTACACATCACTACTTTCCACTCGACTCATCGGACAGGAGTGTGGGTGAAGCTGCCATCTGGCATGATGGTCATGAAATCACGGGCGTTATCACCCTGCATTTGTAGCATTCCGTCTATCTCACTGTTGGACGGTTGATATTTGAGGAAGAACTGCCCCGAGGTATGAAGGACATCTTGATGGATGATGTCTGCAAACTCCGACTGGATGCGAAAGAATTCTTGTCTGAGGTCCGCGTCCTGGATTGCCGACAAGCTCGCGGCCCAATATTTGAGATTATCTGGTAGCCGAAGGTGATGATGGTCCCTTACGATCGCCCGCATGTGATGGAGGGCATAGTAGGCATCCTTCTGACCGCCAGGCGGCTGCTTGACGCAGCAGAACTTCGTATTGTGTGAGAACATGTGCTTGTCGTACTTACGAACTGCCCTGGTGAAGCTGCCTCCAGATTTGGCGTAGTCGGGGAGAACATCATCAAGAACTTTCTTGACATTTGTGTAGTCTATCTTGGAGTTACGGTTCGGGTCTAAATACATGGCGATGGAATATTTCGGGCTTAAGAGGATGAGTGTGCAATGTGTGTCACTGCACAGAACACGGAATGTTAGAAAAAAAGAACGATCGAAATCTAAGAAATCATATGTTACGGGGCGGTTAAGGGATGACTTACTCGGGAAAGTAAGGCACAAGGAAGTTATCCTTATCTGCGTTTGCCAGAATGACGCCTTCGAGGTGTGAACTCGCAACTTGGCGGTCCCCAGCGCTGCTCAAGTGCTTGGCACACATGTAGAAGGGGTCGACTATCACGATGTCCGGGGTCTTGTCTCTAATGATCCACACCTGCATACTCAGCGAAACAGCCGAATGAAGGTGTAGTGCAGCGGATGAAGGTTAAACATAGCAAAGATGTCATCAAACCGCAGGACGATCGTACCCCCGATGTCGCCACCCACAAAGCCCTTGCCCTCTGGCACCTTGGCCATGAAAACCGGGTATGCCACATCCTTCTCTCTGAGACGCCGCTTCTCCGAAGAAAGAACACTGTCGTGCAGACTCCGCATAGCATCGGTTGCAGCATTGAGCATATTTGGTGGTAGCATCGCCCTACCCGCCACATGCACCCTCCTCGAGATATCCTTAGGTGAAGGTGGCCCGTCCTGAGCACGGATCGAACTCGGTGCCGGCTGGCTCGCACCGACGCCCTTGTTAGTCTTTCGTTTCTGTCCCTTCTTCTTGATCTCCTATAATGGGACCGAGTTCTGCTCACAGACCGCCTTCTTGAGCGTGTTGGGGCTGATAATATTTCGCACCTCAGCTATCTGAGGCTCGGTGAAGGCGGGAGCTGGAGGCGTGTCCTGAGAACTGAACGCCAGACGACGCCTGTTGCAATTGGATTTCTCCGCCGTACCAGCTAGATCGCGGTCGTCTTGGTTGGGTTCTTGAGAAAGAGGCCCGCAGAACTCGTCAGCGTACCCATGTTCGGCAAAGTACTTATCAACTTTGGTAAATGTACCGTCAGCGTTGTCGTCGCCATCCGGATCCTGTGCCATAGGGTTGTTCGGATCCTGTGCCATAGGGATGTCCGGCAGGTCCGGTAGCGTTGCGGCGTTCTTGCCATGGCTTGGCGCCGGCACGACTGGCGGTCTTGTCTGTGGGGTGGTGTCCCCCGCCCCCAAACGAATATGGCTCTTCGGCCAAAGCAGGGGCCAGTTTAAGCAGGTGCTGAGGGTCATCTCATCTTCTTCGTCGGCCCCAGCGGGTCGAATCGGAGGTAACAGGTCGTCGCAGCCTGGCAACACCCAAACCACTTCAACCCTATACATTGTGGGTGGCATCGGATTACCGTGGAACATGGGGTTGCCCGGTTGAACGATTCTGCCCTTGGCGACATCGACCAACTCGGCACCCACGAAGTGCAGAAGAGTGCAAGGAACGTCGGCGGTGCCCTGCGAAAACATGTACAGGGCGTCAGGGATGCCCAGTCAAAGGCAAGGAGATGAAGTCATCGGCCGAGAGGCTTAGTTACCGTGATGCCGTCGAGCTTGGCTAATGTCGAGGCACCGCCAACGGCGGGCCTGCAACTGACGGTGGGGGCGCTTGCTGGCAGGTGCCGGTCGGCGTATACCCGGGTGCATTAAGCTCCAATGCCCATGCCGGCGCCGGAGACACGAATACCGCCTCCGCCGGAGACACCAATGGCGCCGCCTGCACGCTGTGCGAGTTGCTGGCAATGAAGCTGGGAACCGGGGGAGGCCCCTGTTGGCCGCCTGCAATCCACGTCGTCAGCCCATGAATCAATGTAGGCACCATGGCGTTGAGCGTCGTTCCAAGTTGTTGTTGCACTTGCTCTTGGACAAGCTCCGGAATCCGCGCCACTTGTGCCTTGAGTTCTTCAACCTCGCACGTCTGGCTTTCCGAGCTGGTCTTTTTCTCCTTCCGCACACCAGCGATATAGTATGACCCCTCTTTTGTGGACAAGCCTTTGCCGGCCACACGACCAGCTGACGTCGGCTTAGTGAGCTTATCCTTGTTTTTCATTACGTTCAACGCCCTATTTAAAGGGGTGTCGAAAAGGGAGCTCTTAGACGACCCCGCGCTACTACTTTCAGTGTCCTGCGAAAGGAACGTGAACCATTTAGAAATATTGGGGATTAATTAGAGTGCAACCATATGGAGCTAATTACGTGGGGGTGTATTCCTTACCAGAAGAAGCTCAAGCGACCTGGTCTTCGGATCCGTGGTAAGCTCCTTTGTTATCGGGTCCTCCTTGTACCGGGCCCTGACATAGTTCCTGGTCAGCTTGTCACCGCTGTATTTCTCAAAGCGGGGCGGTAGGCCTTGCTCGGCACGCTCCGCGTCCTCCTTGTCCCATATAGGCTCCGCCACTCTGTAACCGCCGGGACCGAGTTTGTGTTCCCCTAAGTTCAACTCCCGTATTTCTTTCCCCCACTGACTTGATTCAGAGGTTGCACTGCTCTCGCACTTGATCTTGAACTCCTTGTACTCATCTTTTCTCATCAAAGGATATTTCGCCTTGATCTTCTCATAACTATCACCTTTACCAATCATTCTCTTCACCGCGCTTTTCCAAGTAGACAGGGCCGTGCTCATCTTCGTGAGGGTGGCACTGTTCACTTTATTCCCTGAGAGGCGTGTGTTTTCAAATTCGGCGGGGAACTTGTATCGTTCGTGCAGCTTCGTGAAGAGGAGGTTGCACACATTCCCTCGGTCCTTATGCCTAAGGTTCTCGGTGTTGATCGAGACGGTGCTCCTGAGAATGCACCCGAGCTGAACCGAGTACCCCTTGACTATATGTTTGGGCTCCGTTGGATTCCCGTTGGAGTCCACTTGAGTGAATTCCTCCTTGACGGTGCGGAGCGCATTCGGGCGCCGGTCCTTCCTTTGCTTCTTCGGTTGGCTTCCATCTGTGTGTGCGCCGCCATCATCAGTGGTGGCATCCTCGGCGGCACCATCAGTGGTGTCATCCCCGACGCCACTAGGGGTTGTGTAATCAGGATCGGTGTCCTCCGCGGCGTCCTCATAGCGGTGAGGTTGTTCCTCCATCTCCTGGGACAACTCCCAGAATTGCTTTCAGCCCGAACCACCGGCCTCATCGTTGTGGGCCATGTTTCGCTCTAAATAGGAAAAAAGTTTGGTCAAAAAGTTGGTTATTGTCAAGGAACAAGATCATGGTCTCATCATTTAGGGTTTGTCGACACCGAGGCACCCTAAAAGCCTAAGCTTTCATCATTTAGGGTTTGTCAACGCCGAGGCACCCTAAAAGCCTAAGCGTACATCATTTAGGTTCTCATCGACACCGAGGCATCCGAGGCAGCCAAGTTAAGTTTTCATCATTTAGGGTTTATCGATGCCGAGGCACCCTAGGTTGGGCCTAATCACTTGGCACTAATCACTTGGCTCTATTGCCACCTAAGGTTTAATACAGCAAGAATAAAGGGGCGGTTGATCCTACTTAATTAAGTACTAAGATACCCCGACCCATACATTAGTAGCAAGTACCTCATATGTCCGATTTTTAGCAAAGTCATGCTAAAATTCACGAAAAAATTCAGCATGACCTTTGCTGAAAATAGGACATATGGAGTACCCGAATTTGCCGGAACGGAAGTTAATCGACATTCCGGCAAACTCAAGGGCCTCTCGGGGTACCTGCAAAATCATCACGACACGAAGGGCCTCTCAAGGGCCTCAAGCAGCTGCGGCGTCTCCCAGGACCCCTTTTTTGCTAAATTTCTTTGAGCAACAATCAGAGCAGAAAATTCAGCATATTTCTATACAACAGCACTGTAAAGATGAAGAACAGTTCTACATCAGCCCATTTATATACAATAGCATCTTTGGTCATACCAATTCCTGAAACAATTCAAATCTGAACTGTATCTTTGGTCATACAAATCTTTGAAACTATACAAATCTGAAATATATATTTGGTCATATAAATTTATGGAACTAATCAAATCTGAACTTTATCTTTGGTCATACAAATCTCTGAAAATTTTCTAAATCTGTGGTCATACAAATTTATGGAACTAATCAAATTCTGGATTCAGAAGTTGGACTTCAAAAATCTTTCATGCAAATTACTTGAAGTACTGAAGTTAAATTGTTTTCAATCTGTCCAGATATTGCCAGTGACAATTAGGGTCATTCAGAAAGATGCTGAAGAGAAGAAATTAACTATGTATAGTTTATTCTTTTTGTACCAGGAACTATTTTAGTTTATTATTTATTGTACCAGGGAGGAATATAACAATCTTTTTTGGTATATATCCTAGTTATACTACTGCAGGAAAGGAGGATCATCATACACATATATATGTATAGCAATTGACAGGAGCTTCATCATTTTTAGTAACAACAATACATATATAGCAATTGGAAGCAAACAGATGTACACATAAGATAGAAATGTAGTGTTGAAAGTTTAATGCTTACAAAAGACTTGCTAAAATAGTGAAAAATATGGAGTCACCAAGCTGGCTAAGAAACTCCCAAAGTCCACTAGCAAATCCAAGATCTGATCCTGTTACACACATCATAACAATTTAAGAAAATTAGGATAAGGATAGTAGGAAATGAAAAAGAAAGAGCTCAAAAAACAATCAAAACAGAAAAATAATAAAAACCTAGTCCTAGAAGAAAATAAATCCTAAAAGAAAAGAAATCCTAAAATCTAGAGCAAGTCCTAGCAGTAGTAGTCCAAATAAGTGCCCATGAATCAAGATCGAAATGGAGGGGGATCAAGATCAAGTGTCCTCATGAATTCAAAAAGTGCCCATGAAATTTAAAAATATTCATGATATCAAAAAGTGCCCATGAAATACAATCGAGAAATGAAGACTACGATTTAAATACAATCGATCTTAGCTAGCTATCTGTTCACAATGTTCTTGCCCTTCTTTTTCGCAAATGGAGTTCTTCTGTGGAACGGACGTCCTTTAGGTAGGGTGGTCCTGCTTCTTCTTGTGGTGTGTGCTGCTACTTCATCGTCGTCATCATGTTCGATCTTCGGGTCGCCGTAGTTGTCGAAGTCTTGCTCATTGGCTACTCCATCCATTCCGATGATCTTCCTTTTGCCTCTCCTCACGACAACACGACTGGGCTTTGACGGGTCGGTAATGAAGAAGCATTAGTCCATTTGGGAAGCCAGTACCCATGACTCATTTTTCGCGGTGAAGTTTGCGCCCGCGGTCTTGGATTTGGCTTCGGGTATAACCATGGTGGTGAAATATCGGTCTTCTTTTAGGACGCTCTTGGCCCATCTGACATGGAACATCGGGACCTTCTCTCCAGCGTAGCTCAGCTCCCAGATCTCCCCGATCCTTCCGTAGTATCTGTCCTTGTCGTTACAGGTGTAGGATTCCATTGTTACCCCGGAGTTCTGATAACCATCTCTCTTCATGTCCTTGTCCTCGGTGTAGAATGTGTAGCCGTTGATATCGTACGCCTCATAGGTCATCAGGTTGTGGTCGGCGCCCTGTGACAAGGCGAATATGAGTTGTTCTTCCGCAGAAGAATCTTCATGTAAAGGGTACGACAAAAGCTTCTGCTTGAACCAACGCATGAAACATGAGTTGTGCTCTTTGAGTATATCTCCGTCCGTCCTCTATTGGCCTCGGTCATTGTACGTCTTCTCAATAAAGGTTTTGTGCTCTACCACCCAAGGATCGACCACGTCTATGTGTTGTAGCGCGACTAGGTTTGCTCTTTCAAAGTCGGCGAGTCGACCCTCGAAGTCGACATGCATTTCGCGGCGACCCTCACGGTGACCCCATCCAGCGAGCCTGCCGAGGTGCCTGTTGACGGGCAGACCAATGGGGTTCTTGATGCCTAGATAATTCGTGCAGTAGGAGATGCACTCTTCGGTCAGAAAGCCCCTGGCTATACTTCCCTCTGGACGTGACATGTTGCGAACGTATCCTTTGATGACACCATTCATCCTTTTGAACGGCATCATGCTGTGCAGGAACGTCGGCCCGAGTTGGATGATATCCTCCACGATATGGACCAGCAGATGCACCATAACGTCGAAGAATGCGGGCGGGAAGTACATCTCAAGCTCGCATAGTATCACCACGATCTCTTCCTGTAGCCTTCTGAGTTGCCTCACGCCAATCGACTTCCGAGAGATGACGTCGAAAAAGTTGCATAGGCCAAATAGCGTTTCACGGACGTGCGCGTCCATGATCCCACGGATTGCAACTAGAAGTATCAGCACGTGAAAGTCGTGAGACTTCATCCCGCTGAACTTCTGCTTCGATGGGTCTAGGTATCTGCTTATCTTCCCCGCGTAACCGTAAGGAAGTTTTACTCGTAGGAGGCAGGTGAAAAACTGCTCGATCTCCTCCTGACTTAGAGTGAAGCATGCGGGAGGGTAGTCATTTCCGGTCTTCTTGGCCTTTTTGCCTTTGCGACGACTTTCTGTGTCCTACTTCGCCTCATCATCATCATCATCATCATCATCATCATCATCATCATCATCATCATCATCATCATCATCATCATCATCATCATCATCATTAGCGTGAAGCTCCTACCTGATGCCCATTGATTTCAAGTCTGCCCTTGCTTTCGGACCATCTTTGGTCCTCTCTGGCATGTTGAGCAGGGTACCAAGCAGACTCTCGCACACGTTCTTTGTGATATGCATGACATCAAGGCTGTGAGGCACACGGTGGATCTTCCAGTACGGCAAGTCCTAGAAAACAGACCTCATTTTCCATACCTTCAGCAGCGGCTCTGGCGCCTTTCGCTTCTTTCCCGGCTCTGGCGCCTTTTGCTTCTTTCCCGGCAGTGGGCAGTCTTTCCAATTTTTCAACAGCTCGTCTATTTCCTCGCCGCTCCTCGTACACGGGCATTTTCGGGGTTCGGTTTCACCATCGAACAGATCCTTGCGTTTCCTCCACGGGTCATCGTTGCGAAGCCACCTTCGATGTCCCATGAACACGGTTTTCAAAGACCCGGGATCTCTATCTAGTTGGCGATACGTTGTGTCATCCATGCACCTTACGCATCCAGAAAATCCGTGGACTACCTGCCCCGCGAGATATCCGTAACCGAGATAGTCGTGCACCGCCTTGAGCAGTGCGGCTCTCATAGGGAAATATTCTTTCTCTGTGGCATCCCACGTATTGGTTGGCGTTTTCCACAGCGTGTCTAGCTCCTCCTTCAGCAGCCCCAGATACAGATTGATGTCGTTCCCTGGTTGTTTCGGCCCTTCAATTAGCATACTCATGTGAATGTACTTCCTCCTCATGCACAACCAGGGGGGAAGGTTGTACATCCACACAAACACATGCCAGGTGCTATGTGTGCTTCTCTGGCTGCCAAACGGATTGACTCCATCGGTGCTCATGCCCAGCACGATGTTCCTTGGATCCTTCCCAAATTCTGGGTATTCGAAGTTCAACGCTTGCCACTGGCTCGCATCCTTAGGGTGACTCAGCATCTTGTCTTTTTTATTTATCTCCGGATCATTTCCGTCATCTTCCCGCTTCTTCTCCTCCCTATCCGCGTGCCAACGCAGGAGCTTTGCTACCTTAGGGTCCATGAAATACCGCTGCAGACGAGGAGTGATCGGAAAGTACCACACCGATTTTCGAGGAGCTTTCTTCCTCTTCTTGTATCGAGTGACGCCGCACACCGGACATATGGTAGACTCCGCGTGCTCGTCCCGATAAATGATACAATTGTTCATGCACACATGGTATTTCACGTGCGGTAAATCCAGAGGACACATGATTTTCTTCGCCTCCTCGAAACTGGTCGGTCACTTGTTCCCCTTGGGAAGACGTTCGTGCCAGAATGACATGTTCTCGTCGAAGCATGCGTCGATCATTTTGTGTTTTACCTTCATCTCCAGAGCCATGAGCATTACTTTCAGGCGGGTATCCTTGGGCCTGCATCCTTCATACAACGGAGTAACCGCGTCTATCTCCAGTTGATCCAGCTTGGCTTTCTCTCTGGCGGCAGCTCTTGCGCTATCCATCTGCTTGAGAAGCATCTCTTGAATATGAGGGTCCTGCACCCAGCCTCCATCATCGTCTGCTCCGGCATCTTCATCTTCATGATCATGCCCTTCGTCTTGATCTTCCCCATCATCATGTACGACATCTTCTACATGATGACTGTGTACAGCATCACCGTCGTGATCATGTCCTGGAGATTCTTCGTCTTGTCGCCCGCCCTCGCCACGGTGGTACTTGTCGTGTTGCCCTTCCCCATTTCTTTCCCAGCCCCCATGGACGACTTCATAGTCATCTTCATCACCTTGCCACCGATAGCCATCCGTGAAACCACGCAAGAGCAGGTGGTCCCGCACCTGCCCAGAATCTGGGTCCGCAATAAGGCTCTTTAGCTTGCATCTTCGACACGGACATCTTATCTCCATCTCGTTCTTTTGAAGCATCTCGGCCTTCGCGGAGCTTAAAAATTCTCGAGGCAATTATACTCATATCGACAATATGAACTGCATGAGAATTAGCATATAGAAAGAAAGCTTTACCGAAGACAGGTCTAGTAGGTATAGAGCCGTAAGCGTGGTGGGGGTGCCGGTGCTTAGGCAGATGCCCCATTGTTCATGATGTTGCAATGAATCCAGTGGATCATCCTCATGGAGGAGGTGAGGGGCGCACGAAAGGAGGTAGACCTTCGGTGTCACCTTGGGGAAAGCTCACCAAAGCAGGATTTCGGGCAGTAGTAGGGGTGGTGAAGCTTTAGATGTCAAATGCCACCAATTTTTCTGCTCAAGTTAGAACGTAATTTTTCGAAGTGAATTGGCCAGTTCCTTTTAAAAGGAGACTGGTTTATTTTTATAAGCGATTGGCTTCACTTTAGATTTGTTATCGTAATTTCTCTTTTATTTATGGGTTGTTATTTATTATTTCGATTTTTGATAAACGAAACGAATCCAAGCCCGACAAGTAGAATTCCATTCGGTACCTTTTGGGTTTTCTTTTTCCTTCTGGATGACGACGTCACCGTGTCTCCTCATTGTTATTGCGATGGTGACGAGGAACAAAGGGCCGGGGAGATCATCGAAATTACCTCTAGCCCGGAGCCAGAGGGGGTCGTCGACACAACGCCAACCCTGGTGGTGGGGCACTTCGAAGGTCTGGAGACCCTCCTTGAGATTCCCCCTTTGCCGGAAACGCCACCCGCAGGTCCTTCCTTAGCTCCAGAAGAAAGGGAGCAAGCCCCCTGGCCTAAACCTCGATCCATCCCAGAGTAGCCGTCGGCTGGACGGCGGCGAACGGTGGGCAAACTCCTCAAAACGAAGTTCTACTTTGTCTTTGGAAGAATTGGAAGAATCGGACTCTAAGTTTAAAGTAGGAGTAGAGTCTTTAGAGGCTCGCTTAGAAGGAATAAAGAGAAAAAAGCAACTGCAAGCGTTCGGGGCTTCTCCTTTTGAGACCGCGAAAGCAGAGCTGGTTACGTCCATTGGGGAAAATTCCCAGTTTCGTGTGGGACTGCCTTTGTCTCTGGATGTCAAATGCCCCTTGACGGGCAAACGGGAGGCTCTCGAAAAGATGATAGAGGCCATCTTGAAATGCCAAGGGAAGCCCACAGACTCCCTAGCGTCTCTACTCGACCTAAAATGCGATCTCGAGGACCCTGTAAAACTCGAGACCGCTCGCCGTCCATATTTAGGACGGTTAGGGCGATTTTTTAAGAAATAAAAACCTTCTGTCGATTTATCCACACTTCCATGACTTCTGGAGGAAAGCTAACTGCTTGCTGGCTGGGAGCTGTATGAGCGGTAACGTCCACGTACGGCTCCGTGAGAAGGTGGTCAGAAATGGCCTTGTTGTACCTCACTCCCGTCTTCAATGGGGTCTGCTCTTTTTTTTAGGAGAGTATGCCAATATGATCTTAATGAGGTGCGGGGCTTTGCATCTGACATTCGTTGGGCTTTCCTCTGCAGGAGCCCGTGTCCCGGCCTTTTTGTGCAATAAACCCCTCCGGCCGAAGACTAGTGATAGGTGGTCCCGCGGAGCTTTCGGAGAAGGGTAGCCTAGTGTGTAAGCACAGCAATGAACCGCGGCGAACCCTCAGACGACCCTTCTAAGATAAGGGGGGAGATCCTCAGTAGTGGTGACCCTTTGACTCTTCCACTGACTTATATATGTACCGAATGCTCATACGGGAAAGTGAACTCCTGGGTATGGAACCAGGGGGGTTGCTCCGAGAAAAAATCCTTTCTTTCTCGTCCACTCTAGGGGGTGCGGACACACCTGCGCGGATTACAGGTGACGGTTACAAGAATGGCGGGGAAGTGAAGAGTACCCGACGACATTCAGGGATGAATGTAGACCCATCGGGCGGGGATAATCATTCCGGTCCTGGGAGAGGTGGCGACACCAGTCTGAGCTGAGGGAAGCCAGCCAATTGAGTCACTGAAACGACCGCTCTTCTTATAAAAGACCGGCCCGGAGCCTTCAAACACAAACATATATGCAACACCACAAACACCGGTACCTTCAAACACAAACATATATGCAACACCACAAACACATGCAACACCACAAACATACATAGATCTAGCTAGGCCACAAAAAGTGCATGTGCACGTTGTTGGAGCAAGCTAGGGAGAAAAAAAGTACATCTACATCATGAAGATAGCTTTCCCCTTACTTACCTATCAAAAAAAGGTAATTTCACCACTTAATTTTGATGAATCTATGGTGGGAATGACGTGAGGAGGAGGAGATGGCCGAAAGCTTGGAGAGGGAGGTGGAGGGAATGAAGTGGGGAAAGTGAGTGGGTAGGTGTGGGGCTGTCCAAAATATCTTGTTGGGGTCCCAGGTTACTAATGGCGCACCAACAGCAAATGCGCCATTAGTAACCCTGGTTACTAATGGTGCACCAGCAGGTGGTGCGCCATTAGTAGTTTTGCAAAAAAGTATATATATATATATATATATATATATATATATATATATATATATATATATATATATATATATATATATATATATATATATATATACACGCACATACTAATGGCGCACCGTGGAATAGTGCGCCATTACTAGATTAAAGTAGTAATGGCGCACTGTGAAACGATGCGCCATTAGTAGTTTTGCAAAAAAAAGAATATTTTTTTTACAGTAATGGCGCACTGTCTGCTTGGTGGGCCATTACTAGTTAGAACTAGTAATGGCGCACTTCGACCTGATGCGCCATTAGTATGTATGGAAAAATGGAAAAAGAAATTAATACTAGTGGCGCACCCTGTTTCTGGTGCGCCATTAGTGTCTTCCACACTAATGGCGCATCACCAATCGGTGCGCCATTAGTATATAGTAGTGGCGCACTGCTTCCATGGTGCGCCATTAGTATCAATCCTATCTATAGCCCTTTTCCTAGTAGTGGCGAGATGGCCGCCAAGGAGGCTCTGGCCTCCGCCCAAGCCGACTTGTCCTCACTTCAGCAGCAGGTCGCGGGCGTCACATACCTTGTGGAGAAGGCTACAAACGAAGCAAGAGACCGTCGGACGATGCAGTGCGGGTGTTCCTCGATGCTTGAGGACCTCAGGGTTAGGGCCAATCGGGCCTTAGACACCATCTGTGAAGAGAGCATCTCTCGCCCGCATGAAGATGATGATGCCAGCTACCTCCACTTCTTCAGGCAAGTTGTGACCTGCCTGGAAGACCGGGCCGCGAGGGCTCACCAGCTTGTCGAAGAGAGAAGCGGGGCCTTCTTGGGGAGGCATTCTCGCATGTCTTCAGCTACCTTCTTAGCCTCGACCCCGACTTTGACTTCAATGCCATGATTGCCCCCGTGCCCGGGATCACCCGGGGCGACCTGGCGAGCTAGGTGAATGACCATGTGGATGTCGGATGTGGGGTTCCGGCAAACCCTTAAGGTTCAAACACTGGGATGCGCACGAAGTCTTTCCCTCCTACCGATCTACGCCCTAGCTCGCTAAGATCTCGCGGACGAACTCGACAAACTCGCAACAGAGTGAGACACGAGGTTTATACTGGTTCGGGCCACCATTGTGGTGTAATACCCTACTCCAGTGTGGTGGTGGTGGATTGCTTCTTGGGCCAATGAAGAGCAGTACAAGGGAAGAACAACCTCCTGAGGTTGAGGTGTTCTTGTGCTCGGTGAGCTCGTGGATCAGAACTCCCTCCCTACTGTGGTGGTTAGCTCTACTTATATAGGCCCTGGTCCTCTTCCCAAATATCGAGTGGGAAGGGAGCCAACAACGGCGAGCAAATTTGAAAGGGGACAACTAGTACAAGCTATCCTGACAAAAGTGGTCTTCGCCTGTGTAAAGCTCTGGTGGTGATGCCGTCTTGGGCTCCATGATGACCTCCGCCTTGCCATCCTCCTGGTCTTGGTCTCATTGCACCAATATAGCAACCTTTGTCTGATGCCTCGGTACTCCTCGCCTGCGATGGCCTCCTCAGCACCAAAGAGGAAACAAGGATGATGCGCGCGCTGGTGCCCACCTAGCGCCTGTCGGCGTTCTGGGAACGGGGGTCCCCAGACTTGCCTGCCTGCAGCTCACGCGTGGCTAAGCCGCCAGGCCGTATGGCCCATCTTCATCAACAAGGCATCCAAGCCTCGCGAGGCGGATGACGCAAGACCTCCTCTGGAGTAGCCTAACCAGGAAGGCTCACGAGGAGCGGAGATGTCAAGGCGGGGCAAACCTCACAAAGCTCTCGTGACGTGAGCCATGACAGACGACACCAGGCGGGCGCCAGGCGAGCGACAGCGCGCACAACGTCCTTATTTCCTCTTTGATGCTAAGGAAGCTAGCGCAGGCGAAGAGTACCGAGGCATCAGGCAAAAGGTTGCTATATTGGTGCGAGGAGACCAAGACCAAGAGGACGGCAAGGCGGAGGTCATCATGGAGCCCAAGGCAGCGTCACCACCAGAGCTTTTCATAGGCGAAGACCACTTTTGTCAGGATAGCTTGTACTAGCTGTCCCCCTTCAAATTTTCCCGCCGTTGTTGGCTCCCTTCCCGCTCGATATTTGGGAAGAGGACCAGGGCCTATATAAGTAGAGCTAGCCACCATAGTAGAGGCATCTCATCTTAGCTTGATCCAACCCGATCGAGAGCCTACTCACAAGAACACCTCAACCTCAGGAGGCTGTTCTTCCCTTGTATTGTTCATCATCAGCCCTGGAGGCAATCCACCACCACCACACTGGAGTAGGGTATTACACCACAATGGTGGCCTTAACCAGTATAAAACCTCGTGTCTTTCTGTGTTGCGAGTTCATCGAGTTCGTCCGCGAGATCTTAGTGAGCTAGGGTGTAGATCGGTAGGAGGGAAATACTTCGCACGCACCCCAGTGTTTGAACCTTAAGGGTTTGACAGAACCCCACAGCCGACATTTGGCGCGCCAGGTAGGGGTGCGCCGAAGCTACTCTCCACCAACCTGCGCCCTATACCGCCGTGCTACGCTCCCATGGTAGGTGCCCCGCCACCCACCTCTGCGGCCGACACCAGCAGCAAGGAGTCTGGGTACCGAGCCCTGGCCCCCGCCCTGCGGCGACTGCAGTGGCCAACCAAGTTCAAGCCGGACATGCGGCCGTGTTATGACGGCGCAGCAGACCCAGCGCCGTTCCTGCTGGCATACGAGGAGGCCTTCCTCGAAGCCGGAGGCGACGACAAGATCATGGCCAACTGGTTCCCCATGGCCCTCGCCGGCGAGCCGCGCTCCTGGATGCTTAACCTCCCGGGATCCACGGTGGCATCCTGGGGGGAACTCCGCAACCTCTTCACCGCGCGGTACGTGGTGCCGGCGCACCATGCAGTCGCAGCACTGGTGGGTGGCTCTCAAGCACCGCCTTCAGATCGCCACGTCAAACCTTTCTTTCATCAGATTGGGGCAGCCACCAAGCGCCCGGGGGCTGCGCCGGGTTGGGCTGCGCCAGAGGCCGACCTCACCTTCGGCTCGGAAGATCACCCCGACTCCACTGCCGGCTCCGGGATGCCCTCGATGCTCTGCACGCCCACCATCTGCAACGTGGCCGTTACTGAGACCGTCATCGACGGCGGCGCCGGCCTCAACTTGCTCTCCGTAGAAGCCTTCGGCCTTCTTCATGTGCCGCTCGAGTGGCTCGGCCTCAGCAAGCCCTTCATGGGAGTGGGTGGTGGAGCTGCCCACTCTCTGGGGCAGATCCGCCTCCCTATCACCTTTGGCACGCGAGACAACTATCGCACCGAGCTGGTGGACTTTGACATCGCTCGCATCGGTCTCCCGTACAATGCCATCCTTGGGTACCTGGCTCTCGCTCAGTTCATGCCGGCGACTCACCCGGCCTACAACCTCATGAAGATGTCAGGGAGCAAGGGAGTCCTCGCCATCAAGTGGGACACTAAGGAGGCCGTGACGGCGCTTAGGCTCGCCTTCAAGACCGCGGCAGCGGCACAGCCAGCCGGCGCCGGTGCGCCCGAGGCCAAGGAGACCGCACCCACCAAGAAGAAGCAACTATTCACCCAAGACAAGGCGGAGACCAAGAAGGTGCCGGTCAACGAGAACGGGCCTTCAGGAGCCACCTTCACCATAGGAACCGGCCTTGACCAGGGACAAGAAGAAGCTTTGGTGAGGATTTTGCACGCGAACAAGGAGATATTCGCGTGGGAGCCCAATCAGCTGGTTGGGGTCCCGAGAGAGGTAATCCAGCATCATCTAAGGGTGTGCCCCAACGTACACCCCGTGAAGCAGCGAGAAAGACGACAGTCCACTAAGAAGCAGGCCTTCATTGTCCAAGAGACACGCAAGCTAGAGGCGCCAGGTACCATCCGAGAAGTTCGATACCCCGAATGGCTGGCTAACCCCGTCGTAGTACCGAATAAAGGCGGGAAGGAACGGATGTGCGTCGACTTCACCAACCTTAGCAAAGCTTGCCCCCAAGATCCATTCCCACTTCCACGCATCAATCAAATCATCGACTCCACCGCCGAGTGTGACTTGCTATGTTTTCTGGATGTGTTCTCAGGATACCACCAAATCAAGATGGCGGTGGAGGATGTGGAGAAGACAGCCTTCCTGACACCATGCGTGGTGTATTGCTACACCTGCATGCCCTTCGAGCTGCGCAACGCGGGCGCAACCTTTCAGCGGTTGATGCACATCGCTTTGGGGCGGCAGCTCCGTAGAAAAAAAGAGGCCTACGTCAATGACATAGTGGTCAAGTCTCGTGAGGCGAGGACATTGATTCAAGACTTGGAATAGACCATCCAGAGATTGCACCAAGTGAACTTGAGGCTTAACCCGGAGACGTGCATGTTTGGTGTCCCCTCCGGCAAGCTACTGGGTTTCCTCGTATCCCGTAGAGGGATCAAGGCAAACCCAGAGAAGATCAAGGCCATCAAAGACATGAGCCCATCACAGACCCTCCAGGAGATGGAGAAGCTAGCAGGGCGGGTGACCGCATTAGGGCATTTCATCTCCAAGCTAGGAGAGCACGCCTTACCCTTCTTTAAGCTCATGAAGAATAAGGGCCCGTTTGAGTGGACCCCGGAGGCCGACCGGGCCTTCCAAGACCTCAAGAAATACCTCACCAGCCCCCCGGTGATGGTGGCACCATGGCCTCTCGAGCCCCTGGTACTCTACCTTGCCGCCACCCCGTACTCCGCCAGCGCGGCGCTGGTGGCAGTTCGGGAGGAGCGCGAAGACAAGGGTGTGCTGCCAAGCCAGGGCTGATGCAACACAGGGTCAGGAAGGCACAACAAAGCCATCAGCGGCGGGAGACCAAGCTCAGCAGGGCAACATCGCAGAAGCTCCTGACGACAGTTAGGTCTCAAGAAACCCACCACCTCAGGATATGCCACAACCTCCGCAGGACCCGAGCCTCGACAGTGTGCCAGCCCTCGTTGAGCACCCGGTGTACTTTGTCACCACCGTACTTCGGGAAGCGAGGGCACGCTACCCCATGCCGCAAAAGCTCATGCTCGCACTCTTGGTGGCCTCGCGCAAGCTGCAACACTACTTCCAGGGCCACCCCATCAAGGTAGTCTTAGCCTACCCATTGGAGAGGGTACTCAGGAGCCCTAACTCAGCCGGAAGGGCCGCTGAGTGGAACATCGAGTTGCAAGCATTCCAATTGGAGTTCAGCACTACCAGGGTCATCAAGGGAGCCGCGCTCGCCAATTTTGTGGCAGAATGGACAGATGCCCCGGCTCTTGAGGAAGGGGAAGACCGGTCCACCTCCCCGGGAAGCGAGGCACCAGACGGCTTGGTGATGTCTACTACACAACATTCTTCTTGTAGACGTTGTTGGGCCTCCAACTGCAGAGGTTTGTAGGACAGTAGCAAATTTCCCTCAAGTGGATGACCTAAGGTTTATCAATCCGTGGGAGGCGTAGGATGAAGATGGTCTCTCTCAAACAACCCTGCAACCAAATAGAAAAGAGTCTCTTGTGTCCCCAACACACCCAATACAAAGTTAAATTGTATAGGTGCACTAGTTCGGCGAAGAGATGGTGATACAAGTGCAATATGGATGGTAGATATAGGTTTTTGTAATCTGAAAATATAAAAACAGCAAGGTAACAAGTGGTAAAAGTGAGCGAAACGGTATTGCAATGCTAGCAAACAAGGCCTAGGGTTCATACTTTCACTAGTGCAAGTTGTCTCAACAATAATAACATAATTGGATCATATAACTATCCCTCAACATGCAACAAATAGTCACTCCAAAGTCACTAATAGCGGAGAACAAACGAAGAGATTATGGTAGGGTACGAAACCACTTGAAAGTTATTCTTTCCAATCAATCCATTGGGCTATTCCTATAAGTATCACAAACAGCCCTAGAGTTCGTACTAGAATAACACCTTAAGACACAAATCAACCAAAACCCTAATGTCACCTAGATACTCCAATGTCACCTCAAGTATCCGTGGGTATGATTATACGATATGCATCACACAATCTCAGATTCATCCATTCAACCAACACAAAGTACTTCAAGGAGTGCCCAAAAGTTTCTAGAGGAGAATCAAGACGAAAACGTGTGCCAACCCCTATGCATAGGTTCATGGGCGGAACCCGCAAGTTGATCACCAAAACATACATCAAGTGAATCACGTGATATCCCATTGTCACCACAGATACGCATGGCAAGACATACATCAAGTGTTCTCAAGTCATTAAAGACTCAATCTGATAAGAATACTTCAAAGGGAAAACTCAATCCCTTAGAAGAGAGTAGAGGGGGAGAAGAAACATAAGATGCAACTATAATAGCAACGCTCGCGATACATCAAGATCGTGCCAAATCAAGAACACGAGAGAGAGAGAGAGAGAGAGAGAGAGAGAGAGAGATCAAACACATAGCTACTAGTACATACCCTCAGCCCCGAGGGTGAACTACTCCTTCCTCGTCATGGAGAGCGCCGGGATGATGAAGATGGCCACCGGTGAGGGTTCCCCCCTCCGGAAGGGTGCCGGAACAGGGTCCCTATTGGTTTTTGGTGGCTACAGAGGCTTGCGGCGGCGGAACTCCCGATCTATTCTATTCTTCGGAAGTTTTAGGATACGTGGGTATATATGGGAGAAAGGAGTACGTCGGTGGAGCTTCGGGGGGCCCACGAGGCAGGGGTGCACCCCAGGGGGGGCCCCACCCTCGTGGACACCTTCCTTCTTTCCTGACGTGCACTCCAAGCTTTTCCGGTAGCTTTCCTTCCAAAAATAACTTCTCCAGTTGATTTCGTTCCGTTTCGACTTCGTTTGATATTCCTTTTTTCGCAACACTGAGAATAGGCAAAAAACAACAATTCTGGGCTGGGCCTCCGGTTAATAGGTTAGTCCAAAAATAATATAAAATTGGATAATAAAGCCCAATATTGTCCAAAATAGTAGATAATATAGCATGGAGCAATCAAAAATTATAGATACATTGGAGACGTATTAGGCATCCCCAATCTTAATTCCTGCTCGTCCTCGCGTAGGTAAATTATAAAAAAGATAATTTTTGATGTGGAATGCTTGTTGGCATAATTTCAGTGTAATTCTTCTTAACTGTGGTATGAATATTCAGATCCATAAGATTCAAGACAAAAGTTTAATATTGACATAAAATAATAATACTTCAAGCATACTAACAAAGCAATTATGTCTTCTCAAAATAACATGGCCAAAGAAAGTTATCCCTACAAAATCATATAGTCTGGCTATGCTCTATCTTCACCACACAAAATATTTAAATCATGCACAACCCCGATGACAAGCCAAGCAATTGTTTCATACTTTTAACATTTTCAAAACTTTTTCGATCTTCACGCAATACATGAGCGTGAGCCATGGATATAGCACTATATGTGGAATAGAAGGGTGGTTGTGGAGAAGACAAAAAGAGGGGAAGATAGTCTCACATCAACTAGGCGTATCAAAGGGCTATGGAGATGCCCATCAATAGATATCAATGTGAGTGAGTAGGGATTGCCATGCAACAGATGCACTAGAGCTGTAAGTATATGTCGGATTTCGGGTTCCGGCAGACACTTAAGGTTCGAACTCTGGGGTGCGCGCGGAGATTGTGCCCTCTACCTCTCCGTCTCGCAAAGATCTAAACTACTAAAAGAACAACACAAGAGACACCAAATTTATACTGGTTCGGGCCACCGATGCGGTGTAATACCCTACTCCAGTGTGGTGTGGTAGATTGCCTCTTGGGCTGGTGATGATGAACACTACAAGGTAGAACAGCCTCGCGAGGGTCTGTTCTTGGCCTGTGGGATGAACTGCTAGGAGTAGTTCAATCGCCCTTCTCTCTCTTTCTCTCTGATCCCCTTTGCTAGATTGATCGATCCTCTCTCCCTGGGGGTGGCTAGTCCTATTTATAGGCAAAGGCCCTGGGCCTCTTCCCAAATATTGAGCGGGAAGGGCGCCAACAATTGGCCAGTTCGAAGGGGAACATCTAGTACACTTATCCTGACTAAAGTTGGTCCTCGCCTGCCAAAGGCCCTGCGGTGACGTCGTTCTTGGCTCCACGATGACCTCCTTCCCACTGTTGGACTAGTCTTGGTCTCGTTGCACCGAAATGGATGCCTTTGCTTGATCCTCTCGCCTGCGCTTGCCCCCTTTGCACCAAAGAGGAAAGGGAGACACTGCGCTGGCTGGCGCCCGCCTGGCATCCTTGGTCGTCATGGCTTGCGTCATGGGCACCTCATGAGGTACCCCGCCTTGATCTCTCCGCCTCCTTGTGAGCCAGCCTGATGAGGCCATGCCTGAGGAAGCGCCGTGTCGTCCGTCCCGCGAGGCTTGGCCCCTCGCGAGGGTCTTGGGTCTTGTGTTGATGAAGATGGGCCGTGCTGGGCCCCCCTTCGAGCCACGCCGCAGGCCGCAGGCAGGCAAGTCTGGGGACCCCCGTTCCCAGAACGCCAACAGTAGCCCCCGGGCCCAAGGCGCGCATGGACTTGGCCGTGCTGAGAGGCGAAAGGGCAAGGGCGAAGCGCCGCGGGCCCTAACAGCCTGCGGCCTCGGGCGCTGCGTGGCGATTGATTGGACGTGGGCGGCACTGTTCCCCTACGCTCCCTTATTTTGCGCCCTGCTAGGCGGACTCGCAGTCGTACACAGCCGCTTCCCTTCCTGTTGCTCGACCGTCCCCTATTCTTCCTCCCTTCGAACTCCGACTCTTGTCTCCAATCCCATCTCACATCTTCCCCCTCCTTTCCATTGCCATGGCTCCGACGAAGAAGGAGAAAGGGAAGAAACCCATGCCTCTATCTTGCTCGCTGCCGTTGGTGGCCCCTGCCGTCGGCCGGTCGATCATACTCAATCGAGAGTGCCTGGATAAGCTCAGCCCGGCTCCGGCCACCATCTTCAACGAGTGTGGGAGGACGACGGCCTGGTCTACGTCTCACTTCCCCACTGACAGGATAATCACTGAGGTTCATTATTTTGCCGACGCCTTGTGGGCTGGTCTGGTTCCCCCCTTTTCCGATTTCTTCAAGGCCGTCCTCTCTCATTACCAGATCCATATGATGCATCTGGGTCCTGAATCCATCACCCTTCTTTCGGTCTTTTCTTTTGTTTGCGAGGCGATGATGGGCATCCCTCCTTCCGTTGCCTTGCTGCGCCACTTCTTCTCTTTGCGCCTTGCTGACCCCACTCAATGCTCAGCGTGTGTGAGCTTCGTCGCCGCGCCTGAGACTGCGGCCTCAGGGATCGACTTCAAGCTTCCTTCGCCTTCAGCTGGGTTCCGCGAGCGGTGGTTGTACGTTGATGTCGGGGTGCCCAGCCCCCTGCTGGCGAAGCCAACTTCGCCTGCTATACCCAATTCAGGCTGGGGCCAGGAGACGCTCTTGAGCCCCCGGCTCGCCTTCATCTGGCGCCGCTTCACGTTCTTGAGATCGCTCGGCGTAACGGCGCCCAAGGTGGTGAAGGAGTTCCTGTTACGCCGCATTGCCCCTCTCCAACGCCACTCTCGCCGAATGTGGGCCTTCAGCGGGCATGATGATCGCATGAGGCTCCAGGAAGAAGATCTGACGCCTGGGGCGCTAAGGACAGTGCTCTTGGTCTTGACTGGTGACCCCAACCCGGGCAGCATCCAGCGGGGAGGGGCCCTGCTGTACCTCTACCAGAATAGGGACGACTTCGTGAAGCAGATGCCCTCCTTTGATGAATGGGGGCTGCACCCCGCTGGCTTCCAAGGGCCTCGCGAGAACCCTGTGGTGGTGACCGCCCTTCCGGTCGGTCAAGGCGAATCCTCCTCGAGTGGCGGAGCAGGGAGGCGTGAGATGGCGGGGCCGAGAAGGCTCTCGATGAGGAGACTGCGCCTGGCGATGCCCTCGAGGGAGCAGCTCCTGAGGCCCGTGCTGCTGAGGCTGTGGGTGGCAAGCAGCTGCTCCCAGCGCCTGGGGCCGAGGCTCCTAAGGCCCCGGCCGCGTCTTCTGGCGAGGTGATTGGCAGCACGCGTTAGGCAGACGCCCCTGACGCGGATAGCTTCGTTGCTCCGTCTTCGTCGCAGGTTGATCCTTGCGCTCTTCTCTTGGGCCGCTTCCATGTGGACTTTGAGGCCCTCCGGAGGAAAAGGGAGGCCCTGGGTGATGACTTCTCTTGTCGCTTGCTGAAGCGCCGGAAATACTTCGCTACTGACGAGTAAGCCTTCTCCTTTCCTGGCTCCTGATCCCCTTGCTGCGTCTACTGATCCTTACTCCGCAGGCCTCTTCCAGCCGAGCTCGTGGGAGTCGCTGAGGCGCCGCCTCCTTTGGCTTCGCCTCCCCCGCCGTCCCCAAGTGCTCCGCGCAGCACTGCTCTCGTGGTGAGGGTGAATGAAGGGGTGGACCGTCCCGAGGCGCACCGCAGCCCTTCTCTTCCTGTGATCTTCCTTTGCGGGCCCTCTGTTGGCATAGCCGGCATGCCGTGGGCTTCTCATCTGGTCGCGGGCTGCGACTGGCTGAGGCGCCCCCTGTGCCCTTCTTCTGGAGACGGGCTGGCCCCAGGCCGGGCTTCTGGTATGGCATGCCCAGCCGTCGTGAGGGTGCCAGTCCCCAGCCCCCTGCCCGGTGGAGGGGCGATGGTTTGTGGCCCACGGCGCTCGCTTGGGGCAGATGATGGTGTGGAAGACGTGCTCGGGCACGCTCGGGAGCGTCGTGCTCGCCGCCAAGAGTTCCTTCGAAGGGCGACTGACGTGGTGGACCTGCTTGGGGAGGAGCGCGCTGGTGAAGACGCATGCCTGGAGGCCGAGGGCCTGCGCCTGGCCGCAGGGAGGCGCGAGCTGGAGGCCGCCATCGCCCTCGCGCGTCACCAGCACGACCTTGAGGACGTAGAAGCGAAGGCGTCGCTGGAGGCCTCCCGGGTGGCCCGATCCCAGGCCGCTGAGGAGGCCCTGGGAGCTGACCGACGGCGAGAAGCAGCGGAGGAGCGGGCTCGGGAGCTCCTGGCCCAATGCCACTCATTGGAGGAGCAAGTGGAACTGCGCGAGGCGGCCCTTGCATCGATGAAGGTGGCCTCTGGCGACCCAGCTGAGCTCCAGAAGCGTGAGGAAGCGTTGACGCTGGAAGCTGCCGAACGCACCTGCGAGTACGAGCGGCTGGAGACGAGGGAGCGCCTGGTGACGCAGGCGGAAGATGAAGTCTCCGCATGGGAAGCACGTGTCCTGGAGGAGGTTGGTCGTCGGGTGGCGATGGCACGCCAAGGCCTTGAGCGCGAGCTCGAGGGGAAGATGGAGTTGATCCGGGTCAAGGCCGAGGGAAGAACCGCAGCCCTGAGGGCCCAACGGGATGAGGCAACGCGGCGGGCCGACGCTTCCTGGGCCGCCCTTGAGGCAGTGCAGAAGGAGTCGGCTGCCCTCCAGGCCGAGGTGCTCCGTCTTCGTCAGCGGGTGGAAGAGGCTGAGGCCGTCGAACGTCAGAACACCGATGAGATACACCAGCGGCAGGTCCTGGAGCACGTGCATGGCCCCATGCTGGCTATGCTCAGGGAGAGGGCTAACGCAGCCTTGGGCAACATCTGCGAGGCGGCTATCGGCGAGCCGCACACGATCAACTATGCCGGCAACCTGCAGTTCTTCACCGCTGTGGTGACGCAGCTGGAGGCGCGGTCGGTCAGGGCCGACAGGTTGGTGGAGGAGAGGAGCCGCGCCCTACTCGAGCGTGCCTTCTCTCGTGTCTTCAGCCATCTCCGGAACATGGATCCCCACTTCGACTTCGACGCCGCCATTGCCCCAGTCCCCCAGGCCGTCCGAGGCGACCTGGTGCACTGGGTGGAAGACAATGTGGACGCTCTTGTCAGGGCCTTCACTTCGGATGACGATGATGTGATCGTGGCTGCCGACGAGGGCGGTGTGGTGGACGGACCTGATGCCGCTGGCGGCGATGCATGTAGCGATGGCGAGTTCAGCGATGCCAGCGGCGGCTCGGGAGGTGCTCCTGAGGATGCATTGGGGGATTTGTCCGAGTGAGTATGTATCACTCGTGTCTTTTTACCGTGCACGAGTAGAACTCAGGTGTTTGGCCTGATGGCTATGAGAGCATTTTGGGGAGGGGAAGCCCCTCATGTAAAACCTGTATGCATCGTATTAGTAGCTATTATATTGCGCGAGCACCCGCGCTTGGTGGCTGGCTGGTTTACCTTTGTTTCGCGCAGGCCACGAGGCAGCTCGTGGGAGGACGTGGTGTCCTGAGTGTTCTCTAGTTGAAACTGTAGGACGCGCAAGTGTCGCCGGCGAGGGGCTTCACAGGCGCTGGCCTTCTTCACAGGCTCCGGGCCTTTTCCCGCATGTGATGGCTTCACAGGCATTTGCCTTCTTCACAGGCTCCGGGCCTTTTCCCGCATGTGATGGCTTCACAGACATTTGCCTTCTTCACAGGCTCTGGGCCTTTTCCTAAACGCGATGGCTTCATAGGCATTTGCCTTCTTCACAGGCTCTGGGCCTTTTCCTAAACGCGGTGGCCTCACAGGCATTTGCCTTCTTCACAGGCTCTGGGCCTTTTCCTAAACGCGATAGCTTCACAGGCATTCGCCTTCTTCACAGGCTCTGGGCCATTTCCTAAACGCGATAGCTTCATAGGCATTCGCCTTCTTCACAGGCTCTGGGCCTTTTCCTAAACGCGATAGCTTCACAGGCATTCGCCTCTTCACGGGCTCTGGGCCTTTTCCTAAAAGGGCATCCTCCGCAGGCACCGAAACATCCTCCCGAGAAGGAGCAACAGCGGCAGGCTGGGTTGCGCGCGAGCTAGGCCTGGCCCGGCTCGCGAGGGGCTCGCGAGGGGAGGCAGCTGTGGTGGAGCGATAACCAGAACGCGAGAAATGGCTCGAACGAGACTAAGCACCCCTTCCCCGAACACACGCAAATCTCAAATTAGAATCCAACTTAAATCCAGAAGGGGAAAAGTTACAACCAAAGAAGAAGTCAATGAAAACAGGCAAAAGCCCGCGTCCGACACCTAATCTAGTCTTGGACGTCTTCTCACCAGCGCGGAGCTAAGTGTTGTCCACTGGGCGTGGGAGGGAGCCCCAGGGCCTGAGGCCGGCACCCCTGAGACTCCAGGGTGTGTACAGCCCCACTCATTATTACGTGAGAGTGTCACGGGGCGGCGAGCTTCACAGGCACTGGGCCTTCTTCACAGGTACCGGCCTTGCTTCATATCGCCAGACGAGGGCCCCGCCTTGCGCCACACTCTAGTGCCACCAACGACGACCGAAAACCAGGACGCCGCCGGTGGGGTAGAGCAGTCGCCAGCGGTTCCCTCGATGACCACGGGTCCTCCGCCAGGGGAAGGCCCTTAGGCGCCTCCCCAGCAGAGGGCCTACCTCCTGAGAACGCCTTGCTCCGAACGCCACGGTGGTGATGTGGGATCCCTGCCCCTCTCCTGCAGCCCCCTGTGCCCTCCTCCCGAGGGGTAGGAGACTGTGGGAGCGGGTCAGATGCTCGCTGCGGCGACCTGCACCTCCTGCGATCCATGATTAGCGTACGCCTGCTCCTGAGGAATTAGTGGTACCCGATAATTGTCGCCTCCAGCGTGGCCGGCGGAGCCGTCCTGGGGCTCCTGGAAGAGCTCAGCTTCTGGTGTCTCGTCTCCCCAGCTTGGGCTGAGAAGCGAGCCTTGTTCGCCCTCGTGAGAGTGCCCTTGGTCCATCATGTGGGGCACGTATTCTTCTGGCGCCGCTACCCCGAAGGCTGTGCTGTAGTGCTCCATGTGCCATGCGGCGCTGCTTATCGTGCCCACCGCGGGGTGGTAGCGCGGCTGCCCGCTGGCGTCGTGGGCTGCGCCGAGCCCCTCTCCCTCACGCGCCGGGGGCGGGGGTAGCGCCACTGCCAGTCCGGCGCCGACGGATTCGCTGGTGTTAGGGTAGCCCTGAGGCCCGTGGGAGCGTGCGGGGCCCCCGCGCGTGCCGCCCTGGGCTTGAGACGGAAGCTGGATGCAGAAGGGGTGAGCCCCCGAGGCGGCAAAGCCCAGGAGTTCGGCGACCCACTCCAGCAGCACGTCGCGGCCGCCTTCCAGCAGCCTACTCTACAGCAGCTCTCGGGCCACCGTGAGCGCGGCCCTCGAGTTCGCTTGCTCCCGGCGGGTGTAAGGTGTCGTGGTCGCGGCGTGATTGGAGGCCCTTGCCGCCGACCGCGCTTGCCTTGGTGTGAGGGTTGTTGAAGCCTGTCCGCGCCGCCCGCGGCCCGCAGCGCCTTGCGGACCGCGAGCTGCCTGGGGCGCGGGGTCGCCTGAGGCGGGCGGCTCCGTGCGGGCGGGCCACGCCGCCCATGGATCTTGGTTGCCCGCCTGGTCGCCGGACATGGTGATGACGATGCGACGGGACGCGGAGCGGTAGAAAGGTGGATTCCGGCGCACCCCTACCTGGCGCGCCAAATGTCGGATTTCGGGTTCCGGCAGACCCTTAAGGTTTGAACTCTGGGGTGCCCGCGGAGATTGTGCCCTCTACCTCTCCGTCTCGCAAAGATCTAAACTACTAAAAGAACAACACAAGAGACACAGAGTTTATACTGGTTCGGGCCACCGATGCGGTGTAATACCCTACTCTAGTGTGGTGTGGTGGATTGCCTCTTGGGCTGGTGATGATGAACACTACAAGGTAGAACAGCCTCGCGAGGGTCTGTTCTTGGCCTGGGGGATGAACTGCTAGGAGGAGTTCAATCGCCCTTCTCTCTCTTTCTCTCTGATCCCCTTTGCTAGATTGCTCGATCCTCTCTCCCTAGGGGTGGCTAGTCCTATTTATAGGCAAAGGCCCTGGGCCTCTTCCCAAATATTGAGCGGGAAGGGCGCCAACAATTGGCCAATTCGAAGGGGAACATCTAGTACACTTATCCTGACTAAAGTTGGTCCTCGCCTACCAAAGGCCCTGTGGTGACGCCGTTCTGGGCTCCACGATGACCTCCTACCCACCGTTGGACTAGTCTTGGTCTCGTTGCACCGAAATGGATGCCTTTGCTTGATCCTCTCGCCTGTGCTTGCCCCCTTTGCACCGAAGAGGAAAGGGAGACACTGCGCGGGCTGGCGCCCACCTGGCATCCTTGGTCGTCATGGCTTGCGTCATGGGCACCTCGCGAGGTACCCCGCCTTGATCTCTCCGCCTCCTCGTGAGCCAGCCTGATGAGGCCGTGCGTGAGGAAGCGCCATGTCGTCCGTCCCGTGAGGCTTGGCCCCTCGCGAGGGTCTTGGGTCTTGTGTTGATGAAGATGGGCCGTGCTGGGCCCCCCTTCGAGCCACACCGCAGGCCGCAGGCAGGCAAGTCTGGGGACCCCCGTTCCCAGAACGCCGACAGTATATGAAAGCTCAACAAAAGAAACTAAGTGGGTGTGCATCCAACTCGCTTGCTCACGAAGACCTAGGGCATTTTGAGGAAGCCCATCATTGGAATATACAAGCCAAGTTCTATAATGAAAAATTCCCACTAGTATATGAAAGTGATAACATAGGATACTCTCTATCATGAAGATCATGGTGCTACTTTGAAGCACAAGTGTGGTAAAGGATAGTAGCATTGCCCCTTCTCTCTTTTTCTCTCATTTTTTTATTTTTTATTTGGGCCCCTTTTTTTCATGGCCTCTTTTTTTCGTCCGGAGTCTCATCCCGACTTGTGGGGGAATCATAGTATCCATCATCCTTTCCTCACTTGGGACAATGCTCTAAAAATGATTATCATCACATTTTTATTTTTCTTACAACTGAACAATTACAACTCGATACTTAGAACAAAATATGACTCTATATGAATGCCTCCGGCGGTGTACCGGGATGTGCAATGACTCATGAGTGACATGTATGAAAGAATTATGAATGGTTGCTTTGCCACAAATACGATGTCAAATACATGATCATGCAAAGCAATATGATGATGCGTGTCATAATAAACGGAACGGTGGAAAGTTGCATGGCAATATATCTCGGAATGTCTATGGACATGCCATGATAGGTAGGTATGGTGGTTGTTTTGAGGAAGGTATAGGGTGGGTGTATGATACCGGTGAAAAGTGCATGGTATTAGAGAGGCTAGCAAAGGTGGAAGGAAGAAAAGTGTGTATAATCCATGGACTCAACATTATCATGAAGAACTCATATACTTATTGCAAAAATCTACAAGTTATCAAAGCAAAGTATTAAGCGCATGCTCCTAGGGGGATAGATTGGTAGGAAAGGACCATCGCTCGTCCCCGACCGCCACTCATAAGGAAGACAATCAATAAATAAATCATGCTCCGACTTCATCACATAACGGTTCACCATACGTGCATGCTATGGGAATCACAAACTTTATCACAAGTATTTCTTAAATTCACAACTACTCATCTAGCATGACTCTAATATCACCATCTTCATATCTCAAAAAAATTATCAAACATCAAACGTTTCTTAGTATTCAACGCACTCAAAAGAAAGCTTTACAAATCTTGAATACCAAGCATATTGAATTTTTAGGAAAATTACCATGCTATTTAAGACTTCCAAAATAATCTAAGTGAAGCATGAGAGTTCATCTATAAATCCAGCGCCGTGCTCTAAAAGATATAATTGAAGCATTAGAGCAAACAACAAACTACTTCAGAAGATATAAGTGAAGATCAATGGGTAGTCGAATAATTATGTAACTATGTGAAGACTCTCCCATTTAATAATTTCAGAAGTTATCTACTACACAACCTTCTTCTTGTAGACGTTGTTGGGCCTCCAAGTGCAGAGGTTTGTAGGATAGTAGCAAATTTCCCTCAAGTGTATGACCTAAGGTTTATCAATCCGTGGGAGGCGTAGGGTGAAGATGGTCTCTCTCAAACAACCCTGCAACCAAATAGAAAAGAGTCTCTTGTGTCCCCAACACACCCAATACAATATTAAATTGTATAGGTGCACTAGTTCGGCGAAGAGATGGTGATACAAGTGCAATATGGATGGTAGATATAGGTTTTTGTAATCTGAAAATATAAAAACAACAAGGTAACAAGTGGCAAAAGTGAGCGTAAACGGTATTGCAATGCTAGGAAACAAGGCCTAGGGTTCATACTTTCACTAGTGCAAGTTCTCTCAACAATAACAACATAATTGGATCATATAACTATCCCTCAACATGCAACAAAGAGTCACTCCAAAGTCACTAATAGCAGAGAACAGACGAAGAGATTATGGTAGGGAACGAAACCACCTCAAAGTTATTCTTTCCAATCAATCCATTGGGCTATTCCTATAAGTGTCACAAACAGCCCTAGAGTTCGTACTAGAATAACACCTTAAGACACAAATCAACCAAAACCCTAATGTCACCTAGATACTCCAATGTCACCTCAAGTATCCGTGGGTATGATTATACGATATGCATCACACAAACTCAGATTCATACATTCAACCAACACAAAGTACTTCAAAGAGTGCCCAAAAATTTCTACCGGAGAATCAAGACGAAAACGTGTGCCAACCCCTATGCATAGGTTCATGGGCGGAACCCGCAAGTTGATCACCAAAACATACATCAAGTGAATCACGTGATATCCCATTGTCACCACAGATACGCACGGCAAGTCATACATCAAGTGTTCTGAAGTCATTAAAGACTCAATCCGATAAGAATACTTCAAAGGGAAAACTCAATCCATTACAAGAGAGTAGAGGGGGAGAAGAAACATAAGATCCAACTATAATAGCAAAGCTCGCGATACATGAAGATCGTGCCAAATCAAGAGCACGAGAGAGAGAGAGATCAAACACATAGCTACTGGTACATACCCTCAGCCCCGAGGGTGAACTACTCCCTCCTCGTCATGGAGAGCGCCGGGATGATGAAGATGGCCGCCGGTGAGGGTTCCCCCCTCCAGCAGGGTGCCGAAACAGGGTCCGGATTGGTTTTTGGTGGCTACAGAGGCTTGTGGCGGCGGAACACCCGATCTATTCTGTTCTTCGGAAGTTTTAGGATACGTGGGTATATAAGGGTGAAAGGAGTACGCAGGTGGAGCTTCGGGGGGACCACGAGGCAGGGGGCGCACCCTAGGGGGGAGCCCCCCACCCTCGTGGTCACCTTCCTTCTTTCTTGACGTGCACTCCAAGCTTTTCTGGTAGCTTTCCTTCCAAAAATAACTTCTCGAGTTGATTTCGTTCCGTTTCGACTTCGTTTGATAATCCTTTTCTTCGAAACACTGAAATAGGCAAAAAAACATCAATTCTGGGTTTGGCCTCCGGTTAATAGGTTAATCCCAAAATAATATAAAAGTGGATAATAAAGCCCAATATTGTCCAAAACAGCAGATAATATAGCATGGAGAAATCAAAAATTATAGATACGTTGGAGTCGTATAACTGGGTCATGTATTTCGATGGCGCATTCGCACACTAGGGCGCGGGGGCTGGAGGAGTGCTCATCTCGCCCACTCGGGACAAGCTCTATTATGCCATGCAACTCTGTTTTCAGCATGGCGAGAAGGTCTCCAACAACATCGCAGAATACGAAGGCCTCATAGCAGGCCTGAAGGCTGCGGAGGCTCTAGGGGTGAAGCGCCTCACCGTCAAATGCGACTCGCAGCTCCTCGTCAGCTTCTCCAACAAGGTGTACGAGCCGAAGGACAAGCACATGGAGGCCTACCTCGCGGAGGTGCGCAAGATAGAAAAGCAGTTCTCGGGTCTGGAGCTGCAGCACGTGCCCCGGGGCACCAACAAGGAAGCCGACGACATCTCCAGGAGAGCATCCAAGCGGCAACCGCAAGAGCCCGGCATCTTCGAAGAGCGGCTCTTCAAGCCATCAGCTACACCACCTATTTCAAGCACGACTCAGCCTCGGGAGGAGCTCCCACAGCCCCCGGCCACGGGAGCCCGAGCCTGTGGCCCGACCTCAGGAGCTCGGCTACTCTTGGCGCTCGAGCCCCAGGAGGAGTGCTCGACCAAGGAATTCAAAGAGTACCTGATGCATGGGACGCTGTCGGAGAAGGAAGAGGATGCGGAGCGCGTGGCCCGGCAAGCCACGACATACTGTATCCAAGATGGTGAGTGATACAGGAAACGACCGAACGATGTCACGTTGCGCTTCATCTCGAGCGATCAAGGAAGGGAGTTGCTGATTGACATACACGACGGGGACTGCGGGCATCACTCGTCGTCACGGACCCTTGTCGGCAAGGTGTTCCGCAGTGGATTCTATTGGCCTACAACGCTCAACGACGCAGCCGAGCTTGTGAAGTCCTGCGAAGCTTGCCAATTCCATTCCAAGCAAATCCATCAGCCTGCTCAGGGCCTCCAAACCATCCCTCTCACATGGCCGATCGCAGTCTGGGGGCTGGACATCTTAGGCCTGTTCCCACGGGCGCCAGGGGGCTATCGCTATCTCTACGTCGCCATCGACAAGTTCACCAAGTGGGTGGAAGTGGAAGCCGTCCGTACCATCCCGGCCGGCTCTACTGCCAAGTTCATCAAGGGCCTCGTGAGCCGCTTTGGGGTCCCCAACCGCATCATCACAGATAACGGCTCGCAGTTTACTAGTAGCCTCTTCAAAACCTACTGTGCTAACCTTGGAACACAGATCTGCTATGCTTCGGTGGCCCACCCCAGGAGCAATGGTCAGGCTGAGCACGCCAACGCTAAGGTCCTGAGGGGCCTCAAGACCAGGACCTTCAAGAAGAAGCTAGAGGCCTGCGGCAGGGGCTGGCACGACGAGCTCCAGTCCGTGATGTGGTCCATCCGCACCACCGCTACCAAGCCAACGGGCGAGACTCCATTCTTCCTCGTCTATGGAGCCGAAGCAGTCCTTCCTCACGAGGTCAAGCATCGCTCCGCGCGGGTTCTACCGTTCGACGAAACGCAGCAGGACGCCATGCAAAAGATGGGTCTCGTGCTGGGGGGAGGAACTTCGTCGCGAAGCTGCATTAAGGGCGGCAAGGTACCAGCAAGCGCTGCGGCGTTACCACTACCGCAACATTCGCTCCAGGATGCTCGAGACGGGTGACCTGGTCCTTAGGTGGGTCCTCTCTAGGGAAGGGTTGCACAAGCTTTCACCCATGTGGGAGGGCCCGTTCAGGGTCGTCCACATCTCCAGGCCTGGCATCGTGCGCCTGGAGATGCAAGAAGGGACACCTATCCAAAACGCCTGGAACATCCAGCACCTCTGGAAGTTCGACCCATGAAGCAAGGCCCAGAGCCTGTGAAGAAGGCTCAGTGCCTGTGAAGAATCGCTGCCCGTGACACTCTCACGTAATAATGAGTTGGGGTTGTACACGCCCCGGAGTCTCAGGAGCGCCGGCCTCATGCCCTGGGGCTCCGTCCCACGCCTAGTGGACAGCACTTAGCTCCGCGCTGGTGAAAAGACTTGAAGACTAGATTAGGCGCCGGACGCGGCTTTTCATTTGTTTTCCGTAGTTGGCTTGCTTTTTCCTTAATCGAAGTTGCTCTTGGTGTTCGTTGCTGATTTGATTCCCTAGCCTTTTACCACATTTTTCGGCTCTGGTTTGCTCATGTTCTCTCTCTCTCGCATACCTCGCAAGTGGGCTAGGTACGTGCCCTCGCAAGCATTTTTCTTCTCTCTGCCTTCTCGCGAGCCACCCTCGTTCGAGCCTAAAAGCTAGCACATCTCTCCAAATCCGTGCCCCTCGGGTACCGCGATACAAAGTGCCAAGTCAAGGCTTGGGTGGACGGCAAATCCTCTAGCGCACCCCCTAACAAATTTTTTGTGGTTTCTGAGCAAACGCAGACACCTCGTGAAGGAAAGGGCATCCCAACGCACCAGGTTAAGTTATCTTTGCGCAAAATGACAACATGGCATGGGAATAACACGCACGTTGTGTTAACCAAAGAACCACAGTTCGATACAAGCCCCTCTAGGCCCATACTGGTTTCATTTTCTGATGCAGGAAAAATGGAAAAAGCTAAACAAAGCGGCGTTGCAGCAATCCGCGGAGGCAGGCCCTTAGCGACGCCCCGAGCCTAGCCAGACCCCTCCTCGCGCTTCACGGAGGCGCGGTGACGAGATGACCCGCTGGCTCCTTCGAAGCAGGCGTGGTGGCGCGGCGGCTGGTCGTAGCCACTGCTGCTGGAGCTGTCACCGGAGGAAGAGCCCCCGTAGCTGGAAGAGACGCGGTCGCTGCCGAGGGCAGGCTCGCCCTCATCCTCGTCGCGACTGTCACCAAGGCCGAGCACCTCCTCACCATCGTTCGTCTCGGGGCAGCACTCGGCGCGGCAACCATCTTCCCCGAACACCCTCACATAGAGGGTCGATCCACCGTCATACTTGAAGTGGAGCGTGCACCGCCTGCCAAGCCCGCGCGCACGGGTGAACGTCTACCAGCCGCGGGCCAGGGCTATGTTGCCCACGGCGGAAGTCTCGACCGTGACCCAGGAGGCCTTGGTGCAGGAACCATCTGCCTGCAACTAGAGCCTGCTGGACCAGGGGCCGGCAGTTCATCGACAACGAAGCGCGGAAGCTGGAGCCAGTTGCCGGCCGGGTTCTTCGATCAGACGACGAACTCCGGCGACACCTTCGCTGAATGGAAGGGTGGGCGGGGAGGCCGCGCCACCATTGCACGCCTCCCCTCGTCAGCTGGACCGCCATGGTTGGGACGGTCCCCTCCACGTGCTGCGGCGCCGCCTCGACGGTGGGCCACGGCGGGGGTCGAGGCATGCTTGCGCAGACAGCCGCGACCGCGCTTGGGCGCCAGGGAAGCATGGCCCTCACGAGGGGCCTTCCCCTTCTCGGCGGCAGAGAACTTCCTTCGTGGCGCCATCGGAGGCATTGCGAGCAATGAAGCAAATAAGAAGCAAGCAAGCGAGGAAGATATGGGCGACGGGGGCTCCGCGTCCCCTCCCCATTTATAGCAAGAGAAGGCCAACCGGCGCCTCCCACGATCACAGGTAATGATGGTTTTCCTTGCATGTCGCAGGGACTTGTCAAGTCGTGCAGTCGCCGAGGCATCGTGGGGAAGCGGAGACGCCCAGGTCCAATCAACCGCCACGCGTTAACCGAGGCCACAGCTTTTGGGGCCCGCGAAGCCAAGCCCGACCGCACCTTGGGCCTGGGGGCTACTGTCGGCGTTCTGGGAACGGGGGTCCCCAGACTTGCCTTCCTGCGGCCCACAGCGTGGCTAAGCTGGCAGGCCGTAGGGCCCATCTTCATCAACAAGGCATCCAAGCCTCGCGAGGCGGACGACGCAAGACCTCCTCTAGAGTGGCCTAGCTAGGCAGGCTCACGAGGAGCGGAGATATCAAGGTGGGGCAAACCTCATGAGGCTCTCGTGACGTGAGCCATGACGGACGACACCAGGCGGGCGCCAGCATGGCAGCATCCTTATTTCCTCTTAGGTGCTAAGGAAGCCAGCGCAGGCGAAGAGTACCGAGGCATCAGGCAAAGGTTGCTATATTGGTGCAACAATACCAAGACTAGGAGGACGGCAAGGCGGAGGTCATCGTGGAGTCGAAGGCAGCGTCACCACTAGAGCTTTTCGCAGGCGAAGACCACTTTTGTCAGGATAGCATGTACTAGCTGTTCCCCTTCAAATTTGCCCACCGTTGTTGGCTCCCTTCCCGCTCGATATTTGGGAAGAGGACCACGGCCTATATAAGTAGAGCTAGCCACCATAGTAGAGGCATCTCATCTTATCTTGATCCAACCCGATCAAGAGCCTACTCACAAGAACACCTCAACCTCAGGAGGCTGTTCTTCCCTTGTACTGTTCATCATCAGCCCTAGAGGCAATCCACCACCACCACACTAGAGTATGGTATTACAACACAATGGTGGCATGAACCAGTATAAACCTCGTGTCTTTCTTTGTTGCGAGTTCGTCGAGTTCGTCTGCGAGATCTTAGTGAGCTAGGGCGTAGATCGGTAGGAGGGAAAGACATCGCGCGCACCCAGTGTGCCAACCTTAAGGGCTTGCCAGAACCCCACATCCGACAGCGCCCGCCTGGTGTCGATCGTCATGCCTCGCGTCACGAGAGCCTTCTGAGGTTTTGCCCCGCTGTCGGTGTCAAAACCCGCGGATCTCGGGTAGGGGGTCCTGAACTGTGAGTCTAGGCGGATGGTAACAGGAGACAAGGGACACAAAGTTTTACCCAGGTTCGGGCCCTCTTGATGGAGGTAAAACCCTACGTCCTGCTTGATTAATATTGATGATATGGGTAGTATAAGAGTAGATCTACCACGAGATCAAGGAGGCTAAACCCTAGAACCTAGCCTATGGTATGGTTGTTGAATATTTTGTCGTCCTACAGACTAAAACCCTCCTGTTTATATAGACACCGGAGAGGGTTAGGGTTACACAGAGTCGGTTACAATGGTAGGAGATCTACATATCCGCATCGCCAAGCTTGCCTTCCACGCCAAGGAAAGTCCCTTCCGGACACGGGACGAAGTCTTCAATCTTGTATCTTCATAATCCAGGAGTCCGGCTGGAGGTATAGTCCGGCTATCCGGACACCCCCTAATCCAGGACTCCCTCAGTAGCCCCTGAACCAGGCTTCAATGACGACGAGTCCGGCGCGCAGATTGTCTTCGGGATTGCAAGGCGGGTTCTTCCACCAAGTACTTCATAAAAGATTGTTAACACTAAGGATAGTGTCCGGCTCTGCAAAATAAGTTTCCACATATTGCCATTGAGAGAATAATATTTACACAAATCTAATCTGCTGACGTATTCCGTAGCGTGACACCACACTACGGCCAAGCCTCTATCCGAATCGTTTTCACTTCCCCACCTCAGCACATTTCGCGAGGCGGTTTCCTTGGCACGTCTTGTCAAAGCAGAGATTGTGTCCCCTTTATTTACGGGATTCTCATTAATACGGACGTGGGTAACCCAATCGTGCCCGTTAGCACGTTTTCTCGATTAAAGGCGAGTCCCAAACGGTTACGGGGAGGGCCCTTGGTATTCAATCCTCTTATAAAGAGACCAAGGCCTTACCCCTTTCTTTCGATCTCAAACGAGTTCGCCCATCGCCTCGAGTTCCAACACCCTAGGCTCTAGATTTCAGGCGCTTTAGACCTTCAACAATGTCCGGTTCCGACCATCAAGGCCGATGGATGCCCTCCTCCGTCATGGAGGAGGACATGCTAAAGTTGAGAGAGGCCAAGTTCTTGACTGGCGAAATTTCGCATAGGCTGCCTGCTCTAGGGCAGGTTATTCACAGTCCCTAGCCCGGTGAGAGCGTGGTGTTCGTGTCTCACTTCCTTCGGGGGTTAGGCTTCCCCATGGATCCCTTTGTGAGGGGGCTGATGTTCTATTATGGGCTGGAATTTCACGACTTAGCTCCGGAATCCATCCTCCATGTTTCCTCATTCATCTTCGTGTGCAAAGCATTCCTCCGCGTTACTCCTCACTTCGGATTATCGCTCAAGACCTTTAAGGTAGGGCCAAAGATGATTGAGGGACGGCACGCAGAGTGCGGAGGCGCTGTTATAAGCAAGAAGGTTGATGCTCCATGGCCCGAGGGCCCTTTTCAAGAGGAGCTCGGCTTGTGGCAACGAGAGTGGTTCTACATCACCGCTCCCAGGGGCACCAAGTGGGTGGCGCCACTTGCCTTTCGCTCGGGTCCCCCAAAGCAGCTAGGGTCGTGGGTCAGTAAAGACCTAGATTGGGGGCCACCCCAAGACGTGTCTTTGTTGCGGGGCCGCATCTGTGATCTCTTAGAAAGATGTCTCAGCTTGGTCAAAGTGACGCAAGTCATGCTGATCCGCCGAACACCGCCCGACAAAGTCGCTCCCTTCGTTTGTGGGAGTTTAATCCGGAGGGACCACGAGCTCTCAACATTTTATGGGCGCAACGCCCGCAGAGATGTATAAACTGTTCTTCGGATCACAAGCAATGTGTCCGAATTTGACCGAGGACGCAGGTCTGAGTTGCAATCGCTCGGATACTCAAGTAAGTAGCCTTGTGCCTGGACTCGTTATCCGTATATTTGTCATAAACTTGCCCCTAAAAGAGCCGTCCTTTTGAACAGGAGTGGATAGCGAAAGCAAAGCTGATCAGGTGTCTGGCTCCCCTCCCCGAGACCAGGCCGGATCCCGTGCTAGTCAGGATGCTAAAGATTGTGCCTTTGGGGGAAAGTGAGGGAGGGGACAAGGAAACTACGGCCTCCTCGAAGGAGGCTGTTCGGAAGGGAGGAACTGAAAATTCCTCTCCTCAGGGGAAGAAGAGGAATGCCTCTGAAAACCCGAAGACTATGGCCTCAAAGCGGGGGGAAATCCTTGTCAGAGGGTCCTACGTCGGGGGATACCTCAGCCCTTCTCAGCAGAGCTCGTCTTCGGGGGACCTTCTTCCGGAGATGATGGAGAGCGGGATGCCTCCCCCTGCCGTACCACCTAGCGAGGAGGGCGACCCTGAGGTGTCGTCGCAGAGGGCTTCTCCGAATACGGCAGGGGCGGAAGGTAGCTATATGGCCCCCCAAGGTTCTTCGTGTCCGGCCTTCGAAGGAGGCCATAGAACGAATCCGGCACCGTCCGGTGCTTGGTCAAAGGAGCTGAAGAATCTGCTAGGGCGAGCTTCTATCTCAGAGGAGCACCATGCGTTGATGGGCATGGTGATTGAAAGGATTTCGTCCGCGGAAAGCGGATTGCACGAGGCTGTCAGAAGTTTACTGACAGGTTTTGAGGTACGTGAAATAATGTACATTTTCTGAAAGTTGCGCATAAATAAGATGCGCCCTGTGTAGATAGTAGCCCCTGAGACTCTGTGCGTTGTCAAAAAGTGACGACGCGCAAAGGATCATAATCCTAGGTCTAAAATGTCGCCTTTAAATGTAGGTGGCGAATTGTCCAGAATCCAGCCGGACTGAAGATTTTGCCGAGCTAAAGCGGCAACTTGACGTGGCAGATGCCGACATTGCGCTCGTCAACAAGCGGCTTGATGACACTCAAGGTATGTAATTCCTCGGGCGGCACCTGGTAAGAGGAGCTTTATGCCAGTATCTTACAATGTGTGTGCTTGACACAGATGGTGCGGCCACCGTGGAGAGTCTTCAGGCGGAACTTGCCCGAGCTAAGGAATAAGCCAGAAAAAGTGATGCGGCTGCCGAGAAGGCCCTTGAAGAGCTGAGAGTCGAACAGGCTGCTCACTGCCGAAGCAAGAAAGAGATGGCCGAGATGGCCTTGAAGCTAAAGAGTGCTTCTAACCGTTGCAAGCTTCTAGAAAAAGAAGATCGGGCGGAACAGACGGACTTGAAGAAGGCCGTTGTCGATGCCAAGGATGCTCGCTCTGCGATGAGAGCTGCGAGGGAGGAGCTTCATGAAGCCGGAGAGATCGCGGCTAGAAAGCCCTTTATGCTGCGGAGGAAGTTTTGTGATCCTAAGCATGCTCCGTTGGACCGGCTGTGGAGTATGACGGACACCTATCTGGATTTGGCGGCAAGTGCTGCTGATGTGACCGAACACTTTCGAGATCAAGGGGATCGCGAAGTGGACAAACTCTTTTGGTTGTAGTTCCACAATCCCGAGCGTCCACTGTCAGTGGCCGATCATCTGGCCGAATGGGCCGAGTTGAATAGGTTGTCTGGACTCGCCATGAAGTGCGTCATGAGTCATCTGTGGCCGGGGAGATCGGAGCCGAAGAGTTATTTCAGCTTGGTGCAGCAATTCCTTGGTGTGGTGCCATGTATCGATGCAATGGAGAGGTCAGCATGCATAGAGGGCGCACGGATGGTTCTTGCCCGTGTCAAGACATATTGGGCGGGGATGGAGACCATCGTTGTTGCATCCCGAGATTCGGACAAAAGCCGAGTACCCTCCGAGCACTATTTTCAGGTAGTTCTTGAAGGCGCTCGTGCAATAGAGACGCAGTGCTCGAAGGATGCTATGTTCTAATAGCATATTTAATTGTAAAGCAATATTTTGATAAATTGTAGTAGCCTTTTATACTTGTGCCATCAAGTATTTGAAACACCTCCTGTGCGGCCGTTTTAATATATATATATATAATCTGAAAGATGGCAGTCGTTGGTTTCAGCCCCCACACACATAGTGCGGGGTGCTCGCAGAAGGCGCATTTTCACACTTAATCCAACATCTTGGTCCTACAAAGGAGGTGATAGCGCAGCGGGCTAGGCAACCGGACTATAATGCTTTAACACTTTCACTTAGCCATAGGAGCTTGATAGTGAGGCTACTTAAATAGCCCCTGGTGGCGCCTGCGCTCGCCCGAAGTCGGGGTGCATATGTGCCTGGCCGGGAAACGACCCTTCGTTAATGCGGAGGAATCCTATAGATTCTGATGAGTCATCGAGTGGTTGACCAGTCTCATGCTATATCATGACAGTCAGTTTTCGGCTTTCTCTACTAAGGTGCTCGCCTGGCCGAACCGGGGCACAATCGCAGTAGTTCTCCTTGTGCTGCCTTAGCCTATAGTGTGGAACATAAGGCATCCAAACACAGGAGCCGGGCAACCCAATATTTGACCAAAGACATGATTCGGAGTTGATGCATATAAGGCCAAACTCGCGACGCCGAACACTCCCTAAGGTATTCGGTCTTTATGAGTGCGGGCGGGACAACACCCTTGGTTATAAGCCCCTAGTGTCCGGGTACGCGCAAAATTCCTGATATGGCCACATGCCAAGACGTCAGTCCCCTCCTTGATTATAACGAAAAACTGAAGGGTGTGTATCAACAAGAGACAGTAAAAAAAGGTTTACGCAGGGTCTTAATTTGAAAAGAATCCTTGGAACGGGTCCCTGCTGCACGTCTGCGCCTGTGTCTCCGTTGTGCCGTATCCTGGACGGGTGCAGCACGATGTTCATCTGTAAAAGAGAGGAACTTAGTTGAAAAACAAAAAAGGGTCGTGCCGAACAAAAGTTATACTAAATAATCAAAGTATAGATTGAAATGTGTAAAATTAAGCTTGATTGTCTCATATTGTACATGCGCGGAGCCCCTAGCGCAGGTGTATACGGTATATTAAGCCTTTATTAATGGTATGGTCCGGACTCGTCCAGCCGTGTCCGTGGTCTTAACGACCTGTTTGGATGTTTTTGGCTGATGGAGCCGTATTATTGTGGGGCTGTTAAGGCAGACGCACGATCCTCCGCGGGGGGGGGGGGGGGGGGCGCACTCAACGTTTTCCCTTTAAAGAGATGATGCCTCGTGGACCGGGCACTTTGAGCGTAAGAGATGCGTAATGCGGTATTGCGTTAAAGCGGGCGAAAGCTTCGCGTCCCAGCAGTGCTTGATAGCGACTTCAGAATGGGACGATATGGAAAGTTAGCTTTTCGCAGCGGGAGTTATCGGGGAAGCCGAATATGACTTCAAGCCGGAGAAAGCCCATGCAATGGGTATCCGGACCTGGCGCTACCCCTTGAAATGAGGTTTTGTTGTGGCGAATTCTTGTTGGGTCTATCCCCATGTGGCGGATTGTGTCCTGATATATCAGGTTTAGACCGCTGCCGCCGTCCATCAGGACATTTGTAAACTGGAGTCCGCCAATTATTGGATTGAGTACCAAGGCAATCCAGCCTGCGCTCCTGATACTTCTAGAGTAATCCCGATGATCGAAGACGATCGGTTTTGTCAGCCAGTGGCGGGACTCCTTTGGGATAGGCCGTGTGGCGCATATCTTTATGGGCGCCGCACGTTTTGTTATGTGAAGTAAGTTTACTGTTTTTACTTCTTGTGGAAAATTCTTTTGTTTCCTGGTGCTCTACTTGTGGGGTTCGTCATCGTCTTCGCTTGGTGCGTCGAGCCCCTTGTGTTCGGCGTTGAGTCTGTCGGATTGTTTGAAGACCCAACAATCTCTATGGGTATGGTTAGCAGGCTTCCTGGGAGTACTGTGTATTTGACATATCCTGTCCCAGATTTTGTATAGGTTGGATAGCTCGTCCCTGTTCTCCTTGAGGGGCGGCTTTTTCTGATTTTGTCGTGAGCTTTTGAATCCGGCGTTGACTGTCGTGCTCTTCGTACTGTTTTCCTTAGTCCGGCGACGATCCTTGTTGCGTCGTGGTTTTCCGTTTCCATCCCTAGTTTCGGATGTACTTGGGTCACTGGTGCTACATCTTGCCAACCAACTGTCCTCTCCTGCGCAAAAGCGGGTCATGAGGCTTGTTAATGCGGCCATTGTTCTTGGCTTTTCTTGGCCGAGGTGTCTGGCTAGCCATTCGTCTCGAACGTTATGCCTAAAAGCTGCTAGTGCTTCGGCGTCCGGACAGTCGACTATCTAATTCTTTTTAGTAAGAAATCTGTTCCAGAATTGTCGAGCTGACTCTCCGGGCTGTTGAGTTATGTGACTGAGATCGTCTGCATCCAGAGGGCGGACATAAGTCCCTTGAAAATTTTCCCCGAAAGCGTCCTCGAGCTCTTCCCAACTTCCAATTGTGTTTTCAGGAAGGCTTTTAAGCTAATGCCGGGCTGGCCCTTTAAGCTTGAGGGGTAAGTATTTTATGGCGTGGAGGTCATCTCCTCTGGCCATATGTATGTGGAGGATATAATCCTCGATCCAGACTCCAGGGTCTGTTGTTCCGTCGTACGCCTCTATGTTTACGGGTTTAAATCCCACTAGAAATTCATAATCCAGGACCTCATCGGTGAAACATAGGGGGTGTGCGGCACCCCTGTATTTGGGTGTGCCGTGGCGTTCGGATACTGGTTTTGTTGCATTGCTTTCGAGAGCTTGCTTTCTTGGCCCATAAATAGACCTGGCTGGGCCATCTTTTTGATGCGAGTCCTTGAGTGGGTCGCATGCCGGCTTGAGTGCGACGCCACTTGCCGTTTTATGCTGGCCATGGGGTCGTCTATCCGACCGGGTGGCTTTCTTACTTTTTGCATGCGAGGGCTCTAAGGCCTCTTCGTCGAATTCAGGCAGTAGCTTTCGCTTCGGGCAGCTTTTAGTGCGGCGACTGTCGCCGTATTTGTTTGTGGTATTGATTACTTTGCTCCATCTGATTCTGAGTGCATCTTCCGCAGTTTTTAGCTTCCGCTTCTGCTTTTTCAGGCTACGCGCGGTTGCAACGAGCCTTTTGTGGAGGTTCTTCTGCTCCGTGGCCTTATCCAGTGTAAGGGCGTCCGGAATGCCGTTTTTGCCGGGGACGGGTTGTTCGGTTTCTTTATCCAAGTTGCTCTGTTCGGACGGTTGCTCTAAGGCATGCTCGTCGTCTGCCGGCTCGCCCTGCTCTATGGCTGGGTCTGTGTCGAGGCGGGGCTTGGGGCGGCGTTTACGCCGCCGCTTTGATTGCTTTTCGAGAGATTGATCCCTCGTTGCATCCCCGTGTTCCTCGTTGTCGCTTCTTTTAGGTGTATCCACCATGTACACATCATGAGATGTGGTGGTTGTCCAATGCCCTATAGGTGTTGGTTCATATGCGTCTCCTGCATCGTCGTCCGTACCGTCGATGTCTTCGGAGTCGAAATTGAGCACGTCGTTTAAACTGTCGACGGTGGCTATTAGATGGGTGGTGGGTGGGCTTTGAATTTATTCATCGTCCGTATCCCAACCTTGCTGACCGTAGTCCGGCCAGGGATCTCCTGACAAAGAGAGAGACTTTAGTGACTTCAGGACGTCGCTGAAGGGCGAGTATTGGAAGATGTCCGCAGCGGTGAACTCCATGATCGGCGCCCGATCGGATTCGAGCGGCAGGCGCGCGGAGGGCTTGGAGTCCGGAGAGGAATCTGGCCCCACGGAGTCACGGGCCTTGCGGAGTACGGGGCTGGTGTTCGGCTCAATCGCCTTTGAGATTGCAGCCCCCGAGGCGGCGTCCAACCGCTCATCCTCGATCGGCGCAGCCGGCTCCGAATTAAGGGTTGGAACCGTAGCGTGTGCGGCCTCCAGGGCACTGTTCGGCGGCAGAGCTAAATCATGCCCATCGTGACAGTGCGGCGCGCTCGGCTGTGGCTCGAATCCGTCGAAGATCAAGTCCCCGCGGATGTCTGCCGTGTAGTTTAAACTTCCAAATCCGACCTGATGGCCAGGGGCGTAGCTTTCGATCTGCCCCAGATGGCCAAGCAAATTGGCCTGCAATACGAAGCCACCGAAGACGAAGATATGTCTGGGGGAAAAGGTCTCACCCTGGACTGCATCGTCGTTGATGATCGAAGGAGCCATCGGGCCTAAAAGCGACGACACAGAGGAACTCTCAATGAAAGCACCAATGTCGGTGTCAAAACCGGCGGATCTCGGGTAGGGGGTCCCGAACTGTGCGTCTAGGCGGATGGTAATAGGAGAGAAGGGACACGAAGTTTTACCCAGGTTCGGTCCTTCTTGATGGAGGTAAAACCCTACGTCCTGCTTGATTAATATTGATGATATGGGTAGTACAAGAGTAGATCTACCATGAGATCAAGGAGGTTAAACCCTAGAAGCTAGCCTATGGTATGATTGTTGAATATTCTGTCGTCTTACGGACTAAAACCCTCCGGTTTATATAGACACCGGAGAGGGTTAGGGTTACACACAGTTGGTTACAATGGTAGGAGATCTATATATCCGCATCGCCAAGCTTGTCTTCCATGCCAAGGAAAGTCCCTTTCGGACACGGGACGAAGTCTTCAATCTTATATCTTCATAATCCAGGAGTCCGGCTGGAGGTATAGTCCGGCTATCCGGACACCCCCTAATCCAGGACTCCCTCACCCGCCTTGATATCTCCGCTCCTCGTGAGCCTGCCTGGCCAGGCCACTCCCGAGGAGGTCTTGCGTCGTCCGCCTCGCGAGGCTTGGACCCTCGCAAGGGTCTTGGATGCCTTGTTGATGAAGATGGGTCGTACAGCCTGCTGGCTTAGCCACGCCGTGGGCCGCAGGCAGGCAAGTCTGGGGACCCCCATTCCCAGAACACCGACAGTAGCCCCCGGGCCCAATGTGAGCTCGGGCTTGGCTTCGAGGTGAAGCCAAGGGTCAAGTTCGGAGCATCGCGGGCCCCAAAAGCCTGCCGCCTCGGTTGACGCGTGGCGGCCGATTGTACGTGGGCGTCTCCGCTTCCCCATGCTGCCTCGGCAACTGCACGACTTGACAAGTCCCTGCGACATGCAAGGAAAACCATCATTACCTGCAAGCATGTCGCGACCCCCGCCGTGGCCCACCATCGTGGCGGCGCCGCGCCACGCGGATGGGATTGTCCTAGCCATGGCGGTCTAGCTGGCGAGGGGAGGCGTGCAATGGTGGCGCGGCCTCCTCGTCCGCGCTTCCATTCAGCAGAAGTGTCGCCGAATTTTGTTGTCTGGTCGGAGAATCTGACCGGCAACTGGCTCCAGCTTCCACGCTTCTTCGTTGACGAACTGCCGGCCCCTGGTCCAGGCGGGCTCTGGTTGCAGGCGGATGGTTGCTGCAGCAAGGCCTCTTGGGTCGCGGTCGAGACTTCCGCCGCGGGCAACATAGCCCTGGCCCACGGCTGGCAGACGTTCGCTCGCGCATGCGGTCTGGGAAGGCGGTGCATGCTCGACTTCAGGTATGACGGTGGGTCGACCCTCTATGTGAGGGTGTTTGGTGCAGATGGTCGCCGCGCCGGGTGCTGCCCCGAGACGAACGACGGTGAGGAGGTGCTTGGCCTTGGTGACGGTCGCGACGAGGATGAGGGCGACCTTCCCTCGGTGGCGACCGTGTCTCTTCCAGCTACGACTGCTCTTCCTCCGGCGACGGCTCCAGCATTGGTGGCTACGACCAGCCGCTACGCCAGTGCACCCGCTTCAAAGGAGGCAGCGGGTCATCTGGTCGTGGCGCCTCCGTGAAGCGCGAGGAAAGGTTTGGCTAGGCTCGGGGCACCGGTAAGGGCCTGCCTCCGCGGATTGAGGCAACGCCGCTTTGTTTAGCTCTTTTTCTGCATCAAAAAATTAAACCAGTATGGGCCCAGAGTGTCAGCGATGCACGGGTGTAGAACACTGAAGATCACCACCAAGAGGCAACAGGGTCCGGTACTGTTCACCATCTGGCAAGCGAGGAAGCATCGACGGAGGACCAGGCCTCGAGCGGGCCTGCGGCGTGGCCCACTCGAGTCAAGACGAAGCCCAAGTGGAAAGATGGCCCGGAGTGGGTTCGGTAGTTAAATAGCACTGTATAACGTTCGAATTGTCTTGGCTTGGAACCGAACGGCGGCTGCGGCCGATTGTAATGATTCTGTAGCTGTGAGGGAGGTTGGGAGGAAAATACACGCTACCGAATTCCCCATTCCACCATGAACCCTAGCTGCTAGTTGTAGATCGATCCCTCTGCTTACACTTGGTATCAGAGCTGGGCCCCAGTCTGCCCTGTTTAGGGGGATGGGGTGTCAGAGACGCTGGCCATTGGGAGTTGCCAGTGACTTTAGTCCCACCTCGGATATGGGAGGGGGCTAGGACCACCTTATAAGGAGGAGTGCCACACTCCCTTCAGGCTAGTCTTTTGGGATGTAATGGGCTCTTTGCTTGTAGTGGTGTGTCCGATGCGCACCAGAAACGTCCGAACATATGCCGGAGGTTGGGAGCTGGGCCTGGGACGCTAACAATTGGTATCAGATTCGGCGGTCCTGGCGCTTCCTCAACACCATCACGAGACGCGGTGGCGAGATCGGCGGCGAGCGGCGGCGATGGAAAAGCTGTCGGAGGATGGGCGCGGTGTCTACGAGCTTCTGCGGGCGGATCTCGCGGTCGACCTCGACAAGCGCTTCCGCGACCAAGGTGCGGATCTCCTCAAGGCCATGGAGAAGCTGATCTCGATGAATACCTCGACCCTCGACGGCTTCCTCTCATCCCGCGTGGACGGGGTCCGGGACGAGTTGTTGATGGAGATGGAGCAGCTCCGAGGCGACCAGTTGAAGGGGAGTACTCCTCCGCATGAAGGTCCGTCTCCATTGCGTGTGGCTGGGAATGGTCGCGGCGGTGGCCCGACTGATTCCCTCGGCTTCGACAACGATCACCGGGGGAAGGCGCATAATACTTATGTCCCTCGTCTGATAAGAGGTGCGCGTGAGTCCAATTTTTCGTTTCGTCCTTCTCTGGGCCGTGAGACGAGTTCCTTTGATGCTGCTGATTCGTTTGCGTTTGGTGCTCGCCTGGAATTGCCGCGATTTGATGGTGCTAATCCACGTCGGTGGCAAACGAGGTGTGAAGATCAGTTCAGGCTGTGGTGTACACCGACTCACCGATGGATTTCTTTGGCAACAGCTCAATTGGAGGGTGCTGCTGCTCGTTGGTTGGAAATGATGCAACATCGACAGCCGCAGGCAAGTTGGTCTGAATTTTGTCAGAGTCTGCAGAACCGTCTTGAGCGAAATCAACATCAGACATTGCTTCGTCAGTTGTTTCGGATAGCTCAGACCTCAACGGTAACAGATTATGTGGAGCGTTTTCCTGATTTGTATGATCAGTTGTCTGTGTATGAGGAGGTGCCCAATTCCATGCACTATACAACTAGATTTCTGGACGGACTCAAACCTAGTGTCCGTGTTGCTGTAGCCTTGCAGAAACCACGCGATTTGGATGCAGCGTATGATTTGGCTTTGTTGCATGAGGAATTAGGTGAAGGCATTACTCCCATTAATCACTTCCCTGCTGCTAAATCGGGACCAATGCCATTGCCATTGCCACCGTACAAACATCGCACTTCTGATGACAAGCGAAGTGTTGAAGTTCAGAAACCAAGCCAGTCTGAAGATAAGTGGTCTGCTTTGAGGAATTATCATAAGTCCAAGGGACTGTGTTTTGTTTGTGGTGATAAATGGTCGAAGGATCACATGTGTAAGTCTTCAGTCCAATTGCATATAGTGCAGGAGATTATTGATCACATACAATCTGAAGAGACCATATCCACTGATAGTACTCCTCAGGATCAAATGTCTGTCTGTAGTATGCAATTGTCTGCTGCTGCTGTAGGGAAACAGTCAAGTGCACCCACTTTGCAGTTGTTGATTGAGCTGCAAGGCATGGAACTTATCTTTCTTGTTGATTCAGGCAGTACACATTCTTTTATTGACAGCAATTTGCAACACAAATTGACAAATGTTCAAACACATGAGCCTGTGTCTGTATCTGTAGCTGGGGGAGGTACACTGCAATGTGATTCTGTTTTAAAATCCTATTCCTGGAGTTGTGGTCAAGTAGAATTTGCCACTAGTTTTAGATTGCTTCCCCTAGCCAGTTATGATGGAATTATAGGCCTGGATTGGCTTGCTCAGCACAGTCCTATGCAGGTTGATTGGGTTCAGAAGTGGATGTCCTTTTATTATCAGGGAGATACAGTTACATTGCAAGGGCTGTTACCTGAAGATGTAGCATATACACTGTTCTCTGTTTCTTTATTCAGACCTGTGGAACAGAAAGTTGTTCAGCCAGAATTGAAAGTTTTGCTGGATAAGCATGCTGTGGTGTTTGAAAATCCAACTACATTACCTCCTAGAAGACTTAAGGATCACACCATTCCATTAATTCCTGGAGCCAGACCAGTGTCTGTTAGGCCCTATAGGATTGCTCCACATCTGAAGGATGAGTTGGAAAGACAAATTAAGGAGCTGCTGGACTCAGGGATGATTAGGCATAGTAATAGTGCTTTTTCTTCTCCTGTGTTGTTAGTTAAAAAGAAAGAAGAAGGAACTTGGAGGATGGTAGTTGATTATAGACAACTCAATGCTATCACAGAAAAAGGGAAATATCCAGTGCCTGTAATAGATGAACTTTTGGATGAACTTGCAAGAGCCTGTTGGTTTTCTAAACTAGACTTGAAAGCTGGATATTATCAGATCAGATTAGCACCAGGAGAGGAGTATAAGACTGCATTTCAAACTCATAGTGGGCTTTATGAATTTACTATGATGGGCATGGGTCTGACAGGAGCACCTGGGTCATTTCAAGAGCAAATGAATTTTGATCATTCTCCAGTCTTGAGGAAATCTGCTCTGGTTTTCTTTGATGACATTCTGATATTCAGTAAAACACTAGAAGAGCACTGGAAACATCTGGATGAAGTGTTATCTATTCTGTATAGGGAGCAGTGGAAGGTTAAAATGTCCAAATGTGACTTTGCTCAACCCAAGATAGCCTATCTAGGGCATGTTATTTCTGCAGAAGGGGTTTCTACTGACCATGATAAGATAGTGGCTGTTCAGCAATGGCCTACTCCAAAGAATGTGAAGGAAGTGAGGGGTTTCCTTGGCTTGAGTGGTTATTATAGGAAATTCATTAAGCATTATGGAATTATTGCAAGGCCTTTAACTGATTTGCTTAAGAAAGGGGTTCCTTTTGTCTGGACCAGTGTTACAGAGGGGGCTTTTGTCACACTTAAGCATGCTCTAGTGACTGCTCCTGTATTGGCCTTACCAGATTTTAGTAAGCCCTTTATGATTGAGACTGATGCTTGTGAATATGGTATTGGTGCAGTGTTGATGCAACAGGGACACCCACTAGCATTTGTCAGTAAAACTTTGGGACCCAAGAATAGGGCTCTATCAGTATATGAGAAGGAATATTTGTATATTTTGTTAGCAGTGGATAAGTGGAGGCCTTTTTTGCAAGTTCAGCAGTTCATTATTAAAACTGATCAAAGAAGTTTGGCTCATCTGCAGGATCAAAGATTGCATACTGTCTGGCAGCAAAAGTGTCTTACTAAACTTCTTGGATTGCATTATCAGATCCAATATAAACAAGGGGCAACAAATAGTGCAGCTGATGCTCTGTCCAGAAGTCCTCCTGATGGGTCTCAGTTATTTGCCATTTCCAGTAGCCAGCCCACATGGTTAGCTGAAGTCATTGACAGCTACCAGCATGATGAACGAGCCTTGGCAATTATGCAACAATTAGTTGTGCAACCAGCTTCTAAGCCACCCTACAGTTTGGTAAATGGTCTTCTGAAATATAAGCATAGCATTTGGGTCGGCCCTGTTCCTGCATTACATCAGAAAAATTTCTCTGCTTTTCATGATAGTCCTTTGGGGGGGTCATTCAGGGTTCCCAGTGACATACAAAAGGATTCATGCTCTGTTCACTTGGTCTGGAATGAAGAAGTTTATCTTAACACAGGTGCAGTCTTGTGTGATCTGTCAGAAAGCTAAACCTGAAAGAGTTCCTTATCCTGGCTTATTATCTCCCTTGCCAGTTCCATATAAATCTTGGGATACTGTGTCTATGGATTTTATTAATGGTCTTCCCCAATCATCTCAGTACAACTGCATTTTAGTGGTGATTGACAAATTTTCTAAATATGGTCATTTTATTCCACTCAAACACCCTTTCAATGCTCAAAAGGTGGCTGAGGTGTTCTTGGATAATGTGTACAAGTTGCATGGATTGCCTAGTGTGATCCTATCTGATAGAGATCCACTTTTACTAGCCAATTCTGGAAAATGCTAGTTGCAAAAACAGGGACTCAATTAAATATGAGTACAGCAAATCATCCTGAAACAGATGGGCAGACTGAGCGAGTAAATCAGCAAGTGGAGTGTTATCTGAGGTGTTTTATCAGTGCTCAACCACACAAATGGAGTAAATGGTTTCCTTTGTGTGAATTCTGGTACAATTCCAATTGGCACTCTGCTTTGGGGAAGTCTCCTTTTGAAATCCTGTATGGGTATACCCCCAGATATTTTGGCATTTCTGCAACCGATACAATTGCTCCATTGGAAATGCAAGACTGGTTACAATCTCGCCAAGCAGTCACTGAAACAGCTCGACAACATTTGTTAAGGGCACAACAACGTATGAAATATCAGGCTGACAAGAAGAGAACTGAACGGGTCTTTGCAGTAGGGGATCAGGTTTTTCTCAAACTGCAACCCTATGCTCAATTGTCACTGTATTCCCGGGCGAATCAGAAACTGGCCTTCAAGTATTATGGTCCTTTTCCAATCTTGGAGCGCATTGGAGAACGAGCTTATCGATTGGATCTTCCTGATAGCAGTAGACTGCACCCTGTCTTTCATGTTTCTCAGCTCAAGAAGTTTTTTCCTCGGGAGATAATTCCTAGTCAGGCCTTGCCCACAGTCAGGGCAGCTATACAAGTTCCTCTTAGTATACTACAGAAGAGGGTGCGTTCCCAAGGTGAAAAGACTGTTGTCGAAGGACTAGTTCACTGGTCAGAATCTTCTCTTGCAGATGCTACTTGGGAGGATTTGGAGCATTTGAAGCAGCAGTTTCCCCGTGCTCCGGCTTGGGGTCAAGCCGGCTCTCAAGGAGGGAGGATTGTCAGCGACGCACGGGTGCAGAACACTGAAGATCACCACCAAGAGGCAACAGGGTCCGATACTGTTCACATCCGGCAAGCGAGGAAGCATCGACGGAGGACCAGGCCTCGAGCGGGCCTGCGCCGCGGCCCACTCAAGTCAAGACGAAGCCCAAGTGGAACGATGGCCCGGAGTGGGTTCGGTAGTTAAATAGCACTGTATAACGTTCGAATTGTCTTGGCTTGGAACCGAACGGCGGCTGCGGCCGATTGTAATGATTCTATAGCTGTGAGGGAGGTTGGGAGGAAAATACACGCTACCGAATTCCCCATTCCACCATGAACCCTAGCTGCTAGTTGTAGATCGATCCCTCTGCTTACACAGAGGGGCATGTATCGAATTGAGGTTCCTTAGTTATTGTACTGTGCGTGTTATTCTCATGCCGTGTTGTTATTTTGCGCAAAGATAACTTAACCTTGTGCATTCAGGACACCCTCTTCCCCACGAGGTGTTTGTTTCCTCACGTCCATCTTAACCTGGTGGTCTGTGCTTGCTCGGAAACTGCAAAAATTCGTTAGGGGTGCGCTAGAGGATTTGCCATCCACCTAAGCCTCGACTTGGCGCTTTGTATCACGGTACCCTAGGGGCACGAATTAGGAGAGATGCGCCAGCTTTCAGGCTCGAACAAGGGTGGCTCGCGAGAAGGCGGAGAGAAGAAAAATGCTCACGAGGGCACCTGCCTAGCCCCCTCGTGAGGTATGCGAGAGAGAACATGAGCAAACCAGAGCCGAAAAATGTGGTAAGAGGCTAGGGAATCAAATCAGCAATGAACACCAAGAGCAAACTTCGGTTAAGGAAAAGCGAGCCAACTACAGAAAGCAAATGAAAAGCTGCGTCTGGCACCTATTCTATTCTTCAAGTCTTCTCACCAGCACAGAGCTAAGTGCTGCCACTAGGCGTGGGTGGGAGCCAGAGGGCCTGAGGCCGGCGCTTCTGAGACTCCGGGGCGTGTACAGCCCCAACTCATTATTACATGAGAGCGTCACGGGCGGAGATTCTTCACAGGCACCGGGTCTTCTTCACAGGCTCTAGGCCTTTCTTCAGAGGCTCTGGCCCTTGCTTCTTAGGCTCTGTGTCGGCGTTCTGGGAATGGGGGTCCCCAGACTCGCCTGCCTGTGGCCCATGGCGTGGCTATGCCAGCAGGCCGTACGACCCATCTTCATCAACAAGGCATCCAAGACCATCGCGAGGGTCCAAGCCTCGCGAGGCGGACGACGCAAGACCTCCTCGGGAGTGGCCTGGCCAGGCAGGCTCACGAGGAGCAGAGACATAGAGGCGGGGCAAAACCTCACGAGGCTCACGAGACACCAGGTGGGCGCCAGCACACGCGACATCCTTGTTTCCTCTTTGGTGCTAAGGATGCCAGTACAGGCGAGGAGTACCAAGGCATCAGACAAAGGTTGCTATATTGGTGCAACGAGACCAAGACCAGGAGGATGGCAAGGAGGAGGTCATCATGGAGCCCAAGACGGCGTCACCACCAGAGCCTTTCGCAGGCGAAGACCACTTTTGTCAGGATAGCTTGTACTAGTTGTCCCCCTTCAAAATTGCCTGCCGTTGTTGGCTCCCTTCCCGCTCGATATTTGGGAAGAGGACCAGGGCCTATATAAGTAGAGCTAACCATCACAGTTGGGAGGGGGTTCTGATCCACCAACTCACAGAGCTACTGGTACATACCCTCATCCCCGAGGGTGAACTACTCCCTTCTCGTCATGGAGAGCACCGGAATGATGAAGATGGCCACCGATGAGGGTTCCCCCCTCTGGCAGGGTGCCGGAACAGGGTTCCGATTGGTTTTTGGTGGCTACAGAGGCTTGCGGCGGCAGAACTCCCGATCTAATCTCTGTTCTGGAAGTTTTAGGATACATAGGTATATATGGGTGCACGAGGTACGTCGGTGGAGCTGCGGGGGCCCCATGAGGTAGGGGGCACGCCCCCCACCCTCGTGAGCAGCTCCCGTATCTTCTGACATAGAGTCCAAGTCTATCCGGTGGGTTTCCTTCCAAAAATAACTTCTCCAGTTGATTTCGTTCCGTTTCGACTCCGTCTGATATTCCTTTTCCTCGAAACACTGAAATAGGCATAAAACAGCAAATCTGGGCTGGGCCTCCGGTTAATAGGTTAGCCCCAAAAACAATATAAGAGTGGATAATAAAGCCCAATATTGCCTAAAATAGTAGATAATATAGCATGGAGCAATCAAAAATTATAGATACGTTGGAGACGTATCAGTAGCGAGGGGGTTCTGATCCACTAGCTCACCGAGCACAAGAACACCTCAACCTCAGGAGGTTGTTCTTCCCTTGTACTGTTCTTCATCAGGCCAAGAGGCAATCCACCACCACCACACTCGAGTAGGGTATTACACCACAATGGTGCCCCGAACCAGTATAATCCTCGTGTCTCTCTATGTTGCGAGTTCGTCGAGTTTGTCCGCGAGATCTTAGCGAGCTAGGGCATAGATCAGTAGGAGGGAAAGACTTCGCACGCACCCCAGTGTTTGAACCTTAAGGGTTTGCCGGAACCCCACATCCGACACTCTGGGCCTTGCTTCATGGGTAGAACTTCCGGAGGTGCTGGATGTTCTAGGCATTTTGGATAGGTGTCCCTTCTTGTGTCTCCAGGCGCACGACGCCAGGCCCGGAGATGTGGACGACCCTGAACGGGCCCTCCCACATGGGTGAAAGCTTATGCAACCCTTCCCTGGAGAGGACTAGCCTCAGGACCAGGTGACCCGTCTCGAGCGTCCTGGAGAGAATGTTGCGGCAGTGGTATCGCCACAGTGCTTGCTGGTACCTTGCCGCCCTTAATGCAGCTTCGGGATGACGTTCCTCCCCCAGCACAAGATCCATCCCCCGCATGGCGTCCTGCTGCGTTTCGTCGAACGCCAGGACCCGTGCGGAGCGATTCTTGACCTCGTGAGGAAGGACTGCTTCGGCTCCATAGACGAGGAAGAACGGAGTCTCGCCCGTTGGCTTGGTAGCGGTGGTGCGGATAGACCACAACATGGACTGGAGCTTGTCGTGTCAGCCCCTACTGCAGGCCTCCAGCTTCTTCTTGAAGGTCCTGGTCTTGAAGCCCCTCAGGACCTTTGCGTTGGCGCGCTCAGCCTGACCATTGCTCCTGGGGTGGGCCACCGAAGCGTAGCAGATCTGCGTTCCATGGTTAGCACAGTAGGTTTTGAAGAGGTTACTAGTAAACTGTGAGCCGTTATCCGTGATGATGCGATTGGGGACCCCGAAGCGGCTCACGAGGTCCTTGATGAACTTGACGGCCGAGCCGACCGAGATGGTACGGACGGCTTCCACTTCCGCCCACTTGGTGAACTTGTCGATGGCGACGTAGAGATAGCGGTAGCCCCCTGGCGCCTGTGGGAACGGGCCTAAGATGTCCGGCCCCCAGACCGTGAACGGCCATGTGAGAGGGATAGTTTGGAGGCCCTGAGCAGGCTGATGGATTTGCATGGCGTGGAATTGGCAAGCTTTGCAGGACTTCACGAGCTCGGCTGCGTCGTTGAGTGCTGTAGGCCAGTAGAATCCACTGCGGAACACCTTGCCGAGGAGGGTCCGTGACAATGAGTGGTGCCTGCAGTCCCTGCCGTGTATGCCAATCAGCAGCTCCCTTCCTTGATCGCTGGAGATGCAATGCAGCGTGACATTGATACGTCTCCAACGTATCTAGAATTTTTGATTGCTCCATGCTATGTTATCAACTGTTTTGGACATTATTGGGCTTTATTATCCACTTTTATATTTTTTTTGGGACTAACCTATTAATCGGAGGCCCAGCCCAGAATTGTCGTTTTTTGCCTATTTTAGTGTTTCGGAGAAAAGGAATATCAAACGGAGTCCAAACGGAATGAAACCTTCGGGAACGTGATTTTTAGGAAGATTATGATCCAGGAGACTTGGACCCTACGTCAAGAAACAAGGGAGAAGGCCACGAGGTAGGGGGGCGCACCCCCCCCCCCCCCGAGCGTGCCCTCCACCCTCGTGGGCCCCCTGTTGCTCCACCGACATACTCCTTCCTCCTATATATACCTACGTACCCCCAAATGATCAGATACGGAGCCAAAAACCTAATTCCACCGCCGCAACCTTCTGTACCCACGAGATCCCATCTTGGGGCCAGTTCCGGAGCTCTACCGGAGGGGGCATCCATCACAGAGGGCTTCTCCATTAACACCATAACCTCTCCGATGAAGTGTGAGTAGTTTACCTCAGAACTTCGGGTCCATAGTTAGTAGCTAGATGGCTTCTTCTCTCTTTTTGGATCTCAATACAATGTTCTCCCCCTCTCTTGTGGATATCTATTCGATGTAATCTTCTTTTTGCGTTGTGTTTGTTGAGACCGATGAATTGTGGGTTCATGATCAAGATTATCTATGAACAATATTTGAATCTTCTATGAATTCTTTTATGTATCATTGGTTATCTTTGCAAGTCTCTTCGAATTATCAGTTTGGTTTGGCCTACTAGATTGATCTTTCTTGCAATGGCAGAAGTGCTTAGCTTTGGGTTCAATCTTGCGGTGTCCTTTCCCAGTGACAGTAGGGGCAGCAAGGCACGTATTGTATTGTTGCCATCGAGGATAACAAGATGGGTTTTTTTTCATATTGCATGAATTTATCCCTCTACATCATGTACTCTTGCTTAAGGCGTTACTCTGTTTTCGTTAACTTAATACTCTAGATGCATGCTGGATAGCGGTCGATGAGTGGAGTAATAGTAGTAGATGCAGGCAGGAGTCGGTCTACTTGTCTCGGACGTGATGCCTATATACATGATCATACCTAGATATTGTCATAACTATGCTCAATTCTGTCAATTGCTCAACATTAATTCGTTCACCCACCGTAAAATACTTATGCTCTTGAGAGAAGCCACTAGTGAAACCTATGGGCCCCGGGTCTATCTTCATCATATTAATCTTCGAACACTTTGTTATTTCCTTTACTTTTTACTTTGCTTTTATTTTACTTTGCATCTTTATCACAAAAATACCAAAAATATTATCCTATCATATCTATCAGATCTCACTCTCGTAAGTGACCGTGAAGGGATTTACAACCCCTTATCGTGTTGGTTGCGAGGAGTTATTTGCTTTGTGTAGGTACGAGGGACTCACGCGTAGCCTCCTACTGGATTGATACGTTGGTTCTCAAAAACTGAGGGAAATACTTACTCTACTTTGATGCATCACCCTTTCCTCTTCAAGGAAATCCAACGCAGTGCTCAAGAGGTAGCAAAGAAGATTCTTGGCGCCGTTGCCGGGGAGGTCTATGCAAAAGTCAACATACCAAGTACCCATAACGAACCCTTATCTCCCGCATTACATTATTTGCCATTTGCCTCTCGTTTTCCTCTCCCGCACTTCACCCTTGCCGTTTTATTCGCCCTCTCTTTTCCGTTCGCCTCTTTTCGCTCGCTTTTCCCTCGCCATGTTGGAACCAAAAAGAATTGGGATTTCTCTCCCAAGTTCTAGTGCTTTAGACAATCTTGCTATCTTAACTAAATTCATAAATCGGAATGCTATGGAAAAACTTGCCGGAGTTATCAATGAGAACCTTAGTAATTTTGATGAAGATGATTCTGGAATTTTTCGTTACTTACTTGATGAATCTTTGAAAGATGCTTGGGATAGGCTGTTAAGGATCCGGGCTAGCTATGTACCCCAATATCAAATTGTGGTTTACTTAAAAAGCTTTTGTGTTGGGATGCCCGCTTCATTCAAACAAGTTTTAGATTCTATTTTTGAAGAGCGTTTTCTTGAAGGGGACCCCATAGATACATATGAAAGGATGAAAACTATATTTGGTCACACCATTAAAGAGAAAGCTGAAATCACATCTCTTTTTCTTTCTTACCAAAATGAATCTATTAAAGAGATAAAAGCTAGCCTAGATGCCAATTTCCGCAACATTCTTAATATTTCTTCTACCATTAATGGCCATGTACTTTGTCAAAATAGAAATATTAATTCCATAGATAACAAGTTTGCTCCCTTTTCCCCTAAAACCAAAGATGGCAATACCTAGATCTATCCTTGCTTTTATGCCTAGCTAGGGGCGTTAAACGATGGCGCTTGTTGGGAGGCAACCCAATTTTATTTTTAGTTTTTTTGCTTTTGCTTCTGTTTAGGAATAAATCTTTGTTCTAGCCTCTGGTTAGATGTGTTTTTATGTTTTAATTACTGTTTGTGCTAAGCTAAACCTATAGGATCTTCTTGGATGATAGTTATTTGATCTTGCTGTAATTTCCAGAAACTTTCTGTTCACAAAACAAATTGTTAAAAATCACCAGAACGTGATAAAATACTGATTCCAATTGCTGCTGATCAATAAACAAATTGCCTAAGTTGTCCTATTTTGTCTGAATTTTTGGAGTTCCAGAAGTTAGCGTTCGTTACAGATTACTACAGACTGTTCTGTTTTTAACAGATTCTATTTTTCGTGTGTTGTTTGCTTATTTTGATGAATCTATGGCTAGTAAAATAGATTATAAACCATATAGAAGTTGGAATACAGTAGGTTTAACACCAATGTAAATAAAGAGTGAGTTCATTATAGTACCTTGAAGTAGTCTTTTGTTTTCTTTTGCTAACGGAGCTTACAAGATTTCTGTTGAGTTTTATGTTGTGAAGTTTTCAAGTTTTGGGTGAAAGATTTTGATGGATTATGGAACAAGGAGTGGCAAGAGACTAAGCTTGGGGATTCCCATGGCACCCCCAAGATAATCTAAGGACACCAAAAATTCAAAGCTTGGGGATGCCCCGGAAGGCATCCCCTCTTTCGTCCACTTCCGTCGGTAACTTTACTTGGAGCTATATTTTTATTCACCACATGATATGTGTTTTGCTTGGAGCATCTTGTATGATTTGAGTCTTTGTCTTTTAGTTTACCACAATCATCCTTGCTGTACACACCTTTTGAGAGAGCCATACATGCTTTGGAATTTTTTAGAATACTCTATGTGCTTCGCTTATATCTTTTGAGTTATATAGTTTTGCTCTAGTACTTCACTTATATCTTTTAGAGCACGGTGGTGGATTTGTTTTATAGAAACTATTGATCTCTCATGCTTCACTTAGATTATTTTGAGAGTCTTAAATAGCATGGTAATTTTCTTAAATAATCCTAATATGCTTGGTATTCAAGATTAGTAAAAACTTTCTTATGAGTGTGTTGAATACTAAGAAAAGTTTCATGCTTGATAATTGTTTTGAGATATGAAGATGGTGATATTAGAGCCATGCTAGTTGAGTAGTTGTGAATTTCAGAAAAAATTGTGTTAAAGTTTGTGATTCCCGTAGCATGCACGTATGGTGAACCGTTATGTGATGAAGTCGGAGCATGATTTATTTATTGATTGTCTTCCTTATGAGTGGCGGTCGGGGACGAGCGATGGTCTTTTCCTACCAATTTATCCCCCTAGGATCATGCGCGTAATACTTTTCTTTGATAACTTGTAGATTTTTGCAATAAGTATATGAGTTCTTTATGACTAATGTTGAGTCCATGGATTATACACACTTTTCTTCCTTCCACCATTGCTAGCCTCTCTAATACCGCGCACTGTTCGCTGGTATCATACACCCACCATAAAACTTCCTCAAAACAGCCACCATACCTACCTATCATGGCATTTCCATAGCCATTCCGAGATATATTGCCATGCAACTTTCCACCGTTCCGTTTATTATGACACGCTCCATCATTGTCATATTGTTTAGCATGATCATGTAGTTGACATCGTATTTGTGGCAAAGCCACTATACATAATTCTTTCATACATGTCACTCTTGATTCATTGCATCCCGGTACACCGCTCGAGGCATTCATATAGAATCATATTTTGTTCTAAGTATCGAGTTGTAATTGTTGAGTTGTAAGAAAATAAAAGTGTGATGATCTTCATTTTTAGAGCATTGTCCCAAGTGAGGAAAAGGATGATGGATACTATGATTCCCCCACAAGTCGGGATGAGACTCCGGACAAAAAATAAAAATAAAAAAAGAGGCCATAAAAAAAGAGAAAAGGCCCAAATAAACAAATGAGAGAAAAAGAGAGAAGGGACAATGTTACTATCCTTTTACCACAATTGTGCTTCATAGTAGCACCATGATCTTCATGATAGAGAGTCTCTCATTTTGTCACTATCATATACTAGTGGGAAATTTTCGTTATAGAACTTGGCTTGTATATTCCAATGATGGGCTTTCTCAAAATGCCCTAGGTCTTTGTGAGCAAGCGAGTTGGATGCACACCCACTTAGTTTCTTTTGTTGAGCTTTCATATACTTATAGCTCTAGTGCATCCGTTGCATGGCAATCCCTACTCACTCACATTGATATCTACTAATGGGCATCTCCATAGCCCGTTGATATGCCTAGTTGATGTGAGACTATCTTCTCCCTTTTTGTCTTCTCCACATCCACCATTCTATTCCACATATAATGCTATATCCATGGCTCATGCTCATGTATTGCGTGAAGATTGAAAAAGTTTGAGAATGTCAAAAGTATGAAACAATTTCTTGGCTTGTCATCGGGGTTGTGCATGATTTAAATACTTTGTATGGTGAAGATAGAGCATAGCCAGACTATATGATTTTGTAGGGATAACTTTCTTTGGCCATGTCATTTTGAGAAGACATAATTGCTTTGTTAGTATGCTTGAAGTCTTATTATTTTTATGTCAATATTAAACTTTTGTCTTGAATCTTTTGAATATGAATATTCATACCACAATTAAGAAGAATTACATTAAAATTATGCCAAGTAGCACTCCGCATCAAAAATTCTGTTTTTGTCATTTATCTACTCGAGGATGAGCAGGAATTAAGCTTGGGGATGCCTGATACGTCTCCAACATATCTATAATTTTTTATTGCTCCATGCTATATTTTCTACTGTTTTGGACATTATTGGGCTTTATTATCCACTTTTCTATTATTTTTGGGACTAACCTATTAACCGGAGCCCAGCCTAGAATTGTTGTTTTTTGCCTAATTCAGAGTTTCGCAGAAAAGGAATATCAAACGGAGTCCAAATGGAATGAAACCTTCGGGAACATGATTTTTAGGAAGATTACGATCCAGGAGACTTGGACCCTACGTCAAGAAACAAGGAGGAGGCCACGAGGTAGGGGGGCGCACCCACCCCCCAGGGGGCGCCCTCCACCCTCGTGGGCTCCCTGTTGCTCCACCGACGTACTCCTTCCTCCTATATATACCTACGTACCCCCAAACGATCAGACACGGAGCCAAAAACCTAATTCCACCGCCGCAACCTTCTGTATCCACGAGATCCCATCTTGGGGCCTGTTACGGAGCTCCGCCGGAGGGGGCATCCATCATGGAGGGCTTCTCCATCAACACCATGGCCTCTCCGATGAAGTGTGAGTAGTTTACCTCAGACCTTCGGGTCCATAGTTAGTAGCTAGATGGCTTCTTCTATCTTTTTGGATCTCAATACAATGTTCTCCCCCTTTCTCGTGGAGATCTATCCGATGTAATCTTCTTTTTGTGGTGTGTTTGTTGAGACCGATGAATTGTGGGTTGATGATCAAGATTATCTATGAACAATATTTGAATCTTCTCTGAATTCTTTTATGTATGATAGGTTATCTTTGCAAGTCTCTTCGAATTATCAGTTTGGTTTGTCCTACTAGATTGATCTTTCTTGCAATGGGAGAAGTGGTTAGCTTTGTGTTCAATCTTGCGGTGTCCTTTTCCAGTGACAGCAGGGGCAGCAAGGCACGTATTGTCACTACAAAAAAATACACTTCCGTGATGATACGTGTTTGTCACAATAGCTCGCGTTTTTTGTCATGCATGTACATCCATGACAAATTTATGACAGAATCAAGATAGTCATACCTGTGCTGTCGTAGAAGTGTTCCATGACATTACCAAAATTATGATCATGGAAGTGTCCACATCCATGACGATAAATCGCGCGTCACAGGAGTGCTTTCGTCAAGGGTGACCGAGACGTGGCATCTACCGTAATGGAAAGCCGTTAAGCTATCGGGTCGGGTTTTCGATGCGATAACCCGTTAACAGCCCCGACCAATGGGGATTTTCCACATGTAAAATAATCATTGGCTGGAGGAAACACGTGTCGGCTCATCGTTGGGACAGATATCAACCACTCATTGGATGGAAGGCGCCTATGATACGTCGACACGTGGCACGGCCCAATAGAGGCCCATTCCTGTGAAAAGGTCGGCCTGTTTGACTTGGTCAAAAGCTGGCGGGCCGGCCCATGGAAAGCCTGTTAACGGCCTGTTCGAATATAGCCCATTTACAACCCGCTAACCCAAGGCCCGTTACGCCCTATCTGAATTAGGCCCAGTAGCGTCATGTGGGCCATCCAATATGATTCCAGCCCATTTTCACTTCTGGCCCATGTATGGCCCATGACGTCTTTCGGCCCATATGAGGCCCTATGTAACTCTTGGCCTATTAATGGCCCGTGGTGAAACTGGCCCGTAATGAACAGTGTATCACTTTACACCCATTAATGACCCGTGGTGAAACTGGCCCGTAATTAATAGTGTATAACTTTATACCCATTAACGGCCCGTTATTCCGTTGGGCCGTTTCCAGCCCATGTTATCTTTCGGCCTTCTCAGAGCCCATTTATTTTGGGCTCATTTCCAGCATTCGTTTACTTACGGCCCGTTACTGTCATTTTCTGCTTGTGGGCCAAATTCAGCCCGTGGTTACAGTCGGCCCGTTTGTGGTCCATTAATTCGTTGGGCCATTTTCATAGCGTCATCAAATACGGCCTATTAACGATGGCCCGTTATGGTCGGCCCATGAACGGACGATTCCAACTCTAGCCCGTTTACGGCCATAATGCGGCCTGTTATTGGCCCATGTTTGGCCAATCGATGATACGGCTCGTATAAGGCCCATTGATGATACAACCCGTAGAAGGCCCATTGTTTCTATGGCCCGTAGAAGTCCCATTGTTTCTATGGCCCGTAGAAGGCCTACTGTTTCTACGGCCCGTAGAAGGCCCACTGTTTCTATGGCCCGTAGGAGGCCCAGTGTCACTACAATAAATATTAGCCCATGGTTATTGTGGTCTAGTTTTAAAAAATAGGTTATTGCAGCCACTAGCAAACCGCGGAAAAAGAACTGCACTGACTACAAGCAAACAAATAAACAAGACAACAAGGAAATAAATAAGCAAGCAACTTACACTAGGCTATCACGGCTATTACACATATTACATCCACTGGGCATCAAAGTTCGCCACTAGTGCAAATATAGGGAACACAGCAGCATATAAACGCCGCAGCAAAACAAGTCCGGAACTGAAACCACTTCAGAAGAGCTCAAGAAACAATATCCTGGGTACCCGTAATGCTGGCAAGATGCTTAGCAAGCTTATTAACTTTCTCTTGTTTGGCGCTTAAATCCTCCAGCGCTTGTTGTTGCACAAGAAAGTACGCATCTGAATTCTGTAGGGACTTCCTCAGTCTTTCGGCTTCTTGCCGCAGACCAGGTGACTGATGCCTTTCAGCTTGTAGGTGAGACTGAAGAAGCCGAAGTGATTCAGGCAGCGAGTTCGAAGAGCTTGTGCTAGCGGTACTGGCTAGTAACTCGAACACTACATCAATGCAGGACTGTGGGGTTTTCTCACTATCTACAAGATCGTTTTTGTAACCTTTCTTGGAGACTAATAGGGTTGTCTCACTATCTTGAACCTTATCTGCATTACTTTCTCTACCATTGCATAGTGGGGTGCTCTTCTACAATATTCTGCTTGTATACTACAAGAGAAACAAGCACACACATCACATGTTTAGCTTGTAGTATACGAAACTCATTTTGGTAAACCGGTTCAGTAGTAAGGTGGACAGGATAACAGCATGAAACAAACATATATCTATGTACTATGGTCATTGTATTGTCCATATCATTCTAGTTTATGTTCCCTAATCAAGATAGAGACACAGTTCAACTCATATATTTTTAAGACACAACAGCATAGACAGAATATAAGTGTGAGAAACTACACAGCATTGGCAGGACTTGTAATGTGCATCACATGAGAACATAACTGTTTGGGATTTTTGCATTCGTGCCCCTAGTTGGGTCACACTCGACTGATTTGCCCCTAGTTTTTCAACAATTGCGGTTTTGCCCAGCTCACTTCACTCGCCTTGTGTTTTTGCCTTTCCAGGGCAGTTCTGACCAATCACGGTTCGCCATGTGGCGACTGCTCATTGGTCGGAACCGCTTCGGAAGGGCAAAAACACAAGGCGAGTGAAGTGAGCTGGGCCAAACCGCAATTATTGAAAAACTAGGGGCAAATCAGTCGAGTGTGACCCAACTAGGGACACCAATACAATTATTCCTAACTGTTTATGCAACTTAAACTGAACTCAACATAGGGCAAGAAGTTAGAACAGCAATCCAGTTAAAGAAATAGGTTTAAAACATACCTGTTGCGCCATTGGAGTTTCAATTGGATCCTTCAAATTCGAAAGTAGTTGGTATGAGTAAATACAGTGATCCAACAACAAAGGAGTGTGGACCATAGGTACGGAATCTGGCCTGAGAATAGTTGCTCTTCTGCTTTAAACGTGGAATTTGGGTTAGCTGTGGTTGTCTTCGTGCTTTGGACACTGCAGTAGCTTTACAAACTGCTCGTGTGGGGATACTCTATGGTGGACATGGTGCTTTGTCAACTATAAGTGGGTTACTATCCGCTGGGGTTGCGGTTAGATGGGTTGTAGCTGGTTCCCTGCCCAACGGTGTAAGTGTGCAATCTAGAAGAGTCTCGATTATGTGTGGTGGGGCTAGTTTGTGGGCCAGTACAACCATGGTTCTATCTGCATCAACGGGTAGCACTATCTTTTGTGAAGAACATGTTTTTGCTCCCTTAGATACTGCCATCACCCCCTCCAATTCAAATGGCTGATAAACAAGAAAAGAAATTGAACGTACATACATTGTATGATAGACAGATGTGGTAATTCACATGTATGTTGTCTAACCAAACATGACAGCATGACACAATTTCACATATATGATGCCTAACTAAACAGGATAGCATGACATAGTTTCAGATATATGATGGATAACATAACAGGATATAATGGCATAATTCAACATATGATGAGTACCTAAACAAGATGACATGACAAAACTATATGATGTCTTTCTAAAATAGGTTGGGATGGAATAATTCACATACATGTTGTCTAAGTATACATGATGGCATGATATAATTGACATAATTGATTCATATATTAAGCAGCTGGCACTCGCATGTATGATCTCTAAACTAAGCAGATAGAATTCAATAGTGTGCATATGATGTCTAAACTAAGCAATGCAAGACACCATATGCATCATATGAGAAATATAAACATTGCAACTTAGAGCATACACCTCAGGTGGGATATAGGACTGGTCATCTGTCTATGAATCCTCCTCTGAGGAGCTCCGTGTAACCATCGAGATATATGCTTCAACATGTACCATTGCCTGCTCTGAAGACCTTGTTTTCACTCCAGATGTTTCCATAACCGGCTCAAATGGCTGGTACACATGAAGAGTAGTTCAATATACACAGATTGTCAACAGATGGAATACATAATGAAAAAAAAGACGGCATGAGATAATTCACATATATGATGCCTGGCTCCATGGCGGTGCATAATTCACATATATGATAACTGGCTGAAAAACATGGCATTGTATAATTCACATATCTGATATAGAAAGCAAACAGGAGGCATTCACACAAAGCATGTCTAATCTAAGAAGATGGCATGGCAATGCAAGACACCATATGCATGATATGAGCAATATAACCCAGCCAAGTTAGAGCATGCACCTCAGGGGGGGGGGCATACGACTGGTCATCTCTCTCTGAATCCTCCTCTGAGGAGCTATCTGTAACCAGCAAGAAATCTGCATCGACAGGTAGCACTGACTGCTCAGAAGACCTTGTTTTCACTCCAGATTTTCCCATGATCAACTCAAATGGCTGATGCACAGGAAGAGTAAATGAATGTATAAACATTTTTGACAAATGGAATACATTATGAAAAAAATATGGCACGATACGATTCACATATACGATGACTGGCTAAGCAGGATGGCACTACATGATTCACATATATGATGCCTGGCTAAAGAAGATGGCATTGCATAATTCCCATATACTCCCTCCGATCCTAAATATTTGTCTTTTTAGAGATTTCAAATGGACTACCACATACGGATGTATAAAGACATATTTTAGAGTGTAGATTCACTCATTTTGTTCCGTATGTAGTCACTTGTTGAAATCTCTAAAAAGACAAATATTTAGGAATGGTGGGAGTATGATATAGAAACCAAATAGGTGGCATTCACACAAAGCAAATCTAAATTAAGCTGATGACATATAAGATGTATAATGTAAGCAATGCAAGGCGCCATATGCATGATATGACCAACATCAGCATGCCAGGTTAGAGCAAACACCTCAAGTGATAAAAAGGCGTGGTCGGCTCCTTCTGAATCTCCATCTGAACAGTTATCTTCCTCTGGAATACAATCTGGAAATGTAGGAGGGGGGGGCTTCCCCCGGCATGGAGCGGCGTCTGCATGACATTATATTCGCACGCAACAGTCTTCTCTTTTTTCTACATGTTCAGTACGATTGTGTACAATATCTGACATGCATAATAAAAAATAGTTAGATTTTGTAAGGCCTAAGGGGTGCATGCAAAAATCAAGACTGATGGTAGCAAACGAGTGGATGGATCCAAAACTAATGATAGCAGGTAGATTATAGCTTCAGTTTAAAAAGATAGACAATGGATCATCTATTGTTTGTTGCCCACCCAACATGAACCACATAGAAGACCCCAGATGAACTAGATAGTAGTCAGATACTATTCGTTGCTGGCTCGATATGAGACCCATGGGCAATTCAAAATTCAAGACTGAATGATAAAGTAACAAGTAATAATAACCGATGTATAACGTAAGCCAACACGAAAGACTGCGACCTCTCTTCCGGAACTGTGTAGTCCTCAGGTTCATCTGCTCAGTCGATGATGGTAATGCGGTTGGCGTGGTTGCCAGCAACGGGGAAGATGATCTGAGGCGGCGAAAGGAAGTCTGCAGGGGGGATCTCTGCTGCAGTGAACGCTTCTGTCGATGGTGCACCTCAGGTGGGGTGGATGACGGCACGGCAGGAGCAGGACATAACACACTGAGTTTTCTTTGACGCCTATCTGAAAATGAAGTAAATCTGTAAGGGCTCCTTAGAATTGGAGGGTTCTATAAACACAGGGGCAGGAAAAACACAGGAATAGGATAGGAATGCACGTGCAAAACAGAGCATTTGGAAACATAGGGTTTCAGTCAACCTGTGTGTTTGGCTCACATGAATTGGAAGAACAGAGGAATGGAGAAACAAAGTGATGCGACGAGTGTACAACCTCTTTGGCATAGCCTTGTGGACCTCAGCATCATTGGGTTGGACGTGGAGGATGGTGATGATGCTGGTGTGACTGTCGGAGGTGGGGAAGAAGATCTGAGGCCTATGGAAACGGCGCCGAGGGTACTGCTCCGCTGTGATGGACGGTTCCGTCGTTGGAGCAGCTCCGCTAAGGTGTACGGCGACGAGGCTGAAGCATGACAAGACAAACAACGTTAATCTAAAGTGGGACCCTAATATCATCTGCAATAGATGATGTAAAATACATCACCAAAAAGTGCTAGATGTAAAACGCATCAGCCGCGCCATGGCTGCTCCGATAGTCGAAACTGAATTTTACTGTCGAAACTGATTGAACTAGTAACAGAGCATTGCAATAGATGTTTAGGGCGTTCGAACACTAGTAGCAGAGAAGCAGTGATCTAAATCAGCAGACGCTCGAGCAGGGAACGCACTAGCAGAGAGCAAGTCGTGCAGTAGCACCGCGAGCGAGTGCTAAAGCAGCAACTCTTGTAGCTGCCGGAGGTCGTGCAGCAACAGCAGCGGGAGCGAGAGCAAGAGCAGAGCAGCAGCATGAGCGAAAGCAGGAGCAGTGCAGCAGCACGACCAACAGCAAGAACAGAGCCGCAACACGAGCGAGAGCCAGAGCAGCTACAGCTAGTGCTGTTGTGGAAGTCACCGCCGAGGAAGCAACGACATGGGGGAGAGACGTTGTGGATGATGTAGCCGGCGACGGCACCGTCGATGGAGACACGCCATGTCTTCTCTGTATCGAGCACCAGCAGCCCCGTGAGATCAAATAAAAGATAAAATGCAGCGGTGAGTGCAGAACCTCCTTGATGGCGCCAAGTTGGCCTCGGCTTCATCGGAGTAATTGGTGAGGGTGCTGTGGTTCCGGTGGGGCAGGTCAAGACGGCGCTGTGGTGATTGAGGTGGCGCGATAGACGAGGCGAACGTCGGGGCAACTCCTTGGAGGTGGAGGACGGGGCGGCTGATCCGGCGGGACGACGAGATCGACAACGGATCCTCATCCGGTGCGGTGGATGAGGGACGGCGAGCTGTTGCGGTGGACGACGTAGTCGGGGAAGTGTCTCCGGCTGGGCGGCGGTCGGGAGGCCGACGGAGGAGCGTGGGGTTTCGCGGGTTTTGGGGGCCTCGGTGTACGAATGGGGGGGGGGGCGAAGGGGGAGGGGGGAGCCAAGCTTAGGGACGCGCTTGTCCGAAATGTATGTTAAGTTACCAGAGTACCCCCACCGGTTTTGACACCGCGACATGGAGCTTCATTTCCGGCTAAGGGGTAGAAGGGGGATTTCGCGTGTCTGGGCTGCGGGAGCAATTTCGAATGAGGAGGGAGTTCTCGCGCGCGTCCAAATTTCGGGATAACAAGGCGCGACGCGGGTTGAAGAAGCGGGAGTTTCAAAGCAGGTGAGACAAAAGATACTCGAGCTTGAAAATTTTGGGATAACAAGGTGCGGATTCCTTGTTCGGCAGAACAAACTTAACGTGTAAAAAAACAATTCATACAAGACACAAGAGAGTCATGTACCCTTTTACTATATTGCTATAGATGCCATTGAAAAAACTACAAGAAAAATGTAAAAAAAATCGGGAGAACAAGATTACCCTGCATAGTACCAAATCGGTTCGCACTTCCCTCAACAACAACAAAAAACAAATCAATTCCCACCAAAGAAAGAGTAATGTCCCTTTTTATATGATTACAGATGCCATGATCTCGAATTTCAATTTTTGAATCCACGTTATGTTGAATTTGAATATATCGTTAGGTGACCTTGCGGTTTATAATTGATGTAGTCATACAATTTGATCTTCCATCATATATGAACATTTTACTCCACCATGTGAACATATATATTATCGTCTACCATATGGACTAAATTCGAATCAATTTTCCTTATTTGAATACGATTGTTGTCAAGTTATACAATAATTTAAATATTATCTTGATAACAAAAAACAAACATATAGCAGTAATCATATTTCACTATGAACTACATGTACCATACGCTCTCCAATTCAAATATTTGTATCCATTTTATGTTGAATTCAAATCATAGTACATTATTGGTCTAGGTAGCGAGATGTTTGGGATAATCTAAACCCTGTTTTCATACGTATAATTTTTGGCTGAATTGGGACAAGTTTTGGTATAAGCCTCTTGCAAAACCGGAGATTCTCTCAACAAGCCTCGTGGTTCCGAGAGGGAACGTGTCACCTTTGTGTGCAAAATGATATACGCTGCCTCCCCCCTGATTTTATTTACAGAGGCAACATAGAACTATATGAGTGCCCTGTTAAATTTTGGAATTATTTCGGGTAAATTTGGCCTTTTTATACATTAATTGAGTTTCTGGACTTTTAATGTGCATAATCTAAATATGAATTGTATGCACATGCTCCGGTGCACCAAAGTGGGTTGAAAATCACATGTGTGTCCTTGGTTGAATTTCTAGGTACCATGTAAGAAATGAGAATGAAATTCAAACATCTGGGCGTCATGACTCGGCCGAGAACATCAAGAAACTTTGATTTTAAATTCATGTAAATCCAAAACTCGCCTAGAAATCATGAAACTTGGCATGGTGTCATGTCATGGCACTAACATGTTGTGGTAAAAAATTGGGCCGATTTGGAAGCTCGTGGTTCACAGAGGGAACATGCCACCTTTGAGTGTGAAACGATATACGCTGCCCCCCTTGAGTTTCTTAACAAAGGCAACATAGAACTACATTAGTGCCCTATTAAATTTTGGAATTATTCCGGGTTCGCTTGTCATTTTTTATACATTAATTGAGTTTCTGGTCATTTAATGTGCATAAGTCAAATTTGAACTACAAGCACATGCTCTCGTGCACCAAAGTTGGTTGAAAATCACATTTGTGTCCTCGGGTGAATTTCTATTTCCCATGCAAGAAATGAGAATAAAATTAAAACATCTAGGCATCGTGGATCGGCCAAGAACATTGAGAAACTTGGTTTTAAAATTCTTGTAAATCCAAAACACGTCTGAGAATCATGAAACTTGGCATGGATGTCATGTCATGGTACTACCATGTTGTGGTAAAAAAATTGGCCGAATAGGAACAGATTTGGGTATAAGCTTCTTGCAAACCCAAGCTTCTCTCAAGAAGGCTCGTGGTTCTGAGAGGGAACGTGCCACCTTTAAGTTTATTTACAAAGGCAACATAGAACTACATGAGTGCCCTGTTAAATTTTGGAATTATTCTGGCTTCTTTGGCCTTATTTACACATTAATTGAGTTTTTGGTCATTTAATGTGGATAATTCAAATTTGAACTACAAGCACATGCTCTCGTGCACCAAAGTTGGTTGAAATATCACATTTGTGTCCTCGGGTGAATTTCTACTCCCTCCTTCCATCTATATAGGTCCTAGTGCATTTTTCGAAGCTAACTTTGACCAAACGTTAGAGCAATAATATATGACATGCAACTTACACAAAGCATACCTTCAAATTTGTATGTCAAAGGAGCTTCCAATAATATAATTTTCATAGTATACATCTCATGTGCTATTAATCTTGTCAATAGTCAAAGGTTGTCTTCAAAAACACATTAGGCCCTATATGGATGGAAGGAGGGAGTAGGTCCCATGCAAAAAATGAGAATAAAATTCAAACATCTGGGCATCGTGGCTCGGTCGAGAACATTGAGAAACTTGGTTTTAAAATCATGAAACTTGGCATGGTGTCATGTCATGGTAGTACCATGCCGTGGTAAAAAAATTGGCCGAATAGGAACAAATTTTGGTATAAGCTTCTTGCAAATTGGAGCTTCTCTCAAGAAGGCTCGTGGTTCTGGGAGGGAACGTGTCACCTTTGTGTGCATAATTCAAATTTGAAATACAAGAACATATTCCAGTGCACCAAAGTTGGTTGAAAAATCACATGTGTGTCCTCAGATAAATTTCTAGGTTCCATGCAAGAAATGGGAATGAAATTCAAAATTCTGGGTGTCGTGGCTGGGTTGGAAACATTGAGAAACTTAGTTTTTTAACTCGTGTAAATCCAAAACATGCATGAAAATAATGAAACTTGGCTTGGTGCCATGACATGGCACCAACATGCTGTGGTAAATTTGTAGTCCGATTTGCGAAGGCGCACACATTAACAATCAACAAAGTCATTTTGGAACAAGTGGTGTCACGTTACAATCGGAAACACAAGTATTGTTGAAACCGTCGCTGTTCTACTTACTAGTACCATTTACGTGCCGCCATGCGTCCCCATTTTTTATTAGCTAGGAGGCGCCGTGCAGGGTAGCTATTTGAGTACGAGAGGCGTGCGATCAGACCCCTGCGCGTACTTATCGGGAGGAGAGCCCTTTGACCTCCATCTGCCGTCCACCTCTCTCCCAAGGTCTCCATTAATGGCGCTCGAGCCTCTGTTTAATGGCGTGGCTATGTCTCACTCGACTAAGATTTAAGAGAGAAAAAAGAAAATCTGAAATCACGGATCTTGATGTAAGATCCGACGGACCAATATAGCATCTACTGCGACTTATAGCAAGACTGATGAATATATAAGGACGATTAAAAAAATTTGATCAAAGAAGGGCTTGTCCCTTCCGATTTTCATTACTGAAAACCACCAGAATTCACAAGAAGTTCAGCAGAACTCCAGCCTAACACGAAGGACTAAAAGCTACCAGATTGAAATCGCAACATCCCAAGAGGCCAACAAAGGCCAAACATCCGCTCTAGAACCCAACATTTCACAACCGACGACACAATCCACATCCTAAACCGATTATTACATTAAAAGAAACCAGGAAACTGAAGGAATCCCAGCAGCAACTAGTCTCCGCGGCGAGCGGCGATGACCTCTTTCGTGTCCTCAAGATGCTGCTTGAGAATATCCATGGATTCCTCCACCAGCCTTTGGCGCTCGTTGCGGAGCATGTCATTCTCGTCCATAAGTTTCTTGACGATGGCGCCGGTCCTCTTCAACAAGGCACTTGTCTCCTCCTGCTGGTCTGCACTTCAGACGATCTTCTCCCTCAGCAGGTCGCGCTCGGCCCGGAGCCTCTCATTGCCCTCCCTTAGTGCGTCGATAGCTTGTTCTAACGAGGCTTTCATGTCGTCCTGCAACCTCGCAAAACGGGAGATCTGATCCATCTGGCTATGGAAGATCGCATGCATGTGCCTGTAACAGTCATCGCCTGCCCGCGAGAAATTTTCCCAGTCCGCCGCGGCACGGTGGGACATCTCTGCTGCATTCGTGGCGCGGCGGGACATCTCTGCTGCTTCCGCGGCATGGCCGGACCAGTCAGCTGCATCGACGGTGCGGCGGGACCTCCGTGCTGCTTCAGCGGCGCGGCGGGACATCTGTGCGGCTACTTCCGTGCGGCGGGACATGTCGGCTGCTCTCGCAGCGAGGCGGGACATCTCTCGTGCTTCCGCTTCCATGGTCGCCTCTCCCTGGTGGCAATCTCTCGACCTAGAACTTACGCTAGCCATGGTAGACGCAAGGGAAGGATGCTGAATGACTTGTTTGTTTTTGTGCATGAGGAGTTAAGGAGGAATGCGCAGTCATCTTGGCACACTAGTATTTATAACAGAGTACTAATATGCTCCTAAGTGGGAAACCGTTTAGGTTGTGATCGGTGTGAACAGGTTTGCAATTCAATATAGCGTGGAGTAATTTGGAATGTGACGAGAGGCAAGCTCAAAATTTATTGGCGGTTCAAGTTTCGAAGTACGGCACTATTCCCGGAAGGAGTACTTCTTTTTCTACTCCCTCCTTTCCGATTTTATAGGGCTTATCTCAAAATTTTTGTTTTTCCATTTTATAAGTCTCAATTTGGTTGTTCCCCAACACATGTTCAGATTCCAAGGTGCATTAAATCATTGCATGCAAGTATTAAGAGAAAATTGACCAATGCATGTACTTTATGCATGCATGCATTGCAATTAATGCATTGATAAACATATTTTTTTATCGCCACCAAAACCCACCATTTCTTAAGCTAAAGTAGAGCAAGGTAATCCCTATATTAGCATATTACTAAGATAAACAAAAGGCAGTGTAGAAACATTTAGGACGTGAGCTTGTCAATCTGAATGTGGAGGGACACAAGCTTAGCCCCGGCCAGCAGCTTGGGCGAAACTGTCAAGAAGGTCACCTCCTGCACGTCGACGTCGCCGGGATCCTTGCTACTTGGCAGCTCCATTTCCACCTCGACGGCATCGGTCGTGCCTTCGGGCTCCCCCGGCGGGTCGTTCGCCCACATCTTGGCCATGTAGTGCGACAGTGGGGATGCCCCCGCTCTGATGCAGACGACCGACATGGCGATAGGAGCGCCGATGTCGAGCACGCCGCCGACCAAGAAAAAAGCACGGTGGTCCTCCTCCACGAACAGCAAGAGTCGTGGCTCCGACAGTGGCACTTGCAGCTGGAGCACCTTGCCGTACTGGATCCTGTGCACGGGCATGGGATGCGCGGTGCTGATGTGGTGGTAGAGAGCCGGCGGTGGGCCTTCGTAGCCGCAGACGGGCACGGGGTTCCAAACGTTGTGTGCAGGGTTCCCGAGACACCAAACGGGCGCTCGATACACCGGGTCACGGTGTATCTACCGCATCATAGCCCACCCCTAGGGTCAGCGCTACGCACGGCCTCCAACACATATCCTACAAACACCAGAAACTAGTTGCAACTCCTGGACAGAGGGCAAGGACAATTAATAAGTCGAGAGGGTCCATTGGTTTCGGTGCCAATGCGTGGCAGTAGCTATTCATGGGTCACAAACACATAACTCAGTTCTTGAGGACAGTTTCAATGAGACAGCCCACCATGTACTCCTACATGGCCTCTCACCGCTACCTTTACCAAATCGTGTTCACACACTTAGCTCACACACAGTAGGACATGTTCATCACCATTCCAATTCATTCCCGATGAATCAGACTTGACTCAAATCTAAGCAGTAGCAGGCATGACAAACAAGAATGAATGAGTAGGCACATCAGGGCTCAAACAACTCCTACTCATGCTAGTGGGTTTCATCTATTTACTATGGCAATGACAGGTCATGCAGAGGAAAAGGGGTTCAACTACCGCAACAAGTAATAGTTGAACCGTTGTTGTCCTAATGCAGTAAAAGAGAGCAGGAGTAGGATTGTATCGGAATGAACAAGGGGGTTTTGCTTGCCTGGCACTTCTGAAGATAGCATTGAGTCTTCATCAGTGTCAACGATCACAACGTCGGAACAACGTCTACCGAGGGGGAACAACACCAGCAAATAGAGAAGAAACACGATCAATGCAATGCACAATATGATGCATGATCATGACATGGTGATATGCTGTGATTTGAGCTAATGCAACTAGAAACCAGATTAAATGAAGTTGGTTTGAACCAAGGGTTCAAATTCAAACTCCATATGTGCTTATTTAAATGCCAATTATGCAAATTGCCATATACAGCAACCTTTGGTTGTTCAAACATGCATGCATATGGTACAAATGGATAGATTGGTTTTTTCTGATCATTTTTCATATATAACTTATTTCATTCTGAGCTACGGTTGAATTTCTATGATTTTTAGAAGTTAGCACTATTTTCTGGAATTTCCTGGATAAACTTAACTCCAGAAAATGCTTTACTGCGTCAGCATGACATAGGTGTGATGTCAGCAGGTCAACTGAGTTAACCAAGTCAAACCTGACCTGTGGGACGCATACGTCAGTGTCTCAGGCTGGTTTGGGTGGATGACAGGTGGGACCGGTCAACGTTGACTTGACCAAAGTCAAAGCTGACACGTGGGGTCCACACGGGATTAAGTAAAACTAAATAGAAATTAAACTGGTGTTAGTTAAGGGCGTGGGGCCCATACGTCCGTCACTAGGTTGGGTAGTTAGTGACCTAATTAGTTTAGCCTAACTTGACACGTCAGCCGGACGGGGTTAGGCCGCCGGCGACCTCAACCGACAGCAGAGGCTCACCGGACTTGAGCTACAGGCGGCGGATGGACTCGCGGAGACCACCGGGGCGTAGCCTGTGCTCTCCCGCATCCAGAGGAGCAGGTGGGTGGCCACGGGGGCGCTGGAGCTCGCCGAAACGAAGCTCGCGTCGGTGGCCGGAGTTCGGTGTTAGCGGGTTAGGCGCTACGTTGCACGGTAGGGGGAGGTGTTGGTGTCTACGAGCTTCTGGAGACGTGCTGAGCACAATGGGATGCTCGGACGCGAGCGGCGCCCGCTCTAGCCACGGTGGCTTCATGAACGGCGGTGAGGAGCTCTCGGGTCCGGCGGAAACAACGGCTAGAGTGGGCGAACGGCATGGGGAGAAGAGGGGAACGGGTCAGCGGCTCACCGCGATTCGGTGGAGAAGCACGGCTTGGTCGGGGAGGAGCTGGAGCAAGCAAATCGACGGCGGTGGTCATCGGTACTGAAGCTTGAAGATGACAAAGATGCCGGCAACGAAGGGCTCCCGCAGTCGTGGTCGTTGGCTTGTCGACGTGTGGTGATGAGGCGGAGCCTATGGCCACGCTAGATAGGTGAGGGAGGCTCGATGGGCGCGACGGCAGTAGACGGTGATGACGGAGTCGCTCGGGGGCGTGCGAGGGAGAGAGCAGAGGGGGGGGGGGAGGACCGAAGAGAGTGAGAGAAGGGTTGGGGGTCGCGTGTCATCGTCCAGAGCCGTCCAAGGCGAGCAGGCAGGCTGGAGGTGGCTGGGCGCGTGCCGGCGGGCGTCGGCCACGCGTGCTCCAATCCTTCAGGCGTGAGCTGGAAGAAGACAAGGGAGAGAGATGGTTTGGGCCAACAGTGTTGGGCCAACACAGTGCAGGCCAGGTAAGTGGCTCAGGTACTCTCCTTTTCCTTTCTTTCTATTTTTGTTTTACCTGCTGTCTGTTTTGATTTAGTAGGAATACTAAACCAATTTATTTACTTCTGTAAATTATTGTAGATGGACTAGTGGTATTAATCCAGAGCCCCACAATAACTTCCAAAATTATTGGACATGTATTTCTTTTATAACAGAAATAAAGCCAATTCAAATACAATATGATTTAACTCAAAGGCCCAAAATAAATATTTTTAAGCCTCCAAAAATATTGGTTTGAATTTTATTCTTGCCAATATTTTTCAAGGTTTAAGATGAACATTTTCTTGGGCTCATTTGAAAATATTTAAATGTTGATCATTTTTTTAAAGGATTCTGAGGCTTTGAAAATTCCCTCAATTCAATTTCCTTGAATTTAAAATGATGCATGGATGCTGTTGCAACTATTTGCAGGCAAAATCTAGGGCTGTGACAACTCACCCCCACTAAACAAGAATCTCGTCCCGAGATTCAAGACGTGAGGTAAGAAGACAGAGGGGACACAAGCTAACAAGATCTTCATGATCCAAGTTGCACCTCATAAGAACATTTTTTTGACTATACACAGTAGGGCAAAACCCCACTGCAATTTTTATTTATTGAAAAACAGAGACAACAAAGGTTCCACTATACAAAAGGCTTGAGATAAGCCAAAGAGCAAAGAAAAAGAAAGAAAAGAAAAACTATGGTCTAGGATTACAGCACAAGATTGTCAAGCCAGCAATAATAAACTCCAGCATAACTCTTCTTAATTCTAAATCTTAGAAGATTGAGCTCCTCTAGGAAAATAGCTTTCCACCTCTGAATGCTAGGTTGTACTGCTTGGAAGATCAAATTGTTCCTTGAGATCCAGATAGCCCAGGAAGCAAGGATGATTATTTCCATGAAAAAAGGTACATGCAGCTTCTGTTTGAGATCAAGAAAAGCTTCCAGGATTGAAGCATTTGCCTGTCTTGAAGGGCAAATCAGGTCCCAACATTGAGCTGCAAAAGGACAGGTCCAGAAAAGATGGTGAAGAGTTTCTTCCTGTGGACAATTGTTGACAGCACAGTTGTAATTGGCCAAATGGAAATTTTTCCTTCTCAAAAGGTTTCTGGTATTGAGCCTGTCATGCAGCAATCTCCAAAAAAACACCTTATGTTTTGGTTGACAAGAGGAATTCCAGATCTAGTTGAACTGTTGTGGCACAATTTTGACTCCCATCATGACTTTGTAGGCCTTAGCCACTTAGAAGTGTTCATTTCCCCAAATGTAGCTCCAAGTGTTAGTGCAATCTAGTGTATCAGAAACCCTTAGATCAATACAAATGTCTTCCATAGTCTCAAATTCCTGGAAAGCTTGCATAGTCAGGAGTAGGTGGAATAGATCCTCTAAGTATTCTACTTGGAGAATGCTGTGGACAGTAGCATTCTTGTTCTTCACAAAGGAGAACAAATGAGGGAACATGTCTTGCAAACAAGTAGAGTGCCACAAATCAGTCCAAAAGAAGGCACTCTTGCCATCACCTATGTTGCATCTGTCCAAGGACTTATAGTTATCAATAAGCTTAAGGTTTGCCTTCCACCAAAATGATCCAATCCAGTTATTACCAGGTAGTGTATCATTGTTGTACTATGATTCCCAGATCAAGTTTACCCAGGGGGTATTGTGTCTGTTATAGAACTTGTGCAGATTCTTAAGCAGCAGAGCCTTATTCTGGAAAAAGATATCCATGACACCCAATCCTCCTTGATTTTGGGTCTACAGACAGTGCTCCATCCCACCATAGCAGGTCTGTGGTCCTCCAGATCAGGGCCTCTCCATAGGCAGTGTCTCAAGTACTTTATGGCCTGGGTTTTGATTGTGACAGGCACATCAAGGCATCCCATGAGATAGATCAACAAAGAATTGAGGACAGATTTCACCAGCAACAATCTTCCAGCCATTGTCATAAATGAGGACAAACCCATAAGTTTCTTTTGCAGTCTTGTGACAAGAGGAAAACATTGCTCAACAATAGGCTTATGAAGACCTAAAGGTCTTCCCAAATATTGGATTGGAAAAGATTCCTTCTTGCAATGAAAAGTATTTACCAAAATCTCCATCTTCTCTTCTGGCACATTTATTGGAATCATACTGGATTTATTGTAGTTTACTTTAAGTCCAGTGGCATCTGCAAAAGTATTGAGGAGGGCTTTAAGACAATGTAGTTGCTTTGCATCTGCTTGTAGAATAACCAGGGTATCATCAGCATACTGGACAATTGGAAAATCAGGGCATGACTGCACTTGTAAGTGGGCAGATAACAATCCCATGTGCATTGCCTTGTTGAGAACTGACTAAAGGAGATCAGCAGCAAGCACAAACATAAGAGAGGATAGAGGGTCTCCCTGTCTCACACCTCTAAGGCAATAAAACTTTTTTCCAGGGACACCATTTAGCAAGATAGCAGATGAGGCAGAAGTGAAGAGCATTTTGATCCATGAAATCCATCTGTCCCCAAAACCTTTGGCCTTTAAAATATCCAGCATTGCCTGATGCTCAATTGTGTCAAAAGCCTTTTCAAAGTCCAGTTTAAGCACAATAATCTCATCTTTAGATTTATGACATTGGTGTAGATATTCATATGCCCAGCCCAAACAATCATGTATTGATCTTTCTGTTGACACCAGATTTTGGCATGGTTAAGAATCCGGGTTCATATGCAAAAGTTAGAGGCAACACTTCGCGGGCTGGCCCTGAGTGAGGAGGTATTTGGCCTTTGCCGGCTGAATGGAAACCCTTGCCGGAGTACAAACCTTGCCGGAGTGAAACCCTTGCCGGAGTACAAACCTTGCTAGAGTGAAACCCTTGCCGGAGTACAAACCTTGCCGGAGTGAAACCCTTGCCGGAGTACAAACCTTGCTGGAATGAAACCCTTGCCGGAGTGAAACCCTTGCCGGAGTACAAACCTTGCTGGAGTGAAAGCTTACTCGGATGGAAAACTTGCCGGGTTGGAGGCTGTGATAGTCAATCGGACGAGAAGTTGAAGATGGACTCAAAAGGTTATTCAGATGATCTCCAATGGAAAAACGTTCAAAACGAAAGTTGTTCATCTCGTCGAAACGATCGATTTTGTTATAAAGATCGTTCAAATCCGAATTCATATGCAAAAGTTAGAGCAATCGGAGTGCAGCCCTGTCACGAGGCGAGATATGGCGCGCCCCACCAGACACATGTCTGACGGGTAGCGCGAGGAGATGGCCTGTGTTGCAAGACCGATTTGACCCTCAAGATGATCTCTGATCGAAAACCCTTCAACATGAAAGTTGTTCGTCTCGTCAAAACAGTCAAGATTGCTTTTGGGCTTGTTTTCATCCGAGATCGTTTACCACCGCAAAAAGGACCCGCAAGGTGCAGCCAGTTTAAAACCGAACAGTTTTGGGAAGTTCGGATAAAACCAGTCCGAATTTGACTAGGGTTTTGGACGTGAATTGATGAAATTTTCTTGTAAGGAAAGCCTAGATAAATCCTTTGCTTTTACGGGAAGTCCAGCCGCCTCTTATATATGTTGGGGGTGACGGCCGATTGAAACAACACACAATCGAACAAATCAATATACTACTTTTTCATCTACGTTTTATCTCCCCACCGTTTTTCTCTCTCGTTCTTCGCTGTTCTTCGTGTTTGAGAGCTGCGAATCTCGAGGCTCTAGGGGTGAGCGAATCGACCTAGGGCAGCCCATAGCCGCCGCACTCCCTGACGGGGTCCCTCCCGGGGGTGTGGGGTTTTCGGGTCTGCAAAAGCGCCCGTCGACTGTCTTGCGTATCGCGCTGTCGGTCGGGTCTCCTTCGACGTGAGTTGCAGTGCATCACCCCGGCGTCGAGGGTACACATGACGTGTTTGTGTGTCAACACACTTTTTGGCGACTCCGCTGGGGACAAGAGATCAATCATCATCATCCACCATGTCCGATCTTCCCAAGCCATCTGAGGTAGACGCCGATAACATCATTAAGCCTAGTCTTGATGAGATATCGGCCAATCATCGCCAAGTCTATGAGGAGTACAAGAAGGCGCGCGAAGAGAAGGATTTGCAGGAGTTCCTTGCAAAATTCAAGAAGGATCGCCAAGGCAACATCACTCCGATTGAAGAAATCAAGTTCCCTCCTCTTCAAGCCGAGCAGGTTAAACCCGCTGTGAGTACTACCTTTTCTCCTGAGCAGTGGGCTGAGATTGAGAGTCGTATTGCTGATGGTCACAATCTGGTCTATCAAACTTTCATAGAAAATACCAATGCTCAGAAAAATATATCTCAATCATCTAGTGGTAATGATGGTGTAGCTACTAGTGTGCAAAACCCTAATCTGGCTTTACCTATCTCATCGGCGCCTCCCATGCCGATGACTTATTATCCTACTCAAACAAATCAGATTGTGACTGCACCCATTAATCCTATTATGAGCATGCCAGGTTCGGTGGCAACGCCGAACCAAACCCTACCTACAGCTACAACCACTCGGCCATTACCGAACTATAGTTCGGCATACATGTCACAGTTCATACCTACTGCTAGTAGTCCTACTCCTCCTATGCCGCTGCCACAAGTTGCATCGTCCACTATGGATGATGGTCTAGCTAATCTTAGAGAGGAGATGGCTAAGATGCTTCGAGAGAATTTTGGAGTTGAGTTACCTCGGAATCAGATTTACCAAAAGCCGTACCCCGAGTACTTTGATGCCATCCGGTGCCCTCCAGGATATAAGATTCCAGATTTTGTCAAATTCAATGGAGAGGGCACAAAAACCACATGGGAGCATGTTAGCCAATACTTGGCACAATTAGGTGAAGCAGGCTCACTAAATGAGTTGAAAGTGCGTTTATTTCCTCTATCATTAACTGGTACCGCATTTTCATGGTTTTCTTCTTTACCACATGGTTCCATTCGAGTTTGGTCGCAGCTAGAGCAGAAGTTTCATGATCACTTTTATAGCGGTGACAATGAACTCAAATTGTCACATCTAACATCGGTTAAACAGAAGCATGATGAATCGGTCTCCGATTACGTCAAGAGATTTAGAGAAACAAAAAACCGGTGTTTTAGTTTGGTGATAACCGAGAGAGACTTGGCAGACCTAGTGCCGAGTGGTTTGAGAATTCCCATTAGAGAAAAGCTAGAAGGCTATGAGTTCTTAAATATCAACCAAGTCTTACAAAGGGCTTTGGCTCAGGAAAGCCGACCTCAAAGAAGTGCATAGATATAAAGCCGATCGTCCAAAGATGAATATGGTGGAATATGATAGTGATCACTCGGACGATGAGGGTGACGTTTTTTCTACTGAATTTGTTTGGCCATCTAAAGCCAAACCATTTACTTGCAATGATCTGAAACCGATTCATAAGAATCGTGATGAAGATATGAAGTTTACTTTTAACATTGCTAAGTGTGATAGAATATTTGATGCTTTGCTGCAGGCTAAGATTATTAGAATATCTCATACTTTACCGCCGTTTGAAGAGCTGAAGCGGCGCGCTTATTGCAAGTATCATAATTCTTTTTCTCATGCTACTAACGATTGCAATGTTTTTCGACGACAGATACAATCGGCCATTAATGATGGACGATTGAACTTTTCTGAGATGCAAGTTGATAAACAACCTTTTCCAATGAATAACATGGAGTTAGAGGGGAAGAAGCTACTCGTTCGGCCGGAGGTTGCTGAATCTGCTAATAAAGCTAATATCATTGTTGGTGCGCCTAGGGAAGACAAGGAGGGCAACAAGGTCTTGGGGAGACAGGTTGTGCTTGACAAGCAACCTGGTGGCAAGGAGATAATCAAAATCACCATCAAGAATCCTACACTCGGGGGGCAACCGCAAGTGCAAGGAAATACTCGTGTTAAATTTGTCAAGCCCAGGAGTCCAGAAGTTGGCAAGTGGAAAACGAATGAAGCTAAAGTGCAGCGCAAGAAAATCAATCCAACTTTTGATATGTTGCTGTCCAAGTATGATAGTCATGCAGCCGGTTCTAGTTCCAACCGGTCATCAAATCTGAAGCGCTCAAGATTACCTCCTCGGGAAGAATTTCAGCATCATGCAAGGCCATATGGGTCGTGGGCGCCGGGACCATGGGTGCCGCCACCCCCCTATGTGCCATACTACATGGGAGACTTCAATGGAGGATGGTGGCAGCCCCCAATGGCCCCTTATGCTTTCATCTGGGTTGGGCAGAGCCAAGGAGGCCCGTTCATGAGAGACTTTCTTATCCCACACGATGCCGTTTGAACAATAGTGTCAATCGGCCAGTGCAAGATAATCAAAAAGGGGTCGGCAAGCAAGAATGGCGTGTTAAGTCGCCAAGTGTTGTAACGGTCGAGTCAAGCAAAGGCAAGGAAAAAACCGACGCCGACTCACTCATCTTGGGCACCGAAACATTCACCATACAACAGCCGATTATGCATAGCAATCCGACTGAGCTGATACTTGCTATCGCGCCAAAGCACTCGGCTAATGATCATGAAGCAAGCACCAGCCAAGTAAAAATGAGAGATCCTAAATACACTCAGCCAAAGTGGTGTCCTCCAGGGCTAACAAAGACACAAAAGAGGAAACTACAGAGGTTAAGGAGTCAAGAGATGGCAGAACAAGAGGCCGAGAAGCAAAGGGATAAGTTGTTCAATGACACTCGGCCTATGTTACCTACAAAACAAGTGTGGAGGCCCAAACAAATACAAGATGTAGTGGCTTCTACACCCACCACAGCAGCACCTACACCACCAAAGGAGGACGATGTAGTCATTGCATTGTCTGCGTTACCTATTGCTTCATCTTCGCGTGAACAAATTTCAGAATCGGTGGATACACTGGGGGAAGAGGAGGATATGTTAGATTACGAGTCTACACCGGTTCATGAAGGTATGGATATTAATATAGTGTATTACTTACCCGCTGAGTTTCGTGCTGTAGATGAGGAAGGGGAGGTGGCTCAGCTGGATTTTGGCCCTAAAAATGCAATATTCGAGAAGCCAAAAGACCCAGTAACGCATCTGAAACCGTTATATCTCAGAGGTCATATCAATGGGTCACCGCTCACTCGGATGCTTGTTGATGGTGGTGCTGTGGTGAATCTTATGCCATATTCGGTCTTCAAAAAATTGGGGTTGCATGATAATGAGTTGATAAAGACCAACATGGTGCTCAATGGATTTGAAGGCAAAGAGAAAACTGAAGCCAAAGGTGTGATGTATGTGGAGCTCACGGTGGGAAGTAAAACTTTGGCTACCGCATTCTTTGTGGCTGAGGTGCAAGGTAACTACAACGTCATACTAGGCCGTGATTGGGTTCATGCAAACCAGTGCGTGCCATCCACTACGCACCAGTTTTTGATCCAGTGGGTTGATGATGAAGTGGAAGTCATTCATGCGGATAACTCGGCCTGTGTTGCTTTGGCCGAGGCATCAGTGGATTGGCAACACCCAAATGCTACTTGCTTGACGGGACGTGACTTGTCAGAGTTCGATTTTCTCAGCGCAACCAAGAATGGTTTCGTGCCCGTCTCTTTAAAGCCGACTGAGAGCAATCAGCTCCAAGGTATGATATGTTTAAATGGATCCTAACTCAGATTGGTTACAAAAGCGACTTGTAGAATATCGGTCCAATAAGAACGATATGTATGAGTCCATAGAAGAGTTAGATGGTATGGATAAATTAGGACAAGGTTTTACATCGGCCGATCCATTAGAAGAGATAGATATAGGAGATGGTTTAACTCCTAGGCCAACATTTGTAAATGCAAATTTAAGAGCCGATCAGAAAGCTAAGTTGATCGAGTTGTTGAAAGAATATGTTTGTTGCTTTGCATGGGAATATCATGAGATGCCAGGTTTAAGCCGAGAGCTAGTGGAGCATCGGTTACCTATAAAGGCTGGTTTTAGACCATATAAACAATCGACCAGAAAGTTTAATCCAAAAACATATGACCGGATCAAGGAAGAGATCGGTCGTTTGCTTAAAGCTAATTTTATTAGACATTGCAGGTATGCCGAGTGGATTTCTAACATTGTCCCTGTGGAGAAGAAAGGATCCGGCAAGTTGAGGGTGTGCATTGACTTCAGAGATTTGAATAGGGCTACACCCAAAGATGAGTATCCCATGCCAATAGCTGATATGCTTATTAATGATGCTTCTGGACATAAGGTTATTATCTTTCTAGATGGTAATGCCGGATACAATCAAATTTTTATGGCCGAAGAGGACATGTCCAAGACAGCTTTTCGTTGCCCAGGTTTTCTTGGTTTATTCGAGTGGACAGTGATGACATTTGGATTAAAGAATGCTGGCGCCACATATCAAAGGGCTATGAATTTGATTTTTCATGATTTACTCGGTGTCATATTTGAAGTTTATATTGATGATATTGTTGTTAAATCGGATGCTTTTGAATCTCACTTGGCCGATTTGCGTTTAGCTTTTGAAAGAATGAAAAAGTATGGACTGAAGATGAATCCTTTGAAGTGTCCCTTCGGCGTGTCAGCTGGCAAGTTTTTGGGTTTCATTATTCATGAAGATGGTATAGAGATTGATCCCGAAAAGATAGAAGCTATACAGAAAGTGGAGGCTCCAACATGCAAGAGAGATATGCAAAAGTTCCTTGGCAAGGTCAATTATTTGAGAAGGTTCATAGCTAATCTATCAGGGAAAGTTGATGCATTTACTCCTATCCTTCGATTAAAGAATGATGCTGATTTCACTTGGGGGGCAAAACAGCAAGAAGCATTTGATATGATCAAGCATTATGTGTGCACTCCTCCGGTGATGAGAGCACCCAAGCATAGGGAACCCTTCAAACTTTACATTGCAGCAGAGGAGGGAGTTATTGGTGCTGTTCTAACTCAAGAGACCGAAGGAAAAGAGCATGCCATCACTTATTTGAGTTGCCGCTTATTGGACGCAGAGACAAGGTATACATTTATTGAGAAATTATGTCTATGCTTGTATTATGCTTGCACAAAATTGAGACATTATTTAGTGTCGAGTGCTTCCGTAGTAGCTTGTCAGACCGATGTCATTAAATACATGTTGCATAGGCCAATTCTTAGTGGTAGAATTGGCAAGTGGGCTTATGCTTTGATTGAAAATGATTTGGCTTATGAATCTCTAAAATCCATGAAGGGCCAAATTGTTGCTAATTTCATTGTTGAACATCGGATTTATGACAAGCATGATAGTAATATGAACCTTGTTTCATTAGTACCATGGAGATTATACTTTATTGGTTCAGTTTGTAGCAATGGCCAAGGTGTTGGTATTGTTTATATATCTCTTCATGGTGCTGTTTTTGAAGCCTCATGCCGCTTAGAATATTTTTGCACAAACAATCAAGCCGAATATGAAGCATTGTTATTCGGCCTAGAGATGTTACTTGCTATAGGTGTTACATATATTGAGGCTTATGGTGATTCGTCACTAGTGGTGCAGCAAATATCCAAAGTCTTTCAGTGTTTGGACGAATCACTTAATGTTTATCTTGATAAATGTTCAGATGTAATCTCTACTTTGGATTATTTTAGCATTGCTCATATATCTAGACATGACAATTGGAAAGCAAATGAGTTGGCACAACAAGCATCCGGCTATCATGTTGATCGTGGCATGTTTCATATTTCTGAAAAGCCGATGTCTAGTCTTGCCAACATAAGGGAGGCCGAACCGGAGCCCGCCGTTTCGGCCACTAATGAAATATTCAATGTAGGAGAAAATCAAGACTGGAGGAAACCCATCATTGATTATTTGTGTGATCCTAGTAGAAGGGTGGACAGGGCTGTTCGACGTATGGCTTTCAAATACACAATGAGAGATGATGATCTCTATCGCCGAACGGTTGATGATGTTCTTTTAAAGTTCTTGGACGAGGACCAAGCAAGAATTGCTATGGGAGAGATCCATGAAGGTATTTGTGGCACTCATCAGTCGGCCCCCAAGATGAAATGGTTACTATGACGTGATGGGTTTTATTGGCCGACTATGATTAATGATTGCTTCAGATATTATAAAGGGTGTGAAGCTTGTCAAAAATTTGGTGATATTCAGTTGGCTCCTGCTGCTATGTTGCATCCCATTATCAAGCCGTGGCCTTTCAGAGGATGGGGTTTAGATTTTATTGGACAAATTCATCCGTCTTCCTCACAGGGGCATCGGTTCGTATTGGTGGCAACTGATTATTTCACTAAATGGTCTGAAGCAGTACCTCTCAAGAACATGACACATACGGAGGTGATAAAATTCATAACCGAGCACACTATTCATAGATTCGGCATTCCTCAAACATTGACTACAGATCAAGGCTCCTCTTTCATGTCACACCAAGTTAGAGAATTTGCCGAATCTTGTAACATAAAGTTGCTCAATTCATCTCCATATTATGCCCAAGCCAATGGACAAGCTGAGTCTAGCAATAAAATTTTAATCAAGCTCATCAAGAAGAAGGTTGAGGATAATCCAAGGAGATGGCATGAGTTGTTGTCTGAAGCTTTGTGGGCACATAGGATCTCAAGGCATGGTGCTACGAAGGTAACTCCATATGAGCTAGTATATGGTCAAGAGGCTATTTTACCGGTGGAGGTAAATTTGAATCCTTTGAGAATAGCCAAGCAAAATGATTTATCGGCTGTAGACTTTTATAACTTAATGATGGATAACATTGACGAAGTTGCCGATAAACGTTTGACTGCTTTGAAGGCCATAGAGAGAGACAAGTTGAGGGTGGCAAGAGCTTATAATAAGAAAGTCAAGTCGAAGAATTTTCAAGTTGGCGATCTCGTCTGGAAAGTGATTCTACCGATTGGTTCAAAAGATAGAAAATTTGGGAAGTGGTCTCCAAGTTGGGAAGGTCCTTTTAGGATCGCAAGAGTAGTTCCCGGAAATTCCTATTTGGTGGAATCCATACAAGGGGCGTTGTTACCTCGAGCTCTCAATGGCAAGTACTTGAAGAAATACCACCCGAGTGTGTGGCAAGAAGCCTAAATAGGCAATGGCCGATACATAATTATCGCCCTAAGCAAAAATAAATGGCCGATACATAATTATCGCCCAGAGAAAAATAAATGGCCGATGGGGTGTTCACATCGTCCTTAGAACAAACACAGTACAAGTTATTTTTCGCCACACAAGCTTTGCCAAAAAACAGGGGGGCATGTGTTGACACCAGATTTTGGCATGGTTAAGAATCCGGGTTCGTATGCAAAAGTTAGAGGCAACACTTCGCGGGCCGGCCCTGAGTGAGGAGGTATTTGGCCTTTGCCGGCTGAATGGAAACCCTTGCCGGAGTACAAACCTTGCCGGAGTGAAACCCTTGCCGGAGTACAAACCTTGCCGAAGTACAAACCTTGCCGGAATGAAACCCTTGCCAGAGTACAAACCTTGCCGGAGTGAAAGCTTACTCGGATGGAAAACTTGCCGGGTTGGAGGCTGTGATAGTCAATCGGAGGAGAAGTTGAAGATGGACTCAAAAGGTTATTCAGATGATCTCAGATGGAAAAACGTTCAAAATGAAAGTTGTTCGTCTCGTCGAATCGATCGATTTTGATATAAAAATCGTTCAAATCCGAAATCATATGCAAAAGTTAGAGCAATCGGAGTGCAGCCCTGTCACGAGGCGAGATATGGCGCGCCCCACCAGACACATGTCTGACGGGTAGCGCGAGGAGATAGCCTGTGTTGCGAGACCGATTTGACCCTCAATATGATCTCTGATCGAAAACCCTTCAACATGAAAGTTGTTCGCCTCGTCGAAACAGTCAATATTGCTTTTGGGCTTGTTTTCATCCGAGATCGTTTACCACCACAAAAAGGACCCTCAAGGTGCAGCCAGTTTAAAACCGAACAGTTTTGGGAAGTTAGGATAAAACCAGTCCGAATTTGACTAGGGTTTTGGACGTGAATTGATGAAATTTTCTTGTAAGGAAAGCCTAGATAAATCCTTTGCTTGTACGGGAAGTCCAGCCGCCTCTTATATATGTTGGGGGTGACGGCCGATTGAAACAACACACAATCGAACAAATCAATATACTACTTTTTCATCTACGTTTTATCTCCCCACCGTTTTTCTCTCTCGTTCTTCGCTGTTCTTCGTGTTTGAGAGCTGCGAATCTCGAGGCTCTAGGGGCGAGCGAATCGACCTAGGGCAGCACATAGCCGCCGCACTCCCTGACGGGGTCCCTCCCGGGGGTGTGGGGTTTTCGGATCTGCAAAAGCGCCCGTCGACTGTCATGCGTATCGCGCTGTCGGTCGGGTCTCCTTCGACGTGAGCTGCAGTGCATCACCCCGGCGTCGAGGGTACACGTGACGTGTTTGTGTGTCAACACACTTTTTGGCGACTCCGCTGGGGACAAGAGATCAATCATCATCATCCACCATGTCCGATCTTCCCAAGCCATCTGAGGTAGACGCCGATAACATCATTAAGCCTAGTCTTGATGAGATATCGGCCAATCATCGCCAAGTCTATGAGGAGTACAAGAAGGCGCGCGAAGAGAAGGATTTGCAGGAGTTCCTTGCAAAATTCAAGAAGGATCGCCAAGGCAACATCACTCCGATTGAAGAAATCAAGTTCCCTCCTCTTCAAGCCGAGCAGGTTAAACCCGCTGTGAGTACTACCTTTTCTCCTGAGCAGTGGGCTGAGATTGAGAGTCGTATTGCTGATGGTCACAATCTGGTCTATCAAACTTTCATAGAAAATACCAATGCTCAGAAAAATATATCTCAATCATCTAGTGGTAATGATGGTGTAGCTACTAGTGTGCAAAACCCTAATCTGGCTTTACCTATCTCATCGGCGCCTCCCATGCCGATGACTTATTATCCTACTCAAACAAATCAGATTGTGACTGCACCCATTAATCCTATTATGAGCATGCCAGGTTCGGTGGCAACGCCGAACCAAACCCTACCTACAGCTACAACCACTCGGCCATTACCGAACTATAGTTCGGCATACATGTCACAGTTCATACCTACTGCTAGTAGTCCTACTCCTCCCATGCCGCTGCCACAAGTTGCATCGTCCACTATGGATGATGGTCTAGCTAATCTTAGAGAGGAGATGGCTAAGATGCTTCGAGAGAATTTTGGAGTTGAGTTACCTCGGAATCAGATTTACCAAAAGCCGTACCCCGAGTACTTTGATGCCATCCGGTGCCCTCCAGGATATAAGATTCCAGATTTTGTCAAATTCAATGGAGAGGGCACAAAAACCACATGGGAGCATGTTAGCCAATACTTGGCACAATTAGGTGAAGCAGGCTCACTAAATGAGTTGAAAGTGCGTTTATTTCCTCTATCATTAACTGGTACCGCATTTTCATGGTTTTCTTCTTTACCACATGGTTCCATTCGAGTTTGGTCACAGCTAGAGCAGAAGTTTCATGATCACTTTTATAGCGGTGACAATGAACTCAAATTGTCACATCTAACATCGGTTAAACAGAAGCATGATGAATCGGTCTCCGATTACGTCAAGAGATTTAGAGAAACAAAAAACCGGTGTTTTAGTTTGGTGATAACCGAGAGAGACTTGGCAGACCTAGTGCCGAGTGGTTTGAGAATTTCCATTAGAGAAAAGCTAGAAGGCTATGAGTTCTTAAATATCAACCAAGTCTTACAAAGGGCTTTGGCTCAGGAAAGCCGACCTCAAAGAAGTGCATAGATATAAAGCCGATCGTCCAAAGATGAATATGGTGGAATATGATAGTGATCACTCGGACGATGAGGGTGATGTTTTTTCTACTGAATTTGTTTGGCCATCTAAAGCCAAACCATTTACTTGCAATGATCTGAAACCGATTCATAAGAATCGTGATGAAGATATGAAGTTTACTTTTAACATTGCTAAGTGTGATAGAATATTTGATGCTTTGCTGCAGGCTAAGATTATTAGAATATCTCATACTTTACCGCCGTTTGAAGAGCTGAAGCGGCGCGCTTATTGCAAGTATCATAATTCTTTTTCTCATGCTACTAACGATTGCAATGTTTTTCGACGACAGATACAATCGGCCATTAATGATGGACGATTGAACTTTTCTGAGATGCAAGTTGATAAACAACCTTTTCCAATGAATACCATGGAGTTAGAGGGGAAGAAGCTACTCATTCGGCCGGAGGTTGCCGAATCTGCTAATAAAGCTAATATCATTGTTGGTGCGCCTAGGGAAGACAAGGAGGGCAACAAGGTCTTGGGGAGACAGGTTGTGCTTGACAAGCAACCTGGTGGCAAGGAGATAATCAAAATCACCATCAAGAATCCTACACTCGGGGGGCAACCGCAAGTGCAAGGAAATACTCGTGTTAAATTTGTCAAGCCCAGGAGTCCAGAAGTTGGCAAGTGGAAAACGAATGAAGCTAAAGTGCAGCGCAAGAAAATCAATCCAACTTTTGATATGTTGCTGTCCAAGTATGATAGTCATGCAGCCGGTTCTAGTTCCAACCGGTCATCAAATCTGAAGCGCTCAAGATTACCTCCTCGGGAAGAATTTCAGCATCATGCAAGGCCATATGGGTCGTGGGCGCCGGGACCATGGGTGCCGCCACCCCCCTATGTGCCATACTACATGGGAGACTTCAATGGAGGATGGTGGCAGCCCCCAATGGCCCCTTATGCTTTCATCTGGGTTGGGCAGAGCCAAGGAGGCCCGTTCATGAGAGACTTTCTTATCCCACACGATGCCGTTTGAACAATAGTGTCAATCGGCCAGTGCAAGATAATCAAAAAGGGGTCGGCAAGCAAGAATGGCGTGTTAAGTCGCCAAGTGTTGTAACGGTCGAGTCAAGCAAAGGCAAGGAAAAAACCGACGCCGACTCACTCATCTTGGGCACCGAAACATTCACCATACAACAGCCGATTATGCATAGCAATCCGACTGAGCTGATACTTGCTATCGCGCCAAAGCACTCGGCTAATGATCATGAAGCAAGCACCAGCCAAGTAAAAATGAGAGATCCTAAATACACTCAGCCAAAGTGGTGTCCTCCAGGGCTAACAAAGACACAAAAGAGGAAACTACAGAGGTTAAGGAGTCAAGAGATGGCAGAACAAGAGGCCGAGAAGCAAAGGGATAAGTTGTTCAATGACACTCGGCCTATGTTACCTACAAAACAAGTGTGGAGGCCCAAACAAATACAAGATGTAGTGGCTTCTACACCCACCACAGCAGCACCTACACCACCAAAGGAGGACGATGTAATCATTGCATCGTCTGCGTTACCTATTGCTTCATCTTCGCGTGAACAAATTTCAGAATCGGTGGATACACTGGGGGAAGAGGAGGATATGTTAGATTACGAGTCTACACCGGTTCATGAAGGTATGGATATTAATATAGTGTATTACTTACCCGCTGAGTTTCGTGCTGTAGATGAGGAAGGGGAGGTGGCTCAGCTGGATTTTGGCCCTAAAAATGCAATATTCGAGAAGCCAAAAGACCCAGTAACGCATCTGAAACCGTTATATCTCAGAGGTCATATCAATGGGTCACCGCTCACTCGGATGCTTGTTGATGGTGGTGTTGTGGTGAATCTTATGCCATATTCGGTCTTCAAAAAATTGGGGTTGCATGATAATGAGTTGATAAAGACCAACATGGTGCTCAATGGATTTGAAGGCAAAGAGAAAACTGAAGCCAAAGGTGTGATGTATGTGGAGCTCACGGTGGGAAGTAAAACTTTGGCTACCGCATTCTTTGTGGCTGAGGTGCAAGGTAACTACAACGTCATACTAGGCCGTGATTGGGTTCATGCAAACCAGTGCGTGCCATCCACTACGCACCAGTTTTTGATCCAGTGGGTTGATGATGAAGTGGAAGTCATTCATGCGGATAACTCGGCCTGTGTTGCTTTGGCCGAGGCATCAGTGGATTGGCAACACCCAAATGCTACTTGCTTGACGGGACGTGACTTGTCAGAGTTCGATTTTCTCAGCGCAACCAAGAATGGTTTCGTGCCCGTCTCTTTAAAGCCGACTGAGAGCAATCAGCTCCAAGGTATGATATGTTTAAATGGATCCTAACTCAGATTGGTTACAAAAGCGACTTGTAGAATATCGGTCCAATAAGAACGATATGTATGAGTCCATAGAAGAGTTAGATGGTATGGATAAATTAGGACAAGGTTTTACATCGGCCGATCCATTAGAAGAGATAGATATAGGAGATGGTTTAACTCCTAGGCCAACATTTGTAAATGCAAATTTAAGAGCCGATCAGAAAGCTAAGTTGATTGAGTTGTTGAAAGAATATGTTTGTTGCTTTGCATGGGAATATCATGAGATGCCAGGTTTAAGCTGAGAGCTAGTGGAGCATCGGTTACCTATAAAGGCTGGTTTTAGACCATATAAACAATCGACCAGAAAGTTTAATCCAAAAACATATGACCGGATCAAGGAAGAGATCGGTCGTTTGCTTAAAGCTAATTTTATTAGACATTGCAGGTATGCCGAGTGGATTTCTAACATTGTCCCTGTGGAGAAGAAAGGATCCGGCAAGTTGAGGGTGTGCATTGACTTCAGAGATTTGAATAGGGCTACACCCAAAGATGAGTATCCCATGCCAATAGCTGATATGCTTATTAATGATGCTTCTGGACATAAGGTTATTATCTTTCTAGATGGTAATGCCGGATACAATCAAATTTTTATGGCCGAAGAGGACATGTCCAAGACAGCTTTTCGTTGCCCAGGTTTTCTTGGTTTATTCGAGTGGACAGTGATGACATTTGGATTAAAGAATGCTGGCGCCACATATCAAAGGGCTATGAATTTGATTTTTCATGATTTACTCGGTGTCATATTTGAAGTTTATATTGATGATATTGTTGTCAAATCGGATGCTTTTGAATCTCACTTGGCCGATTTGCGTTTAGCTTTTGAAAGAATGAAAAAGTATGGACTGAAGATGAATCCTTTGAAGTGTCCCTTCGGCGTGTCAGCTGGCAAGTTTTTGGGTTTCATTATTCATGAAGATGGTATAGAGATTGATCCCGAAAAGATAGAAGCTATACAGAAAGTGGAGGCTCCAACATGCAAGAGAGATATGCAAAAGTTCCTTGGCAAGGTCAATTATTTGAGAAGGTTCATAGCTAATCTATCAGGGAAAGTTGATGCATTTACTCCTATCCTTCGATTAAAGAATGATGCTGATTTCACTTGGGGGGCAAAACAGCAAGAAGCATTTGATATGATCAAGCATTATGTGTGCACTCCTCCGGTGATGAGAGCACCCAAGCATAGGGAACCCTTCAAACTTTACATTGCAGCAGAGGAGGGAGTTATTGGTGCTGTTCTAACTCAAGAGACCGAAGGAAAAGAGCATGCCATCACTTATTTGAGTCGCCGCTTATTGGACGCAGAGACAAGGTATACATTTATTGAGAAATTATGTCTATGCTTGTATTATGCTTGCACAAAATTGAGACATTATTTAGTGTCGAGTGCTTCCGTAGTAGCTTGTCAGACCGATGTCATTAAATACATGTTGCATAGGCCAATTCTTAGTGGTAGAATTGGCAAGTGGGCTTATGCTTTGATTGAAAATGATTTGGCTTATGAATCTCTAAAATCCATGAAGGGCCAAATTGTTGCTAATTTCATTGTTGAACATCGGATTTATGACAAGCATGATAGTAATATGAACCTTGTTTCATTAGTACCATGGAGATTATACTTTATTGGTTCAGTTTGTAGCAATGGCCAAGGTGTTGGTATTGTTTATATATCTCTTCATGGTGCTGTTTTTGAAGCCTCATGCCGCTTAGAATATTTTTGCACAAACAATCAAGCCGAATATGAAGCATTGTTATTCGGCCTAGAGATGTTACTTGCTATAGGTGTTACATATATTGAGGCTTATGGTGATTCGTCACTAGTGGTGCAGCAAATATCCAAAGTCTTTCAGTGTTTGGACGAATCACTTAATGTTTATCTTGATAAATGTTCAGATGTAATCTCTACTTTGGATTATTTTAGCATTGCTCATATATCTAGACATGACAATTGGAAAGCAAATGAGTTGGCACAACAAGCATCCGGCTATCATGTTGATCGTGGCATGTTTCATATTTCTGAAAAGCCGATGTCTAGTCTTGCCAACATAAGGGAGGCCGAACCGGAGCCCGCCGTTTCGGCCACTAATGAAATATTCAATGCAGGAGAAAATCAAGACTGGAGGAAACCCATCATTGATTATTTGTGTGATCCTAGTAGAAGGGTGGACAGGGCTGTTCGGCGTATGGCTTTCAAATACACAATGAGAAATGATGATCTCTATCGCCGAACGGTTGATGATGTTCTTTTAAAGTGCTTGGACGAGGACCAAGCAAGAATTGCTATGGGAGAGATCCATGAAGGTATTTGTGGCACTCATCAGTCGGCCCCCAAGATGAAATGGTTACTACGACGTGATGGGTTTTATTGGCCGACTATGATTAATGATTGCTTCAGATATTATAAAGGGTGTGAAGCTTGTCAAAAATTTGGTGATATTCAGTTGGCTCCTGCTGCTATGTTGCATCCCATTATCAAGCCGTGGCCTTTCAGAGGATGGGGTTTAGATTTTATTGGACAAATTCATCCGTCTTCCTCACAGGGGCATCGGTTCGTATTGGTGGCAACTGATTATTTCACTAAATGGTCTGAAGCAGTACCTCTCAAGAACATGACACATACGGAGGTGATAAAATTCATAACCGAGCACACTATTTATAGATTCGGCATTCCTCAAACATTGACTACAGATCAAGGCTCCTCTTTCATGTCACACCAAGTTAGAGAATTTGCCGAATCTTGTAACATAAAGTTGCTCAATTCATCTCCATATTATGCCCAAGCCAATGGACAAGCTGAGTCTAGCAATAAAATTTTAATCAAGCTCATCAAGAAGAAGGTTGAGGATAATCCAAGGAGATGGCATGAGTTGTTGTCTGAAGCTTTGTGGGCACATAGGATCTCAAGGCATGGTGCTACGAAGGTAACTCCATATGAGCTAGTATATGGTCAAGAGGCTATTTTACCGGTGGAGGTAAATTTGAATCCTTTGAGAATAGCCAAGCAAAATGATTTATCGGCTGTAGACTTTTATAACTTAATGATGGATAACATTGACGAAGTTGCCGATAAACGTTTGACTGCTTTGAAGGCCATAGAGAGAGACAAGTTGAGGGTGGCAAGAGCTTACAATAAGAAAGTCAAGTCGAAGAATTTTCAAGTTGGCGATCTCGTCTGGAAAGTGATTCTACCGATTGGTTCAAAAGATAGAAAATTTGGGAAGTGGTCTCCAAGTTGGGAAGGTCCTTTTAGGATCGCAAGAGTAGTTCCCGGAAATTCCTATTTGGTGGAATCCATACAAGGGGCGTTGTTACCTCGAGCTCTCAATGGCAAGTACTTGAAGAAATACCACCCGAGTGTGTGGCAAGAAGCCTAAATAGGCAATGGCCGATACATAATTATCGCCCTAAGCAAAAATAAATGGCCGATACATAATTATCGCCCAGAGAAAAATAAATGGCCGATGGGGTGTTGACATCGTCCTTAGAACAAACACAGTACAAGTTATTTTTCGCCACACAAGCTTTGCCAAAAAACAGGGGGGCATGTGTTGACACCAGATTTTGGCATGGTTAAGAATCCGGGTTCGTATGCAAAAGTTAGAGGCAACACTTCGCGGGCCGGCCCTGAGTGAGGAGGTATTTGGCCTTTGCCGGCTGAATGGAAACCCTTGCCGGAGTACAAACCTTGCCGGAGTGAAACCCTTGCCGGAGTACAAACCTTGCCGGAGTACAAACCTTGCCGGAATGAAACCCTTGCCGGAGTACAAACCTTGCCGGAGTGAAAGCTTACTCGGATGGAAAACTTGCCGGGTTGGAGGTTGTGATAGTCAATCGGACGAGAAGTTGAAGATGGACTCAAAAGGTTATTCAGATGATCTCAGATGGAAAAACGTTCAAAATGAAAGTTGTTCGTCTCGTCGAATCGATCGATTTTGATATAAAAATCGTTCAAATCCGAAATCATATGCAAAAGTTAGAGCAATCGGAGTGCAGCCCTGTCACGAGGCGAGATATGGCGCGCCCCACCAGACACATGTCTGACGGGTAGCGCGAGGAGATAGCCTGTGTTGCGAGACCGATTTGACCCTCAAGATTATATCTGATCGAAAACCCTTCAACATGAAAGTTGTTCGCCTCGTCGAAACAGTCAATATTGCTTTTGGGCTTGTTTTCATCCGAGATCGTTTACCACCACAAAAAGGACCCTCAAGGTGCAGCCAGTTTAAAACCGAACAGTTTTGGGAAGTTAGGATAAAACCAGTCCGAATTTGACTAGGGTTTTGGACGTGAATTGATGAAATTTTCTTGTAAGGAAAGCCTAGATAAATCCTTTGCTTGTACGGTAAGTCCAGCCGCCTCTTATATATGTTGGGGGTGACGGCCGATTGAAACAACACACAATCGAACAAATCAATATACTACTTTTTCATCTATGTTTTATCTCCCCACCGTTTTTCTCTCTCGTTCTTCGCTGTTCTTCGTGTTTGAGAGCTGCGAATCTCGAGGCTCTAGGGGCGAGCGAATTGACCTAGGGCAGCACATAGCCGCCGCACTCCCTGACGGGGTCCCTCCCGGGGGTGTGGAGTTTTCGGGTCTGCAAAAGCGCCCGTCGACTGTCATGCGTATCGCGCTGTCGGTCGGGTCTCCTTCGACGTGAGCTGCGGTGCATCACCCCCGGCGTCGAGGGTACACGTGACGTGTTCGTGTGTCAACACTTTCTTTCAGAAAACCATATTGGTTGATATGTACCAACTTAAGAATCACTTTCTGCAACCTGTTAGCCAGCAGTTTAGTGATAATCTTTAGACAACAATTTAGTAGAGAGATTGGTCTAAAATCATTTGCTGTCAAGGGAGTACTTCCCTTAGGAATGAGAGTAATGTATGAAGTATTTAAGCTCTCAAGAGAAATTTTCCCTGCATGAAAATCATATATGAACTTGAGCACATCTCCCTTAATAATGTTAAAACCTTCTGGGCCTGGTGATTTGTTTGTTGGAAGGTTTTTAACCACATCATCAATTTCCTCTTCAGTAAAAGGCAGTTCAAGATTATCAAAGATATCTGAGTGTTGTCTCTGCCCAAACAAGGAAGGCAAGTCAAAATGCATTGAGGTATTTTGGGATATGCCCATTCTTTTTTTGTAAGTGTCTAGAAGAATTGCAGCTTTCCCAGCATGATCAGATATCTCAACTTGGTCATCATTTTGGAGAACAACAATATGATTATGCCTGTAATTAATAAGCTTTAGTGTGGAAAAACTTTGTGTTCTCATCTCCAAACTTCACCCCTTTGATTTTTCCTCTTTGTTTCCAATAAATCTTCTGGTTCCTCAAAAGAATAACCAGATGCTCTTTAAGAATATCCCTGCAATTCCATTCATGAGTGTCCAACTCTCTAAATTCTTCAAAGAGGTCCCACAGGAAAATGAACTCATTCAGCTTTGCAATTTGAGTTTTCAGACAGGACAAGGTTTTTGCCCACAGCTTCAAAGCTCTTCTTAAGTTTTTAAACTTAGCATTCAAGGTTTTGACAGCATCAAGATTGCCAATTGGGATGTTCCAAGCATTTGCAACTATCTGTTTAAAAGTCAGAATGTTGGAGCCAGTAGTTTTCAAATCTGAAAACTTTTGCCTTTGGAATAGAAGTACCAACTTTAATTACATAGGGCAGATGATCTGAAATAGGTTTTGCAAGGGGTAGCACTATTGTGTTTTGGAAGGTAGTCATCCAAGAGGCAGAAGTGAAAAACCAATCCAGTTTTACCAACAGAGGATCATGCTTCATATTGCTCCAACTAAACTTTCTGCCATGCAAAGGTAATTCAATTAAACCTTGATTGCTTATAGCCTCATTAAACAAAAGCATATCATTGACATCTCCCCCCAGGTCTGTTCATATCTAATGGTGCTCTCATAAGGTTGAAATCTCCCATTAAAATCCAGTCAACATTATCAGGCATGTGAATATTCAGGAACCAGTTAATAAACTCAATTTTGTCTTGTGGATCACAGGGCCCATAAGTATTAGAGATGATCCAAGACTGATTGGAGAGCAGACTGGTAAACTGCACTGAAAGTGAAAACCTATTTTGTGCAATGACTTCTCCAGAGAACTGAGAGCCATTCCAAGCCACAAGGAGACCCCCAGATGCTCCAACAGAGGGTAGGAAGGCAAATTTATTAAGTCTGGAAGGGCAAAAGTTTTTTAAATAAGCCGTGTCAAAAATCTCCCTCTTGGTTTCTTGAAGACACAAGATGTTGCAGTCACTCTCATCAATTTTCTACCTAAAGGCCAACCATTTGTCCTCAGAATTTATACCTCTAATGTTCCAGTTGAGAATATTCCAGCTTCTGTTTGTGTTATTCATGGAAACACATAATTTTTTTGTACCAGAGGTCAAGTACCAGCACTTGATCTTGCACACATAAAAGAAAGTTGGGCAAAAACCAGATCCACAGCAAAACACAAATCCAGTAGGGCATCCACTCATACAGCAAAGAGGTATTAATGGATAGCACATCACCAGATCTATAGGGTTCATAAAGTTCGAATATCCAAGTCTTACATCAATCAAAAGCAGCATCAAACTAGGAATGAAGGCACAAACACACACCCTCCATACAGTACTCCAAGTAAAGGACCTAAACATTATGAATGGTTGGAGGTATGTCCTTCTCCTTTGGCCAAGGGCACCTTGTCCAAATCAACCTCTTGCCTTCTCTTGGGCTTCTTGGCCAGCTTGTCCTCCAGCTCCCCCTCGGCAACCTTACAGAAAGAGGCAGTAAGGTTTTTAACAACTGATTTATGTATGGTGGGAGGGACAGCATTGCAAGGTAGACAATTGTTATTAGAGCAGGATTTTCTCTTGTAACCAGCATTGTCATTCTTAATTCTATCACTTCTCCTTACCTCTGTTTCCACTAGTGGAGTCTTTCCACTTCTTATCTTCCTCAGATTATCTTGACCAAAAGGCTGCAACAGAGCCTGGGACTCCTCATCCTCCATATTGGCTGCCCCACCAATATTTTCTTTGCCCTTTCCCCCATCCTCCATGGCCTGACAAATTGGTGCATGAGAGGTAGGGCACTTGTCAGGTATATGAAACAGAAATGCTTGATCCATATTTTCCACAGCAGTGAACAGTTCCCACATTCCAGATTTTAGCATAGTAACAGTCCAGACAAACTTGTCAGGGGACAGTAGCAAGTGAACAATAAAGTTGAACCAACTTACAGGAATGCTGGCTGAGAAAGAGCTCCTGTTTTCCAATGATTGGTCCTTAAAGTGATGTTTCCACAGTAGCATGATTTCTTCAGAGACAGAAGGGGCATTAGAAGTAGCAGCAGCCATCTGAATACGTTTTAAACCAAGGAGAGAAGGTGCCATGCTAAAATTTTCATTAATTTGAGTAACCCAATTACCTTGTAACCCAGACTGAAGATCCTCAATGTTCTCCACTAGCTGTAGGCTTCCCCTATCAGTATTAACATGTTCAGGGCTGCAGGCCATAACTTCAGATGAAGGTCCATAGGCCATAACCTCATAAGAACATTGATTCGATCATCGTCTTTGTCTCGACGTCTTGCTCTTAGAACTCCATCTAACACGAAGACAAAGAAACGAGGGGCCCTACAAGAATTGATCTTCTCAGTGATTGAGCAACTCACGATGATCTCACGAGATGAGACGTAACAACATTTCTTGAGCCGAGAGGCAAACACACATCGAGAGAGATGGAAAGTAAAGCAACAATTCCACGCTTAAAAGTATGGTGGATGCGTTTCAAAGTAGCGAGGAGTTAAATTGCCCTTAATACCAAACGGGGCACCTTGGAGAAGGTGACTCCTAGAATATCCTTTGAAGTGGCAAAAAGAATTTCTTTTGATTCAAAGACCATTAAAACTCTTTATACCAGCCTAAGGCAAATCACAATCGATCATTTGAAGGAGTTTTAAGGAATGACATACTCGGACTAGAATGGATGATGTGGACTACCTTGTTGAATACAACGCAATGGATAATTTTTTTGCTTATCATTGGAAATGGATGGGACCCATGGTAGGACCACTTTTGAAGATGATCCTAAACAACAATTAATGAGAGGGCCAGCCCATGTGAAATTGGCACAATGGCGGTGCAAGATGGGAACAAAATGCAAATGCTAGGAATGATTCTAGTAACTGGAGAAAAAATTCAACAGTCGAGAGTGATTCCCCTGTTTGAGTGGTTATAGGGTAATCGAAGAAACTGAGAGCATGAGAATTTCTAGGGAGCAACTTCTACAATAAGTCGCACAAAATCCTCATGGAGAAGATGGAAAAAATTGCTCAATCAAGATACTACAATGATAGGTCTTCCTGCTAGGTGTGTCGGCCAGAGCATCAACCTTGTCGGGACCAACATCATAGATCTCGGAATAGCTCCAACCATCATATCTGCCTGAGATTCAGATCTGGTTGGTAACGGAACATTTCAGACAACATGTCTGGAAAAGAAATTTTGCAACACAAACCAACAAGATGATGTTGTGAGATTCTCAGGACATGAACTACAATAGCAAGCTCCAAAACATGAGATGATTCTGCTACATACATGTGAACATGATGTCCAAGACAAGCATGATCACATAGAAGTCCTACAACAAAACACTACCGAGTTCAGGTGGGGAACCATCATCGAGGATATCGAGGTCCTTCTATAAATCTTGCTCTTAAGAAGGAATTTCTTCTCCTTGAACAAATCAATCAGTGGCTTGGTGTGCTAGGGATTTATATAGCATGAAGGTTGCAAGTCTCCAGACCACAAAATACTTCGCATGTATGCATGACTAACTTGGGATGATTCCAGAGGAAGCGAAACAAACTTTCTCAATTAACGACGGCAACTTGCATCAGATGCACATGAATAATAGGAAGTCACTACTTTCATCCAAACATATGCTTCATGAATGGAACATGAAGGTATTGTTTACAAAGTTTCGAAAACTAGCTTAATGTTTAACACGAGTCACGGGGGAGACAAGATGCTGCGGATGGGCTCAACAGCAACTCATCGGAATTTCCATATCACTAGACTTCCACCATCATGTGAAAACGTGATAGCATTGGTCAGACCAAAAGATGTAATGGTGTATGCTCGAGGGATCAACCACGAGTAAGACAACATTTCGAACATCGTTGGTTCCGATTTGACTTGATGATAGCCCATACTCAAGTCAAAGTTTTGACAAGGCAATAGATCCAACAACTGATCACGAGGACCAATCGATGGAGATATCATCTTTCTTCAACACACACACACACAAGGATATCCCTTTGGAATGAACTAATTCAGACAAGCTTTTCTTCCAACTCTCCAAGTTGTTGTTTGGCTTAACCAACTAGCTCAGGGGTATCCAACACAGATTCTTGGAGAATGGGTGGTTTGGAGGAAAACCAACATGATCACAAACTCAACATAGCGGTCAGGTGACAACTTGGTAATACTTCTGAGAGGATACTCGACACATCATGAACCACCGATATGTTACTAAGCTCGAGAACAATCTTGCTTTTCAGAGCAAGACGATATGATCAAATAAGCAAGGGATTCAATCCTAACTCAAAGATCGAAGAGTGTACCAGAAATAAGGACAAGGTAGCACGATCAATCTTAGGATGATGATTTAATAACCAACAAGCTAAGAATGAGAATATTGTCCATTTACTACCAAGCAGCTAGTTGCTAGGAGTATTGATTTCACACATCATGATTCACTTGTCGGTATTCTGGTTGCAACAACACGGAACCGAGGAGTGAATGATGATGGCGAGAAGTATCACTGTGTCAAGAATTCACAAGAGGTGGTGCAGTTCTCATGATAATCTTGACATAAGGAGGCAACACTCCAAGGTAGAACAGAACAAAAGCTGGATTGGCATTTTGGTCTGCGAAATACAACTGCTTTGACCCAATCCTAGATATGGATGTGGTACAAGAGTTTGTTTCTCCAAGTCATTCCGGAATAGAATGGCTTGACAAACCACAAGAATGATAGGCATCGACATCGAATGCACACATACTCTTGAGTATCAAATGATAGACGGGGGTCAGAATACAACTAAAGAGAACTGTCGGATTTCGGGTTCCGGCTGACCCTTGAGGTTCGAACTATGGGGTGCGCGCGGAGATTACGCCCTCTACCTCTCCGTCTTGCAAAGATCTTAACTACTAAAAGAACAGCACAAGAGACACAGGGTTTATACTAGTTCGGGCCACCATTGTGGTGTAATACCCTACTCTAGTTTGTAGTGTGGTGGATTGCCTCTTGGGCTGATGAAGATGAACAATACAAGGAGGAACAGCCTCGCGAGGGTCTGCTCCTGGCTGGGACGATGAACTGCTAGGAGGAGTTCAACCGCCCTTCTCTCTCTCTCTCTTACCGATTCCTTGCTTGCCCAGGTTCTGGATTGCATGGTAGCTCTGTCCTTCCCTCCCCTCTCTCTTAGGGGTGGCTAGTCCTATTTATAGGCAAAGGCCCTGGGCCTCTTCCCAAATATCGAGCAGGAAGGGCGCCAACAATTGGCCATTTTGAAGGGGAACATCTGGCACACTTATCCTGACTAAAGTTGGTCCTCGCCTGCCAAAGGTTCTGTGGTGACGCCGTCCTGGGCTCCACGATGACCTCCTCCCCACCGTTGGACTAGTCTTGGTCTCGTTGCACCGAAATGGATGCCTTTGCTTGATCCTCTCGTCTGCGCTTGCCCCCTTTGCACCAAAGAGGAAAGGAGGACACCGCGCGGGCTGGCGCCCGCCTGGCACCCCTGGTCGTCATGACTTGCATCATAGGCACCTCGTGAGCTACCCCGCCTTGATCTCTCCGCCTCCTCGTGAGCCAGCCTGATGAGGCTGCGCCTGAGGAAGCTCCGCGTCGTCCGCCCCGCGAGGCTTGGCCCCTCGCGAGGGTCTTGGGTCTTGTGTTGATGAAGATGGGCCGTGTTGGGTCCTCTTTAAGCCACGCCGCAGGCAGGCAAGTCTGGGGACCCCCGTTCCCAGAATGCCGACAGTAGCCCCCGGGCCCAAGGCGCGCACGGACTTGGCCGTGCTGAGGGGCGAAAGGGCAAGGGCGAAGCGCCGCGGGCCCTAACAGCCTGCGGCCTTGGGCGCCGCATGGCGGTTGATGGGACGTGGGCGTCTCCGCTTCCCCATGACGCGTCGGTGATCGCGTGGATTGAACGAGTCCCTGCATGCAGATCGTGTCATGATTACCAATGGTCGTGGAGGCCGATGGTTGGCCTTCGCCGGCTATAAGTACGGCACTGCGTGTGCCCTTCTAGTCCATCTCTCCTTGCTTCTCCTTCTTCTCCATGGCTCCGTCGAGGAGGTTCTCGACTGCAGAGAAAGGGAAGTCCCGCCAGGTTGAGCCTACCTCTCCCCCGCCCAAGCGCGGCCGAGGGCACCCTCGGAAGCATCCCGTGGCCGCCACGGCAGCTTCCCGCAGCCGTGGAGATGGTTCTCAGCGTGGTGACGGGCGAGCTACTGTGGTCGGGGGACGCGCTTTGGTCGCGCGCTCCCCTAGGCCGCGCTTTCGCGTTGCGGAGGTGCTGCCGGAGTTCGTCGTATGGTCGGCGGAGCCGACTAGCGCCCGGCTCCAACTCCCTCGCTTCCTCCTTGGTGAGCTCCCGGCCAGCGCCCCGGGCGGCCTCTGGCTTCAGGCGGATGGCTGCTACAGCCGGGCCTCATGGGTTGCAATGGAGGTCTCCTCCACTGGGAGCTTGGCCTTACTCGTGGTTGGCAGGCATTCGCCCGTGCTCGCGGCCTGGGGCGCTGGTGCACTCTGCACTTTAGGTTTGACGGCGATGCCACCCTCTACGTGAGGGTGTTTGGGGAAGATGGTCGCCACGCAGGGTGTTGCCCTGAGGACGACGACCGCGGCCGGGGACCCAGCCCCGACGACGATGGAGGAGACATCGCCCGTGTGGTTGGTGGCGCTCAAGGCTCCCCAAGCTTCATCGACTCTTCTTCAAGCGAATCTTCCAGCGGTGGCCGCAGTCAGCCCCCTCGCCGTCGCGCCTGCTTGGGAGGCGGCAGTACGTCCGCCCGCCGTCGCGCCCCGATGAAGCGCGAGAGGGAGTCTGCTTGAGCCCCGGAGGCAGCCCGAGTCTCCTCCACAGGCCGGTGTGAGGCGAGTCGCGCCGGACTTGTCCTTCCTTTTCCTTTTGTTTCCTGCGTAAAAGAAAACAGTTGCGTGGAGCCCCATGGGGGCGTGTTTGGGTTTTTTGCTGTTAACCATTGCCTTGGTTCCGTTTTCATGCCCTTCGGCTGTGTGTCTGCACGTAGATAGTTCCCGGCCCCAGTCGTAGGGGGGCGACCAACCCAGGCCCTATGTGTGTCGCGGTGCCCGAGGGGCACGGACTGGAGGGGTGCTCCAGTAACGGGCCCAGGTCGTGAAACCTTCGAACGACTAGAACAGGAACACTCGCGAGGGCGCTCGGCTATCCTCCCTCGCGAGGCCTTGCATAAGAGAAATCAAAGCGGGAGAGTAAAAATCGACGAACCACAAACCAACGACGGCAACAGTTTCAATAAGACTTCAAATGCGAACAACAAGCCAACTGCGGAAAGCAAATGAAAAAGCCGCATCCGGCACCTAATCTAGTCTTCGACGTCTTCTCACCAACGCGGAGCTAAGTGCTGCCACTGGGCGTGGGATGGAGCCCCAGGGCCTGAGGCCGGCGCTCCTGAGACTCCGGGGCGTGTACAGCCGCAACTCATTATTACGTGAGAGTGTCACGGGCGGCGAGCTTCATAGGCGTTGGCCTTCTTCACAGGCTCCGGGCCTTTCTTCTTAGGGGAAACGAGCTTCACGGGCATTTGCCCTCTTCACAGGCTCCGGGCCTTTTCCAAGACGCAACAGCTTCACAGGCACTCGCCTTCTTCACAGGCTCCGGGCCTTTTCCAAGACGTGACAGCTTCACAGGCACTTGCCTTCTTCACAGGCTCTAGGCCTTCTCCAAAAAAGGATAATCTTCACAGGCGTTCGCCTTCTTCACAGGCTCTGGGCCTTCTCCAAAAAAGGATAATCTTCACAGGTGTTCGCCTTCTTCACAGGCTCTGGGCCTTCTCCAAAAAAGGATAATCTTCACAGGCGTTCGCCTTCTTCACAGGCTCTGGGCCTTCTCCAAAAAGGATAATCTTCACAGGCGTTCGCCTTCTTCACAGGCTCTGGGCCTTCTAGGGGTAGAACCTGCGGAGGTGCTGGATGTTCCATGCGTTCTGGATCGGCTCCCCCTCCTGAGTCTCCAAGCGCGCGGAGCCAGGCCTAGAAACATGAACAACCTTGAACGGGCCCTCCCACATGGGAGAGAGCTTGTGCAGCCCCTCCCTGGAGAGAACCCGCCTGAGCACGAGGTCTCCTACCTCGAAAGTTCTGGGGCGGATGTTGCGGCAGTGATATCGTCGTAGTGCCTGTTGGTACCTCGCCGCTCATAGCGCGGCTTCTCAGCGGCGTTCCTCCCCCAGCACGAGGTCCATCCCCCGCATGGCGTCCTGCTGCGCCTCGTCGAACGCCAGGACCCGTGCGGAGTGACGTCTGACCTCGTGAGGGAGGACTGCTTCGGCTCCGTAGACCAGGAAGAACGGGGTCTCTCCAGTCAGCTTGGTCACGGTTGTGCGGATGGATCACAACACGGACTGAAGCTCATCGTACCAACCTTTGCCGCAGGCCTCCAGCTTCTTCTTGAACGTCCTGGTCTTGAGGCCCCTCAGGACCTCCGCGTTGGCTCGTTCGGCCTGGCCGTTGCTTCGCGGGTGCGCCAACGAAGCGTAGCATATCTGCGTTCCAAGGTTAGCACAGTATGTTTTGAAGAGGTTACTGGTGAACTGCGAACCGTTGTCTGTAATGATGCGGTTTGGCACCCCGAACCAGCTCATTTTGCCCCTGATGAACTTGACAGTGGATCTCGCGGGAATGGTGCGGACGGCCTCTACTTCTGCCCACTTGGTGAACTTGTCCACGGCGACGTAGAGCTAGCGGTAGCCCCCCGGCGCCCGAGGAAACGGGCCTAGGATGTCCAGCCCCCAGACTGCGAACAGCCAAGAAAGGGGTATAGTCTGCAGGCCTCCTGCCGGCTGATGGATCTGCTTGGCATGAAATTGGCAGGCCTCACAAGCCTTCACCAGTTCGGCAGCGTCGTTGAGTGCGGTTGTCCAGTAGAACCCACTGCGGAATGCCTTACCAACAAGGGTCAGTGATGACGAATGGTGTCCATAGTCTCCGCCGTGTATGTCCTCCAGCAGTTCCTTTCCTTGCTCCCTGGAGATGCAGCACAGGGATACATCGTTCGGTCGCCTCCGGTAGAGCTCTCCATCCCTGATGCAGTATGCCATGGCCTGCCGTGCCACACGCTCCGCTTCCTCCTCCTTCTCTGGCAGGGTCCCTTGTGTCAGATAACTCTGGAGCTCCATGATCCAGCACCCCTCCTGTGGTTCCGTCGTCAGGAGCAGGCGTGCTCCTGAACCTGGGCCGCAGACCGGGGCTCCCGAGGCAGGTGGCTGGGGAAGTTCCTCTCGTGGCTGAGTCGTGTTTGACAATGACGGCAGGGCCGAGGGCTTGAAGAGCCGCTCCTCGAAGACGCCAGGCTCCTGAGGCAACCGCCTGGACGCCCGCCTGGCGATGTTATCAGCCTCCTAATTGGTGCCACGGGGCACGTGCTTCAACTCCAGCCCCCAGAACTGCTTCTCCATCCTGCGAACCTCCGCTAGGTAGGCCTCCATGTGCTCGTCTTTTGGCTCGTATACCTTGTTGGAGAAATTGACAAGGAGCTGCGAATCGCCCTTGATGGTGAGGCGCTTCACCCCCAGGGCGGCTGCGGCCTTCAAGCCCGCTATCAAACCTTCGTACTCCGCTATGCTGTTGGAGACCTTTTCGCCCTGCTGGAAACAGAGCTGCACAGCGTAGTAGAGCTTGTCCTGGGTGGGCGACACCAGCACCGCCCCAGCCCCTGCGCCGTGCCTGGAGAATGCCCCATCGAAGTACATGACCCAGCCTTCTGTTGCCTCGCTCCCTGGGGAGAGGGACCGATCCTCGTCCATTCTGCCACGAAATCTCCCAATGCTGCTCCCTTGATAACCCGGGTTGTGCTGAACTCGAGCTGAAACGCCTGCAGTTCTATGTTTCACTCAGCGACCCTTCCGGCTGAGTTAGGGCTCCTGAGCACTCTCTCCAAGGGATATGACGAGATGACCTTGATGGGGTGACCCTGGAAATAGTGTCACAGCTTGCGCGAGGCCACCAGTAGCGCGAGGAGGAGCTTCTGAGGTTAGGGGTACCGGGCCCTTGCGTCCCGTAACACCATGCTGCCGAAGTATACTGGGTGCTCAACAAGGCTGATTGCATTAGTGCTCGCGGCGCCCTCCGGAGGCAAGGGCGCCTCGCGAGGTGACGAGGTCTCTGGAGGCGGTCCATCCAGATGAGTGGCCTCTCCCGCTTCCGGTGCACTCTTTGGCGGCTGATCTTCCTCAACCGCGGTAGCGGTTTCTGTGGGCCTTCCTTGTTCCTGTTTTGCCTTGTCTCGGGCTGCTGATGTGGTTCTGATTTGGCGCTCCTCCCTAACTGCCACCAGGGTTGTGCTGGCAGAGTAGGGAGTGGCGGCGAGGTAGAGCACCAGGGGCTCTTGAGGACGCGGAGCCACCATAACTAGGGGACTGGTCAGGTATCTCTTGAGATCTCGAAACGCCTTGTCTGCCTCTTCAGTCCATTCAAAGGGCCCCTTTTTCTTCATTAGCTGGAAGAAAGGCAGCGCCCGCTCCCCCAGTCTGGAGATGAAGCGCCCTAGCACGGTCACACGTCCAGTGAGCTTCTGCATTTCTCTGAGGGTCTTTGGCTGGCTCATGTCCTCGACCGCCTTGACCTTCTCCGGGTTAGCCTCGATGCCTCGATGCGATATGAGGAAATCCAAGAGCTTGCCTGAGGGGACCCCAAACACACACTTCTCTGGGTTGAGCCGCAGGTTCACTGCGTCGAGGCTCGTGAAGGTTTCCTCCAGGTCTTGTATTAGGGTCTTGGCCTCCCGAGACTTCACCACGATGTCATCCACGTAAGCTTCGACATTCTTCCCGAGCTGCGGGCCCAAGGTGATGTGCGTCAGCCGCTGAAAGGTTGCCCCCGCGTTACGCAGCCCAAATGGCATGCACGTGTAGCAGTACACCCCGCACGGGGTTAGGAAGGCTGTCTTCTCGACGTCTTCCACCGCCACCTTGATCTGGTGATACCCGGAGAAGGCATCCAGGAAACATAGCAGGTCACACTCTGCGGTGGAATCGACGATCTGGTCGATGCGGGGGAGCGGGAACGGATCTTGCGGGCATGCCTTGTTGAGGTTGGTGAAGTCCACACACATGCGCTCCTTCCCTCCCTTCTTGGGCACAACGACAGGGTTGGCCAACCAATCCGGGTATCAGATCTCTTGAATGACCCCAGCGGCTTCCAACTTGCGGGTTTCTTGGACGATGAAGGCCTGCTTTTCTGTGGACTGCCGCCTTGCCTTGTGCTTCACGGGGCGCACGTTTGGGCACAAGTTGAGGTGATGCTCGATTACGCTCCTGGGGATCCCTGCCAACTGAACAGGCTCCCAAGAGAATACCTTCTTGTTTGCGCGCAGGAACCTGATTAGGGCCTCCTCCTGCTCGGGCTCGAGGTTGGCGCCTATGGCGAAAGTGGCACTAGAGGACCCGTCCTCGTTGACAGGTATCTGCTTGGTTTCTGCCCTGTCCTGGGTGAACAACTGCTTCTTCTTGGCGGGTGCAGCCCCCTTGGGCTCGGGGGTCCCTGAGTCGGCGGGCTGTGCCGATGTCGCCGTCTTGAAGGCGAGCTTGAGCACCCGCAGCGCGTCCCCGGGGTCCCCGTGCACGGTGAGGACACCACTGCTCCCGGGCATCTTCATCAGGTTGTACGCCGGGTGCGTGGCGGCCATGAACTGGGCTAGCACTGGGTAGCCGAGGATGGCGTTGTAGGGGAGGCGGATGGGGGCGATGTCGATGTCGACCATCTCCGTGCGGAAGTTGTCGTAGGTGCCGAAGGTTAATGGGAGCCGGATCTGTCCCAAGGACCTGGATGATCCGCCCCCAACGCCTGAGAAGGGCCGGCTGGGTTGCAGCCGTTCCAGGGGTATGCAGAGGAGATTGAAGGCCTCAACCGAAAGCACGCTGAGGCCCGTGCCACCATCGATGAGAGTTCTGGTGACGGCCACCTGGAAGATGGTGGGGGTGCACAACATGGGGAGCGCGCTCGAGCTAGCCGAGTTGGAAGGGTGGTCCTCTGAGCCGAAGGTCAGGCCGGCCTTGTGTGCCGCCCAGTCCGGGGGAGCCCCCTGCCGCGCGGAAACGGTGTTGGCCAGGCGAACAAACGGCTTGACATGGCGACTTGTGGGCGGCGCCTGCGAGCCGCCCAGGAGGGCCGCGACGACCGGGGGTGTTGGTGTAGCGATGCGGCCGTCTTACCGCACGGACGGATGCTGAGACGACGCTTGCTGCTCGTTCCCCGCTGAGCCGATGCCGGCGTTGGCGGCGGGTGACGGGGAACAACGAGGACGCCCGCCGATGGGTGCCATCTGGGCGACGGGGGAAGCGATGGCGGCCCGGCGCTCGGCGCGGGCCCGACGAGCGTCGGACATGGACGCGACGGTCGAAGGAGAGCGTAGCGGCGGAAGACAAATTCCGCCGCACCCCTACCTGGCGCGCCAAATGTCGGATTTCGGGTTCCGGCTGACCCTTGAGGTTTGAACTCTGGGGTGCGCGCGGAGATTACGCCCTCTACCTCTCCGTCTCGCAAAGATCTAAACTACTGAAAGAACAGCACAAGAGACACAGGGTTTATACTAGTTCGGGCCACCATTGTGGTGTAATACCCTACTCTAGTTTGTGGTGTGATGGATTGCCTCTTGGGCTGATGAAGATGAACAATACAAGGAGGAACAGCCTCGCGAGGGTCTGCTCCTGGCTGGGACGGTGAACTGCTAGGAGGAGTTCAGCCGCCCTTCTCTCTCTCTCTCTTACTAATTCCTTGCTTGCCCAGGTTCTGGATTGCACGGTAGCTCTGTCCTTCCCTCCCCTCTCTCTTGGGGGTGGCTAGTCCTATTTATAGGCAAAGGCCCTGGGCCTCTTCCCAAATATCGAGCGGGAAGGGCGCCAACAATTGGCCATTTTGAAGGGGAACATCTGGTACACTTATCCTGACTAAAGTTGGTCCTCACCTGCCAAAGGTTCTGTGGTGACGCCGTCCTGGGCTCCACGATGACCTCCTCGCCACCGTTGGACTGGTCTTGGTCTCGTTGCACCGAAATGGATGCCTTTGCTTGATCCTCTCGCCTGCGCTTGCCCCCTTTGCACCAAAGAGGAAAGGAGGACACCGCGCGGGCTAGCGCCCGCCTGGCACCCCTGGTCGTCATGGCTTGTGTCATGGGCACCTCGTGAGGTACTCCGCCTTGATCTCTCCGCCTCCTCGTGAGCCAGCCTGCTCAGGCTGTGCCTGAGGAAGCTCCGCGTCGTCCGCCCCGCGAGGCTTGGCCCCTCGCGAGGGTCTTGGGTCTTGTGTTGATGAAGATGGGCCGTGTTGGGACCTCTTTAAGCCACGCCGCAGGCCGCAGGCAGGCAAGTCTGGGGACCCCCGTTCCCAGAACGCCGACAAGAACAACTCAAGGAACATATAACTTTCTGAGTTGTGGATTCATGGGTTAGTATGTCAAACGAGTTCAACAAATTTCTTGCGGATAACCCATGCAGAATGATAGAACTGGCAGAGTAACAATATGAATGGAGTACTCCTCAAGAGCACCCTGGTTGTGATCTCTTGGTTCAAAGGAAATACTGCCATAAGCAGTTCATGGTATTTGGAAGAAGGAAATACCACGGACCTCGAGGACTATCGCAAAGGTTACTAATATCCTAAAGGAACTAGCAAACACTATCAACAGGAGGTGAGTAGAGTGAATCTCGGGTTCAAAACCCAGGAATAGAATACCCACTAGCTAAATGGCATCACGGGATGCTTTCGAGAATGGTGGCCAGAATCATCACACCGGAAACACAAAACATGGCTAGATTACTAGGTGACTCCCTAAAACACCTGGGGTCATAATAATAGCTCCAACCTATACGTCGAGGCAACAGAGTACCTCAACAGACCGATTCGTGTGGTTAAACTGACCCAAAGAAACATTGGAATGGGAAGAAGGGATTTGCAAATGCATCAAACTATTTAGAAACCTGGGATGGCTCGGACAGCATAACGGCTGTGAATGCTCAAAGGAGTTGAGACATCCTCCAAAAATGGTGGCATAACCACTCAGAAGCACAATATCAAGGTTCCGAGACCAACTATGAACACACAGAAGTAGTAGAAACTGAACAGAGGCTTGAATCCATCAATCCTATATGTCTCTATCATAGTAACTTGTCATCCTGATAGATAGATGAGAAGGCCTAGTTCTTAACCCCATAGAAGAGAAGAGGATGACTCGGATCAGAAGGGCATAAGGTAAAGGAGTAAAAAGAGCCTTACATTCCCTTCCACAATCAATTCCCTTATATAACTAAAGTATTTCTAGACTCAACTTCGACCAGTTTGGCTTTGTAATCCTACAGGCAGTCAGGCTCTGATACCAAAGCTGCCAGGACCCTGATTCCAAGTCACATCGATCTAGCTGGCAACACCTCATATCACTTTGCGGCCTCACGCATGGTATTCCCACGGGTGTCGCCTTACCATGGCCCGGGACTGTTTGCGCCTTTTGGCTCACGTATATGATAGTGTCGCTAGCATCCATATGACGGAGAACCCGGGCCGACATGACTAATCATGAACCCAAAGTGGCACTAACTTACGGGGACAAACATACATGAATCAACATCGAGCATGTCGGTCAGCAGCGTGCGAATCCGGGCTGTAGCATTGGGCTAACAGGACTGCGGTGAACCAGGCTGTAGCAGGCTAGGCAGGACTCCAGATGTCACCATGTGACATTTCCTCGAAGGGACAGACACAGCAACGAAGTGAAACACATGCCGGCTAGTCAAGTGTCGTGAGAAGTAGTGCTGGGCTAGCAGGACTCTGGTGAACCGGGCTGTAGCGGACTACTATGGCTCAAGGAAGCACTAGACTACATTTTCCCATAAGAGAGGCTGCCAAGGATAAACAACTAGATTGTCGGATCCCTCACATACCAAGCATTTCAATCATACACACAATATGCCCGATATGTGCAAATACAACATGGCATCACAACATAACTCTACGACTCAAGTATTTATCCAATAGGCTCCGAGGAGCGAGATATTACAAATATGGGTCTCATGACCCAACATTCAGAGCATACAAGTCAAAGCACATGCGGAAGTTTAACATGTCTGAGTATAGACATCAAGAAATGAAAAAGGCTGAGAAGCCTGACTATCTATCAGATCCTGTCGAGGGCACAAGATCGTAGCTGAGATATCAAGATAAACGTCGAAGTCCACACGGAAATACTAGCGATACTGACGTCTCTCTGCAAAACATAAAATAGGCAAACGTGAGTACAAATGTACCCAACAAGACTTACATCAGAACTAGCTACATATGCATCGGTATCAACAAAGGGGGTAGTGGAGTTTAACCGCAGCAAGCCAGCTTTGACTAAGTGGCTATCCTAAACTATGACTGCAAGTAACTCTTTTGAGGTGGCGCACACGAGTCCACATATTCACCATATCAATACACCACTATGGATCCGCTCCCGTCTCCCTACGAGAAGGCCATCCATAGCACTCACGCTTATCTTGCGAGTTTTAGAGTATCCACTTTCACTTGTCTATGAACTGTTATAGGCAACTCAGAAGTCCATTATCGCGGACGCGGCTATTCGAATAGATGATGTTAACCCTGCAGGGGTGTACTTCTTCACACACGCTCTCACCACTTACCGCCGTTTACACGACATGTACTCGGAAACCTTCAAGTGGAAGCCCAACGAGGGTCTCGGCCACGACCTGACTAACCACACAAGTCTCTAGTCCAGGTTTTTCGCCTATTCGGATTCCATCCACGAGGAGATCCGGCCGGAGTTTCGCTCACAGCCCCAAACGATGTGTGCAGGGTTCCCGAGACACCAAACGGGCGCTCGGTACACCGGGCCACGGTGTATCTACCGCATCATAGCCCACCCCTAGGGTCAGCGCTACGCACGGCCTCCAACTCATATCCTACAAACACCAGAAACTAGTTGCAACTCCTAGACAGAGGGCAAGGGCAGTTAATAAGTCGAGAGGGTCCATTGGTTTTGGGCCCAATGCGTGGTAGTAGCTATTCATGGATCACAAACACATAACTCAATTCTTGAGGACGGTTTCAATGAGACAACCCACCATGTACTCCTACATGGCCTCTCACCGCTACCTTTACCAAATCGTGTTCACACACTTAGCTCACACACAGTAGGACATGTTCATCACCATTCCAATTCATTCCCGATGAATCAGACCTGACTCAACTCTAAGCAGTAGCAGGCATGACAAACAAGCATGAATGAGTAGGCACATCAGGGCTCAAACAACTCCTACTCATGCTAGTGGGTTTCATCTATTTACTGTGGCGATGACAGGTCATGCAGAGGAAAAGGGGTTCAACTACCGCAGCAAGTAACAGTTGAATCGTTGTTGTCCTAATGCAGTAAAAGAGAGCAGGAGCGAGAGAGTCGGATTGTATCGGAATGAACAAGGGGGTTTTGCTTTCCTGGCACTTCTGAAGATAGCATTGAGTCTTCATCAGTGTCAAAGATCACAACGTCGGAACAACGTCTACCGAGGGGGAACAACACCAGCAAACAGAGAAGAAACGCGATCAATGCAATGCACAATATGATGCATGATCATGACATGGCGATATGCTGTGATTTGAGCTAATGCAACTAGAAACCAGATTAAATGAAGTTGGTTTGAACGAAGGGTTCAAATTCAAACTCCATATGTGCTTATTTAAATGCCAATTATGCAAATTTCCATATACCGCAACCTTAGGTCGTTCAAACATGCATGCAAATGGTACAAATGGATAGATTGGATTTTTCTGATCATTTTTCATATATAACTTATTTCATTCTGAGCTACGGTTGAATTTCTATGATTTTTAGAAGTTAGCACTATTTTTTGGAATTTCCTGGATAAACTTAAATCCAGAAAATGCTTTACTGCGTCAGCATTAAATCTGGCAATGGTTGGAGAACTGAACCATACCCAAACTGAACCCACATGTTAAATTTAGAAAAACCAAACCAAACTAATCCATTGATAGGCGTACTTTGACCCAAACCAAACTAAACCAGAAGTTATATCCACCTAAACCGAACTGAACTATTGATGCGAACCGTGGTTTTAGCTTATAGGTTGAGATTAGTTACTCTCAGTTAGGAGCGGACCATAGCTGAACAAAGTGCCAGGACGAGCATGTTGCGGAGCATGCCAGCGTTGACCTCCCGATTCTGGTCATCAATCGAGTGGCTCGACCACGCGATGTGGGTGACGTCGGTGAGAGACCCGAGTGCCTCGGCCATGCTCTGGCGAGGTCGAGCTACAGGCGTGTGATAGCAGGGGACGACAGTGGGGTCGAGCAGGTGCACGGCGCGCGGCGGGAGACCGCACATACCTTCCATTGCCCACTGAGGGTGTCGTCGCGCGGCAAGATGTCGAGGAGTGAGGTGCCGATGATGCCCGTGGAGCAGAGGATGAGCGCCACGCTATTGAAGGACTGCTTCGTCGCCGCCGCGCTCTCGTCTTGGCGCTTCTTGACGGCGCCCACCGCGCCTGCCCACCACCAGCTCATCGCGGGGCGGAGAGCTCATGGATCTTGCGAGATGGGGGTTAGGAACAGCCGCTTCTGGCACGGCCGGTGCGGACGGCGCCCACGGCTTTCTCGGCACATTCAGCTACCACAGACACGGCTCCTGCGGCGGCATCTCCGCGCCGGGGAAGCAGCAAGCGGCACGACAAGACTTCAGGTTGGATTGGCCGGCGGGGAGGAAGAATGGTGCGGCCGATTGGGGAGTCAGGAGGAAGATGGATTTCTGTCTTCTTTATTTTCTCTCAGTCCCTTGCTTAGCATCCACTCTGAGGATTGAGAAAAGACTGGCCACCCTGACTCGAAACCAAGAGAGCCTGGAAAGAATCATGGAACAAAAGTTCTATGACCTAGATGTGAAAGTAACTGAGATTCAGTCTGTTGTGGAGCAACTACAGGATGATATGCAGGAGAGGAAGGGCAAGACCACAACTGATGCATTTGCCAGAGTGCCTAGAGCTCAGAGATCATCTGCAGTGCCTGTTCCTGACACCAGTGCTACTACTTCTGCACCAGCTACAGCCTCAGTTCCACCAGCTCCAGCTCCTACCCCAGCATCTCCAACTACTTCTACCGAAGCCTTCGTCCTTGGCATCATCCGGACTCCACCACCTGAAGACCAAGCCTGAAAGTCATTTTAGTGCTATGCATTTTCTATGAACTTTTTGGTAAGTTGTTGCAAAAGGGGGAGAAAATGTATAGATCATAGGCTTCGAGAGAGAGAGAGAGAGTTTGCATTTGTTCTCTCTTGTCTTCTTGGTTGAACTTTATTTGCTTTTGAGTGCTTGAGATACTATGCTTTTATCTGTGAGACATTGATGATCATGTCTTTGATCATAAGCTACACTTAATGCTTGTTGCATGATATTATCTTACTTATCCTTACATGGTCATTCACTTTGCTTGGTGATGAGTGCATATATTTAATTCTTATCATTTTTAGCGCTCCACCAAGATGTATGTGACATGGAAGAGTAACCCATGATCCTAACTCATTGTGCATTTGCAGTCCAAAGCAAATCTTAAAATATGCACAAATTTAGGGGGAGCTCTTGCTTATCACATACTTCTCAAAGCGATGATATCTTTCACTCTTATTATCATTTGTCGAAGCTTTGATCTATATGTTGTCATCAATTACCAAAAATGGGGAGATTGAAAGTGCAACTATCCCTGGGTGGTTTTGGTAATTCCTAACAACATATAGCTCATTGAGCTAACATTATTCCAAGAACAATATTTCAGGAAAATCTCAATGAATGGCATGGCATGGATGAGGAAAGTGGATCCCTCAAAATTCTAAGGACAAAGGATTGGCTCAAGCTTCAAGATCAAGACTCTATATTTTACATTTTTAGTGATCCAAGATCACATTGAGTTCATAGGAAAAACCAATACTATCAAGGAGGGATGAGGTGTTGCTTCATGTGCTTAGTGATATGCTCCAAAATCCTCAACTATCTTCCCGGATCCACTTTTGGCCTAAACCAAAAGTCAAACTCGGCCCCACCGATTATTTCTATCCGGCGCCACCGAGTTTCAAATGTCATAGTCTCTGCCACAAACCCTAGCCAAATCGGTTTCACCGATAGGGATCTCAGTCTCACCAAGATGGGATTGCAATCTCTCTGTTTCCCTTCGTAACGTTTCGGTCTAACCAAACTGAGCGATCGGTCCCACCGAGATTGCAATGTAAACTCTCTATTTCCCTTTCGTAACATTTTGGTCTCACCGAAATGAGCGAACCGGTCCCACCGAATTTACGTGACCAACTCTCTGGTTAGCTTATTACCAAAATCGGTCCCACCGAGTTTGTGTAATCGGTCACACCGAGATTATGTTATGCCCTAACATTAACCATATCGGTCCTACCGAGTTGCATCTTAGTCCCACCGAAAATCCTAACGGTCACTAGGTTTGTTGAATCGGTCCGACCGAGTTTAACGATTCGGTCCCACCGAGTTTGGCAGATTGTGTGTAACGGTTAGATTTTGTGTGGAGGCTATATGTACCCCTCCACCCACTCTTCATTCGTGGAGAGAGCCATCAGAATACATCTAAACTTCCAATACACATGTTCTGAGAGAGAACCACCTACACTTGTGTTGAGGTCAAGATATTCCATTCCTACCATATGAATCTTGATCTCTAGCCTTCCCCAAGTTGCTTTCCACTCAAATCTTCTTTCTACCAAATCCAAATACTGTGAGAGAGAGTTGAGTGTTGGGGAGACTATCATTTGAAGAACAAGAGCAAGGAGTTCATCATCAACACACCATTTGTTACTTCTTGGAGAGTGGTGTCTCCTAGATTGGCTAGGTGTCACTTGGGAGCCTCCGACAAGATTGTGGAGTTGAACCAAGGAGTTTGTCAGGGCAAGGAGATCGCCTACTTCGTGAAGATCTACTGCTAGTGAGGCAAGTCCTTCATGGGCGACGGCCGTGATGGAATAGACAAGGTTGCTTCTTCATGGACCCTTCATGGGTGGAGCCCTCCACGGACTCGCGCAACCGTTACCCTCCGTGGGTTGAAGTCTCCATCAACATGGATGTACGATAGCACCACCTATCGGAACCACGCCAAAAACATCCGTGTCTCCAATTGCGTTTGAATCCTCCAAACCCTTCCGTTTACATTCTTGCAAGTTGCATGCTTTAATTTCTGCTGCTCATATACTCTTTTGCATACTTTCTTGAATTGTGTGGAGATTGCTTGACTTGTGCTAAGATAGCTAAAATCTGCCAAGAACAAAAATTGGGAAAAGGCTAGATTTTTATTTGGTCAAGTAGTCTAATCACCCCCCTCTAGACATACTTCCGATCCTACAAGTGGTATCAGAGCTTTGGTCTCCATTTGCTTTGATTTCCATAGCTTTTGGTGGTCATGGCCTTGGTTTCACAACCTAGGAGAGTATGGCGTCTAGCGAGGGAAATTATGACCGTAGAGGTCCTTACTTTGATGGAACTAATTTTGCTAGTTGGAAGCATACGATGAAAATGCATATTCTTGGACATAACCCCGCCGTTTGGACTATTGTGTGTATTGGTTTGCAAGGTGAATTCTTTGATGGGAAAGAACCGAACCGTGAAGCCACCGCGGAAGAGTTGAAGATGCTGCAATACAACGCTCAAGCTTGTGATATCCTCTTCAACGGACTGTGCCCCGAAGAATTCAACAAAATCAGCCGTCTGGAGAATGCAAAGGAAATTTGGGATACTTTGATTGATATGCACGAAGGTACCGACTCCGTCAAGGAATCCAAATTGGATGCGCTTCAAAGTCAACTTGACAAGTTCAAAATGAAGGATGGTGAAGGTGTCGCTGAAATGTACTCTAGTCTTGCTCTCATCACAAATGAGATTGCCGGCTTAGGGAGTGAAGAGATGATCGATAGATTCATCATCAAGAAGATCCTAAGAGCCTTGGATGGAAAATATGATACCATGTGCACATTGATTCAAATTATGCCCAATTACAAGATCTCAAGCCAACGGAGGTCATTGGAAGAATTGTTGCTCATGAGATGTCACTCAAGGATAAAGAGGAACTTCACAACAAATCAAGTGGAGCTTACAAAGCCTCATGTGAAGCCCCCACATCATCAAGTGAGAAACAAACCTTCAATGAAGAATTGAGCTTAATGGTGAAGAACTTCAACAAGTTCTACAAGAGTAGAAGCAAAGATAGAAGCTCCAAGTCAAGGTCCTACAATGACAAAAGATCTTCTAGTCGAGAGCGAAACTGCTACAATTGTGGAAGACCCGGACACTACTCCAATGAGTGTACGGCCCCTACAAGAGAAGAGAAGATTATCCCAAGAGGAGAAGTAGAAGAGAAGAATCACCATCTAGAGAAAGAAGGAGTAGAGATGATCGTTATGAATGAAGATACTCACGGAGAAGCAAGGATTTGGAAAGAAAGGACAAGTCATCAAGGAGCTACACAAAACGAAGACATCAAGCTCATGTTGGTGAATGGGTATCTGGCTCCGACTTCGACAACCACTCTGAGAGAAGCTATCCCTCTCATTCCGAATATACTCAAGATGAAGGTGTTGCCGGTCTAGCACTTGTGACAACCAACTCCTACGACATATTTGACTCACCAAATGAAGGAGTTGGAACATGCTTCATGGCTAAAGGCCCAAAGGTATCACACCCCGAGTATGTTGATTTCAATAGTGATGAAGATGACTTGTTAGGTGATGATGATTTACTTGTTGACAACTCTAGTAATGAATACTATGATGAAACGTCAATTAATCATGCTAATCAAGATGAAACGAATGACAATGATAAGGAGAAGATTGAGTCTCTAACTAAAGAACTAAACACTCTTAAGTTAGCTCATGAAACTATCTTAGGAGATCATCGAGAACTTTTAAGGACTCATGAGAAATTACGCTTTGAAAAGCTCAACCTTGAGCAAGAGCATGAGTTCTTAAAAGCAATCAATGATGATCTTCGTAAGAAAAGTTTTTCTTACATTGCCAAGCGTTTACTCTTATCCACTTACATGCCTCAAGTCAAGTCTAGTAACAAGAACAAGAAAGATTCTTCCTCTAGTAGTAACAATGATCATGCTAAATCCAACATTGTTGCTTCCAGTAGTTTTCTTGATTCCACTAATGACTCTCTTAGACAAGTTACACTTGAGCAAGAAAATAGCTTATTGAAGGGAATCATAGAGAAAGGAGTTTACAAGAGCCTTGCCGGAAGTAAGCAATTCGAGGAAATTGTACGCAAGCAAGGAAGGCACCGGAAGAATCAACGTGTTGGTTTTGAACGAAAGTTCAATGCCAATGGAGTTGTGTGGGAAGAAGATCAATACCCCAAGACGAAGTTTGTTCCTCAACAAGAGAAGTATGATCCAACTTCTTTCAAAGGGACACAAGCTCAAGATGATCTTCCACCACAAGACTACAAACAAAAAGGCAAGGACAAGCTTCAAGAGGAAATTGATGCATTTGAAGAAGCTGCTAAGACCTTAGTTAAGTGGGTTCCCAAGACTACGTCAAATTCCACTTCATCAAGTACAACTACAACACCAAGGATTCCCATCAAGATGGTGTGGATCCGGAAGAAGAAGAACTAGAGAGTTCTTGAGGGTGACTCCGCCAACACACTTCACTCTTATCATCTTGGCAAGAACAAGTGCAATCAACGTCCACATCTTGCACTAGTTCAAGGAGTCACAAACCCTCTTGTTGGTAAGACAAGGGACAAGGTAACCTAAAAGCTTTCATAGACATCATCTTGTGTGTGCATCACTCTATGTCTATGGATATCCTTCTTTGTTCCTTGTGGGACTAACCCGTGTAGGTATTGAAAGTGCAACTCACTCCAATGGATAGCTCCAAATGATCTACATCAACATTGAGCATCCACATCTTCAACATCTACATGAAGTCATCATCGACAAAACGCAAGGTTAGTTCATCACTCTTAAGGGGGATCTCACATCTAGGGATAGCTTTACTCTAAAAATTGAGCTAAAAGCAACTCTAATGGTGTGAACACAACAATGTTTTATGCAAAAGTGATAACCTCACTTGTGCTTAAACCATGAGTATGACCTATGATCAAATGTTCTCATTTGACTCCTAAGTCAATATACTCATATATAGATGACCTAGTCATCGCCAATTGCTTGATAGATGCTAGAATTGGTTGTGCATGCTTTGCCACATGTTTCAATTGCCATTTTATTGTGTGAGAATGTTGATTGCATATTTTACTCATTCGAGGACATCCACTTGTTGTTTTGATTGATTGGTTTTCCTTTCTTTTGCCAAGTGGATGGACAAGAATACCTAAGAACCCTCTCTAGCTATCTATGCTTTTCTCGTCTCAAACTCTATTCATGCCACATCACAAAATTTGATCAAGTCAGATTCAAACCACTCTGTGTGAGGAGCACTCGGAGTCCCCTATTTGTCATAGACTTAAACTTCCAAAACTTCTTTGTGTATTTCCGTCTGACCGATTCCTCCATTTCGATCACACCGAGATCACTAAGTCGATCTAGGTTTTCATCTCGGTGCAACCGATTTGAACTTTTCAGTCACACCGAGTTGCTGTAACTGTCAACAGTTATGCATCTCGGTGCCACCGAGTTGTTCCACTTGGTCACACCGACATGGTCGGGCTATATATACTCACGGGCAAAATTTTGGAAATTTCTCCGAAACCTCTTCGCCCGCGCATAGCTCGCTCTGCCTCTTGGGTCTCCGGATCGTCCTCCTCGTCGCCAGCCGCCTCCTGTCGCTGGTCTCCACCGCCGTCAACGGATTTCGTCTCCGCCGTTGCCGCTGTAGCAAGTTCATCGCCGAACTAGGGTATGGACTCGACCACAGTGCTATCCATGTCTTATTCCTAGCACATTGTGTTCATTATGATTCTTGCTACAATTGAAACACTTCTATCCAGTCAAAACAATCCTTAGAATAGATGTGATTTGAAAATTTAGGTTTAGGTTTCCGCCGAAACCATCTTGGACCCACCGGGTTGCAGAACTCAGTTCCACCGATCCAGCCAAGGCCATTGCACGTGTGATTCTCGATCTGACCGAGAATTGCAAATCGGTGTGACAGAGTTCGGGACTTTGTGAAACCCTAGCAGTCTCGGTGCCACCGAACTGTGACTCGGTCTGACCGAGTTCACTGGTTTTGGTTCCAAAAGCTGCTTCAGTATCACCGAGTTTGCAAATCGGTTGATCCGTGTCGGATTTCGGGTTCCGGCAGACCCTTGAGGTTCGAACTCTGGAGTGCGCGTGGAGATTACACTTCCTACCTACCTGTACCCCTCCGCCTCGCAGGGATCTAAGCTACGAGAAGAACAACACAAGAGACACAGAGTTTTATACTGGTTCGAGCCACCGATGTGGTGTAATACCCTACTCCAGTGTGGTCATGTGTGGATTGCCTCTTGGGCTGATGATGAACAATACAAGGAAGAACAGCCTCGCGAGGGTCTGTTCTTGGCCGGGGCGACGAACTGCTAGGAGGAGTTCAATCGCCTTTCTCTCTTTCTCTTTCTATCTGTTGCCTATGCCTATCTAACTGATTGCCGGGTTGCTAGCCGGGTTGCTAGTCGTCTCTACCCTGGGGGTGGCTAGTCCTATTTATAGGCAAAGGCCCTGGGCCTCTTCCCAAATATTGAGCGGGAAGGGCGCCAACAATTGGCCAGTTTGAAGGGGAACATCTGGTACGCTTATCCTGACTAAAGTTGGTCCTCACCTGCCAAAGGCTCTGGTGATGACGCTGGCTTGGGCTCCACAGTGACTTCCTCCTTGTCGCGGAGCGAGTCTTGGTCTCGTTGCACCGAAATGGGTGCCTTTGCTTGATCCTTCCGCGTGCGCTTGGTCCCTTTGCACCAAAGAGGAAAGGGAGGACACTGCGCGGCCTGGCGCCCGCCTGGCGCCCTTGGTCGTCATGGCTTGCGTCATGGGCACCTCGTGAGGTACCCCGCCTAGATCTCTCCGCCTCCTCGTGAGCCAGCCTGATGAGGCTGCGCCTGAGGAAGCTCCGTGTCGTCCGCCCCGCGAGGCTTGGCCCCTCGCGAGGGTCTTTGGTCTGTGTCGATGAAGATGGGCCGTGCTGGGCCCCTTTTAAGCCACGCCGCGGGCCGCAGGCAGGCAAGTCTGGGGACCCCCGTTCCCAGAACGCCGACAGTAGGCCCCGGGCCCAAGGCGCGCCCGGACTTGGCCGTGCAGGGAGGCGGAAGGGCAAGGGCGAAGCGCCGCGGGCCCCAACAGTCTGCGGCCTCGAGCGCTGCGTGGCGGTTGATTGGACGTGGGCGGCACTGTTCCCCCACGCTTCCTTATTTTGCGCCCTGCTAGGTGGACTCATAGTCGTACACAGCCGCTCCCCTTTCTGTTGCTCGGGCGTCCTCTGTCCTTCCTCCTCTCGAACTCCAGCTCCTGCTTCCAACCCAATCTCGAACCTTCCTGCCTCCTTCCCATCGCCATGGCTACGACGAAGAAGGAGAGGGAAGAAACCCATGCCTCCGCCTCGCTCGCCGCCGTTGGTGGCCCCCGCCGTCGGCCGGTTGATCATACTCAATCGAGAGGGCCTGGGCAAGGTCAGCTCGGCTCTGGCTACTATCTTCAACGAGTGCGGGAGGACGACGGCCTCGCCTATGTCTCACTTCCCCACTGATAGGATAATCACCGAGGTCCATTATTTTGCTGATGCCCTGTGGGCGGGTCTGGTTCCCTCCTTTTTCGATTTCTTCAGGGCCATGCTTTCCCATTACCAGATCCACATGATGCATCTGGGTCTTGAATCCATCGCCCTTCTTTCGGTCTTTGCTTTTGTTTGCGAAGCAATGATGGGCATCGTTCCTTTGGTCGCCTTGCTGCGCCACTACTTCTCTCTGCGCCTTGTCAACCCTACCCAATGCTTGGCGTGTGTGAGCTTCGTTGCCGCGTCTGAGACAGCGGCCTCAGGGATCGACTTCGGGCTTCCTTCGCCTTCAGCAGGGTTCCGCGAGCGGTGGATGTACGTCGATGTCGGGGTGCCCAGCCCCCTGCTGTCGAACCCAACCTCGCCTGCTGTCCCCAATTCGGGCTGGGGCTAGGAGACGCTCGAGAGCCCCCAGCTCGCCTTCGTCTGGCACCGCTTCGCGTTCTTGAAGTCAATCAGCGTGACAGCGTCCAAGGTGGTGAAGGAGTTCCTGTTACGCCGCATTGCTCCTCTCCAACGCCACTCCCGCAGGATGTGGGCCTTCAGTGGGCGTGGTGATCGTATGAGGCTCCAGGAAGAGGATCTGACGCCTGAGGTGCTGTGGACAGTGCTCTTGATCCTGACTGGTGACCCCAACCCGGGTAGCATCCAGCAGGGAGGGGCCCTGCTGTACCTCTGCCAGAACAAGGACGATTTTGTGAAGCAGATGCCTATCTTCGATGAGTGGGGGCTGCGCCCCGCCGGCCTCCAGGGGCCTCGCGAGAACCCAGTGGTGGTGCTGCCCTTCCTGTCGGCCAAGGCGACTCTTCCTCAAGTGGCGGAGCAGGGAGGCATGAGGCGCCAGAGGCCGAGGGGCCTCCCGACGGGGTGACAGCGCCGGGTGATGCCCATGAAGGAGCAGCTCCCAGGGCCGGTGCTGCTGAGGCTGAGGGTGGCGAGCATCCGCCCCTAGCGCCTAGGGCTAAGGCTCCTGAGGCCCCAGTTGTGCTTCCTGGCGAGGTGATTGGCAGCACGCGTCAGGCAGGCGCTCCTGACGCGGATCGCCTCGGCGCTCCATCTTCGTCGCAGGTTGATCCCTGTGCTCTTCTCTTGGGCCGCTTCCGCGTGGACTTCGAGGCCCTCCGGAGGAAAAGGGAGGCCCTGGGCGACAACTACCCTTGTCGCCTGCTGAAGCGTAGGAAGTACTTCGCCACTGATGAGTAAGCCTTCTCCTTTTCCAGCTCCCGATCCTCCCGTTGCTTTTACTGATCCTTGCTCTGTAGGCCCCTTCCGGCCGAGCTCGCGGAGGAGGCTGAGGTGCCGTCCCCCTTGGCTTCACCCCCCCGCCATTCTCAGGTGCTCCAAGCAGCACAGCCCTCGTGGTGAGGCCGATCGGCGGGGCGAATCGTCCCGAGGTGCATCGGGGGCCTGCGTACCCCGCGATCTTTCTTCGCGGGCCTTCTCGTGGCATAGCCAGCCTGCCGTGGGCTTCTCGTCTGGTCGTGAACTACGACTGACTGAGGCGATCCCTGCGCCCTTCATCCGGAGATGGGCTGGCTCCAGGCCGGGCTTCAGGCGTGGCGCGCCCGGCCGTCGCGAGGGCGCCAACCCCCAGCCCCCTGCCCGTAGGGGGAGCGCTGATTTGTGGTCCCCGACGCTTGCTTGGAGCTGACTATGGTGAGGAAGACGTGCTCGAGCGCGCCCGGGAACGCCGCGCTCGTCGCCAAGGATTCCTTCGTAGGGCGGCTGACGCGGTGAGTCTGCTTTGGGAGGAGCTTACTGACGAAGACGCGCGCCTTGAGGCTGAGGGCCTGCGCCTGGCCGCAGAGAGGCGCGCGCTGGAGGGTGCCATTGCCCTTGCGCGTCATCAGCGCGATCTTGGTGATGAAGAGGCGAAGGCGTCATTGGAGGCTTCTCGTGAGGCCCAATCTCGGGCCACTGAGGAGGCCCGGGGGGCTGACCGGTGGAGAGAAGCTGCAGAGGAGCGGGCTCGGGAGCTTCTGGCCTGGTGCCACTCACTGGAGGAGCAGGCCGAGCTGCGCGAGGCAACTCTCGCGTCGATGAAGGTGGCCTCTGGCGACCCAGCAGAGCTCCAGAAGCGTGAGGAGGCGTTGCCGCTGGAAGCCGCCGAACGCACCCGCGAGTACAAGCGGCTGGAGACGAGGGAGCGCTTGGTGACGCAGTCGGAGGATGATGTCGTTGCACGGTAAGCCCATGTCCTGGAGGAGGTTGGACGTCGGGTGGCGATGGCGCGCCAAGACCTCGAGCGCGAGTTTGAGGGGAGGTTGGGGTTGATCCGGGTCGAGGCTGAAGGTAGGACCGCAGCCCTGAGGACCAAGCTGGATGAAGCGACAATGCGGACCGATGCTCTTCGGGCCGCGCTTGAGGTGGCGCAAGGGGAGTCAACCACCTCCCGGGTCGAGGTGCTCCGTCTTCGCCAGCGAGTGGAAGAGGCTGAGGCCGTCGCACGCCAGAATGCGGATGAGATACGTCAGCGGCAGGTCCTGGGGCATGAGCACGGCCCCATGCTCTCCATGCTCCGGGAGAGAGCCAACACAGCCTTGGGCAACCTCTGCGAGGCGGCTGTTGGCGAGACGCACGCAATCAATTACGCCGGCAATCTTCAGTTCTTCACCGCCGCGGTGACGCAGCTGGAGGCGCGGTCGGTCAGGGCCGATAGGTTGGTGGAGGAGAGGAGCCGCGCCCTGCTCGGGCGCGCCTTTTCCCGTGTCTTCAGTCATCTCCGGAACATGGATCCCCACTTCGACTTCGACGCCGCCATCGCCCCAGTCCCGCAGGCCGTCCGAGACGACCTGGCGCACTGGGTGGAAGACAATGTGGATGCTCTTGTCAAGGTCTTCGCTTCGGACAACGACGACGTGATCGTGGCTGCTGACGAGGGCGGCGTGGTGAACGGCCCTGACGCCGCTGGCGGCGACACAGACAGCGATGGCGAGTCTAGTGGCGCCAGCTACGGTTCGGGAGGTGCTCCTAAGGACGCATTGGGGGATTTATCCGACTGATTATGCATTGTCCCTGTTTCCCTATCCCGCATGAATAGGACTCAGGTTTTGGCTTGACGATTGTGAGAGCATTTTGGGAGGGGGAGCCCCTCATGTACAACTTGTGTTCATCGTATTAGTAGATGTTGCACTGCCCGTGCGTCCGCGCCTGGTGGTTGGCTAGTTTACCTTTGTTTCGTGCGGGCCCCCAGGTAACCTGCGGGAGGCTGTGGCGTCTCGAGCGTTCTCTAATGGAATCCGTAGGATGTGAGAGTGTCGGGCGCGCCGAGCTTCACAGGCGTTGGCCTTCTTCGCAGGCTCCGAGCCTTTTCCAAAAAGGGATAATCTTCACAGGCATTCGCCTTCTTCACAGGCTCCGGGCCTTTCCCAAAAAGGATAATCTTCACAGGCATTTGCCTTCTTCACAGGCTCTGGGCCTTTTCCAAAAAGGATAATCTTCACAGGCATTCGCCTTCTTCACAGGCTCCAGGCCTTTTCCAAAAAGGATAATCTTCATAGGCATTCGCCTTCTTCACAGGCTCCGGGCCTTTACCAAAAAGGATAATCTTCACAGGCATTCGCCTTCTTCACAGGATCCGGGCCTTTTCCAAAAAGGATAATCTTCAAAGGCATTCGCCTTCTTCACAGGCTCCGGGCCTTTTCCAAAAAGGATAATCTTCATAGGCATTGGAAATCCTCCCGAGAGGACGCGGCGCGGCAGTCTGGGCTGCGCGCAAGCTAGGCCTGACCCGGCTCGCGAGGGGCTCGCGAGGGGAGGTAGCTGAAGCAAAGTGGTAACCGAAACGCGAGAAATGGCTCGAATGAGACTAAGCACCCCTTCCCCGAACGCACGCAAATTTCAAATTCGAATCCAACTTAAATCCAGCGGGGGAAAAATTACAACCAAAGGGAAAAGCAATGAAAGCAGACAAAAGGCCGCGTCCGGCACCTAATCTAGTCTTGGACGTCTTCTCACCAGCGCGGAGCTAAGTGCTGCCACTGGGCGTGGGAGGGAGGCCCAGGGCCTGAGGCCGGCACCCCTGAGACTCCGGGGCGTGTACAATCCCACTCATTATTACGTGAGAGTGTCACGGGGCGGCGAGCTTCACAGGCACTGGGCCTTCTTCACAAGTACCGGCCTTGCTTCATATCGCCAGACGAGGGCCCCGCCTTGCGCCACACTCTAGTGCCATCAACGACGACCGGAAACCAGGACGCTGCTGATGGGGTAGAGCGGTCGCCAGCGGTTCCCCCGACGACCACCGGTCCTCCGCCAGGGGTAGGCCCTGAGGCACCTCCCCAACAGAGGGTGAGGGAGTCCTGGATTAGGGGGTGTTCGGATAGCCGGACTATACCTTCAGCTGGACTCCAGGACTATGAAGATACAAGATTGAAGACATCGTCCCGTGTCCGGAAGGATCTTTTCTTGGCGTGGAAGGCAAGCTAGGCGTGCGGATATTCGAGATCTCCTACCATTGTAACCGACTCTATGTAACCCGAACCCTATCCGGTGTCTATATAAACCGGAGGGTTGTAGTCCGTAGGGCAACCATCATCATACACAATCATACCATAGGCTAGCTTCTAGGGTTTAGCCTCCTTGATCTCGTGGTAGACCCACTCTTGTACTACCCATATCATCAATATTAATCTAGCAGGAGTAGGGTTTCACCTCCACCGAGAGGGCCCGAACCTGGGTAAAATAAAGTGTCCCTTGTCTCCTGTTACCATCCGACCTTGACGCACAGTTCGGGGCCCCCTACCCAAGATCCGCCGGTTTTGACACCGACATTGGTGCTTTCATTGAGAGTTCCTCTGTGCCGTTGTGATCAGGAAGGATGCCTTTTCCCGTCTTTAAAGATGGCGCCGTTACTAAGGGAGCCTTGGCTATCGGCCAAACCCTCCGTCTAGGTGGTTTTCTCATGACCGCCTGTTCGGCCGTTGCGCCGACGGTGACCTCTCGGGTCATCAAAAGCAACCTCCACGTCAGCCCGGAACTTGCCGAGCAGCTGGATCCAATGGAGCTCTCTTCCGTAAACGAGCTCTTGGATCGCATCGCCGCCCTGGGGGTCGCTACAAATTACGACCAGGTTGGGCTTAAACCCGATCTAAGGGAAATTAACTCTCCCCAAGTCACCCACCATGTTGCTGTGGTGGAAACACAATGCGGCGACCCTTCATCTATCTTAAGGACTAGCCACGTCCGAATTCCTGAACCCTCCATGTCGGATATCCGCGGAGGGGAGGGTACAATCCAAGACCTGAGCCTAAAATCAGGCGAATCGGATAACGTCCAAGACTCCGGATCTCAGAATCCGGAAGTTCTTCGGCTTCCGAACAGCAAACCGGGCGAAGTCTCAGATTCAACGACGCCCGACCACCCGATCTTAAGCGATCTCTCCCAAATTAGGCAGATGCCCGAAGAAACAGTACATCATTACTGGGCCAGATTCCTCCTACTTATGAACAGGACAAAGGACTGTCGCAAGGAAGTCGCGATTTCAATCTTTTGTAGTAACTGCACGGACAAGGGAATACTCAACGCCATAAGTCGTCGTAATATCACACGCTTTGCTGACCTGGCGTCCATAGTACAAAAATACTGTGCCATGGAAAGTGCTTGGAAAACCGAAATTGAATTTTGGGATAATCCGGCCTTGAAAAGCAATCCCGTCTGAATCAAGAGAATGCACCGCAGTAAGGCGCCCGGACTAAACCCTAAAAAATCAAAACCCTCTAGGGGGCATGGAACCGTACTGGAAAAGTGGCTAGATGGACCCTGCAAGATTCATAGTGCAGCGGACGCCACCCCAACCCACAGCCTCAGGGCATGTTGGATACTCCGGCAGGTGGCCAAAATTGGCGAGGGCCTCCTAATTCCAGAGGTCGAAGGAAACCAGCCAGGGAATTTCAGTTCCGTTCTCACAGTCTTTGAGACTTTCGCATCGAATAACATGCGAAAAAGAACACTTTGCAGCCTCACCGAAGTCTATCAAGTAGCGATAATAAACCCATGGAGTAATACTGCTATCACCTTCAATGCGAATGACGAACCTAAATTTCGAAGAGCCAAAGCACCAGCCGCACTGGTCCTCAGTCCCATAGTGGACGGCTATCGCCTCGCAAAGGTACTCATGGACGGAGGCAGCGGATTGAACCTCATCTACGAGAAAACCCTTCAAAAGATGGAAATAGACTGGAACCGCATTGAGTGAAGCAACACAACTTTTAGAGGAATAATTCCCAGTCAGGAAGCGCGCTGCACCGGAAAAATCACACTAGATGTGGTGTTTCAGCACACCGGATAATTACAGGTCCGAACAGATCACGTTCCAGGTAGCCCGTTCAAAAGCGGATACCACGCTATACTAGGGCGGCAGGCTTTTACAGTTTTCCAAGCTATACCCCATTACGGGTACATGAATCTTAATATGCCTGGGCCGAACGGAATTATCACTCTTGCTAGTGATCCGGACATAGCACTCCGCGCCGAAAACAAGACAGCCGCATTGGCCCTCGAGGCACTATCAGAAACCTTAGCGGCCGAAGAACTGACTACGCTGCGATCCACGGTTAACAGGGATGATGTGATACTCGATAAGAGATCCAAATCCACATCCTTCAAACCAGCGGACGAAATAGTCAAATTCCAGTTCCACCCTACGGACCCCAATAAAACAGCATCCATCGGGGCACGACTGAACCCTGATGTAGACGCCGCACTGCGAGAGTTCCTACGAGAGAAGTGGGACATTTTCACTTGGCACCCCTCAGATATGCCAGGAATCTCACGCATGCTGGCAGAACACAGTTTAAATATCCAGCAAGGATTCAAACCTGTCAAAGAAACCCTTCGGCGTTTCTCTGAACCAAAGAGACAGGCAATGGGAGAGGAGCTAGCCAAGTTACTGGAGGCTGGATTCATCAGAGATATAAAACACCCGGACTGGCTAGCAAACCTGGTGATGGTACCAAGGAAGGACAAATCCTGGCGCCTGTGTGTCGACTTCAAAGACCTCAATAAGGCTTGCCCAAAGGATCCTTTTCCCTCCCTCGAATAGATCAAATCATCGATGCCACTGCAGGACACGATTCCCTGTGCTTCCTCGACGCATACTCCGGTTACCATCAAATCAAGATGGCAGAATCAGACCAAGCCGCAACAGCATTCATCACACCATACGGCCCATTCTGCTTCAACACGATGCCCTTTGGACTAAAAAACGCCGGTGCGACATATCAGCGAATGATTCAAACATGTCTGGCAAATCAGATCGGCAAAACAGTGGAGGCGTATGTAGATGATGTGGTCGTTAAATCAAGACATGTCGAATCTCTAGTAGACGACTTGAGGCTCACATTCGACAACCTCCGAAAATATGACATTAAGCTCAATCCAGAAAAATGCGTTTTCGGCGTTCCAGCCGGAAAGCTACTGGGCTTCATTGTATCCGGTAGAGGAATTGAAGCAAATCCAGCTAAAATCCGAGATTTGTCACAATTGGATGTCCCAAAAGACCTCAAACAAATACAGAAACTCACCAGATGCGTGGCGGCCTTAAGCCGCTTTATCTCCCGCTTGGGAGAAAAGGCATTACCCCTTTACCGCCTCCTTAGGCGCACCGAACACTTCGAGTGGACGGAAGCTGCCACGGCCGGACTCGAGGAGATAAAGGCCATCTTGGCAACAAACCCAGTCCTGGCCGCGCCGAACATTGGCGAACCCATGTTATTATACATTGCCGCAACTCATCAAGTTGTTAGCGCAGTACTCGTCGTCGAGCGGGCAACGGACGGACACAAATTCCCCCTTCAAAGGCCGGTTTACTACATGTCCACTGTCCTTACACCATGCAAATCACGGTACCCGCATTACCAAAAGATCGCATACGCGGTGTTCATGGCATCCCGGAAGCTACGTCACTACTTTCAAGAGTGTTCCATAACAGTAGCCTCAGAAGTACCACTCAATGATATTATCAACAACCGCGATGCAACGGGCCGAATAGCCAAATGGGCCATAGAGCTCCTCCCGTTCGACATAACCTACAAACCACGACGAGCAATTAAATCGCAAGTCCTAGCCAACTTCGTCGCCGAATGGACAGAGGTCGAACTCCCTAAAGGGTACGGCACATATTCCAACTGGATCATGCATTTCGACGGATCCAAAATGCTGGCCGGACTGGGGGCTGGCGTCGTCTTGACGTCCCCAACAGGGGATACAGTCCAATATGTACTCCAAATCATGTACGCGGACTCCAACAATGTAGCCGAGTATGAGGCCCTTCTACATGGTCTCCGGATGGCAGTATCCATGGGCATTCAACGCCTGGAAGTACGCGGGGACTCCAACCTCGCGATATCCCAAATAAATGGCGACTTCGACGCCAAAGACCCAAAAATGGCAGCTTATCGCAATGCCGTCCTAAAAATGTCAGTTCGGTTTGAAGGACTGGAGTTTCACCATATAGCCCGAGAAAATAATCAGGCAGCGGACATCCTGGCACGTATTGGAGCAAAACAAGATGCAGTCCCTCCCAACATCTTCTTAGAGAGAATATTCAAGCCATCTGTAGCATGGGAAGGGGAACCCTCGGTCCACAGTCCGAACACAACCGCACAGCCCGACGCCGAACAATCTGACATAATCGGAGGCCCTGCCACCGAAATCACACCCTCAGCCCACGTAATAATGGCGGTCATCGCCCCGTGGATAGAGCCATTCTTTGCCTACCTTACTAGGCAGGAACTCCCAGAGGACCAAAATGAGGCACGCTGCATAGTGCGGCGATCTAAAGCCTATAAAGTCCATGAGGGAGAGCTCTATAAGAAAAGTACTACAGGAGTCCTCCAAAGATGTATCTCAGAAGAGGAAGGGCGGAGTCTGTTGGCTGAAATTCATGCCGGACTCGGTGGCCACCACGCTGCAGCTCGATCCCTTGTAAGCAAGGCTTACCGTACAAGCTTTTATTGGCCGACGGCCCGAGCAGACGCCCATGACTTAGTCAAACGATGCGTCGGTTGCCAGCTCTTTGCAAACCAAAGCCATATGCCTCCCAATGCCCTCCGAACTATCCCCATCACTTGGCCTTTTGCGGTATGGGGGCTTGACATGGTAGGACCCCTTAAAGGTGTAACCCACAAGAAAAAATACTTATTGGTCATGGTGGATAAATTCACCAAATGGATAGAAGCCAAGCCTGTTAAGACGGCCGAATCCGAACCTGTGATAGACTTCATATCCGGGGTCGTACACCGTTACGGTGTCCCCCACAGCATTATCACCGATAACGGCACAAACTTCACCTCTGACGAAGTAAAGCTGTGGTGCAAAAACATGGGCATTAAGCTCGATTATGCTTCTGTCTATCACCCACAAACTAACGGTCAGGTCGAACGTGCAAATGGTCTCATCAAGAGCGGTATCAAACCCAGACTAGTGCGGTCCCTAAAGGAATCTAATACGCACTCGGTAGAGGAGCTCGACTCCGTACTCTGGGGGCTGCGAACCACGCCGAATCGTACCACCAGATTCACACCATTTTTTATGGTGTAGGGCGCTGAGGGAGTTCTGCCCTGCGACATAATTCATGACTCACCTCGAGTATGCATGTACGAAGAAAGAGAAGCCGAACTTGATCGGCAGGACAACCTGGACGCCCTAGAGGAGGAGCGCGACGTGGCTAAAGCCCGTTCTGCATTTTATCAGCAGCAGGCTCGAAGATATCAAAGCAGAGAAGTACGGGCCAAAAATTACAATGTTGGCGAACTAGTTCTACGCCTGCCGGATAAGAAAAAGGACAAACTCAAGCCCAAATGGGAAGGTCCCTTCATAATTGACCAAGTCCTCACTGGTGGAGCGTACCGCCTGCGAGACGCGTCGGACAACTGACTCGAGCCGAACCCATGGAACGCCACACGTCTCCGAAGATTCTATGCCTAGCGCCGAACTCTGAGTTTGTCTCCTTCCTCTGTCCATTTTTACATATATATTTCTGTTTTTATTTTTGTCTCCTCCAACTCTTTCCTTTTTCTAGCCCTTAAAGGCTCATAATATGACGCGCTACCAGCGCTCCTTAAACCTGGGGGCTTCTTTAACAGAAGCTTGTTTATATGGGTTTCACACCCAACGCATGCGTCAGACTTCCGCATGCACCTTTTCTTCACCATTATATGCATCGATATGACTTAAGTTTTGGCCAAGCTGGGTTGCCTGGCTCCTATGCTTACCCCTACGTTCCCGATTGTTCGACTAGGCAGTAAAGGGAGCACCTCTGCGATTGCTACTGCCGGATAAGCCGGATGTGTACCTCGGACTGGGTGAAGCCGAAAGCTAGCGTTCTTAAGGGAATATTCGGTCGATGAACTAAAGATGAACCTTTTTTTACTTATAAATGCCCCCAGATGTTTTCCTGCATTTGCAGCCCGGACGTGCACTTCAGGGCACGCCACCCCAGCGAAAGGAACCCTTAACGGAACTATTCTCTCTGGAAGATGTTTCTTACTAACCATGTAATATAACATAACTAGTTGGGCACTTGTCTGATAAAGCACTAATGACCCCTACGCCTAGTCTCCATGCATACCTCGGTTCTTATATAACCGTTACAGTATTCGGACACACTCCGGACCGTCAGGTCCCGAGGTTGAAGCGAAAAGGTCGGCAACGACAAACGATCTACAATCCGGCTAGAAGGCATTTCACATGTCAATTATAAATTACATAGTCATCCTGACTGATTATATTCCTCCTCTATACCATCTAACAGGCTGTCTAATTTACAGTCCTGCTGATAATACTTTGCGGCCAATTCTACCTGGCCATACACTAAGCTCACAGGGATCTCCTTCCCATCGGGCCCCACCGGTCCGACCTCGGCCATGTGATTGGGGTCAGACTTCGTAAAGCGGGTCTTCACCATGGCCCAGGCCTCCCTAGCGCCTTGCCGGCAGGCTAATATCTTCCACAACCGGAAGCGCCGCTGAGCTCCCTTCAGCTTCTCCACAAGCTCTCGAAGGCCCTCGGGCGTGGGGTGGGCAGGCCATAAGGCTTGGCCAACGCCTCGCATCGCCTGCCGAATTCGCTCGTGCAGTTGCAGGAGTTCGGGGAGTAGGTCACCCGTAGAACCAGGCATCTCCTCTGCAGGACAACCTGTGAGCATACCTACAGACAATACTCTGTTATTCGACTTCCTCGCCGAACTCATTTTTCAAAGTTCGTTCAAGCACTTACTAAATATGCCGCGTCGAAGCCGCTGATTCTCCTTCATGGAGTCTGATAGCTGGCCACGAACGTCCTTCAGTTCAACATCCAACTTGGTGTTGGCATCCTGTAGATCATTCATCTCTCGCCTCACCCTTGTCAACATACTCTCACCGGCCTTTAACCGGCGTAAGAGTTGTTGCTTCTCCGGATCAATTCCGGCGCCATCTGCAAACATGAATTGTCAGATTTGCACCCATGCCGCACAATACTAATCTTTTGAAGTGTATCTTACCTGAGGGGGTCCCTTTGGGCTCCCCTGTTGCGGCTAGTGTAGCCTCTAGTTGGGCCTTGCACTTTTCCAGCTCCTGGGATAGCACGGTGTTCTTCTGTGTAAGAACCTGCATGTTATATGATCCTTAAATCAGTTACTTTAACTGTTTCAAGTCTAGGGGCTACTGGTATATATATATATATATATATATATATATATATATTTAACCAAAATTTTCTTACCCGTATGTCTTTCACATACTGCTCCATGGCTTTGGCTAAACCATCTTGAGCGGCACGAAGGTACGCATCTCCCGAATTAAAGGCATTTAAAGCCTCTCGGGGGAAACAAGCATTGCGTAGAACTGTCCGGCGACACCTGTGGTTCATGTCACTCTCCACTTTTGAATTTGTGGCAGACAACCGTTCTACATCCTCTATTGGAGGAGCGTCCGATGCGGGCCTGGTGCTCGTCCCCTCTTCCGGACCAGACGTTGGAGCCTGGCTAGTGGAGGCGCGATTGGCGACCTCTCCGGACATAGTCCGGCGAGGCCTCTTCGTCCTGGAAACAGCACGAATGTTAATATGCCTTGACAGAATAACATCAGGGATACAGAGGGCGCGTTATACCTTTGTGCCGGAATCTCAGTCCGGACTACATTTCTTTTTGCCCCACGGGGCCCTACGGCCCCTCGTTGGCTAGCCGCTGCAGGTTCGGCCTCCCGCCTTGGAAATCTCCCCTGCAAAATATGGTTGTCGTTTGAAACGCCGGAATATGTGAGAATGGAATCTCTCTTGAGGGAATAAATACTCCGGTTTCTGTCACCTGGGAGGCCGGGATTAACCCGGGGTAATCTGCCGTGATGGCCACCAAGGTATCGTCCTTGCTTAACTGATGGAGCACCCCGTCGATGAGCTCCACCGATATGTTCGGATCCTCTTCGGAGTCCGGATCGAGGGACCGTTCTGGGTCCTCAGGCTGTGGAGGGGGGCTGTTGATATCCTTTACTTCCTACCGCAGTTCCTGCATTGAAATCGTTAGATTACATATCTAGTCGTGGGTGCGTTAAACAGACAGGCAAGTGCAATTGTTCACTTACCCAACTTGGAGGTTTGTACATAGTGAATCCGGCCCGCGGGTTGACGCGGAGGAAGTCCTCCTTTTCTCCCTTATACAAAGATGTTAAAATCTGTACTAGAGCGGTAGCTGTGGCTGGCCCCTTACGACCGTAACGGGTGGCGTCATCCTCCCCGTTGAAATCCCACATGGGATGGCCTATATATTGAAGCGGCTGCACCCCCCCCCCCCCCGCATAATGCATGTGGCCATGACTCCAATCATGGTTAGTCCGGAATGAGCCAACAGTCTTATCCGGCCCATCAGGTAAAGGACGTCTTTGTCAATTTCTCTCTGAGAGCTCCACGGACGCCAGCTCAAGCTTTTCTTCGGTGGACCACTGTCGAACTCAGGGAGACCGACCCGGATAGGGTCCGGCAGCGGGACGTCATCTATGTAAAACCATTCCGAAGGCCAGTCCTCGGACGCCTCTTTTGGGGTTCCGGATGGGTATCTGGTCCCGGCGATGCGCCATATTTAGGCTCTGCCCACTTGATAAATGGACCCCTTTTGAGAACGGGGCACCAAGTAGAACAACCTCTTCCACAGCACAAAATGAGCCTCAACGCCTAAAAATAGCTCGCAAAGGGCAACGAAGCCCGCAATATGTAGCACGGAGCCGGGCGTGAGATTGTGCAGCTGGAGGCCGTAGAACTCAAGAAGCCCGCGGAGGAATGGATGAATTGGAAATCCCAGTCCCCTTAATAAATAAGGGACGAGGCACACCTTCTCTCCTTTAGAAGGATTGGGGGTGCTCTCCGCTTGCTTTCCGCCATTATAGGTGGCGAGTCCGGCTCGGACCGGGACCATATATGCCTGGGGAAGGAATCCCTTGGCCTGCAGCGACACTAACTCACTGTGTGGGATGGTGCAACTCTCCCAGTCTCCGGGTTTAGGACTGGAGGGGCGAGGGGAGGAGCTGCGACGGCTGGCCATGTTGGAATGGACCTTTGCTGGAGACGCTCTGATGATAACTCGCGGAGAGGAGAAGATGTGGTTTGGATCTAAATCCCCATCCCGTTAAATAGGCGGCTCGTTTATATGACTAAGGGTGTGGATGTAAAAACAACCCAAGCTTTTTGCATTCGTTCAGCACATGGAAGACGGCCATTACTGGGCACTGAAGCCGAGGAGCGCTACATTACAAAAATTGAACGTTATTCGTACAGGTACACGGGATTCGGAGGAGGAACCCGCCTTGCAATGCCGAAGACGATTTGCGCGCCGAACTCGTCGTCATTGAAGCCTGGTTCGGGGGCTACTGAGGGAGTCCTGGATTAGGGGGTGTTCGGATAGCCGGACTATACCTTCAGCCGGACTCCAGGACTATGAAGATACAAGATTGAAGACTTCGTCCCGTGTCCGGAAGGATCTTTTCTTGGCGTGGAAGGCATGCTAGGCGTGCGGATATTCGAGATCTCCTACCATTGTAACCGACTCTGTGTAACCCTAACCCTATCCAGTGTCTTTATAAACCGGAGGGTTGTAGTCCGTAGGGCAACCATCATCATACACAATCATACCATAGGCTACCTTCTAGGGTTTAGCCTCCTTGATCTCGTGGTAGATCCACTCTTGTACTACCCATATCATCAATATTAATCTAGCAGGAGTAGGGTTTTACCTCCACCGAGAGGGCCCGAACCTGGGTAAAATAAAGTGTCCCTTGTCTCCTGTTCCCATCCGACCTTGACGCACAGTTCGGGACCCCCTACCCGAGATCCGCCGGTTTTGACACCGACAGAGGGCCTACCTCCTAAGAACGCCTTGCTCCGAACGCCGCGGTGGTGATGTCGGATCTCTGCCCCTCTCCTGCAGCCCCCTGCGCCCTCCTCCCGAGGGGTAGGAGACCGCGAGAGCGAGGCAGCTGCCCGCTATGGCGACCTGCACCTCCCGCGATCCATGATCAGCGTATGCCTGCTCCTGAGGAAGTAGCGGTACCCGATAATCATTGCTTCCAGCGTGGCTGGTGGGGCCAGCCCTGGGCTCCTTGAAGGGCTCAGCTTCTGGTGCCTCGTTCCCCCAGCCTGGGCTGAGGAGCGAGCCTTGTTCGCCCTCGTGAGGGTGCCTCTGGTCCATCATGTGGGGCATGTATTCTTCTGGCGCTGTCATCCCGAAGGCCACGCCGTAGTGCTCCGCGTGCCATGCAACTCCGCTTGACGCGCCCACCGTGGGGTGGTAGCCCGGCTGTCCACTGAGACCGTGGGTCACGTCGAGTCCTTCATCTTCACGGACCGGGGGCGGGGGTAGCGCCGCCGCCGGTCCGATGCTGACAGCCTCGCTGGTGTTTGAGTAGCCTTGGAGCCCGCGGGCGTGCGTAGAGCCCCCGCGGGGGCCGCCCTGGGCTTGAGGCGGGAGCTGGGTGCAGAAAGGGTGAGCCCCCGAGGCGGCAAAGCCCAGGAGCTCGGCGACCCGCTCCAGCAGCACGTCGCGGCCGCCTTCCAGCAGCCTGCACTGTAGCAGCTCTCGGCCCACCGTGAGCGCGGCCCTCGAGTTCGCCTGCTCCCGGCGGGTGTACGGTGTCGTGGTCGCGGCGTGATTGGAGGCCCTTGCTGCCGACTGCGCCTGCCGTGGTGTGAGGGCCGTCGAAGCCTGTCCGCGTCGCCCGCGGCCCGCAGCGCCCTGCGGACCGTGAGCTGCCTGGGGCACGGGGTCGCCCGAGGCGAGCGGCTCTGTGCGGGCGGGCCATGCCGCCCATGGATCTAGGTTGCCCGTCTGGTCGCCGGACATGGTGATGACGACGCAGCGGGGCACGAAGTGGTAGAAGGTGAATTCTGGCGCACCCCTACCTGGCGCGCCAAATGTCAGATTTCGGGTTCCGGCAGACCCTAGAGGTTCGAACTCTGGGGTGCGCGCGGAGATTACGCTTCCTACCTACCTGTACCCCTCTGCCTCGCAAGGATCTAAGCTACGCGAAGAACAACACAAGAGACACAGAGTTTTATACTGTTTCGGGCCACCGATGTGGTGTAATACCCTACTCCAGTGTGGTGGTGTGTGGATTGCCTCTTGGGCTGATGATGAACAATACAAGGAAGAACAGCCTCGTGAGGGTCTGTTCTTGGCCGGGGCGATGAACTGCTAGGAGGAGTTCAATCGCCCTTCTCTCTTTCTCTTTCTTTCTGTTGCCTATGCCTATCTAACTAATTGCCGGGTTGCTAGCCGGGTTGCTAGCCATCTCTACCCTGGGGTTGGCTAGTCCTATTTATAGGCAAAGGCCCTGGGCCTCTTCCCAAATATTGAGCGGGAAGGGCGCCAACAATTGGCCAGTTTGAAGGGGAACATCTGGTACACTTATCCTGACTAAAGTTGGTCCTCGCCTGCCAAAGGCTCTGGTGATGACGCTGGCTTGGGCTCCACAGTGACTTCCTCCTTGTCGCGGAGCGAGTCTTGGTCTCGTTGCACCGAAATGGGTGCCTTTGCTTGATCCTTCCGCGTGCGCTTGCTCCCTTTGCACCAAAGAGGAAAGGGAGGACACTGCGCGGCCTGGCGCCCGCCTGGCGCCCTTGGTCGTCATGGCTTGCGTCATGGGCACCTCGTGAGGTACCCCGCCTAGATCTCTCCGCCTCCTCGCGAGCCAGCCTGATGAGGCTGCGCCTGAGGAAGCTCCGTGTCGTCCGCCCCGCGAGGCTTGGCCCCTCGCGAGGGTCTTTGGTCTGTGTCGATGAAGATGGGCCGTGCTGGGCCCCTTTTAAGCCACGCCGCGGTCCGCAGGCAGGCAAGTCTGGGGACCCCCGTTCCCAGAACGCCGACAGTAGCCCCCGGGCCCAAGGCGCGCCCGGACTTGGCCATGCAGGGAGGCGGAAGGGCAAGGGCGAAGCGCCGTGGGCCCCAACAGTCTGCGGCCTCAGGCGCTGCGTGGCGGTTGATTGGACGTGGGCGGCACTATTCCCCCACGCTTCCTTATTTTGCGCCCTGCTTGGTGGACTCATAGTCGTACACAGCCGCTCCCCTTTCTGTTGCTCAGGCGTCCTCAGTCCTTCCTCCTCTCGAACTCCAGCTCCTGCTTCCAAGCCAATCTTGAACCTTCCCGCCTCCTTCCCATCGCCATGGCTCCGACGAAGAAGGAGAGAGGGAAGAAACCCATGCCTCCGCCTCGCTCGCCACCGTTGGTGGCCCCCGCCGTCGGCCGGTCAATCATACTCAATCGAGAGGGCCTAGGCAAGGTCAGCTCGGCTCTGGCTACTATCTTCAACGAGTGCGGGAGGACGACGGCCTCGCCTACGTCTCACTTCCCCACTGATAGGATAATCACCGAGGTCCATTATTTTGCTGATGCCCTGTGGGCGGGTCTGGTTCCCCCCTTTTCTGATTTCTTCAGGGTCGTGCTTTCCCATTACCAGATCCACATGATGCATCTGGGTACTGAATCCATCGCCCTTCTTTCGGTCTTTGCTTTTGTTTGCGAAGCAATGATGGGCATCATTCCTTCGGTTGCCTTGCTGTGCCACTTCTTCTCTCTGCGCCTTGTCGACCCTACCCAATGCTCGGCGTGTGTGAGCTTCGTCGCCGCGTCTGAGACAGCAGCCTCAGGGATCGACTTCGGGCTTCCTTCGCCTTCGGCGGGGTTCCGTGAGCGGTGGCTGTACGTCGATGTCGGGGTGCCCAGCCCCATGTTGTCGAAGCCAACCTCGCCTGCTGTCCCCAATTCGGGCTGGGGCCAGGAGACGCTCGAGAGCCCCCGGCTCGCCTTCGTCTGGCACCGCTTCGCGTTCTTGAAGTCGATCGGCGTGACAGCGTCCAAGGTGGTGAAGGAGTTCCTGTTACGCCGCATTGCTCCTCTCCAACACCACTCCCGCAGGATGTGGCCTCCAGTGGGCGTGGTGATCGTATGAGGCTCCAGGAAGAGGATCTGACGCCTGAGGTGCTGTGGACAGTGCTCTTGATCCTGACTGGTGGCCCCAACCCGGGTAGCATCCAGCGGGGAGGGGCCCTGCTCTACCTCTGCCAGAACAGGGACGATTTTGTGAAGCAGATGCGTATCTTCGATGAGTGGGGGCTGCGCCCCGCTGGCCTCCAGGGGCCTCGCGAGAACCTAGTGGTGGTGACTGCCCATCCAGTCGGCCAAGGCAACTCTTCCTCAAGTGGCAGAGCAGGGAGGCATGAGGCGCCAGAGGCCGAGGAGCCTCCCGATTGTCCCAGTGCCGGGTGATGCCCATGAAGGAGCAGCTCCCGGGGCCGGTGCTGCTAAGGCTGAGGGTGGTGAGCGGCCGCCCCAGCGCCTAGGGCTGAGGCTCATGAGGCCCCAGCTGTGCTTCCTGGCGAGGTGATTGGCAGCACGCGTCAGGCAGGCGCTCCTGACGCGGATCGCCTCGACGCTCCGACTTCGTCGCAGGTTGATCCCTGCGCTCTTCTCTTGGGCCGCTTTCGCATGGACTTTGAGGCCCTCCGGAGGAAAAGGGAGGCCCTGGGCGACAACTACCCTTGTCGCCTGCTGAAGCATACGAAGTACTTCGCCACTGACGAGTAAGCCTTCTCCTTTTCCAGCTCCCGGTCCTCCCATTGCTTTTACTGATCCTTGCTCTGCAGGCCCCTTCCGGCCGAGCTCGCGGAGGAGGCTGAGGTGCGAGCCTTGTTCGCCCTCGTGAGGGTGCCTCTGGTCCATCATGTGGGGCACATATTCTTCTGGCGCCGTCATCCCGAAGGCCACGCCGTAGTGCTCCGCGTGCCATGCAGCTCCGCTTGACGCGCCCACCGTGGGGTGGTAGCGCGGCTGTCCACTGAGACCGTGGGTCACGTCGAGTCCTTCTTCTTCACGGACCGGGGGCGGGGGTAGCGCCGCGGCCGGTCCGGTGCTGACAGCCTCGCTGGTGTTGGAGTAGCCTTGGAGCCCGCGGGCGTGCGCGGAGCCCCTGCGGGGGCCGCCCTGGGCTTGTGGCGGGAGCTGCGTGTAGAAGGGGTGAGCCCCCGAGGCGGCAAAGCCCAGGAGCTCGGCGACCCGCTCCAGCAGCATGTCGCGGCCGCCTTCCAGCAGCCTGCACAGTAGCAACTATCGGGCCACCGTGAGCGCGGACCTCGAGTTCGCCTGCTCCCGACGGGTGTACGGTGTCGTGGTCGCGGCGTGATTGGAGGCCCTTGCTGCCGACCGCGCCTGCCGTGGTATGAGGGCCGTCGAAGCCTGTCCGCGTCGCCCGCGGCCCGCAGCGCCCTGCGGACCGTGAGCTGCCTGGGGCACGGGGTTACCCAAGGCGAGCGGTTCTGTGCGGGCGGGCCATGCCGCCCATGGATCTGGGTTGCCCGTCTGGTCACTGGACATGGTGATGACGACACGGCGGGGCACGAAGTGGTTGAAGGTGGATTCCGGTGCACCCCTACCTGGCGCGCCAAATGTCAGATTTCAGGTTCCGGCAGACCCTTGAGGTTCAAACTCCGGGGTGCGCGCGGAGATTACGCTTCCTACCTACCTGTACCCCTCCGCCTCGCAAAGATCTAAGCTACAAGAAGAACAACACAAGAGAGACAGAGTTTTATACTGGTTCGGGCCACCGATGTGGTGTAATACCCTACTCCAGTGTGGTGGTGTGTGGATTGCCTCTTGGGCTGATGATGAACAATACAAGGAAGAACAGCCTCGCGAGGGTCTGTTCTTGGCCGGGGCGATGAACTGCTAGGAGGAGTTCAATCGCCCTTCTCTCTTTCTCTTTCTTTCTGTTGCCTATGCCTATCTAACTGATTGCCGGGTTGCAAGCCGGGTTGCTAGCCGGGTTGCTAGTCGTCTCTACCCTCGGGGTGGCTAGTCCTATTTATAGGCAAAGGCCCTGGGCCTCTTCCCAAATATTGAGCGGGAAGGGCGCCAACAATTGTCCAGTTTGAAGGGGAACATCTGGTACACTTATCCTGACTAAAGTTGGTCCTCGCCTGCCAAAGGCTCTGGTGATGACGCTGGCTTGGGCTCCACAGTGACTTCCTCCTTGTCGCGGAGCTGGTCTTGGTCTCGTTGCACTGAAATGGGTGCCTTTGCTTGATCCTTCCGTGTGCGCTTGCTCCCTTTGCACCAAAAAGGAAAGGGAGGACACTGCGCGGGCTGGCGCCCGCCTGGCGCCCGTGGTCGTCATGGCTTGCGTCATGGGCACCTCGTGAGGTACCCTGCCTTGATCTCTCCGCCTCCTCGCGAGCCAGCCTGATGAGGCTGCGCCTGAGGAAGCTCCGTGTCGTCCGCCCCGCGAGGCTTGGCCCCTCGCGAGGGTCTTGGGTCTGTGTCGATGAAGATGGGCCGTGCTGGGCCCCTTTTGAGCCACGCCGCGGGCCACAGGTAGGCAAGTCTGGGGACCCCCATTCCCAGAACGCCGACAATCCGAAATGCTTTCTGTGGAAAACTAAAACTAAGTCTTTGACTCATTCTTTTGCAAAAATCTCTGCATTTTGTGATGCTCATCCACTCTACCTCATCTACAATCTATTCACAGGGTCTGCAGTCAGTGTTTGCAACATGTCTGACCAAAGTGATAGCCAGAACAAGTCAGAGGAGCAGATTCACTTGAGTGAGGGCACTAGTCCCTCTAGCAGCTCTGATGAGGGTTGCAGAAGCACCCCAAGCAACTTGCCCAAGGCTGCCACTAGAGCAAGCAAGAAGAGAACTTCAGAATCTGAAGATGAAGATTATGTGGCAGAGGAAGAGGAAGCCACCTCAAAGAAGAAAGTGCTCAAGAAGGAATATGGCACAGCTTCTTCAGTTAAGCCAGGAATGCAGAAGAAGGCACCTGCAAGGAGAGTTACTACTTCCAAGCCTAGGAAGGTTGCCACTGGAGAAACCATGAAGTTTATCATGGAGTCTGAAGAAGAAGCTGATGGCCAGGACAGAAATGAAAAGAGAGTCAGAACCACTACAGCCAGAGTTCTTGGCAAATCCTCCATGAGGAGAGACTCTGAGGAAGAAGAGGTTGCTGCACCAACACCCAAGGCACAGAAGCTTATGGGTGATACTATAAGGTCAGGGGCTGCATCATCAAAGCCCGAAGAAGCACCCAAAGCTGCCTCCAAGCCCAAGAGTGCACTAAAGAGGAATACCAGGAACATACCAGCTGCTGAGAAGGACAAGGCCCCAGTGCGTGGTGTTGCTGCTGAGGAAATGATGAAGGACAAGTTCTGAGGAAACTCAAACCCAAGATTCCAGACCACAACGATGCTCATCCTGTGGCTGAGAACATGAAGCTCAGAAAAGATTCAGGGCTGAGGAAATGGAGAGAGACAGATCCATATGCTTTTTTTTGACAGAAAGACTGTAAGGGAACCCCCTACAGTATAATTGGTGCAACAAACCCAAATTGCAAGTACCATGTCTTGAACCTGGGTGGGTAGGAAGGCATCAGCCCCTTCCCACCACTAGGCTATGCCTTAGTCTACGACAGATCCATATGCTACAAGGAGAAGGACTGCTGTTGACTACAGGTTCCACACAAAGGAACAACAAGACTTCTATGAGACAGTGTTGCTGGACAAGAAACCAATAGTGTGAGATTGAGGTGGGTCGACTGGACCTATATCAAGGAAAATGAGGCACACTATCCTGGTGTGTATGATAGTTTCAATGCTTGTGGAGTTGCAGACTTTGTTGGGCAGAAGCTCACAAAGTGGAATGAGGAGCTCATAATGCAATTCTAGTCCACACCACATTTCTATCCAGATGGCAGGATAGTTTGGATGTCTGAAGGTACAAGGTACAACTCAACTATTGAGGAATGGGACAGTCTGATCAATGCCCCAAAGGAAGAAGAAGATGACTTGATTTCTATGCCAAGAAGAAGATGGATCACAATTCCATGTCAAACATGTATAAGGAGATCCCAGACAAAGCACTTGAGACTTTCAAGTTTGGATCAGTCCACTATCTTCTGTCAGGGCTGCCTACAATCAACTGGATTCTATGGCACACTCTTTTGCCCAAGTCAGGTGACCACAACATGATCAGAGGGCATGCAATTAACTTGATACATATATTTGATGTGCCACAGAAGTTCAAAGTCATGAGCCTCATTGTTGAGACTATCAAGAGGACAGCAGCCGATCAAAAGAGAAGTTGTGGGTATGCCCCACATATTCAGGAGTTGATTAACTCGAAGATGGGCACAGGCACATACCTGTTGGATAAGGAACACATGCCCATCCATCCAGATTTTGAGGACAATCAAGTTGTGATGAATGACAATGAACCATCATCTGCACAAGCTCAAGCAAAGAAGGAGAAGGCAAAGATGGAGAAAGCTGCCAAGATGCCAACTCAAGAGGAGGCATCTGAGTACTTTTTGAAGAACAAGCAGGAGCATCTCAGTTATCTGATAGCATCAACTCTAAGAATTGAGAAACGACTGGCCACCCTGACTCGAAACCAAGAGAGTTTGGAAAGAATCATGGAACAGAAGTTCTATGACTTAGATGTGAAAGTAACTGCGATTCAGTCTGTTGTGGAGCAATTACAGGATGATATGCAGGAGAGGAAGGGAAAAACAACAACTGATGATTTTGCCAGAGTGCCTAGAGCTCAGAGATCATCTGCAGTGCCAGTAACTGACACCAGAGCCACTTCATCTGCACCAGCTACAGCGTCAGTGCCACCAGCTCCAGCACCTACCCCAGCAGCTCCATCTACTTCAACTGAAGCTTTCATCCTTGGCGCTATCCGTACTCCACCACCTGAAGACCAAGCTTGAGAGTCGTCTTAGTGCTATGCATTTTCTATGAACTTTTTGGTAACTTGTTGCCAAAGGGGGAGAAAAATGTATAGATCATAGGCTTCGAGAGAGAGAGTTTGCATATGTTCTCTCTTGTCTTCTTGGTTGAACTTTGTTTGCTTTTGAGTTCTTGAGATACTATGCTTTTATCTATGAGACATTGATGATCATAAGCTACACTTATGCTTGTTGGATGATACTATCTTACTTATCCTTATATGATCACTCACTATGCTTGGTGATGAGTGCATGTATTTTATTCTTATCATTTTGAGTGCTCCACCAAGATGTATGTGACATGGAAGAGTAACCCATGATCCTAACTCATTGTGCATTTGAAGTGCAAAGCAAATCTTAAGATATGCACAAATTTAGGGGGATCTCTTGCTTTTCACATACTTCTCAAAGGGACAATATCTTTCACTCTTATTATCATTTGTCGAAGCTTTGATCTATATGTTGTCATCAATTACCAAAAAGGGGGAGATTGAAAGTGCAACTATCCCTGGGTGGTTTTGGTAATTCCTAACAACATATAGCTCATTGAGCTAACATTATTCCAAGAACAATATATCAGGAAAAGCTCAATGAATGGCATGGCATGGATGAGGAAAGTGGATCCCTCAAAATTCTAAGGACAAAGGATTGGCTCAAGCTTCAAGATCAAGACTCTACATTTTACATTTTTAGTGATCCAAGATCACATTGAGTCCATAGGAAAAGCCAATACTATCAAGGAGGGATGAGGTGTTGCTTAATGATCCTCTTGCTTCATGTGCATAGTGATATGCTCCAAAATCCTCAACTATCTTCCTACATCCACTTTTGACCTAAACCAAAAGTCAAACTCGGCCCCACCGATTCTTTCTATCCGGCGCCACCGAGTTTCAAATGTCATAGCCACTGCCACAAACCCTAGCCAAATCGGTTTCACCGATAGGGATCTCGGTCTCACCGAGATGGGATTGCAATCTCTCTGTTTCCCTTCGTAACGTTTCGGTCTAACCGAAGTGAGCGATCGGTCCCACCGAGATTGCAATGTAAACTCTCTCTTTTCCTTTCGTAACATTTCGGTCTCACCGAAATGAGCGAACCGGTCCCACCGAGTTTACCTGACCAACTCTCTGGTTAGCTTATTACCAAAATCAGTCCCACCGAGTTTACGTTATGCCTTAACCCTAACCATATCGGTCCTACCGAGTTGCATCTCAGTCCCACCGAAAATCCTAACGGTCACTAGGTTTGCTGAACCGGTCCGACCGAGTTTAACGATTCGGTCCCACCGAGTTTGGCAGATTGTGTGTAACGGTTAGATTTTGTGTGGAGGCTATATATACCCCTCCACCCACTCTTCATTCGTGGAGAGAGCCATCAGAACACATCTAAACTTCCAATACACATGTTCTGAGAGAGAACCACCTACACTTGTGTTGAGGTCAAGATATTCCATTCCTACCATATGAATCTTGATCTCTAGCCTTCCCCAAGTTGCTTTCCACTCAAATCTTCTTTCTAGCAAATCCAAATCCTGTGAGAGAGAGTTGAGTGTTGGGGAGACTATCATTTAAAGCAAAAGACCAAGGTGTTCATCATCAACACACCTTTTGTTACTTCTTGGAGAGTGGTGTCTCCTAGATTGGCTAGGTGTCACTTGGGAGCCTCCGACAAGATTGTGGAGTTGAACCAAGGAGTTTGTAAGGGCAAGGAGATCGCCTACTTCGTGAAGATCTACCGCTAGTGAGGCAAGTCCTTCGTGGGCGATGGCCGTGATGGAATAGACAAGGTTGCTTCTTCGTGGACCCTTCGTGGGTGGAGCCCTCCGTGGACTCACGCAACCGTTACCCTCCATGGGTTGAAGTCTCCATCAACGTGGATGTACGATAGCACCACCTATCGGAACCACGGCAAAAACATCCGTGTCTCCAATTGCGTTTGAATCCTCCAAACCCTTCCGTTTACATTCTTGCAAGTTGCATGCTTTACTTTCTGCTGCTCATATACTCTTTTGCATACTTGCTTGAATTGTGTGGAGATTGCTTGACTTGTGCTAAGATAACTAAAATCTGCCAAGAACTAAAATTGGGAAAAGGCTAGATTTTTATTTGGTCAAGTAGTCTAATCACCCCCCCTCTAGACATACTTCCAATCCTACACGGATCTACCACCCCGTGGCCGCGATAGGGCAACACACGATTCACATGAGGACTTGCATCAAAAAGACGGTATGACCAGGTCCATCTACCTATCTAGGAAGCGCGCTCCGGCGCAGAATCAAAACCGAACACTACTACCGTCAGAACGCCATGACACATCCAAATAAAGGGGTGCCGCGCACCCCTATGCTTCACCGATGAGGTGCTGGATCACGAATTCCCAAAGGGATTCAAACCCGTGAACATAGAGGCGTACGACGAAACGACAGACCCTGGGGTCTGGATTGAGGACTTCATCCTCCATATACATATGGCTCGCAGAGATGATCTCCACGCCATCAAATACTTGCCCCTCGAGTTGAAAGGACTGGCTCGGCATTGGCTGAAGCGCCTCCCCGAAAACTCAATTGGAAATTGGGAAGAGCTTGAGGATGCTTTTAGGGCTAATTTTCAAGGGACCTATGTCCGGTCTCCGGATGTAGACGATTTAAGTCATATAATTCAACAGCCTGGAGAGCCAGCCCGAAAACTTTGGAACATATTCCTCACTAAGAAGAATCAAATCGTCGACTGCCCGGACGCCGAAGAATTAGCGGCTTTCAAACACAGTGTCCTGGATGAATGGCTCGCCAAACACCTCGGCCAGGAAAAACCGAGGACAATGGCAGCCCTAACAAGCCTTATGACCCGCTTTTGCACGGGCGAGGATAGTTGGCTGGCCCGTAGCGGCACCAGCGACCCAAGCACATCCAAAGTCAGGGATGGCAATGGAAAACCATGATGCAAGAAAAGCAGGCGTTGAAACAATGAAGACAGCCAAGACAACACGGCGGTGAACGCCGGATTCAGGGGCTCACGATCCGGTCAACGGAAAAAGCCATACAAAGGCAGCTGAGATGGACCGTCCAGCCTAAACAAGATTTTAGACAGATTATGTCAGATTCGTGGCACCCCCGACAAACCTGCAAATCACACCAGCAGAGAATGTTGGGTCTTCAAGCAGGCCGGCAAGCTAAACGCCGAACACAAGGGGAAGGAGACACCAAGTGAAGACGAGGACGAGCCTCGCCAGCAAAACACTAGGGGACAGAAAATATTCCCACCAGAAGTCAAAACAGTGAACTTGATTCACGTAACAAAGAGGAGGAGCAAACGCGCACTCCGAGACATATGCACCGTGGAGCCCGTCACCTCCAAGTTCAACCCTTGGTCGGCCTGCCTATCACTTTCGATCGTAGGGATTACCCGACTAGCATCCGGCATGGAGGATCGGCTGCCTTGGTGCTAGACCCAATAATTGACGGATATCATCTCACCCGAGTCCTTATGGACGGCGGCAATAGTCTTAATCTGATATATCAGGACACAGTCCGCAAAATGGGGATAGACCCGACAAGAATTAGCCAAAGCAATACTACCTTTAAAGGAGTACTACGAGGCACAGAACCCCACTGCACGGGCTCTCTAGTACTAGAAGTTGTATTCGGTTCCCCCGACAACTTCCGAAGTGAAAAGTTAACCTTCGGCATCGCTCCATTCTGAAGCGGCTATCAAGCACTACTCGGAAGAACGACCTTCGTTCGTTTTAACACAGTACCGCATTTTGCTTATCTTAAGCTTAAGATGCCCGGTCCACGTGGCATCATCATAGTCATCAGAAACACAGAGTGTCCCTTATGTGCGGAAGAATGTGTGGCGGCTTTAACAGCCGAACACTGAGCGACCTCACCAACCAGAATAAAGGATCGGTCGTCAAGACCGCGGACTCAGCTAGACGAGTCTGGCGCACCACTGGCTGTAATAGCTCAGATAAACCTGAGATTGGGTCGATGGATATACCCCCATAGGTGGTTCTATGGGCTTCCCGCATGTGAAAAGAACTACAGTTCGGCTTGACCCTATTTAGATTGAATTTTAATGGTTTATTAAGAATAATCAATTTTTTGCATGAAGACTTTTCACCTAAGCTTTTCTCTTTTACAAATGATAATTGTGCTACACCCTTCCAGGATACGGCACAACGGAGACATAGGCGCAGATGTGCAGCAGGGCCCCGCTCAAAGGTTTCTTTTTAGATTAAGACCCTGTGTAAACCTTTCTTACTGTCTCTTGTTGCTTTACACCCCCCGGATACTCACCACAACCGAGAGGGATGCTGGCGTTATTGGCATTTCGCCACGTCAGGCTAATGCACGTACCTGAAAATTCAGGGTTCATTATCAAGTGCGTTACTCCGCACGATATACTTGGCCAAGTCTGAATACCTTAGGGAGTGTTCGGCGTCGCGAGTTTGGCCTTATATGCATCAGCTCCGAATCATGTCTTTGGTCAATAGTTGGGTTTGCCTGGCTCCCGTGTTTTGCTACCTTACGTTCCGCTCTGTCGACTAAGGAGGCACCGGGAGAACTACTGCGATTGTGCCCTGGTTCATCTAGATGAGCACCTCATTAGAGAAAGCCGAAAACTGACTGTCATGATAAAGCGTGAGACTGGTCAACCACTCGATGACTTAGCGGAATCTTCACGATTCCTCCGCATTAACGAAGGGCCGGTTTCCCCGGTCATGTATGTACGCGCCCCGTACTCGGACGAGCGCAGAAGTACCAGGGGCTATATAGTAGCCCCACTTTCAAACTCCTATGGCTAAGTGAAAGTGTTAAAGCAATATAGTCCGATTGCCTTGTTCGCCGCGCTATCACCTCCTTAATGGACCAAGACATTGGATCAAGTGTGAACATGCACTTTTCCAAACACCCCTGCATTATATGCGTGGGGGCTGAAGCCGACGACTGCAAACTTTCACGTTATATACATACATAAATGGCCACACAGGAGGCATCATAATATTTTCAGGCAAAAATATAAACACAACCTTTATAATCCAAATAGCATTGTTTTTAGAACGGGGATGCATGTCACTCGATGTCACAGCCCCAGTTTAGACCTTGCCTACATTTGTTTTCATCCATGCATCATGTTAAAATTCCAAAGAAATTTGAAATGGGGATTGTTGAAACCCTAGCACTAACTGAAATTCACTAGGTTCAACTAAAATATGTTCATTGATTCCAAATGGCTTTTAAAATGTTCATCATTCTGGAAAAATGCTTTGAACCATAACCAGAGGTGTTGCACATTTTTCATGACATTTAGGTCTTTGGATTAAATCTTTAATTATTTGAGTTTGGGCATTTAAATTATATAATATATTTCAAATGCTCAAATAACCCCAAACTAAAATGTTCCATGCTGGTTCCAAACTAAAATGCAGCCGGGCGCCCGTTTGGTGTCTCGGACCCTGTACACATCGTTCGGGGCCGTTAGTGGAAACCTTGGCCGGACTCCCTGCGGATGGAACCCGAATAGGCGATAAACCTGGACTAGAGACTTGAGTGTTTAGGTAGGTCGTGGTCTACACCCACGTCGGCTTTCGCTTGAAGTCTGCCGAGCACATGTCGTGTGCAGACGCTAAGTGGTGGAAACATGTATGAAGAAGTACACCCCTGCAGGGTTAACATCATCTATTCGAATAGCCGTGTCCGCGGTAATGGACTTCTGGGTTGCCTATATCAGTTCATAGACAAGTGAAAGTGGATACTCTAAAATGCGCAAGATAAGCGTGAGTGCTATGGATGGCGTTCTCGTAGGGAGACGGGAGCGGATCCATAGTGGTGTATTGATATGGTGAATATGTGGACTCGTGTGCGCCACCTCAAAGGAGTTACTCGCAGTCGTAGTTTAGGATAGCCACCGAGTCAAAGCTGGCTTGCTGCAGTCAAACTCCACCACCCCCTTTATTGGAACTGATGCATATGTAGTTAGTTCTGATGTAAGTCTTGCTGAGTACGTTTGTACTCACGTTTGCCTATTTTATGTTTTGCAGAGAGACGTCAGTCTCGCTAGTAGTACCGCTTGGACTTCGACGTTTAGCTTGATACCTCAGCTACGATCTTGTGCCCTCGGCAGGATCTGGTAGATAGTTAGGCTTCTCAGCCTTTTTCATTTGTAGATGTCTGTACTCAGACATGTTAAGCTTCCGCATGTGCTTTGCCTTGTATGCTCTGAATGTTGGGTCATGAGACCCATGTTTGTAATATCTCGCTCCTCAGAGCCTAATGAATAAATACTTGAGTCGTAGAGTCTTGTTGTGATGCCATGTTGTATCTACACATATCGAGCATATTGTGTGTATGATTGAAATGCTTGCTATGTGTGGGATCGGACTATCTAGTTGTTTATCCTTGGTAGCCTATCATATGGGGAAATGTAGTCTAGTGCTTCTGAGCGATAGTAGTCCGCTTCAACCCGGTTCACCGGAGTCCTGCTAGCCCAGCACTACTGCTCGGAACACTTGACTGGCCGGCATGTGTTTCACGTCGTTCCTGTGTCTGTCCCTTCGGGGAAATGTCACGTGGTGTTATCCGGAGTCCTGCCTAGCCTGCTACAGCCCGGGTTACCGGAGTCCTGTTAGCCCAGTGCTACAGCCCGGATATATACGTTGTTGACCGACATGCTCGATGTGATTCATGTATGCCTGTCCTCATAGGTTAGCGCCGCTTTGGGTTCACGACTAGCCATGTCGGCCCGGGTTCTCTGTCATATGTATGCTAGCGACACTATCATATACGTGAGCAAAAAGACACAAATGGTCCCGGGCTAGGTAAGGTGGCACCCGTGGGAGAACCGTGCGTGAGGCCGCAAGGTGATATGATGTGTTACACGCTGGATCGATGTGGCTTTGGATCGGGGTCCTGACAGCGTTGGTATCAGAGCCTGACTGCCTGTAGGATTACCAAGCCAAACTGGTTGAAGTTGTGTCTAGAAATGCTTTAGTTATGTAAGGGAATTGATTGTGGAAGGGAACGTAAGGCTCTTTTTACTCCTTATACCTCATGCCCTTCTGATCTGAGTCAACCTCTTCTCTTCTACGGGGGTTAAGAACTAGGCTTCTCTTCTATCTCTCAGGATGACGTGTTACTAAACCGTAGTTGCCTAGGATTGTTGAGTTCAAGCCGCTGCTCAGTTTCTACTACTTCTATGTGTTCATAGTTGGCCTCAGAACATTGATATTGTGATGTTGAGTGGTTATGCCACCATTTTGCAGGATGTCTCAAATATTTTTGAGCATTTACAGCCGTTATGCTGTCCGAGTCATCCCAGGTTTCTAAATAGTCTGAAGCATTTGCAAATCCTTTCTTTCCGTTCCCGATGTCCTTTTGGGCCAGATTAAGCACACTATCGGTCTGTGAGGTACTCCGTTGCCTCGACATATATGTTGGAGCTACTATTATGACCTTAGGTGTCTTATGAAACCATCTAGTAATCTGTCCATGTCTTGTGTTCCCGGTGTGATGATTCTGGCCACCATTCTCGAAAGCATCCCGTGATGCCGCTTAGTAGTAGGTATTCTACTCCTGGGTTCTCGAACCCGAGATTCACTCTACTCACTTCTTGTTGATAGTGTTTGCTAGTTCCATTAGGATAGTAATAACCTTTGCATTAGTCCTCGAGGTCCATGGTAAATCCTTCTTCCAATACCATGAACTACTTATGGCAGAAGTTCATTGTTGAACCAAAAATCACAACTAGAGTGCTCTTGATGAGTTCTTCATTCTATATTGTGACTCTGCCAATTCTTCCTCTTCTGCATGGGTTATCTGGAAGAAATGTTGAGCTTTGCTCGATATACTAATCTATGCATCCACAACTCAGAAAGTGATATGTTCCTTTGAGTTGTTCTCCTTAGTTGTTTCTGACCTTCGTCTGTCAATTGTTGGTCAAGAGTAGTTGAGCATTCGTGTTATCGATGCCTATTATTCTTATGGTCCGTCCAGCCATTCTATTCCAGAATGACTAGGAGAAACAAACTCCAGTGCCTCATCCATTTCTAGGATTGGGTCAAAGTAATTGTATCCCGCAGATCGAAATGCCAATCCAGCTTCTGCTCTGCTCTACCTTGGAGTGTTACCATCTTTATGTCAAGAGAGTCATGAGAATTGCACCATCTCTCATGAATTTTTGACGCAGTGATACTTCTTGCCATCATTTTTCTTTCCTCGGTCCCGTGTTGTCACAACCGGAATGCCGTCGAGTGAACCATGATGTGTGAAATCAATACTCCTAGCAACCGTGTTGCCTGGTAGTTAATGGACAATATTCTCATTCTTAGCGTGTTGGTTATTAAATCATCATCCTAAGATTGAACGTGCTACCTAGTCCTTATTCTGGTGCACTCTTCGATCAATGAGTTAGGATTATTCAATCCCCTGCTTATTTGATCATGTCATCTTGCCCTAAAAAGCAAGGTTGTTCTCGAGCTTAGTATCATATCGGTGGTTCATGATTTTCCAAATATCTTCTTGGAAGTATTACCAGGTTGTCACCTGACCGTTATGTTGAGTTCGTGATCGAGTTGGTTTTCTTATAAATCACCCCTTCTCCAAGAATCTGTGTTGGATATCCCTGAACTAGTTGGTTAAGCTAGACAACAACTTGGGGAGTTGGAAGGTAAAAGCTTGCTTAACTTAGTTCATCTCTAAGGGATATCTTCTATGTGTGTGTTGAAGAAAGATGATATCTTCACCAATTGGTCCTCGTGATCAGTTGTTGGATGTATTGTCTTGTCAAAACTTTGACTTGAGTATGGGCTATCGTCAAGTCAAATCAGAACCAACGATGTTCGTAATGTTGTCTTACTCGTGGTTGATCCCTCGAGCATACACCATTACATCTTTTGGTCTGACCAATGCTATCACCGTGTTCACATGATGGTGGAAGTCCAGTGATATGGTAATTCCGATGAGCTGTTGTTGAGCCCATCAGCAGCATGTTGTCTCCCCCATGATTCATGTTGAACGCTACACTAGTATTGGAAAATTGGTAAGCAATGCCTTCGTGTTCCGTTCATGAAGCTTATGCCTGGATGAAAGAAGTGACTTCCTCTAGTTCATGTGCATTTGAGGCAAGTTGCCGCCGTGGATTCGAGAAAGCTTGTTTTTGTTTCCTCTGGTACCATCCCAAGTCAGTCATGCATGTGCGAAGTATGCGATGGTTTGACAGGTTCGCAACCTTCCTTCCATATGTATCCCTAGCACACCAAGCCACTGATTGAATCGTTCAAGGAGAAGAAGTTTCTTCTTAAGAGCATGCCTTATGCAGGGACTTTGATATCCTCGACGATGGTTCCCAACCAGAACTCGGTAGTGTTTTATTATAAGACTACCATGTGGTCATGCTTGTCTAGGACAGCGTGTTCACATGTGTTTAGCAGAACCAGCTCATGTTTTGGAGCTTGCTATCGTAGTTCATTTCCTGAGAATCTTGCAACGTCATTTCGTCGATTTGTGTTGCAAACTTTCATTTTTCTTTCTAGACTTGATGGGTCTGGATTATCCTGTTACCAACTAGATCTAAATCTCAGGCAGATATGATGGTTGGAACTTTTCCAAGATCTATGATGTAGGTCCCGACAAGGTTGATGTCTGGCCGACACACCTAGCCGGAAGATCTACCATTATAGTATCTTGATTGAACTATTTGACCATCTTCTCCATGAGGATTTCGTGCGGCTTATTCTAGAAGTTGCTCCCTAGGGATCCTTGTGCTCTCAGTTTTCTCGATTATACCATAACCATTCAAATAGTGGAATTGCTCTCGACTGTTGAGTTATCTCCCAGTTACCAGAATCATTCCCAACATTTGCATTTGTTCCCAGCTTGCACCGCTGTTGTGCCATTCTACCTTGGGTTCCATCCATTTGCGGTGATAAGAAAAATCATTCATTGCGTTGTCTTCAACAAGGTAGTCCACATCATCCAACCTAGTCCGAGTATGTCACCTTTCCGAGCTCCTTCAAACGATCGTTTGTGATTGCCTTAGGCTGGAATAAAGAGTTCCAATAATCTCAGTATCAAAAGTAATTCTTTTTGCCACTTAAGGGAATAGTTCTTCGAGTCACGTTCCCTGAGGAGCCCCGTTTTGGAATCATAGCAATTCATCTCCTTGCTACTCATGCACCTTCTTTCCAAGCGTGGCATTGTTGCCCACCAAATCAAACCCCGTTGTTGTTCTTCCGTCCCTCACGATGAGTTTTGTGCCTCAACTCGAGATGTTCCAACATCTCATTCCACGAGTTAATCCTGAATGCTCGATCTTCGAGGAGATCGTTTCCTATAGAGTTTCTTTCTGTCACCATCGTGTTGGATGAAGATCTCAAAAGCAAGGACGTCAAGATCAATATGATGCAATGAAGCTACTTCTTCGAGAAGGGCAGTTGGATCGAGGAAACCGTGATAGTTGTGACCTCCTTTCTTCTAACCTCACGACTTGAAATCTCGGGATGAGATTCTTGTTTAGTGGGGGTGAGCTGTCACAGCCCCAGTTTAGACCTTGCCTACCTTTGTTTTCATCCATGCATCATGTTAAAATTCCAAAGAAATTTGAAATGGGGATTGTTGAAACCCTAGCACTAACTAAAATTCACTAGGTTCAACTAAAATATGTTCATTGATTCCAAATGGCTTTTAAAATGTTCATCATTCTGGAAAAATGCTTTGAACCATAACCAGAGGTGTTGCACATTTTTCATGACATATTAGGTCTTTGGATTAAATCTTTAATTATTTGAGTTTGGGCATTTAAATTATATAAAATATTTCAAATGCTCAAATAACCCCAAACTAAAATGTTCCATGCTGGATATATTCCAAGCAGTGGCCATGTGCAGTTTGGTGATTTTTGAAGTTGCCTAAGTATTTTTAATAAAGCCAAAGCAGTAGCAGAAAAATAGAAAACATAAACTAAATTTACAAAAGATAGAAGAGGCCCCAGGCCACTTACCTGGACTGGGCCGGCCCACCTGGCCCATGCCAGTCACCTCCTTCCTTTGCCAGTAGGCAGAGGAGGGGGACAGCGCACCGCCGCCGAGCACGCGGAGGCCTCCACCTCCTGCTTCGCCGCGGCGGCCTCCCCTTCGAGCCCGTCCGCGCCTGGAGACGCCCGACGCCGCCCCTTGCTTTCCCCCCCCTCTTTGGACTCTCTCCCCCCCCCGAACTCTCTCTCCCTCCTCTGTTCTCCCTCCCTCTCGTCACCGAGCGCTGCCGTCGCCGGCGCTCACCGTAGCCATGGCCACCGGCCCTTCCTAGTCCACCCAGCGTGTCCAAAGGCTCTGCCTTGACCCCCTCTCTCTTCCACCCCGAGCCACGCCACCGGAGGAGCACTGCATCGCCGTCGCCATCGTCTTCTTCAACCCCGGGGCACTGAGATCGCCGGCGACCTCCTGCCGTCACCAGCCCCTCCCCGAGCTCCCCGTGGCCACCGTCGCAACCACTGTGAGCTCATGGACCTACTCCCCCTCCTCTCCTACTCCCGTTCTCGCTCGAGCTCCGTTCCCCACCTCCGCCGTGAGCTTAGCTCCACTGGCCATGGCGCCGCCGCGGCCACCGGCCCTGCCGCTCGTGTCCGAGCTCGTCAGCGTGCTCAGCGAACCCCCAGGAGCACGTAGCACCCTCCGGTTTCTCCTCTGGTGCACCGTAGCATCACCACCGCCTGCACCCGAACTCCGGCCGCCGCGAAAGCGGACACCGCCGTCGATTTAGGTCATCTCCGGCGACCCCTCCAGCACCAGCCGACGCGGACGAGGCTCAGGGTTCCAACGGTCCAATCCGCGGCCAAAACCGAGGCCTGTGGGCATTTTCCGAAGCCCTCCGCCGCGCCTGTCGTCGCCGGCGGCATGTCGCCGGTGGGGGTTGACCCGCTGACCGGCGTGGTTTGACCCCGCCGACTTCTGACCACGGGTGGGCCCAGTTGACCCCCCTGGGTCCTGACGTGTGGGCCCAGGCCCCTGTCTAATTGATATTAGCTTAATTAATGGCTTATTCACTTATTTAACCCCTGGGTCACTGACATGTGGGCCCATGCCCCACTGACACCTTTAGTTAGGATTAAATTAGCACTAACAGTCTCTGTTAATTAGCCTAGTCACTGACACATGGGCCCCACCGTCTAGGTTTGACCTGGACCGCGCAGTTGACTTGTTGACGTCACTATGACGTCATGCTGACGCAGTAAATAATTTCTATATTTAAAATAATTCAGAAAATCCAGAAAATGCCCAAAACTTCTAAAAAATCATAGAAATTAATCTATAGCTCAGAATGAAATAATTTATATATGAAAAATTATCAGAAAAATTCAAGGAATCCATCTGTACCATTTTCATGCATGTTTGAACAATGTTTGTCCTCTGTTTGGACAAAACAAATAAAGGGCATTTAAATAATCATATATGGAGTTGGAATTTGAATCATGTATTCAAACCAACTTCATTTAAATCATAGCTAGATGCATTAGCTCAAATCACGGCATATTGCCATGTCATGATCATGCATCATATTGTGGCATCGCATTGATTGTGTTCTTTCTCAGTTGCCGGTGTTTGTCCCCTCTCGGTAGGCGTATCCCGACGATGTGATCGATGACACCAATGAAGAACTATAATATCTTCAGAAGTGCCAGGCAAGCAAAACCCCCCTTGTTCATCCCGATACAATCCCACCCTCTCGCTCCTGCTCTCTTTTACTGCATTAGGACAACAACGATTCATGTGTTACTTGCTGCGGTAGCTGAACTCCTTTATCCTTTGCATGACCTGTCATTCCACAGTAAATAGATGAAACCCACTAGCATGAGTAGGAGTTGTTTGAGCCCATGTTGTGCCTACTCATTCATGCTTGTTTGTCATGCCTGCTACTGCTTAGAGTTGAGTCGGGTCTGATTCATCGGGAATGAATTGGAATGGTGATGAACATGTCCTATTGTGAGTGAGCTAAGTGTGTGAATACGATTTGGTAAAGGTATTGGTGAGAGGCCATGTAGGAGTACATGGTGGGTTGTCTCATTGAAGCCGTCCTCAGGAACTGAGTTCTGTGTTTGTGATCCATGAAACAGCTACTACCATGCATTGGGCCCTGAAATATGACCCCGCTCGACTTCTTAATCACCCTTGTCCTCTGTCCAGGAGTTGCAAGTAGTTTCTGGTGTTTGTAGTATGCTGGGGGCCGCACGCAGCGCTGACCGTAGGGTTGGGCTGTGTTGCGGTAGGCACGTGGCCGGGCAGCCGGGCGCCCGTTTGGTGTCTCGGACCCTGTACACATCGTTCGGGGCCGTTAGTGGAAACCTTGGCCGGACTCCCTGCGGATGGAACCCGAATAGGCGATAAACCTGGACTAGAGACTTGAGTGTTTAGGTAGGTCGTGGTCTACACCCACGTCGGCTTTCGCTTGAAGTCTGCCGAGCACATGTCGTGTGCAGACGCTAAGTGGTGGAAACATGTATGAAGAAGTACACCCCTGCAGGGTTAACATCATCTATTCGAATAGCCGTGTCCGCGGTAATGGACTTCTGGGTTGCCTATATCAGTTCATAGACAAGTGAAAGTGGATACTCTAAAATGCGCAAGATAAGCGTGAGTGCTATGGATGGCGTTCTCGTAGGGAGACGGGAGCGGATCCATAGTGGTGTATTGATATGGTGAATATGTGGACTCGTGTGCGCCACCTCAAAGGAGTTACTCGCAGTCGTAGTTCAGGATAGCCACCGAGTCAAAGCTGGCTTGCTGCAGTCAAACTCCACCACCCCCTTTATTGGAACTGATGCATATGTAGTTAGTTCTGATGTAAGTCTTGCTGAGTACGTTTGTACTCACGTTTGCCTATTTTATGTTTTGCAGAGAGACGTCAGTCTCGCTAGTAGTACCGCTTGGACTTTGACGTTTAGCTTGATACCTCAGCTACGATCTTGTGCCCTCGGAAGGATCTGGTAGATAGTCAGGCTTCTCAGCCTTTTTCATTTGTAGATGTCTATACTCAGACATGTTAAGCTTCCGCATGTGCTTTGCCTTGTATGCTCTGAATGTTGGGTCATGAGACCCATGTTTGTAATATCTCGCTCCTCGGAGCCTAATGAATAAATACTTGAGTCGTAGAGTCTTGTTGTGATGCCATGTTGTATCTACACATATCGAGCATATTGTGTGTATGATTGAAATGCTTGCTATGTGTGGGATCCGACTATCTAGTTGTTTATCCTTGGTAGCCTATCATATGGGGAAATGTAGTCTAGTGCTTCTGAGCGATAGTAGTCCGCTACAGCCCGGTTCACCGGAGTCCTGCTAGCCCAGCACTACTGCTCGGAACACTTGACTGGCCAGCATGTGTTTCACGTCGTTCCTGTGTCTGTCCCTTCGGGGAAATGTCACGCGGTGTTATCCGGAGTCCTGCCTAGCCTGCTACAGCCCGGGTTACCGGAGTCCTGTTAGCCCAGTGCTACAGCCCGGATATATACGTTGTTGACCGACATGCTCGATGTGATTCATGTATGCCTGTCCTCATAGGTTAGCGCCGCTTTGGGTTCACGACTAGCCATGTCGGCCCGGGTTCTCTGTCATATGTATGCTAGCGACACTATCATATACGTGAGCCAAAAGACGCAAACGGTCCCGGGCTATGTAAGGTGGCACCCGTGGGAGAACCGTGCGTGAGGCCGCAAGGTGATATGATGTGTTACACGCTGGATCGATGTGGCTTAGGATCGGGGTCCTGACACTCGAACATGATACTCTTCGAGCACTGAGCCTCTATTAAACGAGCACCTTCTAGGACTTCTTCAAAATAGTGCTTGGTCGAATCCTGGCCTACGGCCAGATACTGGGTTGCAATAGCGGGGGCCTCCATCTCTGCCCAGTATGTCTTGACACGTGCAAGAGCCATCCGCGCACCCTCTATGCAGGCCGACCTCTTTACAGCGTCGATATGCGGCACAACACCAAGAAATCGTTGCACTAAACCAAAATAACTATTCGGCCTTGGTCCTTCCGCCAAAAGATGATCCACAACAGACCTCATGGCAAGCCCGGACAACCTATGGAGCTCAGCCCACTCGGCCATTTGCTCATTTAGTAGCAGCGAACGCATTGGAGCACTGAACTGCGACCAGAACAACTTTTCCACTTCGTGATCTTTTTTATCTTTGAAAAACTCAGTCGCATCAGCAGCACTCGTTGCCAAGTCCAAGTACGCGTCTGCAGAACTCCATAGTTGATCCAGAAGGGCATACTTTGGATCTCCGAACTTCGTCTGCAACAAAAAGGGCTTCCCAGCTGTGATATCTCCGGCTTGACGGAGCTCCTCCTTCGCCGCTCTGATTTTAGAGCGGGTTTCCTTGGCTGCTTCTGTGGCTTTCTTCAGGTCCACCGCTTGCGCTTGGCTTTCCTATTGAAGAAGATCATACCGGTCGGCGGCATCCTTCAGCTCAATAGCCATCTTGGCTATTTTTTCTTCGCTCTGGCGATGAGCAGCCTGTTTGGCTCTTAACTCTTCGGCTGCCTTTAGTGCGGCCGCATCACTTCTCCTGGCTTGTTCCTTGGCCCGGGCAAGCTCCGCCCGAAGGGTCTCCACGACGGCAGCTCCATCTACAGTCATAGCATATTACAGATACTAGCATCATGCTCCTCTTAATATATGTTAACCGCCGAAGAATGCATACCCTATGCTTCGTCAAGCCGCTTGTTTACAAGCACAATGTCGGCATCTGCCGCATAAAGTTTCCGCCTTAGTTCGGCAAACTCACCAATCCGGCTAGCCACCGGACCCTCAGCCGCCTGCGCATGAAAGCATCATGATCATTACCTAGGAGTATGATCCTCTGTTTGTCGCCTTTCGTCAGCAACTAGAGTCTTAGGGGCTACTATCTCCATAGGGAACACCTAGCATGTGCGGTACTGCCAAAAAATATTTATATTACTTTGCGTACTTCAAAGCCTCTCAGCGGGCTCATAAAAGCTTGATGCAACCCACTTTTGGCAGAGGAAATCCTCTCAACCACCGTACCCATTAAAGTACGATGCGCCTCTGAGACAACCGCTTGCTCCAGAAGACCCATCAGTGCGTCCGGTCGAACACCGGACGGCCCCGGACTCTTTTTGTGGCTTTCCTTAGGAGCCGAATACTCCGGACTTCGGGTGGCCGAAGGGTTACCTTCTGGCCTTGGCGGATCAGAAGAAATCCTCCGTGATGACACCTCAGGGTCGTCCGCCTCATAAGGCTGGGAGACAGGGGGAGGCGTTTCGCTCTCCATCATCTCCAGAAGAAGATCCCCCGAAGACGAACTCTGTTGAGAAGGCCTACGATCCGAACTACAAGACATACATCTCGGTTATTGTTCTCAGAAATGAAGCATATATATTTACCAAAAGTACTTTTGTTTACTGTCACCTCGGTGGAGGGTCGATCCCCTTGCGGGCACTGTGCGGTAAGGATGCCCTCCGGGGCAGGGGCCCCTGGCGAAGGTTTCTTCCCTCGTTTGGAAACCCTCGTTTCCAAGTCTTCAGAGGCGGTCCTCTTCCTTCCTTGGGGACAGGGAATTTTGGATTCTTCTCCCCGGTTATCCTCCTTCACGGAGACACTAATTCCCCCAGTTTAGATGAGTAATGAGTGAAGCCCGCTTTCGGCTTCTTTATTCCTCCCTTTATCTTCCCCCGATGGCGCTTGATAAGGCGCGAGCTCAAGCATTCTTGCTAGCACAAGATCCGGTGAGCCTTCGGAAAATGGGGGCCGAACACCTGAACATTTTCGCCTTTTTTATCCAGTCCTGGTCAAAGGGCGACTTTTCAAAATAATGTTGTGATAAATAAAGAGATAACATGTTCGTCCGCATAATTACTTACTTGGGTATCTGGACGATTGCAGTTTAGACCCGCATCCTCGGTGGTGTCCGGACAATTTATTCGTGATCCGAAGAACAATCCATACATCTCTTCGAGCATCACTCCGAAGAATTGCGGAATAGTTCGCGGTCCTTCCGGGTTGAACTCCCACATACGGAGAGGTCGACATTGGCATGGCAGGACCCGACGAACTAGCATGACTTGCATTACCTCAACAAGGCTGACATCTCTCTTGAGGAGATCTCGGATGCAACTCTGCAATGTCGGCACGTCATTAACCGGCCCCAGTCCAGCCCCTTGTTGACCCATGGCGCCAGTTGTGGTGGGGAGCTCGAACGGAAGGCGGGGGCAGCTACCCACTTAGTTCTTCGGGGAGCCGTGATGTAAAACCACTCCCGCTGCCATAAGTTGTACATCTCCAGGAAGGACCCTTTGGCCATGGAGCATCGACGCCTTTGCTTATTATGGCACCTCCGCGTTCTGCATGTCGCCCATCGATCATCTTCGGCTTCACATTGGACGTCTTGAGCCATAAGCCGAAGTGTGGGGTGATGCGGAGGAAGGCCTCACACACGACGATGAACGACGAGATGTGAAGGATGGAATCCAGAGCCAGATCATGGAAATTGAGCCCGTAATAAAACATAAGCCCTCAAACAAAGGGATCAAGACTAAAGCCTAGCCCTTGGAGGAAGTGGGAGACAAATATGACACTCTCGTTGGGTTCGGGAGTGGGGATGACCTGCCCTCGAGCAGGCAGCCTGTGCGAGATTTCGACGGTCAGATACCTGGCTTCTCTTAGATTCTTGATGTCCTCCTCTGTGACGGAGGAGGACATCCACCGGCCTTGAAGGTTGGATCCGAACATGATTGAAGGTCTGAAATGCTTAGCCTGAGCCTTGGGTGTTGGAATTCAAGGCGGGGGAAGGGAAGGATCGAGCGCAAGAATAAAAGGACAGGCCTTGGCCTCCTTATAAAGAGGGTGAATATCAAGCGTCCTCCGTGTGGCCGTTTGGAACTTGCCTAAAATCGAGGAGTCATACCAGCGGGCACGATTGGGTTACCCACACCCGTATTGATGAGAATCTCGTGATAAGGGGAACACGATCTCTGCTTCGACAAGACGTGCCAATAAAACCGCCTCACAACACGTGCAGTGGCAGGCTGGAAAAACGGTTCGTAATGACCAAACCATAGCGGGACGTCACGCTAAGAAAAGTTGTCATCATATTAGATTTGTGGAAATATTATACTCTCTACGGTGGTATGTGGAATTTGTTTTGCAGAGACGGACACTATCCTTGTGTTGAAAATCTTCTATGGAGTATTTGGAGGAGGAACCCGCCTTGCAATGCCGAAGACAATCTGCGCGTCGGACTCATCATCATTGAAGCCTGGTTCAGGGGCTACTGAGGGAGTCCTGGATTAGGGGATCCTCGGACAGCCGGACTATATACTTTGGCCGGACTGTTGGACTATGAAGATACAAGATTGAAGACTTCGTCCTGTGTCCGGATGGGACTCTCCTTTGCGCGAAAGGAAGCTTGGCAATTCAGATATGTAGATCTCCTCCCTTGTAACCGACTCTGTGTAACCCTAGACCCCTCCGGTGTCTATATAAACAGGAGGGTTTAGTCCGTAGGAGAACAACAATCATAATCATAGGCTAGCTTCTAGGGTTTAGCCTCTACGATCTCGTGGTAGACCAACTCTTGTAATACTCATGTCATCAAGATCAATCAAGCAGCAAGTAGGGTATTACATCCATCGAGAGGGCCCGAACCTGGGTAAACATTGTGTCCTCCGCCTCATGTTACCATCCGCCTTAGACGCACAGTTCGGGACACCCTACCCGAGATCCGCCGGTTTTGACACCAACACTCGTGACACCCTCACGTAATAATGAGTGGGGCTGTACACGCCCCGGAGTCTCAGGAATGCCGCCCTCGGGCCTCGGGGGCTCCCTCCCACGTCCTAGTGGTAGCACTTAGCTCCATGCTGGTGAGAAGACAAGAAGACTAGACTAGGTGACGGACGCGGCTTTTCATTTGCTTTCCGTAGTTGGCTTGCCTCTCTTTAATGAAAATTTGCCTTCTAGTGTTCCTTGCCGATTTGGTTCTACTTCCTTTTGCCTCTGTTTTTCCCTCGGTTCCTTGTTTTGACCCGTACTCTCCCTTGCATACCTCGCGAGGGGGCTGGACAGGTGCCCTCGTGGGCGTTTTTCATATTCTTCGTGAGGCACCCTCGTTCGAGCTCGCAAGCTGGCGTGCCTCTCTCAATCCGTGCCCCTCGGGTACCGCGATGCGAAGCGCTAGGTCATGGACAGTGGTGCCTGCGACCAGGGCTTAGAAGAATAAGAGTTTCCTAACGAATTTTTGTAGTTCCTAGACGCCTCCCAAGCCAAGGAGGCCTCGCTAGGTACTGGGAAATGCGCGCCTCACGAGGCGGAAACTACTTCAAGCACGCCAAGATAAGTTATTCCTACGCGCCTACATAAAACCTTGATGTTGCAATACGACACAGTAATGGTAAACATAGCATAGCAACTTGGAAATCATGGTTCGTTGCACGCCCCTGCGGGGCCCCATACTTGTCTCTCTCTTAATGCAGGAAGAAAAGGAAGAACGGAACAAAAGTGGTGCGCGCTCCCGCGGCAGTTCGCGAGGATGGACTCATGGTGCTCTCCTGGGCTCAGCTAGACCCCTCCTCGCGCTTCACTGGGGCACGGCGAGGAGACGACCCACTGCTGCCCTCGAAGCGGGCGCAGCGGCGTGGCAGATGGCCGTAGCCGCCGCTACTGGAGCTATCGCCCGTAGAAGAGTCCCCGTAGCTGGACGAGCCATGGCCAGCGCCAAGGACATGCCCGCCTTCACCCTCGTCGTGGCCGTCGCCAAGGCTGAGCACCTCACCACCATCGTTGTCCTCAGGGCAGCACCCGATGCAGCGACCATCTTCCCCAAACACCCTCACATAGAGGGTCGCGTTGCCGTCGTACTTGAGGTGGCGGGTGCACCGCTGGCCCAGGCCAAGTGCGCGTGCGAACGTCTACCAGCCGCGGGCCAGGGCTGCGTTGCCCGCGACAGAGACCTTGACCGCGACCCATGAAGCCTTGCTATAGCAGCCGTCCGCCTGAAGCCAGAGATCGCCTGGACCTGTGGCCGGCAGCTCGTCGGCGAAGAAGCGTGGGAGCTGAAGCCAGGTGCCGGCCGGGTTCTCCGACCACACGACGAAGTCCGACAGCACCTCCGCCAACTGTAAGCACGGCCGGGGAGGCCGCGCAACCATGGCACGTCTCCCTTCATCGACGGGACTGCCACGACCTGGGCGACTCCCACCATGCGAAGAGGCACCGCCGCGGCCGTGAGGGGCCACGGCGAGGGTCGCGGTGTGCTTGCGTGGCCGGCCGCGCCCCCTCTTGGGCAGCGGCGAACCAGGCCCCTCCTGGCGGGCCTTCCCCTTCTCTGCGGCCAAGAACTTCTTCACGGGCGCCATGGGAGTCGCTACTAGCAATGAAGCAAGGAAGAAGAAGCGAGCAGAGCAGGAAGAGATGAGCGACGGGGGCTCCGCCCCCTCCTCATTTATAGCAGGAGAAGGCCAACCGGCGATCCCCACGATCACAGGTAATGATGATTTTCCTTTACATGCAGCAGGGACACGTCAAGTCTGGCAATTGCCGAGGTAGCGTGGGGAAGCGGAGACGCAGACGTCCAATCAATCGCCATGCATCAACCAAGGCCGCAGGCTGTTGGGGCCCGTGACGCTCTGCAGTTTCCCTTTGGCTTCGCCTCGAAGCCAAGTCCGAGCGCCCCTTGGGCCCGGGGGCTACTGTCGGCGTCCTAGGAACGGGGGTCCCCAGACTTGCCCGCATGCGGCCCACGACGTGGCTCCACTAAGCGGCCCTGTACGTCCCGTCTTCACTAGCAAACACTCAAGACCCTCGCGAGGGGCCAAGCCTCGCGAGGCGGACGACGCCAGACCTCCTCACGGGCGGCCTCACCAGGCTGGCTCGCGAGGGGCGGAGAGATCAAGGCAAGGGGCACCTCGTGAGGTTCCTGTGATGCAAGCCATGAAGAGTGGAGCCAGGCGGGCACCAGGGCGCAGCGTCCTCATTTCCTCTTGAGTGCTAAAGAGGCAAGCGCAGGCGAGGAGTCCCGAGGCATCAAGCAAAGGTTTCCATATCGGTGCAACGAAACCAATACCAGCAGGACGGCAGGACGGAGGTCACCATGGAGCCTAAGACGGCATCACCACTAGAGCCTTTGGCAGGCGAAGACCACCTTTAGTCAGGATAACTTGTACTAGTTGTCTCCCTTTGAATTTGGCCATTGTGGGATCCCTTCCCGCCTAACATTTGGGGAGAGGACCAGGGCCTCTATAAATAGGACGAGCCACCATCGTGGCAAGGGAGGGATCATTCAGATCACCCTCAGCCACACAATCTCACCAAGCACAAGAGCGCCTCTCCCCAGGAGGCTGTTCTTCCCTTGTAATTGTTCATCCTCAGCCCAAGGGGCAATCCACCACACCACACTAGAGTAGGGTATTACACCACTTTGGTGGCCGAACCAGTATAAACTCTCGTGTGTCTCATTCTTTGGGTTTGTCGAGCTAGGCCTTGCGATCATTGCGAGAACGAGATATGGAGAGAGAGAGATCTTCGTGCGCACCCCAGTGTTCGAACCTCAAGGGTTGTCGGAACCCAAAATCCGACAATCTCCTAGGAGAGCCCCGAACCTGTGTCGGTGGGAAACGACACCTATGGGATCACAGGAATCCCTACTACGGTTGCGGGGCGCGGGGTTGTGAAAAGAGCGGATCAAGCAGATAGTACACGGTTCCTTTACCCAGGTTCAGGCCGCAAGGATGCGTAAAACCCTACTCCAGCTTTGGTGGATTGTATATCTGAGTTCCTGAGATAGCTATGGGGCGTCGAGAGCTCCAAAAAGCCGAATCCATCTCCTGGTCGCCTTGGGCCTCCTTTTATAGGAAAGGGGTTGCCACAGTGGCACACAGGAGGTGGAAAGGGTACAGTAGTGCGAGGTTATCCTTCGCATTACATGACAAGGCGCATTTAATGTGCCTCGCTTAGGTGTCCTTGCTTTATCCGGGGCGGAGGAGAGCCCCATCTCGTCTGTCGCCGCTCCCTCTCGTGTCGACACGCGCCCTGGCCAGCGGTGCCTATGGTGCCATGTAGGCAGGTAGGCAGCTGAGGTGGCGCAGTGGTGGATCTCCAAAAAGATCTGCATGCCGCCACGCAGGTGCCTGCCCAGCTGGTTGGGTTGGCAGCTGCATGCGAACGCGGTGGGGGCGTGATTGGCGCGGGCCTGATGGTGGCCCTACGACGTCCTTGGCAAGGGCCTTGCTGCGGCCCCAGCAAGGATCTTGCCGCGGCCCCGGCAAGGGTCTTGCCGTGGCACCTTTTGTCATCCCCGGCAAGGCTCTTGCCGGGGGCCTTGTGGCCCTCCTTGGCTGGGATCCCGCCAAGGATCATCATCTTCTTAAGCGGGTATCTGATCTTGAATGTCTTCACAAAGATCTGCATGCCACCACGGGGATGTCTCCCGAATCCTTGCCCCATGGGGACAGTGGACTCAAGGGTGACCTCGCTCCGTAGGTGGGGGGGCGAGCTGCCACGGCAAGGATCTTGCTGGGCTAGCTAAAGCTGCCCCACGGCAAGGATCTTGCCGGGGGGGTCTACTCTGTCCCTTTGCTCTTTGTGGTCTTGGCGTCATTCTGCTTCCCTTCAGCTTCGGCCTTACCTCGGTTTACCTCCCCTGTCGTGCTTGGTGTGGCGGCGCTCGTGGCCCAGACTGCCCGTGCACAGTTATAGGGGTACAAAAAGTGCACCCCCTTTTTTGTACACCGACAGGAGCCCCCGAGCCTGGGCCACACATAAGCACCACGCGTTGTTGGGCTAGGCCCAAGAACGGTGTGCGGGCAGGCGGGGTGGTTTTTACCGCGGTAAGTTCCTTCGCGCGCTGCGCTTCCCATGCGTCCCGCGCGTGGCGCGGCGTGGGGAGGCGTGCGTGACGTGGGCGGCATGCGTGGGGAGCTGAGCTCTGCACGCATGCGCCACGTCATAGTAAAAAGGGGCGGTTCGCGCATTCCCCATAAATGGCGGGAGGCGTCGAGGCGCGGCCCTATCACTGGACGGGGCCGAGGCATGGTCTTCAAGGCGTCCACTCCCTTTGATCACGGGGTGGGGAGAGGTCGCCTCACCCGTTGCCTCGGCCCTGCACGCTCGCCACGTGGCGCCCATTTGCTTGGGGTGGCAGTCGGTGGAGGCGGGAAACCGGGCCATCGCGGGCTGGGGCAGCGGGTTGTTCCCAGTTCCCTGCGCCTTCCACGTCTTGATTGGCGGAGCGGGGCGGTCGAGCCCCCACCCCGTCCCTTTATAAAGAGGGGGGCTGGCGTCCTGCATTCCTTCATCTCCTTCCTTCTTCAGCTTCTGCTCCCCTCCCTCCCATTCGCCATGGAGAGAGGGAACCCTGGTCCTTCAATAGTGGCGACACGGGTCGCCGCTCGACAACGCGTCCCTCCTCCCCCTGCACCTGTGGTGGCAGAGCCAGCCGCAAGGAGAAGGGGGAGGGGGCAAGGCTGCGGGCGAGGCCGAGGTGCTCGGGGAAGAGGAGGACGGGGCGGCGCGCCGGCCTCACCTCCGCTAGCAGCTCCTCCTCCCATGGAGGGCCACCTTGGGGACGACCCTTGTTAGTTCTTCATCAGGCTGTGCTGGCCGCCTCACCGTCGCCTTCGTCTCCCGACCCCGTTCGCGCGGGAGATGGAGCTGGATCCGCCGGAATCACTGCGGCTGCACATGAGGGGCTGTGGGATTACTGGTACGCGGGTTCGCGTTAACTTCCCAGCCCCTCACGTGATGTATCTTTGTCGAGGGTGGAAGACGTTCGCCCATATCCACCACTTAACGGAGGGGCTCACTCTCCATTTCAAGCTGATGGAGGGCGGCTTCCTCTCCGTCAAGGTCTTCGGGTGCTTCGGGACTTGGGCAAGGTGCTGCATGGAGAGCTCTTCTGATAGCGAAGGCTCCTCCTCGGGCGGGAGTGGCGAGGAGGACAGTGGCAGCAACGATGAGGGTAGCAGGCGGCAGGATGACGGGTCCGACTAGGTGTCGGGCGCCGCCTCGTGCGGCACCGGCGTCCCCATCATCCGTGTCGCCGGCTCCCTGAACTTCTCGGGGTCGTCTCCTTGGGCGGCTGGCATTGGGAGGCTGCGGAAGAGGAAGAGGGCGGGCGGCAAGGCCGTCAACTCGGAGTACGCGGGCACCGACGCCTTCGACGCATGCTGACGTCCTGCCGCCTCGTCTTCGAGCCCTTCTTCCGGCGCCGCCATCACCATCCAGCCCCCGGACGGCCACCGAGATTCTCTTGCTGTCTTCTGCCACCCGTAGCTCTCCTAGGCGCCCCTTTTGCCCTTTTCGCCTCCTTGACCTGCCTCCTGAGGAGAGAGACATGAAAGGGATTACGGGCACCTTATCTCTTTTTAGTTTGTAAGCCTTCGGGCCTTAGCTGAATTTAAAACCTGTAATCCCATCATTCATGTTTTTCATTCCCTACGGACTGTACCTGAATGGAATGTTTTTAATGAAAAAGGGATGTTTGCCAGGCCATTTGTTTGCGGGTAGATCCCGCGACAAGGAGTGAATCCTTGATATCTTTAAGATAAACATTTCCTTGCCCGGCAACAGGCCTTGCCGTCTCCCCACTTCACTCGACCTTTCTCACGCCCTTGGCGGAGGCAGGGATGAGGCAGGTTCAGGCTCCTCGTTTCATCCTTTCGCTGCCGTGACTACGACCAAACCTGGCCCCAAGAACGAGCCCTAGGGCCTAGAGTTAGGGAGTACGGTAGTTCTTAGGAAAAACGAGGTTTCACATACCTCAGTCCATAAGGGAATGCATGATAACGGATGAAGAACTTATCTGGAGCTATAGCCCCCGGCAACTTTGGTTTGTCGGGGGTGAATCTTTGCTCTTGCAGCCCCCGGTAGTACTGGCTTGCCGCGGTCTAGATGCTGGTCTGTCCCTCCTATCTTCTTCGTCCTTAGTGATCCGGCAAGGATATCAGTGAGTCCTGCGAACCAAAGAAGACAAAAGAACGGCGAAGGGACGCACACTCGACCTCTAAGCTAGGGGTTAGCCGCTGCCAAGCACTATCAACCCTAAACAAGGATGAGACTCGACCTAGCATGCATGCTATAGCTTTAGGGCGCCAGCGCTTCATTTATTTGTGCTCAGGGTCTACGCCTGGCTTTGTACAAAGGGTTACATGCATCATCGGCAATGCTTGTACAAAAGGTGGCTTGTCGGGATGCCCGGCAAGCCGCGCCTCACGGGTAAAACTTGTGAAGATGCTCAATGTTCCAGGAGTTACTCACCGGAACGGCATCTTCGGTCTCCAGGCGGACTACGCTGGGCCTGGTGACTCGTATTACCCGGTAAGTGCCTTCCCACTTTGGCGTCAACTTGTTGGAATTCTTGGCCAATTGAATGCGCCGAAGGACAAGGTCGCCTTCCTCAAGGCTTCGGGCATGAACCTTGCGGCTATGGTAGCGGCGCAAGGCTTGCTGGTAGCATGCTGCTCTCACAGCCGCCCGAAGACGATCTTCCTCAAGGAGCAGTGCGTCATCTTGCCGCAGTTGCTCTTGCTCAAGCTCATCATAAGCGAGCACTCGAGGTGACCCGTATATGAGTTCAGTGGGGATAACTGCTTCTGCCCCGTATACCAGGGCAAAGGGTGTCTGGCCGGTGGCTCGATTTGGTGTCATCCTGATTGACCAAAGAACCATCGGCAACTCATCAATCCAGCGCCTTCCGCTCTTGTGTAGCCTGTCAAAGGTCTTGTTCCTTAAGTCTCGCAGAACTTCAGCATTTGCCCTCTCAGCTTGACCGTTGCTCCGTGCGTGGGCAACGGAAGCGAAACAGACTTTGCTGCCGAGGTCTTGAGTATACTGCATGAAGGTGTGGCTTGTGAATTGTGTGCCGTTGTCGGTGATGACCCTGTTGGGTACACCAAAATGGCATACCATCCCCTTGAAGAACTTGACGGCTGACTGAGCTGTGACCTTCCTCACTGCCTCCACCTCCGGCCACTTTGTGAACTTGTCGATTGCAACGTACAAGTACTCAAAGCCCCCGACGACGCGGGGGAAAGGGCCCAGTATGTCGAGCCCCCAGACTGAGAAGGGCCAGGAGAGAGGAATGGTTTGAAGGGCTTGAGCTGGCTAATGAAGCTTCTTTCAATGGAACTGACACGCTTCACACCTGGTGACGAGCGTCGTTGCATCCTGGAGGGCGGTGGGCCAGAAGAAACCTTGCCGGAATGCCTTGCCGGCAAGGGCTCTTGACCCGATGTGGGATCCACATATGCCTCCGTTTATCTCCGCCAACAGCTCCAGTCCTTCCTCTCGAGGGATACACTTCAATTTCACACCGTTCGGTCTCTTCCTGTAGAGGACGTCATCGACGAACTGGTACATGGCAGAGCGACAGGCTACTTTTTCCGCTTCTTCCTGCTCCTCAGGAAGTTCCCCTGTTTGGAGGAACCGGATGGTATGTTGTGCCCACGCGGGAGCCTGGGGCTCGACGGCGAGGACTAAAGGCATCTCCTCCGCTATAGGAGCGGCTGTCTCGACGGCAAGATCTTGACGCTCCACCGGAGCTAGCCTCATGTGGCGGGCTCAGTGTCCTCGGCAATATCCTTGCCGGCGGTTCCGGGGAGCTCGGCGGGAAAGTACTTGTCAGGCCCTGATTTCCTCCTCTTGTTCTGCTCTGTTGATGGATCAACGGATGGCTGAGTTAGCTGAAGCACAAAGGTACCTGGTTCCACAGGTAGCTTGAGGGCAGCGCGCTTCGACAGGTAATCGGCGATATCATTCTCCGCTCGGGGAACGTGTTCAGCCTGTATACCATCGAAACGCTCTTCCAGCTTTCTCACTTCATCAACGTAGGCCTTCATTAACGGGCTTTGGTAATCCTTGTTGACTTGCTTGACGACAAGCTGCGAGTCGCCCCTGACGATGAGCTTTTTGATTCCAAGGTCCGCCGCGATCCTAAGACCGGCAAGCAGGCCTTCGTACTCTGCTGTATTGTTTGTTGACACCTCCCTAGGGAAGTGCATCTGGATCACGTACTTGAGGTGCTCTCCGGTGGGGGCGACGAGGAGTACGCCAGCCCCGACACCTTGTAGGGAGAAAGTCCCGTCAAAGTACATGACCGAATTGCAACTTGCCTCCTTGTCGGGGAGAGCAGTCTCTTGGGCTTCTTCGTCAGGTGTCGCGGTCCACTCTGCAATGAACTCCACCAGGAGTCGACTCTGGATCGTCGAAGTACTTCCAAACTTGAAGCCAAAGCTGGACAGCTCCAGTGCCCATTCCACAATCCTCCCCGTCACATCTGGATTGTGCAATATCCGTTGCAGAGGGAGGCGAGTGATGACAGTGATATCGTGTGTCTGGATGTAGTGACGCAGCTTCCTCGAGGCCGTGAGGAGGCCAAAGAGCAGTTTCTGCACGCCGGAGTACCTTGATCTAGCCCCCTGCAGGAGGGAGCTAACAAAGTAGACCAGGTGCTGCATCATTTTATTCTTTGGCGGCACTTCGACTGGCTGTGTCGTCTCCGCATTGGTGGCATCGGGCTCTGTCGCTGCCATTACCTCGTCGTCAACCTCCCTCTGCGCTACTAGTGTGGCGTTGACCACCTGGTTCGTTGCCGCTAGGTATAGCAGCAACGGCTCCTGGGGCCTAGGCGCAACTAGTGTTGGCGCGGAGGAGAGGTACTTCTTCAAATCTTGCAATGTTGCTTCGGCTTCTGGCGTCCACTCCACCGGGCCCGCCTTTTTCAGCATCTTGAAAAAGGGGAGGGTGCGCTCGGCAGACTTGGATATGAACCTGCCCATGGCAGCGACACAACCAGCAAGCCGACGCACATCCTTAATTTGCTTGGGTGCTTCAATCTGCTCTATAGCTTTGATCTTGTCCGGGTTGGCCTCTATCCCACGCTATGAAACAAAGAACCCGAGAAGCTTGCCGGACGGAACGCCAAAGACTCAGTTCTCAGGGTTCAGCTTGAGGTTGATCTTGCGTAGGTTTGTAAATGTTTCTTGCAAATCTGTGATGAGGGTTGCCCTGTCCTTGGTTTTGACGACTATGTCGTCCATATAGCTTCCATATTTCTATGGAGCTGGGGTTCAAAACCAATCTGGACCGCCCTTGCAAACGAACCAGCACTCTTCAACCCGAAAGGCATCCGTTTGAAACAATACGTACCACATGGGGTGATGAACGCGGTTTTCTCTTCGTCTTCTCTTGTCATGAAGATCTGGTGGTAGACAGAGTAGGCATCGAGGAATGACAACAGATCACACCCAACCGTGGAGTCAACAATCTGGTCGATGCGCGGCAACGGGAAGGGGTCTTTAGGACAAGCCTTATTGATATCTATGTAATCAATACATAGCCTCCACTTCCCATTTGCCTTGCGCACCATGACCGGATTGGCCAACCACGTTGGATGGAGCACTCCTCTTACCAAACCCGCTGCTTCCAGTTTCCGGATCTCTTCCGTGATGAACTCTTGTAGTTCCAAAGCTTGCTTCCTGTGTGACGCCCCAAGACCGACGCTCCAAAAGACTTCCAGCTACTCCAAGTTTCGTCGTGTGATTTGTTTTGTTCGTTGCATTCATCCTTGCATCATGTGCATTGCATCATGTCATCATGCAACCCCTTTTTAAAAACCTCAACTAAATAAATTGCATAGATCTTTTGATCTATTTAAATCGAGGGAATTCACATGGTGATTTCTCTTTAAAACATATTCAAAGTCTCCTACTATTATTAGGGAGCTATAATAAATATTTCATTATTTGGAATTGATCATAACACACTTGCAAATAATGCCCAATGCCTTTGTTACCTTAATTCTTGGTCTCCAACCTTGCCATATATTCTTTCATGATATTCCGGAGCTCCACCAAAATTCCGAACATTTTTGGACCTTCCCAACCCTCACTTCCTATTCAAATCATTTGAAGTAAATCAAATGAGTTTGAATTTAAATCTTTCAATCATGGCCTTTTCTATTTTCTCGGAACAAGCACATTTTTGTGAGTCCCGAAAAATTATCCGCGTGTTCAACTTTTTCCCCTAAACCCCCTCTTTCTTTTTCTCCTCTTTATTTGTTGTCTGTTAAAGAATCAAGAAGAGAGGAGAGTGGGAGAAGGGAGCCCATCAGCCAGTCCACCACCAAAGTGGCCCAGCAGCGCGCAGCCCAGCTCCATAACCCTAGCCTCCTCCCGATCCCCTCGCTCTCTCCCTCTCGTTCCCGTGCCCGCCGCCAGACACCCGCATCTCTCGATCCCGCGCGCCTCCCCCTCCTGTAGCCGCCTCCACCACCAGATCGGGCTGGCCTCCGCCGCCCTGGCCTGTTCCCGGCCGGAACCCGCCGGCGGGGCCCCGTCCCCTCCTACGACGCGCCAAGATCGCGCCGCCATCTCCCTCGCCATCCCGCTGCCTCAGGCCTCCTCCACCCCGTCGCCGTTCGGAGCCGCGCCCGTCCCTGTGCGCTGGCGCCATGGCCCTCATCCTCCTTGAGCACCTGTGCCCGCAGCCATCATCCTCCGCGCCCAGCAGGAGCTCCCGCCGGCTCCCGTCGCCCCGGCCTCTCCTTCCTCGCGTCGCACCACCATGGAGGACCAATCAGTCGCTCCCTCACCATCCTTCATCGGCTCGACCCGCAGCAGGAGCTCGTCACCCCCGCGCCCGGTCCCTCTGCCGGCAACCTCCGCCGTCTTGCCGCTCCGTGCTTCTCCACCGGATGACGTCGCCGCCGGCGTGCTCTGCCAGGATCCAGTGGATCTCCTCTTCCCCTGCATCGTCTACATCGCCTGCGACCACCACGGCGACGCGAGACGTCAAGACAGCGTCGCTGGCATCCTCATCTTCCCTGGCCGGTTCCCGCCATGTTCCCGGAGCCGTGGCGCCCTGCTTGTGTCAAGCCGTTGCAGTCCCGCCGCGCTGCGCCCTGCTTTGTCTCGCGACGAGGAGCCGCGAGCCAGCGCCAAGTCCCGCTTCGCCCGTTGACTGATTCAACCTTCCGCGTGGGTCCCACGTCACCTCTGCCAGCCCTGTGCTGCTGCTTGCATCCGCAAAGTACAGGGATAGGTTGAGTTCCTCTCCGAATGTGTGCACGACTACTGTAGCACCGAAAACGTTGGATGCGCCAAGTCCCACTACCGCCGATGTACTTTTCGCCAAGTACCACTACCGTCGACCCTCGAAGACTCCGTGGACATCAAGTCCCTCATTGTGATCCCGAACATCTACTGGAGATTGTGCAACTAAGAACGTGAACGACTACCGCCGCCAAGTTCACGAGTACCCCTACCATCGCCGTTGAACGATAAGATGACTACTTCGACTACCGTCGCATGAACCACTACTTCCCTCGACGTCCGAGAACGTCTACTTCCACTACTTCCTCTACGCCGACTCGATCCGCTTCGTAAATGCATGCTTCGAAAGGATAACCCTGAGACGACCTTCCGAGAACGAATGCGGGTTATATGAGATGCACCGTTTTCACCGTGTCTGAATTGTCACTCGTTGCCATGCCATCATCTCGTGGGAACCCGGTATCTGGGATCACCCCACCATCTTGCTCAACTCGCATCCGCACGCTCCCTTTTGCACCGGTATCTCCATGAGTACCAGAACCGATATGTTGCCGTGGCACCATTTTCGGATTCGTTGCCGTGGCACACTTTCTTTCCGCCACGATGACAAATGCTTCTTAATGCTCTTATCAACATTTTCATAATAATTGCATAAAACTTGTTCATGTCATCCGCATCATGATACAACAATTAAAAAGCTTATAATTGTTGTTTGCATTTATTTTGCTAAATGCCATGTTAAAATGATTTATTCCATAACTAAATAACCGTAACTCCGATTTTAATAAACTTATATGTAAATGGGGTAGAAAAATGCCTAGTTTAACATGGTGCACTTTATTTTGCTGTTTAACAACATTAAAATTATGTATAGGACAGAACAGTACCAAATTCGAAATATGCATATGAGGAGTTTCCGGAATTGTTGTTTGTTGTTCCGGCCTCATTTAAACTTGTCTAGATAGGTAGTTTTGTTGTGCTTCACCCCTTGCCATGTTAATCAACATTTAATATTGTTGGGTACATAAACAAGATCGAACTAAATATTTGTTTTGGTGTTTTATCAATATGCAACTCGTTGCATGTTGAGCTCCACTTAATTTGTAGTATTTTTTGTGCACTTTGCCATGCCATGCATATTTAAAACGGACATGCATCATCCTTGGTTGTGCATCATGCCATGTTTATGTGATGGTTGTTTACTATGTTGCTTGTTTCTTTCCGGGTTGCTTCTCTCGTTAGCTTCGGTTTCGTTCCGGAGTTGTGAGGATTCGTTCGACTACGCCCGTTTGTCTTCTTCATGGACTCGTTCTTATTCCTTGCGGGATTTCAGGCAAGATGACCATACCCTCGAAATCACTTCTATCTTTGCTCGCTAGATGCTCGCTCTTTTGCTATGCCTATGCTGCGATACCTACCACTTGCTTATCATGCCTCCCTTATTGTTAAACCAAGCCTCTAACCCACCTTGTCCTAGCAAACCGTTGTTTGGCTATGTTACCGCTTTGCTCAGCCCCTCTTATAGCGTTGTTAGTTGCAGGTGAAGATGAAGTTTGTTCCTTGTTGGAACATGGAGATGTTGTTCCTTGTTGGAACATGTTTACCTGTTGGGATATCACAATATATCTTATTTTATTAATGCACCTATTTACTTGGTAAAGGGTGGAAGGCTCGGCCTTATGCCTGGTGTTTTGTTCCACTCTTGCCGCCCTAGTTTCCGTCATATCGGTGTTATGTTCCCGGATTTTGCGTCCCTAACGCGGTCGGGTGATTTATGGGACCCCCTTGACAGTTCGCTTTGAATAAGACTCCTCCAGCAAGGCCCAACATTGGTTTTACCATTTGCCTCACCTATGCCCTTTTTCCCTTGGGTTTTCGGAGCCCGAGGGTCATCTTTATTTTAGCCCCCCCGGGCCAGTTCTCCTTCGAGTGCTGGTCCAAACCGAGCGATGTCCGGCGCCCCCTGCGCAATCAGGGTCTATGCCAACCCGACGTCTGGCTCATCCGGTGTGCCCTGAGACCGAGATATGTGCAACTCCTATCAGGATTTGTCGGCACATCCGGGCGGCTTTGCTGGTCTTGTTTTATTACTGTCGAAATGTCTTGTAGCCGGGATTCCAAGACTGATCGGGTCATCCCGGGGAGAAGGAATATCCTTCGTTGATTGCGAGAGCTTATCATGGGCTAAGTTGGGACACCCCTGCAGGGTTTGAACTTTCGAAAGCCGTGCCCGCGGTTATGTGGCAGATGGGAATTTGTTAATGTCCGGTTGTAGAAAACCCGAAGTTGATCTTAATTAAAAACACATCAACCGCGTGTGTAACCATGATGGTCTCTTCTCGGCGGAGTCCGGGAAGTGAACACGGTGTTGGAGTTATGCATGACGTAAGTAGTTTCAGGATCACTTCTTGATCACTACTAGACTCACGACCGTGCCTTGCTTCTCTTCTCGCTCTCTTTTGCGATGTTAGCCACCATATATGCTAGTCGCTTGCTGCAGCTCCACCTCATTACACCATCCTTCCTATAAGCTTAAATAGTCTTGATCTCGCGGGTGTGAGATTGCTGAGTCCCCGTGACTCACAGATTCTATCACAACAGTTTCAGGTGCCAACGATGCCAGTGCAGTTGATGCAACCGAGCTCACGTGGGAGTTCGACGAGGAACGTGGTCGTTACTATGTGTCTTTTCCGGATGATCAGTAGTGGAGCCCAGTCGGGTTGATTCGGGGATCTGTGTAGCATTTGGGGTATTCTTCTTTTATTTTGGTTCCGTAGTCGGACCTTGATTGTATTTGGTTGATGTAACGCTTTATTCATGTATTGTGTGAAGTGGCGATTGTAAGCCAACTATGTATCTCTTTCCCTTATGTATTACATGGGTTATGTGAAGATTACCTCACTTGCGACATTGCTTTCAATGCGGTTATGCCTCTAAGTCGTGCTTCGACACATGGGAGATATAGCCGCATCGAGGGCGTTACAAGTTGGTAATCAGAGCCTTCCCCGACCTTAGGAGCCCCCACTGATTGATCGTTTTTTACCGGTCGAGTTGTGTCTAGAAAAATGTTTTGAGTCATTTAGGAATTATGTATCGGAGAGTTTAGGAATTCTTTTTACTTCCCAGCCTCCTCATCGCTCTGGTAAGGCATCCTGACGTAGAGTTTTGACTCTTCTCTTCTCAAATTTCACTAAAAAAAATTTAGGATCACGCGGGTATCTTAGAATCGTTCCGATGGTTTTGTGATGACAACATTGTCTTGGTGCCTCCCGTCAGCAGGGGTTTAGTGGAGGTGTCCCGGGGAGTTGAGCTCCGAGGTGTTGTCGTCATAATTTTATCGTTGCAGTTCTGGAATACCTGAGTTTAGTACGCCGACATCGAAAATCTCTTTTGTACAGTTGTTGGTGAGATAACCCTGATAGCCCAGTACTGAGGCGAGTGCGGGAGTATTGCCATAACTCGTATAACGGATGCTTTTTCGAAGGTTGAGGTAGACGATTTCCGAGGATTTCTTGGTTATGTGTTGAAGGATGGATACAGCTGGATCTAGGTATTGTTAGTTTGGGTGATATATTTTGTGTCCCCTGTATCCCCAACACCTGATTGCATAACCAGAAAGTTTCGGGAGTTTATAAGTGGGAATTCAAGTAGCTCCTAGAATATCTTTCCAACAGACACATGATACGATATGGGATCTATCATATGTTTGTTTCCGGCTTATTCTGCAAGCAAATCCTTTGTTTTGTTTTATTTGTGGTATTCGAGTTGCTTCGATGTCAAGTGTTGATTCCATACCTTTTTTCTAAACGGTGTTCTCATATTTCTATGGAAATGCTAATCCTTCTTGATCATCAAGTTTATCATGCTAATTCTTTTTCAACCGGTGTGTCTCTCTTCAAGTGGATCCGATCACTTCAACATTCGCAAGATCAATTATTAGTTCTTCTCAACGGTGTTTGTTTCACCCGTCCCCAAGTGACTTTGTTTTCCCGCCCTCCCACTCTTATTTCTTCAAGGACGCAGATTTCTTAATCAAGTATCCTTTTTATTGATGGAAGTTTCTTCATTTTTTTCCTTTAATGTTTTTATCCGGTGATTTCCCATGAAGATGCTCAACAGTTTCAAGTTCATTATTCTTCATTCTCGTATTCTTTTCCGACGGTTTTAACTCAAGCTTTCGGTGTTGCTCATATTCCTTTCCTCGTTTCAAATGCTATCCCATGCCGGTGCATCCCATAATCGTTCACCTCTCTCTATTCGTATCAGGAGTGCTAAAGATATCTCAGAAGATTCAAGTTTCCATTCTCAATTCCCTCAAGTTCTTTTGAGGATGTTATCTCATTCAAGCCATTTAAAGCAACCGGTGTGTTCTCCCTTTCAAGTAATCGTTCAACGTTGTTTCTTTTGAGTGGGCCCTAACCCACAGGTCTTTTTCCAGGATCTTACCTGACTCTTCTTATTTTCCCAGAGTTATTCTCAAATTCTTTTCCAAGTTTGACGTAAGAATGAATTATCATCAGTCAAATGTCTTTCTCCAAGATCTTTCAAATTCTTTTCATCGCTGGTTCAACCTTTCCAATTTTCATTCCGGAGTGCCTCAACAATTCATGGTGGTGTTTCTCGTCATCATTCTCAACATTTGAAGACCGAAGAAGAGTTTCTCTTAAATCTTGCCCCATTCTCTTCAAGATTCATTGTTCTAGCTTGTTGCCATCCTCCCATAATTGTTTTCGATTGTGAGAATAATTTTTCACCCATCCGGAGCATTTCAGGAGTCTTTTCAGTTTGATTCTTTGGAGCCCATCATCTCAGAATTATTCAATTCCAAATTTCAGCTCTCGCTCTCCAGATCTTATCGGTGCATCATTCAAGTTTCCTCTAATCAGTTCATGATCTCTTCGTTCTCATGTATCTAAATCCTAGCAAGCATCTTTGTTCATTTGCTAATTCTTCCTGGTGATTCGTTCTCTTTTCTTCATTCATTTTCAATTCTTACGGTGGTTCATTCAAGAGTTCTCTTTCTTTGTTATCATATCAATCTATTCGTTGTTTCAATCCTACCGGTGGTTCGTTGAAGACCTTCCCAAGTTTGCGCTATGTCTCTCTTAATCCTTTCTACGAGAATAAGTAGTATGCCAAATCCATTGCTTGTCATCAATTTAATTGGTGAAGGATGAGCATAATGTAATTCTTGTTCTTGTTTCATCCAAGTGATTAATTCCTTATTCCGGAGGTTCATCAAAATTCTTGATCTCATTTGTTCATTTTTCTTTCCGGAGTTCAAAGTATTCTCGGTTATATCATTTCAAATCTTCATCTTATCACTGCAAGGCTTCACCTTGTGTTTTCAACTTCTCTTTCTTTTATCATCTTTTTCTTACCGGAGTTCTTCATGGAGGCTCTACATGGTGCTTCGTCAAGGATTCTTTTCATTCTTCAATTGTTCTTCAAGTTTTCTCTCGGAGTTAAGATCCGCCAAGCTATACTCTAAATTAAACAGAGAGCTCAACACTTGTTTTGTTTGGAGGAGTTCAAGCATTTCTTCATCTTGCATTCCGAAGTGCAATTCTTTCTACCTTATCTTTTGAGGTGGTGTTATGTCATTTTGACAGTTTCATTCATGCTTCATGATTCACATGTTGTCAAGAATGAGATATTTTAAATCCACCAAATCTCTTTGTTGGGAGTTATCTTGTGTCATGTTTCACCTAAAGCCTTCCCTAAGGAATGTTGCTATTATGGTGCTTATCAATGATCCAAGTTTTCTCCTCTCCTCTCGGTGAAAGAAATGTTCTTCTCTTCGTTGATCTCAAGCAAGCAATTGCTTCCTTTGGTGGTCGGTCGTCACCTCATAATTTTGAGATGTTTTCCATAAGTCCACGGGAATCATATCTTTTCGTTGGTGGTTTTCCAACGACTTCGCTATAATCTTCTAGGAAGGGTGCTCTCCAAGCTCTTTTGTGGCAGAAGTTGGCATTTTCTTCTCCATTCTTTCTTTCTTTCCAATGATCTATCTTCTAATTTTTTCTTCCGGAGGCATTGTGATGTTGTGCTCTTCACCCATCACCTCGTTTTCTGAGGATCGTGTTCTTTTCTTGCTTATCCTTTTAACCTTAGTGTTGTATCACCTCTTCAATATCTTTTCATCTCATCAAGTTTTCTTCTCTTTTCTACCGGAGTGCTGTCCAAATTCGGCCATTCTTGTTCCTTGGCTATCTCATCATACCGAGGTGGTCATATTCTTTTCGTTCGTGAAGCTCTTATTTCCATGTCTTTCAACCTTCAAGTTCCCGTAATGTTCCTTGTTCCTCTTTTCTAACAGATTGTTTGCAATCTCGTTCTTCTCTGTTGTACTCTTTCTTTTAAATTGCTCAACATCTCAAGGTTCATGGTCTCACTCGTTTGTCAAAGAAGCAAATTTGTTTTACCTCTTCCACTTTCGTTTCTCTCCGGTGCCATTCTAGATCTCGGGACGAGATCCTCTCGTAGTGGTGGAGTGTTGTGACGCCCCGAGACCTACGCTCCAGAAGACTTCCAGCTACTCCGAGTTTCGTCGTGTGATTTGTTGTGTTCGTTGCATTCATCCTTGCATCATGTGCATTGCATCATGTCATCATGCAACCCCTTTTTAAAAACCTCAACTAAATAAATTGCATAGATCTTTTGATCTATTTAAATCGAGGGAATTCACATGGTGATTTCTCTTTAAAACATATTCAAAGTCTCCTACTATTATTAGGGAGCTATAATAAATATTTCATTATTTGGAATTGATCATAACACACTTGCAAATAATGCCCAATGCCTTTGTTACCTTAATTCTTGGTCTCCAACCTTGCCATATATTCTTTCATTATATTCCGGAGCTCCACCAAAATTCCGAACATTTTTTGACCTTCCCAACCCTCACTTCCTATTCAAATCATTTGAAGTAAATCAAATGAGTTTGAATTTAAATCTTTCAATCATGGCCTTTTCTATTTTCTCGGAACAAGCACATTTTTGTGAGTCCTGAAAAATTATCCGCGTGTTCAACTTTTTCCCATAAACCCCCTCTTTCTTTTTCTCCTCTTTTTTTGTTTTCTGTTAAAGAATCAAGAAGAGAGGAGAGTGGGAGACGGGAGCCCATCAGCCAGTCCACCACCAAAGTGGCCCAGCAGCGCGCAGCCCAGCTCCATAACCCTAGCCTCCTCCCGATCCCCTCGCTCTCTCCCTCTCGTTCCTGTGCCCGCCGCCAGACACCCGCATCTCTCGATCCCGCGCGCCTCCCCCTCCTGCAGCCGCCTCCACCACCAGATCGGGCTAGCCTCCGCCGCCCTGGCCCGTTCCCGGCCGGAACCCGCCGGCGGGGCCCCGTCCCCTCCTCCGACGCGCCAAGCTCGCGCCGCCATCTCCCTCGCCATCCCGCTGCCTCGGGCCTCCTGCACCCCGTCGCCGTTCGGAGCCGCGTCCGTCCCTGTGCGCTGGCGCCATGGCCGTCGTCCTCCTCGAGCACCCGTGCCCGCAGCCATCATCCTCCGCGCCCAGCAGGAGCTCCCGCCGGCTCCCGTCGCCCCGGCCTCTCCTTCCTCGCGCCGCACCACCATGGAGGACCAATCAGTCGCTCCGCAGCAGGAGCTCGTCACCCCCGCGCCCGGTCCCTCTGCCGGCGACCTCCACCGTCTTGCCCCTCCGTGCTTCTCCACTGGATGACGTCGCCGCCGGTGTGCTCTGCCAGGATCCGGTGGATCTCCTCTTCCCCTGCGTCGTCTACATCGCCTGCGACCACCACAGCGACGCGGGACGTCAAGACAGCGTCGCTGGCATCCTCATCTTCCCCGGCCGGTTCCCGCCATGTTCCCGGAGCCGTGGCGCCCTGCTTGCGTCAAGCCGTTGCAGTCCCGCCGTGCTGCGCCCTGCTTTGTCTCGCTACGAGGAGCCGCGAGCCAGTGCCAAGTCCCGCTTCGCCTGTTGACTGATTCAACCTTCCGCGTGGGCCCCGCGTCACCTCTGCCAGCCCTGTGCTGCTGCTTGCATCCGCAAAGTACAGGGATACGTTGAGTTCCTCTCCGAATGTGTGCACGACTACTGTAGCACCGAAAACATTGGATGCGCCAAGTCCCACTACCGCCGATGTACTTTTCGCCAAGTACCACTACCGTCGACCCTCGAAGACTCCGTGGACATCAAGTCCCTTGTTGTGATCCCGAACATCTACGGGAGATTGTGCAACTAAGAACGTGAACGACTACCGCTGCCAAGTTCACGAGTACCCCTACCATCGCCGTTGAACGATAAGATGACTACTTTGACTACCGTCACGTGAACCACTACTTCCCTCGACGTCCGAGAACGTCTACTTCCACTACTTCCTCTACGCCGACTCGATCCGCTTCGAAAATGCACGCTTCGAAGGGATAACCCCGAGACGACCTTCCGAGAACGAATGCGGGTTATATGAGATGCACCGTTTTCACCGTGTCTGAATTGTCACTCGTTGCCATGCCATCGTCTCGTGGGAACCCGGTATCCGGTATCACCCCACCATCTTGTTCAACTCGCATCCGCACGCTTCCTTTTGCACCGGTATCTCCATGAGTACCGGAACCGATATGTTGCCGTGGCACCATTTTCGGATTCGTTACCGTGGCACACTTTGTTTCCGCCACGATGACAAATGCTTCTTAATGCTCTTATCAACATTTTCATAATAATTGCATAAAACTTGTTCATGTCATCCGCATCATGATAACAACAATTAAAAAGCTTATAATTGTTGTTTGCATTTATTTTGCTAAATGCCATGTTAAGATGATTTATTACATAACTAAATAACCGTAACTCCGATTTTAATAAACTTATATGTAAATGGGGTAGAAAAATGGCTAGTTTAACATGGTGCACTTTATTTTGCTGTTTAACAACATTAAAATTATGTATAGGGCAGAACAGTACCAAATTCGAAATATGCATATGAGGAGTTTCCGGAATTGTTGTTTGTTGTTCCGGCCTCATTTAAACTTGTCTAGATCGGTAGTTTTGTTGTGCTTCACCCCTTGCCATGTTAATCAACATTTACTATTGTTGGGTACATAAACAAGATCGAACTAAATATTTGTTGTGGTGTTTTATCAATATGCAACTCGTTGCATGTTGAGCTCCACTTAATTTGTAGTATTTTTGTGCACTTTGCCATGCCATGCATATTTAAAACGGACATGCATCATCCTTGGTTGTGCATCATGCCATGTTTATGTGATGGTTGTTTACTATGTTGCTTGTTTCTTTCCGGGTTGCTTCTCTCGTTAGCTTCGGTTTCGTTCCGGAGTTGTGAGGATTCGTTCGACTACGCCCGTTTGTCTTCTTCATGGACTCGTTCTTCTTCCTTGCGGGATTTCAGGCAAGATGACCATACCCTCGAAATCACTTCTATCTTTGCTCGCTAGATGCTCGCTCTTTTGCTATGCCTATGCTGCGATACCTACCACTTGCTTATCATGCCTCCCTTATTGTTAAACCAAGCCTCTAACCCACCTTGTCCTAGCAAACCGTTGTTTGGCTATGTTACCGCTTTGCTCAGCCCCTCTTATAGCGTTGTTACTTGCAGGTGAAGATGAAGTTTGTTCCTTGTTGGAACATGGAGATGTTGTTCCTTGTTGGAACATGTTTACCTGTTGGGATATCACAATATATCTTATTTTATTAATGCACCTATTTACTTGGTAAAGGGTGGAAGGCTCGGCCTTATGCCTCGTGTTTTGTTCCACTCTTGCCGCCCTAGTTTCCGTCATATCGGTGTTATGTTCCCGGATTTTGCGTCCCTAACGTGGTCGGGTGATTTATGGGACCCCCTTGACAGTTCGCTTTGAATAAGACTCCTCCAGCAAGGCCCAACATTGGTTTTACCATTTGCCTCACCTATGCCCTTTTTCCCTTGGGTTTTCGGAGCCCGAGGGTCATCTTTATTTTAGCCCCCCCGGGCCAGTTCTCCTTCGAGTGCTGGTCCAAACCGAGTGATGTCCGGCGCCCCCTGCGCAATCAGTGTCTATGCCAACCCGACCTCTGGCTCATCCGGTGTGCCCTGAGACCGAGATATGTGCAACTCCTATCAGGATTTGTCGGCACATCCGGGCGGCTTTGCTGGTCTTGTTTTATTACTGTCGAAATGTCTTGTAGCCGGGATTCCGAGACTGATCGGGTCTTCCCGGGGAGAAGGAATATCCTTCCTTGATTGCGAGAGCTTATCATGGGCTAAGTTGGGACACCCCTGCAGGGTTTGAACTTTCGAAAGCCGTGCCCGCGGTTATGTGGCAGATGGGTGTCAAGACCCCGATCCTAAGCCACATCGATCCAGCGTGTAACACATCATATCACTTTGCGGCCTCACGCACGGTACTCCCACGGGTGCCACCTTACCTGGCCCGGGACCGTTTGCGCCTTTTGGCTCACGTATATGATAGTGTCGCTAGCATCCATATGACAGAGAACCCGGGCCGACATGGCTAGTCGTGAACCCAAAGCGGCGCTAGCCTATGAGGACAGGCATACATGAATCACATCGAGCATGTCGGTCATCAACGTATTTATTCGGGCTGTAGCACTGGGCTAACAGGACTCCGGTAACCCGGGCTGTAGCAGGCTAGGCAGGACTCCGAATAACAGCGCGTGACATTTCCCCGAAGGGACAGACATAGGAACGACGTGAAACACATGCCGGCCAGTCAAGTGTCCAAGCAGTAGTGCTGGGCTAGCAGGACTCCGGTGAACCGGGCTGTAGCGGACTACTATCGCTCAGAAGCACAAGACCTACATTTCCCCATATGAAAGGCTGCCAAGGATAAACAACTAGATAGTCGGATCCCACTCATACCAAGCATTTCAATCATACACACAATATGCCCGATATGAGTAAATACAACATGGCATCACAACAGTACTCTACGACTCAAGTACTTTATTTAGAAGGCTCCAAGGAGCCATACATATCATCCATACAGATAGGGGTCACATGACCCAACACTCAAGTCATACAAACATACAAGCACATGCGGAAGCAAAGTAGTCTGAGTACAGACACTAGAAAGAAAGAAGGCTTGACGAAGCCTGTCTATCTACAACGACCCTTCACAAGTCTTGGATCACCACCTGGGTGATAAGTCACTCGTCAACGTCGAGGTCTACATAGAACCCATCAGAGGGGTTGGTGCAGTCGTCTGAAAAACATGATTAAAGCAACATGAGTACGAAGGTACTCAGCAAGTCTTACAACAGGAACCTATTATACATGCACATTCTCAAGAAGGTAGTGGGGTTATTGCAGCAAGCCAGCTTTGACTCTTGGCTAAACTATCCTACGATAGACACCACTTGTAAATCATTTGTCGCACACGAGTCCACTAACACCATCACAATACTCCACCGTGGATCCTCTCTCGCCATCCTGCGAGAGGGCCATCCGCGGTACTCACACTTATCTTGAGATTTTTAGCAGTATCCATTTAACTTGTCTATGAACTGATATAGGCAACCCAGAAGTCCATTACCGCGGACACGGCTATTCGAATAGATCATTTATAACCCTGCAGGGGTGTACTTCTTCACACATGTTTCCACCACTTAGCGCCTGCGCACGACATGTGCTCGGCAGACTTCAAGCGAAAGCCGACGTGGGTGTAGACCACGACCTACCTAAACACTCAAGTCTCTAGTCCAGGTTTATCGCCTATTCGGGTTCCATCCGCAGGGAGTCCGGCCGAGGTTTCCACTAACGGCCCCGAATGATGTGAACAGGGTTCCCGAGACACCAAACGGGCGAGTCGGTACACCGTGCCACGTGCCTACCGCAACACAGCCCACCCCGATGGTCAGCGCCGCGTGCGGCCCCCAGCATACTACAAACACCAGAAACTACTTGCAACTCCTGGACAGAGGACAAGGGTGGATAAGAAATCGAGCGGGGTCATATTTCAGGGCCCAATGTGTGGTAGTAACTGTATCATGGATCACAAACACAGATCTCAGTTCTTAAGGACGGCCTCAATGAAACAACCCACCATGTACTCCTACATGGCCTTTCATCGATTCCTTTACCAAATCGTATTCAACACCTCACTCTTGTCACTGACACAACCTTTCACTCCAGTTCATCATCCCGATGAGCCAGACCTGACACAACTCTAAGCATAGCAAGCATAGCATGGTAGGAACACACACACATGCATTGGCTCAATCAACTCCTACACATGCTAGTGGGTTTCATCTAGTTACTGTGGCAAAGACAGGTCATGCAAAGGAAGTGGGTTCAACTACCGCGACACACAGCAGTTTGAAACGCGTTGTCTTAATGCAGTAAACGAGAGCAGAAGCGAGAACATGGGTTTGTATCGGAATGATCAATGGGTTGCTTGCCTGATGGAGTGGTCGTGGGATACTGCCCTTCAGTTGGATACTCGGAGATATCCTCGGAGGCAGAACCTACCATGATGAACACATCGGAACACAATCAATACATGGCGATATGCAACAATATGATGCATGCTATGACATGGCAATATGGATGTGTCCTGACCTAGTGCAAGTTAAACCAGAAGGGAATGAACCCATTTGAACCAAAGATTCAAATGGTAGCTCATTTAACATAGCCTAAAGGTGCATAATCTTATATTGCCTAAACAGCAGGTTTAACTTGTTTTGACATGCATGAAACCAGTACCAATGGATAGGTTGGATTTTTCTGATCATTTTTCATATATAAAACTTTACATTTGGAGTTATAGATAATTTTCTATGAATTTTTGAAGTTTGAACTAATTTCTGGAATTTCCTGTGCAAGAATAAATTCCAGTAAATAAAATTACTGCGTCAGCATGAGGTCATGCTGACCTCAGCGAGTCAACAGCCGGTCCAGGTCAACTGACCAGTGGGCCCAGGGGGTTAGTGATTAATTAAACCTGTTTAATTAGTTTTAAACTAATCCAGTGATTAACAGAAGAGGGCCCCACCTGTCATTGACTCATGAGAGTCAACCAGGGCCCACCAGTCAACGGTCAGGGTCAAACTCGCCGGCGTCTAGCCGCCGGCGAGGCCAGACGCGGCGGAGCAGAGTGGATTTGGCCGTTCCGGCCACCAAATGGGGCGCGGAAGGCATCTACGCACTCCTGGGAACGAGCCGCGGCTACTGGTGGAGTCAGTTGGGGTCGGGGTGGCCGGAGTTGGCACCGGCGACGAGTTTGGCGGCGCCGGGGCTCGGGCGAAGGTGAAACCGGGGCTGCGGGGCACGGCGAGGCGCGTGGAGTGATGCGTCGGGGCCCTGGGTGTGCGGTGAGGCTAGTGGACAAGGTGGCGCGGCCGTTGGGTGGCCGGAGCCTCGTCGGCGACGAGCTCCGCGGCGGTGCGTGCGGGCGAGCTACAAGTAAACGCTACGGGGCTCGAGAGAGAGAACGGGGAGGATGGGAAGGTGGCCAAGCTCACGGTGATTGCAGCGAGCGTCGAAGCGGGCTCGGGGAAGGTCGGAGCTGAGCGAGGCGATGATGGCGATCTCGGCGGCCGGAGTTGGGGAAGACGGGGTCGGGGGCGACTCCAGAGCGGGCGAGCGCTCGGGGCTCGTCTTGCTCGAAGAAGAGGAGGGTGGCGGAGCTCGTGGACACGATCGGGTGGCGCGGGGACGACGGAGAGCGCGCCTACGGCGTAGGTGTGGCGGCGGTGGCGTCGGCCATGGCGAAGGGAAGCGAGGGAGGCGAGGCAGAGGCGAATGGCGTGTCCAGGGGCTTGGGGCGACGACGTGGAGCGCGTCCAGGGCAGCGAGGCGGCGAGGAGGTGAAGCAGGGCGGCGGGGAGCTGCGTGGCGCTCGCTGGTGCCGGCGTCGAGCACCTGCGTGCCTGCCTGGCCGAGCCAAGCAGCTCGCTGGCGCGGCAGCTGGGCTGGGCCGGCAGGTGGGCCGGTTGCAGGTGCCAGGTAAGTAATTTCCTTTTTATTTCCTTTTCTATTTTTCTGTAACTTTGTAGACTTATTAAAAATACTAAAACAACTCCTAAAATCACCAAACTGCACCTGGTCCTTAGTTAGAATAATTCCAGCAAGGAACATTTTAGTTTGGAGATATTTGAGCATTTGAAATATTTTATAAATTTTAAATGCCCAAATTCAAATACTAATGCATTAATTCAATGACCTTTTGTTGACCTAGAAAAATATGCACTATTTTTGCCAGAGGTTTAAGACCAAAGCAAAAATGATGAACATTTTAGAAGGGCATTTCAGGTTCATTGAAAAAGATTTTAGTAAACCCTAGTAGATTCAGGGGGGGTGCTGGGGGTTCTGCCTTCCCCATTTCAACTTTCTGTCAAAAGTAAACATGATGCACACTCTAATGCATGAGCTAGGTGGGATGTGACAACTCACCCCCACTCAAAAGAATCTCGTCCCGAGATTTAGGATCTGTCGGAAAGAAGGTGGGGTACTCAAGTCGAAGACGATCCTCCCTTTCCCATGTAGCTTCTTGCTCGGAATGATGTGACCATTGAACCTTGAGAAACTTGATATTGTGGCGTCGAGTGGTACGCTCGGCTTGATCAAGGATACGAACGGGGTATTCTCGATAGGTGAGGTTATCTTGGAGATCAAGCGTTTCGTGGTCCACTCCACGGATAGGATCCGAGAAGCAACGCCTGAGTTGAGAGACGTGGAAGACGTCATGAACTCTGGAGAGATGCGGAGGTAGTTCCAGCTGGTAGGCAACTTCTCCTCGTTTGGCAAGAATGCGAAAAGGTCCAATGTAACGAGGAGCCAATTTGCCTTTGATACCGAATCGATGGGTTCCCTTTAAAGGTGTAACCCGAAGGTAAGCCATCTCGCCGACTTCATAAGCCATGGGCTTATGCTTGCGGTCATACTGACTCTTTTGTCGAGATTGGGCGGTTTTCAACTTCTCACGAATAATGCGAACCTGCTCTTCTGCATCCTGGATCATGTCCGGGCCAAAGAGTTGTCTCTCGCCGGTTTCTGACCAGTTAAGAGGCGTCCGACATTTTCGTCCATAAAGAACTTCGAAAGGAGCTTTGCCCAAGCTAGCTTGATAACTATTGTTATAAGCGAACTCGGCGAATGGAAGGCACTTCTCCCAATTCATACCGAAAGAGATGACAGAAGCTTGGAGCATATCCTCCAGAATTTGATTGACTCGTTCTACTTGACCACTTGATTGCGGATGGAAGGCGGTGCTAAAGGAGAGACGAGTCCCCATAGCATTTTGGAAACTTTCCCAAAATCGAGAGGTGAAAAGACTTCCACGGTCTGAATTAATTTCCAATGGAACACCATGGAGAGATACTATTCGAGAGATGTACAAATCAGCTAGCTGGCTAGCGGTTATACTCTCGCGAACAGGTATGAAGTGGGCTACTTTGGAAAGACGATCGACAACAACGAAGATAACATTATTCCCTCTTTTGGTTCTGGGAAACCCGGTAATGAAATCCATACCGATTTTATCCCATTTCCATTCAGGAATCTCCAATGGTTGAAGGGTGCCAGCGGGCCGTTGATGCTCTGCTTTGACACGACGACAGACGTCGCAACTAGCAATGTATTGAGCGATTTCTCTCTTCATCCTAGTCCACCAAAACCTCTGGCGTAGGTCTTGATACATTTTAGTACTACCGGGATGAATGGTGAGAGGGGATTCATGAGCTTCCTTAAGGATCAGTTGTCGTAAATGTTGTTTCTTGGGAACCACCAAGCGGTTCTCGAAGAAGACAACACCTCGTTCATCCATGGAAAAACATTTAGCAACTCCGCTAGCGATGTTTTCCTTAATCCGAGATATGCCCTTATCGCGCTTCTGGGCAGCTATGATTTGATCCGTAAGGTTAGGTTTCGCCACCAGGGTGGAAAGGAATCCTCGAGGAACAATGTGAAGGTTAAGTTTATGAAATTCCTCGTGGAGAAATGGTTGACTTTGTTGTAACATCAGGTTGTTACAATAAGATTTACGACTTAGTGCATCAGCCATGACATTGGCTTTGCCTGGGGTGTAAGTTATTCCTAAGTCGTAATCCGAGATCAACTCGACCCAACGTCTTTGCCTGAGATTCAAATCCGGCTGGGTGAAGATATATTTCAAACTTTGGTGATCAGTGTAAATTACGCAACGATTACCCAGAAGGTAGTGTCGCCAGGTTTTGAGTGCATGGACTACTGCCGCAAGCTCTAGATCATGGGTGGGATAATTATCCTCATGTGGACGCAACTGTCGAGATGCGTAGGCAATCACATGACGATCTTGCATGAGTATGCAACCTAGTCCTTGTCGCGAGGCGTCGCAATAGATAACAAAGTCCTTAGAGAAGTCTGGTGGTACCAGTACGGGAGCAGACGTCAGGCGTCTTTTCAGTTCCTGAAAGCTGAACTCGCACTGTGGGGTCCACTCGAACTTTTTATCTTTCTTGAGGAGTTCAGTTAGAGGCTTAGCAACTTTGGAGAAATTCTCGACGAAGCGGCGGCAATAGCTCGCTAAACCAAGAAAACTCCGAACTTGCTTGACCGTTTCAGGTGGAGTCCAGTCAAGGACAGCTTGAACTCCCTCGGGATTGACAGCAATGCCCTTGCCAGAGATTACATGGCCCAGATAGGTCACTTCTGGCAACCAGAATTCGCACTTGGAGAATTGGGCATAAAGGCGATGCTCTCGAAGTTTCATCAATACTAGCCTTAGATGTTCGGCATGTTCTTCCTCATTCTTGGAGTAGATGAGTATATCATCGAGGTATACCACGACGAATTTATCCAAGTACTCCATGAAGATCGAGTTCATTAACCGAGAGAAGGTGGCTGGAGCATTGGTTAAACCGAAGGACATGACAGTGTACTCGTATCGGCCGTAACGAGTGACAAAGGCCGTTTTGGGAATGTCCCCGTTCTTGATTTTGATTTGGTGGTAGCCCAACCTCAAATCCATCTTGGAAAAGACTGAGGATCCAGCGAGCTGGTCATACAGGTCGTTGATCCTGGGGAGCGGATACTTGTTCTTGATAGTGACCAAATTGACAGGTCGGTAATCTACAACCATCCGATCCGTTCCATCCTTCTTCTTGACGAAGAGGACGGGGCAAGCCCATGGAGATGAACTAGGACGGATGAAACCCTTTTGCAAGGACTCATCGAGTTGTTTCTTAAGCTCAGCTAGTTCTAGGGGTGCCATCTTATAAGGTCTCCTAGAGATTGGGACGGTTCCTGGAACAAGGTCTATTACGAACTCGACATCTCTGTCAGGTGGAACACCTGGCAGTTCCTCTGGAAAGACATCCGCGAAGTCACGGACTACCGGAATATCTTCGAGGTCTGGAAGGGGATTGGCATTTAGAGAGTAGAGCTGACGCTCCGATACTCGGGTCAAAACATTGACTGTCTTGCCCGATGGATGGGTAAGTTGGACAGTTCTAGTTGAGCAGTCAATCTTGGCGTAATGAGCTGACATCCAGTCCATACCCAAGATGATGTTTATGTCTGAGGACTTGAGAGCTATTAGTGACGCAAGGAAGACCAATCTGTCAACAAGAATTTCATTTCCATGGCTGATTCTAGAGGTTTGCCACTTAGAACCAGGGGTTTGAATTACCATGGAGGTGGGCATGTCACAAAAGGTGGTGTTGTGCAAACGAGCATAGCTCTCAGAAATAAATGAATGAGATGCTCCAGTATCAAAGAGAACAGTTGCCGGATGGCAATTAACAAGGAGCGTACCGAGAACGACGTTGGGGTCCTCTTGAGTCTCTTCAGCTGAGACGTAGTTGACATGGCCACGAGCAGTGGTGGCTGGCTTGGCGACAAGCACCTTTGCTGTTGACTTACCACGGCCAACAGACTTTCCGAACTGGCTGGGGTTGTTCTGGGGACACTCACGGATGTAGTGACCCGGCTCACCACACTTGAAGCAGGTTATCATATTAGGGCGTGGGGCAGCATTGGCAGTGGGGCCACCAAAAGTCTTGGGCGGCACATACTGCTGGTTGGGACGAGGCGCCTCAAAGGATGGCCTCGGAGTATACCTGGGTGGCATAGCAGAATTTGGGATCTAGACCCGGCGCTTCTGAGATCCAGAGCCGGATGAAGATCCATAGTCACGGGAGTGCTTGCGTGAAGCTTCAAAATCATTCTGCCCTGTCTCGGCACTGATGGCCTTATTGACTAGCTTCGGAAAAGAAATGCATTCATGCAGACGAAGGTCACGTCGGAGCTCAGGGCTAAGTCCCTTGCGGAACCTTGCCTGCTTTTTGGCGTCGGTGGATACCTCTTCGGGAGCATAGCGTGCAAGCTTTCCAAACTCGCGACTGTATGCATCCACAGTCAGCTTCCCCTGGGTGAAGTTACAGAACTCCTCCCTCTTGCGATCCATGAGACCTTCCGGAATATGATGCTCACGAAAAGCGGCACTGAAATCAGCCCAAGTAGTGAGTTGGCCGACCGGACGCATAGCTTCATAATTCTCCCACCAAAGGCTGGCAGGGCCTTCGAGGTGATAGGCAGCAAAGGTGACTTTATCATCTTCAGCCACGTTGGCAGAATGTAGCTTGTGGGCGATGCTGCGGAGCCAGTCATCCGCATCGAGAGGTTCGATGGAATGATTGAACTTTGGCGGGTACAGCTTGACAAAGTCATTGATGGACACCGAATTGATCCTCTGCTGGCGTGCAGTGTTCTGCTCAATCCGCTCTAGCAAGCGATTTGTGTCGCGCCTGTTGCGCTCTGCCTCCAGCATCACTTCGGCCAGAGAAGGTGGTTGAGGCAGACTTTCCTCTCTAGGTGCACTAGCTTCTCCCTGCTCCGAAGCAGCAGGGTTGCTGCGGGTGTTGACCATCCTGGGAAAACAAAACAACGATTTAAATCAGGATGGCAAAATCTGGCCAAGGAAGTGCGGAATGTAATGGATAACAAGGAATGCAGAGATGATCATCCGTATGACATGGTAATATAGAAACTGCCATATATATACCAACGGTCATACACATCATACATAGTTTAGTACAAGCTCAAGCTGAAGTACAACTAAGACGAAAGACGTTACATCTCATCGGAGGCATTCCAAGCTCCTATACATTATTTTTCTACACCTCCGGAATTGATACACACTAAGTTATATTCCACAATCACGCAGGACGGTGGACATACAACTATTACAATACTAGCGAGACTACTACTAGCTCAGACGGCTCCGTAGAAGTCCTCATAGAAGTCACCACCCAGACCTGGAAGCGGAACATGGTCATCTGGGAACAGACGGTCCTGCGGTGCTTGTGGACCATAGGGACTTGGGTGCGGCCTCGGTCCAACAAATGGCGGCAGAAGAGGCCCACGAGGAGGGGTGATGCCTCCCACCTCACGCCATTCCATGAAGTCTGGCAGACTAGCCCGCACAGGGTACAAGTCTCTCGTGTCCATGTATCCGGCTTGCACAGCAGGTGCAAACCTCGTCAAGGTGGCCCAATGATCAGCACGAGCATTAAAAAGCTCCATACGCAAGGCCCGGTTTTCACGGTCCTTATCTTCCAACATCTCAGTAGTGGTGCAAAGGAGTGAGTCTTCATGGTATGCATCACTGTACATGCCCTGAAGGTAACCATGCGCCCCAGGGAGGGATGCGGGCATGTAGCGAAATTCAGTGTTGCTCAACAAGGCAGTTCTAGCTCGCATAATGGTCATCATCGAGTAGGCTGCATCTTGAACGGACATCCCAATAGTGATCCCGAGTCCATAAGAACGGTGGAGTGGTTCCGTGGCTCCGGGATATGATGGATATATCCTGACCGTGCACAGATATTGGCTCTGATTAAAATCTCTAAACTGCTCTTCGACGGTGTATTCAGGGTACCATCGGTAACCTGCCTCAACCATCACTCGAACCAACATGGCGGTATGACCACATATACCGATGCAACGGGTCAGACGAACCACTTGGTTTTGGGGACGGGTAGCCATCTGAAAGCACAAAATAGTGCAAAGGCATTAGAATTTCTGGATGAAATTGGACAGCATAACGGCTGTAAATGCTCAGAAAAAGACTTGAGACATCCACAACAGTTTGCGAAACCACTCAACAACATCATATCAAGGTTCTGGTTCAAATGGCAACATACTAAACTTTAGTAGAACTGAACTGGGTTGAACCAACAATCCTATAAGTTACTACGGATTTAGTAACACGTGAACCTGATAGAGAGAAGAGAGCCTAGTCCTTAACCCACGTAGAATGAGAAGAGAATGACTCAGAATAGAGGGCATAAGGTAAAGGAGTAAAAGAGCCTTACGTTCCCTCCCACAATCAATTCCCCTACATATAACTAAAGCATTTCTAGACTCGACATCGACCAGTTTGGCTTAGCGAACCTACAGGTAGTCCGGCTCTGATACCAACGCTGTCAAGACCCCGATCCTAAGCCACATCGATCCAGCGTGTAACACATCATATCACTTTGCGACCTCACTCACAGTTCTCCCACGGGTGCCACCTTACCTGGCCCGGGACCGTTTGCGCCTTTTGGCTCACGTATATGATAGTGTCGCTAGCATCCATATGACAGAGAACCCGGGCCGACATGGCTAGTCGTGAACCCAAAACGGCGCTAGCCTATGAGGACAGGCATACATGAATCACATCGAGCATGTCGGTCATCAACGTATTTATTCAGGCTGTAGCACTGGGCTAACAGGACTCCGGTAACCCGGGCTGTAGCAGGCTAGGCAGGACTCCAAATAACAGCGCGTGACATTTCCCCGAAGGGACAGACATAGGAACGACGTGAAACACATGCCGGCCAGTCAAGTGTCCAAGCAGTAGTGCTGGGCTAGCAGGACTCCGGTGAACCGGGCTGTAGCGGACTACTATCGCTCAGAAGCACAAGACCTACATTTCCCCATATGAAAGGCTGCCAAGGATAAACAACTAGATAGTCGGATCCCACTCATACCAAGCATTTCAATCATACACACAATATGCCCGATATGAGTAAATACAACATGGCATCACAACAGTACTCTACGACTCAAGTACTTTATTTAGAAGGCTCCAAGGAGCCATACATATCATCCATACAGATAGGGGTCACATGACCCAACACTCAAGTCATACAAACATACAAGCACATGCGGAAGCAAAGTAGTCTGAGTACAGACACTAGAAAGAAAGAAGTCTTGACGAAGCCTGTCTATCTACAACGACCCTTCACAAGTCTTGGATCACCACCTGGGTGATAAGTCACTCGTCAACGTCGAGGTCTACATAGAACCCATCAGAGGGGTTGGTGCAGTCGTCTGAAAAACATGATTAAAGCAACATGAGTACGAAGGTACTCAGCAAGTCTTACAACAGGAACCTATTATACATGCACATTCTCAAGAAGGTAGTGGGGTTATTGCAGCAAGCCAGCTTTGACTCTTGGCTAAACTATCCTACGATAGACACCACTTGTAAATCATTTGTCGCACACGAGTCCACTAACACCATCACAATACTCCACCGTGGATCCTCTCTCGCCATCCTGCGAGAGGGTCATCCGCGGTACTCACACTTATCTTGAGATTTTTAGCAGTATCCATTTAACTTGTCTATGAACTGATATAGGCAACCCAGAAGTCCATTACCGCGGACACGGCTATTCGAATAGATCATTTATAACCCTGCAGGGGTGTACTTCTTCACACATGTTTCCACCACTTAGCGCCTGCGCACGACATGTGCTCGGCAGACTTCAAGCGAAAGCCGACGTGGGTGTAGACCACGACCTACCTAAACACTCAAGTCTCTAGTCCAGGTTTATCGCCTATTCGGGTTCCATCCGCAGGGAGTCCGGCCGAGGTTTCCACTAACGGCCCCGAATGATGTGAACAGGGTTCCCGAGACACCAAACGGGCGAGTCGGTACACCGTGCCACGTGCCTACCGCAACACAGCCCACCCCGATGGTCAGCGCCGCGTGCGGCCCCCAGCATACTACAAACACCAGAAACTACTTGCAACTCCTGGACAGAGGACAAGGGTGGATAAGAAATCGAGCGGGGTCATATTTCAGGGCCCAATGTGTGGTAGTAACTGTATCATGGATCACAAACACAGATCTCAGTTCTTAAGGACGGCCTCAATGAAACAACCCACCATGTACTCCTACATGGCCTTTCATCGATTCCTTTACCAAATTGTATTCAACACCTCACTCTTGTCACTGACACAACTTTTCACTCCAGTTCATCATCCCGATGAGCCAGACCTGACACAACTCTAAGCATAGCAAGCATAGCATGGTAGGAACACACACACATGCATTGGCTCAATCAACTCCTACACATGCTAGTGGGTTTCATCTAGTTACTGTGGCAAAGACAGGTCATGCAAAGGAAGTGGGTTCAACTACCGCGACACACAGCAGTTTGAAACGCGTTGTCTTAATGCAGTAAACGAGAGCAGAAGCGAGAACATGGTTTGTATCGGAATGATCAATGGGTTGCTTGCCTGATGGAGTGGTCGTGGGATACTGCCCTTCAGTTGGATACTCGGAGATATCCTCGGAGGCAGAACCTACCATGATGAACACATCGGAACACAATCAATACATGGCGATATGCAACAATATGATGCATGCTATGACATGGCAATATGGATGTGTCCTGACCTAGTGCAAGTTAAACCAGAAGGGAATGAACCCATTTGAACCAAAGATTCAAATGGTAGCTCATTTAACATAGCCTAAAGGTGCATAATCTTATATTGCCTAAACAGCAGGTTTAACTTGTTCTGACATGCATGAAACCAGTACCAATGGATAGGTTGGATTTTTCTGATCATTTTTCATATATAAAACTTTACATTTGGAGTTATAGATAATTTTCTATGAATTTTTGAAGTTTGAACTAATTTCTGGAATTTCCTGTGCAAGAATAAATTCCAGTAAATAAAATTACTGCGTCAGCATGAGGTCATGCTGACCTCAGCGAGTCAACAGCCGGTCCAGGTCAACTGACCAGTGGGCCCAGGGGGTTAGTGATTAATTAAACCTGTTTAATTAGTTTTAAACTAATCCAGTGATTAACAGAAGAGGGCCCCACCTGTCATTGACTCATGAGAGTCAACCAGGGCCCACCAGTCTACGGTCAGGGTCAAACTCGCCGGCGTCTAGCCGCCGGCGAGGCCAGACGCGGCGGAGCAGAGTGGATTTGGCCGTTTCGGCCACCAAATGGGGCGCGGAAGGCATCTACGCACTCCTGGGAACGAGCCGCGGCTACTGGTGGAGTCAGTTGGGGTCGGGGTGGCCGGAGTTGGCGCCGGCGACGAGTTTGGCGGCGCCGGGGCTCGGGCGAAGGTGAAACCGGGGCTGCGGGGCACGGCGAGGCGCGTGGAGTGATGCGTCGGGGCCCTGGGTGTGCGGTGAGGCTAGTGGACAAGGTGGCGCGGCCGTTGGGTGGCCGGAGCCTCGTCGGCGACGAGCTCCGCGGCGGTGCGTGCGGGCGAGCTACAAGTAAACGCTACGGGGCTCGAGAGAGAGAACGGGGAGGATGGGAAGGTGGCCAAGCTCACGGTGATTGCAGCGAGCGTCGAAGCGGGCTCGGGGAAGGTCGGAGCTGAGCGAGGCGATGATGGCGATCTCGGCGGCCGGAGTTGGGGAAGACGGGGTCGGGGGCGACTCCAGAGCGGGCGAGCGCTCGGGGCTCGTCTTGCTCGAAGAAGAGGAGGGTGGCGGAGCTCGTGGACACGATCGGGTGGCGCGGGGACGACGGAGAGCGCGCCTACGGCGTAGGTGTGGCGGCGGTGGCGTTGGCCATGGTGAAGGGAAGCGAGGGAGGCGAGGCAGAGGCGAATGGCGTGTCCAGGGGCTTGGGGCGACGACGTGGAGCGCGTCCAGGGCAGCGAGGCGGCGAGGAGGTGAAGCAGGGCGGCGGGGAGCTGCGTGGCGCTCGCTGGTGCCGGCGTCGAGCACCTGCGTGCCTGCCTGGCCGAGCCAAGCAGCTCGCTGGCGCGGCAGCTGGGCTGGGCCGGCAGGTGGGCCGGTTGCAGGTGCCAGGTAAGTAATTTCCTTTTTATTTCCTTTTCTATTTTTCTGTAACTTTGTAGACTTATTAAAAATACTAAAACAACTCCTAAAATCACCAAACTGCACCTGGTCCTTAGTTAGAATAATTCCAGCAAGGAACATTTTAGTTTGGAGATATTTGAGCATTTGAAATATTTTATAAATTTTAAATGCCCAAATTCAAATACTAATGCATTAATTCAATGACCTTTTGTTGACCTAGAAAAATATGCACTATTTTTGCCAGAGGTTTAAGACCAAAGCAAAAATGATGAACATTTTAGAAGGGCATTTCAGGTTCATTGAAAAAGATTTTAGTAAACCCTAGTAGATTCAGGGGGGGTGCTGGGGGTTCTGCCTTCCCCATTTCAACTTTCTGTCAAAAGTAAACATGATGCACACTCTAATGCATGAGCTAGGTGGGATGTGACAATGGGAATTTGTTAATGTCCGATTGTAGAAAACCCGAAGTTGATCTTAATTAAAACACATCAACCGCGTGTGTAACCATGATGGTCTCTTCTCGGCGGAGTCCGGGAAGAGAACACGGTGTTGGAGTTGTGCATGACGTAAGTAGTTTCAGGATCACTACTAGATTCACGACCGTGCCTTGCTTCTCTTCTCGCTCTCTTTTGCGATGTTAGCCACCATATATGCTAGTCGCTTGCTGCAGCTCCACCTCATTACACCATCCTTCCTATAAGCTTAAATAGTCTTGATCTCGCGGGTGTGAGATTGCTGAGTCCCCGTGACTCACAGACACAACAGTTTCAGGTGCCAACGATGCCAGTGCAGTTGATGCAACCGAGCTCACGTGGGAGTTCGACGAGGAACGTGGTCGTTACAATGTGTCTTTTCCGGATGATCAGTAGTGGAGCCCAGTCGGGTTGATTCGGGGATCTGTGTAGCATTTGGGGTATTCTTCTTTTATTTTGGTTCCGTAGTCGGACCTTGATTGTATCTGGTTGATGTAATGCTTTATTCATGTATTGTGTGAAGTGGCGATTGTAAGCCAACTATGTATCTCTTTCCCTTATGTATTACATGGGTTGTGTGAAGATTACCTCACTTGCGACATTGCTTTCAATGCGGTTATGCCTCTAAGTCGTGCTTCGACACGTGGGAGATATAGCCGCATCGAGGGCGTTATATCCTGACCTTCTGCTTGACGGGCCGCGCATGAGGACAGACAGCAAGGTGGTGCGCAATCACCTCCCTGGGAACGCCGGGGATGTCGGAGACTTGCCAGGCAAACACAACGACATTCACCCGCAGGAAGGTGACGAGCGTGTCTTCCTATTTGTCGTCAAGGGTGGAGCCTATAGTGAATGCTCCTCCCGTGCCGTCCTCATAGACAGAAACCCTCTTGGTTCCCGACGGAATGGCCCTGGGCTTCTTGTTCCCGCCGGCGGAGCTCTCTGGCACGTCCTCGACGGCAGCGCTACACTCCGAAGAGGTGCGCTTGCCGGAGTGGGTGTCCGAGGCCTCACCGGCCTTCTTCTTCTTCTTCCCTCCCGGGGTCCCAGTGGCAGGAGCAAGTGCCCCAGCGGCGGCAGCTGCTGCAACTGCCTGCTGGTATAGTTGGTCAGCGCAAACCAGCACATCTTTCTTGTCGGAGGGGATGGTGATGATCGTCACGGGCCCTGGCATCTTCAGGGTGTTGTAGGCGTAGTGTGACGCCGCCATGAACTTGGCCAACGCTGGGCGGCCAAGGATCCCGTTGTAGGGCAAGGGGATCTTGGCAACATCAAACACGATCCTCTCCGTCCTGAAGTTCAGGTCGCTTCCAAAAGTTACGGGCAGCGTGACCTTTCCCTTGGGTTGGCTTCTTCCCGGGTTGACCCCTTGAAACGTGCCAGTTTCTTCGAGGTCTCCATCAGGAATCTGCAGCTTCTCGATCACGGCAGGCGAGATCAGGTTCAGACCGGCCCCGCCATCGACTAGCATCTTTGTCACCTTGAGGTTGCGTATCGTTGGTGAAACCAACAGCGGCAAGCACCCGACCGCAGTAGTGCGATCAGGGTGATCCTCAGTGTCAAAAATGATAGGTGTGCTGGACCACTTCAGCGGCCTTTGGGCATCAAACGACGGCTCTGCCGCTGTAATCTCTCGCGCCCACTGTTTAAGCCGGCAATGAGAGGTGTGCAGCGAGGCGCCGCCGTCGACGCACATGGCCTCTCTAGCTTTCTGAAACTCTTGGTCGCCGGACTCGTCGTCCTCTTCGTGATCGTCATCTTCTGTCTTTCTGTCACGGCCCCGGGCGGGCCTCTCCTGTTGTTTATCCTTGCCGCGATGGCCCGCTTGGCCGTCACGCTTCTTGCCGGACCCCTCAGCACCGTCTTGGCCCTTCTCCTTGTCCCGCCTCTAATATTCAGCCCTCTGCTTCTCAGCGAAGAGCTCAACCTGTCGGCAGTCTTGGAGAGCATGTCCTTTGGTGCGATGGATCTTGCAGTACCGCTTGTCGGAGTTGCCTGGCTTCTCGGCAGCCGCCAAGGCCCAGCAGGCGACACATCCGGCAATTTCCTTGCCGGGGTCATCTGCCTTGGTTTCCTTGGTGGAGCCGGTGTCATCAGACCCCTCGACGGCAAGCACGGCTTTTCCTTTGCGCTTCCTGTTGCGGTGCCGACCTTTCTTTGCCTGGGCGGAGGTATCCTCATCTGAGGAGCCGGTTTCCACGCCGGCATCTTCGTCGGGGTACTTCCTTCCCTCTTTAGCCCGGGCACATCTGTCAGCAAGAACATAGAGTTCTGCGACATCTTTCACCTTGTTCATTGCCAGCTCTTCGCGCATCTTGTGGTTACGCACGTTCTGATGGAACGCGCTGATGATGGCGGCAGGATGAACATCAGGGATGTTGTACTGTATCCGGCTGAACCTCTATATGTACTTGCGGAGACTCTCGCCTCCCTTCTGGGGAATGACGTGCAGATCGCTCGCTTGGCCATGAGCTTGGTGACCGCCGGTGAAGGCGCCCACGAATTCATGGCACAAATCCGACCAGGAGGAAATGGAGTCTACCGGCAAGTGCATCAACCATGACATTGCGTTGGGTTTAAGAGCCAACGGAAAGTAATTCGCAAGAACCTTATCGTCATGGGCTCCGGCAGCCTGCATCGCGATGGTGTAGATGCTGAGGAACTCGGACGGGTGGGTCCTGCCACCGTACTTCTCGCCCACGTCAGGTTTGAAGGTGCGGTGAGTGGGCCACTGGAACTGCCTCAGCTCACGGGTAAAAGCCGGGCAGCCTACCTCGTAAGGCAGGCCTCCAGGGCTCCCCGGTGTCGGGTGGTCCACAACAGGCCCTGCTCGCCTGTCTGACTGGTGGCGCGCTCCACGCCGGCGCTCGATAGTGGTCCGAGTGTCTTCATGCTCCCGATCTCGAAGGACCTGGCGCTGGTCACTGTGGGTCCGCGGGTCGGACGACGCTATGGAAATTTCGTCACCCGTAACGTCACCACGGGCAGGTGTCCGTGGTACCGGGCGAGGAGGAGGCGAATGCACCATGGTCGCGGCGCCGCCAGCCTTCCTGCCACTGGTACGCGGGACTCCGTCGGAACATCGACCCGGGGGCTCCGCCGGGCTTGGTTCGTCTTTGTTGGCCACCGCAACAAGGCTTCAGATGGTGGCTCTCCATTCATCGAGTTTCCCCGTAGTGGGAGGAAAATCGAGGAGCAACTGCACGCGTGCCAAGGCTTCTGACGGCGTTGGTGGCAGCGAAACCTGCACAGATCGCGACGCGCTTCGACTTCTGACCATGTCTGAAGGAGCTCTATTATGATCGCGCGGTCGCACGCCACCTTCACCAGCGCCTCGGCGAGCGGGCAGGTCTTCTACATCATGGGAGTGGCGCTCGGGGCTCTTCCCGCGGCGACGCCCGGGGTATTCGGTGTGATTGCGCCGTTCATCGCGCGCCGCTTGGGAGGAGCGCGGCGTCGGCGCCAGCGTGGGAGTCTTGGAAGCCCTTGCGTCACCCTCGGGCGGGGCGGCAGCGATCCTGGAAGGCCCCGCGCCACCCGCGGAGGGCCCGGCTCCTTCTTTGGATTTGGCGGCGTGCGGCCCGTTACCGGGCGCATGAACATCGCTGCCTCCCAAACTCCGGCTGCTGGGACGGTGTTGGTGTTCGCGAATAGCGCCCCGGGTCCTTTCTGCGACCGGTCCGCTGCTCGCCCGCGTCGGGACGGGATGCCCGGCCTCCGACGGGCCAACCGCCACCTTCGTCTTCTTCTTGGGCGCCATGGCGATGAAGAAGCGTCGAACTAACTGCTAAAGCCGATTCTCACAACTGCGCACCCTTACCTGGCGCGCCAAAGATGTCGGTGGGAAACGACACCTATGGAATCACAGGAATCCGTACTACGGTTGCGGGGCGCGGGGTTGTGAAAAGGGCGGATCAAGAAGATAGCACACAGTTCCCTTACCCAGGTTTGGGCCGCAAGGATGCGTAAAACCCTACTCCTGCTTTGGTGGATTGTATATCTGAGTTCCTAAGCTAGCTATGGGGCGTCGAGAGCTCCAAAAAGCCGAATCCTTCTCCTGGTCACCTTGGGACTCCTTTTATAGGAAAGGGGTTGCCACAGTGGCACACAGGAGGTGGAAAGGGTACAGTAGTGCGAGGTTATCCTTTGCATTACATGACAAGGTGCATTTAAGGCGGAGGAGAGCCCCGTCTCGTCCGTCGCCGCTCCCTCTAGTGTTGACACGCGCCCTGGCCAGCGGTGCCTATGGTGCCATGTAGGCAGGTAGGCAGCTGAGGTGGCGCAGTGGTGGATCTCCACGAAGATCTGCATGCCGCCACGCAGGTGCCTGCCCAGCTGGTTGGGTTGGCAGCTGCATGCGAACGCGGTGGGGGCGTGACTGGCGCGGGCCTGATGGTGGCCCTACGACGTCCTTGGCAAGGGCCTTGCTGCGGCCCCGGCAAGGATCTTGCCGCGGCCCCGGCAAGGGTCTTGCCGCGGCGCCTGCTGTCATCCCCGGCAAGGCTCTTGCCGGGGGCCTTGTGGCCCTCCTTGGCTGGGATCCCGCCAAGGATCATCATCTTCTTAAGCGGGTATCTGATCTTGAATGTCTTCACAAAGATCTGCATGCCACCATGGGGATGTCTCCCGAATCCTTGCCCCATGGGGACAGTGGACTCAAGGGTGACCTCGCTCCGTAGGTGGGGGGGGCGAGCTGCCACGGCAAGGATCTTGTCGGGCTAGCTAAAGCTGCCCCCGGCAAGGATCTTGCCGGGGGGTCTGCTCTGTCACTTTGCTCTTTGTGGTCTTGGCGTCATTCTGCTTCCCTTCAGCTTCGGCCATACCTTGGCTTACCTCCCTTGCCGTGGTTGGTGTGGCGGCGCTCGCGGCTCAGACTGCCCGTGCATAGTTATAGGGGTACAAAAAGTGCACCCCCTTTTTTGTACACTGACAACCTGGGTAAGATGCGTCGGCGTACATGTTTATGCCTCATCCCGTTTCTAGGCACCGGCGATGTACTCTAGTCCCCCCACCATGATAAGCCATCCTTTGGCATATGTCGCACGAAACCCCCGACCTTTGGTGCCCACCATGGGGCTAGGTGCACCGTCGTCCGAAGATCTGTTCTGGACGAAAATCGGTTTCCTTCCTAGCAAGTGCAGCCAGCCTGGCACGCCCGATGGCGTTTGCTTCGACGCCCAGCATGGCACGGAAGTCGCTTGCACGGCGAGCAGGCTCGCCGATCTCATTGGCGGGATCCGCCTCTCCGACGAGCCCGCACCCGACGCGGGAGCAGCCAACTCCAAGAGCTGCCTCGTCGACCTCCTTGGCAAGCTCCACATCGCCAACGAGCCAGCCTCTGACCTAGAGTTAGTTGGCTCCACCGACCCGATGCTCATCGACTCTGACGTGACATCCCTCAACGCCTTCCCCCCCAACGTGGTGGTCTTCGACGACCTGCTCCCTCGCGCGGACAGCGGCGGCAACACCATCACGTAGTTGCTTGTCATCATCCACGATAGAGCCTCTAGCGGGGCCGCCCAGGACCCGCTGCAGGCGGCAATGCGGGACCTGTCTGCACCCATCGCGGCAGATGCCGCCGAGACACTAGAGGCCTGCAGCGTCGTGCTCGTCGAGAGAGCCAAGAAGTTGGCCACCGTGAGATGCCTCTCCAAGGCCTACCAGCGCGAGATCGACCGCATCGTCAGCTGCACGCCAGCTGCTGGCGAGCCCAGCCGCGTGGGCACGGTCCGATAGTGCGGCGCTGCCATCGCCAGCATGTTTTGGGTAGACCGCCCTGTCTATGCTACGCCCATGGAGAGCCTGCGTGCTACCCAGGCAGCAGCAGACAAGCTGGACCACCTGGAGGGTGACGAGCGTCGCTGTATGACGGAGCGCGTTCTGCAACTCATCGACGCGGTTGCCATGCAGTAAGAAGCCGGCCGCCGCATGGGAGAACCCGACCAGCATGCCGAGAACCTCCCCCATCGCCAAGAGCACGGTGCGACCTCCCGGACACCGACGGGCGGCGCCCGCGCCCAAAGAGATCGAGAGCCGACTGCTAGCCGCAGTCGGACGCGCATCACCATCGAGCACGACCAAGACGGCCGCCCGCGTGCGGTGGAACAGCAGAGCCATCGCCCGCCTCCCCCGCACAGGGAGAGGCGCCCTCCCTACCGCCTGTTGAGCATCCGACTCTCTGAGACCGGCTGGGCCGCCGAGAAGGAGTCGGAGAGAACGACGCCCGCCACCGGATCGACCGCCTGTCTCGATCCCTGGCGACAGAAGAAGAAGAAGCAATCGGCCCGCCTTGTTTCGGCCCCCACATTCACGACGAGCCCTTCCCCAAAGGGTTCTCACTCTCTCGAGACACTCCCAAGTACAACAGCTCCGTGAAGCCGGGGGATTGGCTGGTAGACTACTCCACAACCGTCAACATAGCAAACGACAACATGCGCGTTGCCGTGAAGTACGTTCTGCTCATGCTCCAGGGCACGGCCCGGACATGGCTGAATAGCCTCAAGCCCTATAGCGTCAACAACTAGGTAGATTTCACCGAAGTCTTCATCCGCAACTTCACCAGCACCTACAAGCGGCCGCCCAAGCCCTGCCAGCTCTCGTTGTGCGTTCAAGGCCCGAACGAGTCCACCCGCAACTACTTGACCCGGTGGGCCTAGCTGTGCAACTCCTGCGAAGGGGTGCACGAGGTGCAAGCCATAGAGTACTTCACTGCCGGGTGCCGAGAGGGCACCTTACTCAAGCACCGACTCCTCTGCGACGACCTGGCCACACTCGACGAACTGCTGATCATAGCAGACAAATACGCCACTGTCGACTCCTCAATGAAGTCGGAGCTCCAGGTGGACACGCCCGGGAAAGTGCTCCCTCTGGCTCCTCGGATGTCGGCTAGAGACAACAGTCTGCGCCAGCAGTAGAACGACAAGAAGCGCAAGGCCCCGCAGCCGGCTTCCACCAGCCTGTAACGCCCCCGATGTAACTTGCCATATTTGTAATCCAACTCTTGCCATTTTCGGCTATGTGCTATGATATTCCCTCCGTGGTTGGGTTCTCTCCGTTTTGCATTTTGGTCATGTCATGCATTTCATATCATGTCATCATGTGCATCGCATTTGCATACGCGTTCGTCTCTTAAATCCGAGCATCTTTCCCGTTGTCCGTTTTGCAATCCGGCGCTCCTATGCCTCCCGGCGTCCTCTTTTACATTTCTTCGTGAGCGGGTATTAAACATTCTCGGAATGGACCGAGGCTTGACATGTGGCCTCGGTATAGCACCGGTAGACCGCCTGTCAAGTTTCGGGTCAATCGGAGTTCGTTTGGTACTCCAACGGTTAACCGGGTAACCGTGAAGGCCTCGTGTGTGTTGCAGCCCAATACCCCTCCAAAACAGCCCAATAACCCATCTAAGTCACTCCCATGTCCTCCGCCGTTCGATCACGATCGCGTGGGCGAAAACCGCACTCCATTTGGAGCTCCCTAGCCCCTTCTAGCTATAAAAACGTCTCCCCCGTCTAAATCTGAGAGAGCTACACCCCTAACCCTAAATTTTCTCCTCGAAATCCGTGCAAACCGCCGCCGCCGCACTGTTCCTCCCGCGCCGCCGCCCGCGTCCAATCGGGACTCGCCACCTGTCCGCGCCGCCGCCCGTACCGCGCGGGCCCGCCGGGGCCCGTGGCCGGCCCTCCCGGCCCGGGACGCCGCCGCCGCCCCGCGGGCGCCCCGCCCGCGCCTCCTCCCGCGCCGTTCCGCCGCTCCGCGACCGGCCGCCGTCGCCCGCCGCCGCCGTCGCCGGCCGCCGCCTCCGCCCCTCGCCACCGCCGCCTCCGCCGGTCTCCGCCTCCTCCGCCGTCGCCGACCGCTCCGCCGCCGTCCCCGCGCCCCGCCGGAGCCGGATCCGGCCAGATCCGGCCCGCCCCGACCTCTCCTCCACCTCCTCCGGCCGGGATCCGGCGAGCCGCGCCGCCACCTCGGCTTCCGCGCCCGGCTGGGTTGACTTTTACCTCCTCCCCGAAAACTCTAAGTCTTTAATTTTATCATCATCATGCCATATTCCCAGTGCTATAACTTTGCATCCGTAGCTCCGTTTCGCGCGTATAATATGTCATTTTGTTCGCCTCGAAGAGTACATCATTTTGTTCCATTGCATCATTTTCATTTGAAGTCATCTTGATGCCCTAAATGCCGTCAGAAGAGGACTAGTTGATGTTTATTGCTGGATCTTATCTGAACGTGCACTTTTGTCATTTTTTCCATGATTGATGTGTACCTCCTATGAAGTTGAGTCCTACATGAGTTTTGTAATATGCCATGTTACCTATCCAGAGGATTTTGCTATGTATTTTTGTGATGCTTGAGGTGGCTAGAAATTGCATGCAAAGTAGGGATGATGATATTGCTGTTTTCAGAGACTTAGTGATTTCACTAAGTCCCTGACTTTTGTTATTATCATGCCATGTGTTCATGTTGTTTCCGAGAGATCTATTTATAATTTCAGTATGATCAGTAAGGGAGTTTTGAACTTGAGTATTTGCTTAATCCATCCATGCCTTTGTTTGCAATTATGGGGTGCCATAGCTTGAGTCAATCGAGCTCTACTTTTGCTTCAAAATGTTACTGGCAGATTGTTTACATGTTATTCGATTTTGCCAAGCTTGGTGTAGTTGATCCTTGCATGATATGATGATATTCTTGCCATGTCTTGTTACTATGCCATGTCTTCTTGATGTATGTATGCTTAGTTTATCATGTTTTGCTCTGTAGTGAGTGCATCGAGCTCTCGAACATGCCTAGTCGTTAACAGTTTTCTGCCATGTCCAGTTTTCTACAAAGTCTGAAACCTGTAACGAAACTTGCTTAATTGTCATGGGTGTAATCATATTCTCTGATCCTTTTTGGCTTATGGTCAGTAAGGGACTTTTGTCAAGTGCTATGAGTAGATTCATGCCATGCCTTTCTTTGCTATATTCTGAACCTGTAGTATGTTGTTTCGTTGCTCTGAACACGTCATCCTGATGTTGTTTTCCTGACTTCTTGTTATTTCACCAAGTCTGTGAATCTGTTATAAGTTGCACTTTTGCCATGCTTGTTTGAACCTGTTATGAGGTGAATTAGCCGTAGCTCAGTGTTCATCTTTTGTCGTGTATCTTGAGTAGTTTACTGTCGTATGCTTTGTTGCCATGTTTGGGTGCAGTAGCTTAATTATTTGTTGCTTGCTAAGTAGCATCATGCTGTTTATGGCAGATTCGTGTCATTCTTGTTTTGCTTGCCATTTGCAAACCGTGCATCCGATTCCGGTGATCTTTATATCGATTTCAACCGAAATCACCTCATCTATCCAGTGGCATGCTTGGTTTGCCAAGATTATGCCCTGTTCATCCTTGTCCTTCCGGAGCATGCATACGCTTTGCATATCACCTCTCGCATATCATGCCATGTTTTGCATCATGTTGGTTGCGCATTGCATCGTGGTTGATATTGGTTCCTTTGCTTGTTCTCTTGTCTTGGGTAGAGCCGGGAGACGAGTACGTGAACGAGGAACCTGTTGAGAACGTTTACGAGGACCAAGCTTTCGACAACTCTGAGAACCTTGCAGGCAAGATGACCATACCCTCGAAATCACTTCTATCTTTGCTTGCTAGATTGCTCGCTCTTTTGCTATGCCTATGCTGCGATACCTACCACTTGCTTTATCATGCCTCCTATATTGCCTTGTCAGCCCCTAACCACCCATGTCCTAGCAAACCGTTGTTTGGCTATGTTACTGCTTTGCTCAGCCCCTCTTATAGCGTTGTTAGTTGCAGGTGAAGATGAAGTTTGTTCCTTGTTGGAACATGGACTTGTTGTTCCTTGTTGGAACATGTTTACTTGTTGGGATATCACAATACCTCTTATTTAATTAATGCATCTATATGCTTGGTAAAGGGTGGAAGGCTCGGCCTTATGCCTGGTGTTTTGTTCCACTCTTGCCACCCTAGTTTCCGTCATACCGGTGTTATGTTCCCGGAGTTTGCGTTCCTTACACGGTTGGGTGATTTATGGGACCCCCTTGACAGTTCGCTTTGAATGAGACTTTTCCAGCAAGGCCCAACATTGGTTTTACCATTTGCCACCACCTACCTTTTTCCCCCGGGTTTTCGCGAGCCCGAGGGTCATCTTTATTTTAGCCCCCCCCGGACCAGTGCTTCTCTAAGTGCTGGCCCGAACCGAGCAACCTGCGGGGCCACCTCGTGGCAACTCGAGGTCTGGTTTTACTCGTAGCTTGACTTATCCGGATGTGCCCTGAGACCGAGATATGTGCAGCTCCTATCAGGATTTGTCGGCACAATCGGGCGGCTTTGCTGGACTTGTTTTGTTGTTGCCGAAATGTCTTGTAGTCCGGGATTCCGAGATTGATCGGGTCTTCCCGGTAGAAGGAATATCCTTCGTTGACCGTGAGAGCTTATCATGGGCTAAGTTGGGACACCCCTGCAGGGTATTATCTTTCGAAAGCCGTGCCCGCGGTTATGAGGCAGATGGGAATTTGTTGATGTCCGGTTGTAGAAAACCCGAAGTTGACCTTAACTAAAACACATCAACCGCGTGTGTAACCGTGATGGTCTCTTCTCGGCGGGGTCCGGGAAGTGAACACGGTTGTTGGAGTTATGTCTGACGTAGGTTGTTTCAGGATCACTTCTTGATCACTTCTAGCTTCACGACCGTGCTTTGCCTTCTCTTCTCGCTCTCTTTTGCGCTATAGCCACCATATGCTAGTCGCTTGCTGCAGCTCCACCTCACCTACCCCTTCCCCACCTTTAAGCTTAAATAGTCTTGATCTCACGGGTGTGAGATTGCTGAGTCCCCGTGACTCACAGATTTTATCACCTCAGTTGCAGGTACCAACGATGTCAGTGCAGATGACGCGACCGAGCTCACTTGGGAGTTCGATGAGGAACGTGGCCGTTACTATGTTTCTTTTCCAGATGATCAGTAGTGGAGCCCAGTTGGGTGATCCGGGGATCTGTTAGCATTTGGGGTAGTCTTCTTTCATTTTGGTACCGTAGTCGGACCTTGAGTGTAACCTGTCTGATGGATGTTATTTATGTACTTGCGTGAAGTGGCGATTGTAAGCCAACTATGTATCTTTCCCCGTTATTTATTACATGGATTGTGTGAAGATTACCTCACTTGCGACATTGCTTTCAATGCGGTTATGCCTCTAAGTCGTGCCTCGACACGTGGGAGATATAGCCGCATCGAGGGCGTTACAAGTTGGTAATCAGAGCCTTTCCCGACCTTAGGAGCCCCCACTGTTTGATCGTCTTTAGTGGCCGAGTTGTGTCTAGAAAAATGTTTTGAGTCATTTAGGAATTATATATCGGAGAGTTTAGGAATTCTTTTTACTTCCCAGTCCCTTCGACCTTCTGGTAAGGCATATTGACGTAGAGTTTTGACTCTTCTCTTCTCAAATTTCACTAAATTTTTTTTTTAGGATCACGCGGGTATATTACAATCGTTCCGATGGTTTTGTGATGACAACATTGTCTTGGTTGCCTCCTGACATTTAGGGGTTGTGGCAGTGTCCCGGGGAGTTGAGCTCCGAGGTGTTGTCGTCATATTCTTATCGTTGCGGTTTTGGAATACCTGAGTTTTGTACGACCGACATCGAAAATCTCTTTTGTACAGTTGTTGGTGAGATAACCTGATAGCCCAGTACTGTGGCGAGTGCAGGGGTATTGCCATGACTTGTATAACGGATGTGTTTTCGAAGGTTGAGGTAGACGATTTCCGAAGGTTTCTTGGTTATGTGTTGAAGGATGGATACAGCTGGTTGTAGGATTTGCTAGTTTGGGTGAGATATTATGCTTCCCCTGTATCCCCAACACCTGATTGCATAACCAGAAAGTTTCGGGAGTTTATAAGTGGGAATTCTTGTAGCTTTAGTATTTCTTCCGCAGATATTTGGTTTGTGATTGGGTAATCCTTACCAAGTATTTGTTCACATCCGTACCTTGTTGATTTTATTCCTTACCATGTTTTAAGTGGCTTCTCAATTTTGGAAGTGTGATGATTTACATTGGAATTCATTCGTTCATTCTCGTTCGAATGTTAATTGTGAAGACTATATGTTGCAATTTCGTTCCTTTGATTCAGCTTCAATATATCTCTGTCAAGATGCTAATGGATGTCACCCTCTTCAGGATGGCTCCGCCTACTCGTCTGAATCCGGAACGCAATGATGGAGATCAGGCTAACCCTCCGCCACCACCTCCACCTCCGGAAGCTTGGCAAGCCTTGATGACTGCCACAAATGCCAATGCTCAGATTCTGATTCAGCTCTTGCAAGATCGCAACCAAGGTCAAGCTAATCAAGAGAATCAAGGCCAAGGCAACAATCAGCCGCACTTCGCTTCACTGAACCAGTTCCTTGCTAATCAGCCAAAGACCTTCAGCTACTGTGTCGAGGCCACTGACGCTGATGATTGGCTCGTGGACATCAGCAAACATTTCGAGTGCAGCAATGTGAGACCTGAGGACTTTGTCAAGTTTGCCTCTTTTCAACTCAAAGATCAAGCTGCTGAGTGGTTCCAGCAATACAAAGATTCCAGAGGAGGTCGTGTGATCACTTGGGATGATTTCCGCCGTGATTTCAAAGCACACCACATTCCAGAAAGTGTTGTTGAGCTTAAGCGTGAGGAATTCCGCAATCTCAAGCAAGGCAACATGACTGTCTATCAATACAACACTCAGTTCCAGAAGCTCTCTCGTTTTGCAAGGCAAGACATTCCTGATGAGAAGAGTATGATCTACCAGTTCAGGCGTGGTCTCAGAGAAGATCTGCAGCTTGCTCTCGTGCTTTTCGAGCCATTAAAGTATGATGAATTCTACAACATGGCACTGAAACAAGAAGCTGCTCAGCTCAAGTGTGAGGCATCTAAGAAGAGAGTCAGAGACGCAGTTCAGTCTTCTTCTTCCTCACTTGTGGCAGCTAAGCAACAGAAGTTCTGGTTGCCTCCTCCTCCTCCGTTCCGTCAGCCTTATCAGCAGAAGAACTCAAGTGGTCGTGGATCTTCCCACCCACCCAACCCTGGTTATCAGAACAAGTCTCAGAATCAAGCTCCAAGGCCAAGTGCTCCTTACCATCGTCCGCTCTCAGAAGTGACTTGTAACAAATGTCAGCAGAAGGGTCACTATGCGAAAAAGTGCTTCAACCAGAGGCGTCTTCCGCCTCCTCCTCCTGTGAAATCTTCCAGCAATGCAGTGGTCAAGCATAATCCTAAGCATGTCAAGGTGAACATGTTGAATGCAGCTCAAGCAGAGGAGTCTTCTGAAGTGATCATGGGTAATCTTCCTGTTAATGATATTCCTGCAAAAGTCTTATTTGATACTGGTGCATCGCATTGTTTCATGTCAAGACCATTTTTCGCCAAGCATGAGTTCACTTCTTCAAATTTGGATAGACCCATGTCTGTCATTTCTCCTGGTAAGCGTTTGAGTTCAAGTTTGGTGGTTCCCAATGTTTCTATCAAGATGGGTGACTACAAATTCTTGTCTAAACCAATTGTTCTTGGTGATTCCGATATTGATCTCATTCTCGGGATGGACTGGCTTTCTAAGCACAAGGCTCAGCTTGAGTGTGCTGCCAGGGAAATCAAATTGACTCACACTTCGAACGATGTGATCATCTATGCTTCTCGTGATGATACCATTCGGTTGTTTTCTCTCAATGAGATGGGTGAAATGGAGGCTATCTCTCAGATTCCAGTCGTTTGTGAGTACCAAGATGTTTTTCCAGAAGAGCTTCCGGGTATGCCTCCCCGTCGGCCAGTTGAATTCGTTATTGAGCTTGAGCCTGGCACGGAACCCGTTTGCAAGCGTCCTTACAAGCTTGGACCAGATGAGCTCAAGGAATTAAAGATTCAACTCGATAAACAAGAACGTCTGGGTCTGATCAGACCGAGTTCTTCTCCGTGGGGTTGTGGTGTTCTTTTTGTCAAGAAGAAGGATGGCACGGACCGACTTTGCGTCGATTACCGTCCATTGAACAAGAAGACTATCAAGAACAAGTACCCACTTCCCAACATCAATGAGCTATTTGAGCAACTCAAAGGTGCTAAGGTGTTCTCCAAGCTTGACCTTCGTATGGGTTATCATCAGATTCGCATTCGTGAAGAAGATATTCCCAAGACAGCATTCAGAACAAGCTTTGGTTCTTATGAATATACTGTCATGTCTTTCGGTCTTGTCAATGCTCCTCCAACATTCTCTCGCATGATGAACTTCATCTTCAACCCCTATACCAATGAATTCGTCTTGGTCTATCTCGATGATATATTGGTCTTCTCCAAGAATAAGAAGGATCATGCCAAGCATTTGCGATTGGTGCTCGACAAGCTCAGAGAGTATCAATTCTATGCGAAGTTCTCCAAATGTGAATTCTGGCTTGATGAAGTTCTTTATCTTGGTCATATCATCTCTGCCAAGGGCATCGCTGTTAATCCAGAGAGGGTGTCTGCGGTTTTGAATTGGAATCCTCCTCAGAATGTCAAGCAGCTTCGCAGTTTTCTTGGACTTGGAAGCTATTGCAGAAGATTCGTTGAGAATTTCTCCAAGATTGCCAAGCCTCTTTCCAACCTCCTCCAGAAGCATGTGAAATATGTCTGGTCTCCTGAGTGTGACGTTGCTTTCAACACTCTCAAAGAGAAACTTGTCACTGCTCCAGTTCTGACTCCTCCTGATGAATCCAAGCCTTATGAAGTATTCTGTGATGCTTCTCTCCAGGGCCTCGGTGCTGTGTTAATGCAAGAGAAGAAGGTTGTTGCCTATACCTCTCGCCAGTTAAAGCCCAATGAAAGGAACTACCCCACTCACGATCTTGAGTTGGCGGCAGTTGTCCACGCACTAATAACATGGAGACATCTCCTGTTGGGAAGGAAAGTGGACATCTTCACAGATCACAAGAGTCTCAAGTATATCTTCACTCAGCCTCATCTCAACCTCAGGCAAACTCGATGGGTCGAAATGATTCAAGAGTATAATCCGAGTATTGAATACACTCCAGGCAAGGCTAATGTGGTTGCAGACGCTTTGAGCAGAAAGGCTTACTGCAACAGCTTAATCCTCAAGCCTTTTCAACCAGATCTCTGTGAAGCTTTTCGCAAGTTGAATCTCCAAGTTGTTCCTCAAGGTGTTCTTGCCAACCTCATTGTCTCTCCTACTTTGGAAGATCAGATTCGTGAGGCACAATTGTTGGATACCATGGTGAAGAAGGTGAAACGTGGTATTGAAAAGAGCATCCCCAAATACAAGTGCTATCGAGTTGATGACAGAGATACTCTTTTCTTCGAGGACCGGATCGTGGTTCCAAAGGGTGATCTTCATAAAGTCATTATGAACGAAGCGCACAACTCTCTCCTGTCTATTCATCCTGGAAGTTCAAAGATGTACCATGACCTCAAGCAGTCGTATTGGTGGACTCGAATGAAGCGTGAGATCGCTCAATTCGTGAATGAGTGTGATGTCTGCAGAAGGGTGAAAGCAGAACACCAACGACCAGCTGGACTTCTCCAACCTCTTGCTATTCCAGAATGGAAGTTTGATCATATCGAAATGGACTTCGTGACTGGTTTTCCTAAGTCCAAGCGTGGAAATGATGCTATCTTCGTCGTCATCGACAAGCTCACCAAAGTGGCTCATTTTCTTCCTATCAAAGAGTCGATCACAGCAGCGCAGCTGGCAGAGCTCTACACCTCCAGAATTGTCTCTTTGCACGGCATTCCACAATTGATCTCTTCAGACCGTGGCAGCATCTTTACCTCCAAGTTTTGGGATTCTTTTCAGACGGCCATGGGCACCAACATTCGCTTCAGCACAGCTTTCCACCCTCAGACTAGTGGACAAGTCGAGCGTGTCAATCAAATTCTTGAAGATATGCTCAGAGCCTGTGTTATCTCTTTCGGCATGAAGTGGGAGGATTGTCTTCCTTATGCTGAATTCTCTTACAACAACAGCTTTCAAGCCAGCTCGGGCAAAGCCCCATTCGAGATCCTCTATGGCAGGAAGTGCCGTACTCCTCTCAACTGGTCTGAAACCGGTGAACGTCAATTGCTCGGCAATGATTTGATCTCAGAGGCTGAGGCCATGTGCAAGGTGATTCGTGAGAACCTCAAAGCAGCGCAGTCGTGCCAGAAGAGCTATTACGATAGCAAACACCGAGATGTGGCATTCGAGATCGGAGACCATGTTTACCTCCGCGTCTCGCCAATGAAAGGAACTCGTCGCTTCGGTATCAAGGGGAAACTTGCTCCCAGATACGTGGGTCCCTTCAAGATTATCGGGAAACGAGGCGATCTCGCCTATCAACTTGAGCTCCCCTCCAATTTTGCAAATGTGCACGATGTCTTCCACGTGTCACAGCTTCGCAAGTGCTTCAAGACGCCTGAGCGCACCATCAACTTCGAAGAGATTGATCTTCAAGAAGATTTGTCCTATCATGAGCATCCAGTTGCCATTCTTGAGACAACTGAGCGCAAGACTCGCAACAAGTCAATCAAATTCCTCAAAGTGAAATGGTCACATCATTCAGACCGAGAGGCCACCTGGGAGCGTGAAGACCACCTACGTTCCGAGTATCCGGAGTTCTTTCAGTCCTAGATCTCGGGACGAGATCCTCTCGTAGTGGTGGTGTGTTGTAACGCCCCCGATGTAACTTGCCATATTTGTAATCCAACTCTTGCCATTTTCGGCTATGTGCTATGATATTCCCTCCGTGGTTGGGTTCTCTCCGTTTTGCATTTTGGTCATGTCATGCATTTCATATCATGTCATCATGTGCATCGCATTTGCATACGCGTTCGTCTCTTAAATCCGAGCATCTTTCCCGTTGTCCGTTTTGCAATCCGGCGCTCCTATGCCTCCCGGCGTCCTCTTTTACATTTCTTCGTGAGCGGGTATTAAACATTCTCGGAATGGACCGAGGCTTGACATGCGCCTGTCAAGTTTCGGGTCAATCGGAGTTCGTTTGGTACTCCAACGGTTAACCGGGTAACCGTGAAGGCCTCGTGTGTGTTGCAGCCCAACACCCCTCCAAAACAGCCCAATAACCCATCTAAGTCACTCCCATGTCCTCCTCCGTTCGATCACGATCGCGTGGGCGAAAACCGCACTCCGTTTGGAGCTCCCTAGCCCCTTCTAGCTATAAAAACGTCTCCCCCGTCTAAATCTGAGAGAGCTACACCCCTAACCCTACATTTTCTCCTCGAAATCCGTGCAAACCGCCGCCGCCGCACTGTTCCTCCCGCGCCGCCGCCCGCGTCCAATCGGGACTCGCCACCTGTCCGCGCCGCCGCCCGTACCGCGCGGGCCCGCCGGGGCCCGTGGCCGGCCCTCCCGGCCCGGGACGCCGCCGCCGCCCCGCGGGCGCCCCGCCCGCGCCTCCTCCCGCGCCGTTCCGCCGCTCCGCGACCGGCCGCCGTCGCCCGCCGCCGCCGTCGCCGGCCGCCGCCTCCGCCCCTCGCCACCGCCGCCTCCGCCGGTCTCCGCCTCCTCCGCCGTCGCCGACCGCTCCGCCGCCGTCCCCGCGCCCCGCCGGAGCCGGATCCGGCCAGATCCGGCCCGCCCCGACCTCTCCTCCACCTCCTCCGGCCGGGATCCGGCGAGCCGCGCCGCCACCTCGGCTTCCGCGCCCGGCTGGGTTGACTTTTACCTCCTCCCCGAAAACTCTAAGTCTTTAATTTTATCATCATCATGCCATATTCCCAGTGCTATAACTTTGCATCCGTAGCTCCGCTTCGCGCGTATAATATGTCATTTTGTTCGCCTCGAAGAGTACATCATTTTGTTCCATTGCATCATTTTCATTTGAAGTCATCTTGATGCCCTAAATGCCGTCAGAAGAGGACTAGTTGATGTTTATTGCTGGATCTTATCTGAACGTGCACTTTTGTCATTTTTGCCATGATTGATGTGTACCTCCTATGAAGTTGAGTCCTACATGAGTTTTGTAATATGCCATGTTACCTATCCAGAGGATTTTGCTATGTATTTTTGTGATGCTTGAGGTGGCTAGAAATTGCATGCAAAGTAGGGATGATGATATTGCTGTTTTCAGAGACTTAGTGATTTCACTAAGTCCCTGACTTTTGTTATTATCATGCCATGTGTTCATGTTGTTTCCGAGAGATCTATTTATAATTTCAGTATGATCAGTAAGGGAGTTTTGAACTTGAGTATTTGCTTAATCCATCCATGCCTTTGTTTGCAATTATGGGGTGCCATAGCTTGAGTCAATCGAGCTCTACTTTTGCTTCAAAATGTTACTGGCAGATTGTTTACATGTTATTCGATTTTGCCAAGCTTGGTGTAGTTGATCCTTGCATGATATGATGATATTCTTGCCATGTCTTGTTACTATGCCATGTCTTCTTGATGTATGTATGCTTAGTTTATCATGTTTTGCTCTGTAGTGAGTGCATCGAGCTCTCGAACATGCCTAGTCGTTAACAGTTTTCTGCCATGTCCAGTTTTCTACAAAGTCTGAAACCTGTAACGAAACTTGCTTAATTGTCATGGGTGTAATCATATTCTCTGATCCTTTTTGGCTTATGGTCAGTAAGGGACTTTTGTCAAGTGCTATGAGTAGATTCATGCCATGCCTTTCTTTGCTATATTCTGAACCTGTAGTATGTTGTTTCGTTGCTCTGAACACGTCATCCTGATGTTGTTTTCCTGACTTCTTGTTATTTCACCAAGTCTGTGAATCTGTTATAAGTTGCACTTTTGCCATGCTTGTTTGAACCTGTTATGAGGTGAATTAGCCGTAGCTCAGTGTTCATCTTTTGTCGTGTATCTTGAGTAGTTTACTGTCGTATGCTTTGTTGCCATGTTTGGGTGCAGTAGCTTAATTATTTGTTGCTTGCTAAGTAGCATCATGCTGTTTATGGCAGATTCGTGTCATTCTTGTTTTGCTTGCCATTTGCAAACCGTGCATCCGATTCCGGTGATCTTTATATCGATTTCAACCGAAATCACCTCATCTATCCAGTGGCATGCTTGGTTTGCCAAGATTATGCCCTGTTCATCCTTGTCCTTCCGGAGCATGCATACGCTTTGCATATCACCTCTCGCATATCATGCCATGTTTTGCATCATGTTGGTTGCGCATTGCATCGTGGTTGATATTGGTTCCTTTGCTTGTTCTCTTGTCTTGGGTAGAGCCGGGAGACGAGTACGTGAACGAGGAACCTGTTGAGAACGTTTACGAGGACCAAGCTTTCGACAACTCTGAGAACCTTGCAGGCAAGATGACCATACCCTCGAAATCACTTCTATCTTTGCTTGCTAGATTGCTCGCTCTTTTGCTATGCCTATGCTGCGATACCTACCACTTGCTTTATCATGCCTCCTATATTGCCTTGTCAGCCCCTAACCACCCATGTCCTAGCAAACCGTTGTTTGGCTATGTTACTGCTTTGCTCAGCCCCTCTTATAGCGTTGTTAGTTGCAGGTGAAGATGAAGTTTGTTCCTTGTTGGAACATGGACTTGTTGTTCCTTGTTGGAACATGTTTACTTGTTGGGATATCACAATACCTCTTATTTAATTAATGCATCTATATGCTTGGTAAAGGGTGGAAGGCTCGGCCTTATGCCTGGTGTTTTGTTCCACTCTTGCCACCCTAGTTTCCGTCATACCGGTGTTATGTTCCCGGAGTTTGCGTTCCTTACACGGTTGGGTGATTTATGGGACCCCCTTGACAGTTCGCTTTGAATGAGACTTTTCCAGCAAGGCCCAACATTGGTTTTACCATTTGCCACCACCTACCTTTTTCCCCCGGGTTTTCGCGAGCCCGAGGGTCATCTTTATTTTAGCCCCCCCCGGACCAGTGCTTCTCTAAGTGCTGGCCCGAACCGAGCAACCTGCGGGGCCACCTCGTGGCAACTCGAGGTCTGGTTTTACTCGTAGCTTGACTTATCCGGATGTGCCCTGAGACCGAGATATGTGCAGCTCCTATCAGGATTTGTCGGCACAATCGGGCGGCTTTGCTGGACTTGTTTTGTTGTTGCCGAAATGTCTTGTAGTCCGGGATTCCGAGATTGATCGGGTCTTCCCGGTAGAAGGAATATCCTTCGTTGACCGTGAGAGCTTATCATGGGCTAAGTTGGGACACCCCTGCAGGGTATTATCTTTCGAAAGCCGTGCCCGCGGTTATGAGGCAGATGGGAATTTGTTGATGTCCGGTTGTAGAAAACCCGAAGTTGACCTTAACTAAAACACATCAACCGCGTGTGTAACCGTGATGGTCTCTTCTCGGCGGGGTCCGGGAAGTGAACACGGTTGTTGGAGTTATGTCTGACGTAGGTTGTTTCAGGATCACTTCTTGATCACTTCTAGCTTCACGACCGTGCTTTGCCTTCTCTTCTCGCTCTCTTTTGCGCTATAGCCACCATATGCTAGTCGCTTGCTGCAGCTCCACCTCACCTACCCCTTCCCCACCTTTAAGCTTAAATAGTCTTGATCTCACGGGTGTGAGATTGCTGAGTCCCCGTGACTCACAGATTTTATCACCTCAGTTGCAGGTACCAACGATGTCAGTGCAGATGACGCGACCGAGCTCACTTGGGAGTTCGATGAGGAACGTGGCCGTTACTATGTTTCTTTTCCAGATGATCAGTAGTGGAGCCCAGTTGGGTGATCCGGGGATCTGTTAGCATTTGGGGTAGTCTTCTTTCATTTTGGTACCGTAGTCGGACCTTGAGTGTAACCTGTCTGATGGATGTTATTTATGTACTTGCGTGAAGTGGCGATTGTAAGCCAACTATGTATCTTTCCCCGTTATTTATTACATGGATTGTGTGAAGATTACCTCACTTGCGACATTGCTTTCAATGCGGTTATGCCTCTAAGTCGTGCCTCGACACGTGGGAGATATAGCCGCATCGAGGGCGTTACACAGCCGGCAGGTGGCAACTGTTGAGGATCAGCAGCCGGAGGGACAACCCGACCCCAAGCGTTAGAAGGGCGGCAAGCCCGCTTGGTAGACCGTCGATGCTCCCTGCAAATTCCAAAGTGGTGCGAAGCCGTCCAACCTCACAACCCGGAAATGCCATTGGCTCGTCCGCATTGCCAAGGGTGGGGGCTGCCGCCTCCACCTGTTGGCCAGCCGGTTCCGCCTCCCCTGCAACTGGCGGCCCGTCAAGCAGTCGGTGATATCCAGGATGAATTCCCTGAAGAACACACAACTTACGTCGTCTTCACCAGTGTGGCCAATGACAGGCACAGCCGACGCCAGCAACACCGTGAGGTGATCGCCATTGCTTCGGTTGCCCCACAGTTCATGCACTGGTCCGAGAGGCCCATCAGCTGGAGCCGTGCAGACCACCCGGAGGTGATGCCTTCTCTGATTCTTATGCCCTGGTGTTGGATGCCACCCTTGCTACAGAGAGGCGAGCTACTCATTTCTCCTGGATCCTAATAGACAGCGGTAGCAGCATCAACATCCTTCACCGCGACACCATGGAGAAGTTCTGCATCAAAGAGAAGCAGCTCCAGCCCAGTCGGACTGTCTTCCATGGCATTGTGCCCGACCTTTCCTGCTCACCATTCGGCAAGATCAAGATAGATGTCCTCTTCGGAGGTAAGGATCACTTCCGTCGCGAGGCAATTTGGTTGGAGGTGGTTGACCTGGAGAGCCCTTATGATGCGCTCTTAGGCCGGCCAGCCCTAACCAAGTTCATGGCGGTGCCACACTATGCCTATCTCAAGATGTCGGGAACCAAGGGCATTATCTCAATAGCCAGAGACTACAAGGAGTTGGCCGCCTGTGCCGCAGCTAGCAGCCGGCTGGCCGAGTCCCTTGTAATTGCTGCTGAGAAGAAGCTCCTGGACCGGGTCGTGGCCATGACCAGCAAGTAGCCGGACCTGTCACCAGATCCCAAGGAGTTAGAGACCCAGGGCTCGTTCCAGCCGGCCAAAGAAACAAAGAAGATTCCCTTGGACCCGAACCACCCGGAGAGGCACTCTGTCATAGGGGCCAACCTTGACACCAAATAGGAAAGCGAGCTCGTCGATTTACTCCATGAGAATCGGGACATCTTTGCATGGTCTCCCAAGGGCATGCCGGGTGTTCCGACAGATTTTGCCGAGCACAAGCTACATGTCAGATCGGATGCAAAACCAGTCAAACAACCTCTCCGCCGCCTGTCAAAAGAGAAGAGAAGAATTGTTGGTGAAGAGATCGCCCGCCTGCTGGCAGCCGGCTTCATTATGGAAGTGTTCTTTCCAGAATGGCTTGCCAACCCAGTCCTTGTACTGAAGAAGAACAACAAATGGCGCATGTGTATTGATTACACCAGCCTCAACAAAGCCTTCCCCAAAGATCCGTTTGCCTTGCCTCGAATTGACCAAGTGATAGACTCCACCCCCGGATGCGATCTACTGAGTTTTTTGGATGCTTACTCAGGGTACCACCAGATCAAGTTGAACCCGAGCGACCGCCTGAAGACCGCCTTCATCATACCATTCGGAGCCTTCTTCTACCTGACCATGACATTCGGCTTGAGAAATGTCGGTGCCATGTTTCAGTGTTGCATGCAGAAGTGCCTACTCAAGCAACTCGGCAGAATTTTCGACGTCTATGTAGATGATATTGCGATGAAGACGGAGAAGCGCGGTACCCTCTTGGAATATCTCAAGGAAACTTTTGATAATCCGCACCGTTTTCAAATCAAGCTCAACCCAGAGAAGTGTGTCTTTGGAGTACCAGTCGGCTAGCTCCTGGGCTTCCTGGTCTCAGAACGCGGCATTGAATGCAATCCTGTGAAGATCAAAGCCATTGAGAGGATGGAGAGACCCACCCGACTACGAGACATCCAGAAGTTCACCGGCTGCTTGGCATCCATCAGTCGGGTGGGCGAGAAGGCTCTTCCCCTGTACCAGCTCATGAAGAAAACCGCTCACTTTGAGTGGAATGACAAGGCAGACGAGGCCTTCCTCTAGCTCAAGAAAATGCTGACTACGCCGCCTGTTCTGGCGGCTCCGGCTGCTAAGGAGCCCACATTTCTCTACATCGCCGCTACCAGCCGGGTGGTCAGCACTGTCATTGTGGTGGAGTGTCCGGAAGACAGCAGAGCACAGCCGGTCCAAAGGTCTGTGTACTATTTAAGTGAGGTGTTGTCGGCCTCAAACCAGAACTACCCCCACTATCAAAATATGTGCTACGGCGTGCACTTTGCCGCCAAGAAGCTCAAGCCATACTTTCAACAACACCCAATCACGGTTGTCTGCACCGCCCCACTTGCCGAGATCATAGGCAACAGAGATGCATCAGGACGAGTGCCAAATGGGCCATCGAATTGGGCCCCTACACCATCTTCTACCAGCCACGCACCGCCATCAAGTCCCAAGCACTGACCGACTTCCTCTTCGACTGGGCCAAGACCCAGTACCTGCCGCGAGCTTCAGACTCCATTCATTGGCGGATGCACTTTGATGGCTCGAAGATGAGAACCAGTTTGGGAGCCGGGATCGTCCTCACCTCTCCCAAAGGCAACAAGCTCAAATACATGCTACAAATTCACTTCGCCGCCTCCAACAACATGACCGAGTATGAGGCGCTAGTACATGGACTCCGGCTGGCCAAAGATATCGGCATCCGCCAGATCCTGTGCTGCAGCGACTCAGACTTGGTGGTCCAACAGTCGTCTGGTGACTGGGATGCTGTCGGTGTCAAAACCGGCGGATCTCGGGTAGGGGGTCCCGAACTATGCGTCTAGGATCGATGGTAACATGTACACGGGGTTTTACCCAGCTTCGGGCTCTCTTGATAAGATAATACCCTACATGCTGCTTTTGATTGTATTCATATGGGTGTAGTACAGAGTTGATCTACCTCGAGATCATATGTTGTGGTCTAAACCCTAGAGGTATGATGAGTCATCTCATAATAATCTATCGACTAGTGTGGCCTCGGTTTATATAATGCACCAGAGGCCCAGGATAACAAGAGTCCTAGCCGAATATGCCGGTGGGGGAGGAGTCCTTGTCTTGATCGCCAAGTCTTGTGGAATCTTCCTTGTATGTGGCACCTGTCCGGACTGGCCCATGAGTATGCGGCCCTGGGGGTCCTCGGCCCAATCTAACCGATTGGGGGATGACGTGGTGAGTACCCCCTAGTCCAGGACACCATCAGTAGCCCCCTGAATCGGTCTTCAAGTCAGGGACGCTCCTCGATTCTTCCAAACTGTTCTTCATCTTCGGTCGTCGGTCTTGAAAACTGGTTCAACGAATCTTCTTTATCTTCGATCTTGAGGATCGCCGAAATGGATTCGACGGGTTTACACGTCGGGTATCCGAGGAGCCCCTTTAAGTTTCCGGCCTTTATCAATGCCTTGTTATTTTTATGCCACACCTTGGGTTTGAAGTTGTTCCCGGGAGGCAGTTCCCTCTTGCGTCCGAACTCTAACGCCGGTACTGCATTCGAGGTATTTTTTGCAGCCGAGCACCAATGCCGGACTGCTTCCCAGCTCTAACGCCGGACTATGTATCCGAGCTCCAACGCCGGACTATGTATCCGAGATCCAACGCCGGACTGTATCCGAGGTGTCATAAATCACCTTGGTTCAAAGAAGTTTGAAGGAGCTTAGCCGAGCCTAATGCCGGAAATGCCCTCTGTGGAGCCAGCCACTAGCGCCCGAGCTTTATGCCGGACTGCTTTTGAGGTGGTGCACCACCCCGAATGTGGGCCGATTTTTGTCAATATTTTTTATTGGTGCAATTTATTCTCTGCCGAAATATATAGCCAGTAGCCCTCAAGGTAGGTATCGGTCTAAAACCCGAGATGCACATGAAGGATGACATAAGACCGCTGATCCCCATAGCCGCTGAGACTCGGGTTGATTTGCAAAATCGGCCTGAGGATCAAGTCCAAGCTTGGCAGAATACTTCGGGACACTAAAAGCGGCGTGCTCAGTCCTCGAGACTCAGGTTGGGTGCGGCCGACCAACCTGAGGATCAAAATCTCCTCGGAAACTATATTGCACATAAAATTTTCTGCATTGAACAAAAAATGCAGTAGCCCCCAAGACACTGGCCGGGTGGCAACAACAGATCAGGGGATTGATGTGCCCCTTTAATATGTTTAAATAATAAGCCCAAAGCCCAGTAGCCCCAGAGCCTTAATGTGGGCACGGGTGACCGAATTAAGGATCAATATCCATAGTAAAATCACAAATTATGTGTAATGACTCTATGTATCCAAGTACTTTATGTCATTAATGCTTGGATTCGCATTGAATAAAACTTTGTTGACCGACCATGGGCTTCCACCTCCTCGGCCAGTAGCCGAGGAGTGTTTGTCTTACTTTATAAAGCCTTCATGAGGGCAAAGATTTACGACAAACAAGGCAATCTGGCCATATGGTTTTATAAACAAAGGTACGCAGAGAGATATGGTATATTACTGTTTAATAGAAGAAATGTCTTCCAAAGAAAATAGTCCCGCTATCGGTTCCTTTCTTTGGTTGTCATGCTAAGCATGATCATAAAACCTCAGCTCCAATGTAAGAGCAAAATATCGAGGATTTAGTTTGGGAGGCTAGTTAATAGCCCCCGGTAGTGTTCGGCGACAGTCGAGGTCAAGCTGTAAACACTTCGGCCAATGTTATGAACGGCCTGTTATTTAACATAGTCATCGGATCGCTGACCAGTTTACGCTTATTGTGACAGTCAGTTTTCGGCTTTCTCCACTGAGGTGCTTAATCGTGTGAGCTGGAAGCACAATCGCAGTGGTTCTCCCTTTGCACGCTTAGCCGAACAAAACGAAACGTAGGAAGAAAGTGCGGGAGCCAGGCAACCCAACTATTGACCGAACACACAATTAGAAACCAATGCATATATAGCAATATCTGAGAATGTTTTTGCCGAATCCCTAAAAGGTGTCCGGCGTTGCACTGCGAGACTAATGCTGGAAAAGCACAAATAGTTTAAAGTGCCAAAAAGCTTGGAAAACCAAGAAACGTCAGTAAAAACATGACGTCCGAACAATATCAAGTGTTCGGTGCCAACCCGAAAATTGATCTTAGAAAAAAGAAGTGCTTCTGTCGTGCTTTAACATGATACATCCTATCTCAAGACTTCGAGCGGGTCAGCCTATGGCTTCAAGCTCCTATCCCGAGGGCGGAGTACTTCTCATCAGGCCAGTTGAGCAAACTAAACTCTATCGGCTTTTGAGAGAGAAATTAGGCTCCCCGGCTAGTGACCGCACACTCGTGTCGAAAAAAGGAGTGATAAATAATAATAACTTTGCAACGACTAAGAAGAAAAACACTTAGTATGAAATGGCTCAAATAAACATAAGAGCCCCTCAAGTGACTTGGGTAAAAGTTGACTATATAATGTAAGGTGACATGTAGAATGCCTTCTAGCCGGATTGTAGATCCTTTGTCGTAGCGGACCTTTTCGCTTCAACCTCTGGACCCAATAGTCCGGAGTGTGTCCGAATACCCTCGCGGTTATAAAAACCGGGGCATGCGTGGAGACCAGGCGTCGGGGTCATTAGTGCTTTATCAGACAAGTGCCCAACTAGTTATGTTATATTACATGGTTAGTAAGAAACATCTTCCAGGGAGAATAGTTCCGTTAGGGGTTCCTTTCCCTAGGAGGCATGCCCTAAAGTGCATGTCCGGACTGCGAAAAGAGCAGAAAAGCATCTGGGGGCAGGTAAATAAATAGGTAAGAAATCATCTTTTAGTTCACCGATCGAGTATTCCCTTAAGAACGCTAGCTTTCGGCTTCACCCAGTCTGAGGTACACATCCGGCTGACCGGGCAGTAACAATCGCAGAGGTGCTCCCTTTACCACCTAGCCGAACAATCGGCAACGTAGGGGTAAGCACAGGAGCCAGGCAACCCAGCTTGGCCAAAACTTAAGTCATATCGATGCATATAATGGTGAATAAAAGGTACATGCGGAACTGTGACACATGTGTTGGGCATAAAGCCCGTATTAATAAGCTTCTGTTAAAGAAGCCCCCAGGTATAATGAGTTATGTGTGAACAAAGTTTGGACAAAAAAAATTTACAAGCAACTTTTTTTTCAAAAAAGTATAATGCTTGATCGAACCGAACACAAGTTAGAAATTAAAGCTTTGAGCATGAAAGCGACTTAGCTGGTTAATGCGTTCGCAGTCCGAGCTTGATGCGGGACAAGGTTCTATCCCCCAAGCTAGTCCCGAGGTGGCGGAGCGGAGAGCTCGACACGCCGAAGTGGTGACATAGCACGGCCGATGCAGACTAGCAGAGTGACGCCGAAGTCCCCGGATCATTTTCCTGTGCACAAAAAATAGTGCAAACGGGAGATAATGGTAATAATGATAAATAAAAAATCGTTGCATAATGAATAATTTATGCAAAGTGAGTAATAAAAGAAATATGGCCTGGCGCCGAAGTCGATGTCGATGCAGGGCGTCGGCGTGATGCGGTAAAGGCGTGGCAAAGCCTGAATTCACAGGTCGGTCCGCGCTCCGGATGCGGCGTTCGCCGGACTATGTACGGAGACTGACCGAACCAGCATGCGACCGTCGTTAATGCGGCCACCATTTGATAGACCTGTGAACATATGATGGACAAACCAGGGTAATAATTCCTTGGAAAAAATGAACCCAAACATGCCAAAAATATTAGGATTAATAGCACCTGGTTTATTTGTTGTAGTAATCCAAAGGAAGATGATGCTGGCAAAGGTTGGCTCGCCGAGGCGAAGCCCTCGGTCCGGCCAATCGTGACGAAGCTGGTCGGCTAGTGACGCCGAAGTGTCCGGAGTAGGTTGATGAAGAGATGATGAATCCTCCGGTCCAGCCAAGATGTCGAAGCCTCGAGGCCAGTCGATGAGTCGAAGTAGTCCGGCGTGATGGACACCGGCTTGAAGGGGCAACAGTGCGGCACTGCCGATGCAGGTCGTGACATGGTAGTTGCCGGCTTGATGAAACGACCGTGCGGTGATGCCGGTATGCCCGCTCCGTGTAATCCGTGGGGCGGCGATGTTGGTGATGATTTGTCCTTCGCGATGCCGGACTCTTGTTCGGCTTGCCGAGATGATGATCCGAAGAAGTTGAGCTCGGCTCAACAAAGTGACGACGTGTCTAGCACAGGTCGGCATCCGTGGAGCAATATTGTCGGACTGGTTTGACACCAGCAATGATGTTGAAGATCATGTTCAAAAGATTTTAAAGTTAGTGGGATGTGTTCGGGAACAATACACAATATCCCATACAAAACTTCCTTCAAAAAGGATGTCCGAAATCCCGTTCATAAAAAAGATGAATTCGGGTCGGATTCGTTCCTGCGCAGAAAACAGATCCGAAAAGTGATGCACTAATTGGAAGTTTCCCGGAGTTTGGACGGTCGGATCGAGCTGAAATTTTTGAAGGGTGGTAGATATAGTAATTCCGCAGCCGCTCAATGGTTGGATCTTCCAAAGGACGCCCGAGATAGAAGCTGGACACCATGCCCTAAACTCGTCCAGATTCCCGTCCAGATTTGACAGGGCTCCGGTATATTATGGATTGCCGGAGATTCCTCCATCGGAACTCGACGAAATTTTCCAGGGTTGTTGTAGACTCAATTCCGCACAATTCCACCAAAGCGATCGTCAAAGCGATACTCGAGGAGGTGGCGGCAGACGATACGAGTTCGCTGTCCAGAAAACAGCATGGTCGCTTGAGGGCAATGTTGACGTTGAGCCCCCGAGCTTCATGGATGATTCCTCCGTGATCTTGATAGAGATCGGAGTTGATGTTTGATGAAGGCCCTCGTCCAAACATGGTGATCCGAACACGGAGCGCAATTCTTGGTCGAACCAAGGTGACCAGTCGAGCTGGTGACGAAGATGCTGAAGTCGCAGTTGATCTGCAGGCGAGCCATCGATCCTTTTGTCGATCACACAGCAGATCTCTCAATGAAAGCACCAATGTCGGTGTCAAAACCGGCGAATATCGGGTAGGGCGTCCCGAACTGTGCGTCTAGGATCGATGGTAACATGTACACGGGGTTTTACCCAGCTTCGGGCTCTCTTGATGAGATAATACCCTACATGCTACTTTTGATTGTATTCATATGGGTGTAGTACAGAGTTGATCTACCTCGAGATCATATGTTGTGGTCTAAACCCTAGAGGTATGATGAGTCATCTCATAATAATCTATCGACTAGTCTGGCCTCGGTTTATATGATGCACCAGAGGCCCAGGATAACAAGAGTCCTAGCCGAATACGCCGGTGGGGGAGGAGTCCTTGTCTTGATCGCCAAGTCTTGTGGAATCTTCCTTGTATGCGGCACCTGTCCGGACTGGCTAATGAGTATGCGGCCCTGGGGGTCCTCGGCCCAATCTAACCGATTGGGGGACGACGTGGTGAGTACCCCCTAGTCCAGGACACTGTCAGATGCCAAGGATGCAAATATGGCTAGCTAATGCTTCCTCGTCCAGCAAATCAACGGATACTTTGACGGGTCTGAGTTCCTTCATGTGCCACGGAACGACAACGAGCAAGCTGATGCCCTGGCACGGATCGGCTCCACCCGCCAAGCTATACCAGCCGGTGTTTCCTGTCAATGCCTCCGCAAGCCGTTTAACAAGCCTTCTCGAGAATCCGAGTCCATCTTCGTGCCGGCTGCTCCCAAAGTAGTCAGATCTGACTCGGGGGCTACAGCAGCCGGCCCGGGGACTTTGGCAAGCGGCACGGGGACTGCAGTAGTCGCACCCGGCCCGGGGACTTCAAAACCCAGCTCGGGGCTTGCAGCAGTCGGCCCGGGGACTCCAACAACGCAGCAAGCGGCGGCCGGCTCCCTTCTGCCGCGCCCAACCCAACCGCCCTAGTACCAGTGGTTGTGATGATAGTGAACGAAGTTGAAGCACAATCATGGTCACAACCCATCCTCAACTTTCTGGTGAGTGGAGAGCTGCGGGCTGATGAGATCTCGGCCCGGCAACTGCAACGCCGTGCAGGAGCTTACATGATAGTGAATAGAGAGCACGTCAGGAGCAGCGTGACTGGTGTGTTCCAGCGCTGGGTAGAGCCAGAAAAGGGCAAGGCAATCCTCAGAGACATACAACAAGGCGAGTGCGGCCACCACGCGGCCTCCAGATCCCTTGTCGCAAAAGATTTCCACCACAGTTTCTTCTGGCCGACTGCTTTGGAAGGGGTCAAGGATTTGGTCAAGAAATGCAAGAGGTGCCAGAAATTCAGCTCCAAGCAACACCTGCCGGCTTCTGCACTCAAAACCATCCCCCTTACTTGGCCATTTGCCGTACGGGGAATGGATATGGTGGGCCCATTCAAGATAGCACGCGGCGGCATGACCCGTCTGCTGGTCGTCGTGGACAAATTCACCAAGTTGATTGAAGCAAAGCCAATCAAGAAGCAGAACGGTCCGACTGCTGTGACTTTCATCGCAGATATCACCGTCCGGTACGGTGTACCACACAGCATCATCACTGACAATGGCACAAACTTTGTCAAAGGCGCCTTGGCTCGTTTCTGCGCGACGAAGGGCATCCCCAGGACTTAGCGTCCGTTGCCCATCCGCAGTTAAAAGGTCAGGTCAAGCGAGCAAAGGACCTCATCTTGTCCGGCATCAAGCCCCGGCTGGTCGAGCCACTGGAGCACTCGGCCGGCTGCTGGATTGATGAATTGTCGGCCGTCCTCTTGAGCCTCCGCACCACTCCGAACAAGTCAACTGGCTTCATGCCCTTCTTCCTCGTGTACGGGGTTGAGGGTCATCCCAACCGACATCGCATTTGACTCGCCTCGCGTCACCATGTACACGGAGGCGGAGGCAAAATAAGCACGAGAAGACGGCGTTGATCTATTGGAAGAGGGCTGGCTGTTGGCACTCAGTCGGTCCGCCATCTACCAGCAGAACCTGTGCCGCTACCACAGTCGGAAGGTCAAGCCAAGATCCTTCCAAGAGGGAGACCTGGTGCTCCGGCTGATCTAGCGAACAGCTGGCGATCACAAGCTCTCAGCCCATTGGGAAGGCCCCTTCATCATCAGCAAAGCTTTAGGCAACGACTCCTACTACCTGATCCATGCACAGAAGCCCATGGCGTGCAAGAGGCACGATTCCGGCAAGGAAACAGAGCGCCCATGGAACGCAAATCTCCTCCGAAGGTTTTACAGTTGAAGCAGTACGTACCACGCTACCTTTTGTATTAAGCACAAAGACATCGGGACCATCGAGCAGCACTCGGGGGCTACCCTTTTTATCTATATGATAAGTTTTATGCCTGTGAATGTGTGATTTTATTTCCTCGCCTGGCACCGGGTTCGACCAGTCGGCCCGGGGGCTTGCCGCCTTGTACTACGTTTGTCGGATTTCGGGTTCCGGCAGACCCTTAAGGTTCGAACTCTGGGGTGCGCGCGGAGATCCTGCCCTCTACCTCTCCGTCTCGTAAGGATCTAACTACTGAAAGAACAGCACAAGAGACATAGAGTTTATACTAGTTCGGTCCACCATTGTAACGCCCCAAGACCGGCGCTCCAGACGGCTTCCATGGTTTTCGTTGTTGTCATGTGTTCCGTTTGTTTGTTGCATTCATCACCGCATCATCCGCATTGCATCGACACTTTGTTGCTGTCATTTTTCAAAACTTGCATTCGTTAGCCGTTGACGTTGCAGACCAATCGGGTTTTCGCTTCCCTCTTGACCGTGTCCGCCTAGCCTCACCGCACAGTGCACAAATTTCCCCTCTTGAGCGCGTCTGAAACTTCCCCGAACCCGAACCGCTCAGTCATCACCGTTGCATTCAGATCATCTCCTAACATCTATAAAACATCTCCATTTTCTTGATTGAACTTTCTAACCTATTTTTTTTTCGTCCGTCCGATTACGATCGGAGGGGCGAGATAGCCCCTAAACCTAGTCCCCTAATATATAACCAGACAAAACCCTAAAATCTAGGGAGATGTCCCATCCATTCCGTCTCGGCCGCCGCCACTTTCTTTCTCGGGATCTCATCCCGATCCAATTCCACCAACCCAAGACGCCTTCTCCTTCCTCGCTTTCGCCATCGGGCCAACCATCTCCTCTCCCTCGATCCACCCATTCCCGCAGCTCCTCCCCACGGCTTCCAGATCGAGCGAGCTCGATCTCTAGCAGCAGCGCCTTGGTTGCCCGCAGCTCCGTCGCCGCCGAGAACGAGTCCCTCAGCCCTGCATGGACGCTGTCTCTCTGCACCTTGTCTTCAACCAGCCCGACCACCCGATCCGCGCTGCTCTGCCGACTCGTCTCCGACCCTGCTTGCCGGACCACCCCCGCCTCCAGCGCCGATGATCGCCAGACCACCAAGACCAGCCTTCTCCCTGTCCTTCTTCCTCCTTCCTGTGCTCCCCCTCCTCTCTCATTTCCTCTCTCTCTCTATCCAGGAACCCAGATCCAGTTGTCCCCGCCGCCAAGTGTCGCCATCGACCTCCATCTCTCTGCATCGCGCCAAGTCCCGCGCCCCTGCTTCGCTGCGTCCTCTGCTTCCCTGCATCGAGCAGCACCAGCGAGCGCCTCGCTCGACCGGGTCCTGCCCGCGTTGACCGCGCCAATCGCCAAGCCCAGCTCCTCTTCGCTAGATCCGTCGGCCTGCCCCGCCTCCTGCTCCACCGAACCGGGCCAAGGCCCATGGTGAGCCTCCAGCGCCCTGCTCCTGTTGGCCCAGCCAGTTTCGGCCTGTGTAGTTTTTTTCCCAGATATGAGAATTTAGCATTATTCCAGAGAGTTGGCAGTTTTGCAGATAAAACCCTCATGATCATGCATTTAATAACTCCAGAACTGTGCATCATATGTAAATAATTTATACATGTAGAATGCTTAGCATTTTGTCTAGTTTCATAATGTCCAATTTTCATCCATGTTAAAAACGTTTAAATTGCTGTTTGCATCAATTTGCTTAAATGCCATGCTAAAATGATTTATTTCATAACTAAATAACCGTAACTCTGAATTTAATAAACTTTATATGTAAATGGGGTAGAAAAATGCCTAGTTTAACATGGTGCACTTCATTTTGCTGTTTAACAATATTAAAATATGGTTTAGGGCAGAACAGTACCAAATCTAAAATATGCACCTGAGGATTTTCTGGAATTGCTGTTTGTTGTTCCGGCCTCATTTAAACTTGCGTAGATAAGTAGTTTTCATATGTTTCACCCCTTGCCATGTTTAATAACATTAAATATTGTTGGTAACATAAACGAGAGCGAACTAAATATTTGAATGTGGTGTTTCGTCAATATGCAACTTGTTGCACATTGAGCTCCACTTAATTTGTAGTGTTGTTTGTTGCACTTTGCCATGCCATGAATCATTAAATCGGACATGCATCATACTTGATTGCGCATCATGCCATCTTTATGTGTTGGTTGTTTACCATGTTGTTTGTTTCTTTCTGGGTTGCTTCTCTCGTTAGCTTCGGATTCGTTCCGGAGTTGTGAGGATTTGTTCGACTTCATCCGTTTGTCTCCTTCATGGACTCGTTCTTCTTCCTTGCGGGATTTCAGGCAAGATGACCATACCCTCGAAATCACTTCTATCTTTGCTTGCTAGTTGCTCGCTCTTTTGCTATGCCTATGCTGCGATACCTACCACTTGCTATATCATGCCTCCCACGTTGCCATGTCAAGCCTCTAACCCACCTTGTCCTAGCAAACCATTGTTTGGCTATGTTACTGCTTTGTTCAGCCCCTCTTATAGTGTTGTTAGTTGCAGGTGAAGATGAAGTTTGTTCCTTGTTGGAACATGGAGATGTTGTTCCTTGATTGGAACATGTTTACTTGTTGGGATATCACAATATCTCTTATATAATTAATGCATCTATATACTTGGTAAAGGGTGGAAGGCTCGGCCTTATGCCTGGTGTTTTGTTCCACTCTTGTCGCCCTAGTTTCCGTCATATCGGTATTATGTTCCCGGATTTTGCGTCCCTAACACGGTTGGGTGATTTATGGGACACCCTTGACAGTTCGCTTTAAATAAGACTCCCCCAGCAAGGCCCAACATTGGTTTTACCATTTGCCTCACCTATGCCCTTTTATTTCCCTTGGGTTTCCGGAGCCCGAGGGTCATCTTTATTTTAGCCCCCCGGGCCAGTTCTCCTTCGAGTGCTGGTCCAAACCGAGCGATGTCCGGCGCCCCCTGGGCAATCAGGGTCTATGCCAACCCGACGTCTGGCTCATCCGGCGTGCCCTGAGAATGAGATATGTGCAGCTCCTATCGGGATTTGTCGGCACATCCGGGCGGCTTTGCTGGTCTTGTTTTATTACTGTCAAAATGTCTTGTAGCCGGGATTCCGAGACTGATCGGGTCATCCCGGGGAGAAGGAATATCCTTCGTTGATTGCGAGAGCTTATCATGGGCTAAGTTGGGACACCCCTGCAGGGTTTGAACTTTCGAAAGCCGTGCCCGCGGTTATGTGGCAGATGGGAATTTGTTAATGTCCGGTTGTAGAAAACCCGAAGTTGATCTTAATTAAAAACACATCAACCGCGTGTGTAACCATGATGGTCTCTTCTCGGCGGAGTCCGGGAAGTGAACACGGTGTTGGAGTTATGCATGACGTAAGTAGTTTCAGGATCACTTCTTGATCATAGTTGTTCGACCGTGCTTTTGCCTCCTCTTCTCGCTCTCTTTTGCATATGGTAGCCATCATATATGCTTAGTGCTTGCTGCAGCTCCACATCATTACCTTTACCCTTCCCCTAAGCTTAAATAGTCTTGATCTCGCGGGTGTGAGATTGCTGAGTCCCCTTGACTCACAGATACTTCCAAAACCAGTTTGCAGGTGCCGATGAAACCGTGCAGGTGACACACCCAAGCTCAAGGAGGAGCTTGATGAAGATCTTATTCATTGTGTTGTTTCATTTCAGTTGATCAGTAGTGGAGCCCAGTCGGGTCGATCGGGGATCTGTGTAGCATTTGGGGTAGTCTTCTTTTATTTTGGTTCCGTAGTCGGACCTTGATTGTATCTGTTTGATGTAATGCTTTACTCATGTATTGCGTGAAGTGGCGATTGTAAGCCAACTATGTATCTCTTTCCCATATGTATTACATGGGTTGTGTGAAGATTACCTCACTTGCGACATTGCTTTCAATGCGGTTATTCCTCTAAGTCGTGCTTCGACACGTGGGAGATATAGCCGCATCGAGGGGGTTACAAGTTGGTAATCAGAGCCTTCCCCGACCTTAGGAGCCCCCACTGATTGATCGTTTTTAGTGGCCGAGTTGTGTCTAGAAAAATGTTTTGAGTCATATAGGAATTATGTATCAGAGAGTTTAGGAATTCTTTTTACTTCCCAGTCTCCTCATCGCTCTGGTAAGGCATCCGACATAGAGTTTTGACTCTTCTCTTCTCAAATTTCACTAAAAAAAATTAGGATCACGCGGGTATCTTAGAATCGTTCCGATGGTTTTGTGATGACAACATTGTCTTGGTGCCTCCTGTCAGCAGGAGTTTAGTGGAAGTGTCCCGGGGAGTTGAGCTCTGAGGTGTTGTCGTCATAATTTTATCGTTGCAGTTCTGGAATACCTGAGTTTAGTACGCCGACATCGAAAATCTCTTTTGTACAGTTGTTGGTGAGATAACCCTTATAGCCCAGTACTGAGGCGAGTGCGGGAGTATTGCCATAACTCGTATAACGGATGCTTTTCGAAGGTTGAGGTAGACGATTTCCGAGGGTTTCTTGGTTATGTGTTGAAGGATGGATACAGCTGGATCTAGGTATTGTTAGTTTGGGTGATATATTTTGTGTCCCCTGTATCCCCAACACCAGATTGCATAACCAGAAAGTTTCGGGAGTTTATAGGTGGGAATTCAAGTAGCTCCTAGAATATCTTTCCGACAGATGCATGATATGGGATTGGGTAAATCTCTATCATGTGTGTTTGTTCCGGCTTATTCTGCAAGCCAAATCCTTTGTTTTTGTTCCGTTTTGTGGTATTCGAGTTGCTTCAATGCCAAGTGTTGATTCCATACCTTATTCTAGACGGTGTTCTCATATTTCTATGTGAATACTAATCCTTCTTGATCACTGAGGTTGTCTTTTCAATCCTTTCCAACCGTTGTGATTCTCTTCAAGAGGATCCTATCATTTTTCACATCCCCAAGTTCAATTCTAAGTTCCCCCAACGGTGTTCGTTTCATCCGCCCCCAAGTTGTCTTGTTTTCCCGCCCACCCACCCTTTTTCTTCAAGGACTCGGATTTCTTAATCAAGTATCCTTTTTATTGATGTGAAGTCTCTTCTTTCTTTTCCTCAATGCTCTTATCCGGTGATTCTCATGAAGATGCTAAGGAAGCTTCAAGTCTATTATTCTTCGTTCTTTTCTTCTCCGGTGGACTCAAGTCAAGCTTTCAGTGTTGATCGTATTCTTTTCCTCGTTTCAAATGCTTTATTATGCCGGTGCACCTCTTAATCATCCACTTCTCGCTATTCAATTATTCCGGAGTGCCGAAGATAACTCAGAAGATTCGTGTGTCCATTCTTAATCCGTTCAAGTTATTTCGAGATTGTTATCTCATTCAAGCCATTTAAATCAACCGGTGCAATATCCCTTTCAAGTAATCATTCGAAGGTGTTTCTTTTGAGTGGGCCCTAACCCACGGGTCTTTTCCCAGGATCTTACCTGACTCTTCTAATTTTCCTGGAGCTATTACCAAATTCTTTTCCAAGTTTGATGTAAGAATGAATTATCATCAGTCAAATGTCTTTCTCCAAGATCTTTCAAATTCTTTTCATCGTTGGTTCAACCTTTCCAATTTTCATCCCGGAGCGCTTCAACAATTCATGGTGGTGTTTCTCATCATCATTTTCAACATGTGAAGACCGAAGAAGAGTTTCTCTTAAATCTTGCTCCATTCTCTTCAAGATTCATGGTTCTAGCTTGATGCCATCCTCTCATAATTGTTTTCGATTGTCAGAATTCTTTTCACCCATCCGGAGCAATTCATGAGCCTTTTCAGTTTGATTCTCTGAAGGCCATCATTTCAAAAGATTTATTCGTTCTCAACATTCAGCTCTCGTTCTCCAAATCTTACCGGTGCATCATTCAAATATCCTCTAATCAGCTCATGATCTCTTCGTGCTCATGTATCTAAATTCTCTCAAGTATCTTCGTTCATTTTCTAATTCTTCCCGATGTTTCTTTATCTTTTCTTTGTTCATTTTCAATTCTTACGGTGGTTCGTACAAGAGTTCTTTTTTCTTGGTTAACATATCAATTCATTCGTTGTTTCCAAATCCAACCGGTGGTTCCATCAATACCTTTTCCAAGTTTGTGCTATATCTCTCTTAATCCTTTCTACGAGAATAAGTAGTATGCCAAATCCGTTGGTTGTCATCAATCTAAATTGGTGAAGGATATGCATAACGTAATTCTTATTATGGTTTCATCCAAGTGTTCTAGTTTCTCCTTTCCAGAGTTGTTCATCATGTCACATTTTCTCGGTTCGAGATGCTTCATCTTTTTCTTTTCCGGAGTTCCAAGTTTTCCGCATTATCTCGTCGCGAAGCTCCATCTAAATCATCGCAAGGCTTCACCTTGTGTTTTCAACTTCTCTTTATTTTTATCATCCTTTCATTACCGAAGTTCTTCATGGAGGCTCTACATGGTGGTTCGTTAAGGATTCTTTTCATTCTTCATTTGTTCTTCAAGATTTTTCTCGAAGTTATGATCCGCCGAGCTATACTCAAAATTAAACATGGTGCTCAACACATGTTTTGTTTTGAGGAGCTCAAGTATTCTTCTTCTTGCATTCCGAAGTGCAATTCTTTCTACCTTATTTTCAGGTGGTGATATATCACTCTTGACAACCTCTCTTCGTGGTTCATGATTCACATGTTGTCAAGAATGAGATAACTAAACCCATCGTTTCTTCATTGTAGTTATCTTGGGTTATATTTCACCTAAAGCCTTCCATTGGGAATGTTGCTATTCGTGGTGCTTATGAATGATCCAAGTTTTTCTCCTATTCTCTCGGTGAATCAAGTTTTCATCTCCGTGTTGCTCTCAAGCAATCAATTGTTTTCCGTAGTGGCATGTATTCACCTCTAAGCTTTGAGTTGTTTCCATAAGCCCACAACAAGCTTATCCTTACCATTGTTGTTTTTCAAACAACACCGTTCCATCCTACTTCGTAAGGATGCTCTTTCAAATTCATTTATGGTAGGAGATGTTGGTTTCATTCTTCGTTCTATTCATTCCAACTATCTATCTATCATGCATTGTTTTCGGAGGCATTGCGATGTTGCTCTTTTCACCCATCACCTCGTTTTGTAAAGATCATGTTCTTTTTCGTGCTTATCCATTTAACCGGAGTGTTAAGTTTATCATTCCTCTTTTAACCGGAGTCTCATCCAAGTGCTTTCATTTTGCCAAGTTCAAATTCTATTCCTCCATTTCCAACCGGAGTGTTGTATCATCTCTTCAATATCGTCTCATCTTATCAAGTTTTCTTCTCTTTTCTACCGGAGTGTTGTCCAAATTCTGTCATTCTTCTTTCTTGACTATCTCATTATACCGAGGTGGTCATATTCTTTTCGTTCGCGAAGCTCTTATTTCCATGTCTTTCAACCTACAAGGTTCTCGTGATATTCCTTGTTCCTCTTTTCTAATGGAGTGTTTCCAACTTTGTTCATCTTCATTGTTTTCTTTCTTTCATTTTGTTCAACCTCTCAAGGTTCTTTGGTTTCATTTGTTTGTCAAAGAAGCAACTTAGTTTTACCTCTTTCTTCTTCCGTTTACTATCCGGTGCCATCCTAGATCTCGGGACGAGATCCTCTTGTAGTGGTGGAGTGTTGTAACGTCCCAAGACCGGCGCTCCAGACGGCTTCCATGTTTTTCGTTGTTGTCATGTGTTCTGTTTGTTTGTTGCATTCATCACCGCATCATCCGCATTGCATCGACACTTTGTTGCTGTCATTTTTCAAAACTTGCATTCGTTAGCCGTTGACGTTGCAGACCAATCGGGTTTTCGCTTCCCTCTTGACCGTGTCCGCCTAGCCTCACCGCACAGTGCACAAATTTCCCCTCTTGAGCGCGTATGAAACTTCCCCGAACCCGAATCGCTCAGTCATCACCGTTGCATTCAGATCATCTCCTAACATCTATAAAACATCTCTGTTTTCTTGATTGAACTTTCTAGCCTATTTTTTTTCGTCCGTCCGATTACGATCGGAGGGGCGAGATAGCCCCTAAACCTAGTCCCCTAATATATAACCAGACAAAACCCTAAAATCTAGGGAGATGTCCCATCCATTCCGTCTTGGCCGCCGCCACTTTCTTTCTCGGGATCTCATCCCGATCCAATTCCACCAACCCAAGCCGCCTTCTACTTCCTCGCTTTCACCATCGGGCCAACCATCTCCTCTCCCTCGATCCACCCATTCCCGCAGCTCCTTCCCACGGCTTCCAGATCGAGCGAGCTCGATCTCTAGCAGCAGCGCCTTGGTTGCCCGCAGCTCCGTCGCCGCCAAGAACGAGTCCCTCAGCCCCGCATGGACGCTGTCTCTCTGCACCTCGTCTTCAACCAGCTCGACCACCCGATCCGCGCCGCTCTGCCGACTCGTCTCCGGCCCTGCTTGCCGGACCACCCCCGCCTCCAGCGCCGGTGATCGCCAGACCACCAGGACCGGCCTTCTCCCTGCCCTTCTTCCTCCTTCTCGTGCTCCCCCTCCTCTCTCATTTCCTCTCTCTCTCTGTGTCCAGGAACCCAGGCAGCAGTCATGACGCCATGGACAGGAGCACTCTGCAGCGGTGCAGCCGACCCCGCTCCGCCTGGCGACCTGCTCGAATCAAGTCGTCCCACAAGGCCCAAGGGGCAGCTAAGAGAAAAAAAGGGGAAACCCTAGGCTTAGATGGGCCTTAAGGCCCACCCTAGGGGCGCCACCCCTTCTCCCCCTCTTGGCCGCCCCCTTGATCCCCATCTAGGGCAGCCGCCCCCCCTAGGGGTGGGAACCCTAGAGGGGGCGCAGCCCCTTCCCTTCCCCTATATATATGAGGCCTAGGGGGCTGCCCACAACGGGTGATTCGATCTCTCTCTCGTTGGTGCAGCCCTGCGTCTCTTCTTCCTCCTCTCTTGCGGCGCTTGGCGAAGCCCTGCTGGATTGCCACGCTCCTCCATCATCACCACGCCGTTGTGCTGCTGCTGGATGGAGTCTTCCTCAACCTCTCCCTCTCTCCTTGCTGGATCAAGGCTTGGGAGACGTCACCGGGCTGTACGTGTGTTGAACGCGGAGGTGCCGTCCGTTCGGCACTAGGATCATCGGTGATTTGGATCACGGCGAGTACGACTCCATCAACCCCGTTCACTTGAACGCTTCCGCTTAGCGATCTACAAGGGTATGTAGATGCACTCTCCTTCCCCTCGTTGCTGGTTTCTCCATAGATAGATCTTGGTGACACGTAGGAAAATTTTGAATTTCTGCTACGTTCCCCAACAGTGGCATCATGAGCTAGGTCTATTGCGTAGATTCTTTGCACGAGTAGAACACAAAGTAGTTGTGGGCGCTGATTTTGTTCAATATGCTTACCGTTACTAGTCAATCTTGATTCGGCGGCATTGTGGGATGAAGCGGCCCGGACCAACCTTACACGTACTCTTACGTGAGACCGGTTCCACCGACTGACATGCACTAGATGCATAAGGTGGCTAGCGGGTGTCTGTCTCTCCTACTTTAGTCGGATCGGATTCGATGAAAAGGGTCCTTATGAAGGGTAAATAGCAATTGGCATATCACGTTGTGGTTTTGCGTAGGTAAGAAACTTTCTTGCTAGAAACCCATAGCAGCCACGTAAAACATGCAAACAACAATTAGAGGACGTCTAACTTGTTTTTGCAGGGTATGCCTTGTGATGTGATATGGCCAAAGGATGTGATGTATGATATATGTGATGTATGAGATGATCATGTTCTTGTAATAGGAATCACGACTTGCATGTCAATGAGTATGACAACCGGCAGGAGCTATAGGAGTTGTCTTTAATTTATTTATGACCTGCGTGTCAACATAAACGTCATGTAATTACTTTACTTCATTGCTAAAGCGTTAGCCATAGTAGTAGAAGTAATAGTTGACGTGACAACTTCATGAAGACACGATGATGGAGATCATGATGATGGAAGATCATGGTGTCATGCCGGTGACGTCGATGATCATGAAGCCCCGAAGATGGAGATCAAAAGGAGCCAAGTGATGATGGCCATATCATGTCACTATTTGATTGCATGTGATGTTTATCATGTTTTTGCATCTTATTTGCTTAGAACGACGGTAGTAAATAAGATGATCCCTCATTAAAATTTCAAGAAAGTGTTCCCCTAACTGTGCACCGTTGCGAAAGTTCGTCGTTTCGAAGCACCACGTGATGATCGGGTGTGATAGATTCTTACGTTCACATAAAACGGGTGTAAGACAGATTTACACACGTGAAACACTTAGGTTGACTTGACGAGCCTAGCATGTATAGACATGGCCTCGGAACACAGAAGACCGAAAGGTCGAGCATGAGTCGTATGACAGATACGATCAACATGAAGATGTTCACCGATGTTGACTAGTCCGTCTCACGTGATGATCGGACACGGCCTAGTTGACTCGGATCATGTAATCACATAGATAACTAGAGGGATGTCTATCTGAGTGGGAGTTCATAAGATGAACTTAATTATCCTGAACATAGTCAAAAGATCTTTGCAAATTATGTCGTAAGCTCGCGCTTTAGTTCTACTGTTTTAGATATGTTCCTAGAGAAAATATAGTTGAAAGTTGATAGTAGCAATTATGCGGACAGTACAAGGCTTATGTCCTTAATGCACTGCTCGGTGTGCTGGACCTCGAACGTGGTCTGTGGATGTTGCGAACATCTGACATACACGTTTTGATGACTACATGATAGTTCGGTAATGATAAATGGTTTAGAATTGAGGCACCGAAGACATTTTTGAGATGTCGCGGAGCATATGAGATGTTTCGAGGGCTGAAATTGGGATTTCAGGCTCGTGCCCACGTCAAGAGGTATAAGACCTCCGACGATTTTCTTAGCCTGCAAACTAAGGGAGAAAAGCTCAATCATTGAGCTTGTGCTCAGATTGTCTGAGTACAACAATCACTTGAATCGAGTGGGAGTTGATCTTCCAGATAAGATAGTGATGTTTCCCCAAATTCATTGCCACCAAGCTGCGAGAGCTTCGTGATGAACTATAACATATCAGGGATAGATATGATGATCCTTGAAATATTCACGATGTTTGACACCGCGAAAGTAGAAATCAAGAAGGAGCATCAATTGTTGATGGTTAGTGAAACCACTAGTTTCAAGAAGGGCAAGGGCAAGAAGGGATACTTCATGAAACGGCAAATCAGCTGCTGCTCTAGTGGAGAAACCCAAGGTTAAACCCAAACCCGAGACTGAGTGCTTCTGTAATAAGGGGAACAGCCACTAGAGCAGAATTACCCTAGATACTTGGTAGATGAGAAGGCTGTCGATAGAAGTATATTGGATATACATTATGTGAATGTGTACTTTACTAGTACTCCTAGTAGCATCAGGGTATTAGATACCGCTTCGGTTGCTAAGTGTTAGTAACTCGAAATAAAAGCTACGGAATAAACGGAGACTAGCTAAAGGTGAGCTGACGAGATGTGTTGGAAGTGCTTCCAAGGTTGATATGATCAAGCATCGCACACTCCCTCTACCATCGAGATTGGTGTTAAACCTAAATAATTGTTATTTGGTGTTTGCGTTGAGCATAGACATGATTGGATTATGTCTATCGCAATACGGTTGTTCATTTAAAGAGAATAATGGTTGCTCTGTTTATTTGAATAATACCTTCAATGGTCTTGCACCTAGAATGAATGGTTTATTGAATCTCGATCATAGTGATACACATGTTCATGCCAAAAGATATAAGATAGTAATGATAGTACCACCTACTTGTGGCACTGCCATGTAAGTCATATTGGTATAAAACGCATGAAGAAGCTCCATGTTGATGGATCTTTGGACTCACTCATTTTTTTGGAAAAGGATTGAGTAATGTGAACCATGTCTACTGGTATATACGCATGAAGAAACTCCATGCAGATGGACCGTTTGGACTCACTTGATTTTGAATCACTTGAGATATGCAAATCATACCACATGTGCAAGATGACTGAAAGCTTCGGTTTTAGTAAAATGGAACAAGAAAGCAACTTGTTGGAAGTAACACATTTTGATGTGTGCAGTCCAATGAGTGCTGAGGCACGCAGTGGATATCGTTATGCTCTTACTTCACAGATGATTTGAGTAGATACTGAGCATATTTACTTGATGAAACACAAGTCTGAATTATTGAATGGTTCAAGTAATTTCAGAATGAAGTTAAATATCGTCGTGACAAGAGGATAAAATATCTATGATATGATCATAGAGATGAATATCTGAGTTGCGAGTTTGGTACACAAATGAGACATTGTGGAAATTGTTTCACGACTAGTACCGCCTGGAACACCATAGTGTGATGGTGTGTCCGAACATCATAACTGCACCCTATTGGATATGATGCATACCATGATGTCTCTTATCGAATTACCACTATCGTTCATGGGTTAGGCATTAGAGACAACCGCACTCACTTTAAATAGGGCACCACGTAATTCCGATAAGATGACACCGTATGAACTATGGTTTAGAGAAACCTAAGCTGTCATTTCTTAAAAGTTTGGGGCTGCGACGCTTATGTGAAAAAGTTTCAGGTTGATAAGCTCGAACCCAAAGCGGATAAAATGCATCTTCATAGGACACCCAAAACATTTGGGTATACCTCCTAATTCAGATCCGAAAGCAATAGGGATTGTTTCTAGAATCAGGTCCTTTCTCGAGGAAAAGTTTCTCTCGAAAGAATTGAGTGGGAGGATGGTGGAGACTTGATGAGGTTGTTGAACCGTCACTTCAACTAGTGTAGCAAGGCACATGAATTGTTCCTATGACACCTACACCAATTGAAGTGGAAGCTTATGATAGTGATCATGAGACTTTGGATCAAGTCACTCCCAAACCTCGTAGGATGACAAGGATGCGTACTACTTCAGAGTGGTACGTAATCCTGTCTTGGAAGTCATGTTGCTAGACAACAATGAACCTACAAGCTATGGAGAAGCGATGGTGGGCCCGGATTCCGATGAATGGCTCGAGGCCATATAATCTGAGAGAGGATCCATATATGAAAACAAAGTGTAGACTTTGGAAGAACTACTTGATGGTCGTAAGACTGTTAGGTACATATGGATTTTAAAGGAAGACGGACAATGATGGTAAATGTCACCATTAAGAAAGCTCGACTTGTCATTAATATGTTTTCCGACAAGTTCAAGGAGTTGACTGCGATGAGGCTTTCTCACTCGTAGCGATGCTAAAAGTCTGTTTGAATTATGTTAAGCAATTACTGCATTATTTATGAAATTATGCAGATAGGATGTCAAAACATTGTTTCCTCGACGAGTTTCTTGAGGAAAGGTTGTATGTGATACAACCAGAAGATTTTTGTCAATCCTGAAAGATGCTAACAAGTATGCAAAGCTCCAGCAGTCCGTCTAAGGACTGGAGTAAGCATCTCGGAGTTGGAATGTACGCTTTGATGAGATGATCAAAGTTTTGGGTTTTTACAAAGTTTATCAGAAACTTGTATTTCCAAAGAAGTGAGTGGGAGAACTATAGAATTTCTGATGAGTATATGTTGTTGACATATTGTTGATCAGAAATGATGTAGTATTTCTGGAAAGCATATAGGGTTATTTGAAAAGTGTTTTTCAATGGAAAACCTGGATTAAGCTACTTGAACATTGAGCATCAAGATCTATAAGGATAGATCAAAATCGCTTAATAATACTTTCAAATAAATACATACCGTGACAAGATTTTGAAGGAATTCAAAATAGATCAGCAAAGAAGGAGTTCTTGGCTGTATTACACGTGTGAGTATTGAGTAAGACTCAAGACCTGACCACGGCAGAAGAGAGAGAAAGGACGAAGGTCGTCCCCTATGCTTTAGTCGTAGGCTCTAAAGTATGCTATGTTGTGTACCGCACCCGAAGTGTGCCAAACCATGAGTCAGTCAAGGGGTACAAGTGTGATCTAGAAATGGATCACAAGACAGCGGTCAAAGTTATCCTTAGTAACTAGTGGACTAAGGAATTTTCTCGATTATGGAGGTGGTAAAAGAGTTCGTCGTAAAGGGTTACGCCGATGCAAACTTTGACACTGATCCAGATTATTCTAAGTAGTAAATTGGATTCGTATAGTAGAACAGTTATTTGGAATAGCTCCAAATAGAGCGTGGTAACTGCATCTAGGAGATGACATAGAGATTTGTAAAGCACACACGGATCTGAAAGGTTCAGACCCGTTGACTATAACATCTCTCACAAGCATAACATGATCAAACCCAGGAACTCTTGGGTGTTAGTCACATAGGGATGTGACCTTGAGTGTTAATCACATATCGATGTGAACTAGATTATTGACTCTAGTGCAAGTGGGAGACTGTTGGAATTATGCCCTAGAGGCAATAATAAATTGATTATTATTATATTTCCTTGTTCATGATAATCGTTTATTATCCATGCTAGAATTGTATTGATAGGAATCTCAGATACATGTGTGGATACATAGACAACACCATGTCCCTAGTAAGCCTCTAGTTGACTAGCTCGTTGATCAATAGATGGTTACGGTTTCCTAACCATGGACATTGGATGTCATTGATAACAGGATCACATCATTAGAGGAATGATGTGATGGACAAGACCCAATCCTAAGCCTAGCACAAGATCATGTAGTTCGTATGCTGAAGCTTTTCTAATGTCAAGTATCATTTCCTTAGACCATGAGATTGTGCAACTCCCGGATACCGTAGGAATACTTTGGGTGTGCCAAACGTCACAACGTAACTGGGTGGCTATAAAGGTGCACTACGGGTATCTCCAAAAGTGTCTGTTGGGTTGGCACGAATCGAGACTGGGATTTGTCACTCCGTGTGACGGAGAGGTATCTCTGGGCCCACTCGGTAGGAAATCATCATAATGTGCACAATGTGATCAAGGAGTTGATCACGGGATGATGTGTTGCGGAACGAGTAAAAGAGACTTGCCGGTAACGAGATTGAACAAGGTATCGGGATACCGACGATCGAATCTCGGGCAAGTATCGTACCGATAGACAAAGGGAATTGTATATGGGATTGATTAAGTCCTTGACATCGTGGTTCATCCGATGAGATCATCGTGGAACATGTGGGAGCCAACATGGGTATCTAGATCCCGCTGTTGGTTATTGACCGGAGAACGTCTCGGTCATGTCTGCATGTCTCCCAAACCCGTAGGGTCTACACACTTAAGGTTCGATGACGCTAGGGTTATAAAGGAAGCTTGTATGTGGTTACCGAATGTTGTTCGGAGTCCCGGATGAGATCCCGGACGTCACGAGGAGTTCCGGAATGGTCCGGAGGTAAAGATTTATATATGGGAAGTCCTGTTTTGGTCACCGAAAGAGTTTCGGGTTTTATCGGTAACGTACCGGGACCACCGGAGGGGTCCAGGGGTCCACCAAGTGGGGCCACAAGCCCCAGAAGGTTGCGTGGGCCAAGAGTGGTGAGGGACCAGCCCCTTAGTGGGCTGGTGCGCCTCCCACAAGGCCCAAGGGGCAGCTAAGAGAAAAAAAGGGGGAAACCCTAGGCTTAGATGGGCCTTAAGGCCCACCCTAGGGGCGCCACCCCTTCTCCCCCTCTTGGCCGCCCCCTTGATCCCCATCTAGGGCAGCCGCCCCCCCCTAGGGGTGGGAACCCTAGAGGGGGCGCAGCCCCTTCCCTTCCCCTATATATATGAGGCCTAGGGGGCTGCCCACAACGGGTGATTCGATCTCTCTCTCGTTGGTGCAGCCCTGCGTCTCTTCTTCCTCCTCTCTTGCGGCGCTTGGCGAAGCCCTGCTGGATTGCCACGCTCCTCCATCATCACCACGCCGTTGTGTTGCTGCTGGATGGAGTCTTCCTCAACCTCTCCCTCTCTCCTTGCTGGATCAAGGCTTGGGAGACGTCACCGGGCTGTACGTGTGTTGAACGCGGAGGTGCCGTCCGTTCGGCACTAGGATCATCGGTGATTTGGATCACGGCGAGTACGACTCCATCAACCCTGTTCACTTGAACGCTTCCGCTTAGCGATCTACAAGGGTATGTAGATGCACTCTCCTTCCCCTCGTTGCTGGTTTCTCCATAGATAGATCTTGGTGACACGTAGGAAAATTTTGAATTTCTGTTACGTTCCCCAACACTGCCCGCGTTGACCGCGCCAATCGCCAAGCCCAGCTCCTCTTCGCTAGATCCGCCGGCCTGCCCCGCCTCCTGCTCCACCGAACCGGGCCAAGGCCCAAGGTGAGCCTCCAGCGCCCTGCTCCTGTTGGCCCAGCCAGTTTCGGCCTGTTTAGTTTTTTCTCCTAGATCTGAGAATTCAGCATTATTCCAGAGAGTTGGCAGTTTTGCAGAAAAAACCCTCATGATCATGCATTTAATAACTCCAGAACTGTGCATCATATGTAAATAATTTATACATGTAGAATGCTTAGCATTTTGTCTAGTTTCATAATATCCAATTTTCATCCATGTTAAAAACGTTTAAATTGCTGTTTGCATCAATTTGCTTAAATGCCATGCTAAAATGATTTATTTCATAACTAAATAACCGTAACTCCGAATTTAATAAACTTTATATGTAAATGGGGTAGAAAAATTCCTAGTTTAACATGGTGCACTTCATTTTGCTGTTTAACATTATTAAAATATGGTTTAGGGCAGAACAGTACCAAATCTAAAATATGCACATGAGGGTTTTCTGGAATTGCTGTTTGTTGTTCCGGCCTCATTTAAACTTGCCTAGATAAGTAGTTTTCATATGTTTCACCCCTTGCCATGTTTAATAACATTAAATATTGTTGGTAACATAAACGAGAGCGAATTAAATATTTGAATGTGGTGTTTCGTCAGTATGCAACTTGTTGCACATTGAGCTCCACTTAATTTGTAGTGTTGTTTGTTGCACTTTGCCATGCCATGAATCATTAAATCGGACATGCATCATACTTGATTTCGCATCATGCCATGTTTATGTGTTGGTTGTTTACCATGTTGTTTGTTTCTTTCCGGGTTGCTTCTCTCGTTAGCTTCGGATTCGTTCCGGAGTTGTGAGGATTTGTTCGACTTCATCCGTTTGTCTCCTTCATGGACTCGTTCTTCTTCCTTGCGGGATTTCAGGCAAGATGACTATACCCTCGAAATCACTTCTATCTTTGCCTGCTAGTTGCTCGCTCTTTTGCTATGCCTATGCTGCGATACTTACCACTTGCTATATCATGCCTCCCACGTTGCCATGTCAAGCCTCTAACCCACCTTGTCCTAGCAAACCATTGTTTGGCTATGTTACTGCTTTGCTCAGCCCCTCTTATAGCATTGTTAGTTGCAGGTGAAGATGAAGTTTCTTCCTTGTTGGAACATGGAGATGTTGTTCCTTGATTGGAACATGTTTACTTGTTGGGATATCACAATATCTCTTATATAATTAACGCATCTATATACTTGGTAAAGGGTGGAAGGCTCGGCCTTATGCCTGGTATTTTGTTCCACTCTTGTCGCCCTAGTTTCCGTCATATCGGTATTATGTTCCCGGATTTTGCGTCCCTAACGCGGTTGGGTGATTTATGGGACCCCTTGACAGTTCGCTTTGAATAAGACTCCCCCAGCAAGGCCCAACATTGGTTTTACCATTTGCCTGACCTATGCCCTTTTATTTCCCTTGGGTTTCCGGAGCCCGAGGGTCATCTTTATTTTAGCCCCCCGGGCCAGTTCTCCTTCGAGTGCTGGTCCAAACCGAGCGATGTCCGACGCCCCCTGGGCAATCAGGGTCTATGCCAACCCGACCTCTGGCTCATCCGGTGTGCCCTGAGAACGAGATATGTGCAGCTCCTATCGGGATTTGTCGGCACATCCGGGCGGCTTTGCTGGTCTTGTTTTATTACTGTCGAAATGTCTTGTAGCCGGGATTCCGAGACTGATCGGGTCTTCCCGGGGAGAAGGAATATCCTTCGTTGATCACGAGAGCTTATAATGGGCTAAGTTGGGACACCCCTGCAGGGTTTGAACTTTCGAAAGCCGTGCCCGCGGTTATGTGGCAGATGGGAATTTGTTAATGTCCGGTTGTAGAAAACCCGAAGTTGATCTTAATTAAAATACATCAACCGCGTGTGTAACCGTGATGGTCTCTTCTCGGCGGAGTCCGGGAAGTGTACACGGTGTTGGAGTTATGCTTGACGTAAGTAGTTTTAGGATCACTTCTTGATCATAGTTGTTCGACTGTGCTTTTGCCTCCTCTTCTCGCTCTCTTTTGCGTATGGTAGCCATCATATATGCTTAGTGCTTGCTGCAGCTCCACATCATTACCTTTACCCTTCCCCTAAGCTTAAATAGTCTTGATCTCGCGGGTGTGAGATTGCTGATTCCCCGTGACTCACAGATACTTCCAAAACCAGTTTGCAGGTGCCGATGAAACCGTGCAGGTGACGCACCCGAGCTCAAGGAGGAGCTTGATGAAGATCTTATTCATTGTGTTGTTTCATTTCAGTTGATCAGTAGTGGAGCCCAGTCGGGTCGATCGGGGATCTGTGTAGCATTTGGGGTAGTCTTCTTTTATTTTGGTTCCGTAGTCGGACCTTGATTGTATCTGTTTGATGTAATGCTTTACTCATGTATTGCGTGAAGTGGCGATTGTAAGCCAACTATGTATCTCTTTCCCATATGTATTACATGGGTTGTGTGAAGATTACCTCACTTGCGACATTGCTTTCATTGCGGTTATGCCTCTAAGTCGTGCTTCGACACGTGGGAGATATAGCCGCATCGAGGGCGTTACAACCATTGTGGTGTAATACCCTACTCTAGTTTGTGGTGGGCGGATTGCCTCTTTGGCTGATGATGATGAACAATACAGGGAAGAGCAGTCGCGCGATGGTCTGTTCTTGGCTAGGGATATGAATTGTTAGGGGAGTTCAGTCGCCCTCCTCTCTCTCTCTCTCTGCTGCCTGAGTCCTTCTAGCTGGCTTGCCCGATGATAGATGCCTCAACCCTGGGTGTGGTTAGTCCTATTTATAGGCGAAGGCCCTGGGCCTCTTCCCAAATATTGAGCGGGAAGGGCGCCAACAATTGGCCAATTCTAAGGGGAACGTCTGGTACACTTATCCTGACTAAAGTTGGTCCTCGCCTGCCAAAGGCCCTGTGGTGACGCCGTTCTGGGCTCCACAATGACCTCCTTCCCACTGTTGGACTGGTCTTGGTCTCATTGCACCGAAATGGATGCCTTTGCTTGATCCTCTCGCCCGCGCTTGCTCCCTTTGCACCAAAGAGGAAAGGGAGGACACTACGCAGGCTGGCGCCCGCCTGGCGCCTTTGGTCGTCATGGCTTGCGTCATGGGCACCTCGCGAGGTACCCCGCCTTGATCTCTACGCCTCCTCGTGAGCCAGCCTGATGAGGCCGCGCCTGAGGGAGCGCCGTGTCGTCCGCCCCGCGAGGCTTGGCCCCTCGCGAGGGTCTTGGGTCTTGTGTTGATGAAGATGGGCCGTGCTGGGCCCCCTTTCGAGCCACGCCGCAGGCCGCAGGCAGGCAAGTCTGGGGACCCCCGTTCCCAGAACGCTGATAGTAGCCCCCGGGCCCAAGGCGCGCATGGGCTTGGCCGTGCTGAGAGGCGAAAGGGCAAGGGCGAAGCGCCACGGGCCCTAACAGCCTGCGGCCTCGGGCGCCGCGTGGCGGTTGATTGGACGTGGGAGGCACTGTTCCCCCACGCTCCCTTATTTTGCGCCCTGCTATGTGGACTCGCAGTTGTACACAGCCGCTCTCCTTCATGTTGCTCGACCGTCCCCTATTCTTCCTCCCTTCGAACTCCGACTCTTGTCTCCAATCCCATCTCACATCTTCCCCCTCCTTTCCATCGCCACGGCTCCGACGAAGAAGGAGAAAGGGAAGAAACCCATGGATCCATCTCGCTCGCCGCCGTCGGTGGCCCCCGCCGTCGGCCGATCGATCATACTCAATCGAGAGTGCCTGGATAAACTCAGCTCGGCTCTGGCCACCATCTTCAATGAGTGTGGGAGGACGACGGCCTGGTCTACGTCTCACTTCTCCCCTGACAGGATAATCACGGAGGTTCATTATTTTGCCGACGCCTTGTGGGCGGGTCTGGTTCTGTGACACTCCAAAATTTTGCATTTGGTCTTTAGCAAAACCTTTGTTGATTTTGAAAAGAGGGCATTTAAATTTTCTTTCTTTCAGAAAAAAACCTTCCTCTTAAAAACTTTTTTTATGGGCAAGGATTGTTATTTTTGTTTCCCTCTTCAAACTTTGGGTTTGATCTTTTAAAAACTACTTCTCTGTTGAATCCCTCTCTAATTATTTTTGGAGTTTAATCTTTTTTTATAAGAAAACTCCATGAGAATTGGGGATTTTCATATATTGAAAACCACCCATGACTTTGTATTTTTGCCCATGTGGTAAAACCCATTCAAAACCTCCCCTCCTCCTTGAAAACAACCTAAGTCCTCTGTCCCTTCTAAACCAAACAAGTTTTGGATTTCATTTTAATTATTTCACCTTTCAAATCTTTTCTGATCCTTATTTTGAGCCTGAGTCATTTACAAAGCAAGTACCCTATAGCATTTGTATTTGGACCTCAAACCAACTCTACTGGCTAGTCCTTGGTACCCTCAACCTGGAACCATCTTAATCCACTCATCTTCTTTTCAAATATTTCAACTTTCACTCCCTGCAAGTTTGGACCAGATTTGCCAAATTTGGTAAAATTCATATTTCCACTTACCCAAGAATTCCACCAAAAATTAGGCAGCCTACTGGAGCAATGAGGAGCCACTCCACCAAAGATCAGCTCGAGGAAAAATCCCTACATGCCTAGATCATTCTGTTGAACACCTTGCAAGCACTGTTTCAGCCATCTTCAGTTAAATTCAGAATTCAGTGTCGATCTTCGTCAGTTAGTTCAGTCACATGCTCACAGTGCCCTTGGCACGTTGCTCGCCGCCTGGCCTGCTTGTCCGGAGCCTCGCACGCGCGCTTGGCACCTTCCTGGCGTCGGTGGCTCCCTGGCCCGCCTGCGCCGGCGTGTCTTGTGGCGGCCGAACCACCGTAGCGGCCGACAGGGAGCAGAACGGCGGCGCAACGCCGTTCAGCACCGCCCAAACCCCCTGGTGGCTCCGCGTGACCATCTCCTCGCCAGGGCACGCATGCAGCACCGTAGCCGTGGCGCGGCACGCACAGAGTGTGCTCTCTGCCGCCGACGGGCCCGCGCCACCCCGTTCCGTCGAGCTCCCCCTAAGCGACCTAATCCCGACGCTGTTAGCACATAAGCGGAACCAGGGAGCACCCACGACGACGCTCAACCTCTGAACCCTCCTGTGCAACCACCGCACCGCCGTAATCACCTCGCCGGAGAACCCCGTTCTCGGCAACCGCCTCGGGGCGGCTATATATAGCGCCCCGAGCCTGCTCTTACTCCCGCGCGGCTCCACCACCCCGCTAAACCCTGCCTGGCCACTGGAGGGGCCTCGAGGAGCCCTTCTTCCTCGACTCCGGCCACCTCCATCCGCCTCGGGCTCCAGCAGCGTTCACTGCGGTGAGGCCATCTCCGGCGACCAAACCTCGTCTGCAGCCTTCTGCCACACCTAGCACTCTAACCCCCTCATCAATTTGCAACTTGTAGCCCTCTCCGGCGAACTCCATCCACACCCGAACCATCGTCCGCCGGAGCAGAAGCCACCGCCGACGTGGTGCTCGCCGACAGCCACCACCTCCACCGATCGATGCGGAATAGCACCCTGAGCGCGTAGGTAACCTCCGATCCCCCTGCATCGCCGTGGATCGCCGCCGGCGATCGCCGCGGCTCTCTGGCGCCAAGAGCTCTGCCACCGTTTTCAAACCCGACGGGTGGGACCGCCCCGTCAGATTTCTATTCTTTTCGAATCGTTTTTTGAAAACGCCTTCGGGAAAAATACGCTTTCTCCTCTGAGCCGGCGTATTCAGGACTGAAGCGTTTTCTGTTTTTATAAAAAGAACCCTGGGAAGTTTCTGTTTCATTATAGATGGGTCCCTGGACAAAAACCTTTATAAATTCTTAACAGAAGCATATTTTTGAGTGATTCTTTTTCTGTTCTCTTCAAAATTTTGCCTAGTTTTTTATCAGATTTATTTGAAAAATATTTGGATTAATTTCTGTGCACCTCTTGGTATTTACGATAGTGCGTGTATTCTCTTTATACCGTAGATACCAACGGAGGTGACGGGACCGCAAACTTCACCGAGCTAGGCTCCGACTACTCTGAACTAGGCAAGCATGTTTGAACTTTTGATATGATGAGTGTCTTGGCATGTTTTGCATTTAGCTAGTTGCATGGTATATTGATGAGCATATCGAGGAACGCTATTTCCATGCATTGTTAAAGCAAGTGAGTTCGATGATCCAAACGTTGTTGGATGTGAGTATGCATGGCCATGTGTTGGCATGAGGATGGATAAGACGGCAGTGTTGTAGCATGCCAGTCTTATGCCATACTATTGACTTTAGTGTTAGCCCGTATCGGTTCGGTTCCCGTCCACATTCCCTCCCTGTACTACCACATGTTTTCCGCAAGGAATATGGTTTAGTAAGTTGCAAACCGCTTTCCTGGTACACACCAAAAGGAGAGGCCGGGATGATGGTTCCATGGCCCTGGATTAAAGCCAGTCATCCGGTCAGGGGGCATGGGTGTTTCCGGTTGGGACCGAGAGGGGGGCACCCCTTAGAACGCGCATATATAAATTTGATCCCGTGCTATTCGAGATTGTGATCTCCCCGTCTCAAAAGTTTTTCTTGGACGATGTCTAGGGTGATTCCTGGCATCGAGAGGTTGGATGGGTGTGTACTCGTTAGCTGTGTTTTCTTCCGAAATACCGTAAACGGAACTAGTCCTTCGTGACTACAGAAATCCGTTGGCTGTGGGAAATTTTTGTACAAACTCTGCAGAGTCATAAATTCTTCAAATCATCCTATCCATATCCAAGTTCTGTGCTAACTTATTCTGACAAGTGCCAGTTTTGGTGACAGATACTCCGGTGAATCATAAGCATGCTGAGTCCGGTTAAATGTTTATTCCTATGGATGGACTAACCCGTATATTGACCTGAGCTGATTAATCTAACATGTGTATTATTTTCATTATGAAGAAAGCCCTTTCTGTGATGTCGCTCAGACGTCCGACTGCGGCAGTGCTGTTATTTATTTTCCTCATAAGCCCTTTCTGCGATGTCGCTTAGACGTCCGACTGTGGCATTTCTTTTAAGCCCTTTATGTGGTGTCGCTTAGACGCCCGACTGTGGCATTTCTTTTAAGCCCTTTATGTGGTGTCGCTTAGACGCCCGACTGCGGCATTTCTTTTAAGCCCTTTATGTGGTGTCGCTTAGACGCCCGACTACGGCATTTCTTTTAAGCCCTTTATGTGGTGTCGCTTAGACGCCCGACTGCGGCATTTCTTTTAAGCCCTTTATGTGGTGTCGCTTAGACGCCCGACTGCGGCATTTCTTTTAAGCCCTTTATGTGGTGTCGCTTAGACGCCCGACTGCGGCATTTCTTTTAAGCCCTCTATGTGGTGTCGCTTAGACGCCCGACTGCGGTATTTCTTTTTAAGCCCTTTATGTGGTGTTGCATAGACGCCCGACTGTGGCATGATTCTCCTTTTACTTATCTGTTCACCTTTCGTGGCGTCGCTCCAGACACTCGATTGGTTTCCTTTACTTATTTGTTGGGATTTCAGGCGGACTACCGTCGATTCCCTTTTTACTTACCATGCCTGCTATTATTTCGATTATGCATTGGCAAATTAATCATGACGCATTCATGCATGCATTTGTTATATCTTATGTCCGAACTGTCTTGCGAGTACTTTCGAAGTACTCACTGGCTTGTTGATTTGGCCAGATGCTGACGTAGGTGATCTCATGGATGAAGAGTTCGATAGCGAGTCCGACGCCTAGAGGAATCCCAGTCAGTCTCACGCGACCCTGGATTTGGTCACTATATTATATCCGCTTCCGCAACCCGAATAAAGTACATCGAGCTTCACCTCGACGCTCGATGAGATGCTAGTTTGAGAGCCATGTTATCTCACTCCCCACTGTATTATTCCACCATCGCTTTATCCTCGAGTCAGTAGTATGCCACCACACCATTGTGTCATAACCGCCATTATGTATAATTATTGGCGCGCTTGTAATAAATTGTTGAGCACCCTTAGCTCAACCCTGTAACATATCCTGTGCTACTGACTTATTGTATCAAGAGTTGTCTACCAGTGAGGAGGATTTTCTCTCATACTGGACCCAAAAGATTGGTTTCTCAATAAATATTTTTATTGGAAAACCGGTCGTGACAGGTTCCCCCCTTTTCCGATTTCTTCAAGGCTGTCCTCTATCATTACCAGATCCATATGATGCATCTGGGTCCTGAATCCATCACCCTCCTTTCGGTCTTTGCTTCTGTTTGCGAGGTGATGATGGGCATCCCCCTTCCGTTGCCTTGCTGTGCCACTTCTTCTCTTTGCGCCTTGCTGACCCCACTCAATGCTCAGCGTGTGTGACTGCAGCCTCAGGGATTGACTTCAAGCTTCCTCCGCCTTCATCTGGGTTCCGCGAGCGGTGGTTGTATGTTGATGTCGGGGTGCCCAGCCCCCTGCTGGCGAAGCCAACTTCGCCTGCAGTACCCAATTCGGGCTGGGGCCAGGAGACGCTCGTGAGCCCCTGGCTCGCCTTCGTCTGGCGCCGCTTCACGTTCTTGAGATCGCTCGGCGTGACGGCGCCCAAGGTGGTGAAGGAGTTCCTATTACGCCGCATTGCCCCTCTCCAACGCCACTCTCACCGAACGTGGGCCTTCAGCGGGCATGATGATCGCATGAGGCTCCAGGAAGAAGACCTGACGCCTGGGGCGCTAAGGACTGTGCTCTTGGTCCTGAGTGATGACCCCAACCCGGGCAGCATCCAGAGAGGAGGGGCCCTGCTGTACCTCTGCCAGAACAGGGACGACTTCGTGAAGCAGATGCCCTCGATGAGTGGGGGCTGCGCCCCGCTGGCTTCCAAGGGCCTCGCGAGAACCCTGTGGTGGTGACCGCCCTTCCGGTCGGTCAAGGCGAATCCTCCTCGAGTGGCGGGGCAGGGAGGCGTGAGATGGCGGAGACCGATAAGGCTCCCGATGAGGAGACTGCGCCTGGCGATGCCCTCGAGGGAGCAGCTCCTGAGGCCCGTGCTGCAGAGGCTGTGGGTGGCAAGCAGCCGCTCCCAGCGCCTGGGGCCGAGGCTCCTGAGGCCCCGGCCGCGTCTTCTGGCGAGGTGATTGGCAGCACGCGTCAGGCAGGCGCCCCTGACGCGGATAGCTTTGTCGCTCCGTCTTCGTCGCAGGTTGATCCTTGCGCTCTTCTCTTGGGCCGCTTCCGTGTGGACTTTGAGGCCCTCCGGAGGAAAAGGGAGGCCCTGGGTGATGACTTCTCTTGTCGCTTGCTGAAGCAACGGAAATACTTTGCTACTGACGGGTGAGCCTTCTCCTTTCCTGGCTCCTGATCCCCTTGCTGCGTCTACTGATCCATACTCCACAGGCCTCTTACAGCCGAGCTCGTGGGAGTCACTGAGGCGCCTCCTCCTTTGGCTTCGCCTCCCCCGCCGTCCCCAAGTGCTCCGAGCAGCACTGCTCTCGTGGTGAGGGCGAATGAAGGGGCAGACTGTCCTGAGGCGCACTACAGCCCTTCTCTTCCTGCGATCTTCCTTCGCGTGCCCTCTCTTGGCATAGCCAACCTGCCGTGGGCTTCTCGCCTGGCCGCGGGCCGCGATTGGCTGAGGCGCCCCCCGCACCCTTCCTCTGGAGACGGGCTGGCCCCAGGCCGGGCTTCTGGCACGGCGCGCCCGGCCGCCGTGAGGGCGCCAGCCCCCAGCCCCCTGCCCGGTGGGGGAGCGATGATTTGTGTCCCACGGCGCTCGCCTGGGGCAAATGATGGTGTGGAAGACGTGCTCGGGCGCGCTCGGGAGCTCCGTGCTCGCCGCCAAGAGTTCCTTCGAAGGGCGACTGATGCGGTGGACCTGCTTGGGGAGGAGCTCGCTGGTGAAGACGCGCACCTGGAGGCCGAGGGCCTACGCCTGGCCGCAGGGTGGCGCGAGCTGGAGGCGCCATCGCCCTCGCGCACCACCAGCGCGACCTTGAATACAAAGAAGCGAAGGCGTCGCTGGAGGCCTCCTGGGTGGCCCGGTCCCAGGCCGCTGAGGAGGCCCTGGGAGCTGATTGACGGCGAGAAGCAGCGGAGGAGCGAGCTCGGGAGCTCCGGGCCCGATGTCACTCATTGGAGGAGCAAGTGGAACTGCGCGAGGCGGCCCTTGCATCGATGAAGGTGGCCTCTGGCGACCCAGCTGAGCTCTAGAAGTGTGAGGAAGCGCTGACGCTGGAAGCTGCCGAACGCACCCGCGAGTACGAGCGGCTGGAGACGAGGGAGCGTCTGGTGACGCAGGCGGAAGATGAAGTCACCGCACGGAAGCACGTGTCCTGGAGGAGGTTGGTCGTCGGGTGGCGATGGCACGCCAGGGCCTCGAGCGTGAGTTCGAGGGGAAGCTGGAGTTGATCCGGGTCGAGGCCGAGGGAAGAACCTCAGCCCTGAGGGCCCAACGGGATGAGGCGATGCGGCGGGCCGACGCTTCCCGGGCCGCCCTTGAGGTAGCGCAGAAGGAGTCGGCTGCCCTCCATGCCGAGGTGCTCCGCCTTCGTCAGCGGGTGGAAGAGGCTGAGGCCGTTGAACGTCAGAACGCCGATGAGATACACCAGCCGCAGGTCCTGGAGCACGTGCACAGCCCCATGCTGGCTACGCTCAGGGAGAGGGCTAACGCAGCCTTGGGCAACATCTGCGAGGCGGCTGTCGGCGAGCCGCACACGATCAACTATGCCGGCAACCTGCAGTTCTTCACCGCCGTGGTGACGCAGCTGGAGGCGCGGTCGGTCAGGGCTGACAGGTTGGTGGAGGAGAGGAGCCACGCCCTACTCGGGCGCGCCTTCTCTCGTGTCTTTAGCCATCTCCGGAACATGGATCCCCACTTCGACTTCGACGCCACCATCGCCCCAGTCCCCCAGGCCGTCCGAGGCGACCTGGCGCACTGGGTTGAAGACAACGTGGACGCTCTTGTCAGGGCCTTCACTTCGGATGACGACGACGTGATCGTGGCTGCCGACGAGGGCGGTGTGGTAGACGGCCCTCATGCCACTAGCGGCGACGCAGGTAGCGATGGCGAGTTCAGCGATGCCAGTGGCGGCTCGGAAGGTGCTCCTGAGGACGCATTGGGGGATTTGTCCGAGTGAGTATGTATCGCTCGCGTCTTTTTACCCTGCACGAGTAGAACTCAGGTGTTTGGCCTGATGGCTGTGAGAGCATTTTGGGGAGGGGAAGCCCCTCATGTAAAACCTGTGTCGGATTCTAGGGTTCCGGCAGACCCTTAAGGTTCGAACTCTGGGGTGCGCGCGGAGGTCATGCCCTCTACCTCCCCGTCTCGCAAGGATCTAAACTACTGCAAGAACAACACAAGAGACACAGGGTTTATACTGGTTCGGGCCACCATTGTGGTGTAATACCCTACTCCAGTGCGGTGGGTGGATTGCCTCTTGGGCTGATGAGGAAGAACAATACAAGGTAGAACAGCCTCGCGAGGGTCTGTTCTTGGCTAGGGGATGAACTGCTAGGGGGAGTTCAATCGCCCTTCTCTCTCTCTCTAGATGCTGGATTCGATCCTAGCTCATTCCAATATGCCTCTACTGGTTTCTTGGTACTCGATCCCCTCTACCCCGGGGGTGGCTAGTCCTATTTATAGGCAAAGGCCCTGGGCCTCTTCCCAAATATTGAGCGGGAAGGGCGCCAACAATTGGCCAATTTGAAGGGGAACATCTGGTACACTTATCCTGACTAAAGTTGGTCTTCGCCTGCCAAAGGCCCTGTGGTGACGCCGTCCTAGGCTCCATGGTGACCTCCTCCCTACCGTTGGACTGGTCTTGGTCTCGTTGCACCGAAATGGGTGCCTTTGCTTGATCCTCTCGCCTGCGCTTGCCCCCTTTGCACCAAAGAGGAAAGGGAGACGTTGCGCGGGCTGGCGCCCGCCTGGCACCCTTGGTCGTCATGGCTTGCGTCATGGGCACCTCGTGAGGTACCCGCCTTGATCTCTCCGCCTCCTCGCGAGCCAGCCTAAGGAGGCCGTGCTTGAGGAAGCGCCATGTCGTCCGCCTCGCGAGGCTTGGCTCCTCGCGAGGGTCTTGAACCTTGTGTTGATGAAGATGGGCCACGCTGGGCCCCCATTTGAGCCACGCCGCAGGCCGCAGGCAGGCAAGTCTGGGGACCCCCATTCCCAGAACGCCGACAGTAGCCCCCGGGCCCAAGGCGCGCACGGACTTGGCCGTGCCGAGAGGCGAAAGGGCAAGGGCGAAGCGCCGCGGGCCCTAACAGCCTGCGGCCTCGGGCGCCGTGTGGCGGTTGATTGGACGTGGGCATCTCTGCTTCCCCACGACGCCTCGACGATCGCGCGGATTGGAGAAGTCCCTGCATGCAAATCGTGTCATGATTACCTGTGATCGTGGAGGCCGACAGTTGGCCTCCGCTGGCTATAAGTACGGCACTGCGCATGCCCTTCCAGTCCATCTCCCCTTGCTCTCTCCTTCACCTTGATCCTTGCTCCGCCTTGGTGTGATGGCTCTGATTCGCTGGTTCTCAGCAGCGGAGAAGGGAAAGGCTCCTTAAGAGGTACCTGACCCGCTCCCGCCGAAGAAACGGCCTGCCCTGCGTGGCCGAGACGAGGAGAATCGCCTGGTGGTGCTGAGGCCTTGGTACGAGCAGCCTCCGCCGGGATTCCCGCTTCCCTTGTATTCCCATGCCGAGGGCCTTGGAGGAGGAGATGCCGATCCCCTCGGCCAGCGTCGTCGCCGGCGCCGGAGGGTCACGAAGGTGTTAGTCGTTCCTCCTGGAGTCCACGCCGAGGGCTCCTCCCACGAGCTCGTGCTCCACGCCGCCATGCCTCCGCGGACTTGGATTCGCTTTCCTCCCTTCTTCGCCTCTGTCTTCCAGCAGGGGAGACTCCTGGAGCTGTGGCTGCAGCACGCCGACTGCAGCACTCCTGCGACCGGGGCAGAAATCGCGATCACTGCCCCAGGCGAGGTCTTCATGACTCGCGGCTGGGGTGAAATCGCTCGGTGCTGCAGAACGAAGGGCGCCCTCACGATCCACCTAGAGTACGACGGCGCTTCGGTGATGTTTCTCAAGGTCTTCGACGCGGACGGTCGCCGGCTGGAGTGCTGCCCCGGGGGCAGCCAGGACCTTGCTATGGCGACGGCTGGGCCTGCCAACCACCCCCCGGACGGCTCCACAAGCGACGGGAGCGCCGGAGGATCCAGCGATCCCAGTGAGGTCTTCGCGACGCCGGAGACGAGCGACGACAGCTATGAGCCGGCGAGCCAACGCCGCTCCCGGAGCAGGGCAGGCTCGCTTGGTCGCCGCCGGTCCTGATCTGGATGGGGTTGGCGCCGGTGCCTGACGGCCATTGTTGATGATGGCATCTTTTGCAAGGGCGCGTGTAGTTAGCACCCTTTAGGATCCGTTCCCTGCAAGGAATCACATTGTGCCCTATAGGGGCTTGTAAGGAGGCTGTGATCCTTGTTTGTTAATATATAACCCTTGCTATGGATTTGTGCGAATCGCAAATTCCGTCATAGTTCGGTCCTCCCTTTCGCACCTCGCGAGGGCTTGGTGCTCTGCGTCGACAGGTCCCAGTCCCAAGGCGGCGTCAGCCGTCGCTGGTATGCCAGGTCGTGATGCCGTGGTCAAGGCCAGGAGGTGAGCGACCCGGGGTCCGGTAAGAGCCCCTGAGTCGCGATGCTCAGGAGGTCCCCTTTGGCGCCCAAGCAGCCGTCGCTTGGTGAGAAAGATAACTAACGTCGCTAGTACAGAGTCGCTTTAGGTGCGGGGGTAGTGCCACGATAGCCAACGCTTTGGATGGTGACTTATCTTTAGGGGTCGTGGATCATCCACAGCGCGCTGTCGGATCTGGGGGGTAGCTTGAGCGGAGTCACTGGCCAAGGTCCTCGCGCGCCCCTTCTCCCTCGCCTATGCTCCCCTTTCTGCTCTACGTCCTCGGGTCCCGGCCCTCGAGCTTGTCTCAGCCCTCGCTGGTATGCCAGGTCGCGATGTCGTGGACAAGGCCAGAGGGTGAGGGATGGAGAGCCAGTAAGAGCCCTGAGTCGCGATGCTCAGGCGCCCCCCCCCTTTAACGTGCAAGCGGTTTGCGCGGGCGAGGGTGAAGGAAACGCCGCGAGGGCCTTGGCTAGCACAGCTTCCTCTAGGATCCTGCAGATTCATCACAAAAAGAGGACGGGGTTGCCATAGTAGCTGTTAGTTGATTGTTAGCCGCTCAGGAGCTCGCTGGTTGGAGCGGGGGAGGTGTGTCTGGGCACCCGTGAGCCAGCGCGGGACTCACGAGGCCCTACCTCTAGGCGGGTTGCGCTTGGCGCTGGGCCGTGTCTTGAGATGTGTTCCTGCAAAATCTGGTTAGATGCCGGCACTCTACGTCCTCGGGTCCCGGCCCTCGAGCTTGTCTCAGCCGTCGCTGGTATGCCAGGTCGCGATGTCGTGGACAAGGCCAGAGGTGAGGGCTGGAGAGCCAGTAAGAGCCCTGAGTCGCGATGCTCAGGCACCCCCCTTTAACGTGCAAGTGGTCGACATGAAGAAGAAGAGGTGCCGCGGACGGCATCGAGTAATGATGCATAATTGGAAATAAACGCGGAAGGGATACATGCCGCTGGGCCTAGCCCGAGTGTCCTGGGGATGATGCAGCCCGAGGGGTGCCCCCAGCAAATCAAGCTAGCGACTGAAAAGATAAAAAGGGATACATGCCACAGGGACGGACCCACGCGGCCTGGGAATGACGCAACCCTGGGAGGGCGCTCCCAGCTGGGAATGAAACTTGAAAGATGTCACCTGAAGATGTCGTCGGTGCAGTGGCATTGGTGCAGCAGACTCGGTGGGCTGCGGAAGCCGATCCTCACGAGCCCCCAGGCCCAGGGGCCTCAGGAGGCTCCGGAGGCACTGGTGGCTCCTCGTGAGCAGCCTCCATCTCCGCCAGGGTTGTGGAACACCTGTCTTCTTGCGCCCCAAAGATGCTCCTCATGATGCGCTGGTACGCCGCAGCCACGCTCAGCAGGCCATAAGGCATGCGAACATAGCTGTGGGGTGGTCCTCCACAGCGCCCCACTTGTGAGGACCAGAGGCGCTCCGCCGTGGCGATCTGATTGAGCCCTGGAACGTCGACGCAGACGCGCAACCCACCATCCTCTCCTGGATGGGGAGCCACATCTGGTGGGCGACGGCAACCTCTCATGATCCTTGACTCCTGTAGTTCTTGAATGGCCTTGCTAACAAACTCCTGCTGGTCTGACCTTCTTTCCCTGGCTTCCTTTCAAGGGAAACGTGCCTCGAAGCACGCCTCCACATGGTGCCCCAGCGCCTCCCTCGTGACCTTGGCGAGGTCGGTGGCCCTCCAGGTGAGAGCCCCCGAGCCCTGCCTGAGGAGGGCGTCGGGCGCGCTTTCCTATGCGATTGAAGGAGGGTCCCCCTGGGCAGACGCGGGCCTTGAAGGGCCTGCCTCTTGAGGGGCTGAGCCTGACGTTGTCTTCTTCTTCTTGGGAGTGGTCTCAGGAAGCCTCCTGCTTCCGCGATCTGGGTCTTCTAGTGACGCGGCCTGAAAGGCTCGCTCCAGGGCACACACTGCGTCCTTCTCTTGGCATGGCACCGTGATGACGCCGCCGCTTCCTGGCATCTTGAGGACGTTGTAGCCGTGGTGAGTCACGGCCATGAACTTGTCCAGCGCCGGGTACCCGAGGATGGCGTTGTACGGCAGGCGGATGTGGGCGACGTCAAAGTCGATGAGTTCGGTGCGGTAGTTGTCGTAGGTGCCGAAGGTGACTGGGAGGCGGACCTGCCCGATCAGGACTGTGGAACCGTCGGTGACTCTGGAGAAGGGCTTGGTTGGCTGGAGCTGGTCATAGGGCACTTGGAGGCTGTTGAATGTTTCCACGGACAAGACATTGAGCCCTGCCCCTCCGTTGATGAGGGTCCTGGCGACCAGAACGTTGCTGATGACTGGGGAACAAAGCATTGGGAGGACTCCGGCTGTGGCCGCGCACTTGAGCTGGTCTGCTGAGCTGAACGTGATGGCGCAGGCCGACCACCTGAGGGGACGCATTGCTTCGAGCTTGGGGAGAACTGCATTCACTTCACGAGCAAACTGCTTGAAGATACGTTGAGAGGCTGGGGCTTGAGCTCCGCCCAGGATGCAGGCAATGGCGCGAGGCTCCAGGAAGCCCCCAGCCCCTTCGTCTTGGTGGCGGTCTTCATTCCTTCTTGGCTGAGGCGGCAACGGCGGCAGGCCTGGGTTGCCACGAGGGCGATCCTCACGAGGTTGATCCCTCCAGTCCCCCTCGCGAGGCGGGTCGCGCCAACGGTCCTCGCGAGGTTGGTCACGCCAGCCTTGACGTGGGCCACGATCTTCCCAGCGTCCCGGGTTCCTTCCTCCTCCTCGGCCGTAGCCCCGGTCAGCACGGTCAGGGCGTCGGCCGACTCTTCCTTCTCGCACGGTGCGGAGTTCTTGGCATTCATTGGTGTTGTGGGTGTGGAGGTCGTGGTACACACAGTACCGGCTGCCCCTGGAGGATTCGGGCAGATCCTTGCCCCGCTTGGTGTCCGGCTCTGCCGCGAGCACGGCAGCCCCTTGCGCTTCACGTCCTTGGCCTTGGGCTTCTTCTCTTCTGGGTCTGCGACAGGCAGCTCGAGGAGGGAGAGGTGTCCCTCCTCAGCTCTGGCGCACTTGGTCGCCAGGTTGAACAACTCTAGGGAGGTGCAGAGGTCTTCATGCATCGCCAACTCCTCCTTCATCTTAACGTCGCGCACGCCATCGGAGAAGGCCAAAATGATGGCTTCCTCGGACACCCTGGGGATCTTGAGGCGTGCACTGTTGAAGCGTTGGATGTACTTCTGCAGGGTCTCTCCAGGTTGCTGCTTGATGCGGCGCATGTCGCTCACGGCGGGAGGCCGGTCGCGGGTACCTTGGAAGTTGGCGATGAAGCGGGTACGCATCTGGTCCCAGGAGGAGATCGTGCCTGGGGCCAGGTTCAGGAGCCAAGTGCGAGCGCCTTCCTTTAGCGCCATGGGGAACCAGTTCGCCATGACCTTTTCGTCACCACTGGCAGGTTCGATTCCCAGCTCGTAGAGCTGGAGGAACTCTGTGGGATCAGTCATGCCGTCGTAGCGAGGAGGCAGGTCCGGCTTGAACTTGCCGGGCCACGCGACGCTACGCAGCTCGGGGGTGTAGGCGCGGCAGCCTGCGGTGGCCGCGGGAGGTTTTGGTTGAGGGAGAGCTTGGCCTTGTGGGTCCCCTTGTTCTGCAGCTGGGAGCAGCGCGGGGTCTTGACGTGCCGGAGCTGGAGCGGGGTCTCGGCGAGCCGGGGCTGGGAGCGCCTGGGTGCCCTCTTGCGGTCACGGGACTTCTTGGCAGCTCCGTTCCGGCTAGGCCGGAGCATGACGGAGCGGGTTCCGCCCAGGAGCCGGACGCCTTGGGGCCACGGCATCTTCTTGGAAAGGAGGCGGCTGGAATGCCCCGGGGGCTTCATTGCCCATGCGGGGCGGAGTGCGGCGCAGCGGTACGGAAGGCGCGGGGGAGCCCCCTGCGGCACGGACGAGCTCGGCGACGCGGTCGAGCCACTCCTCGTAGACATCGTCGACGGGGCGGTAGCGCGGAGCTCGTTCGCCGCGATGAGCGCAGCTCGAGCCTCCAAGGGCGCGCGAAGCGCGTGCGACGAAGAACCGGCCGGGGTGAGCAACGGAGTGGCGGTGCGGCCATCTCACCGCACGGACGGGTGCTGAGAGGATGCTTGCTGCTCGTTCCCCGCCGGGCCGGTGGCGGCGTTGACGGCGGGCGACGGGGAACGACGAGGACGCCCACCGACGGGGGCCGTCTGGACGGCGCGGGAAGCGATGGCGGCCCGGCGCTCGGCGCGGGCCCGACGTGCATCAGACATGGATGCGACGGTCGGAGGAGAGCAGAGCGGTGGAAGACGGACTCCGGCGCACCCCTACCTGGCGCGCCAAATGTCGGATTCTGGGGTTCCGGCAGACCCTTAAGGTTCGAACTCTGGGGTGCGCGCGGAGGTCGTGCCCTCTACCTCCCCGTCTCGCAAGGATCTAAACTACTGCAAGAACAACACAAGAGACACAGGGTTTATACTGGTTCGGGCCACCATTGTGGTGTAATACCCTACTCCAGTGCGGTGGGTGGATTGCCTCTTGGGCTGATGAGGAAGAACAATACAAGGAAGAACAGCCTCGCGAGGGTCTGTTCTTGGCTAGGGGATGAACTGCTAGGGGGAGTTCAATCGCCCTTCTCTCTCTCTCTCTCTAGATGCTGGATTCGATCCTAGCTCATTCCAATCTGCCTCTACTGGTTTCTTGGTACTCGATCCCCTCTATCCCGGGGGTGGCTGGTCCTATTTATAGGCAAAGGCCCTGGGCCTCTTCCCAAATATTGAGCGGGAAGGGCGCCAACAATTGGCCAATTTGAAGGGGAACATCTGGTACACTTATCCTGACTAAAGTTGGTCTACGCCTGCCAAAGGCCCTGTGGAGACGCCGTCCTGGGCTCCATGGTGACCTCCTTCCCACCGTTGGACTGGTCTTGGTCTCGTTGCACCGAAATGGGTGCCTTTGCTTGATCCTCTCGCCTGCACTTGCCCCCTTTGCACCAAAGAGGAAAGGGAGACGCTGCGCGGGCTGGTGCCCGCCTGGCACTCTTGGTCGTCATGGCTTGCGTCATGGGCACCTCGTGAGGTACCCGCCTTGATCTCTCCGCCTCCTCGTGAGCCAGCCTAAGGAGGCCGTGCTTGAGGAAGCGACATGTCGTCCGCCTCGTGAGGCTTGGCCCCTCGTGAGGGTCTTGAACCTTGTGTTGATAAAGATGGGCCACGCTGGGCCCCCATTTGAGCCACGCCGCAGGCCGCAGGTAGGCAAGTCTGGGGACCCCCGTTCCCAGAACGCCGACAACCTGTATGCATCGTATTAGAAGCTATATATTACGCGAGCACCCGCGCCTGGCGGCTGGCTGGTTTACCTTTGTTTCGCGCAGGCCCCGAGGTAGCTTGTGGGAGGATGTGGTGTCCTGAGTGTTCTCTAGTTGAAACCGTAGGACGCGCAAGTGTCGCCGACGAGGGGCTTCACAGGCGCTGGCCTTCTTCACAGGCTCCGGGCCTTTTCCCGCATGTGATGGCTTCACAGGCATTTTCCTTCTTCACAGGCTCTGGGCCTTTTTCTAAACGCGATAGCTTCACAGGCATTCGCCTTCTTCACAGGCTCTGGGCCTTTTCCTAAACGCGATAGCTTCACAGGCATTCGCCTTCTTCACAGGCTCCGGGCCTTTTCCTAAACGCGATAGCTTCACAGGCATTCACCTTCTTCACAGGCTCCGGGCCTTTTCCTAAACGCGATAGCTTCACAGCCATTCGCCTTCTTCACAGGCTCCGGGCCTTTTCCTGAAAGGGCATCCTCCGCGGGCACCAGAACGTCCTCCCGGGAAGGAGCAACAACGGCAGTCTGGGCTGCGCGCAAGCTAGGCCTGGCCCGGCTAGCGAGGGGCTCGCGAGGGGAGGCAGCTGCGGTGGAGCGGTGACCAGAACGCGAGAAATGGCTCGAACGAGACTAAGCACCCCTTCCCCGAACACACGCAAATCTCAAATTGGAATCCAACTTAAATCCAGCAGGGGAAAAGTTACAACCAAAGAAGAAGTCAATGAAAACAAGCAAAAGGCCGCGTCCGGCACCTAATCTAGTCTTGGACGTCTTCTCACCAGCGTGGAGCTAAGTGATGTCCACTGGGCGTGGGAGGGATCCCCATGGCCTGAGGCCGGCACCCCTGAGACTCCGGGGCGTGTACAGCCCCACTCATTATTACGTGAGAGTGTCACGGGGCGGCGAGCTTCACAGGCACTGGGCCTTCTTCACAGGTACCGGCCTTGCTTCATATCGTCAGACGAGGGCCCCACCTTGCGCCACACTCTAGTGCCACCAACGACGACCGGAAACCAGGACGCCGTCGGTGGGGTAGAGCGGTCGCCAGCGGTTGCCCCGACGACCACGGGTCCTCCGCCAGGGGCAGGCCCTTATGCGCCTCCCCAGCGGAGGGCCTACCTCCTGAGAACGCCTTGCTCCGAACGCCGCGGCGGTGATGTGGGATCCCTGCCCCTCTCCTGCAGCCCCCTGCGCCCTCCTCCCGAGGGGTAGGAGACTGTGGGAGCGGGGCAGATGCTCGCTGCGGCGACCTGCACCTCCTGTGATCCATGATTAGCGTACGCCTGCTCCGGAGGAATTAGTGGTAAACGATAATTGTCGCCCCCAGCATGGTCGGCGGAGCCGTCCCGGGGCTCCTGGAAGAGCTCAGGTTCTGGTGTCTCGTCTCCCCAGCTTGGGCTGAGAAGTGAGCCTTGTTCGCCGTCGTGAACGTGCCCTTGGTCCATCATGTGGGGCACGTATTCTTCTGGCGCCGCTACCCCGAAGGCTGTGCTGTAGTGCTCCATGTGTCATGCGGCGCTGCTTGACGTGCCCACCGCGGGGTGGTAGCGCGGCTGCCCGCTGGCGCCGTGGGCTGCGCCGAGCCCCTCTCCCTCACGCGCCGGGGGCGGGGGTAGCGCCACCACCAGTCCGGCGCCGACGGGTTCGCTGGTGTTGGGGTAGCCCTGAGGCCCGCGGGAGCGCGCGGGGCCCCCGCGCGTGCCGCCCTGGGCTTGAGACGGAAGCTGAATGCAGAAGGGGTGAGCCCCTGAAGCGGCGAAGCCCAGGAGTTCGGCGACCCGCTCCAGCAGCACGTCGCGGCCGCCTTCCAGCAGCCTACACTACAGCAGCTCTCGGGCCACCGTGAGCGCGGCCCTCGAGTTCGCTTGCTCCCGGCGGGTGTACGGTGTCGCGGTCGCGGCGTGATTGGAGGCCCTTGCCGCCGACCGCGCTTGCCGCGGCGTGAGGGTTGTTGAAGCCTGTCCGCGCCGCCCGCGGCCCGCGGTGCCCTGCGGACCACGAGCTGCCTGGGGCGCGGGGTCGCCCGAGGCGGGCGGCGCCGCGCGGGCGGGCCACGCCGCCCATGGATCTTGGTTGCCCGTCTGGTCGCTGGACATGGTGATGACGGTGCGACGGGACGCGGAGCGGTAGAGAGGTGGACTCCGGCGCACCCTACCTGGCGCGCCAAATGTCGGATTTCGGGTTCTGGCAAACCCTTAAGGTTCGAACTCTGGGGTGCGCACGGAGATCCTGCCCCTCTACCTCTCCGTCTCGTAAGGATCTAACTACTGAAAGAACAGCACAAGAGACACAGAGTTTATACTAGTTCGGGCCACCATTGTGGTGTAATTTCCTACTCTAGTTTGTGGTGGGTGGATTGCCTCTTTGGTTGATGATGATGAACAATACATGGATAGCTCCAAATGATCCACATCACATTGAGCATCCACATCTTCAACATCTACATGAAGTCATCATCGACAAAACCCAAGGTTAGTTCATCCCTCTTTAGGGGGGATCTCACATCTAGGGGGAGCTTTAATCTAAGAATTGAGCTAAAGCAACTCTAATGGTGTGAACACAACAATGCTTTATGTAACAAAACTTTTTGATACTTTAATTCAATATATACAGTAGGAGCCTCTCCTACTGTTTCAGGTGTAAAAAACAATGCTTTTTGTAAAAGTGGTAACCCCACTTGTGCTTAAACGATGAGTATGAACTATGATCAAGTGTTCTCACTTGACTCCTAAGTCAATATACTCATATATAGATGACCTAGTCATCGCCAATTGCTTGATAGATGCGAGAATTGGTTGTGCATGCTTTGCCACATATTTCAATTGCCATTTTACTGTGTGAGCATATTGATTGCATATTTTACTCATTCGAGGACATCCACTTGTTGTTTTGATTGATTGGTTTCTTTTCTTTTGACAAGTGGATGGACAAGAATGCCTAAGAACCTTCTCTAGCTATCTATGCTTTTCTCGTCTCAAACTCTATTCATGCTACATCACAAAATTTGATCAAGTCAGATTCGAACCACTCTGTGTGAGGAGCACTAGGAGTCCCCGATTCATCATAGACTTAAACTTCCAAAACTTCTTTGTGCATTTCGGTCTGACCGATTCACTAATTTCAGTCATACCGAGATCACTAAGTCGATCTAGGTTTTCAATCTCGGTGCAACCGATTTGAACATTTCGGTCGCACCGAGTTGCAGAAGCTGCTTGCAGTTATGCATCTCGGTGCCAGCGAGTTGTTCCACTCGGTCACACCGACAGGGTCGGGCTATATATACCCACGAGCAAAATTTTGGAAATTTTTCTCTGAACTATTTCGCCCGCACTTAGCCCGCTCTGCCTCCAGGGTCTCCGGATCGTCCTCCCCGTCGCCAGTTGCCTCCTGTCGCTGGTCTCCGCCGCCGTCAACGGAAATCAACCCCGCCGTTGCTGCCATAGCGAGTTCATCACCGAACTAGGGTATGAAATTGATCACTGTGCTATCCTTATCCGATTCCTAGCACATTGTGCTCACCATGAATCTTGCCACGATTGAAACGATCTTATCCAGTCAAATCACTCCGTAGATTAGAGATGAATTGAAAATATACGGTTAGGTTTCCGCCGAAACCATCTCGGACCATCCGAGTTGTGGAACTCGGTACCACCGATACGGCTCAGGCCATTGCACATGAGATTCTCGGTCTAACCGAGAATTGAAAATCGGTGCGACTGAGTTCGGGACTTTGTGAAACCCTAGCAGTCTCGGTGCCATCAAACTATGACTCGGTCTGACCGAGTTCACTAGTTTAGGTTCCAACAGCTGCTTCGGTATCACCGAGTTTACAAATCGTTTGATCCGAAATGCTTTCTGAGGAAAACAAGAACTAAGTTTTGATTCATTCTTTTGCAAAAACCTCCGTATTTTTTGATGCTTATCTACTCTACCTCATCTACAATCTATTCACAGGGTTAGCTGTCAGTGTTTGCATCATGTATGATCAGAGAGACAGTCAGAACAAGTCAGAGGAGCAGGTTCACATGAGTGAGGGCACTAGTCCCTCTAGCAGCTCAGATGATGGAAGCAGGAGCACTCCCAGCAACTTGCCCAAAGCTGCCACCAGAACAAGGAAGAAGAGAACTTCAGAGTCTGAGGATGAAGACTATGTGGCAGTTGAGGATGATGCCACATCAAAGAAGAAAGTGCTGAAAAAGGAATATGGCTTAGCTGCAACCACTAAGCCAGGTATGCAGAAGAAGGCACCTGCAAGGAGAGTTCCCACTTCCAAACCTAGGAAGGTTGCCACTGGAGAAACCATAAAGTTTACCATTGAGTTAGAAGAGGAAGCTATTGGCCAAGATAAGAAGAAAAAGAGAGTCAGAACCACTACTGCCGGAGTTCTTGGCAAACCCTCTATGAGGAGAGATTTTGAAGAAGAAGAAGAAGAAGAAGAAGAGGTTGCTGCACCAGCACCTAAAGCCCAGAAGCTTATGGGTGATGCTATCAGGAGAGGGGCTGCATCATTAAAGCCCAAAGAAGCACCAAAGAGGAATACTAGAAATATATCTGCTGCTGAGAAGAACAAGGCCCCAGTGCCTGAGAATGTTGCTGAAGAAAAAGAAGATGAAGAGCATGTTCTGAGAAAATTAAAGCCAAAAATTCCATACCACAATGATGCTCATCCTGTGGCTGAGAACATGAAGATCAGGAGAGACTCAGGACTGAGGAAATGGAGAGAGACAGACCCGTATGCTACCAGAAGAAGAACAGATGTGGATTACAGGTTCCACACCAAGGAACAGGAGGATTTCTATGAGACAGTGCTGCTTGACAAGAAACCTATAGTGTGTGACATGAGGTGGGTCGACTGGACCTACATAAAGGATAATGAGGAACACTATCCTGGTGTGTATGACAGTTTCAAGGCTTGTGGAGTGGATGAGTTTGTGGCTCAAAAGCTCACTAAGTGGAATGATGAGCTTATCATGCAGTTCTACTCCACAGCTCAATGGAAGAATTGTCTGGATGTCTGAAGGCACTAGATACCAGTCTACAATTGCAGAATGGGCTTAGTTGATCAATGCCCCAGAAGAGCAAGAAGATGACTTGGATGTCTATGCCAAGAAGAAGAAGGATCACAACTCCATGGCTAGCATGTACAAGGAAATTCCAGTGCAGACCTTGAGACTCACCAGTTTGGGTCAGTGAAACATCTGTTGTCGGGACTGCCTACTATCAATTGGATACTAGGGCATACTCTTCTGCCCAAGTCTGGAGATCACAGGATGATCAGAGGCCACTCCATAAATCTGCTACATATATTTCATGTGCCACAAAAGTTCAAGGTCATGAGTCTCATTGTTGAAACTATCAAGAGGACTGCTGCAGACCAAAAGAGAAGATGTGGGTATGCCCCACAGATCCAGGAGTTGATTAACTCAAAGATGGTCACTGGCACATACTTGTTGGACAAGGAACACTTAGCACAAGCCAAGAGGGAGAAGGCAAAGTGAAAGTGCAACTATCCCTAGGTGGTTTTGGTAATTCATAACAACATATAGCTCATTGAGCTAATGCTATTCCAAGATGATTATTTCAGGAAAGCTCAATGATTGGCATGGCATGGATGGTAAACTGGAACCCTCAAAATGCTAAGGACAAAGGATTGGCTCAAGCTCAAAAGCTCAAGACTCTTCATTTTACATTTTAGTGATCCAAGATCACATTGAGTCCATAGGAAAAGCCAATACTATCAAGGAGCGATGAGGTGTTGCTTAATGATCCCTTTGCTTCATGTGCTTAATGATATGCTCCAAAATCCTCAGCTACTTTCTCATATCCACTCTTGACCTAAACCCAAAGCCAAACTCGGTCCTACCGATTCTTCCTATTCGGCGCCACCGAGTTTCACATGTCATAAGCCACTGCCAAACTCTAGCAAATCGGTCCTACCGATAGGGATCTCGGTCTCACCGAGAGGGGATTGCATTTTCTCTGTTTCCTTTTCGTAACTTTTCGGTCTCACCGAAAGAGCGGATTTGTCCCACCGAGATTGCAATGCAAACTCTCTGTTTCCTTTTTGTAACTTTTCGATCTCACCGAAAGAGCAAATCGGTCCCACCGAGTTTGCCAGACCAACTCTCTGGTTAGCTTATTACCAAATCGGTCTCACCGAGTTTGTGTAATCGGTCCCACCGAGATTACGTTATGCCCTAACCCTAACCATATCGGTCCTACCGAGTTGCATGTTAGTCCCACCGAAAATCTCTAACGGTCACTAGGTTTACCAAATCGGTCCGGCCGAGTTTGTTGATTCGGTCCCACTGAGATTGGTAAATTGTGTGTAACGGTTGGATTTTGTGTGGAGGCTATATATACCCCTCCACCTCCTCTTCACTCGTGGAGAGAGCCATTACAACACATCTACACTTCCAACTCATATGTTCTGAGAGAGAACCACCTACCCTTGTGTTGAGGCCAAGATATTCCATTCCTACCATATGAATCTTGATCTCTAGCCTTCCCCAAGTTGCTTTCCACTCAAATCTTCTTTCCACCAAATCCAAATCCTGTGAGAGAGAGTTGAGTGTTGGGGAGACTATCATCTGAAGCACAAGAGCAAGGAGTTCTTCATCAACACACCATTTGTTACTTCTTGGAGAGTGGTGTCTCCTAGATTGGCTAGGTGTCACTTGGGAGCCTCCGACAAGATTGTGGAGTTGAACCAAGGAGTTTGTAAGGGCAAGGAGATCGCCTACTTCGTGAAGATCTACCGCTAATGAGGCAAGTCCTTCGTGGGCGATCGCCATGATGGGATAGACAGACAAGGTTGCTTCTTCGTGGACCCTTCGTGGGTGGAGCCCTCCGTGGACTCGCGCAACCGTTACCCTCCGTGGGTTGAAGTCTCCATCAACGTGGATGTAGGATAGCACCACCTATCCGAACCACGACAAAAACATCCTTGTCTCCAATTGCGTTTGAATTCTCCAAACCCTTCCCTTTACATTCTTGCAAGTTGCATGCTTTACTTTCCGCTGCCTATATACTCTTTGCATGCTTGCTTGAATTGTGTGATGATTGATTGACTTGTCCTAAAGTAGCTAAAATCTGCAAGAACTAAAATTGGGAAAAGGTTAAGTTTTTATTTGGTCAAGTAGTCTAATCACCCCCCTCTAGACATACTTCCGATCCTGCAAGTGGTATCAGAGCTTTGGTCTCCATTTGCTTTGATTTCCATAGCTTTTGGTGGTCATAGCCTTGGTTTCACAACCTAGGAGAGTATGGCGTCTAGCAAGGGAATCTATCACCGTAGAGGTCCTTACTTTGATGGTACTAATTTTGCTAGTTGGAAGCATAAAATGAAAATGCATATTCTCGGACATAACCCCGCCGTTTGGGCTATTGTGTGTGTTGGTTTGCAAGGTGACCTCTTCGATGGGAAAGAACCAAACCGTGAAGCTACCGCGGATGAGTTGAAGATGTTGCAATACAATGCTCAAGCTTGTGATATCTCTTCAACGGATTGTGCCAGGGAAATCTGGCTCCTCGAGCACCTATGGGGACGGAACCCCTTTTCGGTTTGGCGGGGGGCGGAGGTCGCGCAAAGAGCGGATTGAGGCGAGGCACACGAGGGGTTTTACCCAGCTTCGGAGCTCACCGAAGAGATAATACTCCTACTGCTGCTTTGTGGATTATATTGAGTTCTTGCTCGGGAGCGCTGGGTGCTACAGTACACACCAGCAGCTAACGAGACCAAGCGTGAGTGTTCTACTGTTCGTCCTCCTGGGGGCGATCCCCCCTATGTTGTGCATGGGCCTCCTTTTATATGCTCAAGGGGTCTCCAACAGGTGGCAACGTAGGCAGGGGCAAAAATGGAAAGGTGGTGCGGTAGGTAAAGCTACCTACACAGTGAATCATACCTAACCCTGACGACAGGGGACAAAGGCATTACATGCCTATCTACATCTCCCAGACGGTGCAGAAAAGGGGCCGTCAGGGGTGCCACCGCTTGCCAGTACCCCTGGCTGCACAGCCTCCCGCCACGTACGCCTGGAAGGGTCCCGGAGCGACACGTAGGTGGGTGAGCTGGAGCGCAGGCACAGAGTGGTTGCTTGCCGCGGCAAATGCCTTGCCGCGGCCGTTGTCTTGCCGCGTCCGGGAGCTTGTCGCTCGCCGAGTCCTGCCGGGACGCGTGGCACGTCGCGGCAAGTTCTTTGAGATGCTCTGGTTGGCCTTCCCGGCAAGCTCCTCTTGTCGGGGTCTTGTGCCTCGAGTGGCCTTCCCGGCAAGCTCCTCTTGCTGGGGACTTGTCTCCTTGGCTTAAATACTTTGTTCTTGAATGGCTCCAAAGGAACCATGGAGGGCCTTGGCGGTCACCTGGCAAGCCTTGCCGCGGGGTGCTGCGACTGCCCGTGCACAAGTTCGGGATACTAGGGTACCCCTACTCTAGTACACCGACAGGAGCCCCCGGGCCTGGGCCATACACGGTGCCGAGCGCTGTTGGGCCAGGCCCAAAACAGGGCACGGGCACGCACGGCCTGGGTCACGTCGTACCTTACTCCGCATCCACCGCGCCCTCCCTGAACGGCACGCGTCGATTGCGGCGTCGTGGGAGAGGTCGTGGGTGGTCCTTTATTCGGAAAAATGAAACGCCCGCCTCCTGGCGGTTCGTATCTTCCTCATAAACAGAGGGAGGCGTGGAGGCGTGGTCTTCGAGGCGTCCACTCCCCACGATCACGGGGTGGGGAGAGCTCGCCTCATCCGTCGCCTCAGCTCTGCACGCCTGCCACGCGGCCTCCATGCGCTTGGAGTGGCGAACGGTGGAGGCGGGAAACCGGGCCGTCACGGGTCGAGGCAGCGGGTCGGGCCCAGTTCCCTGCGCCTTCCGTGTCTTGATTGGCTGAGCGGGGCGGCCGAGCCCCCACCCCGCTCCTTTATAAGGAGCGGGATAGGGGGGACGGAAACCCGCATTCTCTCATCTCCTCCTTTCTTCAGCTTCTGCTCCCCTCTCTCTCATTCGCCATGGAGAAAGGGAACCCTGGTCCTTCGACGGTGGCGACGAGGGTTGCCGCTAGGCAACGCGTCTCTCCTCCCCCCGCACCCGTGGTGGCAGAGCCAGCCGCAAGGGGAAGAGGGAGGGGACGAGGCCGCGGGCGAGGTCGAGGGCGAGGCCGAGGCGGTCGGGGAAGAGGGGGGCGAGGCAGTCCGCCGGCCTCGCCTCCGCTAGCAGATCATCTCCCCGTGGCGGACCATATCGGGGACGACCCTTGTGAGTTCTTCGTCAGGCTGCGTCGGCCGCCTCGTCATCGCCTTCGTCTCCCGACTCCGTTTGCGAGCGAGATGGAGTTGGATCCGCCCGAGACACTGAGGTTGCACATGAGGGGCTGTGGAATCAGCGGTACGCGAGTCCGCGTTGATTTCCCGGCCCCTAATGTGATGTATCTTGGTCGAGGGTGGAAGACGTTCACCCGCATCCATAGCTTGACGGCGGGGCTCACCCTCCATTTTAAGCTGATGGAGGGCGGTCTCCTCTCCGTCAAGGTCTTCGGGTGCTTCGGGACTCGGGCACGGTGCTGCGTGGAGAGCTCCTCCGATAGCGAAGGCTCCTCCTCGGGTGGGAGTGACGAGGAGGACAGCGACAGCGACGACGAGGGTGGCGGGCGGCGGGATGACGGGTCCGACTAGGTGTCGGGTGCCGCTCTGCGTGGCACCGGCGACCCCATCATCCGCGTCGTCGGCTCCTGGAGCTTCTCGGGGCCTTCTCCTTGGGCGGCTGGCGTAGGGAGGCTGCAGAAGAGGAAGAGGGTGGGCGGCAAGGCCGTCAACTCGGAGTACAAGGGCGTGGCGCCCTCGACAGCGTGCTGACGTCCTGCCGCTTTGTCTTCGAGCCCTCTTCCGGCGCCGCCATCACCATCCAGCCTTTGGACGACCACCGAGAGGCTCTCTTGGTGTCTTCTGCCACCCGTAGCTCGTCTAGGCGCCCCTTTTGCCCTTTTCGCCTTCTTGCCCTACCTCCTGAACATAGGAACAAGAAAAGGATTACGGGCACCTTATCTCTTTTTAATTTGTAAGCCCTCGGGCCTTAGTTGCATTTAAAGCTTGTAATCCCATCATTCATGTTTGTCATTCTCTTATGAACTGTACCTGAGTGGAATGCTCTTTAATGAAAAGGGGATGATTATCGGGTCACTTGTCTCGTGGGTGGAACCCACGTCAAGGAGTGAATCCTTTGTATCTTTAAGATAGACACTTCCTTTCCCGGCAGCAGGCCCTGCCTTCTTCCCGCGTCGCTCGACCTTTCTCACGCTTTTGGCGGAGGCAGGGAGGAGGCGGGTTCAGGCTCCTCGTTTCGTCCCTTTGCTGCCACGACTACGACCAAATCTGGCCCCGGGAATGAGCCCTAGGGCCTAGAGTTAAGGGAGCATGATAGCTTTTAGGAAGAAATGAGGTTTCGCATGCCTCAGTCCATAAGAGGATGCATGATAAGGGATGAAAAACTTATCTGAGATTGCAGCCCCCGGCAACTCTGGTTCGCCGCGGGTTAACCTTTGTACTTGCAGCCCCTGGCAACACTGGCTTGCCGGGGTCTAGATGTTGGTCCGCCCTTCTTCTCCTTTTCGTCCTCAAGTGGCCTGGTCAGGATATGCGAGCCCTGCGAACCAAGGGAAACGAGAAGAACGGCAAAGGGACGCGCACTCGACCTCTAAGTTAGGGGTTAGCCGCAACTAAGCACTGTCAAACCTAACCAAGGACGAGACTCGACTCAGCATGCATGCTAAAACTTAGGGCGCCAGCGCTTTATCTTCGCTCAGGGTCTGCGCCTGGCTTTGTACAAAGGATTACATGCAACAGCGGCAAGACTTGTACAAAATGGTGGTTGCCGGACAGGGTCCGACAACCGCGCCTTACGGGTAAAACTTATGAAGATGCTCGATGTTCCAGGAGTAGCTCACCGGAAAGCCATCTTTGATCTCAAGGCGGACAGCGCCAGGCCTAGTGACTCGTTTCACCCGGTAAGGGCCTTCCCACTTTGGCGTCAACTTGTTGGAATTCTTGGCGGAATGAACGCGCCGAAGAACAAGGTCGCCTTCCTCGAGACTTCTGGCTTTAACTTTGCGGCTATGGTAGCGGCGCAAAGCTTGCTGGTATCGAGCAGCTCGTACAGCAGCCTGAAGATGGTCTTCCTCAAGGAGCAGCGCGTCATCTTGTCGCAGCTGCTCTTGCTCAAGCTCATCATAAGAGAGCACTCGAGGTGACCCGTATATGAGTTCCGTGGGGATAACTGCCTCTGCTCCATAGACTAGAGCGAAAGGTGTCTAGCCAATGGCTCGATTTGGCGTCGTCCTGATCGACCAAAGAACCACCGGCAGCTCCTTGATCTAGTTTCTTCCGCACTTGTGCAGCCTGTCGAAAGTCCTGGTCTTGAGCCCACGCAACACTTCAGCATTTGCCCTCTCCGCTTGACCGTTGCTCCTGGGGTGAGCAACAGAAGTGAAGCAGACCTTGGCGCCAAGATCTTGGACATACTGCATGAAGGTGCGGCTCGTGAATTGCGTACCGTTGTCGGTGATGATCCTGTTAGGGATCCCGAAGCGGCAAACAATCGACCTGAAGAACTTGACTGCTGACTGTGCTGTTACCTTCCTCACTGGTTCCACTTCCGGCCACTTTGTGAACTTGTCGATTGCGACGTACAAGTACTCAAAGCCCCCGACTGCTCGGGGGAAGGGGCCGAGGATGTCGATCCCCCATACCGAAAATGGCAAGGATAAAGGGATCGTCTGGAGAGCTTGAGCTGGCTGGTGTATCTGCTCGGAATGGAACCGGCACGCTTCACACTTCGTTACTTGTGCAGTTGCATCCTGGAGGGCTGTCGGCCAAAAGAAGCCTTGGCGGAAAGCTTTGCCGGGAAGTGCTCTTGCGCCAATGTGGTGACCACAAATGCCTCCATGTATCTCTGCCAACAGCTTCTGTCCATCTTCCCGGGGAATACACTTCAATTTCACACCGTTGAGTCTTCTTCTGTACAGTGCGTTGTCGACGAACTGGTACATACTTGACTGCCGGGCTACTCTTTCCGCTTCTTCTGGCTCTTCGGGAAGTTCTCCTGTCGGGAGGAAACGGACGATCTGCTGTGCCCATGCTGGAGCCTGTGGCTCGACAACAAGGACTAAAGGCATATCTGCTGCTGCGGGAACATCTACGGCGAGAACCTGCGGCTCAGCCGGAGCTCGATGATCCCCGGCAAGCTTGCCGGTGCAAAACTTGTCGGGAGCGTCTGCTACAACGAAACAAGCCCTGGGGCTTGTCGGAGCAGACTGCTCCTCAGCACTCTTGGCGTTGATCTTGGGGACCTTCTTGGCGGCGGCTTCGGGAAGCTCTGCCGGAAGATAGTCACCAGAAATCAACTTCCTCTTCTTGCTCTATCCAGTTGATGGCGTCACAGACGGTTGAGTCAGCTTGAGCACAAAGATCCCTGGTTCCACAGGTAACTTAAGTGCTGCGCACTTTGACAGGCCGTCAGCAATGTCGTTCTGAGCTCTTGGAACGTGTTCCATCTGTAGGCCGACAAAGCGCTCTTCTAGCTTCCTCACTTCATCAACGTAAGCTTCCATCAACGGACTCTGATAATTCTTGTTCACTTGGCGGACGACAAGCTGTGAGTCACCCCTGACAATGAGCTGCTTGATCCCAAGGTCTGCCGCGATCCTGAGACCGGCGAGCAATCCTTCATACTCTGCAGTATTGTTTGTTGCTTGCTCCTTGGGAAAGTGCATCTGGACCACGTACATGAGGTGCTCTCCGGTGGGTGCGACAAGCAGCACGCCAGCACCGGCGCCTTGCAACGAGAAAGCACCATCAAAGTACATCAGCCACTCTTTGCTTGCTTCCTTGACGGGGATGCTCGTCTCTGGAATTTCTTCATCTGGTGTTGGCGTCCACTCTGCTATGAATTCTGCTAATGCTCTGCTTTGGATAGTCGAAGTACTCTCAAACTTGAGGCCAAAGCTTGACAGTCCAGTGCCCACTCAACAATCCTGCCTGTTGCTTCGGGATTCTGCAGTATCCTCTTCAGTGGAAAGCGAGTGACAACTGTTATCTCATGTGCTTGGAAGTAATGGCGCAGCTTTCTCGAGGCCATGAGAAGGCCGAAAAGCAATTTCTGCACACCAGAGTACCTTGACCTAGCCCCCTGCAGCAGGGAACTAACAAAGTAGACTGGGCACTGCACCACTCTCTTTTGTTGTATCTCTTCGCACATCTGCGCAGATCCATCTTTGTTCGGACCAGAGCTTGTTGGGGAAGCCCCCTGCTTGTCGCTGGATGTGCTTGCCGCGGTCGCTGGCTCATCATCTGCCTCTCTCTCCGCTACTAATGCAGCACTAACCACTTGATTGGTTGCCGCCAGATATAGCAGCAACTTCTCTTGTGGTTTAGGTGCGACAAGTATTGGAGTGGAGGACAGGTATCTCTTCAAGTCCTGCAGCGCAGCCTCCGCTTCCGTAGTCCATTTCATTGGACCTGCCTTTTTCAAGATTTTGAAAAACGGCAGGGCGCGCTCAGCAGACTTAGAGATAAACCTGCTGAGAGCCGCCACGCAGCCGGCAAGTTTCCGTACATCCTTGACGCGCTTTGGTGCTTCGATCTGCTCGATGGCCTTGATCTTGTCGGGATTGGCTTCAATTCCCCTCTGAGACACGAAGAACCCGAGAAGCTTGCCGGACGGGACTCCGAACACGCACTTCTCGGGGTTGAGCTTGAGGCTGATCTTGCGCAGATTTGCAAAAGTCTCTTCTAGATCTTGAATCAGAGTTGCTTTGTCCCTGCTCTTGACCACTATGTCATCCATGTAGGCTTCCACATTTCTGTGTATCTGCGGTTCAAAAGGAGTATGGACTACCCTTGCAAATGTTGAACCAGCATTCTTCAAACTGAAAGGCATTCGTACAAAACAGTACGTGCCACATGTAGTGATGAACGCGGTTTTCTCCTCATCCTCTTCTGCCATGAAGATCTGATGGTATCCTGAGTATGCGTGAAGAAATGAAAGCAAATCACATCCGGCCGCGGAGTCAACAATATGGTCAATGCGCGGCAAGGGAAATGGATCTTTGGGACAAGCTTTGTTAACATCGGTGAAGTCCATGCAAAGCCTCCACTTCCCGTTTGCCTTGCGCACGACTACAGGATTGGCCAACCACGTAGGATGGAGCACTCCTCTGACAAGGCCTGCTGCTTCCAACTTCTTGATCTCTTCTGCGATGAATTCTTGGCGCTCCACTGCTTGTTTCCTGACTTTCTGCTTGACGGGTCGCGCATGAGGACAGACGGCAAGGTGGTGCTCAATTACTTTCCTGGGAACGCCAGGGATGTCAGATGGTTGCCACGCAAACACATCGACATTCGCCCGCAGGAAAGCAACGAGCGCGCTTTCCTATTTAGAGTCGAGAGTGGCACTGATGGTGAAAGTACCACCAGTGTCGTCCTCCTTGGCGGACACCTTCTTGGTCGCAGGCGGAGCTGCCATCGTCTTCTTACACTTGCCGGTGGAGCTCGATGGTGCGTCCTCGACGGTAGCGCAGCACTCCGAAGAGGTGCGCTTGGCGGAGTGGGCATCAGAACTCTTGCCGGACTTGGTCTTCTTCTTCCCCCCGGGAGCTTCAGCGGCAAGTGTCTCGCGATCTGCTGCGGCTGCTGCTTCCCGGTAGATCTTGTCGGCACAGATAAGAGCATCTTTCTTGTCGCCAGGGACAGAGATGACGCTTATCGGGCCTGGCATCTTCAGCATGTTGTACGCGTAGTGAGAGGCCGCCATGAACTTGGCGAGCGCTGGACGGCAGAGAATTCCATTGTAAGGCAATGGAAAATCGGCAACGTCAAAAGTGATCCTCTCAGTCCTGAAGTTCAGCTCGCTGCCAAATGTCACCGACAGCGTGATCTTCCCCTTCGGCTTGCTCCTTCTGGGTTGATTCGTTGGAATGTGCCGGTCTCTTCGAGCTCGCTGTCAGGGACTTGGAGTTTTCGGAGCATAGTGGAGGAGATCAGGTTCAAGCCGGCCCCGCCGTCAACTAGCATCTTAGTGACCTTGAGGTTGCAGATAGTTGGCGAAACCAACATCGGCAAGCACCCGACCGCAGTTGTGCGATCAGGGTGGTCCTCAATATCAAAGATGATAGGCGTGCTGGACCATTTCAGAAGCTTGCGTGACTCGATGGGTGGTTCCACCGCGTTGACTTCCCGCACCCACTGCTTGAGTTGGCGGTGTGAAGTATGCAGAGAAGCACCACCGTCAACGCACAAGACCTCTGTGGCTTTCTGAAACTCCTGCTCGCTGGTCTCGTCATCATCCATGTCTTCGTCGTTGTCATCTTCATCTTTGTCGCGGCCGCGGGGAGGCCTGTCTCCTTGCCGTTGATTGGCCTTGCCGCGGCATCCTCCCCGGCCGGTGCGCTTCGTACTGGATCCTCCGGCACCTTCTTGGGCTTTCTCCTTGTCGCGTCGCTCGTACTCGGCCTTTTGTAGCTCGACAAGCTGGTCGACCTTCTTGCAGCTCTAGAGGTCATGGCCCTTGGTGCGGTGGATCTTGCAGTACTGTTTGTTGGTGCTGTCCTGCTTGTCAGCGGCCGCCACAGCCTGGCAGTTGGCGCATGCGGCAACCTCCTTGCCGGAGCTGCCATCTTTGGCTTTCTTGGCGCCACCGTTGCTGCCGGACTGCTCAACAACTAGCACATCTTTGCCTTTCCTCTTCCTGTTGTTCCGCCGCCGGTTTTTATTTGCCGGGGCGGCATCCTCGCTGTCAGATCCTCCCGTTCCTATATTCTCTCCGGGGAGTTTCCTCCCTTCCTCAGCACGTGCACACATGTCGGCCAGAGCATATAGCTCGCTGACATCTCTGATCTTGCACATCGCCATCTCCTCCCGCATCCTGCGGTTACGCACGTTCTGATGGAACGCGTTGATGACCGCGGCAGGGTGGACATCTGGGATGTTGCGTTGCACTTGGCTGAATCTCTGGATGTACTTGCGCAAGGGCTCTCCTTCTTTCTGGGCAAGCAGGTGAAGGTCACTCTCCTGGCCATGGGGTTTGTGGCCGCCCGTAAAGGCGCCGACAAACTGATGGCATAGGTCTGCCCAGGAAGATATGGAGTTTTCCGGCAAGTGCATGAGCCAGGACCTGACGTTGGGCTTGAGCACCAGTGGGAAATAGTTGGCAAGGATCTCGTCGTCTCGCCCCCCGGCAGCCTGCACCACGATGGTGTAGATGCTGAGGAACTCCAACGGATGCAACCTGCCGTCGTACTTATCTGGTACGTCTGGCTTGAAATTCTTCGTGCTGGGCCACTGGACTTGCTGCAGCTCACGAGTAAACGCAGGGCAACCTACCGCATACAGCAGGTCGCCTGGTTCCCCTGGCGCATGCATGTCGACAGTGGGCCCAGCGCGCCAGTCTGATTGACGCCGCGTTTCTCTTCGGCGCTCGATGCGGGTACGAGCGTCTTCTTGCTGCCGTTCGTGAAGAACGTGGCGCTGATCGTGACGAGTTCGCGGGTCTGATGAAGCGGTGGAGTCGCTATCGCGGTGGACCCGGCGAGTCGGCGATCTTGGCCTTCGGGGCGGGGAGTGCACCGTGGTCGCACTCCCACCGGTCTTGTCTCCATCGGCTCGCACCTAGCTGGCTTGCCGCGGCTGCGATGTGGTTGGCTGCCGCAGAGTGTCGCCGTTGGCGAAGCCGATGAGGCTCTGAATGGTGGCCCTCCAGTCGTCGATCTTGTCTGGCGTTGGAGGGAAGTCTAGGAGCAATTCAGCTCGTGCCAAGGCTTCTGCTGGAGTGGCGGGTAGTGGTGGCGAATGGTGCGAGGAGCGGGATATGCTCGGACTTCCAACGATGTTAGAAGGAGCAGTATTCCGTCCAGGCGACCGTGCCTCGCTTGCGCCAGCACGTTGGCGTGCATGCTGGCCTTGAGCATCTCGTGATCCGCCAGCTCGATTTGGGTCTAGCGAACGTATGGTACCGTGAGTACCACGACGCTGCCGGTCACGCGCTTCCTGAGATGGGCGCGGAGCATCCACGGACGCCCGGTCGTCGTGGGAGCCTACTACGCCGCCGACGGGCAGCGCAGCCTTGTCCTTGGACCTGGCGGCACCGTGGGCTACCTCGTCGACACCCGTTCTTCCGCCGGCGCCTTCCCCACCAGCCGTTTGCTCCGGCGACGGTGGGTTCGACGCGGACGGAGCAGCCGCCTCCGAAGCCTTCTTTTTCGGCGGCATGTCGATGAAGTCGATGAAGATTTAGCTCGTGTGAATGCCGGATCAGGTTCACACAACCTCGACGCCCCCTACCTGGCGCGCCAAAGATGCCGGGGAAATCTGGCTCCTCGAGCACCTATGGGGACGGAGCCCCTTCTCGGTTCGGCGGGGGGCGGAGGTCACGCAAAGAGCGGATCGAGGCGAGGCACGCGAGGGGTTTTACCCAGCTTCGGAGCTCTCTGGAGAGATAATACTCCTACTACTGCTTTGTGGATTGTATTGAGTTCTTGCTCGGGAGCGCTGGGTGCTACAGTACACACCAGCAGCTAACGAGACCAGGCGTGAGTGTTCTACTGTTTGTCCTCCTGGGGGCGATCCCCCCCTACGTTGTGCATGGGCCTCCTTTTATATGCTCAAGGGGTCTCCAACAGGTGGCAACGTAGGCAGGGGCAAAAATGGAAAGGTGGTGCGGTAGGTAAAGCTACCTACACAGTGAATCATACCTAACCCTGGCGGCAGGGGACAAAGGCATTAAATGCCTATCTACGTCGCCCAGACGGTGCAGAAAAGGGGCCGTCAGGGGCGCCACCGCTTGCCACGATGGCGATCTTGTCAGCGCTGCATGCCATAGTGTACCCCTGGCTGCACAGCCTCCCGCCACGTACGCCTGGAAGGGTCCCGGAGCGACACGTAGGTGGGTGAGCTGGAGCGCAGGCACAGAGTGGTTGCTTGCCGCGGCAAATGCCTTGTCGCGGCCGTTGTCTTGCCGCATCCGGGAGCTTGTCGCTCGCCGAGTCCTGCCGGGACGCGTGGCGCGTCGCGGCAAGTTCTTTGAGATGCTCTGGTTGGCCTTCCCGGCAAGCTCCTCTTGCCGGGGTCTTGTGCCTCGAGTGGCCTTCCCGGCAAGCTCCTCTTGCCGGGGACTTGTCTCCTTGGCTTAAATACTTTGTTCTTGAATGGCTCCAAAGGAACCATGGAGGCCCTTGGCGGTCACCTGGCAAGCCTTGCCGCGGGGTGCTGCGACTGCCCGTGCACAAGTTCGGGATACTAGGGTACCCCTACTCTAGTACACCGACAGATTGTGCCCCGAAGAATTCAACAAAATCAGCCGTCTTGAGAATGCAAAGGAAATTGGGGATACTTTGATTGATATGCACGAAGGTACCGACTCCGTCAAGGAATCCTAATTGGATGTGCTTCAAAGTCAAGTAGACAAGTTCAAAATGAAGGATGGTGAAGGTGTCGCTGAAATGTACTCTAGGCTTGCTCTCATCACAAACGAGATTGCCGGCTTAGGGAGTGAAGAGATGACCGATAGATTCATCATCAAGAAGATCCTAAGAGCCTTGGATGGAAAATATGATACCGTGTGCACATTGATCCAAATGATGCCCAATTACAAAGATCTCAAGCCAACGGAGGTCATTGGAAGAATTGTTGCTCATGAGATGTCACTCAAGGATAAAGAGGAACTTCACAACAAATCAAGTGGTGCCTACAAAGCCTCATGTGAAGCCCCCACATCATCAAGTGAGAAACAAAACTTCAATGAAGAATTGAGCTTAATGGTGAAAAACTTCAACAAGTTCTACAAGAGTAGAAGCAAAGATAGAAGCTCCAAGTCAAGGTCCTACAATGACAAAAGATCATCTAGTCGAGAGCGAAACTGCTACAATTGTGTAAGACCCGGACACTATTCCAATGAGTGTACGGCTCCCTACAAAAGAAGAGAAGATTCTCCAAAAAGAAGAAGCAAAAGAGAAGAATCACCTCCAAGAGAGAGAAGGAGTAGAGATGACCGTTATGAACGAAGATACTCACGGAGAAGCAAGGATTCGGAAAGAAAGGAAAAATCATCAAGGAGCTACACAAAACGAAGACATCAAGCTCATGTTGGTGAATGGGTATCCGGCTCCGACTCCGACAACCACTCCGAGAGAAGTTATCACTCCGATTCTGAATATACTCAAGATGAAGGTGTTGCCGGTCTAGCACTTGTATCAACCAACTCCTACGACATATTTGTCTCACCAAATGAAGGAATTGGAAGATGCTTCATGGCCAAAGGTCCTAAGGTAACACACCCCGAGTATGTTGATTTTAATAGTGATGAAGATGACTTGTTAGGTGATGATGATTTACTTGTTGACAACTCTAGTGATGAATACTATGATGAAACGTCAATAAATCATGCTAATCAAGATAAAATGAGTGACAATGATAAGGAGAAAATTGAGGCTCTAACTAAAGAACTAAACACTCTTAAGTTAGCTCATGAAACTATCTTCGAAGATCATCGAGAACTTTTAAGAGCTCATGAGAAGTTACGCTTTGAAAAGCTCAATCTTGAGCAAGAGCATGAGTTTTTAAAGGCAGTCAATGATGATCTCCGCAAGAAAAGTTCTTCTTACATTGCCAAGCGTTTATTCTTATCCACTTACATGCCTCAAGTCAAGTCTAGTAACAAGAACAAGAAAGATTCTTCCTCTAGTAGTAACAATGATCATGTTAAATCCAATATTGTTGCTTCTAGTAGTTCTCTTGATTCCACTAATGATTCTCTTAGCCAAATTACACTTGAGCAAGAAAATAGCTTATTGAAGGGAATTATAGAGAAAGGAGTGTACAATAGTCTTGCTGGGAGTAAGCAATTCGAGGAAATTGTACGCAAGCAAGGAAGGCACCGGAAGAATCAAGGTGTTGGTTTTGAACGAAAGTTCAATGCCAATGGAGTTGAGTGGGAAGAAGATCAATACCCCAAGACAAAGTTTGTTCCACAACAAGAGAAGTATGATCCTACTTCTTTCAAGGGGACACAAACTCAAGATGATCTTCCACCACAAGACTACAAGCAAAAAAGGCAAGGACAAGCTTCAAGAGGAAATTGATGCATTTGAAGAAGCTCCTAAGACCTTAGTCAAGTGGATTGACAAGACTAATTCAAGTTCCACTTCATCAAGTACGACTACAACTCCAAGGATTCCCATCAAGATGGTGTGGATCCAAAAGAAAAAGAACTAGAAAGTTCTTGAGGGTGGCTCCGCCAACATACTTCACTCTTATCATTTTGGCAAGAACAAGTGCAATCAACTTCCACATCTTGCACTAGCTCAAGGAGTCACAAACCCTCTTGTTGGTAAGTCAAGGGACAAGGTCACCTAAAAGCTTTCATGGACATCATCTTGTGTGTGCATCACTCTATGTCTATGGATAGCCTTGTTTGTTCCTTGTGGGACTAACCCATGTAGGTATTGAAAGTGCAATTCACTCAAATGGATAGCTCCAAGTGATCTACATCAACATTGAGCATCCACATCTTCAACATCTACATGAAGTCATCATCGACAAAACCAAAGGTTAGTTCATCCCTCTTAGGGGGGATATCACATCTTGGGGGAGATTTACTCTAAGACTTGAGCTAAAGCAACTCTAATGATGTGAACACAACAATGCTTTATGTAAAAGTGGTAACCCCACTTGAGCTTAAACGATGAGTACGACCTATGATCAAGTGTTCTTATTTGACTCCTAAGTCAATATACTCATAGATAGATGACCTAGTCATCGCCAATTGCTTGATAGATGCTAGAATTGATTGTGCATGCCTTGTCACATATTTCAATTGCCATTTTATTGTGTGAGCATGTTGGTTGCATATTTTACTCATTCGAGGACATCCACTTGTTGTTTTGATTGTTTGGTTTTGTTTTCTTTTGCCAAGTGGATGGACAAGAATGCCTAAGAACCTTCTCTAGCTATCTATGCTTTTCTCGTCTCAAACTCTATTCATGCCACATCACAAAATTTGATCAAGTCAGATTCGAACCAATCTGTGTGAGGAGCACTCGGAGTCCCCGATTCTTCATAGACTTAAACTTCCAAAACTTCTTTGTGATTCTCGGTCTGACCGATACCTCCCTTTCGGTCCTACCGAGATCATTAAGTTGATCTATGTTTTCAATCTCGGTGCAACCGATTTGAACCATTCGGTCACACCGAGTTGCAATAACTGTATGCAGTTTTGCATCTCGGTGCCACCGAGTTGTTCCACTCGGTCACACCGACAGGGTCGGGCTATATATAGACACGGGCAAAAATTTGGAAATTTCTCTGAACCCTTTTGCCCACGCGATAGCTCGCTCTGCCAACGTGGTCTCCGGATCGTCTGCTCGCCGCCAGCCGCCTCCAGTCGCTGGTCTCCGTTGCCGTCAACGGGATTCAACCCCGCCGTTGCCACCGTAGCGAGTCTCCACCGAACTAGGGTATGGACTCGATCTTTGTGCTATTCCCCAATCTGATTCCTAGCACATTGTGATCGTATTGACTCTAGCCACGTTTGAAACACTCCTATCCAATCAATGCATTCGTAGAATAAGTTTGATTCGAAAATTTTAGGGTTAGGTTTCCGCCGAAACCATCTCGGACCCACCGAGTTGAAAAACTCGGTCCCACCGATTTGGCTCATGCCATTGCACAAGTGAGACTCGGTCTGACCGAGAATTACTAATTGGTGTGACCGATTTTGGAACTTTGTGAAACCCTAGCAGTCTCGGTGCCACCGAACTGTGACTCGGTCCGACCGAGTTCACTAGTTTAGGTTCCAAAAACTGCTTCGGTATCACCGAGTTTAAAAATCGGTAGATCCGAAATGATTTCTGTGAGAAACTAAAACTAAGATTTTGAATCATTCTTTTGCAAAAATCTCTGCATTTTGTGATGCTCATCCACTCTACCTCATCTATAAACTATTCACAGGGTCAGCAGTCAGCTTGTTCATCATGTCGGATCAGAGTGACAGCTAGAATGTGTTAGAACAGCAAGTGCACATGAGTAACTTGCCAAAAGCTGCCACCAGACAAAGGAAGAAAAGAACCTCAGAATCAGAGGATAAGGACTATGTGGCAGAAGAGGAAGCCACTTCCAAGAGATTCGTGCTCAAGAAGGAGTATGGCTCAGCTGCAGCCATCAAGCCAGGATTGCACAAAAAGGCACCTGCTAGGAGAGTTCCTACCTCCAAGCCTAGGAAGGCTGCACCTGAAGGAACTGTAAAGTTCACCATGGAATCTAAAGAAGATATTGGCCAGGACAAGAAAAATAGAAGAGTCCGAACTACCAATGCCAGAGTTGTTGGCAAGCCTTCTATGAGGAAAGATCCTTCTGATGATGAAGAAGAAGAGGTTGCTGCACCAGCACCTAAGATGCCAAAGCTAATGGGTGATGCTATCAAATCAGGGGCTACTGCATCGAAGCCCAAGGAAGCACCCAAGGCTGCATCAAAGGCCAAGATAGCTCCAAAGAGGAACACAAGGAGCATACCAGCTGCTGAGAAGAACAAGGCCCCAGTGCCTGACACTGCTGAAGAAGAGGAAGGACAAGTACTCAGAAAGTTGAAGCCCAAGATCCCAGACCACAATGATGCTCATCCTGTGGCTGAGGACATGAAGATCAGAAGAGACTCAGGGCTGAGAAAGTGGAGAGCAGAAGACCCATATGCTACCAGAAGAAGAACTGTTGTTGACTACAGGTTCCACACTAAGGAACAGCAGGACTTCTATGAGACTGTGTTACTTGATATGAAGCCCATTGTTGTTGGGGAACGTAGCAGAAATTCAAAATTTTCCTACATGTCACCAAGATCTATCTATGGAGAAACCAGCAATGAGGGGAAGGAGAGTGCATCTACATACTCTTGTAGATCGCTAAGCGGAAGCGTTCAAGTGAACGGGGTTGATGGAGTCGTACTCGTCGTGATTCAAATCACCGATGACCAAGTGCCGAACGGACGACACCTCCGCGTTCAACACACGTACAGCCCGGTGACGTCTCCCATGCCTTGATCCAGCAAGGAGAGAGGGAGAGGTTGAGGAAGACTCCATCCAGCAGCAGCACAACGGCGTGGTGATGATGGTGGAGCGTGGCAATCCAGCAGGGCTTCGCCAAGCACCGCAAGAGAGGAGGAAGAAGAGACGCAGGGCTGCACCAACGAGAGAGAGATCGAATCACGTGTGTCATGGGCAGCCCTAGGCCTCAATATATATAGGGGAGAGGGAGGAGGGTGCGCCCCCTCTAGGGTTCCCACCCCTAGGGGGGAGGCAGCCCTAGATGGGGAAGGGGGAGGCGGCCAAGAGGGGAGGAGAGGGAGGCGCAGGGAGCATGGGCCTTAGGGCCCATCTGCCCTAGGGTTTGCCCCCTTCTCCTCTCCCTTGCGCCTTGGGCACTTGTGGGGGGGCGCACCAGCCCACCTGGGGCTGGTTCCCTCCCACACTTGGCCCAAGTAACCCTCCGGGGATGGTGGCCCCACTTGGTGGACCCCCGGACACCTCCGGTGGTCCCGGTACACTACCGGTGATGCCCAGAACACTTCCGGTGGCCAAAACCATACTTCCTATATATAAATATTTACCTCCGGACCATTCCAGAACTCCTCGTGACGTCCGGGATCTCATCCGGGACTCCGAACAACATTCGGTAACCACATATAAGCTTCCTTTATAACCCTAGCGTCATCGAACCTTAAGTGTGTAGACCCTACGGGTTCGAGAACCATGCAGACATGACCGAGACGTTCTCCAGTCAATAACCAACAGCGGGATCTGGATACCCATGTTGGCTCCCACATGTTCCACGATGATCTCATCGGATGAACCACGATGTCAAGGACTTAATCAATCCTGTATACAATTCCCTTTGTCTATCGGTACGATACTTGCCCGAGATTCGATCGTCGGTATCCCGATACCTTGTTCAATCTCGTTACCGGCAAGTCTCTTTACTCGTTCCGTAACACATCATCCCGTGATCAACTCCTTGATCACATTGTGCACATTATGATGATGTCCTACCGAGTGGGCCCAGAGATACCTCTCCGTTTATACGGAGTGACAAATCCCAGTCTCGATTCGTGCCACCCAACAGACACTTTTGGAGATACCCGTAGTGTACCTTTATAGCCACCCAGTTACGTTGTGACGTTTGGCTCACCCAAAGCATTCCTACGGTATCCGGGAGTTGTACAATCTCATGGTCTAAGGAAATGATACTTGACATTATAAAAGCTTTAGCATACGAACTACATGATCTTGTGCTAGGCTTAGGATTGGGTCTTGTCCATCACATCATTCTTCTAATGATGTGATCCCGTTATCAATGACATCCAATGTCCATGGTCAGGAAACTGCAACCATCTATTGATCAACGAGCTAGTCAACTAGAGGCTTACTAGGGACATGGTGTTGTCTATGTATCCACACATGTATCTGAGTTTCCTATCAATACAATTCTAGCATGGATAATAAACGATTATCATGAACAAGGAAATATAATAATAATCAATTTATTATTGCCTCTAGGGCATATTTCCAACAACTGTTTGTGACATGAGATGGTTTGACTGGGAATACATCAAGGACAATGAAGAGCACTTTCCTGGAGTGCAAGACAGCTTCAAGGCTTGTGGAGTATCTGACTTTGTTGGGCATAAGCTCACAAAGTGGGATGAAGAGCTGATCATGCAGTTCTACTCCACAGCACACTTCTATCCAGATGGAAGGATTGTGTGGATGTCAGAAGGTACGAGGTACCAATCAACAGTTGCTGAGTGGGCACAGCTCATCAATGCCCCAGAGGAGCATGAGGATGACCTAGATATATATTCCAAGAAGAAGATGGACCACAACTCTATGTCAAACATGTACAAGGAGATCCCAAACAAGGCACTTGATACTTTCAAGTTTGGATCAGTACATTATCTTTTGTCAGGGTTGCCAACCATAAATTGGATTCTGAGGCACACTCTGTTGCCCCAGTCAGGTGATCACAAGATGATCAGAGGCCATGCAATCAACTTGCTTCATATCTTTGATGTGCCACAAAAGTTCAAGGTGATGAGCCTCATGGTAGAAACTATCCAAAGGACTGCAGCAGATCAGAAGAGGAGCTATGGTTATGCCCCTCAGATCCAAGAGCTGATCAACTCCAAGATGGGCACAGGCATATACTTATTGGACAAGGAACATTTGCCTCTTCATCCGGACTTTGAGGATAATCAAGTTGTGATGAACAGGGATGAACCATCATCAGCTCATGCACAAGCTAAGAAGGAGAAGGCAAGGAAGGAGAAAGCTGCCAAGATGCCAACTCAAGATGAGGCATCTGAGTATTTCTTGAAAACCAACCAAGAGCAGCTTAGTTACTTGATTGCATCCACACTGAGGATTGAGAAAGGACTGGCCACCCTCACTCAGAATCAGGAGAGCTTAGAGAGAATCGTAGAACAAAAGTTCTATGACTTGGATGTCAAAGTAATAGAGATTCAGTCTGCAGTGGAGCAACTTCAAGATGACATGCAGGAGAGGAAAGGGAAGACTACAACTGATGCATTTCCCAAAGTGCCACGAGCTCAGAGGTCAACTGCAGTGCAAGTTCCTGACACCAGAGCTACCACCTTAGCTCCAGCCACAGCACCATCCCAACCAGCTCCAGCATCTACTTCAGCTCCAGCTCCAACCACGTCTATAGAAGCCTTCGTCCTTGGAGTGATCCAGACTCCACCACCACCAGAAGATCAAGCCTGAGAGTCGATCTAGCACTATGCATTTTCTAGGAACTTTTTGGTAATTTGTTGCCAAAGGGGGAGAAAAATGTACAGATCATAGGCTTCGAGAGAGAGTGTTTCCTTTATTTTCTCTTGTTTTATTTGGTGGTTTTTCAAACTTTGTTTGCTTTTGGTTGAGATACTATGATATGCTTGTGAGACATTGATGATCATGTGTTGGATCATAAGCTACACTTATGCATGCTTGATATATCTTATCTATCTTATGTGACCATTCACTTTTCTTGGTGATAAGTGCATGTATTTCATTCTTATCATTTTGAGCGCTCCACCAAGATGTATGTGACATGGAAGAGTAACCCATGATTCTAACTCTTTGTGCATTTGCAGTCCAAAGCAAATTTTAAATATGCACAAGTTTAGGGGGAGCTCTTACTTATCACATACTTCTTAAAGCGACGATATATTTCATTCTTATTATCATTTGTCGAAGCTTTGATCTATATGTTGTCATCAATTACCAAAAAGGGGGAGATTGAAAGTGCAACTATCCCTAGGTGGTTTTGGTAATTCATAACAACATATAGCTCACTGAGCTAATGCTATTCCAAGATGATTATTTCAGGAAAGCTCAATGATTGGCATGGCATGGATGGTGAAAGTGGAACCCTCAAAATGCTAAGGACAAAGGATTGGCTCAAGCTCAAAAGCCCAAGACTCTTCATTTTACATTTTAGTGATCCAAGATCACATTGAATCCATAGGAAAAGCCAATACTATCAAGGAGGGGTGAGGTGTTGCTTAATGAGCCCTTTGCTTCATGTGCTTAATGATATGCTCCAAAATCCTCAGCTAATTTATCATATCCACTCTTGACCTAAACCCAAAGCCAAACTCGGTCCTACCGATTCTTCCTATCCGGCGCCACCGAGTTTCACATGTCATAAGCCACTGCCAAACCCTAGCAAATCGGTTCTACCGATAGGGATCTCGGTCTCACCGAGAGGGGATTGCAATTTCTCTGTTTCCTTTTCGTAACTTTTCGGTCTCACCGAAAGAGCGGATCGGTCCCATCGAGATTGCAATGCAAACTCTCTGTTTCCTTTTTGTAACTTTTCGGTCTCACCGAAAGAGCAAATCGGTCCCACCGAGTTTGCCTGACCAACTCTCTGGTTAGCTTATTACCAAATCGGTCTCACCGAGTTTGTGTAATCGGTCCCACCGAGATTACGTTATGCCCTAACCCTAACCATATCGGTCCTACCGAGTTGCATGTCAGTCCCACTGAAAATCTCTAACGGTCACTAGGTTTACCAAATCGGTCCGACCGAGTTTGTTGATTCGGTCCCACCGAGATTGGTAAATTGTGTGTAACGGTTGGATTTTGTGTGGTGGCTATATATACCCCTCCACCTCCTCTTCACTCGTGGAGAGAGCCATCAGAACACATCTACACTTCCAACTCATATGTTCTGAGAGAGAACCACCTACCCTTGTGTTGAGGCCAAGATATTCCATTCCTAAAATATGAATCTTGATCTCTAGCCTTCCCCAAGTTGCTTTACACTCAAATCTTCTTTCCACCAAATCCAAATCCTGTGAGAGAGAGTTGAGTGTTGGGGAGACTATCATCTGAAGCACAAGAGCAAGGAGTTCATCATCAACATGCCATTTGTTACTTCTTGGAGAGTGGTGTCTCCTAGATTGGCTAGGTGTCACTTGGGAGCCTCCGACAAGATTGTGGAGTTGAACCAAGGAGTTTGTAAGGGCAAGGAGATCGCCTACTTTGTTAAGATCTACCGCTAGTGAGGCAAGTCCTTCATGGGCGATGGCCTTGATGGGATAGACAAGGTTGCTTCTTCATGGACCCTTCATGGGTGGAGCCCTCCGTGGACTCGCGCAACCATTACCCTCCGTGGGTTGAAGTCTCCATCAACGTGGATGTAGGATAGCACCACCTATCTGAACTACGACAAAAACATCCTTGTCTCCAATTGCGTTTGAATTCTCCAAACCCTTCCCTTTACATTCTTGCAAGTTGCATGCTTTACTTTCCGCTGCCTATATACTCTTTGCATGCTTGCTTGAATTGTGTGATGATTGCTTGACTTGTCCTAAAGTAGCTAAAATCTGCCAAGAACTAAAATTGGGAAAAGGTTAAGTTTTAATTTGGTCAAGTAGTCTAATCACCCCCCCTCTAGACATACTTCCGATCCTACACAAAGGCAGAGAAAGCTGCAAAGATGCCAACCTAGGAGGAGGCATCTTAGTATCTTCTAAAAAGCAAGCAAGATCAGCTTGGCTACTTGATTGTATCCACTCTAAGGATTGAGAAAGGACTGGCCACCGTGACTCGAAACCAGGAGAGCTTGGAAAGAATCATGGAGAAGAAGTTCTATGACATGGATGTGAAGGTAACTAAGATCTAGTCTGTTGTGGAGCAACATCAGGATGACATGCAGGAGAGGAAGGGCAATACAACAACTGAGGCATTTGCTAGAGTGCCTAGAGTTCAGAGGTCGACTGCAGTACCAGTAACAGACACCAGAGCCACTTCATCTGCACCAGCTACAGCTTCAGTGCCACCAGCTCCAGCATCTACTCCAACAGCTCCATCTACTTCGACTGAAGCCTTCGTTCTTGGAGTTCTCCGGACACCACCACCTGAAGACCAAGCTTGAGAGACGTTTTAGTGCTATGCATTTTCTATGAACTTTTTGGTAACTTGTTGCCAAAGGGGAAGAAAAAATGTATAGATCATAGGCTTCGAGAGAGAGCGTTGCTTTTTATTCTCTCTTGCTTTGGTGGTTGAACTTTATTTGCTTGATTGAGATACTTTATGCTTGTGTGTGAAACTTGGATGATCATGTGTGTTTGATCATATGTTACATTAATGCTTTGCTTGTTGGATGACATTATTATTTTATCCCTATATGATCATTCACTTTGCTTGGTGATGAGTGCATGTATTTAATTATTATCATTTTGAGCGCTCCACCAAGATGTATGTGACATGGAAGAGTAACCCATGATCCTAACTCATTTTGCATTTGTAGTCCAAAGCAAATCTTAATATATGCACAAATTTAGGGGGAGCTCTTGCTTTTCACATACTTCTCAAAGCGACAATATTTTTCACTCTTATTATCATTTGTCGAAGCTTTGATCTATATGTTGTCATCAATTACCAAAAAGCGGGAGATTGAAAGTGCAACTATCCCTGGGTGGTTTTGGTAATTCCTAACAACATATAGCTCATTGAGCTAACATTATTCCAAGATTAATATTTCAGGAAAAGCTCAATGAATGGCATGGCATGGATGAGGAAAGTGGACCCCTCAAAATACTAAGGACAAAATGTTTGGCTCGAGCTTAAAGCTCAAGACTCTGCATTTTATATTTTAGTGATCCAAGATCACATTGAGTCTATAGGAAAAGCCAATACTATCAAGGAGGGATGAGGTGTTGCTTAGTGAGGTTCTTGCTTCATAGTGCTTAGTGATATGCTCCAAAACCCTCAACTATCTTCCGAAATCCACATATGACCTAAACCAAAAGTCAAACTCGGCCCCACCGATTCTTTCTATCCGGCGCCACCGAGTTCAGATGTCATAGCCACTGCCACAAACCCTAGGCAAATCGGTTTCACCGATAGGGATCTCGGTCTCACCGAGATGGGATTGTAATCTCTCTGTTTCCCTTCGTAACGTTTCGGTCCTACCGAGATGAGTGAATCGGTCCCACCGAGATTGCAATGTAAACTCTCTGTTTCCCTTCTGTAACATTTCGGTCTCACCGAGATGAGCGGATCGGTCCCACCGAGTTTAGCTCACCAACTCTCTGGTTAGCTTATTACCAAAATCGGTCCCACCGAGTTTGTGTAATCGGTCTCACCGAGATTACGGTATGCCCTAATCCCAACCATATCGGTCCTACCGAGTTGCATCTCAGTCCCACCGAAAATCCTAATAGTCACTAGGTTTACTAAATCGGTCTGACCGAGATTGGTAAATTGTGTGTAACGGTTAGATTTTGTGTGGAGGCTATATATACCCCTTCACCCACTCTCCATTCGTGGAGAGAGCCATCAGAACATATCTACACTTTTAATACACATTTTCTGAGAGAGAACCACCTACTCATGTGTTGAGGCCAAGATATTCCATTCCCACCATATGAATCTTGATCTCTAGCCTTCCCCAAGTTGCTTTCCACTCAAATCCTCTTTCCACCAAATCCAAACCCTATGAGAGAGAGAGTTGAGTGTTGGGGAGACTATCATTTGAAGCACAAGAGCAAGGAGTTCATCATCAACACACCATTTGTTACTTCTTGGAGAGTGGTGTCTCCTAGATTGGCTAGGTGTCACTTGGGAGCCTCCGACAAGATTGTGGAGTTGAACCAAGGAGTTTGTACGGGCAAGGAGATCGCCTACTTCGTGAAGATCTACCGCTAGTGAGGCAAGTCCTTCATGGGCGATCGCCATGATGGAATAGACAAGGTTGCTTCTTCATGGACCCTTCGTGGGTGGAGCCCTTCGTGGATTCGCGCAACCGTTACCCTCCGTGGGTTGAAGTCTCCATCAACGTGGATGTACGATAGCACCACCTATCGGAACCAAGACAAAAACATTCGTGTCTCCAATTGCGTTTGAATTCTCCAAACACTTCCCTTTACATTCTTGCAAGTTGCATGCTTTACTTTACGTGGCTCATATACTCTTTGCATGCTTGCTTGAATTGTGTTAAGATTGCTTGACTTGTGCTAAGATAGCTAAAATCTGCCAAAGACTAAAATTGGGAAAAGGATAGTTTTTAATTGGTCAAGTAGTCTAATCATCCCCCCCCCTCCAGACATACTTCTGATCCTAAAGCCTAGCCTGAGCGTTCAGTCCCAAACTCAGCCTAGAGGGCAGCCTCGCTGTCCTTCACCTTCTGGAGCGCCCCCTTGTGTTGATCCGCCTGGCCTGCCAGCTCCTTGACCAGGCGGTCGCACTCCTGTGCCGCCTTGCTGCGCTCCTCCTCCTTGGCGCGTAGCGCGGTTTGGGCCTCGCCCAGGCGCGCAGCGCGGTTTGGGCCTCGCCCAGGCGCTACTGTAGGTCGGCGGCTGCCCCTACAGAGGAAAAGAAAGAAACATAATCAACAATCAACAAAGGAGGAAAGTGGTTGTCGGAAGATCTGGCCCGACTGCTCAGCAGCCGACCCGAATCTCGGGGGCTACACCCAGCGGGTGCGCTGACGCACCCCTGCAAGAGAGAAGACGGAGTGCTTACTCCGGCTCTCGGCCAAATCAGTAGTCCGCTTGGCCAGCTCCTGGACATGGGAGTTGAAGGCGTCCGCACGGATGTTGTGGTAATCCTGCAACAAAGACAGAAGAAAATAAAAAAGTTAGCACTCGGAACTCACCTTTAAGTTCCGAGCCGCCTGCTCAGCAGCCGGCCCGGAACTCCGGGGCTACACCGAGTGGGTGCGCTGGCGCGCCCCCACGGGAGAATACAAGAATAAAAAACAAAGTAACAAGGAGCATACCCGGACGGCAGCTCGCGTCGCCAGGAACGCCTTCGTGTACTGCTGGACGGCGGTGCATTGAGCTTCGAAGCGGGCTTGAACGTCCTGCGCGGCCGTGTTCAGCACGCCCGTCCCGCCCCCAAGCGTCCGGCGGGGCGACATTGGTGGCCTCGGTTTCAGGACCCGACGAGCTGGCTTCCCCGGTCTCCAAAGGTCGTGGCGCTGAAGTCGCTTTCCCCGCGCGACGGTACACCGAAGTGCGGACCACGGGGGCCGAATCCTCGCTGTCTCCTCCAGTTGGTGCCTGGCTCTCTGGTGCCGTGGCACCGCACGCAGCGGGATGACGAGCTGTGGAGCCCGACTGCGAGCCGCTTCCGCCTCCTGCACCTTGGCGGCCACGTCTCCTACTCCTTGGCCGCGGCGTCGGCTTGAACCTTGGCCGCCGCATCGGCCTTTGCCTGCGCCGCCTTGGCCGCGTCCACCTTCTCACGCTCCGCCTTCTCCTGCTCCTCGCACGCCTCCCGCGCGTTCCACTCCGTCACCTCCCAGAGGTCGGCAAGCGGGTCCACACGGTGGGGCTTTGCGGAGCCGTCCGACTCCCCAATCACTAAGGTAGAAAGGGCCCGCGAAAGGGGAGCGGGGCCCTATGAAGACACGGCAACGAGAAGCCGGTAAGAAGGCTAGAAGAAAGAAGAAAATCAAACGCCAAAGCAACAACAGAAAAATCAAAGTACTTACCCAGACGCCAACGGGAGCCACTTCGGGACCTTCTGGAATTGGGCCGCCTTCGGGGCGGCCTCATACCGCCTGGTCGCGGCGGCCATGTTCTTGGCCTTGATCGGCCGGCTGTCTAACAGCCCGGCTTCGGCTCGGCGCTTCGACGCGCAGCCTGGTGCATCGGCGCGGCTGAAGAGCTCGCGCCCGCCTTGTTGGCGTCATGAGTGCAGAGTGGCTCATTCTCCTCCTCATCATCGTCCGACCATTCCTCAACGCCACCTCCTGAGGAGCCACCTGCTCCACATCCGCCTCCCATGGCGTCGTCCTCCTCCATGGCAACCGCCCCCAAGTCGGGGTCATCCACGTCGCTCCTCGTCCGGTCCGGCATGTACACGTGACCCGGCTCTAGAGCGTCGACAACCGACTAGGTCGAGAAGACCTGTGCCATTGCCGACTGATCGAACGGCAAAGCAAGAACTCAGACTAGCAAAGAAGAAAAATAATTGCAAGACTTACCGCAGGCGGTGGGTGCGCACGGTTGTACGACCGCTTGCCGAACTACCAATCCTTCTCCGACAACTTGCAGTTGGAGAAGTAGTTCACCAGTGGGGCCACCTCCACGTCCGGCAGCTCCCATGTGCACATCCGGCACGGGTCCTGGTGCCTGCTCATGCTACTGATGATGTGGGGGCGGGCTTGGAGGGGGAGCACTCAGCGCACCACATAGGCGTCCAGCAGGTCCGAGCCCTTGAGGCCCTCCAACTCCGTTATCACCTGTAGTCGGGCAAGGGCGGCGGAGGAGGCGGCCGACAGGGTGCTTGGCTTGTACTTCCAGTTGGCTCGCGGCTCAGCAGGCAGGCAGGCTATGTAAGCCGGCAAGTTGATGTAGTCCCTCATTGGATGTATATTCTTGACGTAGAAGTAGGACTTCTGCCACAGTTTGGCCAACTACAGCAGGGAGACGGGCGGGAAGCGGTTCCCGGCACCCGGACGCCGCACCGCCATGCAGGCTCCGCATTGAGCCGCCTGGCCCGTGGCGGCAGTGCCAAGCTTGAGGTAGAAGCACTCTCCGCAGAGCTTGAGGGTGAGGAGAGTACCAAGATAGCCTTCACAGAGAGTGACAAAGGCGGCCAATAGCACCACCGTGTTTGGCATGAGGTGGTGCGGCTGAACTCAGTAAAAGTTGAGGAAGGAGCGCAAGAAGACGCTCGCCGGAAGGCCGAAGCCGCGAAGAAAATGGGACCGAAAGACGACATGTTCGTCGTCCTCCGGCACCGGCGAGATTTTTGCCTCGGGGGGGGGGGGACACGCACCTTCATGTTCGTGTCCCGGGGCAGCCGCCGTGTCTGATGAAGGAAGGAGAGGTGGTTCTTATGGACAATGGAACCGTCCCAGTCGCCGACCCGTGCGCGCGCAATGGGTTTGGGTGCTTGCCGGAGGCGCGACGTGGTGATGAGCGGGCGAAACCGCAACGGAGCAAGAAAGCCGCGGCGGGGAGAAGCCTGGCGACGGTGAGCTACGGCAGCGTTTCGGTGAGAGGAAGAGGCGATGCGGCAGCGGAGAAGAGAAGAAGAAGAACGACGGGGGCAAAGGAGGAGGAGGGCACGCGTGCGTTTGCCTCCCCCCTCCTGCCCCTACTTATAGCCCCAGGCGGCGGAGCTGAGGGGGCGAGAACGTGGGGGTCATGGGATTAACTACGCCCACTCCCCCATGAACCCATGATTACCGCGCCAATAAAGGCGAGTATTAACTGCGGCATAAGCCCAACCGCCCACCTCGGCCGCATAGGATCCGCGCGCGTGCCAAGGCCCTATAGTGGCAGGCCCCGGCCTACGGCGACGTCCCGTCGCGTGCGTGGGCTGGCAGGCCGGCCTAGCCTGCTGGTGCCGCGTGGCATGCACGCAATGGGCGGCAAGTCTGACGTCTGGCTGGCGTGCCACTTGCCCCCCACCACGGTGCTTCAAAATCACCAGGCGGCCTGGCTGGTCACGGCCGGCTCCTAGCAGTCGGCACTTCAGAAGACGAATGAAGCAAAACCACCAGACCACTCGGAGTAGGAAGCTGCTGAGGCTTCTCGCCTTTTTAGCTTCGGTGCCCCACCAGCTTTGGGGACTACTGTCGGAGTAAATGACCACGGGGAGCCTCATCTGCTCCCCATGGTGTTTCAAGACATCGGGGCTGGCTGCGCCCCTCAAGCCTCGAAGACAAAGGACCGCCTTCTTAAGGCCGGCTGGTCCAAGAGGCCGGCTGCTAGAAGGTGGCAGAACCCAGAGGGCGGCTGAGGGAGTCCTGGATTAGGGGGTGTCCGGACAGCCGGACTATATCCTTTGGCCGGACTGTTGGACTATGAAGATACAAGATGAAAGACTTTGTCCCGTGTCTGGATGGGACTCTCCTTGGTGTGGAAGGCAAGCTAGGCAACACGGATATGTAGATCTCCTTCCTTGTAACCGACTCTGTGTAACCCTAGCCCCCTCCGGTGTCTATATAAACCGGAGGGTTTAGTCCATAGGACAACAACAATCATACCATAGGCTAGCTTCTAGGGTTTAGCCTCTACGATCTCGTGGTAGATCAACTCTTGTAATACTCATATCATCAAGATCAATCAAGCAGGAAGTAGAGTATTACCTCCATTGAGAGGGCCCGAACCTGGGTAAACATCGTGTCCCCCGCCTCCTGTTACCATCCGCCATAGACGCACAGTTCGGGACCCCCTACCCGAGATCCGTCGGTTTTGACACCGACATTGGTGCTTTCATTGACAATTCCACTGTGCCGTCACCATAAGCCTTGATGGCTCCTTCGATCATCGGTAATGATGCGGTCCAGGTTGAGGTCTTCCTCCCTTGACAGATCTTTGTATTCGGCGGCTTCGCAGTGCGGGCCAACTCGCTTGGCCATCTGGAGCAGATCGAGAGCTACGCCCCTGACCACCAGGTCAGGTTCGGAAACTTGAACTACACCGCCGATATCCGTGGAGACTTCATCTTCGACGGATTCGAGCCCTTGCCAGGTGCGTCGCACGATCACGACGAGCATGATATAGCTCTGCCGTCGGACGGTGTTCGGAAGATTACACCGGCAACTATTCCGGCCTTTAATCCGGAGCAAATTGCGCCATCCGAGGACGGGTGGATAGACCCCGCCATGGAGGCCGTACTCTCAGCGGCGATAGAGCCGGATACTAACCTTACCCCTCATGAGAGCCGTGATGCCAAACCACTAGATTCATCTCCGGCCACGGACTCCGAGTCGCCTGCGCCTATGCCTATCGAATCCGATTGGGCGCCGATCATGGAGTTCACCTCCGCGGATATCTATCAGCACTCACCCTTCGGTGATGTGCTAAACTCGTTAAGATCTCTCTCCTTGTCAGGAGAACCTTGGCCGAACTATGTCCGGCTAGGATGGCTTGCGGACAACGAAGAAATTCGCTCCCCACCCACCACCCACTTAGTAGCCACTGTCGACGATTTAACCGACATGCTCGACTTCGACTCCGAAGACATCGATGGTATGGACGACGATGAAAGAGACGAACAGGAACCACTGCCCGCAGGGCAATGGACCGCCACCTCATCATATGATATATACATGGTGGATACACCCAAAGAAGGCAATGGTGATAAGACAACGAAGGATGACCCCTCCAAGAAGCAACCCAAGCACCGACGTCAGCGGCGCCGCTCTAAGTCTCGCCATAGCAAAAGTAGTGATACCGGCACAAGAGACAATAACACTCCAGACGGTGCCGAAGACGATGACAATCCCCTCCAGCAAGATTTAGAGCGGGAGGATGACCAAGCCAGCCCTCCTGAGCGGGCAGCAGATGGAGAAGCAGAGGATGACAATTACATGCCCCTCTCCGAAGACGAGGTGAGCCTCGGCGACAAAGAATTTATCATGCCTAAGGATCCGTCGAGCAGGAGCGCTTTAAGAGACGGCTTATAGCCACAGCAAATAGCCTGGAGAAAAAGCAACAACAGCTTCAAGCTGATCAAGATTTGCTAGTAGACAGATGGACTGAAGTCCTTGCGGCCCAGGAATACGAACTTGAACGCCCCTCCAAGGGTTACCCAAAGCGCAGGTTGCTACCCCGATTCGAGGAGGAAGCATTGAAACCTACATCACCAGCGTACGATGCGGCTGACCGGCCACCTCGTGGCCAACACAGAGAGACAGTTCAGCCTGAAGCTCAGCCTGCACCCCGCCGCCACTCAAATAAAAATACCAAGGCACGGGGCAACACGCGGGACCTGCGAGACGTATTGGAAAACAGGGCAAAACACGCAAGATCGATCTACGGATCACGGGGTCGTGCACCTACGCGGGACGATGACCATCATGCCGGATACAGTAAAAGTAAAACCGGCCGGGCCAAACACAGCAGACAAGACTCATACGAACTGCGTCGTGATATAGCCCAGCACAGAGGCGCCGCACACCCCTTTGCTTCACTGATGAAGTAATGGATCATGAATTCCCAGAGGGTTTTTAACCCGTAAATATCGAATCATATGATGGTACAACAGATCCCGCGGTATGGATCGAGGATTTCCTCCTCCACATCCACATGGCCTGCGGTGATGATCTACATGCCATCAAGTACCTCCCACTAAAACTCAAAGGACCATCTCGGCATTGGCTCAATAGCTTGCCAGCAGACTCCATTAGCTGTTGGGAGGATCTGGAAGATGCATTCCTGGACAACTTCAAGGGCAATTATGTGCGACCAACAGATGTCGATGACTTGAGCCATATAACTCAGCAGCCGGGGGAATCGGCCAGGCAATTCTGGACATGGTTCGTAACCAAGAAAAATCAAATTTTCCACTGTCCGGATGCAGAGGCCTTAGTGGCATTTAAGCATAACAACTGTGACGAGTGGCTCGCCCGGCACCTCGGCCAGGAGAGGCCGAAGTCTATGACAGCCCTCACGACACTCATGACCCGCTTTTGCGTGGGAGAGGATAGCTGGCTGGCTCGCAGCAACAACATATCAAGAAACATTGGCACTTCGGATACCAAGGATAGTAACGGCAGACCACGTCTTAGCAGACACAAGCGCCGCAACAACGGCGATAACACCGAGGATACGATAGTCAATGCCGGATTCAGTGGCTACAAATCCGGTCAGCGGGAAAGCCATTCAAAAGAAGTACTCCGGGCCCGTCCAGTTTGGACCGCATACTCGATCTCTCATGTCAAATACACGGCACCCCTGATAAGCCAGCCAATCACACCAACAGAGAATGCTGGGTGTTCAAGCAGGCCGGCAAGATAAATGCCGAAAACAAGGACAAGGGGCTACATAGTGACGACGATGAGGAGCCCCGGCCGCCGAACACGGGAGGACAGAAGAGGTTTCCCACACAAGTAAAGACGGTGAACATGATATACGCAACCCACATCCCCAAGAGGGAACGGAAGCATGCACTAAGGGACGTCTATGCGATGGATCCCGTCGCCCCACAGTTCAACCCATGGTCCTCTTGTCCAATCACCTTCGATCGCAGGGACCACCCCGCTAGCATCTGTCATGGCGGATCTGCCGCATTGGTCTTAGACCCCATCATTGACGGATTTCACCTCACTCAAGTACTTATGGACCGCGGCAGCAGCCTGAACCTGCTCTATCGGGATACAGTGCGAAAAATGGGTATAGACCCCTCGAGGATCAAACCTACAAAAACAACCTTTAAAGGCGTCATCCCAGGTGTAGAGGCCCATTGCACGGGCTCAATCACACTGGTAGTGGTCTTTGGATCTCCGGACAACTTCCGAAGCGAGGAGTTAATCTTCGATATCGTCCCGTTCCACAGCGGCTATCACGCACTGCTCGGGCGAACCGCATTTGCAAGATTCAATGCGGTACCGCACTACGCATACCTCAAGCTCAAGATGCCAGGACCCAGGGGGTCATAACAGTCAATGGAAACACAGAGCGCTCGCTCCGCACGGAGGAGCACACTGCGGCCCTCGCAGCAGAAGCACAAAGTAGCCTCTTAAGGCAATCCAGCAATTCGGCAATAAAGCCCCCAGACACCGTCAAGCGAGTCCGAAGTAACCTGCAATAGGATCGCCTGGCACGTTCGGAGCTCGCCTAGCAATTCGGCCCCCGCCCTAGTCCCAGTCAAATGGCGAAATCCGTGTCGCGGATACATAATTACGCATAGAAAATACCATGGGCATAGGCGGGGGCACGACCATGGCACGTCCCATAGTGCGGCTCAACCGCCCTAGGGGCTGGATACCTTTATCATTTTCTCTCTTTCAGGACGTTACTCTCTGGAAGCCCTATCCGGCAGTATGATTGCCCGACACATTTAAAACTATAAAGAGGCTAGCCAACTCATCTGCCTTTCTGGCACGACTGAGCCGTTGGATCTTCATACATGGTAAAATCGTTTTTCACATCACACTTATTTTTCTGTCCAATGACTGGTGGTCTCATCTCACGCTTTCATTGGCTGGGTCAGCAGCGCCCATGTGCAAAAGCGGTTTGCCCAATCCGCTGCTCGCACGCCGCGGCTCCTTGCCCAATCGCATCCACACCAGGCGAACCCTAGCCTCCTTTCCTCCGATCCCCCAGCCGCCGCACAGCCTCGCTCCTCCTTCCCTCCCGCTGCACCCTCTCCTCACTCACAGCCTCCTCATTTACACCTCCGCCTTCCTCGCCAACCTCCCTCCCGCGCCTCTCCCTCCTCCTGCCTCCTCCCTCTCGCGCCTCTCCCTCCTCCTGCCTCCTCTCTCCTGCTTCACCACAGCCGCCGGTCCCCTCCCTCCCCGTCCATCCTCTCCCTCTCGTTAGCCGCCGCTGCACGAACCTCTCGGATGTGTGTCGGGTAGAAGCCCGGGTGGATGTCTTTCCTCAGCAGGGGAGTGAAAGAAGGAGATGAGGGAGAAAGAGAGGAAAGAGGAGACGGAAGTGCGGCGGCTAACGGGACAGGGTTGACGGCAGCTTGATCCACTCTTGGATTGAGAGCTGCCAGGAGGCTGGGGCTTGGGTGCGATGCACGGGAGGCTGCAGTCCACCTCTTCCTTGTGGTGCAGCGGACGCCGGCATCAGCAGGTGGGCGACAGACCGCGGCCTCAGCGGGTGGGCGACGACACCTGCAGCTAGTGCTATACCCATGGATTCCGGCACAACTCGAAACATTCAGGTGGGTAATTAAAAACTGCTCTGTTTATATATTTTGGGACTGCTCGATGGACAAATCTCGATTTGAAATGTTAGTTGCAAATCATTCTTTTGCTCGTGATGTGATTTTGCTAGGCGGAATTAAGCCTGGCTGGAGTAGTAGATGCGTGCAAGTTTACCTAGAGCTTAGTAGACACACATATTCAGTTCATACTTAATGATATACCTAAAGGCAAAATAGTTACAACCTTTTCCTGGTATCGTACATGAAAGGCTGGCATTCTTTCTGTGCTAGCATGAGCATGTTGTTCTTGCAGTGCATGGACTTTCTCAGTAATTATGTCACTATGAGAATGCTTAGTGGTGAGTGTGTCTCCATCTGCTAATACATCGGTCATACCTTGGTATATATGCTTGGCACTATCTGTAGTGGGTTAAGCAAACAATGTATTTTAAATTTTGATAGTTTCATTAGTTGTGAAATACTAAATCTGCAATGTGTTCTATTGTGGGCGTAGTTTTTAATGGTTCTTGAGGGAGTCCTGGATTAGGGGGTGTCTGGATGGCCGGACTATACCTTCAGCCGAACTCCTGGACTATGAAGATACAAGATTGAAGACTTCGTCCCGTGTCCGGAAGGGACTTTCCTTGGCGTGGAAGGCAAGCTTGGCGATGCGGATATTTAGATCTCCTACCATTGTAACCGACTTTGTGTAACCCTAACCCTCTCCGGTGTCTATATAAACCGGAGGGCTTTAGTCCGTAGGACAACATACTACAATCATACCATAGGCTAGCTTCTAGGGTTTAGCCTCCTCGATCTCGTGGTAGATCTACTCTTGTACTACCCATATCATCAATATTAATCAAGCAGGAAGTAGGGTTTCACCTCCATCAAGAGGGCCCGAACCTGGGTAAAACATTGTGTCCCTTGTCTCCTGTTACCATCCGCCTAGACGCACAGTTCGGGACCCCCTACCCGAGATCCGCCGGTTTTGACACCGACATTGGTGCTTACATTGAGAGTTCCTCTGTGTCATTGCTTTTAGGCCCGATGGCTCCTCCGATCATCAATAACGATGCAGTCCAGGGTGAGACTTTTCTCCCCGGACAGATCTTCGTCTTCGGCGGCTTCGCACTGCGGGCCAATTCGCTTGGCCATCTGGAGCAGATCGAAAGCTATGCCCCTGGCCATCAGGTCAGATTTGGAAGTTTAAACTACACGGCTGACGTCCTCGGGGACTTGATCTTCGATGGATTCGAGCCACAGCCGAGCGCGCCGCACTGTCGCGATGGGCATGATCTAGCTCTGCCACCGAACAGTGCCCTGGAGGCCGCACACGCATCGGTTCTGACCCTCGATTCGGAACCGACAGCGCCGATCGAGGAAGAGTGGTTGGACGCCGCCTCGGGGGCTGCAATCCCAACGGCGATCGAGCCGAACACCAGTCCCGCACTCCGCAAGGCCCGTGACTCCGAGGGGCCGGACTCCTGTCCGTACTCCGAGCCCTCCACGCCCCTGCCAATCGAATCAGATTGGGCACCGATCATGGAGTTTACCGCCGCGGACATCTTTTAGCACTCGCCCTTTGGCGATATTCTGAAGTCATTAAAGTCTCTCTCTTTATCAGGAGAGCCCTGGCCAGACTACGGTCAGCAAGGTTGGGATACGGACAATGAAGAAATTCAAAGCCCACCCACCACCCACTTTGTAGCCACTGTCGATGATTTAACCGACATGCTCGACTTCGACTCCGAAGACATCGACGGTATGGACGCCGATGCAGGAGACGATCAAGAACCAGCACCTATAGGGCACTGGAAAGCCACCTCGTCGTATGACATATACATGGTGGATACCCCAAAATAAGGAGATGGCGATGGAACGGCGGGGGATAACCCCTCCAAGAAACAACCTAAGCGTCGGCGTCAGCGGCGCCGCTCTAAATCCCGCCAAAGCAAAAACGGTGATTCCGGCACGGGAGATAATAGTACTCCGGATAGCGCCGAAGAACACCCCCTCCAGCAAGATTTAGCGCAGGAGGATGGAGAAGCCAGCCCTCATGAGAGAGCGGCAGACAGAGAGGTCGAGGATGATAATTATATGCCTCCCTCCGAAGACGAGGCAAGCCTCGACGATGACGAATTCGTCGTGCTAGAGGATCCCGTCGAACAAGAGCGTTTCAAACGCAGGCTTATGGCCACGGCAAGCAGCCTCAAGAAAAAACAGCAACAGCTTAGAGCTGATCAAGATTTGCTAGCCGACAGATGGACTGAAGTCCTTGCGGCCGAAGAGTATGAACTCGAACGCCCCTCCAAGAGCTACCCAAAGCGCAGGTTGCTACCCCGATTAGAGGAGGAAGCACCTAAACCTACATCACCAGCGCATGATACGGCCGATCGGCTACCTCGTGGCCGTGACAGAGAGGCCTCTCGGCCCTCCACTCAAGCCGCACCCCGGCGCTGCTCAAAACATTCTAAGGCACGGGAAAATGCGCCAGACCTGCGAGACATATTGGAGGACAAGGCGAGGCAAACAAGATCGATCTACGGATCGCGCGGGTGCCCCACGGCACGTGACGGTGATCGTCACTCCGAATATAATAAATCCGGCCAGGCCGAACACAATAGACAAAGCTCGTTTGAGCTACGTCGTGATATAGCCCAATACAGAGGCGCCGCACACCCCCTATGCTTCACAGATGAAGTAATGGATCATCAAATCCCTGAGGGTTTCAAACCCGTGAACATCGAATCATACGATGGCACAACAGATCCCGCGGTATGGATCGAGGATTATCTCCTTCATATCCACATGGCCTGCGGCGACGATCTACACGCCATCAAATACCTCCCACTCAAACTTAAGGGACCAGCTTGGCATTGGCTTAACAGCTTGCCGGCTGAATCAATCGGTTGTTGGGAGGACCTGGAAGCCGCATTCCTCGACAATTTCCAGGGTACCTATGTGCGACCACCAGACGTCGATGACCTAAGCCACATAATTCAGCAGCCAGAGGAATCGGCCAGGCAATTCTGGACATGGTTCCTAACAAAGAAAAACCAAATAGTCGACTGTCCGGACGCAGAGGCCCTAGCAGCCTTCAAGCATAATATCTGCGACGAGTGGCTTTCCCGACACCTTGGACAGGAAAAGCCGAAATCACATGACCCGCTTTTGCGCGGGAGAAGACAGCTGGCTAGCTCATAGTAATAACTTGACCAAGAACCTTGGTAATTCTGACACCAAGGACAACAGTGGCAGGTCGCGTCGGAACAAGCAAAAGCGTCGCGTTAACAGCGACAGCAACGAGGATACGGCAGTCAATGCCAGATTCAGAGGCTATAAATCCGGTCAGCGGAAAAAGCCATTCAAAATAAATACTCAAGGCCCGTCCAGTTTGGACCGAATACTCGACCGCTTGTGCCAGATACATGCTGCATGACAAAGCATAAATTCTTTTGTTGGCTTCTACTTCATGATAGAATAAACACATGTGATCTTCTGATCAGGAAAAATATGCATCTTGACTCTACCCAATGTGTTTTATGTGAAGATGAGAATAATGAGGACAGAATGCATCTACTCTTCTCTTGTCCATTCAGCCAGTGTTTTTGGTGGAACATTGGAATTGAATGGAACACAGACTTGGATATTCATGATATGATTATGGAAGCTCATCAAAGATATCAACAACACCACTTCATGGAAATTATGATAGTGGGATGCTGGAGTATATGGAATCAAAGAAATGGACTGATATTTGAAGGAATCCCATGCTCTATCAATGATTGCAGATATGATTTTATCAAAACTTTCAAGTTAACTATGATAAGGGAAAAACCTAGTCTAAAGGAGGGGATGTCATCTTGGATAGACAACATTTAGAATCTTTCTTTAAGTTCCTTTTTCTTTTTCAATAATCTTCCCTGGTTGCTTCCCCGTCAACCATTGTAAAGACTATATCTATGTTTTAATATATGAAAAAGATCTACAGTAAGGCTTTTGCCTTACTGTTTTATGGTAAAAAAAAGATACATGGCACCCCCGAAAAGCCAGCCAATCACACCAACAGATATTGTTGGGTGTTCAAGCAAGCAGGCAAGCTAAATGCCGGAAATAGAGACAAGGGGCTGCGTAGCGATGACGAGGAGGAGCCCCGGCCGCCGAACAACAGTGGACAGAAGGGTTTTCCCCCACAAGTGCGGACGGTGAACATGATATACGCAACCCACATCCCCAAGAGGGAGCGGAAAAGTGCGTTAAGGGACGTATATGCGATGGAGCCAATCGCCCTAAAGTTCAACCCATGGTCCTCCTGCCCGATCACCTTCGATCGAAGGGACCACCCCACTAGCATCTGTCATGGCGGATTCGCCGCATTAGTTCTAGACCCAATTATTGACGGATTTCATCTCACAAGAGTCCTTATGGACGGCGGTAGCAGCCTGAACCTGCTTTACCAGGATACAGTGCGGAAAATGGGCATAGATCCCTTGAGGATTAAGCCCACCAAAACGACCTTTAAAGGCATCATACCAGGTGTAGAGGCCAACTGTACAGGCTCAGTCACACTTGAAGTGGTCTTCGGATCTCCGGATAATTTCCGGAGTGAGGAGTTAATCTTCGACATAGTCCCGTTCCGCAGTGGCTATCATGCACTGCTCGGGCAAACCGCATTCGCAAAGTTCAATGCGGTGCCGCACTACGCATACCTTAAGCTCAAGATGCCAGGCCCTCGAGGAGTAATCACGGTCAATGGAAACACCGAACGCTCCCTCCGAGCGGAGGAGCACACGGCGGCCCTCGCAGCGGAAGTACAAAGCAGCCTCTCAAGGCAGCTCTCCAGTCCGGCCGATAAACGTCCGGACACCGACAAGCGCGCCCGGAGTAACCTACAACAAGACCGCCTGGCACATTCCGAGCAGGCGTAGCAACGCGGCCCCAACCCCAGCCCTCGCGAAATAGCGAAACCAGTGCTTCGCATACATAACTACGCTCTCGAAATACCATGGGCACAGGGGGAGGGGCACCATCACGGCACGCCCGAAACATGGCTTAAACCGCACTACGGGCTGCCGATTTCTTTATTTTCTCTTACTTTCAGGACTCCATACTTCGGAAGACCTGTTCGGCAATCCAACTGCCGCTCAAACGATGCAAGAACCAGGGAAGCAGAAAAGCTACGCCGCATTATAGAACTCCCAGGTGGTCTCTATCACGAGCAGTATACCTGTTTTGCATACTATTCCGTAGCCTGCCCCTGGAAAGGACATGTTAAATAATCCCGCTTTTGCTTATCGCACTATTTGTATCGTTTTGCTTTGATCATAGCCTTTCTATAAACAATGCATAGCTATTGTCTATTTTTGCGTTACTCTTTTTTACAAATATATGTTCATTAACGACATGTTACACCCGTACAATTTGGTACGGTCAATACGCCAGGGGCTTCAGTACCCCCCCCCCCCTAATATGGTGTGAGAAGTCCGAACACTTTAACAAGTGCGGCACCCCAAACTTATAGCATTATATGCATCGGCTCCGAATCATGTCTTGGGTCAATAGTTGGGTTTGCCCGGCTCCTATGTTTTGGTGCCTTATGTTCCGTTGTATCGGCTAAGGTAGCACTAGGAGAACTACTGCGATTGTGCCCCAGTTGAGCTGGGCGGAGCACCTCAGTAGAGAAAGCTAAAACTGACTGTCATGATGAAGCGAGAGACTGATCGCTGTTCGAGAGGTTTTTCGAGTCCCTAAAGACTTATGCCGCTTAGAGCGAGGAGTCGGCTTTGTCCGGCCAAAGGCGTGGATAGCGCCCCGAACTCGGTCTTCCGAATACTAGGGGCTTCGCCGAAATTTAAAATAATAGAATTCTATGGCTATGTGAGAGTGTTCAAGCACTATAGTCTGATTGCCTTGTTCGTTGTGCTGAGCACCTCCCTCGAAGGACCCAAACATGGGAAAAAGAGCGCTCAGGTTTATCCCGAACACCCCAGCACTAGTGGCATGGGGGCAGAAGCCAACAACTCGCCATCTCTCAAATTTGATAAACGGCCACACAGAAGGTAATATTTTAAATTCAAAACGCATTGCTTAAGCACACATGAACAAGTTTTCAGAGCAAAGGATAAAACGAGCGAGTTTACTCCAAAATTACATTCCTGGAACATTCATCCGCCATTAGGCGGGCAACCTTCAAAATGTCCTTATAATAATTCTCGGGCTTGAGATGCTCTTTCCCCGGCGGTGGCCCGTCCTTCACAAGCTTCTCAGCATCCAGCTTGCCCCAGTGCACTTTAGCGTGGGCAAGGGCCCTACGGGCACCTTCGATGCAGACGGAGCGCTTGATGACTTCGAGCCTTGGACAGGCCTCCACCAGCCGTCGCACCAGCCCTAAGTAGCTCCCAGGCAGAGCCTCTCAAGGCCACAGCCAAACTATGAGGCCCTTCATGGCCTGTTCGGCTGCCTTGTGGAGCTCGACCAGCTGCTTCAGCTGGTCGCTCAGGGGCACTGGGTGTCCGGCCTCAGCATACTGAGACCAGAACACCTTCTCTGTCGAGCTGCCCTCCTCGGCTCGGTAGAATGCGGCGGCATCGGACACGCTACGGGGAAGATCTGCGAATGCTCCTGGAGAGCTCCGGATTCGGGTAAGTAACAAGAAGCTCACTTTCACAAGTTTGCTTTGCATAAAGAATGCCTTACCCGCCGCTATCTTTTTCACCGCATCCAACTCCTGGAGGGCCTTCTGGGATTCGGCCTTGGCAGACTTGGCATTTTCAATAGCCGCCGCGAGCTCGAACGCTCGCGTCTTTGAGTCAAGCTCCAAACTCTCATGTGTTTCCATGAGAACCCGGAGCTCTTGCCGCACCTCGCCAACTTGCGCCTCATATTTCTCCCGCTCGGCGCGCTCCGCGACCGCTCTCTTCTCGGCCTCGGCCAGCGCTTGCTTGAGGGTCACTGTCGGTGTCAAAACCGGCGAATCTCGGGTAGGGGGTCCCGAACTGTGCGTCTAGGCGGATGGTAACAGGAGACAAGGGACATGAAGTTTTACCCAGGTTCGGGCCCTCTTGATGGAGGTAAAACCCTACGTCCTGCTTGATTAATATTGATGATATGGATAGTACAAGAGTTGATCTACCACGAGATCGTAGAGGCTAAACCCTAGAAGCTAGCCTATGATTATGATTGTGTATGAGATTGTCTATCGACTAGCCTGGCCTCAGTTTATATAATGCACCAGAGGCCTAGGATAACAAGAGTCCTAGCCGAATACGCCGGTGGGAAGGAGTCCTTGTCTTGATCGCCAAGTCTTCTGGAATCTTCCTTGTATGCGGCAGCTGTCCGAACTGGCCCATGAGTATACGGCCATGGGGGTCCTTGGCCCAATCTAGCAGATCGGGAGATGACGTGGTGAGTACCCCTTAGTCCAGGACACCGTCAGTAGCCCCCTGAACCGTTCTTCAAGTTAGGGACGCTCCTCGATTCTTCCGAACTGTTCTTCATCTTCGGTCGTCGGTCTTGAAAACTGGTTCAACAAATCTTCTTATCTTCGATCTTGAGGGTCGCCGAAATGCATTCGACGGGTTTACACGTCGGGTATCCGAGGAGCCCCTTTAAGTTTCCGGCCTTTATCAATGCCTTGTTTATTTTTATGCCACACCTCGGGTTTGAAGTTGTTCCCGGGAGGCAGTCTCTTCTTGAGTCCGAGCTCCAACGTCGGACTGCATTCGAGGTATCCTTTGCAGCCGAGCACCAACGCCGGACCGCTTCCCAGCTCTAATGCCGGAATGTATCCAAGATCCAACGCCGGACTATGTATCCAAGCTCCAACGCCGGACTGTATCCGAGGTGTCGTAAATCACCTTGGTTCAAAGAAGTTTGAAGGAGTTTAGCCGAGCTTAATGCCGGAAATGCCCTCTATGGAGCCAGCCACTAGCGCCCAAGCTTTATGCCGGACTGCTTTCGAGGTGGTGCACCACCCCGAATGTGGGCCGATTTTTGTCATTATTTTTGATTGGTGCAATTTATTCTCTACCGAGATATATAGCCAGTAGCCCTCAAGGTGGGTATCGGTCTAAAACCCGAGATGCACATGAAGGATGACATAAGACCGCTGATCCCAGTAGCCGCTGAGACTCAGGTCGATTTGCAAAATCGGCCTGAGGATCAAGTCCTAGCTCGGCAGAATACTTTGGGACACTAAAAGCGGCGTGCTCAGTCCTCGAGACTTAGGTTGGGTGCGGCCGACCAACCTGAGGATCAAAATCTCCTCGGAAACTATATTCCACATAAAATTTTCTGCATTGGACAAGCAATGCAGTAGCCCCCGAGACACTGGTCGGGTGGCAACACCAGATCAGGGGATCGATGTGCCCCTTTAATATGTTTAAATAATAAGCCCGAAGCCCAGTAGCCCCCGAGCCTTAATGCGGGCATGGGTGGCCGAATTAACGATCGATATCCATAGTAAAATCACAAATTGTGTGTAATGACTCTATGTATCCAAGTACTTTAAGTCATTTAATCCTCGGATCCGAATTGTACAAAACTTTGTTGACCGACCATCGGCTTCCACCTCCTCGGCCAGTAGTCGAGGAGTGTTTGTCTTACTTTATAAAGCCTTTATGAGGACGACAAACAAGGCAATCTGGCCATACGGTTTTATAAACAAAGGTACGCGGAGAGATATGTTATATTACTGTTTAACAGAAGAAATGTCTTCCAAAGAAAATAGTCCCGCTAGAGGTTCCTTTCTTTGGGTTGTCATGCTAAGCATGATCATAAAACCTCAGCTCCAATGTAAGAGCAAAATATCAAGGATTTAGTTTGGGAGGCTAGTTAATAGCCCCCGGTAGTGTTCGGCGACAGTCGAGGTCAAGCCATAAACACTGCGGCCAATGTTATGAACGGCCTGTTATTTAACATAGTCATCGGATCGCTGAATAGTTTACGCTTATTATGACAGTCAGTTTTCGGCTTTCTCCACTGAGGTGCTTAACCATGTGAGCTGGAAGCACAATCGCAGTGGTTCTCCCTTTGCACGCCTAGCCGAACAAAACGGAACGTAGGAAACAAGTGCAGGAGCCGGGCAACCCAACTATTGACCGAAGACACAATTCGAAACCGATGCATATATAGCAATATCTGAGAATGTTTTTGCCGAATCCCTAAAAGGTGTCCGACGTTGCACTGCGAGACTAATGCTGGAAAAGCACAAATAGTTTAAAAGTGCCAAAAAGCTTGGAAAACCAAGAAACGTCAGTAAAAACATGACGTACGACCAATATCAAGTGTTCGGTGCCAATCCGAAAATTGGTCTTAGAAAAAAGACGTGCTTCTGTCGTGCTTTAACATGATACCTCCTATCTCAAGACTTCGAGCGGGTCAGCCTACAGCTTCAACCTCCTATCCTAAGGGCGGAGTACTTCTCATTAGGCTAGTTTAGCAAAATAAACTCTAGCGGCTTTGAGAGAGAAATTAGGCTCCCCGGCTAGTAACCGCACACTCGTGTCGAAAAAAGGAGTGATAAATAATAATAATAAAACTTTGCAACGACTAAGAAGAAGAACACCTATTATAAAACGGCTCAAATAAACTTAAGAGCCCCCAAGTGACTTGGGTAGGAGAATGATTGCATGTACCGAAGTACTTATATCATATCTATGTTCAACCGAACTTTAAACGCGTCTTAACCGACCGTCGGCTTCTCCCTCTTCGGTCAAGGACCGAAAAGTGTTATGTACTCCATCGGTCGAGAATATCGACGGTGTTTCCAATAACCAGGCAATTAGGCCATAAGTCTGTAATAGAAAAAGCGTGCTCAGGGAACTTATGCTATATTACTGCGAAGTGTAAGAAGCATCTTCTAAGAAAATAGTACCCCCACCGATACCTTTCTTCGGTGCTCATTGTTATTATGAGACTTGTGCAATAGATTTTTTGTACTCATGAGTTCCGTTGTGTGCCGACCATGATTGAAAACAATAAGAGCGCTAGCTTTCGGCTTCACCCAGTCTGAGGTCAGAGCTCGGAGGGCCCGGTCGTGACAATCGCAGAGGTGCTCCCTTTACTCCCTAGCCGAACAATCGGGAACGTAGGGGTAAGCACAGGAGCCAGGCAACCCAGCTTGCAAATCGCTTAAGTCAATATGGTGCATATTGTGGCATAATACACGAACAAGGAACGAAGCCGTACAAGTATAATCATATGCAACAGGAAAAGCTTCATAAAGGAAGCCCCCAAGTAAACGTGGTATTTGAATTTATGTGTCACAAACAAAGTTTGGACAAGGAAAAAAATTACAAGCAATTTTTTTCCAAAAAAGTATAGCGCTTGGTCGAACCAAACACAAGTTAGAAATTAAAGCTTTGAGCATGAAAGCGACTTAGCTGGTTAATGTGTTCGCAGTCCGAGCTTGATGTGGGACAAGGTTCTATCCCCCAAGCCAGTCCCAAGGTGGTGGAGTGGAGAGCTCGACACGCCGAAGTGGTGACATAGCACGGTCGATGCAGACCGGCAGAGTGACGCCGAAGTCCCCAGATCATTTTCCTGTGCACAAAAATAGTGCAAACGGGAGATAATAGTAATAATGATAATTAAAAAAAATCGTTGCATAATGAATAATTTATGCAAAGTGAGTAATAAAAGAAATATGGCCTGGCGCCAAAGTCAATGTCGATGCAGGGCGTCGGCGTGATGCGGTAAAGGCGTGGCAAAGCCTGAATTCGCAGGTCGGTCCGAGCTCCGGATGCGGCGTTCGCCGGACTATGTACGGAAACTGACCGAAGCACCATGCGACTGTCGTGAATGCGGCCACCATTTGATAGATCTGTGTATATATGATGGACAAACCAGAGTAATAATTTCTTGGGAAAAATGAACCCAAACAAGCAAAACATATTAGGGATTAATAGCACCTGGTTTATTTGTTGTAGCAATCCGAAGGAAGGTGATTTCCAAAATTGGGATTCGCTCCGCACACCCATTGCCTAATGGGCGATAAAACCACTGCATGGCAATGCTGGTAAAGGTTGGCTCGCCGAGGTAAAGCCCTCGGCCCAGCTAACGTGACGGAGCTGGTCGGCTCGTGACGCCGAAGTGTCCGGAGTAGGTTGATGAAGAGATGGCGAAGCCCCCGGTCCAGCCGATATGTCGAAGCCCCGATGTCAGCCGATGAGTCGAAGTAGGTCGGCGTGATGGAGACCAGCTTGAAGAAGCGATAGTGCGGCCCTGTCGATGCAGGTCGTGACGTGGTCGATGTCGGCTTGATGAAGCAACTGTGCGGCGATGCCGGTATGCCCGCTCCGTGTAATCCGTGGGGCGGCGATGTTGGTGATGTTTTATCCTTCGCGATGCCGGACTCTTGTTCGGCATGCCGAGATGATGATCCGAAGAAGTTGAGCTCGGCTCAACAAAGTGACGCCGTGTCTTAGCGCAGGTCGGCAGCAGTGGAGTAATATTGCCGGACTGGTTTAACACCAGCCTGATGTTGAAGATCATGTTCAAAAGATCTTAAAGTTAGTGGGATGTGTTCGGGAACAAAACACAATACCCCATACAAAACTTCCTTCAAAAGGGATGTCCGAAATCCCGTTCATAGAAAAGATGAACTCGGGTTGGATTCGTTTTCGCGCAGAAAACAGATCCGAAAAGTGATGCACTAATCGGAAGGTTTCCGGAGTTTAGACGGTCGGATCGAGCTGAAATTTTGAGATGTGGTAGATACAGGAATTCCGCAGCCGATCAACGGTTGGATCTTTCAAAGGACGTCCGAGCTAGAAGCTGGACACCACGCCCTAAACACATCCAAATTCCCATCCAGATTAGACAGGGCTCCAGTATATCGTGGATTGCCAGAGATTCCTCCATCGGAACTCGACGAAATTTTCCAGGGTTGTTGTAGATTCAATTTCGCACAATTCCACTAAAGCGATCGTCAAAGTGATACTCGAGGAGGTGGTGGCAGCAGATACGAGTTCACTGTCCAGAAAAATAGCACAGTCGCTTGAGGGCAATGTTGATGTTGAGCCCCCGAGCTCCATGGATGATTCCTCCGTGATCTTGATAGAGATCTGAGTTGATGTTTGATGAAGGCCCTCGTCCGAACATGGTGATCCGAACACGGGGTGCAATGACCAGTCGAGCTGGTGACGAAGATGCCGAAGTCGCAGTTGATCTGCAGGCGAGCCATCGATCCTTTTGTCGATCACACAGCGGAACTCTCAATGAAAGCACCAATGTCGGTGTCAAAACCTGCGGATCTCGGGTAGGGGGTCCCGAACTGTGCGTCTAGGCGGATGGTAACAGGAGACAAGGGACACGAAGTTTTACCCAGGTTCGGGCCCTCTTGATGGAGGTAAAACCCTACGTCCTGCTTGATTAATATTGATGATATGGGTAGTACAAGAGTTGATCTACCACGATATCGTAGAGGCTAAACCCTAGAAGCTAGCCTACGATTATGATTGTGTATGAGATTGTCTATCGACTAGCCTGGCCTTAGTTTATATAATGCACCAGAGGCCTAGGATAACAAGAGTCCTAGCCGAATACGCTGGTGGGGAGGAGTCCTTGTCTTGATCGCCAAGTCTTCTGGAATCTTCCTTGTATGCGGCAGCTGTCCGAACTGGCCCATGAGTATACGGCCATGGGGGTCCTTGGCCCAATCTAGCAGATCGGGAGATGACGTGGTGAGTACCCCTTAGTCCAGGACACCGTCAGTCGCCACCTCAGTTGTGGCCCCTACAATAACCATGTTAATCCTGTCATATTTTTGCAATTGAACTTTTATATTTTCTTTTGTTTTTTCTATAAGGTATCTCTTACCTTCTTTCTCCTTGAGCTGCCGCTTGGCAAGGTCGAGCTCTTGCTCGGACCGCTCATGGCCCTGCTTCAGTATGCCCACCTCCGCAGTCAGTGCGGCGGTCGCTAGTAGCGAAGCCTGCATACGCATATTGACTCTTTTTCTGTTAGACTCCTGCGAATTTTATTAGATCATCTATTCGGCTTTTCTTTCCGAACGCCAAACAGAGCATCAGGGGCTACTGTCTATGCGGTAATATTTTTTATATATTCCGTACTTACCTCGAAGCCAGTTAGATGGCTGGCACAAGCTTCAGTCAGTCCGCTCTTGGTGGACTGAACCTTCTGGATCACCGCACTCATAATAGTGCGGTGCTCCTCGTCGATGGAGGCGCTGTTAAGCACCTCCAGTAGATTGTCCGGCGCCTCCGGTTGGACGGGGGCCGCCGGCTCAGTAGGCTTGCTCCTCTTGGAAGGAGATCGCCTACCGTGGTTCGGAATCGTTGACGATTCCGGCGCGGTGTCCGGCTCAAAGCCGGACTTGGAGCCCTGGGGGGTTTTATCCCCTTTACTCCTGGAGTCCGGGAGGTCGCCTTGTCACGCCTCCAGGACCACCTCCTCCTGGCTTGGAACCTATTGGGACAACACTTCGGCGTCGTCCGTAGGGCAGGGGGAGGTAGCCCTCGGAAGGGAGTTCACATCCGACGAATCCAGGGAGCCACTCGACGACTCGTCAAGCCCGGCTTTGGGCGGACTGCATAGATATATTCGACATAAGGGAAAGTTGTGCAACAAAGGAATACTATGAGTTACTCCGGCATCCGAATAACTTACGATCTCGCCAGGCGCTTGGCCCTGTGTGGCCACTCCTCTTCGCCGTCGTCGGCATCGGCAGAGTAGTCCGGAGGAGGGGTACTCTCCTCCCTGGACCCCTCGGCCTCCCCTGTTGGGGCGGCCTTTCTCTTCTTTCCTCCCCCCACTGGAGGGGGAGAGGGTTCTTTTTCCTCCTCCTCGTTTTCACGGGAGGACTCGTCGGATGATGAATCCGACACCTCCAAGCGCCGGGAACTCTTTCGAGTCCCTGTGGCCTTCTTCTTCGGCACCACGTAAGGTGCCGGAGCCAGTAGCTTCGCTAAGTGAGCATCGGCTGAGTCTTCGGGCAAAGGGGCCGGACAGTCGATCTGTCCGAACTTCGCCTGCCAATCCTGTCAAAGGAAAGGGAGTTTAGATCCCGCATAGAGTCAAACTATGGAAAACCAACATCCTGTAAAAAGTAAAAATAGCTTACCGCACTAGCGTGACGCTGCGTGCTGAATCCGCGGTCCTCGGAAGCGGATGCGGGAGCCTCGGCGCCTTTGAATAGCACCTTCCAGGCGTCTTCGTATGTCGTGTCGAAGAGCCTGCTCAGGGTTGGGTGCTGCGTCGGGTCGAACTCCCGCAGATTGAAACCCCGTTGCTGACATGGGAGGATCCGGCGAACGAGCATAACCTCGACTACATTGACAAGCTTGAGCTGCTTGTTCACCAGGGTTTGGATGCATTTTTGCAGTCCGGTTACTTCTCCTTGGTTGCCCCATGACAGGCCCGTCTCTTTCCAAGACGTGAGCCGCGTAGGGGGTCCGGACCGGAACTCGGGGGCTGCGACCCATTCAGGGTCGCGCGGCTCGGTGATGTAAAACCACCCTGACTGCCACCCCTTCAGGGTCTCCACAAAGGAGCCCTCGATCCATAGGACGTTGGCCATCTTGCCCGCCATGGCGCCTCCGCACTCCGCCTGGTTGCCGCGCACCACCTTTTGCTTGACGTTGAAAGTCTTGAGCCATAGGCCGAAATGGGGGCGGATGCAGAGGAAGGCCTCGCACACGACGATAAACGCCGAGATGTTGAGGACAAAGTTCGGGGCCAGATCATGGAAATCCAGGCCATAGTAGAACATGAGCCCCCGGACGAATGGGTGGAGAGGAAAACCAAGTCCGCGGAGAAAGTGGGGAAGGAATACTACCCTCTCATGGGGCCTTGGGGTGGGGAGGAGCTGCCCCTTCTCGGGAAGCCGGTGCGCGATGTCGTTAGACAAGTATCCGGCTTTCCTTAGTTTTTTGATATGGCCCTCCGTGACGGAGGAGACCATCCACTTGCCTCCCGCTCCGGACATGGCTGGAGAAGGTTGAGGTGGGAAGTGCGGGCTTGGGCGCTGGAGCTCGAGTGTGTGGAAAATGGATAGGCAAAGGAGGAAGAAGGCGTAGGTAAAAAGGTGGATCCTTATCCCTTTATATGGGCGGATGCGGCTAAGCATCCCCACCAGCCTGGTAAAACTCGCTTATCTCCCAAGCGCCGTGATAAATGACGCGGTTGGGTTACCCACGTCCGTACTGATGAGAATCCCGTAAATGAGGGGACACGATCTCTGCTTTGACAAGACGTGCCAATGAAACCGCCTCGCAAAATGCGCTGAGGTGGGGGAGTAAAAAAGATGCGAATAAAGGCTTGGCCGTTGGGTGATGTCACGCTACGGAATACGTCAGCAGATTAGATTTGTGTAAATATTATTCTCTCTTTGGCAATATGTGGAAACTTATTTTGCAGAGTCGGACACTGTCTTTTGTGTTCAAAATCTTCTATGAAGTACTTGGAGGTGGAACCCGCCTTGCAATGCCGAAGACAATCTGCGCGCTGGACTCGTCATCATTGAAGCCTGGTTCAGGGGCTACTGAGGGAGTCCTGGATTAGGGGGTGTCCGGATGGCCGGACTATACCTTCAGCCGGACTCCTGGACTATGAAGATACAAGATTGAAGACTTCGTCCTGTGTCCGGAAGGGACTTTCCTTGGCGTGGAAGGCAAGCTTGGCGATGCGAATATTTAGATCTCCTACCATTGTAACCGACTTTGTGTAACCCTAACCCTCTCCGGTGTCTATATAAACCGGAGGGCTTTAGTCCGTAGGACAACAGACTACAATCATACCATAGGCTAGCTTCTAGGGTTTAGCCTCCTCGATCTCGTGGTAGATCTACTCTTATACTACCCATATCATCAATATTAATCAAGCAGGACGTAGGGTTTTACCTCCATCAAGAGGGCCCGAACCTGGGTAAAACATTGTGTCCCTTGTCTCCTGTTACCATCCGCCTAGACGCACAGTTCGGGACCCCCTACCCGAGATCCGCCGGTTTTAACACCGACAGTTCTCTTGCAAGTGATTGAAGGTTAGCTGCTCTAATCAAGGAAATAACATATATCTGCGTGGTTGTTATTCTTGTTGTTCATCGACGGTTGCTGTGGTTGAGGCCAAGTTATGCTCGATGCTATGCCTACATGTGGTTTTGATCGTCTCCTAGGAAATCTGAACCACGCACATCTCTTGATTTTGCAGGTACGAACATACATATAACATGAGTTGCCATGAAAGATGTCTTCCCATCTCACGTGATGAAGATGGTGTACCTTTATTTTTTGACGCAAGTAAGGTTACTGTTTGCAATCTTGAGGTTTGTAATCTAAAGTAAGAAGTAGGATTATACTTAGAAACAGACAAGCTGCCTCGCAGGTCCCATGATCCAGATTAAATATTTAAATGCTACATAGTGAATCTGATCCAGTTTATTAGTTTTCCCTTTTTTTTATTCCTCTTTGTTCTTTTCACCTGATAGATAGTGTTTGTTTGTCTACTCCCTGTTGTTCTGCACGTACCGATCGGTGTTGGATTTGGGCTTTATAAACTTGGCTTTCCAGCAGTTGGTTTTCCTCCATCGCCTGCTTATTTTCCCTCTTCGAAGAGTGAATAAAAGATACATGATGAAATACAAGTAGACAAGTGTGTGGAAATTGGACTTCCAGAACTCATCCTAATGGTCGCATTTTCTCAGGTACACATTACATTTTTTTATGAATTTCTGCTGGACCAAACCATTGTTTAAATGGTTCTGAATGAGGTGATGTTGTACTAATCATGTTTGTTTCCTAGACGATATTTTCCTCATCTGTTGCATTCTGGAAAGTGTCTTTGGTCGGTTTTCTGTTCTTTTCACGGTTTCAATCGTGTGACTGTACACATGTATCCTCACAATTAGTGGCGCTTACAAGAATGGCAGGCCTACCTGTAGCTTTTCTTATGTGGTTAAATAAAACAACCCAGGGTGTCACACTTTACTTCCTTTCTAATATAATAAGGCTGCTGTTGCCTGTTAATACTTCACATTGGTGATGAGCTTTACACCAGTTATAGTTCATCGATTATCTTCTGCCTTTTTGATAAACATAATTATATGTTAATTTGCTATATTGTTTTCTTACTTTTTTATCAAACTGCCATATATGATACACGAAGAAGCATTCACCTGAAGGCATTAATAGCGTTTCCACATAGAATTTGTTCTTTTTTTTCTCCCTTAATTAGATGCTCAAGAAACCTGATAAGCGTCACGTTGATTCAGACTTGGTGCTAGATGTGTTAGCCCCCATTTATCCTTGACAAGTACAGTATTCTCAAATCTATATGGTTGGTTTTACTTCTTTTATGTTTGAGCTACAGATGCATCTCGGTCATTTACGGAAACTAAAATCTGCATCTTCAGCTCATAGTTTGCCAAAATTTCTTGAGATTTATTCATATTGTTCTTAGGTACTTCAAGTCAAACTTTATTGAGATTTATTCATGTTGTTCTTAGGTACTTCAAGTCAAACTATACATGCAATTGATGGGGCTACATGATAGTCACTTTAATATATCTTCTTGGAAGCCGCTTAGTGTTTCCATGAATAATTGTCGCTGGTCTGTTGCACGCCTTCATTGTTTGGTGGGCTACTTCCTGCCTGATGTGGTTGAAGAATTTTTAGAGGCATGGTTCATCTTGCGTGCAGCTTTTAGTTTGAGTTTCTATTGACACATTACATTTCCTTTTCCTGTAGACCCCTCTTTTTTCATTTTTTAGAGCTGGGTGTAATAGCAAGTCATCTATAATCATTTTGTTTACCTACAATCCGATGCAAAAAACTTCTGTTTAGTCCTCATAGTTCATCCATAATACGTTTTCTTTAAAAACAAAGAAATCGGGGTCTGGGTTCTGATCATGCTCCGATTGAGTCTATGTAGCCGTCCTTGGTTTTTTTCTATACGCTTGCATCATCTAGGTTCTGACCATGGCACAATCTTGTTTCAAATTTGTTCTCATATATGTATGCACCGTGATGATTGATTAGGCGTATTGGTGGAAATAAATCTGAAGCAAATAAGAGCTGCGAGCAATTGGTTGTGCCCCTATTAACCTGCTCAATATTCGTGTTGTTTGCCTGTCGGTCAAATGCCCGCTATTCAGCAGACAGGTATGTCCATTTCTTAAATCCCTTTCTCTATTCAACGCCCAGTTGATACGTGGTTAGGAATCAGATAAACTTTAGTCATATGATTTCATACATCTAAAATACCATGTCCAGATAGCTTAGAAACCAGCGTTAGAAAGGACCTGATACTCATTACAATTATGGACAAATGATATACCTAATGCATTTTTTCATGATGGTCGGTTCCCTTTCTCCATATCTTACATATTTAATTATGTGAGTTTGGAAGCCAAAACTGATTGAGATCTTTTGTTCTTACCTGCAGATGTTCTGTTATTTAGAGTACTTCAGTTTCCAGTCTCTATATATTAATCAAATTACGGGTTATTTTGAACCTTATAGGCTTTTATATTATGTTCAGTTATGCTTCCATGGGTTTTTCATATGTATTAACAAAAGAACCAGACTACTATTTTGTTTATACTTGAATCAAAGGACGTACAATTAATTTGCTATTATGGAAGGACTGAGTAGGCAGCTAGCTGAATGAGAGGACAATCATGACAAGCAAACTAACACATAAATAGTAATCCTACAATTTTTTACAACTGCATTCCAGTGAACTTTGGTATGGATATGCATTTTTATCCTTGGGAGTACTTTGGATTTTAAGTGGAATCATAGTTCTTTTCTTCTTAACTTTGGTATGGCAAGCAATGCAGGTGATATTCCTAATGGTCGCTGTTGACGCTGAAAAACTACTCTTGAAGCACTAGAAGTGCCCTCTCTATGGTGCATCACTCACTGGATCCAGATGGGCAACCTTCCGCTTAAAAATTAGAAGAGCGCAGTTTATGCCTGCTATCATTGCTTACAAAGAGTAATCTACCATGTCCCTAATATACATACATAATTGTTGCACCATCACAGATTTCCATGATATGCATGTGCATAACTTTCTTTACTGTGAATTAATTGACATGATGATGACAGGAGGAAAGGCAGGCTGTCATTTCTAAAGGTTGAGATTTTCTGTTTTAAGGAATGGCAACCATCTGTTCCTTGTTTGGCATGTGTATTTGCTTTGCCCTCCGTTTTTGATAAGGCAAGACAGATCAAATCAACACAGTAATCGTTTAATCCTTCACTATATTCTGAAAAAAGCACTATGATTTTCCATGTCAGGGTAGTACTATGTCAAACTGATGCTTTGTACTACATGTTCCGCTGTATACCTTGACAATATTAGGCATTTGCATTGTCCTTTGCTTTGTTTGTTCATGCCGCATTAGTTTTTTTTAGTTATAGCCGGTTTTATTTCTGATTCGCACTGTCATGTTTTCATTTGTTTCTTGTAAATTCTTTCTGATAAGAAGATGTTGTCTTCCAGTTGTATATTTGTTCTCTTGATTTCATTTGTTTCTTATGCAAGGGTTGTCAAATTATTTTCGTAGGCAAGACAAAACTTAAAAGGTGATCTGGGACAAGTGGAAGGAGGGAAGCCGCTGTAAGATCGATAATAACTTGCCGACAAGAGCATGTTCGTTCAGACGTTTCCTTACTAAAAGTTATTTATCTGTAGCAAGTGTTTCTATTGGAACTATCAAATTCAAACTCTTAGGTGTCTATGTCAGGATGTAGGACTTTGTCCGGGCAGACATATCCCCTCTGATCTTTTCGTGAATCCTTTCACACTTCTTTCTGTAAAGTGCTGCTGATTTTAATAAAATCCCTTTGTTCAAAAAACAATATAATTCAAGCTCCTAGAAGAGTTTGTTCATTCAGACCTTTCCTTACATTTTAACTATGACAGTGAACTCTTTTATTTTTCTATGTGACTATCATATGCATAAATAGTTGAAAATGGTGTTCGTATGGTGCATTTTTAGCTAATTCTTACCATGCACCTGGATGATTTCTAAAACTTGAAAGATATTAAAGAAAAACAAATTGTTTCAAAACACTCCATGTTATTCGAATAAGATAACAAAATATGCATGCTGAATTATATATTTTCAAATATAAAGCATACTTCATTTTTCGTCTTTGAGGGTTTGAATTAGTACCTAAGTGGTTGTTAAAACCTACTTATTTTACAAGTTAAATATTTTCAAAACACTTCAAGTTGAGATGGTACTTGCACTTTCTCAAACATAATGTTACTGAAAAATGCAATATTTTCAACGCGCACATGGTTTCAAATAGGGCTCTGCGTGGAGTTAAATTTGATACCATACGTTCTTGCCCGCAACTAAAACAACTAAACCATGGATTCTCTTTTCAGTGTGAACATGGATTCACATATCGAATATTTTCAAACACATAACCATATTTTCAATATAGCATGGTTTAACACATGAGCTTTCTATATCGAATATGTTCATGCAAAATGAAACCATTTTCATCGACGACATGGCTTTAGCAGGTCTCTGCACCATTTGGCGCAACGGGTAAACTAGTAATGCAACAACCAAGGAGGCAGGAAGCTACGTCGTACAATGGAATCCCCAGGTGGTCTCTGATAACGAGCGAAATACCTGCTTTAAATACCAATCTGCAGCTCTCCCTTGGATAGGACATGTCAAATAGTCCTATTTTTTGCTTATTGCACTACTTGTATCCGTACGTTTCAACGTATTCTTTAAATAACAAAGCACAGCATTAGCCTATTATTGCATTATCTATTCTTTTTTATATATGTTTATTCACGACAATCAGCACCCGTACATTCTGGTACGGCCGGTACGCCAGGGGCTTTTGTATAACCCACAATACGGCGTAGGAAGTCCGAACACTTTCAACAGTGCGGCAACCCGAACTTATAGCATTATATGCATCAGCTCCGAATCATGCCTTGGGTCAATAGTTGGGTTTGCCCGGCTCCCATGTTTTGGTACCTTACGTTCCGCTATATCGGCTAAGGTAGCACTGGGAGAACTACTGCGATTGTGTCCCGGTTCTTCCGGACGAGCACCTCAGTAGAGAAAGCCAAAACTGACTGTCATGATGAGGCAAGAGCTGGTCGATGTTCGAGAGGTCTCAAGTCCTTAAAGACTTTTTCCGCTTTAGGCGAGGAGTCGGCCTTGTCCGACTTAGGCGTATATAGCACCCCAAATTCGGCCTTCCGAATACTAGGGGCTTCGCCAAAATTTAAAATTGTAGACTTCTATGGCTAAGTGAGAGTGATAAAGCATTATATTCCGATTGCCTGGTTCGTTGCGCTGAGCACCTCCCTAAAAGGACCCAAAAATGGGAAAAATAGTGCTCAGATTTATCCCGAACACCCCAGCAGTAGCTGCATGAGGGCAGAAGCCGGCGACTGGCCAACTCTCAGATTTTATAAACGGCCGCATATAAGGTAATATTTTAAATTCAAAAGGCGTTGCCTAGCGCAAACGAACTAGTTTTTCATATTACAGGATCACATAAGCAAGTTCATTCAAAAATTACATCTTTGGTACACTCCTCCGCCACAAGGCGGGCACCCTTCAGGACACAGTCATAATACATTTCGGGGTGGCGATGCTCCTTGCCCTGCGGCAGCCCCTCCTTCACTAGCTTCTCGGCGTCCATCTTCGCCCAGTGCACTTTCGCATGGGCAAAAGCCCTGCGTGCACCTTCGATGCAAAAGGACCACTTTATGTCCCAGCCGTGGGCAGGCATCCACAAGCCGCCTCACCAGGCTGAAGTAGCTATTCGGCAGGGGCTCGCCAGGCCAAAGCCGGACTATGAGACCCTTCATGGCCTGTTCGGCGGCCTTGTGAAGCTCGACCAATTGCTTTAGCTGGTCGCTCAAGGGCATCGGGTGTTCGGTCCCAGTATACTGGGACCTGAACAACTTCTCCATCGAGCTCCCCTCCTCGACTCGGTAGAACTCCGCGGCATGAGACACACTGCGGGGCAGATCTGTGAACGCTCCTGGAGAGCTCCGAACTCGGGTAAGTAAAAAGAAATTTTCTTTCACATGTTTGCTTTGCATATTGAATGCCTTACCCGCCGCTATCTTTTTCACCACCTCAATTTCCTGGAGGGCCTTTTGGGCTTCGGCCTTGGCATGTTTCGCGCTGTTGAGCGCCTTAGCAAGCTCGGACTCTCACGTCTTCGAGTCAAGCTCCAGGGCCTCGTGCTTATTGCTGAGAGCCTGGAGCTCTTTCTGTACCTCGCCTACTCGGGCCTCTTGTTTTTCTCGCTCGGTGCGCTCCCAGACCGCTTTGTTTTTAGCCTCGGACAGCGCCTTCTTCAGGGTCGCCACTTCGATCATGGCCCCTGGCAAAATTCATGATGATCCTATTATTCTGCAACCAAATCTTTTCTCATATAGACAAGGTATTGCTTACCTTTGTTCTCCTCGAGTTGCCTCTTGGCAAGGCCGAGCTCCTCCCCAGACCGCTCAAGGTCCTGCTTCAGTGCAGCGACCTCCACAGTACGTGCGGCAGCGGCTAGCAATGAAGCCTGCGAATTCACATAGACATATTATAATTAGACTCCTGTAATTATTATTCGATCCTCTATTCGGCCTTTCTTCATGAACGCCAAACAGAGCATCACGGGCTACTGTCTATGCGGTAATATTTCCCTATAATTTAATTACTTACCTGAAAGCCTATTAGGAGGCTGGCACAAGCTTCAGTTAGTCCGCTTTTGGCAGACCGAACCTTCTTGATCACCGCACTCATGATAGAAGCGCCTTGAAGCGCCTTGAAGCGCTTCCAGCAAGTTGTCCGGTGCCTCTGGATGGACAGAGGTCATCGGCACGGGCGGCTTGCCCCTCTCAACAGGGGGTCACCTGCCGGAGTCCGGAACCACAGGAGGTTCCGGCACAGTGTTCGGCTGAGGGCCGAACTTGGAGCCCGTGGGAGTCTTTCTCCCTTTGTGCCCGGGGTCCGGAAGGCCGCCTCAAGGCGCCTCCAGGACTACCTCCCCTCGGCTTGGTACCTTCTGAGACAACACCTCAATGTTGTCCGTAGGGCGAGGGGTGGAGGCAGTCGGAAGAGAACCGCTACTCATATCCGACACGTCCAAAGAACCGTCCGACGAAGATACGTCGATATGGGCTCGGGACGGACTGCATAATCATGATCGACGTAAGGTGAAGCGGTGCAAAAGAAACATATCGATTTACTCTGATACCCGGATACTTATGACTTCGCCAGGGGCTTGTCCCTAGACAACAACTCGTCGTCGCTATGGGCAGCGGTCGTGGAGCAGTCCGGAAGGAGGGTACTTCCCTTCTTAGACCCTTCGGCCTCCCCGGTTGGGGCGGCCTTCCTTTTCTTATCTCCCGCAGTTGGGGGGATAACTTTCCTCCTCCTCCTCCTTGTTTTCGTGGGAGGAGTGCGCCTCGGAGTGTTCGGACGATGAGTCCGACATGACCGCGCGCCGGAGACCCTTTCGGCTCCCCGTGGTCTTCTTGGTCTTCTTCTCCGGCACCTCATAAGGTGCCGGAACCAGCATCTCCGTTAGGAGGGCATCCGCTGGATCTTCGAGCAGAGGGGCTGGGCAGTCAATCTGCTCCGCTGTCTCCACCCAGTCCTTTTAAAGGCATGGAAACTTAGATATCGCGCATGGTCAAACTGGGGGAAATAAACATCTTATAAAAGACTTACCGGATTCGCCGTGCGCTTCATGCTAAGACTGCGGTCCTCGGTAAGGGGAGGAGGAACCTCAGCGCCCTTGAACAGCACCTTCTAGACATCCTTGTGTGTCGTGTCGAAGAGCTCTCGCAGCGTCTGGTGCTCGGTCGGGTCGAACTCTCACAAATTAAATGCCCGTCGTTGACACGGGAGGATCCGGCAGAAGAGCATGACCTGGACCACGTTGACAAGCTTGAGTTTCTTGCTTATCATGTTCCGGATGCATTTCTAGAGTCCGGTCAGCTCCACCGGTGAACCCCAAGACAGGCCCTTCTCTTTCCAGGAGGTGAGCCGCATGGGGATTCGAGATCGGAACTCGGGGGCTGCCACCCAGCTGGTGTCGCGCAGCTCGGTGATGTAGAACCACCCCGATTGCACCACCCCTTTATGGTCTCCATATAGGAGCCCTCGAGCCATGTGACGTTGGGCATTTTGCCCACCATGGCGCCTCCGCATTCCGCTTGCTGGCCGCCCACCACCTTCGGTTTAACATTGAAGGTCTTCAGCCACAGGCCGAAGTGGGGCCAGACGCGGAGGAAGGCCTCGCACAAGACGATAAACGCCGAGATGTTGAGGATGAAGTTTGGGGCCAGATCACGGAAGTCCAGCCCGTAGTAGAACATGAGGCCGCGGACGAACGGGTGGAGAGGAAATCCCAGTCCACGGACGAAGTGGGTAAGAAAAACTACCCTCTCATGAGATTCCGAGGTAGGGACGATCTACCCCGCGTTGGGAAGCCGATGCGCAATATCCGCGGCCAAGTATCCGGCTCCCCGCAGCTTTTTGATGTCCTCCTTCGTGACGGAGGATTTCATCCACTTGCCTCCCGCTCCGAACATGCTTGGAACGGTTTGAGGAGAAAGATGCAAACTTGGGTGTTGGAGCTCGAGTGCGCGAGAATGGATGAGCGAGGAGGAAGAAGGCGTGGGTGAAAAAGGTGAACCCTTATCCCTTTATAAGGGCGGACAAAACTATGCACCCCCACCTGCCTAGTAAACTCGCTTATTCCCCAAGCGCCGTAATTGATGGCGCAGTTGGGTTACCCACGTTTGTATTGATGAGAATCCCGTGATAAGGCGACACGATCTCTGCTTGGACAAGACGTGCCAAGGAAACCGCCTCGCAATATGCGCCAAGGCTGATTGAGAAAACGGTTCGTCATGACCAGACAGTGGCAATACATCACATTATGAAAAAATGGTCGGCAGATTAGATGTGTGGAAATATTATTCTCTCTACGGTGGTATGTGGAATTTGTTTTGCAGAGCCGGACACTATCCTTGTGTTCAAAAACTTCTATGGAGTATTCGGAGGAGGAACCCGCCTTGCAATGCCGAAGACAAATCTGCGCGCCGGACTCATCGTCATTGAAGCCTGGTTCAGGGGCTACTGAGGGAGTCCTGGATTAGGGGGTGTCCGGACAGTCGGACTATATCCTTTGGCCGGACTGTTGGACTATGAAGATACAAGATTGAAGACTTCGTCCCGTGTCCGGATGGGACTCTCCTTGGTGTGGAAGGCAAGCTTGGCAATACGGATATGTAGATCTCCTTCCTTGTAACCGACTCTGTGTAACCCTAGCCCCCTCCGGTGTCTATATAAACCGGAGGGTTTAGTCTGTAGGACAACAACAATCATACCATAGGCTAGCTTCTAGGGTTTAGCCTCTACGATCTCGTGGTAGATCAACTCTTGTAATACTCATATCATCAAGATCAATCAAGCAGGAAGTAGGGTATTACCTCCATCGAGAGGGCCCGAACCTGGGTAAACATCATGTCCCCCGCCTCCTGTTACCATCCGCCTTAGACGCACAGTTCGGGACCCCCTACCCAAGATCCGCCGGTTTTGACACCGATAGCGTGTTGGGGAAGGTAGTAATTTCAAAAAAATTCCTACGCACACGCAAGATCATGGTGATGCATAGCAACGAGAGGGGAGAATGTTGTCTACGTACCCTCATAGACCGAAGAGGAAGCGTTGACACAACGTAGAGGAAGTAGTCGTACGTTCTCCTCGCGATCCAACCGATCACAGCACCGTTACTCCGGCACCTCCGAGTTCTTGGCACACGTTCAGCTCGATGACGATCCCCGGGCTTCGATCCAGCAGAGCGTCAAGGAAGAGTTCCGTCAGCACGACGGCGTGGTGACGATCTTGATGTGTTACCGGCGCAGGGCTTCGCCTAAGCACTACAACGATATGATCGAGGTGGAATTTGGTGGAAGGGGGCACCGCACACGGCTAAGGAACGATCCGTAGATCAACTTGTGTGTCTTTGGGGTGCCCCCTGCCCCCGTATATAAAGGAGCCAAGGGGGAGGGGCTGGCCGGCCAAGCCTTGGCGCGCCAGAGAGTCCTACTCCCTCTGGGAGTAGGATTCCCCCCCCCCCCCAATCCTAGTTGGACTAGGATTCTCCAAGGGGGAGAGAGAGGGAGAGGGGGGCGCCCACCTCTCCTAGTCCTAATAGGACTAGGGGAAGGGGGGAGGCGCGCAGCCCCTAGGGCAGCCCTCTCACCTCTCCTCCAAGGCCCATGTTGGCCCATTATGCTCCCGGGGGGTTCCGGTAACCCTCCCGGTATTCCGGTAAAATCCTGATTTCACCTGGAATGCATCCGATGTCCAAACATAGGCTTCCAATATATAATTCTTTATGTCTCGACCATTTCGAGACTCCTCATCACGTCCGTGATCACATCTGGGACTCCGAACTCCTTCGGTACATCAAAATGCATAAACTCATAATAACTGTCATCGTAACGTTAAGCGTGCGGACCCTACGGTTCGAGAACAATGTAGACATGACCGAGACACGTCTCCGGTCAATAACCAATAGCGGGACCTGGATGCCCATATTGGCTCCTACATATTCTACGAAGATCTTTATCGGTCAGACCGCATAACAACATACGTTGTTCCCTTTGTCATCGGTATGTTACTTGCCCGAGATTCGATCGTCGGTATCCAATACCTAGTTCAATCTCGTTACCGGCAAGTCTCTTTTCTCGTTCTGTAATACATCATCTCGCAACTAACTCATTGGTTGCAATGCTTGCAAGGCTTTATGTGATGTGCATTACCGAGAAGGCCCTGAGATACCTCTCCGACAATCGGAGTGACAAATCCTAATCTCGAAATACGCCAACTCAACATGTACCTTCGGAGACACCTGTAGAGCACCTTTATAATCACCCAGTTACGTTGCGACGTTTGGTAGCACACAAAGTGTTCCTACGGTAAATGGGAGTTGCATAGTCTCATAGTTAAAGGAACATGTATAAGTCATGGATAAAAGCAATAGCAGCATACTAAACGATCGGGTGCTATGCTAATGGAATGGGTCATGTCAATCAGATCATTCAACTAATGATGTGATCTCGTTAATCAAATAACAACTCTTTGTTCATGGCTAGGAAACATAACCATCTTTGATTAATGAGCTAGTCAAGTAGAGGCATCTAGTGACACTCTGTTTGTCTATGTATTCACACATGTATTATGTTTCCAGTTAATACAATTCTAGCATGAATAATAAACATTTATCATGATATAAGGAAATAAATAATAACTTTATTATTGCCTCTAGGGCATATTTCCTTCAGTCTCCCACTTGCACTAGAGTCAATAATCTAGATTACAAAGTAATGATTCTAACACCCATGGAGTCTTGGTGCTGATCATGTTTTGCTCGTGGAAGAGGCTTAGTCAACGGGTCTGCAACATTCAGATCCGTATGTATCTTGCATATCTCTTTGTCTCCCACCTGGACCAAATCCCGGATGGAGTTGAAGCGTCTTTTGATGTGTTTGGTTCTTTTGTGAAATCTGGATTCCTTTGCCAAGGCAATTGCACCAGTATTGTCACAAAAGATTTTCATTGGACCCGTTACGCTAGGTACAACACCTAGGTCGGATATGAACTCCTTCATCCAGACTCCTTCATTAGCTGCTTCCGAAGCGGCTATGTACTCAGCTTCACATGTAGATCCCGCCACGATGCTTTGTTTAGAACTGCACCAACTGACAGCTCCACCGTTTAATGTAAATACGTATCCGGTTTGCGATTTAGAATCGTCCGGATCAGTGTCAAAGCTCGCATCGACATAACCGTTTACGACGAGCTCTTTGTCACCTCCATAAATGAGAAACATATCCTTAGTCCTTCTTAAGTACTTAAGGATGTTCTTGACCGCTGTCCAGTGATCCACTCCTGGATTACTTTGGTACCTTCCTGCTAAACTTACAGCAAGGCACACATCAGGTCTGGTACACAGCATTGCATACATGATAGAGCCTATGGCTGAAGCATAGGGAACATTTTTCATTTTCTCTCTATCTTCTGCGGTGGTCGGGCATTGAGTCTTACTCAACTTCACACCTTGTGCCACAGGCAAGAACCCTTTCTTTGCCTAATCCATTTTGAACTTTTTCAAAACTTTGTCAAGGTATGTGCTTTGTGAAAGTCCTATTAAGCGTCTTGATCTATCTCTATAGATCTTGATGCCCAATATGTAAGCAGCTTCACCGAGGTCTTTCATTGAAAAATTCTTATTCAAGTATCCCTTTATGCTATCCAGAAATTCTATATTATTTCCGATCAGTAATATGTCATCTACATATAATATCAGAAATGCTACAGAGCTCCCACTCACTTTCTTGTAAATACAGGCTTCTCCAAAAGTCTGTATAAAACCAAATGCTTTGATCACACTATCAAAGCGTTTATTCCAACTCCGAGAGGCTTGCACCAGTCCATAAATGGATCGCTGGAGCTTGCACACTTTGTTAGCTCCCTTCGGATCGACAAAACCTTCTGGTTGAATCATATACAACTCTTCTTCCAGAAATCCATTCAGGAATGCAGTTTTGACATCCATTTGCCAAATTTCATAATCATAAAATGCGGCAACTGCTAACATGATTCGGACAGACTTAAGCATCGCTACGGGTGAGAAAGTCTCATCGTAGTCAATCCCTTGAACTTGTCGAAAACCTTTTGCAACAAGTCGAGCTTTATAGACAGTAACATTACCATCAGCGTCAGTCTTCTTCTTAAAAATCCATTTATTCTCAATTGCTTGCCGATCATCGGGCAAGTCAACCAAAGTCCATACTTTGTTCTCATACATGGATCCCATCTCAGATTTCATGGCCTCAAGCCACTTTGCGGAATCTGGGCTCACCATCGCTTCTTCATAGTTCGTAGGTTCATCATGGTCTAGTAACATGACTTCCAAAATAGGATTACCGTACCACTCTGGTGCGGATCTTACTCTGGTTGATCTACGAAGTTCAGTAGAAACTTGATCTGAAGTTTCATGATCATTATCATTAGCTTCCTCCCTATTTGATGTAGGTGTCACAGGAACAGATTTCTGTGACGTACTATTTCTCAATAAGGGAGTAGATACTGTTATCTCATCAAGTTCTACTTTCCTCCCACTCACTTCTTTCGAGAGAAACTCCTTCTCCAGAAAGTTTCTGATTTTAGCAACAAATATTTTGCCTTCGGATCTGTGATAGAAGGTATACCCAATAGTCTCCTTTGGGTATCCTATGAAGACACATTTTTCCGATTTGGGTTCGAGCTTATCAGGTTGAAGCTTTTTCACATAAGCATCGCAGCCCCAAACTTTAAGAAACGACAACTTTGGTTTCTTGCCAAACCACAGTTCATAAGGTGTCGTCTCAACGGATTTTGATGGTGCCCTATTTAACGTGAATGCGGCCGTCTCTAGAGCATAACCCCAAAAAGATAGCGGTAAATCGGTAAGAGACATCATAGATCGCACCATATCCAGTAAAGTACGATTACGACGTTCGGACACACCATTACGTTGTGGTGTTCCGGGTGGCGTGAGTTGCGAAACTATTCTGCATTGTTTCAAATGTAGACCAAACTCGTAACTCAAATATTCTCCTCCACGATCAGATCGTAGAAACTTTATTTTCTTGTTACGATGATTTTCCACTTCACTCTGAAATTCTTTGAACTTTTCAAATGTTTCAGACTTGTGTTTCATTAAGTAGATATACCCATATCTGCTTAAATCATCAGTGAAGGTGAGAAAATAACGATATCCGCCATGAGCCTCGACATTCATTGGCCCACATACATCAGTATGTATGATTTCCAATAAATTTGTTGCTCTCTCCACAGTACCGGAGAACGGTGTTTTAGTCATCTTGCCCATAAGGCACGGTTCGCAAGTGCCAAGTGATTCATAATCAAGTGACTCCAAAAGTCCATCAGTATGGAGTTTCTTCATGCGCTTTACACCGATATGACCTAAACGGCAGTGCCACAAATAAGTTGCACTATCATTATCAACTCTGCATCTTTTGGCTTCAACATTATGAATATGTGTATTACCACTATCGAGATTAAGTAAGAACAAACCACTCTTTAATGGCGCATGACCATAGAAGATATTACTCATATAAATAGAACAACCATTATTCTCTGATTTAAATGAATAACCGTCTCGCATCAAACAAGATCCAGATATAATGTTCATGCTCAACGCTGGTACTAAATAACAATTATTTAGATCTAATATTAATCCCGAAGGTAGATGTAGAGGTAGCGTGCCGACCGCGATCACATCGACTTTGGAACCATTTCCCACGCGCATCGTCACCTCGTCCTTAGCCAATCTTCGCTTAATCCGTAGCCCCTGTTTTGAGTTGCAAATATTAGCAACAGAACCAGTATCAAATACCCAGGTGCTACTGCGAGAATTAGTAAGGTACACATCAATAACATGTATATCATATATACCTTTGTTAACCTTGCCATCCTTCTTATCCGCCAAATACTTGGGGCAGTTCCGCTTCCAGTGACCAGTCTGCTTGCAATAGAAGCACTCAGTTTCAGGCTTAGGTCCAGACTTGGGTTTCTTCTCTTGAGTAGCAACTTGCTTGTTGTTCTTTTTGAAGTTCCCCTTTTTCTTCCCTTTGCCCTTTTTCTTGAAACTAGTGGTTTTGTTAACCATCAACACTTGATGCTCCTTTTTGATTTCTACCTCCGCGGCTTTTAGCATCGCGAAGAGCTCGGGCATTGTTTTGGTCATCCCTTGCATATTATAGTTCATCACGAAGCTCTTGTAGCTTGGTGGCAGTGATTGGAGAATTCTGTCAATGACGCAATCATCCGGAAGATTAACTCCCAGTTGAATCAAGTGATTGTTATACCCAGACATTCTGAGTATATGCTCACTGACAGAACCGTTCTCCTCCATTTTACAGCTATAGAACTTATTGGAGACTTCATATCTCTCAATCTGGGCATTTGCTTGAAATATTAACTTCAACTCCTGGAACATCTCATATGCTCCATGGTGTTCAAAACGTCGTTGAAGTCCCGGTTCTAAGCCGTAAAGCATGGCACACTGAACTATAGAGTAGTCATCAGCTTTGCTTTGCCAGACGTTCACAACATCTGGCGTAGCTCTTGCACCAGGCCTGGCACCCAGCGGTGCTTCCAGGACGTAATTCTTCTGTGCAGCAATGAGGATAATCCTCAAGTTACGGACCCAGTCCGTGTAATTGCTACCATCATCTTTCAACTTTGCTTTCTCAAGGAACGCATTAAAATTCAACGGAACAACAGCACGAGCCATCTATCTATACAACATAGACAAGCAAGATACTATCAGGTACTAAGTTCATGATAAATTAAAGTTCAATTAATCATATTACTTAAGAACTCCCACTTAGATAGATATCTCTCTAATCCTCTAAGTGATCACGTGATCCAAATCAACTAAACCATGTCCGATCATCACGTGAGATGGAGTAGTTTCAATGGTGAACATCACTATGTTGATCATATCTACTATATGATTCACGCTCGACCTTTCGGTCTCCGTGTTCCGAGGCCATATCTGTATATGCTAGGCTCGTCAAGTTAAACCTGAGTATTCCACGTGTGCAACTGTTTTGCACCCGTTGTATTTGAACGTAGAGCCTATCACACCCGATCATCACGTGGTGTCTCAGCACGAAGAACTTTCACAACGGTGCATACTCAGGGAGAACACTTCTTGATAATTTAGTGAGAGATCATCTTATAATGCTACCGTCAATCAAAGCAAGATAAGATGCATAAAAGGATAAACATCACATGCAATCAATATAAGTGATATGATATGGCCATCATCATCTTGTGCTTGTGATCTCCATCTGCGAAGCACCGTCATGATCACCATCGTCACCGGCGCGACACCTTGATCTTCATTGCAGCATCGTTGTCGTCTCGCCAATCTTATGCTTCTACGACTATCACTACCGCTTAGTAATAAAGTAAAGCATTACATCGCGATTGCATTGCATACAATAAAGCGACAACCATATGGCTCCTGCCAGTTGCCGATAACTCGGTTACAAAACATGACCATCTCATACAATAAAATTTAGCATCACGTCTTGACCATATCACATCACAACATGCCCTGCAAAAACAAGTTAGACGTCCTCTACTTTGTTGTTGCAAGTTTTTACGTGGCTGCTACGGGCTTTAAGCAAGAACACATCTTACCTACGCATCAAAACCACAACGATAGTTTGTCAAATAGACTCCGTTTTAACCTTCTCAAGGACCGGGCGTAGCCACACTCGGTTCAACTAAAGTTGGAGAGACAGTCTTCCGCAAGCCATCTATGTGCAAAGCACGTCGAGGGAACCGGTCTCGCGTAAGCGTACGCGTAAGGTTGGTCCGGATCGTCTCGTCCAACAATACCGCTGAACCAAAGTATGACATGCTGGTAGGCAGTATGACTTGTATCGTCCACAACTCACTTGTGTTCTACTCGTGCAAATAACATCAAACCATAAAACCTAGGCTCGGATGCCACTGTTGGGGAACGTAGTAATTTCAAAAAAATTCCTACGCACACGCAAGATCATGGTGATGCATAGCAACGAGAGGGGAGAATGTTGTCTACGTACCCTCGTAGACCGAAGCGGAAGCGTTGACACAACGTAGAGGAAGTAGTCGTACGTTCTCCTCGCGATCCAACCGATCACAGCACCGTTACTCTGGCACCTCCGAGTTCTTGGCACACGTTCAGCTCGATGACGATCCCCGGGCTCCGATCCAGCAGAGCGTCGAGGAAGAGTTCCGTCAGCACGACGGCGTGGTGACGATCTTGATGTGTTACCGGCGCAGGGCTTCGCCTAAGCACTACAACGATATGATCGAGGTGGAATTTGGTGGAAGGGGGCACCGCACACGGCTAAGGAACGATCCGTAGATCAACTTGTGTGTCTTTGGGGTGCCCCCTGCCCCCGTATATAAAGGAGCCAAGGGGAGGGGCTGGCCGGCCAAGCCTTGGCGCGCCAGAGAGTCCTACTCCCTCTGGGAGTAGGATTCCCCCCCCCCCCCAATCCTAGTTGGACTAGGATTCTCCAAGGGGGAGAGAGAGGGAGAGTGGGGCGCCCACCTCTCCTAGTCCTAATAGGACTAGGGGAAGGGGGGAGGCGCGCAGCCCCTAGGGCAGCCCTCTCACCTCTCCTCCAAGGCCCATGTTGGCCCATTATGCTCCCGGGGGGTTCCGGTAACCCTCCCGGTATTCCGGTAAAATCCTGATTTCACCTGGAATGCATCCGATGTCCAAACATAGGCTTCCAATATATAATTCTTTATGTCTCGACCATTTCGAGACTCCTCATCACGTCCGTGATCACATCCGGGACTCCGAACTCCTTCGGTACATCAAAATGCATAAACTCATAATAACTGTCATCGTAACGTTAAGCGTGCGGACCCTACGGTTCGAGAACAATGTAGACATGACCGAGACACGTCTCCGGTCAATAACCAATAGCGGGACCTGGATGCCCATATTGGCTCCTACATATTCTACGAAGATCTTTATCGGTCAGACCGCATAACAACATACGTTGTTCCCTTTGTCATCGGTATGTTACTTGCCCGAGATTCGATCGTCGGTATCCAATACCTAGTTCAATCTCGTTACTGGCAAGTCTCTTTTCTCGTTCTGTAATACATCATCTCGCAACTAACTCATTGGTTGCAATGCTTGCAAGGCTTTATGTGATGTGCATTACCGAGAAGGCCCTGAGATACCTCTCCGACAATCGGAGTGACAAATCCTAATCTCGAAATACGCCAACTCAACATGTACCTTCGGAGACACCTGTAGAGCACCTTTATAATCACCCAGTTACGTTGCGACGTTTGGTAGCACACAAAGTGTTCCTACGGTAAATGGGAGTTGCATAGTCTCATAGTTAAAGGAACATGTATAAGTCATGGATAAAAGCAATAGCAGCATACTAAACGATCGGGTGCTATGCTAATGGAATGGGTCATGTCAATCAGATCATTCAACTAATGATGTGATCTCGTTAATCAAATAACAACTCTTTGTTCATGGCTAGGAAACATAACCATCTTTGATTAATGAGCTAGTCAAGTAGAGGCATACTAGTGACACTCTCTTTGTCTATGTATTCACACATGTATTATGTTTCCAGTTAATACAATTCTAGCATGAATAATAAACATTTATCATGATATAAGGAAATAAATAATAACTTTATTATTGCCTCTAGGGCATATTTCCTTCATAGCAGCCATGAGGAGGGCCGACTCCTAGCAGGCGGCCCCTCACTCCCTCGAAGTTACCACCTCATTATAACGACAAGGCAGGGGTGGCTACAGTGCGGCCTGCCACCCTCGAATCCAGGGCCGAACATGGCCACAATGCAGCGTACCAGGCGGACATCCCTTAACCGGCGCTGCACTGTTGCCATGCGCCCTGTGACATCATCCATGGCAGAGGAGGCCATGCTCCCACTACGAGCTGTCGATACGGCCTGAAGGCAGCGGACCCTACCTGTCCGTGAGATGCCGGAAGGCGGCGAGCCCTGACCAGGTGGCATGGGGAAGGCCGACTCCTAGCAAGCGGCCCTTCCCCTTTCTCGAAGTCTGTGCGCCATTAATCAGAGGAGACGGGGAGTGGCCACAATGAACTCCCACCAGGCGGCGGGACTGTAGCCATGCTCTCCCTGACAAAGCACACATCATCAGTGGCACGACCACAGTACTAAGCAGCCGGCAGGACCCGCAAGCAGTGGGCAAGCCTATCGGCCAAGTACAAGGCAGGCGGCGGTCCCAGCAGGCGGCGGAGAAGCCGGCAACCAGAGACACTGACAGTCGGGTCCTACACCCACCCGGATTACCATTGTACCCCTGGGGGGTAGGCCTATATAAACCCCCTAGGCCACCCATGCAAAGGGTTCAGAACCTCAGCACACACACATACGACATAGAGAGAGTGGAGTAAGGGCTAGCCTTGTTCTTCTTCCTCCTCTAGCCAAAACAGCTCAAGGAGCAAGCTTGTAGCTACATTGTTGAGTTAGTGATCACGCGGAGACCCTGCAGAGCAGGACTAGGGGTGTTATCTCGTAGGAGAGCCCCAAACCTAGGTAAGATGCGTCGGCGTACATGTTTACGCCTCATCCCGTTTCCAGGCACCGGCGACGTACTCTTGTCCCCCACCATGATAAGCCACCCTTTGGCATATGTCGCACGAAACCCCCGACACCCAGCAAGCCTTGCTGGGCGGTTTTGCCAGCTTCGCGCCTGCTTGCTTGACACGTCTCAGGACGGGTGTCATTTGGAGGTGTTTTCCATAGGAAGTGGATGCCATGTGGAAGGAATCATCCACTTAGTCACTTAGGGGCTTGACACCGCACCGATCGATGACTTGCGTCGCTGTGAGGTGGTGCGACAAAGCTTTGGCGGGGCAGTCCACTCTTGCTGCGCCCAGCAAGGCTACCGGGGCAGTCTGGTGGCTTGTCTTCGGGGCAATCCTCGTCCTCGCCAGGTTCGCCTGCCCGGCAAGGGAGGTTTTTCCCTTAGTGATATCTTGCTTCTCTGGCTTGACCTGGTCTTCTTGATCTTGTCACAGCCCTAGAAATCTTCTTGTAATTAGTGGCATTGCATCCATGCATCTTTTTCAATTTCATTTAATCTTGAAATGGGGATGACAGAACCCCAGCACCTCCCCTGAAACCAACTAGGGTTTACTAAAATTGGTTTCAATGAACCCAAAATGCCTTCACAAAATGTTCATCATTTCTGGATTGGGCAAAAACCCCTAGCAAAAATGGTGCACACTTTTCTAGGACATTCTGGATTTTTGAATTAAATCATAAGTATTTGAATTTGGACATTTAAATTCTATAAAATATTTTAAATGTCCAAATAATCTTGAAAGCATTTGAGGGATGTTGGAAATAGTTTCAAAGGAGCCCACAATTATTTTCAGGATTTTTGGAAACGTTTTAGTATTTTTATTAAAGCCCAACAGTTGCAGAAAATTAGAAAACGGAAAACAATTTAGAGAGAGAGAGGGAGAGAGAGAGAGAGAAAGGCCAGAGGCCACTTACCTGGCTGGCCTGGCCCATCTGGCCTGTGCCAGTCATCACCTACCTCTGCCAGTAGGCAGAGGAGGGACACCGCGACGCCGCCGCGCTCGCCACGCCACCACCCTGCCTGCCTGCCGTCGCCCGCGCCAGCGCGACGCCTCGAAACGCCTCCGCGGCGCCGCCCCGACCCCATGGAACCCTCCATTCGCGCCCAACGCCTCTCCCTCGCTCTCTCCCACGATGGCCGACGCTGCCGTAGCCGCACCGTAGCCATAGCCGTGCTCTCCGTCGTCTCCGTGCCACGACACCGTGTCCAGGAGCTCCGCCGCCCTCCTCTCCGTCGAGCAGACCGAACCCCGAGTGCTCGCTTGCCCTGGAGTTACCGCCTCGTCCTCGTCTTCGCGGATCGCCGCCGGAGATCCCTTTCGCCGTCACCACTTCTCCAGCTCGTCCCCGACCTTGCCGTCTAGCTCGTCGCAACCGCTGTGAGCTCAGCTACATTCCCATCCTCTCCGTTCTTGCTGTCGTCCCCTGCATCGACTGCACGAAGCTCACCCGCACGCGCTGCCGCCCGTGTCATCGCCGGTCATGCTCCGGTGACCATATGGTCCCGGGCTTGTGTCCAACGCACTCCCCGCAACGCGTAGGAGCCGTAGATGCTAGCGCCGCCCCGCCTAGGCCACTGCAGCAACGAGCCCGAGCTCACCCGAGCTCTGGCGACCGCCAAGGTCGTCGCCGGCGTCATTCCCGGCCTCCCCGAGCTCCACTTCCACCACCAAACAACGCGGCTCGCTTCTAGCTCCCCGTAGATGGTCTCGGACGCCCGTTTGGTCGCTGGAGACGCAAACCCGAGCCCCTCCACCACGTCTGGCATCGCCGGCGTCATGTTGCCGGTGGGTTTGACCCCGCTGACCGCTGACTGGGTGGGCCCAGTTTGACCCCTGGGTCACTGACGTGTGGGCCACCCTTGTTAATTATTAGTTAGGTTAGTTTAGCGCTAATTAACCTAGACTAGTGCTTAACCTAACACTAACTAACTCTGTTCAGTTAGTTAACTAACCACTAACACGTGGGTCCCACAGGTCAGGTTTGACCTGGCCGACCCAGTTGACCGCTGACGTCACAGTGACGCAGTGCTGATGCAGTTAATTATTTTCTGGATTTATTCTTATTCAGGAAATTCCAGAAAATAGAGCTAACTTCTAAAATTCATATAAAATAAATCATAGCTCCAAATCAAACAAATTATATATGAAAAATTATCAGAAAAATTCAAGGAATATGTTTATGGCATTTGCATGCAAGTTTGAACAACCTAGGGTTGCTGTACAGGGCAATGTGCATAATTGACATTTAAATAAGCACATATGGAGTTTGAATTTGAACCCTTGGTTCAAACCAACTTATTTTAATATGGTTGCTAGTTGCATTAGCTCAATCAACAGCATATTGCCATGACATTATGATGCATCATAATTGTTGCATTGCATTGATTGTGTTCATCTTTGTTTGCCGGTATTTGTCCCCTCTAGATAGACGTGGTTCTGACGATGAGTTCAATGACACCGATGAAGAACTATATTATCTTCAGAAGTGCCAGGCAAGCAAAACCCCCTTGTTCATTCCGATACAATACCACTCTCTCGCTCCTGCTCTATTTTACTGCATTAGGACAACAACGATTCAACGGTTACATGCTGCGGTAGTTGAACCCCTTTCCTCTGCATGACCTGTCATTGCCATAGTAAATAGATGAAACCCACTAGCATGAGTAGGAGTTGTTTGAGCCCTGATGTGCCTACTCATTCATGTTTGTTTGTCATGCCTGCTACTGTTTAGAGTTGAGTCAGGTCTGATTCATCGGGGATGAGTTGGAGGTGTGTAAACATGTCCTATTGTGTGTGAGCTAAGTGTGTGAACACAATTTGGTAAAGGTAGCGGTGAGAGGCCATGTAGGAGTACATGGTGGGTTGTCTCATTGAAACCGTCCTCAGGAACTGAGTTTTGTGTTTGTGATCCATGAAACAGCTACTACCACGCATTGGGCCCGAAACCAATGGACCCTCTCGACTTATTAACTACCCTTGTCCTCTGTCCAGGAGTTGCAAATAGTTTCTGATGTTTGTAGTTTGCTGGGGGGCCATACGCAGCGCTGACCTGAGGGGTGGGCTGTGTTGCGGTAGGCACGTGGCCCGGTGTACCGAGCACCCGTTTGGTGTCTCGGGAACCCTGCACACATCATTTGGGGCTGTGAGCGAAACTTCGGCCAGATCTCCTCGCGGATGGAACCCGAATAGGTGATAAACCTTGACTAGAGAATTGTGTGGTTAGTCAGCTCGTGGCCGACTCCCTCGCCAGGCTTCCGCTTGAAGGTTGCCGAGATACACAACGTGTACATGGTGGTAAGTGGCGAGAGCGTGTGTGAAGAAGTACACCCCTGCAGGGTTAACATCATCTATTCGAATAGCCGTGTCCGCGGTAATGGACTTTTGGGTTGCCTATAACAGTTCATAGACAAGTGAAAGTGGATACTCTAAAATGTGCAAGATAAGCGTGAGTGCTATGGATGGCCTTCTCGTAGGGAGACGGAAGTGGATCCATAGTGGTGTATTGATATGGTGAATATGTGGACTCGTGTGCGCCACCTCAAAAGAGTTACTTGCAGTCGTAGTTCAGCATAGCCACCGGGTCAATGCTGCTTGCAGCAGTTAAACTCCACCACCCCCTTTGTTGATACCGATGCATATGTAGTTAGTTCTGATGTAAGTCTTGTTGGGTACATTTGTACTCACGTTTGCCTATTTTATGTTTTGCAGAGAGACTTCAGTCTCGCTAGTAGTTCCGCGTGGACTTCGACGTTTAGCTTGTTACCTCAGCTACGATCTTGTGCCCTCGGCAGGAACTGGTAGATAGTCAGGCTTCTCAGCCTTTTTCATTTGTAGATGTTTGTACTCAGACATGTTAAGCTTCCGCATGTGCTTTGACTTGTATGCTCTGAATGTTGGGTCATGAGACCCATGTTTGTAATATCTGGCTCTTCGGAGCCTAATGAATAAATACTTTGAGTCGTAGAGTTATTTTGTGATGCCATGTTGTATTTACACATATCGAGCATATTGTGTGTATGATTGAAATGCTTGGTATGTGTGGGATCCGACAATCTAGTTGTTTATCCTTGGCAGCCTCTCTTATGGGGAAATGTAGTCTAGTGCTTCCTTGAGCCATAGTAGTCCGCTACAGCCCGGTTCACTGGAGTCCTGCTAGCCCAGCACTACTGCTCAAGACACTTGACTGGCCGGCATGTGTTTCACTTCATTCCTGTGTCTGTCCCTTTAGAGAAATGTCACGCGGTGACATCCGGAGTCCTGCCTAGCCTGCTACAGCCCGGGTTCCCGGAGTCCTGTTAGCCCAGTGCTACAGCCCAGATTCACGCGCTGCTGACCGACATGCTCGATGTGATTCATGTATGCCTGTCCCCATAGGTTAGTGCCGCTTTGGGTTCTCGACTAGCCATGTCGGCCCGGGTTCTCTGTCATATGGATGCTAGCGACACTATCATATACGTGAGCCAAAAGGCGCAAACGGTCCCAGACCATGGTAAGGCGACACCCGTGGGAATACCATGCGTGAGGCCGCAAAGTGATATGAGGTGTTATCGGCTAGATCAATGTGACTTGGAATCGGGGTCCTGACAGCGTTGGTATCAGAGCCTGACTGCCTGTAGGATTACCAAGCCAAACAGGTCGAAGTTGTGTCTAGAAATGCTTTAGTTATATAAGGGAATTGATTGTGGAAGGGAACGTAAGGCTCTTTTTACTCCTTTACCTTATGCCCTTCTGATCTGAGTCATCCTCTTCCTTTCTACGGGGTTAAGAACTAGGCCTTCTCATCTATCTATCGGGATGACGAGTTACTATGATAGAGACTTATAGGATTGATGGATTTAAGCCCAGTTCAGTTTCTACTACTTCTGTGTGTTGGCAGTTGATCTCAGCACCTCGATATGATGTTATTGAGTGGTTATGCCACCACTTTGCACGGTGTCTCAAATCTTTTGAGCATCTACAGCCGTTATTCTGTTCGAGTCATCCCAAGTTTCTAAACAGTCTGATGCATTTGCAAATCCCTTCCTCTCGTTCCTGCTGTCCCTTTGGGCCAGTTTAACCACACTAACCGGTGAGTTGAGGTACTCTATTGCCTCGACATATATGTTGGAGCTATTATTATGAACCTAGGTGTCTTAGGGAGTCACCTAATAATCTAGCAATGTTTTGTACTCCCAGTGTGATGATTCTGGCCATTATTCTCGAAAGCATCCCGTGATGCCACTTAGTAGTAGGTATTCTATTCCTGGGGTTTGAACCCGAGATTCACCCTACTTCATGTTGTTAGTATTTGCTAGTTCCCTTAAGATATTAGTAACCTTTGCATTAGTCCTCGAGGTCCGTGGTAGTTCCTTCTTCCAAATACTACGAACCGCTTATGGCAGAAGTTCTTTGAACCAAAAGATCACAACCAGAGTGCTCTTGATGAGTTCTCCATTCTGCATTGTGAATCTGCCAGTCCTACCTTTCTGCATGGGTTGTCCGGAAGAAATGTTGAGCTTTGCTCGACATACTAATCTATGCATCCACAACTCAGAAAATTATATGTTCCTTGAGTTGTTCCTCTTCAGTTGTATCCCGACCATCCTCTATCAGCTGATAGCCAAGAGTATGTGTGCATTTGTGTTCATCGATGCCCTTTTATTCTTGTGGTCCATCAAGCCATTCTATTCCGGAATGACTAGGAGAAACAAACTCCAGTACCTCATCCATATCCACGATTGGGCCAAAGTAGTTGTGTTCTGCAGATCAAATGCCAATCCAGCTTTTTCTCTGTTCTATCCTGGAGTATTACCCCCTTTATGTCATGATTGTCATGAGAATTGCACCATCTCTTATGCATTCTTGACGCAGTGATACTTCTCACCATCATCATTCATTCCTCGGTTCCGTGTTGTCACAACCGGAATGCCGACAAGTGAACCATGATGTGTGAAATCAATACTTCTAGCAACCGTGTTGCTTGGTAGCTAATGGACAATTCTCATTCTTAGCGTGTTGGTTATTAAATCATCATCCTAAGATTGATCGTGCTACCTAGTCCTTATTTTTGGTGGACTCTTCGATCAATGAGTTAGGATTGTGTCAGTCCCTCACTCTTTTGATCATATCATCTTGCCCTAAAAAGCAAGGTTGTTCTCGAGCTTAGTAACATATCGGTGGTTCGTGATTTTCCGAATATCTTCTCGGAAGTATTACCAGGTTGTCCCCTGACTGTTATGTTGAGCTCGTGATCAAGTTTGTTTCTTGTGAACCACCCTTTCTCCAAGAATCTATGTTGGATACCCCTGAGCTAGTTGGTTGAGCTAAACAACAACTTGGAGAGTTGGAAGATAAAAGCTTAATCCACTTAGTTCATCACTAAGGGATATCCTTGTGTGTGTGTGTGTGTTGAAGAAAGATGATATCTCCATCGGTTGGTCCTCGTGATCAGTTGTTGGATCTATTGCCTTGTCAAAACTTTGACTTGAGTATGGGCTATCGTCAAGTCAAATCAGAACCAACGATGTTCGTAATGTTGTGTAACTCGTGGTTGATCCCTCGAGCATACACCATTACATCCTTTGGTCTGACCAATGTTATCACCGTGTTCACATGATGGTGGAAGTCCAGTGATATGGAAATTCCGATGAGTTGCTGTTGAGCCCATTAGCAGCATTTTGTCCCCCCCCCCCCCCATAATTCATGTTGAACATCAACCTAGTGTTGGAAACTTGTAAGCAATGCCTTCGTGTTCCGTTCATGAAGCTTATGTTTGGATGAAAGTAGCGACTTCCTCTAAGTTCATGTGCAATCGATGCAAGTTGCCGCCATGAATTCGAGAACGCTTGTTTTGCTTCCTCTGGAGTCATCCCAAGTCAGCCATGCATGTGCAAAGTATTCTGTGGTATGTTAGACTGATCATCTTCATTCCATATGAATTCCCTAGCACACCAAGCCACTGACTGATTTGTTGGAGGAGAAGAAGTTCCTTCGTAAGAGCTAATCATATGACTTATGCAAGGACTTTGTTATCCGCAATGATGGTCCCAACCTGAACTCGATAGTGTTTCATTGTAACACTACCATGTGGTCATATTTGTCTAGGACAATGTGTTCACAGGTGTGTAGCAGAACCAGCTCATGTTTTGGAGCTTGCTATCGTAGTTCATCTCCCGAGAATCTCGCAACGTAATCTCATCAGTTTGTGTTGCAACCTTTCTTTTCCAGACATGAGTCTGGAATATTCTGACACCAACCAGATCTGAATCTCAGGCAGATATGATGGTTGGAACGTTTCCCAAGAACTATAATATTGGTCTCTCTGTAACCGGTACCGTGGATGTCGTGGCCAACACACCCAACAGGAAGACCTATTATTGTAGTATTTTGATTGAGGAAGTTGGCCACCTCCCTATAAGGATTTCGTAGGATTTATTTCCATAGTTATTCCTTATGGATTCTTGAGCTTCCGAAGTCCGACCTTTTACTTGATGCTCTAGTTATCAAGCCATATCTATAAATGGGTTGCGCTAGCACATCAAGGAGAACATTAGAAGCGGGGTGCTAAATGTCTCTCGGCCGATCATCCAGATTTTGTTCCCTTGGCCTCGCTAGGGTGAAATCTGAGTACATGTTATCTTCCTTTGCATCTGCATTGTCCATCACTATTCATCATGGTAGTATGTTGGGTTGCCAGGATCCTTCTCACGGACGTTGGTAGAACCTTGATGAATATGGAAATGCTCAAGTTCTTGAGAGCACGCTCAGTCACTGGGTTATATCCTCGGCACCATCTAGCATGTGCTTTCCATTTGCTGAGTTGTCTTATAACTCTAGTTCCCTTTCCAAACCGAGTATGCCATTCTTTCAAATTCCTTCAAACAATTATTTGCGAATTGCCTTAGGCTGGTATAGAGAGTTCAATGATCTTTGTATCAAAAGTAATTATTTTTGCCACTTAAGGGAATAATTCTACGAGTCACCTTTCCTAAAGTGCCCCGTTACAGTCATGGCAATCAATCTCCTCGCTACTTTGAAACCATGCGCCCTCCTATTCTAGCGTGTAATTGTTGCCTACCAAATTGAACTTTCGCCATCTGTTTCTCCCATCCCTGTTGATGGGTGTCTTATGTCTCAGTTCGAGAGATGTTACTACATCTCATTCCGGGAGTTGATCATGTTCTGCTTGATCTTCGTGAAGATCGAATCCTGTAGAGCCTCCCTCTCTTTCCATTGTCGTGTTGAATGAAGTTCTCAAAGCAAGATGTCAATATCATGATGATGATCGAATCAACGTTCTTATGAAGTGCAACCTGGATCGTGAAGACCATGATAGTTTGTGCCCCCTCTATCTTCTTACCTCACGTCTTGAATCTCGGGACGAGTTTCTTGTTTAGTGGGGGTGAGTTGTCACAGCCCTAGAAATCTTCTTGTAATTAGTGGCATTGCATCTGTGCATCTTTTTCAATTTCAGTTAATCTTGAAATGGGGATGACAGAACCCCAGCACCTCCCCTAAAACCAACTAGGGTTTACTAAAATTGGTTTCAATGAACCCAAAATGCCTTCACAAAATGTTCATCATTTCTGGATTGGGCTAAAACCCTTGGCAAAAATGGTGCACACTTTTCTAGGACATTCTGGATTTTTGAATTAAATCATAAGTATTTGAATTTGGATATTTAAATTCTATAAAATATTTTAAATGTCCAAATAATCCTGAAAGCATTTGAGGGCTCTTGAAAATAGTTTCAAAGGAGCCCACAATTATTTTCAGGATTTCTGGAAACGTTTTAGTATTTTTATTAAAGCCCAACAGTTGGAGAAAATTAGAAAACGGAAAACAATTTAGAAAGAGAGAGAGAGAAAGGCCAGAGGCCACTTACCTGGCTGGCCCGGCCCATCTGGCCTGTGCCAGTCATCACCTACCTCTTCCAGTAGGCAGAGGAGGGACACCGCGACGCCGCTGCGCTCGCCACGCCACCACCATGCCTGCCTGCCGTCGCCCGCGCCAGCGCGACGCCTCGAAACGCCTCCGCGGCACTGCCCCGACCCCATGGACCCCTCCATTCGCCCGAAATGTCTCTCCCTCGCTCTCTCCCATGATGGCCGATGCTGCCGTAGCCGCACCGTCGCCATAGTCGTGCTCTTCGTCGTCTCCGTGCCACGCCACTGTGCCCAGGAGCTCCGCCGCCCTCCTCTCCGTCGAGCAGACCGAGCCCCGAGCGCTCGCTCGCCCTGGAGTTACCTCCTCGTCCTCGTCTTTGCTGATCGCCGCCGGAGATCCCTTTCGCCGTCAACACTGCTCCAGCTCGTCCTCGACCTCGCCGTCTAGCTCGTCTCAACCGATGTGAGCTCAGCTACATTCCCATCCTCTCCGTTCTTGCTGTCGTCCCCTGCATCGACTGCACGAAGCTCACCCGCACGTGCTGCCGCCCGCGTCGTCGCCGGTCATGCTCGGGTGACCATATGGTCCCGGGCTTGTGTCCAACGCACTCCCCGCAATGCATAGGAGCCGTAGATGCTAGCGCCGCCCCGCCTAGGCTACTGCAACAACGAGCCCGAGCTCACCCGAGCTCCGGCGACCGCCAAGGTCGTCGCCGGCGTCATTCCCAGCCTCCTCGAGGTCCACTTCCACCACCAAACTATGCGGCTCGCTTCCAGCTCCCCGTAGATGGTCTTGGCCGCCCATTTGGTCGCCGGAGACGCAAACCCGAGCCCCTCCACCGCGTCTGGCCCCGCCGGCGTCATGTCGCCGGTGGGTTTGACCCCGCTTATCGTTGACTGGGTGGGCCCAGTTTGACCCTGGGTCACTGACGTGTGGGCCACCCTTGTTAATTATTAGTTAGGTTAGTTTAGCGCTAATTAACCTAGATTAGTGCTTAACCTAACACTAACTAACTCTGTTTAGTTAGTTAACTAACCACTGACACGTGGGTCCCACAGGTCAGGTTTGACCTGGCCGACCCAGTTGACCGCTGACGTCACAGTGATGCAGTGCTGACGCAGTTAATTATTTTCTGGATTTATTCTTATTCAGGAAATTCCAGAAAATAGAGCTAACTTCTAAAATTCATATAAAATCAACCGTAGCTCCAAATCAAACAAATTATATATGAAAAATTATCAAAAAAATTCAAGGAATCTGTTTATGGCATTTGCATGCAAGTTTGAACAACCTAGGGTTGCTGTATAGGGCAATTTGCATATTTGACATTTAAATAAGCACATATGGAGTTTGAATTTGAACCCTTGGTTCAAACCAACTTCATTTAATATGGTTGCTAGTTGCATTAGCTCAATCAACAGCATATTGCCAGGACATTATCATGCATCATAATTGTTGCATTGCATTGATTGTGTTCCTCTTTGTTTGCCGGTATTTGTCCCCTCTTGATAGACGTGGTTCCTACGATGAGTTCGATGACACCGATGAAGAACTATATTATCTTCAGAAGTGTCGGGCAAGCAAAACCCCCTTGTTCATTCCGATACAATCCCACTCTCTCGCTCCTGCTCTCTTTTACTGCATTAGGACAACAACGATTCAACTGTTACATGATGCGGTAGTTGAACCCCTTTCCTCTGCATGACCTGTCATTGCCACAATAAATTGATGAAACCCACTAGCATGAGTAGGAGTTGTTTGAGCCCTGATGTGCCTACTCATTCATGTTTGTTTGTTATGCCTACTACTTCTTAGAGTTGAGAAAGGTCTGATTCATCGGGGATGAGTTGGAGGTGTGTAAACATGTCCTACTTTGTGTGAGCTAAGTGTGTGAACACGATTTGGTAAAGGTAGCGGTGAGAGGCCATGTAGGAGTACATGGTGGGTTGTCTCATTGAAACCGTTCTCAGGAACTGAGTTCTGTGTTTGTGATCCATGAAACAGCTACTACCATGCATTGGGCCCGAAACCAATGGACCCTCTCGACTTATTAACTGCCCTTGTCCTCTGTCCAGGAGTTGCAAGTAGTTTCTGGTGTTTGTAGTATGCTGGGGGCCGTACACAGCGCTGACCTGAGGGGTGGGCTGTGTTGCGGTAGGCACGTGGCCCGGTGTACCGAGCGCCCGTTTGGTGTCTCGGGAACCCTGCACACATCGTTTGGGGCTGTGAGCGAAACTCCGGCCGGATCTCCTCGCGGATGGAACCCGAATAGGCGATAAACCTGGACTAGAGACTTGTGTGGTTAGTTAGGTCGTGGCCGACTCCCTCGCCAGGCTTCCGCTTGAAGGTTGCTGAGATACACGACGTGTACATGGTGGTAAGTGGCGAGAGCATGTGTGAAGAAGTACACCCCTGCAGGGTTAACATCATCTATTCGAATAGCCGTGTCCGCGGTAATGGACTTCTGGGTTGCCTATAACAGTTCATAGACAAGTGAAAGTGGATACTCTAAAATGCGCAAGATAAGCGTGAGTGCTATGGATGGCCTTCTCGTAGGGAGATGGAAGTGGATCCATAGTGGTGTATTGAGATGGTGAATATGTGGACTCGTGTGCGCCACCTCAAAAGAGTTACTTGCAGTCGTAGTTCAGGATAGCCACCGGGTCAAAGCCGGCTTGCTGCAGTTAAACTCCACCACCCCCTTTGTTGATACCGATGCATATGTAGTTAGTTCTGATATAAGTCTTGCTGGGTACATTTGTACTCACATTTGCCTATTTTATATTTTGCAGAGAGACTTCAATCTCGCTAGTAGTTCCGCGTGGACTTCGACGTTTAGCTTGTTACCTCAGCTACGATCTTGTGCCCTCGGCAGGATCGGGTAGATAGTTAGGCTTCTCAACCTTTTTCATTTGTAGATGTCTGTACTCAGACATGTTAAGATTCCGCATGTGCTTTGACTTGTATGCTCTGAATGTTGGGTCATGAGACCCATGTTTGTAATATCTGGCTCTTCGAAGCCTAATGAATAAATACTCTGAGTCGTAGAGTTATGTTGTGATGCCATGTTGTATTTACACATATCGAGCATATTGTGTGTATGATTGAAATGCTTGGTATGTGTGGGATCCGACAATCTAGTTGTTTATCCTTGGCAGCCTCTCTTATGGGGAAATGTAATCTAGTGCTTCCTTGAGCCATAGTAGTCCGCTACAGCCCGGTTCACCGGAGTCCTGCTAGCCTAGCACTACTGTTCAAGACACTTGACTGGCCAGCATGTGTTTCACTTCGTTCCTGTGTCTGTCCCTTCAGGGAAATGTCACGCGGTGACATCCGGAGTCCTGCCTAGCCTTCTACAACCCAGGTTCCCGGAGTCCTGTTAGCCCAGTGCTACAGCCCGGATTCGCACGCTGCTGACCGACATGCTCGATGTGATTCATGTATGCCTGTCCCCATAGGTTAGTGCCGCTTTGGGTTCACGACTAGCCATGTCGGCCCGGGTTCTCTGTCATATGGATGCTAGCGACACTATCATATACGTGAGACAAAAGGCGCAAACGGTCCCGGGCCATGGTAAGGCGACACCCATGGGAATACCGTGCGTGAGGCCGCAAAGTGATATGAGGTGTTACCGGCTAGATCAATGTGAGTTGGAATCGGGGTCCTGACAGATCTGCACTTTGATCCTTCAAATAACTGATCATTAGTGCTTGGTCTGATATTGGGTGTTTTAATCTTATCCTTAGGCATGTGCACAGTCTGGGCAACAGACTCGGGGTTTGTTGCACCGACAGGAGCCCCCGGGCCTGGCCCAAACGCGTTGCTGGGCATCGTCGGGGTAGGCCCTAACCAGTGCACAGGCATGAGCGTAGAGGTGGCTCGCCCCTTTGAGATCTCCGTTTATTCTTTATTAACTTGAGCCCTGCTACCTCTTGAGCACTGTGTTGGATTTCCTTGAAGAGGAAAGGATGGTGCAGCGAAGTAGCGTAAGTATTTCCCTTAGTTTCTTAGACCAAGGTTTCAATCTAGTAGGAGGCTACGCGCGAGTCCCTCGTACCTGCACAAAGCAAATAACTCCTCACAACCAACGCGATAAGGGGTTGTCAATCCCTTCACGGTCACTTACGAGAGTGAGATCTGATAGAGATGATAGATAATATTTTTGGTATTTTTAGTATAGATATGCAAAGTGAAAAGTAAAAGGCAAAGTAAAAAAGCAAAGCAAGATTAAAGTGATGGAGATTGATATGATGAGAATAGACCCGGGGGCCATAGGTTTCACTAGTGGCTTCTCTCAAGAGCATAAGTATTCTACGGTGGGTTAAGAAATTACTGTTGAGCAATTGACATAATTGAGCATAGTTATGAGAATATCTAGGTATGATCATGTATATAGGCATCACGACCGAGACAAGTAGACCGACTCCTGCCTGCATCTACTACTATTACTCCACTCATCGACCACTATCCAACATGCATCTAGAGTATTAAGTTCAAGAAAACAGAGTAACGCCTTAAGCAAGATGACATGATGTACAGGGATAATTCATGCAATATGATAAAAAAACCATCTTGTTATCCTCGATGGCAACAATACAATACGTGCCTTGCTGCCCCCTACTGTCACTGGGAAAGGACACCGCAAGATTGAACCCAAAGCTAAGCACTTCTCCCATTGCAAGAAAGATCAATCTAGTAGGCCAAACCAAACTGATCATTCGAAGAGACTTGCAAAGATAACCAATCATACATAAAAGAATTCAGAGAAGATTCAAATATTGTTCATAGATAATCTTGATCCTAAACCCACAACTCATCGGCCTCAACAAACACACCGCAAAAAGAAGATTATATCGAATAGATCTCCATGAGAGAGGGGGAGAACATTGTATTGAGATCCAAAAAGAGAGAAGAAGCCATCTAGCTACTAACTATGGACCCGAAGGTCTGAGGTAAACTACTCACACTTCATCGGAGAGGCTATGATGATGTAGAAGCCCTCCGTGGTGGATGCCCCCTCCGGCGGAGCTCCGGAATAGGCCCCAAGATGGGATCTCGTGGGTACAGAAGGTTGCGGCGGTGGAATTAGGTTATTGGCTCCGTATCTGATCGTTTGGGGGTACATAGGTATATATATATAGGAGGAATAAGTACCTCGGAGGAGCAACATGGGGCCCACGAGGGTGAAGGGCGCGCCCCCTACCTCATGCCCTCCTCGAAGCTTCCTTGACTTAGGGTCCAAGTCTCCTGGATCACGTTCGGTGAGAAAATCACGTTCCTAAAGGTTTCGTTCCGTTTGGACTCCGTTAGATATTTCGTTTCTCCAAAACTCTGAAATAGGCAAAAAAACAGCAATTCTGGGCTGGGCCTCCGGTTAATAGGTTAGTCCCAAAAATAATATAAAAGTGGGTAATAAAGCCCAATATTGTCCAAAACAGTAGATAATATAGCATGGAGCAATCAAAAATTATAGATACGTTGGAGACGTATCATGCATCCCCAAGCTTAATTCCTGCTAGTCCTCGAGTAGGTAAATGATAGAAACAGAATTTTTGATGCGCAGTGCTACTTGGCATAATTTCAATGTAATCTTCTTAATTGTGGTATGAATATTTAGATCCGAAAGATTCAAGATAAAAGTTCATATTGACATAAAAATAATAATAATTCAAGCATACTAACTAAGCAATTATGTCTTCTCAAAATAACATGGCCAAAGAAAGTACATCCCTACAAAATCATATAGTTTAGTCATGCTCCATTTTTTTCACACAAGAATGCTCTCATCATGCATAACCCCGATGACAAGCCAAGCAATTGTTTCATACTTTAGTAATCTCAAACTTATAAACCTTCACGCAATACATGAGCGTGAGCCATGGATATAGCACTATGGGTGGAATAGAATATGATGATGGGGGTTATGTGGAGAAGACAAAAAAGGAGAAGGTCTCACATCAACGAGGCTAATCAATGGTCTAAGGAGATGCCCATCGATTGATGTTAATGCAAGGAGTAGGGATTGCCATGCAACAGATGCACTAGAGCTATAAATGTATGAAAGCTCAACAAAAGAAACTAAGTGGGTGTGCATTGATACGTCTCCAACGTATCTATAATTTTTTATTGCTCCATGCTATATTATCTACTGTTTTGGATTATATTGGGCTTTATTTTCCACTTTTATATTATTTTTGGGACTAACCTATTAACCGGAGGCCCAGCCCAGAATTGCTGTTTTTTGCCTATTTCAGAGTTTCGGAGAAACAGAATATCCAACGGAGTCCAAACGGAGTAAAACCTTTGGGAACGTGATTTTCTCACCGAACATGATCCAGGAGACATGGACCCTACTCTAAGGAAGCAAAGAGGCGGTCACGAGGGTGGGTGGCGCGCCCCCTGCCTCGTGGTCCCCTTAGTGCTCCGCCAACATACTCCTTCCTCCTATATATACCTACGTACCCCCAAACGATCAGATATGGAGCCAAAAACGTAATTCCACCGCTGTAACCTTCTGTACCCACGAGATCCCATCTTGAGGCCTGTTCCGGAGCTTCGCCGGAGAGGGCCGTTATCACAGAGGGCTTCCACATCATCCTAGCCCCTCCGATGAAGTGTGAGTAGTTCACCTCAGACCTACGGGCCCATAGTTATTAGCTAGATGGCTTCTTCTCTCTTTTTGGACCTCAATACAATGTTCTCCCCCTCTCTCCTGGAGATATATTCGATGTAATCTTCTTTTTGCGGTGTGTTTGTTGAGACCGATGAATTGTGGGTTTATGATCAAGTCTATCTATGAAAAATATTTGAATCTTCTCTGAATTCTATTATGTATGATTGGTTATCTTTGCAAGTCTCTTCGAACTATTAGTTTGGTTTAACCTACTAGATTGGTTTTTCTTGCCATGGGAGAAGTGCTTAGCTTTGGGTTCAATCTTGCGGTGTCCTTTCCCAGCGACAGAAGGGGCAACAAGGCACGTATTGTATTGTTGCCATCGAGGATAACAAGTTGGGGTTTTTACCATATTGCATGAAACTATCCCTCTACATCATGTCATCTTGCTTAAGGTGTTACTCTGTTTGTAACTTAATACTCTATATGCATGCTGGATAGCGGTCGATGAGTGGAGTAATAGTAGTAGATGCAGGCAGGAGTCGGTCTACTTGTCTCGGACGTGATGCCTATATACATGATCATACCTAGATGTTCTCATAACTATGCTCAATTCTGTCAATTGCTCAACAGTAATTTCTTAACCCACCGTAGAATACTTATGCTCTTGAGAGAAGCCACTAGTGAAACCTATGGCCCCCGGGTCTATTCTCATCATATCAATCTCCATCACTTTAATCTTGCTTTGCTTTTTTACTTTGCCTTTTACTTTTCACTTTGCATATCTATACTAAAAATACCAAAAATATTATCTATCATCTCTATCTGATCTCACTCCCGTAAGTGACCGTGAAGGGATTGACAACCCCTAATCGCGTTGGTTGCGAGGAGCTATTGTTTCTGTGCAGGTACGAGGGACTTGCGCGTAGCCTCCTACTGGATTGATACCTTGGTTCTCAAAAACTGAGGGAAATACTTACGCTACTTTGCTGCATCATCCTCTCCTCTTTGGGGAAATCCAACGCAGTGCTCAAGAGGTAGTAAGAAAAATTCTGGCGCCGTTGCCGGGGGGCTTACGCAAGAGCAAGTCAAGATTTGGACTCCTGACAACGAGTCACTTCTGGCGCCGTTGTCTACGCAAAAAGTCAACATACCAAGTACCCATCACAATCCCTATCTCCTGCATTACATTAGTTGCCATTTGCCTCTCGTTTTCCTCTCCCCCACTTCACCCTTGCCGTTTTATTCGCCCTCTCTTTCCCAATCTCCTCCTCTTTTTCACGTTTGCCTTTTTCTCGCTTGCCTTTTGTTTGCTCATGTGTTGGGTTGCTTGTTTGTCGCGATGGCTCAAGATACTACCAAATTGTGTGACTTCACCAATACCAATAATAATGATTTCCTTAGCACTCCGATTGATCCTCTTGCCAATACTGAATCTTGTGAAATCAATACTGCTTTGTTGAATCTTGTTATGAAAGATCAATTCGCCGGCCTTCCCAGTGAAGATGCCACTACTCATCTGAATAGCTTCGTTGATTTATGTGATATGCAAAAGAAGAAAGATGTCGATAATGATGTCGTTAAATTGAAGCTAATTCCTTTTTCACTTAGAGATCGTGCTAAAGCTTGGTTTTCATCTTTGCCTAAAAATAGTATTGATTCTAAGAACAAGTGCAGAGATGCTTTTATCTCTAAGTATTTTCCTCCCGCTAAGATCATCTCTCTTAGAAACGACATTATGAATTTAAGCAACTTGATCATGAACATGTTGCACAAGCTTGGGAGAGAATGAAATTAATGATACGTAATTGTCCTACTCATGGTTTGAATTTGTGGATGATTATACAAAAAATTTATGCCGGATAGAATTTTGGTTCTAGAAATCTTTTAGATTCGGCCGCGGGAGGCACTTTTATGGAAATTACTTTAGGAGATGCTACTAAACTCCTAGATAATATTATGGTTAATTATTCTCAATGGCATACTGAAAGATCTACTAATAAAAAAGTTCATGCGATAGAAGAAATCAATGTTTTGAGTGGAAAGATGGATGAACTTATGAAATTATTTGCTACTAAGAGTGTTTCTTCTGATCCTAATGATATGCCTTTGTCTACTTTGATTGAGAATAATAATGAATCTACGGATGTGTATTTTGTTGTTAGGAATAATTTTGGTAACAACGCGTATAGAGGGAATTTTAATCCTAGGCCTTATCCTAGTAATCCTTCTAATAATTATGGAAATCCCTACAACAACTCTTATGGAAATTTTAATAAGATGCCCTCTGAATTTGAGAGTAGTGTTAAAGAGTTTATGAATTCACAAAAGAATTTTAATGCTTTGCTTGAAGAGAAATTGCTTAAAGTTGATGATTTGGCTAGGAACATTGATAGAATTTCTCTTGAGGTTGATTCTTTAAAGCTTAGATGTATCCCTCCTAAGCATGATATCAATGAGTCTCTCAAAGCCATGAGAATTTCCATTGATGAGTGCAAAGAAAGAACCGCTAGGATGCGTGCTTCCAAAGATGCCTTTATTAAAGCGTGTTCTTCCAATTCCTATGAAAATCAAGATGAAGATCTAAAAGTTATTGATGTGTCACCCATTAAATCTTTTTTTTGCAATATGATTCTTGATGAAACTGAATATGATCTTCCTTTACCTAGAAGGCGTTACAAAAATTCGAAGTATTTAGATCTTGATGATGAAATTGATAAAAGTGGGATTGAAATAAATAAAAATCTAGATGTTGCTAAACCCACTATATTGGATTTCAAGGAATTTAATTATGAAAGCTGCTCTTTAATTGATTGTATTTCCTTGTTGCAATCCGTGCTATATTCTCCTCATGCTTATAGTCAAAATAAGGCCTTTACCGAACATATTGTTGATGCCTTGATGCAATCTTATGAAGAAAAACTTGAGTTGAAGGTCTCTATCCCTAGAAAGATCTATGATGAGTGGGAACCTACTATTAAAATTAGAATTAAATATTATGAGTTCTATGCTTTGGGTGCTAGTGTCTCCACTATCCCCAAAACCTTGTGTGATTTGCTAGAATTTCGTGACTTTGATGATTGCTCTCTAAACTTGCATCTTGCGGATTCCACTATTAAAAAACCTATGGGAATAATTAATGATGTTCTTATTGTTGCAAATAGGAATTATGTGCCCATAGATTTTATCATTCTTGATATAGATTGCAATCCTTCTTGCCCTATTATTCTCGGTAGACCTTTCCTTAGAACGGTTGGTGCAATTATTGATATGAAGGAAGGGAATATTATATTTCAATTTCTGTTAAAAAAGGGCATGGAACACTTTCCTATAAAGAAAATAAAGTTTCCATATGAATCTATCATGAGAGCCACTTATGGATTGCCTACCAAAGATGGCAATACCTAGATCTATTCTCGCTTTTATGCCTAGCTAGGGGCGTTAAACGATAGCGCTTGTTGGGAGGCAACCCAATTTTATTTTAGTTTTTTTTGTTTTTGCTTCTGTTTAGGAATAAATAATCCATATACCTTCTGTTTAGATGTGGTTTTGTGTTTTAATTTGTGTTTGTGCCAAGTTAGACCTATAGGATCTTCTTGGATGATAGTTATTTGATCTTGCTGTAATTTCCAGAATCTTTCTGTTCACGAAAACAATTATTAAAAATCACCAGAACGTGATAAAATACTGATTCCAATTGTTGCTGATCATTAAAAAAATTGTATAGGTCTTCCTATTTTGATAAAAAAATTGGAGTTCCAGAAGTTTGCGTTAGTTACAGATTACTACAGATTGTTCTGTTTTTAGCAGATTCTGTTTTTCGTGCGTTGTTTGCTTATTTTGATGAATCTATGGCTAGTAAAATAGTTTATAATCCATAGAGAAGTTGGAATACAGTAGGTTTAATACCAATATAAATAAAGAATGAGTTCATTACAGTACCTTGAAGTGGTCTTTTGTTTTCTTTCTCTAACGGAGCTCACGAGATTTCTGTTGAGTTTTGTGTTGTGAAGTTTTCAAGTTTTGGGTAAATTCTTTTGATGGATTATGGAACAAGGAGTGGCAAGAGCCTAATCTTGGGGATGCCCATGGCACCCCCAAGATAATCCAAGGACACCAAAAAATTCAAAACTTGGGGATGCCCCGGAAGGCATCCCCTCTTTCATCTACCTCCATCGGTAATTTTTCTTGGAGCTATATTTTTATTCACCACATGATATGTGTTTTGCTTGAAGCGTCTTGTATTATTTGTGTCTTTGTTTGTTAGTGTGCCACAATCATCCTTGCTGTACACACCTTTTGAGAGAGCCATATATGAATTGGAATTTGATAGAATACTCTAAGGTACAAGTCGGGATTGGAGATCCAAGCAAAACACAAGAAAACGAAGAAAGGGGCGGCCAATCCATGAGCAAACATTGTGGCGTTGTGGACATTTTGTTTTGTACCCTAGATGTAGAGAATTCTTTTTTAAGACAATTGGGGGAATAACTCTTTAGGGGCATGAGAAGTGCAAGGGGAAATTCATTGAATGGTTAAATGCAGTTGCCATGTTATGGGTACTTAATCTGCCATGATATATGCATTTAATTTGCCATGTTATGTGTAGTTAGTCTGCCATGCTTGTTGATACTAAACATGCCATGCTATTTTATGCTAAACATGCCATGCTATTTTCTACTGAATATGCCATGCTAATTATAGTGGATCTGCCATTGTAATTGTACTGGATCTGCCATCTTAGTTGTGCTGTATTTGCCATGTTAATTATGCTGGAGCTGTCATGTTGCTTGTACTGTATCTGCCATGTTAGATGTACTGGACATATGCCGTGGTATTCCCGATGACTCTGCATGGCATATATTCACATGACAAATACGACGCGGTTTACGGTCGCATAGTGTGTTGTGTGCAAGTGTATGGGAAACAAGTTGGAAAACAGCGTAACGTGCATAGACCCCAGCAAAACGTTTTGCTTGCGTGTTCAACCTACCCCATGCTAGCCGGTGCAATTAGCGATGAAAATGAAGAAGCAAAACAGCCAAAAATGTAAAACGACGATGACTTCCACTACCCATCTCTGATGAACTACATTTGCCATCATTTTTAAAACATCATAGACGCGTTCGAAGCATCAAACCGGTGCTAGACACGACGAAACCATTGTAATAATTACGCCTAAAAGTAGGTTCACGTCCACACATATATTACATGAAACTATTCAAATGTCGCTCACACACCACCACTACATAGTAGCCTACACGGGGTTGTAGCCACAACATAGCACACAAACATAGTTTTCAACGAGAACACAAAGAGATAATACCTTACATTCCTCGGCAACAGAATGTAAGGTATGCGTCTGGTCTGTAACGCCACGTGATCACTTGTACTTCTTGATGACTTTCTTGACAGCTTCCTGCACAAACTCGCGTGCTCCCGACCGCTTGTTGAAATCCTCATTCGTCAACCGGTTCCATGTGTGGATTTTCCGGAGCTCAACGACCGTTGCAGCTGTGATGGCGGGGACAATTCTGCCTTCCCACTTCGCAAGGTACTCCAGCGCGTGAAAGCCACAGTCCATCCTGCACGAGGAAAAGAGTAACGTGACCACGCAAAGAGCACAGACGTAACAAAAGACAGACTTCAATTTCAGATCTGACGAAACAAAACAGGGATTGGATTGATGAAAATGGCATGCAAAAAGGGAGGAAGAAATTACGTGTTCCCTTGCTTCGCAGTCGGCACATACTCAGTCGGGAAATGCCTGATCTGGACCTTTGAGTGTTCATAGTGACGGTGCCATGTCTCTTTGAGGTTCTTAATGAAGAATTCAGCATGCGTGGTGAGGTCTGCATCGTCTTCCGAACGGATTGAATCAAGCACCTCAACACGTTTGTTCTTTAGGTCAAGACAGATCGCGTAGTGATGACCACACTTGTCGTGTGGGTCATGTGGTGCAAGCTCATGGAACATGGGGAACATGACCTGCATTTAAAAAAGTGAGGAAAATGAGAATCAGCGTCCACGTAAAAGAACAACAGAGGGACAAAGGAATTAGAATCACGTAGGAAAACTCTGGTTATGGGTGGGTGTAGTTGAAATACAGTTGCCGTCCATGTGTGAACAACAGTATGCCATGTATTTTACTGGCAAGTTGCCATATAGTTTTGCGCGGGATGCAAAAATCAGTAAGTCAGTGTGCACGGTAGCTGTTGCCACATGAAAACAGCTGCCACGTAAAACACAAAGGCAGATGATGGCAAAAAAAAGCACACCTTGTGAAAAAACAGTGCAGACAGTGAATGAGTACTCACGTATTTCTTCATTGTGAGCTTGAAATCACCGTGTTTGGCAAAGTTCTTCCTCAGGATTTTGTGGTGGAAGTCACCGTCCCAAATTTTGCAGGTCACACTGTAATGCATGATTGTCTTGTCGGCGCACACATCGGTGTGGTTGTTGATGTAGTCAATCCCGCATGCAACTACGTTCGTCGACATTTTGCCGTTTGGCCTCATGGACTCAGCAAGATCGCCAAGGTCGACGTACGTCGCTCCGCATTGAATGACTTTGGTTCTGTCCAAACATGAGCTGTATGAAAACAATATAACATGGAAGGATCATGCCTAATAAGTAAAAATAAAATTTATGAAAGAAGTAAAACAATATAACATAGAAAATACGAAGGATGTGAATGGTAGAAAAGGAGCAAAGCAAAATGAGATGTTATGGGGTGTGGTCGTTTACGCTTTCAGCTCCTTCATGTGCTTGCCACTGGATCTCGCATTTCCAAACCGCTTGACGATATCGTACAGCTGGGTCTGTTCCTTAGTGGCCCTGAATTCGGGCTCGTAGTCTTCCGCAGGAGGTGGGTGCACTACCCTCTGCTGCCTCACAGAACCAGGAGTGGCACTCCTAATGGTATCCTCAGATACCGTGTCTGCAGGCATGTTGGAACTTGATTGCCCTTGCCCTCGTGAGGACCTCCTCTGCAATGCTGCCTCCTCAAGCATGCGGTAAGTTTCGTCAAGTGACGGTGAAATCTCCTCGGGGGTGGCTGCAATGATAAAAAAAGTGGGTTAGGATACCTAGAAAATCAAAAATGGATGGATCGTGAGAAGATAGGGTGCATGATGTGAGTTGTATGGAGAAAAAAGTGGGGCAGTTGCCATGTGTGGTCCAACTACAGAGACCATGTCATATCAACTACAATTGCCATGTAGTTGGACTGTAGTTGCCATCTAGTTGGACTGTAGTTGCCATGTCACAGCAACAACAGTTGCCATGTTGTGTCAACTCCACTTGCCATGTGATTGTCGTATGAAAAAATGCAGCATGGAAACAAAAAATGCAGGTGACATGGTGTGGCAAATCCAGTTGCCATGTGTAATGCACTGTATTTTCCATGTGACAGCAACTACAGTTGCCATGTTGAATCAACTTCAGTGCCACATGGTTGCCCAAATGTCAAATGCAACATGGCAGCAAAAAAATGTAGGTGACATGGTGCATCAAATCCAGTTGCCATGTCATCGCATGTCAGTTGCCATCGAAAGTGAGAACCCCCAAAAAATATGATTGGGACAAAAGTGAAACTACAAAGATGTATGCAAGAAAAATCATAAGGACATGGCAAGTGTACCTTGCACAATCGGCTCTGCAAACTTGACAGCCTTCCTGCCCTCGACCATTGGCTGCGCCATCATTGCAGGCATGCCTCCTGGGAAAGCAAAGGCAACTGGCATAGGATCTTGCACAACCGGTTGATCTTGATGGATGCCAAGGATGAATCTCGGTGGCGTAAAGGCCATTGGGTGCCTCTCATTCCTGCTGGCCGGACCACGAACGACTTGCGGGGTAGAATCCAAGGGTGAAAGATCAACAAACATATATGAATCGGCCGATGCAGAATGATCGGCCTTATTTGCAGGGCGGGGCGTGTTGTCAGCGGTATCAGCCGCAGCTTTCATGACAATCTTCTTGTTTGGGCTGTAGGGGACACCGACGTTGACTGGGAGCCTAGAAGTGCGCAGATTTATGCTGGGGGTTTCCACTGCGGGTGAAGGCGCAGTCTGCTCCGGGTGTTCACCTGCGTCGCTCGTGCCCGGCTTGACACCTGCACCAGTTGTGCTCCGGTCTTCCGGTTTCTCCGTCACATTGCTTTTGGCAGCTGGCGGGAACGGAGTGGATGCAGGAACAAAACCAGACTCGTCTCTCCTGCTCCCGCCTACTGCCGTGGCGGGAACAGAGTGGACGTAGGGACAAAACCAGACTCGTCTCTCCTGCTCCTGGCTGCTGCCGGTGCGTTTGGTATGTCCGTTGGTTGCTTGCGGGGGCTACGACGCCTAGGTGGTAGACCAGCACGCGAAACAGTCGCCTTAGCAGTATCTGCACCATCAGGAGCTGGAGCTGTTGTGCCAGGACTCTCACCTGTAGATGGCATGTCCTTGTGAACTGCCGCCTCGACTGCTTCTGTCGTGGACACAGGAGTGCCACCGCGCACGCGCTTGGAATCAGTGTCAGATGAGCAGGAATCTTCCTTGCCTAGGTTCGTCTCGGGAGCGTACACTTCAACGCTTGCTGATGGGGTGGCATGGCTCACAGCAGCATCCTTCATTACCAGAAGGGTTGGCAGTATTTCAGCTATCCTGGTAGCCACCGACTCGTCATTCCTTGATGTACGGATGCCTGTTGTTGTAGGCTGCACATCTGCAGGAGGCGGAGATGGTCGGCCACTTGCATCAGAGTTGGTGGGAGCAGTCAACGGTGCAGCAGCAGTATTGTCGACTGGTGCCTCCTGTACATCTGAGTTGCCCCCTGTTGACAACTTTGAATGCAGGCGTTCGAGCGGGTCCTTACTGATATGCTTGGACCCACGCGTAGTAGTCTTCTTCACCCTGCAAAAAAAATGAAGCACATGAAAAAGGTATTTAAAAATGAAACAAAGTTATGTTTGCCTTGGTAGAAATCTTAAAAAATGGAAAAACAGGTGGAAAAGCTGGCAGTTGCCATGTAAGGGGAACGTGAGTTGCCATGTGTCATAACTAGTAGTTGCCATCCAGCAGCAGTTGCCATGTTCGCAACCTTGAAAGAATGATAAAAATGTCTGATCTGCCATGAATGCAATATCAAACCTAGGCGTGGGATGATCTCACAAGCCAACGGTAAAAAAAGATGGCAGTTGCCATTAGGTACATTAAAGTTACCATTTGGCCTACATTTCACTTGCCATGTGAAAAACAAATAGAAGTTGCCACACGCTAAGAAAGTAAAATAAAAGACCATTTGGTAGAACAGCGGTTGCCACGTGGGGGGGTCGATGACAGAAGGCAATGTGACAAGCTAAACGAATGCATTGGAAAATTAAAAAATATAGCGCTATGTCAATGAAAGCGGATGAAAAAACCTACTTCCTGACTGCCTTCCTCAGGTCTGGCAACATGACAGGATCCCCGGTGTTGGTTGTCGTCGTGCGAGGAGATGTCCTGGTGGAAGTGGTGTCACCGGCAATGGGGGCACCTTTGTTCAACCGAGCAGAAACACGGGTTGGCGTTGGCGCCTGTTTCTTCGTAACTGCTCGTCCACCAGCTGTCGGCTCACTGCAAGTATGAGATGGAGGTCAGAAAAAAAGAGGTGGCAATTATCAGTCGGCAATCTCATTGCCGCATTTGACAGAACACAAGTGCAAAAAAGAGGATGAGTCTGTTCGAAGAAAACAGACAAAGCAAAAATCTAAGATGAAAGTCGAACCTCTTCCTGGCAGCTACAGGGTCGGTTCTAGACCTCTTGCCAGCAGAAACTTGCCCAGCACCATCTGGAGCCATCCCCCTCTTTGATGGCAAAACCCCTTCGCCTCTCACAGCCGTGTGTTGTTTGACTTTATCCGGTTGGGGGACATCTGTTGCATCCTTGCCCTTGTTACCACCTGCGCGACCTTCGACGTGTTCGTCATCGTCGGTGTCCTCTTGCACATTATCCATGACATCGTCGTCATCCTTGCTGAGACCAGCGTCTCCACCTAGTTCATCTTGTGTGTCACCGGGCTCCTGGGAACTGTTGTAGTCATACCGGCCACGGCAACCGGTTGGCCGGTGTGTACGTTCTGGGACGAATGAAGTGAATTGCCTCGCAACCACGTCGCCGTCAGAGCCACTGAGGGACGTCCACCCCGCAACCAACTTCCCAAGCAAGCCGGTCATTCCAGATGCAAACTGCCCTATTAGCTCCTCAACAGGTGCCCTCGCCTGTACAGAAAAAAAGAGGCATCAATGACAACCCCGTATTGCAATCACTTGCACGACATCGAAAAATACTCCACGACAAACCATATATGTAGATCTTTTGATTACCTTTGCAGGGCAAGACGGAGCTGAGTGCACGTCCATCCACTTTTCAAACTTTTGAGGCCCCCCAAACACGATGTAGTCTATAGCATGCTTGGCCATCAGCTGGGGGGATAAAAGAAAAAAAGTAGCAACGATATAAGAGAGAGAATGATGAACACTGACTAACAGTTCATGTGTTGCAAAAAAAAAGCAGAACTAACCTGCAGTTTTCCATATTTGGTATCAGTTACCCTGTCTGCAGCAAGCACAGCCTTGACAACATCGATAGTCCACGCAGAAACAGCAAACTTGTGCGTAGGCGGCGGGCCTCCTGTCCCAGTGAAATCCACGGTGGACAGATCAAGGCAGTCCACGTACATGAGCTGATGTACAACAATGTTTAAAAAGAAAGGAAAATCAGTTGCGATAATGGTATTTTGCAACAAAAACAGGATAAATGTGTGGTATTTTACGAAGAATATGCCATCTGCATGTGCTAGTTGCCATCATAATGTGATGCAGTTGCCATCATAGTGTGATGGCAGTTGCCATATTGTCATGATGGCAGTTGCCATCATAGTATGATGGCAGTTGCCATATAGTCATGATGGCAGTTGCCATCATAGTATGATGGCAGTTGCCATATAGTCATGATGGCAGTGGCCACATAATCAACATGGCAGTTGCCATCTTGTTATGATCATGTTGCCATTCATGAATAAAAATGTGTTAAAAGGGAGTGTTCACAGAAAGGACCGGTAAAAAAAATACCATTAAATGAAGTCGACAACCCTTCTGGTACACCTTGCTTGCGAATGCATCATGCAGGAAGTCGGCAATGAACTTACACCAGTTCATGTTCTTCACATCTTTCAGTTTCGCCTGCACCGCATAAAATTCAGGGCAAGGAGTTGCCGCGTCAGAATTCCAATGGGAACAACAAAAAAAAAGTGTCAGTGACTAGCTTGCACATGACATCGGAGCAAAAAAATTGAAGGAAAAATAATGTAGTAAAGACAGATCATTCACCAGGATGGGGAAGCATTTGTTGTTTGGGCGAAGAGAAGTGGTCGGCGCGAAAATGGCTGAGATGAGGTACATGAGTAGCTTCATCTTGAAAACATCTCCATGCGTCGTCATGGCCTCCAACGAATCTGCCACTGCAGTCGTGTTCGGCATGGACTCCAAACCAGGAAACAAACGGGGGAACAGCGCTTCCTCGATCTCGTTGTTGACCTCGTACGGGACTTTGATATGTCCACGGGGCACACCCAACATGCAGAACACGGATTCCTCATTCAGCGGTAGTCTTCCGCGTCCCGGAATCACGAATTCTCTGGAGGTGGGGTCGTAGATCTCACCAAGCCAATCGCATACAGGGTTGACATGGTTCGTGCACCGGACAGCCATCATAGACTGCATACCCATCTCAGCAGCAACCCCCTTCTGATCGTCGCTGAATTTGTCAGTCAACGCAGTCAGCCGTTCTTGGGAGGCTCTGTTGCGAATCCGTTTCTTCTTCTGCAAAAAACAGACATATAGTGATCAATTGTTGCCATGTTTTTACAAAAAAAATTGGTTGTTGCCGAGTTTTGCAATGTAATGAAATTTTAGTTCATGCCAGACGACTGCGGGCTCAAAGGTGTCAACCATTAACATACATCAGGAAGCAGGGGGGTGTGTGTGAACATTTACCTCATCACCCTCTTTTCTCCGCCCAGTTGCCCGATTACGCTGTGGTGGATCCATGAAATCATCATCGTCGTTTTGACGATCGCCACGAGCCATTCTGTAGAGATGGGAACGTACCAAATTGTCATGGTGGAAAATGTAAATGCAAGGAGGTCACCAAAAACACTTCCCGCATGCAACGCATATGTATGGCATCTGAAACATTTGATATGCAAATTCGCTTGCCACATTGTGCAGCCAGTTTGCCACACTATCTTATATGCAGAATGGCAAACAGGCAGTCTGTTCACACTCAATTTGCCAGACTATTCTTATATGCAGAACGGCAAACAGGCAGTGTGTTCGCACTCTATTTTGCCACACTGTCATATATGCATAATGGCAACAGGCAGTGTGTTCGCACTCTATTTGCCACTTGAATATACTACCCAGATGGCAACAAGCACACTTTAAGTGCGCAGTGGTTGCCATCCAGTGCACTTGGCTTTTGAATGCCCACTGACTACCGATTGTGTCAACTGTCACACCGTGGTTACTGTCACATATCATTCAGAAAACACACTGGCCGCAATGAAAATAGAATGGTTGTGGCACCTAGCACAAGAATTCAGCAATCTTAGTTGCCACACGGAAAAAAGAGCGTGTGTGTGGCAAGTATCGCATTACTTCAGCAAAAATTAGTTGCCACATGGAAGAGCGTGTGTGTGGCAAGTATCGCATTACTTCAGCAAAATTAGTTGCCACATGGAAGATCGTGTGTGTGGCAACTATCACAGACACTGAATGAAAAAAATAGTTGCCATGTGCGAAAGCTAACATGTGGCAACTAACACAGTCGTTTTCAGTAATTTGTTGCCGCAAGGGGAAACACGTTTGTGGCAACTATCAAATATGTTCAGGGAGTTAGTGGTCGCGCGATCATGATAGTTAATGTAACTATCAAGTTCGCCTCATTCTGCATTTTCAAAAACCAACTACTAGATCTAGGGTTCAATGGCAACTACTTCGACTTCAAATTCACCCCCGAAATTCTCCCACGAACTCACTGCAAAGCACAAAAATCGAACCAACACGCATAAAAAATTACCCGGAAGACACCTGCTCAATCCATATGCAAAGACTAGTGCGTGCCTCTGAACAAGCAGAACCACGCCGACGATGCCGCCGCCGCGGCCGCGACGAAACTGACCAGTGCAACCAAAAACGTCTAGCAGACGACTTCGGCGCCGGCGGGAACGCCGACGCATCGACGAATCGCCTGAATCTCTACGAATCTCGACCGAGGAATCGGACAGGGAGGGAAGGGGAGGGAATGCAGGAAGGGATTGCGAGGGGTGTAGCAAGCAGTACCTTCAACCCGCAGGCGCTCCGGCGAGCCGCTCCGTTCCGGCGAGCACCACCGACGGTCCCGAACACCGTCGCTTCTTCCGCCTTCGCCGTCGCCTTCTCCCCTCGCCTTCTCCTTCGATGGTTGGAAATGCGAGTGTGTTCTGCCAGTAAATGCGGTTCGGGAGAGTAAATGGGAGCGTGAGGGGGAGGGGCAGAGGCGTGCGACGTCAACCGCAGTCGAAGCGTGACGTGCGGGCGCATTGCAGTTCCACCACGCGACTCCGATGGCAACCGCTGACCGCGGGGTGGCAACCAACGTGCGGGCGAACCTACTCGCACACCGCACACTCGCCTCGTCCTACGTGGCGCAAAAAACTGCCTGGTTTGTTCCAAGATTCATGCAAACACCTGCCAACGGTGATGCTTGCGTGTGGTCGGGGTGGTGAACGCCCACACGTGTGGGCGTTAACATTTCCGTTCTTATATAGCATGTATTATGTCCTTGTATAACAGATCAAATTAGGAATGTGTACGTATGACGCAAGATTTCATTGCATATATACGCACCCTGAGAATGCACATAATTTTGGTAGTAGGTATTGCATACCGGTATTAGATAGCTAGAAAATAAAATAAAATGTAAATAGTTCTAAAAATAAATTATTGGGTATATACATACCCGCATGTGTACATAATTACATAAGTAGGTATTAGATACCCGTATTTGTACATAATATCGTTAGTAGGTATTTTTTGTGATATCGTTAGTAGGTATTAGATACTCATATATTTACATAAATTATTGGGTATATACGTACCCGATATGTACATAATTTCGTTAACAGGTATTGGATACTCATATTAAATAGTTAAAAAGTAGAACGTAATAGTTCAGAGAATAATTTAATGGGTATATATAACCGCGTATGCACATAATTTTATTAGTAAATATTAGATACCCGTATTAGATAGTTAGGAAACAACAATACACGTATTAGATACCCATGGTAGTTCAGAAGATAATAAAATATTACTACAATTTATTGTATGGCAAGTCTTGCATACCTAATAGTTAAAAACGAAAATAAAATATAAACATGGAAAGTCTTGCATGAAGAATAATTAGGAAACAAATCAAACATTCATTGTGCGGCGCTACATACCTAAAACAATCAAGGTGCCTGGGCACCTAGGTGTCCCAGTTAATTTACCTAATGGTGTACCCAGGGTGACGAATAGTCAATCCCTATATACATACTACATATCTTCTGTTATATATATATATATATAACTACATATCTTCTTGCCTAAGAGCATATGTATACTTATGCTATTTTAGAAAGAGTAGTGTTTCTATCAGCTTTGTTGTTGTGTGTTTGAAAAAAGAGAGTACTTATGTGCCACTTAGACGCATGTATATTTCAAAGCAGTTGTATGGCAGCCAGTTCGGCCCATGAATCGAGCGACTTGTTTAGCCCTTTTTCCTCGGCACTTATTTATCCCTTCTTCCTCGAGAGCTTCATTCGGTTAGAGACAAAACTGCTAAGTAGTACTTCTATCATCTCAATAATTGGAGAACAATAACATTTCTCTACTACATCTTGTACAATAATAACATCATTTATAGTACATTTGGTCAAGCAACCAATTAGCAGAAGAACAATAACATTTCTCTATATCTTGAATTCCACATATGGGATAATCAATATATCGACTTGTATGGATGGCTTCACTCCAAACAATACATATGCCTTCTGTTTATTTGCCTGACAAATGTCCATCAGATGAATCAATCAAATAGGAGGAATTGGGGAGCATTTCAAACCAAAACAAAGAACTGATCCTAACTACTAAAGTGCAGTAGCTTTAAAGCCTCTGAATTATTTTGCTCCTACTCCACCAGGAAAGTGCAGGCCTTCAAGAACCAAAAGATTTAAGAGCGGAACTAAAAGAACATCAGTCCAAATCCTCGTAAGCCATGTTGTTTATATCCTTAAACCCAAAAGGTTGCCTCTTAGCATCTCTGTTGTTCTCTTGGTCCTTATTATGTGTCAGATTATCCTGAAAAAAAGCCAGTTGGTATCATATTATCATTAAATAAATTCATACTTAACATGTGGATCGTGGGGAATGGCGAGATGCCATATTGGGGTTCGCAACACGAATAGAAGACCACTAATTTATAGAAGGAAAAAAAGGCCCGAACACCCTTAAGAAAGACCATGATGGCATACTAAATATTTCAAAACGCGAAGTTATTTTGTCGTCGAAAGAGAATGATGAACAATTAGAAGACATATAATGAAGAAAACAGATGGTAGAAGACGAACTGCATTATTATATAAACAGAAAGAAACAAGTCTGTGGTATATAAACAACTCTTCATTTAAATAGAGAAGCCATGCATTACTACATGCAATCACACAGTTAGGCGAGCAAATAGGCTAGTCGCACTCATGTTAAGTGATCGCATGGTTTCAATATAGCAGCGATACGTAGAAAGTGTGTCTTAATTATACAAAGCAGATTCAGATACTAATGGTGTACTCACAGCATGGCCATCTGAAGTCCACTCAATGATATCCCATTTGGTTTTGATGTTCCTAGTTGGATCAAGAGGGCTGGGAAGAGATAGGCAAGTATATGTAGTACCTCACATTAATACATGATTTGGTTACATGCATGTCAACACACTCTGTTTCACATCAACTACCAATTTAAACGAAAATAGCCAAAAAAATTCAGTAGGAAAACTAACACAATGCAGACCAAGATTTACTTGGTATTAGAACAAATCATACAGATTCAATCTTTGCTCAATGAAAACCGAGGAAGAACTCTATAACTATCCTAATCTGCACTAATCATTGCATGATATCAATATTCCTCTTTTACAGAACTAAATTTCGACAACCATGTAAGCTCTAAACATTGTTCTTGATTAAAAGGCCAAAAGGATAAACAAATGGAATAAGTCTCACTGGGTAATTTGGAACAACTGATTCAACTTCTATAATTTCACCCTGCTAACAAATGATTTATTGGATAATTTGGACTACTGTACAAAATTTAAGAGTGGAACTAATTGCTCAGTTTCTAATTTTTTTTACTTGGCACATCCACTGAATAAGGTGAGCTCATTCTCTGAAGCAAATAAAACAATGCTTGGGAAAATGCTTAGAAACAATAGTAGCAAGTTAAAGATCAAGTTGGAAGAGTAAGGTCTAAATGGCATCTCCCTTTTTCTAAAAGGCAAAAGATCTTACTGGCCTCGTGTCTGAATAAGATGTGTAGATGAAGAAACCATGCACATGAAGCTGCTCAATACAACTTAAATGAATTCACTAACTTGAAGTAACAATGAAGAAAGAAGAAACCATTCATAAAATGCAGATTCTCTTTTCTTTGAAGATATTACATGACTAGGCATCTTCTTGTAGGAAAGGAAAAAAGCAAAGAAAGAAGGATAAAATAAGAAAAAAGCCATGAACAGAGCATCGAGGAATCAGTATAACAATTTCAAAATACAATAATTTCAATATCTTGCAAAATCACAACAAAAAATTAAGTAGTTATGAACAATTAGAAATACATTATACGGAAGGTTGAGTAAAATTTGTCTTTTGGATTGAGCAAATATATAGCTGCAAAAATTTTGCAAAATCAACACATAAAATTTTTGCACCTGTTGTCTCTAGACTCCTTTTCCTTGCTAAATATGCAGGCTTTCCATGGAAAATTTTACAATATATTTGTTCTATGAACAAATGCTTCCTTTCATTCCTTTTTTCGAAGCAGGTAGCATTCCATCAGCAGCCCAGCACCGAACAGCCAGCGCCCAGTCACAACAATCATGCACGCAGCAACAAGCCAGCAAAAAACACAACAGGTGCCCGGACACACACACACATAACTAAGCCAGTAAGCAAACACACAAGAACTCATAGCTAGCAAGCAATCGCTACGGCCACTAGTTAACATGACGGCCACAGAAATATAACCAAGCTCGCTGATTCCCCAACAACATAGCATTCACAATGCAATACGGCACAACCAGGCGAGCTTTGACACAATTACCAAATTACATAGAACAGATGGATTTAAAAAATATACTTCCGCCTATAAGCAAAATCATGTTAGCAATGCCTGCATATATTTCATCTGGTATAACAATACATTACTTGCACTCAGAGAATTAAAATCCTAGCTTTAGAGCGTGAAGCTAACCAACCAGAACAGTATGTATGATGTTACCACCAAGCTAGCCACAACAATCATGCACGCGGCAGCAAGCCAGCAAAAAAATAAAATGGGTGCCTGGACACACACATCACTAAGCCAGCAAGCACACACACAACAAGAACTCGTAGCAATCAAGCACGAAGGCTAGGAGAACAGCTAGGACCGGAACGGAACTACGTTGCTAGCGACAGGATGCCCCGGAGGAGGCGACTGGAGGCGGCAGCGGCGAATACATACCTGTGTTTCTTTATGAGCACTCCACTTCTCCGCCTCACACCGTTGACCTCCACCTCAATAACCTGGTTAATCAACAACACATGATCCATGGGGTGATGATAAACCTTGTATATATCTGAAAATTGATGGGAGGCAGTGTGGAGTATGTATGAGCCAATGGAAGAAGGGGATGGTGAGGGCGGCGTTGAACACCTAGGCCCAGCGCTGGAAGGGAGCATCCAGAGGAGCACCTCACGGACGGCCTCCTGCTGCTGCGCGTGCAAGCACCTCGCATCCCGCCTTCTCCTCATCCTCGCCGGCCAGCTCTTCTTCCTTCCGGCGAACTTCTGCATCTTGCGCGCGAACATCACATGAACTCGTGCTCCAGCGGCTCGTCCCTGTACTCTGTCTTCTCCACCATTGGCCAAGGCCTAATTTGTCCTAGCAAAAGAAATCGCATCATGAGCCAAAGAACGAATTCACAACCAACATTTCAAATCGAGATTTATCCATTAGCAATCCCAAAATATATAAATAAAGGGGTTTCTAATTGACCACCTGAGCATTTCTAACTGTGCCGGAATCCATCGGTAGAGCACCAGCTGCAAGTGTCGTCGACCACCCGCTGAGGCCGCCGTCGGCCGCACGACCGTAAGAGCCACCGTCTGCCGCACCACGAGGAAGAGGCGGAGTGCAGCCTCCCGTGCAACGCGCCCGAACCCCAGCTTCGACGCATCTCCCGATCCAGGAGCGGATCGAGCAGCCGCTAACCTCCAGGTCGCGCCCGTCCTCGCCGGCGCAGGCCGACGCCGGTCATTCTCTCTCCCTCCCTCTCTCTCTCTCTCGTAGGGTTCGCGCAGGAGGAGGGGACTGGGGTGTGCACTCGCCCCCGGCGTCATAGACGGAGAAGCCGTCGGCGCCTTGGAACCGAACCCCCAGACCTGGTCCCGGGGTTCGCAACTCGATGCCGCCACCGCCGCTCCTCTCGCGCCGCGGCCGACGCAGAGATCGGAAGGAGGAGGAAGCTAAAAGAGAGAGAGGAGGAGACGAGTGGGTGTGGGCCGTGTGGCGGTGGTAGGGATCCGGGGAGGGAGGCGGAAGGGAGGAATGGGTGTGGCGGCTTTGAGAGGGAGGAAGGAGGAGTGCGTGGCTGTGGATTGGGGGCGGTTGTGTCCAACGAGACGACGAGACCCGTATCTAGTGTTGCCGATGAGCGGCTGAAGCGGGGTCCACGGCGTGGCGCTCGCACGGCCGGTTGGTCAGTCATAGCGAGCCGGCAGCAGGCCATCAACTCCCACCAACCCCGGACGGAGACGGGCACGGACGAGCCGGTCGACAATGTGTACGATCAGACCAGCAAGCACCAGACGGGGCGGCCACGCACCGCGGCCGCTGCAACCGACGGGTGGGACCAGCACCAGCACAGGACCACATGTCATCGCACTAGGAGCACAAGCGTGCACCAGCCGGGTGCACATGCGGTAGCCCACCCTGTGCCCAGCCTGCGCTGCGCGGGCCCTCCGTGACGCACGCCGCGGGATCGCCCGCCAAGCCCATCTCGCACGCCGCACGAACACCAGGTCAAACCATCCTGTGAGGAGCCTGGCCAGGGCAGCAGACGAGCGGGGCCAGGAGTAGCACGGGACCACATGCCATCGCAAGGAGAAAGGCCAAACCAGGTGCGCATGCGTCGGCCAGCCTTCCCACAACGCACGACGTGCACAGCGCATCCCCACGATGGACGACGCCAGCAGTGGGTGTTTGTTTCAGAAGTACTAGGACTTTTTCTAGTCCCAGGGACTAATAAAAAAGACTCTCTAATAGAGTCTTTTTCTATTCCCTGTAGAAAAAGTCCCTCCCGTTTGGTTCCTAGGGACTTTTTAGAGACTTTTTCTAGTCTCTGGGACTAAAAAGTCCCTGAACCAAACACCTCCTGAGACTAGTCACAATGGGGAGTAACTTGGAGTAGTAACATCACATTTTACTAGGCTATGTTACTACCTCCACAATGGGTAGTAACATATGTGTGTTGCCATGTTATGGTTCATTTATTAGCCTATAGACTCATATTGTCTTGGTATGTGTGATGTTACAGTAACTAGCTAAGTTACCACCATCACCTCTCTCATCATTAAATATGTGCCACATAAGCAAAATTACCTTGAAAAGTGTGATGTTACTAGTGATGTTACTTCCATTATGGCCAGTCTGAACGCGCGGCGCGCGAGGACTCGCTCGTTCTCACCCGGCAGCGATTCACCCGGGCAACAGATAGGCCACACGAGCCCACCAGCCATGGACTCGGAGAAAAAAACGGCGCGGTGAAAACAAGAGTCAGCGAGACGCAGCGATCGGACGGCCAAAGGCAGGCAGTTGACCGGAAACGGTTCGATCGGAGGGCCAACGAGCAACGCGGTCGGGGGAGCATTCTCAGAGCGAGTTGGCTAGCCTCTGTATTGTTTTAAATAAGTGAAGCAAGAGAGTTTAATTCTTTCTACAAAAGATATGACCACGCTCTAACAAGTATAAGTGAAGCAAAAGAGCATTCTACAGATGGCGGTTTTCTATATGAAGAGAAACACGCAATCCAAACTTCAAATGATATAAGTGAAGCACATGAAGCATTCTATAAAGCCATACTCAAAAGATATAAGCGAAGTGCAATGAGCATTATGTAATTAAACTAAGGACTATCTCATACCAGCATGGTGCATGAAATGAAAATGAAAACTAAAGCAAAAGACGCTTCAAGGTTTGCACATATCGCATGAACGAAACGAATCCGAAAACATACCGATACTTGTTGAAGAAAGAGGGGATGCCTTCCGGGGAATCCCCAAGCTTAGACGCTTGAGTCTCCTTGAATATTTACTTGGGGTGCCTTGCGCATCCCCAAGCTTGAGCTCTTGCCGCTCTTCCTTCTTCCCCATCGAGACCTCCTCGATCATCGAACACTTCATCCACACAAAACTTTAACAGAAAACTCGGTAAGATCCGTTAGTATAATAAAGCAAATCACTACTCTAAGTACTGTTGCAAACCAATTCATATTTGTTTTTACATTGTGTCTAGTGTAATATAACTTTTTCATGGCTTAATCCACTGATATAAATTGATAGTTTCATCAAAACAAGCAAACTATGCATCAAAAACAGAATCTGTCTCAAACAGAACAGTCTGTAATAATCTGAACATTCACCATACTTATGATACTTAAAAAATTCTGAACAAATTAGCAAAAATAAAAAATTTGTATAGAAAGACAGTGCAAAAAGAATCAGAACCATTTGACGTTCCAGTAAAAAACTAAAAATCGCGCACCACAGCCAAAGTTTCTGTCCTGCACCGTACAAACCAACAAGTATTGTAAACATCCTAAAGGCAAACCTTGGCACATTATTTTTATAATACAATGGAATTGTACAAGGGGATAATTATTTTTGTTGAAAAGTTTCTGTAATCAAGATTCACAAAGTTTCCGTGAGCATGAACAAAGTTCAAGGCTAGCTCCCACTTCAACAATGCTCGTATTTCTCACTTTCGCTTTTCTTTTTGAAAAAGTTTTGGGTTCCCCTCTTTATTTGTTTTTGTTTTTAAACTATATAAAAGCACTCAACAGAAATAAATGACTCTCTAAAACTTCCGGGTTGTCTCCCTGGCAGCGCTTTCTTTAAAGCCATTAAGCTAGGCATATAGTGCTCAAGTAGTGAATCCACCCGGATTCCAAGGTATATCAAAGCAAATTTTAATTAGCAATGACTTGTAATTTAGTAGTGAGCACAAAGCAACATATATCAAGCAATGATGAAGTCTAACTCTCTTCCTATGCATTGGCATGTCATAAAAGAACAATTCATGCACACATAGTAAAGGCCAATGCATAGTATAAACAGTTTCTTGCAATTTTATCATGTTGGAAACATAGAGAGGTGGAGATATAGTTCCTCTCTCATAACAATTGCAAGTAGGAGCAGCAAGCACATGCATATTATATTCATCAAAATCATCATGTGCACTAGTAAAAGGCAACACATCAATATAATCCTTAATAAGTGCAAACTTCTCCGATATAGTGTAGTTTGGAGAATTCAAAAAGATAATAGGACCATCATGCGTGGGTGCAATAGCAACAATTTCATGTTTAACATAAGGAACTATAGCAAGTTCATCTCCATAAGCATAATTCATATTGGCATCTTGGCCACAAGCATAGCAAGCATCATCAAAAAGGGATATTTCAAGAGAATCAACAGGATCATAATAGTCATCATAGCAATCATCCTTCGGTAAGTACGAAGGGAAATTAAATAATGTATGAGTTGAAGAGTTACTCTCATTAGAAGGTGGGAATGGGTAGCTAATCCTCTCTTCCTCCTTTTGTTCTTCGCTCTCCTCATCATCTTTTTCATCCAATGAGCTCACAGTTTCATCAATTTCTTCTTCCATAGACTCCTGCAAAATATTAGTCTCTTCTTGGACAACGGAGACTTTCTCAATAAGTGCATTAATATCGGAATTGTACTCATAATTCTCGTAGCAATATTTGAGGATAGCTAAATTTTCAGGTCTATAAACAGCATCATCAAAATCTTCAAACTTTTTAAACATAGATTCAATTTCGTAAGCACGCATAAAAGCAAAAAATTCTTCTATTAGTTCCACATCATAGTAATCATATATACCATTAGCATACGAAGCTAAGGTTTTATTATCATTAAATTTGCATGAAAAGGGAAGGTGTGGAGCCTGCATCCTAGAGCAACAAGTATAATCATAACTCAAGCATACTTGCCGAGCATACCACTTCAATATATAAATTTGATCCCGTAATAGTTTCCCTTTCTATGTCAAGCGATATTCCCTAAAGTATTCACGTTGATCCAACGTTACTCCCATTACCAAATTGAACGGGGCTTTCCTTGGATTATCAAAGTAGTACATAATATCTGTCACATAACGTGCATCGAGGGTTTTAGGAGGTTCCTCATCTCCATGTGTCACACCCTGATTTTCATGCCACTACACTTAAGCTAACAATCATGCTAAAATGTGGTTTGTCAAAAACTTTTGAGTGTTTTGGACCTTGCCTTGATTGGCTTTTTGTCTATTGTTTGCAAGTGCTCTAAAAATAAAATAAATCCTCCAACTCCTATACTTCATCTCCTTGCTCCAAACTCTTGAACCAATGATCATGCCATGTGTATAGGACATAAAAATAATTTCTTACAAAAATAATTTGGCCAAATAGTATTTTCAAAAATTAGTTTTTCAAAACCCCTGGATTGAGGTTTGCACCGCAAGTACTTAATTAAGGGCAGTAAAAATCTTTCCAAAACTATATTTGACTCCTATTAGATATAGGATACCAATAAACCACAAAAATATAATTTTAAAAGTTATTTTCCTATTTTATTTAAAGTCTTTTTCTTAAGGCCGGAAATGGTCTTAAATAGGTTAAAATTATTTTAAAGCTTCAAAAGTATTTGAGAAAAATCAGGGAAACTCAGTGGACATATATTTTCCATATATAAGAGTTTCAATACATGGTCATGTTAAACATATTGGGCAAAACCTTCCAAAACCATTTCTGTTCATTTCAAGTATTTGAAATATTTCTATAAGAAATATTTTCAAATAAATCCAGGAAAATTCTAGCAAGTCACATATGCATAATTTGATGATATTGCAAAGTTTGATATCAATCAAAACAATTTTGGTTCACAAAAGTGCCCCAAAACCCTTTCTGTCCAGAACCAAATTTGAACAAGTTTACATTGGCAACTTTCTCCTTTTGATCTCAACTTTTGTGGACATGTTCAGAGCCTCAAATGATGACACTACACTAAGTGGTGCATCAAGGAGAATAGATTTGCATGACTAATCTTAAAAAGTCCATTTCTGCTAATTTCTAGGGTTTACAAAAGTTGCATTGGCAACTTTGCTCAAATGAGCTCAAAATTCGTTGAAGGACCTAATTATATGTGATATTTCACCCTGTGAAGTCTCATGCCAAATGGAGATCATTTTGTTAACCAAATAAGCATCAAACACCTTCTGCCACTTTACCAAAATTCCATTTTGACCTGTTCCACTAATCTCCATGGGCTCAACTTTTTACTAAACCCCACCAAGTCCTCCTCTACCTCCAGTAACAATGGCTGCATTTTAGCTCAATGATTGAGGGGTGAAACCACCTCATTTACCCCTCTGGACAGGCCCTGCACCCCTCTTCCTCACCTCCCTCCTCACTCCAGTGGTCATCCATGGCATCCAATGCACCACCCCATTTCTTTACTCACTCCTAGACCTGCTAGACACCAAAGGATGCGCTCACCATGCATAAAGACTGCCAATGCCAGCCAAAACCGCGCTCTGGAGCGCGCTACAGTGCGCTCCTGCACTGTAGCCGCCCCCATTCCAATGCCCTGACCACCTAGGGCCTCCCTACTCGTGTCTCGCGAGGTCGCCTCGACGTCCACGAGACGCAATGCTATCGGGCCCCTCTGTAACGCCCCAAGACCGGCGCGCCAGAAGCCTTCCATGTTTTTCGTTGTCGCCTTGTGTTTCGTTTGTTAGTTGCATTCATCATGGCATCATCCGCATTGCATCGGCACTCTGTTGCCGTCATTGTTTTTAAAAACTTGCACCAGTTCGTAGTTGCCGCGTCCCCCTTGCCTTCGTTGGCTGTTTCGAGACCAACCGTGTTTTTTTTGGTTCCCTCTTGTCAAACCACCTAACCTCTCTCGTCAGCCCGCGCCCCCTCGCGTGAGCGTCCGAAACTGCCCCGAACCCGAATCGCTCAGTCATCATCGTTGCATTCAGATCATCTCCTAACATCTATAAAACATCTCCGTTTTCTTGATTGAACTTTCTAACCTATTTTTTTCGTCCGTCCGATTACGATCGGAGGGGCGAGATAGCCCCTAAACCTAGTCCCCTAATATATAACCAGACTAAACCCTAAAATCTAGGGAGATGTCCCATCCATCCCGTCTCGGCCGCCGCCACTTTCTTTCTCGGGATCTCATCCCGATCCAATTCCACCAACCCAAGCCGCCTTCTCCTTCCTCGCTTTCGCCATCGGGCCAACCACTCGTCGCCCCAGTCCCGTCGATCCGTCCATCCAACCAGTAGCCACCCGCAAGGCTACCACCACCTCACCTCCCTTGACCCCCATCGCCCGCGCCGCCGGAGCAAGCTCCACCGGCGACCAGAGCCACCTCGTCTCGCGGCCTCCTCTGCTTCTCCTCGAGCCCTCGATCCAGCGCGCAGGCGCCCGAGCGCCTCCTCACCTCGTCCCCGCGCCGCTCGTCGGAAGATCCAGCAGGTCTCCTGCCTCGCCGGAGGTCGACTACGGCCGCCCAGGCCAGTGCATCGCCAAGCCCGCCTCCTCTCCAGCGTGGCGCCCGCCGCTGCAAGTTCCTCACCACGCCGCATCTCCTCTACAACGAGCGGCAGCTGCAGCCACTGCAACCACCCCGCGCCGTTGATTGCATCGCCTCGGCCCTGGCCAGAATGAGCTCGACCCTGCCTCTGGCTAGGTTCGGATCCGTCGTCCTTGACCCCATGACCTCCTCCGCGCCTCCCCATCATCATCTCCGGCGCCAAGCCGCCTCCAAGCTCTGCCTCGCCGGAGTTCCCGCAACGCCAAGCCGCCGCCTTCCTTCGTGCCGTCCCTGCCGCTCGGGACGCCGGCGAGTTCCTCCCGCGTCGTCGTCTCCTCTGCATCAAGCCGCGCCGCCGCGCCAAGTCCCCTGCATCGCGCACAGCCGCCGGCGCTCGAACCTGCCTGCTTCCACGACCCGCGCCTGCCTCCAGAGGAAGAGTCAACGTACGACCGTCTCGCGCGTGTTCCAGATCCAGTGAACCGGACCAGCCTCCCGAGGCCCAGCGCGCCCCTCCTGCAGCCTCCCCTCCAATCGGGCCAAGGCCCATGGTGAGTAGCCCAGTCCGCCCAGCAGTTTTGGCCTGCGTAGTGTTTTTTTTCTTGTCTGCGAATTTGCCTAATAATCAAGTGAATTGTTGTTTTACAGAAAACCCCCTAGTGTTCATGCATCAATAATTCACAAACCGTGCGTTAAAATTAAATAAACTATATATGTAACTTGTTTAGAATTTCATCTAGTTTCATAATATGTCACTTTCATCCATATTTGAAATGTTTAAAATGTTGTTTGATTAAATTTGCTCATATGCCATATTAAAATGATTTATTCCATAACTTAATAACCGTAGCTCCGATTTAAATAAACTTTATATGTAAATGGGGTAGAAAAATGCCTAGATTAACATGTTGCACTTTATTTTCCTGTTTAACAACAATAAAATATGCTTTAGGACAGAACAGTACCAAACCTAATATATGCATATGAGGAGTTTCCGGACTTGTTATTTTGTTGTTCCGGCCTCATTTAAACTTGCCTAAATAGTTAGTTTAATTATGCTTCACCTCTTGCCATGTTTAACAACATTTAATTTTGATGAGTACATAACCGAGAGAGAACTAAATAATTGATGTGGTGTCTCGTCAATATGCAACCCATTGCATATTGAGCTCCACTTAACTTGTAGTGTTGTTTGTGCACTTTGCCATGCCATGCCTCATTATATCGGACATGCATCATACTTGATTGTGCATCATGCCATGTTTATGTGATGGTTGTTTACTATGTTGCTTGCTTCTTTCCGGGTTGTTTCTCTCGTTAGCTTCGGTTTCGTTCCGGAGTTGTGAGGATTCGTTCGACTTCGTCCGTTTGTCTTCTTCATGGACTCGTTCTTCTTCCTTGCGGGATCTCAGGCAAGATGACCATATCCTCGAAATCACTTCTATCTTTGCTTGCTAGTTGCTCGCTCTTTTGCTATGCCTATGCTGCAATACCTACCACTTGCTATATCATGCCTCCCACGTTGCCATGTCAAGCCTCTAACCCACCTTGTCCTAGCAAACCATTGTTTGGCTATGTTACTGCTTTGCTCAGCCCCTCTTATAGCGTTGTTAGTTGTAGGTGAAGATGAAGTTTGTTCCGTGTTGGAACATGAAGCTGTTGTTCCTTGTCAGAACATGTTTACTTGTTGGGATATTACAATATCTCTTATATTATTAACGCATCTATATACTTGGTAAAGGGTGGAAGGCTCGGCCTTATGCCTGGTGTTTTGTTCCACTCTTGCCGCCCTAGTTTCCGTCATATCGGTATTATGTTCCCGGATTTTGCGTCCCTAACGCGGTCGGGTGATTTATGGGACCCCCTTGACAGTTTGCTTTGAATAAGACTCCTCCAGCAAGGCCCAACATTGGTTTTACCATTTGCCTCACCTATGCCCTTTTATTTCCCTTGGGTTTTCGAAGCCCAAGGGTCATCTTTATTTTAGCCCCCCCGGGCCAGTTCTCCTTCGAGTGCTGGTCCAAACCGTCAGCCGCCGGTGGCCACCAGGGGCAACTCTGGGTTCGCCTACCGGAAGTTTGGACAATCCGGTGTGCCCTGAGACCGAGATATGTGCAGCTCCTATCAGGATTTGTCGGCACATCTGGGCGGCTTTGCTGGTCTTGTTTTATTACTGTCGAAATGTCTTGTAGCCGGGATTCTGAGACTGATCGGGTCTTCCCGGGGAGAAGGAATATCCTTCGTTGATCGCGAGAGCTTATAATGGGCTAAGTTCGGACACCCCTGCAGGGTTTGAACTTTCGAAAGCCGTGCCCGCGGTTATGTGGCAGATGGGAATTTGTTAATGTCCGGTTGTAGAAAACCCGAAGTTGATCTTAATTAAAATACATCAACCGCGTGTGTAACCGTGATGGTCTCTTCTCGGCGGAGTCCGGGAAGTGAACACGGTATTGGGGTTATGCTTGGCGTAAGTAGTTTCAGGATCACTTCTTGATCATAGTTGTTCGACCGTGCTTTTGCCTTCTCTTCTCGCTCTCATTTGCGTATGTTAGACACCAGATATGCTAGTCGCTTGCTGCAGCTCCACCTCACTACCCTGTCCTACCTTTAAGCTTAAATAGTCTTGATCTCGCGGGTGTGAGATTGCTGAGTCCCCGTGACTCACAGATACTTCCAAAACCAGTTTGCAGATGCCGATGAAACCGTGCAGGTGACGCATCCGAGCTCAAGGAGGAGCTCGATGAAGATCTTGTTCATTGTGTTGTTTCATTTCAGTTGATCAGTAGTGGAGCCCAGTTGGGACGATCGGGGATCTGTGTAGCATTTGGGGTAGTCTTCTTTTATTTTGGTTCCGTAGTCGGACCTTGATTGTATCTGTATGATGTAATGCTTTACTCATGTATTGTGTGAAGTGGCGATTGTAAGCCAACTATGTATCTCTTTCCCTTATGTATTACATGGGTTGCGTGAAGATTACCTCACTTGCGACATTGCTTTCAATGCGGTTATGCCTCTAAGTCGTGCTTCGACACGTGGGAGATATAGCCGCATCGAGGGCGTTACACCCTCCTCCCTGCCCTCTTTCTCCCTCCGTGAGCTCGCCCATGGGCGCCGTAGGCCGCGTCCATGGTGCACCGCGGCCCCTCTACTTAGAGGCCCTCCCGAGCTCTGTTGTGGCCTCTCCTCGCTCTCCCCCTCCCCCAGAAACCCCTCAGACACACTACCTCTCCCTCTTGTGCCCTCCTGCTCCCTCCATGGCTACCATGGTCGCCGTCGGCCTCCACCCAGCTCTGGCGAACCAGGGCCTCCCCTCCTCTCCTTTGACCACTAGGGGAAGCGCAGCACGCCATGGGATCCTTCCCGCTTCTTTATTTCCTCTGCTCCGGTGCGCATCGCGACGCGCTCTTCCGCTCCGGAAGCCGCCCGCCGGCGCCAAGGTCGTCGTTGCCTCAGTCCTCCGCAGCCTGCGAGAGACCCATAAATGGGAGCAGCTCGGCCTCCCGAGTCCACCGGTACGCCAGACACCATCGGGGACGGCCGGAACCGCCGGGGAGCACGCCGGCGCCCCGCTCGGTCGACCTCCTCTGCTCCTGGCATGAGGAAGGAGACGACCTGCGGGCGGGTCCCGCTCGTCGGTGGCCCAGCCTCCAGGCCACGCTGTCAAGTGGAGGCGTGTTCAGCTTCTGCCGCGTCCCCGCAGCGAAGGCGTACTACACCTGGGCGCCTTCGACGTCGCCCTGTCGTCCGCGTGGCCGAGCCGCTGGGCCGGCCCAGTGCGCTGCAGCGCTATGCTGCGCTCGGTGCGCGGTATAGGTATAACCCCCACTTCCTTTGTCTTTTTATTTTTCCAGAAATTTGTAAAATCTCCCAAATATTCATATTAACTCCAAATTGAATGATTCAAATTTCTGGTGACTCCATAAATCATGCTCTACCTATTGGTGCAGCATGCACATTTTTCCAGAACACCTCTCTTCACACAAATCCAATAAAACCCCATTTTCCAATTCTGTGATGAACTTTAGAAAATCACAAAGAGCTCAAAATTGGTCCAAATGCCATGATTCAAAATCCTTGATACTTCTAAGTTCATAACTTAGTTTTTAAACATTTTTACTAAAACTCTATGTGCCACACAAAATAATGAGCCATTTCTTCATGTTAACCAACTTTGCAAATTCATAGGAAATTCATTTGAACTCCAAATCCAGTGAAACCAACTCCTAGATGCTTCTAAAATCATGATTTGTTAAATGTGTACCTTTGCTCATTTTTCAAAAATATATTTCTGTACACTTCTTGCAAATCCATAAACCCCTTGATTCCATCATATTGAAATGTTCAGAAATATTCACTGATCCAATCCCAATGAAACCACTCTGGTTATTTTTCATATAACTAGAGAAGTCCTTGAAAAGTCAACTTCATATTTTTAGAGCACTTTTATTTTCTGCCTTGTTGTGTTTCTTATTATGGTTGCTTTCGCCGATAGTTGACGAAGTAGACGAAATGCTCGGAGTTGGACCAGAGATATTTGAAGACCTCGAAGACTTTGTTAAAACAAGCAAGCAACCCTTTGACCATGTCTAAGAAACCCTTTTTGTGCACGTCATATGGCACTTTTATTGCTTGCATCGAAGTCATGATAAAATGGTGGCCACTTGAGGTGGTGCCTCCGTTGCTTTTCTCGTTGACACCTGCATGATGCATGACCCTACCTTTCTATGAGGGTTATGCAGGTGGGAGTAGATAGGATGCTAAAGTAGATGCTACGCAAATGCGGCGGGTATATGCATGGTGATGGAGACAAAGTATTTTCAAAAGACTTTTCGAAAACCCCGTCGGGTGCCACTTATGCCCGAGGGAGATAATGAGATGGGTAACCACTTGATGACAAAGTGGTGTACCGAGGCAAGTGTGTGTGTTGTTTTCGAAAACGGATTAGATTTAAGATTTGTTGACTGTCCCAACCTTACATGCGCAACCACTCTATCCTTGTATGGGAAAGGGCATTATTGATCACCTAGGCCGATACTAGCTTGGAGCCCGCATTACTAGTGACGGGGGAGAGTTGGTGCTCTCTCCCGGGACAGGGTCGTGCCAGGTAGGGCGGCCATGACTGTTTTCACAGGGCACCGGATACACTGTTGTGTCCCCTCTCGGATGTTCCGATCTCGAGCGAGTCTCGTATGATGTACATCATGAGGATATGGAACAACGAGTGGACTCCTTGTTAGTGTCGTCTAGGGAAAGATAGTGTTTGGGTGCTTACCCCGGGTACTTGAGGTACCGCGGGTCGTGGATGACACGGAAGTTCCCCGGATCTTGTGGGTAAAGTGTGCAACCTCTGCAGAGTCTAAAACTATTCGAATAGCCGTGTCCACGGTCAAGGACAGTTGGGCGATGCTGCTTAAACTACGTCCAGTGTTTTACAAACCGCGCGCGCGCGTGTGTGTGTGTGTGTTGATAAAACTATTTGGGTTAAGTCAGATGGCTTGACACGATGATCAAGTTGGATTGGTGTCCAACTTCGCTTATGTTGATATCTATAACTTGTTCATACGGACATCTGTACTCTCATGATGCATACTTTACAGGTTGATAGATCATGTCATTGCACTCAAAACTAGCTTTCTGCAAACTACCTACTTAGTGCTATATCATTGCATTATTGTGCCTTGTTCCAATCATGGGTTGCTTGCGAGTACATTCAAAGTACTCATTGGCTTGCCACTGGTTATTTTATTGGCCAGGCATGAAAGAACAGGATATAATGAAGAGTACCTTGGTGACGAACATGCGAGCTAGGACGCTTCCCAGTTAGAATGCCTGTAGGGTTAAGGCAGATGGCATGGGTCCAAGTTGTTATTGAAGATTTCCGCTGCGATGATACACTCAAGACTTGACCATAATAGTCCTACTTGTGTAAAACGGTATGTATGGATGTAAGACTCTTGTTATTCAGCTTATGTGTGTTCAGTGAGCATTGATCTCTGGGATCACTGTACACGTGCATTCGGTGATCTCGACTTATGAGTCAGGGTCCCCACACCATGAGTAGCAAGTAGACCTATTTTTTGTGGTATTTCGTGTTCCATATCCATAACTAAAGATAAAGAACAACTAAGAACAGCAAATAAAAATTACTTAGTGATAAAGCAAACAAGCACACACGAGAATATTCAGCCCACGCTATAGCTCCCCGGCAACGGCGCCAGAAAAAGGTCTTGATAACCCACAAGTATAGGGGATCAATTGTAGCCTCTTTCGATAAGTAAGAGTGTCGAACCCAACGAGGAGCTAAAGGTAGAACAAATATTCCCTCAAGTTCTATCGACCACCGATACAACTCTACGCACGCTTGACGTTCGCTTTACCTAGAGCAAGAATAAAACTAGAAGTACTTTGTAGGTGTTTTTGGATAGGTTGCAAGAAAGTAAAGTGCACATAAATAAAAGCTAGGGGCTGTTTAGATAAAGAGACAACTAAGTTAGTTTTAGTAAAGAGTTTGTTGTCACGAGAAAGTTATTTGTCCCTAGGAAATCGATAACTAGACTGGTAATCATTATCGCAATTTTATTTGAGGGAGAGGCATAAGCTAACATACTTTCTCTACTTGGATCATATGCACTTATGATTGGAACTCTAGCAAGCATCTGCAACTATTAAAGATCATTAAGGTAAAACCCAACCATAGCATTAAAGCATCAAGTCCTCTTTATCCCATACGCAAACAACCTACTTACTCGGGTTTGTGTTTTAGTCACTCACGCAACCCACTATAAGTGAATCATGAACGTATTGCAACACCCTACAGCGGGGATCCCTCACGCTTGCGCGACATGAAGAGCACCATAGGACAGAACCAATAATAAAACATGCAACTCAAACCAATCTTGATCATCAAATAACCCATAGGACAAAACGGATCTACTCAAACATCATAGGATAGCCATACATCATTGGGAAATAATATATAGCGTTGAGCACCATGTTTAAGTAGAGATTACAGCGGGTAAGAGAGAGGTTACACCGCTGCATAGCGGGGGGAAGAGTTGGTGATGATGGTGGTGAAGTTGTTGGTGAAGATTGCGATGATGATGATGATGGCCATGGCAGCGTTCCGGCGCCACCGGAAGAGAAGGGGAGAGGGGGCCGCTTCGTCTTCTTCTTCCTTGACCTCCTCCCTAGATGGGAGAAGGGTTTCCCCTCTGGTCCTTGGCCTCCATGGCGTGGGAGGGGCAATAGCCCCTCCGAGATTGGATCTATCTCTCTGTCTCTCTCTGTTTCTGCGTTTTCGTCTGCTGCCCTTTCACCGTTTCGGGTATATATGGAGATCCATAACTCCGATTGGACTGAAACCTTCGCCGTGATTTTTTTTACCAAAAATTAGATTTCTTGCGGCCGAAGGAGGGCATCAACCACCTTACGGGTGGACCACGAGGGTCAGGAGCGCGCCCCCCTACCTCGTGCCCACCTTGGACACTATTTCGCGTTGATCTTTCTCCCAGATTTTCCAAATATTCCAAAAATAAGCTCCGTCCATTTTTATTCTATTTGGATTCCGTTTGATATGGATATTCTGCGAAACCAAAAACATGCAACAAACAGGAACTGGCACTGGGCGCTGGATCAATATGTTAGTCCCAAAAATAGTATAAAAAGTTGCCAAAAAGTATATGAAAGTTGTAGAATATTGGCATGGAACAATCAAAAATTATACGACGGAGACGTATCAGTCGGCACTTTGAAGATCACCCCGCAGTCAGGTCAGCGCATAAAGGGCATGCTCCAGGGCGTCAGGCGAGGCAGAAGGATCATGAGTTGGCGCTGGGACGGAAGGAGAAGGCAGCTTCGTCGCCAAGACCTGCAGGTTGACGGCGGCGGAACAAGAAGCCAGGAGCTCTGGAGCGTGCGGGGCCTCGCCCAGCGAGCTGGGGACAAGCGCCTCGGGAGCCGGGTAGCATCAGGGGCTGCTGTCCCCTGGAGACGCTCCTCTGGGCCTCGTGAGGAAGACCGGGTCGAAGAGGTGTGGGCGCCTTTGCCACCCTTCTGTGCCGGAGGAGGCGTGGCCGTGCCAGGCTGCTGGGTCCCCGAGGATGTGACCACCCCCTCCTTCTTCTTTGATGACGACGTCGGCCTAGAAGCTCAAGGAGGGAGCATCATGAAGCTGCGATGGAAGTAGGAGCAAGGGCAAGGTCAGGGCAGGATACTCACTGGTCCACCACAGCGTAGTCCCGGCTCCTCTTCAGAAGTGTGGAGCTTAGGGGCCTCGCGGCTTGGGGCGCTAGCGCGTAGGCCTAGGAGTCGACGAGGCCGCGGTGGCTCCGGGCGACTACGAGGCAGGGGCGTCACCCCGAGAGATCAGCGACGACCTGCTCTTCGTCGGGACGCCGGAAGACGGCTTCCCTAAGGGGGAGACCCTGGACCTCGTAGTGACCCCATCAGGGGGCAGGACTTCCCTCACTGGGTGGTCGCCAGCATCGTCGTTGTTAGGCAAGGTGCAGAGGAGATCGGCCCTGCGCAGAGGGGAGGTCTCCCAAGACCGCTCCGGGGTGGATGCCGAGTCCTGCTCCTCCCCCTCCCTAGAATCGTCGGAGGACACCACCACTAGAACCGTCACCGTTGGGGCCTCAGAGGGCCTGGCGGCACAAGACCACGCCCGTCAAAGACAGGCATCTCGGCGGCGATCTTCGCTCCATCCGGGGGCCGGTACAAGGGAACGAAGGCATCCGGCGGGTACCCCTGGTCGTCCCCAACCAAGGAGCGGAGGGCCGCGCCCAGCTCCACGTCAGACAGGGCCTCCGGATGCAGGGGAGGTCGTCTCCTTCGCCCCCGAGCTTCCACAAGGGGCGCGAGCACGCCTGGAGGGGAGCCATGTGATCACCATGAACTCCTTGACGATCATGGCCCCCGTTAGCTTCGCTGCCCTTGGGTCATCAGGCTTCACGTTTGCGGTCATCCTCTCCAGCACCAACTCCGCCCGAGGGTCAGTGAGCTTCGCGCGGAACCACCCGTCGTGAGACATGGGCATCTCCGTCGGCAGGACCAGCCGGGGGTGAGAGCACTTGGCATCCATCAGGACCGACTTGCTCCTAAAGCCCTCGGCCTTCTTCCCGGCCTTCAAGATAGCGTTGGTCTTGTTGGCTGCAACGAAGTTGGCACACTCCGAGCAGGGGTCGTCCTTGACATTGGAGATAGAAGAAGTGGCGCAGCAGCGCGACGGACGGCATCACCCCAACGTACGCCTCGCAGTAGAAGGCAAAGATCGACAGAAGGAGGATGGAGTTGGGATGAAGATGGAGGGCGTGAAGCTTGTAATGGCTAAGGACGGAGAAGAAGAAGTCGGAGAAGGGGGAAACCAACCCCGCAACAATGCTGCTCATGAAGAAGGGGTAGAAGGTGCTACCCACGGCCTCTGGCTCGGTGGAGCCAGCTCGGAGTGCAGTTTTCCTCTTCTCATTGCCCTCCGCCGTCATCAGGAGCGTCGCGGTAAGGTTCTTCTCCGAGACACTCGGTGCCTTCAGCGCAGGCTCGTACCAGGATGGCGGAGGAGCGGCACGAGCTTTGTTGGGCGCCATTGGCAACAGACTCGGAGGAGGATTTTGGCGGATCTAGAGTCTTTGGGAATGAGGAGCAAGAAAGGGGATCTGGAACAAGACGAAGGGGAGCAATGAAGGCAGCATAGCTCGCGCCAGCCTTTTATCAGTCAGGCAGTTGCCGAGGCAACGTGGGGAAGCGGAGACGCCCATGTACCGTCAGTCGGAACACGTTAATCAAGGCCGCAGGTGGTAGGGGCCCGTGGCGCTCCGCACTTGCCCCCTTGGCTTCGCCTCGAAGCCAAATCCGAGCGCGCCTTGGGCCCGGGGGCTACTATCGGTGTTCTGGGAATGGGGGACCCCAGACTTGCCTGCCTACGGCCCATGGCGTGGCTCCACTAGCGGCCTGGTACGACCCATCTTCACCAGCAAACACTCAAGACCCTCGCGAGGGGCCAAGCATCGCGAGGCGGGTGACACAAGACCTCCTCAGGGGCAGCCTCACTAGGCTGGCTCGCGAGGAGCGGACAGATCAAGGCGAGGGGCACCTCGTGAGGTTCCCGTGACGTGAGCCATGAAGACCAAGGCAAGGCAGGCGCCAGCGGGCACAGAGTACTAGTTTCCTCTTTGGTGCTAAAGGAGCGAGCGCAGGCGAGGAGTCCTGAGGCATTAGGCAAAGGTTTCCATATCCGTGCAACGAGACCAAGACCAGCAGGACAGCAGGACGGCGGTCGTCGCGGAGCCCACGACGGCGTCACCATAGAGCCTTTGGTAGGCGAAGACCACCTTTTGTCAGGATAGCTTGTACTAGCTGTCCCCCTTCAAATTGGCCGTTGTGGGATCCCTTCCTGCCTAACATTTGGGAAGAGGACGGGGCCTCTATAAATAGGACTAGCCACCACCATGATGGAGAGGGATCATTCGGACCATCCTCACACACACAAGCTCACCGAGCTCAAGAACACCTCTCCTCAGGAGGTAGTTCTTCCCTTGTACTTGTTCATCCAAGCCTGCAAGGCAATCCACCACACCACACTGGAGTAGGGTATTACACCACATCGATGGCCCGAACCAGTATAAACTCTTGTGTCCCTTGTTCTTCGGGTTCGGCAAGCTAAGCTTTGAGATCGTGGTGAGAGCGTGAGCTAGGGGAAGAGAGATCTTCGTGTGCACCCCAGAGTTCAAACCTCAAGGGTTTTGCCGGAACCCGATATCTGACAGATCCCATCTACCACGGGGAAAAGACCCGGCCGCGCTGTTTTAGTCGGGATTACCGGATTACTAGTAGTAGTATCGATGGATCGCGTGAAGCACCAAGTTTTTTTAGGAGGCGAAGCACCAAGTTTAAAAGGAAAAAAAGGTGGTACACTCACAGCACGCCTATCGCGGTCGCATTGCACCCCTCACACGGTCGGTCCTGCACATGGCTCACGCAAGCAGAACGCGCTTCGGCTTGCCTCTTCACTGACACATGGGACTGCACTTGGAGAAACCGACCATAAGCCAAACACCCCCGGCCACCGCGCGAAAATCCCCCCCCCCAAATTCCCCCCAAATCCCAAATTCAACCGCCCTTCGGCCAACTAGCCAATAATATTCCCCAAACCCCCTCCCCCCGGCACCGTCCACTCCATTCGCTCCGCCAAAGCCGCCCTCCCCGCCGCGCTGATACGTCGACGCCATGGTTCGTCGAGGGGACGCACGGCGATCCTCTTGCTCCCATAGTACGCTCTCGTAGATTGTCGTCCTCTAGCCGCACCGCTACCACTAGCGACGTTCTTGTGGGGACGCACGACGGTCAGCTTCTCCTACGGTACACGCATTCTAGACTGAGGCCTCGTGCATGTCGGAGTAGCGTTGAATGTTAGCTGATAGACGATGTTAATCTCACCATTAGCCAAAGTAGTTTACGTCAATATGCTCTAATTAAGAAGCTTCATTGCCCTGTTCTGCACTCAATCTGCTTAGCTAAGATGACATTCCACACCCGATTAGTTGCTAAAATATCCTGCCATATATTTATTGTGATGTAGATTGCCAATCTATTAGGTGAAATAGCTCTACACCATTTTATACTTGATCTTTGTTGCTGAGATGGCCTTCGATGGTTGTGTGCTCGGCCTCATTGACTGCTAAAACAGCCTACCATAATTTAGCACTCATTTTTTTTTGCTGAATTAGCTTTACATATTTTTCATTACATACATCTGCTTGTCCAAATATCTTGCCATAGCTTTAGACATCGACCTATGATTTTGTTTCTGGACTTAATAAAAAAGCATATATGTTTTTCCTTTAATATCTAGTAGAAGAACTAATTTATATGTCTAACAGATGGACAAGACTTGGGTAACTTATGCTCAAAGATTCTCTCCTGCATATGTTGAGGGGGTTGAAAACTTCATGAACTTTATCAGAGCTGAGTACGGTGGTACGAAATCAGATGTGCTCTGCCCGTGTAGCAGTTGTATGAATTCAGTTACAAGACCCCAGTTGTCGGTGTCAAAACCGGCGGATCTCGGGTAGGGGGTCCCGATCTGTGCGTCAAGGTCGGATGGTAACAGGAGACAAGGGACACTTTATTTTACCAGGTTCGGGCCCTCTCGATGGAGGTAAAACCCTACTCCTGCTAGATTAATATTGATGATATGGGTAGTACAAGAGTAGATCTACCACGAGATCAAGGAGGCTAAACCCTAGAAGCTAGCCTATGGGTATGATGATGGTTATGATGTGTTCGTCCTACGGACTACAACCCTCCGGTTTATATAGGCACCGGATAGGGTTAGGGTTACACAGAGTCGGTTACATTGGTAGGAGATCTTGAATATCCGCACGCCTAGCTTGCCTTCCACGCCAAGGAAAGAACCTTCCGGACACGGGACGAAGTCTTCAATCTTGTATCTTCATAGTCCTGGAGTCCGGCTGAAGATATAGTTCGGCTATCCGAACACCCCCTAATCCAGGACTCCCTCAGTAGCCCCTGAACCAGGCTTCAATGACGACGAGTCCGGCGCGCAAATTGTCTTCGGCATTGCAAGGCGGGTTCCTCCTCCAAATTCTTCAAGAAGATAATAAACACCAAAAAATAGTGTCCGGCTCTGCAAAACAAGTTTCCACATATTGCCATATAGAGAATAATATTAACACAAATCAAATCTGCTGACGTATTCCGCAGTGCGTCATAACACTGCGGCCAAGCTCTTTATATAAATTGTTTTCATTGCTCCACCTCAGCGTGTTTTAGCGAGGCGATTTACTTGGCACGTCTTGTCAAAGCAGAGATCGTGTGCCCCTTTTAACGGGATTCTCATCAATATGGACGTGGGTAACCGAACCACGCCATTTACCACGGTGGTTGGGAGGCAAGTGAGTTTTACTAGGCCGGTGGGGACGCATAGCCGCATCCGCCCATATAAGGGGATAAGGATCCACCTTTTTACCTACGCCTTCTTCCTCCTTTGCCTACCCATCTTCTTCGCACCCGAGCTCCAGCGCCCGACCGCTTCCCAGCTCTAACGCCGGAATGTATCCGAGCTCCAACGCCGGACTATGTATCCGAGCTCCAACGCCGGACTGTAAATTCGAGTTCCAACGCCGGACTATATCCGAGGTGTCGTAAATCACCTTGGTTCAAAGAAGTTTGAAGGAGTTTAGTCGAGCTTAATGCCGGAAATGCCCTCTATGGAGCCAGCCACTAGCGCCCGAGCTTTATGCCGGACTGCTTCCGAGGTGGTGCACCACCCCGAATGTGGGCCGATTTTTGTCAATATTTTTGATTGGTGCAATTTATTCTCTGCCGAGATATATAGCCAGTAGCCCTCAAGGTGGGTATCGGTCGAAAACCCGAGATGCACATGAAGGATGACATAAGACCGTTGATCCCATTAGCCGCTGAGACTCAGGTCGATTTGCAAAATCGGCCTGAGGATCAAGTCCTAGCTCGGCATAATACTTCGGGACACTAAAAGCGGCGTGCTCAGTCCTCGAGACTCAGGTTGGGTGCGGCCGACCAACCTGAGGATCAAAATCTCCTCGGAAACCGTATTGCACATAAAATGTTCTGCATTGGACAAGCAATGCAGTAGCCCCCGAGACACTGGTCGGGTGGCAACACCAGATCAGGGGATCGATGTGCCCCTTTAATATGTTTAAATAATAAGCCCGAAGCCCAGTAGCCCCCGAGCCTTAAAGCGGGCACGGGTGGCCGAATTAAGGATCGATATCCATAGTAAAATCACAAATTGTGTGTAATGACTCTATGTATCCAAGTACTTTACGTCATTTAATGCTCGGATCCGCATTGTACAATACTTTGTTGACCGACCATCGGCTTCCACCTCCCCGGCCAATAGCCGAGAAGGTTTGTCTTACTTTATAAAGCCTTTATGAGGGCAAAGATTTACGACAAACAAGGCAATCTGGCCATACGGTTTTATAAACAAAGGTACACTGAGAGATATGTTATATCACTATTTAACAGAAGAAATGTCTTCCAAAGAAAATAGTCCCGCTATCGGTTCCTTTCTTTGGGTTGTCATGCTAAGCATGATCATAAAACCTCAGCTCCAATGTAAGAGCAAAATATTGAGGATTTAGTTTGGGAGGCTAGTTAATAGCCCCCGGTAGTGTTCGGCGACAGATGAGGTCAAGCCGTAAACACTTCGGCCAATGTTATGAATGGCCCATAGTCATCGGATCGCTGAGCAGTTTACGCTTATTGTGACAGTCAGTTTTCGGCTTTCTCCACTGAGGTGCTTGACCATGCGAGCTGGAAGCACAATCGCAGTGGTTCTCCCTTTGCACGCCTAGCCGAACAAAACGGAACGTAGGAAGCAAGTGTAGGAGCCGGGCAACCCAACTATTGACCCAAGACACAATTCGAAACCGATGCATATATAGCAATATCCGAGAATGTTTTTGCCGAATCCCTAAAAGGTGTCCGGCGTTGCACTGCGAGACTAATGCTGGAAAAGCACAAATAGTTTAAAAGTGCCAAAAAGCTTGAAAAACCAAGAAATGTCAGTAAAAACATGATGTCCGAACAATAGCAAGTGTTCGGTGCCAATCCGAAAATTGGTCTTAGAAAAAAGAAGTGCCTCTGTCGTGCTTTAACATGATACCTCCTATCTCAAGACTTCGAGCGGGTCAGCCTACGGCTTCAACCTCCTATCCCGAGGGCGGAGTGCTTCTCATCAGGCCAATTTAGCAAACTAAACTCTAGCGGCATTGAGAGAGAAATTAGGCTCCCTGGCCAGTGACCGCACACTCGTGTCGAAAAAAGTAGTGATAAGAAATAATAGTAAGAAAAACTTTGCAACGACTAAGAGGAAGAACACTTATTATAAAAATGGCTCACATAAATTTAAGAGCCCCCAAGTGACTTGGGTAAAAGAATGATTGAATGTACCGAAGTACTTATATCATATCTATGTTCAACCGAACTTTAAATGCGTCTTAACCGACCGTCGGCTTTTCCCTCTTCGGTTAAGGACCGAAAAGTGTTATGTACTCCATCGGTCGAGAATATCAACGGTGTTTCCAATAACCAGGCAATCAGGCCATAAGGCTGTAACAGACAAAGCGCGCTCATGGAACTTATGCTATATTACTGCGAAGAGTAAGAAGCATCTTCGAAGAAAATAGTACCCCCACCGATACCTTTCTTCGGTGCTCATTGTTGTTATGATACTTATGCAATAGATTTTTTGTACTCATGAGTTCCGTTGTGTGCCGACCATCATTGAAAACTATAAGAGCGCTAGCTTTCGGCTTCACCCAGTCTGAGGTCCGGCTCGGGCGACCCGATCGTGACAATCGCAGAGGTGCTCCCTTTACTCCCTAGCCGAACAATCGGGAACGTAGGGGTAAACACAGGAGCGAGGCAACCCAGCTTGCAAATCGCTTAAGTCAATATGGTGCATATTGTGGCATAATACACGAACAAGGAACGAAGCTGTACAAGTATAATCATATGCAACAGGAAAAGCTTCATAAAGGAAGCCCCTAAGTAAACGGGGTATTCGAATTTATGCGTCACAAACAAAGTATTCCCAGTAGGACTGTAAATTAGACAGCCTGTTAGATGGTATTGAAGAGGAATATGAATAGTTAGAGTGACTATATAATTATAAGTGACATGTGTAATGCCTTCTAGCCGGATTGTAGATCGTTTGTCGTTGCCGACCTTTTCGCTTCGACCTCTGGACCTGACGGTCCGGAGTGTGTCCGAATACCCTAATGGTTATATAAGAACCGAGGTATGCATGGAGACCAGGCGTAGGGGTCATTAGTGCTTTATCAGACAAGTGCCCAACTAGTTATGTTATATTACATGGTTAGTAAGAAACATCTACCAGAGAGAATAGTTCCGTTAAGGGTTCCTTTCGCTGGGGTGGCGTGCCCTGAAATGCACGTCCGGACTGCAAATGCAGGAAAACATCTGGGGGCATGTATAAGTAAAAAAGTTTCATCTTTAGTTCACCGACCGAATATTCCCTTAAGAACGCTAGCTTTCGGCTTCACCCAGTCTGAGGTACACATCCGGCTTATCCGGCAGTAGCAATCGCAGAGGTGCTCCCTTTACCGCCTAGCCGAACAATCGGGAACGTAGGGGTAAGCATAGGAGCCAGGCAACCCAGCTTGGCCAAAACTTAAGTCATATCGATGCATATAATGGTGAATAAAAGGTACATGCGGAAGTGTGACACATGTGTTGGGCATAAAGCCCGTATTAATAAGCTTCTGTTAAAGAAGCCCCCAGGTATAATGAGCGCGGGTAGCGCGTCAAGTATGTGTGAACAAAGTTTGGACAAAATTTTTTTTTACAAGCAACTTTTTTTTCAAAAAAGTATAACGCTTGGTCGAACCGAACACAAGTTAGAAATTAAAGCTTTGAGCATGAAAGCGACTTAGCTAGTTAATGTGTTCGCAGTCCGAGCTTGATGCGGGACAAGGTTCTATCCCCCAAGCTGGTCCCGAGGTGGCGGAGCGGAGAGCTCAACACGCCGAAGTGGTGACATAGCACGGTCGATGCAGACCGGCAGAGTGACGCCGAAGTCCCCGGATCATTTTCCTGTGCACAAAAAATAGTGCAAACGGGAGATAATAGTAATAATGATAAATAAAAAATCGTTGCATAATGAATAATTTATGCAAAGTGAGTAATAAAAGAAATATGGCCTGGCGCCGAAGTCGATGTCGATGCAGGGCGTCGGCGTGATGCGGTAAAGGCGTAGCAAAGCCTGAATTCACAGGTCGGTCCGCGCTCCGGATGCGGCGTTTGCCGGACTATGTACGGAGACTGACTGAGCCAGCATGCGACCATCGTTTATGCGGCCACCATTTGATAGACCTGTGAACATATGATGGACAAACCCGAGTAATAATTCTTTGGAAAAAATGAACCCAAACATGCAAAAAATATTAGGATTAATAACACCTGGTTTATTTGTTGTAGTAATCCAAAGGAAGATGATGCTGACAAAGGTTGGCTCGCCGAGGCAAAGCCCTCGGTCCAGCCAATCATGACGAAGCTGGTCGGCTAGTGACGCCGAAGTGTCCGGAGTAGGTTGATGAAGAGATGATGAATCCTCCGGTCCAGCCGAGATGTCGAAGCCTCGAGGCCAGTCGATGAGTCGAAGTAGTCCGGCGTGACGGACACCGGCTTGAAGGGGCAACAGTGCGGCCCTGCCGATGCAGGTCGTGACGTGGTAGATGCCGACTTGATGAAGCGACCGTGCGGTGATGCCGGTATGCCCGCTCCGTGTAATCCGTGGGGCGGCGATGTTGGTGATGATTTGTCCTTCGCGATGCTGGACTCTTGTTCGGCTTGCCGAGATGATGATCCGAAGAAGTTGAGCTCGGCTCAGCAAAGTGACGATGTGTCTAGCACAGGTCGGCAGCCATGGAGCAATATTGTCGGACTGGTTTGACACCAGCAATGATGTTGAAGATCATGTTCAAAAGATCTTAAAGTTAGTGGGATGTGTTCGGGAACAATACACAATATCCCATACAAAACTTCCTTCAAAAAGGATGCCCGAAATCCCGTTCATAAAAAAGATGAATTCGGGTCGGATTCGTTCTCGCGCAGAAAACAGATCCGAAAAGTGATGCACTAATCGGAAGGTTCCCGGAGTTTGGACGGTCGGATCGAGCTGAAATTTGGAGGGGTGGTAGATATAGTAATTCCGCAGCCGATCAACGGTTGGATCTTCCAAAGGACGCCCGAGCTGGAAGCTGGACACCACGCCCTAAACTCGTCCAGATTCCCGTCCAGATTTGACAGGGCTCCGGTATATTATGGATTGCCGGAGATTCCTCCATCGGAACTCGACGAAATTTTCCAGGGTTGTTGTAGACTCAGTTCCGCACAATTCCACCAAAGCGATCGTCAAAACGATACTCAAGGAGGTGGTGGCAGCAGATACGAGTTCACTGTCCAGAAAAACAGCACGATCGCTTGAGGGCAATGTTGATGTTGTGCCCCCGAGCTTCATGGATGATTCCTCCGTGATCTTGATAGAGATCGGAGTTGATGTTTGATGAAGGCCCTCGTCCGAACATGGTGATCCGAACACAGGGAGCAATTCTTGGTCGAACCAAGGTGACCAGTCGAGCTGGTGACGAAGATGCCGAGGTCGCAGTTGATCTGCAGGCGAGCCATCGATCCTTTTGTCGATCACACAGCGGAACTCTCAATGAAAGCACCAATGTCGGTGTCAAAACCGGTGGATCTCGGGTAGGGGGTCCCGATCTGTGCGTCAAGGTCGGATGGTAACAGGAGACAAGGGACACTTTATTTTACCCAGGTTCGGGCCCTCTCGATGGAGGTAAAACCCTACTCCTGCTAGATTAATATTGATGATATAGGTAGTATAAGAGTAGATCTACCACGAGATCAAGGAGGCTAAACCCTAGAAGCTAGCCTATGGGTATGATGATGGTTATGATGTGTTCGTCCTACGGACTACAACCCTGCGGTTTATATAGGCACCGGATAGGGTTAGGGTTACACAGACTCGGTTATATTGGTAGGAGATCTTGAATATCCGCACGCCTAGCTTGCCTTTCACGCCAAGGAAAGAACCTTCCGGACACGGGACGAAGTCTTCAATCTTGTATCTTCATAGTCCTGGAGTCCGGCTAAAGATATAGTTCGGCTATCCGAACACCCCCTAATCCAGGACTCCCTCACCAGTCAACTGTGCAAAATCATCTACACTTGTATGGGATGTCGGTCACACATACTAGGTGGGTACATCATGGTGAAGGTGTGAACGTCAATGTTACTGACTATGTGGAAGCAGCATATCACCATCTTGATCTGCCTGATGCTCAGATGGAAGAGGAGGAGGTGGTGGTGGTGGCGGAGCCAGTGAGTTTGACCAACATTGAAACAATGCTACAAAATGCTCGTATATTTCATGAACTTTCACTTGCAGAAGAAAAACGGTGGGCCCGCATGTTGGAACAATGCAACGTGGCTGTCGGTGTCAAAACCGGCGGATCTCGGGTAGGGGGTCCCGAACTGTGCGTCTAGGCGGATGGTAACAGGAGGCAGGGGACACAATGTTTTACCCAGGTTCGGGCCCTCTTGATGGAGGTAAAACCCTACGTCCTGCTTGATTAATATTGATGATATGGGTAGTACAAGAGTAGATCTACCACGAGATCAAGGAGGCTAAACCCTAAAAGCTAGCCTATGGTATGATTGTTGTTCTGTCCTACTGACTAAAACCCTCCGGTTTATATAGACATCGGAGAGGGTTAGGGTTACACAGAGTCGGTTACAATGGTAGGAGATCTACATATTCGCATCGCCAAGCTTGCCTTCCATGCAAAGTAAAGTCCCTTCCGGACACGGGACGAAGTCTTCAATCTTGTATCTTCATAGTCCAGGAGTCCGGCTGAAGTTATAGTCCGGCTATCCAGACACCCCCTAATCCAGGACTCCCTCAGTAGCCCCTGAACCAGGCTTCATTGACGACGAGTCCGGCGCGCAGATTGTCTTCGGCATTGCAAGGCGGGTTCTCCTCCAAATTCTGTGTACCTGTTGAATAATGTCCGGTTTCTTGTGAATGTAGCGCTCCTTGGCTTCTACGCCCAATAATGGCCGCCTTCCACGTGTCAAACGAATATGAAAAGTCTGGGTGTTTTTAAATTCACACCCCTAGCCGCGTAAATGAGCTGCCTATTTAGAGGGATGAGGATTCAGATCCAAACCACACCTTCTCCCTTCCGCGAGTATTCATCAGAGCGCATCCGACAAAGGTCTTTTCCACCATGGCCAGCCGTCGCGACTCCTCCTCTCGCCCTTCCAGTCCTAAGCCTGGAGATTGGGAGAGATGCTCTATCCCACACAGCGAGCTGGTGACGCCCCAGACCAAGGGATTTCTCCCTCCGGCCTATTTGGTCCCGGTTCGAGCCGGACTTGCCACCTATAACGGCGGAGAGCAAGCGGAGAGCGCCCCCAATCCCTCCAAAGGAGAGCGGGTATGCCTTGTCCCTTATTTAATAAGAGGGCTCGGATTTCCAATTCATCAGTTTCTCCGGGGGCTCCTGGAGTTCTATGGTCTCCAACTGCACAACCTGACGCCTGCCTCCATATTGCATATCGCGGGCTTCGTAGCCCTTTGCGAGTTGTCTTTGGGTGTTGAGGCTCATTTCGCGCTGTGGAAGAGGCTATTCTGCCTGGTGCCCTGTTCTCAGGAGGGGTCAATATATCAAGTGGGCGGAGCCGAAGTGTGGCGCATCGCCGGGACCGGATATCTATCCGGAACCCCAAAGAAGGCGTCCGAGAATTGGCCTTCGGAATGGTTTTATATAGAGGACGTCCCGCTGCCGGACCCTGCTCGATCAGGCTTCCTGAGTTCGACACTGCTCCCCTGAAGAAGCGCCTAAGCTGGCGTCCACGGAGCCCTCAGAGGGAAAGTGACAGGGACGTCTTTTACCTGATGGGCCGGATAAGATTATTAGCTCATTTCGGACTAACCATGATAGGAGTCATGGCCGCATGCATCATGCGGGGGGTGCAACCGCTTCAGTATAGAGGAAACCCCATGTGGGACTTCAACGGGGAGGAGAACGCCACCCGTCACGGTCGTAAGGGACCGGATTCGGCTGCCTCCCTGACAAAGATCTTGTCCGCTTTGTACAAGGGAGAAGAGGAGGAATTTCTCCGCGTCAACCCACAGGGCGGATTTACTATGTACAATCCTCCGAGTTGGGTAAGTGGACACTTTTACTTGCCCATCCGCTTTATATTCCCATTGTTTAAGTATACAGTCTAACGACTTCAACGCAGGAACTGCGCCAGGCTGTTAAAGAAATAAACAGCCCTCCTCCACAGCCCGAGGATCCGGGACGGTCCCTCGACCCGACCTCCAAAGAGGATCCGGACTTATTTGTGGAGCTGATTGATGGAGTGTTCCATCAATTGAGCAAGGACAACGCCTTGGTGGCCATTACCGCCGATTACCCAGGGCTAATCCCGGCCTCCCAGGTAACTGAGATCGAAGTCCCAGTACCCTGAAAAGGGGTCCACCCTCTCGTGTTTTCAGTTTCCTGATTACAACCGTGCTTTGCAGGGGAGGTTTTTGAGACGGGAGGCCGAACCTGCGGCGACAAGCCAACGAGGGGCTACAGGGCCCCGTGGGCAGAAAAGAGGTGCAGTCCGGACCGAGGTGTCAGCACAAAGGTATAGCGCGCCCTCTTATCCCAGGTGTTATACCTTCAAGGAATATTAACACTCGTGCTCTCTTTAGGACAAAGAGACCTCGCTGGACTATATCCGGAGAGGCTGCCAATCGCGCCTCCACCAGCCAGGCTCCAAAGCCTGGTCCGAAGGCGAAGGTGAACACGAGGCGCGCACCGGACGCTCCTCTGACGGAGGATGTGGACAAGTTGTCTGCCACTAATTCGGAGGTGGAGAGTGCCCTGAACCACAGGCGTCGCCGGACAGTTCTCCGCGACGCTTGTTTCTCCCAAGAGGCGTTGGATGCCTTCAATTCAGGAGACGCGTACCTCCGTGCCGCTCAAAATGGTCTAGCCAGAGCCACGGAGCAATATGTAAAAGACATACGGGTGAGAAAATTTAATGGTTATATATATCAGTAGCCCCCGAGACTTGAAACAGTTAGAAGAACTGATTTAAGGATCATTTAATAATGCAGGGTCTTGCGGAAAAGAATACCCAACTGTCCCAGGAGCTAGAAGAGTGCAAAGCCCAACTTGAGGCCGCACTAGCCGCGACAGGGGAGCCCAAGGAGACCCCCGTTGGTTATATATACTTCTAAAAGATAAGTATTTTGTGAAGTGCGGCGTGTGTGCAAATCTGACAAATGAAATTGCAGATGGCACCGGATTAGATCCGGAAAAGCAACAACTCCTACGCCAGTTAAAGGCTGGTGAGAGTGTGCTGACAAAGGTGAGGCGGGAGAAGAATGATCTCCAAGATGCCAACACCAAGCTGGGCGTTGAACTGAAAGATGTTCGTGCCCAGTTGTCGGACTCCGTTAAGGAGAATCAGCGGCTTCGGCGCGGCATATTTAGTAAGTGCTTAAACGAACCTTTGAAAAAAAAACAGAGTTCGGCGAGGAAGTCGACTAACAGAGTAATGTCTGTAGGTGTGCTAACAGGTCGTCCTGCAGAGGAGATGCCCAGTTCTACGGGTGACCTTCTTCTCGAGCTCTCGCAACTGCACGAGCGAGTTCGGCAGGTGATGCAAGGCGTCGCCCAGGCCTTGTGGCCATCCATCTCCTTGCCCGAAGGCCTTGGAGAGCTTGCAGAGAAGCTGAAGGGAGCGCGGCGACGCTTCCGATTGTGGAAGATATCAGCCTGCCGTCAAGGCGCTAGGGAGGCCTGGGCCATGGTGAAGATGCGGTACACGAAGGCTGACCCCAACCACATGGCCGAGGTCGGACCTGTGGGGCTCGATGGGAAGGAGATCCCTGTAAGCTTAGTATACGGCCAAGTAGAATTGGCCGTGAAGTATTCCCAGCAGGACTCTAAACTAGACAGCCTGTTAGATGGTATTGAAGAGGAATACAATCAGTCAGAATGACTATGTAATTTTAATTGACATTTGGAATGCCTTCTAGCCGGATTGTAGATCGTTTGTCATGGCCGACCTTTTCGCTTCAACCTCGGGACCTGACGGTCCAGAGTGTGTCCGAATACCCTCGCGGTTATATAAGAACCGGGGTATGCATGGAGACCAGGCGTAGGGGTCATTAGTGCTTGAACAGACAAGTGCCCAACTACTTATGTTATATTACATGGTTAGTAAAAAACATCTTCCAGGGAGAATAGTTCTGTTAAGGGTTCCTTTCCCTGGGAGGCATGCCCTAAAGTGCATGTCCATTCTGCGAAAAATACGCAGGAAAAAGCATCTAGGTAAATAAATAAGTGAAAAGATCATCTTTTAGGTCACCAACCGAATATTCCCTTAAGAACGCTAGCTTTCGGCTTCACCCAGTCTGAGGTACACATCCGGCTGACCCGGCAGTAACAATCGTAGAGGTGCTCCCTTTACCACCTAGCCGAACAATCGGGAACGTAGGGGTAAGCACAGGAGCCAGGCAACCCAGCTTGGCCAAAACTTAAGTCATATCGATGCATATAATGGTGAAATAAAAGGTACATGCGGAAGTGTAACACATGTGTTGGGCATAAAGCCCGTATAAATAAGCTTCTGTTAAAAGAAGCCCCCAGGTTTAATGAGTGTGAATAGCACGTCATTTGATGAGCCTTTATAGGCTATAAGATAAAGGGAGGGGAGAAGGAGAGAAATGTAAGACAGACAGTATATAAAAAATGGACAGAGGAAGGAGACGAACACAGAGTCCAGCGCTAGGCATAGAATCTTCGGAGACAGGCTGCGTTCCATAGGTTCGGCTTGAGTCGGTTATCCGATGCATCTCGCAAGCGGTACGCTCCACAAGTCAGGACTTGGTCAATTATGAAGGGACCTTCCCACTTGGGCTTGAGTTTGTCCTTTTTATTGTCCGGCAGGCGTAGAACTAATTCGCCAACGTTGTAATTTTTGGCCCGTACTTTTCTGCTTTGGTATCTTTGAGCCTGGTGTTGATAGAATGCGGAACGGGCTTTTGCCATGTCACGCTCCTCCTCCAATGCGTCCAAACTGTCCTGCCGATCGAGCTCGACTTCTCTTTCTTCGTACATGCGCACTCGAGGTGAGTCATGAATTATGTCGCAAGGCAAAACTGCCTCTGCGCCATACACCATGAAGAATGGTGTGTATCCGGTGGTGCGATTCGGCGTGGTCCGCAGCCCCCAGAGTACGGAGTCGAGCTCCTCTACCCAGTGTGTGTTAGATTCCTTGAGGGACCGCACTAATCTGAGTTTGATGCCGCTCATGATAAGACCATTTGCACGTTTTACCTGGCCGTTAGTTTGTGGGTGATAGACGGATGCATAATCGAGCTTGATGCCCATGTTTTTGCACCGGAGTTTTACCTTGTTGGCCGTAAAGTTCGTGTCGTTATCAGTGATGATGTTGTGGGGGACGCCGTAACGGTGTACAACCCCGGATATGAAGTCTATCACCGGTCCGGATTTTGCCGTCTTAACACGCTTCGCTTCTATCCATTTGGTGAACTTATCCACCATGACCAGTATGTATTTTTTCTTGTGGGTTCCGCCTTTAAGGGGTCTAACCATGTCAAGCCCCCAGACCGCGAAGGGCCAAGTTATGGGGATAGTTTGGAGGGCGGTGGGTGGCATGTGGCTTTGGTTTGCAAAAAGCTGGCAACCGACGCATCGTTGGACTAAGTCCTAAGCGTCTGCCCGGGCCGTCGGCCAATAAAAGCCTGTTCGGAAAGCTTTGCTTACGAGGGACCGAGCTACAGCGTGATGACCACCGAGTCCGGCATGAATTTCAGCCAGCAGGTTCCGCCCTTCCTCTTCGGAGATGCACCTTTGAAGGACTCCGGTAGTGCTTTTCTTATAAAGCTCTCCCTCATGGACTTTATAGGCTTTAGATTGCCGCACTATGCAGCGTGCCTCGTTTTGGTCCTCTGGGAGTTCCTGCCTATTAAGGTAGGCTAAGAATGGTTCTGTCCACGGGACGATGACGGCCATTATTGCGTGGGCTGAAGGTGTAATTTCATTGGCAGAGCCTCCAATTATGTCAGATTGTTCGGTGTCGGTCAGTGCGGTTGGGTCCGGGCTGTTATTGTTCGGTTCCCCTTCCCATACTGCGGATGTGTCGGCGTTCTGGGAACGGGGGTCCCCAGACTTTCCTGCTTGCGGCCTGCGGCATGGCTTAAAGGGGGCCCAGCACGGCCCATTTTCATCAACATGAGACTCAAGACCCTCGCGAGGGACCAAGCCTCACGGGGCGAACGACACGGAGCTTCCTCAGGCGCGGCCTCGTCAGGCTGGCTCACGAGGAGGCGGAGAGATCAAGACGGGGTACCTCACAAGGTGCCCATGACGCAAGCCATGACGACCAAGGGTGCCAGGCGGGCGCCAGCCCGCGCAGTGTCTCCCTTTCCTCTTTGGTGCAAAGGGGGCAAGCGCAGGCGATAGGATCAAGCAAAGGCATCCATTTCGGTGCAACAAGACCAAGACCAGTCCAACCGCGGGAAGGAGGTCATCATGGAGCCCAGAACGGCGTCACCACAGAGCCTTTGGCAGGCGAGGACCAACTTTAGTCAGGATAAGTGTACCAGATGTTCCCCTTCAAAATGGCCAATTGTTGGTGCCCTTCCCGCTCAATATTTGGGAAGAGGCCCAGGGCCTTTGCCTATAAATAGGACTAGCCACCCCCAGGGGAGGGGGATAATCAGATCATCACGCAGCAGAGAGAGAGAAGGGCGGCTGAACTCCTCCTAGCAGTTCATCGTCCTTGCTAAGAGCAGACCCTCACGAGGCTGTTCTTCCTTGTATTGTTCATCATCATCAGCCCAAGAGGCAATCCACCCACCACAAACTAGAGTAGGGTATTACACCACAATGGCGGCCCGAACTAGTATAAACCTTGTGTCTCTTGTGCTGTTCTTTTTGTAGTTTAGATCTTTGCGAGACGGAGAGGTAGAGGGCGAAGTCTCCGCGCGCACCCCAGAGTTCGAACCTCAAGGGTCTGCCGGAACCCGAAATCCGACATTTGGCGCGCCAGGTAGGGGTGCGCCGGAATTTGTCTTCCACCGCTCTGCTCTCCTCCGACCGTCGCGTCCATGTCCGACGCACGTCGGGCCCGCGCCGACCGCCGGGCCGCCATCGTTTCCCGCGTCGCCCAGGCGGACTCCGTCGGCGTGCACCTTCGTCGTTCCCCGTCGCCTGCCATCGACGCCGCCTCCGGCCCGGCGGGGAACGAGCAGCAAGCGTCATCTCAGCGCCCGTTAGTGCGGCAAGACGACCGCACAGCTACACCAACACCCCCGGTCATCGCGGCCCTCCTGGGCGGCTCGCAGGCGCCGCCCACAAGTCGCCACGTCAAGCCGTTTGTTCGCTGGGCCAGCACCGTTTCCGCGCTGCAGGGGGCTCACCTGGACCAGGAGGCACTCAAGGCTGGCCTGACCTTCGGCTTGGAGGACCACCCCTCCAACTCGGCCAGCTCGGGCGCGCTCCCCATGTTGTGCACCCCCACCATATGCCAGGTGGCCGTCACGAGAACCCTCATCGATGGCGGCGCGGGCCTCAGCGTGCTTTCGGTCGAGGCCTTCGATCTCCTCCACATACCCCTGGAACGGCTACAACCCAGCCAGCCCTTCTCGGGCGTTGGGGGCGGGTCATCCAGCTCCTTGGGACAGATCCGGCTCCCAGTAACCTTCGACACCTACGACAACTTCCGCACGGAGATGGTCGACTTCGACATCGCCCCCATCGGCCTCCCCTACAACGCCATCCTCGGCTACCCAGCGCTGGCCCAGTTCATGGCCGCCATGCACCCGACGTACAACCTTATGAAGATGCCTGGGAGCAGCGGCGTCCTCACCGTGCACGGGGACACCAGGGACGCACTGCGTGTGCTCAAGCTCGCCTTCAAGGCGGCGGCATCGGCACAGCCCGCCGACTCAGGGGCCCCCGAGCCCAAGGGGGCTGCGCCCGCCAAGAAGAAGCAGTTGTTCACCCAGGACAAGGCAGAAACCAAGCAGATACCTGTCGACGAGGACGGGCCCTCCAGTGCCACTTTCACCATAGGCGCCAACCTCGAGCCTGAGCAGGAGGAGGCCCTAATCAGGTTCCTGCACGCAAACAAGAGGGTATTCGCTTGGGAACCTGATCAGTTGGCAGGGATCCCCAGGAGCGTAATCGAGCATCACCTCAATGTGTGCCCAAACGCGCGCCCCGTGAAGCAGAAGGCGAGGCGGCAGTCCACGGAGAAGCAAGCCTTCATCGTCCAAGAAACCCGCAAGCTAGAAGCCGCTGGGGTCATTCGCGAGGTCCGATACCCGGATTGGTTGGCCAACCCTGTCGTTGTGCCCAAGAAGGGAGGAAAGGAACGCATGTGTGTCGACTTCACCAACCTCAACAAGGCATGCCCGCAAGACCCATTCCCGCTCCCCCGCATCGATCAGATCGTCGATTCCACTGCAGAGTGCGACCTGCTATGCTTCCTAGATGCCTTCTCTGGGTATCACCAGATCAAGATGGCGGTAGAAGACGTCGACAAGACCGCCTTCCTGACCCCCTGCGGGGTGTACTGCTACACATGCATGCCGTTTGGGCTGCGTAACGCAGCAGCAACCTTTCAGCGATTGATGCACATCACCTTGGGCCCGCAGCTTGGGAAGAATGTCGAAGCTTACGTTGACGATATTGTGGTGAAGTCTCGGGAGGCCAAGACCCTGATACAAGACCTGGAGGAACCCTTCGCAAGCCTCGACACAGTGAACCTGCGGCTCAAAACGGAGAAGTGTGTGTTCGGGGTCCCCTCAGGCAAGCTTTTGGGTTTCCTCGTGTCCCATCGGGGCATTGAGGCTAACCCGGAGAAGGTCAAGGCGGTCGAGGACATGAGCCCGCCGAAGACTCTCAGAGAAATGCAGAAGCTCACTGGACGCGTGACCGCACTAGGGCGCTTCATCTCCAAGCTAGGGGAGCGAGCGCTGCCTTTCTTCCAGCTGATAAAGAAAAAGGGGCCCTTTGAATGGACTGAAGAAGCAGACAAGGCATTTCAAGGTCTCAAGAAATACCTGACCAGTCCCCCGGTCATGGTGGCTCCGCGCCCTCAAGAGCCCCTGGTGCTCTACCTCGCTGACACTCCTTACTCCGCCAGCGCGGCCCTGGTGGCGGTTAGGGAGGAGCGCCAAACCAGAACCACGACAGCAGCTCGAGACAAGGCAAAACAGGAACAAGGAAGGCCCACAGAAGCCGTAACCGCGGTTGAGGACCAGCTGCCGAAGAGTGCGCCGGAAGCAGGAGAGGCCACTCATCTGGATGGTCCGCCTCCTGAGGCCCTGTCGCCTTGCGAGGCGCCCTTGCCTCCGGAGGGCACCGCGAGCACTAATGCACTCAGCCTTGTTGAGCACCCAGTATACTTCGTCAGCACGGTGTTACGGGATGCGAGGGCATGGTATCCCATGCCTCAGAAGCTCCTCCTTGCGTTACTGGTGGCCTCGCGTAAGTTGCATCACTATTTCCAGGGTCACCCCATCAAGGTCGTCTCATCATACCCCCTGGAGAGAGTGCTAAGGAGCCCCAACTCAGCCGGAAGGGTTGCTGAATGGAACATAGAACTGCAGGCATTTCAACTCGAGTTCAGCATGACCAGGGTCATCAAGAGAGCAGCATTAGCAGATTTCGTGGCAGAATGGACGGAGCCACCGGGCCTCAAGGGCGACGAGGATCGGTCCCTCCATCCGGGGAGTGAGGCGCCGGAAGGCTGGGTCATGTACTTTGATGGGGCATTCTCCAGGCACGGTGCCGGGGCTGGCGCGGTACTGATATCACCCACTCAGGACAAGCTCTACTACGCTGTGCAGCTCTGTTTCCAGCAAGGTGAAAAAGTCTCCAACAACATAGCAGAGTATGAAGGTCTAATAGCGGGCTTGAAGGCCGCAGCAGCCCTGGGGGTGAAGCGCCTCACTGTCAAGGGTGATTCGCAGCTCCTTGTCAACTTCTCCAACAAGGTGTATGAGCCAAAGGACGAGCACATGGAAGCCTACCTAGCGGAAGTCCGCAGGATGGAGAAGCAATTCTGGGGGCTGGAGTTGAAGCATGTGCCCCGTGGCACCAATTAGGAGGCCGATGACATCGACGGACGGGCGTCCAGGCGGTTACCTCAGAAACCTGGCATCTTCGAAGAGCGGCTCTTCAAGCCCTCAGCCCAGCCATCATTATCGAACACCGCTCAGCCTCGGGAGGAGCTTCCCCAGCCACCTGCCTCAGGAGCCCCGGTCTGCGGCCCGACCTCAGGGGCACGCCTGCTCCTGACAATGGAACCTCAGGAGGAGTGCTGGACCGCGGAACTCCGGAGTTATTTAACACAAGGGACCCTGCCGGAGAAGGAGGAGGAAGCGGAGCGCGTGGCGCGGCAGGCCACAGCATACTGCATCAGGGATGGAGAGCTCCACAGGAGGCGACCAAACGACGTATCCCTGCGCTGCATCTCCAGGGAGCAAGGAAAGGAACTGCTGGAAGACATACACGGCGGGGACTGTGGGCATCATTCATCATCACGGACCCTCGTTGGCAAGGCATTCCCCAGTGGGTTTTATTGGCCCACCGCACTCAGCGACGCTGTCAAGGTGGTGAAGGCTTGTGAAGCCTGCCAATTTCACGCCAAGCAGATCCATCAACCGGCGGGAGGCCTGCAGACCATACCCCTTTCGTGGCCGTTCGCGGTCTAGGGGCTGGACATCCTGGGCCTGTTTCCTCGGGCGCTAGGGGGCTACCGCTACCTCTACGTTGCCGTTGACAAGTTCACCAAGTGGGCAGAAGTAGAGGCTGTTCGCACCATCCCCGCGGGTTCCGCGGTCAAGTTCATCAGGGGATCGTGAGCCGGTTCGGGGTGCCGAACCGCATCATCACAGACAACGGTTCGCAGTTCACCAGTAACCTTTTCAGAACATACTGTGCTAACCTTGGAACGCAGATATGCTATGCATCGGTGGCGCATCCACGAAGCAACGGCCAGTCCGAAAGAGCCAACGCGGAGGTCCTGAGGGGCCTCAAGACCAGGACGTTCAGGAAGAAGATGGAGGCCTGCGGCAGAGGTTGGTGCGATGAGCTCCAGTCCGTGTTGTGGTCCATCCGCACAACCGCAACCAAGCCGACTGGAGAGACCCCGTTCTTCCTGGTCTATGGAGCTGAAGCCGTCCTCCCTCACGAGGTCAGACGTCGCTCCGCGCGGGTCCTAGCATTCGATGAGGCGCAGCAGGATTCCATGCGGGGGATGGACCTCATGCTGGGGGAGGAACACCGCCGAGAAGCCTCGTTACGAGCGGCGAGGTACCAACAGGCGCTACGACGATATCACTGCCGCAACATCCGCCCCAGGACTCTCGAGGTAGGAGACCTCGTACTCAGGCGGGTTCTCTCCAGGGAGGGGCTACACAAGCTCTCTCCCATGTGGGAGGGCCCGTTCAAGGTTGTTCATGTTTCCAGGCCAGGCTCCGTGCGCTTGGAGACTCAGGAGGGGGAGCCGGTTCAGAACGCATGGAACATCCAGCACCTCCGGAGGTTCTACCCCTAGAAGGCCCAGAGCCTGTGAAGAAGGCGAACACCTGTGAAGATTATCCTTTTTTTGGAAAAGGCCCAGAGCCTGTGAAGAAGGCGAACGCCTGTGAAGATTATCCTTTTTTGGAAAAGGCCCAGAGCCTGTGAAGAAGGCGAACGCCTGTGAAGATTATCCTTTTTTTGGAAAAGGCCCAGAGCCTGTGAAGAAGGCGAACGCCTGTGAAGATTATCCTTTTTTTGGAAAAGGCCTAGAGCCTGTGAAGAAGGCAAACGCCTGTGAAGATTATCCTTTTTGGAGAAGGCCCAGAGCCTGTGAAGAAGGCGAGCGCATGTGAAGATTGTCGCGTTTTGGAAAAGGCCCGGAGCCTGTGAAGAGGGCAAATGCCCGTGAAGCTCGTGTCCCCTAAGAAGAAAGGCCCGAAGCTTGTGAAGAAGGACAATGCCTGTGAAGCTCGCCGCCCGTGACACTCTCACGTAATAATGAGTGGGGCTGTACACGCCCCGGAGTCTCAGGAGCGCCGGCCTCAGGCCCTCGGGCTCCCTCCCACGCCCAGTGGCAGCACTTAGCTCCGCGCTGGTGAGAAGACGTCGAAGACTAGATTAGGTGCCGGACGCGGCTTTTTCATTTGCTTTCCGCAGTTGGCTTGTTTGCTCGCAGTTGAAATTTTATTGAGATTATTACCGTTGTTGGTTTATGGTTCGTCGATTTTCACTCCCCCGCTTTGATTCTTCTTATGAAAGGCCTCGCGAGGGAGGACAGCCGAGCGCCCTCGCGAGGGTTCCTGTTCTAGTCGTTTGAAGGTTTCGCGACCTGGGCCCATTACGGGAGCATCCCTCCAGTCCGTGCCCCTCGGGCACCGCGACACACACACGGGGCCTGGGTCGGTCGCCCCGCCCACGGCTGGGGCCAGGAACTATCTACGTGCAAAACATAGCTGAAAGGAGCGAAAAACGGAATCAAGGTAACAGTTAACAGTAGTAACCCCGAACACGCCCCCGCGAGGCTCCACACAGCTGTTTTCTTTACGCAAGAAACAAAAGGGAAAGAAGGGACAAGCCTAGCGTGGCTTGCCTCACACCGGCCTGCGGAGGAGGCTCGGGCTGCCTCCGGAGCTCAAGCAGACTCCCTCTCGCGATTCACCGGGGCACGACGGCGGGCGGACGTACCGACGCCTCCCGAGCAGGCGCGTCGGCGAGGGGGCTGACTACGGCCACCGCTGGAAGAGTCGCTTGAAGGGGAGTCGATGAAGCTTGGGGAACCCCGAGCGTCGCCAACCACGCGGGCGCTGTCTCCTCCGTCATCATCGGGGCTGGGTCCCCGGCCGCGGTCGTCGTCCTTAGGGCAACACCCTGCGCGGCGACCATCTTCCCCAAACACCCTCACATAGAGGGTGGCGTCGCCGTCAAACCTAAAGTGCAGGGTGCACCGGCGCTCCAGGCCGCGAGCACGGGTGAACGCCTGCCAACCACGAGTCAAGGCCAAGCTCCCAGCGGCGGAGACCTCCAGTGCAGCCCACGAGGCCCGGCTGCAGCAGCCGTCCGCCTGAAGCCAGAGGCCGCCCGGGGCACCGGCCGGGAGTTCACCAAGGAGGAAGCGAGGAAGTTGGAGCCGGGCGCTAGTCGGCTCCGCCGACCATACGACGAACTCCGCCAGCACCTCCGCCGCGCGAAAGCACGACCTAGGGGAGCGGGCGACCGGAGCACGTCCCCCTGCCGCAGCAGCTCGCCCGCCACCACGCTGGGAACCATCCCCGTGACCGCGGGACGCTGCCGAGGCAGCCACGGGATGCTTCCGGGGGCGCCCTCGACCACGCCTGGGCGGTGGAGAGGCAGGCTCAACCTGGCGGGCCTTCCCTTTCTCTGCAGCCGAGAACCTCCTCGACGGAGCCATGGAGAAGAAGAAGAAGCAAGGAGAGATGGACTGGGAGGGCACGAGCAGTGCCGTACTTATAGCCGGCGAAGGCCAACCGTCGGCCTCCACGATCGCAGGTAATCATGACACGATCTGCATGCATGGACTTGTCCAATCCGCGCGGCCACCGGGGCGTCGTGGGGAAGCGGAGACGCCCACGTCCAATCAACCGCCACACGACGCCCAAGGCCGCAGGCTGTTAGGGCCCGCGGCGCTTCGCCCTTGCCCTTTCGCCTCTCAACACGGCCAAGTCCGAGCGCGCCTTGGGCCCGGGGGCTACTATCGGCGTTCTGGGAACGGGGGTCCCCAGACTTGCCTGTCCGCGGCCTGCGGCGTGGCTTAAAGGGGGCCCAGCACGGCCCATCTTCATGAACACGAGACTCAAGACCCTCGCGAGGGACCAAGCCTCGCGGGGCGGACGACACGGAGGTTCCTCAGGTGCGGCCTCGTCAGGCTGGCTCACGAGGAGGCGGAGAGATCAAGGCGGGGTACCTCGCGAGGTGCCCATGACGGAAGCCATGACGACCAAGCGTGCCAAGCGGGCGCCAGCCCGCGCAGTGTCTCCCTTTCCTCTTTGGTGCAAAGGGGGCAAGCACAGGCGATAGGATCAAGCAAAGGCATCCATTTCGGTGCATCAAGACCAAGACCAGTCCAACGGCGGGAAGGAGGTCATCGTGGAGCCCAGAACGGCGTCACCACAGAGCCTTTGGCAGGCGAGGACCAACTTTAGTCAGGATAAATGTACCAGATGTTCCCCTTCAAAATGGCCAATTGTTGGCGCCCTTCCCGCTCAATATTTGGGAAGAGGACCAGGGCCTTTGCCTATAAATAGGACTAGCCACCCCCAGGGGAGGGGGATAATCAGATCATCACACAACAGAGAGAGAGAAGGGCGGCTGAACTCCTCCTAGCAGTTCATCGTCCTTGCTAAGAGCAGACCCTCGCGAGGCTGTTCTTCCTTGTATTGTTCATCATCATCAGCCCAAGAGGCAATCCACCCACCACAAACTAGAGAGGGTATTACACCACAATGGCGGCCCGAACTAGTATAAACCTTGTGTCTCTTGTGCTGTTCTTTCTGTAGTTTAGATCTTTGCGAGACAGAGAGGTAGAGGGCGAAGTCTCCACGCGCACCCCAGAGTTCGAACCTCAAGGGTCTGCCGGAACCCGAAATCCGACAGGATGGCTTGAACAGCCTTTCCAAGAAGATGTTGGGGGGGGGACTACATTGCGTTTTGCGCCGATGCGTGCCAGGACATCTACCGCCTGATTATTTTCCCGGGCTATATGGTGAAATTCAAGCCCTTCGAACCGAGCTGACATTTTTAAGACGGCGTTGCGGTAAGCTGCCATTTTTGGATCCTTGGCATCGAAGTCTCCATTTATTTGGGATATTGCAAGCTTCGAATCCCCGTGCACCTCTAGGCGTTGAATGCCCATGGATACTGCCATCCGGAGACCATGTAAAAGGGCCTCATATTCGGCTGCATTGTTGGAGTCTGTGTACATAATCTGGAGTACATATTGAACTATGTCTCCTGTGGGGGACGTCAAAACGACGCCAGCCCCTAGACCGGCCAACATCTTGGAGCCGTCGAAATGCATGATCCAATTTGAATATGTGCCGTACTCTTTAGGGAGTTCGGCCTCCGTGTCGGGACCCCGATCCTAAGTCACACTGATCTAGCATGTAACACCTCATATTACTTTGCGGCCTCACGCACGGTATTCCCACGGGTGCCACCTTACCTGGCCCGGGACCGTTTGCGCCTTTTGGCTCACGTATATGATAGTGTCGCTAGCATCCATATGACAGAGAACCCGGGCCGACATGGCTAGTCGTGAACCCAAGGCGGCGCCAACCTATGAGGACAGGCATACATGAATCACATCGAGCATGTCGGTCATCAACGTATTTATCCGGGCTGTAGCACTGGGCTAACAGGACTCCGGTAACCCGAGCTGTAGTAGGCTAGGCAGGACTCCGGATAACACCGCGTGACATTTCCCCAAAGGGACAGACACAGGAACGACGTGAAACACATGCCGGCCAGTCAAGTGTTCCGAGCAGTAGTGCTGGGCTAGCAGGACTCCGGTGAACCGGGCTGTAGCGGACTACTATCGCTCAGAAGCACTAGACTTACATTTCCCCATATGAAAGGCTGCCAAGGATAAACAACTAGATAGTCGGATCCCACACATAGCAATACACGTTACACGTACGCATAACATGCAAGTATGTGCTGTACAACATGGCATCACAACATAACGCAAACTCATATAGATAAAGGCCCAGAAGAGCCACATAGCATTAAATACAAACAGGGGTCACATGACCCATCATTCAGAGCATACAAGCAACAAGCGGAAGCATTACATGTCTGAGTACAGACAACTACAAAATAAAAGGCTGAGAAGCCTGACTATCTACAACCTCCGATCAAGATCGTAGCTGAGGTACAAGCTACCTATCGAAGTCCAAGCGGAACTACTAGTGAGACAGATGTCTCATCTGCAAAACATAAATAAAGCAAACGTGAGTACAAAGGTACTCAGCAAGACTTACATCAGATCCTATCATACATGCATTAGTATCAAGGAGGTAATGTGGGGTTTAGTTGCAGCAAGCCAGCTTTGACTCTGTGGCTATCCTATTCTACGACTACTGGTAACTCTTTTGAAATGGCGCACACGAGTCCACTAATCACCACATCAATACACTACTATGGATTCATCCCCGTCTCACTACGAGAAGGCCATCCATAGCACTCACACTTATCTTGAGCATTTTATGGTATCCACTTCAAGTTGTCTATGTACCACGTAAGCATCCAAGAAGTCCATAACCGAGGACGCGGCTATTCGAATAGATCATGATAACCCTGCAGGGGTGTACTTCTTCACACACGCTCTCACCACTTATCACCATGTACACGTCATGTATCTCGGCAACCTTCAAGCGGAAGCCTGGCGAGGGTGTCGGCCACGACCTGACTAACCACACAAGACTCTAGTCCAGGTTTATCGCCTATTCGGGTTCCATCCGCGAGGAGATCCGGCCGGGGTGTCGCTCACGGCCCCAAACGATGTGTACAGGGTTCCCGAGCCCACCATCCGGGTGCCACTCGGTACACCGGGCCACGTGTGCCTAGTCTGTCCCAAGCCCACCTGGCCGGGTGCCACTTGGTAGACTACTAACACTACCTACAAACACCAGAAACTATTTGCAACTCCTGGACAGAGATCAAGTGGATTAATAAGTCGAGAGGGGCACTTAAGCATTCCAATGCATGGTAGTAGCTAGTCATTGGACAACATACACAGAACTCAGTGCTTAAGGACGGTTCCAATGAGACAACCCACCATGTACTCCTACATGGCCTCTCACCGCTACCTTTACCAAATCGTGTTCACACACTTAACTCTCAGCATCAGAACATATCATATCACTCCAATCCATTCCCAATGAATCAGACCTGACACAACTCTAAGCAATAGCAGGCATGGCATGGTAGAAGCACAACATGGCTCAAACAACTCCTACACATGCTAGTGGGTTTCATCTAATTACTGTGGCAATGACAGGTCATGCAGAGGAATGGGTTCAACTACCGCAGCATAAAATAGCAGTTGATTCGCTGTTGTCCTAATGCAATAAAAGAGAGCAGGAGCGAGAGAGGGATCATATCGGAATGAACAAGGGGGGTTTGCTTGCCTGGTAGATCAACAAGGGAGGCACTGCTTCACAGACAGGTACTCTGGAACGGTCTCCGGAGCAGGACCTATCGAGAAGGAACGGTGCCAACAATCAATACACAAGCATATGCAACAATATGATGCATGAACATGGCATGGAGATGTGATGCTGTTTGACCTAATGCAACTAGCATTCAAACTGAATGAAGTCCATTTGAACCAAAGGTTCAAATGCAACTCCTAATTAAGCTCTTATAAATGCCATTTATATGATTTCACCTATCCAGCAGGTATAAGTTATTTTGTCATGCATGAAACTGGTACAGATGGATAGATTGCATTTTTCTGATAATTTTTCATATATAGATCATTTCAATCTGAGCTACGGTTGAAAGGATATGAATTTTTGAAGTTTTGAATATTTTCTGGAATTTCCTGTTTAAAATTAAATCCAGAAAATGAGATATTGCGTCAGCATGATGTCATAACTGCGTCAGCAGGTCAACGGAGCTGACCAGGTCAAACCTGACGTGTGGGGTCCACACGTCAGTGACAGGGTGTTAAATAGGGGTTTAAATAATCTTAATTAAAAAGGTTAGTGGCGCTGGGGCCCACTGTCAGTGTCAGGGGTTAGCAAAAAATGGTGATTAGCCTTAAGCTAATCACCTGGCCAGTCGGGCCCGCATGTCAGGCTGGCGAGGTCGTCGCCGGCGACCTCTGGACACGGCGGCGTCCACGCTGCAGGGCACGGGGGCGGCGGCTGGGAGCACCGGGGCGTAGCCCGTGCTCTCGCGCATCCAGTGGGGTAGGTAGGAGGAGGGGGGGTGGCCGGAGACGACCGCGGCGAGGTCATCCACGGCGACCGGAGCTACGGGAACAGCGGGTTCAGCGCTGCAGCTCGCAAGCGAGCCAACTGATGCGTTGGGGCCGCTCTACGGGGTGCTACGAGCGTGTTGGAGTCGCCGGGGTGACCAAATGGTCACCGGAGCTACGTTGACGGCGAGCTCGGCCGGCGGCGTGCTGCGGACAGGAAGGGGGCGACGGCTACGGCGAGCAGGAGGCAGCGGGGTTAGGGGGGTTGGATGCGGGTGCTCACAGCGAGTCCAACGAGCGCGAGGGCGAGGTCGGGGACGTCCGGTAGCTCCCGAATCGACGACGATGAGCTTCGGTGGCAGGCGACGGAAACGGCGATGGTGACGATGAAGCAGCGCGTCCGAGGCCGGGAGAATCGTCGAGGAGGAAGAGGCAGATGAGGCGGAGCTCGTGGACTAGCTGGCTTGACAAGGGGGGGCTGGTGGCCGCGGCAAGGGCGAACGGCGGCGACGGCTCCGTTCGACGCGGGCGAGAGAGAGAGAGATCCAGGGGAGGGAGAGGAACGAGAGGGCGAGGGAGAGGTTCGGGGCGGTGCGTGGCGTCGTCCAGGGAGGCCAGAGCGATGGGGAGGGGAAGCAGGAGGTGGCGGGGAGTCGTGGCCACGGCCAGACGCGTGGCCGCGCGCGCCGGCGCGTGCCCCTATCCTCCTGGCGAGAGGTGGAGGACGACTGGCGTCGGCCAGTCGACTGGGCCGGCCAGCTGGGCCGCACAGCTGGGCCGGTGGGCTGCATAGTGCCAGGTAAGCCCTCCCATTTATTTCTCTTTTCTATTTTCTGACATTTGTTTTGATTTAGTAATAATACTAAATCATTTTATTTGCTTATGCCAATTTTTGTAGGGGCTAATGGTAGTATTCCAGAGCTCCTCAACAAATGGCACAATTTTTGGATATATAAAACATATATATCATTTATATATCCAATGCAAATAATTATTGCATTAATTCCAAATGCCCAAAACAAATATTTAAGAGCTTCTAAAAATATTGGTTTGATTTTTACCTCTGCCCAATATTTTTAGAGAGTAACATGAACATTTTCTTGGACATTTTTGGAGCACTTTTTATCTGGGTCATTTCCAGAAATGATTTCTGAGGGTTTTACAAATCCCCAATTCAAATTTAAAAGAATTTGAACATGATGCACACATGACTAGCTAGCCTTGAGCATACCAGAACTAGGGATGTGACAACTCGCCCCCACTCGAAAGAATCTCGTCCCGAGATTCAGGGGTCAACGGAAAAAAGGAGGGGTACTCCAGTCGAAGACGATCTTCACGCTCCCAAGTAGCTTCTCTCTCAGAATGATGAGACCACTGAACTTTGAGAAATTTGATGTTCTGACGTCGAGTGACACGCTCTGCTTGATCAAGAATGCGAACAGGGTACTCTCGATATGTGAGGTTATCTTGGAGATCAAGTGTTTCGTGGTCCACTCCGCGGATGGGATCCGAGAAGCAACGCCTGAGTTGAGAGACGTGGAAGACATCATGTACTCGAGAAAGATGTGGCGGTAGTTCCAACTGGTAGGCAACCTCTCCTCGTTTGGCGTGAATGCGAAAAGGTCCAATGTAACGAGGAGCCAACTTGCCCTTGATACCGAATCGATGGGTACCCTTCAAAGGAGTAACCCGAAGGTAAGCCTTGTCGCCAACTTCATAAGCCACTTCCTTATGACGACGGTCATACTGGCTCTTTTGACGAGATTGGGCTGTTTTCAAATTCTCACGAATGATGCGAACTTGCTCTTCTGCCTCCTGGATCATATCCGGTCCAAAGAATTGTCTTTCACCAGTTTCTGACCAGTTCAAAGGTGTTCGACATCTTCGTCCATATAGAATCTCAAAAGGAGCTTTCTTGAGACTGGATTGGTAGCTATTGTTATAAGCAAACTCGGCGAAAGGAAGACACTTCTCCCAATCCATACCGAATGAGATAACGCAAGCTCTAAGCATGTCTTCGAGAATTTGGTTGACCCTTTCCACCTGACCACTTGATTGAGGGTGGAAAGCGGTACTGAAGGAAAGATGGGTGCCCATGGCAGTTTGGAAACTCTCCCAAAAATGAGAAGTGAAAAGACTACCACGGTCTGAATTGATTTCTAGTGGAACACCATGAAGTGAAACTATTCGAGAAATATATAAGTCAGCGAGCTGACTAGCGGTGATATTTTCTCGAACAGGTAGGAAGTGAGCCACTTTGGAAAGACGATCAATGACTACGAAGATAGCGTTATTCCCTTTCTTGGTCCTGGGAAAGCCGGTGATGAAATCCATACCAACTTTATCCCATTTCCATTCAGGAATGGCTAAAGGCTGAAGGGTGCCAGTAGGCCTTTGATGCTCTGCCTTAACGCGACGACAAACGTCACAGTTAGCAATGAACTCAGCGATTTCTCTCTTCATCCTAGTCCACCAGAACCTCTGGCGTAGGTCCTGATACATCTTAGTACTACCGGGATGAATCGTGAGAGGGGATTCATGCGCCTCCTTAAGGATCAACTGTCGAAGATGTTGCTTCTTGGGAACCACCAAACGATTCTCAAGGAAAACAACACCTCGATCATCCATAGAGAAACATCCACCAACTCCCTTCTTAATGTTTCTCTTGATGCGGATAACACCCCTATCAAACTTCTGGTCAGAAATGATCTGATCTTCAAGGGTAGGTTTCGCCACCAAGGTAGAAAGGAATCCGTGAGGAGCAATGTGAAGGTTAAGCTTACAGAATTCCTCATGGAGAAGTGGTTGGCCCTGCTGCAACATAAGATTGTTGCAATAGGACTTACGACTTAGCGCATCAGCCATGACATTGCCCTTGCCTGGGGTGTAAGTAATCCCTAAGTCGTAATCTGAGATCAACTCCAACCAACGTCTTTGCCTAAGGTTCAAATCTGGTTGGGTGAAAATATACTTGAGACTCTGGTGATCGGTGTATATCTCACAACGTTTACCGAGAAGGTAATGTCTCCAAGTCTTAAGTGCATAGACTACGGCTGCAAGCTCTAGGTCATGTGTAGGATAATTCTCCTCATGTGGATGCAACTGTCGAGATGCATAGGCAATCACATGGCGATCCTGCATAAGAATGCAACCTAGTCCCTGTCGTGAGGCATCACAGTAGATAACAAAGTCCTTAGTGAAATCCGGTGGCACAAGTATGGGAGCAGAAGTCAGGCGTCTTTTCAATTCCTGAAAACTGTACTCACACTGTGGGGACCACTCAAACTTTTTATCTTTCTTGAGAAGCTCCGTGAGGGGTTTGGCTACTTTGGAGAAGTTTTCAACAAAGCGGCGACAATAGCTGGCTAGACCCAGGAAACTCCTAACTTGTTTAACTGTTTCAGGTGGAGTCCAATCAAGAACGGCCTGAACTCTTTCGGGATTGACAGCAATGCCCTTACCAGAGATCACGTGGCCTAGGTAGGTCACTTCTGGCAACCAAAATTCGCACTTGGAGAACTTGGCATAAAGGCGGTGCTCTCTGAGTTTTTCTAGCACAAGTCTAAGATGTTCGGCATGCTCTTCCTCGTTCTTCGAGTAAATAAGGATATCATCGAGGTAAACCACGACGAACTTATCTAAATACTCCATGAAGATCGAGTTCATCAAGCGGGAGAAGGTAGCTGGAGCATTGGTTAGACCAAAGGACATGACGGTGTACTCGTACTGGCCATAACGAGTGACAAAAGCCGTCTTAGGAATGACCCCGTTCCTGATCTTGATTTGGTGGTAGCCTAACCTCAAATCCATCTTGGAAAAGACTGAGGATCCAGCGAGCTGATCATACAGGTCGTTGATCCTGGGGAGCGGATACTTGTTCTTTATCGTGACCAAATTAACGGGACGATAATCTACAACCATCCGGTCCGTACCATCCTTCTTCTTGACGAAAAGGACGGGGCAAGCCCAGGGCGAAGAACTAGGACGGATGAAACCCTTTTGCAAGGACTCATCGAGTTGTTTCTTAAGCTCGGCTAGTTCTAAGGGTGCCATCTTGTAAGGTCTCCTAGAAATTGGGGCGGTTCCTGGGATAAGATCTATAACAAATTCTACATCCCTGTCAGGTGGAATACCTGGCAGTTCTTCTGGAAAGACATCCGGAAAGTCACGGACTACCGGGATATCTTCAAGGTCTGGAAGAGGGTTGGCGTTAAGAGAATAGAGTTGACGCTTGGCAACTCTAGTAGAGACAGTGACTATCTTGCCAGATGGGTGTGTAAGCTGAACAGACCTGGTGTAACAATCAATCTTGGCATAATGAGCTTTCATCCAGTCCATACCCAAGATGATGTTAATATCTATAGACTTGAGGGCTATAAGTGATGCAAGGAATACAAGTCTATCGACAAGGATTTCATTACCATGGCTTATTCTGGTAGTTTGCCATCTAGACCCTGGAGTTTGGATTTCAAGTGGAGTTGGCATATCACAAAATGACATGTCGTGCAAACGAGCATAGCCTTCGGAGATGAACGAGTGAGATGCTCCGGTATCCAATAGAACCGAAGCTGGATGGCAATTGACAAGGAGTGTACCAAGAACGACATCTGGATCATCATGAGCGTCTTCGGCTGAGACGTGATGCACACGTCCACGTTCAGTGGGAGCTGACTTGACATTAAACATCTTGCGTGATGGCTTATCACGGCCAACAGACTTCTCGGGCTGGGGTGGAGCATAACCGGCTTGGGAGCAGTCACGTGCATAGTGTCCTGGCTCTCCGCATGTGAAGCAAGTCCCTGAGGTAGGACGTGGACCCGCATTGACAAGCGGTCTACCAATAGGTCTGGGTGGAGCATACTGCTGAACTGGGTGAGGTGCCACATAGGATGGCTTTGGTGTGTAACCGGGTGGAAGGGCGGAGTTCGGAATCCAAATCCGGCGCTTCTGCGAACTAGAACCGGAGGAGGAAACCAAATCACGGGTGTGCTTACGAGACTCCTCGTAAGTGAGCTGGGCTGTCTCTGCATTAATGGCCTTGTTCACAAGAGCCTGGAATGTATTGCAATGGTGCAAGTGGAGATCACGGCGCAACTTGGGGTTGAGACCCTTCCGGAACCTAGCTTGCTTCTTGGCGTCTGTGGACACTTCTTCTGTAGCATAGCGGGCGAGATTCTCAAACTCTCTACTGTAAGCATCAACAGCCAACTTACCCTGGGTGAAACTACAGAACTCTTCTCTCTTGCGATCGATGAGGGCTTCAGGAATGTGATGCTCTCGAAAAGCCTCAGTGAAATCTCTCCAGGTAGGAATCTGACCAGCTGGAAGCATAGCCTCATAGTTCTGCCACCAAAGACTAGCAGGACCTTCCAGATGGTATGCAGCATAGATAACCTTGTCACCTTCAGCTACGTTCGCAGAACGCAGCTTGTGTGTGATACTACGAAGCCAGTCATCTGCATCGAGTGGCTCAATAGAATGATGAAAAGTGGGTGGGTGCAAGCGAATGAAGTCATGAATGGTTGCAGACCCTTTGAACTGAGGTGTGGTGTTCTCCTCGATACGTGCCAACAAGCGGTTGGTCTCACGCTTGTTCATCTCAACCTCTAACATGAACTCTGCCAACGAAGACTGATCGGGAGGATCCTCATCCCTACCATCTCCGTGGTTCTGGCTACGAGCAACAGAACTTCGTTTAACTGATGACATCCTGAAGGACGAAACCAAGGAAAACAAGGATGGATTCAGCATCAACTATAGCCTATAGAATGTAGGACAAGGAAATTAGTAACTCTTAAACTCCTAGGGCAATTTCGGCAGCATAACGGCAGTAAAATGCTCAAAATGAGACATTCTGCAAAAGACGGGGGTAGCACCATACTCAACATCATCACACAAGGTTCTGAAATATTACTAAACAGACTACACCGAAGGTACTTGAACTGGGATATGACTCTCATCAACCAATCCTAAGAGACTACGGAGTAGTAACACGTGATCCTGATAGATAGAAGAGGAAGCCTAGTTCCTTAACCCCGTTGGAAAGATAGGATGACTCAGATCAGAAGGGCATGAGATATAAGGAGTAAAAAGAGCCTTACGTTCCCCTCCACAATCAATTCCCTTATATAACTAAAGAATTTCTAGACTCAACTTCGAACAGGTTGGCTTGGAAATCCTACAGGCAGTCAGGCTCTGATACCAACGCTGTCAGGACCCCGATCCTAAGTCACACTGATCTAGCATGTAACACCTCATATTACTTTGCGGCCTCACGCACGGTATTCCCACGGGTGCCACCTTACCTGGCCCGGGACCGTTTGCGCCTTTTGGCTCACGTATATGATAGTGTCGCTAGCATCCATATGACAGAGAACCCGGGCCGACATGGCTAGTCGTGAACCCAAGGCGGCGCCAACCTATGAGGACAGGCATACATGAATCACATCGAGCATGTCGGTCATCAACGTATTTATCCGGGCTGTAGCACTGGGCTAACAGGACTCCGGTAACCCGGGCTGTAGCAGGCTAGGCAGGACTCCGGATAACACCGCGTGACATTTCCCCAAAGGGACAGACACAGGAACGACGTGAAACACATGCCGGCCAGTCAAGTGTTCCGAGCAGTAGTGCTGGGCTAGCAGGACTCCGGTGAACCGGGCTGTAGCGGACTACTATCGCTCAGAAGCACTAGACTTACATTTCCCCATATGAAAGGCTGCCAAGGATAAACAACTAGATAGTCGGATCCCACACATAGCAATACACGTTACACGTACGCATAACATGCAAGTATGTGCTGTACAACATGGCATCACAACATAACGCAAACTCATATAGATAAAGGCCCAGAAGAGCCACATAGCATTAAATACAAACAGGGGTCACATGACCCATCATTCAGAGCATACAAGCAACAAGCGGAAGCATTACATGTCTGAGTACAGACAACTACAAAATAAAAGGCTGAGAAGCCTGACTATCTACAACCTCCGATCAAGATCGTAGCTGAGGTACAAGCTACCTATCGAAGTCCAAGCGGAACTACTAGTGAGACAGATGTCTCATCTGCAAAACATAAATAAAGCAAACGTGAGTACAAAGGTACTCAGCAAGACTTACATCAGATCCTATCATACATGCATTAGTATCAAGGAGGTAATGTGGGGTTTAGTTGCAGCAAGCCAGCTTTGACTCTGTGGCTATCCTATTCTACGACTACTGGTAACTCTTTTGAAATGGCGCACACGAGTCCACTAATCACCACATCAATACACTACTATGGATTCATCCCCGTCTCACTACGAGAAGGCCATCCATAGCACTCACACTTATCTTGAGCATTTTATGGTATCCACTTCAAGTTGTCTATGTACCACGTAAGCATCCAAGAAGTCCATAACCGAGGACGCGGCTATTCGAATAGATCATGATAACCCTGCAGGGGTGTACTTCTTCACACACGCTCTCACCACTTATCACCATGTACACGTCATGTATCTCGGCAACCTTCAAGCGGAAGCCTGGCGAGGGTGTCGGCCACGACCTGACTAACCACACAAGACTCTAGTCCAGGTTTATCGCCTATTCGGGTTCCATCCGCGAGGAGATCCGGCCGGGGTGTCGCTCACGGCCCCAAACGATGTGTACAGGGTTCCCGAGCCCACCATCCGGGTGCCACTCGGTACACCGGGCCACGTGTGCCTAGTCTGTCCCAAGCCCACCTGGCCGGGTGCCACTTGGTAGACTACTAACACTACCTACAAACACCAGAAACTATTTGCAACTCCTGGACAGAGATCAAGTGGATTAATAAGTCGAGAGGGGCACTTAAGCATTCCAATGCATGGTAGTAGCTAGTCATTGGACAACATACACAGAACTCAGTGCTTAAGGACGGTTCCAATGAGACAACCCACCATGTACTCCTACATGGCCTCTCACCGCTACCTTTACCAAATCGTGTTCACACACTTAACTCTCAGCATCAGAACATATCATATCACTCCAATCCATTCCCAATGAATCAGACCTGACACAACTCTAAGCAATAGCAGGCATGGCATGGTAGAAGCACAACATGGCTCAAACAACTCCTACACATGCTAGTGGGTTTCATCTAATTACTGTGGCAATGACAGGTCATGCAGAGGAATGGGTTCAACTACCGCAGCATAAAATAGCAGTTGATTCGCTGTTGTCCTAATGCAATAAAAGAGAGCAGGAGCGAGAGAGGGATCATATCGGAATGAACAAGGGGGGTTTGCTTGCCTGGTAGATCAACAAGGGAGGCACTGCTTCACAGACAGGTACTCTGGAACGGTCTCCGGAGCAGGACCTATCGAGAAGGAACGGTGCCAACAATCAATACACAAGCATATGCAACAATATGATGCATGAACATGGCATGGAGATGTGATGCTGTTTGACCTAATGCAACTAGCATTCAAACTGAATGAAGTCCATTTGAACCAAAGGTTCAAATGCAACTCCTAATTAAGCTCTTATAAATGCCATTTATATGATTTCACCTATCCAGCAGGTATAAGTTATTTTGTCATGCATGAAACTGGTACAGATGGATAGATTGCATTTTTCTGATAATTTTTCATATATAGATCATTTCAATCTGAGCTACGGTTGAAAGGATATGAATTTTTGAAGTTTTGAATATTTTCTGGAATTTCCTGTTTAAAATTAAATCCAGAAAATGAGATATTGCGTCAGCATGACGTCATAACTGCGTCAGCGGGTCAACGGAGCTGACCAGGTCAAACCTGACGTGTGGGGTCCACACGTCAGTGACAGGGTGTTAAACAGGGGTTTAAATAATCTTAATTAAAAAGGTTAGTGGCGCTGGGGCCCACTGTCAGTGTCAGGGGTTAGCAAAAAATGGTGATTAGCCTTAAGCTAATCACCTGGCCAGTCGGGCCCGCATGTCAGGCCGGCGAGGTCGTCGCCGGCGACCTCTGGACACGGCGGCGTCCACGCTGCAGGGCACGGGGGCGGCGGCTGGGAGCACCGGGGCGTAGCCCGTGCTCTCGCGCATCCAGTGGGGTAGGTAGGAGGAGGGGGGGGGGGTGGCCGGAGACGACCGCGGCGAGGTCATCCACGGCGACTGGAGCTACGGGAACAGCGGGTTCAGCGCTGCAGCTCGCAAGCGAGCCAACTGATGCGTTGGGGCCGCTCTACGGGGTGCTACGAGCGTGTTGGAGTCGCCGGGGTGACCAAATGGTCACCGGAGCTACGTTGACGGCGAGCTCGGCCGGCGGCGTGCTGCGGACAGGAAGGGGGCGACGGCTACGGCGAGCAGGAGGCAACGGGGTTAGGGGGGTTGGATGCGGGTGCTCACAGCGAGTCCAACGAGCGCGAGGGCGAGGTCGGGGACGTCCGGTAGCTCCCGAATCGACGGCGATGAGCTTCGGTGGCAGGCGACGGAAACGACGATGGTGACGATGAAGCAGCGCGTCCGAGGCCGGGAGAATCGTCGAGGAGGAAGAGGCAGATGAGGCGGAGCTCGTGGACTAGCTGGCTTGACAAGGGGGGGCTGGTGGCCGCGGCAAGGGCGAACGGCGGCGACGGCTCCGTTCGACGCGGGCGAGAGAGAGAGAGAGATCCAGGGGAGGGAGAGGAACGAGAGGGCGAGGGAGAGGTTCGGGGCGGTGCGTGGCGTCGTCCAGGGAGGCCAGAGCGATGGGGAGGGGAAGCAGGAGGTGGCGGGGAGTCGTGGCCACGGCCAGACGCGTGGCCGCGCGCGCCGGCGCGTGCCCCTGTCCTCCTGGCGAGAGGTGGAGGACGACTGGCGTCGGCCAGTCGACTGGGCCGGCCAGCTGGGCCGCACAGCTGGGCCGGTGGGCTGCATAGTGCCAGGTAAGCCCTCCCATTTATTTCTCTTTTCTATTTTCTGACATTTGTTTTGATTTAGTAATAATACTAAATCATTTTATTTGCTTATGCCAATTTTTGTAGGGGCTAATGGTAGTATTCCAGAGCTCCTCAACAAATGGCACAATTTTTGGATATATAAAACATATATATCATTTATATATCCAATGCAAATAATTATTGCATTAATTCCAAATGCCCAAAACAAATATTTAAGAGCTTCTAATAATATTGGTTTGATTTTTACCTCTGCCCAATATTTTTAGAGAGTAACATGAACATTTTCTTGGACATTTTTGGAGCACTTTTTATCTGGGTCATTTCCAGAAATGATTTCTGAGGGTTTTACAAATCCCCAATTCAAATTTAAAAGAATTTAAACATGATGCACACATGACTAGCTAGCCTTGAGCATACCAGAACTAGGGATGTGACACTCCGTCCATTCTGCGACGAAGTCGGCCAAAACTTGCGACTTGATAGCTCGCCGTGGCTTATAAGTTATGTCGAATGGGAGGAGCTCGATGGCCCATTTTGCTATCCGGCCCGTTGCGTCACGGTTGTTTATAATATCGTTAAGTGGTACTTCTGAGGCTACTGTTATTGAACACTCTTGAAGTAGTGTCACAGCTTCCGGGATGCCATGAATACTGCGTATGCAATCTTTTGATAGTGCGGGTACCGTGATTTGCACGGAGTGAGGACAGTGGACACATAATAGACCGTCTTTTGAAGGGGGAATTTGTGTCCGTCCATTTCTCGTTCGACGACGAGCACTGCGCTTACAACCTGATGTGTTGCTGCAATGTACAATAGCATTGCTTCGCCAATGTTTGGCGCGGCCAGGACTGGGTTTGTTGCCAATATGGCTTTTATTTCGTTGAGTCTGGCCGTGGCGGCATCCGTCCACTCGAAGTGTTCGGTGTGCTGAAGGAGGCGGTAGAGGGGTAGTGCCTTTTCTCCCAAGCGGGAGATAAAGCGGCGTAGAGCCGCCACAGATCCGGTTAATTTTTGTATTTGTTTGAGGTCCTTTGGGATATCCAATTGTGACAGAGCTCGGATCTTGGCTAGATTTACTTCAATTCCTCTACCGAATACAATGAAGCCCAAGAGCTTTCCGGCTGGAACGCCGAAAACGCATTTTTCCGGGTTGAGCTTGATGTCGTATGTTTGGAGGTTATCAAATGTGAGCCTCAAGTCGTCTACCAGAGATTCGACATGTCTTGTTTTGACGACCACATCATCTACATATGCCTCCACTGTTTTGCCGATCTGGTTTGCCAGACATGTCTGAATCATGCGCTGATATGTTGCGCCGGCGTTTTTGATCCCGAAGGGCATTGTGTTGAAGCAGAATGGGCCGTATGGTGTGATGAATGCCGTTGCGGCTTGGTCTGGCTCTGCCATCTTGATTTGATGGTAGCCGGAATATGCGTCGAGGAAACACAACGAATCGTGTCCCGCGGTAGCGTCGATAATTTGATCGATGCGGGGGAGGGGGAAGGGATCCTTTGGGCAAGCCTTGTTAAGGTCTTTAAAATCAACGCACAGGCGCCAGGATTTGTCCTTCTTTGGTACCATCACCAGGTTTGCTAGCCAGTCCGGGTGTTTTATATCTCTGATGAACCCGGCCTCCAATAGCTTGGCTAGCTCCTCTCCCATGGCCTGTCTCTTAGGTTCGGAAAAACGGCGAAGAGCTTATTTGACAGGTTTGAATCCTTTTAGGATATTTAAGCTGTGCTCGGCCAGCCTGCGTGGGATTCCTGGCATGTCTGAAGGGGGCCAGGTGAAGATGTCCCAGTTTTCACATAGGAACTCTCGCAGTTTGGCATCTACATCAGGGTTTAATTATGCCTCGATAGAAGCTGTTTTATTGGGGTCCGTTGGATGAACCTGGAATTTGACTATTTCGTTCGCTGGTTTAAGGAGGTGGACTTGGATCTTTTGTCGAGTATCACATCGGCCCTGTTCACCGTGGAGCGCAGCGCACTCAGTTCCTCAGCCGGTAGAGCTTCGGATAGTGCCTCAAGGGCTAGTGCAGCTGTCTTGTTTTCGGCGCGGAGTGCTATGTCCGGATCACTAGCGAGAGTGATAATTCCGTTCGGCCTGGGCATCTTGAGCTTCATGTACACGTAATGGGGTATTGCTTGGAAGGTTGTAAATGCTTCCCGCCCTAGCAGGGCGTGGTATCCGCTGCTGAACGGGACCACATGGAACGTAACCTCTTCGGACCTGTAATTATCCGGCGTGCCGAACACCACATCTAGTGAGATTTTTTCTGTACAACGTGCTTCCCGACTGGGGATTATTCCTCTAAAGGTTGTACTGCTTCGCTCAATGCTGTTCCAGACTATTTCCATTTTTTGAAGGGTTTCCTCATAAATGAGGTTCAATCCGCTGCCTCCATCCATGAGTACCTTGGTGAGGTGAAAGCCGTCCACTATTGGACTGAGGACCAATGCGGCTGGTGCTCAGGCTGTTCAGAATTTAGGTTCATCACTGGCATTAAAAGTAATAGCCGTGTCACTCCATGGGTTTATTATTGCTACTTGGTAGACTTCGGCAAGGATGCGGAGTGTTCTTTTTCGCATATTATTTGATGCAGAAGTCTCGAAGACTGTTAATACCGTATTGGTGTCCCTGGGGTGGCTTTCTGTGGCCTCCGAAATTAGGAGATCTTCGCCAATTTTGGCCACCTGCCGGAGTATCCAACATGCTCTAAGGCTGTGAGTTGGTGTGGCGCCCTCTGTACTGTGAATTTTACAGGGTCCATTAAGCCATCCTTCGAGTATGGTTCCATGCCCTGTAGAGGGCTTTTGCTTTTTGGTGTCTGACCCGGGTGTCTGGCGATGATGCACCCTTTTATTTCGGACTGGGTTTGTATTCAGGGCCGGATCGTCCCAAAATTTTATTTCGGTTTTCCAGGCGCTTTCCATCGCACAGTACTTTCGTACTATGGATGCCAAGTCAGCGAAGCGTGTAATATCACGGCGACTTATGGCATTGAGGATTCCCTTGTCCGTGCAATTATTGCAGAAGATTGAGATTGCGTCTTCCTCGCGGCAGTCCTTTATCCTGTTCCTAACGAGGAGGAATCTGGCCCAGTAATGATGTACTATTTCTTTGGGCTTTTACCTGATTTTTGGATAGATCGCTTATGTTCGGGTGGGTGGGTGGAATTAAATCCGAAACCTCACCGAATTTGAGACTCAGAGGCCAAGGAGTTTCCGAACTCGAAAATTTGGATTCTTGGATGTTGTCCAATGAATCCAGCCCGTCGCCTGACTCTAAGTTCAGGTCTTGAGTGATATCCTCCCCTCCGTAGGTATCCGGCTTGGAGGGATCGGGAATCCGGACATAGCTAGTCCTTAAGATAGATGAAGGGTCGCCGCACTGTCCCTCTATCACGGCAACGTGATGGGTGACTTGGGGAGAGTTAATCTCTCTCAGATCGGGTTTAGGCCCAATCTGGTCGTGATTCATAGCGACTCCCGGGGCGGCGATGCGATCCAAGAGCTCGTTTATGGAGGAGAGCTCCATTGGATCTAGCTGCTCGGCGAGTTCCGAGCTGATATGAAGATTGTTTTTGATGGCCCGGGAGGTCATCGTCGACGCAGAAGCCGAACAGGCGGTCATAAGAAAACCACCTAGCCGGAGAGTTTGGCCGACAGCCAAAGCTCCCTTAGCAACGGTGCCATCTTTAGAGACGGGATGAGGCATCCTTCCTGATGGCAACGACACAGAGGAACTCTCAATGAAAGCACCAATGTCGGTGTCAAAACCGGCGAATCTCGTGTAGGGGGTCCCGAATTGTGCGTCTAGGCGGATGGTAACAGGAGGTAGGGGACACGATGTTTTACCCAGGTTCGGGCCCTCTTGATGGAGGTAAAACCCTACGTCCTGCTTGATTAATATTGATGATATCGGTAGTACAAGAGTAGATCTACCACGAGATCAAGGAGGCTAAACCCTACAAGCTAGCCTATGGTATGATTGTTGTTCTGTCCTACGGACTAAAACCCTCCGGTTTATATAGACACCGGAGAGGGTTAGGGTTACACAGAGTCGGTTACAATTGTAGGAGATCTACATATTCGCATCGCCAAGCTTGCCTTCCACGCCAAGGAAAGTTCCTTCCGGACACGGGACGAAGTCTTCAATCTTGTATCTTCATAGTCCAGTAGTCCGGCTGAAGGTATAGTCCGGCTATCCGGACACCCCCTAATCTAGGACTCCCTCAGTGGCTGTCATCCCAGGAAATAAGTTGTCTGTATTCTCAGCTATGGTCACCTTTCTTCAGGTGAAGACATCTGAGCGGATGACCAACAAATAATTTGATGCGATATTGGATGCTTTTCGCAAATCTTTCCGAGATGCGTTTGAGCTGCCACACACCTATAGTAAAATGAAGAATTTCCTTCGTGCAGTTGGAATTGGATATGATATGATCCATGTTTATAAGAATAATTGTGTTCTGTTCCGGAAGGATTATGCCAACTTAAGTGAATGCCAAAATGCAAATCATCAAGATGGAAAGATGGCGATGCTATGAAGCAGATTTCTCATAATGTTCTGAGACATTTTCCAATTATACCAAGATTGCAGAGGTTGTTTCATGATGCTGAAACAAGAGAGGGTGTACTATGGCATTCTAGGAACCAGGAGTACATAGATCGGAATGTAATGAGCCATCCATCTCATGGTAGTGACGGGAAAAGCTTCAATCAGTAACACAAAAAGTTTGCTACTGACCCAAGAAACCATAGACTTGGCTTAGCTTCAGATGGATTTAACCCATTTGGCCACCAGAGTGCCACATATAGCATGTGGCCAGTGCTTGTTATCCCTTGCAACATGCCTCCAAACGTTTGCATCGAAGAATCAAACTACATGATGGCCTTGCTCATCCTAGGTCCAAAAAGTCCTAGAAAGGATTTTGATTTATTCATGGAGCCTCTTGTGGAGGAACTTCAATAGTTATGGAGGGGTGTTCTCAATCGAGACCTATATAGCAGCCCACCAACTGATTTCTTTCTGTGTGCTGTTATACTTTGGTGCATCCATGATTATCCAGTTTTGGGCACTATGTCAGGGCGAACCACATATGGTCACAATGCATGTGTTCGCTGTGACAGGAATCCGCTGTCACACGCAATACTTAGCAAGATTTGTTACATTGGACACCGCCGTTTCCTTGCCAAGGACAAGCCGTGTCCTACAAAATACCGAAGATATGTGTTCAATGCAATGCATGAAAACCGTGATGCGCCAAAGAGGCTCACCGCCGATGAGGTGCAAGTGGAATTAGAGAAGGTCGGGCATATTACACCAGGAAACCATCCTGATAATGGTAGCGGGAAAAGGAAGCATGGCAGGGTAGAAGATAGATTGTTGTTTACCCATAGGTCCACTTTGTGGGACTTGGAGTATTGGAAAGATTTGGATCTGCGGCATAATCTTGATGTGATGCACATCGAGAAAAATATATGTGACAACATTATCGACACACTTCTTAATATTTGAAGGCAAGACGAAAGATACGCTAAAATTTAGGATTGATTTGACACACCTGGGTATCAGAAAGGATTTGCAGGTGGAAGATGAAGGTAAACCACGGGATATGGCACCAGCTGTGTACGTCTTGGACAAGGTAAAAAGAAAAGAATTGTGCGAGGTCCTGTCACGTGTGAGATTCCCACATGGATTTTCTTCCAACCCTGAAAGGAGAGTCAGTGCAGATGGAAACAAGGTAAAAGTTGTAAACTCATGACTGACACTTCCTATTTCAAAGGTTTTTACCTATTATCCTTAGAGGATTTGGCCGCCCTGACTTATACAGAGCAGTTGCAGAGTTGGGAAAATTCTTTAGGGAACTCTGCAGTAGAAATATTAGGATAGATGCTTTGGAGCGTCTTAGACAAGATACGAACTATCCTATGCGACCTTAAGAAGATATATCCTCCAGCCTTCTTTGATGTGATGGTGCATTTGGTTGTTCATCTACCTGGTGAGACACTACTTAGAGGTCCAGTACAGTATGGCTGGATGTACCCTATTGAAAGGCGGCTAGGCACTTTCAAGGGCTATGTTAGGAATAGAGCTAGTCCCGATGGTTCCATCGCAGAGGCCTACATTTCTACAGAAGCATTGACATTATGCTCAAAATACATTGAAACACCTGATCAGCATAGCAAAGAGGTGGGTGAAGACAATCCCGGGCTCAGTGTTTTCGATTGTTTTGTTCGAGTTACAGGGAAGAGTCGAAAAGACGACAAACCTAAAGATTTGGACAAAATGGTTTGGTATGTGTTGAATAATTGTCCTGAGATTCTACCTTATATCGAGTAAGTGCTAAGTACTGCAGCTTATACATCATAATCTACTAAACTTGCAGCACATTCTTATATATTTAGATGTTTGACGCGATCACTATGTTGTGCAGCATCTACAAAAAGGAGTTGCTGCCGCTAAATCCAAGAAGCATTGACAAACTGGTTATGGCAGGATTTGTGAAATGGTTCAAGAGCCATGTAAGCTTTTGAATTGCACTGTCAGTTTTTTTTAATATATTGAGTACATCAGATGATCAGCTTGTCTATTTTCTAACCATACGTTAAGAAGATACGGGATGATGGGCAGGGAGTTACTAATGGCTTTTACGCACTAACAGTGGGTCCTGATACTCGGGTAAGACATTATGAATCTTGCGTTGTTGGAGATGTGCACTACAACACCCTTGCACGCGACAAAGGAAGCAAGACACAAAACAGTGCCGTCATGAGCACGGCTACGTACGGCAAAGAGACAAATGAAATGTATGCTAACATAACAGACATTGTTCAGTTGTAGTATATCTCCAGTTTCGAGGTCCATCGGTGTCTGGTTACGTTGTGTTATCGTTGGTATAACCTGTTTTCCAGGATCGCAAAACCCGGAGCTGATGATTATTTCAAATCCATCAATGTCAAGGTGGTGTACCAGACCTACGAGCCTTTTATTTTGGACAATCAAGCAACACAGATATTTTTCTTCGAAGACACATTTGCATGTAGCGATGACTGGAGAGTATTGCAAAGGTTTGAACATAGGAATTAGTTTAATGAAGTTTCACAACAAGATTATGCTTACACTGCTCCTGATGTAGAAGATTCCACAGATGTTCCTAATATCTTTGAGAACCATCACGTCAATGACACTGGCGAAAAGATTGCATGTCGGGCTGTGGACATACGAGAGTTGATCAATAAGAAGCCAACATTCGAGCACATTGAGGATGAAGAAGAAGATCACAGTGGGGGGGGGGGGTTACGATTCAGACTGATACACATGGCGAAGATGTTGAGGCTGCTGTTGCGGATGATGATTAGATTGTTTTTGTCGTATTTGCCTATCAGAAGACATTTTTTTATCTACTATGTGAATTGTGTTTGCTATGACAACTGAAACCTAATGAAGTTGTTATTTAGTATTTTGCTGTGAGAACATCACTTATTATGTATGTTGATTTGTGTGGTGATCGTAGGACGACTAAAACATGATGACATTGTTGTTTAGTTGTACTCATATTTGGCTGTGAAACTTGTATTTCATGACATAGTTTCCTGTTAGACTGCAATTTGCTCGACGTCTTCGAATGGGAACAAAGCTGACCTGACAAGGTCTCTGCTAATTTCTTTATTTATTAGCAAAAGGGCCTCTGCTATCTATTATATACTAAAAATGATAGAAAACAAACGGTTAAGATTTATCTATACAAAGTTAATATATTGGACGTTTGAGATTTGTTAAATAGAAACACATGAGACGGCCGCGCCTGACATTATTAACAATAGAAAAATCAATTGGGCAAAGACCAATCAGTCTACGTGTGGGGGTTCCGATGTAATTAATAAAAAAGGAAGCAAGACCCATCATGTAAAAAAGGCTAGCAAGAGTCCTGCCACACATAAAAATTTGCGTGGACGGACATATACAATTGCACACAGATCGGATGTGTACTATTGCACCTGAAGGAAACTAAACAGATTGATATTAGGCAACTAATGGATGTATACTATTGCACACAGAATAGTTTCTAGCAGACACCCATCCGTGTCCAATTCAAACTGAACAACATTTGGACAAATATAAAGGTTGGGACACACACCCCAGAACACCCAGGGAATTAACAGACGCTAGAGCAACCAACAACACCCGTACGAGGATAGAAGGGAGATCCACACAACGACATATCGACACACGCCAGGAATGAATCGAAGGGGCGACATATGCCACATGAATCTAAGGGGCGACATACGGCAGGACGCCCAACACATAGAACAAAGGAAGAAGAAATCGACGGAAACATCATCAATTTTGGGTAATATATTACTGAAATCTTGTGGTCTGTTTAGATCTCTCCATCCTTGCATGTCTTCACAACTTCCTTATGAACACCATGTTTTCCTGTTCATTGACCATTAGTTAGAACACTTCTTTCTAACCAAATTTCATTAGTGCATTATCATATGAACCACTCCTTTTAAAATTGTTTTGAAGGCAACATCTGTATGGCATACATGAAGTTGAGTGAGTTAACCAAAAGATGACAGACATGGAATATTAAAGCCAAAGTAATTAGAATGTGGGACTCGATCAACCCTTCGACTGATAAACTTATAAGCATCGATATGATTTTGATGGATGAGCAGGTATTTTCTTCACATAATTAACAATGGGATTGTTCTACTTTTAAAATTACTACTAAGATTTTCTTTCATTAAATTTTGAAGGGTCATATGGTTCATGCTACTATCTCGAAGAATCGTATTGACACTAACAAAACAACGATCAACGAGGGTTCTATATATGCTTTTAGCAATTTTAAAATTATAGATGCAACAAAATATCGGCCAGTCAACAATGAAATTGAAATTAATTGTTTATACAATACAAAATTAAAGGAGATGGAAGGTGCATCGGATAATTTTCCGGATTACTACTTTGAGTTTGCTAGCAAAGATACCCTACAAGAACGGCTAGAAAAGGACCAATAATGCTTAGGTATGTTGATAGTCATACTCTTACTTCAAAGTGGTATATTCAATTACGAAGCGATTTGTTGGTAGTTGTATCAATATATTTCAAATGAATAACTTCCTAAATTTTTAAGTCTTTAATCTTCAAATTTGCAGATGTTATTGGCTTACTTACCAAGAGTAAGCCAATAGAATCAAGGATAACAAAGAAGAAAAGACCTTTAGATATACGTGCAATTGAAATTCTAATGCAAGAGTAAGTGTATATCCATGCATCAACTTTTCACAGAAGGGTAAAGACCGTTTTCTTCCACTTATATTTGTTATTACCATTAATTACTTTCAAATGAATTATTCAGGCGTGATAAAATCATAGTATCATTATGGGGAAGGTTAGCTCATCATTTAAGTGAGGATGTAATTGGCAATCAAACAATTATTATTGTTACCTCAACAATGGTGCAAAAGCCGCGCCTGACATTATTAACAATAGAAAAATCAATTGGGCAAAGACCAATCAGTCTACGTGTGGGGGTTCCGATGTAATTAATAAAAAACGAAGCAAGACCCATCATGTAAAAAAGGCTAGCAAGAGTCCTGCCACACATAAAAATTTGCGTGGACGGACATATACAATTGCACACAGATCGTATGTGTACTATTGCACTTGAAGGAAACTAAACAGATTGATATTAGGCAACTAATGGATGTATACTATTGCACACAGAATAGTTTCTAGCAGATACCCATCCGTGTACAATTCGAACTGAACAACACTTGGACTAATATAAAGGTTGGGACACACACCCCAGAACACCCAGGAAATTAACAGACGCTAGAGCAACCAACAACACGCGTACGAGGATAGAAGGGAGATCCACACAACGACATATCGACACACGCCAGGAACGAATCGAAGGGGCGACATATGCCACACGAATCTAAGGGGCGACATACGGCAGGACGCCCAACACATAGAACGAAGGAAGAAGAAATCGACGGAAACATCATCAATTTTGGGTAATATATTACTGAAATCTTGAGGTCTGTTTAAATCTTTCCATCCTTGCATGTCTTCACAACTTCCTTATGAACACCATGTTTTCCTGTTCATTGACCATTAGTTAGAACACTTCTTTCTAACCAAATTTCATTAGTGCATTATCATCTGAACCACTCCTTTTAAAACTGTTTTGAAGGCAACATCTGTATGACATACACGAAGTTGAGTGAGTTAACCAAAAGACGACAGACATGGAATATTAAAGCCAAAGTAATTAGAATGTGGGACTCGATCAACCTTTCGACTGATAAACTTATAAGCATCGATATGATTTTGATGGATGAGCAGGTATTTTCTTCACATAATTAACAATGGGATTGTTCTACTTTTAAAATTACTACTAAGATTTTCTTTCATTAAATTTTGAAGGGTCATATGGTTCATGCTACTATCTGGAAGAATCGTATTGACACTAACAGAAAAACGATCAACGAGGGTTCTATATATGCTTTTAGCAATTTTAAAATTATAGATGCAACAAAATATCGACCAGTCAACAATGAAATTGAAATTAGTTTTTTATACAATACAAAATTAAAGGAGATGGAAGGTGCATCGGACAATTTTCCGGATTACTACTATGAGTTTGCTAGCAAGATACCCTACAAGAATGGCTAGAAAAGGACCAACAATGCTCAGGTATGTTGATAGTCATACTCTTACTTCAAAGTGGTATATTCAATTACGAAGCGATTTGTTGGTAGTTGTATCAATATATTTCAAATGAATAACTTCCTAAATTTTTAAGTCTTTAATCTTCAAATTTGCAGATGTTATTGGCTTACTTACCAAGAGTAAGCCAATAGAATCAAGGATAACAAAGAAGAAAAGGCCTTTAGATATACGTGCAATTGAAATTCTAATGCAAGAGTAAGTGTATATCCATGCGTCAACTTTTCACAGAAGGGTAAAGACTGTTTTCTTCCACTTATATTTGTTATTACCATTAATTACTTTCAAATGAATTATTCAGGCATGATAAAATCATAGTATCATTATGGGGAAGATTAGCTCATCATTTAAGTGAGGATGTAATTGGCAATCAAACAATTATTATTGTTACCTCAACAATGGTGCAAAAGCCACCCTGACCTTATTAACAATAGAAAAATCAATTAGGCAAAGACCAATCAGTCTACGTGTGGGGGTTCCGATGTAATTAATAAAAAAGGAAGCAAGACCCATCATGTAAAAAAGGCTAGCAAGAGTCCTGCCACACATAAAAATTTGCGTGGACGGACATATACAATTGCACACAGATCGGATGTGTATACTATTGCACCTGAAGGAAACTAAACAGATTGATATTAGGCAACTAATGGATGTATACTATTGCACACAGAATAGTTTCTAGCAGACACCCATCCGTGTCCAATTCAAACTGAACAACATTTGGACTAATATAAAGGTTGGGACACACACCCCAGAACACCCAGGAAATTAACAGACGCTAGAGCAACAAACAACACGCGTACGAGGATAGAAGGGAGATCCACACAACGACATATCGACACACGCCAGGAACGAATCGAAGGGGTGACATATGCCACACGAATCTAAGGGGCGACATACGACAGGACTCCCAACACATAGAACGAAGGAAGAAGAAATCGACGGAAACATCATCAATTTTGGGTAATATATTACTGAAATCTTGAGGTCTGTTTAGATCTTTCCATCCTTGCATGTCTTCACTTCCTTATGAACACCATGTTTTCCTGTTCATTGACCATTAGTTAGAACACTTCTTTCTAACCAAATTTCATTAGTGCATTATCATATGAACCACTCCTTTTAAAATTGTTTTGAAGGCAACATCTGTATGGCATACACGAAGTTGAGTCAGTTAACCAAAAGACGAGAGACATGGAATATTAAAGCCAAAGTAATTAGAATGTGGGACTCGATCAACCCTTCGACTGATAAACTTTTAAGCATCGATATGATTTTGATGGATGAGCAGGTATTTCTTCACATAATTAACAATGGGATTGTTCTACTTTTAAAATTACTACTAAGATTTTCTTTCATTAAATTTTGAAGGGCCATACGGTTCATGCTACTATCTGGAAGAATCTTATTGACACTAACAGAACAACGATCAACGAGGGTTCTATATATGCTTTTAGCAATTTTAAAATTATAGATGCAACAAAATATCGGCCAGTCAACAATGAAATTGAAATTAGTTTTTTATACAATACAAAATTAAAGGAGATGGAAGGTGCATCGGATAATTTTCCGGATTACTACTTTGAGTTTGCTAGCAAAGATACCCTACAAGAACGGCTAGAAAAGGACCAACAATGCTCAGGTATGTTGATAGTCATACTCTTACTTCAAAGTGGTAAATTCAATTACGAAGCGATTTGTTGGTAGTTGTATTAATATATTTCAAATGAATAACTTCCTAAATTTTTAAGTCTTTAATCTTCAAATTTGCAGATGTTATTGGCTTACTTACCAAGAGTAAGCCAATAGAATCAAGGATAACAAAGAAGAAATGACCTTTAGATATACATGCAATTGAAATTCTAATGCAAGAGTAAGTGTATATCCATGCATCAACTTTTCACACAAGGGTAAGACTGTTTTCTTCCACTTATATTTGTTATTACCATTAATTACTTTCAAATGAATTATTCAGGCGTGATAAAACCAAAGTATCATTATGGGGAAGATTAGCTCATCATTTAAGTGAGGATGTAATTGGCAATCAAACAATTATTATTGTTACCTCAACAATGGTGCAAAAGCCGCGCCTGACATTATTAACAATAGAAAAATCAATTGGGCAAAGACCAATCAGTCTACGTGTGGGGGTTCCGATGTAATTAATAAAAAGGAAGCAAGACCCATCATGTAAAAAAGGCTAGCAAGAGTCCTGCCACACATAAAATTTTGCGTGGACGGACATATACAATTGCACACAGATCGGATGTGTACTATTGCACCTGAAGGAAACTAAATAGATTGATATTAGGCAACTAATGGATGTATACTATTGCACACAGAATAGTTTCTAGCAGACACCCATCCGTGTCCAATTCAAACTGAACAACATTTGGACTAATATAAAGGTTGGGACACACACCCCAGAACACCCAGGAAATTAACAGACGCTAGAGCAACCAACAACACGCGTACGAGGATAGAAGGGAGATCCACACAACGACATATCGACACACGCCAGGAACGAATCGAAGGGGCGACATATGCCACACGAATCTAAGGGGCGACATACGGCAGGACACCCAACACATAGAACGAAGGAAGAAGAAATCGACGGAAACATCATCAATTTTGGGTAATATATTACTGAAATCTTGAGGTCTGTTTAGATCTTTCCATCCTTGCATGTCTTCACAACTTCCTTATGAACACCATGTTTTCCTGTTCATTGACCATTAGTTAGAACACCTCTTTCTAACCAAATTTCATTATTGCATTATCATATGAACCACTCCTTTTAAAATTGTTTTGAAGGCAACATCTGTATGGCATACACGAAGTTGAGTGAGTTAACCAAAAGACGAGAGACATGGAATATTAAAGCCAAAGTAATTAGAATGTGGGACTTGATCAACCCTTCGACTGATAAACTTATAAGCATCGATATGATTTTGATGGATGAGCAGGTATTTTCTTCACATAATTAACAATGGGATTGTTCTACTTTTAAAATTACTACTAAGATTTTCTTTCATTAAATTTTGAAGGGCCATACGGTTCATGCTACTATCTGGAAGAATCTTATTGACACTAACAGAACAACGATCAACGAGGGTTCTATATATGCTTTTAGCAATTTTAAAATTATAGATGCAACAAAATATCGGCCAGTCAACAATGAAATTGAAATTAGTTTTTTATACAATACAAAATTAAAGGAGATGGAAGGTGCATCGGATAATTTTCCGGATTACTACTTTGAGTTTGCTAGCAAAGATACCCTACAAGAACGGCTAGAAAAGGACCAACAATGCTCAGGTATGTTGATAGTCATACTCTTACTTCAAAGTGGTAAATTCAATTACGAAGCGATTTGTTGGTAGTTGTATTAATATATTTCAAATGAATAACTTCCTAAATTTTTAAGTCTTTAATCTTCAAATTTGCAGATGTTATTGGCTTACTTACCAAGAGTAAGCCAATAGAATCAAGGATAACAAAGAAGAAATGACCTTTAGATATACATGCAATTGAAATTCTAATGCAAGAGTAAGTGTATATCCATGCATCAACTTTTCACAGAAGGGTAAGACTGTTTTCTTCCACTTATATTTGTTATTACCATTAATTACTTTCAAATGAATTATTCAGGCGTGATAAAACCATAGTATCATTATGGGGAAGATTAGCTCATCATTTAAGTGAGGATGTAATTGGCAATCAAACAATTATTATTGTTACCTCAACAATGGTGCAAAAGCCGCGCCTGACATTATTAACAATAGAAAAATCAATTGGGCAAAGACCAATCAGTCTACGTGTGGGGGTTCCGATGTAATTAATAAAAAGGAAGCAAGACCCATCATGTAAAAAAGGCTAGCAAGAGTCCTGCCACACATAAAATTTTGCGTGGACGGACATATACAATTGCACACAGATCGGATGTGTACTATTGCACCTGAAGGAAACTAAATAGATTGATATTAGGCAACTAATGGATGTATACTATTGCACACAGAATAGTTTCTAGCAGACACCCATCCGTGTCCAATTCAAACTGAACAACATTTGGACTAATATAAAGGTTGGGACACACACCCCAGAACACCCAGGAAATTAACAGACGCTAGAGCAACCAACAACACGCGTACGAGGATAGAAGGGAGATCCACACAACGACATATTGACACACGCCAGGAACGAATCGAAGGGGCGACATATGCCACACGAATCTAAGGGGCGACATACGGCAGGACACCCAACACATAGAACGAAGGAAGAAGAAATCGACGGAAACATCATCAATTTTGGGTAATATATTACTGAAATCTTGAGGTCTGTTTAGATCTTTCCATCCTTGCATGTCTTCACAACTTCCTTATGAACACCATGTTTTCCTGTTCATTGACCATTAGTTAGAACACTTCTTTCTAACCAAATTTCATTATTGCATTATCATATGAACCACTCCTTTTAAAATTGTTTTGAAGGCAACATCTGTATGGCATACACGAAGTTGAGTGAGTTAACCAAAAGACGAGAGACATGGAATATTAAAGCCAAAGTAATTAGAATGTGGGACTTGATCAACCCTTCGACTGATAAACTTATAAGCATCGATATGATTTTGATGGATGAGCAGGTATTTTCTTCACATAATTAACAATGGGATTGTTCTACTTTTAAAATTACTACTAAGATTTTCTTTCATTAAATTTTGAAGGGTCATACGGTTCATGCTACTATCTGGAAGAATCGTATTGACACTAACAGAACAACGATCAACGAGGGTTCTATATATGCTTTTAGCAATTTTAAAATTATAAATGCAACAAAATATCGGCCAGACAACAATGAAATTGGAATTAGTTTTTTATACAATACAAAATTAAAGGAGATGGAAGGTGCATCGGACAATTTTCCGGATTACTACTTTGAGTTTGCTAGCAAAGATACCCTACAAGAACGGCTAGAAAAGGACCAACAATGCTCAGGTATGTTGATAGTCATACTCTTACTTCAAAGTGGTAAATTCAATTACGAAGCGATTTGTTGGTAGTTGTATTAATATATTTCAAATGAATAACTTCCTAAATTTTTAAGTCTTTAATCTTCAAATTTGCAGATGTTATTGGCTTACTTACCAAGAGTAAGCCAATAGAATCAAGGATAACAAAGAAGAAAAGACCTTTAGATATACGTGCAATTGAAATTCTAATGCAAGAGTAAGTGTATATCCATGCATCAACTTTTCACAGAAGGGTAAAGACTGTTTTCTTCCACTTATATTTGTTATTACCATTAATTACTTTCAAATGAATTATTCAGGCGTGATAAAATCATAGTATCATTATGGGGAAGGTTAGCTCATCATTTAAGTGAGGATGTAATTGGCAATCAAACAATTATTATTGTTACCTCAACAATGGTGCAAAAGCCGCGGCTGACATTGTGTTCACAACAATAGCTACAATTGATTGATGGCAAGAAAATATTCAATGGTGGTACATGTCATGTGATGTTTGCAACAAAATTGCTACGAAAGAATCACATAATAATTATTGCAAGAATTGTGATACGTATTCAGAAGGTGTAACACCTGGTAAGCATATTCTCTTGATTTGGCCATCATTATGTACTATCACATTTGCGTTACACTAACGAAATGTGATTCTAGGTATCGTATTCGGCTTCAAATTAGTTATCACAGTGCTACTACAAGTTGCACTTTATCTGATGAAGGGGCTGAAAGAATGCTCAATACATCAGTCTTATTCCTGTTGGGTTCCTTAGATGGAAAATCTGAAGAAGTCCCAAAGATTGTTGGAAACCTGCTGACGGTCCACCTGACAGGCCACCACGCACGGGAGGCAAACCTCCAGGACCGAGTCACCCGCGACTCTCGAGCGCACGAACGCCATCTTCTCCACGTTCGGCATGATTAGCACTTATCTGATTCTGTTGTAACAACCTGTACCGCGTGTATATAAACGCTTGTTGTACCTGAGACTGAATATAGTGAGAATTCTCCTGTCCAACTTGGTATCAGACGCTCTCGATCCTCTCGCTTCCGCCTTCGCCATGAGCGTCCGCCGCCCTCTCCGGCACACTCGCTCCTTTGGGGACGCCGACGCCGTCTTCGACCTGCCATGCGTCGCCCCCGAGCCTGCCCCTGCACCGGCACCTGCTGCTCCGGAGCCCATCCGCGCGCCGATCCTCCGCGCGCGCGCTCGAGCTGCTCCCGGCCGTGCGCTCGCCCTGGCAGCGCCGGCCGCCCAGGTCCCCGTCGCTCCTCCTCCATCCATGCATCACATTAATATCTCGTCCTTCATCCCCTTCAAGCTCAGCCTGGACGCCAACAATTACTCTAAATGGCCCCAGCTCTTCGCCTTTGTACTGTCCAAGTACCAAGTCGAGGATCACGTCGAGGAAGCCGTTGACCCCCTGCATGCAGATGCCGTCTGGAGAAACGATGACATTACCATCGTCCTCTGGATCTACGCCACGATCTCCGATGAACTCTACGACGTGGTCCAGTCGCCGAACAACACCGCGTACCACCTCTGGCGGGAGCTGGAGGTCTTCTTCCGCGACAACGCCGCCGGCCGCGCCGTCCACATTGGGGCAGAGTTCCGGGCCACGGTACAGGGCGACCTGAGCATCGCCCAGTACTGCCGTCGCCTGAAGCAGCTCTCCGACTCCATGGCCGACGTGGGCGAGCCCGTCACCGACCGCTCCCTCACGCTGCAGCTTGTGCGGGGCCTCAGCCGCCGCTTCCATGTCATGGCTACCTTGCTTCCCATGCAGGTGCCGTTCCCCACGTTCAACCAGGCGCGCTCCCGTCTCCTGCTGGAGGAGATCTCGCTGGGTGAGTGGGAACGCACCGAGGGGGCCGCGGCTCTCTCCATCGGGCACGGCGGCGGCTCGTCGTCTGGCCACGGCGGTGGCGACCGCGGTGAGCGCCAGCCTCCTCCGTCCCCGACTGACAAAGGCAAGAGGGCGGCTACTCCACCCTCCGGCGACCGCCAGCGTGGCGGGCGCGGCCGCGGACGCGGCTCCAACGCATCCTCGCCTGCTCCACTCGGGCGCGGCCAACAGCCATGGCTCGGGTACTTCGCGCCCTGGGGCTCCCCGGCGCCATCCCCGCAGCAATGGCGGGCGCCTTGGACACCGCCCAACTCCGCCGGGGTCCTCGGCCCACGCCCCGGAGCGTCGCACCAAGCCTATCCCGTCGGCGTGCCGTCCTCGTCGTCCACGCCTCCATGGGACCAGCAGCAGGCCATGATGGCCCAGGCCTTCGCCAACCTCAACATGCAGCAGCCTCCGGCCACCCACGAGTGGTTCATGGACACAGGAGCTACATCCCACGTCGCCGGGTCCAGTGGTAACCTCACCAAGCTCATTCCTCCTTCAATGCATCCTCCCTCTACCATTACAGTAGGCGACGGTTCTGTGATTCCCGTAGTAGCCACCGGCTCCTCTAATCTCTCTCCCTACCCCTTCCAACTTAACCACGTATTGATTTCTCCACGTATTGTCAAAAATCTCATTTCTGTGCGCGTTTTACTCGCGGTAATTGGTGTATTGTCTCTTTTGACCCGTTCAGTTTCACTGTGAAGGACATGGCCAGTAGCTCCGGCGACCTCTACCCGTTTTTCCGATCTAATAAAGACGGCGGCATGGCCTTCACCATCTCCGGAGCAGGCGACTTGTGGCACTTGCGGCTAGGGCACCCTAGTTCTACTTCTGTTTCAATATTAGCAAACAATTTCCTGGATTCCTGTAATAAGAGCAATGATTCTCGTGTGTGTGAATCTTGCAAGTTAGGCAAGCAACCTCGTTTACCGTTTCCACAATCCTTTTCATATACTACTGCTCCTTTCCAATTAATCCACTGTGATCTCTGGACGTCCCCTGTTTGCAGTTTTTCTGGGTACCAATATTACCTCGTCGTACTAGATGATTTTTCTCATTATTCTTGGGTATTTCCCTTGCGCCACAAGTCTGACACTGCTGCCGTCCTACAACGTTTCTTTTCTCACGTCCTCACACAATACAATGTTGTTATTCGGTGTTTGCAGTGCGACAACGGAGGCGAGTTCCTCTCTCACTCCCTTCGTGACTATCTCTCTCGCTCCGGCGTCGTCTACCGTCTCTCTTGCCCGCACACTTCTGCGCAAAACGGGAAAGCAGAGCGCCTCCTACGCACCACAAATGACGTGCTATGAACCCTTCTCATCCACGCCCAGACGCCTCCAGAATATTGGGTCGAGGCTCTCCATGCCGCCAATCATCTGATCAACCGGCGCCCCTCTTCGGCGGTGCACAACCTCACTCCTTTCTACCTTCTCAACGGTACCCACCCGTCCTATGATCACATGAGAATTTTTGGGTGTCTTTGTTTCCCCAATCTCACTCATCTTGCACCGCACAAGCTCGCCCCCCGATCCATGCCGTGTGTGTTTCTCGGGTATCCACTTGAGCATAAGGGCTATAGATGTCTCGACCTACGCACGCGCAAAGTTCACATCTCCCGCAGCGTTGTCTTTGACGAACAAACCTTCCCGTTTTCCTCTCTCAACGCACAGCCGACCACACCACCACCTCCCACACCGGATCCACCCCTTTTTTCCGGCGTCCCGATCCTACCTACCTCGTACGACAGGCCCGCGTCTTCTCCCGGCCCGGCGCTCACTCCGCAGACTGCGCACCTGCCCGCCTCGCCCGCCGCGCCCAATCCCAACCGCCCGACACCTCCGCACGCGCCAACCACGCCTCCCAGCGTCCCACCTGCTGGCCCCACCCACGACAGGTCGCCCACCACTCCTGCGTCCGGCCGCCATGCAACACATGCATCCACTTCCAGCCATGCAGCCAATCCTGAGCCGGCGCCCCATGCAACGTCGTCTGCCGCTCCTCGCCCACTACCGCCCCGAGCTGTTCCAGTAGCACCACCGGCCAACCTCCACCGCATGCACACACGCTCCAAGTCTGGTTTTGCCCAACCCAAGTCCCAATTAAACCTCTCTGTCACCACTCCTACTACCATCAGCCCCATTCCCTCCTCTTACCGCGTGGCTCTTAAGGATCCAAACTGGTCTAATGCAATGTTAGAAGAGTTTAATGCATTGTTGCGGAATGACACTTGGTCGTTGGTTTCACGTCCCGCAGGTGCAAATGTGGTCTCCGGCAAGTGGATCTTTCGCCACAAGTTCAACCCCGACGGGATGCTAGCACGGTACAAGGCTCGGTGGGTTCTTCGCGGCTTCACTCAACAGGCCGGTGTTGACTACGGCGAGACTTTTAGTCCCGTGGTTAAACCGGCCACCATTCGGGTCGTCCTCGGCGTCGCCACCAGCTCTTCGTGGCCCGTGCACCAGCTCGACGTCAAGAACGCCTTCTTGCACGGGCACCTCGCCGAGACGGTGTACAGTGCGCAGCCTGCCGGCTTCGTCGGCTCCTCGCGCCCACGAGACGTGTGTCGTCTCAACCGCTCGCTGTATGGGCTCAAGCAGGCGCCGCGCGCTTGGTTCTCCAGGTTCACCGGCTACCTTGTCACCCTCGGGTTCCGTGCTTCCAAGGCCGACTCCTCTCTGTTCACTTTGCATCGTGGGCATGACACGGCGTATCTCCTTTTGTACGTTGATGATATTATCCTCACCGCGAGCTCCACGCCCTTCCTCCAGTCCATTGTCGGCTCTCTTCATCGCGAGTTCGCCATGACTGATTTGGGTCCTCTTCACCACTTCCTCGGCATCAACGTACACCGCAACTCCACCGGCATCCACCTTTCTCAGGAACAGTATGCCCTTGAGGTCTTGGATCGCGCCGGCATGCTCAATTGCAAACCGGTCTCAACTCCCGTCGACACCACCAGCAAACCATCCTCCATGGACGGGCCTCTCTTCCACGACCCCTCTCTCTACAGGAGCTTGGCCAGGGCCTTGCAATACTTGACTCTGACGCGCCCCGATATTTCCTATGCTGTGCAACAATGTTGCTTGTTCATGCATGCTCCCAGGGATGCTCACTATCAGCTGGTGAAACGTGTCCTCCGCTATGTGCGCGGTACGACGCGTCTCGGGCTCCAGTTCTACCGCGACTCCGGCAGTGACCTCACCGTGTACACCGACGCGGATTGGGCGGGGTGCCCTGACACCCGCAAATCCACGTCAGGGTTTGCTGTGTACCTCGGCTCCAACCTCGTCAGCTGGTCTTCGAAGCGGCAGAACACGGTCTCGCGCTCGAGCGCTGAGGCTGAGTACAAGGGCATCGCCAACGCGGTGGCCGAGGCGGTCTGGCTTCGTCAACTCCTCACCGAGATCCGCCGCCCTCCGCAGCGAGCTACCGTTGTCTACTGCGACAATGTCAGCGCCATGTACATGTCGAGCAACCCCGTGCAGCATCAACGTACTAAGCACGTGGAGATCGACCTTCACTTCGTCCGTGAGCGCGTCTCCCTGGGCGAAGTTCGCGTGCTGCATGTGCCTACCACATCCCAGTACGCCGATGTGTTCACGAAGGGCCTCCCTGCGAGCATCTTCACAGCTTTCCGATCCAGCCTCAACGTCCGCGAGCACCCTGTTGCGGCTGCGGGGGGGTGTTGGAAACCTGTTGACGGTCCACCTGACAGGCCACCACGCACGAGAGGCAAAACTCCAGGACCGAGTCACCCGCGACTCTCGAGCGCACGAACGCCATCTTCTCCACGTTCGGCATGATTAGCACTTATCCGATTCTGTTGTAACAACCTGTACCACGTGTATATAAACGCTTGTTGTACCTGAGACTGAATATAGTGAGAATTCTCCTGTCCAACTAAGATTATACAAGAATTATGTGGACAAAGACTTATCTTTCGATTCAAACTCAACAATAAAAACCTCTCTCTCGCATGCAAAACTATGCAGTAAAGAAAATATTCGTGCCTAATGAAAAGCTTGAGAAGCGATACTTAGAGGATAAAGTTGAAGAGGTAATGGTCTATTAAACTATCAAATCTATTTAAACACCAATTATTATACTCTTTTATATGGAAGTATTGAAGCAGGTATTTACAATTCTTGATCCATTGTGCTCAACAGGATTTGATGGACGATGAAGTGGACGACATGTTAAAACAAGAAACAAAGAAACTGAATGAGCCAGTTAAAAAGGTGATTGAATACTTCACCGTACAAACTTTTCTTTACATAAATTCATCCATTTATGTGATTTTTGCGGGTACAAATCAGTAAATGTGAATTTAGCAAAAACATATGTGAGTTGGTCCCTGTGAAAGAGGAGCCAGAAGAGAAAAGCAATGGGAGTATAATACATCAGAAGGAGCACCAATATAAAAGCTCATCAAGAAGTGTCGATGGCGGGAAAAGGAGGCGAAGATCTGTTGTATTACCAGACTCGGAAGATGAAGAAAATGAAAATAATAGATCTGAAAAATTAGAAAAAGCAGTGCCCAAAAGTACTAGAAGTGTTCATGCAAAAAAAACAAAAGGACAAAGGTTGAACATGAAGGCTCAGATGTTTGTAATGCCAAAGATAAAAGTATCATCTATGTAGCCATAAGGATGACATGAAGATTGACTAAAAAGTCTAACAACACCAAGACCAAAGGTACTGATGTAAATTTGAGGACACAGGTCGTCAACTGGAAGATCAAGTACGCCAAACAAGACCCAAGAGAGGACGGACCTATTCCTGAAACTTTTTGTGACAGTAGTTTATCCAAAGAAATACGCCAGAGTATATTCTCATAACAAAGGATTAGATGTTGTTTAGTTAGTGAGCTTTGCGAATACAACATATTCATTATTTTAATGTATTGGAGAATAGAAAGATTTAGCGTATTTTTATATATGATCAATATGTATGAACAATATGACATTTTGTTTTTAAACAATTTGTATACTATTCAGAAGAGAATGAGCAGTACATGCATTTGTTCTTCATCAATTTAAGTGTTAAGTAGTAACATTCAGAAGAATTGGCATTGCATTTGTGTAGTTGATCAAAGCTTTGATGTGCCTACAGCATTTGCTAAAACTAAAATGTACTAGCATGGCCTATATTATATGAATGCTCAACAATATTTCAAAAGATTGAGTTTCAAATCCATCCAGAATACTATGAAAAAAATTAAAATCATAGCTTCACTGCGAATTGATTCATACGAACCCACAGTGAGATTTAAAAAGACCGAAAGAAGGATTGAGCCTCCAGGGCGTATATTATTATATCACGGACAAGTATATGATGGTGAGTCACAGACCAAAAGCTTAATTTATTTTTCTCACTAACCCTCAACCGATCCGACCAAAATTATTTTTTTAGAAAAAATGTATTCGGGCCAGACGCATAGCTAGCTCCACTAGGTCATAGACGGACTCAGCTCCCCTGACGTACTGCAGGGTGCAGTTGGCTCATTGACAGGTGGGCCAAGCAACATAGTTGAAGGCAAAACCTGCGCTGCTACTTGCGGCACTAATGAATCCGTCTTCCGCTCCTTTGTGTTTGTTGCGCCGCGCTGCTCCACGCAGGTCGATGGCTCCTTGGTTCACTTCGCGGCAGCTCAACTGTGCCAGCGTCTCCATCCAGCCGCGCCTCCGCGTGCCCTCCTTGCCACAAGATATTCAGTGGATCCAGCGAGAATCTTAGCCCAGCAGGTCGCTGCAAGCTAATCGGAAGCGATATGCTCATGCCGAAGAATCTCCTTTTAAAAGAACTGTGTGGAAGAGGAAACAGTCCATTGGCATGAAGTCTGAGAAGATAATAAGCGGTGAGGCCGCAAAAAATACAGTTAGTACTTTCTTCATTTGGCAATGGATATGAGCTCTATTGAATCTAGCATCATCTCTCTCATGCCACATACTTCCAGAAGATCACCATCCAATCTCTAATCCCTATAATGAATAGTCCCCGAATCTCAATCTCTATTGTATCTCAGCTCCATGAAAAGTGCCTGCAGCAGGGAGATTTAAATATCTTCTTTAATAAATCTTGAGCGTGGTTGTGGCATGGAGATTTTACCCAACAATTTCTAATCCGAGATGAAATTTAACTCAATGTGTGATGCAAAAAAATAGGGATTTTACCTGTGCAGGCTCCCCCAAATCCAATCGGCAATAGAGGTCGGGAGAGAAGCTGCGACATACATCTTCCCTCCGCTTAAGCTATGGTTTGCTGCGATACGCCGCTGCGAGGCAGCCAGTGACGGGCGCATGCGGTGGTGCCGTCTCAGAAAAGAAGGGGAGAAGAGCTGCACTAGAGACCCCTAGGGAAATATTGGTTCGACCAGTTACAAAATTAAGGCTGTGTGCTTAAAAACCAAATAAACTAGCACGGTCAAAGCACATGCTAATCTCGGTCCAGTCTTTTTTTGTTCATAATAAATGATATTTTCGTCCAGTCTAGGAACAAAGTACGCATGGGAATCAACTTATAAACTTTAGATAGACGTACAGTTCTACATGAAAAAGGAATACTTCTAACATTCTAAAAGACACTCACAAATAAATCAAATCTTTTCTTAGGGGTCAAATAAATTAAATCTATCATACATAATTTTCATGTAATGGGGAAAGAACACATAAGAAAAATCATTTCCTTCCAATGTCTTTTATGATTGTTAAAATATAACATGATAATGTTAAATTTCCAAAATAGTCAAGTGTCGAAACAAAGCCAATCATAAATTAAAAAAAAATCTAGCCCTACAAATGCGCAGATCTCTGAAACATAACTTCACATGGTCATAAGTTCCGTTCTGAATTCTATATAGAAAAGACAATATTTTTTAACACAATACACACGCACATACATTCACCCTTATGAATGCAGGCACGCACACTCTACACATATGAGCATCTTCGAGAGACCGAGTCGGCACACCATTTTGAGATTGACAAAGTTGTCACAGACGTCTTCGTAGTGGACAGTACGTCTGCTCCCACTGAACGCAGACCAACCACAGGTAGGTTCGCAAGATAAAAAACAATACTTAATACCTTCTAAAACACACTCGCAAATACATTAAAAATCTTTACAATAAATCAATCATATTTAATTTACATATAATGGAAAAATGAAAACATACAAAGAAAATAATTCATATTAAAATATTTAATGAATGGTAATCACGTCATAATGTTAAATGCACAAAGTAAGTCAAAAGTCAAAGCAAATCTAATTATAAATAAATAGTCTAGCCGTGCAAATGCGCGGGTAGCCCCGCTAGCTTATTTATTTATGAGCAAAAGGGGATACCCCCCCCCCCCCGATTTTCGTTAATAGAAATCATTAGATGTTCACAACACTGCGCCCAGCCTGCTAAACAGGTTTCATCCATTACTAGTTTTAGCAAAGTGTTCATGGCATAGCCACTGAATACATCACGAGTGCTACATACACTGCAAATAAAGAGACAATCATCCTACAGAGCACATCAATTTTGCCCATTATCTTCACAAGATCTTTCATATCCTCATTGTTGTCAAGGCCGTTCAGCAGCTGTTGCTTGGCGATGATCAGATGAACTGCAGCTTTAACCTTCTGCTCTGCATCTTCCTCTTCTGGCATTCCTTTAGTTACTTGTCCAACACACCCCAACCTGCTGGTATTGGGATTCCTCGGCTAACAAAATAATCAGCGTAGTTGCATTCCCCCACATCAGCAACTTCCTAGAAATACAAATCACAAGAATCTTCCCTTTTCTGGACGAATCAAATTGGAAGATCATCAACCAAACTATTGAAAAATTCAGCAACTGAAAGCAGCGGAACAACACTTAAACATATTATTACACCATGATTCGGGCATTTGTAGAAGACTCGGCTAGGGTTGAGGATTGTGGTTGAGATGCGACGGATGATTCCGCGTGATTTGCAGCAGTGGCACCACACCAACGGTAGCGGGCTGCGATGAGCAACCACCTGCGGTGCGTGTGCCGGCGGGGGTGTGATGAGACCCACAGGCGATGGTACGGGTGGATACTTGGCGCATATCTGGTTGTTGCCTGCTGAAGAGCAGGTGGACGAGCCGCTAGCGGACATGATTGCTGCGGCTAGAGCTTCTGATGCTAGGCAGATTAAGTAGAGAAGAGGATAAGTGAATGTTGGATATGTCAGTTTCATTACTTGCAGAGTAGCATAGCACCATATATAGTCATAGTCTAGATTTGGATCCAAACCAGCTACAAGAGCAAGTCTCTCTTTTTTCTAAAACTCAGCAACGTCTCTTTATTGGTAAACTAGCTTGTTCTGTACACCTTCTCAAGTCTTTGATTTTCTTTCTCTTTTTTTTTTCGATGAAGGAAGGAGGAAAAAATTGAGGGTTCCTGGGACTCGAACCCAAGACCTCTCGGTTGAAAACCAAGGGTGCTAGTCACTTATGTAGTGAACGTTCCTTGGGAGGAGGACGACAGACAAACGCAATCTCCTCATAGTTTTAGGTGCGGCACAAGATCGAACGGTCGCAGTTTCAGGAATGTTATCAGGCGAAAGAGCTTGGTTTTCTTTTCTTCCTATATATAAAAAAGTATGCTAGGTGTCGGCTTAGTCAACAAACGATTGTGCCAACCTTGACCATTGGATTGACATTCAAAGTCTATCGTGTTTCTTCAGTCTCTTCTTCCTCCAGCCGCCAAAGCCAAACCAACGCCGAAGGGACCGCCTGCTCCCCCCCTCCCACGGCTGGTTGTGCTGTAGCGCACGCATCCTGGCCACATCACACCCTAAAACTCTACGCATCTTCCCCGGCTCTAGTTCGTTCCCGTACGCGGCCTCACCATTGTCCTCCGCCTTGGTTCACTCGCCACGGCGCCACCCTCCGGTGTTGTTAACATGGTCAACAACCGAGAGGAATAAGGATATTACTGTACATGGTGAGGATGACAGTAGGAACCCAACAGGATCATGGCAGTAGGCAAGCAAGTGCCTCCTTCATTACAAGAAAAAAGGGTTCCTCCTGATGGTTTCCTGACATCTGGGTCGGATGGCACTGTCAACGTAGTCAATAAGCGAGATAACTGCACAAGGAGCGACAGACACCCGGGAACCAGTAGTGTCTGCAGTATTTTTTTTGGGATGGAGAAGGGTATCAACTGGGTTGTGCGGGAGGTGTGGACCGTCTAGCCTAGGCTTTTATTTCATATGTTTACCACATGACCAGTCCAGTTTTTTTTCCTTTCTGAAAATGGCTAGCCCAACTATTTTGTTTCTTGCAGAATAACCAATGTAGGCCTACTTGCTTTTCTATGCCCTACTGGGCCGGAAATCTTTCAAGACAAGGAGGGCTGCATTCGGGCTTGCCCAAGAAATGGGCTATAAGTAATAATAAATGGGCTATAAGTAATGATAAATGGGTTGTAAAATGGAAAAAAATACATCAAACGGGCAATTAGTTCCAAAATACTTTTTTCTTTCAGATTTTCATATTTTAAATTTCATTGTTTTTGTGCGGGTAAAATTTCGTTGGATTTAAATTAAGGTATGTTTGGTTTTAAATTAATTTGAACCACGCTAGAAATTTTGGGTTGTATGCTGTTTTGATAGATTTGGAGGCTGACTTGTGGGTCTACTAGGTTGACGTGTACGAAAGGCTTTGTCAACTTAATCCACAAATAATTCTGATGAGGACATCAATACCATTGTTACACCCACAGCCCCTACTGTTACATATGATGGACCAATTACTAGAGCTCGCGCACGCCAATTAAATTACCAGGTACTTTCGTTTCTTGGTAATGATTCTAATGTTCATGAGAATATGATGCTGCCTAAATTGGATACATTTGTTTTGCTTACAAATGAAGGGCCTAGCTTGGAGAAGGATGAACATTGGAGCAAGAACAAGCATGCGCAAGGGAAACAAGAACGGAGTTACAAGTGATGATTTCAGGACTCTGAAGCCACCATAAGGAGTGAATGAAGCCTTGGACGAAATATACAAGATGCCACTTCATAAATTTCGTCCAGAGGCTATTCTAGGTGCTGCGTCACCTTATTATTCGGCCAGGCCCATGTAATTTCGAAATACTTAAGTATAGGCTGTTTTTAGAGTCCGTATGTGTGGGGAAACAAGAGTTAGGGTTGGTTTCAGACCCCTTCCTCAAGGTCCACGAAATTCCCCCCTCTTCCTCCATATATACAGCCCTTAGGGCGTCGTTTAGACTTTGGGTTTTGTTTAGATCAAAAGTTCGCCATAGCTACAACTTCGCGTACTTCGTTTGTGTTCAACGACCAGACCAAGGCGTCACAGAACCCCACCTTCATTAATAAAGCTTTCCTCTTATATTCGCAATATCCAGATTGCAATATTAGTTTCTTGCTTGTTCTTCGTTTGCTCACAGGAAACAGGCCCTCGTGGTCAGGTTGATCGTGCTCCGGCGTGGTCAATAACCCTCGGAAGTTGGTTTAGCGATTGCTAAGGCGCGACGTCTCGCACGTTCGTAGTCGGATCGTCAAGGTCGACTCCCACAGAAACGATAGCCACCATCTCATCGAAACATCGGGACACCTTTGCCTCTATCAAGTGGTATCAGATTTCCAGGTTGCTCGGTGAGATTTTACAGTTTTTCGTAGTATAGACCGAGTCTGTTCTTCATACCTACAGCCCACGAAAAAGCCAAAAAAAAATTAGGGTTAGTTCATCATATCCAAACCAATCTGAGCCTTTGCATAATCTTTTTAGGGTTTTTGCTTTGTTGAATTTGCGGTTGCATCGTCGTGTCAAGTTGCTGGTCTTAGAGTCTAGTCTTTTAGAGTTTCGAGTTCTGGTCATAAGTTGTCACGCCGCCGCCGCACCATCATCATCGCCTTGCCATCTACCACCGCTGCTTATCCGCCACCGCTCTGAATCCGTATCCATATATCACCACCATATATCCACCACCAATCCGAGTTCTTCTCATATTAGGTTTGTTTTGAGATCCATCTAAATTCCGATTCGTGTTTCCTTGCCTGCGTAGGTCTCGGGAAAAAAAAGTCTGGAGACCCCCGGGCAGTTTTTAGGCCAAAATTTCGGCGACCGAAAATATTTTTTCCCTATCCTATTTTTAGGCTGTTCTGAGACTTTTGAGACACTCGCCATCATAGTGATTTTTGGTCGCACTTTTTCGTCGTCGCTGCCCTGATTTCCGAAAAAAAATTGTCAAAAAAATTTCGTACCCATCTTGTCAGTTTGACCTGGGAAGAGTTTTGAGACACTCGCCATTATAGTGATTTTTCGCAAAAAAAAGAGGAGCGCAAAAAAAAGAGCGCCAAAAAAAAAACAGAGCGAAAAAAATATTCCAGAGTGTGCTTTTCCCTTGTTTACGTGCAACGCCATGATTTTGTTAGTGTTCTAGGCTCGCGTCTCTAGTACGGTCTAGCCTAGGACCAGCACAGTATCGTCGTTGAGCGTTTATTCAACTTTGCATCTCTGAATTGATTATTGCTGACCCTTTTTGCTATCATATTATAAGCCTTCCTAGCTCCACATACATCTATGTCATGCGTTTGACTCTCCCTGGTAATCGCTCTATCCAAGCTTTGAGAGTTTTGACTACAACGGTTGCCGATCACCGCCTGCTGCTTGGTAAGAACTGGTAAGAATTTGAGATTTGCTTGACGGATTTGTGACTGTCCACCACACCACCACCACCACTTCCTAGTAGTCTGTAGAATCATATTCTTGTGTGTTTCTATTGCTGCTAACCATGGCAGGATCACAAGCCGACGAGACTGACTGGGAGAACTTGACAAACAAAGCGTTACATGATAAGTTTCAACAAATGATGAGTGGACAGGTGGAAGATGTACTAAATAGATTTGAAGAAGCCATGGAGAAGATAGATGGCATTGAGAAGGCATTCGAAACAAAGCTCGATAACAAGTTTAATGAATTGCTCGCGCGTCTACCACCACCACCACCGGCTGCACCTAACGCACCTCTACAACAACAACAACGACTACCTCCACATCGCGAAACAGCCCTCCGCCGAGCGACCCGTGTCCCTCTTCAGCCTGGCCAAGCTGCTGGTGCTGCTGTTGATACTTATGTGGCTCCTGCTACTGATGTGGTGGAGGATGATTATGTGGGAGATTACGAGGATGAGGTTGATCAACATCAGAACTACGTGCAACCACCAGCACCACAACCACCAGGTCGTCCACATGCAAATAATGGCAATGTTAGGGCTCCCCCTCAGGTACGAGATCATGACCATCTCCCTAAACTGAAATTGAATATTCCACCATTTGAGGGTAGATATGTTCCTGATATATATCTTACTTGGGAGTTAGACCACATCCAAATCCTTACTACATCCAATGGTTCAACAACAGCGGCAAGGTTAAGGTAACACGTACTGTTCGTGTGCATTTTAGTATCTCTACATATGCTGATTATGTTGATTGTGATGTGGTACCTATGCAAGAATGTTCCTTATTACTTGGTAGACCATGGCAATTTGATAAAAATTCTGTACACCATGGTAGAAACAATCAGTATACTCTTGTTCATAAGGACAAAAATATTACTTTGCTTCCTATGACTCCTGATTCCATTTTGAAAGATGATATTAATCGAGCTAATAAAGCAAAACAGGAGCAAAATAAGAGTGAAAATCAGATTGTGGCAAAAGAATTTGAGCAACAAATGAAGCCTAATAATAAACCATCTAGTGTTGCTTCTGAAATTAAATTGAAAAGTGCATGTTTATTTGCCACCAAATCTGATATTGATGATCTAGATGTTAGCAAATCTGTTTGCTATGCTTTTGTGTGCAAAGAAGCATTATTTTCATTCAAGGACGTGCCTTCCTCTTTGCCTCCTGCTGTTACTAACATTTTGCAGGAGTTCGCTGACGTCTTTCCACAAGACGTGCCACCGGGATTACCACCTATTCGAGGGATTGAGCATCAAATTAACTTAATTCCCGGTGCATCATTACCCAACCGCGCACCATACCGTACCAATCCAGAGGAGACGAAGGAGATTATGCGTCAAGTACAAGAGCTACTCGACAAAGGTTATATACGCAAATCCCTTAGTCCTTGTGCTGTTCCTACTATTGTAGTGCCGAAAAGGATGGTACCTCGCGTATGTGTGTTGATTGTAGAGGCATTAATAATATTACTATTCGTTATCGTCATCCTATTCCTAGGCTAGATGATATGCTTGATGAATTGAGTGGCTCTACAATATTCTCCAAAGTTGATTTGCGTAGTGGATACCATCAAATTCGTATGAAATTGGGAAATGAATGGAAAACGGCTTTTAAAACTAAGTTTGGTTTATATGAGTGGTTAGTCATGCCTTTTGGGTTAACTAATGCACCTGGTACTTTCATGAGACTAATGAACGAAGTTTTACGTGCTTTCATTGGACGATTTGTGGTAGTCTATTTTGATGATATACTGATTTATAGCAAATCTTTGGAAGAACATTTGGAACATTTACGTGCTTTTTTAATGCTCTACGTGATGCACGTTTGTTTGGTAACCTTGGGAAGTGCACCTTTTGCACCGACCGAGTATCTTTTCTTGGCTATGTTGTTACTCCACAGGGAATTGAAGTTGATAAAGCCAAGATTGAAGCTATTGAGAGTTGGCCGCAGCCCAAAACGGTCACACAAGTGAGGAGTTTTCTTGGACTCGCTGGTTTCTATAGGCGTTTTGTGAGAGACTTTAGCACCATTGCTGCACCTCTCAATGAGCTTACAAAGAAGGATGTGCCTTTTGTTTGGGGTACCGCACAAGAAGAAGCCTTCACGGTATTGAAAGATAAGTTGACACATGCTCCTTTACTCCAACTTCCTGATTTTAATAAGACTTTTGAGCTTGAATGTGATGCTAGTGGAATTGGATTAGGAGGTGTGTTATTACAAGATGGCAAACCTGTTGCATACTTTTCTGAAAAATTGAGTGGGCCTAGTCTGAACTATTCTACTTATGATAAGGAATTATATGCTCTTGTTCGGACTTTAGAGACATGGCAACATTACTTATGGCCCAAAGAATTTGTTATACATTCTGATCATGAATCTTTGAAACATATTAAAAGTCAAGCTAAACTGAATCGTAGACATGCTAAATGGGTTGAATTCATTGAGACTTTCCCTTATGTCATCAAACACAAGAAGGGTAAAGAAAATGTTATTGCTGATGCTTTGTCTCGTCGCTATACTATGCTTTCACAACTTGACTTCAAAATATTTGGTTTGGAGACCATCAAAGATCAATATGTGCATGATGCTGATTTTAAAGATGTAATGCAGAATTGTAAAGAAGGAAGAACATGGAACAAGTTCGTTGTTAATGATGGTTTTGTGTTCCGTGCTAACAAGCTATGCATTCCAGCTAGCTGTGTTCGTCTTTTGTTGTTGCAGGAGGCGCATGGAGGAGGATTAATGGGACATTTTGGCGTGAAGAAGACGGAGGACGTACTTGCTACACATTTCTTTTGGCCAAAGATGAGACGGGATGTTGAGCGTTTTGTTGCTCGCTGCACTACATGTCAAAAAGCTAAGTCACGACTCAATCCTCATGGTTTATATATGCCTTTGCCTGTACCTAGTGTTCCTTGGGAGGATATATCTATGGACTTTGTTTTAGGTTTACCTCGAACAAAGAAGGGGAGGGATAGTATATTTGTTGTCGTGGATAGATTCTCGAAAATGGCACACTTTATACCATGTCATAAAAGCGATGATGCTGTTAATGTTGCTGATTTGTTCTTTCATGAAATTATTCGCTTGCATGGTGTGCCAAATACTATTGTTTCGGATCGTGATACTAAATTTCTTAGCCACTTTTGGAGATGTTTATGGGCTAAGTTGGGGACTAAACTGCTTTTTAGTACTACTTGTCACCCCCAAACTGATGGACAAACTGAAGTAGTCAATAGAACACTGTCTACTATGCTTAGGGCTGTTTTTGAAGAATAATAAGAAAATGTGGGAAGAATGCTTGCCTCATATTGAATTTGCTTATAATCGTTCATTGCGTTCTACTACTAAGATGTGCCCTTTTGAAATTGTGTATGGTTTCCTACCTCGTGCACCTATTGATTTGTTGCCTCTTCCATCTTCGGAGAAGGTTAATTTTGACGCTAAACAACGTGCTGATTTGATCTTAAAGATGCATGAGTTAACTAAGGAAAATATTGAGCGCATGAATGCTAAATATAAACTTGTTGGAGATAAGGGTAGAAAACGTGTTGTCTTTGCACCTGGAGATCTTGTTTGGTTACATTTGCGTAAGGATAGGTTTCCTCATTTGCGCAAGTCAAAGCTAATGCCCTGTGCTGATGGTCCTTTTAAGGTGTTAGAAAAAATAAATGATAATGCATATAAACTTGAGTTGCCTGCAGATTTTGGGGTTAGTCCCAGTTTTAACATTGCAGATTTGAAGCCTTATTTGGGTGAGGAAGATGAGCTTCCGTCGAGGATGACTTCATTTCAAGAAGGGGAGTATGATGAGGACATCAATACCATTGTTAAACCCACAGCCCCTACTGTTACATATGATGGACCAGTTACTAGAGCTCGCGCACGCCAATTAAATTACCAGGTACTTTCGTTTCTTGGTAATGATTCTAATGTTCATGAGAATATGATGCTGCCTAAATTGGATACATTTGTTTTGCTTACAAATGAAGGGCCTAGCTTGGAGAAGGATGAACATTGGAGCAAGAACAAGCATGGAGTTGATGGCATGCGCGAGTTACAAGTGATGATTTCAGGACTTTGAAGCCACCATAAGGAGTGAATGAAGCCTTGGACGAAATATACAAGATGCCACTTCATAAATTTTGTCCAGAGCCTATTCTAGGTGCTGCGTCACCTTATTATTGGGCCAGGCCCATGTAATTTTGAAATACTTAAGTATAGGCTGTTTTTAGAGTCCGTATGTGTGGGGAAACAAGAGTTAGGGTTGGTTTCGGACCCCTTCCTCAAGGTCCACGAAATTCCCCCCTCTTCCACCATATATACAACCCTTAGGGCGTCATTTAGACTTTGGGTTTTGCTTAGATCAAAAGTTCGCCATAGCTGCAACTTCACGTACTTCGTTTGTGTTCAACGACCAGACCAAGGCGTCACAGAACCCCACCTTCATTAATAAAGCTTTCCTCTTATATTCGCAATATCCAGATTGCAATCTTAGTTTCTTGCTTGTTCTTCGTTTGCTCGCAGGAAACAGGCCCTCGTGGTCAGGTTGATCGTGCTCCGGCGTGGTCAATAACCCTCGGAAGTTGGTTTAGCGATTGCTAAGGCGCGACGTCTCGCACGTTCGTAGTCGGATCGTCAAGGTCGACTCCCACAGAAACGATAGCCACCATCTCATCAAAACATCGGGACACCTTTGCCTCTATCAAATTCTAGCAGAAGTGACCGTGGGATGTTAATCCAACGGTTGTGCTGCTTCTTCAATGTCTGATCTTCTTGCTTTAGCCGCCCAAACCAGCGCCGGTGGGATTGCCTGCCCCCGCCTCCCGTGGCCGGCTGTGCTGTCGCACAGGCCGCACCGCCCCACCCTACTCCATCGTTGGCCAGGCCATTCCTCTACTCACCCACGAGCGCCAGGGGGCTATCGCTATCTCTACGTCGCCATCGACAAGTTCACCAAGTGGGCAGAAGTGGAAGCCGTCCGTACCATCCCGTCCGGCTCTGCTGTCAAGTTCATCAAGGGCCTTGTGAGCCGCTTCGAGGTCCCCAACCACATCATCACAGATAACGGCTCGCAGTTTACTAGTAACCTCTTCAAAACCTACTATGTTAACCTTGGAACGCAGATCTGCTACGCTTTGATGGCCCACCCCAGGAGCAATGGTCAGGTTGAGCGCGAAAACGCAGAGCTCCTGAGGGGCCTCAAGACCAGGACCTTCAAGAAGAAGCTGTAGGCCTGCGGCAGGGGCTGGCACGATGAGCTCCAGTCCGTGTTGTGGTCCATCCGCACCACCGCTAGCCATTGTTGAGGAAATCGTTAACTGGTAGCTGCTCGGTTGGCTAGCGAGTAGGGGATTAATCGGCTAATCAGCAAGTTAATCAGCCATTTAATCAATTAATCGGACGATTTTTCGGTTTACCGGCTACTCGGTGACCCTACGAGTAGGGATTAATCGGCAAGTTAACTGGTTAATCGGATGAATTCTTGAACAGGGTCGCTACCAAGCCAACGGGCGAGACTCCATTCTTCCTCGTCTACGGAGCCGAAGCAGTCCTCCCTCACGAGGTCAAGCATCACTCCGCGCGGGTCCTGGCGTTCGACGAAAGGCAGCAGGACGCCACGCGGGGGATGGATCTCGTGCTGGGGGGGAACGTCATCGTGAAGCTGCATTAAGGGCGGCAACGTACCAGCAAGCGCTGCAGCGTTACCATTGCTGCAACATTCGCTCCAGGACGCTCGAGACAGGTGACCTGGTCCTGAGGCAGGTCCTCTCCAGGGAAGGGTTGCACAAGCTTTCACCCATGTGGGAGGGCCCGTTCAGGGTCGTCCACATCTCCAGGCCTGGCGCCGCGCGCCTGGAGACGCAGGAAGGGACACCTATCCAAAACGCCTGGAACATCCAACACCTCCGGAAGTTCTACCCATGAAGCAAGGCCCAGAGCCTATGAAGCAAGGCGAGAGCCTGTGAAGAAAGGCCCAGAGCCTGTGAAGAAGGCCCGGTGCCTGTGAAGAATTGCCGCCTGTGACACTCTCGCGTAATAATGAGTTGGGGTTGTACACGCCCCGGAGTCTCAGGAGCGCTGACCTCAGGCCCTGGGGCTCCCACCCACGCCTAGTGGCAGCACTTAGCTCCACGCTGGTGAACAGACTTGAAGACTAGATTAGGTGCCGTACGCGGCTTTTCATTTGCTTTCCGTAGTTGGCTCACTTTTCCTTAATCGAAGTTCCTCTTGGTGTTCATTGCTGATTTGATTCCCTAGCCTTTTACCGCATTTTTCGTCTCTGGTTTGCTCGCGTTCTCTCTCTCGCATACCTCGCGAGGGGGCTAGGCAGGTTCCCTCGCGAGCACTTTTCTTCTCTTTGCCTTCTCGCGAGCCACCCTCGTTCGAGCCTGAAAGCTGGCGCGTCTCTCCTAATTCGTGCCCCTCGGGTACCGCGATACAAAGCGCCAAGTCTAGGCTTGAGTGGATGGCAAATCCTCTAGCGCACCCCCTAACGAAGTTTTTGCAGTTTCTGAGGAAACACAGACACCTCGTGAGGGAAAGGGCGTCCCAAACGCACCAGGTTAAGTTATCTTTGTGCAAAATGACAACACGAAATGGGAATAACACGCACAGTGCAATAACCAAAGAACCACAGTTTGATACACGCCCCTCTAGGCCCATACTAGTTTCATTTTTTGATGCAGGAAAAAAGAGCTAAACAAAGCGGCGTTGCAGCAATCCGTGGAGGCAGGCCCTTAGCAATGCCCCGAGCCTAGCCAGACCCCTCCTCGCACTTCACGGAGGCACGACGACGAGATGACCCGCTGCCTCCTTCGAAGCGGGCGCGGTGGTTGGTCGTAGCCACCGCTGCTGGAGCTGTCGCCGGAGGAAGAGCCGTGTAGCTGGAAGAGACGCGGTCGCCGCCGAGGGCAGGCTCGCCCTCATCCTTGTCACGACTGTCACCAAGGCCGAGCACCTCCTCACCGTCGTTCGTCTCGGGGCAGCACCCGACACGGCGACCATCTTCCCCAAACACCCTCACATAGAGGGTTGATCCGCCGTCATATTTGAAGTGGAGCGTGCACCCGCTGCCCAGGCCGCGCGCGCGGGTGAACGTCTGCCAGCCGCGGGCCAGGGCTATGTTGCCCGCGGTGGAAGTCTTGACCGCGACCCAAGAGGTCCTGCTGCAGCAACCATCCGCCTGCAACCAGAGCCCGCCTGGACAAGGGGCCGACAGTTCATCGACAAACAAGAGCGGAAGCTGGAGCCAGTTGCCGGCCGGGTTCTTCGACCAGACGACGAACTCCGGCGACACCTCCGCTGAATGGAAGCGCGGGCGGGGAGGCTGCGCCACCATTGCACGCCTCCCCTCGTCAGCTGGCCCGCCATGGTTGGGACGATCCCCTCCGCGTGCCGCGGCGCCGCCTTGACGGTGGGCCACGGCGGGGGTCGCAACGTGCTTGGACGGACGGCCGCAACCGCGCTTGGGCGCCGGGGAACCGGGGCCCTCACGATGGGCCTTCCCCTTCTCGGTGGCAGAGAACTTCCTTCGTGGCGCCATCGGTGGCACTGCAAGCAATGGAGCAAAGAAGAAGCAAGCAAGCGAGGAAGAGATGGGCGATGGGGACTCTGCCCCCTCCCCATCTATAGCGAAAGAAGGCCGACCGGTGTCTCCCACGATCGCAGGTAATGATGGTTTTCCTTGCATGTTGCAGGGACTTGTCAAGTCGTGCAGTTGGCGAGGCAGCATGGGGAAGCGGAGACGCCCATGTCCAATCAACCGCCACGCATCAACCGAGGCCACAGGCTTTTGGGCCCCGTGGTGCTCCAAACTTGACCCTTGGCTTAGCCGCGAAGCCAAGCCTGAGCGCACCTTGGGCCCGGGGGCTACTGTCGGCGTTCTGGGAACGGGGTTCCCCAGACTTGCCTGCCTGTGGCCCACAGCGTGGCCAAGCCAGCAGGCCGTATGGCCCATCTTCATCAACAAGGCATCCAAGACCCTCGCGAGGGTCCAAGCCTAGCGAGGGGGACGACGCAAGACCTCCTCTGGAGTGGCCTAGCCAGGAAGGCTCACGAGGAGTGGAGATATCATGGCGGGGCAAACCTCATGAGGCTCTCGTGACGTGAGCCATTACGAACGACACTAGGCGGGCTCCAGGCGGGCATCAGCGCGCGCAACGTCCTTATTTCCTCTTTGGTGCTATGGAGGCCAGCGCAGGCAAAGAGTACCGAGGCATCAGGCAAAGGTTGTTATATTGGTGCAACGAGACCAAGACCAGGAGGACGGCAATATGGAGGTCATCGTGGAGCCCAAGATGGCATCACCACCAGAGCTTTTCGTAGGCGAAGACCACTTTTGTCAGGATAGCTTGTACTAGCCGCCCCCCTTCAAATTTGCCCGCCGTCATTGGCTCCCTTCCCGCTCGATATTTGGGAAGAGGATCAGGGCCTATATAAGTAGAGCTAGCCACCATAGTAGAGGCATCTCATCTTAGCTTGATCCAACCCGATCGAGAGCCTATCCTAGCCACAAGAACACCTCACCTCAGGAGGCTGTTCTTCCCTTGTATTGTTCATCATCAGCCCTAGAGGCAATCCACCACAACCACACTGGAGTAGGGTATTACACCACAACGGTGGCCTGAACCAGTATAAACCTTGTGGATTTCTGTGTTGCGAGTTCATCGAGTTCGTCCGCGAGATCTTAGCGAGCTAGGGCGTAGATCTGTAGGAGGGAAAGACTTCGCGCGCACCCTAGCATTCAAACCTTAAGGGTTTGCCAGAACCCCACATCCGACACCTGCGACGGCAGCTGAACCAGTAAACCCTCGTACTCCCCACCGTGTGGGCAACCACTACCGAGTCTTCGCCGGCTCCGGGTCATTCCATTCCTAGGCCTTGCTGTCGTCCACCGCCCTGGTGCTCTCGGCGCGGCGTGGTTAACGTGGTCAACGAACGACGTCCATCGGAAGAGGACTATACGTGGAGAGGCTGACAGCTGGGTCCACAGCCGCACGTAAGGAAGTGCCTCCTTATTATGCACAAAATAATGATTCCTCCACCTGACAGGTGGGACCCACCGGAACGGCCTCTATATTTTGCGAAAAAACGTTCCCCCCGCTGACAGCTCGAACCCACCAGCTATATCTTCGCACGCAAGGACGTGCCTCCTTATTACACACAAAAATGGGGTCATGTTGATCGGGAGGGGTGTGGCGTACCGCAAAACGGAGGAAACAGACTTCTCTTCGACCTCCTACGGTCTAAATGGGGGTCCTGTTCATCGGGAGGGGTGTGGCGTACCGCAAAACAGGACTCCACGGGCTACTATTCATCCATCGTCTACTACCTCGCTCCAGCCTCCAGGGGCTATTATTCATCCACCGTCGACCACCTCCTGCCTCCACCTACGACTGTTCATCCACGGCGTCTCCCTCATACCTCCAACAGCTACTGTTCATCCACGGGCTCCTGTTCATCCAACCTCCACCGGCTACTGTTCAACCACCCCTCCACGGGCTACTGTTCATCCAGCCCTCCACCAGCTACTATTCAACCGGCCCTCCACGGGGTCCTGTTCATCCACCCCCAACCGGCTCGATCGTGGTCCTGTTCATCCAGCGGAAACGGCCTGTACTACCACGGGGTCCTGTTCATCCAGCGAAAACGGCCTGTACTACCACGAGGTCCTGTTCATCCAACCCCCATCGGGAACTGTTCATCCAACCCCCAACAACGCTCACTATTCATCAAGAGGCATCAGGTTCGATCGGCTTCAGTTAGTAGCAATAGCAAAGGAATCGCTCGATTGGGTTCAGTTAACAGCCATGGATCGATCAATCGCTCGGGTTCAGTAACGCGTAGCCAATGCAATCGCTTGGGTTGAGTAGACGAACGCCTTGCTCGGGTTCAGTTAGATCACAGTGCCTCGCACCCACGCACGTACGTGTATGATAGAAACACGCAATCCCTCCATGCATCGCTCGGCCCCGACCACCCACCGTAACCAGGAACTCCCTGATATTTTCCTTGCCCTCGCTTCTACCACGGTTTTTTTCATCATGGACGGTCTAAAGAATGTCATGCAGCTGCGTCTCCGGCCCGCCTAGGATGAAAAGCCCGTTTTCTGTCCTGATTTTTTGTCATCGAAGTAGGAGCCCACCACATCTATGTTGATTCCGGGTTTTGTCACAATTATCGTCATAGAAGTGTCATAAGCATGACAGGAAAAAAAATCGTTTGGCCCAAAATGTCACGGATGTGTCTTTTTTTAGTGGATTGAAGCTTTGAACTCATAAGTATCGCGTGAGTGTTAGCAATTATGAAAGACTAAACGATAGTTGAGTATGTGGACTTGCTGAAAAGCTCTTGAATTGTTCTACTTCTTTTCTTCTTCTTCTTCTTCTTCTTTCATCTTTTTTCTACTTCTTTTCTTTTCTTCCTTTCTTCTTATTCTAATTCTTTTCTTCTTCTTCTTTTTTCATCTTTTTTCTACTTCTTTTCTTTTCTTCTTCTTCTACTTCTTCTACTTCTACTTCTTCTAATTCTTTTCTAACACTAACACTAACACATATATCTAGCACTAACAATTAAACAACAACAAAAATTTGAAAAAACAGACAAAAAAAGATTTTGTCCCTCACCGGAGCAATGGGACGATCGGGGCAGTGGGGCGGGTGGGCCAGCGACGTGGCGGCGCGCCGGGGCAGTGGGATGGTTGATGCAGTGGCCGGGGCGGGTGGGCCGGCTACGTGGTGGCGCGCCGGGGCGGCGGAGCGACGGGGCGTCGGCGGGTGGGGTGGGGGCGGTGGGGTAGTGGGGCGACGGGGCAAGCAGGGGCGGTGGCGGGGGCGACGCCGGGCGGCGGATGGCGGGGTGACGAGGCGTCGGCAGGTGGGGTGGGGGCCGAGGGGTGGTGGGGCGACGGGGCAAGCGGGGGCGGGGGCGGCGCCGGGCGGCGGGGCAGGAGGGCGGCGGGTGGCGGGGGCGGCGGGGGCGGCGGTGGGTGGATCTGGTGGCAGGGAGGAGAGAGGGAGAGAAGAGAGAGTAATGGGCGGGGGGTGGGGGCCATTAGTTAGGCTAGCCTTTGCCGTCCGCCGTGGATTTGTCATCCGCCTTTTTCTCTCTTTGTCGTCTGCTTTTTCGTAGCTGATGGCAAAGAGGGGGGCGTTAAGTTTTTTCTAATCGGCTCGTTAGTGGGGGCCACCTCTCTCTTTGCCGTCAGCCAGCTGACGGCAAAGATTCTTTGCAGTCAGCCAGCGGACGGCAAAGAGATGGCAGATGGCAAAGGCCTGTTTTGCCGTCTGCCAGTTCTTTGCCGTCTGCTTTTTCGTAGCTGATGGCAAAGAGGGGGGCGTTAAGTTTTTTCTAATCGGCTCGTTAGTGGGGGGGCACCTCTCTCTTTGCCGTCAGCCAGCTGACGGCAAATATTCTTTGCTGTCAGCCAGCAGACGGCAAATATTCTTTGCTGTCAGCCAGCGGACGGCAAAAAGATGGCAGATGGCAAAGGCTTGTTTTGTCGTCTGCCAGTTCTTTGCCGTCTGCTTTTTCGTAGCTGATGGCAAAGACCTTTTTTGCCGTCTGCTAGTAGACGACAAAGAGCTGGCAGATGGCAAAGTAGCTGATTCCAGTAGTGATGGACGCCTCGGTCAACGCCCCGAGCGCAACGACCGGGGCTACGGCTAAGGAGGGGGACAAGGCGGAGGACGCTAGGATGATCGCGCCCCCCCCAGGAGTGGCGCGACCGGCCTCGCGAGGACCGCTGGCAGGAACAGCCTCCTGACGGCGCCTGGAGGGACCAGCCTCGCGAGGACCGCCCTTAGGGCAATGCTGTTCTTCCTCCGCTGCCGCCACCGCCAAGAAGGAACGATGACTACCATCAGGACGAGGGGGCTGGGGCTTCCAGGAACCGCGTGCTATCGCCTGCATCTTGGGCGGAGCTCAGGCCCCAACCTCTCAGCGTATCTTCAAGCAGTTTGCTTGTGAGGTGAACGCAGCCCTTCCCAGGCTTGAGGCCACGCGCCCGCTCAGGTGGTCCAAGTGCGCCATCACTTTCAGCTCGGCGGACCACCTCAAGTGCGCGGCCACTGCTGGCACCCTCCCGATGCTCATCTCACCCGTCATCAGCAATGTACAAGTCACCAAGACCCTCATCGACGGCGGCGCAGGGCTTAACATCATGTCCGTCGAAACGTTCGACAGCTTCCAAGTGCCATACGATCAGCTTCAGCCTACCAAGCCCTTCTCAGGAGTGACCGATGGCTCCACCACCCCGATAGGGCAGGTCCGCCTCCCTGTCACCTTCGGACAGCACGACAACTACCGCACCGAGCTCATTGACTTTGACGTTGCTCACATCCGTTTGCCGTACAATGCCATCCTCGGATATCCGGTCCTTGCCAAGTTCATGGCGGTGACCCACCACGGCTACAACGTCCTCACGATGCCAGGAAGCGGCGGGATCATCACCTTCCCCTGCGAAGAAAGAGATGCAGTGTGCTCCCTCGAGCGCACCTTCCAAGCCGCAGCGATCGAAGACCCCGACAACAATGGAACGCAGTACCCTCCTGAGGCCGTCCCCGAGAAGAAGAAGCAGCTACTCCGCACAGGGCCTCAGGGGAGCAGCGTCTCTGGCGGTGCAACATCAGGATCGGCACCCGCGCCTGGGTGCCTCCCTCCCTCGCATAGGAAGGCGCACCCTGCACCCTCCTCGGGCAGTGCTCGGGGGCTCTCTTCTAGAGGGCCTCAGACCTAGCCAACAACACGAGGGAGGCGCTCGGGCACCACATGGAGGCATGCTTTGCGGCACGTTTCCCTTAGAAGGACACCGGGCAAGGAGCGCCTGGCGCTCAGGAGTTTATCACCAAGGCCACTCAGGGGCTGCAGGATGCAAGAGCCATGCGCGGCGACCGCCGCCCACCTGGCGCAGCTCCCCATCCAGGAGAGGATGGCGGGATGCGCGTTTGCATCGACATCCTAGGGCTCAACAGGGCCGCATCTCAGGAGCTCTTCTGGCCTTCACACGTGGGACGTTGTGAGGGCCCACCTCACAGCTATGCTCGCATGTCATTCGGCCTGCAGAGTGTGGCAGTCGCCTTCCAGCGCAACCTGTAGAGCATCCTGGCGGTTCAGAAGGCCAGGCATCACGCTGTCCTGGCGGAGATGGAGATGGTCCTCAAGGAGCCGCCTGGATCCCCAGAGCCTCCCGAGGCTCAGGGCCCCGGTGGCTCATGAGGAGCAACCCCTTCGCTGCGCATCTTTAGCTACCCCAACATCCCTCCGACAACGGAACCAGGTGACATTTTCCAAGTTTATTTAGCTGGGAGCGCCCCCGGGCTGCGTCATTCCCAGGCCGCGTGGGCCTGTCCATGCGACATGTATCCTTTTACATCTTTAGCTTACTCTGTTGGGGGCGCCCCTCGGGCTGCATCATCCCCAGGCCGCTCGGGTCCGACCCAGCGGCATGTATCGTTCTTACATTTACCTAAGCTAGTTTGCTTTCCGTGCATGATCTATCTATGGTTATCACCTACTTGATTGTCACCCACCATGGGAGCTACACACGCTGGCACGGCGCTTGTGCTCTGGTCCATCCCTGCAACGTCGACAAATCTGAGCGGTCGAGCTCTAGCTCGTGGCATGCCCCGTGCACACCACCTCACCAGGCCCTAAGTGCCTTCTTCTTGCAGAGCAACCTGCGGCAGACCAGCAATCATCGTGGCAATCTGTGTCCGTCGTGCTAACCTGCATGAGCCTCCTGAGGACGACAACAGGTGGTACCATGGGCTCCTTCTTCTCCCATGTGATTCGCTTGCGTGTTAAAAGGGGGGCTCCTGAGCATCGCGACTCAGGATCTCTTACTAGCTCTCCAGCCCTCACCCCCTGGCCTTGACCACGGCATCGCGACCTGGCATACCAGCGGCGGCTGAGCTCGCTCGAGGGCCGGGACCTAAGGACGTAGAGCACACAGAAGAGCATGGAGAAGAGAGGGAGGCTCGCACGGGCCTAACCTAGCTACCCTACAGTAGTCGACGCACAAGTCTAACGCACCACACGGAACCAGCTCTAGACTGCCAAGATAAGTTTCGCGCCCGGACCGACCTAGCACTACGGCATAGGATTCTCACCTATGGCAGCCTTGTTATGGCAACGTCACCGCCCTTTCTCGCCCCTTGGTGGTTGCTTGAGTGCTAAAGGGGACCTCTTGAGCATCGCGCCTCAGGAGTTCTTACTGGACCTCGGGCCACTCACCTCCAGGCCTTGACCACGGCATCGCGACCTGGCATACCAGCGATGGCTGCAGCCTACCAGGGGACGGGGACCTGTCAGCGTAGAGCACCAAGCTGTCGCGGGCTTGGAAAGGGGAGACTGAGCCGAAACGAGACATGCGTTCGCAAGTTTTCATAATAAGGACGATATGAACGGAAGGCATTACAGACCCTTTACACGCCCCCATGGGGTCCATTTTGATTCCTCGCAGGGAACAAAAGAAGGGAGTTCCAAGGAGCTCTACCTACACGCGCCAGCACAGCCGACGCCATCATCAACAGTGGGCCACGGGAGGCCGACGCCAACCCCATCCAGATCAGCGATGGCGGCGGTCGGACGCTACGGCCTAGCTCCGGGCCCGGCGAGAGCTCAGGGGCACGTAGCTGTCATCGCTCGTCTCCGGGGTCTCGTAGGGCTCGGGAGAGTCGCTGGACTCTCCCGCACCACCGCTGCTGCTGGAAGAGTCGTTGGCGAAGCCAGCAGCAAGCTCGGCGCTGGCCGCTGCGCCGCCCCGATGACCCTCTCCAGGGCAGCACTCCAAGCGGCGGCCTTCCATGTTGAAGACCTTGAAGAACATCATGGAGGCGCCGTCGTACTTGAAGTGGATGGCGAGGGCGCCTTCGGCGCAGTAAACCCGAGCAACCTCACCCCAGCCGCGGGTCATGAAGATCTTGCCCGGGGAAACGGCTTCCACCTCCGCTCCAGTCGTTGGGGCGTCGTAGTCGGCATGCTACAGCCAAAGCTCAAGGGGCCCCTTCGCGGCATCTCGGTGGATAATAACTACGGAAAGCATATCCAAGTGCGCGGAGGCATCGCCGCCCACATCACGAGTTCGCGCGAGGAGTCTGCGACATGGGCTCCTGGGGAGACGGCGTGCGTCACCGCGGTGCGACGACCACGGCCCTGGCGCGGGCGGCGACGCTCGTCATCTCTTCCTCCGGAGCCCTCAGCTTGGGCATACAAAGGCAGCGGGTACCCGGGAGGAGGCCGCTCACACCAAGGCCTCAACACCTTCGGCCACACGACCATGTCGCGGCGGTGGCCCGGCCTCTTCTTCGGCGGAAGTGGCCCGGGCTTGTCACGGGGTTTTTTCCTTTCTCTGCGGCCGAGAACCTCTTCGTAGGCGCCATGGGAGTCGCTACTAGCAATGAAACAAGGAAGAATAAGCGAGCGGAGCAGGAATAGATGAGCGACGGGGGCTTTGCCCCCTCCTCATTTATAGTAGGAGAAGGCCAACCAGCGATCCCCACGATCACAGGTAATGATGATTTTTCTCTGCATGCAGCATGGACTCGTCAAGTCGGGCAGTTGCCGAGGCAGCGTGGGGAAGCGGAGACACCCACGTCCAATCAATTGCCAAGCGTCAAGCGGGGCCGCAGGCTGTTGGGTCACGCGGCGCTCCGCACTTGCCCTTTGGCTTTGCCTCGAAGCCAAGTCCGAGCACGCCTTGGGCCCGGGGGCTACTGTCGGCATCCTGGGAACGGGGGTCCCCAGACTTGCCTACCTGCGGCCGACAGCATGGCTCCACCAGCGGCCCTGTACAGCCCATCTTCACCAGCAAACACTCAAGACCCTCCCGAGGGGCCAAGCCTCGCGAGGTGGACGACACAACACCTCCTTGGGGACGGCCTCAGCAGGCCAGCTCGCGAGGGGCAGAGAGATCAACGCGACGGACACCTCGCGAGATTCCTGTGACACAAGCCATGACAACTGGAGCCAGGCGGGCACCAGGCGGGCGCTAGCACGCGCAGTGTCCTCGTTTCCTCTTTGGTGCTAAAGAGGCAAGCGCAGGTGATAACCCACAAGTATAGGGGATCGCAACAGTTTTCGATAAGTAAGAGTGTCAAACCCAATGAGGAGCTAAACGTAGAACAAATATTCCCTCAAGTTCTATCGACCACAGATACAACTCTACGCACGCTTGACATTCGCTTTACCTATAACAAGTATGAAACTAGAAGTACTTTGTAGGTGTTTTTGGATAGGTTTGCAAGAATATAAAGAGCGCGTAAATAAAAGCTAGGGGATGTTTAGATGAAGACACAACTAAATTAGTTTTAGTAAAGAGTTTGTTATCACGAGAAAGTTATTTGTCCCTAGGCAATCGATAACTAGACATATGCAATTTTATTTGAGGGAGAGGCATAAGCTAACATACTTTCTCTACTTGGATCATATGCACTTATGATTGGATCTCTAGCAAGCATCCGCAAATACTAACGATCATTAAGGTAAAACCCAACCATAGCATTAAAGCATCAAGTCCTCTTTATCCCATACGCAAGCAACCTACTTACTCGGGTCTGTGCTTCTATCACTCATGCCACCCACCATAAGCAAATCATGAACATATTGCAAACCCTACAGCGGGAATCCCTCACGCTTGCGCGACATGGAGAGCACCATAGGACAGCACCAATAATAAAACATGTAACTCAAATCAATCTTGATCATCAAATAGCTCATAGGACAAAACGGATCTACTCAAACATCATAGGATAGCCATACATCATTGGGAAATAATATATAGTGTTGAGCACCATGTTTAAGTAGAGATTACAATGGGTAAGAGAGAGGTTACACCGCTACATAGAGGGGGGAAGAGTTGGTGATGATGGCGGTGAAGTTGTTGGTGAAGATTGCGGTGATGATGATGGCCACGGTGTTCCGGCGCCACCGGAAGAGAAGGGGAGAGGGGGTACCTTCGTCTTCTTCTTCCTTGACCTCCTCCCTAGATGGGAGAAGGGTTTCGCCTCTGGTCCTTGGCCTCGATGGCGTGGGAGGGGCGAGAGCCCCTCCGTGATTGGATATGTCTCTCTATCTCTCTCTGTTTCTGTGTTCTGTTCTGCTGCCTTTTCATCGTTTCTTTTATATCCGGAGATCCGTAACTCCGATTGGACTGAAACCTTCGCCGTGATTTTTTCCAAAAATTAGCTTTCTTGCGGCCGAAGAAGGGCGTCAACCGCCTTACGGGTGGACCACGAGGGTCAGGGGAACGCCCTGGGGGGTATGGCGTGCCCCCCTACCTCGTGCCCACCTCGGACACCGTTCCGCGATGATCTTTCTTCCAAACTTTCCAAATATTCCAAAAAAAATATCTGTCCGTTTTTATCCCATTTGGACTCCGTCTGATATGGATATTCTGCTAAACCAAAAACATGCAACAGACATGAACTGGTACTGGGCACTGGATCAATATGTTAGTCCCAAAAATAGTATAAAAAGTTGCCAAAAAGTATATGGAAGTTGTAGAATATTGGTATGGAACAATAAAAAATTATAGATACGACGGAGACGTATCAGCATCCCCAAGCTTAATTCCTGCTCGTCCTCGAGTAGGTAAATGATAAAAAAGATAATTTTTGATGTGGAATGCTACCTAGCATAATATTGATCATATGTCTAATCATGGCATGAATATTAAGACACGAGTGATTCAAAGCAATAGTCTATCCTTTGACATAAAAACAATAATACTTCAAGCCTACTAATAAAGCAATCATGTCTTTTCAAAATAACATGGCCAAAGAAAGTTATCCCTACAAAATCATATAGTCTGGCTATGCTCCATCTTCACCACACAAAATATTCAAATCATGCACAACCCCGATGACAAGCCAAGCAATTGTTTCATACTTTTGACGTTCTCAAACATTTTCAACTTTCATGCAATACATGAGCGTGAGCCATGGACATAGCACTATAGGTGGAATAGAATATGATGGTGGAGGTTGTGTGGAGAAGACAAAAAAGGAGAAAGTCTCACATCAACTAGGCGTATCAACGGGCTATGGAGATGCCCATTAATAGATATCAATGTGAGTGAGTAGGGATTGCCATGCAATGGATGCACTAAGAGCTATAAGTGTATGAAATCTCAATCTGGAAACTAAGTGGGTGTGCATCCAACTTGCTTGCTCATGAAGACCTCGGGCATTTGAGGAAGCCCATCATCGGAATATACAAGCCAAGTTCTATAATGAAAATTCCCACTAGTTTATGAAAGTGATAACTCAAGAGACTCTCTATATGAAGGATCATGGTGCTACTCTGAAGCACAAGTGTGGTAAAAGGATAGTAACATTGCCCCTTCTCTCTTTTTCTCACATTTTTTATTTTTTATTTTTTTATTTTTTTGGTGGGCTTCTTTGGCCTCTTTTTTTTATTTGGGCTTCTCTGGCCTCTTTTATTTTTCATAAAGTCCGGAGTCTCATCCCGACTTGTGGGGGAATCATAGTCTCCATCATCCTTTCCTCACTGGGGCAATGCTCTAATAATGATGATCATCACACTTTCATTTACTTACAACTCAATATCTAGAACAAAGATATGACTCTATATGAATGCCTCCGGCGGTGTACCGGGATGTGCAATGATCTATCATAGCAATGACATCAAAAAACAGACAAACCATGAAAACATCATGCTAGCTATCTTACGATCATGCAAAGCAATATGACAATAAATGCTCAAGTCATGTATACGATGATGATGGAAGTTGCATGGCAATATATCTCGGAATGGCTATGGAAATGCCATGATAGGTAGGTATGGTGGCTGTTTTGAGGAAGATATAATGAGGCTTATGTGTGATAGAGTGTATCATATCACGGGGTTTGGATGCATCGGCGAAATTTGCACCAACTCTCGAGGTGAGAAAGGTCATTGCACGGTACCGAAGAGGCTATCAATGATGGAAGGATGAGAGTGCGTATAATCCATGGACTCAACATTAGTCATCAATAACTCACATACTTATTGCAAAAATCTATTAGTTATCGAAACAAAGTACTATGCGCATGCTCCTAGGGGGATAGATTGGTAGGAAAAGACCATCGCTCGTCCTCGACCGCCACTCATAAGGAGGACAATCAATAAATAAATCATGCTCCGACTTCATCACATAACGGTTCACCATACGTGCATGCTACGGGAATCACAAACTTCAACACAAGTATTTCTACAATCCACAACCACCCACTAGCATGAATCTAATATCACCATCTTTATATCGCAAAACTATTGCAAGGAATCAAGCATATCATATTCAGTGATGCACAAGTTTTATGTAGGATTTTATGACTAACCATGTGAATGACCAGTTCTTGTCATCTCTCTAAATAGATATAAGTGAAGCAAGAGAGTTTGATTCTTTCTACAAAAGATATGCCCATGCTCTAACAAATATAAGTGAAGCAAAAGAGCATTCTACAAATGGCGGTTGTCTAAGTGAAGAGAAAGAGGCAATCCAAACTTCAAATGATATAAGTGAAGCACATGAAGCATTATATAAAGCCATACTCAAAAGATATAAGTGAAGTGCAAAGATAATTCTATAAATCAACCAAGGACCATCTCATACCAGCATGGTGCAAAAAAGAAAAGAGAAAACTAAATGCAAAAGACGCTCCAAGATTTGCACATGTCACATGAATGAAACGAATCTGAAAACATGCCGATATTTGTTGAAGAAAGAGGGGATGCCTTCTGGGGCATCCCCAAGATTAGATGCTTGATTCTCCTTGAATATTTACTTGGGGTGCCTCAGGCATCCCCAAGCTTGAGCGTTTGCCTCTCTTCCTTCTTCTCACATCGAGACCTTCTCGATCATCGAACACTTCATCCACACAAAACTTCAACAGAAAACTCGGTAAGATCCGTTAGTATAATAAAGCAAATCACTACTCTAAGTACTGTTACAAACCAATTCATATTTTGTTTTTGCATTGTGTATACTGTAATATAACTTTTTCATGGCTTAATCCACTGATATAAATCGATAGTTTCATCAAAACAAGCAAACTATGCATCAAAAATAGAATCTGTCTAAAACAGAACAGTCTGTAATAATCTAAACATTCACCATACTTATGATACTTGAAAAATTCTGCCAAAATTAGGAACAATAAAAAATTTGTACAGAAAGACAGTTCAAAACGAATCAGAACCATTTGACGTTCCAGTAAAAAATGTAAAATCGCGCACTACAGCCAAAGTTTCTGTCCTGCACCGTACAAACCAACAAGTATTGTAAACATCCTAAAGGGAAACCTTGGCACATTATTTTTATAATACAATGGAATTGTACAAGGAGATAATTATTTTTGTTGAAAAGTTTCTGTAATCAAGATTCACAAAGTTTCCGTGAGCATGAACAAAGTTCAAGGCTAGCTCCCACTTCAACAATGCTTGTCTCTCTCACTTTCACTTTCCTTTTTGAAAAGTTCCGGGTTCCCCTCTTTATTTTTGTTGTTTTTAAACTATATGAAAGCACTCAACAGAAATAAATGACTCTCTAAAACTTCCGGGTTGTCTCCCTGGCAGCGCTTTCTTTAAGGCCATTAAGTTAGGCATATAGTGCTCAAGTAATGGATCCACCCGGATCCCAAGGTATATCAAAGCCAATTTTATTTAACAATGATTTAGCATTTAGTAATGAGCACAAAGAAACATATATCAAGTAATGACGAAGTCTAACTCTCTTCCTATGCATCGGCATGTCATAAAAGAACAATTCATGCACACATAATAAAGGCTAATGCATAGTATAAACAGTTTCTTGCAATTTTATCGTGTTGGAAACGTAGAGAGGTGGAGATATAGCTCCTCTCTCATAATAGTTGCAAGTAGGAGCAGCAAGCACATGCATATTATACTCATCAAAATCATCATGTGCAACAGTAAAAGGCAACCCATCAATATAATCCTTAATAAAAGCAAACTTCTCTGATATAGTGTAGTTGGGAGAATTCAAAAACATAATAGGACTATCATGCATGGGTGCAATAGCAACAATTTCATGTTTAACATAAGGAACTATAGCAAGTTCATCTCCATAAGCATAATTCATATTGGCATCTTGGCCACAAGCATAGCAAGCATCATCAAAAAGGGACATTTCAAAAGAATCAACGGGATCATAGCAATTATCATAGCATTCATCCTTCGGTAAGCATGAAGGGAAATTAAACAATGTATGAGTTGAAGAGTTACTATCATTAGAAGGTGGACACGGGTGATCAATCCGCTCTTCCTCCTTTTGTTCTTTTCTCTCCTACTCATCTTTTTCATCCAATGAGCTCAAAGTTTCATCAACTTCTTCTTCCATAGATTCCTGAAAAATATTAGTCTCTTCTTGGACAGCGGAGACTTTCTCAATAAGTGCATTAATTTCGTAATTGTATTCATAATTCTCATAAAAATATTTCAGGATAGCTAAATTTTCAGGTCTATAAACAGCATCATCAAAATCTTCAAACTCTTTAAACATAGATTCAATTTCATAAGCACCCATAAAAGCAACAAATTCTTCTATTTGTTCCACATCATAGTAATCATATATACCATTAGCATAAGAAGCTAAGGTTTTATTATCATTAAATTTGCATGAAAAGGGAAGGTGTGGAGCATTCATCCTAGAGCAACAAGTATAATCATATTCCAAGCATAGTTGTCTAGCATACCACTTCAATATATGAATTTGATCCCATAATAGTTTCACTTTTTGTGTCAAGCGGTAATCCCTAAAGTATTCACGTTGATCCAACGTTACTCCCATTACATAGTTGAATGGGGTTTTCTAAGGATTATTAAAGTAGTACATAATATCTTTCACATAACCAGCATCGATGGTTTTAGCAGGTTCCCCATCTCCATGAGTAGCAAGTACACCTAATTTTTTTGGTATTTCGTGTTCCATATCCATAACTAAAGATAGAGAACAACTAAGAACAGCAAATAAAAATTACTTAGTGATAAAGCAAACAAGCACACACGAGAATATTCACCCCACGCTATGACTCCCCGGCAACGGCGCCAGAAAAAGGTCTTGATAACCCACAAGTATAGGGGATCGCAACAGTTTTTGATAAGTAAGAGTGTCGAACCCAACGAGGAGCTAAACGTAGAACAAATATTCCCTCAAGTTCTATCGACCACCGATACAACTCTACGCACGCTTGATGTTCGCTTTACCTAGAACAAGTATGAAACTAGAAGTACTTTGTACGTGTTTTTGGATAGGTTTGCAAGAATATAAAGAGCGCGTAAAGAAAAGCTAGGGGCTGTTTAGATGAAGACACAACTAAATTAGTTTTAGTAAAGAGTTTGTTGTCACGAGAAAGTTATTTGTCCCTAGGCAATCGATAACTAGACATATGCAATTTTATTGCAATTTTATTTGAGGGAGAGGCATAAGCTAACATACTTTCTCTACTTGGATCATATGCACTTATGATTGGATCTCTAGCAAGCATCCGCAAATACTAACGATCATTAAGGTAAAACCCAACCATAGCATTAAAGCATCAAGTCCTATTTATCCCATACGCAAACAACCTACTTACTCTGGTCTGTGCTTCTGTCACTCACGCCACCCACCATAAGAAAATCATGAACATATTGCAAACCCTACAGCGGGAATCCCTCACGCTTGCGCGACATGGAGAGCACCATAGGACAACACCAATAATAAAACATGCAACTCAAACCAATCTTGATCATCAAATAGCCCATAGGACAAAACGGCTCTACTCAAACATCATAGGATAGCCATACATCATTGGGAAATAATATATAGCGTTGAGCACCATGTTTAAGTAGAGATTACAGCGGGTAAGAGAGAGGTTACACCGCTGCATAGAGGGGGGAAGAGTTGGTGATGATGGTGGTGAAGTTGTTGGTGAAGATTGCGGTGATGATGGACATGGCGGCGTTTCGGCGCCACCGGAAGAGAAGGGGAGAGGGGGCCCCTTCGTCTTCTTCTTCCTTGACATCCTCCCTAGATGGGAGAATGGTTTCCCCTCTAGTCCTTGGCCTCCATGGCGTGGGAGGGGCGAGAGCCCCTCCGAGATTGGATCTTCCTCTTTGCCTCTCTCTGTTTCTGCATTCTGTTCTGTTGCCTTTTCACCGTTTCTTTTATATCCGGAGATCTGTAACTCCAATTGGACTGAAACCTTCGCCGTGATTTTTTTTCCAAAAATTAGCTTTCTTGCGGCCGAAGAAGGGCGTCAACCGCCTTCGGGTGGACCACGAGGGTCAGGGGCGCGCCCTGGGGGGGGGGGGGGGGTAGGGCGTGCCCCCTACCTCGTACCCACCTCGGACACCGTTTCGCGATGATCTTTCTTCCAGACTTTCCAAATATTCCAAAAAAAAATCTCCGTCCGTTTTTATCCCGTTTGGACTCCGTCTGATATGGATATTCTGCAAAACCAAAAACATGCAACAGACAGGAACTGGCACTGGGCACTGGATCAATATGTTAGTCCCAAAAATAGTATAAAAAGTTGCCAAAAAGTATATGAAAGTTGCAGAATATTGGCAAGGAATAATCAAAAATTATAGATACGACGGAGACGTATCAGCAGGCGAGGAGTCCTGAGGCATCAGGCAAAGGTTTCCATATCGGTGCAACGAGACCAAGACCAGCAGGACAGCAGGATGGAGGTCACCGTGGAGCCCAGACGGCGTCCCCACCAAAGCCTTTGGCAGGCGAAGACCACCGTTAGCCAGGATAACTTGTACTAGTTGTCTCCCTTAGGATTTGGCCATTGTTGGATCCCTTCCCGCTCAATATTTGGGGAGAGGACCAGGGCCTCTATAAGTAGGACTAGCCACCACCATAGAGAAAGTGACGGGGCACAAGTTCACCAAGCACAAGAACACCTCTCCTCAGGAGGCTTTTCTTCCCTTGTAACAGTTCATCCTCAGCCTAAGAGGCAATCCACCACACCACACTGGAGTAGGGTATTACACCACATCGGTTGCCCAAACCAGTATAAACTCTTGTGTCTCTCATTCTTTCGGTTCGTTGAGCCAGTCCTTGTGATTGTTGCGAGAGCGATCTAGGGAGAGAGGGAGATCTTCATGCACACCCCAGTGTTCGAACCTCACGGGTTTTGTCGGAACCCGAAATCCGACAGATATGGAGAAGAAAATCCTCAAAGCATATTGCGGGTTTGGTTGTTCCATCATATGATTCAATATTCATAGGTTTAAACCCTTTTGGGAATTCATGCTCCATTACTTCCTCGGTGAAGCATAGGGTGTGTGTGGCACCTCTATAGCAGGCGACATCGCGACGGAGTTTGGCGGACGTTGTTATGCGGTTTACGCCTCGAGTGAGGTTGTGTTGATCATGATGGGCCTGGTAGCCGTCCTCTCGTGTTGGGGCACATCCCCTTGACCCATAGATTGATCTGGCTAAGCCTGCCCTGGTGTCCAGGTCCTGCCATAGGTCATAGGTGTAATCCCAGGCCGCTGTCTCCTTGCCTCTATAGCGGGGTAAAGTGGGCTAGTGTTCGGCTCGGGTAGCCGTTCTATCTCGGCCATACGGTGGCCGTTCTGGTTTATCGGCTGCGTTACGCGCTGATGTTATGGGCTCCCACACCTCAACGTCGAATTGGGGTAACAACTTGCACTTCGGGTAGCTTTTAGTTGGTCGTGCGAGGCCATAATCCTCAGCTGCCAGGACAGTAGTCCATCTGTCATTGAGTGTATCATGTTCGGCTTGAAGCCGTTGTTGCTTCTTTTTCAGGCTCCTCGCGGTTGCGATGAGCTGTTGCATAAAGCGTTCTTGATTGAGGGGTTCCTCTGGCACAATGAAATCTATATCGCCGAGGCTTATTTCGTCTTCGGAGGGTGGCATATAGTTGCTATCCTCCGAGTCCTCGCTCCTGACTAGCTCGTCAGGGTTACCGTGCCCCTCCTCCCTATCATACTGTTTTGATGTTGGTTCGATGGGGGCGTCTGGGTCTTCGGCATTCTCTGGAGTGTTATCGTCTCCCCTGTTGGTATTGCTTTCTTTGTCGCGGCATGATTTTGAACGACGCCCCTAATGCCGTCGTTTTGGTGGTTTATCAGTGTTATTATCCTTTATTGGATTCTTACAACCTTCATAGCCATCCTCTTTTGGCGTATCCACCATGTATATGTCGTATGTGGAGGTGGCCTCCCAGCGTCCGGTATGTGGCGGGTTTCGGCTTTGTTCGTCTCTGGCATCGTCGTCCATACCGTCGATGTCTTCGAAGTCGTAATCAAGCATGTCGGTTAAGTCCTCGACAATGGCTATGAAGTGGGTGGTGGGTGGGATGTAAAATTCCCCGCTCCCAGCCCCTAGTTCGGGCTGGGCGTAGCTCGGACGTTGCTCATATGTAATGATGAGGGATCGCAATAGGTCCAGAGCCTCGCTTAAAGGCGAGGTTTGGCCAGGGAGAAGAAAGTCCGTGGAGTACGGCGGAAACGAAACTCTTTGGCCAAACTCACACGATGCTGACTCCGAGGGTTCGGAGCCAGTGTTCGGAGAAGGGTCCGGCTTCGTGATGATTGCTGGTGACGCTACTTCCCCTAGCTCTCCCGTACTAGGCTCAATAGCCACAGAGAGTCCGGCGGGCCTAAAAATCTTGTCTTCGGACCCGGTGATGCGCTCCGGCTCTAAGGCCAGAGCGGAGGTTGGGGTCGCGAACCCTTGGAAGATCAAGTCTCCTCAGATATCAGCGACATAATCCAGATTTTCAAAACTAATCTGGTGTCCTGGGGAGTAGCTGTCGATCTGCTCTAGATGGCCAAGCGAGTTGGCCCGCAGTGCGAAGCCACTGAACACAAAGATCTGGCCGGGGAGAAAGATCTCCCTCGGGGCAGCATTGTTGTAGATGACAGACGGAGCCATCGAACCTTCTGCGACGACACCACAAAACTCTCAATGAAAGCACGAATGTCAGTGTCAAAACCGGCGGATCTCGGGTAGGGAGTCCCGAACTGTGCATCTGAGGATCGAAGGTAACAGGAGACAGGGACACGATGTTTACCCAGGTTCGGGCCCTCTTGATGGAGGTAATACCCTACTTCCTTCTTGATTATCTTGGATGAATATGGGGTTACAAGAGTTGATCTACCTCGAGATCGTAATGGCTAAAGCCTAGATGTCTAGGATGTATGATTATGATTGCCTCTACAGACTAAACCCTCCGGTTTATATAGACACCGGAGGGACCTAGGGTTGTACAGTGTCGATTTATAGAGAAAGGAATCTTCATATCTGAACGCCAAGCTTGCCTTCCACGCAAAGGAGAGTCCCATCCGGACACATGAGGAAGTCTTCTGTCTTGTATCTTCACGGCCCATTAGTCCGGCCCACGTCCTATAGCCCGGACGACCGAGGACCCCTTAATTCAGGACTCCCTCATTGGCCACGATGAGGGAGTCCTAGATTAGGGGGTCCTCGGGTGTCCGGATTATTTGATATGGGCCTGACTGATGGGCCATGAAGATAAAAGCAGAAGACTTACCCCCGTGTCCGTGTAGGACTCCTATATGCGTGAATTTTGGTATCCGATATGTTATTTCCTTCCCCCACAAGCCGACTCTGTAGTACCCTAAGCCTCTCCGGTGTGTATATAAATCGGGGAGGTTTAGTCCATAGAGGCTATCAGAATTATCGTAGGCTAGACAACTAGTGTTTAGCCATTACAATCTCGAGGTAGATCAACTCTTGTAACCCCTATACTCATTGAATACAATAAAGCAGGATGTAGGGTTTTTACCTCCTTTAAGAGGGCCCGAACCTGGGTAAACATTGTGTCCCCATCGTCCCTTTGTTACCATTGATCCTCAGACACATAATTCGGGACCCCCTACCCGACATTGGTGCTTTCATTAAGAGTTCCATTGTGTTGTCGACAGAAGGATCGATGGCTCGCCTTGTCATCAATAATGATGCTGTTTTTGGGGAGACCTTTCTCCCTGGCCAAGTCTTTGTGTTTGGCGGCTTCGTACTGCGTGTCAACTCGACCGGTCGCCTCGAGCAGGTTGACAGCTACGCTATTGGTCATCAGATAAGTTTTGGAAGTTTGAACTACATAGTTGACATCCGAGGAGATCTGATCTTCAAGGGGTTCACGGCCTTGGCCGCCGCTCCCCACCCATACGAAGAAGACCCTTTGGATCCATCATCAAATCCCATTCTAGGATCGACTATCATGCCTGCCATGGCCTTAGATCCGGAGCGGACCGCTCTATCCGAAGACGGGAGGAAAAAACCCGGCCGAACTCTCTCCCATTATGCAGCTTCCTACTAGAGATCCATATGTGACCATGTTGTCAGCGGGCCCGGAGTCAAAAATGACTCCCTGTCATCGGGAAGCCGGAGTCATCTCTGGGTGTCAACTCCGAACTCTCGAGGTCTGCATCCATCGAGCTCGGTCAAGTGGTTATTACCGGACCTAGCTCTGCACGTCCTCAGACGCCCGTCTAGCTTTCGCTCTTAAATGAAACAGTAGACCTAATGCGATCTCTCACCATCGCGGAAGTATCACCTTCGAACTATGCCCAGCTTGAGCTAGGGGCTAAGGGTAGGGAATTCTACATCCCACCCACCACCCACATAATAGCGACTGTCGAAGACTTAATCGACATGCTAGACTATGCCTACGAAGAGATCGGCGGCATGGACGACGAAGTCGAGGCTGAACCAAGCCAAAATCCGCCCGTCGCTGGGCGTTGGACGACCACTTCTACTTATGATGTATACATGGTGGACTCACGTGAGAAGAAGGACGACGATGGCACTCACAACCCAGACGAGGATAAGCCCGTCAATGAACCACCAAAGCGTCGGTGTCAGCGACGCCGCTCACAATCACATCGGGCAAGGGAAAGCAATACGGACACCGGAGATAATAACACTCCGGACAACGCCGAAGATCCCGATCACCCCGTCGAGCCTGTGTTCGACCAGGATGAAAGGGAAGAAGGTCAATACAGCCTCGAACACACCGATCACGAGGATTCGGAAGACAGTAACTACTTACCTACCTCCGAAGAGGATGTTAGCCTCGGCAACGAAGATTTCATCGTCCTAGAGGAACCCCTCAAACAAGAACGCTTCAAGCGGCAGCTCATCGCCACCGCGCAAAGCCTGAAAAAAAAACAGCAACAAGTTCAAGCCGAACAAGATACGCTCAACGACAGATGGACCAAGGTCCTCGCTGCCGAAGAATATGGCCTCGAGCGCCCGACAAGGAGCTGCCCAAAACGCAGGCTACTACCACAATTCGATGATGAGGCCTTTGAGCCAGTATCATCAAAATACGATCACGCCAATCAACCAGACCGACCACCACGTAGACGGGACAAAATGGTTAATTACGCTGAATACCAGCCCGCGCCCCCTCACCGTAGAGGCGAGGAGACGTCGACTTTGGGCTACACGTACGACCTACGTCAGGACCTGAACAATAGAGCCGATCAGACCCGACCAATCTATGGATCAAGAGGATGTGCTCCAGCACGAGATGATGGCCATCAGGCCTGGCACGACAAACATAACCTAGTCTGGGGTCAGCCCCGAACACAGATGTCATCCGAACTCAATCGCGATGTCGCCCGGTATAGAGGTGCCGCACACCGCATGTGCTTTACCGATGAGGTAATGCAGCACCAGTTTCCAGAAGGGTTTAAACCGGTAAACATTGAGCCTTACGATGGCACGATAGACCCTGCTGTATGGATTGAAGATTTTCTTCTCCACATTCACACAGCTTGTGGAGATGATCTCCATGACATCAAATACCTCCCCTAAAGCTAAAAGGACCAGCAAGGCACTGGTTGAATAGCCTCCCAGAGAACAGTGGGAGGACTTAGAGGACGCTTTTCAGGACAACTTTCAGGGCACTTATGTTCAGCCACCGGACGCTGATGACCTGAGTCACATAGTCCAGCAGCTCGGACAGTCAACCCGCAAACTTTGGACTCGATTCATAATTAAAAAGAACCAAATTTTCGATTGTCCGGACGCTGAAGCCTTAGCGGCATTTAAACACAGTGTCCGTGACGAATGGCTTGCCCGATACCTCAGTCAGGAAAAGCCGAAGACTATGGAAGCTCTTACTTCACTTATGACCCGCTTCTACGCGGGCAAAGATAGCTGGTTGGCTCGTAGAAGCAACAGTACCAACGACCACGGCACCTCTAAGGCCAGGGATGGCAATGGAAGGCCATGACGCAGCAAAAATAAGCGTCAGAACAACAATGAAGAAACCAAGGATACAGGGGTAAACGCCGGATTTAGCGGCTCTAAACCTGGTCAGCGGAAGAAGCCGTTCAAAAGAAATGCGGATGGTCCATCCAATCTGGATAAAAAACTGGATAGGCCTTGCCAGATTCTGTTGGAGATATGCCCTAGATGCAATCATGTATGATGATATTTACTATGTGTTTATGAATAAAGATAGTCCTTTGACATTATCAATGATGTGTATTAGCAAGTACGTGACTTGTTTGTGGGACTATGCATTCGATGATGACTGTCCTAAAATGTTCCTAGTCGAAAGGGGTGTGTGGACGTGCAGCCAACTAGACTAGCATATGACACGGTTGATGGCTTGGTCTCGCTAGCCATGGGTCATTGGATGCTAACCGAATAATATGGACTTGGAAGGATATGGTCGAATTCGACGTAGTCGGATTCGAGTTGAGATAAGGTCCAAGTCAGACAGACCCAACTATGAGAGGCAGTGATATGTCATCTGTGAGTCTCTAGTACAACATACGTTCTATGTCCTAAGACCTGAGCATGCACATGTACTCGGGATGGTGACAGACTTGCTTTGGGCCGACCAAACGCTACTCTGTGACTGGGTAGTTGAAAAGGGTAGGTTTCAGGCTTGTCTAGACCCATGTTGCAAGACATGGTCGAGCAAGATGGGATTTGCCCCTCCGATCAGGAGAGATATACTCTGGGCCCCTTGTGTGATCCAACTAGGATAAGCATGGCCATGCGACAAGGATTATGAGATAATCCGGTTTGTGGTCGGTATCACTGGAACGAGAAAGAGGTCGGGCTAGCACAAGGATGACAGACTTGCCTTGAGGCCGACAACATATATCGTGTGGCAAAAGGAATGGAAGTGTGATGTACAGGTTCACCTAACCAGCTTCATAGTCTGCTTGGTGGTCGGCATGCCTTGCTAGAGGCTGCTACCAACCGTGCAGTTCAGAGGTGATCCGAACTGCGACCAAGCCGGCTTGAACCTAAGGGGTCACGCGCTTAAGGGAAGCAACCTACGAGGTCTGATCCGAGGACACTGGTCGGATGTGATCTGAGCTGTATTCGGATTGTGGCCGAGTAGACTTATGGGCTTTAGGGTCCGTGTGAGGCACAAGTGTTGAGCCCGTGATGGACGCCTATATAAAGTGGAGGTGTCGCACACTCATGCGGATGATCACTTCGGCGTTGTCACTAGGGTTTGCATGTGTTGCGAATAGCCACCTCCACTCGCTGCCGAATGTGTGATCGGACCTAGCAGTCCACCGCACGGTGTTCCTCCTACACGCGCGGATACCGTTAGAGGCGGTGCATCTGCGCCACTTTGGCAAACCTATACATGGGAACCGACGACCGGCTGTTTGAGGGAGATCGTACGAGGAGGAGACAATCCACGCAGACGCGCTGCCCCAACTCTTCTTCCGCTGCACGGCACTGCGCGTCTAGTGGTAACGAACTGTGATCCATCTCCCGTAGCATGTTCTTGGTTGTTCTGCACATAGGAAATTTTAATTTGCAGTCGACGCACCCTACCGTAGAATCCAACAGTGGTATCAGAGCCTCTGCTATAGGATTTGAATTCGGACCATATGCATATTAGATATGTGGAGGCGGCAGATGAGATCTGTTGTCGTTGATGAGATCGGCGGTGTGCACGGTTGATGAGATCAATTGCACATGGGGATCGATGTGGCTATGTTTTATGATAATCGGAGTCGATGAGGTCGTGACACAACCTATACCCCTACCGGTCAGTATCTGCCATCGGGGTTAACAGTGAAACGTAAACCCGAATCGGACTCGCGATGATCGATGAGATCGGTCAGATCGGAAAATTTGGCATGATAAGTTCTCAGTTGTGATATGTGATTTTCGAAAACTTCGGGCGCTGCCCGCACCCGCGAGGGGTGCTGCCTCTTCGACCATGAATAACTTGCCTGATCACTCAAACCGGTAGAATGCGATTCTATGCGTAACTTTGTTTTGCAGGTTTGATGAGAATAGTATGGCTCATGTGTATGTGATTCATGTGTGTAAATTATACATGGCCTGCGTGTCATGTTTGTCAGCCGGCAGGAGCCAAAGTGTTGTCATTATAATGTATAACGACATGCGTGTCGACTTGTGACTCTATGTAAAATTCATTACTAGTTGTAGTAGTTGGATAATAGATGGCTTGGCGTCCCGGCGAGACAAACAGGATGGAGCTCCTAGATGGTCATCGGAGTTGGAGCTGACCTGGAAGAACAACCATGAAGGAGCCATACTATTTCACAATATGTGTTTATTTGTGATTGTTATGCTTCTTTGTTTCTATGCATGTTAGAATGGTAGAGAGATCCGGTCATGAATATCAAGCGAATTGCCATCCCCAATGTTGCACCTTCGCACGTCAAGTACGTCTAGTAGTGGGCTCATAAAATTGGGGTGCTACTGGGTGTCCTTGAACTGAAGGGTTCGTGTCAGACACGGACATGCACTGCATCAGGTTAACTTGACAAGGCTATCAAAACGGTTTTGGGCCTTGTCGCAAAGAAGGTTGGGAGCCGGGGTATAAGATACCTACACGACTGACAGGAGTCGTATAGGGATACGATTAGCAAGGAGTTGCTTACCGGATAGGCATGTTGTCTAGCAGTGATGTTAAAGCCCACTACTCGCATGTGCTAGTCGGATCCTGAATCACTGAGAGTTTGCGGAGGGATGCTGACTTCAGTGGGAGTATTTCTGTTTAAGGCTAGAATTACTCTACATAAACACATTTCTTAGTGATTGCATATTTTTCTGTTGTAGATAAATGGCACCACCTGCTCAACCCAACTTTGCATTGAAATCAAATCTAGAAAAGGATAAACTGAATGGAACAAACTTTACCAACTAGTATAGAAATCTGAGAATTGTCCTCAAGCATGATAAAAAGGAACATGTTCTAGAGGATCCACTTCCAGAGGAACCTGCTGATAATGCTAATACCACAACTAAGAATGCCTACCATAAACTCGTTGATGAATCAATGGAGTTCAGCTGTCTGATGTTGGCTTGTATGGAGCCTGATTTGCAACAGCATTTGGAAAATGTTGAGGCTTACGATATGATCTGATCAAGAGTCTCAAGAGCATGTTTCAGACATAGGCTAGGACCGAAATGTTCAACGTCTGGCAATCCTTGATGGATTGCAAGCTGAAGGCAGATGATCCACTGAGCCCACAAGTGATCAAGATGATCGGATATGTGCAAGCTTTGGATCGGTTGGGCTTCTCGCTCTTGGATGAGCTGGCTACTGATGTAATTCTGGGTTCTCTTCCGCCCAGCTATGGGACGCTCATCTCAAACTATCACATCCATGGCATGGATAAGAAGCTCACTGAATTGCATGGGGTGCTTAAGGTGGCAGAGCAGGATATCAAGAAAGGCACGCACCAAGTGTTGATGGTGCAGAAATCGGCTAAGTTCAAGAAGAGTTGGTCCAAGAAAAAGGCTAAGGCAAAGGGCACGGAGACGGTAACCTATGCCACTGCATCTAAGTCTGGACCGGACTCGAAGACCATTTGCTATCATTGCAAGGAGACCGGTCACTGGAAGAGGAACTATAGCAAGTGGCTTGCAGAGCATGGCAAGAAGGCCAGAAATGCTTCTTCAGGCAAAGGTACACTTGTTGCATATGTGAAAGTGCAACTATCCCTGGGTGGTTTTGGTAATTCCTAACAACATATAGCTCATTGAGCTAACATTATTCCAAGATGAATATTTCAGAAAAGCTCAATGGATGGCATGGCATGGATGAGGAAAGTGGATCCCTCAAAATTACAAGGACAAAGGATTGGCTCAAGCTTCAAGAACAAGACTCTACATTTTATACTTTAGTGATCCAAGATCACATTGAGTCCATAGGAAAAGCCAATATTATTAAGGAGGGATGAGGTGTTGCTTAATGAGCCTCTTGCTTCATGTGCTTAGTGATATGCTCCAAAATACTCAACTACCTTTCCATATCCACATATGACCCAAACCTAAAGTCAAACTCGGCCCCACCGATTCTTTCTATCCGGAGCCACCGAGTTTCACATGTCATAGCCACTGCTACAAACCCTAGCAAATCGGTTTCACCGATAGGGATCTCGGTCTCACCGAGATGGGATTGCAATTTCTCTGTTTCCCTTTGTAACGTTTCGGTCCAACCGAAGTGAGCGATCGGTCCCACCGAGATTGCAATGTAAACTCACTGTTTCCCTTTCGTAACATTTCGGTCTCACCGAAAAGAGCGAATCGGTCCCACTGAGTTTACCTGACCAACTCTCTGGTTAGCTTATTACCAAAATCGGTCCCACCGAGTTTGTGTAATCGGTCACACCGAGATTACGTTATGCCCTAACCCTAACCATATCGGTCCTACCGAGTTGCATCTCAGACCCATCGAAAATCCTAACGGTCACTAGGTTTGCTGTATCGGTCCGACTGAGTTTAACGATTCGGTCCCACCAAGTTTAGCAGATTGTGTGTAACGTTTATATTTTGTGTGGAGGCTATATATACCCCTCCACCCACTCTTCATTCGAAGAGAGAGCCATCAGAACAGATCTTCACTTCCAATACACATTTTCTGAGAGAGAACCACCTACCCTTGTGTTGATCTCAAGATATTCCATTCCAACCATATGAATCTTGATCTCTAGCCTTCCCCAAGTTGCTTTCCACTCAAATCTTCTTTCCACCAAATCCAAATCCTATGAGAGAGAGTTGAGTGTTGGGGAGACTATCATTTGAAGCACAAGAGCAAGGAGTTCATCATTAACACACCATTTATTACTTCTTGGAGAGTGGTGTCTCCTAGATTGGCTAGGTGTTAGTTGCGAGCCTCCGACAAGATTGTGGAGTTGAACCAAGGAGTTTGTAAGGGCAAGGAGATCGCCTACTTCGTGAAGATCTACCGCTAGTGAGGCAAGTCCTTCGTGGGCGACGGCCATGATGGAATAGACAAGGTTGCTTCTCTGTGGACACTTCGTGGGTGGAGCCCTCCGTGGACTCGCGCGACCGTTACCCTCCGTGGGTTGAAGTCTCCATCAACGTGGATGTACGATAGCACCACCTATCGAAACCACGCCAAAAACATCCGTGTCTCCAATTGCGTTTGAATCCTCCAAACCCTTCCCCTTTACATTCTTGCAAGTTGGATGCTTTACTTTCCGCTGCTCATATACTCTTTGCATGCTTGCTTGAATTGTGTGAAGATTGCTCGAATTGTGCTAAGATAGCCAAAATCTGCCAAGAACTAAAATTGGGAAAAGGATAGATTTTTATTTGGTCAAGTAGTCTAATCACCCCCCCCTCTAGACATACTTCCGATCCTACAATATATTATAGACATTTACCTTGCTGACATACCTAGTAGCTCTTGGTTATTTGATATCGGATCGGTTGTTCATATTTGCAACTTGATGCAGGGGCTGGTAAGAACTAGGTGTGTGGCACAAGGGGAGATTGACATCAGGGTCGGCAACAAAGCAAGAGTTGTTGCGTTGGAGGTCGGCACGATGCAGCTTCAACTTCCTTCTGGATTTATTTTAGAATTAAATAATTGTTATTACATTCCTGTACTTAGTCGGAACATTATTTCTGCCTCATGCTTGATGAGTCGGGGTTATGAATTCAAGTTAAAGGACAATGGTTGTTCGTTTTATGTGAACGGAATGTTCCACAGCTATGCACCCATTGTTGATGTGCTATTTATATTAAATCTAGAACAAGAACCGGCCTATAACGTGAATGTCAAGAGGCATAAGCCTACTGAGATAAATCCAACATACTTCTGGCATTGCCGGCTTGGACACATTATTCTGGAACCCATGAAGAAACTCCGTGATGATGGGCTCCTAACTTCGTCCAACTTCGGGTCATTCAAGACATGTGAATCATGCTTGCTCTGCAAGATGACTAAGTCTCCTTTCGCAAAGAGTTGCGAGAAGGCGTCTAAGCTGTTGGAACTTGTACATAGTGATGTGTGTGGACCAATGGGCACAACTGCCAGAGGTGGCTATCAGTAATTCGTGACTTTTACCGATGACTTGAGCATATATGGATATATCTATTTTACGAGGCACAAGTCGGTAACTTTTGAAAAGTTCAAAGAGTTTCATAACGAGGTTGAGAATCAGCTCGGTAAGACTATAAAGCTTCTATGATCTGATCGTGGAAGTGAGCACATGAGCTAGGAGTTTGATGATCATCTGAAATGCTGAGGTATAGTACCACAGCTCACACTTCCGGTACGCCACAGAGACACAGCATATCAGAACGGAGGAATCGTACCTTGTTAGACATGGTTCGATCTATGATGAGCAAATCGGATTTACCCTTGTCATTCTAGGGATATGCTCTAGAAACTGCAGCTTTCACACTTAACAGGGTACCATCAAAATCCGTAGACAAGACACCACATGAGATGTGGACCGGGAAGAGTCCTAGTTTGTCTTTTCTAAAGATTTGGGGTTGTGAAGCATTTGTCAAGCGACTTATGTCAGACAAGCTTACACCCAAGTCGGATATATGCATATTCATGGGATATCCGAGGGAAACCTTGGGATATAGCTTCTACAACCGGGAAGAGAACAAAGTGTTTGTTGCTCGGAACGGGGTTTTCCTTGAGAAAGAGTTTCTCAGTCGGGAGGCCAATGGGAGGATGGTTCAACTTGAAGAAATTCGAGTACCACTTGGGGACGACTCGGCTGGTGATGAGATCATACCGGAGTCAGTCAGGGAACCCGTAGTGGAAGCGGCACCGGAACCACGGAGGTCAGAAAGATTGCGCAGAGTCCGTGATGTATTGTTGCTAGAAAGCGATGAGTCGGCCACATATGCGGAAGCGATGGTGAGCCCAGATTTCGAGGCATGGCTGGAGGCCATGAGATCCGAGTTAAAGTCCATGGATGAGAATCAAGTCTGGGACTTGGTAGATCCGCCGCCTGGCGTAACAGCCATTCGTTGCAAATGGGTCTTTAAGAAGAAACCGATGTGGATGGAAATGTTCAGATCCACAAAGCTCGGCTTGTCGCTAAAGGTTATGGACATGTTCAAGGAATTGACTATGATGAGAATTACTCGCCGATAGCGATGCTAAAGTCGGTAATTATCATACTAGCTATAGTTGCATATTTTGATTACGAGATATGGAAGATGGATGTCAAAATGGCTTTCCTTCACGGAAATTTAACTGAGGACGCTGTAGGATCGAAAGTATGTCTAGAGGGGGGTGATTAGACTACTTGACCAAATAAAAATCTAGCCTTTTCCCAATTTTAGTTCTTGGCAGATTTTAGCTATCTTGGCACAAGTCAAACAATCTCCACACAATTCAAGCAAGCATGCAAAAGAGTATATGAGCAGCGGAAAGTAAAGCATGCAACTTGCAAGAATGTAAAGGGAAGGGTTTGGAGGATTCAAACGCATTTGGAGACACGGATGTTTTTTGTCGTGGTTCCGATAGGTGGTGCTATCGTACATCCACGTTGATGGAGACTTCAACCCATGGAGGGTAACGGTTGCGCGAGTCCACGGAGGGCTCCACCCACGAAGGGTCCATGAAGAAGCAACCTTGTCTATTCCATCATGGTCGTCGCCCACGAAGGACTTGCCTCACAGCGGTAGATCTTCACGAAGTAGGCGATCTCCTTGCCCTTACAAACTCCTTGGTTCAACTCCACAATCTTGTCGGAGGCTCCCAAGTGACACCTAGCCAATCTAGGAGACACCACTCTCCAAGAAGTAACAAATGGTGTGTTGATGATGAACTCCTTGCTCTTGTGATTCAAATGATAGTCTCCCCAACACTCAACTCTCTCTAACAGGATTTGGATTTGGTGGAAAGAATATTTGAGTGGAAAGCAACTTGGGGAAGGCTAGAGATCAAGATTCATATGGTAGGAATGGAATATCTTGACGTCAACGCAAGTGTAGGTGGTTCTCTCTCAGAACATGAGTATTGGAAGTGTAGATGTGTTCTGATCGCTTTCTCCACGAATGAAGAGTGGGTGGATGGGTATATATAGCCTTCACACAAAATATAACCGTTACACACAATTTGCCAAACTCGGTGGGACCGAATGGTCAAACTCGGTCGGACCAATTCAGCAAACCTAGTGACCGTTAGGATTTTCAGTGAGACTGAGATGCAACTCTGTAGGACCGATATGGTTAGGGTTCAAGCATAACATAATCTCGGTGTGACCGATTACACAAACTCGGTGGGACCGATTTTGGTAATAAGCTAACCAGAGAGTTGGTCAGGTAAACTCGGTGGGACCGGTTCGCTCTTTTCGGTGAGACCGAAATGTTACGAAAGGGAAACCGAGAGTTTACATTGCAATCTCGGTGGGACCGATCGCTCACTTCGGTTAGACCGAAACGTTACGAAGGGAAACAGAGAGATTGCAATCCCATCTTGGTGAGACCGAGATCCCTATCGGTGAGACCGATTTGCCTAGGGTTTGTGGCAGTGGCTATGACATTTGAAACTCGGTGGCTCCAGATAGAAAAAATCGGTGGGGCCGAGTTTGACTTTTGGTTTGGGTCAAATGTGGATGTGGGAAGGTAGTTGAGAGTTTTGGAGCATATCACTAAGCACTGAAGAGCAAAAAAACTCATTAAACAACACCTCATCCCTTCTTGATAGTATTGGCTTTTCCTATGGACTCAATGTGATCTTGGATCACTAAAATATAAAATGTAGAGTCTTGATCTTGAAGCTTGAGCCATTTCTTTTTGTCCTTAGAATTTTGAGGGATCCACTTTCCTCATCCATGCCATGCCATTCATTGAGCTTTTCCAGAAATATTACTCTTGGAATAATGTTAGCTCAATGAGCTATATGTTGTTAGGAATTACCAAAACCACCCAGGGATAGTGCACTTTGAATCTCCCCCCTTTTGGTAATTGATGACAACATATAGATCAAAGCTTCGACAAATGATAATAAGAGTGAAAGATATTGTCGCTTTGTGAAGTATGTGAAAAGCAAGAGCTCCCCCTAAATTTGTGCATATCTTAAGATTTGCTTTGGACTGCAAATGCACAATGAGTTAGGATCATGGGTTACTCTTCCATGTCACATACATCTTGGTGGAGCGCTCAAAATGATAAGAATTAGATACATGCACTCATCACCAAGCAAAGTGAATGATCAAACAGAGATAAAATGATAGTATCATCCAACAAGCATAAGTGTAGCTTATGATTAACCACATGATCATCAATGTCTCACAAATAAGCATAGTATCTCAAGAAATCAAAAGCAAACAAAGTATCAACCACGAAGTCAAGAGAGAACAAAACCAACAGACTCTCTCTCTCTCGAAGCCTATGATCTATACATTTTTCTCCCCCTTTGGCAACAAGTTACCAAAAAGTTCATAGAAAATGCATAGCACTAAACGACTCTCAGGCTTGGTCTTCAGGTGGTGGAGTCCGATAACGCCAAGGACGAAGGCTTCAGTTGAAGTAGACGGAGCTGGAGCTGGTGTAGATGCTGGAGCTGGTGGCACTGAAGTTGTAGCTGGTGCAGATGTAGTGGCTCTAGTGTCAGAAACTGGCACTGCAGATGATCGCTGAGCTTGAGGCACTCTGGCAAATGCATCAGTGGTTGTTCTGCCCTTCCTCTCCTGCATGTCATCCTGTAACTGCTCCACAACAGACTGAATCTCAGTTACTTTCACATCTAAGTCATAGAACTTTTGTTCCATGATTCTTTCCAAGCTCTCTTGGTTTTGATTCAGGGTGGCCAGTCCTTTCTCAATCTTCAGAGTTGATGCTATCATATAACCGAGTTGCTCCTGCTTGCTCTTCAGAAAGTACTCAGATGCCTCTTCTTGAGTTGGCATCTTGGCAGCTTTCTCCATCTTTGCTTGAGCTTGTACTGATGATGGTTCATTCTCATTCATTACAACTTGATTGTCCTCAAAATCTGGATGGATGGGCAAGTGTTCCTTATCCAGAAAGTATGTGCCTATGCCCATCTTCGAGTTAATCAACTCCTGAATATGTGGGGCATATCCACAACTTCTCTTCTGATCAGCTGCTGTCCTCTTGATAGTCTCAACAATGAGGCTCATGACCTTGAATTTCTGTGGCACATCAAATATCTATAGCAAGTTAATTGCATGCCCTCTGATCATGTTGTGGTCACCTGACTTGGGCAAAAGAGTGTGCCTTAGGATCCAGTTGATTGTAGGCATCCCTGACAGAAGAAAATGTACTGATCCAAACTTGAAAGTCTCAAGTGCTTTGTCTGGGATCTCCTTATACATGTTTGACATAGAATTGTGATCCATCTTCTTCTTGGCATAGACATCCAAGTCATCTTCTTCTTCCTTTGGGGCATTGATCAGATTGGCCCATTCCTCAATAGTTGAGTGGTACCTTGTACCCTCAGACATCCAAACTATCCTGCCATCTGGATAGAAATGTGTTGTGGAGTAGAATTGCATTATGAGCTCCTCATTCCACTTTGTGAGCTTCTGCCCAACAAAGTCTGCAACTCCACAAGCATTGAAGCTGTCATACACTCCAGGATAGTGTTCTTCATTTTCCTTCATGTAGGTCCAGTCGACCCACGCCATATCACACACTATGGGTTTCTTGTCCAACAACACTGTCTCATAGAGGTCTTGCTGTTCCTTTGTGTGGAACCTGTAATCAACAGCAGTCCTTCTTCTTGTAGCATATGGATCTATCTCTCTCCATTTCCTCAGCCCTGAGTCTCTTCTGAGCTTCATGTTCTCAGCCACAGGATGAGCATCATTGTGGTATGGAATCTTGGGTTTGAGCTTTCTCAGAACATGCTCTTCATCTTCTTCATCAGCAACAACTTCAGGCACTGGGGCCTTGTTCTTCTCAGCAGCAGATATGTTCCTGGTATTCCTCTTAGGTGCACTCTTGGTCTTGGAGGCAGCTTTGGGTGCTTCTTTGGGCTTTGAAGATGTAGCCCCTGTCCTTACAGCATCACCCATCAGCTTTTGTGCCTTAGGTGCTAGTGCAGCAACCTCTTCCTCTTCAGAAGAGTGCTTCTCGAATTCAGCCATTGGATCAACCTTCTTGCACCATCTGCCCCTCTTTATTTCCTTCTTCTCTTTTGCAGCAACCTCTTTGGGTTGAGATTCCAAAGATGCTTGAGAGGAGGCTCTGGATTTAGACATGGGCTGTCTCCCTGCTGTCCTTTTGATCTTCAGTCCTGGCTTTGTGGCTGCAGCTGAGCCATATTCCTTCTTGAGCACTTTCTTCTTTGAAGTGGCTTCCTCTTCCTCTGCCACATAATCTTCATCTTCAGACTCTGAAGTCCTTTTCTTGCTTGCTCTAGTGGCAGCCTTTGGCAAGTTGCTTGGGGTGCTTCTGCTACCCTCATCTGAGCTGCTAGAGGGACTAGTGTCCTCACTCAAGTGAACCTGCTCCTCTGACTTGTTATGGCTGTCACTTTGGTCAGACATGTTGCAAACACTAACTGCAAACCCTATTAATAGATTGTAGATGAGATAGAGTGGATGAGCATCACAAAATACAGAGCTTTTTGCAAAACAATGAGTCAAAAACTTTGTTTTAGTTTTCCACAGAAAGCATTTCGGATCAACCGATCTGCAAACTCGGTGATACCGAAGCAGCTATTGGAACCAAAACTAGTGAACTCGGTCAGACCGAGTCACAGTTCGGTGGCACCGAGACTGCTAGGGTTTCACAAAGTCCTGAACTCGGTCACACCGTTTTGCAATTCTCGGTCAGACCGAGAACCACATGTGCAATGGCCTTGGCCGAATCGGTGGAACCGAGTTATGCAACCCTGTGGGTCCGAGATGGTTTCGGCGGAAACCTAACCCTAAATTTTCGATTCAACTCTAATCTACGGAGTGTTTTGACTAGATAGAGGCGTTTCAATCGTGGCAAGAATCATAATGAACACAATGTGCTAGGAATCGGACGGGGATAGCACTGTGATCAAGTCCATACCCTAGTTCGGTGATGAACTCGCTACGGCGGCAACGACGGAGGAGAATTCCGTTGACGGCGGGGGAGACCAGCGACAGAAGTTGGCTGGCGACGAGGAGGGTGATCTGGAGACCCAGGAGGCAGAGCGAGCTATGCGCGGGCGAAGAGGTTTCGGAGAAATTTCCAAAAAAAATCCCGTGAGTATATATAGCCCGACCCTGTCGGTGTGACCGAGTGGAACAACTCGGTGGCACCGAAATGCATAACTGTTGACAGTTACTGCAACTCGGTGTGACCGAAAAGTTCAAATCGGTTGCACCGAGATTGAAAACCTAGATCGACTCAGTGATCTCGGTATGACCAAAATGGAGGAATCGGTCAGACCGAAATACACAAAGAAGTTTTTGGAAGTTTAAGTCTATGACGAATCGGGGACTCCGAGTGCTCCTCACACAGAGTGGTTCGAATCTGACTTGATCAAATTTTGTGATGTAGCATGAATAGAGTTTGAGACGAGAAGAGCATAGATAGCTAGAGAAGGTTCTTAGGCATTCTTGTCCATCCACTTGGCCAAAGAAAAGAAACCAATCAATCAAAACAACAAGTGGATGTCCTCGAATGAGTGAAACATGCAACCAACATGCTCACACAATAAAATGGCAATAGAAGTATGTGGCAAAGCATGCACAACCAATTCTAGCATCTATCAAGCAATTTGCGATGACTAGGTCATCTATATATGAGTATATTGACTTAGGAGTCAAATGAGAACATTTGATCATATGTCATACTCATCGTTTAAGCGCAAGTGGGGTTACCACTTTTACATAAAGCATTGTTGTGTTCACATCATTAGAGTTGCTTTAGCTCAATTCTTAGAGTAAAGCTCCCCCTAGGTGCGAGATCCCACCTAAGAGGGATGAACTAACCTTGGGTTTTGTCGATGATGACTTCATGTAGATGTTGAAGATGTGGATGCTCAATGTTGATGTAGATCATTTGGAGCTATCCATTGGAGTGAGTTGCACTTTCAATACCTACATGGGTTAGTCCCACAAGGAACAAACAAGGATATCCATAGACATGAAGTGATGCACACCCAAGATGATGTCTATGAAAGCTTTTAGGTTACCTTGTTCCTTGTCTTACCAACAAGAGGGTTTGTGACTCCTTGAACTAGTGCAAGATGTGTAAGTTAATTACACTTGTTCTTGCCAAGATGATAGGAGTGAAATATGTTGGCGGAGTCACCCTCAAGAACTCTCTAGTTCTTCTTCTTCTGGATCCACACCATCTTGATGGGAATCCTCGGAGTTGTAGTTGTAATTGATGAAGTGGAACTTGAAGTAGTCTTGGGAGCCCATTTGATCAAGGCCTTAGGAGCTTATTCAAATGCATCAATTTCCTCTTGAAGCTTGTCCTTGCCTTTTTGCTTGTGGTCTAGTGGTGGAAGATCATCTTGAGCTTGTGTCCCTTTGAAAGAAGTAGGATCATACTTCTCTTGTTGAGGAACAAACTTCGTCTTGGGGTATTGATCTTCTTCCCACTCAACTCCATTGGCATTGAACTTTCGTTTAAAACCAACACCTTGATTATTCCGGTGCCTTCCTTGCTTTCGTACAATTTCTTTGAATTGCTTACTTCCGGCAAGGCTCTTGTAAACACCTTTCTCTATACTTCCCTTCAATAAGCTATTTTCTTGCTCAAGTGTAACTTGGCCAAGAGAATCATTAGTGGAATCAAGAGAACTACTAGAAGCAACAACATTGGATTTAGCATGATTATTATTACTAATAGAGGAAGAATCATTCTTGTTCTTGTTACTAGACTTGACTTGAGGCATGTAAGTGGATAAGAGTAAACGCTTGGCAATGTAAGAAGAACTTTTCTTACGAAGATCATCATTGATTGCTTTTAATAACTCATGCTCTTGCTCAAGGTTGAGCTTTTCAAAGCGTAATTTCTCATGAGTCCTTAATAGTTCTCGATGATCTCCTAAGATAGTTTCATGAGCTAACTTAAGAGTGTTTAGTTCTTTAGTTAGAGACTCAATCTTCTCCTTATCATTATCATTCGTTTTATCTTGATTAGCATGATCAATTGACGTTTCATCATAGTATTCATCACTAGAGTTGTCAACAAGTAAATCATCATCACCTAACAAGTCATCTTCATCACTATTGAAATCAACATACTCGGGGTGTGATACCTTTGGTCCTTTAGCCATGAAGCATGTTCCAACTCCTTCATTTGGTGAGTCAAATATGTCATAGGAGTTGGTTGTCACAAGAGCTAGACAGGCAACACCTTCATCTTGAGTATATTCGGAGTCGGAGTAATAGCTTCTCTCGGAGTGGTCGTCGGAGTCGGAGCTGGATACCCATTCACCAACATGAGCTTGATGTCTTCGTTTTGAGTAGCTCCTTGATGATTTGTCCTTTCTTTTCGAATCCTTGCTTCTCCGTGAGGGTCTTCGTTCATAACGATCATCTCTACTCCTTCTTTCTCTAGATGGTGATTCTTCTCTTTTACTTCTTCTCTTAGTAGAATCTTCTCTTCTCTTGTAGGGAGCCGTACACTCATTCGAATAGTGTCTGAGCCTTCCACAATTGTAGCAGTTTCGCTCTCGACTAGAAGAACTTTTGTCATTGTAGGACCTTGACTTGGAGCTTTTCTCTTTGCTTCTACTCTTGTAGAACTTGTTGAAGTTCTTCACCATTAAGGTCAATTCTTCATTGAAGGTTTGTTTCTCACTTGATGATGTGGGGATTTCACATGAGGCTTTGTAAGCACCACTTGATTTGTTGTGAAGTTCCTCTTTATCCTTGAGTGACATCTCATGAGCAACAATTCTTCCGATGACTTCCGTTGGCTTGAGATCTTTGTAATTTGGCATCATTTGGATCAATGTGCACACGGTATCATATCTTCCATCCAAGGCTCTTAGAATCTTCTTGATGATGAATCTATCGGTCATCTCCTCACTCCCTAAGCCGGCAATCTCATTTGTGATAAGAGCAAGCCTATAGTACATTTCAGCGACACCTTCACCATCCTTCATTTTGAACTTGTCAAGTTGACTTTGGAGCACATCCAATTTGGATTCCTTGACGGAGTCGGTACCTTCGTGCATATCAATCAAGGTATACCAAATTTCCTTTGCATTCTCAAGACGACTAATTTTGTTGGATTCTTCGGGGCACAATCCGTTGAAGAGGATGTCACAAGCTTGAGCGTTGCATTGCAGCATCTTCAACTCTTCCACGGTAGCTTCACGGTTCGGTTCTTTTCCATCAAAGAAGTCACCTTGCAAGCCAACACACACAATGGCACAAACGGCGGGGTTATGTCCAATAATATGCATTTTCATCTTATGCTTCCAACTAGCAAAATTAGTACCATCAAAGTAAGGACCTCTACGGTGATAATTTCCCTCGCTAGATGCCATACTCTCCTAGGTTGTGAAACCAAGGCTATGACCACCAAAAGCTATGGAAATCAAAGCAAATGGAGACCAAAGCTCTGGTACCACTTGTAGGATCGAAAGTATGTCTAGAGGGGGGTGATTAGATGACTTGACCAAATAAAAATCTAGCCTTTTCCCAATTTTAGTTCTTGGCAGATTTTAGCTATCTTGGCACAAGTCAAGCAATCTCCACACAATTCAAGCAAGCATGCAAAGGAGTATATGAGCAGCGGAAAGTAAAGCGAGCAACTTGCAAGAATGTAAATGGAAGGGTTTGGAGGATTCAAACGCAATTGGAGACATGGATGTTTTTGTCGTGGTTCTGATAGGTGGTGCTATCGTACATCTACATTGATGGAGACTTCAACCCACAAAGGGTAACGGTTGCGCGAGTCCATGGAGGGCTCCACCGACGAAGGGTCCATGAAGAAGCAACCTTGTCTATTCCATCATGGCCGTCGCCTACGAAGGACTTGCCTCACTAGCGGTAGATCTTCACGAAGTAGGCGATCTCCTTGCCCTTACAAACTCCTTGGTTCAACTCCACAATCTTGTCGGAGGCTCGCAACTAACACCTAGCCAATCTAGGAGACACCACTCTCCAAGAAGTAATAAATGGTGTGTTAATGATGAACTCCTTGCTCTTGTGCTTCAAATGATAGTCTCCCCAACACTCAACTCTCTCTCATAGGATTTGGATTTGGTGGAAAGAAGATTTGAGTGGAAAGCAACTTGGGGAAGGCTAGAGATCAAGATTCATATGGTTGGAATGGAATATCTTGAGATCAACACAAGGGTAGGTGGTTCTCTCTCAGAAAATGTGTATTGGAAGTGAAGATCTGTTCTGATGGCTCTCTCTTCGAATGAAGAGTGGGTGGAGGGGTATATATAGCCTCCACACAAAATCTAAACGTTACACACAATTTGCCAAACTCGGTGGGACCGAATGGTCAAACTCGGTCGGACCAATTCAGCAAACCTAGTGACCGTTAGGATTTTCGGTGAGACTGAGATGCAACTCGGTAGGACCGATATGGTTAGGGTTCAAGCATAACATAATCTCGGTGTGACCGATTACACAAACTCGGTGGGACCGATTTTGGTAATAAGCTAACCAGAGAGTTGGTCAGGTAAACTCGGTGGGACTGGTTCGCTCTTTTCGGTGAGACCGAAATGTTACGAAAGGGAAACCGAGAGTTTACATTGCAATCTCGGTGGGACCGATCGCTCACTTCGGTTAGACCGAAACGTTACGAAGGGAAACAGAGAGATTGCAATCCCATCTCGGTGAGACCGAGTTCCCTATCGGTGAGACCGATTTGCCTAGGATTTGTGGCAGTGGCTATGACATTTGAAACTCGGTGGCTCCAGATAGAAAGAATCGGTGGGGCCAAGTTTGACTTTTGGTTTGGGTTAAAAGTGGATGTGGGAAGGTAGTTGAGAGTTTTGGAGCATATCACTAAGCACTGAAGAGCAAAAAACTCATTAAGCAACACCTCATCCCTCCTTGATAGTATTGGCTTTTCCTATGGACTCAATGTGATCTTGGATCACTAAAATGTAAAATGTAGAGTCTTGATCTTGAAGCTTGAGCCAATTCTTTTTGTCCTTAGAATTTTGAGGGATCCACTTTCCTCATCCATGCCATGCCATTCATTGAGCTTTTCCTGAAATATTACTCTTGGAATAATGTTAGCTCAATGAGCTATATGTTGTTAGGAATTACCAAAACCACCCAGGGATAGTGCACTTTCAGATGCATACATGATACATCCCGAGGGTTTTGTCGATCTGACTAGCACTAGTAAGGTATGCAAGCTCAAGAGATCCATTTATGGGTTGAGGCAAGCATCTCGGAGTTGGAACATTCATTTTTATGAGGTCGTCACTGGTCTCGGTTTCATCAAAAGCGAAGAGGATGCTTGTTTATACAAGAAGTTAAGTGGGAGCTCGATAGTGTTTTTGATCTTGTATGTGCATGACAAATTGTTGATCAAGAACAATGTTTCGATGCTGAACTCGTTCAAGGAGTCATTGAATGGCAAGTTTTCGATGAAGGACCTTGTTGAGGTAGTGTATATTTTAGGCATTAAGATCTATAGAGATAGATCGAGGAGGCTGCTCGGCTTAAGCCAGAGCACATACATAGATAAAGTGTTGAAGCGGTTCAACATGAGTGAGGCGAAGAAAGGGTTCTTGCCACTCTCACATGGTATAAGGCTAAGCGAGACTCAGAGTCCATCGACATCCGATGAGCGAAGCAGGATGAGTAGGATTCCGTATGCCTCGACAATCGGATCCTGATGTTGCTTTTGCAATAAGCCTAACACAAGCAGATACCAGGCTAACCCCAGTGAGACTCACTGGGCAGCGGTAAAGACTATTTTGAAGTACTTGAAAAGGACTAAAGAGATGTTCCTAGTTTATGAAGGTGAGGAAGAGCTCGTCATAAGGGGTTACGCCGCTGCTAGTTTCCAAACAACAGAGATGATTGTCGATCACAGTCTGGATTCGTGTACGTCATGAATGGAGGAGCAATGAGCTGGATGAGTTCCAAGCAAGATACGGTGGCCAATTCTACCACAGAAGCCGAATACATTGCGGCTTGTGAAGCTGCAAAGGAAGGTGTTTGGATCCGGAAATTTCTGGATGATCATGGTATTTTCCCAGCCTCGGTAAAATCGTTGGACCTTTATTGTGATAATTCTGGTGCCATCGCACAAGCCAAGGAGCCGAGGAATCACCACAAGGTCAGACACATAGATCGAAAATATCACCTCATACGCAAGATCGTAAAGAAAGGTGATGTAGAGTTATGCAAAATTCACATGGATGCAAATGTTGCAGATCCGTTGACTAAGCCGCTTCCACAACCCAAGCATGAGGGGCACGTTAGAGTTATGGGCATTCGATGTCTATTTGATTGACTCTAGTGCAAGTGGGATACTGTTGGAGATATGCCCTAGAGGCAATCATGTATGATGATATTTCCTATGTGTTTATGAATAAAGATAGTCCTTGGACATTATCTATGATGTGTATTAGAAAGTAAGTGACTTGTTTGTGGGACTATGCATTGTATGATGATTGTCCTAAAAGGTCCCTAGTCGAAAGGGGTGTGTGGATGCGCAGCCAACTAGACTAACATATGACACGGTTGATGGCTTGGTCTCACTAGCCATGGGGCATTGGATGCTAACCGGATAATATGGACTTGGAAGGATCTGGTCAGATTCGACATAGTTGTATTCAAGTCGAGATAAGGTCCAAGTCGGACAGACCCAACTATGAGAAGCAGCGATATGTCATACGTGAGTCTCTAGTACAACATACGTTCTATGTCCTAAAGCCTGAGCTGGCACATGTACTCAGGATGGTGACAGACTTGCTTTGGGCCGACCAAACGCTACTCCGTGACTGGGTAGTTACAAAGGTAGGTTTCAGGCTTGTCCAGACCCATGCTGTGAGACATGGTCGAGCAAGCTGGGATTTGCCCCTCCGATTAGGAGAGATATACTCTGGGCCCCTCGTGTGATCCGACCAGGATAAGCATGGCTATGCGACAAGGATTATGAGATAATCCGGTTTGTGGTCGACATCATTGGAACGAGAAAGAGGTCGGGCTAGCACAAGGATGATAGACTCGCCTTGAGCCCGACAACATATATCGTGTGGCAAAAGGAATGGAAGTGTGATGTACAGGTTCGCCTAACCAGCTTCATAGTCTGCTTGGTGGTCGGCACGCCTTGCTAGAGGCCGCTACCAACCGTGCAGTTCGGAGGTGATCCGAACTGCGACCAAGCTGGCTTGAACCTATGGGGTCGCACGCTTAAGGGAAGGAACCTCTGAGGTCGGATCCGAGGAAACTGGTCGGACGTGATCCGAGCTGTATTCGGATTGTGGCCGACTAGACTTATGGGCTTTAGGGTCCGTGCGAGGCCCAAGTGTTGAGCATGCTACGGACGCCTATATAAAGTGGAGGTGCCGCACACTCATGTGGTTGATCGCTTCGGCGCTGTCACTAGGGTTTGCATGTGTTGCGAATAGCCACCTCCACTCGCGCCGACTATGTGATCGGACCTAGCAGTTCGCCGCATGGTGTTCCTCCTACACACGTGGATATAGTTAGAACCTGTACGTGGGAAACGACGACCGGCTGTTCAAGGGAGATCGGACGAGGAGGGGATGATCCACACGGACGCGCTTCCCCAACTCTTCTTCCGCTGCACGGCACTGCGCGTCTAGTGGTAACGAACTATGATCCATCTCCCGTAGCATGTTCTTGGTTGTTCTGCGCGTAGGAAATTTTATTTTGCAGTCGACTCACCCTACCGTAGAATCCAACAAATTCGTGGAACCATGACAAGCCTGCCGACCACACCAACATAAAATGTTGGGTTTTTAAACAGGCTGGTAAATTAAATACCAAACATAAAGGGAAAGGACCTCAAAGTGAGGACGATGATGAGACCCGCCCTCCAAACACAGGGGGACAGAAGAAGTTTCCCCCCGAGGTGAAAACTGTAAACATGATATATGTCACCCACATCCCTAAGAAGAAGCGCAAGCGCGCATTAAGGGACGTCTACGCTGTAGAGCTTGTCGCCCCAAAATTCAACCCATGGTCGGGTTGTTCGATCACCTTTGATCGCAGGGACCACACAGCTAATATCCGTCACGGAGGTTCGGTGGCCCTGGTCCTCGATCCCATCATCGACGGATACCATCTCAGCAGAGTCCTTATGGACGGCGGCAGCAGTCTCAACTTGATTTATCAAGACACTGTCCGTAAGATGGGTATCGCCCCGTTAAGAATCAAGCCTAGTAACACTACCATTAAAGGAGTGATACCCGGTGTGGTGTAACGCCCCGGATCTGATGCGCCAGGTGTCCTCCAGTTATTCGTCGTTGTTGCCATGTCATTTGCTTGCGTGTCGCATCTTGCCATGCCATCATCCACATTGCATCATCATATTTTCGAAACTTGCATCCGTCCGGGTTCTCCGAGTTCTCTCCCTTGTCCGTTCTGAGACCAACCACACTTGCACCGCGCCCGCGGCATGTCCGAATATTATTTTATAAGTGGCCGAGAAATGTTCTCGGAATGGGGTGAAACTTGTCGAGCGGCCTTATTTTAGTGTAGACAGACCGCCTGCCAAATTTCATCGCATTCGGAGTCCGTTTGATAGCTCAACCGTTAAACATATAGCGGTACCGTTGCCGGTACTTTCGTCGGACGTTTTCGGTCTCCGGAAACAGTTGCCGGGCTGCACTCCTCTCCTCTCATCTCAGCCCAACCACTCTAGCACAGTCCGAAAACCCCCTCTCCTCAGTCCACCTAGGTCTCCTAACCCTTCTCTCTCGATCGGATCCGTCGGATCGCGATCGGAGGCCTCGAAAACCCCTCCTAACCCCCCTCAAACCCTAACCTTCTCTATATATACACCCTACCCCTTCCAAATTGGGCATCCCTAGCCCCTCCACCTACCTCTAGCCTCCCCCCTCGGATCAGCCGCCGCCGCCACCTCGAAATCCGCGCCGCCAGCCACATCCAACCACCTCCCCCTCGTTTTCCGACGCCGTCCACCTCCTCAGCGCCACTTGGCGAGTCACCAGTGGGCGCGCCGCCTCCAGCCGACGCCCGCAGCCACCCAGGCGCTGCCACGCGCCCCCCTGGCATCCCCGCCGCCGAGGCCCGCCAGGACCCAGATCGGGCCCTGGAAAGCCCATCGGGGTCCGCCTCCTGCTCCCCGCGCCCTGGTCTCCTGCTCGCCTGCGCTCGAGCGCCTCCCCTCGTCCGCCCGCTCACCAGAGTCAAGCCGCCGCCCGCTCTGCACCGGCACGCCGCCGTCGAGGCTCCCCGTCACCCCAGATGAGTGACACCGCCGCCCCTTCCCCTTTCTCCTCATCCGGCTCTCTCTCTCACCCTCTCCGCCCCGCAGGGAACCGCCACCATCGCCACAGCCGGAGCTCGCCGGAGACGTGTACGCCGTCGGATCCGTCTTTCGTTTGCCGCGCCACCGACGGATCTGAGGAGCCCGGACCTCGATCCACCGGTTTCCCTCGCTCCTCCCTCACTGCGGCCCCGTCCCGCGCTCGCCGGAGCCCTGCGCCGCCGCCGCTCCCGCCTGCACGCGCCTGTGCATGCGAGCACACGAACAGAGCAGCTCGCTTGAGCCGCTCGCCCCGTTGACCAACGCGTGGGCCAGCGCCTCCCCAAGGCCCGGCCTCCTTTGCCTCCTTGTCTGGGCCGTGGCCCATGGTGAGCGCCCCAGCGCCCAGCAGTTTCGGCCCATGATGGTTTTTTTTCCCGTCTGCGTTTTTGTCTATTAAACAGAGAATTACAGATTTGCAGAAAAACCCTCCATGTTCATGCATATAATAACTCTTGAACCGTGCATCGGATTAAAATGATTTATATATGAAAAATGCTCAGAAAATTGTGTAGTTTAATAATATCCAACTTTCATGCATGTTTAAAATGTTTAACTTGCTGTTTGTTTAAATTTGCACAAAAGCCATGTTAAAATGATTTAATTCATAACTAATTAACCGTAACTCGGATTTAAATAAATTATATATGTAAATAGGGTGGAAAAATGCCTAGTTTAACATGTTGCACTTTATTTTCCTGTTTAACAACTTTAAATATGGTTTTAGGCAGAACAGTACCAAATCTATTATTTGCTTATGAGGAGTTTCCGGAATTGTTGTTTGTTGTTCCGGCCTCATTTAAATTGCCTAGATAGGTAGTTTTGTTGTGGTTCACCCCTTGCCATGTTAATCAACATTTAATATTGTTGGGTACATAAACAAGAGAGAACTAAATGATTGTTGTGGTGTTTCGTCAATATGCAACTCGTTGCATATTGAGTTCCACTTAATTTGTAGTGTTGTTTGTTGCACTTTGCCATGCCATGCATATTTAAACCGGACATGCATCATGCTTGTTTGTGCATCATGCCATGTTTATGTGCTGGTTGTTTACTATGTTGTGTGCTTCTTTCCGGTGTTGCTTCTTCGGGTTGATTCCGTTATCATCGCGTTTGTGAGGATCCGTTCGTCTTCGTCCGTTTGTCTTCTTCATGGACTCGTTCTTCTTCCTTGCGGGATTTCAGGCAAGATGACCATACCCTCGAAATCACTTCTATCTTTGCTTGCTAGATTGCTCGCTCTTTTGCTATGCCTATGCTGCGATACCTACCACTTGCTTATCATGCCTCCTATATTGTCAAACCAAGCCTCTAACCCACCTTGTCCTAGCAAACCGTTGTTTGGCTATGTTACCGCTTCGCTCAGCCCCGTTTATAGCGTTGTTAGTTGCAGGTGAAGATGAAGTTTGTTCCTTGTTGGAACATGGAGATGTTGTTCCTTGTTGGAACATGTTTACTTGTTGGGATATCATAATATATCTTATTTAATTAATGCATCTATATACTTGGTTAAGGGTGGAAGGCTCGGCCTTATGCCTGGTGTTTTGTTCCACTCTTGCCGCCCTAGTTTCCGTCATATCGGTGTTATGTTCCCGGATTTTGCGTCCCTAACGCGGTCGGGTGATTTATGGGACCCCATTGACAGTTCGCTTTGAATAAGACTTTTCCAGCAAGGCCCAACCTTGGTTTTACCATTTGCCTACCACCTATCCCTTTCCCTTGGGTCTGATCAACCCGAGGGTCATCTTTATTTAGCCCCCCCGGACCAATGCTTGTCTAAGTGTTGGCCCGAACCGAGCAACCTGCGGGGCCACCTCGTGGAAACTCGAGGGCTGGTTTTACTCGTAGCTTGACTCATCCGGTGTTGCCCTGAGACTGAGATATGTGCAGCTCCTATCAGGATGTCGGCGCATCGGGCGGTTTTGCTGGACTTGTTTTATTGCTGTCGAAATGTCTTGTAGCCGGGATTCCGAGGCTGATCGGGTCTTCCCGGGGAGAAGGAATATCCTTCGTTGATCGCGAGAGCTTATCATGGGCTAAGTTGGGACACCCCTGCAGGGTTTGAACTTTCGAAAGCCGTGCCCGCGGTTATGGGCAGATGGGAATTTGTTAATGTCCGGTTGTAGAAAACCCGAAGTTGATCTTAACTAAAATACACCAACCGCGTGTGTAACCGTGATGGTCTCTTCTCGGCGGGGTTCGGGAAGTGAACACGGTTGTTGGAGTTATGTCTGACGTAAGAAGTTCAGGATCACTTATTGATCATAGTTGTTCGACCGTGCTTTTGCCTTCTCTTCTCGCTCTCATTTGCGTATGTTAGCCACCATAAATGCTAGTCGCTTGCTGCAGCTCCACCTCATACCTTTTCCCCTACCTTTAAGCTTAAATAGTCTTGATCTCGCGGGTGTGAGATTGCTGAGTCCTCGTGACTCACCAGATACTTCCAAACCAGTTTGCAGGTGCCGATGAGTCCGTGCAGGTGACGCACCCGAACTCAAGGAGGAGTTCAATGAAGATCTTGTCCTTTATGTTGTTCCGTTCTAGTCGATCAGTAGTGGAGCCCAGTTGGGGTCGATCTTGGTCCTTTGTCGCTTTTGAGGTTCTTCTTTTATTTTGGCTCCGTAGTCGGGCCCTGATTGTACTTGGTTGATGTATTGTTTTATTCATGTAATTGTGTGAAGTGGCGATTGTAAGCCAACTATGTATCTCTTTCCCTTATGTATTACATGGGTTGTGTGAAGATTACCTCACTTGCGACATTGCTTTCAATGCGGTTATGCCTCTAAGTCGTGCTTCGACACGTGGGAGATATAGCCGCATTGAGGGTGTTACAAGTTGGTATCAGAGCCGACCCTCGCGGTTACACGGATGGTTGCGGACAGGTGCGTGGTCATGTTGTTCATGAGGTTTGTGACCCGTCGTGGCACCCGGCATGGCACATGTACCGGACTGGAAGCACAGTCGTTTGTGCCAAGAGGGAACGTTCCTGTGGCCCGACGAGGACGTCGGTTCCTTTGAGTGGGGGTGTATGTGATAGCCTGGCTTATTAGGGATGATAGACTACTCATATTAATAAGGAATTCCTTCTTTTCCGGGAGCCCATTCGGACAGAACTCCAAAGTTAAGCATGCTCAGCTTGGAGTAGTGTCAGGATGGGTGACCGACCGGGAAGTTGCTCTCGGGTGCGCACGAGTGAGGACAAAGTGCGCAGAAAAGACTAGTATTGATCTGTGGGGCCAGTCTAGATCCCGCCAGGAGTAACGACCACCGGCGGGTGTGTCCGGGGCGTAACACCCTCAATGCGGCTATATCTCCCACGTGTCGAAGCACGACTTAGAGGCATAACCGCATTGAAAGCAATGTCGCAAGTGAGGTAATCTTCACACAACCCATGTAATACATAAGGGAAAGAGATACATAGTTGGCTTACAATCGCCACTTCACACAATTACATGAATAAAACAATACATCAACCAAGTACAATCAGGGCCCGACTACGGAGCCAAAATAAAAGAAGAACCTCAAAAGCGACAAAGGACCAAGATCGACCCCAACTGGGCTCCACTACTGATCGACTAGAACCGAACAACATAAAGGACAAGATCTTCATTGAACTCCTCCTTGAGTTCGGGTGCGTCACCTGCACGGACTCATCGGCACCTGCAAACTGGTTTGGAAGTATCTGGTGAGTCACGAGGACTCAGCAATCTCACACCCGCGAGATCAAGACTATTTAAGCTTAAAGGTAGGGGAAAAGGTATGAGGTGGAGCTGCAGCAAGCGACTAGCATTTATGGTGGCTAACATACGCAAATGAGAGCGAGAAGAGAAGGCAAAAGCACGGTCGAACAACTATGATCAATAAGTGATCCTGAACTACTTACGTCAGACATAACTCCAACAACCGTGTTCACTTCCCGAACCCCGCCGAGAAGAGACCATCACGGTTACACACGCGGTTGGTGTATTTTAGTTAAGATCAACTTCGGGTTTTCTACAACCGGACATTAACAAATTCCCATCTGCCCATAACCGCGGGCACGGCTTTCGAAAGTTCAAACCCTGCAGGGGTGTCCCAACTTAGCCCATGATAAGCTCTCGCGATCAACGAAGGATATTCCTTCTCCCCGGGAAGACCCGATCAGCCTCGGAATCCCGGCTACAAGACATTTCGACAGCAATAAAACAAGTCCAGCAAAACCGCCCGATGCGCCGACATCCTGATAGGAGCTGCACATATCTCAGTCTCAGGGCAACACCGGATGAGTCAAGCTACGAGTAAAACCAGCCCTCGAGTTTCCACGAGGTGGCCCCGCAGGTTGCTCGGTTCGGGCCAACACTTAGACAAGCATTGGTCCGGGGGGGCTAAATAAAGATGACCCTCGGGTTGATCAGACCCAAGGGAAAGGGATAGGTGGTAGGCAAATGGTAAAACCAAGGTTGGGCCTTGCTGGAAAAGTCTTATTCAAAGCGAACTGTCAAGGGGGTCCCATAAATCACCCGACCGCGTTAGGGACGCAAAATCCGGGAACATAACACCGATATGACGGAAACTAGGGCGGCAAGAGTGGAACAAAACACCAGGCATAAGGCCGAGCCTTCCACCCTTAACCAAGTATATAGATGCATTAATTAAATAAGATATATTATGATATCCCAACAAGTAAACATGTTCCAACAAGGAACAACATCTCCATGTTCCAACAAGGAACAAACTTCATCTTCACCTGCAACTAACAACGCTATAAACGGGGCTGAGCGAAGCGGTAACATAGCCAAACAACGGTTTGCTAGGACAAGGTGGGTTAGAGGCTTGGTTTGACAATATAGGAGGCATGATAAGCAAGTGGTAGGTATCGCAGCATAGGCATAGCAAAAGAGCGAGCAATCTAGCAAGCAAAGATAGAAGTAATTTCGAGGGTATGGTCATCTTGCCTGAAATCCCGCAAGGAAGAAGAACGAGTCCATGAAGAAGACAAACGGACGAAGACGAACGGATCCTCACAAACGCGATGATAACGGAATCAACCCGAAGAAGCAACACCGGAAAGAAGCACACAACATAGTAAACAACCAGCACATAAACATGGCATGATGCACAAACAAGCATGATGCATGTCCGGTTTAAATATGCATGGCATGGCAAAGTGCAACAAACAACACTACAAATTAAGTGGAGCTCAATATGCAACGAGTTACATATTGACGAAACACCACAACAATCATTTAGTTCTCTCTTGTTTATGTACCCAACAATATTAAATGTTGATTAACATGGCAAGGGGTGAACCACAACAAAACTACCTATCTAGGCAATTTAAATGAGGCCGGAACAACAAACAACAATTCCGGAAACTCCTCATAAGCAAATAATAGATTTGGTACTGTTCTGCCTAAAACCATATTTAAAGTTGTTAAACAGGAAAATAAAGTGCAACATGTTAAACTAGGCATTTTTCCACCCTATTTACATATATAATTTATTTAAATCCGAGTTACGGTTAATTAGTTATGAATTAAATCATTTTAACATGGCTTTTGTGCAAATTTAAACAAACAGCAAGTTAAACATTTTAAACATGCATGAAAGTTGGATATTATTAAACTACACAATTTTCTGAGCATTTTTCATATATAAATCATTTTAATCCGATGCACGGTTCAAGAGTTATTATAAGTTGGTAATCAGAGCCTTCCCCGACCTTAGGAGCCCCCACTGTTTGATCGTTTTTAGCGGCCGAGTTGTGTCTAGAAAAATGTTTTGAGTCATTTAGGAATTATATATCGGAGAGTTTAGGAATTCTTTTTACTCCCCAGTCCCTTCGACCTTCTGGTAAGGCATCCTGACGTAGAGTTTTGACTCTTCTCTTCTCAAATTTCACTGAAATTTTTTTTTAGGATCACGCGGGTATATTACAATCGTTCCGATGGTTTTATGATGACAACATTGTCTTGGTTGCCTCCTGACATTTAGGGGTTGTGGCAGTGTCCCGGGGAGTTGAGCTCCGAGGTGTTGTCGTCATAATCTTATCGTTGCGGTTTTGGAATACCTGAGTTTAGTACGCCGACATCGAAAATCTCTTTTGTACAGTTGTTGGTGAGATAACCCTGATAGCCCAGTACTGTGGCGAGTGCAGGAGTATTGCCATGACTCGTATAACGGATGCTTTTCGAAGGTTGAGGTAGATGATTTCCGAAGATTTCTTGGTTATGTGTTGAAGGATGGATACAGCTGGTTGTAGGATTTGCTAGTTTGGGTGAGATATTATGCTTCCCCTGTATCCCCAACACCTGATTGCATAACCAGAAAGTTTCGGGAGTTTATAAGTGGGAATTCAAGTATCACGTAGGAATTCTTTCCAACAGACACATGATACGATATGGGATCTATCATAGGTTTGTTTCCGGCTTATTCTGCAAGCCAATCCTTTGTTTTTGTTTTGTTTTGTGGTATTCGAGTTGCTTCAATGTCAAGTGTTGATTCCATACCTTTTCCAAGCGGTGTTCTCATATTCCTATGTGGATACTAATCCTTCTTGTTCATCAAGGTTGTCTTTTCATTCTTTTTCAACCGGTGTGTCCCTCTTCAAAGTAATTCCGATCATTTCAACATTCGCAAGACCAATTCTTGGTTTTCTCAACGGTGTTTGTTTCATTCGACCAAGTTGCCTTTGTTTTCCCGCCCTCCCACCCTTATTTCTTCAACGACTCAGATTTCTCAATCAAGTATCCATTTTATTCATGTGAAGCTTCTTCATTCTTTCCTTCAATGTTCTTATCCGGTGATTCCCATGAAGATGCTCAACAGTTTCAAGTTCATCATTCGTCATTCTTTTCCTCTCCGGTGGTTTCAATTCAAGATTTCGGTGTTGATCATTTTCCTTTTTTCTCATTTCAAGTGCTTTCTTATGCCGGTGTATCTCTTAATCATTCACCTCTCACTATTCATTTGTTCCGGAGTAAGGAAGATATCTCAGAAGATTCAAGTTTCCATTCTCAATTCACTCAATTTCGTTTGAGGATGCTATCTCATTCAAGTCATTAAATCAACCGGTGTGTATTCCCTTCCAAGCAATCGTTCAACAGTGTTTCTTTTGAGTGGGCCCTAACCCACAGGTCTTTTTCCAGGATCTTACCTGACTCTTCTTATTTTCCCGGAGCTATTCTAAAATTCATTTAAAAGTTTGACGTAAGAATGAATTATCATCAGTCATATTCCTTCTCCAAGATCTTTCAATTCTTTCATCGTTGGTTCAACTTTTCCAATTTTCATTCCGGAGTGTCTCAACTAATTCTTGGTGTTTCTCATCATCATTCTCAACATTTGAAGACCGAAGAAGAGTTCCTCTTAAATCCTTAACCGTTCTTACCAAGTTGTGTGGTTCTAGCTGGTTGCCATTCTCTCATAATTGTTTTCGATTGTGAGAATAATTTTCATCCATCCGGAGCAATTCAGGAGTCTTTTCAGTTTGATTCTCCGGAGCCCATCATCTCAGAATTATTCATTCTCAGCTCGCGGCTCTCGTTCTCCAAATCTTACCGGTGCATCATTCAATATTCTCTAATCAGTTCATGATCTCTTCGTTCTCATGTATCTAAATTCTCTCAAGTATCTTTGTTCATTTGCTAATTCTTCCCGGTGTTTCTTTATCTTTCTTCGTTCATTTTCAATTCTTACGGTGGTTCGTTCAAGATCCTTCTTCCTTGTTATCATATAGATTAATTCGTTCTTTCCTATCCTACCGGTGGTTCGTGGAAGACCTTCTCAAGTCTGCGCTATATCTCTCTTAATCTTTTCTACGAGGAGAAGTAGTATGCCTAATCCATTGCTTGTCATCAATTTAATTGGTGAAGGATAAGCATAATGTAATTCTTATTCTTGTTTCATCGAGTAAATTCTATTCCCTATTCCGGAGGTTCTTCAAATTCTTGATTTCAATTGTTTCATCTTTTCTTTTCCCGGAGTTCCAAGCTCTCGCAATTATATCACCACGAAGATCCATCTAAATCATTGCAAGGCTTCAATCTTATTCTTTTCATCCTACATTTCTTTGTGATCATCCTTTTATTACCAGAGTTCTTCAAGGAGGCTCTACATGAGGGCTCATCAAGGATTTAATTCTTTCTCGAAGTGTTCATCGAGATTCTTTTCAGAGGAGCTCAAGTATTCTTCATGTTGCATTTTGAAGTGCAATCCTTTCAACCGTATCATTCGAGGTGGTATTATGTCATTCTTGATAATTGGAGTTCTTGCTTCATGATTCACGTGTTGTCAAGAATGAGGTATTTTAAATCCATCAATCTCTTCATTGGAGTTATCTTGGGTTATATTTCACCTAAAGCTTTCCCTAAGGATTGCTGCTATTTATGGTGATTATCAATGATCCAAGTTCTTCATTTGTCCTCCCGGTGAAATAAGTTTCTCGTCTCTTTGTTGTTATCAATCCAATCGTTTGTTTCCGTTGGTGGCAGAAGCTCACCTCATAATTTTGAGATGTTTTCCATAAGCCCACTACAAACTTATTCTTTTCGTTGTTGATTCTCCAACAACTACGTTCAATTCTTCTTTGCAAGGATGCTTTTCAAGTTCATTTGTGGCAGAAGATGTCATTTTCTTCTCCATTCCTTATTCCAATGATCTATCTTCTATTTCTTCTTCCGGAGGCATTGTGATGTTGCTCTCTTCGACCCATCATCTTGTTTTGTCAAGATCATGTCCTTTTCCTTGCTAATCCATTTAACCGGGGTGTTGTATCATCTCTTCAAGTTCTTTTCATCTTATCAAATTTTGCCTCACTTCTCAACTGGAGTGCTGTCTGGAATCATTCTTACCCCTTGTGTCATTCGTTTAATTGTTCCGGAGGCAGTGTGTTGTTGATTTCATCAAGTATCCTCTCATCTTGTCTAGTTCTTGTTCAATTCCTTCCATTTACAGTCGGAGTGCTGTCAAAATTATTTCATTCTTTTTCCTTCTCTATCTTGTTTAACCGGAGTATTGTCGTTATTGATCCTTATCATTCCTTGGACATCTCGTTCCTACCGGAGTGCTGTCCAAATTCTATCATCCTTGTTCCTTGGCGATCACATTATACTGGTGGTTTCATATTCTTTGGTTCGTTAAGCCCTTGTTTCTTGTCTTCAAAACAACAAGGTTCTCATATGTTCCTTGTTCCTCTTTGCTAACGGAGTGTTGGAAATCTCGTTCTTCTTCATGGTATTCTTTTTTTCAATTTGTTAAACCTCTCAAGGTTCTTTGGTTTCACTCTTTTGTCAAGAAGCAACTTAGCTTTACCTCTTCTCTTTCTCTTCCGTTTTCCCCTCCGGTGCCATTCTAGATCTCGGGACGAGATCCTCTCGTAGTGGTGGAGTGTTGTAACGCCCCGGATCTGATGCGCCAGGTGTCCTCCAGTTATTCGTCGTTGTTGCCATGTCATTTGCTTGCGTGTCGCATCTTGCCATGCCATCATCCGCATTGCATCATCATATTTTCGAAACTTGCATCCGTCCGGGTTCTCCGAGTTCTCTCCCTTGTCCGTTCTGAGACCAACCACACTTGCACCGCGCCCGCGGCATGTCCGAATATTATTTTATAAGTGGCCGAGAAATGTTCTCGGAATGGGGTGAAACTTGTCGAGCGGCCTTATTTTAGTGTAGACAGACCGCCTGCCAAATTTCATCGCATTCGGAGTCCGTTTGATAGCTCAACCGTTAAACATATAGCGGTACCGTTGCCGGTACTTTCGTCGGACGTTTTCGGTCTCCGGAAACAGTTGCCGGGCTGCACTCCTCTCCTCTCATCTCAGCCCAACCACTCTAGCACAGTCCGAAAACCCCCTCTCCTCAGTCCACCTAGGTCTCCTAACCCTTCTCTCTCGATCGGATCCGTCGGATCGCGATCGGAGGCCTCGAAAACCCCTCCTAACCCCCCTCAAACCCTAACCTTCTCTATATATACACCCTACCCCTTCCAAATTGGGCATCCCTAGCCCCTCCACCTACCTCTAGCCTCCCCCCTCGGATCAGCCGCCGCCGCCACCTCGAAATCCGCGCCGCCAGCCACATCCAACCACCTCCCCCTCGTTTTCCGACGCCGTCCACCTCCTCAGCGCCACTTGGCGAGTCACCAGTGGGCGCGCCGCCTCCAGCCGACGCCCGCAGCCACCCAGGCGCTGCCACGCGCCCCCCTGGCATCCCCGCCGCCGAGGCCCGCCAGGACCCAGATCGGGCCCTGGAAAGCCCATCGGGGTCCGCCTCCTGCTCCCCGCGCCCTGGTCTCCTGCTCGCCTGCGCTCGAGCGCCTCCCCTCGTCCGCCCGCTCACCAGAGTCAAGCCGCCGCCCGCTCTGCACCGGCACGCCGCCGTCGAGGCTCCCCGTCACCCCAGATGAGTGACACCGCCGCCCCTTCCCCTTTCTCCTCATCCGGATCTCTCTCTCACCCTCTCCGCCCCGCAGGGAACCGCCACCATCGCCACAGCCGGAGCTCGCCGGAGACGTGTACGCCGTCGGATCCGTCTTTCGTTTGCCGCGCCACCGACGGATCTGAGGAGCCCGGACCTCGATCCACCGGTTTCCCTCGCTCCTCCCTCACTGCGGCCCCGTCCCGCGCTCGCCGGAGCCCTGCGCCGCCGCCGCTCCCGCCTGCACGCGCCTGTGCATGCGAGCACACGAACAGAGCAGCTCGCTTGAGCCGCTCGCCCCGTTGACCAACGCGTGGGCCAGCGCCTCCCCAAGGCCCGGCCTCCTCTGCCTCCTTGTCTGGGCCGTGGCCCATGGTGAGCGCCCCAGCGCCCAGCAGTTTCGGCCCATGATGGGTTTTTTTTTCCGTCTGCGTTTTTGTCTATTAAACAGAGAATTACAGATTTGCAGAAAAACCCTCCATGTTCATGCATATAATAACTCTTGAACCGTGCATCGGATTAAAATGATTTATATATGAAAAATGCTCAGAAAATTGTGTAGTTTAATAATATCCAACTTTCATGCATGTTTAAAATGTTTAACTTGCTGTTTGTTTAAATTTGCACAAAAGCCATGTTAAAATGATTTAATTCATAACTAATTAACCGTAACTCGGATTTAAATAAATTATATATGTAAATAGGGTGGAAAAATGCCTAGTTTAACATGTTGCACTTTATTTTCCTGTTTAACAACTTTAAATATGGTTTTAGGCAGAACAGTACCAAATCTATTATTTGCTTATGAGGAGTTTCCGGAATTGTTGTTTGTTGTTCCGGCCTCATTTAAATTGCCTAGATAGGTAGTTTTGTTGTGGTTCACCCCTTGCCATGTTAATCAACATTTAATATTGTTGGGTACATAAACAAGAGAGAACTAAATGATTGTTGTGGTGTTTCGTCAATATGCAACTCGTTGCATATTGAGTTCCACTTAATTTGTAGTGTTGTTTGTTGCACTTTGCCATGCCATGCATATTTAAACCGGACATGCATCATGCTTGTTTGTGCATCATGCCATGTTTATGTGCTGGTTGTTTACTATGTTGTGTGCTTCTTTCCGGTGTTGCTTCTTCGGGTTGATTCCGTTATCATCGCGTTTGTGAGGATCCGTTCGTCTTCGTCCGTTTGTCTTCTTCATGGACTCGTTCTTCTTCCTTGCGGGATTTCAGGCAAGATGACCATACCCTCGAAATCACTTCTATCTTTGCTTGCTAGATTGCTCGCTCTTTTGCTATGCCTATGCTGCGATACCTACCACTTGCTTATCATGCCTCCTATATTGTCAAACCAAGCCTCTAACCCACCTTGTCCTAGCAAACCGTTGTTTGGCTATGTTACCGCTTCGCTCAGCCCCGTTTATAGCGTTGTTAGTTGCAGGTGAAGATGAAGTTTGTTCCTTGTTGGAACATGGAGATGTTGTTCCTTGTTGGAACATGTTTACTTGTTGGGATATCATAATATATCTTATTTAATTAATGCATCTATATACTTGGTTAAGGGTGGAAGGCTCGGCCTTATGCCTGGTGTTTTGTTCCACTCTTGCCGCCCTAGTTTCCGTCATATCGGTGTTATGTTCCCGGATTTTGCGTCCCTAACGCGGTCGGGTGATTTATGGGACCCCATTGACAGTTCGCTTTGAATAAGACTTTTCCAGCAAGGCCCAACCTTGGTTTTACCATTTGCCTACCACCTATCCCTTTCCCTTGGGTCTGATCAACCCGAGGGTCATCTTTATTTAGCCCCCCCGGACCAATGCTTGTCTAAGTGTTGGCCCGAACCGAGCAACCTGCGGGGCCACCTCGTGGAAACTCGAGGGCTGGTTTTACTCGTAGCTTGACTCATCCGGTGTTGCCCTGAGACCGAGATATGTGCAGCTCCTATCAGGATGTCGGCGCATCGGGCGGTTTTGCTGGACTTGTTTTATTGCTGTCGAAATGTCTTGTAGCCGGGATTCCGAGGCTGATCGGGTCTTCCCGGGGAGAAGGAATATCCTTCGTTGATCGCGAGAGCTTATCATGGGCTAAGTTGGGACACCCCTGCAGGGTTTGAACTTTCGAAAGCCGTGCCCGCGGTTATGGGCAGATGGGAATTTGTTAATGTCCGGTTGTAGAAAACCCGAAGTTGATCTTAACTAAAATACACCAACCGCGTGTGTAACCGTGATGGTCTCTTCTCGGCGGGGTCCGGGAAGTGAACACGGTTGTTGGAGTTATGTCTGACGTAAGTAGTTCAGGATCACTTATTGATCATAGTTGTTCGACCGTGCTTTTGCCTTCTCTTCTCGCTCTCATTTGCGTATGTTAGCCACCATAAATGCTAGTCGCTTGCTGCAGCTCCACCTCATACCTTTTCCCCTACCTTTAAGCTTAAATAGTCTTGATCTCGCGGGTGTGAGATTGCTGAGTCCTCGTGACTCACCAGATACTTCCAAACCAGTTTGCAGGTGCCGATGAGTCCGTGCAGGTGACGCACCCGAACTCAAGGAGGAGTTCAATGAAGATCTTGTCCTTTATGTTGTTCCGTTCTAGTCGATCAGTAGTGGAGCCCAGTTGGGGTCGATCTTGGTCCTTTGTCGCTTTTGAGGTTCTTCTTTTATTTTGGCTCCGTAGTCGGGCCCTGATTGTACTTGGTTGATGTATTGTTTTATTCATGTAATTGTGTGAAGTGGCGATTGTAAGCCAACTATGTATCTCTTTCCCTTATGTATTACATGGGTTGTGTGAAGATTACCTCACTTGCGACATTGCTTTCAATGCGGTTATGCCTCTAAGTCGTGCTTCGACACGTGGGAGATATAGCCGCATTGAGGGTGTTATATGTGGAGACCCACTGCACGGGTTCCTTAACACTGGAAGTAGTATTCGGCTCTCCATACAACTTTCAAAGCAAAGAATTGATCTTCAACATCGTCCCTTTCCGCAGTGGTTATCATGCACTGCTTGGACGAACTGCTTTCGCCCACTTTAATGCAGTCCCACATTATACCTATTTGAAGCTCGAAATGCCCGGACCACATGGCGTCATCGCAGTTAATGGAAATATGGAGCGCTCCCTCCGTACTGAGGAGCACACCGCTGCCCAAGCAGTCGAGGTACAGGCGGCCTCATTAAACCGAATAGCTCATCGGTCATCAAGACCCATGACACTGCCAAGCGAGTTCGATCCGCATTATAGAGCGATAGCTTGGTGGATCCGAAACTTGAATAGCAGTTTAGCCTCCGCCGATCGCCCCATAAGGTTGTGGCATACGTACCGTGCATACATAATTACGCACTTCAAATACCTTGGGCAGCACCGGAGGCACACCGCAGAAAAGGTCTATAGTGCGGCTTTACCCTATTCGGGCCTTAATATTTTTTCCACTGCAGGTTCGTTAAAAACCTGCTTACTCTATGATTGTACAAGGGCTCTTTTCTAGGTCCTTCTTTCTTGCAGACGACCATCGATTCCTCCTCTCAAAGGATTTCTCAACAAGGGGAAATGAAGCAGACGTGGGGCAGGGCACCATTGGGATCATCAAACCACTACTTTTAGGCCATGTGTAAAACTTTCCCTTGTGTAAACTCTCGACATGTAAAAAGGGCTCGGTATTTATGGCATTATCTGTAAAAACACGGTTCGACGTATTAATCAGGGTATAAAGGAAACAGTTGATCTCCACTTTTGTTTGGACTTCACTTCATTTTTATCATCTGTATTCCCTACATGCTTCAGACTGCCACACGTTCTTTAGTCGAGCCTCCTCATCGGGGGTTGTATTCGTCCTTGTACACTTCAAAGTCCAAACACCTATAGGGAGATCTTCGGGGTCCCGGATATTGCATTATATGCATTGGCTCAGAATCATGTCTTTAGTCTATAGTTGTGTTGCCCGGCTCCTATGCTTACCACCTTACGGTTCGCTAGTTCGGCTAAGGTAGTAAAGGGAGAACTACTGTGATTGTATTTCTGGCTCATCCAGTCAAATACCTCAGTAGAGAAAGCCAAAAATTGGCTTTCATGATAAGCGAGAGCTTGTCTGCAATTTGACGACTTAGTATTATTATCGGTGGGAAACGACACCTACGGGATCACAAGAATCCCTACTGCGGTTGTGGGGTGCGGGGTTGAGAGAAGAGCGGGTCTAACAGAGAGCACGCAGTTCGTTTATCCAGGTTCGGTCCGCGAGGATGCATAAAACCCTAGTCCTACTTTGGTGGATGTATTCTGAGTTCTTGAGCTAGCTACGGAGTGTAACGAGCTCCAAAAAGGCGAATCCTTCTCCTGGTCGCCTCGGGCCTCCTTTTATAGGAAAAAGGGGCTGCCACAGTGGCACACAGGAGGTGGAAAGGTCTACAGTGGCACGAGGTTATTCCTCGTATTACAGGACAAGGTGCATTTAATGCATCGCTTAGGTGTCCTCTTGCTTTATCGAGGACGGAGGCGGGGCCCGGCCCGTCCGTCGCCGCTCCTCCAAGCTTCGACACGCACCCTGGCTAGCGATGCATGCGGCGCCATGTAGGCAGGCAGGCAGCCGAGGTGGCACGGTGGTGGAGCCTCCACGAAGGGCTACATGTTGCCACGCAGGTGCCTGCCCAGCTGGTTGGGTCGGCAGCTGCATGCGAACAGCGGCGGAGACTTGGCTGGTGCGGGCCTGACGGTGGCCCTACTGGTGCGCTTGGCGAGGGCCTTGCCGTGTGGCCCGACAAGGGTCTTGCCGCGGCGCGCTGTCGTCCCCGGCAAGGATCTTGCCGGGGGTCTGGTGGCCTTCCTTGGCAAGGATCCTGTCGAGAGTCATCTTCTTCTAATCCTCGTCTGATCTTGAATATATTTTCACAAATATCTGCATGCCACCATAGAGGTGCCTTTCCGAGCCCTGGCCCCACGCTAATGATGGCGCTGGGGGCCGTGGGCTCAAGGGTGGCTCGCTCTACTGGTGTGGGGCGAGCTGTCCTGGCAATGGTCTTGCCGGGGGGAACCCGCTTCGTCCCTCTGCCCTTTGTGGTCTTGGCCTTGGCATTGCTTTTGATCGTCTTGGGCTTCGGTCTTACCTTGGCTCACCTCCCTTGTTTTGCTTGGTGTGTGTCATGGGCGTGGCTCTGACTGCCCGTGCACAGGTAAAGGGGTACCAAAATGTGCCCCTAGTTTTGTACACCGACAGGAGCCCCCGGGCCTGGGCCACACATAAGCGCGACACGTTGTTGGGTCAGGCCCAAAACGGTGCGCGGGCAGGCGGGGCGGTTTTTACCGTGGTAAGATTTTTCACTCGCTGTGCTTCCCACGACACGCGCGCGCGGCGCGGCGTGGAGGGGCGTGCGTGATGTGGGCGGCATGCGTGGGGCGGTTTTCACACGCATGCGTCACATCGTAGTAAAGAGGCGACTCGCGCCTTCCCCGTAAAGGGAGGGAGGCGTGGAGGCGCGGCTCATTTACTGAATGGGGCCGGGGCGCGGTCTTCAAGGTGTCCACTCCCCATGATCACGGGGTGGGGAGAAGTCGCCTCACCTATCCCATCGGTTTTGCACGTCTGCCAAGCGTCTTCCATGCGCTCGGGGTGGCAAACGGTGGAGGTGGGAAACCGGGCCGTCGCTGGTTGGGGCAGCGGGTCGGTCCTGGTTCCCTGCGCCTCCCGTGTCTTGATTGGCCGAGCGGGGCGGCCGAGCCCCAACCCCGTTCCTTTATAAAGAGCGGGAAGGGGAGATGGCATCCCGCATTCTTCCATCTTCTACCTCCCTTTGCTTCCGCTCCCTCCTTTCATTTGTCATGGAGAAAGGGAATCCCGGTCCTTCGATGGTGGCGGTGAGAGTCGTCGCTCGATAACGCATCCCTCCTCCTCCTGCGACCGTGGTGGCAGGGCCGGCTGCAAGAGGAAGGGGGAGGGGGTGAGGCCGTGGGCGAGGTCGGGGCAGAGGTCGCAGTGCTCGGGGAAGAGGAGGGCGGGGCGGCGTGTCAGCTTCGCCCCCGCCCATGGTGCCTTTCCCGATGGAAGGCCATGTCGGAGACCAGCCCCGCGAGTTCTTCATTATGCTTCGCCGGCCTCCCCGTCGCCGTCTTTGTCTTCCCGCCCCGTTTGCTCGGGAGATGGAGCGTGACTAGCCCCAATCCCTCAGATTGCACATTAGGGGTTGCGGGAACGGGGGCACGCGGGTCGACGTCGACTTCCCGGCTCCTCGAGTCATGTACCTCCGTCGTGGGTGGAAGACATTCGCTCGCATCCACATCCTGACGACAGGGCTCATCCTATTGATGGAGGATGGCCTACTCTCCGTCAAGATCTTCGGGGAGTTCGGGACTCGCCTGAAGTGCTGCATGGAGAGCTCCTCCGATGGATATTCTGACGATGGAAGCTCTTCCTCGAGCGAAAGTGACGAGGATGACAGCGGGGCGGATAGCAGGGACGAGTCTGACTAGGCGTCGGACGCCCCGCGCCTGGGCTGGTGCAGCAGCAGCAGCATCTGCACCTGGCCTCTTCTCCGGCAGGGGTTTGCCGGGGGCAGGGCCAGCTCCTTGAACTTCTCGGGGCCGTCTCCTTGGGCGGCTGGCATCGGGAGGCTATGGAAGAGGAAGAGGGCGGGCGGCAAGGCCGTCAACTCGGAGTACCCGGGCACCGACGCCTTCATCACGTACCGCCGGTCCTGTCGCCTCGTCTTCCAGTTCTTTTCCCATCACCGGCCTGCCCATGGGCGGCCGCCGAGGTGTTCTCTCGGTGTCTTCTACTGCTCATAGCTCGCCTAGGCGCCCCTTTTTCCCTTTTCGCCTCCTTGACCCGCCTCCTGAGGAGAGGGATAAGAAAGGGATTACGGGCATCTTATCTTTTTTTGTCTTGTAAGCCTTCGGGCCTTTGTTAACTTTAGAACTTGTAATCCCCTTGTTCATGTTTTTCATTTCGTGTGAACTGTACCTGTACGGGGTGTTTTTTTAATGAAAAAGGGATGTTTGCGGGGTTTTTCGTTCGTAGGTAAAACCCACGACAAGGAGTAAATCCTTGTTACCTTTAAGATAAATGTTTTCTCGCCCGGCAACAGGCCTTGCCGTCCCCCCACTTTGCTCGACCTTTCTCACGCCCTTGGCGGAGGCATGGATGAGGTGGGCTTAGGCTCCTCGTTTCATTTCCTTGCTGCCGCGACCACGACCAAACTCGGTCCTAGGAAACGAGTCTAGGGTCCGGAATGAGGGGAGCACGGTACCCTAAGGATAAAACGAGGTTTCACATACCTCAGTCCATAACGGAACGCATGATAAGGGATAGAGAACTTATCTGAATCTGCAGCCCCCGGCAACCTTGGCTTGCCGCGGGTGGATCTTTGCTCTTGTAGCCCCCGGCAATACTGGCTTGCCGGGGCCTGGGCGCCAGTCCGTCCCCTTTCTTCCAAAGCATCTCGGCAAGGATATTCATGTGTCCTGCAAACCAAAGAAGACAGAGAAGAACAGAGAGACGTGCACTCAACCTCTAAGCTAGGGGTTAGCCGTCGCTAAGCACTATCAACCCTAACCAAAGGACGAGACTCGACCTAGCATGCATGCTATAACTTAGGGCGCCGGTGCTTTGTTTATTTATGCTCAGGGTCTGCGCATGGCTCTGTACAGAGGGTCACATGCCTTGTCGACAAAGCTCGTACAAAAGGTGGCTTGCCGGGAGGCCCGGCAAGCCGTGCCTTATGAGTAAAACTTGCGAAGATGCTCGATGTTCCAGGAGTTGCTCACTGGTACGGCATCCTCGGTCTCCAGGCGGACTGTGCCAGGCCTGGTGACTCGTATTACCCGATAAGGGCCTTCCCACTTCAGCGTCAACTTGTTGGAATTCTTGGCCGACTGAACGCGCCGAAGAACAAGGTCGCCTTCCTCAAAGCTTCGGGCATGAACCTTGCGGCTATGGTAGCGGCGCAAGGCTTGCTAGTAGCGTGCCGCTCTCACAGCCACCCGAAGACGATCTTCCTCAAGGAGCATCGCGTCATCTTTGCACAACGGCTCTTGCTCAAGCTCATCATAAGCGAGCACTCGAGGTGACCCGTGTATGAGTTCCGTGGGGAGAACTGCTTCCGCCCCGTATACCAGGGTAAAAGGTGTCTGGCCGATGGCTCAATTTGGCGTCGTCCTGATCGACCAAAGAACTATCGACAACTCATCAATCCAGTGCCTTCCACTCTTGTGCAGCTTGTCAAAGGTCTTCGTTCTCAAGCCTCGCAACACTTCAGCATTTGCCCTCTCCACTTGGCCGTTGCTCCGTGGATGGGCCATGGAAGCAAAACAGACCTTGCTGCCGAGGTATCGGATGTACTGCATGAAGGTGTGGCTTGTGAACTGCGTGCCATTGTCGGTGATGACTCTGTTTGGCACACCAAAACGACAGACCAGTCCTTTGAAGAATTTGACGGCTGACTGAGCAGTCACCTTCCTCAGTGCTTCCACCTCTGGCCACTTTGTGAACTTGTCAATTGCAACGTACAAGTACTCAAAGCCCCCGACAGCGCGGGGGAAAGGGCCCAGTATGTCGAGCCCCCAGACCGAGAATGGCCAGGAGAGAGGGATTGTTTGAAGGGCTTGAGCTGGTTGATGAGGCTTCTTTGAATGGAACTGGCACGCTTCACACTTGGTGACTAGTGCCGTCGCATCCTGGAGGGCGGTGGGCCAGAAGAAACCTTGCCGGAACGCCTTCCCGGAAAGGGCCCTTGACCCTATGTGGGAGCCACATATGCCTCCATGTATCTCTGCCAACAGCTCTAGTCCTGCCTCCCGGGGGATGCACTTGAGTTTCACACCATTCGGCCTTCTCCGGTACAGGACGTCATCGACGAACTGGTACAGGGCGGACTGACGGGCTACTTTCTCTGCTTCTTCCTGCTCCTCAGGAAGCTCCCCTATTTGGAGGAATTGGGCGGTATGCTGCGCCCATGCCGGAGCCTGAGGCTCAACGGCAAGGACCAAAGGCATCTCTTCCGCCATGGGAGCGGCTGTCTCTACGGCCAGGGCCTGACACCCCGCCGGAGCCAGTTGCTCTTGGGCAGGCTCAGCGTCCGCGGCAGCACCCCTGTCGGCTGCCCCGGGGGGCTCGGTAGAAAAGTACTTGCCGGGACCTGATTTTCTCCGCTTGCTCTGCCCTGCTGATGGATCGATGGGTGGTTGAGTTAACCGGAGCAAAAAGGTACCTGGTTCCATAGGTAGCTTGAATGCGGCATGCTTTGACAAGTAATCGGCGATGTCATTCTCCGTTCGGGGGACGTGCTCCACCTAGATACCGTCAAAGCATTCCTCCAGCTTCCTCACCCCATCTACGTATGCTTCCATCAGCGGGCTTTGATAATCTTTGTTGACTTGCCTGACAACAAGCTGCGAGTCACCCCTAACGATGAGCTTCTTAACCCCGAGGTCTGCCGCGATCCTGAGACCGGCGAGCAATCCCTCGTACTCGGCGGTGTTATTGGTGGACATCTCCCTGGGGAAGTGCATCTCGATCACGTACTTGAGGTGCTCTCCGGTGGGTGCGACGAGCAGCACACCGGCACCGGCGCCTTGCAGCGAGAAGGCTCCACCAAAGTACATGATCCAGTTGCAGTTTGCTTCCTTGCCGGGGAGAGTAGTCTCCTGGATTTCTTCGTCGGGCGTCGAGGTCCATTCCGCGATGAACTCCGCCAAGACTCTACTCTGAATTGTCGAGGTACTCTCAAACTTTAAGCCGAAGTTTGACAACTCCAAGGCCCATTCCACAACCCTTCCGATCGCGTCCTGGTTGCACAGTATCCGTTGCAACGAGAGGCGGGTGACGACAGTGATCTCGTGGGCCTGAAAGTAGTGACGCAGCTTCCTCGAGGCCATAAGGAGGCCGAAGAGCAATTTTTGCACACCGGAATACCTTGACCTAGCTCCCTGCAAGAGGGAGCTAACAAAGTAAACCGGGTGGTGCATCATCTTTTTCTTAGGCACCACTTCACTTGACCGCGCGGGCATCGCCTTGGCGGCACCAGACTCTGCCGGGGGCCATGCCTTGTTGGCACCAGGCCCTGTCAGGGGAATCTTCAGCTTGCCATCCGCTGGTCCTGCCACCATTGTTGCCTCCTCGTCGACCTCCCTCTGTGCCACTAGTGCGGCGCTGACCACTTGATTCGTCGCCGCCAGATACAGCAGCAACTGTTCTTGTGGTTTAGGCGCAACTAGTATTGGCGTGGAGGAAAGGTATTTCTTCAAGTCCTGCAGTTCGGCCTCAGCTTCTGGGGTCCACTCTATTGGGCCCGCCTTTTTCAAGATCTTGAAAAAGGGAAGGGCGCGCTCGGCGGACTTGGAGATGAACCGGCTCATGGCGGCAACGCAGCCGGTAAGCCGGCGCACATCCTTGATCCGCTTGGGCGCCTCGATCTGCTCAATAGCCTTGATCTTGTCTGGGTTTGGCTCGATCCCGCGCTGTGACACGAAGAACCCGAGAAGCTTGCCGGACGGGACGCCGAAGACGCACTTCTCAGGGTTCAACTTGAGGTTGATCTTGCGCAGGTTGGCAAATGTATCTTCTAGATCTTGCACAAGATTCGGCCCGTCCTTGGTTTTGACCACTATGTCATCCATGTAGGCTTCCATATTTCTATGGAGCTGAGGTTCAAACCCATTTGGACCGCTCTTGCAAACGTTGAGCCAGCACTCTTCAACCCGAAAGGCATCCGTAAAAAGCAATAAGTATGTTGTCTTCTCTTCATCCTCTCTTGTCACGAAGATTTGGTGGTAGCCTGAGTAGGCATCAAGGAATGATAACAGATCACACCCGGCCGTGGAGTCAACAATCTAGTTGATGCGCGGCAATCGGAAGGGGTCCTTAGGACAAGCCTTATTGATATCTGTGTAATCAATACACAGCCTCCGCTTCCCATTCGCCTTGCGCACCACTACCGGATTGGCCAACCATGTTGGATGGAGCACCCCTCTCACCAAACCTGCCGCTTCTAACTTCCTGATCTCCTCTGTGATGAACTTCTGCCTCTCCAGAGACTGCTTCTGACCTTCTACTTGACGGGCCGCGCGTGGGGGCAAACAGCTAGGTGATGCTCAATTACCTCCCTGGGAACACCGGGGATGTCGGACGCTTGCCATGCAAACACGTCAACATTTGCCCGCAGGAAGGTGACGAGCTCGCTTTCCTATTTGCTGTTGAGGGCGGAGCCTATGATGAAGGCCCCTCCCGTGCCGTCCTCTGCGACGGGCACCTTCTTGGTCTGCGGAGGCTCAGCTCTGGACCTCTTGCTCTTGTCGGCAAAGCTCTCTGGCATGTCCTCAACGGTAGCACAACATCCCGAGGAGGTGCGCTTGCTGGAGTGGGTGCGAGAGGTCTTTCCCAGCTCCTTCTTTCCTCCCGGGCCTTCGGCGGCAGGAGCAGGTGCCTTGACGGCAGCTGATGCAACTGCTTCCTGGTAGAGTTGGTCAGCGCAGATCAGCGCATCCTTCTTGTCGGAGGGGACGGAGATGATGGTCAACTGCCCGGGCATCTTTAGCATGTTGTAGGCGTAGTGTGATGCCGCCATGAACTAGGCTAGTGCCGGGCGGCCGAGGATCCCGTTGTAGGGCAAGGGGATCTCGGCCATGGCGAAGACGATCCTCTCTGTCCGGTAGTTCAACTCTCCTCCAAATGTCATGGGTAGTGTGACCTTTCCCTTTGGCTGACTTCTCCCAGGATTGACCCCCTGAAACGTGCCCGTTTCCTCGAGGTCTCCGTCAGGGATTTGCAACCTTCTGACCACGACAGGCGAGATCAGGTTCAGGCCGGCCCCATCGTCAACCAACATCTTGTTCACCCTGAGGTTGCGTATTGTTGGCGAAACTAACAACGGCAAACACCCGACCGCGGTAGTGCGATCAGGGTGGTCCTCGACGTCAAAGATGAGGGGCGTGCTGGACCACTTTAGTGGCTTCTGAGCGTCGCACGACGGCTCTGTTGTTGTAACCTCTCGCGCCCACTACTTGAGCTGGCGGTGAGAGGCATGCAGTGAGGCGTCGCCATCGACACACATGGCCTCCGTAGCCTTCTGGAACCCTTGCTCACCGGACTCGTCGTCCACGTCGTGATCGTCGTCTTCTTGTTTCTTGTCGCGGCCTCGGGCGGGCCTCTCTTGCTGGTTGTCCTTGCCGGGGCGGCCTCCTTGGCCACCATGCTTCTTGCCAGATCCCTCAGCACCATCCTGGTCCTTCTCCTTGTCCCGCCTTTCGTACTCAGCCTTTTGCTTCTCAGCAAGCAGCTCGACTTGTCGGCAGTTCTGGAGATCGTGCCCTTCGTGCGGTGGATCTTGCAGTATTTCTTGCCGGAGCTTCCTGGCTTGTCGGTAGCCGCCAAGGCCCGGCAGGCGGCGCACCCGGCAATCTCCTTGCCGTTGGTGTCTACCTTGACCTTATTGCCGGCACCGGTATCGTCAGATCCCTCAACGGCAAGCACGGCCTTGCCTTTGCGTTTCCTGTTGCGACACCAGCCCTTCTTCGTCGGGGCGGCGGCGTCCTCATCGGTAGAGTCGGTTTCCGCGTCGGCGTCTTCGCCGGGGTACTTCCTTCCCTCTTCAGCCCGCGCGCACCTGTCGGCCAGAACATAGAGCTCGGCCACATCCTTAACCTTGGTCATCGCCAGCTCCTCGCGCATCTTGCGATTGTGCACGTTCTGATGGAACGCGCTAATCACAGCGGCGGGATGAACGTCAGGGATGTTGTACTGCACCCGGCTGAATCTTTGGATGTACTTGCGCAGGGTCTCCCCTTCCTTTTGGGGAATGATATGCAGATCACTGGCCTGGCCATGAGCTTGGTGGCCTCCTGTGAAGGCGCCAACGAACTCATGGCACAAATCTGACCAGGAAGAGATGGAGTCCGCCGGCAAGTGCATCAACCAAGACATTACATTGGGCTTGAGCGCCAGCGGGAAGTAGTTGGCAAGCACCTTGTCGTCGCGAGTCCCAGCGGCCTGCATCGCGATGGTGTAAATGTTGAGGAACTCGGATGGATGGGTCTTGCCAGTGTACTTCTCGCCGACGTCGGGCTTGAACGTGTGGTGGGACGGCCACTTGAATTGCCTCAGCTCACGGGTAAAAGCCGGGCAGCCCACCTCATAAGGTAGGCCGCCGGGCCCCCCGGTGTCAGGTGGTCCACAGCGGGTTCCGCCCGCTTGTCCAACTGGCAGCGCGTTTCGCGCCGGTGCTCGACGGTGGTTCGAGTGACTTCGTGAGCTCACTCCCGAAAGACCTAGCGCTGGTCGCGGAGGGTCCTTGGATCGGACGACACTATGGAGATGTTATCAGCAGCGTCGTCGCGACGGGCCGACGCCCATGGTGGTTGGCGAGGAGGAGGAGAGTGCACCGTGGCCGCAGCTCCCCCGGTCCTCCCAGCGCCGACATGTGGTGGTTCGATGGAGCGCCGACCCGAGGGCCCTGCCGGTCGCGGATCGTCTTTGTTCGCGACAGTGACGAGGCTCCGGATGGTGGCCCTCCACTCATCGAGCTTCTCCGCAGCAGGAGGGAAGTCGAGGAGCAGTTGTGCGCGCGCCAAGGCTTCCGCTGGCGTGGGTGGCGGTGACAGCTGAGTGGATCATGGCGCGCTTCGACTTCTAACTATGTTAGAAGGAGCCCTGTCACGACCCAGCGGCTGCGTGCCATTTTCACCAGTGCTTCGGCGAGCATGTTGAACTCCTTCGTCTTGCTGACGACGCACAGGGCTCTTCCCACGGCGGTGCCCAGGGTCACCAACGCGGTGACTCTGTTCGGCGCGCACACCATGGGAAGAACGCGCGATGGTCGCTGGTGTATGCGTCTTGGAGGTCGCCGCGCCACCCGGAGTCGGCGCAAAGACACCCCCGGAGGGCCCCGCGTCGCCGGCAGGGGGCCCAGCTCCGTCCTTGGGTCCGGCGGCATGGGGCCGATCGTCTGGTGCACGAACGACGCCGCTCGCTAGGCTCCGACTGCCTGGGTGGTGCTGGTGTTCGCGGGCCGCGGCCCGAGTCCTGTCCGCGACCGGTCCGCTGCTCGTCCGCACCGGCATGGGCCATTCGGCCCCAAGTGAGCCGATCGCCATGGTCGTCTTCTTCTTAGGGGCCATGGCAACAAAAAACCGCTAGGCTAACTACCAGACCAGATTCTCACAAACGCGCCCCCTACCTGGCACGCTAAAGATGTCGGTGGGAAACAACACCTATGGGATCACAATAATCCCTACTACGGTTGCGGGGCGTGGGGTTGAGAGAAGAGCGGGTCTTACAGAGAGCACGTGGTTCATTTATCCAGGTTCGGGCCGCGTGGATGCGTAAAACCCTAGTCCTGCTTTGGTGGATGTATTCTGAGTTCTTGAGCTAGCTACGGAGTGTAACAAGCTCCAAAAAGCCGAATCCTTCTTTTGCCTCGGGCCTCCTTTTATAGGAAAAAGGGGCTGCCACAGTGGCGCACAGGAGGTGGAAAGTTCTACAGTAGCACGAGGTTATCCCTCGTATTACAGGACAAGGTGCATTTAATGCATCACTTGGGTGTCCTCTTGCTTTATCAGGGACGGGGGCAGGGCCCGTCCGTCCGTTGCCGCTCCTCCAAGCTTCGACACGTGCCCTGGCCAGCGATGCATGTGGCGCCATGTAGGCAGGCAGGTAGCTGAGGTGGCGTGGTGGTGGAGCCTCCACGAAGGGCTGCATGTTGCCACGCAGGTGCCTGCCTAGCTGGTTGGGTCGGCAGCTGCATGCGAATGGCGGCGGAGACTTGGCTGGTGCAGGCCTGATGGTGGCCCTGCTGGTGTGCTTGGCGAGGGCCTTGCCGGGTGGCCCGGCAAGGGTCTTGCCATGTGGCCCGGCAAGGGTCTTGCCGCGGCGCACTGTCGTCCCCGGCAAGGATCTTGCCGGGGGTCAGGTGGCCTTCCTCAGCAAGGATCTTGTCGAGAGTCGTCGTCTTCTAATCCTTGTCTGATCATGAATATGTTTTCACAAAGATCTGCATGCCACCATAGAGGTGCCTTTCCGAGCCCTGGCGCCACGCTAATGATGGCGCTGGGGGCCGTGGGCTCAAGGCTGGCTCGCTCTGCTGGTGTGGGGCGAGCTGTCCCGGCAATGATCTTGTCGGGGCCGCTGAGGCCGCCCGGCAAGAGTCTTGCTGGGGGAAACCCTGCTTCGTCCCTCTGCTCTGTGTGGTCTTGGCCTTGGCGTTGCTTTTGATCGTCTTTGGCTTCGGTCTTACCTTGGCTCACCTCCCTTGTTCTGCTTGGTGTGTGTCACGGGCGCGGCTCTGACTGCCCGTGCACAGGTAAAGGGGTACAAAAATGTGCCCCTAGTTTTGTACACCGACAATTATACTACAAATCATTAGCAATTCATCCCGCGTTATACAAGGGGCTGGTCTCCGTCCAGCCGCGTGGAAAAGGCATCGTAGTTCAGATTGCGGCACACGCAACAGGGGCTAGTACTTAGCCCCACAGTCAAACTCCTACGGCTAAGTGAAAGTAATAAAGCCGCATAGTCTGATTGCCTGGTTCATCTCGGAGACACATCCTTTATCGACCAAGACGTTGGATAAAGTGTGGTCACGCATTATACCGAACACCCCTCCAAGCATTCACTTTGGCGTTGAAGCCGATGACTGGCAACTTTTAGAAATAAACGGCCGCACCGGAGGAAAAATCGCTTGACACAAAAGGCGCAAACATATATATATTACAAGCATGGGTTCATTACATAGTTTTTACAACCCAAACACATCTAATCAAATATCACGTCCTTAGAACATTGGCCCTCTACTATTCGGGCCCCTTCCAGGACGTCGTCGAATTACCTCTCCGGCTTGCGATGATCCTTGCCTTCGGGCGGGCCTGCGGTCGCCACGTCGGTGGACTTCATCCTCTCCCATTGCATCTTGACACGGGAGAAGGCCATCTGAGCACCCTCTATATAGGTTGAATGCTTTATAGCATAAATTCGGGGTCACGCATCGACAAGCTGCTTCACCAAACCGAAGTAGCTGCTGGGAATAGGTTCGGCCAGCTAGAGTTGGACTATTAAGGCCTTCATAGCCAAGCCTGGCACCCTATGCAGCTCCATTAGCTAGTTCAGCTGGTCGTTCAGAGGCGTCGGGTGCTCCGACGCGAGAAATTGTGACCAGAACAGCTTCTCGGTCGAGTTCCCCTCCTGGGCTCGAAAGAACTGTGCAGCATCAGCGGTGCTCCTCGGAAGATCTGCAAATGCGTCTAGAGAACTCCACACTCATGTGAGCAAAGCATACCTCTGACCTTTCAAAATACTCTGCAAAAGAAAGGCCTTACCGGCCGCTATCTCCTTCGCCTGATTGATCTCCTCGCGAGCACTTCGGGACTCGATCCGCGCCGCCTTAGCATCATGGAGAGCCTTGGCGAGTTCGGTCGACTGGGCCGAAGTCTTCTCCTCCAAAGCCTCACATTTGCCGATGGCATCCTTCAGCTTCTGCTCAACTTCGGCCACCCGAGCTTCGTGTTGGCGGCGGGCGGCCTACTCGCTCTTCAGTTCTGCAGCTGCTTTGTCAGTGGCTGCCTTATTTGCCTCCGCCTCTTTCTTGGCCTAGGCAACGGCGCCTTTGAGGGTCTCGACCTCGGCTGCGCCAACTATGCTCATAATCAAAGCATTAAATGAGTTAATACCTGAATATACACATCACTTGTGATATACAACTAAGCTTCTAACATTATACACATACCATGCGTCTCATCAAACCGCTTGTTAATGCGGTCGATTTTTTCATAGGCCACCTGAAGCTTCCGATTGAGTTCAGAAACTTCTGCGGCCTGGGCGGTTGCCGCCAACAGGGAAGCATGTTAGAATAATAGAGCAGTATGTTAACTCTCCTGAATACTATGTGTATCCTCTGTCTGGTTTCTTTTAAACTGGACAGAGCATCAGGGGCTGCTATCTGTACACAGGTATATTCCTCTATATGGAAAAGTGTTTAGAGCATTACGTCGCATACCTCAAAGCCTATCAGTAGGCCGGTGAAGGCTCCCTTCGGTCCGCTCTTGGCAGGTTGAACCTTCTCTACCACCGCGCCCATTAGGGCGCGGTGCTCCTCCATGATGGAAGCATGTTGCAGTGCTTCCTCCAGAGCATTGGGCGCCTCTGGATTAGTGGAGGTCATCGATGGAGCAGATGCTCCTCCCCCTCTTTCAAAGGGGGCTGCACACCCGATCCCGGAGCCACGTTGGTCTCCGGAACGGTGTCCCGGTGGGGCCCGGCCTGTTGGGGGGCCCCACCGTCGTTTGTCATAGGGGTCGCCTTCCCTTGGTCTTCGGCGACCGAGGTATTAACCTCGAGCGCTTTCTCAATGGCCTCGTCCGCCCCCCTCGGCCAGGAGAAGTCCTTTGGGACAACACCTCAATGTCATCCATGGTGATAGGCGAGGGGGTTCACGACTGCATGTCACTCTCTAACATCTCGGGTGGGAGAGAGTTCCCCTCTAACAATGGAGTTTGCGGGAGTTCGCGGGAAGGGCTGAAAGGCAAATAATAAAATAATACATACTATGGAAACAGGTAGCCGAAGATAAACAAATAAGTTTTTGAGTACTCATGACTCGGCCAGGGGCTTAGCCCTGGGAGGTTTTTTGGGGACCAGTTCGGACTCTGAGTCCAAACTGTCTGGGAGGGTCACCTTTCCCCTCTTGGGCGCCTCCCCATTCGGGTCTTCGGAGGCCGCCCTCTCCTTTTTATTCCCCTTATGGGGGGAGTCGCTCTCCACCTCCTCTTCCTCTTCCTCCTCGTCTCCCTCGTGGGAGGAGAGGGCTTCGGTCTCTCGAGACACTGCGTCTGAAGGACCTTTGTGGCGGGGGCCGCTCTTGGCCTTCTTCTCCGGCGCCTGATAGGGCGCAGGGACCAGCATCTCCGTTAGCTGGGGTGTGGCCGGATTTTCAGGCAGCAGTGTCGGACAGTTGATCCGCTCCGCCTTAGCCGTCCAACCCTGCACAGAAGACAGGCAATATGATCTTTATTACACTACAAAAAAATACACTTCTGTGATGATACGTGTTTGTCACATTAGGTCGCGTTTTTTGTCATGCATGTACATCCATGACAATTTTATGACAGAATCAAGATAGTCATACCTATGCTGTCGTAGAAGTGTTCCATGACATTACCAAAATTATCATCACGGAAGTGTCCACTTCCATGACGATAAATCGCGCGTCACAGAAGTGCTTTCGTCAAGGGTGACCGACAGGTGGCATCCACCGTAACGGAACGCCGTTAAGCTATCGGGTCCGGTTTTGGATCCGATAACCCGTTAACAGTCCGGACCAATGGGGATTTTCCACGTGTAAAATCATCATTGGCTGGAGGAAACACGTGTTGCATCACCGTTGGGACAGATGTCATCCACTCATTGGACAGGAGGCGCCTATGATAGGTCGACACATGGCACGGCCCAACAGTGGCCCATTCCGGTGAAAAAGGCCGGCCCAGTAAAAAATAGAAGGCAGGCCCATATAAGGCCTACTTGTATCAGGTCCATTTAAGCCCACGGCCCATACGAGATGTGCCAATTCGGCCCGTCAATGGCCCGTTAAAGATTTGACACCATTGCAGCCCATTGTCAGTTCGAGCCTGTTAACAGCCCGCTATATATTTGGGCTCAATATCGGCCTGATGAGATTTTGACCTGTTAATGACCCATTCAGTGGATGGGCCAATTTTCACGATGTACATCTTTCGGCCTTTTAGCGACCCATTTAAATGTTGGGCTAATTTTCGGCCTGGTGTGTCTTTCAGCCTGTTGACGACCCATAAATCAGTTGGGCCATTTGTAGTCGGACCTGAGTTTTGGCCTTTTAGCGACCCATTTAAGTGTTGGGCCAATTTGTGGCCTAGTGTGTCTTTCAGCCTGGCGACGACCCATATATCTGTTGGGCCATTTGTAGTCGGACCTGAATTTTGGCCTTTTAGTAACCCATTTAAGTGTTGGGCCAATTCCCAGCCATGTGTTCCTTTCAGCCTGTTAATTGACCATCAATGAGTTGGGCCATTTGTAGTCGGACCTGAGTTTTGGCCTTTTAACGGCCCATGCCCTTCATGGTCCAATACCAGCCCGGTTTCTCTTTCGGCCTGCTAAAGGCCCACAACACAGTTGGGCCATTTACAATACGACTGTCAGGACCCCGATTCCAAGTCACATCGACCCAGCCGATAACACCTCATATCACTTTGCAGCCTCACGCACGGTAATCCCACGGGTGTCACCTTACCATGGCCCGGGACCGTTTGCGCCTTTTGGCTCACGTATATGATAGTGTCGCTAGCATCCATATGACACAGAACCCGGGCCGACATGGCTAGTCGTGAACCCAAAGCGGCACTAACCCATGGGGATAGGCATACATGAATCAAATCGAGCATGTCGGTCATCAACGTGTGAAACCGGGCTGTAGCACTGGGCTAACAGGACTCTTGTAACCCGGGCTGTAGCAGGCTAGCCAGGAGTCCGGATGTCACCGCGTGACATTTCCCCAAAGGGACAGACACAGGAACAAAGTGAAACACATGCCGGTCAGTCAAGTGTCCAGAGCAGTAGTGCCGGGCTAGGAGGACTCCGGTGAACCGGGCTGTAGCGGACTACTATCGCTCAGGAAGCACTAGACTACATTTCCCCATATGAGAGGCTGCCAAGGATAAACAACTAGATTGTCGGATCCCACTCATACCAAGCATTTCAAGCATACACACAATATGCCCGATATGAGTAAATACAACATGGCATCACAACAAAACTCTACAACTCAAAGTACTTTTTTTAAAAGGCTCTGAGGAGCCATACATAACACGTTCATACAGATAGGGGTCACATGACCAGACACTCAAGTCATACAATCATACAAGCACATGCGGAAGCAACTTAGTCTGAGTACAGACACTTGAAAGAAAGAAGGCTTGACGAAGCCTATCTATCTACATCGACCCTTCACAAGTCTTGGATCACCACCTGGGTGGCTAGTCACTCGTTAATGTCGAGGTCTACATAGAACCCATCGGAGGGGGCGGTGTTGTCGTCTGAAAACATTAACTAGAGCAACATGAGTAAGGAGGTACTCAGCAAGTCTTACAACAGAATCCTAGTATACATGCACATTCTCAAGAAGGTAGTGGGGTTATTGCAGCAAGCCAGCTTTAACTCATGGCTAAGCTATCCTACAATAGACACAACTTGTAAAGCATTTGTCGCACACGAGTCCACTAATCACCAACACAAAACTCCACCGTGGATCCTCTCTCGTCAACCTACGAGAGGGCCATCCGCGGTACTCACACTTATCTTGAGGCTTTTAGTAGTATCAATTTACTTGTCTATGAACTGCATAGGTGACCAAGTAGTCCTTTACCGTGGACACGGCTATTCAAATAGTTTTTTATACCCTGCAGGGGTGTACTTCTTCACACACGCTCTCACCACTTATCGCCGCTACACTACGTGTACTCGGAAACCTTCAAGCGGAAGCCTAGCGAGGGTGTCGGCCATGACCTGACTAAACACACGAGTCCCCAGTCCAGGTTTATCGCCTATTCGGGTTCCATCCGCAGGGAGTCCGGCCGAGGTTTCCACAAACGACCCCGAACGATGTGTACAGGGTTCCCGAGACACCAAACGGGCAAATCAGTACACCATGCCACGTGCCTACCGCAACACAGCCCACCCCTAAGGTCAGCACTGCGTGCGGCCCCCAGCATGCTACAAACACCAGAAACTACTTGCAACTCCCGGACAGAGGACAAGAATGGTTAATAAGTCGAGAGGGTCCATTAAGGATCCCAATGTGTGGTAGTAGTTGAATCTTAAATCACACACACAGATCTCAGTTCTTAGGGACGGCCTCAATGAAACAACCCACCATGTACTCCTACATGGCCTCTCATCGATTCCTTTACCAAATCATATTCAACACTTCACTCTCATTACCGACACAACCTTTCACTCTAGTTCATCATCCCGATGAGCCAGACCTGACACAACTCTAAGCATAGCAAGCATAACATGGTAGGAAACACAAATATGGCTCAATCAACTCCTACACATGCTAGTGGGTTTCATCTAGTTACTGTGGCAATGACAGGTCATGCAAAGGAAGTGGGTTCAACTACCGCAACACACAGCAGTTTGAATCGCATTGTCTTATTGCAGTAAACAAGAGCAGAAGGAAGAACATGGGTTTGTATCGGAATGATCAATGGGTTGCTTGCCTGATGTAGTGGTAGTAGGGTACTGCCCTTCAGTCGGATATTCGGGGTTATCCTCGGAGGCAGAACCTACCACGAAAGACACACCGAACATAATCAACACATGACAATATGCAACAATATGATGCATGCTATGACATGGCAATATGAATATGTCTTGGCCTAATGCAAGCTAAAACAGAAAGGAATGAACCCATTTGAATCAAAGATTCAAATGTTAGTTCATTTAACATAGCCATATTAGTGCATTATATTATTTTGCTAAAACAGCAAGGTTAACTTGTTCAGTCATGCATCAAACCATTACCAATGGATAGATTGAATTTTTCTGATTAAAATTCATATATAAATCTTTGCATTTGGAGTTACAGATTAATTTCTATGAATTTTTTAAGTTTGCAACAATTTTTGGAATTTCCTATATAAAAATAAATCCAGAAATTAGTTATTGCGTCAGCAGTGCGTCAGGGTGACGTCAGTGGTCAAAGGGGACATCCAGGTCAACCTGACCAGTGGGTCCCGCATGTCAGCAGTTATTTAAACTAACTAAATTTAATTAAAACTAATCTGGGTTAATTAGCAGAGGGGGGGCCCACTTGTCATTGACTCAGGGGAGTCAACCTGGGCCCACCCAGTCAAGGTCAACGGGTTAAACCCGCTGGCGTTTAGCCACTGGCGAGGCCAGACGCGGTGGTGGAAGTGCATTAGTGCGTTCCGGCGACCAAATGAGCGGCGGAGGGCACCTACGCGTAGCTGGGTGCAAGTCGCGGCGTTTGGTGGTGGTGGTTGAGCTCGGGGTGGCCGGGAACGTCGCCGGCGACGATCTTGGCGGTCGCCGGAGTCGGGTGAAGATGAGCCCGAGGCTACGGGGCATGGCGAGGCGCGTGGTGAGGTGCGTTGGGCTCCTAGGGATGCAGTGAGTGTGTTGGACACAGTGGTGTGGTTGGTGGTTGGCCGGAGACACGTCGGCGACGTGCTCGGAGGTGGCGTGTGCGGTGAAGCTTCGTGCAGTTGCTACGGTGCACGAGAAGGCAAACGGAGAGGATGGGGAGGTAGCTGAGCTCACGGCGGTCACGTAGGAACGGACGGCTCGGTCGGGGACGAGCTGATGCGGTGGCGACGACGAAGGGGATTTCTGGTGATGGCGGGGTCGAGCGAGGTTGTTGCAGAGGCTACGGGGCAAGCAAGCGCTCAGGGCTCAGCTTGCTCGAAGAAGAGGAGGGCGGCGGTGCTTCTGGACACGGTGGCTCGGCGTGGGGACGATGTAGGGCGCGACTACGGCGGCGGTGCGGCGGCAGGTGCGTCGGCCATGGTGCGGGAGAGTGAGGGAGAGAGGCAGGGGCGAGTGAGGTGTCCACGGGGTCGGGGCGGCGACATGGAGCCTGCCCAGGGTCCAGGCGCGCGAAGCGGCAAGCTGCTAGTGCTGTGGCGAGCTCGCGCTCGCCGGCGTCAGCTCTCTGCCTGCCTGGCGGGGACGAAGCAGCTGGCTGGCATGGGCCAGCACAGCGCTGGGCCGCCAGGTGGGCCGGCTGATGGGTTGCGGCCAGGTAAGTTCTTTCCCTCTCTTTTAATTTATGTTTTCTATTTTTTTGTAGGTTTGTGGCTTTATTAAAAATAGCTAGGCACCTCTAAAAATCCTGAAAATAATCAGAGGCTCTGTTTAGAATATTTCCAACAGCCCACACTTATCTTCAGAATTATTTGAGCATCTAAAATATTTACTAGCATTCAAATGCCCAAATGCAAATTACATATGATTTAATTCAATAAACTTCTGTTGACCTAGAAAATTGTGCACCAATTTTGCCAGAGGTTCTAACCCAAGACAAAGAGGGTGAACCTTTTAGAAGGGCATTTCTGGTTCATTGAAAATATTTTTAGTAAACCTTAGTTGATTTTGAGAGGGGGTGTTGGGGGTTCTGTCTTCCCCAATTCAAGTTTCTGATGAAAGGTAGACATGATGCAACACTCTAATGCATGACTAGCTAGGATGTGACAACTCACCCCCACTCAAAAGAATCTCGTCCCGAGATTTAGGATCCGTCGGGAAGAAGGTGGGGTACTCAAGTCGAAGATGATCCTCCCTTTCCCAAGTAGCTTCTTGCTCAGAATGGTGTGACCATTGAACCTTGAGAAACTTGATATTCTGGCGTCGAGTGGTACGCTCGGCTTGATCATGGATACGAACGGGATATTCTCGATATGTGAGGTTATCTTGGAGATCAAGCGTTTCGTGGTCCACTCCACGGATAGGATCTGAGAAGCAACGCCTGAGTTGAGAAACGTGGAAGACATCATGAACTCTGGAAAGATGCAGAGGTAGTTCCAACTGGTAGGCAACTTCTCCTCGTTTGGCAAGAATGCGAAAGGGTCCAATGTAACGAGGAGCCAATTTGCCCTTGATACCGAATCGATGGGTTCCCTTCAACGGTGTAACCCGAAGGTAAGCCTTCTCGCCAACTTCATAAGACATAGGCTTATGCTTGCGGTCATATTGGCTCTTTTGACGAGATTGGGTTGTTTTCAATTTCTCACGAATAATGCGGACCTGCTCTTCTGCTTCCTGAATCGCGTCCGGGCCAAAGAGTTGTCTTTCCCTGGTTTCTGACCAGTTAAGAGGCGTTCGACATTTTTTTCCATAGAGAACTTCGAAAGGAGCTTTGCCCTAGCTAGCTTGATAACTATTGTTATAAGCGAACTCGGCGAATGGAAGGCACTTCTCCCAATTCATACCAAAAGAGATGACAGAAGCTCGAAGCATATACTCCAGAATTTGATTGACTCGTTCTACTTGACCACTTGATTGAGGATGGAAGGCGGTGCTAAAGGAGAGACGAGTTCCCATAGCATTTTGGAAAATTTCCCAAAATCGATAGGTGAAGAGACTTCCACGGTCTGAGTTAATCTCCAATGGAACACCATGAAGAGACACTATTCGGGAGATGTACAATTCAGCTAGCTGGCTAGCGGTTATACTCTCACGAACGGGTAGGAAGTGGACTACTTTGGAAAGACGATCATTAATCACGAAGATAGCATTATTCCCTCTCTTGGTCCTGGGAAACCCGGTAATGAAATCCATACCGATTTTATCCCATTTCCATTCAGGAATTGCCAAAGGTTGAAGGGTGCCAGCAGGCCGTTGATGCTCTACTTTAACACGACGACAGACGTCACAATTAGCAATGTATAGTCCACCAAAACCTCTGGCGTAGGTCTTGATACATTTTAGTACTACCGGGATGAATGGTGAGAGGGGAATCATGAGCTTCCTTAAGGATCAATTGCAGTAGTTGTTGTTTCTTGGGAACCACCAAGCGGTTCTCGAAGAAGACCACACCTCGCTCATCTATGGAGAAACACTTAGCAGCTCCGCTAGCAATGTTCTCCTTGATCCGAGATATTCCTCTATCATACCGCTGAGCGGTTATGATTTGATCCGTAAGGTTGGGTTTCGCCACCAGGGTGGAAAGGAATCCTCGAGGAACAATGTGAAGGTTAAGCTTATGAAATTCCTCGTGGAGAAGTGGTTGACTTTGTTGTAACATCATGTTGTTACAATAAGGTTTACGACTTAGTGCATCAGCCATGACATTGGCTTTGCCTGGGGTGTAAGTTATTCCTAAGTCGTAATCCGTAATCAACTCGACCCAACGTCTTTGCCTAAGATTCAAATTCGGTTGGGTGAAGATGTATTTCAGACTTTGGTGATCGGTGTAAATTTCGCAGCGATTACCAAGAAGGTAATGTCGCCATGTTTTGAGTGCATGGACCACTGCTGCAAACTCTAGATCATGTGTGGGATAGTTATCCTCATGTGGACGCAACTATCGAGAAGCGTAGGCAATCACATGACGATCTTGCATGAGTATGCAACCTAGTCCTTGTCGCGAGGCGTCGCAATAGATAACGAAGTCTTTAGAAAAATCTGGTGGTACAAGTATGGGAGCAGATGTCATGCATCTTTTCAGTTCCTGAAAATTGAACCCGCACTATGGGGTCCACTTGAACTTTTTATCTTTCTTGAGGAGTTCAGTTGGAGGCTTAGCAACGTTGTAGAAATTCTCGACGAAGCGGCGGCAATAGCTCACTAAACCAAGGAAACTCCGAACTTGCTTGACCGTTTCAGGTGGAGTCCAGTCAAGGACGGCTTGAACTCGCTTGGGATTGACAGCAATGCCCTTACCAGAGATTACATGGCCTAGATCGGTCACTTCTGGCAACCAAAATTCGCACTTAGAGAATTTTGCATAAAGGCGATGCTCTCGAAGTTTCATCAATACTAGCCTTAGATGTTCGGCATGTTCCTCCTCTTTCTTGGAGTAGATGAGTATATCATCGAGGTAAACCACGACGAATTTATCCAAATACTCCATAAAGATCGAGTTCATTAACTGAGAGAAGGTGGCTGGAGCATTGGTTAGACCGAAGGACATGAAGGTGTACTCGTATTGGCCATAACGAGTAACAAAGGCCGTTTTAGGAATGTCCCCGTTCTTGATTTTGATTTGATGGTAGCCCAAACTCAAATCCATTTTGGAGAAGACTGAGGATCCGGCGAGCTGGTCATACAGATCGTTGATCCTGGGGAGCAGATACTTGGTCTTGATGGTGACCAAGTTGACACGTCGGTAATCTACAACCATCTGATCCGTTCCATCCTTCTTGTTGACGAAGAGGACGGGGCAAGCCCATGGAGAAGAACTAGGACGGATGAAACCCTTTTGCAAGGACTCATCGAGTTGTTTCTTAAGCTCGGCTAGTTCTAGGGGTGCCATCTTATAAGGTCTTCTAGAGATTGGGACGGTTCCTGGAACAAGGTCTATCACGAAATCGACATCTCTGTCAGGTGGAACACCTGGCAGTTCCTCTGGAAAGACATCCGGGAAGTCACGGACTACCGGAATATCTTCAAGGTCTAGAAGGGGGTTGGCATTTAAGGAGTAAAGCTGAAGCTCAGACACTCGGGTCAAAACATTGACTGTCTTGCCCGATGGGTGGGTGAGTTGAACAGTTCTAGTAGAGCAATCAATCTTAGCGTAATGGGCTGACATCCATTCCATACCCAAGATGATGTTTATGTCCGAGGACTTGAGAGCTATTAGTGATGCAAGGAAGACCAATCTATCAACAAGAATTTCATTTCCATGGCTGATTCTAAAGGTTTGCCACTTAGAACCAGGGGTTTGAATTACCATGGAGGTGGGCATGTCACAAAATGTGGTGTCGTGCAATCGAGCATAGCTCTCAGAAATAAATGAATGAGATGCTCCAGTATCAAAGAGAACAGTTGCCGGATGACAATTAACAAGGAGCGTACCGAGAACAACGTTGGGATCCTCATGAGTTTCTTCAGCTGAGACGTAGTTGACATGGCCACAAGCAGTGGTGGCTGGCTTGGCGTAGAGCACCTTTCCTGCTGGCTTGCCACGACCAACAGACTTTCCGAACTGGTTGGGGTTGTTCTGGGGACACTCACGGATATAGTGACCCGTCTCCCCACACTTGAAACAAGTTATCACATTGTGGCGAGGAGCAGCATTAGCAGCAGGGCCACCATAGGCCTTGGGCGGTGCATACTGCTGGTTGGGGCGAGGCGCCTCAAAGGATGGCCTCGGAGTGAACCTGGGTGGCAGAGCGGTGTTTGGAATCCAGACCCGATGCTTCTGAGATCCAGAGCTGGATGAAGATCAAAAGTCACGGGAGTGCTTGCGTGAAGCTTCAAAGTCAATCTGACCTGTCTCAGCACTGATGGCCTTGTTAACTAACTTCTGAAAGGAGGTGGACTCGTGCAGACGAAGATCACGGCGAAGCTCGGGGCTAAGTCCCTTGCGGAACCTTGTGGATACCTCTTCAGGAGTATAACGTGCTAGATTTCCAAACTCACGACTGTATGCATCCACAGTCAATCTACCCTGGGTGAAATTGCAGAACTCTTCCCTCTTACGGTCCATGAGACCTTCTGGGATGTGATGCTCACGGAAAGCCGCACTGAATTCAGCCCAAGTAGTGAGTTGGCCGACCGGGCGCATAGCCTCGAAGTTTTCCCACCAAAGGCTAGCAGGGCCTTCGAGGTGATAGGCAGCAAAGGTAACCTTATCAGCTTCGGCTACGTTGGCAGAACGTAGCTTGTGGGTGATACTGCAAAGCCAGTCATCCGCATCGAGAGGCTCGACGGAATGGTTAAACTTCGGTCGGTACAACTTGACTAAGTCATTGATTGACACCAGATCGTTCCTCGGCTGGCGTGCAGTATTCTGCTCAATCCGCTCCAGCAAGCGGTTAGTCTCACGCTTGTTTCGTTCTGCCTCCAGCATAACTTCAGCCAGAGAAGGCGGTTGAGGCAGATTTTCATTCCTAGCTGCGCTGGATTCACCCTACTCCGGGGCAGCCGGGTTGTTGCGGGTGTTGACCATCCTAGGAAAACAAGACAACGGTTTAGACAACGATGGCAAAATCTAGGCAAGGAAGTGCGGAATGTAATGGATAACATGGCATGCAGAGATGTTCATCTGTATGACATGGTAATATAGAAACTGCCATATATATACCAACGGTCATACAGACCATACATAGTTTAGTACAAGCCCAGGCTAAAGTACAACTACGATGAAAGATGTTACATCTCATCGGAGGCATTCCAAGCTCCTATACATTATTTTTCTACACCTCCGGAATTGATACACACTAAGTCATATTCCGCAGGTCACGCAGGACGGTGGAAATACAACTATTACAATACTAGTGATACTACTACTAACTCAGACAGCTCCGTAGTAGTCCTCATAGAAGTCACCTCCATAGCCTGGAAGTTCAACGTGATCATCCGGGAACAGACGGTCCTGAGGAGCTTGTGGACCATAGGGGCTAGGATGAGGTCTTGGACCAACAAACGGTGGCCTGCGGGGACCACGGGGTGGGGTGATGCCTCCCGCATCACGCCAATCCACCAAGTCTGGCAGAGCAGATCTCACAGGATACAGATCCCTCGTATCCATACATCCAGCTTGCACAGCCGGTGCAAACCGAGTCAAAGTGGCCCAATGATCAGCACGGGTGTTGAAAAGCTCCAGTCTCAAGGCCCGATTCTCTCGGTCCTTATCCTCGAGCATCTCGGCAGTGGTGCGAGTTAGTGAGGCCTCCTGAGTGGAGTCAGCATAGATAGCCTGGAGATACCCTTGCGCTCCCGGGAGTGAAGCTGGCATATAACAGAAGTCGGTGTTCCGAAGCAGGCCAGTCCTGACTCGCATGATGGTCATCATGGAATAGGCAGCATCCTGCACAGCCATCTCAACAGTAACCCTGAGTCCATACGAACAGTGAAGGGGCTCAGTAGATCCAGGATAAGAAGGAAATATCCTGACGGTGCAGAAATATTGGCTTTGATTAAAGTCTCGGAATTGCTCTTCGACAGTGTATTCGGGATACCGACGGTAACCCGTCTCGATCATTACCCGGACTAACATAGCTGTATGGCCGGGCACATCGAGGCACCGGGTCAGGCGAACCACTTGGTTGTGGGCACGAGTGGCCATCTGAAAGCACAACCACAAGGCAAAGACATTAGAATTTCTAGGGAAAATTGGACAGCATAACAGCTGTAAATGCTCAGGAACAGATTTGAGACATTCACAACAGATTGCAGAACCACTCAACAACATTATATCAAGGTTCTGGTTCAACTGATAACATACTAAAGTGGTAGAAACTGAACTGAGGCTGGTAACCAACAATCCTATAAGTTACTACAGATTAGTAACACGTGAACCTGATAGAGAGAAGAGAGCCTAGTCCTTAACCCATGTAGAATGAGAAGAGAATGACACAGATCAGAGGCATAAGGTAAAGGAGTAAAAAGAGCCTTACGTTCCCTCCCACAATCAATTCCCCTACATATAACTAAGCATTTCTAGACTCGATATCGACCAGTTTGGCTTAGCGAACCTACAAGCAGTCCGGCTCTGATGCCAACGCTGTCAGGACCCCGATTCCAAGTCACATCGACCCAGCCGGTAACACCTCATATCACTTTGCGGCCTCACGCACGGTAATCCCACGGGTGTCGCCTTACCATTGCCCGGGACCGTTTGTGCCTTTTGGCTCACGTATATAATAGTGTCGCTAGTATCCATATGATAGAGAACCCGGGCCGACATGGCTAGTCGTGAACCCAAAGCGGCACTAACCCATGGGGACAGGCATACATGAATCACATCGAGCATGTCGGTCATCAACGTGTGAATCCGGGCTGTAGCACTGGGCTAACAGGACTCCGGTAACCCGGGCTGTAGCAGGCTAGGCAGGACTCTGGATGTCACTGCGTGACATTTCCCCGAAGGGACAGACACAGGAACGAAGTGAAACACATGCCGGCCAGTCAAGTGTCCAGAGCAGTAGTGCTGGGCTAGCAGGACTCCGGTGAACCAGGCTGTAGCGGACTACTATCGCTCAGGAAGCACTAGACTACATTTCCTCATATGAGAGGCTGCCAAGGATAAACAACTAGATTGTGGGATCCCACTCATACCAAGCATTTCAAGCATACACACAATATGCCCGATATGAGTACATACAAGATGGCATCGCAACAAAACTCTACAACTCAAAGTACTTTATTTAAAAGGCTCCGAGGAGCCATACATAACACGTTCAGACAGATAGGGGTCACATGACCCGACACTCAAGTCATACAATCATACAAGCACATGCGGAAGCAACTTAGTCTGAGTACTGACACTAGAAAGAAAGAAGGCTTGACGAAGCCTGTCTATCTACATCGACCCTTCACAAGTCTTGGATCACCACTTGGGTGGCTAGTCACTCATCAATGTCGAGGTCTACATAGAACCCATCGGAGGGGGCGGTGTTGTCATCTGAAAACATTAATTAGAGCAACATGAGTACGGAGGTACTCAGCAAGTCTTACAACAGAATCCTACTATACATGCACATTCTCAAGAAGGTAGTCGGGTTATTGCAGCAAGCCAGCTTTGACTCATGGCTAAGCTATCCTACGATCGACACAACATGTAAAGCATTTGTCGTGCACGAGTCCACTAATCACACTTATCTTGAGGCTTTTAGTAGTATCCATTTACTTGTCTATGAACTGCATAGGTGACCAAGTAGTCCTTTACCGCGGACGCGCTATTCAAATAGTTTTATACCCTGCAGGGGTGTACTTCTTCACACACGCACTCACCACTTATCGCCGCTACACTGCGTGTACTCGGCAACCTTCAAGCGGAAGCCCAGCGAGGGTGTCGGCCATGACCTGACTAAACACACGAGTCCCTAGTCCAGGTTTATCACCTATTCGGGTTCCATCCGCAGGGAGTCCGGCCAAGGTTTCCACTAACGGCCCCGAACGATGTGTACAGGGTTCCCAACACACCAAACGAGCAAATCGGTACACCGTGCCACGTGCCTACCGCAACACAGCCCACCCCTAAGGTCAGCGCTGCGTGCGGCCCCCAGCATGCTACAAACACCAGAAACTACTTGCAACTCCCGGACAGAGGACAAGAGTGGTTAATAAGTCGAGAGGGTCATTTAAGGATCCCAATGTGTGGTAGTAGCTGAATCTTAAATCACACACACAGATCTCAGTTCTTAGGGACGGCCTCAATGAAACAACCCACCATGTACTCCTACATGGCCTCTCATCGATTCCTTTACCAAATCATATTCAACACTTCACTCTCATTACCGACACAACCTTTCACTCTAGTTCATCATCCCGATGAGCCAGACCTGACACAACTCTAAGCATAGCAAGCATAACATGGTAGGAAACACAAATATGGCTCAATCAACTCCGACACATGCTAATGGGTTTCATCTAGTTACTGTGGCAATGACAGGTCATGCAAAGGAAGTGGGTTCAACTACCGCAACACACAACAGTTTGAATCGCGTTGTCTTAATGTAGTAATCAAGAGTAGAAGCGAGAACATGGGTTTGTATCGGAATGATCAATGGGTTGCTTGGCTGATGTAGTGGTAGTAGGGTACTGCCCTTCAGTCGGATATTCGGGGTTATCCTCGGAGGCAGAACCTACCACGAAAGACACACCGAACATACTGAACACATGACAATATGCAACAATATGATGCATGCTATTACATGGCAATATGAATGTGTCTTGGCCTAATGCAAGCTAAAACAGAAAGGAATGAACCCATTTGAATCAAAGATTCAAATGTTAGTTCATTTAACATAGCCATATTAGTGCATTATATTATTTTGCTGAAACAGCAAGGTTAACTTATTCAGTCATGCATGAAACCATTACCAATGGATAGATTGAATTTTTCTGATCAAAATTCATATATAAATCTTTGCATTTGGAGTTACAGATTAATTTCTATGAATTTTGGAAGTTTGCAACAATTTCTGGAATTTCCTATATAAAAATAAATCCAGAAATTAGTTATTGCGTCAGCAGTGCGTCAGGGTGACGTCAGTGGTCAAAGGGGGCGTCCAGGTCAACCTGACTAGTGGGTCCCGCGTGTCAGCAGTTATTTAAACTAACTAAATTTAATTAAAACTAATCCTGGTTAATTAGCAGAGGGGGGCCCACTTGTCATTGACTTAGGGGAGTCAACCTGGGCCCACCCAGTCAAGGTCAATGGGTCAAACCCGCCGGCGTTTAGCCGTCGGCGAGGCCAGACGCGACGGTGGAAGTGCATTAGTGCGTTCCGACAAGCAAATGAGCGGCGGAGGGCACCTACGCGTAGCTGGGTGCAAGCCGTGGCGTTTGGTGGTGGTGGTTGAGCTCGGGGTGGCCGGGAACGTCGCCGGCGACGAGCTTGGCGGTCGCCGGAGTCGGGTGAAGATGAGACCGAGGCTACGGGGCAAGGCGAGGCGCGTGGTGAGGTGCGTTGGGCTCCTGGGGTTGCAGTGAGTGTGTTGGACACAGTGGTGTGGCCGGTGGTTGGCCGGAGACACTCAGCGACGAGCTCGGCGGTGGCGCGTGTGGTGAAGCTTCGTGCAGTTGCTACGGTGAACGAGAAGGCAAATGGAGAGGATGGGGAGGTAGCTGAGCTCACAGCGGTCACGTAGGAACGGACGGCGCGGTCGGGGACGAGCTGATGCGGTGGCGACGATGAAGGGGATCTCCGGCGATGGTGGGGTCGGGCGAGGTTGTTGCAGAGGCTACGGGGCAAGCGAGCACTCGGGGCTCGGCTTGCTCGAAGAAGAGGAGGGCGGCGGTGCTTCTAGACACGGTGGCTCGGCGCGGGGACGACGGAGGGCGCGACTACGGCGGCGGTGCGGCAGCAGGTGCGTCGGCCATGGTGCGGGAGAGCGAGGGAGAGAGGCAGGGGGCGAGTGAGGTGTCCACGGGGTCGGGGCGGCGACGTGGAGCCTGCCCAGGGTCCAAGCGCATGAAGTGGCAAGCTGCTGGCACCGTGGCGAGCTCGCGCTCGCCGGCGTCAGCTCTCTGCCTGCCTGGCGGGGACGAAGCAGCTGGCTGGCATGGGCCAGCACAGCGCTGGGCCGCCAGGTGGGCCGGCTGATGGGCTGCGGCCATGTAAGTTCTCTCCCTCTCTTTTAATTTCTGTTTTCTATTTTTCTGTAGGTTTGTGGCTTTATTAAAAATAGCTAGGCACCTCTAAAAATCCTGAAAATAATCAGAGGCTCTGTTTAGAATATTTCCAACAGCCCACACTTATCTTCAGAATTATTTGAGCATTTAAAATATTTACTAGCATTCAAATGCCCAAATGCAAATTACATATGATTTAATTCAATGACCTTCTGTTGACCTAGAAAATTGTGCACCAATTTGCCCAGAGGTTCTAACCCAAGACAAAGAGGGTGAAGTTTTTAGAAGGGCATTTCTGGTTCATTGAAAATATTTTTAGTATACCTTAGTTGATTTTGAGAGGGGGTGCTGGGGGTTTTGTCTTCCCCATTTCAAGTTTCTGATGAAAGGTAGACATGATGCAACACTCTAATGCATGACTAGCTAGGATGTGACAACGACCTAACTTTCGGCCTCTTAGCGGCCCATTCTCTTCATGGTCCAGTACAAGCCCGCTGTCTCTTTCGGCCTGCTAAAGGCCCACAATATAGTTGGGCCATATGTAGCCCAAACTTAGTAACGGCCTGTTAACGGCCCATGAAATCAATTGGGCCCACCTGTTGCCCACTTTGATGTCGGCCTGTTAAGACCCGGGAGTTAAGAGGGCCGACCATTAACTTTCGGCCTGGTAACGACCCATTAACTTAATGGGCCCACTAAAGTTCGTACATGTCTTTAGGCCAAATTAGATAATTTAAGCCCATTACGGCGAGCAATTATGCACAGGACCAAAACCGATCAAGCAAAGGTACGGCATACAGGGGAAAACGTTGCACATCCAGCATATATTACAGGAAATTACATCCACTGGGCAATCAAAGATTGATGCCAGTGCAAATAAATGAACAGAACCTAATGATCTACAACCTCACAATCTCCAACCTCAGCATGGATGACGCCCATAAGCATGTGGGCAAGTTCTTGCTGCTTTGCTACATTGTCTCTGAAAACATTGATCAATTGTTGTGTCGCACGACTCTGCACCTCTAATTCCTCCACCATTTCCATCATTCCTTAAGTCATTAATTGGTTCACAAACATACATTTTTTCCGTTGCATTCGAGACAGAGGATACTGAACAGATTCAGATGGCGATTTTGGCAGGCTTGTATTATTGATAGTGGAGAGTGTCTCGACCACTGCATCATAACATAAATTAGGAGGGGAACCAAACAGATTAATCATGAGTTATTGGCATATTACCTGGCCTAGATTTATTGGAAAGAAACAATGGGGTTGCCTTGCTATTTTCAGAGTTTGTCTTCTTATCTTCAGCAGCCTGCACCAAATTAAGACACTAGCATTGCTATCATTGGCCAAGTCAGATAATAGGAAAGCAACATTGGCACAACGAACGTTTGGGCAACTAGCCAACACCAAATTAACACAATATGGAACAGCTATCATCGGCCAGGTAAGGTAATACGAAAGCAACATTGACACAATGAATGAATGGGCAACCAAAGCAGCACTACAATTCAGTAATGTGCATGATATGAGATAGTACACTCATGCAGCTCAGTATGCAAAACTACCAGGCAGTTTTCTTTACAAAAAACAACATTGGCGCCTTTAACATTTTGCTACAACTAATTTTAGATCAGATAAAGGTTGGATTCATGCCGATTAACAAAATACATGCTAATGTAAAAATATAGTGATATACAACGAGTACTTACATTAGCATTGGAGCACAGAGAATTCCCGCAAGATATTTTCCTCGAATACAATCCCAATGAAGGAAGTCTTCTATCATTTAACCTCATTTTCTAAAAGAGAGATGGGTAAGAAACATATAGAAAATATGATCAGAATGCTATAAAATTTCATGATGCGAGGATACGCACATGCTTCTTAGAATGGAGTTGACATTCTTTTGCTGGACTGGAGCGGACTAGTTCTTTGGCCACTGGAATCTGCTTATTATTAGTGGGAGTTGGGTTTCTCTGTGCTGGAGCAGTATCTATGAAAAATGGAGTTGGTTTATTATCTCCTGGCGTTTGGATCTTTTGCAAAGACCTGGTTTGTAACCCTTCAGATTCTAACATAGCCGTCTTGCCCTTGCATGCCTTATATAGAAGAACGGTGCTTCAATTATAAAACATGCTACAACAAACATGGAATAGGTACTGAAGAATAGAAAGGCATGCCATATTGACATGTATTCCCTCCATCCGAAATAAATGGATGGGTCTAGGCGTATTTTAGTTCTAGATACATCCAGCTTTATCCATTTCCGCGACATGTAATCCGGACGGAGGGAGTATGATGTAAGAGCTAGGGATACGACAGGACAACATAGTAAAAAAACACTGAAACCCCACTTCAGAACCAAAGTAATCAAACCCACGGATATGAGATAGTACACTCATGCAGCTCAGGATGCAATACTACCAGGCAGTTTTCCTTACAAAAATCAACATTGTGGCCTTTAATCATACGTTTTGCTACAACTAAATTTAGATCAGATAAAGGTTGGATTCACGCAGATTAACAAAATAAATGCTGATGTAAAAATATAGTGATATACAACAGGTACTTACATCTGCATTGGAGCACAGAGAATTCATGCAAGAATCTTTCCTCATAGACGATACCAGTGCAGAAATTCTTCTATCTCTTAAGCTTATTTTCTAAAAGAGAGATGGGTAAGAAACGTGTAGAAAATATGATCAGCATGCTATAAAATTTCATGATGCATGGGTACGCACACGCTTCTTAGAATGGAGTTGACATATTTTTGCTGGACTGGAGCGGACTAGTTCTTTGGCCACTGGAATCTGCTTATTATCAGTAGGAGTTGGGTTTCTCTATGTTGGAGCAGTATCTATAAAAACTGGAGTTGGTTTATTATCTCCTGGCATTTGGATCTTTTGCAAAGACCTGGTTTGTAACCCTTCAGATTCTGACATAGTCGTCTCCCCCTTGCATGCCTTGTGGAGAAGAATGGTGCTTTAATTATAAAACATGCTACAGCAGAGAGATGGAATAGGTACTGAAGAATAGAAAGGCATGACATATTGACATGTATTCCCTCCATCCGGAAAAAATGGATGGGTCTAGGCATATTTCAGTTCTAGATACATCCTTTTTAATCCATTTCGGCAACATGTAATCCGGACGGAGGGAGTATGGTGTAAGAGCTAGGGATACGACAGGACAACACAGTAAAAAAACACTAGTTGAATGTAAAACTGTATGCTAGCGGAATACGTACAGAAAAAACTAAGGCAACATACACGTGTATGATTGGGAAACTAAGATGGCATTGCAACAAAGCACTAGAATAGCACTTTAATGTAAAAAAACATGGTATGGTAGACAGATGAAGTACATACAGATGAATAACAATGCATAAGATTTTCAGAAGCATGATGTCCAAATTAAGCAGATGGCATTGCGATAGAGTACAATGACAGTACTTGAATTTGAAAACCAGGACATTATATGCATGTTGTACCCATATCACGGGCCAAGTTGAGCAAGGACCTTGTGGGGTGAAGAGGATTCAAAATCTTTCTGCAAGTTTTCTGAAGAACTACCTTTACATGTTCCATCATACTGGGTATCATTGACATCAAGATTATTGGCCTTTACATTGCTCCGTGAGGTTCTTGTGGATATATCAGTGCGTGCAATTATATCTGACATGCATGGAAGACAACTAGTAGTTAGATTTATGTAATGAGTGCATATAGGAGACGACATAAATAGTAGGACTGGGTTAACTAGCAGCAACAGGTCTCAAAAACTAAAGGGAGAACACAGATGAAAGCTACAGAATATGTATCGTTTGCACTCAAGATCAACTAGATGGCACACAAAAGTATTAAAGAACAACATAGGTAATACTAGAAGTGGTATAATACTATAATCACCAGCCTGTGGGATAGCATTGGCTGATGGATGATAACTATGGAACATCATTACCTAAAGAACAAGTATCTTAGCTGAACTATGGAACAACGTTAACTCTTGAACAAGACCCGTAAGAGACCAGCATGAATATACAGTGAAATGAGATAATCTATTTTCCATGCTTAGATGAATAACAAAGCCATAAATGTTGCACACAAGTAAGATGAGGGTACAACCTATCTGGCCGCCATCCATAGGAGTGAGCATCATGTGCTGACTTGTCGATGGCCCTGCAGTTGTTGTGGCTGTCCATGTCGGGCACGCGCATTCGATGCAGGGAACTGTTGAGTGGGGACTATAGCTCCCTTATGGTGTATGCTTCCCTTGTTGGAGCAGCTGCGGTGAGTCGGAAGACGGTGTGGCTGAAGATGTAGATAACACATAATGTTAAGAACGACACATATCTTTGATCTGAAGAAATACACTAAGAGATCAACAGCAAGGTACGAGAGTGGTCACACGTCTGTTGACTGAAGACTAAATTGGGGTCACACGATTTTATTTTATTTTGGTATTGTCCGATCTACGCCGGGTGGCTTGATGGCCGTCTTGTGCCTCTCGGATAACACTATTAGGAATCTTTCCCGAAGAGCCATCGACCAACGGCAGAGCAGCCTGCCTCCGCCGTCCGTGGCCCCGGCCAAAACCACGCTCCCCGCCCCACCGAACTGTCATGGTTGCGCCGCCCCCGCGCCAATCCACAAAGACTCCCCGTCATCCAGATCCGGTGGCGGAAGTACCTTCAACCCACGCAACTCTAAGATAGCCATCTAAGCACTGCTTCCACGGCGAACTTGCAGCCCCGCACCCTTACGTTAGACACCAGCCAACCGGCAGCCTAGGAGCTCCGCCGCCTCGAGGGGTGTTGCTTCCCATTGGGAATCGATTGGCCCAGAATAAAAATTCAAACAACTGACGCCTAAATAAAGTGATTTGAGAGGAGGGTGCGACCTATCTGGCCGCATGGTGAAGTAGGCATGTCCAGCTGCCGAGTCGGTGAGGCCAGCACGGTTGCGATGGCGACCGGTGGCAGGGAAACAACGATGTCGCGACGGTTGACGGCTACGGGGAAGCAGTGCCGGGACTCTAGACGGATCCGAAGTTGGAGCCGCTCCAGCACCGTGAACAACGGCGGGGGTGAATCGGCTCCGGTACAGTTCACTCGGCCGTCGTCGAGGCAGCTCGAGCAACACGGAGTAAGAGGCACACGACCCAGTGCATGACGACAAATGGACAGCGTCTCCGGCATTAGGATGGAGGGCAGCTGTGAAATTGGTGCGGTGGGGGCGCCATGGAGGAGGGGCTAAGGTTTCGTGGCTCGGGAGAAGGGAGCTTCCGGGGAGAAGGTGATTTGGCGCCCACGAGGTATGAATGGGGGGATTGGGAGGGGAGTAGAACCATGTTTTACGGACGCATTTGTGTGAAATGTGAGGGGGGTTTACCGTTCTACCCCTGCCTTTAGGCTTCTTGGCTTGGGTCTGTGTACTGAGGGTCGGGGATAGTAGAGTAACTTTGCTTCTCCTCAAATAGTGGGCGGGAGAAATTTCGGGCGAGGAGGGCGTGTTTTGAAATATAGTGGGCGCGAGCGATTTTGGGTGAGGAGAGTGTGTTATGAAATAGTGGGCGCGAGCTATTTCGGGTGAGGAGAGCGTGTTTTGCCGACCATGGTTTATGAATTATTCGGCACATGTCATTTCGGCCGAGGAGAAGGCGCGCTTGGATGAAGTTACAAACCTACCCTCGATGTACAACTGGCCAATTAATGTGTGTCCCACATAGGACGGTAATTTCACGTCTCCCATTTATTTTCTCAGGCGAATTCCACCGAGCAGAGAATGTTTAACGGTTTGTTCAAAATTTGGGAGAACGAGAATCCACGTCTACCTTACCAAGTCGATTCGAATCAAATTTTGAAATATTAGCTTGCCACTTCTTTTTTAGATGGAGAGATGATCCTCGGGGGTAATGTGTTTTTACATGCTCGTTGCTAGCGATTTACTATATGACAAATAGTTGACCCACTCAAAACAGGAATCAAACCCAAAATGAAATATCTCGATTCAATGAAATAGCTCATTCACCGGGTCAAAATAGTGAACTAAATCAATAGTGAACTAAATCCAAAATTGAACACCTCAATCGAGTAGCATGTTGTACAGTATTATAGTACTCCATGAACATGTTGAAAGTCAAATTAATGAACTTGTTTGATATACGCATATATCCGTTCATGTGTGGATTGCAGACAACATGTCCTCCAATTTAAATATTTGAATGCAAGTTTATATCAAAACATGGTTTATATCAGTCTTTGATGCATAAAACGCGACACCCCCCTCTCCAGGACTCCTGCTCTCTCTCTCTCTCTCTCTCTCTCTCTCTCTCTCTCTCTCTCTCTCTCTCTCTCTCTCTCTCTCTGACAATCTTCAATTCTGTCGCACGCATCCAACACACAAACCTTGTTGCTCCCTCTCGCTTTCTCTCCATCTCTGTCTCTCTCTCTCTTTGTGTGTGTGTGTGGGGTCTTTCTAGTTCGCATGCATATATACTCCATCTATAGGTCTCTCTCGCACACTATGTATGATTCTCTAGTCCAAGCTAGATATCTTGGGTGCACTCATCATACGCACACAAATTCCTTGGCTCGTTGCCCATAACTCTCTCACGCACCACACTGTCATCTCAGAGCTCTTCCCCCTCTCTCTCAAACTCTCCATCTACCTAGGTCACACATACACATGCATATCTCACTCGCACTCGATAGGCCCATCTAAAACTCTATCTCTCTCCCTCGTTCTCTCTCCATCTCACACACACACAATCTCATGCCTAGCTAGCCAAGTATAATGGTCTATCACTCAATTGTAGGCACACGCAGTCCCCCCTATATGTATATGACTAGCTAATCTTAGTCTCCATCACAAACATGTGCATGGTCTATCTTGATTTCTCTCGGGGCATCTTTCTATCGCGCACGCACCTCCCTCGATCTCCCACCCATATAGTCCCCTCATGATCTCGAGGGGATCTCTCTATCACAAACATACCCTCTCGCCCTCCCCATGCGTCCATGTTCTCCATGTGTCCCTCTCGACCTTTGTTCCTTGTTGGCCAGACCTCTATTGGACATGTGCTATAGGGGTGTCTCTCTCCGTTGCAAACAATCACACACTAGCTATCTTCGTGTATCTCCTCGCCTTGCTTTTCTATCTCGGAGATGCATGCGTGATATGTTTGCCTAAGAAACAAAAAACACACTCTCTCTCTCTCATTTATCGTTTGTTGTCACTTTCTGTTTCACACACATACTCTTTTTGCACACTTACTCATTCGCCTTCACACGCACTTGATCTCTCTTGACTTAGGCACTCTCCTCGGTCCATAGCATATTGATTTATTGAAAAGTCAAACATCACAAAGTTTGACCATGTACGTGGAGAAAAACAATTACATCTAGAATGGCAAACATATACCATTAGATTCACCATGAGATGTAATTTTGTATGATGTATCTTTTGTATTGAAGATATAAATAACATTTGTGTAAACCTGATCAAAGTTTCCAAAGTTTGACTTCAAAAAAAATTACATGCACTGCATTATCGAGCAGATGGAATATCTCTTTCCCCCTCTCAGCTATCTGACGCACCACTCAGCCTTGTCGGGGCTCCTCAATCTCTCTCAAACTTTATATCTCCCTGGTTCACACATACACATGTCTCACTCGCGCTATACATATAGAACCATCCAACACTCTCCGCCATTGTTCTCGCTCGCTCGCTCTATGTGACACGCACCCCCCTAATAAGTACCATAATCCCTCACTCCATCATAGGCGCAAGCACTCCCCCCTAAGTATGATTATCTCTCACTAGCCATCAGGAACACACATATTGTCTCCTTCCATCCATACGTCTATCTCGATATCTCTCGGGGTATCTTCTATCATGCACACACCTTGCCACTCGATCCCCCACCCATGTAGTCCCATCATGATCTCTAGGGGATCTCTCTATGACAAACATACACTCTCTCCTCCCCATGTCTGCATTTTCTCTGTACGTCTCTCTCGACCTCTCTCCCTTGTTTGTCATACCCCTCTTGGCCACGTGCTAGGGGTCTTGCTCTCTCGGTTGCAAACAACTACACACTATCTCCTCACCTTGCTTCCGTTGTCGAAGATGCATGTGTGATTGTTTGCATAAGACACACACGTTTTTTCTCGACTTTTATCGAGTGTTGTCCATGTCTCTTTCACACACACACTTTTTTCACTCTCTCTCTCTCTCTCTAGTTAGGTACTCTCTCGCATCCATAAGCATATGGATGTTTTGAAAAGTCAAACCTCAGAAAAGTTTGACCAGGTATATGTGGAGAAAAACATTTACATCTGGAGCGATCATTAGATTCATCACAACATTTACTTACTTCATACTATCATTTATCTTTGGTATTGTAGATATAAGTAATTTCTTTATAAACTTGGTCAAAGTTTCAAAAGTTTGACTTCTAAAAAAATGTTGGAACTACACTATCTAACGGAGGGAGTAGCTCTTTCTCTCTCTCTCTCTGCTATATCTCACGGGCCTCCCCTCTCACACGAACACTCTATACCAATGAATTATACGCTCACTGTGTCAGCGTATAGCTCTGTATACTATTTAGTTGACCGGTCAACCTGTGCACATGCTGCCTTGTCAGCTCGTGTTCTGTATCTTCGTGTGCTGGCCCATGTGGCAGTGGGTGAAAATAACTAAACTAGAGGCCCATCTGACACGCGGTGAAGTAAACAAAGTTGAAACCACTCGGGGCAGCACCCTGCACGCTAGTAAATTGAGGGCGCATTGAGGACACACTTCTTCCACGTGGAGGACGACTCACGCACAATTCACCACTACGCAGCGGCATGCACAGAAGGACGCACTCGTGCACACCCAGCACACAACACACACCAGCACACGTGTACACCGGCGTCGCCGGCGGTTGAGATGGACGGCGAGGTAGCCAACAAGCGGAGGCGGCTCGAGCCAAAACCGCATCCGGCGAGCCTGGACTTCATCAGCAGCCTCCCCGACGACATGCTGCTCGTCATCATCGGCCTCCTCCCCACCAAATTTGCCATGCGGACCGCCCTGCTCTCCCGGTGATGGCACCCCTCTGGCGTCATGTCCCCCTCAACCTCATCGTCGACAGCTGCCTCTGCGACGGGGATTGCAAACGCATGGTCGCAGTCTCCAAGATCCTTTCATCGCACCCTGGGCCATCCAGACGCCTTGACATCCGCATGTTCAGTACCAACTGCAAGGCCCAACCCAATTTCAACGAGTGGTTCTTATCCCCCGCCCTAGATCAGCTCGAGGAGCTCAGCTTTGAAGCTGGACGATGTCGCTCTGCCGTCGTTGATACGTCTCCAACGTATCTATAATTTTTTATTGCTCCATGCTATATTATCTACTGTTTTGGACTATATTGGGCTTTATTTTCCACTTTTATATTATTTTTGGGACTAACCTATTAACCGGAGGCCCAGCCCAGAATTGATGTTTTTTTGCCTATTTTAGAGTTTTGGAGAAATAGAATATCAAACGGAGTCCAAACGGAATGAAACCTTCGGGAGCGTGATTTTCTCACCGAACGTGATCCAGGAGACTTGGACCCAACTCCAAGGAACAATAGAGGCGGTCACGAGGGTGGGGGCGCGCCCCCCTCCCTAGGGCGCGGCCCCTGCCTCGTGGGGCCCCTATTGCTCCACCAACGTGCTTCTTCCTCCTATATATACCTACATACCCCCAAACGATCAGATACGGAGCCAAAAACCTAATTCCACCGCCGCAACCTTCTGTACCCATGAGATCCCATCTTGGGGCTTGTTCCGGAGCTCCGCCCGAGAGGGCCATCATAACGGAGGGCTTCTACATCATCCGAGCCTCTCCGATGAAGTGTGAGTAGTTCACCTCAGACCTATGGGTCCATAGTTATTAGCTAGATGGCTTCTTCTCTCTTTTTGGATCTCAATACAATGTTCTCCCCCTCTCTTGTGGAGATCTATTCGATGTAATCTTCTTTTTGCGGTGTGTTTGTTGAGGCCGATGAATTGTGGGTTTATGATCAAGTCTATCTATGAATAATATTCGAATCTTCTCTGAATTCTTTTATGTATGATTGGTTATCTTTGCAAGTCTCTTCGAATTATCAGTTTGGTTTGGCCTACTAGATTGGTTTTTCTTGCCATGGGAGAAGTGCTTAGCTTTGGGTTCAATCTTGTGGTGTCCTTTCCCAGTGACAGAAGGGGCAGCAAGGCACGTATTGTATTGTTGCCATCGAGGATAACAAGATGGGGTTTTTATCATATTGCATGAAACTATCCCTCTACATCATGTCATCTTGCTTAAGGCGTTACTCTGTTTTTAACTTAATACTCTAGATGCATGCTAGATAGCGGTGGATGAGTGGAGTAATAGTAGTAGATGCAGGCAGGAGTCGGTCTACTTGTCTCGGACGTGATGCCTATATACATGATCATACCTAGATATTCTCATAACTATGCTCAATTCTGTCAATTGCTCAACAGTAATTTGTTCACCCACCGTAGAATACTTATGCTCTTGAGAGAAGCCACTAGTGAAACCTATGGCCCCCGGGTCTATTCTCATCATATCAATCTCCATCACTTTAATTTTGCTTTGCTTTTTACTTTGCCTTTTAGTTTTCACTTTGCATCTCTATACCAAAAATACGAAAAATATTATCTATCATCTCTATTAGATCTCACTCTCATAAGTGACCGTGAAGGGATTGACAACCCCTAATCGCGTTGGTTGCAAGGAGATATTGTTTTGTGCAGGTACGAGGGACTTGCGCGTAGCCTCCTACTGGATTGATACCTTGGTTCTCAAAACTGAGGGAAATACTTACGCTACTTTGCTGCATCATCCTCTCCTCTTCGGGGAAATCCAACGCAGTGCTTAAGAGGTAGCAGTCGTCCGCGCTCCACCTCGCGCCAACGCTGCACCGCGCCAGCTACAGCTGCTGCTATCTTCCCCAGATTAATGTCGCGCCCGCCCTTCTTCTCCCTCAACTCAAGCAGCTTGACCTCTTCGACGTTGTCATCTGGAAGAAGGCTATGGAGCACCTACTCCGCAGCTGCACTGCGCTCGAGTACCTTCGTCTTGAGCAGATCCACGGGTTCATTAGCCTCCACATCGCCTCGACGGATCTCCAATGGATTTATGTGTCTTGCTGGCCCCGCAACAAGACATCAATTGGGAAGAGATCACTCCAGTTGTTCCACGTTATGGTCATTGAGAATGTGCCTTTCCTTGAGAGATTGCTTGTATCAGATCTAGAAGGTCCAACAAAAATCAGGGTCACTGACGCGCCAAAATTGACAGTGTTGGTGCACTCGTCTGCCAAATTCTCTGAACTCTTTATTGGATCCGTAATCGTTCAGGTACAACACTCTTCTTCTTCTCCGTCTTCTTGAAATTCACATTTTTAAATTCCTTCTTGATGTATTTACGACCGTCTGCCAAAAAATGATTCCCACAAGCTTGACCCAGTCTATGCGCACAGTGAAGATCTTGGCAATAAAATCTATCGGCCCCAATCTGGATCAAGTTGTTGGATTCCTTACATGCTTTCCGTGCACGGAGAAGCTACTCATCGAGGTGAAACTTCTTTCCTATTAGTAAACGGTAATCACAACGTAGCTCAATTTTTCATAATTTTCCCAAGTTAGGATGACAAGTGTAGTGTTCAAAACTGCATCTACGCACTGCACCGAGAGAAATGTTTTTAGTATTTCTTTCTCACGTGATCACCTACATCGTTTTTTTGTTGTACTACTATAGTAGCCTAGGCTAGTCATAGTGGAAAGTAACTTAGACTACTCCAGTAACTCTATGGTTACCCTAAGAGCAAGTACTGCCTCCGTCCTGGTTTACTCTTCCTATTTTGTAGTATCAAAATTTGACCATAGATTTAACTCACAAAATGTTAATGCATGTCACTAAGAACTATATTGTTGGATTCGTATTTGAACATAATTTCAAATGGTGTAATTTTTAGTGACATGCATTGGCATTTTCTTACATAAATCTATGGTCAAAATTTTATACTAAATAAGAGGTAGTACAAAAGTGGGCTATAACAGCCCTCCACTATGTAGGCCAAAACACGTGCCAAATTCACTTGTGATGCATTTGGCATCGATGCCCCTCCATTGCTCACCTGGTGCCCCAATCTGGATCACCTACTTTGCTCCGGTGCCAAATTAACTCACGCAATGAAAAAACACTTGCGTGGGAGAGAGAGAGAGGACTGAGGCAATAAAAAAACACTTGTTTGGGAGAGTGAGAGGCTGGTGTAGTTAGTTTGATTGATTTGTTTATACATGTGGGTCTGTGTGCACAGCGGTGCCAACTCTCTCACATCGCGAGAGCGGTGCCAAAATCTTTTGATTTGACATTGATGCGTATTATGTGGCATACTTTTGCGAAATATGGCATCGGCCACATAGTGGAAGGCAACAAATGCCCAAGCTCTTCACGTACTCCTAGGTAAATGAGAGGAAAGAGAAAGAGAGAGAGAGAGTGAAAAAATATCACTAGCCAGCCAACCCTATCGTATGAGCGAATGATATTGGTACCTCTTGATGACACGGCAATCTTATACAGCTAGGTGCTCTAATATGTTCTCTTCTTTTGCAGATAAAAAAAGACCCGAAAGTGAAAAATGTGCTGCATTATAACAATCTCATCGAATGCCTTAATCTCCATCTTACTGAAATTGATTTGATCGACTACCGAGGCAGCACATCTGAGATTAAATTGGCCAGGTTCTTTGTTCTGGAGGCAAGTGTGCTCAAGGTAATGAGGTTTGGCGTTCTCTGTCGCAACAATGAATGGTGTGCTGATCACCGCAAGCGTCTAAGCCTAAATGACAAAGTCTCCGCAGAAGCTAAATTTGTTTTTGAAACATCAAGTGGCCAGAGACTCGAAAACTTATTTGCCCATTAGTGACTTGTCAGGGTGGTGGATTTTAGTTTGTACGATAATGCTGCATCCACCTAAAGTAACAAAAGTTCTTACATAAACTGCCTAGTAATTCCCTCTTCATAGGTGCAGCATTACTCCTAACATTTGTAATATCAGTTTGAAACTTGTAATATTGTCGTGTACTATTCCTGCGTTTTCAAAATCCTGCGAATCAAACAGGTCCTGAGTTGGTGATCATATTGTGCCTGCCATCTTTCACCAATAGCCGTCGGGTCTAGAGCTGACGCATACAAACCAAACTTATCCAGTTTTTTAAAAAGATGCCTGCACTTGTTCCCTATTTACAAACAACTCCTTGTCTCTCACAATCAGCCTTATCTCCTCCCCACCACATCTAGAAGGCCATGGAAAAATCTGGCGCGATGTCCGCTGTCGGTGCCGTCCACCCCCCCCCCCCAATCTTGGTGTTCCGTGCATGCACGGGCATCTACGCACGGGAAATTATGTCGAACAAGGCTAGTTGTAAGTAGGCTAGGTCTACAGCCATGATGATAGTGACTGCAGATGGCGAGGCTGACTATGGTATGCCAAACACGACGCCTATACTCAAGTGTCATCTCCAGCGTAGGGTCTTGTCACTTCACTGTGAGGAGCGGCACGTAATAATTTGACCAACGGGTAGTACAGTGCTACTACATTGGTAGTACTACTACTAGTACTAGCACCACCGTCTGGATTTAGTAGTACTACCACATCCATCTGGATTTAGTATTTGACTAACAATATCTAGTAATGCATGTCACAAAAAATGTACTACTCCCTCTGTAAATAAATACATGGTGTATTGTTTTATTCCTATCGGCGAGATAACTTAATGTCTTTTTGCTAGTGAATAGGATTACATGCAATGAACTAACCACTGCATGTGATGTTTGGTAGTCTCAAGTCATTGAAAGCATTCACGGCCCACATCTCTCATTGGTTGATATGTCACGAAATAAGAAATGAGGAGGGAGTTAATGTACCGTGCCTAAGTGTTTTGGGATTATTTGGTTTTCGTAAGGTGACTTACACAACATTTTTGGTTACATGCATTAACATTTTATTAGTTAAATCAAAGGTCAAAACTTGGCGCAAAATGCAAATGGGACCAATAAACCAGTAAACATCAAAGTTCTCTCGTTTGGCCCCAACTAGAGGTCCGGTGAGATGACTATACTGCACCGGCACGGAGGGGGACATAGCTTCATTGACTTACTACACCTGCCTTTGGGTGTATGACACATGGGCCCAACGGGTGGCTGGCCAACCTGTCATACAGCCAAAGGCATGTGCAGTAGAGGGGCGAGGAGTAGATGGCCAACACGCACGTGAATTCAACGCAGTCTGCACTTCTCATATAAAGGCTCCCGCCAGTCCAATCTACGAAATACTACGCACCTACGCACCCAAGGGCAAGAGTGATCACTCCAATCGCAAGATCAGTTGACTAGAAGCTAGACCCATGGAGGCGATGAGCGCGAGCATCAGCCGGTTGTGCCAGATGGTCCACGACGCCGGCCTGTGGCCCGGCACCGAGGAACGTCTCCAGGTAGTGCTTGAGGCCACCAGGGCGAGGGGCCGCTTGGACGACATCTTCGTCTCCTTGTTCGATGAGGTCCTCGTCGGCTTCCCCGACAAGTTCACCATCATCAAGAAGCTCGCGGACGACCTTGACGTACGCCTCCAGCCCACGCGCCCAGGCTCTGCGATGCCTGCCACCCTGAACGGCCTCTATGGTTACAACCTCTTCAACGCACCGGTGGCCCTGCGACTACCCTCCCTCACGCCAAAGAATGTCCACCTCGAGATCGCGCTCACCGCGCAGTGCCTGACGCAGCAAGACACCATCAATATAATCACCCACGTCTACACGCAAATCGTCCACAAGGACTACTACATGCAAGAGGAGGACGATAGGACACTGGCCTTCTTGGACCGCAGGGCAACCTTGGACGGCATTGTTCAGAAGCATGTTGAGCTTGCCGCCAATGCCGCTGCTCCTCACACGTCGGTTGGTGACCCGGTGCACTAGGGCGTGAGGATGTCATTGATGGATCCGTATGTATCTTTACCTTTCCGTCAAATCCATGTAGTAGTATATGGTACTACTAGTAATTATCTTACCTTTTGCATCAACTTCATAATTTTCGTACATACTCCATGCATGAACCATGCCAGAACCAAACTTCTCATTACTCTAGGGAAAATCGTTATTTCTATCTATCGGTCGCGCCATGGAGCAGAACCAAATTTTACAAGTTACAAGTTCAAAAGGAAAAGCCTGCCGTGTTCGCGTCGCACCCCCACACGGTTGGTCTGGCACGCCGCTCAAGGGGGAATGCGTGTTGTGTTGCATTTTCACTTACAAGTGGGACCGCAGTTGAGCAAACCGACTATCGGCAAACCCCCACCCCGCCCACCGCGCGATGGCTGAGAAAATAGGAGGAAGAAGTGATGGTTGTAGCACGGACTCCAAGAAAATTGGTGTCAGATGGGACTCATGTGGGTGGCGTGTGCCATACTGCTAGACATGAATGCTAGTTATGGCCCATGCCACCCCACTATATGGAGGTGCTGGTTACGTAGAACAAATTTCCTGGAGTCCGTGCTCAGCCCTCCTCTATCTTTCTTCTCAGGCAGCCAGCAGACGCACGGAGCCCATCGTCTGTTTGCTCATATGCGGTCCCACATGTCAGTGAAAACGCAAGAGGACCCACTGAACCTGCACATCTTTCACCTCGACGTGCTGGTGATGAAAAACAAATCCAATAAAGATCTTCGGTGGCCGCTTTTGGAGTTACTCAAGAGTAGTAAGATTCTATTTACAGTTTAACCCAAGATGCACATCACGTGGCTTCAACTACCACTCTATTTTCTTGCATGACACGACCTGGATGCTGGATGTCCCACTGTCAGCAAAAGAAGGAAGAACTCGACCAAATCTTCGGTTGTGCTCTCAGATTAGACTAGTTGTGCTAACTTAAAATTTTATTGTGTAGAATGGATGCAAGTTTTGGTATTGGGAACAAGAGTACAATGATATATTGATAGAGCGCAATTTAGTAGATGTTCTAGCACTTTTAGCTAGCATAGAGGCTAGAGATGAGACTAGTGTGCTTGTTGATAGAATAGAGGCTAGACATGTCTACTTCTTTACACTCGAAGAAGAAAAGAAGCACGCAAGATCGAGCCTTCGCAGATCAACAATGAATGCATCGAGAAGGCACTAATCCAACTTACAGGAGCAGTTATGGAAGTTGGATATCTTCTAAAATGTATTCTTGTGGTTCTTGTTTTCTTTGGTCTTGCTTTTCTAGTCAAAATTTTGGTGATGTATTTCCATGTACCAAAAAATCAATGATGAAAAAAAGATACGTGTTTGCAAAGAAAAATGTACGCAGCCGGGATGCATCCGCGCGTTCGGCGCACGGCCACCGCATCCGAGAAATGCACGGACACGACCCCATTGCCCTACCCAAACAGACAGAATCAGGGCAAAACAAATGTCTGTTTGGGGTCGTGCGTTGGAGTTGGCCTTACAAGTGGGACCGCAGTTGAGGAAACCGACTCGTCAAACCCCTACCTCACCCGCCGCGCGATGGCTGAGTTGGAGAAACGACGAGGTTGAAGAGATTGTTGTAGCACGGACTCCACGAAGTATGGTGTCATATGGAAGTCGTCCTGGTGGCGTGTGCCATACTCCTGGACGTGAATGCTTGTTCTGGCCCATGCCACCCTACTACTCGTACTACTTATAGTAGTAGTATCGAGGATACAAGGTGCTCGTTATGTACAGCGAACGCATTAACATATGGACCACCTCACACTGTGGCCAAATTTCCTGGAGTCTGTGCTAGGTTAAAAAGTGTTCTTTGTGAGGATGGGTGGCTAGTCTCAAGTTTAAACACATGTTGTATTACGTATGTAGATGTAGAGATAGTGCAGCATGTGAAGCTAGTACAAATAGTGTACTATTGTTGATTGGCCTCATCCGATAACCTATTGCAATGCACATGCAATTATGTATTCAGAAAATATATTTTTTTGCCTTGTCGCAGCACCCACTCAGAGAAGCGACTCGAAAGCGATTCATAAATTTAGTAAGTTTATCACAGGCATATCATTTTATTACATACAACAGGTCATCAACCCACAACGACAACGAGGATACATTATAAATACTAAACTTTTCATCACACAACAAATAACAAGCAATGAAATGAACTTCAACTCAACCAATCCTCGGCGTTGGAAACGCTTGCTTTGAACCACAAGCGATTCTCTAGGAAGAGCCAGCTACTGTCAATCTTGAGACCAACGCAGGACTGATCATCCAGGATGAAGCGGCCTACTATATCATGACCAGGGTAGGGAACCACCGCAATATCTGACGTATAGATACAGTTGCTTCTCATAAATGGTAGTAACATTGTGTCAACAGTAGTTGGATCGCCTTTCACCATCATTGGATAATTTTGTCCAAGGAAGAGCGAGTTTTCTCCAAGACTATCAATACTGTACCAGGGAGAAGGTGTTGGCGCTAGCACACTAGTATCCATCCCGAATACCATGCAACGGGTGTTGGAATAGGTCCGGAGAGTGCGACCATGGGAGACAACACCTGCTCCCTCAGTAGTAACATCAGCAGTGGGCTGTATACAGACAAGAAGGGGTGATCCATCGGAATTAGTTGCCAGCCGCCAGTGAGCATATGGGCCTTACTCGTCCTCATGCTCGTGATCATCACCATCGTCATCTCCCCCTTGGTTATAAAAAATTTCAAGTATAGGTGGTGGAATGTTCACAGGACCTTGGAAACACAAGAAGGTTAATCAGTAAAGGGAAACTTGCTAACCCGCATGCATGTGGCTGAAAAAATTTTAGTTAGGTGGAAGACAAACGTACCAAAACTACAAGGATCCCATGCAAAAACAGTGCCACGAGTGGTGGCAGCAAACACAAGATCCTCGTATTGAATTGCATCATAGTACACATCCGTGTATAGAAACTGATTTTTGAGCAATATCCATCCAGTCGAACCACGAAAACGACAACAAGCTTGTCGAAGATAGCAACAACTTGATAGTTCTTGTAATTCCAAGAGCGGTTGGGAACTAGACAAATTGCTATCTTCCGTAGACGATAGTCACCATGATCGTATTTGAACGTACGTAGATCATCTGTGTGCTCAGCCTCAGGGCACTCGGAGATTTTTGGAAGTGGAATCCGCTGATGAGTGTACACAATCACAAGTTCCCACTCACAATTGTACCCAATATAAACAACCCAATCTCCATTTGCGCCAGCCCAGGACTTACCCTGAAGCGATGGCATCTTGACATCACACGTATCGTTATCAAGCGGCATCAACTTGCACAAGGCGAGGCCTCCGTCATCCGTGCCCATGCGAACAAGCTTGTAGCGAAGAAGATAAGGGAGATCTAACCGCTCCTGGACCCTTGGGTTCCTTGTAATGATGTTATTAGTTGAGTCGAGAATGGTCTTGAACGAACCTGCCATGCTAGCCGAGGTGATGACGTCGCACCGATCAATGAGTTCCCCCACCACATCACCTTTCAGATCGGGGCAAGAATAACGGGGTCGTTTCCGGCTTGTTCCCTCCATGGAGAAGACGATCGAACAATGGCAGAAGGAAGGGTGAAGGCAAATGGAGGAGGGAGGAAGAACGTGTGACAACAGTTCCAAACCGAGAGGGAAAGGCGAAGAGTCGATGGACGGTTGCCAGTTTGCCATGGTACACGAAGAGGCGCCCCGGCCTACACGTCCTTTCGGAATTTGTACAAAAGGACTTGTCGTTGTCTCACTGACATGTTGGAACGGGACCAGATGTCAACGAAACATGGTGTGTAATTTCTCGTGCAAAATGCGATCTGGCTGCGTTGGCCCAAGGTGTCGTATTAGTTATCGACCATTATTTTTTTAACATACAATCTGAGTGGATAGCTCCTATGGTCATCACACGTGTGCGGATATATAGGTGGGCTAGGTGGGCACGCGGCAAAAATCTAAGTGCTAAAAGAGTTGATCTCGGAAAAGGGTTGATCCAATGCTTGGTTTTGTTTGGATTTTCCAACTATGACCATTGGATAGAGTGAATCAATGGCTTACGTTCAAAGTTATTCTCATACTATAGAATGGTATAGGAACGTGGAGAGATTTGGTTGATTTTATATCGCTGAATAATATAAAATATTATGAGTGCAGACGCTCCAAACCCGAGGTTTGTAGCTCCTTCTCGGTCGTCGGGAATCTATGTTCATCCACTCTTTCGTTTAAGACATGAGCTTTGTTCATCCTGTTGCCGACACGCGGGACATCTATATGCCTCCATTTTACAAAATCATACTATATGCCTCCATGACACGCGGGACATCTAGCATCAAGGTGGCTTGTCATGCATGAAAATGGAGATATGCAGTGCGTAAGTGAGTCGTGCACTTTGATGGCACCTAGTACTACGCAATATTTTTTTCTCCTTGATGGCATGTAAATAGTGCACGTACTCAATGACAGAGCACGGGATGGTAGCCATGGACATGGTCGGCCCTTTTTGAAGAGAGTACTAATAAATACGTAACTTTGATGTGTCCCGTCAACTCGCAGAACAACGAGAAGCTTGTTTACTACGCCTTCTCCCTCGCCAACGCGTGCGCGGTGGCTCGTAGCACGAGGAGAAACTTTTGCTTACAAGCGGTGGACATGCAGCAGTTTATTTGGTGTCAGATTGCCAGAAGTAGTACCATCATTATTGTTATACTTCCGGAAGAGGAGAAGAGCCAAGCGCAAGTTCACCTACTAACCTAGTACAGTACTACTATAGCCAAAGCTAGTCCACCTTTTTAGAGCATGGTTAATTAATATAGGCGGCTCTTGCAGCAGCTCATCATTTAGAGCAAGTACTCTCTTCGTAGGATCAAAGGAAGTGAAACAAAAGTTGGAGTGGATGCTAGATTGCCAATTAAAACATGATTACATAGGGAAAAAATCCTATATCATTCTATCCTATGAATCAAACGACCAATGTAGGAAAATTATGAGGGGGTCTCTCCAACAGTGTTCCTCGGCTCGCACCTAGCATCATGGTGGTCGAACTTGGAGTCATTCATCTGGTACACGTGGCATCTCAGATCTGGTACTCCAATATTAGGTTGGCTCTATGTGATGTGGCAACTTCATATACTAACCGGATGCTGGCTATACTACTATGGTACTCACACTCCAAGAAGTGACTCAAAAACCATTTATAAATTGAGTCTATGACACGCATTTGCAAATGTACCATTCATTACATACAACAAGCAGTCATCAACACACAACGACAACGATGATACATGTCGGATTATAGATTATTTCCAACAAAACATTCTAGTAAATACTGAAGTTTTCATCACACAACAAATAACAAGCAATGAAATGAACTTCAACTCAACCAATCATTGGCATTGGAAACGCTTGCTTTGAACCATAGGTGCTCTGGGAAGGGCCAGCTATTGTCAATATCGAGAGCAACGCAGGACTGATCATCCAGGCTGAAGCGGCATATATCAGGAGCAGGGTAGGGAACCACCGCAATGTTCGAGGTATAGATACAATTGCTTCTCATAAATGGTAGTAACATTGTGTCAACAGCAGCTGGATCACCTTTAACCATCATTGGATAGTTTGGTCCAAGGAAGAGCGAGTTTGCTCCAAGACTATCAATACTATACCAGGGAGAAGGTGTTGGCGCTAGCACACTAGTATCCATCTCGAATACCCTGCAACGGGTGTTGGAATAGGTCCGGAGAGGGCGACCATGGGAGACAACAGGTGCTCCCTCAGTAGTAACAATCTCAGTGCACTGTATACAGACAAGAAGAGGTGATCCATCGGAATTAGTTGCCAGGCGCCACTGAGTATATAAGTTATGCTCGTCCTCATGCTCGTGATCATCACCATCGTCATCTCCCCCTTGGTTATAAATTTTTTCAAGTATAGGTGTTGTAATGTTCACAGGACCTTGGAAACACAAGAAGGTTAATCAGTAAAGGGAAACTTGCTAACCCGCATGCATGTGGCTGAAAAAATTTTAGTTAGGTGGAAGACAAACGTACCAAAACTACAAGGATCCCATGCAAAAACAGTGCCATGAGTGGTGGAAGCAAACAAAAGATCCTCGTATTCAATTGCATCACAGTACTCATCCATGTACAGAAACTGATTTTTGAGCAATATCCATGGACGAACCATGGAATCAGTAACGACGGCAACAAGCTTGTCGAAGATAGCAACAACTTCATAGTTCTTGTAATTCCAAGAGCGGTTGGGAACTCGACAAATTGCTATCTTCTGTAGACGATAGTCGCCATGATCATATTTGAACGTACGTAGATCATCTGTGTGCTCAACCTAAGGGCGCTCTGAGATTTTTGGAAGTGGAATCCGCTGACGAGTGTACACATTCACAAGTTCCCACTCGCAATTGTACCCAATATAAACAACCCAATCTCCATTTGCGCCAGCTCAGGACTTACCCTTAAGCGATGGCATCTTGACATCACACATATCATTATCAAGCGGCATCAACTTGCACAAGGCGAGGCCTCCGTTGTCGCGCCCAAGCGAACAGGCTTATAGCGAAGAAGATAAGGGAGATCAAACTGCTCCTGGACCCTTGGGTTCCTTGTAATGATGTTATTAGTTGAGTCGAGAATGGTCTTGAACGAACCTGCCATGCTAGCCGAGGTGATGACGTCGCACCGATCAATGAGTTCCCCCACCACGCCATCTTTCAGATCGGGGCAACAATAACGGGGTCATTTCCAGCTTGTTCCCTCCATGGAGAAGACGATCGAACAATGGCAGAAGGAAGGGTGAAGGCAAATGGAGGAGGGAGGAAGAGCGTGCGACAGAAGTTCCAAATCGAGAGGGAAAGGCGAAGAGTCGGTGGACGGTTGCCAGTTTTCCATGGTACACAAAGAGCCGCCCCGGCCCACACATCCTTTCAAAAATTGTACAAAAGGACTCGCCGTCATCTCACTGACATGTTCGAACGGGACCACATGTCAGCGAAACATGGTGTGTAATTTCTCGTGCAAAATGCGATCTGGCCGCGTTGGCCCGAGGTGTCGCATTAGTTATCGACCTTTATTTTCTTAATGGCGTGCCGTTCAATTTTGAAGCACGACTAATTGGTACTGTTTGCAGAGAAAATATAAACTACTCTACCAGTACTCCACCTCTAGTACTAGTAGTATAAAAAAGATATATAGGTTGGAGCTTTAGAGCTTTCTTGCTAAGGGCTTCCCACTTGCTTCTCACACTATCACCCTCTCTCCAGATCTAAAAAAGACGTCCTCTCTCTCCCTCCTCACTAGTGGTCACAGATCCGCCGGGGAAGAAAAGGATGTGCAGCATTGATGCACTCGTCGTCGGCGAGTGAGGTCATGCACTGACGATAAGGCCGTCCTCTCAGACCTAGCACCCGTGCGGGATGGCCTCCGTCCCCAAGCTCGTTGTTGTAGTGTGTGCGGAGGACGACGACCACGAGCGAAGCCACTTCCCGCCGACCCTCGGGTATGCTACCTCTTTTCGAACCATACCCTTGTTCTATTGCCCCATCTGCCACGTCGCTGCATGTGGATCTTTTTCCACTCCACCATCTTTCCAATTTGCTATCCTCTGCTCTGCCGGTCACGCAGACGAAAACCTTAATTTGCACTATTGAAGGAAACCCTACTTCATGCATACTAATCCATGTTTGGGTTGAATAAGGAAAGGAAGGGAGATTGTACTGTCCAAGAGAGTAGGCATCGAACCCGCATCTAGGTTGAAAAGGGGGAAATCAGTAGCTAAGGAACGAGTATTGTGTTTCTTGGTTGAAGAAGGGTAGAAAGGCATGACAACGCAATAGAGAATGACCAGGTCGATTGGTTTGTTGTCCTCACATAGGAAAAAGGTGGCTAAACAGAACAAAAATGGGACGTAATCCACATATGCTGCCTGGATATTTGTTGCTCTGGGCAACCATACCTCCCTCACCACTCTATGTGTCCGTGGAGGTACATCGTACTGGTGCGCCCACTATCCGAATGGGCCTCCCATGCTCTTATTGTCACTTTTTTGCTGTTAGTATAACGCCAGCAGTCAAGTCAAGCAATGCTACTGCTAAAGTGATGCCACATTTAACTAATGTCGCACTCAGTCTAATGCCACCGATAAATTTAAGCAATGCCATTTAATGTCACTGGATTATTTCAGGGTTAGCTATTGATTATGGATGTATTAAAGATTTTTCAGCTAAGGCATTCTAATGTTGTTGCACAACCAGTATACCAACGATGAAACTTGTTACTACCTTCGGATTTTTGCACTGTTAATGCTTATAGATTACATACCTCACTTTCATGAGATAAGTTAATTTTTTTGTACAGTGTCACCAAAATGCCAAGGCGCTGATTTCATTTTATTTTGGTTAAACTGCACAAAAAATTATGAAGACAAGAGGAAAGGTCAAGAATGGGCACCTCCTCCTCTGGCTATTCTCTTGATTCGTTCGATCAAGTTTTTATGTTTGATCGATTATCAAGATTGGGATAGCAATTTTTAAGGTCCCCCCAGTTTTGAAATGATATTTACCTTGGAGGTACATGGTTTGCAATTTTTTTATACTGTCACTAGTTAATAATCCTAGTTACCTTTAGACTTTTGTATTTGGTTTAATGCTCATGCACAGCTAGTATACCAATGCTGAAACGTGTTACCTTTACATTTTGTATTATTAATTCTTATAGAAATCTTCCAGTGCTAGAGTTTATTGAAATATGTTCAATAAAACCATTTTATTGTACCCTGTAATAAAATAACTACTCTACTGTTGCACTAGCCACTGGATTAGTGTATATTTTTAGTATTCGAAATTTTGAATGGTGTTGCATTAGCGTATGGACATAAATAAAGTGTGGCAAGCTTTCCCAGATATGTGCTCAAGAAAACTACTACCTGTTTTTCTAAATAATAGACGTTTGTGTACTTTAAATTGAACCGCGAAAACGTCTAATATTAAGGAACAGAGGGTGTAGAGTTCACTCAAATTATCCCGGTAAAGCTAGTCACACATTTTTTAAAATTAATGTTCATTATGTTATCGGAGGAGGTCTGTAAGTTTGTCTCTAATGCCTGTCGACTACATACCTGACATCATGATGTAATGTTAAGTCATTTCCTTTTGTATAGTGTCACTGAATTGTCAAGGCGGTGATGGCATTTTATTTTAGTTGAACTGCACAAAATATGCTTAAAAGAAGAGGAAAGGTCAGGAATCTTTCAGAAAGAACTATATATGCCTTTCTGACATCAGCCGTTGTTACCTTATTTATTCCTTCAAACAGGTGGTTAGAAAGAGTCTTTCTACCTTTTCCCATTAATAAATTGGAATGCTTATATTTGTGAGTCTATGCTTCAACTAGTGCTACTTTTATAGTAATCACACTTTCAATATCTATGCAAACAGGGATGCTCGATTTTAGTGGAACTGCACAAAAAGTTCAACTGGTTCAACATTAGGAGCATGTTTTCTTCCAAGCCTTTATATCCAATTGGTGGCACTATGAGCTATTCATTACGAAGGTACATGGTTTGCTACTATCTTGCTACTCTTTTTATACTGTCATTAGATAGTAATACTAGTGGTTTGCATGTGAATTTATTGGCAGGGTGGACCTACATTGGAGGTGCAGGACAGGATTCAATGATTGGATGCTCAATTTCGGTTGTATCGATTTCACCTCATCCATCACTGCGAACATGGATATCCTTGGTCTAATGAAGAATAGGCGCTATATTTCTGCTCTGAACCAGTAAATCAATTCAGTATGAAATTGTCCAGGCCAAAACATGACTGTATCAAATTGTCCAGCGCAAAACATGACAGATGCTAAGCGGAAGAGACATGTTTAAACCGAAAATACAAGGTAGGGTATATGTTTACTAGCTACTTGATATTTGTGCAGACAGAGATGTCTGCCCATTGCTATTTGGCAAACACACAAAGTGACCGCAATTTTGGTTGAACTGCACAAGAGAGTAGTATAGTCACTGCATGCAGCGCCATTTGAAAATAGACACAGAAAGATTGGATAGTCACTTCATGGACTGCTGAAAAGTAGTATTGTACTATTTATTGGCCAACACTAGATGCTTCATTGCTTTGGTCTGATTATACAATGGGCATCATTTTGCCTAAGTTAAAGTTTGTATTTTGAAAATAGTCTCGCCGTGTGATCAAGAGAAGACCAAATCATATTGAAGTGGATGTTCCTCCATCATGTGTAGTTCATTCTCATGGTTCCAGCTGTTGGTGAAACCACTTACGTTTGCAAGAGGAATTGCAGACTTCACAAACAAATTTTTCTTTCAGTCTGTACTGAATGTTGGCCAAGAGAAGCATCCATGTTAGTAGGCAGAACAAATATTTTTTTTTTCTAGATCTTTGCTTTTGGAGCTACATATTTGTATATGATCTGTGAATCATTGAGATGCATTAACATGTTGATCTTATGTATGGGAATCGTACTAGTTGGTTTTAGTTACGAGGCAAGATCCGAAGTGGCTGATCTTTGCTTTTGGAGCTACATATTTGTATATGATCTGTGAATCATTGAGATGCATTAACAGTTCCTTATTTCTATTCGCTCAGTGTTTACAAGTTACTGATCGATCACTAGCTATCCTACTAATGCGCTCCTCGCAGTTTTAGTTGCGACGCAAGATCCAAAGTGGCAGTTTTTTGAATAAAAATGCCTACCTCTGAAGAAACTGACAAGCTGCTCTGAAGAAAATGCCATGCTGAAAGGATCGAGAAGAGGTGTCTAGAGGGGGGTGATTAGACACTAAGTACCAAAATTTGCAGTTTTTAATTTCTTTAAGTTGAAATGGAATTTTGGCACAAGTTTAACAAACACAATACATATCAAGCAAGCATGCAAAGAGTATATGAGCAGCGGAAAGTAAAGCATGCAACTTGCAAGAATGTAAAGGGAAGGGTTTGGAGAATTCAAATGCAATTGGAGACACGGATGTTTTTGTCGTGGTTCCGATAGGTGGTGCTATCGTACATCCACGTTGATGGAGACTTCAACCCACGAAGGGTAACGGTTGCGTGAGTCTACGAAGGGCTCCACCCACGAAGGGTCCATGAAGAAGCAACTTTGTCTATTCCATCATGGCCATCGCCCACGAAGGACTTGCCTCACTAGCGGTAGATCTTCACGAAGTAGGCGATCTCCTTGCCCTTACACACTCCTTAGTTCAACTCCACAATCTTGTCGGAGGCTCCCAAGTGCCACCTAGCCAATCTAGGAGACACCACTCTCCAAGAAGTAACAAATGGTGTGTTGATGATGAACTCCTTGCTCTTGTGCTTCAAATGATAGTCTCCCCAACACTCAACTCTCTCTCACAGGATTTGGATTTGGTGGAAAGAAGATTTGAGTGGAAAGCAACTTGGGGAAGGCTAGAGATCAAGATTCATATGGTGGGAATGGAATATCTTGGCGTCAACACATGAGTAGGTGGTTCTCTCTCAGAAAATGTGTATTGGAAGTGTAGATATGTTCTGATGTCTCTCTCCACAAATGAAGAGTGGGTGAAGGGGTATATATAGCCTCCACACAAAATCTAACCGTTACACACAATTTACCAATCTCGGTGAGACTGAATTGAGAAACTCGGTCGGACCGATTTAGTAAACCTAGTGACCGTTAGGATTTTTGGTGGGACTGAGATGCAACTCGGTAGGACCGATATGGTTAGGGTTAGGGCATAACGTAATCTCGGTGAGACCGATTACACAAACTCGGTGGGACCGATTTTGGTAGTAAGCTAACCAGAGAGTTGGTCAGGTAAACTCGGTGGGACCGATCCGCTCATCTCGGTGAGATCGAAATGTTACAGAAGGGAAACAGAGAGTTTACATTGCAATCTCGGTGGGACCGATTCGCTCATCTCGGTAGGACCGTAACGTTATGAAGGGACACAGAGAGATTACAATCCCATCTCGGTGAGACCGAGATCCCTATCGGTGAAACCGATTTGCCTAGGGTTTGTGGCAGTGGCTATGATACCTAAACTCGGTGGCGCCGGATAGAAAGAATCGATGGGGACGAGTTAGACTTTTGGTTTAGGTCATATGTGGATGTGGGAAGATAGTTGAGGGTTTTGGAGCATATCACGAAGCACTTTGAGAAAGCAAGCCATTAAGCAACACCTCATCCCCTCTTGATAGTATTGGCTTTTCCTATAGACTCAATGTGATCTTAGATCACTAAAAATAAAATGTAGAGTCTTGATCTTGAAGCTTGAGCCAATCCTTTGTCCTTAGCATCTTGAAGGGGTTCCACATCCTTTAGTCCATGCCACCTAATTTGTTGAACTTGTCTGAAACATACTAGGTAAAAGTATTAGTCCAACAAGAGATATGTTGTCATTTATTATCAAAATCACCCAGGGAGCACTTGTGCTTTCAATCTCCCCATTTTTGGTAATTGATGGCAACATACATCAAAGCTTTAGATGAATATACAGAGAATAGTAAGTAAAGCTTTGGAAAGACATGTAACAAACATAGGCTCCCCCTACATGTATGCACTCATGTGAATATGGAATAGAGAAGTATGTGAGAGCATAACCATGACAGAGTAGGTAATGTGTTACATGTATCTTGGCTATATACATCAGAGCAAAAGATATGAATATGGGAAATGTACTTTCATGCCCATGAGTCCTTCTTGCAAACAGTATGTACATTAGCAAGAATTTCTCATACACATGACTATGATGCATATACTTACCTTGTGGTCTTGAGTTGGCTAGGATGAGATGAGCCTGCGTAAACAAGGTTAGATAACACAGATGCACCTACTAGCTAGAGAAAACAAAAGAAACCACAAGATTACCAAGACTGGGATGACATGTAGAACGGGTACTGATTACCACAATGGATATTGACATGTCCCCAAAGAAAAAGATATGCAATGAATTCAAGAATTTTCTTTCCCTTGGAAGTCTTGCTCCCCCTGAATCTATCATGGGATACTGGGAGAAGATAGGGAACAGAAAATCATAGCTCAAAGAAACAAGAGAACATAGCTAATGCAAGTAAGCACATATTAACATGTCTTTCCACCAAGAATACATGTGACAACTCTCCTCGTGAACATCAAGCATCTGGGATCCTTGAAAGATTACTCTTTCTTGGAGTATTCACTCCCCTTAGAGATCTCTCCCCCTAGAGATATGATTAGGCTTTGATGTGATCTCTCTCCCCCTTTGACATCAATTTCCAAGAAGGGTCTTCTGGAATTTGTTGTGCATGGATTCGATCCTTGAATCACAGTATAAAGCATTAAGTTAAATGTGATGCTTGCAGAGGACAAGATTCATTGAGTGGAGCTGGATAAAAAATGAGGCAGAAATGAGTGGCAAGTTGTTTTTCTTGTAGTGAAATCGGTGTCACCGAGTTGGATGCTTCGGTTGCACCAAAAAACTTCGGCTAGACCGGAGACATGAAACTAGTGGAACCGAGTTCATCACAGAGAAAAACACTTGTCACCTCAGCTCACTAGGCAAATGAGATCTCACAAAGATATGCAAGGAATTTACTGAAAGATTTGCAATGAATTGGATGCAGAAAATGCAGAATATAAAGCAAGGAAAAGAAACTAAAATATCTAGATGAAGTTTTTTTTGAAAGGGGAAACAGATATGCATGAGACAAATGCAAAAGCACAGAAAAGAATACAAGAGAACTTCATCTAGAGTTGGGCGGTGGCAAAGTCACCTATGTTAGAGTATATTGACTTAGGAGTCAAGTGAGATCACTTGATCATAGGTCATACTCATCGTTTAAGCTCAAAATGGGATTACCATTTTTCGTTTAAGCATCTTGATGTATTCTCATCTTGTCGAGTTGCTTTGACTCATGACTTGGAGTAAAGCTTCTCTAAGATGGAATAACATACCTTGGATTGTGGTGTTGATCGTGATCATGTAGTTGAACTTGTGTGGGTTGCTCAAGGTTGATGTAGCGCATCAAGAGTTGGGAGCACCACTTGGAGTTTGAGTTCATCTACCTACATGGATTAGTTTTTGCAAGGAAGAGCACTTGTGTATCCAGCATGACAATTAAGAAACTCAACATAGTATTTGTCAAAGGATATGTTTGAATGGTTTCGTGCTTCCTTGTCTTCAACCACCATCGTGTAGAGACTTGGTGATGTAGAGATTGCTCAAGATGTGAGAGAGAGTTGCAATCCCACAGAATTAGATTCATCCAAGCACCTACCAGGGTTAGATAACATGCAAGATGCAAATTTTCCAAGATATAAGATAATCATCATAGGAGAAATATCAAGGATTAGTCGTAAGCTCAAGTCTTGCATGTATCCAATGGAGTTCCTACTCCAAGTTTGAAGAATCAATGATGTTCAATTCACCTCTTAACCTGCAAAACATTTTCTCATCAAGTGGTTTAGTGAATATATCCGCTAATTGCTTATCGGTGCGAACATGCTTAAGGTTTATGTCACCCTTAGCAACGTGATCTCGAATGAAATGATGACGAACTTCAATATGCTTTGTTCGAGAATGTTGCACGGGATTGTGAGAAATCTTGATAGCACTTTCATTGTCACAAAGTAATGGAACATGTTTCACATATATCCCATAATCTTTAAGAGTTTGGGTCATCCAAAGTAATTGAGCACAACATGAACCAGCGGCAATGTATTCTGCTTCGGCGGTGGATAAGGATACCGAGTTTTGTTTCTTGGAAGACCAAGACACAAGAGATCTACCAAGGAATTGACAAGTACCCGAAGTGGACTTTCTACCAACCTTGTCCCCGGCATAGTCCGAGTCGGAGTAGCCAACAAGATCAAAGGAAGCTTGATACCAATTGAAAGGATCGAGAAGAGGTGTCTAGAGGGGGGTGATTAGACACTAAGTACTAAAAGTTGCAGTTTTTAATTTCTTTAAGTTGAAATGGAGTTTTGGCACAAGTTTAACAAACACAATACATATCAAGCAAGCATGCAAAAAGTATATGAGCAGCGGAAAGTAAAGCATGCAACTTGCAAGAATGTAAAGGGAAGGGTTTGGAGAATTCAAACGCAATTGGAGACACGGATGTTTTTGTCCTGGTTCCGATAGGTGGTGCTATCGTACATCCACGTTGATGGAGACTTCAACCCACGGAGGGTAACGGTTGCGCGAGTCCATGAAGGGCTCCACCCATGAAGGGTCCACGAAGAAGCAACCTTGTCTATTCCATCATGGCCATCACCCACGAAGGACTTGCCTCACTAGCGGTAGATCTTCACGAAGTAGGCGATGTCCTTGCCCTTACAAACTCCTTGGTTCAACTCCACAATCTTGTCGGAGGCTCCCAAGTGACACCTAGCCAATCTAGGAGACACCACTCTCCAAGAAGTAACAAATGGTGTGTTGATGATGAACTCCTTGCTCTTGTGCTTTAAATGATAGTCTCCCCAACACTCAACTCTCTCTCATGGGATTTGGATTTGGTGGAAAGAAGATTTGAGTGGAAAGCAACTTGGGGAAGGTTAGAGATCAAGATTCATATGGTAGGAATGGAATATCTTGGCCTCAACACATGAGTAGGTGGTTCTCTCTCAGAAAATGTGTATTGGAAGTGTAGAATGTTCTGATGGCTCTCTCCATGAATGAAGAGTGGGTGAAGGGGTACATATAGTCTCCACACAAAATCTAACCGTTACACACAATTTACCAATCTCGGCGAGACCGAATTGAGAAACTCGGCCGGACCGATTTAGTAAACCTAGTGACCGTTAGGATTTTCGGTGGAACTGAGATGCAACTCGGTAGGACCAATATGGTTAGGGTTAGGGCATACCATAATCTCGGTGAGACCGATTACACAAACTCGGTGGGACCGATTTTGGTAATAAGCTAACCAGAGAGTTGGTCAGGTAAACTCGGTGGGACCGATCCGCTCATCTCGGTGAGACCAAAATGTTACAGAAGGGAAACAGAGAGTTTACATTGCAATCTCGGTGGGACCGATTCACTCATCTCGATAGGACCGAAACGTTACGAAGGGAAACAGAGAGATTACAATCCCATCTCGGTGAGACCGAGATCCGTATCGGTGAAACCGATTTGCCTAGGGTTTGTGGCAGTGGCTATAACATCTGAACTCGGTGGCGCTGGATAGAAAGAATCGGTGGGGCCGATTTAGACTTTTGGTTTAGGTCATATGTGGATGTGGAAAGATAGTTGAGGGTTTTGGAGCATATCACTAAGCACTTTGAGCAAGCAAGCCATTAAGCAACACCTCATCCCCTCTTGATAGTATTGGCTTTTCCTATAGACTCAATGTGATCTTGGATCACTAAAATATAAAATGTAGAGTCTTGATCTTGAAGCTTGAGCCAATCCTTTGTCCTTAGCATCTTGAAAGGGTTCCACATCCTTTAGTCCATGCCACCTAATTTGTTGAACTTGTTTGAAACATACTAGGTAAAAGTATTAGTCCAACAAGAGATATGTTGTCATTAATTATCAAAATCACCCAGGGAGCACTTGTGGTTTCACATGCGAATCTGAAGAAACTGCCAGCGAAAACGTTCGCAAATGCCTTATCTCCAAGCTAAAGTTCATCTACTAATGCCCTCGGCTGCGACTCATTGCATGCTGCTCCGCGTACTGGCTGCGAGCGATTTTGAGTGCCTGCATGCAGCCGACCATAATTAAGGCAGCTAACTGATGCGAAAAAAGATGCGCTTTAATTGTTGTGGGCCTTTTAAATCCGTGGAATCATTATTGACAAGGAGGGAGATGATTCGAGTGCACTCGTTTGACCGTCATGCCGGCGTGCGACCCAGCACGGACGGGACGGGACGGCATAGTCATAATTTCAGTTTCTCTAGTTTTCCACCGCAAGCTCGCACACTAAGCCATGCCTACTTAATTATGCATTGAATTCCGATGACCGTCGCGCAACCTTCCGCCTATAAGTACTATTTCCCGGCCTTCTCCGGTGGCACCGTGACCCAACTCGCCCTATCCTCATAAGCCCCCACCGGCTCGACGTCGCTCGCCACTTATCCTCGCTCTCGCCACGTCCGCCATGCCCCCGCCCGTCCGCGATAGGCGAGGCCGGAGGCGGTCACCGCCGGAACTAGTGTTCGGTTTTTCACCGGAAGGCAGATGGAGGGAGGAGGCATTCTATCGGTCTTTAGATGGCAATGCGGAGATCGAGGAATTGTTGGAGCGCGACCGCCTGGCGGAGGAGCAGCGTATCGCCGATTTGCACTGCCAGCCGGACATGGAGCAGCAGCGCACCAACGCTCTGAGTCGCGAGCAGAGCACCCGCAACTGGGCCGACTACGTGGAGGCCGGCGCCCGGCAAATAGCCCTGGAGGCTGTCGGGCACGCATGCGTTCGCGACACCGATTTTTACTACCAGCTCGTCAAGTGAGTTTCCCGCTTAGAAGCTGAAGCTTCGGTGGACCACGCCGGCATGGAAAGGGCCAACGCACGCGAGCAGCGCGCCCTATCGCACCTCTGGCAAGTCCGAGGCAAGGCGGAGGACGCCGGTGCCGGCGTTTAGCGTGTACCGCAGATGGCGGCCGGCATCGTCTAGTTAGCTAAGAGTAAGTTAGTACTTGTACGCTACTAAAGTATTAGTGGGAGTAGATAGTTAACTTGGCTATGATGGTTGTCAACGTGAAAGTTCAGTACTCTATATGTGGATCAGACCTGTTACTCTGCTCTAAATGTTGAACTTTCTGTTTGAACGTACGGAATGGGCTGTTATTTTTTTAAACTAGCAAAGTGGCCCGCACATACATGCACGCTAGTATGAAAGAAAGTTTGTTTTAAAAAAGAAAATATTAAGTTCTTTTGTCGGTTGTTTGTGAAGTGGTTTTTTCCGCATAAGAGGAAATCTCCTTTCGTGTTTCGGAAAATACCAAGAGGGCGCGTTCGTGTAGAATAGTTTAGGAGTGACGTGTGGTCGGGCTATCATGTTTTTATTATGGGTATGGCTTGTCATGGAATGTTGACTTATTTGGACTAACGGACACATCGCACCATAATAATTTCGTTCATGTTAAATATATGTATGATATTTTTACGGAGAGTCTCATATTCTTAAATTTGATTCCTAATATGACGCATTTGTATATGTGAGGGATTTTTTGTCATACGAATAATGTACTGAATGTTTTAACGGAAAAATATGTAATTTGGGCTAAACACACGTATATGCACTATATACTTAAAGTTGTTTTTTTTGTGCTGGTATGATATAATTAATTGGTTTTAGCCCAACACGCTTAAGCAGATTTACACCACTGCTCAGTGCTCACACACCCTTCTCTCTCACTCTACGCTTAAAAAAGAATATTTCTCTCACCCAGTCTCACACACACCTTCACACTCTCACATTTTTCTCTTGCCTGATGGCCCGATCCCCTTTCTTCTTTCCTTCTTCCATCCGCTCACTCCAAAATTGCTGCCACAGGATGAGCCGTCCCCAATAGTTTTCCCTCTTGATTTGTTTCCTTGAGCCTGCTCCTCCTCAGCTGCAGGCATCCCCGCAGCTCAACTCGTTGTTGCGGCCACAGCCCACAGGGGTGTCTGTCTACAGCGGCTTGTCTCTTGGGCCGGTAAACAGCGACGGATGTGTAGCAGGGTCCGAGGAGCATCTGCGGAAGGGAGGAGGCGAGATCGTCGATCTGCACGGTGTCGTTTCCCTCGGCGTCCGTGCAGGTGATGTGGTCGTGGATCTCGTCTCCAGCAGCAGCATGGATCCAGCTTGAGTATGAGGATGCTGGCGATGTTGTCTTCCCAAGCGCGCGAGCCATCCGCATGGTCGTTGTTCCCACTCGAGGCAGCCCAACACATCATCACCATCCTCCACAACGTCAGTATTCTTCGACCTACAGGTCCCTCTTTTTTGCTTTTCCTGTCTTATCATATTTTTTGCTTAACCTTTCCTCAGTGTGTATGATTGTATACCAATATAATGTAATTGAGGTACTATCAGTTAGTGAATAATCTTAATTTTCTTCTGTACCCACCAATTTTTTCTGGGCTTTGCGACTGGCATAGGTAGTGTTAGGCTGCCGTACCCCAATTCATATTCAACAAATTTAGTAGTATAATCACTGTATTGAGTTGGTATAGTTTAGTAGTATTTCCCAAAGACAAATTAGTTTTTAATAATTGAATAGTCAAATAGGTCTGACCGGATTGTACGTATACAAAATATAATGATAGACGAATGCCCTGACTATTGGGTTGTACTCCATCATATGTCGATATAGAATGTCGATGTTAGGTATTTATTAACTATTTTCATCATATGGATCTTGATGCACATTTCCAGTACTTCTGCAGAGTAGTAGACCAATTCCGTCCTTCCATACCATGTTTAAATCTCTGATTGTGTCAGCCCTCTCTCAAATCTTCACTTGCGACTTTTTTACTTGTCTTCTTGTGTCTCTCTTCTTCCTACGGAATATCATAAATTTAACTATTATTTATGAATTCTGTATCTTCAAATGTAACAGTGATCCATAATACTGAAAATCATTGAATAATGTAGATGAAAGTATTTTATTGTTCACTAAAATTTCCAAGCACATAACATACATGCACCAGTATGCTAGTTTTGCTAGTAAATTAATTGGCTTAAGAGGTGCATATAAACTTGCATGCAGAGAACATACATGCACATGTATGCTAGATTTGCTAGTAAATTAATTGGTTTCAGAGGTGCATCTGAGACATAGTACTACCAGACTGCCAGTGCATCCCCAATTGATAAAGAATACAAAGTCAGTGGTTAAATGATAATACCTCACCATTAGTATCTTGGATGGTTGACTCATGAATCATCATTTGAATCACTGATACATCATTTCCTTCCTCTTCATAATATGAGATAGAATACCATAATTTAGAACATCAAATAGAACACTTGGGTTTATCTTGAAAACCATATATTATGTTGAAAGTATACACTTTTCACCTCATTGTTGAATTTCTTTTATTTGATAACTCTTTTGAATTTCTTGTTGCTAGGACTTTTGACATGTGTACAGTTTTCTTCAGTCTTTATCTGAATCATCTTCCACTGTGATTACAGCGAAATCTGTAGATTGAATGTTGGGTACTTCCTTTTCATAATGATTTCAACAGAATACCTCCTCATTGTGTACTTTATTTTTTGCACCAACTTTTTTTAGTTATTTCAAAAAGCTTTTCCTTTCAAATCCTGTTTACATCTTTTTTGTCTCTCTTTGTGTGTTCTCTGAAATAATTTTTTGACTCCACCTGCATGTTTACTTCTTCTTTTTATCCTCAATAGAAGTTTCTTGTTAGATGATGTAGAGTTTTTCTTTTCAAGCACATTTTCCTTCTCTCCTCTAGTTGCAATCTTGTAGGAACGATTGCCCTATAAAAAGAAATCATTTTTACATTATTAAAAAAACATGTTTTAATATCATTTAACAATAGGTTGTAAATAGTTAATGCATATACAGCGAGAAAATGTTTTGGGTGTATTGCCTCACATGAAGTTCAATTTCTTTAACAGTTTATTTGCTATTTCTAGATCAATCTTTCTCACATATTTTTTTTAGATATTTTGCTTGACCGAGAAGTTTTTTGTTAGATGATGTAGATCCTTTCTTTCCAAACATATTCTTCTTCTCACTTTCTCCTGCATTCTTGGAGTGGCTCTTGCCCTGTTAAATGGAAATCTTGTTGGTGATACTTTTAAGAAATTATACCGTATTTATTATAATAAAACCGTTACTTAGTTGCAATCCTCATTATCTCACTTTTGAATAACAGAATTTGATGAACCTTCTGTAACTTGGCTTTCCAGCATGTGTCATAAAGAACATACTCTCATTATAATTTTATAAACCATTTGAACATACTGTAATGTGCACGAACATACCTCTTCAACTATTTTGTTTAAATGTTTGTCTCAAGCCTCTCTTGGAGTTCAAAAGGGAAGCTCACTTTGAAATTTTCCATTCATACTTACAGTTTCCTTGAATTTAACTTTAGTCAGAATGTGTGTTTTACCATAAAGGTTTTGAATTGAATCCATCGTTCTTTAGCATGGTATGCACAAGTGTTGCCTAAAAGTCTCTCCGTAGCCTCATTAAACATCAGAAATGTTGTTGTTATTGTATCATTGCTTACCTTGAGTTTAAGTAGATACCTAATGTGATAGTGTCACTGCTTACTGGCAATGCTACTAAAAAATGGTACCAAAGATGCTCACCGTAGGACGACGTTTTCGGCTACTTCATGACGTGAATTGCAAATATAGTTATGATTTACCTTTCTTGTGGTAGAAAAGCAAAGTTTGCATTCCATGTACCAGAAACCTTTTGTCAGTTATAATCTCATAAGTTTTTGCTTTCCTTGAGCACACAAATTCCTAACCGAAGTCAAGAAAAAGCATATCAGATTAGATAAAATAACAAATTAGAGATGGTAAGTATATTTCATGAGCAAGGTTATAGGCAAACCTTTGTTTTAAGATCAACATATCACAGTTCTATAATTTAATGCTTTTCCATACTACCTAACTTTGAAGGTCCTGATTATGTAGATGGAGTACTATTTAATTTTTGCTTCTATTTCTGGAGGTATAAAACTTAATATACTACCTGCAAATTAGTTGTGAGGATAGTGTTGATCACCTTGTGTAACAATCTTGAAGATCATGAGTGTGAGGATAGTGTTGATCACCTTGTGTTACAATGTTGAAGATCATGAGTGCCTCTAATCTGTAGCGGCTGGATTTGAATGTTTTTCATGTGTATGTGAGTATGTCAATTAATAGGCGGGTAGTCATTTTACTGATCTTGTATGTACTGCTAGGAAAGATGAGTGATTAGTTACTTAATAATTGCCTTGTTGGATTTCATATTTGATCCACCTTGTGAGTTAGCATGTCAAAACTCTTTAGATGAGCATTGCCTTGAGTATCGAAGTACTGTTGATCCATTATTCAATGTTCAGTAACAAATTCATCAATTTCATATACAAGAATCATGCAAATTATCTAAGTTTGTGAAAGCTGATACACACTGGAGGTAGTTTGGTCTCTTATTATGTGCACATTGTACTTACTGGTGGTGGTTTGATTGCTCGACAGAGCCGATAACAATCTAGGAGTATCAACAGAGGATATTGGGCCGCTTGCAACTATTGGAGGAAGATGATGTCCAAGCGTCAATCGCTAGAGGAAGACGATGTTGAAGGTGGGTTCTGATGTGCAGCACGTGCTAAACCTCATTTGATGCTAGCTTGCATGGTTGGTTTTCTCACCCTGGCACCATTGCTAAGCTAATTGCCAAAGCTCATAAAACACAACCTTGCCTTCTCGCTGTCTCACCTTTCCCCAATTTCTCAAGATAGCAACCACCGCTGGTAGTCGTTCTACTGATTTTGTATGTACTGCTACGAAAGATGCAAGATCAGTTACTTAATAGTTACCTTTTTGGATTGCATATTTGATCCACCTTGTGAGTTAGCATGTCAAAACTCTTTAGATGAGCACTGCCTTGAGTATCGAAGTACTGTTGATCCATTGTTCAATGATATGTAACAAATTCATCAATGCCATATACAAGAATCATGCAGATTGTGTAAATTTGTGCAGGTGATACGCCGGAGGTAGTTTGATCTCTTAGTATGTGCACATGGTACTTACTGGGGGTGGTGTGATCGCTTCACAGAGCCGATGACAATCGATGAGTGTCAACATAGGAGATTTTGGTGCTTGCAACTATTGGAGGAAGATGATGTCTATGTGTCAATCCCTGGAGGAAGATGATGCTGAGGGTGGGCTCTAACATGCGCCATGTGCTAAACTTGATTTGATGCTAGCTCACACGTTTGGTTTTCTTGTGCTGCCACCATTGCTAATCTGATTGCAAAAGCTCATAAAACAGAACCTTGCCTTCTCGCGGTCTCACCTTGCCCCGATCACTCAAGATAGCAAACACCGCCAGCCTGGTACAACATATCTGTCTAAAGTTAGACTTTGTTCCCATGGTGTTGTGGCATCAAAAATTCAGATAATCTACACCTTTCTTAACCCTGCAGTTGTGATCATTTAATTGTAGTTACATGTGTTTCTGTAGAGGCATCTTTCCATTGATGTATAATTGGAATAGTTATTGTGTTCATAGTTCTTTTGGCCGATGGCAGCTATGTATATAGATTTTCTCAAAAGAAATATGCTAAGAGCTGTATCTCAACTGGCTGTTCTTGCACGTACATCTGACATAGCATTTTTGGCCGGTGGCGGCCATGTACAGACCCGGATCAAACCAACCCATGAAGCTGACATAGTATTTTTGGTCGGGCAGCCATGTACAGAGTCGGCTCAAACCAACTAATGAAACTAATCGATCTGGACACACACGTGTAGCAAGCAGGTGGATTGATCTTTTAACATTGGTTGCAAACGCACGTATCTAGGAATTGAATTGACAGAACCAATCTGTAGCTAACCATGGCAACGGCTCTGTTGAAGCGCTTGTGAGAGAAATCATTAAACAGCCGGCGGCTGTCGTGGCTGCTTCCAATCCAAACAGGAGCTTTTAGATTGGACATAGCATGGACGTGTAGGGAATATTAGGTTGCGGGCTATATTTTGTGGCATTGGTGGGTAATTTCTTTAGCTTTAAAATTAATCCAATGGTTTTGGTTTTCTAATCTAATAAAATAACGACCGGATGTTCCTAATTATTGTGGGATTTTAGGCAAATTTCCTTTTTTTCTGATGACCCCATCAAGTACTTTTTAATATAAATAGATGGGTTGTATTTGTTCTTCACGGGTTTAGAGGTTGACTTGTGGGCCTATCAAGTTGACGCGTACACAATCAGGAGATGATTGTACGTGAAGAGGATGAAAGTAGGGAACCGCCAAGGTCATGGCAGTATGCAAGCAAGTGCCTCCTTATTTCAAGCCAATAAAAAAATGGCTCCTCCTAATGGATTTCTGACATCTGGGTCGCATGCCATTGTCAACGTAGTCGATAAACGAGAGAATTGCACAACGAGCGGCTGACACCAGGGACCCAGCAGCTCGGCCAGTTATTTTTGTTTTGGGTTAATTTGATATATGCCACTCCAAATCTGGCGATTCATAAAAATGCCACTGAAATTTCCAAACTTTGAAAAATGTCATTTCATGCCATTTCCAGTGGCATTTTTCAAAGTCTGAAATGGCGTTTTTCAAAGATTGCAAATTGCAGTGACGTTTTCCAAAGTTTGCAAAAATTGCAGTGGCATTTTTCAAAGTTTGGAAATTGTAGTGGCATTTTTATGAATCGACATAATTGGAGTGTCATTTATCTAATTTATTTTTTAGACGGAAGCAGGGTGTCAACTGGGTTGTGCGGGGCACTCTGGCCTGTCTAGACAGCCTTCTCTTTTATGTTTACCACAGACCAGCCCAGTATTTTTTTTCTTTCTGAAAATGGCTAGCCCAGTTTTTTTGTGATTTGCCAAGTAAGCCGCTTTGTCAGGTCTGTTGGGTTGCAAATCTTTCAAGACGAGGAGAGCTTCATTCGGCTGGCCGAGAAAATGGCCTATCAGTAATGAAAAATGGGTTGTACATTTTTTAAACACATCAAACCGGCAATTAGTTTCAAATTTCTTTTTTTTTATTTTGAGATTTTAAATTGCATTAGTTTTTATGCGTGGACAATTTGTTGGATTTTATATTGATATACATTTATTTTTAAAATCAGTTTGAATATGACTCGAAATTTCGGGATTAAAAACAGTTCGGATCGCACCGAAATATGCAAAATTTCGTATAGTTTTTTAACCGTGGCCACAATATGGGCTGTAATGCTAACAAAAATAATACAGGCTCCAAAAAAACCTTAAGAATTAGCAAATGGGCTGTAAATTATTAGAAATAATGGCAGATGGGTTGTATGTTGTTTTCCGCATATTTGAGGCTTTCCTAAAGAAAAAGGTTGACGCACAAGCAGTGACTGTTGGATGTTCATCCAACGGCCGTCGTGCTTCTTTAATCTCTGCTCTTCCTGCTCCAGCCGCTCAAACAAGCGCCGGCGGGACTGCCTGCTCCCTCCTCCTCACGGCCGGGTGTGCTGCCGCGCAGGCCTCACCGCCCCATCGTACTCCCATCGCTGGCCTAGCCATCCCTCTACTCACCCACACATGTTGTTATTCTCCGGCAACGGCAGACGAATCTGTAAACCCTCGTACAGTCGTACTCCCCTCCGCGTGGGAAACAACTACCGAGTCTTCCCTAGCTCCGTGTCGTTCCCTTCCTAGGCCTCGCCGTCGTCCACCGCCCTGGTGCTCTCGGCGCGGCCTGGTCAACATGGTCAACCACCGACATGCATCTGAAGTGGACTGTACGTGGAGAGGCTGACAGCTGGGTCCACGGGCGCACGCAAGGAAATGCCTCCTTATTACGCGCAAAATAATGATTCCTGCACCTGACATCTGGGCCTCACCGAAAGGGCCTCTGTATTTCGTGAAAAAAACGTTACCACCGCTGATAGCTCGGACCCACCATCTATATCTTCGCACGCAAGGAAGTGCCTCCTTATTACGCACAAAAAAAATGAATACCCCCTGCTAGCTGGGACCCAGTATAGTGGGAGGCTGACTTGTGGGCCTACTAAGTTGACAGGGACGGAGGGCTTTGTTAACTTAGTCAATATGCACGATTCTAGCTCCAGTGACCGTACGATGTCCATCCAACGACCGTAGTGCTTCTTCAACCTCTGGTCTTCTTACTCCAGCCGCCCAAACCAGCGCCGGTCGTGCCTCGTGCTCCTGCCTGTAACATCATAAAATTCTAAATTTTGGAATGTTATATTAAATAGATAGTTATGATTGATTGTTTGATTGATTGTGTGAAACTGAGTGAAATTTGAAACATTCTGAAAGTTAAATGAGAGGGAATAAAAGGACTTTCCCAAACTTTCATATTTGCATTTATGATCTCCGTGAATTCAAATTCTTTTCAAATACAAAACCCTAGAGAGAAGATGACATGACTTCTTCCAATTAAATAAATGAAAAGGGTTTTTGAAAAGATTTGAATTTTATTTGGAAATATTTTCCAATTTAGAAACTTTAAGCAACTCAATGATTTTCATGAGAGAAGATAAAATGACTTCTTCAAATTATATGAAATATGAGTTAGGAGTTTCAAAAATCAAATTTAAAGTCCTTTTGGAAATTATTTTTAATTTAGAGTTATTTGACTTTTATTCAAATTATTTTCCTCCAAAATTAAAATATATGGAAAATAGGGTAAAATGATTCCCTAAATCAGAAAATTTGAGAGAAATAATCTTGAAATCATTTTGGTATTTTAAAAATGATTTTTATTGGATTTTATTAGAGCTGTAGCACTCTTTGCTTTATATAAATTTGTGTGGATTTTATTTGACGTTAGAAAAATGTTTACGTTGTAAAAAATCATTTTACGAAAATTTTGATATATAATATGCCTATGTACAATTTTATTTATATTTTCGATATTCAGTTTATCTTTTTCTGTTAAAAAAAACAGAAACTGCACATGCGCCTGAAACTAACTGTCGCCCACGTGCGCAGCATAGTGGCAGCAGGCGCCCTGTCCTTTTCTTTTTCCTACATGGGCCAGGCCCAGCCAGCTATAATCCTTCCCAGTTTTTTTCTTCTTTAGCCAAAAAAAAAACTACAGCGCGCAGTGTACGCGTGCGGCCGGCCCGTGTTGCTTCTTAGCCCATGCGGTTCCCTTTTTTCTTTTCGTCTACTTTTATTTCCACATTACCTAGCCTTTGACCCCTAAACTTTTTTTTCCACCTATAAATATAAATCCATAGAGCCTCCAAAAATCATCGATTCGTATTAAATCAATATTTGATTTGACTAGATTCATTAAAGAAAAATATTTTTCTCCTCTTTGGCTGGACTTCTGAAAATTGTCTCTTCTCTCCGAAATCGTCTTTTCTCTACCTTATAAAGGTATATTTCTTTGTTTTTTTCTTTTTATACTTCCGTAGTTTATTATTTCTTGACTAATACAGTAGAATAATTAGATTATCAATTAGTCTCTGTATTTATACATTAGACCTAGAATTTTTTTAGCCATAACTATTTTTCTTTCGTAAAACAGCTTGGCCTTAATTTTTTAAATAGTCATAACTTTTTACTCGTTCATCCAAATTAAATGAAACTAGCGCCTATACTTTTGTCTTGTTTTCACCTATCTAGTGAACCTGTCACATCAACCTTTTGAAATTTTCTAATTTCGAAATTTGTTCAGATTCATATTCAAACTTTGTTTGATCATAACTCGAGTTTTATAACTCCGATTTAATTGATTTTTTTTGCAAATCGAAGCTCTTGACCTAAACTTTCTGATAAGGCCAAAATCACATAATTTTGGTACTATTAGAAATGGTTTTATGTTGCAAGAGTTATTTGCTTGGTTTTAATGTTTTCCGAACTGTCTTCTTTGTTTTTTCCGATCTTTTGAGTGATTGCTTATGTGTGGTTACTATTGCTTGCTCACGCTAGATTGACCGGGGTGTGACGAGTAGAACTATCAGGAGTTATGAGTGCGAATCACCTTCATCAACAGTACAAGGCAAGTTCACACTTTGATCATATCCCTTTCATACCCAGTTCTTATGCATTAGTTTCAACCCTCAAACATTGCATGGTTAGGAATTGATAACATGTGGGTATTGGGAAGTAGTTGATGAGGTAGGAACCTATTGACCTGCATTCAAAACTTGGTGGTTACTACGTTATGCTTATACTGCTATGCTATGCTCGTAGACGTGGTCGGTTTGAGTGTTTCATGACAGATGTGAGAGTTGTTATTAATGGTTAACTTAAAGTGGCTACTTTAATACACATCTGGGTGGAATGGTAGGGGCACCCTGGAGCACCCAGTGGTTTACCCGGGCACCTGGAGAACCCAGTGCTTGCCCAAGGGGATCCCGAAAGACCCGTGTGATCACCCTATGGAATGCCACCCAGGCTCAAAGGGATCATAAGATTATTCATGCTAGAAACTTCCGTGTGCAGCCACAAGCCATTATGGGCTCTGGCATAGTTAAGTAAGTTGTGTGAGCTCTTGAAGAGGTGGACTAGCAGATGTAGGGGGATTGTAGGTGTACCGGTCTGCCCGGAGTAGAGAGTTAATGCTTCTGAAAGACTGTGTCTCGATCATCCGTTTCTCAAACATCATGTAGTGCGAGAAATCCAACGGAGGAGATCGAGTCTTGTGGGGAAAAGTGCGCAAACCTCTGTAGAATGTACAAACTAATCATGGTTAGCCATGTCCCCGGTTATGGACATCTTGAGTATCTGGTTCTTGAATTATCATATTGATCTCATCACGTTACATAAATAACTTATTAGTTTATTGATGTTAATTTGGGATTGAGTTGGAGGAACCTTATCAATGTTTTCAATAAACTTTGTAGTTAAATAAAATATATTCCTTTGCAGTAGGGAAAAATTGGCTTTTCTCAAAAACATCAAAACCATAGAGCTTTTCCACCAGCCATATATGCATGTAGTGATAGTTATTATACATCTTTATCCTATGGGGTGAATTTGCCAGTACATTCAATGTACTGACCTACATGGCTGCAACGTCTCATGTTGCAAGAATCTTACGACGAGCAAGTGATACGTTAGGGTTACGATTTCTACACTCAACTTTGCCGTTGGTGTTGATGGGAATCCACAACCTTGTTGTTACTTCCGCTTTTTGGACTAAGGTAATAGTATTTACGTTACTTTATACATGTGATTTACCTCTGTTATAAATCCTCGAGTACTGTGTGTGTCAGCATACCGATCCAGAGATGACACTTAAGCATAGAGACTTGACCGTCTGAGGTCGGGTCGCTACGCTGCCTCCCGTGGCCGGCTGCGATGCCGCGGAGGCCTCATTGCCCCCTACTACTCCCACCGCTGGCCAGGCCATCCCTCTACTCACCCACACCCTTGTTATTCTGCGGCGACGGCAGCCTCACACTGCAGCGAACCAGTGAACCCTCATACTCCTCTACGCGTGGGCATCCACTGCCGCGTCTTCCCCGGCTTCATGTCGTCCCCTTCCTAGGCCTCGCCGTCGTCCACCGCCCTGGTGCTCTCGGCGCGGCGTGGTCAACATGGTCAAGGAACGGCTTCCATCGGACGTGGACTGTACATGGAGATGCTGACAGCTGGGTCCACGGCCGCAGCAAGGAAGTGCCTGTAACATCCCCAGCATCACACTACAGTAATCTCCGCCAAATAAAGGTCATGTCATCATGATCATCATGCCAAAATGCCACTTGTCCAAAATCTGCTTCAAATTCAAATTCAAATTGCATGTCAAATATTTGCTTCTTCTTTCATGCAATCAAAATAGTTCACAATATGACCAATATTCACTAAGTATTTTTCATGTTAAAACCAAAATCTTTGGAGTTCCCAAATTGCCTCTGGAAATTAATTAGTGTTCCAGCAGCATATAAATATGCCATTCCCAATTTCCAAAATTCCTAGACAATTCCTCTTGCCTCCTAACTATTTGCGGCAATACCTAAAAATGTGGAGGAATTAATGGGCCAAGTCCCATATTTTTCCTAAATCCTTTTGAGGCTCAAATAAATCATTTTCTCTCTCTATTTTAATTTAAAAAAAGGAAAAGACAAAAGAGAAAGAGGAAGAAGAGGACCTAATATATTGGCTATGGCCCATCTAGCAAAAGGGAAGGCCCAGCCCACCTCCTTTGACTCATCCCCCTCCTCGGTACAGGAGGTAGGGGTCGTGGCAGGCATCCCCCGGCCATGGTCGTGCCTTGCCACGCGTCGACCATCCGCTGGCTCCTCCCCCTACATCTACCTCGACACCCCTCCCAGGAAACCCTAGTTCTCATCCCCTCCTTGCGCCGTTCTCTCGCGGACACACACACACACACTGCCGACGCCATGGTCGATCTCGTCCTCATGGCCACCATGCTCCCCGGCGCTTGGGAGGATGACCAGGAGCTTCACCACCATCATCTGCTTTTTCTACGTGTGTCGTATCGAGCGGGGCATCCTCGTACGCTCGTCACAGCCGTATTCTTCCCTGCCACGGCCACGGCACCATCGCCGTCGATCTCCACCACCGGCGCCTCCCTGCGGTTCCGAGAACGTCCACGACCTCCCTCGCAGTGAGCCGCGTCCATCCCCCTTCATTGCCCCTTCGATTTGTTACCGTAGCCACCATCCCCGAGCTCGTCTCCCATGTACTACGTGCGTGCTTGGTGCCGTTGCTCTCTGTTTCTGTTGCTTCATGTTGCTACTGCTCTTGCGCTGGTCCTTGTGTTGCTGCTGCCCCGCTCGCCGCAAGATGTCGCCCTTACCCGCGCCCAGCCCTGCGCACCTCGCCCCTGGTCACACTCACCGTCGCCCCACGGCCTTCTACGTGCGCGTGCCCGTTGCGCCTGGCGCTGGCCGCCGCACGCCCTGGCCGCGTCCAAGGCATGCCCCCGCAGCCGCTCGCGGTCCTGCCTACTGCCTATAGCGCCGCTGCTACTGCCGCTTATTGCTACCTGCTGCTGCCTGGCCATGGCCGATGCGGCCATGTGTTGTGCATGTGTGCAAAGTAGTTTAGCGCTAATTGCTAGTTAGATTAGCTACTAGCCTATGGCAGGTGGACCCCTCTCCTTTAAATATCCACTTAAAAAGAAAATGTTAAAATATGTGTGAATGACACCAGGGTCCCACTGGTCCCATTGACCAGTCAAACAGCTGACTGGGATAACCCAGTCAATGACATTCGGGTCCCCTGGGTCCTTTGACTAGTCAACGGTCTTAGTTGACTGCTAACTAGGCAGTCAACTGGACCTCACCTGCCAGCCACTAAAGCCGCTGCCGTGTACACTTCTCTGTGTACACTTAGCAATTACGTATTAATTTATTTTCGAATTAAAATAATTCCAGAAAATTAGAAAAATCATTTAAAAATTTAAAAAATCATAGAGAATAATCCGTAGCTCGGATGAAAAAGTTTTATACATGAAAGTTGCTCAGAACGACGAGACGAATCCGGATACGCCCTCCGTTCATCTGTCACACGTCCCTAGCATAGAGAACATGTAACCTTTCCCCTCCGGTTCGCTCGTCCGAAAATGCCAAACACCAAGAAAACTTTCCCGGATGTTTTCCCCCTTTGCCAGTATCGCCTAGCACTACGTTAGAACACCTCTAGCATCGTTTATTGTCTTGTTGTGCATATGTTTGCATGTATTTACTGTTTCTTCCCCCTCTTCTCTCCGGTAGACCCCGAGACCGATGTTGCCACTTTGATCGACTACGCCACCGACGACCCTTCTTCTCTTTCAGCGGAGCTTCCGGGCAAGCCCCCCTTTGATCATCCCGATATCGCCCATTCCATTTCTCTCATGCTTGCATTAGATTTTGCTACTGTTATTGTTTGCTCCTATTCTGATGCATAGCCTGCTTTTGTATCTGCTGTTGTAACTTACCTGCTTATCCTAAACTACTTAGTATAGGTTGGTTAGTGATCCATCAGTGACCCCCACCTTGTCCTTGTTGCCCCTGCTTCATCATTGAAGACCCGATCAACGGGATCGAAGACAAGGCCCCGGCACCGCACATCACTTTCCCCTTAGTTGCTCGACACTACTGGGTTACTATCGAGTGCCGAGGGTGAGACCTCTACAACACTTCTGATGTTAACCCTGTATTGTAGCTATTCAGTCGTGGTCATCGAGGGTGATTCCTCCTTAACCACTTCCGATACGACTCTGTCGTACAACCCCTCAAGTGTGAACCTCGGGGGTGGTTCCTCTTACGTTCACCTTGATGATTACATCGAGTGGAATCCACCGGGGGTGATTCCTCGGGTTTTCCCCTTGATGTTTGGACACACAGTTACTATGGTTACTATGACTTTACACTGAACCATGTTACTAAAGACGGGTCAGCCCTGAGGGGTACCCGCGGGAGCTTAATTGTGAGTGATGTGGAGACGGGTTGACCTGGAGGGTGCCCGCGAGATAATTACGAGGCGTGGCCGGGCATTCCTAGCCCTTGCCGCAAGTCCTCGAGATGGGACAACGGGGTCACATCTTTCGTGAGTCTCTGCTTGTTACCGCGCGTTCCTAATCCACTATGATTTGGATATTTGATCTGAGGGGCCTATGGCCTGATAGCACTAACCATCACGTGGGCATAGTATGGGCGTTCTGCGTCGTATGCATCAGCCGAAGCTTAATAGACGTCAGCGACTGAGCGACGCGCGCCGGGTTGGACTGGTAAGCTCCTGCCTTTTTAGGGAGGTAGCTAGGTCTGCTCACCGGCCGCGTACGCAACATGCAGAAGTTCCAGGGGCGATGGCCCATGACCCCTGGGGGCATAGGTTTAGTCCGGCGTGCTGACCTCTCTATTAAGCCTAGGTCGTGTTGCGGCGTATTGTTTGGCCGAGGCCGGGCATGACCCAGGAAAGTGTGTCTGGGAGTTAATCGAGCGTGGTGGGTAAGTTGGTGCACCCCTGCAGGGAAGAAAACATCTATCGATAGCCTGTCCTACGGTAACGGACACTTGGAGTTGTATCCCGATCGATACAACTAGAACTGGATACTTGTGATGAGAATTGGATTGTGATGATAACTAGACAGTATGGCTCTGGGATTGCTTTCTCGCAGGGAGTCGAGAAAGGATCTCTGGACGAGGTTGATAACACTATTACTACTTTACTTTATGCTACTCTACTCCCTCCTGTTGCTGCAAGATGGTGGTTTCCAGAAGATGCTAGTCTTTGATAGGACTAGGCCTTCTCTCTATTCTGGCATTTCTGCAGCCCAGTCCACATATACAGCCTTCCTTTGATAATGTTGCATATGTAGTGTAGATCCTTGCTTACGAGTACTTTGGATGAGTACTCATGGTTGCTTTGCTCCCCCCTTTTCCCCCTTTCTTCTTCTTTCCAGTTGTCACAACCAGATGGTGGAGCCTAGGATCCAGAAGCCACCTTCGATGAAGACTGCTACTACACTGAGGGTGCCTACTACTACGTGGAGGCCGCCGATGACTAGGAGTAGTTAGGAGGCTCCCAGGCAGGAGGCCTCGCCTTTTCAATAAATGTTGATTTTGTGCTAGCCTTCTTAAGGCAAACTTGTTTAACTCATGTCTGTACTCAGATATTGTTGCTTCCTCTGACTCTTGTGTTTTCGAGCTCATGTATTCGAGCCCTCAAGGCCCATGGCTTGTATTATTTTATTTTGTGTCTAGAGTTGTGTTGTGATATCTTCCCGTGAGTCCTTGATCTTGATCGTACACATTTTCGTGTATGATTAGTGTATGATTGAATCGAGGGCATCATAGTGCCTCCTTATTACGCGCAAAATAATTATTCCTCCACCTAAAAGCGGGAACCCACTGGACGGGCCACCGTATTTCGTAAAAAAAACGTTTCCCCCTGACTACTGGGACCCACCAGCTACATCTTCGCACGCAAGGAAGTGCGTTCGGGCAAAAAAAAAAACGATTCGCCCCCTGACTGCTGGACCCACCAGCTACATCTTCGCATGCAAGGAAGTGCCTGACAGTCGGGACCCACCTGGTCGAAGCGTACGTAGTGTGGTCATTCTGGTTGCGAACGTGTACGTACATACTGGTCGATGTAGAGGCGCACACGTAGCATGTACATGTACGTACAGTGGCCAGTGTGCAAGAAAGAAAATACGGCCACGTACATACATATGGGCGGGGTCTCGAATGCCTACTCGTGCATACGTACGACCAGGGCTCATGTACATGGCTGGGTTGGAACGGAGAAACTGTGTCGTCGTCTTGTTCATGGGGAGACAACGAAATGCGTCGTGTTCATCGGGAGGCAACGGAACGTGTGGGAGCCAACCGGCTTGGACGGAACAGCCGATGGAAACGAGGCCCGTCGTACCGCAGAACGGAGGAAACGGCCTTGTGTTCGACCGACCACCTTCGAAACGGGATCCTGTTCATCGGGAGGGGTCTGGCGCACCGCAAAACGGAGGAAACGGACCTCCTACGGTCGAAACGGGGTCCTGTTGATCGGGAGGGGTGTGGCGTACCGCAAAACGGAGGAAACGGACTTGTGTTGGAGCGCTACGGTCGAAACGGGGGTCCTGTTCATCGGGAGGGGTGTGGCGTACCGCAAAACGGGACTCCACGGGATACTGTTCATCTCCACCGTCTACCCCCTCCAGCCTCCACGAGCTACTGTTCATCCACCGTTGACCTCCTACAGCCTCCATCTACGACTTTTCATCCACGAGCTCCTGTTCATCCAGCCTCCACCGCGCGCTAATCCACCGGCTACTGTTCAACCAGCCCTCTCCACAGGCTCCTGTTTAACCACCCCTCCACGGGCTACTGTTCATCTAGCCCTCCACTGTCTACTGTTCATCCAGCCCTCCACGGGGTGGTCCTGTTCATCCAGCCCTCCACGGGGTGCTGTTCATCCAGCCCCAACCGGCTCGATCGATCGGGGTCCTGTTCATCCAGAGGCAACACCACGGGGTCCTGTTCATCCACCCCCACCGGGAACTGTTCATCCAAACCCCGTAGAAACGCTCACTGTTCATCCAGAGGCAGCATCGATCGACTTCAGTTAGCAGCAGTAGCGAAGGAATCGCTCGATCGGGTTCAGTTAACAACCATCAATGATCGCTCGGGTTCAGTAACGCGTAGCCTGCAGTGCAATCGCTCGGATTCAATTATAGCCCAACGCCTCGCTCGGGTTCAGTTAGAGCCCAACGCCTCGCACACACGCGCGTACGTGTACGAGAGAAACGCGCATCGCTCGGCCCCCGACCACCCACCGTAACCAGGAACTCCCTGAAATTTTCCTCGCCCTCGCTTCTACCACGGTTTTTTCCGTCATGGATGGCCCAAAGAATGTCATGCAGCCGCGTCTCCGGCCCGCCCAGGACGAAAAACACATTTTCTGTCATGATTTTTTGTCATAGAAGTAGGAGCCCACCACATCTATGATGATACCGGGTTTTGTCACAATTATCATCATAGAAGTGTCATAAGTATGACAAAAAAAATTCGTTCGGCCCAAAATGTCATGGATGTGTCTTTTTTTGTAGTGTTATGTTCGACGTACTAACCGAACAAGTCTTCGGAAGGATTATGCTTACGGCTGAGGCCGGGTTCTTGATATCGAGTCCGATGTCCTCGGTCTTCTTCGGCCAATTTTTCTGGGCCTTGAATAGCTGCTTCCATATGTCATCATGCGTGGTGCCGAAGAAGCGCTTCAAGGTCCGCAGCTCCTCCAGGTTGAACTCCCACATGGGGGGCCTGGAGCTGGCAGGGAAGAATGCGGTGGAAGAGCATCACTTGAATCACGTCGGTGAGACCGGCGTTTTTGCCAAACATATTGGAGATTTTTTTTTGTAGCATCTGCACCTCCAGTTGGGACCCCCAGTCAAGGCCCTTGGCACTCCATTAGGTGAGTCTCGTGGGGGATCCGGATCTGAAGTCGGGTGTGGCCGCCTAGTTGGCATCGTGGGGTTCGGTGATGTAGAACCACTCCTGCTGCCACACCTTGACCGTCTCCACAAATGCCCCTTTGCGCCATACGGCGTTGGGAAGCTTGCTCACCATGGCTCCGCCAGAGTCCGCATGCTGGCCGTCGACTACCTTCAGCTTCAGATTGAAAATCTTGAGCCAGAAGCTGAAGTGTGGCAGGATGCGAAGAAGAGCCTCACATACGATGATGAACGCCGATACGTGGAGAGAGGAATTTGGGGCTAGATCATGGAAATCTATCCCGTAGTAGAACATGAGACCTCGAACGAACGGGTGAAGGGTAAACCCTAGACCTCGGAGGAAATGGGGGATAAACACAACCCTCTCACCAGGCTCCGGAGTGGGGATAACCTGATCTTTGTCACTAAGTGATGACCCACAAGTATAGGGGATCTATCCTAGTCCTTTCGATAAGTAAGAGTGTCGAACCCAACGAGGAGTAGAAGGAAATGACAAGCGTTCTTCAGCAAGGTATTCTCTGCAAGTACTGAAATAAGTGGTAATAGATAGTTTTGTGATAGGATAATTTGTAACGAGAAACAAGTAACAAAAGTAAATAAAGTGCAGCAAGGTGGACCAATCCTTTTTGTAGCAAAGGACAATCTTGGACAAACTCTTATATAAGGAAAAGCGCTCCCGAGGACACATGGGAATATCGTCAAGCTAGTTTTCATCACGTTCATATGATTCGCGTTCGGTACTTTGATAATTTGATATGTGGGTGGACCGGTGCTTGGGTGCTGTTCTTACTTGAACAAGCATCCCACTTATGATTAACCTCTATTGCAAGCATCCGCAACTACAACAAAAGTATTAAGGTAAACCTAACCATAGCATGAAACATATGGATCCATATCAGCCCCTTACGAAGCAACGCATAAACTAGGGTTTAAGCTTCTGTCACTCTAGCAACCCATCATCTACTTATTACTTCCCAATGCCTTCCTCTAGGACCAAATAATGGTGAAGTGTTATGTATTCGACGTTCACATAATACCACTAGAGGCTAGACAACATACATCTCATCAAAATATCGAACGAATACCAAATTCACATGACTACTAATAGCAAGACTTCTCCCATGTCCTCAGGAACAAACGTAACTACTCACAAAGCGTATTCATGTTCATAATCAGAGGCGTATTAATATGCATAAGGGATCTGAACATATGATCTTCCACCAAATCAACCAACTAGCATCAACTACAAGGAGTAATCAACACTACTAGCAACCTACTAGTACCAATCCCGGACTTGGAGACAAGAATTGGATACAAGAGATGAACTAGGGTTTTGAGATGAGATGGTGCTGGTGAAGATGTTGATGGAGATTGCCCTCTCCCAATGAGAGGAGCATTGGTGATGACGATGGTGATGATTTCCCCCTCCCGTAGGGAAGTGTCCCCGGCAGAACAGCTCTACCGGAGCCCTAGATTGGTTCCGCCAAGGTTCCGCCTCGTGGCGGCGGAGTTTCGTAACGAAAGGTTGCTTATCAATTTTTCCTCGACGAAAGACCTCATATAGCAGAAGATGTGCATCGGAGGGCCAATAGGGGGCCCACGAGGCAGGGAGGCGCGCCCAGGGGGTAGGGCGCGCCCCCACCCTCGTGGCCAGGTGGGGCCCCTGTGGTGAACTTCTTCCGCTCAATATTTTTTATATATTCTGAAAATAACTTCCGTGGAGTTTCAGGACTTTTGGAGTTGCGCAGGATAGGTCTCTAATATTTGTTCCTTTTCCAGCCCAGAATTCCAGCTGCCGGCATTCTCCCTCCTTATGTAAACCTTGTAAAATAAGAGAGAATAGACATAAGTATTGTGACATAATGTGTAGTAACAGTCCATAATGCAATAAATATTGATATAAAAGCATGATGCAAAATGGACGTATCAACTCCCCCAAGCTTAGACCTCGCTTGTCCTCAAGCGGAAGCCGATAACGATAAATATGTCCCCATATTTAGAGGTAGAGGTGTCGATAAAATAAAATATTGTCATGAAGGCATCATGATTATTCTCATAACAACAACATATATGGATATTGTCATATGATTTCTTATGTTCAAGCAATAATCTATTCACAATGCAAAAGTATGAATCAGAAACTTTACTGAGAACCAACAATCTATAATCCCAGTCATTGAAGCAATTGCAATTTATCATAACATCAGAAAGAGTCTATGTCAGAGCTTAATAGCAAGTCCACATACTCAACTATCATTTAGTCTTTCATAATTGCTAGCACTTCACGCAATACTTGTGGTTACGGAGTTTCAATCGGACACAGAGAAAGATAGGGGCTTATAGTTTCGCCTCCCAACCTTTTACCTCAAGGGTAATGTCAACAATAATAACTCACACTCCCCTACATCCAATTAGATATATCTATCAGGATCTTTCCAATATACTGTGCTTGCCAAAGGATAAAATGAAAAAGGAAAGGTGAAAATCACCATGACTCTTGTATAGGGTAGAAGATAATAGATGGATAGGCCCTTCGCAGAGGGAAGCAGAGGTTGCCATGAGCTTTTATGGTTGGATGCACAAAATCTTAATGCGAAAGAATGTCACTTTATATTGCCCCTTGTGATATGAAACTTTATTATGCAGTCCGTCGCTTTTATTTCTTCCACATCACAAGATCGTATAAAGCTTATTTGTCCCACACTAATAAGTCATATATATTTAGAGAGCAATTTTTATTGCTTTGCACCGATGACAACTTACTTGAAGGATCTTACTCAATCCATAGGTAGATATGGTGGACTCTCATGGCAAAACTGGTTTAAGGGTTTTGGAAGCACAAGTAGTATTTCTACTTGGTGCTGAGAATTTGGCTAGCATGAGGGGGAAAGGCAAGCTCAACATGTTGGATGATCCATGACAACATACTTTATCTCAGATATAAGCAAACATAACTCATTACGTTGTCTTCCTTGTCCAACATCAACTCTTTAGCATGTCATATTTTAATGAGTGCTCCCAATCATAAAAGATGTCAATGATAATATATTTATATGTGAAACCTCTCTTTCCTTATTACTTCCTATTAATTGCAACGATGACCAGAGCTATGTTTGCCAACTCCCAACAACTTTTAATCATCATACTCTTTCTATGTGAAGTCATTACCCTCAATAAGATCAATATGAACTTTTGTTTCTTCTTATTATTTTTCTTCTTTTCTTTTATTCACTCAAGATCATAGCAAGAAAATCAAGCCCTTGAATCAACACTAATGTTTATTATACAGATCACAGACTCGATTACATAGAGAGATCATAAAGCAAAACTCAAAACTAGATCATGCCATAAACTTTTATTCTACCAGATCAAAATACTACTAATAGGATTGAACTAAGAAAAACGGTAAATATAGGAGTGTGATGGTGATACGATACCGGGGCACCTCCCCCAAGCTTGGCAGTTTCCAAGGGGAGTGCCCATACCCATGTGATTATACCTCCTTTGCTGGTGAAGAAGGTGGTGGTGATGGATAGTCGCACATCGAGCGTAAGAGGTCCTCCAACTTGCGGATAATGCCCTTGAGTGCAACTATATGCTCCTTCAACAAAGTATTTTCACTTGTGAGATACTTGTTTTGAATACGAGCTAACTCAATCATCTTGAAAGCTTCGATCTCAGTTGGGGTAAGAAGATTGTGATCAAGTTGAAGGATGTCTTCTACTGTCGGAGCTTGGTTCTCCGTGGCCTTCTTAATCCCTTTATCCTTGTTGATCTTCATGGGTTCTTCCCTCTTCAGCTCTATCTTCATTAGCCAAGCATCTTTGTCACCATTGTTGGAGGAGGGGGACGACAAGATGCCTGGCCCTAACAACCCTGACAGAGAACAACTCGAAACAAGAACAGAGGATATTTGCGTGATACAGGAGTCAAAACCTTCGGGAGATTATATAATGAATTTTTTACCGACCAAAATACGTATCGTGCAAGAAAACGGAGTCTGGAAGGCACACGAGGTGCCCACGAGGTAGGGGGGCGCGCCCAGGGGGGTAGGGCGCGCCCTCCACCCTCATGGAGCCCTCGTGTCCTTCCCGGACTGCTACTTATTTTTCTATTTTTCTAGATATTCCAAAACGGAGAAATATTGCCTTAAAAACTGTTTTGGAGTCGGCTTACTTACCGTACCACATACCTATTCCTTTTCGGAGTTTGAGACGTTCTGGAAAGTGTCCCTTATGTATTCCTCCGGGGTTACGTTTCAATAACATTGGTTTCAACATTTATAGGATTACCTGAGATATAATATTTAATTCTTTGATCGTTGACCACCTTCGTATTTGTGCCTTCGAAATTGTTGATTTTTATGGCACCGAAACGATAGACCTCCTCGATAACTTAAGGGTCTTCCCATTTAGAGAGAAGTTTTCCTGCAAAAAATCTTAAACGAGAGTTGTATAATAATACATAATCACCTACATTAAACTCACACTTTTGTATCCTTTTATCATGCCATCTTTTAACTTTTTCTTTAAACAACTTGGCATTTTCATAAGCTTGGGTTCTCATTCATCAAGTGAGCTAATATCAAATAACCTCTTCTCACCGGCAAGTTTGAGATCATAGTTGAGCTCTTTAATAGCCCAATATGCCTTATGTTCTAGTTCGAGAGGTAAGTGACATGCTTTTCGGTAAACCATTTTATACGGAGACATACCCATAGGATTTTATATGCAGTTCTATAGGCCCATAATGCATCATCAAGTTTCTTGGACCAATTCTTCCTAGACCTATTGACCGTCTTTTGCAAAATTAATTTGAGCTCTCTATTACTCAATTCTACTTGACCACTAGATTGTGGATGATAAGGAGATGCAATTCTATGTTTAACATCATATTTAGCAAGCATTTTACGGAAAGCACCATGAATAAAATGTGAACCACCATCAGTCATTAAATATCTAGGGACTCCAAACCTCGGAAAGATAACTTCTTTAAGAATTTTAATAGAAGTGCTATGATTAGCACTACTAGTTGGAATAGCTTCTACCCACTTAGTAACTTAATCAACAACAACTGAAATATGTGTATAACCATTAGAGGAAGGAAAAGGCCCCATATAATCAAAGCCCCAAACACCAAATGGTTCAATAACAAGTGAATAATTCATAGGCATTTCTTGGCGTCTACTAATATTACCAATTCTTTGGCATTCATCACATGACAAGACAAACTTACGGGCACCCTTGAAGAGAGTAGGCCAATAAAAACCGGATTACAATACCTTATGTGCAGTTCTGTCTCCCGCGTGGTGTCCTCCATAAGCTTCGGAGTGACACTTGCGTAAGATCTGTTCCTGTTCATGCTCAGGTACACAACGTCTAATAAGACCATCTACTCCTTCCTTATAAAGATGTGGGTCATCCCAAAAGTAATGTCTCAAATCGTAGAAAAACTTTTTCTTTTGCTGGTATGTGAAACTAGGTGGTATAAATTTAGCACCAATATAATTAGCATAATCAGCATACCATGGAGTACTACGAGAAGTATTTATGACATTTAATTGCTCATCAGGAAAGCTATCATCAATAGGTAATGGGTCATCAAGAACATTTTCTAACCTAGACAAGTTGTCTGCAAGGGGGTTCTCAGCTCCCTTTCTATCAACAATATGCAAATCAAATTCTCGAAGCAAGAGAACCCATCTAATAAGTCTAGGTTTAGCATCTTTCTTTTCCATAAGATATTTAATAGCAGCATGATCAGCGTGAATAGTTACTTTAGAACCAACAATATAATGTCTGAACTTATCACAAGCAAATACAACTGCTAACAGTTCTTTTTCAGTAGTAGCATAATTTCTTTGAGCATTGTCTAGGGTCTTACTAGCATAATGGATAACATTTAATTTGTTATCAACTCTTTGCCCTAGAACAACACCTACAGCATAATCACTAGCATCACACATAATTTCAAAGGGTAAATTCCAATCAGGTGGCTGAACAATAGGTGCAGAAATCAATGCTTTCTTTAGTACTTCAAATGCTTCTACACAATCATCATCAAATACAAATGGTATATCTTTTTGTAATAAATTAGTCAGAGGCCGAGAAATTTTTGAGAAGTCCTTAATGAACCTCCTATAAAATCCGGGTGACCAAGGAAACTTCTTATACCTTTGATGTCCTTGGGACATGGCATCTTCTCAATAGCATCAACCTTAGCTTTATCAACTTCAATACCTCTTTCAGAAACTTTATGCCCCAAGACAATACCTTCACTAACCATAAAGTGGCACTTTTCCCAATTCAAGACAAGATTAGTTTCTTCACATCTTTGCAAAACTCGATCAAGGTTGCTCAAGCAATCATCAAAAGAGGATCCATGGATGGAAAAATCGTCCATGAAAACCTCACAAATCTTTTCACAGAAGTCAGAGAATATAGCCATCATGCATCTTTGAAAGGTAGCAGGTGCATTACATAAACCAAAAGGCATATGTCTATAAGCAAAAGTACCGAAAGGGCAAGTAAATGTGGTCTTTGACTGATCTTTAGCTGACACAGGTATTTGAGAGAAACCAGAATAACCATCTAGAAAGCAATAGTGTGTATGTTTGCATAATCTTTCTAGCATTTGATCGATAAAAGGTAAGGGGTAATGATCCTTTTTAGTAGACTTATTTAATTTACGGAAATCAATTACCATCCTATAACCTGTAATAATTCTTTGCGGAATCAATTCATCTTTATCATTAGGAACAACATTATCACCTCCCTTCTTAGGGACACAATGGACAGGACTTACCCACTGACTATCAGCAACAAGATAGATTATACCTGCCTCAAGAAGCTTTAGTATTTCTTTTGTTACCACTTCTTTCACCTTAGGATTAAGCCTTCGTTGGTGATCACAGACTGGTTTGGCATCTTCTTCCAAATTTATTTTATGTTGACATAGAGTGGGATTAATGCCCTTAAGATCATCAAGAGTATATCCAATAGCAGCTGTGTGCTTCTTCAGAGTTTTCAATAATCTTTCTTCTTCATGTTCTGAAAGGTTAGCACTAATAATAACAGGATATATCTTCTTTTCATCAAGATAAGCATATTTAGGATTATCAGGCAACGGTTTAAGCTCAAACACGGGATCACCCTTAGGTGGAGGAGGATCCCCTAGGATTTCAACGGGCAAATTGTGTTTCAGAATAGGTTCCTGTTTAAAGAATACTTCATCTATTTCCCTTCTTTCATTCATAAACATATCATTTTCATGTTCTAGCAAATATTGTTCTAAAGGATCACTAGGAGGTACGACAATAGAAGCAAGACCAATAATTTAATCCTTACTAGGCAATTCTTCTTCACGGTGTCGTCTACTAAATTTAGAGAAATTATACTCATGAGACATATCACCCAAGCCAATTGTAACAACATTCTTTTCGCAATCTATCTTAGCATTAACAATGTTCAAAAAGGGTCTACCAAATATAATGGGACAAAAGCTATCTTGTGGGGAACCAAGAACAAGAAAATCAGAAGGATATTTAGTTTTCCCACACAAGACTTCAACATCTCTAACAATTCCCATTGCTGATATAGTATCTCTATTGGCAAGTTTAATTGTAACATCAATACCTTCTAACTGAGCAGGTGCAATTTCATGCTTAATTTCTTCGTATAAAGTAAGCGGTATAACACTAGCACTAGCACCCATATCACATAAGCCATGATAACAATGATCTCCTTGTGACGCCCCGATTCAATCGTACACAAATCATACACGCAAACGTGTACGATCAAGATCAGGGACTCACGGGAAGATATCACAACACAACTCTAAAAATAAAATAAGTCATACACGCATCATAATACAAGCCAGGGGCCTCGAGGGCTCGAATAAAAGTGCTCGATCATAGATGAGTCAGCGGAAGCAACAATATCTGAGTACAGACATAAGTTAAACAAGTTTGCCTTAAGAAGGCTAGCACAAACTGGGATACAGATCGAAAGAGGCGCATGCCTCCTGCCTGGGATCCTCCTAAACTAATCCTGGTCGTCGGCGGTCTCCACGTAGTAGTAGGTACCTCCGGTGTAGTAGGGGTCATCGTCGACAGTGGCTTCTGGCTCTTGGGCTCCAGCATCTGGTTGCGACAACCAGGTAGAAGGGAAAGGGGAAAAGAGGGAGAAAAGCAACCGTGAGTACTCATCCAAAGTACTCGCAAGCAAGGAACTACACTACATATGCATGGGTATATGTGTAAAGGGCCATATTGGTGGACTGAACTGCAGAATGCCAGGATAAGAGGGGGATAACTAATCCTGTCGAAGACTACGCTTCTCGCATCCTCTGTCTTGCAGCATCTATAAGAGAGTAGACTGAAGTCCTCCAAGTAGCATCGCATAACATAATCCTACCCGACGATCCTCTCCTCGTCGCCCTACTAGAGAGAAACCACCGGGTTGTGCCTGGCACTTGGAAGGGTGTGTTTTATTAAGTATCTGGTTCTAGTTGTCATAAGGTCAAGGTACAACTCCAAGTCGTCCTGTTACTGAAGATCACGGCTATTCGAATAGATAAACTTCCCTACAGGGGTGCACCACATAACCCAACACGCTCGATCCCATTTGGCCGGACACACTTTCCTGGGTCATGCGCGGCCTCGGAAGATCAACACGTCACAGCCCCACCTAGGCACAACAGAGAGGTCAGCACGCCGGTCTAAACCTAAGCGCACATGGGTCTGGGCCCATCGCCCTTAGCACACCTGCACGTTGCGTGGGCGGCCGGAAGCAGAACTAGCCCCCTTAATACAAGAGCAGGCTTACGTTCCAATCCGGCGCGCGCCGCTCAGTCGCTGACGTCACGAAGGCTTCCGCTGATACCACGACGTCGAGTGCCCATAACAGTTCCCGCATAGTTGGTTAGTGCGTATAGGCCAGTAGCCAGACTCAGATCAAATACCAAGAACTCGTTAAGCGTGTTATTTTGAAATAACCGCGAACGCCGACCAGGGCCAGGCCCACCTCTCTCCTAGGTGGTCTCTTCCTTCCCTGTCGCTCCGCCACAAAGTAACAGTCGGGGGCCGTCAGGAACCCAGGCCCATCTCTACCGGGTTGGAGCCACCTGTCCTTCCAGTGCCCTCATCAGAATCACTTGCGGGTACTCAACGAGCTGACCCGACTTTAGTCACCACATGTGTCATGTATATAAAGTATATAGCATATACCCGTGATCACCTCCCTAGTGATCACGGCCCGATAGTATAGCATGGCAGACGGACAAGAATGTAGGGCCACTTATGGAAAACTAGCATCCTATACTAAGTATGTAGGATTGTAGGTAGAGTTAACAACAGTAGTAGCAAGGACAGGCTATGCATCAGGATAGGATTAACGGAAAGCAGTAACATGCTACACTACTCTAATGCAAGTAGTATAGAGAAGAATATGCGATATATGGTGATAAGGGGGGGGGGGGGGCTTGCCTCGTTGCTCTGGCAAGAAGGAGGGATCGTCGTCGATGTAGTCAAACACGGGGGTATCGGCGACGGTCTCAAGGTCTACCGGAAAGAAGTAACGGAGGGGGAACAAAAATAAATAATAGAGCAAACAAAGCAACACAAAGCATAACATGGCAATACGCGGTGCTAGGGGTGACCTAACGCAGGGATAGGTGATACCGGTGAAGGGGGGAAACATCCGGAAAAGTATCCCCGGAGTTTCCCGTTTTCGGACATATGAACCGGAGGAGGAAAGTTATGTGTTCGCTATGCTAGGGATGTGTGGCGGACGAACGAGCTGTGTATCCAGATTCGTCTCGTCATTTTGAGCAACTTTGATGTTCAAAACATTTTCATCCGAGTTACGGTTTATTTTATATTAATTTTCAAAGTTTTAATAAGATTTTCTGCAATATTTTAATTCGAGAATAAGTATCTAATTAGTTTTGTCACATGGGGGCTGTGTAGCAAGGGGGTATGACAGTGGGGCCGGTGGGTCCAGTCAGCAGTAGTTGACCATTCAAAGCTGACTGGTCAACTGGGTCAGTGGACCCACGTGTAAGTGACACATAGGCAAGTTAATTAGTCTAAACTAATTTAAATTAGTGGGGCCACATGTCATGGACACATTAGGCTATTTAACATATAAACTAGCCCTAAAATAATCTAATTAACACTAATGAATTTGGATAGGGCCGGCCACATCCAAAGTGCCAACCGGCCACACACATGGTCATGCACACATGCACATGGCCATGACCACCCACGGCACATGAGTAGTGCCGGCGGTCTCAACCTCCAGCATCACTAGTAGCATCGCATAGTTAGCAGCGGCAGTAGCCAGCGCGGGCAGCATGAGCAGCATGCAGCAGCCAGCAGAGCAGGGAGCAGCAGGAATAAGCAGCAGTAGTGAGCACGCAGCAGCGGCAGAAAGCAGCTGCGGCGACCGAGTGCGCCAAGGCGGTTGTACTATAGCTACAGCGCGGAGCAACAGCAGCGCGGAGCAACAGCGGCGGCAGCGGCTGCGGCCGAGCGCGGCAAGGCGGTTGTAGGCGCGGCACGGCACACGAAGGCATGGCCAGGGCGGGGGGAGCAGCAGCGCGGGCACGCACGAGAGCTCGAGCTCGGTCATGGTGGCCACGAACTAGGGGATGACGGCTATGATGACGAAATCAAGAGGGGGAGAGGGGGTTTTGGAAGAGGAGCTCACAATGGTTCCAACGGAAGCGACGGGAAGGCTGGAGGTGGACTGGAGACGGGGCAATCGTCGATGGCGGCCGGTGATGTACGCGGTGAATAGGAGCTCGATGGTGAGCGCACAGGACGGCTCCGCTCAATTTGATGCTCTGGATGGACGAAATCGACGGTGGCGGTCCTCCTGGACTAGTCAGTGCGGCCAGGGAGCGGTCGTGGCCATGGCAACGGCGACGACGCGGTGACGACAGCGAGCGGCGGCGCTCGGGTGAGAAGGCATGGGGGTGCGAGAGGAAAGGGGTGGCCTAGGGTTCGAGGAGGGGTCAGGGTGGTCTTATCCCATCTATGGAACCGCAGGATCAATGACGCGTGTGCATCGACAGCGTCGACGTGCGTGTTGTGTCCACGGCGCCTTTGATGAACAGGGGAAGGAGATGACCGCTATGGTGGGCTGGGCTTGTACTATAGCTAGTGGGCTCAAGTGCACAGTGCCCTTTAGCTCTTTTTATTCTTATAGTTCTGTAACTTCTATTCTTTCTATTTTGACTTTAATTTTAATAGCAAACTAGTTTTATAAAATGTGAAACTTGGTCCATAAATAGTGTTGCTAATTTAGACTCTGCCACAAAAAGGTTTGGGAGTTAATTAAATGTTTTGAAATTTTATAATTTGGAAAAGCATTTTAAGTTACTGTCTTGACCCTGTTTTAATTATTTTTGGGCATTTAAATACCTTATAAAATGTTGGTTAGTATATGTTAATTACTTAGAGAATATTTGCAACCCAACAAACATTTTGTCTTATAAATTTTGAAGAAAACAATTTGACATGCAATTTGAATTTCAATTTGAGTTTGATTTGGAACCAAGTGATGATTGGCAAACTAATTGTGATGACTTGGCAGTCATTAGCAGGGGATTACTGTAGCCTAATTATCCGGGCGTCACAAATCTCCTCCACTACAAGAAATCTCGTCCCGAGATTTAAGAGGTGGAGTAAGGGGGAAAGTTCTGGTTACAAAATTCTATTGAGTCTTCTCGGTCTTCGTTGCTCTTCTCGAAGAGGTCGATCCATTACGTTGATGACTTCATTCCTTTGCTCGCAGGTCATCATGATGATGTCATCATCCTGTCTTCGGGAACTCCATCGTACTTACGAAAGAATAAAGGGGGGGGGGTGTATTCCGGGAGAATGGAGCTCTGCAAGGTTAACTATCTGGTCGATAACATCTGGGAAGGTGGCGGAACGTAACTCTTGATCTGCAACTTAAGAAAACATCGAGAGCAAAATAAGGAGGTATCTTGTGAAGCTTCGAGTGGGTAGGCAATCGTTCGATGCCTGAAACAAAGTTTGAAAGGGGTCTATAGCAACGAGATTAAGTATTGCGTCTATTACCAAAATAGATCACCAGGAAGGTGGCCCGTGAATTACATACGAGGCCACGTGCGAGGAACAACCTTGGGAATAGGGGGTGTACAGGAGAGTCAGGTTTTGATCCTGAGCAACTTTGGGTTATGGGCCCACCATGTGGGTTAAAGTAAGAGGGCAACGACATCTTGCATGGTCATGTAAGCAAGGCATGTCAGGGATTAGCATGTCAGTTATGTCGGCATCAACGTCGGTACCAAGGGCGAGGGATGAAGAGAACCATTTTCCTGCTCGTTGAACGAGGCGGGCCAACAGACAAGGTTCTCATCCATCGCCGGTTACCGAAATGTCATCAACAGTAGAAACCGGGTCTCACTGGCAGAGTTGTACACCGAGGTGTTTACATAAGCAGTGAATTATTACTGCTTAGATTATATAGATCACAAGAAAGGTCAAACAAACCAATGTAAAGGAAAATGTGATCATCAGGTTAAACAGAACAATGGAAAGGAAAAATGTGTTTAAACACATATTTCAGGGGTATATCCTTCCCAAGGACAAGTAGAGCATGATATCCATGACAGGATATTATGTAGAAAACTCCTTAGGTAGGGGAGAGAAATTTCATGACATTACCCATACAACGGTGTTTCGATAATTGAGCAAGAAACATTTAGCATTGGGCTTCAAATGTTCTTGTTGAAAATCAGAGTATCACAGACATGCTTCGAGATAGCATTGACATGGTCACCGGGTAAAGATCAGACTTTGGATACTCGAAGGACCCATCAGGAACAGCTTGTAGAATAAGTCTTACTATCATCATGGAAGAATGGATAGCATTGCAAAAAGCAAAATTATAATAATAGGGCCTCCGGCCAGGTATGGTAGGCATGACACCACCTTACCGGGTCATTTAAAGACCAATGTTAAAACTCTTGGAAATATGTCCCAACCATCATATCTGACCGAGATTTAGATCCGATTGGTGTCAGGATACCTCAGACATCAGGATGCCTGAGAAGAGAAGGTGCAACACAATTTGACGAGATGACACTGGAAGATTCTCGAGAAATGAACTATGGAAGCAAGTTCCGAATCATGCGTTCATCAGTAAACCAAGGAGAGGATGAGGAGGTGGCTGATGGTCTCAGCGACAATTCATTGGGATTTCAAAAAAATGGATTTCCACGATTATATGAACAAGGAGATAACCTTTGTTAGATCAAATGATATAATGAGGTATGCTCGAGGAAATCATACATAATTAAACATTGGTTGAAAGGTGCACCCGAAATATGGGCTTAGGTAGCATGATTGAGGGTGGAATGGTGTTTCAATAACCAATGGTCTAAGACTGAACTGTAGACCATTAACTTCAAAGCAATAAGGTTGCTAGAAATACAGAATCCAAGCAACATCATTCACTTGTTGATATTCCCGGTTAGCCAACACATGGACTAAGAAAGAATGGTGCTTGTGAGAAGTATCACTATACCAAGAATTATTAAGAGGTGGAGCAATCCTTGCAACATCCTTGACATAAAGGACAGTAATACTTCAAGGTAGAACATAATACAAACTGGATAGCAAGTTGCATCCATAACATGAACAAGTTTGTGATGAAAGGAAAGGTAAAGATGTTGTCGCTGGTAACTCAATTTACCAAGGGACGAGGATGGCACTTACCATCATGAATTTGATTGATATCCTAGAAGGAATCAAAATGTTGATGATGATCACGACAAATTTTCTCGAGAGGCTCCACGAAAATGTAATCGATCGGTGATGACATCAAGCCAAGGGAATGTTGAAGCAAAAGGCTATTATAAACATAGATAAGATGTCATCTCGGGATTCAGAGTTGTTTCTCAAGACAAACAATATGATGGTGACAGTTTGATATAAGCTTAGAGCACTGTCGGGATTGTGTCCCGGGGATGAAGGACATAGGTAGAATGGTCAAGCAGTCAGCCTGACAATGATGATGTAGTCAATCAGCTGGGAATGACACGATCGAGTACAAACTCGTAAGCAAGGAAGATTACTAATAGTTGTTGAATCGCAGTGCGAACTCGATTCAGTTGTCGGAGTCCTTGAGGGGTTCTAACAACTCAGAATCCGTTGGAAAAATGGAATCGACCAGAATATTAGTTGATGAAGAACTCATAAGAAGTTATGTAGTTCTGTGGTATTCTCGAGATACCAGAGGGTAATACTCGAAGGTAGATCAAAGTAGAGGTTGGACTGGGGTATTGCTCTGCAGAAGACAAGTGCTTAAACTTGCACGAGAAATGGTACTTAAAAGAGAGCATGGTCGAAACCACGATTGCAAAAGGCCAGTTCCCAGATATAATATGATCTTATACCAAGGGAGTAATTAATTTAAGAGAAGCTTTAATGGTAAGATCTACATCACGTCCATGGGCATGAACACAAAGTTCAAGGTCGACTCCCACTTCTTTAATGCATAACCTTTCATTCACTTCTCGCCTTCAACGAAGTTGTGGTGTTGAAATTTTATCTAACATAACACTAGTAGAGTATGACCCGTAGTAGTTTCCGGGTTCACACAGGTTAGAAAAGGCATATGTCCAACCCATCGGGGCCTCTTAGGAACATATACCACAAACTTCGGGAGTAAATAACACCAGCTCGAAAGCAGAGCATGGTTGACAAAGCAAAGGATACAATTTAGCAAAGGCATTATGTATCAGGTAAAGAACTCACAAGAATTTTGATTGTGAAGGACATTGTTGGGTAATAACCCGACAATGGGTATGGCGGTCCACAACGGGGCTGATGTGAGTATCGGTACTCAATCAGAGGAAGAAGGAATGCCAAGGCATCGGATTGTAGAAACAACTGACTAATTCAAAGCTTAATGCAAAGAAATTTAATGATTTCCAAATCAAGGGATCAGAAGCAATCGTTCTGATCGAAAATGAATAAGTTCAATAGACTTAGAAGCACAACCGATCAAGGCATTGATTGGTCAAGAACCAGCATCATATTCAAATGATGTCTGAGCCGGAAGGATAATCCTAGGATTCGACTGGCGATTATGAACATTCGCAACGTATTGAATCAATGGACTCAAAAATTGATAGTGACACAGGATGCCAATATGATTACTATACTTATGGGATTAATCATAATGCAAGCAAGCAAGAATTTCAAGAACAATAGGTAGTCGATGCTTTTCGGAAGATCAAATGGTACTTTGAAGAATTTTGTGAAATATTTGAATCAACTGGGGATGAGTGAATACCCGATAAGTGTGAGAAATTATCCGTAGGGGTATTCAGGGGGCAAAGAACTGCAAGGCAGTAGGCACATGGTTTTCTCAGAGTAATAGTGAGAATAACAGGGTATCTTGTAATAACAACATCAACTGGGGATGAGTGTAAGGATGGCATGTGCATGTAGTTATCCGTAAGGGTTGACGGTGGAAGGGGGAATTGCAAATGTTATGGACACAAGTTCTCGGGATAGCATCGGAGAATATCTTCGGGGTCTTCTAATGAATCAAGCCATCATCTAGAGTGAAGGGGCTCTCCGGGAGAAAGTAGTTACGAGTTCCTAGTGTTAGTGTTAGCAAAAATCATTTAACCCGAAGAGAAGAGAGATTAGAGTCCCAGAGTAAAGATCGAGGAGTAAAAGATTCTAATACCACCCAATGGCGACGTGGGCCCGTAAGACACACATCCATGCTAATAAAATAGTTTTCACTGACTAGACTCAACTTCGGCCAAGGAGTTTGGAAGGTGGATTCCTACAGGCAGTCGGCTCTGATACCAACTTGTGACGCCCCCGATTCAATCATACAGTAATCATACACGCAAACGTGTACGATCAAGATCAGGGACTCACGGGAAGATATCACAACACAACTCTAAAAATAAAATAAGTCACACAAGCATCATAATACAAGCCAGGGGCCTCGAGGGCTCGAATAAAAGTGCTCGATCATAGACGAGTCAGCGGAAGCAACAATATCTGAGTACAGACATAAGTTAAACAAGTTTGCCTTAAGAAGGCTAGCACAAACTGGGATACAGATCGAAAGAGGCGCATGCCTCCTGCCTGGGATCCTCCTAAACTAATCCTGGTCGTCGGCGGTCTCCACGTAGTAGTAGGAACCTCCGGTGTAGTAGGGGTCGTCGTCGACGGTGGCGTCTGGCTCCTGGGCTCCAGCATCTGGTTGCGACAACCAGGTAGAAGGGAAAGGGGGAAAAGAGGGATAAAAGCAACCATGAGTACTCATCCAAAGTACTCGCAAGCAAGGAACTACACTACATATGCATGTGTATATGTGTAAAGGGCCATATCGGTGGACTGAACTGCAGAATGCCAGAATAAGAGGGGGATAACTAATCCTGTCGAAGACTATGCTTCTCGCATCCTCCATCTTGCAGCATGTAGAAGAGAGTAGACTGCAGTCCTCCAAGTAGCATCGCATAGCATAATCCTACCCGGCGATCCTCTCCTCGTCGCCCTGCTAGAGAGAGACCACCGGGTTGTGTCTGGCACTTGGAAGGGTGTGTTTTATTAAGTATCCGGTTCTAGTTGTCATAAGGTCAAGGTACAACTCCAAGTCGTCCTGTTACCAAAGATCACAGCTATTTGAATAGATAAACTTCCCTGCAGGGGTGCACCACATAACCCAACATGCTCGATCCCATTTGGCCGGACACACTTTCCTGGGTCATGCCCGGCCTCGGAAGATCAACACGCCGCAGCCCCACCTAGGCACAATAGAGAGGTCAGCACGTCGGTCTAAACCTAAGCGCACAGGGGTGTGGGCCCATCGCCCTTAGCACACCTGCATGTTGCGTGGGCGGCCGGAAGCAGAACTAGCCCCTTAATACAAGAGCAGGCTTACGTTCCAATCCGGCGCGCGCCGCTCAGTCGCTGACGTCACGAAGGCTTCGGCTGATACCACGACGTCGAGTGCCCATAACTGTTCCCGCGTAGTGGGTTAGTGCGTATAGGCCAGTAGCCAGACTCAGATCAAATACCAAGAACTCGTTAAGCGTGTTATTTTGAAATAACCACGAACGCCGAACAGGGCCAGGCCCACCTTTCTCCTAGGTGGTCTTTGTAGGATCGGAAGTATGTCTAGAGGGGGGGGGGTGATTAGACTACTTGACCAAATAAATACTTAACCTTTTCCCAATTTTAGTTCTTGGCAGATTTTAGCAACTTTAGGACAAGTCAAGAAATCATCACACAATTCAAGCAAGCATGCAAAGAGTATATAGCAGCGGAAAGTAAAGCATGCAACTTGCAAGAATGTAAAGGGAAGGGTTTGGAGAATTCAAACGCAATTGGAGACACGGATGTTTTTCCCGTGGTTCGGATAGGTGGTGCTATCCTACATCCACGTTGATGGAGACTTCAACCCACGAAGGGTAACGGTTGCGCGAGTCCACGGAGGGCTCCACCCACGAAGGGTCCACGAAGAAGCAACCTTGTCTATCCAACCATGGCCATCGCCCACGAAGGACTTGCCTCACTAGCGGTAGATCTTCACGACGTAGGCGATCACCTTTCCCTTACAAACTCCTTGGTTCAACTCCACAATCTTGTCGGAGGCTCCCAAGTGACACCTAGCCAATCTAGGAGACACCACTCTCCAAGAAGTAACAAATGGTGTGTTGATGATGAACTCCTTGCTCTTGTGCTTCAAATGATAGTCTCCCCAACACTCAACTCTCTCTCATAGGATTTGGATTTGGTGGAAAGAGGATTTGAGTGGAAAGCAACTTGGGAAAGGCTAGAGATCAAGATTCATATGGTAGGAATGGAATATCTTGGTCTCAACACATGAGTAGGTGGTTCTTTCTCAGAACATATGAGTTGGAAGTGTAGATGTGTTCTGATGGCTCTCTCCACGAATGAAGAGGAGGTGGAGGGGTATATATAGCCTCCACACAAAATCCAACCGTTACACACAATTTACCAATCTCGGTGGGACCGAATCAACAAACTCGGTCGGACCGAAAAGGTAAACCTAGTGACCGTTAGAGATTTTCGGTGGGACTGACATGCAACTCGGTAGGACCGATATGGTTAGGGTTAGGGCATAATGTAATCTCGGTGAGACCGATTACACAAACTCGGTGAGACCGATTTTGGTAATAAGCTAACCAGAGAGTTGGTTATGTAAACTCGGTGGGACCGATTTGCTCTTTCAGTGAGACCGAAAATTTACAAAGGGGAAACAGAGAGTTTACATTGCAATCTCGGTGGGACCGATTTGCTCTTTTGGTGAGACCGAAAAGTTACAAAAGGGAAACAGAGAGATTGCAACCCCATCTCGGTGAGACCGAGATCCCTATCGGTAGAACCGAATTGCTAGGGTTTGGCAGTGGCTTATGACAAGTGAAAACTCGGTGGTGCCGGATGGAAAGAATCGGTAGGACCGAGTTTGACTTGGAGTTTAGGTCATTTGTGGAAATGGGAAAGTAGCTGAGGGTTTTGGAGCATATCATCAAGCACATGGAGCAAAAGGCTCATTAAGCAACACCTCATCCCTCCTTGATAGTATTGGCTGTTCCTATGGACTCAATGTGATCTTGGATCACTAAAATGTAAAATGAAGAGTCTTGAGCTTGAAGCTTTAGCCAATCCTTTGTCCTTAGCATTTTGAGGGTTCCACTTTCACCATCCATGCCATGCCAATCATTGAGCTTTCCTGAAATAATTATCTTGGAATAGCATTAGCTCAATGAGCTATATGTTGTTATGAATTACCAAAACCACCTAGGGATAGTTGCACTTTCAATCTCCCCCTTTTTGTTAATTGATGACAATATATAGATCAAAGCTTTGACAAATGATAATAAGAATGAATTATATCGTCGCTTTGAGAAGTATGTGATAAGTAAGAGCTCCCCCTAAATTTGTGCATATTTAAAATTTGCTTTGGACTGCAAATGCACAAAGAGTTAAAATTATGGGTTACTCTTCCATGTCACATACATCTTGGTGGAGCGCTCAAAATGATAATAACGAAATACATGCACTCATCACCAAGGAAAAGTGAATGACCACATAAGATAGATAATATATATCAAGCATGCATAAGTGTAGCTTATGATCAAACACATGATCATCAATGTCTCACAAGCATATCAAAGTATCTCGATCAAAAGCAAACAATGTTTGAGAAACCACCAAATAAAGCAAGAGAGAAAAAAAACAACACACTCTCTCTCGAAGCCTATGATCTATACATTTTTCTCTCCCTTTGGCAACAAGTTACCAAAAAGTTCCTAGAAAATGCATAGTGCTAGATCGACACTCAGGCTTGATCTTCTGGTGGTGGTGGAGTCCTAATCACTCCAAGGACGAAGGCTTCCGTAGACGTGGTTGGAGTTGGAGGTGAAGTAGATGCTGGAGCTGGTTGGGCTGGTGCTGTGGCTGGAGCTGAGGCGGTGGCTCTTGTGTCAGGGACTGGCACTGCACTGGACCTCTGAGCTCGTGGCACTCTGGCAAATGCATCAGTGGTAGTCTTCCCTTTCCTCTCCTGCATGTCATCTTGGAGTTGCTCCACTGTAGTATGAATCTCTGTCACCTTGATATCCAAGTCATAGAACTTTTGTTCTACGATTCTCTCTAGGCTTGCCTGGTTCTGAGTTAGGGTGGCCAGTCCTTGCTCAATCCTCAGGGTGGATGCAATCAGGTAACTGAGCTGCTCTTGTTTGTTCTTCAAGAAGTACTCAGATGCCTCTTCTTGAGTTGGCATCTTGGCAGCTTTCTCCTTCCTTGCCTTCTCCTTCTTAGATTGTGCCTGGACTGATGATGGTTCATTTTCATGCAGCACAACTTGGTTGTCCTCGAAATCTGGATGGATAGGCAAATGTTCCTTGCCCAACAAGTATGTGTCTGTGCCCATTCTTGAGTTGATCAACATCTGGATCTGAGGGGCATATCCACAGCTCCTCTTCTGATCTGCTGCAGTCCTCTTGATAGTTTCCACTATGAGGCTCATGAGCTTAAACTTTTGAGGCACATCAAAGATATGTAGCAGGTTGATGGCATGACCTCTGATCATCCTGTGATCTCCAGACTTGGGCAAAAGTGTGTGCCTAAGGATCCAGTTGATCGTAGGCAGTCCTGACAACAGGTGTTTCATAGACCCAAACTGGTGAGTGTAAAGATCTTTTGCAGGAATCTCCTTGTACATATTTGCCATAGTGTTATGATCCATCTTTTTCTTGGCATAGACATCCAAGTCATCTTCATTCTCTTCTGGGGCACTGATCAACCTTGCCCATTCCTCAACAGTTGAATGGTACCTTGTACCTTCAGACATCCATGTGATCCTTCCATCTGGGTAGAAGTGTGCTGTGGAGTAGAATTGCATAATCAGCTCCTCATTCCACTTTGTGAGCTTCTTCCCAACAAAGTCAGCTACTCCACAAGCTCTGAAGCTATCTTGCACTCCGGGGTAGTGCTCTTCATTTTCCTTGATATATTCCCAGTCGACCCATCTCATGTCACAAACAATGGGCTTCTTGTCCAATAAGGCTGTCTCATAGAAGTCCTACTGTTCCTTGGTGTGGAACCTGTAGTCAACAGCAGTCCTTCTCCTGGTAGCATATGGATCCTGTGCTCTCCATTTTCTTAGCCCAGAGTCTCTTCTGATCTTCATGTCCTCAACCACAGGATGAGCATCATTGTGGTCTGGGATCTTGGGCTTCAACTTTCTCAGCACTTGGCCTTCCTCTTCTTCAACAACAGCTTCAGGCACTGGGGCCTTGTTCTTCTCAGCAGCTGGTATGCTCCTTGTATTTCTCTTTGGTTTTGGCTTTGGAGCTGGCTTGGCTCTGGATGCAGCCTTGGGGGCTTCCTTGGGCTTAGATGCAGCTGCCCCTGTTCTTATAGCATCACCCATCAGCTTGGGTGCCTTGGGTGCTGGTGCAGCATCCTCTTCTTCTTCTTCTTCATCAGAAGAATCTTTCCTCATGGAAGGCTTGCCAACAACTCTGGCAGTGGTTGTTCTAACTCTCTTCTTTTTCTTGTCCTGGCCAGTTTCTTCCTCTTCAGACTCCATAGTGAATTTTATAGTTTCCTCAGGAGCAGCCTTCCTTGGCTTGGAGGTAGGAACTCTCCTAGCAGGTGCTTTCTTGTGCATTCCTGGCTTGATGGCTACAGCTGAGCCATACTCCTTTCTGAGCACAACTCTCTTGGAAGTTGCTTCCTCCTCTGCCACATAGTCCTCATCCTATGATTCTGAGGTTCTCTTCTTCCTTTGTCTTGTGGCAGCTTTTGGTAGGTTGCTGGGGGTGCTCCTGCTGCCTTCATCTAAAGAGCTGGAGGGACTAGTGCCCTCACTCATCTGCACTGGCTGCTCTGACAGGTTCTGGCTATCACTCTGGTCTGACATGATGAACAAGCTGAATGCTGACCCTGTGAATAGTTTATAGATGAGATAGATTGGATGAGCATCACAAAATGCAGAGATTTTTGCAAAAGAATGATTCAAAAACTTAGTTTTAGTTTCCCACAGAAAGCATTTCGGATCTACCGATTTTTTAAACTCGGTGATACCAAAGCAGTTTTTGGAACCTAAACTAGTGAACTCGGTTGGACCGAGTCACAGTTCGGTGGCACCGAGACTGCTAGGGTTTCACAAAGTTCCAAAATCGGTCACACCGATTAGCAATACTCGGTCAGACCGAGTTTTACTTGTGCAATGGCATAAGCCAAATCGGTGGGACCGAGTTTTTCAACTCGGTGGGTCCGAGATGGTTTCAGCGGAAACCTAACCCTAAAATTTTCGGATCAAACCTATTCTACGAGTTCATTGACTGGATAGGAGTTTATCAAACGTGGCTAGAATCCATCTGATCACAATGTGCTAGGAATCGGATTGGGGAATAGCACAAAGATCGAGTCCAGACCCTAGTTCGGCGGGGACTCGCTACGGCGGCAACGACGGGGTTGATTCCCGTTGACGGCGACGGAGACCAGCGAGTGGAGGCGGCTGGCGGCGAGAAGACGATCCGGAGACCACGTAGGCAGAGCGAGCTATCGCGCGGGCGAAGGGGTTTGGAGAAATTTCCAAATTTTTGCCCGTGTCTATATATAGCCCGACCCTGTCGGTGTGACCGAGTGGAACAACTCGGTGGCACCGAGATGCAAAACTGTATACTGTTATTGCAACTCGGTGTGACCGAAAGGTTCAAATCGGTTGCACCGAGATCGAAAACATAGATCAACTTAATGATCCCGGTAAGACCGAAAGTGGGGTATCGGTCAGACCGAGAATCACAAAGAGGTTTTGGAAGTTTAAGTCTATGACGAATCGGGGACAACAAGTGCTCCTCACACAGAGTGGTTCAAATCTGACTTGATCAATTTTGTGATGTAGCATGAATAGAGTTTGAGACAAGAAAAGCATAGATAGCTAGAGAAGGTTCTTAGGCATTCTTGTCCATCCACTTGGCAAAAGAAAAATAAAGCCAAACAATCAAAACAACAAGTGGATGTCCTTGAATGAGTAAAATATGCAACCAACATGCTCACACAATAAAATGGCAATTGAAATATGTGACAAAGCATGCACAACCAATTCTAGCATCTATCAAGCAATTGGCGATGACTAGGTCATCTATATACGAGTATATTGACATAGGAGTCAAATGAAAACATTTGATCATAGGTCATACTCATCATTTAAGATCAAGTGGGGTTACCACTTTTACATAAAGCATTGTTGTGTTCACATCATTAGAGTTGCTTTTACTCAAGTTTTAGAGTAAAGCTCCCCCTAGATGTGATATCCCCTCTAAGAGGAATGAACTAACCTTGGGTTTTGTCGATGATGACTTCATGTAGATGTTGAAGATGTGGATGCTCAATGTTGATGTAGATCACTTGGAGCTATCCTTTTGAGTGATTTGCACTTTCAATACCTACATGGGTTAGTCCCACAAGGAACAAACAAGGATATCCATAGACATAGAGTGATGCACACATAAGATGATGTCTATGAAGGCTTTTAGGTTACCTTGTCCCTTGTCTTACCAACAAGAGGGTTTGTGACTCCTTGAACTAGTGCAAGATGTGGAAGTTGATTGCACTTGTTCTTGCCAAAATGTTAAGAGTGAAGTATGTTGGCGGAGTCACCCTCAAGAACTCTCTAGTTCTTCTTCTTTTGGATCCACACCATCTTGATGGGAATCCTTGGAGTTGTAGTCGTACTTGATGAAGTGGAACTTGAAGTAGTCTTGGGAATCCACTTGACTAAGGTCTTAGGAGCTTCTTCAAATGCATCAATTTCCTCTTGAAGCTTGTCCTTCCCTTTTTGCTTGTAGTCTTGTGGTGGAAGATCATCTTGAGTTTGTGTCCCCTTGAAAGAAGTAGGATCATACTTCTCTTGTTGAGGAACAAACTTTGTCTTGGGGTATTGATCTTCTTCCCACTCAACTCCATTGGCATTGAACTTTCGTTCAAAACCAACACCTTGATTCTTCCGGTGCCTTCCTTGCTTGCGTACAATCTCCTCGAATTGCTTACTTCCGGCAAGGCTTTTGTACACTCCTTTCTCTATGATTCCCTTCAATAAGCTATTTTCTTGCTCAAGAATAACTTGGCTAAGAGAATCGTTAGTGGAATCAAGAGAACTACTAGAAGCAACAATATTGGATATAACATGATCATTGTTACTACTAGAGGAAGAATCTTTCTTGTACTTGTTATTAGACTTGACTTGAGGCATGTAAGTGGATAAGAGTAAACACTTGGCAATATAAGAAGAACTTTTCTTGCGGATATCATCATTGATTGCCTTTAAAAACTCATGCTCTTGCTCAAGATTTAGCTTTTCCAAGCGTAGCTTCTCATGAGCTCTTAAAAGTTCTCGATGATCTTCGAAGATAGTTTCATGAGCTAACTTAAGAGTGTTTAGTTCTTTAGTTAGAGCCTCAATTTTCTCCTTATCATTGTCATTCGTTTTATCTTGATTAGCATGACTAATTGACGTTTCATCATAGTATTCATCACTAGAGTTGTCAACAAGTAAATCATCATCACCTAACAAGTCATCCTCATCACTATTGAAATCAACATACTCAGGGTGAGTTACCTTAGGACCTTTGGCCATGAAGCATCTTCCAATTCCTTCGTTTGGTGAGTCAAATATGTCGAAGGAGTTGGTTGACACAAGTGCTAGACCGGCAACACCTTCATCTTGAGTATATTCGGAATCGGAGTGATAACTTCTCTCGGGGTGGTTGTCAGAGTCGGAGCCGGATACCCATTCACCAACATGAGCTTGATGTCTTTGTTTTGTGTAGCTCCTTAATGATTTTTCCTTCCTTTCCGAATCCTTGCTCCTCCGTGAGTATCTCCGTTTATAACGATCATCTCTACTCCTTCTCTCTCTTGATGGTGATTCTTCTCTTTTGCCTCTTCTTTTTGGAGAATCTTATCTTCTTTTGTAGGGAGCCGTACACTCATTGGAATAGTGTCCGGGTCTTCCACAATTGTAGCAGTTTCGCTCTCGACTAGAAGATCTTTTGTCATTGTAGGACCTTGACTTGGAGCTTGTATCTTTGCTTCTACTCTTGTAGAACTTGTTGAAGTTCTTCACCGTTAGGCTCAATTCTTCGTTGAAGTTTTGTTTCTCACTTGATGATGTGGGTACTTCACATGAGGCTTTGTAGGCACCACTTGATTTGTTGTGAAGTTCCTCTTTATCCTTGAGCGACATCTCATGAGCAACAGTTCTTCCAATGACCTCCGTTGGCTTGAGATCTTTGTAAATGGGCATCATTTGGATCAAGGTGCACACGGTATCATATTTTCCATCCAAGGCTCTTAGGATCTTCTTGATGATGAATCTGTCGGTCATCTCTTCACTCCCTAAGCCGGCAATCTCGTTTGTGATGAGAGCAAGCCTAGAGTACATTTCAGCGACACCTTCACCATCCTTCATTTTGAACTTGTCAAGTTGACTTTGAAGCACATCCAATTTAGATTCCTTGACGGAGTCGGTACCTTCGTGCATATCAATCAAAGTATCCCAAATTTCCTTTGCATTCTCAAGACTACTGATTTTGTTGAATTCTTCGGGGCACAATCCGTTGAAGAGAATATCACAAGCTTGAGCATTGTATTGTAACATCTTCAACTCATCCGCGGTAGCTTCATGGTTTGGTTCCTTCCCGTCGAAGAAATCACCTTGCAAACCAACACACACAATAGCCCAAACGGCGGGGTTATGTCCAAGAATATGCATTTTCATTTTATGCTTCCAACTAGCAAAATTAGTACCATCAAAGTAAGGACCTCTACGGTGATAATTTCCCTCGCTAGACGCCATACTCTCCTAGGTTGTGAAACCAAGGCTATGACCACCAAAAGCTATGGAAATCAAAGCAAATGGAGACCAAAGCTCTGATACCACTTGTAGGATCGAAAGTATGTCTAGAGAGGGGGGGGGGGGTGATTAGACTACTTGACCAAATAAAAACTTAACCTTTTCCCAATTTTAGTTCTTGGTAGATTTTAGCAACTTTAGGACAAGTCAAGCAATCATCACACAATTCAAGCAATCATGCAAAGAGTATATAGCAGCGGAAAGTAAAGCATGCAACTTGCAAGAATGTAAATGGAAGGGTTTGGAGAATTCAAACGCAATTGGAGACACGGATGTTTTTCCCGTGGTTCGGATAGGTGGTGCTATCCTACATCCACGTTGATGGAGACTTCAACCCACAAAGGGTAACGGTTGCGCGAGTCCACGGAGGGCTCCACCCACAAAGGGTCCACGAAGAAGCAACCTTGTCTATCCCACCATGGCCATCGCCCACGAAGGACTTGCCTCACTAGCGGTAGATCTTCACAAAGTAGGCGATCTCCTTGCCCTTACAAACTCCTTGGTTCAACTCCAATATCTTGTCGGAGGCTCCCAAGTGACACCTAGCCAATCTAGGAGACACCACTCTCCAAGAAGTAACAAATGGTGTGTTGATGATGAACTCCTTGCTCTTGTGCTTCAAATGATAGTCTCCCCAACACTCAACTCTCTCTCATAGGATTTGAATTTGGTGGAAAGAGGATTTGAGTGGAAAGCAACTTGGGATAGGCTAGAGATCAAGATTCATATGGTAGGAATGGAATATCTTGGTCTCAACACATGAGTAGGTGGTTCTTTCTCAGAACATATGAGTTGGAAGTGTAGATGTGTTCTGATGGCTCTCTCCACGAATGAAGAGGAGGTGGAGGGGTATATATAGCCTCCACACAAAATCCAACCGTTACACACAATTTACCAATCTCGGTGGGACCGAATCAACAAACTCGGTCGGACCGAAAAGGTAAACCTAGTGACCGTTAGAGATTTTCGGTGGGACTGACATGCAACTCGGTAGGACCGATATGGTTAGGGTTAGGGCATAACGTAATCTCGGTGAGACCGATTACACAAACTCGGTGAGACCGATTTTGGTAATAAGCTATCCAGAGAGTTGGTCAGGTAAACTCGGTGGGACCGATTTGCTCTTTCGGTGAGACCGAAAAGTTACAAAGGGGAAACAGAGAGTTTACATTGCAATCTCGGTGGGACCGATTTGCTCTTTCGGTGAGACCGAAAAGTTACAAAAGGGAAACAGAGAGATTGCAACCCCATCTCGGTGAGACCGAGATCCCTATCGGTAGAACCGAATTGCTAGGGTTTGGCAGTGGCTTATGACAAGTGAAAACTCCGTGGCGCCGGATGGAAAGAATCGGTAGGATCGAGTTTGGCTTGGAGTTTAGGTCATTTGTGGAAATGGGAAAGTAGCTGAGGGTTTTGGAGCATATCATCAAGCACATGGAGCAAAAGGCTCATTAAGCAACACCTCATCCCTCCTTGATAGTATTGGCTGTTCCTGTGGACTCAATGTGATATTGGATCACTAAAATGTAAAATGAAGAGTCTTGAGCTTGATGCTTTAGCCAATCCTTTGTCCTTAGCATTTTGAGGGTTCCACTTTCACCATCCATGCCATGCCAATCATTGAGCTTTCCTGAAATAAGTATCTTGGAATAGCATTAGCTCAATGAGCTATATGTTGTTATGAATTACCAAAACCACCTATGGATAGTTGCACTTTCAGTCTCAACCTGCCCTGTCGCTCCGCCACAAAGTAAGAGTCGGGGCCGTCAGGAACCCAGGCCCACCTCTACCGGGATGGAGCCACCTGTCCTTCGAGCCCCCTCATCAGAATCACTTGCGGGTACTCAACGAGCTGACCCGACTTTAGTCACCACATGTGCATGTATATAAAGTATATAGCATATACCCGTGACCACCTCCCTAGTGATCATGGCCCGATAGTATAGCATGGCAGACGGACAAGAATGTAGGGCCACTGATGGAAAACTAGCATCCTATATTAAGTATGTAGGATTGCAGGTAAATGTAACAACAGTAGTAGCAAGGACAGGCTATGCATCAGGATAGGATTAACGGAAAGCAATAACATGCTACACTACTCTAACGCAAGCAGTATAGAGAAGAATAGGCGATATCTGGTGATAATGGGGGGGGGGGGGGCTTGGCTGGTTGCTCTGGCAAGAAGAAGGGGTCGTCGTCGATGTAGTCGAACACGGGGGTATCGACGGCGGTCTCGAGGTCTACCGAAAAGAAGTAACGTAGGGGGAACACAAATAAATAATAGAGTAATCAAAGCAACACAAAGCATAACATGGCAATACGCGGTGCTAGGGGTGATCTAACGCAGGGATAGGTGATACCGGTGAAGGGGGGAAACATCCGGGAAAGTATCCCCGGAGTTTTGCGTTTTCGGACAGATGAACCAGAGGAGAAAAGTTACGTGTTTGCTATGCTAGGGATGTGTGGCGGACGAACGGGCAGTGTATCCGAATTCGTCTCGTCGTTCTGAGCAACTTTCATGTTCAAAACATTTTCATCCGAGTTACGGTTTATTTTATATTAATTTTCAAAGTTTTAATAAGATTTTCTGCAATATTTTAATTCGAGAATAAGTATCTAATTACTTTTGTCACATGGGGGCTGTGTAGCAAGGGGGTATGACAGTGGGGCCGGTGGGTCGAGTCAGCAGTAGTTGACCATTCAAAGTTGACTGGTCAACTGGGTCAGTGGACCCACATGTAAGTGACACATATGCAAGTTAATTAGTCTAAACTAATTTAAATTAGTGGGGCCACATGTCATGGACACATTAGGCTATTTAACATATAAACTATCCCTAAACTAATCTAATTAACACTAATGAATTTGGATAGGGCCGGCCACATCCAAAGTGCCAACCGGCCACACACATGGTCATGCACACATGCACATGGCCATGACCACACACGGCACATGAGTAGTGCCGGCGGTCTCAACCTCCAGCATCAGTAGTAGCATCGCATAGTTAGCAGCGGCAGCAGCCAGCGCGGGCAGCATGAGCAGCATGCAGCAGCCAGCAGAGCAGGGAGCAGCAGGAATAAGCAGCAGTAGTGAGCACGCAGCAGCGGCAGAAAGCAGCTGCGGCGACCGAGCGCGGCAATGCGGTTGTACTATAGCTACAGCGCGGAGCAACAGCAGCGCGGAGCAACAGCAGCGCGGAGCATCAACGGGCGGCAGCGGCTGCGGCTGAGCGCGGCAAGGCGGTTGTAGGCGCGGCACGACACGCGGAGGCATGGCCAGGGCGGGGCGCAGGCGCGGGGGGAGTAGCAGCGCGGGCACGCACGAGAGCTCGAGCTCGGTCATGGCGGCCACGAACTAGGGGATGACGGCTATGGCGACGAAATCAAGAGGGGGAGAGGGGGTTTTGGAAGAGGAGCTCACAATGGTTCCAACGGAAGCGACGGGAAGGCCGGAGGTGGACTGGAGACGAGGCAATCGTCGACGGCGGCCGGTGATGTACGCGGTGAATAGGAGCTCGATGGCGAGCGCTCGGGACGGCTCTGCTCAATTTGATGCTCTGGATGGACGAAGTCGACGGTGGCGGTCCTCCTGGACTAGTCTGTGCGGCCAGGGAGCGGTCGTGGCCATGGCAACGGCGACGACGCCGTGACGACAGCGAGCGGCGGCGCTCGGGTGAGAGGGCATGGGGTGCGAGAGGAAAGGGGTGGCCTAGGGTTCGTGAAGGGGCCAGGGTGGTCTTATCCCATCTGTGGAACCGCAGGATCAACGACGCGTGTGCATCGGCGGCGTCGACGTGCGTGCTGTGTCCACGGCGCCTCTGGTGAACATGGGAAGGAGATGACCGCTATGGTGGGCTGGGCCTGTACTATAGCTAGTGGGCTCAAGTGCACAGTGCCCTTTAGCTCTTTTACTATTCTTATAGTTCTGAAACTTTTATTCTTTCTGTTTTGACTTTAATTTTAATAGCAAACTAGTTTTATAAAATGTGAAACTTGGTCCATAAATAGTGTTGCTAATTTAGACTGTGCCACAAAAAGGTTTGGGAGTTACTTAAATGTTTTGAAATTTTGTAATTTGGAAAAGCATTTTAAGTTACTGTTTTGACCATGTTTTAATTATTTTTGGGCATTTAAATACCTTATAAAATGTTGGTTAGTATATGTTAATTACTTAGAGAATATTTGCAACCCAACAAACATTTTGTCTTTTAAATTTTGAAGAAAACAATTTGACATGCAATTTAAATTTCAATTTGAGTTTGATTTCGAACCAAGTGATGATTGGCAAATTAATTGTGATGACTTGGTAGTCATTAGCAGGGGATTACTGTAGCCTAATTATCCGGGCGTCACACTCCTATTTTAACAGAAATAACAGGCACGCCTACCACACGTCTGTGTTTATCTTTAGCACAAGGTTTGGCAATTCTAGCAGTTTCACCGCAGAATTGAATAACATGCCCATCAATATTATCAGACAATAGATCTTTAACAATTGCAATATTAGGTTCAATTTTGACTTGCTCAGGAGGTGTATAAGTCTAATATTGCTTTTACGAACCACAGTTGAAGCTTTAGCATGATCCTTTATTCTAACAGGGAAAGGTGGTTTCTCAACATAGGAAGTAGGAACAATAGGATCATTATAAGTGACAATATTTTCTTCAACTTTAATAGGTGCAGCTACTTTTAATTCTATGGGAGGATGATATTTAAACCACTTCTCCTTGGGGAGATCAACATAAGTAGAAAAAGATTCATAGAAAGAAGCTTCTATCTCAGAGTCAAGTCCATATTTAGTGCTAAATTTACGGAAAACATTGATATCCATAAAAGATTTAACTCAATCAAACTTAGGTGTCATACCTGACTCCTTACCTTCGTCGAGATCCCAATCTTCAGAGTTGCGTTTAATTCTATCCAATAAATTCCATTTGAATTCAATAGTCTTCGTCATAAAAGAGCCAGCACAAGAAGTATCGAGCATGGTGCGATTGTTATCAGAAAGCCGAGCATAAAACTTTGAATAATTATTTATCTTGGGAGCTCATGATTGGGGCATGAATATAACATTGATTTAAGAATCCCCCAAGCTTGAGCGATGCTTTCTCCTTCGCGAGGCCAAAAATTATATATATAATTGCGATCACGATGAACAAGATGCATAGGATAATATTTCTGATGAAATTCCAATTTCAATCGTTTGTAGTTCCATGACCCCGTATAATCACATAGCCTATACCATGTCAATGCATCTTCCTCCAAAGATAAAGGGAAGACCTTCTTCTTGACAACATCATCGGGTATACCTGCAAGCTTAAATAATCCACAAACTTCATCCACATATATTAGGTGCTCATCAGGATGCTTTATTCCATCTCCTGCAAAAGGATTATCTAGCAGTTTTTCTAACATACCCGAAGGAACTTCAAAGGGAACATTTTCATTTTCAGTAGGTTGAGGAGCAACTCTTTGCTCTACTGGTCAGGGTGAAGATACCCCGAACAATCCCCTCAGAGGATTACTTTCCATAGTAACAAGTGACAGTAAATTTCAACACACTATATAATTTTTTTCTTACCAAATTCCACCTATCAAAGGCGCTTCACTCCCTGGCAACGACGCCAGAAAAGAGTCTTGATGACCCACAAGTATAGGGGATCTATCGTAGTCCTTTCGATAAGTTAGAGTGTCGAACCCAATGAGGAGCAGAAGGAAATGACAAGCGGTCTTCAGCAAGGTATTCTCTGCAAGTACTGAAATAAGTGGTAACAGATAGTTTTGTGATAGGATAATTTGTAACGAGCAACAAGTAACAAACGTAAATAAAGTGCAGCAAGGTGGCCCAATCCTTTTTGTAGCAAAGGACAAGCCTGGACAAACTCTTATATAAGGAAAAGCTCTCCCGAGGACACATGGGAATATCGTCAAGCTAGTTTTCATCACGTTCATATGATTCGCGTTCGGTACTTTGATAGTTTGATATATGGGTGGACCGGTGCTTGGGTGATGTTCTTACTTGAACAAGCATCCCACTTATTATTAACCTCTATTGCAAGCATCCGCAACTACAACAAAAGTACTAAGGTAAACCTAACCATAGCATGAAACATATGGATCCAAATCAGCCCCTTACGAAGCAACGCATAAACTAGGGTTTAATCTTCTGTCACTATAGCAACCCATCATCTACTTATTACTTCCCAATGCCTTCCTCTAGGCCCAAATAATGGTGAAGTGTTATGTAGTCGACGTTCACATAACACCACTAGAGGCTAGACAACATACATCTCATCAAAATATCGAACGAATACCAAATTCACATGACTACTAATAGCAAGACTTCTCCCATGTTCTCAGGAACAAACGTAACTACTCACAAAGCATATTCATGTTCATAATCAGAGGGGTATTAATATGCATAAGGGATCTGAGCATATGATCTTCCACCAAATAAACCAACTAGCATCAACTACAAGGAGTAATCAACACTACTAGCAACCTACTAGTACCAATCCCGGACTTGGAGACAAGAATTGGATACAAGAGATGAACTAGGGTTTTGAGATGAGATGGTGCTGGTGAAGATGTTGATGGAGATTGCCCTCTCCCAATGAGAGGAGCGTTGGTGATGACGATGGCGATGATTTCCCCCTCCCGGAGGGAAGTGTCCCCAGCAGAACAGCTCTGCCGGAGCCCTAGATTGGTTCCGCCAAGGCTCCGCCTTGTGGCGGCGGAGTTTTGTCTCGAAAGGTTGCCTATCAATTTTTCCTCGACGAAAGACCTCATATATTAGAAGATGGGCATCGGAGGGCCAACAGGGGGCCCACGAGGCAGGGGGGACGGCCATGGGGGTAGGGCGCGCCCCCCACCCTCGTGGCCAGGTGGGGCCCCCTCTGGTGAACTTCTTCCGCTCAATATTTTTTATATATTCTGAAAATAACTTCCGTGGAGTTTCAGGACTTTTGGAGTTGCGTAGAATAGGTCTCTAATATTTTTTCCTTTTCTAGTCCAGAATTCCGGCTGCCGGCATTCTCCCTCCTTATGTAAACCTTGTAAAATAAGAGAGAATAGACATAAGTATTGTGACATAATGTGTAGTAACAACCCATAATGCAATAAATATCGATATAAAAGCATGATGCAAAATGGACATATCAGTAAGCCTGTGTGCGATGTCCGTGGTTAGATAGCCTGCGCTCTAGAGCTGCTTGATGTCCTTCTGGTGACGGAGGAGGCCTCCAACTTGCCCTTGGAACCGGATCCGGCCATGGCTGGGGAGGGTAGTGGCGGTGGGAAAGGTTGAAGTTTCGGGCGCTGGAGCTCAGAGGTGGGAAGGCAGGAGCAAGAAGAAGGCGTGGGGAAGAAAGGAGGAATCTTTATCCTCTTATAGGCGGTGAAATACCAAACGCCCCCCCTCTCAAGCCTTAAAACTCGCCTGTTCCCAAAGAGATCGTGCGAAAGGCGCGGTTGGATTACCCAAAACTGTATTGATGAGAATCCCGCAATGGGAGGGCACGATCTCTATTTTGACAAGACGTGCCAATGGAGGCTAAGCCTCGAAACACGAAACGGGAGGCGTGAAAACGGTTCAAAATGTTAAAGAGCCAAGTCTAACGCTTCGCCGAAAAAGTTGCCAGTAAAAGACATTGTTTTATTTTGACATCTTGCCTTCGTGGCTAAGGGTTGTATTGATTATACATAGCCGGATACAGCTCCTTTGTGCAGGGAGTTATCCTAAAGTATTCAGGAGAAGGAACCCACCTTGCAATGGCGAAGACAATCCACGTGCCAAACAGAAGACTTTCCCCCGTGTCCGGGTAGGACTCTATATGCGTGAATGGCAAGTTTGGTGTCCGAATATGTTATTTCCTTCCCCCACAAACCAACTCTGTACAACCCTAGGCCTCTCCGGTGTGTATATAAACCAGGGAGGTTTAGTCCGTAGAGGCTATCAGAATTCTCGTAGGCTAGATAGCTAGGGTTTAGCATTACGATCTCGAGGTAGATCAACTCTTGTAACCCATATACTCATTGAATACAATCAAGCAGGACGTAGGGTTTTACCTCCTTTAAGAGGGCCCGAACCTGGGTAAACATTGTGTCCCCATCGTCCCTTGTTACCATTGATCCTCAGACACACAGTTCGGGACCCCCTACCGGAGATCTATCAGTTTTGACACCGACGCACGATAGACTCAAGTAAGAGTTTGACACACTTGACAAGGCTCACAAGGTCTTGAAGGGTGCTCATGCCTCTCTCAAGGAGTCTCAGGATCAACTCCAAGTGAAGCTAACCAAGGAGATTTTCATGTGTCCTCCTTTCATTGTAGTTGATAATGCCCTAAATGCTACTAACCCTTGTTTTGAGCATGTGCATCTTGTGGAGGAAAATGCCAAGTTGAAAGAGAAACTTGAGAAGGTCCTTGTCACATGCATACAAGGCGAAAAGAACCTAAAGGACCTTTTGAGTAATCAAAAGGAAGTTGTGGGAAAAGAAGGACTTGTGTTTGTACCCAAGTCTAAGAAGAAGAAGAACAAGACCAAGCAACCTATCCCGCTTAAGGAAGCCTTTGTCAAGGCGGGTAAGGGTACTCATGAGAATAAGATGAACAAGGAAGTGGGTGGCAATGCCAAGAAGGAAAAATCACCCCTAACAACAAAGCCAACGACTTTAACCCCTCATATGTGTTGTGTCGTGCTAGTGATGGGCATGTTTATGCCAAATTTGTCGGTTCTCCTTATGAGTACATTGATTGGTCTGTTTGGGTCCCTAATACCCTTGTTGCTAACCTCAAAGGTCCTATTAAGAAATGGGTACATAAATCCAAGCATTGATTTCTTGTAGGAGTTTTCTTCCGGTGGGGTGTCATGGTTGCTTGATAGTGGAGCAACAAATCATATGACCGGGAGCATGGACTTGGTGGTGGACGTTCATCCTATTCCATCCATGCACACTCATGTCCAATTTGGTGATGCTTCAACATCTAAGGTATTTGGTCTTGGCAAGGTGGTCATCTCTCTAGATTTATGAGAAGGTCCTGCTTGTCGAGTCCCTTGCATACAATTTACTTTCCATTCTTCAACTTGCACTCATAGGCTTTGCAACATTCTTTGATCTTGATACCGTGGCCCTTTTGTGGAGCAAGATGCTACCTCTTGAGCACTGCGTTGGATTTCCTTGAAGAGGAAAGGGTGCTGCAACAGAGTAGAGTAAGTATTTCCCTCAGTTTTTGAGAACCAAGGTATCAATCCAGTAGGAGGCTACGCGTGAGTCCCTCGTACCTACACAAAACAAATAGCTCAACGCAACCAACACGATTAGGGGTTATCAATCCCTTCACAGCCACTTACGAGAGTGAGATCTGATAGAGATGATACATAATATTTTTGGTATTTTTGGTATAAAGATGCAAAGTAAAATAAAAGGTAAAGTAAAAAGCAAAGCAATAATAAAGCGATTGGAGATTGATATGATGAGAATAGACCCGGGGGCCATAGATTTCACTAGTGGCTTCTCTCAAGAGCATAAGTATTCTACGGTGGGTTAACAAATTACTGTTGAGCAATTAACAGAATTGAGCATAGTTATGAGAATATCTAAGTATGATCATGTATATAGGCATCACGTCAGAGACAAGTAGACCGACTCCTGCCTGCATCTACTACTATTACTCCACTCATCGACCGCTATCCATCATGCATCTAGAGTATTAAGTAAAAACAGAGTAACGCCTTAAGCAATATGACATGATGTAGAGGGATAGTTTCATGCAATATGATAAAAACCCCATCTTGTTATCCTCGATGGCAACAATACAATACGTGCCTTGCTGCCACTACTGTCACTGGGAAAGGACACCGCAAGATTGAACCCAAAGCTAAGCACTTCTCCCATTGCAAGAAGAACCAATCTAGGAGGCCAAACCAAACTGATAATTCGAAGAGACTTGCAAAGATAACCAATCATACATAAAAGAATTCAAAGAAGATTCAAATATTGTTCATAGATAGACTTGATCATAAACCCACAATTCATCGGTCTCAACAAACACACCGCAAAAAGAAGATTACATCGAATAGATCTCCATGAGAGAGGGGGAGAACATTGTATTGAGATCCAAAAAGAGAGAAGAAGCCATCTAGCTACTAACTATGGACCCGAAGGTCTGAGGTAAACTACTCATACTTCATCGGAGGGGATATGATGATGTAGAAGCCCTCCGTGGTGGATGCCCTCTCCGGCGGAGCTCCAGAACAGGGCCCAAGATGGGATCTCGTGGTTACAGAAGGTTGCGGCGGTGGAATTAGGTTTTTGGCCCCGTATCTGATCGTTTGGGGGTACGTAGGGTATATATAGGAGGAAGGAGTACGTCGGTGGAGCAAAGGGGGCCCCATGAGGTAGGGGGGCGCGCCCTAGGGGGGGGGCGCCCTCCACCCTCGTGATCGCCTCCCTCCTTTCTTGACGGAGGGTCCAAGTCTCCTGGATCTTATTTGTTGAGAAAATCACGTTCCCGAAGGTTTCATTCCGTTTGGACTCCGTTTGATATTCTGTTTCTTCGAAACACTGAAATAGGCAAAAAAACAGCAATTCTGGGCTGGGCCTCCGGTTAATAGGTTAGTCCCAAAAGTAATATAAAAGTGGAAAATAAAGCCCAATATGGTCCAAAATAGTAGATAATATAGCATGGAGCAATCAAAAATTATAGATACGTTGGAGACGTATCAGGCATCCCCAAGCTTAATTCCTGCTCGTCCTCGAGTAGGTAAATGATAAAAAAGAATTTTTGATGCGGAGTGCTACTTGGCATAATTGCAATGTAACTCTTCTTAATTGTGGTATGAATATTCAGATCCGAAAGATTTAAGACAAAAGTTCATATTGACATAAAAATAATAATACTTCAAGCATACTAACAAAGCAATTATGTCTTCTCAAAATATCATGGCCAAAGAAAGTTATCCCTACAAAATCATATAGTCTGGCTATGCTCTATCTTCACCACACAAAGTATTTAAATCATGCACAACCCCGATGACAAGCCAAACAATTTGTCACATCCCTAGCTTCTGGCTTTGCACTAGGATAGCTTCATGTGTGCATCATGTCTAAATTTTTCTTAAACTTGAAATGGGGATTGCCTAAACCCCTAGCATCAAAGGAATTCATTAGGTTCACCTAAAATATTTTCAGTAAATCCAAATGGCTTTAAAAAATGTTCATCATTAATGGAAAATGCTGTAAACAGTAACCAGAGGTGATGCACATTTTTCCATGACATATTTGGGCTCTGAATTAAATCATACTCTATTTGCATTTGGGCATTTAAATGCTATACAATATTTTAAGTGCTCAAATAATCATCAACTAAAATGTTTCCCATTGGTTATGTTCCAAACAGTGGCATTGAGCAGTTTCATGATTTTTGGATCTGTTGAAGTATTTTTAATAAAGCCCTAAGACTACAGAATAATAGAAAAAGAGAAAATAAAATGCAGAGAGCAACTCACCTGGCAACCTACTGTGCGTCCCAGCACTGTAGCCTGTGCCGGCCCAGCCCACCTCCACCTCCCCTGTCGTTCCTCCTCGCGCCAGTAGGCGAGGGCACGTGCCCGGCGCGCGCAGCCACGCGCCCGGCCACGTCCTGCCTGCCTAGCTGCCCCTCGACGCCTTGGAGGCTCGTGGCGTCGCCACGCAACACCCTGGACCCCCTCGACCGCTCCCCTCTCTCCCTCCCTCGCCTCTCTCGCTCTCTCTCCCGAAGCCGAGCAGAGCTGTCGCCGCCGTTCGCTGCCGCCACGGCTACTGCACTCCCCTCGCCCTGCCGCTGATCCCAGAAGCACCACTGCGTTCCCCTCGTCCTCTCCACCAAGGTGTACGATGCCGGAGGCCCTAGAACATTGCCATCTTCCTCGTTTGCTCCGACGAACCATGTCGCCCGATTCGCCGACCTCCGAGCGTCCCCGAGCACGCTGAGCTACTCATCGACCTCCCTGTGAGCTCCCGAGCATTTCCCCCTTCTCCCCGCAGTGAATCTCTTCCCCTAACCAGCCTAGCCACCGGAGCCGTGAGCTCCTCGCTGCCGGCAATGGCACAGTCATGGCCATAGTCGTTGCAGCCCGTGTACGAGCACACCAATGTGCTTAGAGCCTTCCCAGGAAGTTGTAGAACTCACCAACTCGTCCTATGGATCACCGTAGTGCCGAACCCGTCGATCCTGTAGCTCCGACCGCCGCTAACCTCAACGCCCGCGCTGCTTCCGGCCACCCTGCGGCCTCCCGTCCGGTCCATTGGATGCGGACGAGCAAGAGGTCCTCCCCGGTGCGCTCAGCGCGCTAAACCACCGCCCGAAGCTCAAATCCGAGCCGCGCCGCCGTCGTTTTGGTTGCCGTCGGCTAGGCTCCGGCGACTGCCGACGTGGCCGTCATTAGCGCTAACCCTGCCAGCTAAACGCCCCTATTATCCACTAACAGCAGGCCCCACCGTTGGTCAAACCCCTATCAGCGCAGGTTTTGACCGGGATTAGTCCACGTGTCACTGACGTGTGGACCCGACACGTCAGGTTTGACTCTGGGCGATGCAGTTGACCTGCTGACATCACTAATACGTCATGCTGACGCAGTAAATAATTTCTGGGATTTAAAATAAATAAAAAATGATTTATTTATTTCAGAAAATATCCAAATTTCTAAAATTCATATAAATTCAACTGTAGCTCATAATGAAATAATTTATATATGAAAAATGATCAGAAAAATCCAATCTATCCATCTGTACTATTTTCATGCATGTTAGAACAACTTATAGCTACTGTTTTGAAAAAATCAAATGAATGGCATTTGAATAACCATATGTGGAGTTTGAATTTGAACCTTGGGTTCAAACCAACTACACTTAATTGTGTCGCCAGTTGCATTAGGCCAAATCACAAGCATATTGCCATGTCATGATCATGCATCATATTATTGCATTGCATTGATTGTGTCTTTCTCTGTTTGCTGGTAACCATCCCCTCTTAGTAGACGATGTTTCCGACGACGTGATCGATGACACTGATGAAGAGCTATATTATCTTCAGAAGTGCCAGGCAAGCAGAACCCCCTTGTTCATTCCGATACAATCCCACTCTCTCGCTCCTTCTCTCTTTTACTGCATTAGGACAATAACGATTCAACTGTTACATGCTGCGGTAGTTGAACCCCTTTCCTCTGCATGACCTGTCATTGCCACAGTAAATAGATGAAACCCACTAGCATGAGTAGGAGTTGTTTGAGCCCTGATGTGCCTACTCATTCATGCTTGTTGTCATGCCTGTTACTGCTTAGAGTTGAGTCAGGTCTGATTCATCGGGAATGAATTGGAACATGGTGAACATGTCCTACCGTTGAGAGCTAAGTGTGTGAACACGATTTGGTAAAGGTAGCGGTGACAGGCCATGTAGGAGTACATGGTGGGTTGTCTCATTGCAGCCGTTCTCAAGAACTGAGTTCTGTGTTTCTGATCCATGAACAATTACTACCACACATTGGGTTCCGGTAACTCGGCCCCTCTCGGCTTATTAATCAACTCGATCTCTGTCCAGGAGTTGCAACTAGTTTCTGGTGTTTGTAGGTGGTGTTAGTAGTCTACCAAGTGGCACCCGGTACAGGTGGGCTTGGGACAGACTAGGCACAGTGGCACGATGTACCAAGTGGCACCCGGATGGTGGGCTTGGGAACCCTGCACACATCGTTTGGGGCCGTGAGCGACACCCCGGCCGGATCTCCTTGCGGATGGAACCCGAATAAGCGATAAACCTGGACTAGAGACTTGTGTGGTTAGTCAGGTCATGGACGACTCCCTCGCCAGGCTTCCGCTTGAAGGTTGCCGAGGTACATGATGTGTACATGGTGGTAAGTGGCGAGAGTGTGTGTGAAGAAGTACACCCCTGCAGGGTTATCATTATCTATTCGAATAGCCGGATTCCACAGATATGGAAACTTGGACCCCTTGCATAGTTCATAGACAAGTGAAAGTGGATACTCTAAAATGCGCAAGATAAGCGTGAGTGCTATGGATGGCGTTCCCGTAGGGACACGGGAGCGGATCCATAGTGGTGTATTGAAATGGTGAATATGTGGACTCGTGTGCGCCACCTCAAAAGAGTTACTTGCAGTCGTAGTTCAGGATAGCCACCAAGTCAAAGCTGGCTTGCTGCAGTTAAACTCCACCACCCCCTTTATTGATACCTGATGCATATATAGCTAGTTCTGATGTAAGTCTTGCTGGGTACATTTGTACTCACGTTTGCCTATTTTATGTTTTGCAGAGAGACGTCAGTCTCGCTAGTAGTTCCGTGTGGACTTCGACGTTTAGCTTGATACCTCAGCTACGATCTTGTGCCCTCGGCAGGATCTGGTAGATAGTCAGGCTTCTCAGCCTTTTTCATTTGTAGATGTCTGTACTCAGACATGTTAAGCTTCCGCATGTGCTTTGACTTGTATGCTCTGAATGTTGGGTCATGAGACCCATGTTTGTAATATCTCGCTCCTCGGATCCTAATGAATAAACACTTGAGTCGTAGAGTTATGTTGTGATGCCATGTTGTATTTACACATATCGAGCATATTGTGTGTATGATTGAAATGCTTGGTATGTGTGGGATCCGACAACCTAGTTGTTTATCCTTGGTAGCCTCTCTTATGGGGAAATGTAGTCTTGTGCTTCCATGAGCCATAGTAGTCCGCTACAGCCCGGTTCACCGGAGTCCTGCTAGCCCAGCACTACTGCTCCGGAACACTTGACTGGCCGGCATGTGATTCAGTTCATTCCTGTGTCTGTCCCTTCGAGGAAATGTCACACGGTGACATCCAGAATCCTGCCTAGCCTGCTACAGCCCGGTTCACCGGAGTCCTGTTAGCCATGTGCTACAGCCCGGATTCGCACGCTGCTGACCGACATGCTCGATGTTGATTCATGTATGCCTGTCCCCGTAAGTTAGTGCCACTTTGGGTTCATGACTAGTCATGTTGGTCTGGGTTCTCTGTCATATGGATGCTAGCGACACTATCATATACATGAGCCAAAAGGCGCAAACGGTCCCGGGCCATGGTAAGGCGACACCCGTGGGAATACCGTGCGTGAGGCCGCAAAGTGATATGAGGTGTTACCGGCTAGATCGATCTGACTTGGAATCGGGGTCCTGACAGCTTTGGTATCAGAGCCTGACTGCCTGTAGGATTACCATGCCAAACTGGTCGAAGTTGAGTCTAGAAATGCTTTAGTTATATAAGGGAATTGATTGCGGAAGGGAACGTAAGGCTCTTTTTACTCCTTTACCTTATGCCCTTCTGATCTGAGTCATCCTCTTCCTTTCTATGGGGATTAAGAACTAGGTCTTCTCATCTATCTATCAGGATGACGAGTTACTATGGTAGAGACTTATAGGATTGTTGAATTCAAGCCTCAGTTCAGTTTCTACTACTTTTAGTATGTTGTCGGTTGAACTAGAACCTTGATATGGTGTTGTTAAGTGACTATGCAAATCCTTGTGAATGTCTCAAATCTTTTTCTGAGCATTTACAGCCGTTATGCTGTCCGAGTCATTCCAGGTCTCTAAATAGTCTGATGCATTTGCAAATCCCTTCTTTCCGTTCCCGATGTCCCTTTGGGCCAGTTCAACCACACTAATCGGTGAGTTGAGGTACTCTGTTGCCTCGACATATCTGTTGGAGCTATTATTATGACCCTAGGTGTTTTAGTGAGTCACCTAGTAATCTAGCCATGTTTTGTGTTCCCGGTGTGATGATTCTGGCCACCATTCTCGAAAGCATCCCGTGATGCCATTTAATAGTAGGTATTCTATTCCTGGGTTCTTGAACCCGAGATTCACCCTACTTACCTCATGTTTATAGTGTTGTTAGTTCCTTTAGGATATTAGTAACCTTTGCATTTGTCCTCGAGGTCCGTGGTATTTCCTTCTCCCAAATACTATGAACCACTTATGGCAGAAGTTTTTTGGATCAAAATATCACAACAGGAGGGCTCTCGACGAGTTCCCCATTCTATATTGTGACTCTGCCAGTCCTACCTTTCTGCATGGATTATCTGGAAGAAATATGTTGAACTTGGTTCGACATACTAATCTATGCATCCACAACTCAGAAAGTTATATGTTCCTTGAGTTGTCCCTCTTTAGTTGTTTTCTGGCACTCGTCTATCAATTGATAGTAAGGAGTAGTTGGCAATCGTGTTTATCGATGCTTATTATTCTTGTGGTCCGTCAAGCCATTCTAGTTTAGAATGACTAGGAGAAACAAACTCCAGTACCTCATCCATATCCAGGATTGGGTCAAAGTAGTTGTGTTCTGCAGATCAAATGCCAATCCAGCTTTTGCTCTGTTCTACCCTGAAGTATTACCCACTTTATGTCAGGTATGTCATGATAATTGCACCCTCTCTTACGAATTCTTGACGTAGTGATACTTCTCGTCATCATTATTCATTCCTTGGTGTCATGTTGTCACAACCGGAATGCCGACAAGTGAATCGTGATGTGTGAAATCAATACTCCTAGCAACTCCGTTGCTTGGTAGTTAATGGATAATATTCTCATTCTTAGCGTGTTGTTTATTAAATCTTCATCCTAAGATTGATCGTGCTACCTAGTCCTTATTTCTGGTGCACTCCTCGATCAATGAGTTAGGATTGTGTCAATCCCTCACTGTTTTGATCATATCATCTTGCCTTGAAAAGCAAGGTTGTTCTCGAGCTTAGTAACATATCGGTGGTTCGTGATGTTCCGAATATCTTCTCGGAAGTGTTACCAGGTTGTCACCTGACCGCTATGTTGAGTTCGTGATCAAGTTGGTTTTCTTACAAACCACCCCTTCTCCAAGAATCTGTGTTGGATACCCTGAGCTAGTTGGTCAAGCTGAACAATAAATTGGAGAGTTGGAAGATAAAAGCTTGTCTGACCTAGTTCATATTAAGGGATATCTTTTTTTTGTGTGTGTGTTGAAGAAAGTTGATACCTTCATCGATTGGTCCTCGTGATTAGTTGTTGGAACTATTGCCTTGTCAAAACTTTGACTTGAGTATGGGCTATCGTCAAGTCAGATCAGAACCAACGATATTCGTAATGTTGTCTTACTCGTGGTTGATCCCTCGAGCATACACCATTATATCTTTTGGGTCTGACAAATGCTATCACCTTGTTCACATAGTTTTGGAATTCCATTTCCATGGGAATTTCGATGACTTGTTGTTGAGCTCATCAGCAGCATTTTATCCTCTCCATAATTCATGATGAATATTAAGCTAGCGTTGGAAATTTGTGTAAGCATTTTCTTCATGTCCCATTCATGAAGCATATGTTTGGATGAAAGAAGTGACTTCCTCTAATACATGTGAACTCGATGCAAGTTGCTGCCGTGGACTCGAGAAAGTTAGTTTTGCTTCCTCTAGAATCATCCCAAGTCAGTCATGCATGTGCAAAGTATTCTATGGTCTGATAGAATGATCATCTTCATTCCATATGTATTTCCTAGCACCTAAATCCACTGATTGATTTGTTCAAGCATAAGGAGTTGTTGTGCTAATACTAGTTCATGCACAAGATTCCGTTAACCTCAACGATGATTCCCCATCTGAACTCGGTAGTGTTTTATTGTAAGACTACTATGTGGTCATGCTTGTCTGGGACAACGTGTTCACATGTGTGTAGAAGAACCCGCTCATGTTTTGGAGCTTGCTATCGTAGTTCATCTCCCGAGAATCTAGCAACGTCATCTCGTCGACTTGTGTTGCAACCTTTCTTTTCAGACATGCTGGGTCTGAATCATCTTGCCACCAACCAGATCTGAATCTCAGGCAGATATGATGGTTGGAACATTCCAACATTTACATTTTGTTCCTAGCTTGCATCGCCATTGTGCCAATTCCTCATGGGCTGCCTCCTTGGTAGTTGCTGTCCAATATCATCTTCAAAGTGGACTTACCATGGGTCCCATCCATTTCCCATGATAAGCAAAATCATCCATTGCATTGTCTTCAACAAGGTAGCCCACATCATCCATTCTAGTCCGATTATGTCATTCTTTTGAACTCGTTCAAACGATCATTTGTGAATTTCCTTAGGCTGGTATAGAGAGTTCCAATGATCTCTGTATGAAAAGTAATTCTTTTGCCACTTAAGGGAATAATTCTACCAGTCATCTTCCCAAAGGTGCCCCGTTTGTTCCGAAGGGCAACCAACTCCTTACTACGTTGACACCGTTCACCACCCTCCTAAGTGTGGAAATTCCGCTACTTATTTAAACCTTGTCATATGCTCATTTCCATCATTCCTGATGTGTGTATCGTGTCTCAGCTAAAGAGATGTTATGTCTCATTTCATGAGCTGATCATCAGTTGCTCGATCTTTGAGGAGATCAGTTCCGTAGAATTTCTTTTTGTCATCCTCGTGTTGGATGAAGTTCTCAGAGCATGACATCGAGACAAAGATCATGATCGAATCAACGTTCTGATGAAGACATCTGGATCGTTAAGATCGTGTTAGCTTTGTGTCCCCTCTGTCTTCTTACCCCACGTCTTGAATCTCGGGATGAGATTCTTGTATAGTGGGGGTGAGTTGTCACATCCCTAGCTTCTGGTTTTGCACTAGGATAGCTTCATGTGTGCATCATGTCTAAATTTTTCTTAAACTTGAAATGGGGATTGCCTAAACCCCTAGCATCAAAGGAATTCACTAGGTTCACCTAAAATATTTTCAGTAAATCCAAATGGCTTTAAAAAATGTTCATCATTTATGGAAAATGCTGTAAACAGTAACAAGAGGTGATGCACATTTTTCCATGACATATTTGGGCTCTGAATTAAATCATACTCTATTTGCATTTGGGCATTTAAATGCTATACAATATTTTAGATGCTCAAATAATCATAAACTAAAATGTTTGCTGTTGGTTATGTTCCAAACAGTGGCATTGAGCAGTTTCATGATTTTTGGATCTGTTGAAGTATTTTTAATAAAGCCCTAAGACTACAGAATAATAGAAAAAGAGAAAATAAAATGCAGAGAGCAACTCACCTGGCAACCTACTGTGCGGCCCAACACTGTAGCCTGTGTCGGCCCAGCCCACCTCCACCTCCCCTGTCGCCTTCCTCCTCGCGCCAGTAGGCGAGGGCGCGTGCCCGGCGCGTGCAGCCACGCGCCCGGCCACGTCCTGCCTGCCTAGCTGCCCCTCGACGCCCTGGAGACTCGGGGCGTTGCCACGCAACACCCTGGACCCCCTCGACCGCTCCCCTCTCTCCCTACCTCGCCTCTCTCACTCTCTCTCCCGAAGCCGAGCAGAGCCGTCGCCGCCGTTCGATGCCGCCACGGCTACTGCACTCCCCTCGCCTTGCCGCTGATCCCAGAAGCACCACCGCATTCCTCTCGTCCTCTCCACCAAGATGTACGACGCCGGAGGCCCTAAAACGTCGCCATCTTCCTCGTCTGCTCCGACGAACGCTGTCGCTCGATTCGCCGACCTCCGAGCGTCCCGAGCACGCTGAGCTACTCATCGACCTACCTGTGAGCTCCCGAGCATTTCCCCCTTCTCCCCGCAGTGAATCTCTTCCCCTAACCAGCCTAGCCACCGGAGTCGTGAGCTCCTCGCCGCCGGCAATGGCACAATCATGGCCATAGTCGTTGCAGCTCGCGTACGAGCACACCAATGTGCTCAGAGCCTTCCCAGGAAGTTGTAGAACTCACCAACTTGTCATATGGATCACCGTAGTGCCGAACATGTCGATCCCGTAGCTCCGGCCGCCACTAACCTCAACTCCCGCGCTGCTTCCGGCCACCCTGCGGCCTCCCGTCCGGTCCATTGGATGCGGACGAGCATGAGCTCCTTCCCGGTGCACTCAGCACGCCAAACCACCGCCCGAAGCTCAAATCCGAGCCGCGCCGCCGTCGTTTTGGTCGCCGCCGGCCAGGCTCCGGCGACTGCCGACGTGGCCGTCATTAGCGCTAACCCTGCCAGCTAAACGCCCCTATTATCCACTAACAGCAGGCCCCACCGCTGGTCAAACCCCTGTCAGCGCAGGTTTTGACCGGGATTAGTCCACGTGTCACTGACGTGTGGACCCCACATGTCAGGTTTGACTCTAGGCGATCTAGTTGACCTGCTGACGTCACTAATACGTCATGCTGACGCAGTAAATAATTTCTGGGATTTAAAATAAATCAAAAATGATTTATTTATTTCAGAAATATCCAAATTTCTAAAATTCATATAAATTCAGCCGTAGCTCAGAATGAAACAATTTATATATGAAAAATGATCATAAAAATCCAATCTATCCATCCGTACTATTTTCATGCATGTTACAACAACTTATATCTACTGTTTTGGACAAATGAAATGAATGGCATTTAAATAACCATATGTGGAGTTTGAATTTGAACCTTGGGTTCAAACCAACTACACTTAATTGTGTTGCTAGTTGCATTAGGCCAAATGACAAGCATATTGCCATGTCATGATCATGCATCATATTACTGCATGGCATTGATTGTGTCTTTCTTTGTTTGCCGGTAACCATCCCCTCTTAGTAGACGATGTTTCGGATGACGTGATCGATTACACTAATGAAGAGCTATATTATCTTCAGAAGTGCCAGGCAAGCAGAACCCCCTTGTTCATTCCGATACAATCCCACTCTCTCGCTCCTGTTCTCTTTTACTGCATTAGGACAACAACGATTCAACTGTTACATGCTGCGGTAGTGGAACCCCTTTCCTCTGCATGACCTGTCGATGCCACAGTAAATAGATGAAACCCACTAGCATGAGTAGGAGTTGTTTGAGCCCTGATGTGCCTACTCATTCATGCTTGTTGCCATGCCTGCTACTGCTTAGAGTTGAGTCAGGTCTGATTCATTGAGAATGAATTGGAACGTGGTGAACATGTCCTACCGTTGAGAGCTAAGTGTGTGAACACAATTTGGTAAAGGTAGCGGTGAGAGGCCATGTAGGAGTACATGGTGGGTTGTCTCATTGCAGCCGTTCTCAGGAACTGACTTCTGTGTTTGTGATCCATGAACAATTACTACCACACATTGGGTTCCGGTAACTCGGCCCATCTCGGCTTATTAATCAACTCGATCTCTGTCCAGGGGTTGCAACTAGTTTCTGGTGTTTGTAGGTAGTGTTAGTAGTCTACCAAGTGGCACTCGGTACAGGTGGGCTTGGGACAGACTAGGCACAGTGGCACGGTGTACCAAGTGGCACCCGGATGGTGGGCTTGGGAACCCTGCACACATCGTTTGGGGCCGTGAGCGACACCCCGGCCGGATCTCCTTGCGGATGGAACCCGAATAGGCGATAAACCTGGACTAGAGACTTGTGTGGTTAGTCAGGTCATGGCCGACTCCCTCGCCAGGCTTCCGCTTGAAGGTTGCCAAGGTACATGACGTGTACATGGTGGTAAGTGGCGAGAGCGTGTGTGAAGAAGTACACCCCTACAGGGTTATCATTATCTATTCGAATAGCCGGATTCCTCGGATATGGAAACTTGGACCCCTTGCATAGTTCATAGACAAGTGAAAGTGGATACTCTAAAATGCGCAAGATAAGCGTGAGTGCTATAGATGGCGTTCTCGTAGGGAGACGGGAGCGGATCCATAGTGGTGTATTGAAATGGCGAATATGTGGACTCGTGTGCGCCACCTCAAAAGAGTTACTTGCAGTCGTAGTTCAGGATAGCCACCAAGTCAAAGCTGGCTTGCTGTAGTTAAACTCCACCACCCCCCTTTATTGATACCTGATGCATATGTAGCTAGTTCTGATGTAAGTCTTGCTGGGTACATATGTACTCACGTTTGCCTATTTTATGTTTTGCAGAGAGACATCAGTCTCGCTAGTAGTTCCGTGTGGACTTCGACGTTTAGCTTGATACCTCAGCTACGATCTTGTGCCCTCGGCAGGATCTGGTAGATAGTCGGGCTTCTCAACCTTTTTCATTTGTAGGCGTCTGTACTCAGACATGTTAAGCTTCCGCATGTGCTTTGACTTGTATGCTCTGAATGTTGGGTCATGAGACCCATGTTTGTAATATCTCGCTCCTCGGAGCCTAATGAATAAATACTTGAGTCATAGAGTTATGTTGTGATGCCATGTTGTATTTACACATATCGAGCGTATTGTGTGTATGATTGAAATGCTTGGTATGTGTGGGATCCGACAACCTAGTTGTTTATCCTTGGTAGCCTCTCTTATGGGGAAATGTAGTCTTGTGCTTCCATGAGCCATAGTAGTCTGCTACAGCCCGGTTCACCGTAGTCCTGCTAGCCCAGCAGTACTGCTCCGAAACACTTGACTGGCCGGCATGTGATTCACTTCGTTCCTGTGTCTGTCCTTTCGGGGAAATGTCACGCGGTGACATTAGGAGTCCTGCCTAGCCTGCTACAGCCCGGTTCACCGGAGTCCTGTTAGCCCAGTGCTACAGCCCGGATTCGCACGCTGCTGACCGACATGCTCGATGTTGATTCATGTATGCCTGTCCTCGTAAGTTAGTGCCACTTCGGGTTCACGACTACTCATGTTGGCCCGTGTTCTCTGTCATATGGATGCTAGCGACACTATCATGTACGTGAGCCAAAAGGCGCAAACGGTCCCGGGCCATGGTAAGGCGACACCCGTGGGAATACCGTGCGTGAGGCCGCAAAGTGATATGAGGTGTTACCGGCTAGATCGATGTGACTTGGAATCGGGGTCCTGACACAATTGTTTCATACTTTTGACATTTTCAAAACCTTTTCGATTTTCATGCAATACATGAGCGTGAGCCATGGATATAGCACTATAGGTGGAATAGAATGGTGGTTGTGGAGAAGACAAAAATAGGGGAAGATAGTCTCACATCAACTAGGCATATCAACGAGCTATGGAGATGCCCATCAATAGATATCAATGTGAGAGAGTAGGGATTGCCATGCAACGAATGCACTAGAGCTATAAGTATATGAAAGCTCAACAAAAGAAACTAAGTGGGTGTGCATCCAACTCGCTTGCTCACGAAGACCTAGGGCATTTTGAGGAAGCCCATCATTGGATTATACAAGCCAAGTTCTATAATGAAAAATTCCCACTAGTATATGAAAGTGACAAAATGAGAGACTCTCTATCATGAAGATCATGGTGCTACTTTGAATCACAAGTGTGGTAAAAGGATAGTAACATTGTCCCTTCTCTCTTTTTCTCTCATTTTTTATTTGGGCCTTTTCACTTTTTTTATGGCCTCTTTTTTTTATTTTTTTTATTTTTCGTCCGGAGTCTCATCCCGACTTGTGGGGGAATCATAGTCTCCATCATCCTTTCCTCACTTGGGACAATGCTCTAAAAATGATGATTATCACACTTTTTATTTTTCTTACAACTCAACAATTACAACTCGATACTTAGAACAAAATATGACTCTATGTGAATGCCTCCGGCGGTGTACCGGGATTGCAATGAATCAAGAGTGACATGTATGAAAGAATTATGAATGGTGGCTTTGCCACGAATACGATGTCAACTACATGATCATGCTAGAAATATGACAATGATGGAGTGTGTCATAATAATCGGAACGGTGGAAATTTACATGGCAATATATCTCGGAATGGCTATGGAAATGCCATGATAGGTAGGTATGGTGGCTGTTTTGAGGAAGGTATATGGTGGGTGTATGATACCGGTGAAAAGTGCGCGGTATTAGAGAGACTAGCAATGGTGGAAGGAAGGAAAGTGTGTATAATCCATGGACTCAACATTAGTCATAAAGAACTCATATACTTATTGCAAAAATCTAGAAGTTATCAAAGCAAAGTATTATGCGCATGCTCCTAGGGGGATAGATTTGTAGGAAAAGACCATCGCTCGTCCCCGACCGCCACTCATAAGGAAGACAATCAATAAATAAATCATGCTCCGAATTCATCACATAACGGTTCACCATACCTGCATGCTACGGGAATCACAAACTCTAACACAATTATTTCTCAAATTCACAACTACTCAACTAGCATGACTCTAATATCACCATCTTCATATCTCAAAACAATTATCAAGCATCAAACTTTTCCTAGTGTTCAACGCACTCAAAAGAAAGTTTTACAAATCTTGAATACCAAGCTTATTATTATTAAGAAATTACCATGCTATTTAAGACTCTCAAAATAATCTAAGTGAATCATGAGAGATCAATAGTTTCTATAAAACAAATCCACCACCGTGCTCTAAAAGATATAAGTGAAGCACCAGAGCAAAACTATATAGCTCAAAAGATATAAGTGAAGCACATAGAGTATTCTATCAAATTTCAGTTCATGTATGGCTCTCTCAAAAGGTGTGTACAGAAAGAATGACTATGGTAGACTAACAAGAAAAGACTCAAATTATACAAGACGCTCCAAGCAAAACACATATCATGTGGTGAATAAAAATATAGCTCCAAGTAAAATTACCGATGGAAGTAGACGAAAGAGGGGATGCCTTCCGGGGCATCCCCAAGCTTTGAATTTTTGGTGTCCTTGGATTATTTTGGGGGTTCCATGGGCATACCCAAGCTTAGGCTCTTGCCACTCCTTGTTCCATAATCCATCAAAAGATTTCACCCAAAACTTGAAAACTTCACAACACAAAACTCAACAGAAATCTCGTGAGCTCTGTTAGCGAAAGAAAACAAAAGACCACTTCAAGGTACTGTAATGAACTCATTCGTTATTTATATTGGTGTTAAACCTACTGTATTCCAACTTCTCTATGGTTTATAAACTATTTTACTAGCCATAGATTCATCAAAATAAGCAAACAACACACAAAAAACAGAATCTGTCAAAAACAGAACAGTCTGTAGCAATCTGTAACTAACGCAAACTTCTAGAACTCCAAAAAATTAGCCAAAATTGGAAGACCTAGGCAATTTGTTTATTGATCATAAGCAATTGGAATCAGTATTTTATCACGTTCTGGTGATTTTTAACAATTGTTTTAGTGAACAGAAAGTTTCTGGAAATTACAGCAAGATCAAATAACTATCATCCAAGAAGATCCTATAGGTTTAACTTGGAACAAACACTAATTAAAACATAAAACCAGATCTAAACAGAAGGTAGATGGATTATTTATTCCTAAACAGAAGCAAAAACTAAAAAAACTAAAAATAAAATTGGGTTGCCTCCCAACAAGCGCTATCATTTAACGCCCCTAGCTAGGCATAAAAGCAAGGATAGATCTAGGTATTGCCATAATAGTGGTATGGCAAATCATGAAAACTTCTCTCATATTATCTACGTTCAGCAGAAAGTTTTCTTTGAGGCAAGCAAAAATAATCAAAAAGGCTAAATTTATTGGGATAAAAGTCCCCATGATCAATCTCGGGAGGTATGGGATCCTCCCTAGGCCCTTTATATTGCACAACCAATTCATCATTAAGAGCATTCTTTTGGCAAAAAGCTACAAGCCTTCATTCAAGAGGAAAACCTTGTCCATTATTTTGAATAGCAAATTCATCATTAAGCTCGGAAATTTTATCAACTAGAACATCGGCAGGAACCTTTTTCCTAAGATTTTCATTATAAGCAATATGATCTAAAGATTGTAAACGCATCATGTCTTCTTGATTAAAAAGGATAGCTTCAGTGGGAGGATGACTAGCATCTACCCTATAATGTGCAAAGATTTCTTTGGCATCATTTATTATAAATCTAAACTCATGAGCCAAAAAGATAGTGGCAGCACGCTTAACAGAAGAATGCTCAATATTAGAGAATTCTAAGAAAATTCTTTGTATGCAAGGATGCATGTGCATAAATTGCCTTTCAAGTTCAACTATAAGCATGGCAATAGCGTCTGCAAGACTACTAGTTCTATGAAGAATAGAACCGCCCATAGAAGGCAAAGCACCGACACAAGTAAAGAAATCTTGAATAACTCCTTTTCCAATAATATTACCACTACCAACTCGAAAATATTTTGTATGCAAAGTAGGGGGTTCTTCAGCAGGAGCATCTGAATTTTCGATGATATTATTATTGTCCATATCGGCAATAATTTTCCCAAATTCAGACATAATGACAAGCAAGCGAGAAAAAGGCAAACGGAAAAGAGAGGGCAAATAAAACGGCAAGAGTGAAGTGGGGGAGAGGAAAACGAGAGGCAAATGGCAAATAATGTAATGCGAGAGATAAGGAATTGTGATGAGTACTTGGTATGTTGACTTTTGCGAAGACTCCCTGGCAACGGTGCCAGAAATCTTCCTGCTACCTCTTGAGCACTGCGTTGGATTTCCTTGAAGAGGAAAGGGTGATGCAGCAGAGTAGACTAAGTATTTCCCTCAGTTTTTGAGAACCAAGGTATCAATGCAGTAGGAGGCTACACGCGAGTCCCTTGTACCTACACAAAACAAATAGCTCAACGCAACCAACGCAATTAGGGTTGTCAATCCCTTCACGGCCACTTACGAGAGTGAGATCTGATAGAGATGATAGATAATATTTTTGGTATTTTTGGTATAAAGATGCAAAGTAAAATAAAAGGTAAAGTAAAAAACAAAACAATAATAAAGTGATTGAAGATTGATATGATGAGAATAGACCCAGGGGGCATAGATTTCACTAGTGGCTTCCCTCAAGAGCATAAGTATTCTACGATGGGTGAACAAATTACTGTTGAGCAATTGACAGAATTGAGCATAGTTATGAGTATATCTAGGTATGATCATGTATATAGGCATCACGTCCGAGACAAGTAGACCGACTCCTATCTGCATCTACTACTATTTCCCCACTCATCGACCGCTATCCAGCATGCATCTAGAGTATTAAGTAAAAATAGAGTAACGCCTTAAGCAAGATGACATGATGTAGAGGGATAGTTTCATGCAATATGATAAAAAACCCATCTTGTTATCCTCGATGGCAACAATACAATATGTGCCTTGCCGCCCCTACTGTCACTGGGAAAGGACACCGCAAGATTGAACCCAAAGCTAAGCACTTCTCCCATTGCAAGAAGAACCAATCTAGTAGGCCAAACCAAACTGATAATTCGAAGAGACTTGCAAAGATAACCAATCATACATAAAACAATTCAGAGAAGATTCAAATATTGTTCATAGATAGACTTGATCATAAACCCACAATTGATCGGTCTCAACAAACACACCGAAAAGAAGATTACATCGAATAGATCTCCACGAGAGAGGGGCAGAACATTGTAGTGAGATCCAAAAAGAGAGAAGAAGCCATCTAGCTACTAACTATGGACCTGAAGGTTTGAGGTAAACTACTCACACTTCATCGGAGGGGCTATGATGATGTAGAAGCCCTCCATGGTGGATTCCCTCTCCGGCGGAGCTCCGGAACAGGCCCCAAGATGGGATCTCTTGGGTACAGAAGGTTGGGGCGGTGGAATTAGGTTTTTGGATCCGTATCTGATCGTTTGGGGGTACGTAGGTATATATAGGAAGAAGGAGTACGTCGGTGGAGCAAAGGGGGGCCCATGAGGTAGGGGGCGCGCCCTCCACCCTCGTGACCGCCTCCCTCCTTTCTTGACGGAGGGTCCAAGTCTCCTGGATCTTATTTGTTGAGAAAATCACGTTCCCGAAGTTTCATTCCGTTTGGACTCCGTTTGATATTCCGTTTCTTCGAAACACTGAAATAGGCAAAAAAACAGCAATTCTGGGCTGGGCCTCCGGTTAATAGGTTAGTCCCAAAAGTAATATAAAAGTGGAAAATAAAGCCCAATATGGTCCAAAACAGTAGATAATATAGCATGGAGCAATCAAAAATTATAGATACGTTGGAGACGTATTACAAGACTCTTAAAGTAGCCTTTGTTGGGAATATCGAGAATGATCTCTATGTGGTTAAAATTTTGGAGCGACCCACTAAGACCGCGACGTGCCTAATGGCTAATGTTGATGTGGGATGGCTTTGGCATCACCGACTAGCCCATGTCCATATGGTATATTTGCAAAATATCCTCAAAGGGGGTCACGTCCATCGACTAAGAAATGTGAGTTTTGCCAAAGATCGTGCTTGCAGTGCTTGTATTCAAGGAAAGTTACATGAGACGGCTCACCGACCAGCGGCTATCATCTACTCGAAGATGCCCTTGGAGCTCCTTCACATGGATCTCTTTGGTCCTCCATCCTTTGATAGTCTTGGTGGAAGAAAGTATTGCTTGGTGATTGTGGATGCCTTCTCAAGATATACATGGGTATACTTCTTCAAGAGGAAGAGTGAGACCCCACAAACCGTCATCAACTTTGCTAATGAAGCTAAATGTCAACATGAAGCAAAGATATTGATGATTAGAAGTGACAACCGCATGGAGTTCAAGAACTACACCTTGGATGATTTTCTTAGTGACGAGAGGATTAAGCACCAATATGCCGCACCCTGTACCCCTCAACAAAATGGTGTGGCAGAGAGGAAGAACCAGATGTTGATGGACGCGGCAAGGACCATGATGGTGGAATTCAAATCTCCGTACAACTTGGGCCGAAGCCATCAACACCGCATGCCATGCATCCAATCGCCTCTACCTCTGCAAAGGCTTGGATAAGACTCCATATGCGATACTTACCGATAACAAGCCCAACCTCAAGTACTTTCGGGTGTTCGGTTTGTAATTGTTTCATTCTCAAGAAAGGTGTTCATTTGTCTAAATTTGAACCTAGAGCTCAAGAGGGCATATTTGTTGGTTATGCTACAAACTCTCATGCTTACCGTGTCCTCAACAATTCCACCGGACTCATTGAGGAGACGTGTAACATGGAGTTTGATGAAAATAATGGCTCCCTAGTGGAGCAAACTGGTCTTTGTGATGTAGGTGATGAAATTCCTCCTCAAGCCATACGAAGAATGGGGATTGGTCAAATACTCCCCATTGAGAAACCCCCTGTGGCCGAAGGAGAAGGACAAAGCTCTACTCTAGTGGAGCCATCACCAACACTAGACCCACACACTTTCGAAGAACATAGTGAAGGCCCTCAGCCAAATGAACAAGATCAAGGGCAAGATCAACCTCATGGAGATGATTATTCTCCAAATGATGCCCAAGATCAAGTTCATGACTCCGAGCAAGTTCAAGATCAAGTGCAAGCTCATGATCAAGAACAAGCTCAAGACGGTGCTCAAGATGATCAAGCTGATGATCCTCAAATGCCAATTGAGGAAATTTTGGAGCGTTGTGCCGCCAAGGTGGCTTCCAAGCTCGAGCGTCAACAACATGTCATGGAGAACATGCTTGGAAGCTTGAGAAAAGGGTAACTACTCGTAAATAATTGTCAAACTTTTGTGAGCATCACGCGTTTGTGTCATGTGTTGAACCCCAAAAGGTACATGAGGCGCTCGATGATGAGGATTGTCTTGAAGCCATGCATGATGAACTCAACAACTTCGAGCACAACTAAGTTTGGGAATTAGTGCCAAGGGCAACAAAGGACCACAATGTCATTGGGACCAAATGGATTTCAAGAACAAGCAAGATGCGAACGGTGTGGTTGTTCGAAACAAGGCAAGATTGGTGGCACAAGGCTACTCCCAAGTCGAGGGTATCGACTACGGTGAAACCTTTGCCCCTGTTGCACATCCTCGGTCTACTCGCATGTTGCTTGCATATGCATCTCATCATGATTTTAAGTTGCAACAAATGGATGTGAAGAGTGCAATTCTTAATGGTCCTTTGAATGAGTTAGTATATGTCAGACAACCTCCGGGATTCGAGGATCCCAAGCTCCCCAATCATGTATACAAACTCAAAAGGGCACTGTCGGTGTCAAAACCGGCGGATCTCGGGTAGGGGGTCCCGAACTGTGCGTCTAGGCCGGATGGTAACAGGAGACAAGGGACACAATGTTTTACCCAGGTTCGGGCCCTCTTGATGGAGGTAAAACCCTACGTCCTGCTTGATTAATATTGATGATATGGGTAGTACAAGAGTAGATCTACCACGAGATCAAGGAGGCTAAACCCTAGAAGCTAGCCTATGGTATGATTGTTGTATGTTGGAGTTGTTGTCCTACGGACTAAAACCCTCCGGTTTATATAGACACCGGAGAGGGTTAGGGTTACACAAAGTCGGTTACAATGGTAGGAGATCTAAATATCCGCATCGCCAAGCTTGCCTTCCACGCCAAGGAAAGTCCCATACGGACACGGGACGAAGTCTTCAATCTTGTATCTTCGTAGTCCAGGAGTCCGACTGAAGGTATAGTTCGGCTATCCGAACACCCCCTAATCCAGGACTCCCTCAGTAGCCCCTGAACCAGGCTTCAATGACGACGAGTCCGGCGCGCAGATTGTCTTCGGCATTGCAAGGCGGGTTCCTCCTCCAAGTTCTTCATAAAAGATTGTAAACACCAAGAGTAGTGTCCGGCTCTGCAAAATAAGTTTCCACATATTGCCATAGAGAGAATAATATTAACACAAATCTAATCTGCTGACGTATTCCATAGCATGACATCACACTACGGCCAAGCCTTTATTCGAATCGTTTTCACTTCTCCACCTCAGCGCGTTTTGCGAGGCGGTTTCCTTGGAACGTCTTGTCAAAGCAGAGATCGTGTCCCCCATTTACGGGATTCTCATCAATACGGACGTGGGTAACCCAACCGCACCATTTATCACGGTGCTTGGGAGGCAAGCGAGTTTTACTAGGCTGGTGGGGACGCATAGCCGCATCCGCCCATATAAGGGGATAAGGATCCACCTTTTCACCTACGCCTTCTTCCTCCTTTGCCTATCCATCTTCTGCGCACCCGAGCTCCAGCGCCCAAGCCCGCACTTCCCACCTCAACCTTCTCTAGCAATGTCCGGAGCGGGAGGCAAGTGGATGGTATCCTCCGTCACGGAGTGCCATGTCAAAAAGCTGAGGAGGGCCGGATACTTGTCCAAAGACATCGCGCACCGGCTCCCTGAAAAGGGGCAGCTTCTCCCCACCCCAGAGCCCCACGAGAGGGTCGTATTTCTTCCCCACTTCCTCCGCGGACTGGGCTTTCCTCTCCACCCGTTTGTCCGAGGGCTCATGTTCTATTATGGCCTGGATTTCCACGATCTGGCCCCGAACTTTATCCTCAACATCTCGGCGTTTATTGTCGTGTGCGAGGCTTTCCTCCGCATCCGCCCCCATTTCGGCCTTTGGCTCAAGACTTTCAACGTCAAGCCGAAGGTGGTGCACGGCAGCCAAGCGGAGTGCGGAGGCGCCATGGCGGGCAAGATGGCCAACGTACTATGGCTCGAGGGCTCCTTTGTGGATACCTTGAAGGGGTGGCAATCAGGGTGGTTTTACATCACCGAGCCGCGCGATCCGGAATGGATCGCAACCCATGAGTTCCGGTCCGGACCCCCTATGCGGCTCACGTCCTGGAAAGAGACGGGCCTGTCATGGGGCGACGAGGGAGAGGTGACCGGACTGCAAACATGCATCTAGTCCCTGGTGAACAAGCAGCCCAAGCTTGTCAATATAGTCCAGGTCATGCTCGTCCGCCGGATTCTCCCGTGTCAACAACGGAGTTTCACTCTGTGGGAGTTCGATCCGGCGCAGCACCAAACCTTAAATAGGCTCTTCGACACGACATACGAAGATGCCTGGAAGGTGCTTTTCAAGGGCGCCGAGGCTCCCGCATCCGCGTCCGAAGACCGCAGATTCAGCACACAGCGTACAACTAGCGCGGTGATTTATCTGTACCTTTTACAGGATACTTGTTTCTCATAGTTTGACTCTATGCGGGATCTAAACTCCCTTACCCTTGACAGGAATGGCAGGTGAAGTCCGGACCAATCAACTGTCCGGCTCCCTTGCCCGAAGACCCAGCAGACACTCGTTTATCGGATCTGTTGGCTCCGGCGCCTTACGTGGTGCCGGAGAAGAAGGCCAAGAAGAAGAAGGCCACGGGGACTCAAAAGAGTTCCCGTCATGTGGTGGTGTCAGATTCATCGTCCGACGAATCCGAGACGCACTCCTCCCGTGATGACGAGGAGGAGGAAGAAGAACCCTCTCCCCCTCCAGCGGGGGGAGGAAATAAGAGGAAGGCCGCCCTAGCAGGGGAGGCCGAAGGGTCCAGGAAGAGGAAGACCCCTCCACCAGACTACTCCCCCAACGCCGACGAGGACGAAGAGGAGTGGCCGGACAGGACCAAGCGTCCGGCGAAATCGTGAGTATTTGGATACCAGAGTAACTCATAATATCCCTGTTGTTGCACAGTTCTTCCCTAATGTCGAATGTAATTATGTAGGCCGCCCCGGGCCGGATTCGACGAGTCGTCGAGCGGCTCCCTGGATTCATCGGACGTGAACTCCGTTCTGCCCGCTGTCTCCCCCCGCACTGCGGACGACGTCGAAGTGGCGTCGCAACAAGCTCCGGGGCAAGAGGAGGTGTCCCTGGAGGAGCCGCGAGGTGATCTCCCGGACTCCAGGAGTAAAGGGGACAAGACCCCCCAGGGCTCCAAGTCCGGCTTTGAGCCGGACACCGCGCCGGAATCTTCAATAGTTCCGGACCGCGGTAGGCGAACTCCTTCCAAGAGGAGCAAGCCTTCTGAGCCGGCGGCCTCCGTCCAACCGGAGGTGCCGGACAATCTGCTGGAGGTGCTTAACGGCGCCTCCATCGACGAGGAGCACCGTACTATTATGAGTACGGTGATCCAGAAGGTTCAGTCTGCCAAGAGCGGACTGACTGAAGCTTGCGCTAGCCTTCTAACAGGCTTCGAGGTAAGTAAAAATATGTAAAAATATTAACGCATAGACAGTAGCCCCTGATGCTCTGTTTGGCGTTCAGAAAGAAAATCCGAATAGAGGATCTATTAAATTTCGCAGGAGTCTAACAAAAAGGAGTCAATATGCGTATGCAGGCTTCGCTGCTAGCCACCGCCGCACTGACTGCGGAGGTGGATGCCCTGAAGAAGGGCCTCGAGCAGACCGAGCAAGAGCTCGGCCATGCCAAGCGGCAGATCGAGGAGAAAGAAGGTAAGATATACCTTATAAAAAAATATATACAAAAAAGATGCAATTGCAAAAATAACAGGATTATACTGCTTATTGTAGGGGCCACGACTGAGGTGGCGACCCTCAAGCAGGCGCTGTCCAAGGCCGAAAAGAGAGCGGCCATGGAGCGCACCGAGCGTGAGAAACTTGAGGCCCAGATTGGCGAGGTGAAGCAAGAGCTTCAGGTTCTCATGAAAAAACATGAGAGTTCGGAGCTGGACTCGAAGACGCGAGCGTCCGAGCTCGCGGCGGCCCTTGAAACTGCCAAGGCTTCCAACGCCGAATCCCAGAAGGCCCTCCAAGAATTGGAGGAGGTGAAAAAGATAGCGGCGGGTAAGGCATTCTTTATGCAAAGCAGACATATAAGAGTAAACTACTTGTTACTTACCCGAATCCGGAGTTCTCTAGGGGCATTCGCAGATCTTCCCCGCAGCGTATCTGATGCTGCTGTATTCTACCGAGCCGAGGAAGGCAGCTCGACGGAGAAGGTGTTCTGGTCTCAGTACGCTGAGGCCGGACACCCTGTGCACGTGAGCGACCAACTGAAGCAGCTGGTCAAGCTCCACAAGGCGGCCGAACAGGCCCTGAAGGGCTTCATAGTTCGGCCGTGGCCTGGAGAGGCCCTGCCTGGGAGCTACTTCGGGCTGGTGCGGCGGCTGGTGGAGGTCTGTCCAAGGCTCGAGGTCATCAAGCGCTCCGTCTGCATCGAAGGTGCCCGTAGGGCCCTTGCCCGTGCAAAGGTGCACTGGGGTAAGCTGGACGGTGAGAAGCTTGTGAGGGACGGGCCGCCGTCGGGGAAGGAGCATCGCAAGCCCGAGAACTATTACAAGGATGTTCTTGCTGGTGCCCGCCTTATGGCGGATGAATGTACCAAGGATGTAATTTTTGAATGAACTCGCTCGTGTTATCCTGTGCGCTGAAAACTTGTTCAGATGCGCTAAGCAATGCTTGTTGAATTTAAAATATTACTTTCTGTGCGGCCGTTTATCAAAAATTGAGAGATGGCCAGTCGTCGGCTTCTGCCCCCATGCCACTAGTGCTGGGGTGTTTAGGATAAACCTGAGCGCTCTTTTCCCCATGATTGGGTCTGTCGAGGGAGGCGCTCAGCACAACGAACAAGGCAATCGGACTATAATGCTTGAACACTCTCACTTAGCCATAGAACTCTATAATTTTAAATTTTGGCGAAGCCCCTAGTATTCGGAAGACCGAGTTAGGGGCGCTATCCACGCCTTGGCCGGACAAAGCCGGTTCCTCGCTCGAAGCGGCATAAGTCTTTAAGGACTCGAAAAACCTCTCAAACAGCGACCGGTCTCTCGCCTCATCATGACAGTCAGTTTTAGCTTTCTCTACTGAGGTGCTCAGCCCAGCTCAACTGGGGCACAATCGCAATAGTTCTCCTAGTGCTACCTTAGCCGATATAGCGGAACGTAAGGCACCAAAACATAGGAGCCGGACAAACCCAACTATTGACCCAAATCATGATTCGGAGCCGATGCATATAGTGCTATAAGTTCGGGGTGCCGCACTTGTGAAAGTGTTCGGTCTTATCACACCATATTAAGGGGTACTGAAGCCCCTGGCGTATTTGCCGTACCACGTTGTACGGGTGCAACATGTTATTAATAAACATATATAGAAAAAGAGGGTAATGCAGAAAATAGACAAGAGCTATGCATTGTTTATAGAAAGACTGCTATCAAAGCAGAACGATACAAATAGTGCGATAAGCAAAAGAAATTGGACTATTTAACATGTCCTGGCCAGGGGTAGGCCGCGGAATTGTATTCAAAACAGGTATACTGCTCGTAATAGAGACCACCTAGGAGTTCCATAATGCGACATGGCTTGTCTGCTTTCCTGGATCTTGCATCGTTTGTGCGGCAGTTGAATTGCCGAACAGGTCGTCCGAAGTATGGAGTCCTGAAAGTAAGAGAAAATTAAAAAAGAATCTAGCAGCCCCTAGTATGGTTTAAACCGTGTTTTGGGTGTGCCGTGATGATGCCCCTTCCCTTGTGCCCATGGTATTTCGAGGGCGTAGTTATCTACGCGAAGCACTCGTTTCGCTATATTGCGAGGGCTAGGGTTGGGGCCGCATTGCTACGCTTGCGCGGAACGTGCCAGGCGGTCTTGTTGTAGGTTACTCCGGGCGCGCTTGACAGTGTCCGGCTTTTTAAGGGCCGGGCTGGAGAACTGCCTAGAGAGGCTGCTTTGTACTTCTGCTGCGAGCGCTGCAGTGTGCTCCTCCGTTCGAAGGGAGCGTTTGGTGTTTCCGTTGACTGTGATTACTCCTCAAGGGCCTGGCATCTTGAGCTTGAGGTATGCATAGTGCGATACCGCGTTGAACTTTGCGATTGCGGTGCGCCCGAGCAGTGCATGATAGCCACTGCGGAACGGGACTATGTCGAAGATTAACTCCTCGCTTCGGAAATTATCCGGGGATCCGAAGTCCACTTCAAGTGTAACTGAGCCTATACAGTTGGCTTCTACACCTGGTATGACGCCTTTAAAGGTCGTTTTGGTGGGCTTGATCCTCGAGGGATCTATGCCCATTTTCCGCACTGTATCCTGGTAAAGCAGGTTCAGGCAGCTGCTGCCGTCCATGAGGACTCTTGTGAGATGAAATCCATCAATAATTGGGTCAAGAACCAATGCGGCAAACCCGCCATGACGGATGCTAGTGGGATGGTCCCTTCGATCAAAAGTGATCGGGCAGGAGGACCATGGGTTGAACTTTGGGGCGACTGGCTCCATCGCGTATACGTCCCGTAGCGCACGCTTCCGCTCCCTCTTGGGAATGTGGGTTGCGTATATCATGTTCATCGTCCGCACTTGTGGGGGAAAACCCTTCTGTCCACTGTTGTTCGGCGGCCTGGGCTCCTCCTTGTCATCGCTATGCAGCCCCTTGTCTATGTTTTCGGCTCTTAACTTGCCTGCCTGCTTGAACACCCAACAATCCCTGTTGGTGTGATTGGCTGGCTTTTCGGGGGTGCCATGTATCTGGCACAAGCGGTCGAGTATTCGGTCCAAACTGGCCGGGCCCTGAGTATTTCTTTTGAATGGCTTTTTCCGCTGACCGGATTTGTAGCCTCGGAATCCGGCATTTACTGCCGTATCCTCGTTGCTGTCGCTGTTAACGCGGCGCTTTTGCTTGTTCCGGCGCGACCTGCCGCTTTTGTCCTTGGTATCCGAATTACCAAGGTTCTTGGTTAAGTTGTTGCTGCGAGCTAGCCAGCTGTCTTCTCCCGCACAAAAGCGGGTCATGAGTGTCGTGAGGGCTGCCATAGATTTCGGCTTTTCCTGTCCCAGGTGCCGGGAAAGCCACTCGTCGCGGATATTATGCTTGAAGGCTGCTAGGGCCTCCGCGTCCGGACAATCGACTATTTGATTTTTCTTTCTTAGGAACCGTGTCCAGAATTGCCTGGCCGATTCCTCTGGCTATTGGATTATGTGGCTTAGGTCATCGGCGTCCGGTGGTCGCACATAAGTGCCCTGGAAGTTGTCAAGGAATGCGGCTTCCAGGTCCTCCCAAGAACCGATTGAGTCTGTTGGCAAGCTGTTAAGCCAATGCCGGGTTGGTCCCTTAAGTTTGAGTGGGAGGTATTTGATGGCGTGTAGATCATCACCGCGGGCCATGTGGATATGAAGGAGATAATCCTCGATCCATACCGCAGGATCTGTTGCGCCATCGTATGATTCGATGTTTACAGGTTTGAAGCCCTCAGGGATTTTATGATCCATTACTTCATCTTTGAAGCATAGTGGGTGTGCGACGCCTCTGTACTGGGCCATATCACGACGCAGCTCAAAGGAGCTTTGTCTATTGTGTTCGGCCCTTCCGGATTTATTGTATCCGGAGTGACGATCGTCGTCACGTGCCGTGGGGCGCCCGCGCGATCCGTAGATCGATCTTGTTTGCCTTGCCTTGTCCTCCAGTATATCTCGCAGGTCTGGCGCGTTTTCCCGTGCCTTAGCATGTTTTGGGTGGCGTCGGGGCATGGCTTGATTGGAGGGCCTAGAGGGCTCTCTGTCGCGGCCACGAGGTGGCCAGTCGGCCATGTCATGCGCTGGTGATGTAGGTGCTTCCTCCTCTAATCGGGGTAGCAGCCTGCGCTTTGGGTAACGCTTGGAGGGGCGTTCGAGTTCATACTCTTCGGCCGCAAGGACTTCAGTCCATCTGTCAGCTAGCAAATCTTGATCAGCTCTAAGCTCTTGCTGCTTTTTCTTGAGGCTGCTTGCCATGGCTAAAAGCCTGCATTTGAAACGCTCTTGTTCGGCGGGGTCTGATGGTACGGCGAATTCGTCGTCATTGAGGCTTGCCTCGTTTTCGGAGGGAGGCATATAGTTATCATCCTCAACCTCTCGGTCTGCCGCTCTCTCATGAGGGCTGGCTTCTCCATCTTCATGTGCCGAATCTTGCTGGGGGGGGTGTTCTTCGGCGCTATCCGGAGCAGTATTATGTCCAGTGCCGGAATCACCATTTTTGCTTTGGCGGGATTTAGAGCGGCGCCGCTGACGCCAACGCTTGGGATGTTTCTCAGAGGTGTCATCCTCCGCTTTTCCATCGCCATCTCCATCTTTTGGAGTGTCCACCATATATATGTCATATGACGAGGTGGCCTTCCAGCGCCCTACAGGTGCTGGTTCCTGTTCGTCTCCTGCATCGTCGTCCATACCGTCGATGTCTTCGGAGTCGAAGTCGAGCATGTCGGTTAAATCGTCGACAATGGCTACAAAGTGGGTGGTGGGTGGGCTTTGAATTTCTTCATCGTCCGCATCCCATTCTTTCTGACCGTAGTCCGGCCAGGGCTCTCCTGATAAAGAGAGAGACTTTAGTGAGTTCAGGATGTCGCCAAAGGGCGAGTGCTAAAAGATGTCCGCGGCGGTGAACTCCATGATCGACGCCCAACCGGATTCGATCGGCAGGGGTGCGGGGGGTTCGGAGTCCGGAGAGGAATCCGGATCCTCGGAGTCACGGGTCATGCAGAGTGCGGGGTTGGTGTTCGGCTCGATCGCCTTTGAGATCGCAGCCCCTGAGGTGGCGTCCAACCGCTCATCCTCGATCGGCGCAGCAGGCTCCGAATTAAGGGTCGGAACCAACGTGCGTGCGGCCTCCAGGACACTGTTCGGCGGCAGAGCTAGATCATGCCCATCGAGACAGTGCGGCGCGCTTGGCTGTGGCTCGAATCCGTCGAAGATCAAGTCCCCGTGGATGTCAGCCGTGTAGTTCAAACTTCCAAACCTGACCTGATGGCCAGGGGCATAGCTTTCGATCTGCTCCAGGCGGCCAACCGAATTGGCCCGCAGTGCGAAGCCGCCGAAGATGAAGATCTGCCCGGGACCCTGGACCGCATCATCGTTGATGATCAAAGGAGCCATCGGGCCTAAAAGTGACGACACAGAGGAACTCTCAATGAAAGCACCAATGTCGGTGTCAAAACCGGCGGATCTCGGGTAGGGGGTCCCAAACTATGCGTCTAGGCCAGATGGTAACAGGAAACAAGGGACACAATGTTTTACCCAGGTTCAGGCCCTCTTGATGGAGGTAAAACCCTACGTCCTGCTTGATTAATATTGATGATATGGGTAGTACAAGAGTAGATCTACCACGAGATCAAGGAGGCTAAACCCTAGAAGCTAGCCTATGTTATGATTGTTGTATGTTGGAGTTGTTGTCCTACGGACTAAAACCCTCCGGTTTATATGGACAACGGAGAGGTTTAGGGTTACACAAAGTCGGTTACAATGGTAGGAGATCTAAATATCCGCATCGCCAAGCTTGCCTTCCACGCCAAGGAAAGTCCCATCCGGACACGGGACGAAGTTTTCAATCTTGTATCTTCATAGTCCAGGAGTCCGGCTGAAGGTATAGTTCGGCTATCCGAACACCCCCTAATCCAGGACTCCCTCAGGCACTTTATGACCTTAAACAAGCCCCACCTGTGTGGTATGAGCACCTTACTGAGTTGTTGCAAGATCGTGGGTTTGAAATTGGGAAAATTGATCCCACTCTTTTTACTAAGAGGGTGAAAGGGGATTTGTTCATATGCCAACTATATGTTGATGATATTATTTTTGGTTCTCCTAGAAAATCTTTCAATGATGAGTTTGCCGCACTAATGACCGAGAAGTTTGAGATTTCTATGATGGGAGAGTTGAAGTTCTTTCTTGGGTTCGAAGTCAAGCAAAGGAGAGAAGGAACATTCATCAACCAAGACAAGTATACCCAAGACATGCTCAAGAGATTCAAGCTAGATGATGTTAAGCCGGTCAAGTTTCCCATGCCCACCAAATGCAAGCTTGATAGTGATGCCAATGGTAAATCGGTGGATCAAAAGATATATCGCTCCATGATTGGGTCCTTGCTTTACCTTTGTGCCTCTAGAACGGATATCATGTTAAGTGTGGGAATTTGTGCACGGTTTCAAGCTGCACCTAAGGAAAGCCACTTTGTGGCGGTCAAGCAAATCTTTTGATATTTGGCTCATACCCCAAACTTTGGCCTATGGTACCCTAAAGGAGCAAGCTTCAATCTGATGGGTTATTCGAACTCAGATTGGGCGGGAGACTGTGTGGAGAGGAGTTCAACTTCCGGAGGGTGCCAATTCCTTGGTTGCTCTTTGGTGAGTTGGTCTTCGAAGAAGCAAAGTTGTGTGTCTCAGTCGTCCACAGAGGTCGAGTATGTAGCCACCGCATGTTTTTTTTGACTGGGAACTATGGGGTAAAACCCCCACAGCATATCAAAACCTTTATTGAAACAAAAATACAGGGTACAAAGGCTGATTACAAGATGTAATCTACAGGGAGAAAACTAAGCTAAAAGGAGGCAGGAGCCTTACTACAGAATGCCTTAAGGGGGAGGAAGGAGATCCACTCGAGGAGGTCATCCTTATAGGCAGATTTGATCCTATATTGCAATAAGGAAATATCATGCCTAAAAGCTGCACGCCATCTAACAAAACTAGCCCTTTCATTTCTGAAAACCTTGGCATTACGAATGATCCAGATGTTCCAACATGCAGTGAAGACCACTTCTGAGAAGAAAGGCTTGCCAAAATCATTCCTTGTATGAATCACAACCTCAGACATAGATTGTCCTGCAGGCCAGTCAATCTGCAGGTAGTTCGAGACACGGGCACTTAAGTTGCAATTGAAAAAAAGATGATCCCTAGTCTCTTTGACCTGTAAGGGGCAGAGCCTGCAATGTACTCCATCCTCCATGTGCCAATGCCTGCGTTCAACCATATCCTTAGTATTCAGTCTGTCCATGATTAGCATCCAAGCAAAAACCTTGATCTTAAGAGTACAGGAGGATTTCCAAATCCAAGAGAGCAAAGGGTTGTAAATTTCAGGAAGAATTGTGTGGGAGTAAAACATCTTGGGTCTGAACTGTTAGGAGGAATTCTGCCAAAACCACACATCCTTCGATCCAATTTCTCTGTTATGAGAATCTATCATTGACGGAATCAAACCCAACTCTCCAAATGCCTGAGCAGACAGGGGGAGATGGAAAAGCTGGACAACATCCTCAGTGCTGAAGAACTCCTTGATAGTGATCCATGGGTCCTTAACATAAGAGAAGAGCCTTGGAAATCTAGCTTGCAGAGGAGAGGCTTGAACACCTAGATTCCAGCTATCTGACCAGAACAAAGCAGTGTCACCATCATTTACCTCCACCCAAGAGCACTCCCTAAAAGTGGTCATAACCTTGCAAATATCCTTCCACCAAAAAGAACCACATGAAGATGTTCCTTAAGGTACCCTTTCATTGTAGTATGAGTTCCAAATGAGAGAAACCCAGGGAAGTTCCCTTTTATTTAGGAAATTACTAGCATGTTTGAGAAGCAAGGCAACATTTTGCACCCCCAGGATGAGGATCCCAAGACCACCCCTATTTTTTGGCCTGCAAACCAACTCCCAAGCTGCAAGGGAGGGGACAGGTTCATCTCCATTCCTCCTCCATAAACACTGTCTCTGAATTCTCTCTAACTGCTTGAGGATACCAGCTGGAACAGCCAAACTGCCCATGGTAGCCACCGCAAGTTGTTGTGCACAATTTTTATGGGTGAGGCAAAATTTAAAGGATTACGGTGTCACTTGTGACAAAGTGCCTCTTCTATGTGACAATGAAAGTGCTATCAAGATTTCATACAATCCGGTGCAAGATAGCAAGATGGAGCACATTGAGATTCGTCATCATTTCATTCGGGACCACATCAAGTGTGGAGATATTGAGATCATCTGCATCAACACTCAAGAGAAACTAGCGGATATTTTCACCAAGCCTCTAGATGAGGCAAGATTTCACGAGTTAAGGCATGAGCTAAATATCATTGATCGAGTAATGTGGCTTGAATCTAGGCACACCCCGCCGCACTCATCATTCTATCTTGTTCTAGATGCAGGCATGGACATAGGGGGAGCATTGTTCTCCCAATGAACTCTCTCTCCCCCTATTATGAATAAATTGATCAAGTCTTTCACATTAGCCATTTTTATGGTACTTGTGCTTCAAAGATGAGTTTTGCTCATGGGCCCAAGGTTAAAATCTTCGCGGTTCCATAATGGACTCAAACATAGGTGACCTCAATCACCGCCCTCTCCATGAGAGGTGTTTGGCTTTCTTTGATCTTATCTAGTCGTGTAGGACTTTGTTTGTGCTATGAGTCACTCCAACTTTGCTTCTCGTGTTTGTTTGTCTTTTGCACTTGGAGTAGCTCCCTTTGTTTCCCGATGTTTCATGTCTCCAACCCAAGCCATCCCTTCCCTTTTCTCTCCATAAATTTCTTAAGCCCCTTCTTTCCTTGTTCTTGTTTGTTGTCTCCTGCATGGCACTACTGCCGACTCCCGCGGTACTGCCACTCGAAGCGGTACTTCCAGGCCTCCTGCTGCTATGTATACTGCTACTTTTTGAGCTTGCATTGGTTTTTCCCTTGAAGAGGAAAGGGTGATGCAGCACAGTAGAGTAAGTATTTCCCTCAGTTTTGAGAACCAAGGTATCAATCCAATAGGAGATAATGCTTAAGTCCCAAATACCTGCACAAAAAAACACCAACTTGCACCCAACGTGATAAGGGGTTGTCAATCCATTCACGGTTATTTGCAAAGTGAGATCTGATAGAGATGGATAAACAGTAAAGTAATATTTTTGGTATTTTTGGTTTATGGAACAGAAAGTAAAGTAAAAGATTGCACAGAAAGTAAAATAGAAACTAAAATTGTAGATCGGAAACTTATATGATGGAAAATAGACCCGGGGGCCATAGGTTTCACTAGAGGCTCCTCTCTAGATAGAAAATAATACGGTGCATGAAAAAGTTACTGCCGAGCAATTGATAGAAAAGTGCATAATTATGACGATATCTAAGCCAATGATCATGAATATAGGCATCACGTCCTTATCAAGTAGACCGACTCATGCCTGCATCTACTACTATTACTCCACACGTCGACCGACTCCTGCCTGCATCTAGAGTATTAAGTTCATAAGAATAGAGTAACGCATTAAGTAAGATGACATGATGTAGCGGGATAAACTCAATCAATATGATGAAAACCCCACCTTGTAATCCTAGATGGCAACAGTACAATACGTGTCGGTGCCTCTTCTGTCACTGGGATCGAGCACCGCAAGATTGAACCCAAAGCTAAGCACTTCTCCCATTGCACGAAAAACCAATCTAGTTGGCCAAACCAAATCGATAGTTCGAAGAGGCTTGCAAAGATATCAAATCATGCATAAAAGGATTCAGAGAAGATTCAAATAATATTCATAGATATCTTGATCATAAATCCACAATTCATCGGATCTCGGCAAACACACCGCGAAAGAGTATTACATCGGATAGATCTCCAAGAACATCAAGGAAAACATGGTATTGAGAATCTAAGACAGAGAAGAAGCCATCTAGCTACTTGCTATGGACCCGTAGGTCTGAGGTAAACTACTCACGCTTCATCGGAGAGGCAATGGTGTTGATGTAGAAGCCCTCTGTGATCGAATCCCCCTACGGCAAGACGCCAGAAAAGGCCCCTAGATGGGATCTCACGGGTATAGAAGGTTGCAACGGTGGAAAGGTGTTTTCATGGCTCTCCTGGTAGGTTTTGGAATATTTGAGAATATATAGGCGGAAGAAGTAGGTTAGTGGAGTCACGAGGGGCCCACAAGGGTGGGGGCGCACCCTACCCCCTGGGCGCGCCTCCCGACCTTGTGGCCACCTCGTGGCTTTCCTGACGTGCACTATAGGTCCTCTAGATGTCTTCTGGTCCAAGAAAAATCATCGTGAAAGTTTCATTCCGTTTGGACTCCGTTTGGTATTCCTTTTCTATGAAACTCTAAAACAAGGAAAAAAACATAAACTGGCAATGGGCTCCAGGTTAATAGGTTAGTCCCAAAAATCATATAAAATAGCATATTAAAGCATATAAACATCCAAAATATCTAATATATTAGCATGGAACAATCAAAAATTATAGATACGTTGGTGACGTATCAAGCATCCCCAAGCTTAATTCCTGCTCGTCCTCAACTAGGTAAATGGTAAACACAGAATTTTTGATGTGGAATGCTACCTGTCGGTGTCAAAACCGGCGGATCTCGGGTAGGGGGTCCCGAACTGTGCGTCTAGGCGGATGGTAACAGGAGACGAGCGACACGATGTTTTCACCCAGGTTCGGGCCCTCTCGATGGAGGTAAAACCCTACTCCTGCTTGATTGATCTTGATGATATGAGTATTACAAGAGTTGATCTACCACGAGATCAAAGAGGCTAAACCCTAGAAGCTAGCCTATGGTATGATTGTTGTTCTTGGTCATACGGACTAAACCCTCCGGTTTATATAGACACCGGAGGGGGCTAGGGTTACACAGAGTCGGTTACAAGGAAGGAGATCTACATATCCGTATTGCCAAGCTTGCCTTCCATGCCAAGGAGAGTCCCATCCGGACACGGGATGAAGTCTTCAATCTTGTATCTTCATACTCCAACAGTCCGGCCAAAGGATATAGTCCGGCTGTCCGGATACCCCCTAATCCAGGACTCCCTCAGTAGCCCCTGAACCAGGCTTAAATGATGATGAGTCCGGTGCGCAGATTGTCTTCGGCATTGCAAGGCGGGTTCCTCCTCCGAATACTTCATAGAAGATTTTGAACACGAGGATCGTGTCCGGCTCTGCAAAACAAGTTCCACATTCCACCGTAGAGAGAATAATATTTCCACAAATCTAATCTGCTGACGTATTTCGCAGTGTGACATCACACCGCAGCCAGGTCATTTATTCGTTTTTCATAACCAATCTCAGTGTGTTTTGCGAGGCAGTTTCCTTGGCACGTCTTGTCGAAGCAGAGATCGTGTCCCCTTATCACGGGATCCCCAATTGTGCCTGTTGGTATGACCCCTCGATTGAAGGTAAGTCCCAAACAGTCACGAGGAGGGCACTTGGTATCCAACCTCTTTATAATGAGACCAAGGCCTATTCTTTTTCTCTCGATCTTAATCGAATCCACCTCCCGCCCCGAGTTCCAACACCCAAAGCTCAGGTTTAGGCGCTTCGGACTTCCGATTATGTCCGGATCCAACCTTCAAGGTCGGTGGATGCCTTTCTCCGTCACAGAGGAAGACGTAAAAAAGCTAAGGGAGGCTAGATACTTGACCGGCGAAATCCCGCATAGGCTGCCTGCCCAAGGGAAGGTTATTCCCACTCCCAAGCCCGGTGAGAGCGTCATGTTCGTATCTCACTTCCTCCGAGGGCTAGGCTTCGCGCCAGATCCCTTCATGAGGGGCTTATGTTCTATTATGGGCTGGACTTCCACGATTTAGCTCTGGAGTCTATCCTCCACATCTCATCGTTCATCGTCGTGTGCGAAGCTTTCGTCCGTATTACCCCTCACTTCGGACTGTGGCTCAAGACCTTCGAAGTGGAGTCGAAGATGATCGAGGGGCGGCACGCAGAGTGCGGAGGCGCCGTAATAAGCAAAAACACCGACGCCCCATGGCCCGAGGGCTCTTTCTAGGAGGTGTCCAACTTATGGCAACAAGAGTGGTTTTATATCACAGCCCCCAGGGGTACCAAGTGGGTGGCTCCCCCCGTCTTTCGCTCGGGCACCCCGCCACGACTAACGTCATGGGTCAACAAGGGGCTGGAATGGGGGCTAGTAAAGGACGTGCCCATATTGCAGCATGATCTCCTTGAGAGAGATATCAGTCTGATCATGGTAATGCAAGTCATGTTAATTCGCCGAGTCCTGCCCTACAAATGTCGTCCCCTCTGCATGTGGGAGTTCAACCCGGAGGGACCGCGAGCTATTCAACACTTCCTCGGCATGACACCCGAGGAGATGTACAAATTGTTCTTCGGACCACAAATAATGTGTCCGGACATCATTGAGGATACCCAAGTAAGTCCCAAACAGTCACGAGGAGGGCACTTGGTATCCTAAGTACGCCCCTTTGGACCGGCTGTGGAGTTCTGCGGACGCATATCTAGACTTGACCGCGAGTGCTACCGATGCGGCCGAATATTTTCGAGATAAAAAAGATCGCGAAGTGGAAAAGATGTTCTGGTCACAATTTAACGTTCCAGAGCGCCCGCTTCCATTGAATGATCGGTTGGCCAAATGGGCCGAGCTTAATAGATTGTCTGGACTTGCCATGAGGTCTGTTGTGGATCATCTGTGGCCGGAAGGGCCAAAGCCGGACAATTATTTTAGTTTGGTGCAGCATTTCCTTGGTGCAGTGCCACGCATAAACGCGATGAAGAGGTCGGCGTGCGTAGAGGGTGCGCGGATGGCCCTTGCCCGTGTCAAGACATACTAGGCAGATATGGAGGCCATCGCCATTGCAGCCCAAGATTCGGACGAGAGCCGAGTACCCGCCGAGCACTACTTTCGAGAAGTTCTTGAGGTTGCTCGTTCAATAGAAGCGCAGTGCTCGAAGAATATTATGTTCTAATGACATGTATTCCCATTGAAAAACAATGTTTTACTGAATTGTAAAGGCTATTTTATACTTGTGCCTGAAAGAATTATAATACCTCATGTGCGGCTGTTTATTTATATATGTATATAACCTGAAAGATGGCAGTCGTCGGCTTCAGCCCCCACATATATAATGCGGGGGTGCTCGCAGAAGACGCATGTTCACACTTGATCCAACGTCTTGGTCCATTAAGGAGGTGATAGCGCAGCGAACTAGGCAATCGGACTATAATGCTTTAACACTTTCACTTCGCCAGAGGAGTTTGATAGTGGGGCTACTATATAGCCCCTGGTGGCTCCGCGTTCATCTGAATTCGGGGCGCGTACATGCCTGGCCGGGAAACGGCCCTTCGTTAAGGCGGAGGAATCCCAAAGATTCCGCTCGGTCATCGAGTGGTTGACCAGGGCACAATCGCAGTAGTTCTCCTGGTGCCGCCTTAGCCGATAGAGCGGAACGTAAGGCAGCAAAACATAGGAGCCGGGCAAACCCAACATTTGACCAAAGACATGATTCAGAGCTGATGCATATAAGGCCAAACTCGCGACGCCAAACACTCCCTAAGGTATTGGGTCTTTATGATGTAAACCGGGCTAAACAGTGCCCTTTGTAATAAGCCCCTGGTGTGCAGGTACGTGCAATATTCTGACGTGGCCACATGCCAATACGTCAGCATCCTTCTCAGTTGTACTGAGAATCCGGGGGATGTGTATCAACAAGAGACAGTAAAAAAGGTTTACGCAGGGTCTTAATCTAAAAAGAATCCTTGGAACGGGTCCCTGCTGCACATCTGTGCATGTGTCTCCGTTGTGCCGTATCCTGGACGGGTGTAGCACGATGGTCATCTGTAAAAGAGAGGAACTTAGCTGAAAAGTTGTTGTGCCAAAGGTAGGTTATACTAAATAAACCATGTATAGTTCAAGATGAGTAAAGTTGAGCCTAATTGTCACTTGTTTACACGCGTTGAGCCCCTTGTACTGTTATAGGGGTATAGCCATCCAACCTGTATCAATTATATATACCTACACCAGACTTGTCTAACCGTGTCCGTGGTCTTAATGACCTGTCAGATGCTCCAGTTGGTGAAGCCGTCTAGTGTGCGCCTGCCAAGGCATCCGCACGGTCTTCTACGCGCAAGGAGCGCTCAATATTTCCATTTACTATAATTATGCCGCGTGGACCGGGCATCTTAAGCATGAGAGAAGCGTAATACGGTATTGCGTTAAAGCGAGCGAAAACTTCGCGTCCGAGTAGTGCTTGATAGCCACTTTGGAACGGAGCGATGTGGAAGGTTAACTTTTCGCTGCGGAAGTTATCGAAAAAGCCGAATATAACCTCTAGTAGCAGGGAGCCCGTGCAATGGGCTTCTGGGCCTGGCGTTACTCCTTTAAAGGTAGTATTGCTATGGCTGATTTTTGTTGGGTCTATCCCCATTTTGCGGACCGTGTCCTGATATATCAGGTTTAAACTACTGCCGCCGTCCATCAGGACTCGTCTGAAGTGGTATCCGTCAATTATCGGGTCTAACACCAAGGCAGCCCATCCTGCATGCCGGATACTTGCCGAGTAATCCCGATGGTCAAAGGTGATCGGTAGGGACGACCAGTGGCAGAACTCCGTGGTGATAGGCCCTGGGGCATGTGTCTCTAGGAGTGCTGCTTTGTTTCTCCCCTTCATCACGTGTAACATGTTTACTGTTTTGACTTCTGGTGGGAATTTCTTCTGTTCCCTAGTGCTTTGCTGGCGAGGCTCGTCCTTGTCTTCGCTTGGTGTATCTTGCCCCTTGTGTTCGGCGTTGAGCTTGCCGGACTGCTTGAAGACCCAACATTCTCTATGGGTATGATTTTCAGGTTTATCGAGGGTGCTGTGGATCTGACATAGTTTGTCCAGAATCTTGTTTAGGCTGGACAGTTCATCTCTGTTGCCTTTGGAGGGCGGCTTTTGCTGACCTGGCCGAGAGCTTCTGAATCCGGTGTTTACCGCCGTGCTCTGTGGGCTGTCTTCTTTATTCTGGCGCTTATTTTGCTGCGTCATGGCTTTCCGTTTCCGTCCCTGACTTCGGATGTACTTGGGTCGCTGGTGCTACATCAGGCTAACCAGCTGTCCTCGCCCGCGCAAAAGCGGGTCATGAGGCTTTTTAATGCTGCCATTGTTCTCGGATTTTCTTGGCCGAGGTGTCTGGCAAGCCATTCATATTGAACGCTATGCTTGAAAGCTGCTAAGGTTCGGCGTCCGGACAGTCGACTATTTGGTTCTTTTTAGTGAGGAACCTGTTCCAAAGCTTTCGGGCTAACTCTCCAGGCTGTTGAGTTATATGACTTAAATCGTCTGCATCCGGTGGTCGGACATAGGTCCCTTGAAATTTGCCCGAAAAGCGTCCTCGAGCTCTTCCCAGCTTCCAATGGAGTTTTTGGGGAGGCTTTTAAGCCAGTGCCGAGCTGGCCCTTTGAGCTTGAGGGGTAAGTACTTGATGGCATGGAGATCGTCTCCTCGAGCCATGTGGATATGGAGGAGGTAATCCTCAATCCAGACCCCAGGGTCTGTCGTTCCGTCATATGCCTCTATGTTTACGGGTTTGAATCCCTCTGGAAATTCATGGTCCAGCACCTTATCGGTGAAACATAGGGGGTGTGCGGCACCCCTGTATTTGGGTGTACCGTGGTGTTCGGATTTTTGTTGTGTTGCATTGCGTGCTAGAGCGCGCTTTCTTGGCCTGTAGATGGATCTGGTTGCGCCGTCCTTTTGATGCGAGTCCTCACGTGGATCGCGTACGGGCTTGTGTGCGGCGTCGTTTTCCGTTCTATGTTGGCCACGAGGTCGTCTATCCGACCGGATGGTTGTTTTGTTTTTTGATTGCGGGGGCTCTAAGGCCTCATCATCGAATTCAGGTAGCAGCTTTCGCTTCGGGTAGCTCTTTGTGTGGCGGCTGCCGCCGTACTTTGCTGCAGTGTTGAGTACTTTACTCCATCTAATTATGAGTGTGTCTTGTGCAGCCCTGAGCCTTTGCTTCTGCTTTTTCAGAATCCTAGCAGTGGCGACAAGCCTTTGATGGGTATTATGTTGCTCCGGGTGCCTGTCCGGTGTGATGTCATCTGGACTGTTATCTTCGCCGGAGACGGGTTGTTCGGTTTGATTCTCCGTGTTGCCATGGTCGGATGGTGGTTCAATGCCGTGTTCGTCGTCTGCTGGCTCACCCTGCTATATCGCTGGGTCTATATGATCGCTGTTTCTACTGAGGCAGGATTTGGAGCGGCGCTTACGCCGCCGCTTTGACTGCTTCTCGAGGGAACGATCCTTCGCTGCGTCCTTCCGTTCCTCGTCGTCGTTTTCTTTGGGTGTGTCCACCATGTATACATCATATGATGAAGTGGGCGTCCAGTGCCCTGTGGGCAGTGGCTCCTGTTTGTCTCCTGCATCTTCGTCCATACCGTCGATGTCTTCGGAGTCGAAGTCGAGCATGTCGGTCAAATCATCGACAGTGACTACTAAGTGGGTGGTGGGTGGGCGGCGAATTTCTTTGTCATCCGCATCCCAATCCTGCCGGACATAGTTCGGCCAGGATTCTCCTGACAAGGATAGAGACCTTAATGAGTTCAGTATGTCGCCGAAGGGCGAGTGCTGAAAGATATCCGTGGAGGTGAACTCAATGATCGGCGCCCAGCCGGATTCGATAGGCACGGGTGCATGCGGTCCGGAGTCCGTGGCCAGGGAAGAATCCGGCAGTTTGGCGTCACGACTCTCGTGAAGGGTAAGGTCGATACTCGGCTCGATCGCCACTGAGAATGCGGCCTCCGTGGCGGGGTCTATCCACCCGTCCATGGATGGTGCAATTGGCTCCGAATTGAGGGTCGGAGCGATTGCCAGTGCAGTCTCCTGAACACTGTCCGAAGGTAGAGCTAAATCATGCTCATCGTGACCGCGCGGCGCACTCGACAAGGGCTCGAATCCGTGGAAGATCAAGTCCCCGCGGATGTCGGCCGTGTGGTTTATGCTTCCAAACCTAACCTGGTGGCCAAGGGCATAGCTCTCGATCTGCTCCAGATGGCCAAGCGAGTTGGCCCGCAGTGCAGAGCCGCCGAATATAAAGATCTGTCCGGGGAGAAAAGTCTCACCCTGAACTGCATCGCTATCGATGATCGAATGAGCCATCAAGCCTAACGGTGACGACACAGAGGAACTCTCAATGAAAGCACCATTGTCGGTGTCAAAACCGGCGGATCTCGGGTAGGGGGTCCCGAACTGTGCGTCTAGGCAGATGGTAACAAGAGATGAGGGACACGATGTTTTTACCCAGGTTCGGTCCCTCTCGATGGAGGTAAAACCTTACTCCTGCTTGATTGATCTTGATGATATGAGTATTACAAGAGTTGATCTACCATGAGATCGAAGAGGCTAAACCCTAGAAGCTAGCCTATGGTATGATTGTTGTTCTTGGTCCTACGGACTAAACCCTCTGGTTTATATAGACATCGGAGGGGGCTAGGGTTACACAGAGTCGGTTACAAGGAAGGAGATCTACATATTCGTACAACCAAGCTTGCCTTCCACGCCAAGGAGAGTCCCATCCGGACACGGGATGAGGTCTTCAATCTTGTATCTTCATAGTCCAACAATTCGGCCAAAGGATATAGTCCGGCTGTCCGGATACCCCCTAATCTAGGACTCCCTCACTACCTAACATATTTATCCATGTAATGTCTTTACTGTGTCATGAATGTTGAGATCCGTATGATTCAAAACAAAAGTTTAATATTGAGATAAAAACAATAATACTTCAAGCATACTAACAAGGCAATTATGTCTTCTCAAAGTAACATGGCCAAAGAAAGCTTATCCCAGCAAAATCATATAGTCTGGCTATGTTCCATCTTCATCACACAAAATATTCAAATCATGCACAACCCCGATGACAAGCCAAGCAACAGTGTCATACTTTTTGATGTTCTAAAACTTTTTCAACTTTCACGCAATACAAGAGCGTGAGCCATGGACATAGCACTATAGGTGGAATAGACGATGGTTGTGGAGTAGACAAAAAGAAGGAAATAGTCTCACATCAACTAGGCGTATGAACAGGCTATGGAGATGCCCATTAATAGATATCAATGTGACTAAGTAGGGACTGCCATGCAACAGATGCACTAGAGCTATATGTTTACGAAAGCTCAAAAAGAAACTAAGTGGGGGTGCATCCAACTTGCTTGCTCACGAAGACCTAGGGAAATTTGAGGAAGCCCATCATTGGAATATACAAGCCAAGTTCTGTAACAAAAAAATTCCACTAGTATATGAAAGTGACAACATAGGAGACTCTCTTTCATGAAGATCATGGTGCTACTTTGAAGCATAAGTGTGGTAAAAGGATAGTAGCAATACCCCTTTTCTCTTTTCTCTCATTTTTTTATTTGGGCCTTCTCTCATTTTTTTTGGCCTATTTTTTTAGTCTGTAGTCTCATCCCGACTTGTGGGGGAATCATAGTCTCCATCATCCTTTCCTCACATGGGACAATGCTCTAATAATGAAGATCATCACACTTCTATTTACTTACAACTCAAGAAGTACAACTCGATACTTAGAACAAAATATGACTCTATTTGGATGCCTCCGGCAGTGTACCATGATGTGCAATGAATCAAGAGTGACATGTATGAAAGAAATATGAATGGTGGCTTTGCCACAAATATGATGTCAACTACATGATCATGGATAGCAATATGACAATGATGGAGCCTGTCATAATAAAAGGAACGGTGGAAAGTTGCATGGAAATATATCTTGGAATGGCTATGGAAATGCCATAATAGGTAGGTATGGTGGCAGTTTTGAGGAAGGTATATGGTTGGTGTATGGTACTGGAGAAAGTTGCGCGGCACAAGAGAGGCTAGCAATGCTGGAAGGGTGAGAGTGCGTATAATGCATGGACTCAACATTAGTCATAAAGAACTCATATACTTATTGCAAAAATCTATTAGTTATCGAAACGAAGTACTACGCGCATGCTCCTAGGGGGATAGATTGGTAGGAAAAGACCATCGCTCATCCCCGACCGCCACTCATAAGGAAGACAATCAATAAATAAATCATGCTCCGATTTCATCACATAACGGTTCACCATACGTGCATGCTACGGGGATCACAACTTTAGCACAAGTATTTCTCAAATTCACAACTACTCACTAGCATGACTCTAATATCACCATAATTATATCTCAAAACAATCATAAGGAATCAAACTTCTCATAGTATTCAATGCACTTTATATGAAAGTTTTTATTAAATCCCTCTTGGATGCCTATCATATTAGGACTAAATTTATAACCAAAGCAAATTACCATGCTGTTTAGAGACTCTCAAAATAATATAAGTGAAGCATGAGAGTTCATCAATTTCTATAAAATAAAACCACTGCCGTGCTCTAAAAGATATAAGTGAAGCACTAGAGCAATGTTGCCTAGCTCAAACTATATAAGTGAAGCCAAAGAGTATTCTAATAAATCACGATTCAAGCATGTCTCTCCCAAAAGGGTTGTACAACAAGGATGATTGTGGCAAACTAAAAATAAAAGACTCAAATTATACAAGACGCTCCAAGCAAAACACATATCATGTGGTGAGTAAAAATATAGCCTCAAGTTACCGATAGACAAAGACGAAAGAGGGGATGCCTTCCAGGGCATCCCCAAGCTTAAGCTCTTGGTATCCTTGAATATTACCTTGGGGTGCCTTGGGAATCCCCAAGCTTACGCTCTTGCCACTCCTTATTCCATGGTCCATCAGATCTTACCCAAAACTTGAATACTTCACAACACAAAACTCAACAGAAAATCTCGTAAGCTCCGTTAGTATAAGAAAATAAATCACCACTTTTGGTACTGTTGTGAACTCATTCTTTATTTATATTGGTGTAACATCTACTTCATTCCAACTTTTCCATGGTTCATACCACCCGATACTGGCCATAGATTCATCAAAATAAGCAAACAACACAATCAAAACAGAATCTGTCAAAAACAGAACAGTCTATAGCAATCTGAATATTTCAAATACTTCTATAACTCCAAAAATTCTGAATAATTAGGAAGACCTAAGAAATTTGGTTATTAATCTTCTGCAAAAGGAATCAACTAAAACACACTCTCCTCCTAAAAATGTGAATTCTTTTCCCGAGCGCAGAAGTTTCTGTTTTTCAGCAAGATCAAATCAACTATCACTGTAAGCTATCCCAAAGGTCTCACTTGGAACAAACACTAATTAAAACACAAAACCACATCTAAACAAAGGCAAGAAGAATTTTTAATGCAAAACAGAACCTAAAAAGAAAAAACAAAAATAAAGTTGGGTTGCCTCCCAACAAGCGCTATTGTTTAACGCCCTTAGCTGGGCATAAAACACGAATAGATCTAAGTATTATCATCTTTGGTATGCAATCCACAAGTGGCTCTCATAATAGATTCATAAGGCAATTTAATCTTCTTTTTTGGAAAGTGTTGCATGCCTTTCCTTAATGGAAATTGAAATCTATTGTTTCCTTCTTTAATATCAATAATTGCACCAATCGTTCCAAGGAAAGGTCTACGAAGAATAATAGGACATGTAGGATTGCAATCTATATCAAGAACAATGAAATCTACAGGCACATAATTCCTATTTGCAACAATAATAAAGTCATTAATTCTTCCCATAGGTTTCTTAATAGTGGAATCCGCAAGATGCAAATTTAAAGAACAATCATCAAATTCACGGAAACCTAACACATCACATAATTTTTTTAGAATCGTGGAAACACTAGCACCCAAATCACCCAAAGCATGGAATTCATAATCTTTAATCTTAATCTTAATAGTAGGTCCCCTCTCATCATAAAGTTATCTAGGTATAGAAACTTCGAATTCAAGCTTTTCTTCAAAAGATTGCATCATAGCATCAATGATATGTTTAGTAAAAGCTTTGTTTTGATTATAAGCATGAGGGGAATTCAACATGGATTGCAATAAGGAAATACAATCTATTAAAGAAGAATTATCGTAATTAAATTCCTTGAAATCCAAAAGAGTGGGTTCATTGCTACTTAAAGTTTTGACCTCTCCAATCCCACTTTTATCAATTTTTGCATCTAGATCTAAAAACTCCGAATCATTATTCAAAGCCTCTGGTTTAGCGGCCATTTTGTTTACTAAGGTAGCTTGTTTATCAACAATTTGGCCTACTAAATTTTCCAGATGCACAAACTGAGATTTCAAACCATAAAATTCCTTAGACATATCATCAAGCTCCTTATTCATGTATTCCATAAAAATTTTCTGCTCCTTGAGCTTGTTTCTAAAGAAATTGTTATGCTCAAATTGCAAATACATGAAGCTTCTAACATTATTTCAATTTCGTCTAACCTCATAAGGTGAGGCAATGTTTTTTGGTGGGGTCACCTCGACAAAGCAAGAAATCCAACACACAAGCACACAAAAGGCAAGTGGAGAAAGTGAATGAAAGAGGGGCGAAGAAAAGGCAAATCTTTTCGAAAATCGTTTTACAAGTGGGGGAGAGGAGAACGAGAGGCGAATGGAAAATAATGTAATGCGAGAGATGATAGTTTATGATTGGTACTTGGTATGTCTTGGCTTGGCGTAGATCTCCCCAGCAACGGCGCCAGAAATTCGTCCGGCTACTTCTTGGGCTTGCGTTGGTTTTTCCCTTGAAGAGGAAAGGGTGATGCAACACAGCAGAGTAAGTATTTCCCTCAGTTTTGAGAACCAAGGTATCAATCCAGTAGGAGACAACGGTCAAGTCACCGAATACCTACACAAACAAATACCAACTTGTACCCAACATGATAAGGGGTTGTCAATCCCTTCACGTTTATTTGCGAAGTGACATCTGATAGAGATGGATAAACGGTAAAGTAATATTTTGGGTATTTTCAGTTTATGGAATGGACAGTAAAAGATTGCAAAGAAAGTAAAACGGAAACTAAAATTGTGGATCGACTTATATGATGGAAAATAGACCCGGGACCATAGGTTTCACTAGAGGCTTCTCTCAAGATAGAAAATAATACGGTGGGTGAACAAATTACTGTCAAGCAATTGATAGAAAAGCGCAAAATTATGATGATATCTAAGGCAATGATCATGAATATAGGCATCATGTCCGTATCAAGTAGACCGACTCCTGCCTGCATCTACTACTATTACTTCACACATCGACCGACTCCTGCCTGCATCTAGAGTATTAAGTTCATAAGAACAGAGTAACACATTAAGTAAGATGACATGATGTAGCGGGATAAACTCAAGCAATATGATGAAAACCCCATCTTGTTATCCTCGATGGCAACAATACAATATGTGTCGGTTCCCCTTCTATCACTGGGATCAAGCACCGCAAGATTGAACCTAAAGCTAAGCACTTCTCCCATTGCAAGAAAAACCAATCTAGTTAGCCAAACCAAATCGATAGTTCGAAGAGACTTGCAAAGATATCAAATCATGCATAAAATAATTCAAAGAAAATTCAAATAATATTCATAGATAAGCTGATCATAAATCCACAATTCATTGAATCTCGGCAAACACACCGCAAAAGAGTACTACATCGGATAGATCTCCAAGAACATCGAGGAGAACATGGTATTGAGAATCAAAGAAAGAGAAGAAGCCACCTAGCTACTATCTATGGACCTGTAGGTCTGAGGTAAACTACTCACGCTTCATCGGAGAGGCAACGGTGTTGATGTACAAGCCCTCCATGATCGAATCCCCCTCCGGCAGGACACCAAAAAAGGTCCCTAGATGGGATCTCATGGATACAGAAGGTTGCGGTGATGGAAAAGTGTTTTCGTGGCTCTCCTGGTAGGTTTTGGAATATTTGAGAATATATAGGCGGAAGAAGTAGGTCGGTGGAGTCATAAGGGGCCCACTGTTGGGGAACGAAGCATGCAATTTCAAAAAAGTTCCTACGATCACGCAAGATCTATCTAGGAGATGCATAGCAACGAGAGGGGGAGACTGTGTTCACGTACCCTCATAGACCGAAAGCGGAAGCGTTAGCTTAAGACAGTTGATGTAGTCGAACGTCTTCGTGATCCAACTGATCAAGCACCGAACGTACGAGACCTCCGAGTTCTGCACAATTTCAGCTCGATGACGTCCCTCGAACTCTTGATCTAGCAAATTGTCGAGGGAGAGTTCCGTCAGCACGACGACATAGTGACAGTGATGGTGATTTGATCCGCACAGAGCTTTGCCTAAGCACGACGGCATGGCGACGGTTATGATGAAGTTACTGGCGCAGGGCTTCGCCTAAGCACTACGACAATATGACCAAAGGAGTAAACTGTGGAGGGGGGCACCGCATACGACTAAGAAACAATTGATGTGTTTTGGGGTGCCCCCTGCCCCCGTATATAAAGGAGGAAGGGGAGGAGGCCAGCCCTAGGGGGTGCGCCAATTTGGGGGAAACCCACTAGGACTCCTAGTCCTAGTCGGGCCCCCACTTCCTTCTTTTAGAGGGGGAAAGGGGAAGGGGAGGGAGAGGGAGAAGGAAAGGGGGCCGAGCCCCTCCCCTTGTCCAATTCGGACTCCCCATGGGGGGCGCAAGACAACCCTTCTGGGCTGCCCTCTCTCTCCCCCAATGGCCTATAGTGGCCCATTACTTTCCCCGGGGGGTTCCGGTAACCCCTCAGTACTCTGATAAATACCCGAAACACTCCAAAACTGTTCTGTTGTACTAATACTATCGTCCAATATATCAACCTTTACATCTCGACCCTTTCGAGACTCCTCGTCATGTCCGTGATCTCATCCGGGACTCCGAACAATCTTTGGTCACCAAAACACATAACTCATAATACAAATCGTCATCGAACGTTAAGCGTGCAGACTCTATGGGTTCGAGAACTATGTAGACATGATCGAGACACATCTCTGATCAATAACCAGCAGCGGAACCTGGGTGCTCATATTGGTTCCGACATATTCTTGGAAGATCTTTATCGGGCAAACCGCAATGACAACATACGTCATTCCCTTTGTCATCGGTATGTTACTTGCCCGAGATTCGATCATTGGTATATTCATACCTAGTTCAATCTCGTTACCGGCAAGTCTCTTTACTTGTTCCATAATGCATCATCCCGCAACTAACTCAATAGTCACATTGCTTTCAAGGCTTATCATGATGTGCATTTCCGAGAGGGCCTAGAGATACCTCTCCGATACTTGGAGTGACAAATCCTAATCTCGATCTATGCTAATCCAACAAACACCTCCGGAGACACCTGTAGAGCATATTTATAATCACCCAGTTATGTTGTGAGGTTTGATAGCACACAAGGTGTTCCTCCGGTATTCGGGAGTTGCATAATCTCATAGTCAAAGGAATATGTATAAGTCATGAATAAAGCAATAGCAATAAAACTTAACGATCATTACGCTAAGCTAACGGATGGGTCTTGTCCATCACACCATTCTCCTAATGATGTCACCCCGTTCATCAAATGACAACACATGTCTATGGTCAGGAAACTTAACCATCTTCGATTAACGAGCTAGTTAAGTAGAGGCATACTAGGGACACTTTGTTTTGTCTATGTATTCACATATGTATCAAGTTTTCGGTTAATACAATTCTAGCATGAATAATAAACATTTCTCATGATATAAGGAAATAAATAATAACTTTATTATTGCCTCTAGGGCATATTTCCTTCAGTCTCCCACTTGCAGTAGAGTCAATAATCTAGATTACATTGTAATGATTCTAACACCCATGGAGTCTTGGTGCTGATCATGTTTTGGTCATGGAAGAGGCTTAGTCAACGGGTCTGCAACATTCAGATCCGTATGTATTTTGCAAATCTCTATGTCTCCCTCCTTGAATTGATCCGGATGGAGTTGAAGCGTCTCTTGATGTGTTTGGTTCTCTTGTGAAATTTGGATTCCTTCGCTAAGGCAATTGCTCTAGTATTGTCACAAAAGATTTTCATTGGACCCGATGCACTAGGTATTACACCTAGATCGGATATGAACTCCTTCATCCAGACTCCTTCATTCGTTGCTTCTGAAGCAGCTATGTACTCCGCTTCACACGTAGATCCCGCCACGACGCTTTGCTTGGAACTGCACCAAGTGACAGCTCCACATTCAATATAAATACGTATTCGGTTTGTGACTTAGAGTCATCTGGATCAGTGTCAAAGCTAGCATCAACGTAACCATTTATGACGAGCTCTTTGTCACCTCCATAAACGAGAAACATATCCTTAGTCTTTTTCAGGTACTTCAGGATGTTCTTGACCGCTGTCAAGTGGTCCACTCCTAGATTACTTTGGTACCTCCCTACTAGACTTATAGCAAGGGACACATCAGGTCTGGTACACAACATAGCATACATGATAGAACCTATGGCTGAGGCATAGGGAATGATTTTCATTTTCTCTCTATCTTCTGTGGTGGTTGGGCATTGAGTATGACTCAACTTCACACCTTGTAACACAGGCAAGAACCCTTTCTTTAACTGATCCATTTTGAACTTCTACAAAACTTTATCAAGGTATGTGCTTTGTGAAAGTCCAATTAAGCGTCTTGATCTATCTCTATAGATCTTGATGCCCAATATATAATGTCGGTGTACTAAAGTAGGGGTACCTTAGTACCCCGAACTTGTGCACGGGCAGTAGTAGCCTCCCGCGGCAAGGCCTGCCAGGGGAGCGACAAGAGTCTCCACGGCCCTTTCCGGGCCGGACAAAGGCCAAGTGATCGAGCCTAGAAGACCAAGCCCCGGCAAGAGGAGCTTGCCGGGTCGAGAAGGCAAGGTCCGGCAAGAGGAACTTGCCGGGCCAAGGCGACAAGGCCCCGGCAAGAGGAGCTTGTCGGGACGACTAAGCCGAAGCACCAAGGCCCCGGCGGGAGGAGCTCGCCGGGACGGCCAAGCCAAGGCACCCCAAGAGAAGCCCGCCACGGCGCGCCATGCGCCCCGGCACGGCCTGGCGAGCGGCAAGCTCCTAGGTGCGGCAAGCCACTTGCCGCGGCAAACCACCACATCAGGCCCGCGCTCCAGCTCACCTGCCCACACGTCGCTCTAGGGCTTCCCCGGAGACACGTGGCGGGGCGCCGCGCAACCTGAGACGCGCGGTGGCATGCGACGTTGGCAGAGTCGCCCCCGTGGCGAGCGAAGGCGCTCCTAACGGTCCGCCTCGGCACTGTTCAGGCGATCCAGACGGGCATTTAATGCCTTTGTCCCCCGCCGTCAGAGTTAGGTGCGATAGCACTGTGCGGCCACTATTCACACAATCCCTTGCCATTTTTACCCTCACCTGCATCGCTCCCTGTGGGAAACCCCTTGGCATATAAAAGGAGGCCCATGCGCACGTAGAGGGGGGATCGGACCCTATAGGCCCTCGCCTACGTCCAGCTCCAACTTACTGTAGCTTCTTGCGCTCCAGAGAAAGAACCCGAATCAACCAGACATGCAGCAGTAGGGTTTTACGCATCCATGCGGCCCGAAGCTGGGTAAAATCGTTGTGTGTGTGTGTTGCCTCGATCTGCTCTTTGTGCATCCTCCGCCCCCGCCGAACCGACAAGGGGCTCCGTCCCCATAGGTGCTCATGGAGGCCGATATCCCCCGACATCTTTGGCGCGCCAGGTAGGGGGAGCGTCGAGGTTGTGCGAACCAGATTCGGCGACCATAGGCAAGCTCAGGTATGGCCAGGTACCTTTCCGCTCCAGCCCGCGGGACGGAGGCATTCCTCCCCACGGACCCGCGCACAGCCCTCCTCGAGTACCCACTCGCGTAGAGTCCGGGCAAGAGCAGCTGCTCCTTGAGGAGGACCGCCTTCCGGCCGCTGAGCGAGTCTCTCGCCTCCAGCAAACTCTGCGCCGCTCCCGTAGCCGCAGAAGTTAGCGCCGGAAGTTGCGGGAAAGGCGACCTCGTTCTTCAGCGAGCCCAGGCTGCCAAGATCCAAACGAGTCGACGCCGACCGTGGGAGGGACCATGCCCGCGCGGCGGTTGGAACCGTTCCGTCGGCCATCCTCTCCGTCCAAGTCTTGCCGCAGTTGCATGTAATCCTTGGTACAGAGGCGGGCGCAGATCCCGAGTATAGCCTATGTGCCCCGCACATCTTGTCGATTTCGCGCCTCTCCGCTTGGCGCATGCATCATTCGACACGGTTGTGCAGCACTCGACCCCGGCAAGCGATGACGGGCCGCGAAGCCCCGAGCCTTCGTTATTCCCTTCCCTCGAGAAGGGGGGGGATGACAGGATAGGCTGGGCGTCGCCCGAGGAAGCTGCGCCTTGCCGGACGGCAAACGACAGAGAATCTAAGTCGCCAAAGTTCGAGCGATTGAGCTCCTTTTTTTTCTTAAATTATCCCCCTCGAACGACCGAGCTTCGTATGGGAAACCTGTGCGCGGAAGGGCCGGCTCGTGGCTGGTTGCGCCCCTATTTCGTTTCGAGCCCCGCTCAACGACTTAAGTGTGCTACATCCCGAGTAGCGTCCTTACTTGTTTCGAGATCGCTCGGCAGCTTGAGCGTGCCGCGACTGCAGTCGCCACGCCTACCTCGCCCCGAGCCTGCTCAACATTTAAGTGAGTTGCGCCAGCCGCAGCAAGGTTTCTTGCCGGTGAAAGCCCCGTCAGCAGGCTGCTGATGTCCCGCACTCGGCACCCGTGGCAAGGCGGAGACTTTCGCCGACAAGTTCCTGTGAGCGTAGGGCGCGAACGTACGAAGCACAAGGTCGAACAAGGGAGATAACGGCGCAACGAACTGCCTAAGATAAAAGTTATATTACAAAATAACTTGCCGCTGCTCTAATCAGCTGTTTCTGTGGCATGCTCGGCAGCAACGAGAGAAGAAAAGAAAGAGGTGGGCGGCCTAATCCGCGCGGTCGCCCTCGACCCGCCTGATCCCCGCCACCCTTTCCACGATGGGGGTGACGAGGGCCCTGACCTCCGTCAGATCAGCATCTTCCGGCAAGTGCCTGAGGACGTTGGTGAGCCTGATGGTGGGGTTGCGGAAGACGATCTTCACCAACACCCTCTCGAGGGCCCCGGAGACGGCTTCCTGCGTCTCCTCGGCCAGCTGTTCTGGGATCAATTCCCGGAGGTACCGGAGCACCCCCACCAAGCCCTTGAAGAAGGAAGTGAGCTTGGCGCTCGGCGGGACGTCCTCGCCGGAGGGGTACTCGTGGCCCTCCATCCCCAGCAGCTTCAGCTCCTGGTCGATGGTGGAGGCGATGTCGATGAGGCCTTCCGTCCACCGCTCCACCGTCTCTCGGAAGGCGTTCTGGGTAACGGCGGCGCTCCTCAACAGCTCCTCGTTGCCAGCAACCTCCTTCCGCAAGGCTATTTCCTGCTCCTTGGCGCTCTCCAGCGCCTTGGCCAGGGTGTCCAGCTTCAGCTCGAGGACAGCCTTGGAGTCCTTGGCAGCGTCGAGCTCCTAGATCTTCTCGGCGAAGCGGCCCTGCAGCTCGCCAAGGGAGTGAGCGCCCTTCTCGCGCTCCAGTTTGAGCGCGGCAAGCTCCTCGCCGCTCGCCTTGAGGTCGCTGACGAGCTGCGCCACCCTCGCCTCCAGCTCCCCCTTGGCGACCTCGGCGGCCGCGGCGGCATCCCGCGCTTTCTGCAGGTCCCCGCCAAGCGCCTGCTCGCGCGCGGCAACCTCCTCCTCGTGGCTGGCGAGGCTGGCCCTCTGCTGCACCAGCTCGCTTTCCCGCGCGGATAGCCCCGCAGCGGCAAGCCTCTGCTTCTCTTCAGCCTCTGCCTTCTCGAGGAGGAAGGCCGTCCGCGCCTCGTCGAGCAGCCTCCGCTCCTCCGCCAAGGACCGGAGAGCCTCCTGGTTGAACTCCCGGAGCTCCCCGGCGCGCTTCTCCATGTCCGCGCCGGCCTTCGCGACGAGTGCCTCTTGGCGCTCCACCTTGGCCTGCCGGGCGCGGTAGAGCGACACAAGCTTCCGGAGCAGCCGCTCTTCCTCGGGCTCGCCGCTGTCGGTGCTTGGCGCGTCGACCACTGTCAGCCCGACGGAGGCGAGCACTTCTCCGTCCAAGGCCTCCCCCTCGACCGGCGCCCTGGAGCTAGGCTCCCAGGGGAGCCTGATTTAGACGCCATCGCCGGCCCGCAGGTAGGCGCCTGCCGGGGGCTCCTCGGGGTCCGACGCGGTGGCAGCACCGGGGATGCCGGACTGCGGAGTGCTTGACGCCCCTGCCTCCCCACGGCCGTCGGCACGGTCGCCGGTCCCCTCGCCGCCTGCGGCCGCGGCGGCCTTGGCGGCTTCAGCCTCGTCGCCGCCTACGGGGTCGTCGGTGCCTTCCGCCTCCTCGATGACGACGACGTCGTCGGCGTCGCCACGCGCGCCCTCCTCGACGACGACCTCGATTTCCATCGGGTCCGCGATGGGCGGGTCTGATGGTCGGAAGAGGGGAAAAGAGTCAGCTGAACAGCCGACAAAGAGGCTCATAAGAAAAGATAGCCAGGGGAAGTTTTCCGTGCAGGGGGACTTACCGGTGGCAGGGTCCGTGGCCGCGGCCTCCGCTGCCGGGGGATCGCTGGCCGCGTCCCTCGCCAGAGTTCCCTCCCTTGCCGGAGAGGTTTTCCTTGCCGGGGCTCCTCCCTTGCCGAGGAGGTCTCCCCTGCCGGGGGCTCCTCCCTTGCCGGAGATTTCTCCCTAGGCGGGGTGGTCGAAGCGGACGGCGCGGTGGGAGTGCCCCCCGGGGTCGCCTGCCGGGGCTGCTCTGCTCCTACCCAACGACAACAACAACGGCCACATGTTAGCAAAGAGAAGGGAAGCTCGCGCGCGCGCCAAACGGCAAGAGCTAGCCGTGCCCTCACCCTGGGGGCTGCGCTGTGGGCTGCCCTGCGGGCCCGCTGCCAGGTCCGGCAAGGTCGTCTCCGACACCTCCCTAGTTGCCGGAGGAGATTCGCCCTCAAGGACGACCAGCGGGATCTTGGCCCTCTTCGCCCTCCTCTGGGCCAGCGTCCTGAAAAAGGAACGGTTTCGGGGGGGGGGGGGTGAATGGGCTGCGAAACAAGACGAAGCAACAGGAATCAAGAAGATACAAGCTCTACCAGGAACTTACTCTCCGTCCTCCTCTTCGTCGTCGGAGCTGAGCGCGGAATAATCAAAAACCGGCTTGCTCCAGGTGCGAGGAGACAGGGGAGTGGGTTCCCGGGACCGCTTGGCGGGGGCGGTGGACGACCCCGCCCCCGTTGCCGCCGTGGAACGAGGAGCGGCAGGAGCAGAAGCCGTGGCCCGTGAGGACCCCGCTCCCGCTGCTTCAGAAGCGCGCGTCACCCGGGGCTGCGGTTGCTGGTCGGCCTGCCGCACCACCTCTCCGGCCCTGCGGAGATGCCTCCTCGGCTGGGCAGGGGGCTCCGCCTGCGACGAGCAGCCCGGGAGCTGCGAGGAGGGCGCGTCCGCCTCCGGCAAGCCACCCGCGTCCTGGGCAGGCTCGCCCGCACCACCGTGCCCGGCTGGCTCCTCCGCGCTGGCGAGCTCCATCTGGTCGGCGAGGCTCTCCGCCTCCGCCGCGTCTGCCTCGGCCAGGGTGAAGCCAGACTCGCCCGCGGCCGCGGCGGCCGCCGCCTCCTCCATCCTGGAGGCGATGTAGGCCAGCTCCTCGGGGGTGGTGTCCCGCGTGAGGCCCCTCTTCTCGTCGGGGTCGACCGGCACCTCCTCCAAGTTGTCGAAGAAGGCCTGCACGACGTCGTCCGCCGGCTCCTGCCAGGTCGCGTCGATCCCGTGCGAGTCGCACAGCGGCATCATCGCGAGGATGCGGCTGAGCGCCGAGTTGTTGCACAGGGGGACGACGCCCGGCGGCAACCTGAACCATTCTGGGTGCTCGGAATCGTGCTTGAACAGCTCCTTCAACACTCCGTCGAGCTCCAGAACAGTGAAGTTGTAGTTGAGGCCCGGGCGTAGCCTCATGATGTCCGCCGCGTTTTGGAATTCCCAAGCCGGTTTCCCCCTCTCCTGCAGGGGGGCGATACGCCGGCGAAGGAAACCCGCGCCGATGGCGCCGACGGTGAGCCCGGCAAACCTGAGGCGCAGGATGCGGGTGGCGGCAATCTTCAGCTTGGCGTCGTCCGGGGCCAGGTCGCTCCAGTCGCGGCCGCGCACCACTGGAGTTCGCCGCACGGCGGTGAATGGCGGTGGATTCTCCTCGACGATCAGGCACCACTCGGCCCTCCACTCCTCCCATCTGCCACGGAGTTCCCCCTCCAAGTAGGCCTCTTTCTTGCCGGTCCTAGAGATCCAAGCGACTCCGCCGGACAGCGGCTCTCCTTTCTCCACCCGGGGAGTAAAGAAGTGCCGGAAGAGGGCTACGTTGGGGCGGACTCCGACAAAGTTCTCGCAAAGGTGTGCGAAAACCGCCATTGTCAGAACGGCGTTGGGGGTGAAGTCAAGGAGGTGGAGGTTGTAGGTGTGCATGATGTCGCAGAAGAACTCAGAAAAAGGCGGGCAGAGCCCGCAGAGGAAGAACACGGCGAAGAAAGGGTACCCGGTTGGGTACAGCTTCTGGGCGATGGCGGGAAGAACTCGCGTGCGCGGATGCGCTCGCGTCGCCGTCGACCAGAAGAGGAGGTATTCGTTCTTCAGCCTCAGCGCGTCAAGCTGAGGAGGGAACGTCGCCGTCTCCTTCCGAATCGCTTCCAGCCGCAGCGCCTCGGCTGACTTCACGGCCTTCCCCTTCGCCTTGTCGCTCTTCGGGGCCATGGCCGGAGCGGGGAGGGGGAGTTGTCGGCATTGGCAGCGCCGGGGGCTGCGAGAGCAAATCGCTGCTTTCTCTAGCAAGGAGGAGGCGGCGGAGATTTTCGAGGAACAGCAATCGGCGGAATGGCGAGCTGCCCCTGTTCCCCTCCGCTTATAAAGGGGGAAGGAGTGGGGGCGGACGCTTCGCCTTCCCAGATAAAGAGATCGTGCCCGACGTGACGCGTGCCTGCGGGCCTCAAGCCCCGCGCATGCCACCCACGTCATGCACGCCTCGCCCCCCCCCCACGACGCCGCGATAAGCGCGCGCCACTTGGGGAGGGCGCGACGAGCACGGAGTTAAGGAGCAGCGCAACCCAGGCCACGCGTGCTCGTACACTGTTAGGGCCTGGCCCAACAACGCTCGGCACCGTGTATGGCCCAGACCCGGGGGCTCCTGTCGGTGTACTAAAGTAGGGATACCTTAGTACCCCGAACTTGTGCACGGGCAGTAGTAGCCTCCCGCGGCAAGGCCTGCCAGGGGAGCGACAAGAGTCTCCACGGCCCTTTCCGGGCCGGACGAAGGTCAAGTGATCGAGCCTAGAAGACCAAGCCCCGGCAAGAGGAGCTTGCCGGGTCGAGAAGGCAAGGTCCGGCAAGAGGAGCTTGCCGGGCCAAGGCGACAAGGCCCCGGCAAGAGGAGCTTGTCGGGACGACTAAGCCGAAGCACCAAGGCCCCGGCGGGAGGAGCTCGCCGGGACGGCCAAGCCAAGGCACCCCAAGAGAAGCCCGCCGCGGCGCGCCACGCGCCCCGGCAAGGCCTGGCGAGCGGCAAGCTCCCAGGTGCGGCAAGCCACTTGCCGCGGCAAACCACCACATCAGGCCCGCGCTCCAGCTCACCTGCCCACGCGTCGCTCTGGGCTTCCCCGGAGACACGTGGCGGGGCGCCGCGCAACCTGAGACGCGCGGTGGCATGCGACGTTGGCAGAGTCGCCCCCGTGGCGAGCGGAGGCGCTCCTAACGGTCCGCCTCGGCACTGTTCAGGCGATCCAGACGGGAATTTAATGCCTTTGTCCCCCGCCGTCAGAGTTAGGTGCGATAGCACTGTGCGGCCACTATTCGCACAATCCCTTGCCATTTTTACCCTCACCTGCGTCGCTCCCTGTGGGAAACCCCTTGGCATATAAAAGGAGGCCCATGCGCACGTAGAGGGGGGATCGGACCCTATAGGCCCTCGCCTACGTCCAGCTCCAACTTACTGTAGCTTCTTGCGCTCCAGAGCAAGAACCCGAATCAACCAGACATGCAGCAGTAGGGTTTTACGCATCCATGCGGCCCGAAGCTGGGTAAAATTGTTGTGTGTGTGTGTCGCCTCGATCTGCTCTTTGTGCATCCTCCGCCCCCGCCGAACCGACAAGGGGCTCCGTCCCCATAGGTGCTCGTGGAGGCCGATATCCCCCGACATATAAGCAGCTTCACCGAGGTCTTTCATTGAAAAATTCTTATTCAAGTATCCTTTTATGCTATCCAGAAATTCTATATCATTTCCAATCAACAATATGGAATCCACATATAATATTAGAAATGCTACAGAGCTCCCACTCACTTTCTTGTAAATACAGGCTTCTCCAAAAGTATGTATAAAACCTTATGCTTTGATCACACTATCAAAGCGTATATTCCAACTCCGAGATGCTTGCACCAGTCCATACATGGATCGCCGGAGCTTGCACACTTTGTTAGTACCTTTAGGATCGACAAAACCTTCTGGTTGCATCATATACAACTCTTCTTTAAGAAATCCATTAAGGAATGCAGCTTTGACATCCATTTGCCAAATTTCATAATCATAAAATGCGACAATTGCTAACATGATCCCAACAGACTTAAGCATCGCTACAGGTGAGAAAGTCTCATCGTAGTCAACTACTTGAACTTGTCGAAAACCTTTCGCAACAAGTCGAGCTTTGTAGACAGTAACATTACCGTCAGCATCAGTCTTCTTCTTGAAGATCCATCTATTCTCAATGGCTTGCCGATCATCGGGCAAGTCAACAAAAGTTCGCGCTTTGTTCTCATACATGGATCCCATCTCAGATTTCATGGCCTCAAGCCATTTTGCGGAATCTGGGCTCATCATCGCTTCTTCATAGTTCGTAGGTTTGTCATTGTCTAGTAACATGACTTCCAGAACAGGATTACCATACCACTCTGGTGCGGAACGTACTCTCGTTGACCTACAAGGTTCAGTAGTAACTTGATCTGAAATTTCTTGATCATTTTCATTAGCTTACTCATTAATTGGTGTAGGCATCACGGGAACCATTTTCTGTGATGAACTACTTTCGAATTCAAGAGAAGGTACAATTACCTCATCAAGTTTTACTTTCCTCCCACTCACTTCTTTCGAAAGAAACTCCTCTCTAGAAAGGATCCATTCTTAGCAACAAATATCTTGCCTTAGGATCTGTGATAGAAGGTGTACCCAACAGTTTCTCTTGGGTATCCTATGAATACGCATTTCTCCGTTTTTGGTTCGAGCTTATCAGGCTGAAGCTTTTTCACATAAGCATCACAACCCCAAACTTTAAGAAATGACAGCTTAGGTTTCTTTCCAAACCAGAGTTCATATGGTGTCGTCTGAATGTATTTAGATGGTCCCTATTTAAAGTGAATGCATAACCACAAAATGATAGCGGTAAATCGGTATGAGACGTCATAGATCGCACCAAATCTAATAAAGTACAATTACGACATTCGGACACACCATTACGCTATGGTGTTCCAGGTGGGGTGTATTGCGAAACTATTCCACATTGTTTTAAATGAAGACCAAACTCGTGACTCAAATATTCGCCTCAACGATCAGATCATAGAAACTTTATTTTCTTGTTACAATGATTTTCCACTTCACTCTGAAATTCTTCGAAACTTTCAAATATTTCATACTTATGTTTTATTAAGTAGATATGCCCATATCTGCTCAAATCATCTGTGAAGGTTAGAAAATAACGATACCCACCGCGATCCTCAACACTCATCGGACCGCATACATCAGTATGTATTATTTCCAATAAGTCAGTGGCTCGCTCCATTGTTTCGGAGAACGGAGTCTTAGTCATCTTTCCCATGAGGCATGGTTCGCAAGCATCAAGTGATTCATAATCAAGTGATTCCAAAATCCCATCAGCATGGAGTTTCTTCATGCGCTTTACACCAATATGACCTAAACGGCAGTGCCACAAATATGTTGCACTATCAATATTAACTTTGCATCTTTTGGCATCAATATTATGAATATGTGTATCACCACGATCGAGATTCAACAAAAATAGACCACTCATCAAGGGTGCATGACCATAAAAGATATTACTCATATAAATAGCACAATCATTATTCTCTGATTTAAATGAATAACCGTCTCGCATCAAACAAGATCCAGATATAATGTTTGTCACATCCTAGCTAGTTCATGCATTAGAGTGTGCATCATGTTTACCTTTGACAGAAAATTGAAATGGGGAAGGCAGGAACCCCCAGCACCCCTTCTGAATCAACTAGGGTTTACTAAAATCTTTTTCAATGAACCTGAAATGCCCTTCTAAAATGTTCACCCTCTTTGTCTTGGTTTAAACCCCCTGGCAAAAATAGTGCACATTTTTCTAGGTCAACAGAAGGTTATTGAATTAACACATAAGTATTTGAATTTGGGCATTTAAAATTTATAAAAATATTTTAAATGTTCAAATATTCTCAAACAGAAATGTTTCATGTTGTCTATATTTTAAATAGCAAGCATGTGCAGTTTGAGAATTTTTGGAGGAGCCTAAGTACTTTAAATAATTCCACAAAGTTGCAAAGAAATAGGAAAGAAAACAAAATTAAAAAAAAGCCTACCTGTGCCAGCTGAGGCCCGCTCCTGTGCGGCCCAGCTGGGCCAGCCCACCAGCGCCGTCGTCCTCCTGGCGCCAGTCGGCCGGGCGTGTGGCCGGCGCGCGCGCACGGCCGTGCCACCACGCCACCTGCCTGCCTGGCCCTCCCCCCCGACGCTGGACGTCCCGCACGTCGCCACGCGACGCCCCGCCGCTCGCTCATTTTCCCCCCTCCTCTGGATCCCCCTCTTCCACCTCCCCGAGCGGAGCTCGTCGCCGATGCCCGCTGCTGCCGCACCCACAGCCGCTCCCTCGCCTCTCCGACAAGCCCAGCTGCTCCGCCTCGTCGCTAGCTGCCTCCTCGCCGAGCCACGCGAGCCGGATTGCCCCGTAGAGTCGCCCTCGCCGTCCTCTTCATCGCCGGCCGCCGCAGATCGTCCTCGCCGCCCCGTCGTCTCCGACTCGTCCCCGAGCCCGCTGACGCCGCCGCTGCCTCCGCTGTGAGCTCCCGCCTCGATTCCACCTCCTCCCCTGTCCTCTCGTGCCCCGCAGCACCGCGTTCGCTCGAGGCCCGACTCCGGCCGCCGCCCTGAGCTCGACTCCGGCGAGCTCCGCCGTCCTCACGGCCTCTCCTGTGCGCGGCTGGATGCGCCCATGCACGGGCTACCTGCCAGTGCCCTCTGTGCGCCAAGCCGTGGCCTCTAGGCCGTTCCGGCGATCTTCCGCCGTGGGCCGAGGTCGTCGCCGGCGAAAACTCCGGCGGGTTGACGTGGCCGTCATTAACAACTAAACCCGCCAGTTAAACCACCCTAAGTCACTGACAGTGGGCCCTAGGACCAAGTCAAACCCCAGTCAGCGCGGGGTTTGACCGGGATTAGCCCCTGTGTCACTGACGTGTGGCCCCCACATGTTAGGTTTGACCCAGTCAGCGGGGTTGACTGCTGACGCAAGCATGACACAGTGCTGACGCAGTTATTATTTTGCTGGATTTATTTTTATACAGGAAAATCCAGAAAATAGTTCAAACTTCAAAAATTCATAGAAAATTATCTGTAACTCCAAATGCAAAGTTCTATACATGAAAATCTATCAGAAAAATCCAATCTATCCAATGGAACTGGTTTCATGCATGTTAAATCAAGTTAAACCCACTGTTTAGGCATTATAAGATATTGCACTAATATGATCTTATAAATGCACTACCATTTGAATCTTTGGTTCAAATGGGGTCATTTCCTTCTGGTTTAACTTGCACAAGACCAGGACACATTCATATTGCCATGTCATTGCATGCATCATATTGTTGCATATCGTCATGTATTGATTGTGTTGCAATGTGTCATCCGTGGTAGGTTCTGCCTCCGAGGATATCTCCGAGTATCCAACTGAAGGGCAGTATCCCACGACCACTCCATCAGGCAAGCAACCCATTGATCATTCCGATACAAACCCATGTTCTCGCTTCTGCTCTCGTTTACTGCATTAAGACAACGCGTTTCAAACTGCTGTGTGTCGCGGTAGCTGAACCCACTTCCTTTGCATGACCTGTCATTGCCACAGTAACTAGATGAAACCCACTAGCATGTGTAGGAGTTGATTGAGCCAATACATGTGTGTGTGTTCCTACCATGCTATGCTTGCTATGCTTAGAGTTGTGTCAGGTCTGGCTCATCGGGATGATGAACTGGAGTGAAAGGTTGTGTCGGTGACAAGAGTGAAGTGTTGAACACGTTTTGGTAAAGGAATCGATGAGAGGCCATGTAGGAGTACATGGTGGGTTGTTTCATTGAGGCCGACCTTAAGAACTGAGATCTGTGTGTGTGATTTAAGGTTCAGTTACTACCACACATTGGGATCCTTAATTGACTCTCTCGGCTTCTTGATCACGCTTGTCCTCTGTCCAGGAGTTGCAAGTAGTTTCTGGTGTTTGTAGCATGCTGGGGGCCGCACGCGGCGCTGACCATCGGGGTGGGCTGTGTTGCGGTAGGCACGTGGCCGGGTCAACCGGGCGCCCGTTTGGTGTCTCGGAACCCTGTTCACATCGTTCGGGGCCGTTAGTGGAAACCTCGGCCGGACTCCCTGCGGATGGAACCCGAATAGGCGATAAACCTGGACTAGAGACTTGAGTGTTTAGGTAGGCCGTGGCCGACACCCTCGCTGGGCTTCCGCTTGAAGGTTGCCGAGTACATGTCGTGTAAACGGCGATAAGTGGTGAGAGCGTGTGTGAAGAAGTACACCCCTGCAGGGTATAAATCTATTCGAATAGCCGCGTCCGCGGTAAAGGACTACTTGGTCACCTATACAGTTCATAGACAAGTTAAATGGATACTACTAAAAACCTCAAGATAAGTGTGAGTACCGCGGATGGCCCTCTCGTAGGATGGCGAGAGAGGATCCACGGTGGAGTATTGTGTTGGTGTTAGTGGACTCGTGTGCGACAAATGATTTACAAATGGTGTCTTTCGTAGGATAGCTTAGCCAAGAGTCAAAGCTGGCTTGCTGCAATAACCCCACTACCTTCTTGAGAATGTGCATGTATGATAGGTTCCTGTTGTAAGACTTGCTGAGTACCTCCGTACTCATGTTGCTTTAATCATGTTTTTCAGACGACTGCACCAACCCCTCTGATGGGTTCTTTGTAGACCTCGACGTTGACGAGTGACTTATCACCAGGTGGTGATCCAAGACTTGTGAAGGGTCGTTGTAGATAGACAGGCTTCGTCAAGCCTTCTTTCTTTCTAGTGTCTGTACTCAGACTACTTTGCTTCCGCATGTGCTTGTATGTTTGTATGACTTGAGTGTTGGGTCATGTGACCCCTATCTGTATGGATGATATGTATGGCTCCTCGGAGCCTTCTAAATAAAGTACTTGAGTCATAGAGTACTGTTGTGATGCCATGTTGTATTTACTCATATCGGGCATATTGTGTGTATGATTGAAATGCTTGGTATGAGTGGGATCCGACTATCTAGTTGTTTATCCTTGGCAGCCTTTCATATGGGGAAATGTAAGTCTTGTGCTTCTGAGCGATAGTAGTCCGCTACAGCCCGGTTCACCGGAGTCCTGCTAGCCCAGCACTACTGCTTGGACACTTGACTGGCCGGCATGTGTTTCACGTCGTTCCTATGTCTGTCCCTTCGGGGAAATGTCACGCGCTGATATTCGGAGTCCTGCCTAGCCTGCTACAGCCCGGGTTACCGGAGTCCTGTTAGCCCAGTGCTACAGCCCGAATAGATACGTTGATGACCGACATGCTCGATGTGATTCATGTATGCCTGTCCTCATAGGCTAGCGCCGCTTCGGGTTCACGACTAGCCATGTCGGCCCGGGTTCTCTGTCATATGGATGCTAGCGACACTATCATATACGTGAGCCAAAAGGCGCAAACGGTCCCGGGCCAGGTAAGGTGGCACCCGTGGGAGTACCGTGCGTGAGGCCGCAAAGTGATATGAAGTGTTACACGCTGGATCGATGTGGCTTAGAATCGGGGTCCTGACAGCGTTGGCATCAGAGCCGGACTGCCTGTAGGTTCGCTAAGCCAAACTGGTCGATGTCGAGTCTAGAAATGCTTTAGTTATATGTAGGGGAATTGATTGTGGGAGGGAACGTAAGGCTCTTTTACTCCTTTACCTTATGCCCTCTATTCTGAGTCATTCTCTTCTCTTTCTACGTGGGTTAAGGACTAGGCTCTCTTCTCTCTATCAGGTTCACGTGTTACTAAATCCGTAGTAACTTATAGGATTGTTGGGTACAACCCAGTTCAGTTCTACTAAAGTTTAGTATGTTGCCAATTGAACCAGAACCTTGATATGTTGTTGTTGAGTGGTTTCGCAAACTGTTGTGGATGTCTCAAGTCTTTTTCTGAGCATTTACAGCCGTTATGCTGTCCAATTTCATCCAGAAATTCTAATGCCTTTGCACTATTTTGTGCTTTCAGATGGCTACCCGTTCCCAAAACCAAGTGGTTCGTCTGACCCGTTGCATCGGTGTATGTGGTCATACCGCCATGTTGGTTCGAGTGATGGTTGAGGCAGGTTACCGATGGTACCCTGAATACACCGTAGAAGAGCAGTTTAGAGATTTCAACCAGAGCCAATATCTGTGCACGGGCAGGATATATCCATCTTATCCCGGAGCCACGGAACCACTCCACTGTTCTTATGGACTCGGGATCACTATTGGGATGTCCGTTCAAGATGCAGCCTACTCGATGATGACCATTATGCAAGCTAGAACTGCCTTGTTGAGCAACACTGAATTTCGCTACATGCCAGCATCCCTCCCTGGGGCGCATGGTTACCTTCAGGGCATGTACAGTGATGCATCCCATGAGGACTCACTCCTTTGCACCACTACTCAGATGTTGGAAGATAAGGACCGTGAAAACCGGGCCTTGCGTATGGAGCTCTTTAATGCTCGTGCTGATCATTGGGCCACCTTGACGAGGTTTGCACCTGCTGTGCAAGCCGGATACATGGACATGAGAGACTTGTATCCTGTGCGGGCTAGTCTGCCAGACTTCATGGAATGGCGTGAGGTGGGAGGCATCACCCCTCCTCGTGGGCCTCTTCTGCCGCCATCTGTTGGACCGAGGCCGCACCCAAGTCCCTATGGTCCACAAGCACCGCAGGACCGTCTGTTTCCAGATGACCATGTTCCGCTTCCAGGTCTAGGTGGTTATTTCTATGAGGACTTCTACGGAGCCGTCTGAGCTAGTAGTAGTCTCGCTAGTATTGTAACAGTTGTATGTCCACCGTCCTGCGTGACCCGTGGAATATGACTTGGTGTGTATCGATGCCGGAGGTGTAGTTAAATAATGTATAGGAGCTTGGAATGCCTCTGATGTGATGTAACGTCTTTCATCATAGTGGTACTTCAGCCGGGCTTGTACTAATCTATGTATGGTGTGTATGACTGTTGGCTAATATATGGCTTTATATTACCCTGTCATACGGATGAACATCTCTGCATTCCTTGTTGTCCATTACATTTCGCACTTCCTTGGCCAGATTTTGCCATCCTTGTTTAAATCGCTGTTTTGTTTTCCCAGGATGGTCAACACCCGCAGCAACCCTGCTGCTTTGGAGCAGGGAGAAGCTAGTGCACCTAGAGAGGAAAGTCTGCCTCAACCACCTTCTCTGGCCGAAGTGATGCTGGAGGCAGAGCGCAACAGGCGCGACACCAATCGCTTGCTAGAGCGGATTGAGCAGAACACTGCACGCCAGCAGAGGAACAATTCGGTGTCCATCAATGAATTTGTCAAGCTGTACCCGCCAAAGTTCAATCATTCCATCGAACCTCTCGATGCGGATGACTGGCTCCGCAGCATCGCCCACAAGCTACGTTCTGCCAACGTGGCTGAAGATGATAAAGTCACCTTTGCTGCCTATCACCTCGAAGGCCCTGCCAGCCTTTGGTGGGAGAATTATGAAGCTATGCGTCCGGTCGGCCAACTCACTACTTGGGCTGATTTCAGTGCCGCTTTTCGTGAGCATCATATTCCGGAAGGTCTCATGGATCGCAAGAGGGAGGAGTTCTGTAACTTCACCCAGGGGAAGCTGACTGTGGATGCATACAGTCGCGAATTTGGAAGGCTTGCACGCTATGCTCCCGAAGAGGTATCTTCCGACGCCAAAAAGCAGGCAAGGTTCCGCAAGGGACTTAGCCCTGAGCTCCGTCGCGACCTTCGTCTGCACGATTGCACTTCTTTCCCGAGGCTAGTCAACAAGGCCATCAGTGCCGAGACAGGGCAGAATGACTTCGAAGCTTCACGCAAGCACTCCCGTGACTATGGATCTTCATCCGGTTCTGGATCACAGAAGCGCCGGGTCTGGATCCCGAACACTGCTATACCATCCAGGTATACCCCGAGGCCATCCTTTGAGGCGCCTCGCCCCAATCATCCATATGTGCCGCCCAGGACTTTTGGTGGCCCCACTGCCAATACTGCTCCACGCCCCAATATGATAACTTGCTTCAAGTGTGGTGAGCCGGGCCACTACATCCGTGAGTGTCCCCAGAACAACCCCAGTCAGTTCGGAAAGTCTGTTGGACGTGGTAAGTCAACAGCAAAAGTGCTTGTCGCCAAGCCAGCAACCACTGCTCGTGGCCGTGTCAACTACGTTTCAGCTGAAGAAACTCAAGAGGACCCCAACGTCGTTCTCGGTACGCTCCTTGTTAATTGCCATCCGGCAACTGTTCTCTTTGATACTGGAGCATCTCATTCATTTATTTCTGAGAGCTATGCTCGATTGCACAATACTACCTTTTGTGACATGCCCACCTCCATGGAAATTCAAACTCCCGGTTCTAGATGGCAAACCTCTAGGATCAGCCATGGAAATGAAATTCTTGTCGACAGATTGGTTTTTCTCGCGTCACTAATAGCTCTCAAGTCTTCAGACATAAACATCATCTTGGGTATGGACTGGATGTCAGCTCATTACGCCAAGATTGACTGCTCAACTAGAACTGTTCAACTTACCCATCCATCGGGCAAGACAGTCAATGTTTTGACCCGAGTATCGGAGCGTCAGCTCTACTCTCTAAATGCCAATCCCCTTCCAGACCTCGAAGATATTCCGGTAGTCCGTGACTTCCCGGATGTCTTTCCAGAGGAATTGCCAGGTGTTCCACCTGACAGAGATGTCGAGTTCGTGATAGACCTTGTTCCAGGAACCGTCCCAATCTCTAGAAGACCTTATAAGATGGCACCCCTAGAACTAGCTGAGCTTAAGAAACAACTCGATGAGTCCTTGCAAAAGGGTTTCATCCGTCCTAGTTCATCTCCATGGGCTTGCCCCGTCCTCTTCGTCAAGAAGAAGGATGGAACGGATCGGATGGTTGTAGATTACCGACCTGTCAATTTGGTCACTATCAAGAACAAGTATCCGCTCCCCATGATCAACGACCTGTATGACCAGCTCGCTGGATCCTCAGTCTTTTCCAAGATGGATTTGAGGTTGGGCTACCATCAGATCAAAATCAAGAACGGGGACATTCCCAAAACGGCCTTTGTCACTCGCTACGGCCAATACGAGTACACCGTCATGTCCTTCGGTTTAACCAATGCTCCAGCCACCTTCTCTCGGTTAATGAACTCGATCTTCATGGAGTACTTGGATAAATTCGTCGTCGTATACCTCGATGATATACTCATCTACTCCAAGAATGAGGAAGAACATGCCGAACATCTAAGGCTAGTATTGATGAAACTTCGAGAGCATCGCCTTTATGCCAAATTCTCCAAGTGCGAATTCTGGTTGCCAGAAGTGACCTATCTGGGCCATGTAATCTCTGGCAAGGGCATTGCTGTCAATCCCGAGCGAGTTCAAGCTGTCCTTGACTGGACTCCACCTGAAACGGTCAAGCAAGTTCGGAGTTTTCTTGGTCTAGCGAGCTACTGCCGCCGCTTCGTCGAGAATTTCTCCAAGGTTGCTAAGCCTCTAACTGAACTCCTCAAGAAAGATAAAAAGTTCGAGTGGACCCCACAGTGCGAGTTCAGCTTTCAGGAACTGAAAAGACGCCTGACATCTGCTTCCGTACTGGTACCACCAGATTTTTCTAAGGACTTTGTTATCTATTGCGACGCCTCGCGACAAGGACTAGGTTGCATACTCATGCAAGATCGTCATGTGATTGCCTACGCTTCTCGACAGTTGCGTCCACATGAGGATAATTATCCCACACATGATCTAGAGCTTGCAGCAGTAGTCCATGCACTCAAAACCTGGCGACATTACCTTCTGGGTAATCGTTGCGAAATTTACACTGATCACCAAAGTTTGAAATATATCTTCACCCAACCGGATTTGAATCTCAGGCAAAGACGTTGGGTCGAGTTGATCTCGGATTACGACTTAGGAATAACTTACACCCCAGGCAAAGCCAATGTCATGGCTGATGCGCTAAGTCGTAAATCTTATTGTAACAATCTGATGTTACAACAAGGTCAACCACTTCTCCACGAGGAATTTCGTAAGCTTAATCTTCATATTGCTCCTCGAGGATTCCTTTCCACCCTGGTGGCGAAACCTAACCTTACGGATCAAATCATTACCGCTCAGCGGTATGATAGAGGGATATCTCGGATTAAGGAAAACATCGCTAGCGGAGTTGCTAAATGTTTTTCCATGGATGAACGAGGTGTTGTCTTCTTTGAGAACCGCTTGGTGGTTCCCAAGAAGCAACATTTACGTCAGTTGATCCTTAAGGAAGCTCATGAATCCCCTCTCACCATTCATCCCGGTAGTACTAAAATGTATCAAGACCTACGCCAGAGGTTTTGGTGGACTAGGATGAAGAGAGAAATCGCTCAATACATTGCAACTTGCGACGTCTGTTGTCGTGTTAAAGCAGAGCATCAACGGCCTGCTGGCACCCTTCAACCATTGGAGATTCCTGAATGGAAATGGGATAAAATCGGTATGGATTTCATTACCGGGTTTCCCAGAACCAAAAGAGGGAATAATGCTATATTCGTTGTTGTCGATCGTCTTTCCAAGTAGCCCACTTCTTACCTGTTCGCGAGAGTATAACCGCTAGCCAGCTAGCTGATTTGTACATCTCTCGAATAGTATCTCTCCATGGTGTTCCATTGGAAATTAATTCAGATCGTGGAAGTCTTTTCACCTCTCGATTTTGGGAAAGTTTCCAAAATGCTATGGGGACTCGTCTCTCCTTTAGCACCGCCTTCCATCCTCAGTCAAGTGGTCAAGTAGAACGAGTCAATCAAATTCTGGAGGATATGCTCCGAGCTTCTGTCATCTCTTTCGGTATGAATTGGGAGAAGTGCCTTCCATTCGCCGAGTTCGCTTATAACAACAGTTATCAAGCTAGCTTGGGCAAAGCCCCTTTCGAAGTTCTCTATGGACGAAAATGTCGAACGCCTCTTAACTGGTCAGAAACCAGCGAGAGACAACTCTTTGGCCCGGACATGATCCAGGATGCAGAAGAGCAGGTTCGCATTATTCGTGAGAAGTTGAAAACCGCCCAGTCTCGACAAAAGAGTCAGTATGACCGCAAGCATAAGCCCATGGCTTATGAAGTCGGTGAGATGGCTTATCTTCGGGTTACACCTTTAAAGGGAACCCATCGATTCGGTATTAAAGGCAAATTGGCTCCTCGTTACATTGGACCTTTTCGCATTCTTGCCAAACGAGGAGAAGTTGCCTACCAATTGGAACTACCTCCGCATCTCTCCAGAGTTCATGATGTCTTCCACGTTTCTCAACTCAGGCGTTGCTTCGCGGATCCTATCCGTGGAGTGGACCACGAAACGCTTGATCTCCAAGATAACCTCACTTATCGGGAATACCCCGTTCGTATCCTTGATCAAGCCGAGCGTACCACTCGACGCCACAATATTAAGTTTCTCAAGGTTCAATGGTCACACCATTCCGAGCAAGAAGCTACATGGGAAAGGGAGGATCGTCTTCGACTTGAGTATCCTGCCTTCTTTCCGAAGGAACCTAAATCTCGGGACGAGATTCTTTTGAGTGGGGTGAGTTGTCACATCCTAGCTAGTTCATGCATTAGAGTGTGCATCATGTTTACCTTTGACAGAAAATTGAAATGGGGAAGGCAGGAACCCCCAGCACCCCTTCTGAATCAACTAGGGTTTACTAAAATCTTTTTCAATGAACCTGAAATGCCCTTCTAAAATGTTCACCCTCTTTGTCTTGGTTTAAACCCCCTGGCAAAAATAGTGCACATTTTTCTAGGTCAACAGAAGGTTATTGAATTAACACATAAGTATTTGAATTTGGGCATTTAAAATTTATAAAAATATTTTAAATGTTCAAATATTCTCAAACAGAAATGTTTCATGTTGTCTATATTTTAAATAGCAAGCATGTGCAGTTTGAGAATTTTTGGAGGAGCCTAAGTACTTTAAATAATTCCACAAAGTTGCAAAGAAATAGGAAAGAAAACAAAATTAAAAAAAAGCCTACCTGTGCCAGCTGAGGCCCGCTCCTGTGCGGCCCAGCTGGGCCAGCCCACCAGCGCCGTCGTCCTCCTGGCGCCAGTGGGCCGGGCGTGTGGCCGGCGCGCGCGCACGGCCGTGCCGCCACGCCACCTGCCTGCCTGGCCCTCCCCCCCGACGCTGGACGTCCCGCACGTCGCCACGCGACGCCCCGCCGCTCGCTCATTTTCCCCCCTCCTCTGGATCCCCCTCTTCCCCCTCCCCGAGCGGAGCTCGTCGCCGACGCCCGCTGCTGCCGCACCCACAGCCGCTCCCTCGCCTCTCCGACAAGCCCAGCTGCTCCGCCTCGTCGCTAGCTGCCTCCTCGCCGAGCCACGCGAGCCGGAGTGCCCCGTAGAGTCGCCCTCGCCGTCCTCTTCGTCGCCGGCCGCCGCAGATCGTCCTCGCCGCCCCGTCGTCTCCGACTCGTCCCCGAGCCCGCTGACGCCGCCGCTGCCTCCGCTGTGAGCTCCCGCCTCGATTCCACCTCCTCCCCTGTCCTCTCGTGCCCCGCAGCACCGCGTTCGCTCGAGGCCCGACTCCGGCCGCCGCCCTGAGCTCGACTCTGGCGAGCTCCGCCGTCCTCACGGCCTCTCCTGTGCGCGGCTGGATGCGCCCGTGCACGGGCTACCTGCCAGTGCCCTCTGTGCGCCAAGATGTGGCCTCTAGGCCGTTCCGGCGATCTTCCGCCGTGGGCCGAGGTCGTCGCCGGCGAAAACTCCGGCGGGTTGACGTGGCCGTCATTAACAACTAAACCCGCCAGTTAAACCACCCTAAGTCACTGACAGTGGGCCCTAGGACCAAGTCAAACCCCAGTCAGCGCGGGGTTTGACCGGGATTAGCCCCTGTGTCACTAACGTGTGGCCCCCACACGTTAGGTTTGACCCAGTCAGCGGGGTTGACTGCTGACGCAAGCATGACACAGTGCTGACGCAGTTATTATTTTGCTGGATTTATTTTTATACAGGAAAATCCAGAAAATAGTTCAAACTTCAAAAATTCATAGAAAATTATCTGTAACTCCAAATGCAAAGTTCTATACATGAAAATCTATCAGAAAAATCCAATCTATCCAATGGAACTGGTTTCATGCATGTTAAATCAAGTTAAACCCACTGTTTAGGCATTATAAGATATTGCACTAATATGATCTTATAAATGCACTACCATTTGAATCTTTGGTTCAAATGGGGTCATTTCCTTCTGGTTTAACTTGCACAAGACCAGGACACATTCATATTGCCATGTCATTGCATGCATCATATTGTTGCATATCGTCATGTATTGATTGTGTTGCAATGTGTCATCCGTGGTAGGTTCTGCCTCCGAGGATATCTCCGAGTATCCAACTGAAGGGCAGTATCCCACGACCACTCCATCAGGCAAGCAACCCATTGATCATTCCGATACAAACCCATGTTCTCGCTTCTGCTCTCGTTTACTGCATTAAGACAACGCGTTTCAAACTGCTGTGTGTCGCGGTAGCTGAACCCACTTCCTTTGCATGACCTGTCATTGCCACAGTAACTAGATGAAACCCACTAGCATGTGTAGGAGTTGATTGAGCCAATACATGTGTGTGTGTTCCTACCATGCTATGCTTGCTATGCTTAGAGTTGTGTCAGGTCTGGCTCATCGGGATGATGAACTGGAGTGAAAGGTTGTGTCGGTGACAAGAGTGAAGTGTTGAACACGTTTTGGTAAAGGAATCGATGAGAGGCCATGTAGGAGTACATGGTGGGTTGTTTCATTGAGGCCGACCTTAAGAACTGAGATCTGTGTGTGTGATTTAAGGTTCAGTTACTACCACACATTGGGATCCTTAATTGACTCTCTCGGCTTCTTGATCACGCTTGTCCTCTGTCCAGGAGTTGCAAGTAGTTTCTGGTGTTTGTAGCATGCTGGGGGCCGCACGCGGCGCTGACCATCGGGGTGGGCTGTGTTGCGGTAGGCACGTGGTCGGGTCAACCGGGCGCCCGTTTGGTGTCTCGGAACCCTGTTCACATCGTTCGGGGCCGTTAGTGGAAACCTCGGCCGGACTCCCTGCGGATGGAACCCGAATAGGCGATAAACCTGGACTAGAGACTTGAGTGTTTAGGTAGGCCGTGGCCGACACCCTCGCTGGGCTTCCGCTTGAAGGTTGCCGAGTACATGTCGTGTAAACGGCGATAAGTGGTGAGAGCGTGTGTGAAGAAGTACACCCCTGCAGGGTATAAATCTATTCGAATAGCCGCGTCCGCGGTAAAGGACTACTTGGTCACCTATACAGTTCATAGACAAGTTAAATGGATACTACTAAAAACCTCAAGATAAGTGTGAGTACCGCGGATGGCCCTCTCGTAGGATGGCGAGAGAGGATCCACGGTGGAGTATTGTGTTGGTGTTAGTGGACTCGTGTGCGACAAATGATTTACAAATGGTGTCTTTCGTAGGATAGCTTAGCCAAGAGTCAAAGCTGGCTTGCTGCAATAACCCCACTACCTTCTTGAGAATGTGCATGTATGATAGGTTCCTGTTGTAAGACTTGCTGAGTACCTCCGTACTCATGTTGCTTTAATCATGTTTTTCAGACGACTGCACCAACCCCTCTGATGGGTTCTTTGTAGACCTCGACGTTGACGAGTGACTTATCACCAGGTGGTGATCCAAGACTTGTGAAGGGTCGTTGTAGATAGACAGGCTTCGTCAAGCCTTCTTTCTTTCTAGTGTCTGTACTCAGACTACTTTGCTTCCGCATGTGCTTGTATGTTTGTATGACTTGAGTGTTGGGTCATGTGACCCCTATCTGTATGGATGATATGTATGGCTCCTCGGAGCCTTCTAAATAAAGTACTTGAGTCATAGAGTACTGTTGTGATGCCATGTTGTATTTACTCATATCGGGCATATTGTGTGTATGATTGAAATGCTTGGTATGAGTGGGATCCGACTATCTAGTTGTTTATCCTTGGCAGCCTTTCATATGGGGAAATGTAAGTCTTGTGCTTCTGAGCGATAGTAGTCCGCTATAGCCCGGTTCACCGGAGTCCTGCTAGCCCAGCACTACTGCTTGGACACTTGACTGGCCGGCATGTGTTTCACGTCGTTCCTATGTCTGTCCCTTCGGGGAAATGTCACGCGCTGATATTCGGAGTCCTGCCTAGCCTGCTACAGCCCGGGTTACCGGAGTCCTGTTAGCCCAGTGCTACAGCCCGAATAGATACGTTGATGACCGACATGCTCGATGTGATTCATGTATGCCTGTCCTCATAGGCTAGCGCCGCTTCGGGTTCACGACTAGCCATGTCGGCCCGGGTTCTCTGTCATATGGATGCTAGCGACACTATCATATACGTGAGCCAAAAGGCGCAAACGGTCCCGGGCCAGGTAAGGTGGCACCCGTGGGAGTACCGTGCGTGAGGCCGCAAAGTGATATGAAGTGTTACACGCTGGATCGATGTGGCTTAGAATCGGGGTCCTGACAATGTTCATGCTCAACACTGTTACCAAATAACAATTATGGTCTAAAAATAATCCCGAAGTAGATGTAGAGGCAGTGTGCCGACGGCGATCACATCGACCTTGGAACCATTTCCGAAGTGCATCGTCACCTCGTCCTTAGCCAATCTTCATTTAATCCGTAGCCCCTTGTAGCGAACCGATCCCAATGGACCGTAGTCTCTGTGCTTAAGTGTCATCCCTGGATCCGTATTTCTGACACACGGGGTACTCGAGGATTTATTGCAGAGTTCAATCACACACTTATTACAACTACTATTTCAAATAGAGTACTTATTACTATAATATGGCCGAAGGCCATCTAAATAAGATAACTGCGGAAGCTTCGAAGATAAATGAGTCCATCCAACTCCACCACAATACTGAGTGCACGACAATGACCTAGCGCACCTTACTCTTCGTCTGAAAACTCTACAACGTGATACGTTGCAACCATGTAGGTCAGCACATGGAATATGCTGGCAAGATAACACCATAGAGCAATGAACAAATAACAGCTATCACTACATGCATATTTGGCTGGTGGAGGCTCTACGGTTATCATTTGCATAAAGCTAATTTTTTCCTACAACAAAGGAATATATTTTATTTAACTACAAAGTTTTTTGAAAGGTACCCCCAACTCAATCCCAATTTAACATTAAATAACCCCACAAATTCATTAAGTAAAGTGATGAGATCGTCATAATAATTCAAGTACCAGATACTCAAGATGTCCATAACCGGGGACACGACTAACCATGATTAGTTTGTACACTCTGCAGAGGTTTGCGCACTTTTCCTAACAAGACTCGATCTCCTCCATTGTATTTCTTGCACTGCATGACGTTTGAGAAATGGATGATCGAGACACAGTCTTTCCGAAGAGGTCCCCTTAACCGATAGATAGGCCGGTACACCTACAACCCCCTACTTCTGCTAGCCCATCATGGAAAGGATTCCCACAACTTACTGAACTATGCCAGAGCCCATAATGGCTTGTGGCTGCATAGGGAAGTTTCTAGCATGAATAATCTTATGATCCCTTTGAACCTGGGTGGCATTCCATAGGATGATCACACGGGTACCCTGGGATCTCCTTGGACAACACTGGATTCCCCAGGTGCCCACAACCAATCCATCCAGATGTGTATTAAAGTAGCCACCTTAATTTTCCCTTAGTTATACATAACTCTCACATCTCTCATGAATCTCACAAACCAATCCACGTCTAAGATCATAGCAAAGTAGTGCAAGCATAACGCAATAATACCCGGGGTTTGATAAAAGACAATACGTTCCTACCTCATTAACTACTTCCCATACCCACATGTTATCAAAGTACTACTCATGCAATGTTTGAGGGTTGAAACTAATGCATAAAAACTGGGTAATAAAGGTATATGATCAAAGTGTTACTTGCCTTGCTGACGATCGGAAAACCCTAGAGATTCATAGTAGCAAGCCTCGCACTCCGGAAACTCTATCATGAACAAACAATAACATACACAAGCACTCAAGTATAAGATGCAAAGGTAAACCCCAAAGAAAATATCTAAACAGAAAGTTCAAGTGAAGAGCTTCGATTTGCAAAAAGAATCAATCAAATCGGAGTTACGAAACACAAACTATGATCAACAGAAGTTCAAATTTAAATCTTCTTGAAACCAAATATACAATTTCCAAAATCATGTTCAAGTTGTTTATCTGGACAGAGCGGAACAAGACGAAGAATTTGGCGTTGGTTTCACTGGATTTGGATAAATGATCAAAAAGTAGTGAGGGTTTGAAGATCAAGGACTAATCTATGATGAAAATAATTATGGATGGGTCCCTAGCCAAAAAATTAAACTAAAAAGAAAAATCTAACGAACGAACATTCGCTAACAGAAACTAACGAACGAATTCGTTTTTTAACCAAACAAATCGGGTGAACATACACTAAATAGCACAACCTAATTAATAAACCGATCTAATACGTGAACTGAAAAAAAAAGGGCGGGTTTTTGCGGTTTTACCAGTTCGAGGAAAAAACCGGCGAGGCGGGCAAGCGGCGGCGAAAACTTGGGCGGCGGGGTGGCTTGAGGAGGAGAGGGCGCGGCGGCGACGCTATTTAAAGGGGGGGCGAGGCTGGCTTTAGGGAGGGGGTGCGAGGCGGAGGCGGAATCCGGCCGTACTCCGGCGGCATGCGGGAGCCGCTCTCCCGCAGCTCGGGAAGGCGGTGGCGATGGCCTGGGCCGGCTGGGCTTCGGCCTAGTCGGTCCGAAGAGTTTTTTAAAATAACAATAATTTCGCCACAGAGGAAAAAATCCAAAATAAAAGTAAATAAAAATCCTAAAATTCCAAAAATAATTTTCACGGTCCTTTCCTAATATTTAGGACAACGTGAACATTTTTCTGGGCTAAAATGCGATTTTTTTAAAATGAAAATTTTCCTAATTTAACCGAATAGAAAGCTGAAATAAAATTCAAATAAACATATATTTTTATCCAAATTAAATCTCCATTAGTTCCTCTATTTTGAAGAAGTCATATTATCTTCTCTCATTATTTTATTTATTTTGAAATAATTGGAAAAATAATTTCAAATAAAAATCACCTTGATCCAATTTACTATTTTTGAAAAATTCAAAAATGGAATTTGATGAAAACCTCCAACTCTCTCACATGGTCCTTGAGTTGCTTAAGGTCAGTAGGATCAAAGTGTCCAAATAAACAAAAATCAAAATGCAAGAATCATGGATGCATATGATGACCTAATGATTAACATCCAAATTGAAAATTGGGATGTTACGAACCTACCCCCCCTTAAGATGAATCTCGCCCTCGAGATTCGGGTTGGCTAGCAAATAGGTGTGGGTGGTCTTTCCATAGGTATTCTTCTCGCTCCTAGGTGGCTTCTTCCTCGGTATGGTGACTCCACTGAACTTTGAAAAACTTGATGACCTTACTATGTCTAACTCGGTTGGCAAACTCATGAATCTTGACGGGTTTCTCCTCATAGGTTAGGTCACTCTCCAACTAAATTGCTTCCAGGGGCACTGTATCTCTCAGAGGAATATTGGCCATCTCTGCATGGCACTTCTTCAACTAGGAAACGTGAAATACATCATGAACTCCTGACAAACCTTCGGGTAATTCCAACCTGTAGGAAACTTCTCCCAGACGTTCCAAAATTCGGTATGGTCCTACAAATCTTGGGGCTAACTTTCCTTTGACTCCAAATCATTTAACTCCTCGAAGTGGTGACACACGGAGATATGCTCTATCTCCAACTTCATATGCTACCTCCTTGTGTTTAGTGTCAGCATAACTCTTCTGCCTGGACTGAGCTACCTTCAGTCTATCACGAATCAACTTAACCTTCTCTTCAGACTCTCTGATTAAATCTGGTCTGAACAATTGTCGGTCTCCAACATCATCCCACATCAATGGTGTTCTACACCTCCTTCCATACAAAGCTTTGAAAGGGGCCATCTTCAAACTAGCCTGGTAACTGTTGTTATATGAGAACTCTGCATAAGGCAAATTATCATCCCAACTAGATCCATAATCTAGCGCACAAGCTCTCAACATGTCCTCCATAATCTGATTGACTCTCTCGGTCTGTCCATCTGCCTGCGGATGAAAGGCTGTACTGAACTCTAGCCTGGTACCCAAAGTCTGGTGTAATTGATTCCAAAACTTTGAGGTAAACTATGTTTTTCTATCTGATACGATGGTCCTCGGAACTCCATGTAGACATACGATCCGGGTCATATATATCTTGGTCAACTTCACGCTCGTATAAGTGGTTTTCATGGGGATAAAGTGAGCCACTTTGGTCAAGCGATCTACTACTACCCAGATGGAATGAGAACCTGATCGTGTCCTGGGTAATCCGGTGATGAAATCCATGCCAAGCTTATCCCACTTTCGTTCGGGTATCGGCATAGGCTGAAGTAATCCTGCTGGCTTCTAGTGTTCTGCCTTAACTCTCTGTCATACAACTAGATACTCGGCAATATCCTTCTTCATTCTTGTCCACCAGAAACGTTCCTTCAAATCCAAATACATCTTGGTGTTTCCTGGGTGAATCGAGTATGGCGAGTCATGAGCTTCCTGAAGTATTAACTTCCTCATCTCTAGGTCACTGGGCACATAAATACGATCCTCAAACCATAAAGTTTCGTGTTCATCCTCATGAAAACCTTTGGCATTTCCTTTACTCATCTTTTCCTTTATCTCCGCAACCTCCTTATCAACCTTTTGGGCTTCTTGAATCTTTTCCAACAATGTGGACTGAACTTCCAATGCTGCAACAAAACCTCTCGGAACTATCTCCAAACGAAGTTCCTTGAGATCATCGGCTAACTCTTGCGATAATCCTGTGGTCACGAGAGTATTAACATAACTCTTGCGGCTTAAAGCGTCTGCTACAACATTTTCTTTTCCTGGATGATAATGTAGCTTCATATCATAATCTTTTATGAGCTCCAACCATCTCCTTTGCCTGAGATTGAACTCCTTCTACGTGAAGATGTACTTCAAACACTTATGATCCGTGTATACATCACACCGGTTTCTAATAAGGAAATGTCTCCAGGTCTTGAGCGCATGCACTACGGCTGCTAACTCCAAATCATGTGTGGCATAATTTACTCATGAGGTCGAAGCTGACGTGAGGCATATGAAACAACTCTTCCGTCTTGCATAACTACACCTCCAAGTCCCTCGCGAGAAGTGTCGCAATATACTTGGAAATCCTTGCGTATATCCGAAAGAATTAGCACTGGGGCTCTAACTAAGCATTTCTTCAACTCCTGAAAAACTGGCCTCACATTCTTCGATCCATTTGAACTTGGTGTCCTTCTTCAATAACTCTGTCATGGGCTTTGCAATCTTGGAAAAATTCTCAATGAAACTCTTCGGGGCACAATCCGTTGAAGAGAATATCACAAGCTTGAGCGTTGTATTGCAACATCTTCAACTCATCCGTGGTAGCTTCACGGTTTGGTTCTTTCCCATCGAAGAAGTCACCTTGCAAACCAACACACACAATAGCCCAAACGGCGGGGTTATGTCCGAGAATATGCATTTTCATTTTATGCTTCCAACTAGCAAAATTAGTACCATCAAAGTAAGGACCTCTACGGTGATAATTTCCCTCGCTAGACGCCATACTCTCCTAGGTTGTGAAACCAAGGCTATGGCCACCAAACACTATGGAAATCAAAGCAAATGGAGACCAAAGCTCTGATACCACTTGTAGGATCGGAAGTATGTCTAGAGGGGGGTGATTAGACTACTTGACCTAATAAAAACTTAACCCTTTCCCAATTTTAGTTCTTGGCAGATTTTAGCTACTTTAGGACAAGTCAAGCAATCATCACAAATTTCAAGCAAGCATGCAAAGAGTATATAGGCAGCGGAAAGTAAAGCATGCAACTTGCAAGAATGTAAAGGGAAGGGTTTGGAGAATTCAAACGCAATTTGAGACAAGGATGTTTTTGTCGTGGTTCGGATAGGTGGTGCTATCCTACATCCACAGTGATGGAGACTTGAACCCACGGAGGGTAAGGTTGCGCGAGTCCACGGAGGGCTCCACCCACGAAGGGTACACGAAGAAGCAACCTTGTCTATCCCATCATGGCCATCGCCCACGAAGGACTTGCCTCACTAGCGATAGATCTTCACGAAGTAGGCGATGTCCTTGCCCTTACAAACTCCTTGGTTCAACTCCACAATCTTGTCGGAGGCTCCCAAGTGACACCTAGCCAATCTAGGAGACACCACTCTCCAACAAGTAACAAATGGTGTGTTGATGATGAACTCCTTGCTCTCGTGCTTCAAATGATAGTCTCCCCAACACTCAACTCTCTCTCACAGGATTTGGATTTGGTGGAAAGAAGATTTGAGTGGAAAGTAACTTGGGGAAGGCTAGAGATCAAGATTCATATGGTAGGAATGGAATATCTTGACCTCAACACAAGGGTAGGTGGTTCTCTCTCAGAACATATGAGTTGGAAGTGTAGATGTGTTCTGATGGCTCTCTCCACGAGTGAAGAGGAGGTGGAGGGGTATATATAGCCTCCACACAAAATCCAACCGTTACACACAATTTACCAATCTCGGTGGGACCGAATCAACAAACTCGGTCGGACCGAAATAGTAAACCTAGTGACCGTTAGAGATTTTCGGTGGGACTGATATGCAACTCGGTAGGACCGATATGGTTAGGGTTAGGGAATAACGTAATCTCGGTAAGACCGATTACACAAACTCGGTGAGACCGATTTGGTAATAAGCTAACCAGAGAGTTGGTCAGACAAACTCGGTGGGACCGATTTGCTCTTTCGGTGAGACCGAAAAGTTACAAAAAGGAAACATAGAGTTTGCATTGCAATCTCGGTGGGACCGATCCGCTCTTTCGGTGAGACCGAAAAGTTACGAAAAGGAAACAGAGAAATTGCAATCCCATCTCGGTGAGACCGAGATCCCTATCGGTAGAACCGATTTGCTAGGGTTTGGCAGTGGCTTATGACATGTGAAACTCGGTGGCGCCAGATAGGAAGAATCGGTAGGACCGCGTTTGGCTTTGGGTTTAGGTCAAGAGTGGATATGAGAAAGTAGCTGAGGATTTTGGAGCATATCATTAAGCACATGAAGCAAAGGGCTCATTAAGCAACACCTCATCCCTCCTTGATACTATTGGCTTTTCCTATGGACTCAATGTGATCTTGGGTCACTAAAATGTAAAATGAAGAGTCTTGAGCTTTTGAGCTTGAGCCAATCCTTTGTCCTTAGCATTTTGAGGGTTCCACTTTCACCATCCATGCCATGCCAATCATTGAGCTTTCCTAAAATAATCATCTTGGAATAGCATTAGCTCAGTGAGCTATATGTTGTTATGAATTACCAAAACCACCTAGGGATAGTTGCACTTTCAATCTCCCCCTTTTTGGTAATTGATGACAACATATAGATCAAAGCTTCGACAAATGATAATAAGAATGAAATATATCGTCGCTTTGAGAAGTATGTGATAAGTAAGAGCTCCCCCTAAATTTGTGCATATTTAAAATTTGCTTTGGGCTGCAAATGCGCAAAGAGTTAGAATCATGGGTTACTCTTCCATGTCACATACATCTTGGTGGAGCGCTCAAAATGATAGGAATGAAATACATGCACTCATCACCAAGAAAAGTGAATAATCACATAAGATAGATAAGATATATCAAGCATGCATAAGTGTAGCTTATGATCAAACACATGATCATCAATGTCTCACAAGCATATCATAGTATCTCAACCAAAAGCAAACAAAGTTTGAAAAACCACCAAATAAAACAAGAGAGAATAAAAGCAACACTCTCTCTCGAAGCCTATGATCTATACATTCTTCTCCCCCTTTGGCAACAAGTTACCAAAAAGTTCCTAGAATGCATAGTGCTAGATCGACTCTCAGGCTTGATCTTCTGGTGGTGGTGGAGTCCGGATCACTCCAAGGACGAAGGCTTCTGTAGACGTGGTTGGAGCTGGAGCTGAAGTAGTTGCTGGAGCTGGTTTGGCTGGTGCTGTGGCTGGAGCTGAGGTGGTGGCTCTGGTGTCAGGAACTGGCACTGCAGTTGACCTCTGAGCTCGTGGCACTCTGGCAAATGCATCAGTTGTAGTCTTCCCTTTCCTCTCCTGCATGTCATCTTGAAGTTGCTCCACTGTAGACTGAATCTCTGTTACTTTGACATCCAAGTCATAGAACTTTTGTTCTATGATTTTCTCTAAGCTCTCCTGATTCTGAGTGAGGGTGGCCAGTCCTTTCTCAATCCTCAGTGTGGATGCAATCAAGTAACTAAGCTGCTCTTGCTTGGTTTTCAAGAAATATTCAGATGCCTCCTCTTGAGTTGGCATCTTGGCAACTTTCTCCTTCCTTGCCTTCTCCTTCTTAGCTTGTGCATGATCTGATGATGGTTCATCCTTGTTCATCACAACTTGATTATCCTCAAAGTCTGGATGAAGAGGCAAATGTTCCTTTTCCAATAAGTATATGCCTGTGCCCATCTTGGAGTTGATCAGCTCTTGGATCTGAGGGGCATATCCACAGCTCCTCTTCTGATCTACTGCAGTCCTCTTGATTGTTTCTACCATGAGGCTCATCACTTTGAACTTTTGTGGCACATCAAAGATATGAAGCAAGTTGATTGCATGGCCTCTGATCATCTTGTGATCACCTGACTTGGGCAACAGAGTGTGCCTCAGAATCCAGTTTATGGTTGGCAACCCTGACAGAAGATAATGTACTGATCCAAACTTGAAAGTATCAAGTGCCTTGTTTGGGATCTCCTTGTACATGTTGGACATAGAGTTGTGGTCCATCTTCTTCTTGGCATATATATCTAGGTCATCCTCATTCTCCTCTGGGGCATTGATGAGCTGTGCCCACTCAGCAACTGTTGATTGGTACCTCGTACCTTCTGACATCCACACCATCCTTCCATCTGGATAGAAGTGTGCTGTGGAGTAGAACTGCATGATCAGCTCTTCATTCCATTTTGTGAGCTTCTTCCCAACAAATTCAGCTACTCCACAAGCCTTGAAGCTGTCTTGCACTCCAGGAAAGTGCTCTTCATTGTCCTTGATGTATTCCCAGTCAACCCATCTCATGTCACAAACAATGGGCTTCATATCAAGCAACACAGTCTCATAGAAGTCCTGTTGTTCCTTAGTGTGGAACCTGTAGTCAACAGCAGTTCTTCTTCTGGTAGCATATGGGTCTTCTGCTCTCCACTTTCTCAGCCCTGAGTCTCTTCTGATCTTCATGTCCTCAGCCACAGGATGAGCATCATTGTGGTCTGGGATCTTGGGCTTCAACTTTCTGAGTACTTGTCCTTCCTCTTCTTCAGCAGTTTCAGGCACTGGGGCCTTGTTCTTCTCAGCAGCTGGTATGCTCCTTGTGTTCCTCTTTGAAGCTGTCTTGGCCTTTGTTGCGGCCTTGGGTGCTTCCTTGGGCTTGGATGCAGTAGCCCCTGATTTGATAGCATCACCCATCAGCTTTGGCATCTTAGGTGCTGGTGCAGCAACCTCTTCTTCCTCTTCATCAGAAGGATCTTTCCTCATAGAAGGCTTGCCAACAACTCTGGCAGTGGTAGTTCTGGCTCTTTTCTTTTTCTTGTCCTGGCCAATATCTTCTTCAGATTCCATCGTGAACTTTATAGTTCCTTCAGGTGCAGCCTTCCTAGGCTTGGAGGTAGGAACTCTCCTAGCAGGTGCCTTTTTGTGCAATCCTGGCTTGATGGCTGCAGCTGAGCCATACTCCTTCTTAAGCACAACTCTCTTGGAAGTGGCTTCCTCTTCTGCCACATAGTCCTCATCCTCTGATTCTGAGGTTCTTTTCTTCTTTTGTCTGGTGGCAGCTTTTGGCAAGTTACTGGGGGTGCTCCTGCTGCCTTCATCTGAAGGACTAGAGGGACTAGTGCCCTCACTCATGTGCACTTGCTGTTCTGACACATTCTGGATGTCACTCTGATCTAACATGATGAACAAGATGACTGCTGACCCTGTGAATAGTTTATAGATGAGGTAGAGTGGATGAGCATCACAAAATGCAGAGATTTTTGCAAAGGAATGATTCAAAATCTTAGTTTTAGTTTCCCACAGAAATCATTTCAGATCTACCGTTTTTTAAACTAGGTGATACCGAAGCAGTTTTTGGAACCTAAACTAGTGAACTCGGTCGGACCGAGTCACAGTTCGGTGGCACCAAGACTGCTAGGGTTTCACAAAGTTCCAAAATCGGTCACACCGATTAGTAATTCTCGGTCAGACCGAGTCTTACTTGTGCAATGGCATGAGCCAAATCGGTGGGTCCGAGATGGTTTCGGCGGAAACCTAATCCAAAAAAATTCGAATCAAACCTATTCTACGAATGCATTGATTGGATAAGAGTGTTTGAATCGTGTCTAGAATCAATATGATCACAATGTGCTAGGAATCAGATTGGGGAATAGCACAAAGATCGAGTCCATACCCTAGTTCGGCGGAGACTTGCTACAGCAGCAACGGCGGGGTTGAATTCCATTGACGGCGACGGAGACGAGCGACTGGAGGCGTCTGGCGGCGAGGAGACGATCCGGAGACCACGTTGGCAGAGCGAGCTATCGCGCGGGCGAATGGGTTTGGAGAAATTTCCAAATTTTTGCCCGTGTCTATATATAGCCCGACCCTGTCGGTGTGACCGAGTGGAACAACTCGGTGGCACCGAGATGCAAAACTGTATACTGTTATTGCAACTCGGTGTGACCGAAAGGTTCAAATCGGTTGCACCGAGATCGAAAACATAGATCAACTTAATGATCTCGGTAAGACCGAAAGTGGGGTATCGGTCAGACCGAGAATCACAAAGAGGTTTTGGAAGTTTAAGTCTATGATGAATCGGGGTATCGGCATAGGCTGAAGTAATCCTGCTGGCTTCTAGTGTTCTGTCTTAACTCTCTGTCATACGGCTACATACTCGGCAATGTCCTTCTTCATTCTTGTCCACCAGAAACGTTCCTTCAAATCCAAATACATCTTGGTGTTTCGTGGGTGAATCGAGTATGGCGAGTCATGAGCTTCCTGAAGTATTAACTTCCTAATCTCTAGGTCACTGGGCACATAAATACGATCCTCAAACCATAAAGTTTCGTGTTCATCCTCATGAAAACCTTTGGCATTTCCTTTACTCATCTTTTCCTTTATCTCCGCAATCTCCTTATCAGCCTTCTGGGCTTCTTGAATCTTTTCCAACAATGTGGACTGAACTTCCAATGCTGCAACAAAACCTCTCGGAACTATCTCCAAACGAAGTTCCTTGAGATCATCGGCTAACTCTTGCGGTAATCCTGTGGTCACGAGAGTATTAACATAACTCTTGCGGCTTAAAGCGTCTGCTACAACATTTTCTTTTCCTGGATGATAATGTAGCTTCATATCATAATCTTTTATGAGCTCCAACCATCTCCTTTGCCTGAGATTGAACTCCTTCTACGTGAAGATGTACTTCAAACACTTATTATCCGTGTATACATCACACCGGTTTCTAATAAGGAAATGTCTCCAGGTCTTGAGTGCATGCACTACGGCTGCTAACTCCAAATCATGCATGGCATAATTTACTCATGAGGTCGAAGCTGACGTGAGGCATATGAAACAACTCTTCCGTCTTGCATAACTACACCTCCAAGTCCCTCGCGAGAAGTGTCGCAATATACTTGGAAATCCTTGCGTATATCCGAAAGAATTAGCACTGGGGCTGTAACTAAGCATTTCTTCAACTCCTGAAAAACTGGCCTCACATTCTTCGATCCATTTGAACTTGGTGTCCTTCTTCAATAACTCCGTCATGGGCTTTGCAATCTTGGAAAAATTCTCAATGAAACTCTTCGGGGCACAATCCGTTGAAGAGAATATCACAAGCTTGAGCGTTGTATTGCAACATCTTCAACTCATCCGCGGTAGCATCACGGTTTGGTTCTTTCCCATCGAAGAAGTCACCTTGCAAACCAACACACACAATAGCCCAAACGGCGGGGTTATGTCCGAGAATATGCATTTTCATTTTATGCTTCCAACTAACAAAATTAGTACCATCAAAGTAAGGACCTCTACGGTGATAATTTCCCTCGCTAGACGCCATACTCTCCTAGGTTGTGAAACCAAGGCTATGACCACCAAACGCTATGGAAATCAAAGCAAATGGAGACCAAAGCTCTGATACCCCTTGTAGGATCGGAAGTATGTCTAGAGGGGGTGATTAGACTACTTGACCTAATAAAAACTTAACCTTTTCCCAATTTTTGTTCTTGGCAGATTTTAGCTACTTTAGGACAAGTCAAGCAATCATCACACAATTCAAGCAAGCATGCAAACAGTATATAGGCAGCGGAAAGTAAAGCATGCAACTTGCAAGAATGTAAAGGGAAGGGTTTGGAGAATTCAAACGCAATTGGAGACAAGGATGTTTTTGTCGTGGTTCGGATAGGTGGTGCTATCCTACATCCACGTTGATGGAGACTTCAACCCACGAAGGGTAACGGTTGCGCGAGTCCACGGAGGGCTCCACCCACGAAGGGTCCACGAAGAAGCAACCTTGTCTATCCCATCATGGCCATCGCCCACGAAGGACTTGCCTCACTAGCGGTAGATCTTCACGAAGTAGGCGATCTCCTTGTCCTTACAAACTCCTTGGTTCAACTCCACAATCTTGTCGGAGGCTCCCAAGTGACACCTAGCCAATCTAGGAGACACCACTCTCAAAGAAGTAACAAATGGTGTGTTGATGATGAACTCCTTGCTCTTGTGCTTCAAATGATAGTCTCCCCAACACTCAACTCTCTCTCACAGGATTTGGATTTGGCGGAAAGAAGATTTGAGTGGAAAGCAACTTGGGGAAGGCTAGAGATCAAGATTCATATGGTAGGAATGGAATATCTTGACCGCAACACAAGGGTAGGTGGTTCTCTCTCAGAACATATGAGTTGGAATTGTAGATGTGTTCTGATGGCTTTCTCCACGAGTGAAGAGGAGGTGGAGGGGTATATATAGCCTCCACACAAAATCCAACCGTTACACACAATTTACCAATCTCGGTGGGACCGAATCAACAAACTCGGTCGGACCGAAATAGTAAACCTAGTGACCGTTAGAGATTTTCGGTGGGACTGATATGCAACTCGGTAGGACCGATATGGTTAGGGTTAGGGCATAACGTAATCTCGGTAAGACCGATTACACAAACTCGGTGAGACCGATTTGGTAATAAGCTAACCAGAGAGTTGGTCAGACAAACACGGTGGGACCGATTTGCTCTTTCGGTGAGACCGAAAAGTTAAAAAAGGAAACAGAGAGTTTGCATTGCAATCTTGGTGGGACCGATCCACTCTTTCGGTGAGACCGAAAAGTTACGAAAAGGAAACAGAGAAATTGCAATCCCATCTCGGTGAGACCGAGATCCCTATCGGTAGAACCGATTTGCTAGGGTTTGGCAGTGGCTTATGACATGTGAAACTCGGTGGCGCCGGATAGGAAGAATCGGTAGGACCGAGTTTGGCTTTGGGTTTAGGTCAAGAGTGGATATGAGAAAGTAGTTGAAGTTTTTGGAGCATATCATTAAGCACATGAAGCAAAGGGCTCATTAAGCAACACCTCATCCCTCCTTGATAGTATTGGCTTTCCTATGGACTCAATGTGATCTTGGATCACTAAAATGTAAAATGAAGAGTCTTGAGCTTTTGAGCATGAGCCAATCCTTTGTCCTTAGCATTTTGAGGGTTCCACTTTCACTATCCATGCCATGCCAATCATTGAGCTTTCCTGAAATAATCATCTTGGAATAGCATTAGCTCAATGAGCTATATGTTGTTATGAATTACCAAAACCACCTAGGGATAGTTGCACTTTCATATCTTCAGCTGGTGGTATCTTGATCGAAGATCGATCTTGGAGAACACTTTAGCTCCCTGAAGCTGGTCAAACAAATCATTGATCATCGGTAGTGGGTATTTGTTCTTGATCGTCACCTCATTCAGTGCACGATAATCCACAACCATTCTCAAAGATCCATCCTTCTTCTCAACTAAGAGCACTAGGGCTCGCCATGGTGACGAGCTTGGTCGAATATAACCTTTCTCCAATAACTCCTTAATCTGCTTCTTAATTTCCTCCAGATAATTTGCAGGAATTCGATACGGTCTCTTCGATATTGGTCCGGTGCCTGGTAATAGCTCTATAAAAAATTCTATATCTCAATCTGGTGGCATGCCTGGTAGATCCTCTGGGAATACATCGGGATAATCCTTCACAACTGGCATTTCCTCCTGAACAACTCCCGAAAGTGAATTTACTTGAGTCCTCCTTGGCGCATGCTTAGACACATACTTGATCCTTTTACCCTCTGGGTGGTGAGGATAATTGACTTACTAGCACAATCGATATTTCCTCCATACATCGATAGCCAATCCATGCCTAGTATCACATCCAATCCTTGTGACTCCAAAATTATTAGGTCTGAGGGGAAAACATGCCTACCTATGGTTAATGGCAACTGAAAACATCCTCTGCTAGCCATGTACTCTGCTTTAGGTGAGTTTACTAACATAGGTGTATTAAGGGCTACGGTGGGCAACTTAACTTATCCAAAAATCCTCTTGATATGTATGAATGCGACGGACCAATGTCAAAAAGGACAATAGCTGGAGATGACTTAATCAAAAACTTACCAATAACTGCATCCGGCTGCTCTTCAACTTCCTCCACGTTGACTGTTCACCTGCCCTCTGGTGAAAGGGTTGGGCTTCTTTCAAGAGCTTCCATTTCCGTTACCATTCTTTACCTTAGAACAATCATTGGCGTAGTGTCCAATCTTCCCGCACGTGAAACAGGTAACATGGTTCAGATCCTTCTTGGCAGGTGTTGCTGGGTTGGAACGGCTCTGACTATTGTTTCCACCGTTCCCATTTCCATTCTTAGGGCCACTGTGGTTATGTGTACTTCCTCCATTGTGAGAATGGCTTCCATGGTTATGATGGGTATGTCCTCCCGAGTTCCGGGTAAAACGAGGCTTCTGCTGAGCACCAGAGTTGTACTTCCCCTGTCCATACTTCCGTTTGCGGTTTTCTATATGCTGCTGCTTGCCTTCAATCATAAGAGCCCTATCTACCAGCTCCTGATAGTTGGTGAATGTTGCCACCATCAACTGCATACTCAGCTCGTCATTCAGCCCCTCCATAAACTTCTCCTGCTTCGCAGCATTTGTGGCCACATGATCTGGGGCGTAGCGAGCTAACTTGCGAAACTCATCCACGTACTGCGCCACAGTATGATTTCCCTGGCGTAAGTTGTGTAACTCACGCTTCTTCATGCTCATAGCTCCAGGTGATACATGTGCAGTGCAGAAGGCCTACTAAAACTGATCCCAAGTGACATTGGCACAGGGAAGGTGGCGGTGTAGTTCTCCCACCATGAGGCTGTGGGTCCATCCAGTTGATGTGCGGTAAAGCGCACCTTCTCAGCATCTGTGCAACCTATGGTGGTCCGCTCCCTTCCAATCTTGTGGAGCCAGTCATCAGCAACAATAGGCTCGGTGCTACTAAAGAACACCGGCGGATTCAACCTTAGAAAGCGGGCTAAGTTGTCAACTGGAGGCAGGGGCGGTGGATTGTTGTTGTTGCCTTGGTTCTGGACTAGCAACTGCATCAAGGCATTCTGTTGTTGGATCAACTGAGTGAGCTCCGGTGGGAAGACAAATCCGGGGTCACGTCTGGGAGGCATCTGATAGGTTTAGAGGGGTGAGAACATAATAGAGTGAGGTCTAAAGAGGGATTTCACTACCCATATGCACATGAGGAAAATACATTCATTTCACACCACTCAATTCAAACAAGATTCATACAATCGATCTAAGCTACCGAAATAAAATCGCATGGACTATTTCTATATACATGGAAGAATTCTAATTGTAATATGGTGGTCGACTAGAAATTTTGATCGGTGGAAGATTCCATGGTATCTGCTCCAGCTTCGTCTTCATAATCATCATCGCTGTCGGGGTCGGAGTCTGTGTCGTCTAGTATGAGGTAATCTTCTGAACAAATGTCCACTCCAGGTTCGGGATCCCCCATGAATATCCCTAGCTTCTTCTTCAGGTCTTCATTCTTCTCTAGTTGTACAACAATTTCTTCTTCATAACCATCGCGCGTAGACTTGAGTTCTTCCTCCAGCTCCATGTTTCGGGTCATCACCTTCTTCGTGTCTCTCATATTGGCGCACATCTGGTCTCGTAGCGTCGAATATGTTGATTCAACTTCTGTATGTAGGCTGCAATGGACTTATCCTTCCTGGTGCAAATCATCTCCCATTGCTCATCTCGGCGTCCACATATCTGGTAGATGGTGTCCTTAAGATCCTTGTTGTACACCTCGCCTATGCGTCCAATGGCAATGTGGGCAGCCATGCTCTTTCCTAGACTCCAGGTTGGGGCATCAAAGGAAAACTCGATGGGCTCGGTAACTGGCGCGAACGTCCTTCCTGGAACACGAACTTGAATCATCCATCGCTCCTCCTCTGGTAAAGTGGCAGTGAAGGTTCTGGTGAAGCTTGGTATGCCGATGTTCAGGTACCTAGTGACTTCCTTCAAGTGTCGTCCGAAAGGGGTGTCATCATCCGGTTGAGTGAACTTGTTCCTTGGGTCCATCATCTATAGAGTAGAAATGGAGAAGAGTTAGAAATGAGTAGATGACTATCGTGTGGCTTTTCCTAGTGGTCGCGTCCTACAGTCAGTGTGTGCTCTGATACCATCTTGTAGCGACCCGGTCCCAATGGACCGTAGAATCTATGCTTAAGTGTCATCCCTGGATCGGTATTGCTGACACACACAGTACTCAAGGATTTATTGCAGAGTTCAATCACACACTTATTACAACTAGTGTCTCAAATAGAGTACTTATTACAATAATATGGCTGAAGGCCATCTAAATAAGATAACTGCGGAAGCTTCGAAGATAAATGAGTCCATCCAACTCCACGGCAATACTGAGTGCACGACAACGACCTAGCGCACCCTACTCTTCGTCTGAAAACTCTACAACATGACACGTTGCAGCCGTGTAGGTCAGCACATGGAATATGCTGGCAAGATAACACCATAGAGCAAAGAACACATAACAACTATCACTACATGCATATTTGGCTGGTGGAGGCTCTACGGTTATCATTTGCATAAAGCTATTTTCCCTACAACAAAGGAATATATTTTATTTAACTACAAAGTTTGTTGAAATTATTGAGAAGGTACCCCCAACTGAATCCCAATTTAACATTAAATAACCTCACAAATTCATTAAGTAAAGTGATGAGATCGTCATTATAATTCAAGTACCAGATACTCAAGATGTCCACAATTGGGGACACGGCTAACCATGATTAGTTTGTACACTCTGTAGAGGTTTGCGCACATTTCCCCACAAGACTCGATCTCCTCCATTGTATTTCTTGCACTGCATGATGTTTGAGAAACGGATGACCGAGACACGAACTTTTCGAAGAGGTCCCCTTAACCGATAGATAGGTCGGTACACCTACAATCCCCTACATCTGCTAGCAAATAATGGAAAGGATTCCCACAACTTACTCAACTATGCCAGAGCGCATAATGGCTTGTGGCTGCACACAGAAGCTTCTAGCATGAATAATCTTATGATCCCTTTGAGCCTGGGTGGCATTCCATAGGATGATCACACGGGTACCCCGAGATATCCTTGGACAATACTGGATTCCGCAGGTGCCCACAACCCATCCACCTAGATGTGTATTAAAGTAGCCACCATAAGTTTCCCTTAGTTATACATAACTCTCACATCTTTCATGAATCTCACAAACCAATCCACGTCTAAGATCATAGCAAAGTAGTGCAAGCATAGCGCAATAATACCCGGGGTTTGATAAAAGACAATAGGTTCCTACTTCATCAACTATTTCCCATACCCACATGTTAATAAAGGGGTATGATCAAAGTGTTACTTGCCTTGCTCACGATCGGAAAACCCTAGAGATTCATAGTAGCAAGCCTCGCACTCCAAAAACTCTATCGTGAACAAACAATAACATACACAAGCACTCAAGCATAAGATGCAAAGGTAAAACCCAAAATAAAATATCTAAACATAACGATCAAGTGAAGATCTTCGATTTGCAAAAAGAATCAATAGAATCAGAGTTACGAAACACAAACTACGATCAGCAGAAGTTCAAATTCAAATCTGCTTGAAAACAAAATTTAAATTCCCAAAATCATGTTCAAGTTGTTTATCTGGATAGAGGGGAACAAGGCGTAGAATTTGGCATTGGTTTCACGGGATTTGGATAAACAAGCAAAAAGTAGTGAGGGTCTGAAGATCAAGGACTAACTTGTGATGAAAATAATTACGGATGGGTCCCTGGCCGAAAAATTAAACTAAAAAGAAAAATCTAACGAACGAACGTTCGCTAACAGAAACTAATGAACAAATTCGTTCGTTAACCGAACAAATCGAGTGAACGTACACTAAATAGCATAACCTAATTAATAAACCGATCTAATATGCGAAACCGAAAAAACTGGGGTGGGTTTTTGCTGTTTTACCGGTTCGAGGAAAAAAAAGGCGGCGACGGCGGCGTACTCCGGTGAGGCGGGAAACCAGTGCGGTAGCGCGGCGGCGGGGAGCGGCGCGGGCGGTAGGGTGGTGCGGTGCGCGGCGGCGGCGGCTTGGGCGACTTGGACGGCGCGGTGGCTTGAGGAGGAGAGGGGGCGGCGTCGGTGCTATTTAAAGGGGGAGCGAGGCCGGCTTGGGGAGGGGGTGCAAGGCGGAGGCGTAGTCCGGCCGGACTCCGGCGGCGTGCGGGAGCCGGTCTCCCGCAGCTCGGGAAGGCGGTGGCGATGGCCTGGGCCGGCTGGGCTTCAGCCCAGTCGGTCCGAAGAGTTTTTTCTAATAATTTCGAGGCAGAGAAAAAAATCCAAAATAAAAATAAATGAAAATCCTAAAATCCCAAAAATAATTTCCGCGGTCCTCTCCTAATATTTAGGACAACGTGAATATTTTTCTGGGCTAAAATGCAATTTTTTTAAATGAATTTTTCCCTAATTTAACCGAATAAAAAGCTCAAATAAAATTCAAATAACCATATATTTTTATCCAAATTAAATCTCCATTATTTCCTCTGTTTTGGAGAAGTCATATTATCTTCTCTCATTATTTTATTTATTTTGAAATAATTGGAAAAATAATTTCAAATAAAAATCACCTTGATCCAATTTACCAATTTTGAAAAATTAAAAAATGGAATTTTATGAAAACCTCCAACTCTCTCACATGGTCCTTGAGTTTCTTAAGATATCTAGGATCAAAGTGTCCAAATAAACCAAAATTAAAATGCAAGAATCATGGATGCATATGATGACCTAATGATTAACATCCAAATTGAAAATTGGGATGTTACACCCTTGTTTCGAGTAGCAAATATGAGCAACAGAACCAGTATCAAATACCCAGGCGTTACTACGAGCATTAGTAAGGTACACATCAATAACATGTATATCGGATATACCTTTCACTTTGCCATCCTTCTTATCCGCCAAATACTTGGGGCAGTTCCGCTTCCAGTCACCAGTCCCTCTGCAGTTAAAGCACTCAGTTTCAGGCTTAGGTCGAGACTTGGGCTTCTTCCCGGGGGCAGCAACTTTCTTGCTATTCTTCTTGAAGTTCCCCTTCTTTCCTTTGCCCTTTTTCTTGAAACTAGTGGTCTTGTTAACCATCAACACTTGATGCTCCTTATTGATTTCTACCTCCGCAGCCTTGAGCATTGCGAAGAGCTCGGGAATCGTCTTGTTCATCCTTTGCATATTACAGTTCATCATGAAGCCTTTATAGCTTGGTGGTAGTGATTGAAGAACTCTGTCAATGACACTATCATCCGAAAGATTAACTCCTAGCTGAGTCAAGTGATTATGGTACCTAGACATTCTGAGTATTTGTTCACTGACAGAACTATTCTCCTCCATCTTTCAGCTATAGAACTTGTTGGAGCTTCATATCTCTCAACTCGGGCATTCGCTTGAAATATTAACTTCAAATCTTGGAACATCTCATATGCTCCATGACATTCAAAACGTCTTTGAAGTCCCGATTCTAAACTGTAAAGCATGGCACAATGAACTATCTAGTAGTCATAAGATTTAGCTTGCCAGACGTTCACAATGTCAGCAGTTGCTCCTGCAGCAGGCCTTGCACCTAGTGGTGCATCAAGGACGTAATTCTTCTATGTAACAATGAGGACAATCCTCAAGCTAAGGATCCAGTCCATGTAGTTGCTAACATCATCTTTCAACTTAGCTTTCTCTGGGAACGTATTAAAATTCAAGAGAATGGTAGCACAGGCCATTGATCTATGGCATAGATATGCAAGAACTATCAGGACTAAGTTCATGATAAATTTAAGTTCAATAGATCATATTGCTTAAGAACTCCCACTTAGATAGACATGTTGGGGAACGCAGTATTTTCAAAAAAATTCCTACGCACACACAAGATCATGGTGATGCATAGCAACGAGAGGGGAGAGTATAGTCCACGAACCCTCGTAGACCATAAGCGGAAGCGTTATGACAACGCGGTTGATGTAGTCGTACATCTTCACGATCCGACCGATCCTAGTACCAAAAGTACGGCACCTCCGCGATCTGCACACGTTCGGCTCGGTGACATCCCATGAACTCCCGATCTAGCTGAGTGTCGAAGGAGAGCTTCGTCAGCACGACGGTGTGATGACAGTGATGATGAAGCTACCGGCGCAGGGCTTTGCCTAAGCACTGCAACGATATGACCAAGGTGGATTATGGTGGAGGGGGGCATCGCACACGGCTAAGACAATGTCTGTTGTTGTTTTCTAGGGTGCCCGCTGCCCCCATATATAAAGGAGCAAGGGGAAGGCCGGCCGGACCTTGGGGCGCGCCAAGGAGGGGAGGAGTCCTCCTCCTAGTAGGAGTAGGACTCCCCCTTTCCTAGTCGATCTAGGAGGAGGAAGGGGGAAGGAAGGAGAGGGAGAGAGGGAGGGAAAGAGGGGGCGCCGCCCCCCTCCTTGTCCAAATCAGACTCCTCAAGGGGGGTGCACGGCCAGCCCTATGCCCCCCTCCTCTCTCTCACACAAGGCCCATGTTGGCCCATTAGTCGCCCCGGGGGTTCGGATAACCCCCCGGCACTCCGATAATTATCCGGTGACCCCCAGAACTTATTCGGTGTCTGAATATAGTCATCCAATATATCAATATTTATGTCTCAACCATTTCGAGACTCCTCGTCATGTCCGTGATCACATCCGGGACTCCGAACTACTTCGGTACATCAAAACACATAAACTCATAATACCGATCGTCACCGAACATTTAGCGTGCGGACCCTACTGGTTCGAGAACTATGTATACATGACCGAGACACGTCTCCGGTCAATAACCAATAGCGGATTCTGGATGTTCATATTGGCTCCCACATATTCCACGAAAATCTTTATCGGTTAAACCGCATAACGATATACGTTTTTCCCTTTGTCATCGGTATGTTACTTGCCCGAGATTCGATCGTCGGTATCTCAATACCTAGTTCAATATCGTTACTGGCAAGTATCTTTACTCGTTCCGTAATGCATCATCCCACAACTAACTCATTAGTCACATTGCTTGCAAGGCTTATTGTGATGTGCATTACTGAGAGGGCCCAGAGATACCTCTCCGACAATCGGAGTGACAAATCCTAATCTCGATCTATGCCAACTCAACAGGTACCATCGGAGACACCTGTAGAGCACCTTTATAGTCACCCACGTTGTGACGTTTGGTAGCACACTAAGTGTTCCTCCGGTAAACGGGAGTTGCATAATCTCATAGTCATAGGAACATGTATAAGTCATGAAGAAAGCAATAGCAATATACTAAACAATCAAGTGCTAAGCTAACGGAATGGGTCAAGTCAATCACATCATTCTCTAATGATGCGATCCCATTAATCAAATGACAACTCATGTCTATGCCTAGGAAACTTAACCATCTTTGATTCAACAAGCTAGTCAAGTAGAGGCATACTAGTGACACTTTGTCTGTCTATGTATTCACACATGTACTAAGTTTCCGGTTAATACAACTCTGGCATGAATAATAAACATTTATCATGATATAAGGAAATATAAATAACAACTTTATTATTGCTTCTAGGGCATATTTCCTTCAGTCTCCCACTTGCACTAGAGTCAATAATCTAGATTACACAATAATGATTCTAACACCCATGGAGTCTTGGTGCTGATCATGTTTTGCTCGTGAGAGAGGCTTAGTCAATGGGTCTGCAACATTCAGATCCGCATGTATCTTGCAAATATCTATGTCTCCCTCCTTGACTTGATCGCGGATGGAATTGAAGCGTCTCTTGATGTGCTTGGTTCTCTTGTGAAAGCTGGATTCCTTTACCAAGGCAATTGCACCAGTATTGTCACAAAATATTTTCATTGGACCCAATGCACTAGGTATTACACCTAGATCGGATATGAACTCCTTCATCCAGACTCCTTCATTTGCTGCTTCCGAAGCAGCTATGTACTCTGCTTCACACGTAGATCTCACCATGACGCTTTGCTTAGAACTGCACCAACTGATAGCTCCACCGTTCAATATAAATACGTATCCGGTTTGTGACTTAGAGTCATCCAGATCAGTATCAAAGCTTTCATCGATGTAACAATTTATGATGAGATCTTTGTCACCTCCATAAACGAGAAACATATCCTTAGTACTTTTCAAGTATTTCAGGATGTTCTTGACCGCTGTCTAGTGATCCACTCCTGGATTACTTTGGTACCTCCCTGCTAAACTGATAGCAAGGCACACATCATGTCTGGTACACAACATTGCATACATGATAAAACCTATGGCCGAAGCATAGGGAATGACTTCCATTTTCTCAATATCTTCTGCAGTGGTCGGGCATTGAGTCTAACTCAACTTCACACCTTGTAACACAGGCAAGAACCCTCTGTTTGCTTGATCCATTTTGAACTTCTTCAAAACTTTGTCAAGGTTTGTGCTCTATGAAAGTCCAATTAAGCTTCTTGATCTACCTCTATAGATCTTAATGCCTAATATATAAGCAGCTTCACCGAGGTCTTTCATTGAAAAACTCTTATTCAAATATCCTTTTATGCTATCCAGAAATTCTATATCATTTCCAATCAACAATAAGTCATCCACATATAATATTAGAAATGCTAAAGAGCTCCCACTCACTTTCTTGTAAATACAGGCTTCTCCAAAAGTCGTTATAAAACCATATGCTTTGATCACACTATCAAAACGTTTATTCCAACTCCGAGATGCTTGCACCAGTCCATAAATGGATCGCTGGAGCTTGCACACTTTGTTAGCATCCTTTGGATCGATAAAACCTTCAGGTTGCATCATATACAACTCTTCTTCCAGAAATCCATTCAGGAATGCAGTCTTTACATCCATTTGCCAAATTTCATAATCATAAAATGCAGCAATTGCTATCATGATTCGGACAGACTTAAGCATCGCTACGGGTGAGAATGTCTCATCGTATTCAACTCATTGAACTTGTCAAAAACCTTTCGCAACAAGTCGAGCTTCGTAGACAGTAACATTACTATCAGTGTCAGTCTTCTTCTTGAAGATCCATTTATTCTTGATGGCTTGCCAATCATCGGGCAAGTCAACCAAAGTCCACACTATGTTCTCATACATGGATCCCATCTCAGATTTCATGGACTCAAACCATTTCGCGGAATCTAGGCTCATCATCGCTTCCTCATAGTTCGTAGGTTCATCATGGTCAAGTAACATGACCTCCAGAATAGGATTACCATACCACTCTGGTGCGGATCTTACTCTGGTTGACCTACGAGGTTTGGTAGTAACTTGATCTAAAGTTACATGATCATCATCATTACCTTCCTCACTAATTGAGTCACAGGAATAGATTTATGTGATGAACTACTTTCCAATAAGGGAGCAGGTATAGTTACCTCATCAAGTTCTAATTTCCTCCCACTCACTTCTTTCGAGAGAAACTCCTTCTCTAGAAAGGATCCATTCTTAGCAACAGATGTCTTGCCTTCGGATCTATGATAGAAGGTGTACCCAACAGTCTCCTTTGGGTAACCTATGAAGACACATTTCTTCGATTTGGGTTCGAGCTTATCAGGTTGAAGCTTTTTCACATAAGCATCGCAGCCCCAACCTTTAAGAAACGACAACTTGGGTTTCTTGCCAAACCACAGTTCATAAGGTGTCGTCTCAACATATTTAGATGTTGCCCTATTTAACGTGAATGTAGCCGTCTCTAAAGCATAACCCCAAAATGATAGAGGTAAATCAGTAAGAGACATCATAGATCGCACCATCTCCAGTAAAATACGATTATGACGTTCGGACACACCATTACGCTGTGGTGTTCCGGGTGGCGTGAGTTGTGAAACTATTACGCATTGTTTCAAATCAAGACCAAACTCGTAACTCAAATATTCTCCTCCACGATCAGATCATAGAAACTTTATTTTCTTGTTACGATGATTTTCCACTTCACTCTGAAATTCTTTGAACTTTTCAAATGTTTCAGACTTATGCTTCATCAAGTAGATATACCCATATCTGCTCAAATCATCTTTGAAGGTGAGAAAATAACGATACCCTCCGCGAGCCTCGATATTCATCGGACCACATACATCAGTATGTATGATTTCCAACAAATCTGTTGCTCGCACCATTGTTCCGGAGAACAGAGTTTTAGTCATCTTGCCCATGAGGCATGGTTTGCAAGTACCAAGTGATTGATAATCAAGTGATTCCAAAAGTATATCAGAATGGAGTTTCTTCATGCGCTTTACACCAATATGACCAAAATGGCAGTGCCACAAATAAGTTGCAGTATCATTATCAACTCTACATCTTTTGGCTTCAATATTATAAATATGTGTATCACTACTATCGAGATTCAACAAAAATAGACCACTCTTCAAGGGTGCATGATCATTAAAGATATTACTCATATAAATAGAACAACCATTATTCTGTAATTTAAATGAATAACCATCTCGCATCAAACAAGATCCAGATAAAATGTTAATGCTTAACGCTGGTACCAAATAACAATTATTCAGGTCTAAAACTAATGCCGAAGGTAGATGTGGAGGTAGCGTGTCGACTGCGATCACATCGACTTTGGAACCATTTCCCACGCGCATCTTCACCTCATCCTTAGCCAATCTTCGCTTAATCCATAGTCCCTATTTCGAGTTGCAAATATTAGCAACAGAACCAGTATCAAACACCCAGGCACTACTACAAGCATTAGTAAGGTACACATCAATAACATGTATATCACATATACCTTTGTTCACCTTGCCATCCTTCTTATCCACCAAATACTTGGGGCAGTTCCGCTTCCAATGACCAGTCCCTTTGCAGTAGAAGCACTCAGTCTCAGGCTTAGGTCCAGACTTGGGCTTCTTCACTTGAGCAGCAACTTGCTTGCCGTTCTTCTTGAAGTTCCCCTTCTTCCCTTCACCCTTTTTCTTGAAACTGGTGGTCTTGTTGACCATCAACACTTGATGCTCTTTCTTGATTTCTACCTCTGCAACCTTTAGCATTGCGAAGAGCTCAGGAATTGTCTTATCCATCCCTTGCATGTTATAGTTCATCATGAAGCCCTTGTAGCTTGGTGGCAGTGATTGAAGAATTCTATCAATGACACTATAATCAGGAAGATTAACTCCTAGTTGAATCAAGTGATTATTATACCCAGACATTTTGAGTATATGCTCACTGACAAAACTATTCTCCTCCATTTTGTAGCTGTAGAACTTATTGGAGACTTCATATCTCTTAATCCGGGCATTTGCTTGAAATATTAACTTCAACTCCTAGAACATCTCATATGCTCCATGACGTTCAAAACGTCGTTGAAGTCCCGGTTCTAAGCCATAAAACATGGCACACTAAACTATCAAGTAGTCATCAGCTTTGCTCTGCCATACGTTCATAACATCTGGCGTTGCTCCTGCAGCGGGTTTGGCACCTAGTGGTGCTTCCAGGACGTAATTTTTCTGTGCAACAATGAGGATAATCCTCAAGTTACGGACCCAGTCCGTGTAGTTGCTACCATCATCTTTCAACTTAGCTTTCTCTGGGAACGCATTAAAATTCAACGGAACAACAACACGGGCCATCTATCTACAACAACATAGACATGCAAAATACTATCAGGTACTAAGTTCATGATAAATTAAAGTTCAATTAATCAAATTACTTAAGAACTCCCACTTAGATAGACATCCCTCTAATCATCTAAGTGATCACGTGATCCAAATCAACTAAACCATGTCTGATCATCACGTGAGATGGAGTAGTTTTCAATGGTGAACATCACTATGTTGATCATATCTACTATATGATTCACGCTCGACCTTTCGGTCTCAGTGTTCCGAGGCTATATTTGCATATGCTAGGCTCGTCAAGTTTAACCCGAGTATTCTGCGTGTGCAAAACTGGCTTGCACCCGTTGTATGTGAACGTAGAGCTTATCACACCCGATCATCACGTGGTGTCTCGGCACGATGAACTTTCGCAACGGTGCATACTCAGGGAGAACACTTGTACCTTGAAATTTAGTGAGAGATCATCTTATAATGCTACCGCTTAACTAAGAAAAATAAGATGCATAAAGGATAAACATCACATGCAATCAATATAATTGATATGATATGGCCATCATCATCTTGTGCCTTTGATCTCCATCTCCAAAGCACCGTCATGATCACCATCGTCACCGGCTTGACACCTTGATCTCCATCGAAGCATCGTTGTCGTCTCGCCAACTATTGCTTCTATGACTATCGCTACCGCTTAGTGATAAAGTAAAGCAATTACATGGCGATTGCATTTCATACAATAAAGCGACAACCATTTGGCTCTTGCCAGTTGCTGATAACTCCATTACAAAACATGATCATCTCATACAATAAAATTTAGCATCATGTCTTGACCATAACACATCACAACATGCCCTGCAAAAACAAGTTAGACGTCCTCTACTTTGTTGTTGCAACTTTTACGTGGCTGCTACGGGCTGAGCAAGAACTGTTCTTACTTACGCATCAAAACCACAATGATTTTTCATCAAGTATGTGCTCTTTTAACCTTCAACAAGGACCGGGCGTAGCCACACTCGATTCAACTAAAGTTGGAGAAACTGACACCCGCTAGCCACATGTGTGCAAAGCACGTTGGTAGAACCAGTCTCGCGTAAGCGTACGCGTAATCTCGGTCCGGGCCGCTTCATCCAACAATACCGCCGAATCAAAATATGACATGCTGGTAAGCAGTATGACTATTATCGCCCACAACTCACTTGTGTTCTACTCGTGCATATAACATCTATGCATAGACCTTGCTCGGATGCCACTGTTGGGGCACATAGTAATTTCAAAGAAAATCCTACGCACACGCAAGATCATGGTGATGCATAGCAACGAGAGGGGAGAGTGTAGTCCACGTACCATCGTAGACTGTAAGCGGAAGCGTTATGACAAAAGCGGTTGATGTAGTCGTACGTCTTCATGATCCGACCGATCCTAGTACCAAAAGTACAGCACCTCCGTGATCTGCACACATTCGGCTCGGTGACGCCCCACTGTCACAGCCCTAGCTTTAGCCTTGTTGTGGACTAGTCTTGGTTGTTGCATCATGTTTCAATTTTTCCTAAAATTGAAATGGGGAAGTTCAAACCCTAGCACCAAATGAAATCCAACTAGGATCAAAACGAAATATTTTAAATGAACCCAAAATGCCCTTTGGAAATGTTCATCATCTCTGATAAAGGTAAAAACCTCTACCAAAAATGATGAACATAGTTCTACGTCATTTCTGGATTTTTGAATTAACTCATATTGTATTTGAATTGGGGCATTTAAATCCTATAAATATTTTAAATGCTCTTATAATTGTGAACTAGTTGAGGGCCATTGGGAATAATTTCAACAGCGCCCACAAATATTTTCAGGAATTTTAAAAATTGTTTAGTTTTTAAACTAAATAAAAACAGAGGAAAATAAATAGAAAAAATAAATAGAATTAGAAAAGAGAGAGAGAAGGACTCACCTCGGCCACTTACCTGGCCTGGCACTTTGTCGGCCCAGTCCACTGGCCAGCACCAGTCATCCTCAACCTCGTGCCAGTGGGCACGAGGGCTTGTGCCTGCGGTGTGGTAGTACACGCGCGACCACTGACGGCCACCTCCTGCTTCTGCCGATGCTCTAGAAGACTCCAGACGACGCCACACACCCCCTGGCCTCTCTCTCCCCCACCCGTGGCCTCTCCCCTCCTCTGCTCTCTCTCCCTCTCACCGGCCGAGCGCCACCCTCGCTTCCCCCATATCCACCAGCCATCGTAGACCTCTCTGTCTTGTCCAAAGGCTCCGCCTCGTCCCTCTCTTCATCCTCACCGAGCTACGCTTCGCCGGAAGCCCCCGAACGACCTCACCGAGCTCGTCTTTAACCTCCCGATGACGAGATCACCTTCGCCGCCCCGCTCGCTTCGGACCTCCCCCGAGCTCGCCTACGCCTCCAAACGACACGGGGTGAGCCCCTCTTCGTTTCTCCCAAGCCCCGTCGCCCCGCACGTCCTCTAGCGCTAGTGCCGCCGTGCCCGAAGCTCGCCGCCGCACAGCCATGTCACCTCTGTCGTTTAAGACGTTGTAGCTCGTGAGCGAGCACATCAACGTGCTCAGCGTCCCTCCACGAACCCGTAACCACCAACCGTTTCCCTTCTCGAGCTCCGTGGCATTGAACCCGCCGTTCCCGTAGCTTCGGCCGCCGCGCAAGTCACTGCCGCAGTCGTCTTAGGCCACCGGAGCTGCTGTTGTGTGCACCACCCGACGCGGATGAGCCTCCTCGTCGCCTAGAAGCTCTCCGCCATCCATTTGGTTGCCGAAGACACAATCCCGCAGCCCGCCGCCGCGTCTGTCCTCGTTGGCGTTGAGTCACCGGAGGGTTTGACCCGAGTTGACCAGGGTTGACCCCCAAGGGTCATTAACATGTGGGCCCCAGCCCTGGTAACTTTGGGTTAAGTTTATATTTAAACTTAATTAACCAACTACCTCACTCACTAGCGGGCCGAGGACCCAATGACAGTTTAGTTAGCACTAAATTAACGCTAATTAACCATGTTAATTAGTTGTGTCACTCACCGAAGGGTCCCACTGGTTAGGTTTGACCTGGACCGCGCCTGTTGACCTGCTGACGTCACACAGACGTCGTGCTGACGCAGTAAAGCTTTTCTGAGATTTTAAATAAATCAGAAATGATTTATTTATTTTAGAAAATACCTAAAACTTCTAAAAATCATAGAAATTTAACCGTAACTCCAAATGAAATACTTTATATATGAAAAATTATCAGAAAAATCAAATCTATCCATCTGTGTCATTTTCATGCATGTTAGAACAAATTTTAGCTACTGTTTAGGACAAATCAAATGAATGGCATTTAAATAAACACATGTGGAGTTTGAATTTGAACCTTGGTTTCAAACCAACTTCATTTAATTGTGTTGCTAGTTGCATTAGCTCATTGAACATCATATTGCCATGCCACATTCATGCATTCATTGCATTGAGTTTGTTCTTTCTCTTTTTGCCGGTATTTGTCCCCTCTCAGTGGACGTAGTTTTGACGATGAGTTCGATGGCACCGATGAAGAGCTATACTATCTTTTTTTGACAGAAAGACTGTAAGGGAACCCCCTACAGTATAATTGGTGCAACAACCCCAAATTGCAAGTACCATGCCTTGAACCTAGGTGGGTGGGAAGGCATCAGCCCCTGCCCACCACTAGGCTATGCCTTAGTCTGCAGCTATACTATCTTCAGAAGTGCCAGGCAAGCAAAAACCCCTTGTTCATTCCGATACAATCCCACTCTCTCTCTCCTGCTCTCTTTTACTGCATTAGGAGAACAATGATTCAACTGTTACATGATGCGGTAGTTGAACCCCTTTCCTTTGCATGACCTGTCATTGCCACAGTAAATAGATAAAACCCACTAGCATGAGTAGGAGTTGTTTGAGCCCAGATGTGCCTACTCATTCATGCTTGTTTGTCATGCCTGCTACTGCTTAGAGTTGAGTCAGGTCTGATTCATCGGGGATGAATTGGAAAGTGGTGAACATGTCCTACTGTGTATGAGCTAAGTGTGTGAACACAATTTGGTAAAGGTTGCGGTGAGAGGCCATGTAGGAGTACATGGTGGGTTGTCTACTACCACATGTTGGGCCCTGAAATATGACCACTATGGCTTAATCTCAGGTCAATATGCTTAATCTCAGGTCAAATCGCACTCCATGATCAAACTTCCCGAAAGGTCACCCATCCTCACACTACTCCAGCCCAAGCATGCTTAACTTCAGAGTTCTATCCAACCCCAGCAACAGCTCACTTCACAGGCACTTGTTGATATACCTAGCATATCAATCCTATTATACCTTGTTGATGTCTGGGACTTTGTTCATGTTCATGACTATGATGAAATTTTGAAAAATATTTCAAACTTCCCGGTCATATTACGTATCCTTTTTTGAAAAAAATAATTCAAAACCAATTTTTTTTCTGTTACTAGTGGCGCACCACATCCACAGTGCGCCACTAGTAAGTTTGAATTTTTTTGAATTTTTTTTGCCTCTAGATCTTGAAAGCCCCGTAACTTTTTTTCTGTTAGGTTTTTTGGGGATTTTGAAAATGTTTAACGGGGTTCCCCCTGTTAAATTCGGATGTAACTTTTCGAGTAGATGATTTTTCAAATTTCCAGAGAGATTTTGCAAATAAAGTCGAAATTCATATTTGTAAATTTTCCCAACAACTAGACCACATATCACATGGGAAACTTATTTTCTTTTATTTTTTGACATTTTTATCATTTTCTTTTATTTTTTTTAAAACTGAAAAGGCGGTCCACGGGAGGGGGGGTGCATTCGGTGGAATTTTTAGGCCAAGTTTGTAATGGCGCACCGTGGGAGTGGTGCGCCATTACTAGTTCAACTAGTAATGGTGCACCACTCCCACGGTGCGCCATTACTAGTTTTGAAAAAAAATAAAAAAAATTTGAAAAAATTTGAAAAAAATTTACTAGTGGCGCACCGTGGATGTGGTGCGCCATTACTAGTTAAAACTACTAATGGCGCACTATCCCCTGGTGCACCATTACTAGTTTTGAAAAAAAATTGAAATTTTTTGAAAAAAATTTAAAAAAAATTTACTAGTGGTGCACCGTGGATGTGGTGCGCCATTACTAGTTTAACTAGTAATGGCGCACTATTCCCTGGTGCGCCATTAGTAGTTTTGAAAAAAAAAATATAAACAATTTTGTTACTAATGGCGCACAAGGGATGTGGTGCGCCATTAGTATTGGGACACTAATGGCGCACCAACACATGGTGCGCCATTAGAACATAGTAGTGGCGCACCACATGTCTGGTGCGCCATTAGTGTCCATTTCATCTATAGCCCTTTTCCTAGTAGTGGGGGCCGTATGTGGAAACCTAGGCCGGACTCCTTGCGGATGGAACCTGAATAGACGATAAACTTGGACTAGAGACTTGTGTGGTTAGTCAAGTCGTGGTCCACACTCACGTCGGCTTTCGCTTGAAGTCTGCCGAGCACATGTCGTGTGAAGACTCTAAGTGGTGGAAACATGTGTGAAGAAGTACACCCCTGCAGGTTTATAAAAGATCTATTCGAATAGCCGCGTCCGCGGTAAAGGACCTCTGGGTTGCCTATACAGTTCATAGACAAGTGAAAGTGGATACTCTAAAATGCGCAAGATAGGCATGAGTGCTATGGAATGCGTTCTCATAGGGAGAAGGGATCGGATCCATAGTGGTGTATTGATTGGTGAATATGTGGACTTGTGTGCGCCACCTCAAAAGAGTTACTTGCAGTCGTAGTTCAGGATAGCCACCGAGTCAATGCTGGCTTGCTGCAGTCAAACTCCACCACCCCTTTATTGATACTGATGCATATGTAGCTAGTTTTGATGTAAGTCTTGTTGGATACATTTGTACTCACATTTTCTTAATTTATGTTTTTGTAGAGAGACTTCAGTCTCGCTAGTAGTTCTGCGTGGACTTCGACATTTAGCTTGTTACCTCAGCTATGATCTTGTGCCCTCGGCAGGGTCTTGTAGATAGTCAAGCTTCTCAACCTTTTTCTTTTGTAGTTGTCTGTACTCAGACAATTTAAGCTTCCGCTTGTGCTTGTGCTTGTTGCTTGTATGACTTGAATGCTGGGTCATCAGACCCATGTTTGTAATATCTGGCTCTTCTTTGGAGCCTAATGAATAAATACTTTGAGTTGTAGAGTTTTGTTGTGATGCCATGTTGTATTTGCACATATCGAGCATATTGTGTGTATGATTTGAAACGATTGGTATGTGTGGGATCCGACAACCTAGTTGTTTATCCTGCGTAGCCTCTCTTACCGGGAAATGTCTCCTAGTGCTTCCACTGAGCCATGGTAGCTTGCTACTGCTCCGGAACACTTAGGCTGGCTGGCATGTGTCCTTCTTCGTTCCTGTGTCCGTTCCTTCGGGGAAATGTCACGCGGTGTCTACCGGAGTCCTGTTAGCCCAACTGCTACAGCCCGGATTCACTCGCTGATGACCGACACGTTCATTGTTGGGTCATGTATGCCTGTCCCTGTAAGTTAGTGCCACTTTGGGTTTACGACTAGTCATGTCGGACCGGGTTCTCTTTCATATGGATGCTAGTGACACTATCATATACGTGAGCCAAAAGGTGCAAACGGTCCCGGGCCAGGTAAGGTGGCACCCATGGGAATACCGTGCGTGAGGCTGCAAAGTGATATGATGTGCTACATGCTAGATCGATGTGACTTAGGATCGGGGTCCTGACAGCTTTGGTATCAGAGCCTGACTGCCTGTAGGATTACCAAGCCAAACTGGTCGAAGTTGAGTCTAGAAATGCTTTAGTTATATAAGGGAATTGATTGTGGAAGGGAACGTAAGGCTCTTTTTACTCCTTTACCTTATGCCCTTCTGATCTGAGTCAACCTCTTCTTTTCTATGGGGATTAAGAACTAGGCCTTCTCTTCTATCTATTAGGATGACGTGTTACTAATCCATAGACTTATAGGATTGATGGATTCAAGTCTCAGTTTAGTTTCTAGTACTTTTGTGTGTTAACAGTTATCTCAGAACCTTGATATTGTGATGTTGAGTGGTTATACCACCATTTTGCAGGATGTCTCAAATATTTTTGAGCATTTACAGTCATTATGCTGTCCGAGACATCCCAGGTTTCTAAATAGTTTGATGCATTTGCAAATCCCTTCATTCCGTTCTCGATGTTCCTCTGGGCCAGATTAACCACACTAATCGTCGAGTTGAGGTACTCTCTTTCCTCGGTGATAGAGGCAAAGGTGTCCCGATGTTTCGATGAGATGGTGGCTATCGTTTCTGTGGGAGTCGACCTTGACGATCCGACTACGAACGTGCGAGACGTCGCGCCTTAGCAATCGCTAAACCAACTTCTGAAGGTTATTGACCACGCCGGAGCATGATCAACCTGACCACGAGGGCCTGTTTCCTGCGAGCAAACGAAGAACAAGCAAGAAACTAAGGTTGCAATCTGGATATTGTGAATATAAGAGGAAAGCTTTTTTAATGAAGGTGGGGTTCTGTGACGCCTTGGTCTGGTCGTTGAACACAAACGAAGTACGCGAAGTTGCAGCTATGGCGAACTTTTGATCTAAACAAAACCCAAAGTCTAAATGACGCCCTAAGGGCTGTATATATGGAGGAAGAGGAGGGAATTTCGTGGCCCTTGAGGGCGGGGTCCAAAACAAACCCTAACTCTTGTTTCCCCACACATACGGACTCTAAAAATAGCCTATACTTAAGTATTTCAACATGGGCCTGGCCCAATAATAAGGTGACGCAGCACCTAGAATAGCCTATGGACGAATATTATGAAGTGGCATCTTGTATATTCCGTCCAAGGCTTCATGCACTCCTTATGGTGGCTTCAAAGTCCTAAAATCATCACTTGTAACTCCGTTCTTGATCCCCTTGCGCATGCCATCAACTCCATGCGTGTTCTTGCTCCAATGTTCATCCTTCTCCAAGCTAGGCCCTTCATTTGTAAGCAAAACAAATGTATCCAATTTAGGCAGCATCATATTCTCATGAACATTAGAATCATTACCAAGAAACGAAAGTATCTGGTAATTTAATTGGCGTGCGCGAGCTCTAGTAATTGGTCCAGTATATGTAACAGTAGGGGTTGTGGGTGTAACAATGGTATTGATGTCCTCATCATCCTCCCCTTCTTGAAATGAAGTCGTCCTCGACGGAAGCTCATCTTCCTCACCCAAATAAGGCTTCAAATCTGCAATGTTAAAAGTGGGACTAACCCCAAAATCTGCAGGCAGCTCAAGTTTATATGCATTATCATTTATTTTCTCTAACACCTTAAATGGACCATCAGCACGTGGCATTAGCTTTGATTTGCTCAAATTAGGAAACCTATCCTTACGCAAATGTAACCAAACAAGATCTCCAGGTGCAAAGACAACATGTTTTCTACCCTTATCTCCAGCAAGTTTATATTTAACATTCATACGCTCAATGTTTTCCTTAGTTAACTCATGCATTTTTGAGATCAATTCAGCACGTTGTTTAGCATCAAAATTAACCTTCTCCGAAGATGGAAGAGGCAACAAATCAATGGGTGCACGAGGTAGGAAACCATACACAATTTCAAAAGGGCACATCTTAGTAGTAGAATGCAATGAACGATTATAAGCAAATTCAATATGAGGCAAGCATTCTTCCCACATTTTCTTATTATTCTTCAAAACAGCCCTAAGCATAGTAGACAATGTTCTATTGACTACTTCAGTTTGTCCATCAGTTTGAGGGTGACAAGTAGTACTAAAAAGTAGTTTAGTCCCCAACTTAGCCCATAAACATCTCCAAAAGTGGCTAAGAAATTTAGTATCACGGTCTGAAACAATAGTATTTGGCACACCATGCAAGCGAATAATTTCACGAAAGAACAAATCGGCAACATTAATAGCATCATCGCTTTTATGACATGGTATAAAGTGTGCCATTTTTGAGAATCTATCCACGACAACAAATATGCTATCCCTCCCCTTCCTTGTTCGAGGTAAACCTAAAACAAAGTCCATAGATATATCCTCCCAAGGAACACTAGGCACAGGCAAAGGCATATATAAACCATGAGGATTGAGTCGTGACTTAGCTTTTTGACATGTAGAGCAGCGAGCAACAAAACGCTCAACGTCCCGTCTCACCTTTGGCCAAAAGAAATGTGTAGCAAGTACATCCTCCGTCTTCTTCACGCCAAAGTGTCCCATTAATCCCCCTCCATGCGCCTCCTGCAACAACAAAAGACGAACAGAGCTAGCAGGAATGCATAGCTTGTTAGCACGGAACACAAAACCATCATTAACAACAAACTTGTTCCATGTTCTTCCTTCTTTACAATTCTGCATTACTTCTTTAAAATCAGCATCATGCACATATTGATCTGATGGTCTCCAAACCAAATATTTTGAAGTCAAGTTGTGAAAGCATAGTATAGCGACGAGACAAAGCATCAGCAATAACATTTTCTTTACCCTTCTTGTGTTTAATGACATAAGGGAAAGTCTCAATGAATTCAACCCATTTAGCATGTCTACAATTCAGTTTAGCTTGACTTTTAATATGTTTCAAAGATTCATGATCAGAATGTATAACAAATTCTTTGGGCCATAAATAATGTTGCCCATGTCTCTAAAGTCCGAACAAGAGCATATAATTCTTTATCATAAGTAGAGTAGTTCAGACTAGGCCCACTCAATTTTTCAGAAAAGTATGCAACAGGTTTGCCATCTTGTAATAAAACACCTCCTAATCCAATTCCACTAGCATCACATTCAAGCTCAAAAGTCTTATTAAAGTCAGGAAGTTGAAGTAAAGGAGCATGTGTCAACTTATCTTTCAATACCGTAAAGGCTTCTTCCTGTGCGGTACCCCAAACAAAAGGCACATCCTTCTTTGTAAGCTCATTGAGAGGTGCAGCAATGGTGCTAAAGTCTCTCACAAAACGCCTATAGAAACCAGCGAGTCCAAGAAAACTCCTCACTTGTGTGACCGTTTTGGGCTGCGACCAACTCTCAATAGCTTTAATCTTGGCTTTATCAACTTCAATTCCCTGTGGAGTAACAACATAGCCAAGAAAAGACACTCAGTCGGTGCAAAAGGTGCACTTCCCAAGGTTACCAAACAAACGTGCATCACGTAGAGCATTAAAAACAGCACGTAAATGTTCCAAATGTTCTTCCAAAGATTTGCTATAAATCAGAATATCATCAAAATAGACTACCACAAATCGGCCAATGAAAGCACGTAAAACTTCGTTCATTAGTCTCATGAAAGTACTAGGTGCATTAGTTAACCGAAAAGGCATGACTAACCACTCATATAAACCAAACTTACTTTTAAATGTTGTTTTCCATTCATCTCCCAATTTCATACGAATTTGATGGTATCCACTACGCAAATCAACTTTGGAGAATATTGTAGAGCCACTCAATTCATCAAGCATATCATCTAGCCTAGGAATAGGATGACCATAACGAATAGTAATATTATTAATGCCTCTACAATCAACACACATACGCGATGTACCATCCTTTTTAGGCACTAGTATAATAGGAACATCACAAGGACTAAGAGATTCGCGTATATAACCTTTGTCGAGCAGCTCCTGTACTTGACGCATTATCTCCTTTGTCTCCTCTGGATTGGTACGGTATGGTGCACGGTTGGGTAGCGATGCACCAGGAATTAAGTCAATTTGATGCTCAATCCCTCTAATAGGTGGTAATCCCGGTGGCACGTCTTGTGGGAAGACGTCAGCGAACTCCTGCAAAATGTTAGTGACAGCAGGGGGCAAAGAGGAAGGCACGTCCTCGAATGAAAATAATGCCTCTTTGCACACGAAAGCATAGCAAACACATTTGCTAGAATCTAGCTCATCAATATCAGATTTGGTGGCAAGTAAACATGCACTTTTCAATTTAATTTCAGAAGCAACACTAGATGGTTTATTACTAGGCTTCATTTGTTGCTCAAATTCTTTTGCCACAATCTGATTTTCACTCTTATTTTTCTCCTGTTTTGCTTTATTAGCTCTATTAATATCATCTTTCAAAATGGAATCAGGAGTCATAGGAAGCAAAGTAATATTTTCATCCTTATGAACAAGAGTATACTGATTGTTTCTACCATGGTGTACAGAATTTTTATCAAACTGCCATGGTCTACCAAGCAATAAGGAACATGCTTGCATAGGTACCACATCACAATCAACATAATCAGCATATGTAGAGATACTAAAATGCACACGAACAGTACGTGTTACCTTAACCTTGCCGCTGTTGTTGAACCATTGGATGTAGTAAGGATGTGGATGTGGTCTTGTGGTGAGAGATAGCTTCTCCACCATCTCCATGCTAGCCAAGTTGTTGCAGCTCCCTCCATCTATGATGACACGAATAGAATGTTCCTTCACAACTCCCTTTGTATGGAACAAATTATGCCTCTGATTTTGCTCAGCTTGTGTAACCTGCACACTCAAAACACGTTGAGCAACTAAACATTCATACCTGTCAGCATCTTCAGCAGCCATGTATTGTGTATCATGATCAGAATCGTCTCCACCGTGTTCTTCATGTGTAATAAGAGCCAAAGTCTCCTCATCATAGTCACTAGCAGACTCATACCCACCATCCTCAGTAACAATCATCACACGCTTAGATGGGCATTCTCTCGCATAATGACCTCCACCCTTGCAACGTCGACAAATAATATCATGTGTTTGCCCTGTTGATGCCATGGATGAAGAAGAGCTCTTTGCAGGCCCAGAAGGTGTGCTCTTGGTAGATAGTGGTGATTGTGCCTGCTTTACTGTATCACGGTTGGAGGTGGCAGCCGACGGAGGTGCCGGTGTAGCAGAACGTGTGGAAGTAGATGATGCATGTGGTGTCCATGATGAAGGTCGACCTGCAGAAAAGTTAGTTCACGCCAATGCCTGTCGATCCTGCACTTCACGTTCAGCTTTACAAGCAAGATGGAATAAACGAGTGATATTATTATAATCCTTATAGTCTAGAATGGTCTGAATCTCTCTATTTAATACACCCAGAAAACGTGCAAGCATATCTTCATTCTCCTCAACAATACCACATCTAATCAAGCCAGTTTGTAATTCCTGATAATATTCTTCTACTGGATTTTTTCCTTGTCTTAAGCGCTGCACTTTTTGAAGTAATTCACGTTGATAATATGGTGGAACCCAACGAGTACGCATAGCAGTTTTCAAAGCAGCCCAAGTAGCTAGAACAGGATATAATCTACAATGTTCAGACCACCAAACACATGCAAAGCTAGTGAAAGCACAAACAGCAGCAGGAACACGTCTCTCCTCAGGATATTGTAAACATGTAAATCGTTGTTCAGTTTCTAACTCCCAAGTAAGATATATATCAGGAACATATCTACCCTCAAATGGTGGAATATTCAATTTCAGTTTAGGGAGATGGTCATGATCTCGTACCTGAGGGGGAGCCCTAACATTGCCATTATTTGCATGTGGACGACCTGGTGGTTGTGGTGCTGGTGGTTGCACGTAGTTCTGATGTTGATCAACCTCATCCTCGTAATCTCCCACATAATCATCCTCCCCCACATCAGCAGCAGGAGCCACAGAAGTATCAACAGCAGCACCAGCAGCTTGGCCAGGCTGAAGAGGGACACGGGTCGCTCGGCGGAGGACTGTTTCGCGATGTGGAGGTAGTCGTTGTTGTTGTTGTAGAGGTGCGTTAGGTGCAGCCGGTGGTGGTGGTGGTAGACGCGCGAGCAATTCATTAAACTTGTTATCGAGCTTTGTTTTGAACGCCTTCTCAATGCCATCTATCTTCTCCATGGCCTCTTCAAATCTATTTAGCACATCTTCCACCTGTCCACTCATCATTTGTTGAAACTTATCATGTAACGCTTTGTTTGTCATGTTCTCCCAGTCAGTCTCGTCGGCTTGTGATCCTGCCATGGTTAGCACAATAGAAACACACAAGAATATGATTCGACAGACTACTAGGAAGTGGTGGTGGTGTGGTGGACAGTCACAAATCCATCAAGCAAATCTCAAATTCTTACCAGTTCTTACCCAGCAGCAGGCGGTGAACGACAACCGTTGTAGTCAAAACTCTCAAAATCTTGGATAGAGCGATTGCCAGGGAGAGTCAAACGCACGACGTAGATGTATGTGGAGCTGGGAAGGCTGATAGTATGGTAGCAAAAAGGTCAGCAATAATCAATTCAGAGATGCAAAGTTGAATAAACGCTCAACGAAGGTACTGTGCTGGTCCTAGGCTAGACCGTGCTAGAGACGCGAGCCTAGAACACTAACAAAATCACGGCGCTGCACGGAAACAAGGGAAAAGCACACTCTGGAATTTTTTTGCTCTGTTTTTTTGCGCTCTTTTTTTTCGCTCCTCTTTTTTTTCTGCAAAAAATCACTATAATGGCGAGTGTCTCAAAACTCTTCCCAGGTCAAACTGACAGGATGGGTACGAATTTTTTTGACAATTTTTTTTTGGAAATCAGGGCAGCGGCGACGAAAAAGTGCGACCAAAAATCACTATGATGGCGAGTGTCTCAAAAGACTCAGAACAGCCTAAAAATAGGATAGGAAAAAAATATTTTCGGTCGCCGAAATTTTGGCCTAAAAACTGCCCGGGGGTCTCCAGACTTGTTTTTTCGAGACCTACTCAGGCAAGGAAACACAAAACGAAAACTAGATGGATCACGAAAACAAACCTAATATGAAAAGAACTCGGATTGGTGGTGGATATATGATGGTAAGATATGGCAGCGGTGGTGGTATATGGTAGCGGTGGTGGTATATGGATACAGATTGGTGGTGGTATATGGATACAGATCGGTCGTGGTATATGGATACTGATTCAGAGCGGTGGCGGATAAGAAGTGGTGGTAGATGGCAAGGCGATGATGATGGTGCGGCGGCGGCGTGACAACTTATGACCAGCACTCGAAACTCTAAAAGACTAGACTCTAAGACCAGCAACTTGACACGACGATGCAACCGCAAATTCAACAAAGCAAAAACCCTAAAAAGATTATGCAAAGGCTCATATTGGTTCAGATATGATGAACTAACCCTAATTTTTTTGTGTGGCTTTTTCGTGGACTGTAGGTATGAAGAACAGACTCGATCTAAACTACGAAAAACTGTAAAATCTCACTGAGCAACCTAGAAATCTGATACCACTTGATAGAGGCAAAGGTGTCCCGATGTGTCGATGAGATGGTGGCTATCGTTTCTGTGGGAGTCGACCTTGACGATCCGACTACGAACGTGCGAGACGTCGCGCCTTAGCAATCGCTAAACCAACTTCCGAGGGTTATTGACCACGCCGGAGCACGATCAACCTGACCACGAGGGCCTGTTTCCTGCGAGCAAACGAAGAACAAGCAAGAAACTAAGATTGCAATCTGGATATTGCGAATATAAGAGGAAAGCTTTATTAATGAAGGTGGGGTTCTGTGACGCCTTGGTCTGGTCGTTGAACACAAACGAAGTACGCGAAGTTGCAGCTATGGCGATCTTTTGATCTAAACAAAATCCAAAGTCGAAACGATGCCCTAAGGGTTGTATATATGGAGGAAGAGGAGGGAATTTCATGGCCCTTGAGGGTGGGGTCCGAAACAAACCCTAACTCTTGTTTCCCCAGACATACGGACTCTAAAAATAGCCTATACTTAAATATTTCGAAATTACATGGGCCTGGCCCAATAATAAGGTGACGCAGCACCTAGAATAGCCTATGGATGAATATTATGAAGTGGCATCTTGTATATTTCGTCCAAGGCTTCATGCACTCCTTATGGCGGCTTAAAGTCCTGAAATCATCACTTGTAACTCCGTTCTTGATCCCCTTGCGCATGCCATCAACTCCATGCGTGTTCTTGCTCCAATGTTCATCCTTCTCCAAGCTAGGCCCTTCATTTGTAAGCAAAACAAATGTATCCAATTTAGGCAGCATCATATTCTCATGAACATTAGAATCATTACCAAGAAACGAAAGTACCTGGTAATTTAATTGGCGTGCGCGAGCTCTAGTAATTGGTCCAGTATATGTAACAGTAGGGGCTGTGGGTGTAACAATGGTATTGATGTCCTCATCACTCGGCTTATATGTTGAAGCCATTATTACGACCCTAGGCGTCTTAGAGAACCACTAAGTAATTTAGCAATGCTTTCTATCCCTAGTGTGATGGTTCTGGCCATTATTCTCGAAAGCATCCCTTGATGCCATTTAGTCAGTAGGTATTAGTAACCCGAGATTCACTCTACTCATTCATGTGATAGCGTTTGCTAGTTCCTTTAGGATATTAGTAACCTTTGCGATAGTCCTCGAGGTCTGTGGTACTTTTCTCTTCCAAATACCATGAACCACTAGAGCATGGAACTGTTGCCTACCAAATTGAGCCCTTGTCATCTACTTCTTCCCATTGCTCATGATGTGTGTTATGTGTCTCAGCTCAAGAGATGTTCCTACGTCTCACTCCATGAGTTGATCTTGAGTGCTTGATCTTCAAGGAGATCGATTCATGTAGAGTTTCTGGCTGTCATCATCGTGCTGGATGAAGATCTCAAAAGCAAAGACGCCAAGATCAATTTGAAGCAATGGATCATGAAGATCGTGTTAGCTTTGTATCCCCTCTGCCTTCTTACCTCACGTCTTGAATCTCGGGACAAGATTCTTGTTTAGTGGGGGTGAGTTGTCATAGCCCTAGCTTTAGCCTTGTTGTGTACTAGTCTTGGTTGTTGCATCATGTTGAAATTTTGCCTAAACTTGAAATGGGGAGGTTCAAACCCTAGCACCAAACGAAATCCAACTAGGATCAAAATGAAATATTTTCAATGAACCCAAAATGCCCTTTGGAAATGTTCATGGTAAAAACCTCTGCCAAACATGATGAACATATTTCTAGTTCATTTCTGGATTTTTGAATTAACTCGTATTGTATTTGAATTGGGGCATTTAAATCCTATAAATATTTTAAATGCTCTAATAATTCTGAAACTAGTTGAGGGTTGTTGGGAATAATTTCAACAGTGCCCACAAATATTTCCAGGAGTTTTAAAAATGGTTTAATTTTTAAACTAAATCAAAACAGAGGAAAATAAATAGAAAACATAAACATAATTAGAAAAGAGAGAGAGAGAAGGACTCACCCGGGCCACATACCTGGTGTTGGTGTCAAAACCGGCGGATCTCGGGTAGGGGGTCCTGAACTGTGCATCTAGGCGGATGGTAACAGGAGACGGGGAACACAATGTTTTACCCAGGTTCGGGCCCTCTTGATGGAGGTAAAACCCTACGTCCTGCTTGATTAATATTAATGATATGGGTAGTACAAGAGTAGATCTACCACGAGATCAAGGAGGCTAAACCCTAGAAGCTAGCCTATGGTATGATTATTGTTTGTTGAGTTTCTCTCCTACGGACTAAAACCCTCCGGTTTATATAGACACCGGAGAGGGTTAGGGTTACACAAAGTCGGTTACAATGGTAGGAGATCTGAATATCCGCATCGCCAAGCTTGCCTTCCACGCCAAGGAAAGTCCCATCCGGACACTGGACGAAGTCTTCAATCTTGTATCTTCATAGTCCAGGAGTCCGGCTGAAGGTATAGTCCGGCCATCCGAACACCCCCTAATCCAGGACTCCCTCAGTAGCCCCTGAACCAGGCTTCAATGACGACGAGTCCGGCGCGTAGATTGTCTTCGGCATTGCAAGGCGGGTTCTTCTCCAAGTTCCGTGTACCTGTTGAATAATGTCCGGTTTTTTGTAATATGGCGCTTCTCGGCTTCTGCGCCCAATAATGGCCGTCTTCCACGTGTCCAACAAATACGAAAAGTCTGAGTGTTTTTACATTCACACCCCTAGCCGCATAAACGAGCCGCCTATTGAAAGGGATGGGGATTCAGATCCAAACCACACCTTCTCCTTTCCGCGAGTAATCATCAGAGCGCCTCCAGCAAAGGTCCATTCTACCATGGCCAACCGTCGTAGCTCCTCCTATCGCCCTTCCAGTCCTAAGCCTGGAGACTGGGAGAGGTGCTCCATCCCGCACATCGAGCTAGTATCGCTTCAGGCCAAGGGATTTCTCCCTCAGGCCAATATGGTCCCGGTCCGAGCCGGACTCGCCACCTATAATGGCGGAGAGCAAGCGGAGAGCACCCCCAATCCCTCCAAAGGAGAGCGGGTATGCCTCGTCCCTTATCTAATAAGAGGACTTGGATTTCCAATTCATCCGTTTCTTCATGGGCTTCTGGAGTTCTACGACCTCCAGCTGCACAACCTCACGCCCGCCTCTATATTGCATATCGCGGGCTTCGTCGCCCTTTGCGAGCTATTCTTGGGTGTTGAGGCTCATTTCACGCTATGGAAGAGGATATTCTGCCTGGTGCCCCGTTCTCAAGAGGGGTCCATATATCAAGTGGGCGGAGCCGAAGTGTGGCGCATCGTCGGGACCGGATATCTATCCGGAACCCCAAAGAAGGCGTCCGAGGACTGGCCTTCGGAATGGTTTTATATAGATGATGTCCCACTGCCGGATCCTATCCGGGTCGGTCTCCCCGAATTCAACAGTGCTCCCTTAAATAAACACTTAAGCTGGCGTCCACGGAGCTCTCAGAGAGAAAGTGACAGGGACGTCCTTTACCTGATGGGCCGGATAAGACTATTGGCTCATTCCGGACTAACCATGATTGGAGTCATGGCCGCATGCATTATGCGGGGGTGCAGCCGCTTCAGTATAGAGGCCACCCCATGTGGGATTTTAACGGGGAGGATGACGCCACCCGTTACGGTCGCAAGGGGCCGGCCTCAGCTGCCGCTCTAGTAAAGATCTTATCCCCTTAGTACAAGGGAGAAGAGGAGGAATTCCTCCGCGTCAACCCGCGGGGCGGATTTCCTATGTACAATCCTCCGAGTTGGGTAAGTGGAAAATTTTGCTCGCCCATCCGTTTTATATTCCCATGATTAAATATGTAGTCTAACGACTTCAACGCAGGAACTGCGTCAGGAAGTAAAGGATATAAACAGCCGTCCTCCACAACCCGAGGATCCAGAACGGTCCCTCGATCCGGACTCCGAAGAGGATCCGGACATATCGGTGGAGCTGATTGACGGGGTGTTTCATCAGCTAAGCAAGGACAATAACTTGGTGGCCATTATGGCCGATTACCCAGGGTTAATCCCGACCTCCCAGGTGATCGAGACCTAAATCCCGGTACCTCGAAAAGGGATCCATCCTCACGTGTCTTCAGTTTCCTGACGACCGTGTTCTGCAGGGCAGGTTTCCGAGGCGGGAGGCCGAGCCTGCGGCGGCTAGCCAACGAGGGGCCGCGGGACCCCGCGGGGTAAAAAGGAATGTACTCCGGACTGAGATGCCGGCGCAAAGGTATAACGCACCATCTTTTTCCCAAGTGTTATTCCTTCAGGGCATATTAACACTTGTGCTCTCTTCAGGACGAAGAGACCTCGCCGAACTATATCCGAAGAGGTTGCCAATCGCGCCTCCACCAGCCAGGCTCCGAAGCCTAACCCGGAAGCGGAGGCGAACACAAGGCGCGCACCGGACGCTCCTCCGACAGAGGATGTGGACAGGCTGTCTGCCACCAATTCCGAGGTGGAGAGTGCCATGAACCACAGGTGCCGCCTGACAGTTCTTCGCGACGCTTGTTTCTCCCAAGAGGCATTGGATGCCTTCAATTCGGGAGATGCGTACCTCCGTGCTGCTCAAAATGGTTTAGCCAGAGCCACGGAGCAATATGTAAAAGACACATGGGTAAGAACTTTTTTGGTAAATATGTATATACTAGTAGCCCCCGAGACTTGAAATAGTTAGAATAACTGATTTAAGGATCATTTGTTATGCAGGCTCTTACAGAAAAGAATACCCTACTGTCCCAGGAGCTGGAAGAGTGTAAAGCCCAACTTGAGGCCGCACTAGCCGCGGCAGGGGAGCCGAAGGAGACCCCCTCTGGTAATTTGCGCTTCGAAAGGTAAATATTTTGCGAAGTGCGGCGTGGGTGCAAATCTGACAAATCATATTGCAGATGGCGCCGGACTGGATCCGGAAAAGCAACAACTTCTGCGCCAGTTAGAGACTGGGGAGAGCGTGCTGACAAAGGTGAGGCAGGAGAAGAATGATCTTCAGGATGCCAACACCAAGCTGGGTGTTGAACTAAAAGATGTTCGTGCCCAGCTGTCGGACTCCACTAAGGAGAATCAATGGCTTCGACGCGGCATATATAGTAAGTGCTTAAACATACTCTGAAAAAAAGTTCGGCGAGGAAGTCAAATAACAGAGTTATGTCTGTAGGTATGCTAACAGGTCGTCCTGCAGAGGAGATGCCCGGTTCAATGGGTGACCTCCTTCCTGAGCTCTCGCAACTGCACGAGCGAGTTCGGCAGGTGATGCAAGGAGTTGCCCAAGCCTTATGGCCATCCCTCCCCAGGCTCGAGGGCCTTGGAGAGCTTGCAGAGAAGCTGAAGGGAGTGCGGCGGCGCTTTCTGTTGTGGAAGATATCGGCCTGCCGCCAAGGCGCGAGGGAGGCCTGGGCCATGGTGAAGACGCGGTACACAAAGGCTGACGCAAACCACATGGCCGAGGTCGGACCTGTAGGGCCTGATGGGAAGGAGATCCCTGTAAGCTTAGTATACGGCCAAGTAGAATTGGCCGCAAAGTATTCCCAGCAAGACTGTAAATTAGACATCCTGTTAGATGGTATTGAAGCGGAATACAATCAGTCAGAGTGACTATGTAATTTTTAATTGACATGTGTAATGCCTTCTAGCCGGATTGTAGATCGTTTGGTTGCCGACCTTTTCGCTTCGACCTCGGGACCTGACGGTCCGGAGTGTGTCCGAATACCCTAGCGGTTATGTAAGAACCGGGGTATGCATGGAGACCAGGCGTAGGGGTCATTAGTGCTTTATCAGACAAGTGCCCAACTAGTTATGTTATATTACATGGTTAGTAAGAAACATCTTCCAAAGAGAATAGTTCCGTTAGGGGTTCCTTTCTCTGGGAGGCATGCCCTAAAGTGCATGTCCGGACTGCGAACACAGGAAAAGCATCTGGGGGCATATATATAAATAAGTAAAAAGGTCATCTTTTAGTTCACCGACCGAATATTCCCTTAAGAACGCTAGCTTTCGGCTTCACCCAGTCTGAGGTACACATCAGGCTGATCCGGCAGTAACAATCGTAGAGGTGCTCCCTTTACCACCTAGCCGAACAATCGGGAACGTAGGGGTAAGCACAGGAGCCAGGCAACCCATCTTGGCCAAAACTTAAGTCATATCGATGCATATAATGGTGAAGAAAAGGTACATGCGGAAGTTTGACACTTGTTTTGGGCGTGAAGCCCGTATAAATAAGCTTCTGTTTAAAGAAGCCCCCAGGTGTAGTGAGCGCGAGTAACACGTCACTTGTTGAGCCTTTAATGGCTATAAGAGAGAAAGAAGAAAAAAAAAGGGTGGAAGGAGAGAAATATAAGATAGAAAATGTAAAAAATAGACAGAGGAAGGAGATGAACACAAAGTCCGGCGTTAGGCGTAGAATCTTCGGAGACGGGCTGCGTTCCATGGGTTCGGCTCGAGTCGGTTATCCGAGGCATCTCGCAGGCGGTACGCTCCACCAGTTAGGACTTGGTCGATTATGAAGGGACCGTCCCACTTGGTCTTGAGTTTGTCCTTTTTCTTGTCCGGCAGGCGTAGAACTAATTCGCCAATGTTGTAATTTTTGGCCCGCATTTCTCTGCTTTGATATCTTCGAGCCTGCTGTTGATAAAATGCGGAACGGGCTTTTGCCACGTCGCGCTCCTCCTCCAAGGCATCTAGAGTATCCTGCCAATCGAGCTCGGCTTCTCTTTCTTCGTACATGCGCACTCGAGGTGAGTCATGAATTATGTCGCAAGGCAGAACTGCTTCTGCGCCGTACACCATAAAGAATGGTGTGTATCCGGTGGTGCGATTCGGCGTGGTCCGCAGCCCCCAGAGTACGGAGTCGAGCTCCTCTAGTGCACTAATCTGGGTTTGATGCCGCTCATGATAAGACCATTTGCGCGTTCGACCTTGCCGTTAGTTTGTGGGTGATAGACGGAAGCATAATCGAGCTTGATGCCCATGTTTTTGCACCAGAGTTTTACCTCGTCGGCCGTAAAGTTCGTGCCGTTATCAGTGATGATGCTGTGGGGGATACTGTAACGGTGTACGACCCCGGATATAAAGTCTATCACCGGTCCGGATTTGGCCGTCTTAATAGGCTTGGCTTCTATCCATTTGGTGAACTTATCCACGATGACTAGTAAGTATTTTTTCTTGTTAGTTCCCCCTTTAAGGGGTCCAACCATGTCAAGCCCCCAGACCACGAAGGGCCAAGTGATGGGGATAGTTTGGAGGGCAGTAGGTGGCATATGGCTTTGGTTTGCAAAAAGCTGGCAACCGACGCATCATTGGACCAAGTCCTGAGCGTCTGCCCGGGACGTCGTCCAATAGAAGCCTGTACGGAAAGCTTTGCTTACAAGGGACCGAGCTGCGGCGTAATGACCACCGAGTCCGGCATGAATTTCAGCCAGCAAGTTCCGCCCTTCCTCTTCGGAGATGCACCTTTGAAGGACTCCGGTAGTGCTTTTCTTATAAAGCTCTCCCTCATGGACTTTATAGGCCTTGGATCGCCGCACTATGCAGCGTGCCTCATCTTGGTCTTCTGGGAGCTCCTGCCTATTAAGGTAGGCTAGGAATGGTTCTGTCCACGGGGCGATGACCGCCATTATTACGTGGGCGGAAGTTGTAATTTCATTGGCAGAGCCGCCGATTATGTCAGATTGTTCGGTGTCGGATAGTGCGGATGGGTCCGGGCTGTCTTTACCAGGCTCCCCTTCCCATGCTACGGATAGCTTGAACATCCTTTCCAGGAAGATGTTGGGGGGGGGGGGGACTGCATCACGTTTCGCGCCGATGCGTGCCAGGACGTCTGCCGCCTGATTGTTTTCCCGGGCTATGTGGTGAAATTCAAGCCCCTCGAACCGGGCTAACATTTTTAAGACGGCGTTGCGGTAAGCTGCCATTTTTGGATCCTTGGCATCGAAGTCTCCATTTATTTGGGATATCGCGAGGTTCGAATCCCCACGCACTTCCAGGCATGGAATGCCCATGGATACTGCCATCCGGAGACCATGTAAAAGGGCCTCATATTCGGCAGCATTGTTGGAGTCTGTGTACATATTGAACTGTATCTCTTGTGGGGGATGTCAAAACGGCGCCATCCCCTAGTCCGGCCAACATTTTGGAGCCGTCGAAATGCATGATCCAGTTTGAGTATGTGCCGTACTCTTTGGGGAGTTCGGCCTCCGTCCATTCTGCGATGAAGTCAGCCAAAACTTGCGACTTGATAACTCGCCGTGGCTTATAAGTTATGTCGAACAGGAGGAGCTCGATGGCCCATTTTGCAATCCGGCCCATTGCGTCGCGGTTGTTTATAATATCGTTGAGTGGTAGTTCCGATGCTACTGTGATTGAACACTCTTGAAAGTAGTGTCGTAGCTTCCGGGATGCCATGAATACCGCGTATGCAATCTTTTGATAATATGGGTACCGTGATTTGCATGGGGTGAGGACAGTGGACACGTAGTAAACCGGCTTTTGAAGGGGGAATTTGTGTCCGTCCGTTTCCCGCTCGACGACGAGTACTGCGCTGACAACTTGATGGGTTGCTGCAATGTACAATAGCATTGGTTCGCCGATGTTTGGCGTGGCCAGGACTGGGTTTGTTGCCAATATGGCTTTTATTTCCTCGAGTCCGGCCGTGGTGGCATCCATCCACTCGAAGTGTTCGGTGCACCGAAGGAGGCGATAGAGGGGTAGCGCCTTTTCTCCCAAACGGGAGATAAAGCGGCTTAGAGCCGCCACGCATCCGGTTAATTTTTGTATTTGTTTGAGGTCCTTTGGGATATCCAATTGTGACAAAGCTCGGATCTTGGCTGGATTTGCTTCGATTCCTCTACCGGATACAATGAAGCCCAAGAGCTTTCCGGCTGGAACGCCGAAAACGCATTTTTCCGGATTTAGCTTGATGTCATATGCTCGGAGGTTGTCAAATGTAAGCCTCAAGTCGTCTACTAGAGATTCGACATGTCTTGTTTTTACGACCACATCATCCACATACGCCTCCACTGTTTTGTCGATCTGGTTTGCCAGACATGTCTGAAACATGCGCTGATATGTTGCGCCAGCGTTTTCGAGTCTGAAAGGCATTGTGTTGAAGCAGAATGGGCCGTATGGTGTGATGAATGCCATTGCGGCCTGGTCTGACTCTGCTATCTTGATTTGGTGGTAGCCGGAGTATGCGTCGAGGAAACACAGCGAATCGTGTCCTGCAGTGGCGTCGATAATTTGATCAATGCGGGGGAGGGGGAAGGGATCCTTTGGGCAAGCCTTGTTAACGTCTTTAAAATCGACGCACAGGCACCAGGATTTGTCCTTCTTTGGTACCATCACCAAATTTGCTAGCTAGTCCGGATGTTTTATATGTCTGATGAATCCGGCCTCCAATATCTTGGCTAGCTCCTCTCCCATGGCCTGTCTCTTGGGTTCGGAGAAACGCCGAAGAGCTTGTTTGACTGGTTTGAATCCTTTTAGGACATTTAAGCTGTGTTCGGCCAGCCTGCGTGGGATTCCTGGCATGTCTGAAGGGTGCCAGGCAAAAATGTCCCAGTTCTCATGTAGGAACTCTCGCAGTGCAGCGTCTACATTAGGGTTGAGTCGTGCCCCGATGGAAGCTGTTTTATTGGGGTCCGTTGGATGGACCTGGAATTTGACTATTTCATCCGCTGGTTTAAAGGAGGTGGACTTGGATCTTTTGTCGAGTATCACATCGTCCCTGTTTACCGTGGAGCGCAGCGTAGTCAGTTCCTCAGCCGCTAGGGCTTCGGACAGTGCCTCAAGGGCGAATGCGGCTGTCTTGTTTTCGGCGCGGAGTGCTATGTCCGGATCACTAGCGAGAGTGATGGTTCCGTTCGACCCGGGCATCTTGAGCTTCATGTACCCGTAATGGGGTATTGCTTGGAAGATTGTAAATGCTTCCCGCCCTAGCAGAGCGTGGTATCCGCTACTGAACGGGGCCACCTGGAATGTGACCTCTTCGGACCTATAATTATCCGCGTGCCGAACACCACATCTAGTGTGATTTTTTCGGTGCAGCGCGCTTCCCGACTGGGGATTATTCCTCTAAAGGTTGTGCTGCTTCGCTCAATGCGGTTCCAGTCTATTTGCATTTTTTGAAGGGTTTCCTCGTAAATGAGGTTCAATCCGCTGCCTCTGTCCATGAGTACCTTGGTGAGGTGAAAGCCGTCCACTATTGGACTGAGGACCAGTGCGGCTGGTGCTCGAGCTGTTCGGAATTTAGGTTCAGCACTGGCATTAAAAGTAATAGCCGTGTCACTCCATGGGTTTATTGTTGCTACTTGGTAGACTTCGGCAAGGCTGCGGAGTGTTCTTTTTCGCATATTATTTGATGCGAAAGTCTTGAAGACTGTTAAAACTGTACTGGGGTCCCTGAGGTGGCTTTTTGTGGTCTCCAGAATTAGGAGATCTTCGCCCATTTTGGCCACCTGCCCGATTATCCAACATGCTCTAAGGCTGTGAGTTGGTGTGGTGTCCTCTGTACTATGAATTTTACAGTGTCCATTAAGCCATCCCTCCAGTATGGTTCCATGCCCTGTAGAGGGTTTTCGTTTTTTGGTTTTTGACCCGGGTGTCTGACGATGATGCACCCTTTTGTTTCGGACGAGGTTTCTATTCAAGGCCGGGTTGTCCCAAAATTTTATTTTGGTTTTCCAGGCGCTTTCCATTGCACAGTACTTTTGTACTATGGACGCCAAGTCAGCAAAGCGTGTAATACCACGACGACTTATGGCGTTGAGGATTCCTTGGTCCGTGCAATTATTGCAGAAGATTGAGATTGTGTCTTCCTCTCGGCAGTCCTTTATCCTGTTCATAACCAGGAGGAACCTTGCCCAGTAATGATGTATTGTTTCTTCGGGCTTTTCCTGATTTGGGATAGATTGCTTATGTTCGGGTGGGTGGGTGGAATTAAATCCGAGACCTCCCCCAATCTCGGACTCAGAGGCCAAGGAGTTTACGAACTCTGAAGTTTGGATTCTTGGATGTTGTCCAATGAGTCTAGCCCATTGCCAGATTGTAAGTTCATGTCTTGAGTTACATCCTCCCCTCCGCGTTTAACCGGCTTGGAGGGATCGGGAATCCGGACATAGCTAGTCCTTAGGATAGATGAAGGGTCGCCGCACTGCGCCTCTAATACGGCAACATGATGGGTGACTTGGGGAGAATTAATCTCTCTTAGATCGGGTTTAAGAACAACCTGGTCGTAATCCGTAGTGACCCCCAGGGCGGCGATGCAATCCAAGAGCTCGTTTACGGAAGAGAGCTCCATTGGATCCAACTGCTCGACGAATTCCGAGTTGACGTGAAGATTGCTTTTGATGACCCGAGAGGTCGCCGTCGGCGCAACAGCCGAACAGGCGGTCATAAGAAAACCACCTAGCCGAAGAGTTTGGCCGACAGCCAAGGCTCCCTTAATAACGGCGTCGTCTTTAAAGACGGGGAGAGACATCCGTCCTGATTGCGATGACACAGACGAACTCTCAATGAAAGCACCAATGTCGGTGTCAAAACCGGCGGATCTCGGGTAGGGGGTCCCGAACTATGCATCTAGGCAGATGGTAACAGGAGACGGGGAACACAATGTTTTACCCAGGTTCGGGCCCTCTTGATGGAGGTAAAACCCTACGTCCTGCTTGATTAATATTGATGATATGGGTAGTACAAGAGTAGATCTACCACGAGATCAAGGAGGCTAAACCCTAGAAGCTTGCCTATGGTATGATTGTTGTATGTTGAGTTTCTCTCCTACGGACTAAAACCCTCCGGTTTATATAGACACCGGAGAGGGTTAGGGTTACACAAAGTCGGTTACAATGGTAGGAGATCTGAATATCCGCATCGCCAAGCTTGCCTTCCACGCCAAGGAAAGTCCCATCCGGACACGGGACGAAGTCTTGAATCTTGTATCTTCATAGTCCAGGAGTCCGGCTGAAGGTATAGTCCGTCCATCCGAACACCCCCTAATGCAGGACTCCCTCACCTGGCCTGGCACTGTGCCGGCCCAGTCCACTGGCCAGCGCCAGTCGTCCTCAACCCCGTGCCAGTGGGCACGAGGGCATCTGCCCGCGTTGCGCTAGCACGCCGCAGCCACCGACGGCCACCTCCTGCTTCTACCGATGCTCTGGATGACTCCAGACGACGCCACACACCCCCTGGCCTCTCTCTCCCTCACCCGTGGCCTCTCCCCTCCTCTGCTCTCTCTCCCTCTCACCGGCCGAGCGCCACCCTCGCTGCCCTCGTATCCACTGGCCACTGTAGACCTCTCCGTCTTGTCCAAAGGCTCCGCCTCGTCCCTCTCTTCATCCTCACCGAGCTACGCTTCGCCGGAAGCCCCCGAACGACCTCACCGAGCTCGTCTTCAACCTCCTGATGACGAGATCGCCTCCGCCGCCCCGCTCACTTTGGACCACCCCAGAGCTCGCCGACGCCCCCAAACGATGCGGGGTGAGCCCCTCTTCGTTTATTCCCTACCCCCGTCGCCCCGCACGTCCTCTAGCGCTAGCACCGCCGTGCGCGAAACTCGCCGCCGCACAGCCATGTCACCGCCGTCGTTTCAACCGTTGTAGCTCACGGTCGAGCACATCAATGTGCTCAGCGTCCCTCCACGAACCCGTAACCACCAAACGTCTCCCTTCCCGAGCTCCGTGGCGCTGAACCCGTCGTTCCCGTAGCTCCGGCTGCCGCGCAAGTTGCTGCCGCCGTCGACTTAGCCCACCGGAGCTGCTGCTGCGTGCACCACCCGATGCGGACGAGCCTCCTCATCATGTAGAAGCCCTCCGCCGTCCATTTGATCGCCAGAGACGCAATCCTGTAGCCCGCCGCCACGTCTGTCCTCGCCGGCGTCGAGTCGCCGGAGGGTTTGACCCGAGTTGACCAGGGTTGACCCCCAAGGGTCATTAACATGTGGGCCCCAGCCCTGCTAACTTTGGGTTAAGTTTATATTTAAACTTAATTAACCAACTGTCTCACTGACTAGCGGGCCCAGGACCCACTGACAGTTTAGTTAGTACTAAATTAACGCCTATTAACCATGTTAACTAGTTGTGTCACTGACCGATGGTTTCCACTGGTCAGGTTTGACCTGGACCGCGCTTGTTGACCTGCTGACATCACACCGACATCGTGCTGACGCAGTAAAGCTTTTTTGGGATTTTAAATAAATCAAAAATGATTTATTTATTTCAGAAAATACCCAAAACTTCTAAAAATCATAAAATTTTAACCGTAACTCCAAATGAGATACTTTATATATGAAAAATTATCAGAAAAATCCAATCTATCCATCTGTATCATTTTCATGCATGTTAGAACAACTTTTGGCTACTGTTTAGGACAAATCAAATGAATGGCATTTAAATAACCACATGTGGAGTTTGAATTTGAACCTTGGGTTCAAACCAACTTCATTTAATTGTGTTGCTAGCTGCATTAGCTCAATGAACATCATATTACCATGCCACATTTATGCATCATATTGTTGCATTGCATTGATTGTGTTCTTTCTCTGTTTGCCGGTATTTATCCCCTCTTAGTGGACGTAGTTCCGACGATGAGTTCGATGACACCGATGAAGAGTTATACTATCTTCAGAAGTGCCAGGCAAGAAAACCCCCCTTGTTCATTCCGATACAATCCCACTCTCTCGCTCCTGCTCTCTTTTACTGCATTTGGAGAACAACAATTCAACTGTTACATGCTGCAGTAGTTGAACCCCTTTCCTTTGGATGGCCTGTCATTGCCATAGTAAATAGATGAAACCCACTAGCATGAGTAGGTGTTGTTTGAGCCCTGATGTGCCTACTCATTCATGCTTGTTTGTCATGCCTTCTACTGCTTAGAGTTGAGTCAGGTCTGATTCATCGGGGATAAATTGGAAAGTGGTGAACATGTCCTACTGTGTCTGAGCTAAGTGTGTGAACACGATTTGGTAAAGGTAGCGATGAGAGGCCACGTAGGAGTACATGGTGGGTTGTCTCATTGAAGCCGTCCTCGGGAACTGAGATCTGTGTTTGTGATCCATGAACAACTACTACCACACATTGGGCCCTGAAATATGACCCCGCTCGACTTATTAACCGCCCCTGTCCTCTGTCCAGGAGTTGCAAGTAGTTTCTGGTGTTTGTAGTATGCTGGAGGCCGTGCACAATGCTGACCCGAGGGGTGGGCTGTGATGCGGTAGGCACGTGGCCGGGTATGTCGGGCGCCCGTTTGGTGTCGTGGAACCCTGTACACATTGGTCGGGGCCGTATGTGTAAACCTTGGCCAGACTCCCAGCGGATGGAACCTAAATAGGCGATAAACCTGGACTAGAGACTTGTGTGGTTAGTCAGGTCATGGTTTACACCCACGTCGGCTTTCGCTTGAACTTTGCTGAGCACATGTCGTGTGTAGACGCTAAGTGGTGGAAACATGTGTGAAGAAGTACACCCATGCAGGGTTATAAATGATCTATTCGAATAGCCGCGTCCACGGTAAAGGACCTCTTGGTTGCCTATACAGTTCATAGACAAGTGAAAGTGGATACTCTAAAATGTGCAAGATAAGCGTGAGTGCTATTGATGGCGTTCTCGTAGGGAGACGGGAGCGGATCCATAGTGGTGTATTGATTGGTGAATATGTGGACTCATGTGCGCCACCTCAAAAGAGTTACTTGCAGTCATAGTTCAGGATAGCCACCGAGTCAAAGCTGGCTTGCTGCAGTCAAACTCCACCACCCCTTTATTGATATTGATGCATATGTAGCTAGTTCTGATGTAAGTCTTGCTGGGTACATTTGTACTCACGTTTGCTTAATTTGTGTTTTTACAGAGGGACTTCGGCCTCGCTAGTAGTTCAGCGTGGACTTCGATGTTTAGCTTGTTACCTCAGCTACGATCTTGTGCCCTCGGCAGGGTCTTGTAGATAGTCAGGCTTCTCAGCCTTTTTATTTTGTAGTTGTCTGTACTCAGACAAGTTAAGCTTCCGCTTGAGCTCGTTGATTGTATGACTTGAATGTTGGGTCATTAGACCCATGTTTGTAATATCTGGCTCTTCGGAGCCTAATGAATAAATACTTTGAGTTGTAGATTTTTGTTGTGATGCCATGTTGTATTTGCACATATCGAGCATATTGTGTGTATGATTTCAAATGCTTGGTGATGAAGCTATGTACCTAGGGTAGGGTCATGGACCTATTATAGATACCCTCCCCAAGGACATCCCTAAAAGAACCAGAAACATTTGAAGAAGAAGAATCATCCACTCAACCATGAAGCAACGTTCCACTCGACAGTCTTGAAGACACTCGACCGTGTAGACAGTCACTCGACCACCGGGAGGTCTAATGCCACTCTGCTCTGCAACAGTCGGGAATTAAGTCATAGCTTTATGGTCATTATGTATCTTAATTGCTGGCGTTACCAGTAACGCCCCTCTCTTAATGTATAATGAACTCTGTGTAACAGAGGGGAGCTGGGGTCCTGGCACACTCTATATAAGCCACCCCCTCCTCTGGGACAAGGGTTCGCACCCCCTGTAACACACACGCAGATAATCCAGTCGACCGCCTGTGGGCTCCGAGACGTAGGGCTATTACTTCCTCCGAGAAGGGCCTGAACTCATAAATCTTGAGTGTACAACTCCTCCATAGCTGAGATCTTGCCTCTACATTCCTACCCCCCTATTCTACTGCAGACTTAGAACCACGACAGTTGGCGCCCACCATGGGGCAGGTGTCTTAGCGACTTGTTGGAGAAGTTGCAATTTTTCCGATCCACTTCATCATGGTTTTAGGTGGAGTTCTGGCTGAGGGCCGCGAGATCCGTCTCGGCGCGCTCGTGTTCATCGCCGACAACTCCGCTTGGCTTCAGGAGGCTCCACTCGACGTCGACGCGCTCCCCGTCCGCGGGGCAACACACTATCGCGCGTGCATCCGTGGCATCCTCTTGCGGCAGCCGTCGACCCAGTATCGGTCAGTTCCTGTGGCGTCCTCCCTCCCTGTTACCTGCTGACGCAAATGTTCCGGTCGGTCAAGGCTTCAGCAGTGGGTGAGGCACGCGGTGGCTCGCCAGTCGGCCACCCCCCAAGTCACGACGATTGAGCCTGACGAATCTCTCTACGGCCTGTTCGACCTGTCGACTGGCTCCACAGAGACAGCATCCGAGTGCGACAGCAGTGATCCATGCAGTCCTCCCGGCTTTCCCCGCGCTGACGGTGGCGACGGCGGAGGCGATCCGTCGCATGCCCATGAAGAGTACCTCCCCGAGCCCCTCACTTCGCTACAGAGGGAAGAACTTCGCCGCCGGAACATGGATGTGCTGCACACTCCTATCGTTGGAGAAACCCCCGAGGCCCAGGACGCGCGCTTAGCCAACTTGGCTGAGTGCAATCGACTGGAGAACCTCTAGCGAGTACTCGACGAGCGAGCGCGATAACGGGTCCCAGAATCCATTCGACGTCAGTTCTTTCCACCACCGACTCAGGTATATCAAACACCGATCCAAAATCTCACAGTTGCAGCTCGAATAGCAGAGTCAATTCAGCCCTCTCAGTCAGAAGCTGGCTGAGGTCTGATGCAGATTAGAGCTTTGCTCCGAGCAGTAGGAGAGCAGAATACGGCTATGTCACAGTCGCGGAATAGGATCCATAGTAGATCCGTCATTGCAGATACAGTGCAGTCGGCCCACAGTCCAAGATCGCCCCCGAGGCGTGAGGGACGTGGAGACCGGCGTGATCAGTCCAGAAACCGTGAGCAGTATGATCACCGACTCGATCGTGATGATCGTCATCGAGTGCCCACCCCTCCCCCAAGGAGTGGGTCATACGTGCCTCGACAGCAGGATGATAGACGCCCTCACAGTGTTAGGCGAAGGATTCCAGTCGACCCCAGGGAACCAGGCTTTGATGCGAGATCCATTCTCGTTCAGGGTTTGGTCGACAGGAACAGAGCTCACCGAGAAGGTCATGACAGAGATATGCCCACCAGGAGCAGAGTGCACATTTTAGGTCCAGAGTGCTTCAACAGAGCCATCAGGGCCGCGGTGATTCCTCCCAACTTCAGGTTGGCGACAGGAGTCAGTAAGTTCACTGGTGAGTCCAAGCCTGATATTTGGCTTGAGGATTACCGACTGGATGTTCAGATTGGCGGCGGAAATGATGAAGTGACCATGAAACACCTGCCTCTCATGTTGGAGGGCTCGGCCAGAGCATGGCTGAACCAATTAGCACCCAGGAGCATTTACACTTGGGAAGATCTTGCCCGAGTGTTTGTTAGAACGTTTGAAGGAACTTGCAAGCGACCAGCAGGGTTGAAAGATCTGCAATCTTGTGTGCATAAGACGAATGGAACTTTGAGGGATTACATCCAGAGATGGATCACGTTGCATCACACAGTGGAGAATGTGTCTGATCACCAAGCAGTCTGTGCCTTCAAGGAAGGTGTCAAGTACAGAGAGTCGAATCTGAAGTTCGGTCAGACCGGAGACATGTCTCTGAGTCGAATGATGGAGATCGCCACCAAGTATGCCAATGGTGAAGAAGAGGATTGGCTCCGGAGTGGCAATCACAAATCAGTCGCCCCTGAAACCGGAGGAGGAAATTCCAGCCGGAAGCAGAAGCGCAAAGCCGAGCTAGCTGCTCCTGGAGAAGCCTTGGTCGTGACTCAAGGAAAGTTTAAGGGGAAACCCAAAGGGCCTTGGAACCCCAAGAAAGTGAAATACCAAGACGGAAATGATGTGTTGGATTTGCCGTGCCACATTCACACAAAGAAAGATGAAGATGGTAAACTCATTTACCCGAAACATACCACTCGACAGTGTCGGCTCTTGATCCAGCAGTTCTAGGGGAAACAACCCGAATATAAGGAAAAGGAGTCGGGCAAGGTTGAGGACAAAGAAGATAGTGATGATGGATACCCTAGGTCAATTCCACCCTGATGATTTTTGCTGATGTTGAAAGCAAAAGTTGATTGAAAGTTATCAAGAAAGAAGTGAATATGGTCGCTCCGGTGACACCCAGTTGTTTGAAATGGTCTCAGACTGCCATCACATTCGACCAGTCCGATCACCCGACGCACATAGCCACCCCTGGGAGGAAAGCTTTGGTGGTTGACCCAGTTGTCGAATGCACTCGACTGACTAAAGTTTTGATGGATGGTGGCAGTGGCCTAAATATACTGTATGCAGAGACGTTGAAAGGGATGGGCATTCCGATGTCCAGGCTCAGTACCAGTAACATGAGTTTCCATGGAGTCATTCCTGGAAAGAAGGCTGATTCACTCGGCCAAATTGCTCTTGATGTGGTTTTCTGTGATTCCAAGAATTACCGCAAAGAAAAGTTGACGTTTGAAGTTGTGGATTTCCAGAGCGCTTATCACGCTATTCTGGGCAGGCCAGCATATGCACATTTCATGGCTCGACCATGCTATGTGTACCTCAAATTGAAGATGCCTGGACCCAAAGGTGTGATCACCATTACTGGCAATCGGAAGAAGGCAGAAGAGTGCTTCCAGAAGGGCTCGAAGATCGCCAATGCACAGATGGTACTGGTGGTATTGCAGGAGTATCATAAAAGTGCAGACCCGAGTGATTTGCTATGAGCTAAGAAGCCTGCAACGGATTCAGCATTTCAGTCGTTCGGAGAAACAAAACCAATTCATATCCACCCGACTGACCCCAATGCTGCTCCGACCCACATTTCAACAACACTCCACTCCAAATAGGAAGAAGCTCATCCAGTTCCTCCGTGAGAACTGGGACATCTTTGCATGGAAACCTTCTAACATGCCAGGTGTTCCCAGGGGACTGGCTGAGCATCGTTTGCGAGTCGACCCAAAAGTAAAACCGGTCAAGGAACATCTTCGTCGGTCCGCCATACAGAAGAGAAAGGCAATCGGTGAAGAAGTGGCTCGACTCCTTGCAGCTGAGTTTATCCGAGAGATTTACCACTCCGAGTGGTTAGCTAATGTTGTCATGGTCCCTAAGAAGGATGATTCACTTCGCATGTGCATCGACTTCAAGCATATCAATCGGGCCTGCCCGAAATATCATTTTCCTCTCCCCCGCATCGATCAAATAGACGACTCGACTACGGGGTGTGAGCGTTTTTCCTTCTTGGACGCTTATTCCGGGTATCATCAGATCTGTCTGTATGGACCCGATGAAATTAAGACAACTTTCATCACCCCATTCGGGTGCTTCTGCTATGTCACTATGCCATTCGGTCTGAACAACGCTGGAGCCACGTTCATGCGGATGATCCAGAAGTGTTTACTCACTCAAATCAGTCGGAATGTGGAAGCATACATGGATGACATTGTGGTCAAGTCACGTAAGGGTTCCTACCTACTGGCTGGCCTTGCTGAAACCTTTGCCAACCTTTGACGGTATGATATCAAGCTTAATCCATCAAAGTGCACATTCGGAGTTCCAGGAGGAAAATTACTCGGTTTTCTCGTTTCCGAACGTGGGATCGACGCTAACCCTGAGAAAGTTGGTACCATACTCCGGATGAAACACCCTATGCGTGTGCATGATGTCCAGAAGCTTACTGGTTGCTTGGCCACCCTAAGTAGATTCATTTCTCGACTCGGTGAGAATGCACTGCCTCTCTACCGATTGATGAAGAAGTCCGATAAGTTCGAGTGCACTCCTGAAGCTGATGCAGCATTTGCAGAGCCCAAAGCCTTGCTTTCCACCCAGCCGGTGCTTGCTGCTCCAGTCAGCAAAGAGCCTTTGTTGCTTTATATTGCAGCCACTGGACAAGTCATCAGTACAGTACTTACGGTCGAGCGGGAAGAAGAAGGAAAAGCCTATAAAGTTCAGTGCCCGGTTTATTATGTTTCTGAAGTTCTGACCCCGTCAAAGCAGAGATACCCGCACTATCAGAAGCTTATTTATGGGATTTACATGACCACGAAGAAGGTTGCACACTATTTCTCTAACCACTCTATCACAGTCGTCAGCGACGCTCCATTATCGGAGATTCTGCACAACAGAGATGCAACTGGTCGAGTGGCAAAATGGGTGATTGAACTCCTTCCCTTAGATATCAAGTTTGAGGCAAAGAAAGCTATCAAGTCCCAAGCAATAGCTGATTTCCTCGCCGAGTGGATTGAACAGCAACTGCCGACTCAAGTCCACTCGGAGCACTAGACGATGTTCTTTGACGGTTCCAAGATGTTGAATGGTTCTGGTGTCGGGGTGGTACTTGTATCCCCCCGAGGAGACAAGCTCAGATATGTACTCCAGATTCATTTTGATTCCTGCAATAATGAAGCAGAATATGAAGCACTCTTGTATGGGTTGCACATGGCCATTTCACTCGGCGTCCGTCGCCTCATGGTCTATGGCGACTCAGATTTGGTGGTCAATCAAGTGATGAAAGAGTGGGACGTCAGAAGCCCAGCCATGACTGGCTATTGCAATGCGGTAAGAAAGTTGGAAAAGAAGTTTGAGGGGTTAGAACTCCATCATATACCCCGACTGAAAAATCAAGCAGCCGATGATTTGGCGAAGATAGGTTCCAAGAGAGAAGCCATTCCCAGCAATGTGCTTCTGGAACACATCCACACACCAACAGTTCAAGAAGATCCGTTTATAGAAGAGCCTACGCAGCCTAAGAGTGCCACAAATCTGACTGAAGTCGAGGTCCCAGCCGTCGTCGACCTGATCATGGAGGTCCTGGTCATCACTCCCGACAGGACAGTACCTTACATCGCATACATCCTTAGGAAAGAACTCCCAGAGGATGAAGAAGAGGCTTGGCAGATCGTCCGTCGATCCAAAGCCTTTACTATGATAAGGGGAGAATTGTTCAGAGAAGGTGTGACTGGAGTCAGTCAGAAATGCATAACGCCGGAAGAAGGTCGAATGATCCTCAACGACATCCACTCGGGGACCTGTGGTCACCACGCGTCCTCCCGGGCCATTGTGGCTAAAGCATACCGAGCCGGGTTTTATCGGCCACGGGCGAATGAGATTGCAAAAGATATAGTCGACAGATGCAAAGGCTGCCAGTTTTACTCTGATATGTCCCACAAGCCAGCATCAGCTCTGAAGACCATTCCCCTCGTCTGGACCTTTGTTGTTTGGGGTTTAGATATGGTTGGACCACTGAGAACTGGTAGAAGCGGCTTCACTCATGTGCTTGTTGCAGTCGACAAGTTTACAAAATGGATTGAAGCTAAACCTATCATCAATCTCGAAGCCAGCACTGCAGTCAGTTTCATTAGAGAATTGACATTCGGATATGGAGTTCCACACAGCATCATCACCGACAACGGGTCGAACTTCGATTCTGATGAGTTCAGAGCTTTTTGCGCTTCTTAAGGCACTCGAGTCGACTACGCATCAGTCGCTCACCCGTAGTCGAATGGACACGCAGAAAGAGCCAATGGACTAATTCTCAAAGGACTGAAACCCCGACTGATGCGTGATCTCAAAGACGCAGCAGGTGCCTGGGTCGATGAACTTCCATCAGTACTTTGGGGCGTCAGGACAACTCCCAATCGGTCGACTGGGAGAACTCCTTTCTTTTTAGTCTACGGAGCCGAAGCTATTCTACCAAGCGACCTGCTCCACAATGCACCCCGAGTCGAGCTCTTCTCTGAGGAGGAAGCAGAGCAAGCCCGACAGGATTCAGTCGACCTCTTAGAGGAGGAAAGAGATATGGCCTTGATACGGTCGACCATTTATCAGCAATACTTGCGACGATTCCACGCCAGAAATGTGAAGGGTCGAGCCTTTCAAGAGGGAGATCTGGTTCTTCGAGTGGATCAACAGAAGCCACACAAGCTCGCTCCTGCTTGGGAGGACCCCTTCATTATCACGAGAGTTCTCCAGAATGGAGCATACCATCTCTACAATGTCGAGCATCAGAAAGACGAGCCACGAGCTTGGAATGCGAATCTGCTCCGCCCCTTTTATACTTAAGTACTCACTCGGATGAGATGTAATAAGAAATATCTCTGTAGTTTATTTATCAAAGACAAGATTGTTATAATTTTCCCAACGATTGTTGTCGCTTTTGATTACTTGAGAAATCCCCCAGTGGGTGACTTAGCTGTGAATCCGTTTTCGCTTAAGTTTAAAAAATCCTACCGAGTGGTGAGCAAGCCTCTCACTCGGGGGCTTAGCCGCGAATCTGTTTCGCTTAAGTTTAAAAAATCCTACCGAGTGGTGAGCAAGCCTCTCACTCGGAGGCTTAGCCGCGAATCTGTTTCGCCTAAGTTTAAAAAATCCTACCGAGTGGTGAGCAAGCCTCTCACTCGGAGGCTTAGCCGCGAATCTGTTTCGCCTAAGTTTAAATATCCTACCGAGTGGAGAGCAATCCTCCCACTCGGGGGCTTAGCTGTAGTCCAAGTACTCGCCTAAGTTTAAAAAATCCTACCGAGTGGAGAGCAATCCTCCCACTCGGAGGCTTAGCTGCAGTCCAAGTACTTGCCTAAGTTTAAAAATCCTACCGAGTGGTGAGCAAACCTCTCACTCGGAGGCTTAGCTGTGAATCTGTTTTGCCTAAGTTTAAAAAATCCTACCGAGTGGAGAGCAATCCTCCCACTCGGGGGCTTAGCTGCAGTCCAAGTACTCGCCTAAGTTTAAAAAATCCTACCGAGTGGAGAGCAATCCTCCCACTCGGAGGCTTAGTTGCAGTCCAAGTACTCGCCTAAGTTTAAAAATCCTACCGAGTGGTGAGCAAGCCTCTCACTCGGAGGCTTAGTCGCAAATCTGTTTCGCCTAAGTTTAAAAAATCCTACAGAGTGGAGAGCAATCCTCCCACTTGGAGGCTTAGCTGCAATCCAAGTACTCGCCTAAGTTTAAAAAAATCCTACCGAGTGGAGAGCAATCCTCCCACTCGGAGGCTTAGCTGCAGTCCAAGTACTCGCCTAAGTTTAAAAAAATCCTACCGAGTGGAGAGCAATCCTCCCACTCGGGGGCTTAGCTGCCGTCCAAGTATTCGCCTAAGTTTAAAAAATCCTACCGAGTGGAGAGCAATCCTCCCACTCGGGAATTTAGCTGCAGTCCAAGTTCTCGCCTAAGTTTAAAAAATCCTACCGAGTGGAGTGCAATCCTCCCACTCGGGGGCTTAGCTGCAGTCCAAGTACTCGCCTAAGTTTAAAAAATCCTATCGAGTGGAGAGCAATCCTCCCACTCGAGGGCTTAGCTGCAGCCCAAGTACTCGCCTAAGTTTAAAAAATCCTACCGAGTGGAGAGCAACCCTCCCACTCGGAGGCTTAGCTGCAGTCCAGCACTCACCTAAGTTTGAAAAACATACCAATCCGCAAGGACGACGAGGTGCAGGTCGACTGCTACCTTCTCCTTCGGAGCTACGCCACAAGTACAACGTGCGCTCCATCCCGATCCGCAAGGACGATGAGGTGCAGGTCGACTGCTACCTTCTCCTTCGGAGCTACGCCACAAGTACAACGTGCGCTCCACCCCGATCCACAAGGACGACGAGGTGCAGGTCGACTGCTACCTTCTCCTTCGGAGCTACGCCACAAGTGCAACGTGCGCTCCATCCTGATCCGCAAGGACGACGAGGTGCAGGTCGACTGCGATATGTGCTCCATCCCTACCTGCAAGAACGATGAAACGCAGGTCGACCGGATTTTCCACCTCAGAGCTGCATCTCAAGCATAAAGACTATTCCAAGTGAGGAACAAAGTTCACTCGAAGGCAAATGCAAACATATTCAGAAATAAACCAAATTCAGATAAATCTTAAAGGTCCCCGACCGCAGATCAAAGTACTCGGGCATTCAGCCCGAAAGAGTTTAACGGTTACAAAATCCACTCGGTATTCCGAGGCAAACTTAAAGGCGAGGCGTAAAAGTTTGTTCACTTCGCAGGAGGAGGGCTAGCAGGCTCGACAAACTCGTCCAGGTCGACACCATCGGCGATCCGAGTGGCAGCAGCAATGAAGGTCTCCATAAAGGATCGGAAATCATGCTTTTTGGTGTTGACAACCTTGATCGCTGCCAGCTTATCTTCTCGCGCCTCTTTGCAATGGACACGAACCAAAGACAGAGCCACATCAGCACCGCACCGGGCAGAAGACTTCTTCCACTCCTGCACTCGACCAGGGATCTCGTTAAGTCGAGTCATCAGAGACTCGAGGTCGTTCTGGAGCGATACCCTTGGCCAAAGTGCTGTGTTGATCCGCGACGTGGCGACTTTCAGTCGAGCCAAATAGTCAACAACACCGTCGATGCGAGATTCCAGTCGGAGCAGGTACATGGCAGTTTCATCCTTCACGGGAGAGTTGATGGGGTCCAAACTTAGTTCAATTCGCCCAGTCTCCTCCTCGAAGTCTCGGCAAAACTCTGCATGCACAATCCAAGGATGAGTCAATATTCGTATGCCGAGTCGACAAAGATAAACCATTCGGAATAGGGTATATACCTTCAAGCTTGATGAACAACTTCTTGGCGAGGCTCCTCAGATAGCTTTCCAGATCATCCCTCCTATGAGCAATGCTGAGGGAGTCCTGGATTAGGGGGTGTTCGGATAGCCGTACTATACCTTCAGCCAGACTCCAGGACTATGAAGATACAAGATTGAAGACTTCGTCCCGTGTCCGGAAGGATCTTTTCTTGGCGTGGAAGGCAAGCTAGGCGTGCGGATATTCAAGATCTCCTACCATTGTAACCGACTCTGTGTAACCCTAACCCTATCCGGTGTCTATATAAACCCGAGGGTTGTAGTTCGTAGGACAACCATCATCATACACAATCATACCATAGGCTAGCTTCTAGGGTTTAGCCTCCTTGATCTCGTGGTAGATCTACTCTTGTACTACCCATATCATCAATATTAATCTAGCAGGAGTAGGGTTTTACCTCCATCGAGAGGGCCCGAACCTGGGTAAAATAAAGTGTCCCTTGTCTCCTGTTACCATCCGACCTTGACGCACAGTTCGGGACCCCCTACCCGAGATCCGCCGGTTTTGACACCGACATTGGTGCTTTCATTGAGAGTTCCTCTGTGTTGTCGCTTTTAGGCCCGATGGCTCCTTTGATCATCAACAACGATGAGGTCCAGGGTGAGACTTTCCTCCCCGGACAAATCTTCGTCTTCGGCGGCTTCGCTCTGCGGGCCAATTCGCTTGGTCGTCTGGAGCAGATCGAAAGCTACGCCCCTGGCCATCAAGTCAGGTTTGGAAGCTTAAACTACACGGCAGATATCCGCGGAGACTTGATCTTCGACGGGTTTGAGCCACAACCAAGCACGCTGCACTACCTCGAGGGGCATGCTATAGCTCTGCCTCCGAATAGTGCCCTGGAGGCCACACACGCACCCGCCCCGATCCTCGACTCGGAGACCGCTGCGTTCTTGGAGGATGAACGGTTGGACGTCACCTCGGGGGCTGCAATCTTGAAGGCGATCGAGCCGAACGCCAGCCCCGTACTCCGCACGGCCCATGACTCCAAGGAGCCGGATTCTTCTCCGAATTCCGGGCCTCCCGTGCCCCTGCCGATCGAATCCGATTGGGCGCCTATAATGGAGTTCACCGCCGCGGACATCTTTCAGCACTCACCTTTCGGTGATATCCTGAATTCTCTCAAGTCTCTCTCTCTCTATCAGGAGAGCCCAGGCCGGACTATGGTCTGCGAGGTTGGGATTCGGACGACAAAGAAATTCAAAGCCCACCCACCACCCACTTAATAGCCATTGTCGATGATTTAACCGACATACTTGACTTCGGCTCCGAAGACTTCGACGGTATGGACGACGAAGGAGGAGACGAACAAGAACCAGCACCTGTAGGGCGCTGGACCACCACCTCGTCATACGACATATATATGGTGGACGCTCCAAAGGATGGAGAGGGCGATGGAACAGCGGAGGATGACACCTCGAAAAAACAGCCAGAACGCCGGCGTCAACGGCGCCGCTCTAAATCCCGCCACAGCAGAAACGGTGATTCCGGCACGGGAGATAATACTACCCCGGATAGCGCCGAAGACCACCAAATCCAGCAAGATTCGGCGCAGGAAGATGGAGAAGCCAGCCCTCATGAGAGAGCGGCAGAGCGAGAGGTTGAGGATGATAACTACATGCCTCCCCCCCCAAGACGAGGCAAGCCTCGATGATGACGAATTCGTCGTACCATCAAACCCCGCCGAACAAGAGCGTTTTAAACGCAGGCTTCTAGCCACGGCGAATAGCCTAAAGAAAAAGCAGCAACAGCTTAGAGCTGATCAAGATTTGCTAGCTGACAGATGGACTGAAGTCCTTGCGGCCGAAGAGTATGAACTCGAGCGCCCCTCCAAAAATTATCCTAAGCGCAGGCCGCTACCCCAATTAGAGGGGGAAACACCTACAATACCAATGCATGACATGGCAGACCGGCCACCTCGCGGTCGTGACAGAGAGGCTTGTCAAACCTCTAAACAAGCCATGCCCCGGTGCCACTCAACTAAGGCACGAGAAAATGAGCCAGACCTGCGAGACGTACTAGAGGATAAAGCAAGGCAAACAAGATCGATCTACGGATCGCGCGGACGTCCGACGACACGTGATGATCTTCACTCCGGACACAATAAATCCGGCCGGGCTGAACACAACAGGCATAGCTCTTCCAAGCTACGTCGTGACATAGCCCAGTACAGGGGCGCCGCACACCCACTATGCTTCACAGATGGAGTAATGGATCATAAAATCCCAGAGGGTTTCAAACCTGTCAATATCGAGTCGTACGATGGTACGACAGATCCGGCAGTATGGATTGAGGATTATCTCCTTCACATCCACATGGTACGTGGCGACGATCTACACGCCATCAAATATCTCCCCCTTAAGCTCAAGGGACCAGCCCGGCACTGGCTTAACAGCGTACCAGCGGACTCAATCAGTTCTTGGGAAGACCTGGAAGCCGCATTCCTCGACAACTTCCAGGGGACCTATGTGCGGCCACCGGACGCCGATGACCTAAGCCACATAATTCAGCAGCCAGAAGAATCGGCCAGGCAATTCTGGACATGGTTCCTAAAAAAGAAAAATCAGATAGTCGATTGTCCGGACGCAGAGGCCCTAGCAGCCTTCAAACATAACATCCGCGACGAGTGGCTTGCCTGGCACCTGGGACAGGAAAAGCCGAAATCTATGGCAGCCCTCACGACACTCATGACCCGCTTTTGCGCGGGCGAAGATAGCTGGCTAGCTTGCAGCAACAACTTTTCGAAGAACCCTGGTAATTTGGATACCAAGGACAAAATTGGCAGGACACGTCGACATAAACAAAAGCGTCGTGTTAGCAGCGACAACAATGAGGATACGGCAGTAAATGCCGGATTCAGAGGCTATAAATCCGGTCAGCGGAAAAAGCCATTCAAAAAGAATACCCAGGGCCCGTCCAGTTTGGACCGGATACTCGACCGCTCGTGCCAGATTCATGGCACCCCCGAAAGGCCAACCAATCACACCAACAGGGATTGTTGGGTGTTCAAGCAGGCAGGCAAGTTAAGAGCCGAACACAAAGACAAGGGGCTGCATAGCGACGACGAGGAGGAGCCCATGCCGCCGAACAACAATGGATAGAAGGGGTTTCCCCCACAAGTGCGGACGGTGAACATGATATACGCGACCCACATTCCCAAGAGGGAGCGGAAGCGTGCGCTACGGGATGTATACACGATGGAGCAAGTCGCCCCAAAGTTCAACCCATGGTCCTCCTGCCCGATCACTTTTGATCGAAGGGACCACCCCCCTAGCATCCGTCACGGCGGTTTTGCCGCATTAGTTCTTGACCCAATCATTGACGGATTTCATCTCACAAGATTCCTCATGGACGGCGGCAGTAGCCTGAACCTGCTTTATTAGGATACAGTGCGGAAAATGGGCATAGATCCATCAAGGATCAAGCCCACAAGGACGACCTTTAAAGGCGTCATACCAGGTGTAGAGGCCAATTGCACAGGCTCGGTAACACTTGATGTGGTCTTCGGATCTCCGGATAACTTCCAAAGCGAAGAGTTAATCTTCGATATAGTCCCGTTCTGCAGTGGCTATCACGCCCGGCTCGGACGAACCGCATTCGCTAAATTCAATGCGGTGCCGCACTACGCATATCTCAATCTCAAGATGCCATGCCCTCGAGGAGTAATTACGGTGAACGGAAACACAGAACGCTCCATCCGTACAGAGGAGCACACGGCGGCCCTCACAGCGGAAGTACAAAGCAGCCTTTCAAGGCAACTCTCCAGTCCGGCCGTTAAAAAGCCGGACAATGCAAAGCGCGCCCGAAGTAACCTGCAACAAGACCGCCTGGCACGTTCGGAGCAAGCGTAGCAATACGGCCCCAACCCCAGCCATCGCAACATAGCGGAGCTAGTACCTCGAGTACACAATTACGCCCTTGAAATTCCATGGGCACAGGGGGAGGGGCACATTAACGGCATGCTTACAATACGGCGTCAAACGTACTAGGGGCTGCCGGACTTTTTTTACTTTCAGGACTCCACACTCTGGATAACCTGTTCAGCTTTGCTACCGCACAGACGATGCAAGACCCAGGAAAGCAGACAAAGCTACGCCGCATTACGGAACTCTCAGGTGGTCTCTATTTCGAGCGATATATCTGTTTCTAAATTCCGCGGCCTGCGCCTGGTCAGGACATGTTAAATAGTCTAATATCTTTTTTGCTTATCACACTACTTGTATCGTTCGGCTTTGATAAATAGCCTCTCTATAAACATTGCATAGCTTTTCGCCTATTTTTTGCGTTGTCCTCTTTTAATATATATGTTCATTAAAAAAAACATGATCGCAACCGTACACCATGGTACGGCAAAACACGCCAGGGGCTTCATTACCCTTCTATCTGGTGTGAGAAGTCCGTACACTTTCACAAGTGCGGCAGCCCGCACTTATAGCACTATATGCATCGGCTCTGAATCATGATTTTGGTCACATGTTGGGTTTGCCCGGCTCGTATGTTTTGGTGCCTTACGTTCCGCTATATCGGCTAAGGTAGCACTAGGAGAACCACTGCGATTGTGCCCCAGTTTAGGTGGGTTAAGCACCTCAGTGGAGAAAGCTAAAACAGACTGTCATGATAAGGCGTGAGACCGGTCGCTATTCGAGAGGTTTTTCGAGTCCTTAAAGACTTATGCCGCTTCGAGCGAGGAGCTGGCTATGTCCGGCCAAAGGCGTGGATAGCGCCCCGAATTCGGCCTTCCGAACTAGGGGCTTCGCCGAAATTTAAAATTATAACGTTCTATGGCTAAGTGAGAGTGTTCAAGCATTATAGTCCGATTGCCTGGTTCGTTGTGCTGAGCGCCTCCCTCGAAGGACCCAACTATGGGAAAAAGAGCCCTCATGTTTATCCTGAACACCCCAGCACTAGTGGCATGGGGAAGAAGCCGACGACTGGCCATCTCTCAATTTTTGATAAACGGCCGCACAGAAAATAATATTTTAAATTCAATAAGCGTTGCTTAGCGCATATGAACAAGTTTTCAGCGCACATGATACAAACGAGCGAGTTCATTCAAATACTACATCTTTAGTACATTCATCCGCAACAAGGCGGGCTCCGGCAAGAACTTCCTTGTAGTAGTTCTCGGGCTTGCGATGCTCCTTCCCCGGTGGCGGCCCGTCCTTCACCAGCTTCTCTCCGTCCAGCTTACCCCAGTGTACCCTTACACGGGCAAGGGCCCTTCGGGCACCCTCAATGCAGGCGGAGCGCTTGATGACCTCAAGCCGTGGACAGGCCTCCACCAGCTGCCGCACTAGCCCGAAATAGCTCCCAGGCAGGGGCTCTCCAGGCCACAGCCGAACTAGTAAGCCCTTCATGGCCTGTTCGGCCGCCTTGTGGAGCTCGACCAGCTGTTTCAGCTGATCGCTCAAAGGCACAGGGTGTCCGGCCCCAGAATACTGAGACCAGAACACACTCTCCGTCGAGCTGCCCTCTTCAGCTCGGTAGAATGCGGCGGCGTCGGATACGCTGCGGGGAAGATCGGCGAACACCGCTGGAGAACTCCGGATTCGGGTAAGTAACAGGTAGTTTACTTTTATATTCCTACTTTGCATTAAGAATGCCTTACCCGTTGCTATCTTTTTCACCTCCTCCAACTCTTGCAGGGCCTTTTGGGCTTCGGCCTTGGCACTCTTGGCGGTCTCAAGGGCCGACGCAAGCTCGAATGCTTGCGCTCTTGACTCAAGCTCCAAACTCTCATGTTTTTTCATGAGAGCTTGCAGCTCTTGCTGCACCTCGCCGACCTGAACCCCAAGCCTTTCTCGCTCGGCGCGCTCCTCAGCCGTTTTCTTTCCGGCCTCATCCAGCGCCTGCTTCAGGGTTGCCACCTCGGTTGTGGCCCCTACAATAAACAGTACAATCCCGTTATTTCTTTCTGCAATCAAGCCTCTCTATAGGCACCTTTTTTCTTTTTTTAAGGGTATTTCTTACCTTCTTTCTCCTCGAGCTGCCGTTTGGCAAGGCCGAGCTCTTGCTCGGTCCGCCCGAGGTCCTTTTTAAGGACATCCACCTGCGCAGTCAGTGCGGCGGTGGATAGCAGCGAAGCCTGCATACGCATATTTCACTTTTTGTTGTTAGACTCCTGCGGAAATTACTAGATCCTCTATTCGGATTTTCTTTCCGAACACCGAATAGAGCATCAGGGGCTACTGTCTATGCGGTAAATAATTTGACATATTTTTACTTACCTCGAAGCATGTTAGAAGGCTAGCGCAAGCTTCAGTCAGTCCGCTCTTGGCGGACTGAACCCTTTGGATCACCGTACTCATAACAGTACGGTGCTCCTCGTCGATGGCGGCGCCCTCAAGCACCTCTAGCAGATTGTCCGGTGCCTCTGGTTGGACGGAGGTCCCCGGCTCAGACGGCTTACTCCTCTCGGAAGGAGTTCGCCCATCGCGGACCAGGACTGTCGAGTCCGGCGCGGTGTCCGGCACAAAGTCGGACTTGGAGCCCTGGGGGGTTTCATCCCCTTTACTCCTGGGGTCCGGAGGATTGCCTTGCGGCTCCTCCAGGACTACCTCCTCCTGCCCTGGATCTTGGCGGGATGCCACTTCGGTGTCGTCCGCCCTGCAGGGGGAGACAGCGGGTGGAACAGAGTTCACGTCCGACGAATCCAGGGAGCCGCTCGACGAATCGTCGAGTTCGGCCCGGGGCGGGCTGCATAAATTACGAGCGATATTAGGGAAAGCCGCGCATTAAAAGAATATCATGAGTCACTCTGGTATATAAATACTTACAATTTCGCCGAACGCTTGGTTCTGTCTTGCCACTCCTCTCCGCCCTCTTCGGCGTCGTGGGAGTAGTCCGGCGGAGGGGTCTTCCTTTTCCTCGACCCCTCGGCCTCCCCCGTTGGGGTGGCCTTCTTCTTCTTTTCTCCCCTCGCTGGGGGGAGAGATTTCTTGTTCCTCTTCCTCATTTTCACGAGAGGAGAGCGTCGCGGACTCGTCAGATGACGAGTCCGACACCACCATGTTGCAGGAACTTTTTCGAGTCCCAGTGGTTTTCTTCATCTTGGCCTTCTTCTCCAGCACCACATAAGGTGCCGGAGCCATCAGCTTCACCAAGAGAGTTGGGGCTGGGTCTTCGGGCAGGGGAGCCGGACAGTTAATTGGTCCGGATATAGCCCGCCAAGCCTGTCAAAGGTAAAGGGAGTTTAGATCCCGCATAGAGTTAATCTATGAAGAAGAGCTTAACAAACCTGTCAAAGGTATAGATAGCTCACCTCGCTGGCATTATGCTGCGAGCTGTATCCGCGGTCCTCGGAAGCGGATGTGGGGGACTCGGCGCCTTTGGTGAGCACCTTCCAGACGTCTTCATACGTCGTGTCGAAGAGCCTACAGAGGGTTTGGTGCTGCGCCGGGTCGAATTACCACAAAGTAAAATCCCGTTGTTGGCACGGGAGGATCCGGCGAACGAGCATGACCTGGATCACATTGATCAGACGGATTGGCTTGTTAACCAGGGACTGGATGCACGTTTGCAACCCAGTCACTTCTTCCTCGTTGCCCCACGACAGGCCTGTCTCTTTCTAGGACATGAGCCGCGTGGGGGGTCCGGATCTGAATTCGGGGGCTGCGACCCATTTCGGATCGCGTGGCTCGGTGATGTAAAACCACCCAGCCTGCCATCCCTTTAGGGACTCCACATAGGAGCCATCGAACCAGAGGACGTTGGCCATCTTGCCGGCCATAGCGCCTCCGCACTCCGCCTGGGTGCCGGACACCACCTTGGGCTTGACGTTGAAGGTCTTGAGCCAGAGGCCGAAGTGGGGGCGGACGCAGAGAAAGGCCTCACACACGACGATAAACGCCGAGATGTTGAGGACAAAGTTCGGGGCCAGATCGTGGAAATCCAGGCCGTAGTAGAACATGAGCCCCCGGACAAATGGGTGAAGTGGAAAGCCCAGTCCGCGGAGGAAGTGGGGAAGAAAAACTACCCTCTCATGGGGCCCTGGGGTAGGAAGAAGCTGCCCCTTCTCAGGAAGCCGATGCGGGATGTCCTTGGAAAAGTATCCGGCTTTCCTTAGCTTTTTTACTTGGGCCTCCATAACGGAGGAGGCCATCCACTTGCCTCCCGCTCCGGACATTGTTGGAGAAGGTTGAGGAAGGAAGAGCGGACTTGGGCGCTGGAGCTTGAGTACGCGAGAGATGGATTGGCAAAGGAGGAAGAAGGCGTAGGTTAAAAAGGTGAATCCTTATCCCTTTATACAAGCGGGTGCGGTTAGGCATCCCCACCTACCTAATGAAACTCACTTGCCTCCCAAGCGCCATGCTAAATGGCGCGGTTGGGTTACCCACGTCCGTATTAATGAGAATCCCGTTAAAAGGGGCACACAATCTCTGCTTTGACAAGACGTGCCAAGGAAACCGCCTCGCTAGACACGCTGAGGCGGAACAATGAAAACAATTTATATAGAGCTTGGCCGCAGTGTTATGACGCACTGCGGAATACGTCAGCAGATTTGATTTGTGTTAATATTATTCTCTATATGGCAATATGTGGAAACTTATTTTGCAGAGCTGGACACTATTTTTGGTGTTTACAATCTTCTTGAAGAACTTGGAGGAGGAACCCGCCTTGCAATGCCGAAGACAATCTGCACGCCGGACTCATCGTCATTGAAGCCTGGTTCAGGGGCTACTGAGGGAGTCCTGGATTAGGGGGTGATCGGATAGCCGGACTATACCTTCAGCCGGACTCCAGGACTATGAAGATACAAGATTGAAGACTTCGTCCCGTGTCCGGAAGGATCTTTTCTTGGCGTGGAAGGCAAGCTAGGCGCGCGGATATTCAAGATCTCCTACCATTGTAACCGACTCTGTGTAACCCTAGCCCTATCCGGTGTCTATATAAACCGGAGGGTTGTAGTCCGTAGGACAACCATCATCATACACAATCATACCATAGGCTAGCTTCTAGGGTTTAGCCTCCTTGATCTCATGGTAGATCTACTCTTGTACTACCCATATCATCAATATTAATCTAGCAGGAGTAGGGTTTTACCTCCATCGAGAGGGCCCGAACCTAGGTAAAATAAAGTCCCTTGTCTCCTGTTACCATCCGACCTTGACACACAGTTCGGGACCCCCTACCCGAGATCCGCCGGTTTTGACACTGACAAATGCCTTCCATCTTCTCGTTCAGGTTGAACTTGTCCTTCTTCAACCGGGTTACCTCCTTGTTGGCTTCGTCCAAAGCGGACTTTATCTTGGCGTTCTCCTCCTCCAATTTACCGACTGGAGCCAGCTTTTGTTCAGCCAGAGCAGTTTGGTCGTCAGCCTTCTTCTGTGCAGCAGCCAGATCTTGGTCCTTCTTTACCAAAGCCTGGTTCAGTTTTTTCTGAAAAGAAATGATGCTTAGTTCAGAAAGAGCATAATGAAATTCGGGTCTTAAACAAACCAGTCGACAAAGCTTCCTTACCATTGGCGTCATCCTTGGCCTTCTGCAGCTCTGACTTGGCCAACTCCAGGTCAAGGTTGAGTCGAATTTGCTGCTTTTTGAAGTCAGCAGAGCGAGCTCCAAGATCACAAGATTTCTGCAATCAGATAGGATGGGTTATTGCACAGAGGAAAAAAAGACAAAGACAATAAATACTAACACTACGGTCGACTGCCCGCAGTCCACCATAGTCTCGGGGACTACACCGAGTGGGTGCACTTAGCGTGCCTCCACTGGTTCAGTTAACACTCGACGAAACCTTTTCGACGCGAGTGCCAAAAAACAAGCTCTTTAGACCATAGTCGACTGCCAGCAGTCGACCACGGTCTCGGGGACTACACCCAATGGGTGCACTTAGCGTGCCCCCACTGGTTCAGTTAACACTTGACATGGCCAGACCAGACCGAGTGAAGGAATCAAAATTTCAAGACTACAGTCGACTGCCCGCAGTCCACCATTGTCTCGGGGACTACACCTAGTGGGTGCACTCAGCGTGCCCCCACTTGTCCAAAAAATTCAATACTCAGTTACAAGTCGAAACACACAGTGGGTGTATAGATACAAAGATCCTCGGAAAGAGAATTTTCAGGTACCATATCCTAACAGAACAAGCCAAGAGAGTCAGTCGACATGCTGCTGACCTAAACATTGCTTTGGAGAGCCGAGCTGGCATCATAGGCAGCCTGACTGACATCCCGCACCATCTTCATCTTTTCCATCATAATACCAGCTTGGCGTATGGCTTCTTTGGCAGCATTCACTTCGTCTTCTGGGACATGGTGGGTGGCAAAAACTGAAGGTGGATCGGCAGGAGCTTGAGCAGTCGACGAAGAAGGCAGAGCACTCGACAGTGGTACGGCGAAGGTAACAGAAGCCCGATTGGCATCACCAACGTCCTAAACGACCGGTTCCGCCATCGGCGTCGACTATGGCGTCCTGTCTGCAGGAGTTTTCCTATTTTTCCTCGTCAAAGGCCTCTCTGGCTCCTCATCATCATCGTCGGGGAGGTCAATGATGTTGGGAGCTGCTTAAAGATCAGTCGCCAAAATTTACATCACTTAATGGTATATATTACAGGTGAATCGACCAAATAAAGACAGAACGACAGAGATCTTACCCAGATTGGAGGTGACCGCATCCTCCATTGCCTCATCCTCATCCCTATAAGCTGAAGTCCTGGAAGTAGCAGCGCTGCTAGTTTCAAGATTCATCTGGTCAAGTCAAGGGAAAAATAAACAGCACGGAGCGCCGAGTGAATACAAAGGAAGACACTCACGCAGAAGCGACGGGGATGTCAATCTTAATCTTTGGCAACGCCTTCCGAGGCTCCGGCACTACAACCCTGGGCTGCTTTGGCGCTTTCTCAGTCGGGGTCGGTGAAGACGTCCGGGGACACTTTGAAGACTGGCCAGTCTGGGCAATCGCCTTTTCACGGGCGCTCGCCCGGTCTTGGTCAAGCTTAGATCGCCTCTCCCTGCGAGGAGGCGACTCGACTTCTTCTTCGTCACTTGAGTCGTCGCTCTCCTCATTCCCCTCTCCGTCAGAATGCTAGTCGCCACTGTCGCCGCCGCTCGCCTCCCCTTCCGGGTCTGGCTCTTGCTCTCCGTTGGGCCTTGAGTACATTTCGATAAGGGCCTAGAAGAAAAACAAGTAGAACAAAAGTCAGTTGACAAAGCATAAATAGATGCACGATTAAAATCACAGTCGGAAGATCAGAATTGAACCTTGTCTGGTACGCGGGACTGGTCGAGTGGAAGAATTCTCCTGGCTCCCCTAGGATTGTCTTTGTTCCCAGTGATGCTCATCAGCCACCCCTCTAACGTGGCATCCTCGACCTCCTCCGGGTGGATCCGAGTGGTGTCGTCAGTGCCCGAATACATCCACATTGGGTGGTCTCGAGCTTGAAGTGGCTGGATGCGTCGCTGGAGGAAGACCTCCAAGAGATCCATACCAGTCACCCCGTCACGGATAAGCCGGAAAACCCGTTCGACCAGCACCTTAACCTGCGCCTTCTCCTCCGGGATCACCTTCAAAGGGGAGGTCTTCCTCACTCGGTCCAGGGAAAAAGGAGGGAGTCTAGTCGACTGTCCTGGCGTCGACTGATCTTTGCAGTAGAACCAGGTCGACTGCCATCCACGGACCGAGTCGGGAAGGACCATGGCTGGAAAAGAACTTTTACCTCTCGTCTGAATCCCAAGACCCCCACACATCTGGATCACTTGTGTTGTCTTGTCACTCGGATTGGCCTTTTTCACCTTCTAGGAGCGACAGGTGAAAATGTGCTTGAAAAGGCCCCAATGAGGTCGACAACCCAAGAAATTCTCGCACAAAGATACGAAAGCAGTGAGGTACACGATTGTGTTTGGAGTGAAGTGGAGGAGTTGTGCCCCGAAGAAATTCAGAAATCCCCGAAAGAAAGGGTGGGGAGGCAAGGAAAACCCACGGTCGACGTGGGTAGAAAGGAGAACATGCTAACCCTCCCAAGGCTGCGCCTCGGACTCCTTCCCTGGGAGACACGCCGATCCGTGGGGGATCAGTCCCCCATCAGCCAGGTTGTCGAGGTCTTCTTGACGAATCGTCGAGCGGATCCAGTCGCCCTGGATCCAGCCCTGCGGCAGGCCAACCCTCGAGGAAGATCCGCCCCGTTTGGACTTTTTCCCCTTCGCCTTTGCCGTCGCCTTCTTCGCCCGCTCCAGAGCCACCGTATTCTCTTTCCCCATTGTCGCCGGCGAGACACGCATAGAGCAGCGGCACTGGAGCGAAAGCGAGCGCGGCAGAGAAGTCCGAGGAGAAGAGGAGGAAATGGGAACACACTGTTCCAAAACCCCGGCCCGGCAGCTTATATGGAGTTACTTCCGAGTGAATGACTTGTAGGCCCGTGCGATCCTTTCAAATCCCGCAACAGTCACGCGCGCAATACGTGGCGAAAAAGGTGGCGCAGAAACCGAGGCGGCCCTGCCTTATCCCATCCGATTACTGCGTCCTCCTCCATCTCGCACGCTTCCCGAAATTCGAATCCCGCGGAATCCGCGAACATCAGAACAACTTGTCAGGTGGAAGATCTCCTCCACATCGTCACTCGGAGCTCTTCCAGTAAAGAAATTCACTCGACGAAAAACTAAGAATGGGTCAAGGCGACTGAAAAAGAAGTTGGTGTCGTCACCTCAGTTCATTGATCTAGAACAAAGTGCGCTCGTAGCACAAAAATGGGTCGGAAGTGTTCTCAACTCCTTCCCCACTCAAACCTCGATCCATTCGGGGGCTAATGATGAAGCTATGTACCTAGGGTAGGGTCATGGACCTATTAAACATACCCTCCCCAAGGACATCCCTAAAAGAACCAAAAACATTTGAAGAAGAATCATCATCCACTCGACCATGAAGCAACGTTCCACTCAACATTCTTGGAGACACTCGATCGTGTAGGCAGTCACTCGACCACCGGGAGGTCTAATGCCACTCTGCTCTCCAACGGTCGGGAATTAAGTCATAGCTTTATGGTCATTATGTATCTTAATTGCTGGTGTTACCAGTAACGCCCCTCTCTTAATGTACAATGAACTCTGTGTAACGGAGGGGAGCTGGGGTCCTGGCACACTCTATATAAGCCACCCCTCCTCTAGGATAAGGGTTCGCACCCCCTATAACACACACGCAGATAATCCAGTCGGCCGCCTCTGGGCTCCGAGACGCAGGGCTATTACTTCCTCTGAGAAGGGCCTGAACTCGTAAACCTTGCGTGTACAACTCCTCCATAGCTGAGATCTTGCCTCTACATTCCTACCCCCCTATTCTACTGTCAAACTTAGAACCACGACACTTGGTATGTGTGGGATCCGACAACCTAGTTGTTTATCCTTGGTAGCCTCTCTTACCGGGAAATGTCTCCTAGTGCTTCCACTGAGCCATGGTAGCTTGCTACTGCTCCGGAACACTTAGGCTGGCCGGCATGTATCCTTCTTCGTTCCTGTGTCTGTTCCTTCGGGGAAATGTCACGCGGTGTCTACCGGCGTCCTGTTAGCCCAGTTGCTACAGCCCAGATTCACTCGCTGATGACCGACACGTTCGTTGCTGGGTCATGTATGCCTGTCCCTGTAAGTTAGTGCCACTTTGGGTTTACGACTAGTCATGTTGGCTCAGGTTCTCTATCATATGGATGCAAGCAAAAGTATCATATACATGAGCCGAAAGGCACAAATGGTCCCAGGCCAGGTAAGGTGGCACCCGTTGGAATACCTTGCGTGAGGCCGCAAAGTGATATGATGTGTTACATGCTAGATCTGTGTGACTTAGGATCGGGGTCCTGACTCCCTCGAACTCTCGATCCAGCTGAGTGTCGAGGGAGAGCTTCATCAGCACGACGGTGTGATGACGGTGATGATGAAGCTACAGGCGCAGGGCTTCGCCTAAGCACTGCAACGATAAGACCGAGGTGGATTATGGTGGAGGGGGCACCGCACACGGCTAAGACAATGTTTGTTGTTGTGTTCTAGGGTGCCCCTGCCCCCATATATAAAGGAGCAAGGGGGAGGCCGACCAGCCCTTGGGGCGCGCCAAGGAGGGGAGGAGTCCTCCTCCTAGTAGGAGTAGGACTCCCCCTTTCCTAGTCCAACTAAGAGGAGGAAGGGGGAAGGAAGGAGAATGAGAGAGGGAGGGAAAGAGGGGGCGCCGCCCCCACCCCTCCTTCTCCAATTCGGACTCCAAAAGGGGGGGCACGGCCAGCCCTATGCCCCCCTCCTCTCTCTCACACACAAGGCCCATGTTGATCCATTAGCCCCCCTGGGGGTTCCGATAACCCCCCGGCACTCCGATAATTATCCGGTGACCCCCGGAACTCATCGGTGTCCGAATATAGTCATCCAATATATCAATATTTATGTCTCGACCATTTCGAGACTCCTCGTCATGTCCGTGGTCACATCAGGGACTCCAAACTATCTTCGGTACATCAAAACACATAAACTCATAATACCGATCATCACCGAACGTTAAGCATGCGGACCCTACGGGTTCGAGAACTATGTAGACATGACCAAGACACGTCTCCGGTCAATAATCAATAGCAGAACCTGGATGTTCTTATTGGCTCCCACATATTCTACGAAGATCTTTATCGACCAAACCGCATAACGTTATATGTTGTTCCCTTTGTCATCGGTATGTTACTTGCCCAAGATTTGATCGTCGGTATCTCAATACCTAGTTCAATATTGGTATGGTACTTGTCTCTTTACTCATTTGTCACATTGCTTGCAAGGCTTATAGTGATTTGCATTACCAAGAGGGCCCAGAGATATCTCTCCGACAATCGGAGTGACAAATCCTAATCTCGATCTATGCCAACTCAACAAGTACCGTCGGAGACACCTGTAGATCACCTTTATAATCACCCAGTTACGTTGTGACATTTGGTAGCGCACTAAGTGTTCCGCTGGTATTCAGGAGTTGCATAATCTCATAGTCACAGGAACATGTATAAGTCATGAATAAAGCAATAGCAATATACTAAACGATCAAGTGCTAAGCTAACGAAATGGGTCAAGTCAATCACATCATTCTTTAATGATGTGATACCGTTAATCAAAGGACAACTCATGTCTATGGCTAGGAAACTTAACCATCTTTGATTCAATGAGCTAGTCAAGTAGAGGGATACTAGTGACACTCTATTTGTCTATGTATTCAGACATGTACTAAGTTTCCGGTTAATACAATTCTAGCATGAATAATAAACATTTATCATGATATAAGGAAATATAAATAACAACTTTATTATTGCCTCTAGGGCATATTTCCTTTGAGACATGCCTCAAGTCATCTAAATGATCACGTGATCCATATCAACTAAACCATGTCCGATCATCATGTGAGATGGAGTAGTTTTCAATGGTGAACATCTCTATGTTGATCATATCTACTATATGATTCACGTTCGACCTTTCGGTCTTAGTGTTCCGAGGTCATGTCTGTACATGCTAGGCTCGTCAAGTTTAACCCGAGTATTTCGCACGTGCAAAGTTGTCTTGCACCCTTTGTATGTGAACATAGAGCTTATCACACCCGATCATCACATGGTGTCTCGGCACGACGAACTATCGCAACGGTGCATACTCAGGGAGAAGACTTATACCTTGAAATTTAGTGAGGGATCATCTTATAATGCTACCATTGTACTAAGCAAAATAAGGTGCATAAAATATAAACATCACATGCAATCAAAATATGTGACATGATATGGCCATCATCATCTTGTGCCTTTGATCTCCATCTCCAAAGCACCGTCATGATCCCCATTGTCACCGGCTCGACACCTTGATCTCCATCGTAGCGTCGTTTTCTTCTTGCCAACTATTGCTTCTACGACTACCGCTAACGCATAGTGATAAAGTAAAGTAATTACATGGCGATTACATTTCATAACATAAAGTGACAACCATAAGGCTCCTTCCATTTGCCGATATCTTTTACAAAACATGATCATCTCATACAATAACGTATATCACATCATGTCTTGGCCATATCACATCACAGCATGCCCTGCAAAAACAAGTTAGATGTCCTATACTTTTTTTGTCGCAAGTTTTACGTGGCTGCTACGAGCTTCTAGTAAGAATCGTTCTTACCTACGCATCAAAACCACAACGATGTTTCGTCAAGTTTGTTGTTTTAACCTTCAACAAGAACTATCCGTAGTCAAATTTGATTCAACTAAAGTTGGAGAAACAGACACCCGCCACCCACCTTTATGCAGAACAAGTTGCATGTCTGTCGGTGGAACCGGTCTCAAGAACGTGGTCATGTAAGATTGGTCTAGGCCAGTTCATCCAACAATACCGCCGAATCAAAATAAGACGTTGGTGGTAAGCAGTATGACTATGATCGCCCACAACTCTTTGTGTTCTACTCATGCATATCATCTACGCATAGACCTGGCTCGGATGCCACTGTTGGGGAACGTAGCATGCAGTTTCAAAAAAATCCTATGATCACGCAAGATATATCTAGAGATGCATAGCAACGAGAGGGGGAGAGTGTGTCCACGTATCCTCATACACTGAAAGCGGAAGTGTTAGCTTAACGCGGTTGATGTAGTCGAACGTCTTCGTGATCCAACCGATCAAGCACCAAACATATGGCACCTCCGAGTTCTGCACACATTCAGCTCGATGATGTCCCTCGAACTCTCGATCCAGCAAATTGTCGAGGGAGAGTTTTGTCAGCACGACGGTGTGGTGACGGTGATGGTGATTTGATGCGCGCAGGGCTTCGCCTAAGCACTATGACAATATGACCGGTGGAGTAAACTGTGGAGGGGGGCACTGCACACGGCTAAGAAATAATTGATGTGCTTTGGGGGTGCCCCCTACCCCCGTATATAAAGGAGGAGAGGGGAGGAGGCCGGCCCTAGGGGCTGCGCCAACTGGGGGGAAACCCACTAGGACTCCTAGTCCTAGTCACCCCCTCCTTGTTTCGAAGGGGGAAAGGGGGAAGGAGAGGGAGAGGGAGAAGGAAAGGGGGGCCGCGTCCCTCCCCTTGTCCAATTCGTACTCCCCATGGGGGTGCGAGCCAACCCTTGTGGGCCTCCCTCTCTCTCCCCTATGGCCCATAGTGGCCCATTACTTTCCCCGGGTGGTTCCGGTAACCCCTCGGTACTCCGATAAATACCCGAAACACTCCGAAACCATTCTGGTGTCCGAATACTATCGTCCAATATATCAATCTTTACCTCTTGACCATTTTGAGACTCCTCATCATTTCCGCGATCTCATCCAGGACTCCGAACAATGTACGGTCACCAGAACACATAAATCATAATACAAATCGTCATCGAACGTTAAGCGTGCGGACCCTATGGGTTCGAGAACTATGTAGACATGATCGAGACACATCTTCGATCAATAACCAATAGCGGAATCTAGATTCTCATATTGGTTCCTACATATTCTTCGAAGATCTTTATCGGTCGAACCACAATGACAACATATGTCATTCCCTTTGTCATCGGTATGTTACTTGCCCGAGATTCGATTGTAGGTATTTTCATACCTAGTTAAATCTCGTTATCGGCAAGTCTCTTTATTCGTTCCGTAATGCATCATCCCGCAACTAACTCATTAGTCACATTGCTTGCAAGGCTTATCATGATGTGCATTACCGAGAGGGCCCATATATGCCTCTCCGATACTTGGAGTGACAAATCCTAATCTCGATCTATGCTAACCCAACAAACACCTTTGGAGACACCTGTAGAGCATCTTTATAATAACCAAGTTACGTTGTGACATTTGATGCACACAAGGTGTTCCTCCGGTATTAGGGAGTTGCATAATCTCATAGTCAAAGGAATATGTATAAGTCATGAAGAATGCAATAGCAATAAAACTTAATGATCATTATGCTAACCTAACGGAAGGGTCTTGTCCATCACATCATTCTCCTAATGATGTGATCCCGTTCATCAAATGACAACAAATGTCTATGGTCAGGAAACTTAACCATCTTTGATTAACGAGCTAGTCAAGTAGAGGCATAATAGGGACACTTTGTTTTGTCTATGTATTCACACGTGTATCAAGTTTCTGGTTAATACAATTCTAGCATGAATAATAAACATTTATCTGATATAAGGAAATAAATAATAACTTTATTATTGCCTCTAGCGCGTATTTCCTTCACCCACAAGGGTGGGGGCGCGCCCTACCCCCCGGGGCGCGCCTCCTGACCTTGTGGCCACCTCGTGGCTTTCCTGACGTGCACTCCAAGTCCTCTAATGTCTTCTGATCCAAGAAAAATCATCGCGAAAGTTACATTCCGTTTGGACTCCGTTTGGTATTCCTTTTCTGCGAAATTCTAAAACAAGGAAAAAACAGAAACTAGCACTGGGCTCTAGGTTAATAGGTTAGTCCCAAAAATCATATAAAATAGCATATAAAAGCATATAAAACATTCAAAACAGATAATATAATAGCATGGAACAATAAAAAATTGTAGATACGTTGGAGATGTATTAAGTACCGGGGCGGTACTACCGCTCATGTGAGCGGTACTACCGCTCTTGGGCTGGGTGTGGGGATTATGAGTCAGGCGGGGGGACTTTCTACTCCCCCATACCCATTCATCTCTCTCTCCAATTCCTTTTCCTCTCACAGGAGAAGAACATGTAGCGGATGGCCGCCGCCGGGCCGCCGTATTCATATCGTCTTCAGCGATTCCGTCCGGTGGGATCAATCCCCACCTTCTCCTCTTGCCATGGATGTCGGTATTGCCTTCATTCTTCTCTCCTATGGTTCTATTCTTTAAATCTAGGCTTTAGGGCAATATGTGTGGCATTCATCGATTTTTGGTCAAATCGAGGCTTGAGTAGGGCATAGAAGACTGCTAGACTAGGTGGATTGGAGTTTGGTAGGAGGAAATTTAAATTTGGCACCCCGGTAGTACCGGATCTAATAACAGCAGTGGTTGGACCATTGACCTCCGCCTCAGTTGGTACTACCACTCCTCTGGAGTGATACTACCGCTCCCTTGAGGCAGTACTACGGCTCGGGATGCCAACTTCCTCTTCCCTCATGTCTATCTTCGATCCATTTTGCTTCTTTTGTTTGGCTTATGCAATGTTTTACACATGCTTTCCCTCGCTCTCTTTTGAGGGTTCCAGGTGATGGAAATTCTAAGCATCAAGTTGCATGAACCCCAAGCGTCCTGGAGGGTCTAAGCACTATCGCACTTCTAAGGGGGCTTGTGCATCTTCTAGTGCTCAAGTAATGCAGCCCAAGCAGACTACCAAGCAAGTTGCTAACAAGCCAAAGCCGAAGGTCAAGTCTGTGTCAAAGATGTCTTCTAAGGAGTTTTGTGTGGCTCGTCGCCGCAATCCATATACCCAACCTCAAGATCCTGCTCTTATCAACCGCACCTTCTGGAGCAAGAAGCAGCGCTCTGTCTATTTTGATGTGCTCAAAGCAAAGAATAACCTGTTTGTGAGTGTCAGGTCCATTGACATTCCTTATTTGGAGAAGGACCGTTCCTACTTTGGAGAGGATCTTGAGATGTGTGGTCAGCTGAATATCCTCAAGGTCATGGAGTTCAACAAGGATTTTGATGCTGACATTGTGGCTCAATTTTATGCCACTATTTACCCAGTCACTGATGAGGAAAGGACTATGACGTGGATGACTAATGGAAAACCTCTCTCGGTCAAATGGAAGGCTTTCATGGAACTTCTGGGATATGAGGACCAAGGGCTTAATAACCTGGTTGGCTTTCGCCCCCACAAGGAGACCACTTCTACTCACAAGTTTGCTCTTTGGCCTTATAGCACGGTGAAGATTTTTCCCGTCACGAAGAAGAAGACATATGAGTTGTTTCCTTTTCGCGACATTCTTCATTGCATCTTCAGGCACACTCTTTTCCCTCTGATAGGGAACTTGGATCAGGTACATTCCTACCTAGTGGATATGTTGCTCTTTTGTCAGCATGAGAAGGATGCAAACACATGAGAATCTTTGGATGTTTCTCACGTCATGTGGTCGGATCTCCTCTCTGCCATCACTGAGTAAAGTGTCCCATCTATGGCCCCTTCCTCATGTTACTTATTGAGAAGACATGGGCATACACCTATCCTGATGTCATGTTTGAGACTGGTGACTTCATCTCTCATGAGATCGTTCGACTGAGACAGAAGGAGAACTGGGGTACTTCTGTTCCGGATACAGAGACTCCTTTGGGAGATGTTAAGGCTGAGGATGATGAGGATGACGAGTCGTATTATGAGCCCAGTGGAGTGGAGCCATCTTGGGCTAATAAGCTCAAGTTGAAGGTGAAGAACTTGTTCTGTATGGAGGCTCACGGGCAGTATATGGCACATGTGTCAGAAAAGAAATCACACAGTCGTCACAAGGTCCTTATTTGTTAGCTCGGAACAGGGTTTTCAGTGGGTTAGAGGACAGGATCACTGACGAGGAGGAGTGGATCTCTCAGCACTACCACTGGACGGATTCAGAGACTGGTCAGCCTGCTGCTGTTGCCGATGACGGAGGCGAGAGCGACCACGCAGAGCTGTCAGGATGGGGATATCCGATGTTGCTATCACTTGTGATCGTTGTAGCACTCTTTGCCCTTTTGGTGTCTCGATGCCAAAGGGGGAGAGAGTTTAGGGGATTTTCTGAGTTGCGAGTGCGCCTTATTTGCGGTGTCTTTCTCTCTCTGAACTCTTTTATCATCCGTTTGCTTTGGTTTGGTTTGTGGTTGTGAGACGTGGGTATCTTGTCATATGGTGTGAGACATATGCTATGTTATCATTATCCTTATGTTGTCTAGTACCTTGTTAGTATGTGAGTTTTATGCTTAACCTGTCTTATCCTTATGCTCACATGCTACTCCTTGCATCTTGTTTACTTCTCCCATATCTCATAGATGCAAGTGTTTCTGGTCTATAAAATATAGGGGGAGTGTTGATCCTAGTGTGTGTGCTTTGCATTCCAAAAGCATTCTTTTTTAAGTGCACACATCTAGGGGGAGCCTGCATTATTTTGTAGATTCTGGGGTTTGCTTATTCTCTTGTCATATCTCTATGCAAATCCCGTATTGTCATCAATCCACCAAAAAGGGGGAGATTATTAGGGCATATTTCTCTCTCAGTGGTTTTGGTGATTGATGACAATGCTTTTGCGGACTAATCATGTGCATTGAGCATATATATTCTTTCATATGGCACGAGATGATTTCTACCCCTTAGTGTTTAAACGAGAAGACGGTGTTTTCTCCTTCGTTTCATTTTCGGTGGACTTGAGTCATAGGATATAAAGTACTATCAACAGGGGGTCCGTATCAGAAAGGTTTGGGTGGAATCAACACATACACATCTCCTTTGCACCCCCAGTTCTTTCCCGCTTCCTTGGAGTGTTCTCCGTTGTGTTGGCAGTGGCTCGGAATGGAGCCAGCGGTAGTACCGCCTGTTGCAGCAGGAGGCAGTACCGCTCCAGTACTGCTCATACTACTGCCTCGATTCGGGGCTCGAGTTTCTCGTGACGGGTTCAGCGGTAGTCCAGCGGTGGTCCCATTGGCATACTACCGCGGTGGTCGCACTGGCATACTACCGATGACCCCAACTGGTCCCATTTGAGCAGCGGCAGTAGGAGCAGTAGTACCGCTTATAAGCGGTAGTATCGTGCCTACCACCGCTCCTACTACCACTCGTGGCATGTTCCTTCTGCCTCTCCCATGTGCTCTCATAGGACTCTGTGCTTCGTCCCCAACGTAGTACCGCTGGGGCAAGCGGTAGTGCCACTGCGGCAAGCGGTAGTACTGCTCCCTCTAGCGGTAGTACACCGCAGTGCAGGCTGAGCACGGGAATAATGGTTGGATCTTTTTCCCCACTATATAAAGGGGGTCTTCTTCCTCAAGAAGACCACCTCTTGCTCCCCCATACTCCATTGTTGCTCCAAAGCTCATTTTTGCCCGATCTCTCTCCCTAGCCAATCAAACTTGTTGATTTTCTATCGATTGGCTGAGAAGATCTCGATCTACAGTTTCACCAAGAGAAATTTGATTCCCCCCACTAATCCCTTGCGGTCTTGTTACTCTTCGGTGTTTGAGCACCCTAGATGGGTGGAGTCACCTCAGAGCCACATTCCATTGTGGTGAAGCTTTGTGGTGTTGTTGGGAGCTTCCAATTAAGTTGTGGAGATTGCCCCAACCTTGTTTGTAAAGGTTCGGTCGCCACCTTCAATGGCACCAATAGTGGAATCATGGCATCTCGCACTGTGTGAGGGCCTGAGGAGAATACGGTGGCCCTAGTGGATTCTTGGGGAGCATTGTGCCTCCACACCGCTCCAACGGAGACGTACTTTCTCTCAAAGGGAAGGAACTTCAGTAACACATCCTCGTCTCCACCGGCTCCACTTGTGGTTATTTCTTACCTTTAATTTGTGCAAGCTTGACTTGTGTATTATCTCTAGCTTGCTTGTGTTTCTTGCATCATATCGGTTGCTCACCTAGTCGCATATCTAGACAACCTATTTGTTGCAAACCCTAATTTGTTAATAAAAGCTTAAAATTGGTAGTTGCCTATTCACCCTCCCCCCTCTAGTTAACCATATCGATACTTTCAGATTGCCATTGCTTCTTTCTTCTTCCTTGCGTATGCTTGGTTTTTCTTGCCTTGATAATTTGTTTGCTTATAAAATGCCTGCGCATAGGAGGTATGTTAGACTTAAATGTGTTTGTCACATGTTTTATGATGCTCTCTTTGTGCTTCAATTTTTGTCTTTCATGTGAGCATCAATGAAATTTCAAAGCCTATCTTAATGGTTATAATGAAAGAGCTTGTTGGGAGATAACCCAGTTTGTTTTATTTTCTGTTTTGTTGTGTTCACAAAATTATGCTACTTTTATGATTCTGTTTTTATGTTTTAATTAGTGTTTGTGCGAAGTGAAGCCTTTGGGACGATTTGGTTGATAATTGACTTGATTCTGTAAAAAACAAAAACTTTGTGCCCAGTACTGGAATTCTTTAAATTCACTGGAACATGATAAACTTTTAATCTTTTTACACATTATTGATATACAAGTTTCCCACGTTTTTCTCAATTTTTGAAAATGTTTGGAGTTACATAAGTATTGTGTTTGTTCAGATTGTTACAAATTATTCTGTTTTTTATAGATTCTGTTTTCGTTGCATAGTTTGCTTATTTTAATGGTGTTATGGATTATAACGGGGGATATAAGTCATGGAGAAGTTAGAAGATAGTAGGCATTATGCAATAATAAAATATGAAAGGGTTGACAACAGTACCTAGAGTTTATGATTTTCTTGTTATACTAACGGATCTCACGAGGTTTCTGCTGAGTTTTGTGTGCTGAAGTTTTCATGTTTTGGGTGAGATCACGATGGATGAAGGAATAAGGAGCGGCAAGACCCAAAGCTTGGGTATTCCCAAGACACCCAAGGTAATATTGTAGGGCCACCAAGAATCTAAGCTTGGGGATGCCCCGAAAGGCATCCGCTCTTTCGTCTACAATCCATCGATACATTACTTGGAGCTATATTCATCACATGATATGAGTTTTGCTTGGAGCGTTGTGTATTATAAGATTCTTTGCTTTGTTTCCTTTTTAGTTTTCCATAATCATTGTTTGCTGCACACACCTTTTGAGAGGGACACACATCTATTCGCGATTTGTTAGAATACTCTATGTGCTTCACCTATATCTTTTGAGCTAGGTAGTTGATCTAGTGCTTCACTTATACCTTTTAAAATATTTGCACTCTCATGCTTCATTTATATCTTTTTGAGAGTACAATAAATAGTAATGGCGACATGCACAGGTTATGAAATTGTTCCTAATATGATAGGTATTCCAGAGGGATATAATAAAAAGTTTCATGTAGATCACCGAATATGATAAGTTTGATTCATTGCAATAGTTTTGCGATATAGAGATGGTAATATGTGGGTTGTAGTAGTGAATAATTGTGGTTTAGTAAGAATATTGGTGTTAAGGTTTGTGATTCCCAAAGCATGCACGTATAGTCTTTGTTAGGACCGAGAGTATATCGACCAGAGGGGGGTGAATGGGAGATTCAAAATTTCTTTTGAAAGTTTTCAAACTTATCCCAATCACAGCAGCTGAATAGAGTATCGAAGTGTAGCGACCCGACTCGGTAAGAGTTGAAGTCTCTGTGCTTACCGTGCTAGTACCTGGATCGACTTGCTAGCAAACACAGTACTCGATGAAATAACAGAAATAACACACATCTCTTTATTACATCGATAGTCCAGGAGCAATACATTTATTACAAAATAGGGCATAGAGCCAATAAACAAATACTGCGGAAGCAAAGTAGTAAATGAGTCCAACTCCATGAGCAAGGTTGAGTGTAGAACATCGACCTATCGCACCTTAATCCTCGTCGGATATATCTGCAACGTGATAAGTTGCAGCCATATAGGTCAGTACATTGAATGTACTGGCAAGTCACATCATAAGTGTAAAGAACCTACTTGTACATGCAGTTTGGCTGGTGGAAAGCTCTAAGTTTAGTTTTTTTGCATAAAGCTAGTTTTTCCCTATTAGAAAAGATGTTTTACTACTACTACTCTTTTGCATAGGATGAGTTGGCAAAACCAACTCCATCCATTCCCCGGTTTCATTTAAACCCAACTGTTTAATTAAAGGTGAGGAGATCTCCCGGCACTTTCACTACTAGATGCTCAAGATGTCCGTAACCGGGGACACGGCTAATCGATTAGGTTGACACTCTGCAGAGGTTTGCGCACTTTTCCCCACAAGACTCGATCGCCTCCCTTGAAGTTCTCGCATTGCCTGGCGTTTGAGAACAGGATGACCGAGACATAGTCTTTCGAAAGTATTCCCCCTTAACCCACGGATAGGCCGATACACCTACTCATTCTACATCTGCTAGCCTATCCCGGAAGAGGTCATACTATCTACTCAACTAAGCCAGAGCCCATATTGGCTTCTAGACATGAGAATACGATTGATCTCTTTGAGCCTGAGCGGACGGTCCACTAGTGGTGCACCACCATGGATTTCCCATGCGTGCCCCACTGTACTTCGCCACCATTCCATCAAGTTTCCGCCCAGGTAGTTCATTAATTATCTTAGGTCCTATTTACTACACTGTCACTCATACTTTACAATGATCACTTCCCAATCCACGTCTACTTAGCGTAGCTTCATAATGTAAAATGATGGCGACAATGTTATATGGTTCAGACCTACCTCAATGAACTACTGGGTGAAAAGCATAGTCATGCGGCATCAATTCCTACCATGCAGTCCTACCGCAAAGAACTAAGTGCATAATAAAAACATAGGTAATGAAACATGATCAAGATGCAACTTGCCTTGGTACTGCCGGTTGAATTCTAAAGACTGATAATATTCTGCTTCTCACTCCGGGCAATCTATCGCAAAGAAGATAAACAAACATAAGCAAACATTCAAGAGAACCCAGAAGAACATGCAAAGCAAAAGTCTTGGAAAAACCAAACGAACAAACATCACACTTAACTAGCATGAAAAATATTCTAGGTGCAAAACAACATAGGCCTATGGTTCAAAAAGTGATGTGAACTATAGTGCATACTAGTAAAATATTAATAGGCATATTCTAGTGTGTGAAAATTATTGTGACAAAGGTTCAGGTGATAGGGTTTGGCCACGGTGACAAAATGCAAAAAGAATCAGCTTAATTGGAGCTACGGTTTGGGAGATATGGCCATTTGAAGTTCGAATTCAAATCTGAATAAATTCAAATTTGAATCTGACAAAAGTTTGCAAAAAGTATACCACTGGATAGATCTAAACAATACAAAGAATTTGCCGTTGGTTTCATCAAGTTTGGATCTACGGTTAAAAAGTTATGGCTAATCTAAGCTCAGGGACTAATCTGTGATAAAAGGGACTAAACAGTGAAGAAAAACTATCGCAAACAGGTCCCTGGCGCGTGGCAGATTCCTACTGGCCGAAAGGTGTCCGCCGGGGAGGCTATACGGCGAATGGCCGCTAAATAAGAAAAACAGTGGCGGCGGCTAACTAAGAAAAACCGAAGCTCGGTTTAAATAAACCGCACGGTCTAAGGAAAACCGTGCTTAACCGCATACCTCTTCGCGAAATAAATAAAAAAACCTAATCTAATATGAGCCGTCCATGGTAGATCGAACGGGCGAGGGTGGGGGTGGTGGCTCACAGTGGGCTGGAGGTGGCCGGCGACGATGAAGACGACGGCGCGGTGTTGGTGATGGAGGGGGCGGCGGCTACGGCGGGTCCCGGCGTCAGTGAAGTAGAGGGGGAGGTGCGGCGCGGCTTGGGCGTCCGGATGGTGGCGTCGGGGCGCGTCGGCGGCGTCCGAACGGGGCGGGGCAAAGACAGCGGCCTTCGGGGCTCCGGCGGCTCCGGCGTTGATGGTGTGGCGTCTCCGACGGAACCTAGGGGCGAAAATAGTGTCAAAAGGATGCGCCTCGGCGGGCTAAGAAACTTCACAGAAAAGGGATGGTCGGAGTGGTCTACGGGCGACGAAATGCTCCGGCGAGGTGCGCGACTCCTGCGAGATGCGAACGGGCAGCGCGGCGGCTGTGAGCGGCGTGGGGAGATGCGGGGCGGCGAGGTCGACAGAGGGGAACCCGGGCATTTATAGGCGAGGGGAGGGCGTCGGGGAGCAGCGGGATAAGCTCTATCCCGAGAGCTTCGGCCGGCGGGTTCGGGAGTGCGTGTGCGTGCTCATCCAGCGGGAGGATCAGGAGGTTGGGGGAGATGAGGTGGAGCGGGGCCCATCAGTCAGTGGCGGCGGCGGTAGCGAGCGAGGGCGGGCGCGGGCGGTCGACCGGGCGGAATGCGTCGGGCGCTGGGGCGCTGGCCTTGGGCCAAATGGCTAGTGGGCTCGCTGGCCTGGCGCGGCTAGCTGGGCGCGCGCGTCCCTGGGCTGAACTGGTTTCGGTCCAGGCGGGTGAGTGCGTGCGTGCGTGTGTGTGTTTTTTTTAAACCGAACACTAAAATGGCCATAATTAATTCAAATGAATTAATAAAAACACCACAATAATTTCTAAAATAACTATGCAATATTTAAAGCCTAATGAACATTAACTTAAGCACAGAGCATTTTGAAAATATTTTCCTAATGCAATTAATGCACTTTTTGCAAATAAAATAAATACCAATAAACTCCAAAACTTCAAATAATATTCAACATAAAATTTTCCACTCTTTTATATTTTGAGGAAGTCATCTTATCCCCTCTCATTTGTTTTTCTCAAGTGGAAAAATATTATTTGAATATTCAAAAAAAAACTCCAAAATGCAAAGAAATATGATATGCATTGAATGATTCTATTAACATCCAAATTTAATAAAAAATGGGATGTTACACGAAGGAAATGAACTAAATCTATCTTCTTCGTCAGAGGCATATTCATTGATGAAAGCATTGATAACAGTACGAGCTTGGGAAATCACAGGTTTAACTACAATGAGATTAATACAACATGCAAACAGATATAGGAGAATGAGACACAACATGGTACACACTGAAACAAAAGACTATGGAGTGATTTCAGAAGTGGATCCGAGGAATATGATGATAGCGAATGAATAGAGGCAATGAGAATGAAACAGGATGAACACAGATACACAAGACGATGACAACAGAATGAAATGATCACATAAACTGTAGGCACAAAGCACGAACAAAAACTTCTAAATGAAATGCAGTAGAGTAGATTGAACCAGTGGTGCTCAATGGCGACAAAGAGATTTGGTAGACCAGTTCACCCGTCTGCCAAAGGGCTACATTTGGTTGGAGGGTTTGTGACCTAACAAGGATCATTAACTCTCTTCACCCTATTCTCCTTCAAGCAGAGCTGGTCAGACCCAGGTTGATTTCACTCGTGGTAGATCCTTGTCGGCGATCTCCGAACCTTCGGTCGACCTTTGCGAACCACAATCACTCTTGGTTGCTGAAGATCAGGCTCGGTGAAGATAACAACTCTTCAACACTCGAGCCGAAACCTATCCATCTAGAGAGTGCGCAGCTCTCAAGAGTAATAGGTACAAGAACTCTCACTCATAACTACCGTGATGCTAAACCATTGTCTAAGTTTCGGCTCTTGGGTTTTCTCTTAGTGGATCTTAATCTCAAATCACTCGGAGAGGGGTTGCTCAAATCAATCTTCTCAGAAATCTCAAGCAGAGCAGTCGCCGGACAAAGCCAGCGTGGGGTGGCTACTTATAGCCGCAACCTTCCGAGATGGGAAATGACCAAATTAGACATCGGGTTCAGCCAATGACGGAATGACACGAGTCCAACGGTCGGATTTGAGCACAACGGTAACATTTCTTGTGGAGCAAGTAATGCTAACTCCTCGGTCCGAGGCAAATCTCTCCCAGTGAAGAAGATTACAGTCTCTTGCTGGCAAGTATTTGCTCGGAACTCAAAGATATTTCTCTCACAACTTTCATAGGTTTTGGCTAAACATCACAGCTGATCTAAGCATCGCGAACCTATACCCCTCTTAATAGTATGGAGGTCCTATGACTCAAGAGATAGAAAGAAGAACAACGAAATGAATACTACGTCCTCACCTCGTCTTCGACTTCGATCGTTGCAGTCAATTTCTTCGGACGACAGTACCGAGTCAAAAGCTTTGCTTCAGCAGTAATCTTTCGAGGGGTCGATTTCTTCACATCAATCTTCTCGAATAAAAACAAATCATGTCTTTCCAAAATATAATGTCTAAAGAAAGTTATCCCTACAAAATCATATAGTCTTGTCATGCTCCATCTTCTTAACACAAATTATTTATCATGCACAACCCCGATGACCAGCCAAGCAATTGGTTCAAACTTTTTAACACGCTTCAACTTTTTCAACTCTCACGCAACATATGAGTGTAATCCATGGATATAGCACTATGGGTGGAATAGAATATGATGTTGCAGGTTGTGTGGAGAAAAGAAAATGGAGAAAGTCTCACATTGACGAGGCTAATCAACGGGCTATGGAGATGCGCATCAATTGATCTCAATACAAGGAGTAGGGATTGCCATGCAACGGATGTACTAGAGCTATAAGTGTATGAAAGCTCAAAACAAAACTAAGTGGGTGTGCATCCAACTTGCTTGCTGATATGTCCATTTTTGCATCATGCTTTTATATCGATATTTATTGCATTATGGGTTGTTATTACACATTATGTCACAATACTTATGCCTATTCTCTCTTATTTTACAAGGTTTACATAAGGAGGGAGAATGCCGGCAGCTGGAATTCTGGGCTGGATAAGGAGCAAATATTAGAGACCTATTCTGCGCAACTCCAAAAGTCCTAAAACTCCATGGAAGTTATTTTCAGAATATATAAAAAATATTGAGCGGAAGAAGTATGTCAGAGGGGGCCCCACCTGGCCATGAGGGTGGGGGCGCGCCCTACCCCCCATGGCGCGCCCCCCTGCCTCGTGGGCCCCCTGTTGGCCCTCCGCTGGCCATCTTCTGCTATATGAGGTCTTTCGTCCAGAGAAAAATCATAAGAAACCTTTCGGGACGAGACTGCGCCGCCACGAGGCGGAACATTGGCGGAACCAATCTAGGGCTCCAGCAGAGCTGTTCTGCCGGGGACACTTCCCTCCGGGAGGGGGAAATCATCGCCATCATCATCACCAATGCTCCTCTCATCGGGAGAGGGCAATGTCCATCAACATCTTCACCAGCACCATCTCCTCTCAAAACCCTAGTTCATCTCTTGTATCCAATTCTTGTCTCCAAGTCCGGGATTGGTACTAGTAGGTTGCTAGTAGTGTTAATTACTCCTTGTAGTTGATGCTAGTTGGTTTATTTGGTGGAAGATCATATGTTCAGATCCTTTATGCATATTAATACCCATCTGATTATGAACATGAATATGCTTTGTGAGTAGTTACGTTTGTTCCTGAGGACATGGGAGAAGTCTTGCTATTAGTAGTCATGTGAATTTGGTATTCGTTCGATATTTTGATGAGATGTATGTTGTCTAGCCTCTAGTGGTGTTATGTGAATGTCGACTACATAACACTTCACCATTAATTGGGCCTAGAGGAAGGCATTCAGAAGTAATAAGTAGATGATGGGTTGCTAGAGTGACAGAAGCTTAAACCCTAGTTTATGCGTTGCTTCGTAAGGGGCTGATTTGGATCCATATGTTTCATGCTATGGTTAGGTTTACCTTAATACTTTTGTTGTCGTTGCGGATGCTTGCAATAGAGGTTAATCATAAGTGGGATGCTTGTTCTAGTAAGAACATCACCCAATCACCAGTCCACCCACATATCAAATTATCAAAGTACCGAACGCGAATCATATGAACGTGATGAAAACTAGCTTGACGATATTCCCATGTGTCGTCGGGAGCGCTTTTCTCATTATAAGAGTTTGTCCAGGCTTGTCCTTTGCTACAAAAAGGATTGGGCCACCTTGCTGCACTTTATTTACTTTTGTTACTTGTTGCTCGTTACAAATTATCCTATCACAAAACTATATGTTACCACTTATTTCAGTACTTGCAGAGAATACCTTGCTGAAAACCGCTTATCATTTCCTTCTGCTCCTCGTTGGGTTCGACACTTTTACTTATCGAAAGGACTACGATAGATCCCTATACTTGTGGGTCATCAAGACTCTCTTCTCGCGCCGTTGCCGGGGAGTGAAGCGCCTTTGGTAGGTGGAATTTGGTAAGGAAAAATTTATATAGTGTGCTGAAATTTTCTGTCACTTGTTACTATGGAAAGTAATCCTCTGAGGGGCTTGTTCTGGGTATCTTCACCCCGACCAGTAGAGCAAAGAGTTGCTCCTCAACCTACTGAACCTGCTTAAAATGAAATTATTCCCTTTGAAATTCCTTCGGGTATGTTAGAAAAACTGCTAGATAATCCTTTTATAGGAGATGGAACAAAGCATCCTGATGAGCACCTAATATATGTGGATGAAGTTTGTGGATTATTTAAGCTTGCAGGTATACCCAATGATGTTGTTAAGAAGAAGGTCTTCCCTTTATCTTTGAAAGGAGATGCATCGACATGGTATAGGCTATGCGATGATACGAAGTCATGGAACTATAAATGAATGAAATTGGAATTTCATCAGAAGTATTATCCTATGCATCTTGTTCATCGTCATCGCAATTATATATATAATTTTTGGCCTCGCGAAGGAGAAAGCATCGCTCAAGCTTGGGGGAGGCTTAAATTAATGTTATATTCATGCCCCAATCATGAGATCTCAAGAGAAATAATTCTTCAAAAGATTTATGCTCGACTTTCTTATAAGAATCAATCCATGCTCGATACTTCTTGTGTTGGCTCTTTTATGATGAAGACTGTTGAATTCAAATGGAATTTATTGGATAGAATTAAACGCAACTCTGAAGATTGGGATCTCGACGAAGGTAAGAAGTCAGGTATGACAACTAAGTTTGATTGTGTTAAATCTTTTATGGATACCGATGTTTTTCGTAAACTTGGCACTAAATATGGACCTGACTCTGAGATAGTAGCTTCATTCTGTGAATCTTTTGCTACTTATGTTGATCTCCCTAAGGAGAAGTGGTTTAAATATCATCCTCCCATAGAAGTAAAAGTAGCTGCACCTAGTAAAGTTGAAGAAAAGACTGTCACTTATAATGATCCTATTGTTCCTACTTCTTATGTTGAAAAACCACCTTTCCCTATTAGGATAAAGGATCATGCTAGAGCTTCAATTGTGGTTCGTAAAAGCAATATTAGAACTTATACACCTCCTGAGCAAGTTAAAGTTGAACCTAATATTGCTATTGTTAAAGATCTCTTATCTGATAATATTGATGGGCATGTTATTCATCTCTGCGGTGAAACCGCTAGAATTGCCAGACCTTGTGCTAAAGATAAACAAAGACCTGTGGTAGGCGTGCCTGTTATTTCTGTTAAAATAGGAGATCATTATTATCATGGCTTATGTGATATGGGTGCTAGTGCTAGTGTTATACCGCATACTTTATACGAAGAAATTAAGCATGAATTTGCACCTGCTGAGTTAGAAGGTATTGATGTTACTATTAAACTTGCCAATAGAGATACTATATCAGCAATGGGAATTGTTAGAGATGTTGAAGTCTTGTGTGGGAAAACTAAATATCCTGTTGATTTTCTTGTTCTTGGATCCCCACAAGATAGCTTTTGTCCCATTATTTTTGGTAGACCCTTCTTGAACATCGTTGATGCTAAGATAGACTGCGAAAAGAATGTTGTTACTATTGGTTTGGGTGATACGATTCATGAGTTTAATTTCTCTAAATTTAGTAGACAACACCGTGAAGAAGAATTGCCTAGTAAGGATGATATTATTGGTCTTGCTTCTATTGCCGTACCTCCTAACGATCCTTTAGAACAATATTTGCTAGACCATGAAAATGATATGTTTATGAATGAAAGAAGGGAAATAGATGAAGTATTCTTTAAGCAGGAACCTATTCTGAAACACAATTTGCCTGTTGAAATCCTAGGGGATCCTCCTCCACCCAAGGGTGATCCCGTGTTTGTGCTTAAACCGTTCCCTGATACTCTTAAATATGCTTATCTTGATGAAAAGAAGATATATCCTGCTATTATTAGTGCTAACCTTTCAAAGCATGAAGAAGAGAGATTATTGAAAACTCTGAAGAAGCACCGTGCTGCTATTGGATATACTCTTGATGATCTTAAGGGCATTAGTCCCACTCTATGTCAACATAAAATAAATTTGGAAGAAGATGCCAAACCAGTCCGTGATCATCAACGAAGGCTTAATCCTAAGATGAAAGAAGTGGTAAGAAAAGAAATACTAAAGCTTCTGGAGGCAGGTATAATTTATCCCGTTGCTGATAGTCAGTGGGTAAGTCCTGTCCATTGTGTCCCTAAGAAGGGAGGTATTACTGTTGGTCCTAATGATAAAGATGAATTGATTCCGCAAAGAATTATTACAGGTTATAGGATGGTAATTGATTCCGCAAATTAAATAAGGCTACTAAAAAGGATCATTACCCCTTACCTTTTATCGATCAAATGCTAGAAAGACTATTCAAACATACACACTATTGCTTTCTGGATGGTTATTCTGGTTTCTCTCAAATACCTGTGTCAGCCAATGATCAATCAAAGACCACTTTTACATGCCCTTTTGGTACTTTTGCTTATAGACGTATGCCTTTTGGTTTAGGTAATGCACCTTCTACCTTTCAAAGATGCATGATGGCTATATTCTCTGACTTCTGTGAAAAGATTTGTGAGGTGTTCATGGACGATTTTTCCGTCTATGAATCTTATTTTGATGATTGCTTGAGCAACCTTGATCGAGTTTTGCAGAGATGTGAAGAAACTAATCTTGTCTTGAATTAGGAAAAGTGCCACTTTATGGTTAATGAAGGTATTGTCTTGGGGCATAAAGTTTCTGAAAGAGGTGTTGAAGTTGATAAAGCCAAGGTTGATGCTATTGAGAAGATGCCATGTCCCAAGGACATCAAAGGTATAAGAAGTTTCCTGGGTCACGTCGGTTTTTATAGGAGGTTCATTAAGGACTTCTCAGAAATTTCTTGGCCTCTGACTAATTTATTACAAAAAGATATACCATTTGTCTTTGATGATGACTGTGTAGAAGCATTTGAAATACTTAAGAAAGCATTGATCTCTACACCTATTGTTCAGCCACCTGATTGGAATTTACCCTTTGAAATCATGTGTGATGCCAGTGATTATGATGTAGGCGCTGTTCTAGGGCAAAGAATTGATAATAAATTAAATGTTATCCATTATGCTAGCAAGACTCTAGACAATGCTCAAAGAAATTATGCTACTACTGAGAAAAAAAATTAGCAGTTGTATTTGCTTGTGATAAGTTCAGACCTTATATTGTTGATTCTAAAGTAACTATTCACACAGATCATGCTGCTATTAAATATCTTATTGAAAAGAAAGATGCTAAACCTAGACTTATTAGATGAGTTCTCTTGCTACAAGAATTTGATTTGCATATTGTTGATAGAAAGGGAGCTGAGAACCCCGCTGCAGACAACTTGTCTAGGTTAGAAAATGTTCGTGATGACCCACTTCCTATTGATGATAGCTTTCCAGATGAGCAATTAAAGGTCATAAATGCTTCTCGTAGTACTCCATGGTATGCTGATTATGCTAATTATATTGTTGCTAAATTTATACCACCTAGTTTCACATACTGATAGAGGCAGAGTTGTCCCGATGTTTCGATGAGATAGCAATCGTTTTCTGTGGGAGTCGACTTTGACGATCCGACTACGAACGTGCGAAGACGTCGCGCCTTAGCAATCGCTAAACCAACTTCTGAGGGGTTATTGACCACGCCGGAGCACGATCAACCTGACCACGAGGGTCTATTTCCTGCGAGCAAACGAAGAACAAGCAAGAAACTGAGATTGCAATCTGGATATTGCGAATAAAAGAGGAAAGCTTTATTAATGAAGGTGGGGTTCTGTGACGCCTTGGTCTGGTCGTTGAACACAAACGAAGTACGCGAAGTTGCAGCTATGGCGAACTTTTAATCTAAACAAAACCCAAAGTCTAAACGACGCCCTAAGGGCTGTATATATGGAGGACGAGGAGGGAATTTCGTGGCCCTTGAGGGTGGGGTCCGAAACCAACCCTAACTCTTGTTTCCCCACACATACGGACTCTAAAAATAGTACCATAGGCTAGCTTAGAGGGTTTAGCCTCTCTGATCTCGTGGTAGATCAACTCTTGTACTACCCATATCATCAATATCAATCAAGAAGGAGTAGGGTTTTACCTCCATCGAGAGGGCCCGAACTTGGGTAAAAACATCGTGCCCCTTGTCTCCTATTACCATCTTCCTAGACGCACAGTTCGGGACCCCCTACCCGAGATCCGCCGGTTTTGACACCGACATTGGTGCTTTCATTGGGAGCTCCTCTATGTTGTCATCGTTAGGCTTGATGGCTCCTTCAATCATCGATAGTGATGCAGTCCAGGATGAGACTTTTCTCCCCGGACAGATCTTCATATTCGGCGGCTTCGTACTATGGGCCAATTAGCTTGGCCATCTGGAACAGATCGAAAGCTATGCCCCTGGCCACCAGGTCAGGTTTGGAAGCTTGAACTAGACGGCCGACATCCGCGGAGACTTGATCTTCAACGGATTCGAGCCCCGGCCGAGTGCGCCGCACCGTCATGATGAGCATGATTTAGCTCTGCCATCGGACAGTGTTCAGGAGATCGCACCTGCAACCGCTCCGACCTTCAATTCGGAGCCAGCCACGCCATCCGTGGACGGGTGGCTAGACCCGCACCAGATGCCGCTGTCTCAGTGGCGATCAAGCCGAATACCAACCTTACCCTTCACGAAAGCCGTGACCCCAAGTTGCCGGATTCTTCTCCAGCCACGGGCTCTGAACTGCCTGTGCCCTTGCCAATCGAATCCGACTGGGCACCGATCATGGAGTTCACCTCTGCAGATGTCTTTCAACACTCGCCCTTCGGCGACATACTGAACTCTCTGAGGTCTCTCTCCTTGTCAGGAGAGTCCTGGCCGGACTGTGACTGGCAGGATTGGGATGCGGATGACGAAGAAATTCGCCACCCACCCACCACCCACTTAGTAGCCACTATCGATGATTTAACCGACATGCTAGACTTCGACTCCGAAGACATCGACGGTATGGACGACAATGCAGGAGACGAACAGGTACCACTGCCCACAGGGCACTGGACAGCCACCTCATCATATGGTATATACATGGTGGACACACCCTAGGAAGGCAATGGCGGCGGAATAGCAGAGGATGACCCCTCCAAGAAGCAACCCAAGCGCCAACGTCAGCGGCGCTGCTCTAAGTCTCGCCAAAGCAAAAGCGGCGATACCGGCACAGGAGATAATAACACTCCGGACAGTGCCAAAGACAACGACAACCCCCTCCAGCAAGATTCAGCGCAGGAGGATGGAGAAGCCAGCCCTCATGAGAAAGCGGCAGATAGAGAGGTAGAGGATGATAATTACATGCCTCCCTCCGAAGACGAGGCAAGCCTCAACGACAACGAATTCGTCGTGCCTGAGGATCCCGTCGGGCAAGAGCACTTCAAGCGTCGGCTTATAGCCACGGCAAACAGCCTTAGGAAAAAGCAACAGCAGCTTAGGGCTGATCAAGACTTGCTAGCTGACAGATGGACTGAAGTCCTTGCGGCCGAGGAATATGAACTCGAACGCCCCTCCAAGAGTTACCCAAAGCGCAAGTTGCTACCCTGTTTAGAGGAGGAAGCATTAAAGCCTACATCTCCAGTGTATGATGCGGCTGATCGGCCACCTCGTGACCGCGACAGAGAGGCATTTCAGCCAAAAGCTCAGCCCGCACCCCGACGCCACTCAAATAAAAATGCCAAGGCACGGGGAAATATGCTAGACCTGCGAGACGTATTGGAAGACAAAGCAAAGCAAGCAAGAGCGATATACGGATCGCGAGGACGCCCCACTACGAGAGACGATAACCGTCACACTGGATACAGAAGTAAATCCGGCCGGGCCGAACACTGCAGACAAGACTCATTCAAGCTGCGTTGTGATATAGCCCAGTACAGAGGCGCCGTACACCCGCTATGCTTCACAGATGAAGTAATGGATCATCAAATCCCAGAGGGTTTCAAACCCGTGAATATCGAATCATACGATGGTACAACAGACCCTGCGGTATGGATTGAAGACTATCTCCTTTGTATCCACATGGCCCGTGGCGACGATCTACACGCCATCAAATACCTCCCACTCAAGCTTAAAGGACCAGCTCGGCATTGGCTCAATAGCTTGCCAGCAGAATCCATTGGCTGTTGGGAAGATCTAGAAGCCGCATTCCTTGACAACTTCCAGGGCACTTATGTGCGACCACCAGATGCCGATGACTTGAGCCATATAATTCAGCAGCCTGAGGAATCGGCTAGGCAATTCTGGACATGGTTCCTAACCAAGAAAAATCAAATCATCGACTGTCCGGATGCAGAGGACCTAGCAGATTTTAAGCACAACATCCGCGATGAGTGGCTTGCCCGGCACCTTGGCCAGGAAAAGCCGAAATCTATGGCAGCCCTCACGACACTCATGACCCGCTTTTGCGCGGGAGAGGACAGCTGGCTGGCTCGCAGCAATTACATATCAAAAAACCCTGGTACTTCAGATACCAAGGACAGCAATGGCAGGTCACGCCGCAACAAACACAAGCGCCGCATCAACAGTGATAATACCGAGGATACAACAGTCAATGCCGGATTCAGAGGCTCTAAGCCCGGTCAGCGGAAAAAGGCATTCAAAAGAAGCACTACGGGCCCGTCCAGTTTGGACCGTATACTTCACCGCTTGTGCCAAATACATGGCACCCCCGACAAGCCAGCCAACCACATCAACAGGGATTGTTGGGTGTTCAAGCAACCGACAAGTTAAATGTCGAGAACAAGGACAAGGGGCTACATAGCGATGACGAGGAGGAGCCCCAGCCGCCGAACACCGGAGGACAGAAGAGATTCCCCCCACAAGTGTGGACGGTGAAAATGATATACGCAACCCACATCCCCAAGAGAGAACGGAAGCGTGCGCAGGACGTATCTGCGTTGGAGCCAGTTGCCCCAAAGTTCAACCCATGGTCCTCCTTCCCGATCACTTTCGATCGCAGGGACCACCTCACTAGCATCCGTCATGGTGGATTCGCCGCATTGGTCTTAGACCCAATCATCGACGGATTTCACCTCACTCGAGTCCTTATGGATGGTGGCAGCAGCCTGAACCTGCTTTACCAGGACACAGTGCGCAAAATGGGTATAGATCCCTCAAGGATTAAACCCACAAAAACGACCTTTAAAGGCGTTATACCAGGTGTAGAGGGCCATTGCATAGGCTCAGTCACACTAGAAGTGGTCTTCGGATCCCCGGATAATTTCTGAAGCGAGGAGTTAATCTTCGATATAGTCCCGTTCCGCAGTGGTTATCATGCACTGCTCGGGCGAACCGCATTCGCAAAATTCAATGCGATGTCGCACTATGCATACCTAAAGCTCAAAATGCCAGGACCTCGGGGGGTCATCACGGTCAATGGAAACACAGAGCGCTCCCTTCGAGCGGAGGAGCACACTGCGGCCCTCGGAGCAGAAACACATAGCAGCCTCTCAAGGCAATTCTCCAGTCCGGCGGTCAAACGTCCGGACACCGTCAAGCGAGCCTGAAGTAATCTGTAACAAGATCTCCTGGCACGTTTCGAGCAAGCATAGCAGTGTGGCCCCCACCCTAGCCCCAGCCAAACGGCAAAATCCGTGCCACGCGTACATAACTACGCATTGAAAATACCATGGGCATAGGGGGAGGGGCACGACTATGGCACGCCCCACAACGTGGCTCAACCACACTAGGGGCTTCCTGCTTTGTCATTTTTTTTCTTTTTACTCTCTTTCAGGACTTTACACTCTAGAAGCTCTATCCGGTAGTATAACCGCCGAACACACGATACAACAACCAGGGACGCAGAAAGCTACGTCGTAGTATGGAACCCCCAGGTGGTCTCTATAACGAGCGAAATACCTGCTTTAAATACCACTCCGCAGCTTGCCCTTGGAGGGGACATGTCTATTCCTTCCCTTTTATGTTCATTCATAACACCCAGCACCCGTACACTTTGGTACGGCTAATATGCCAGGGGCTTAAGGACCCCATAATACGGCGTGAGAAGTCCAAACACTTTTGAAAGTGTGGCACCCCGAACTTATAGCATTATATGCATCAGCTCCGAGTCATGTCTTTGGTCAAATGTTGGGTTTTCCCGTCTCCCATGTTTTGGTACCTTACGTTCCGTTATATCGGCTAAGGTAGCACTGGGAGAACTACTGCGATTGTGCCCCGGTTCAGCTGGGCTAAGCAACTCAGTAGAGAAAGCTAAACCTGACTGTCCTGATAAGGCGAGAGCTGGTCGCTGTTCGAGAGGTCTCGAGTCCTTAAAGACTTATGCCGCTTAGGGTGAGGAGTCGGCTTTGTCCGGCTTAGGCGTGTATCGCGCCCCGAACTCGGTCTTCCGAATACTAGGGGCTTCGCCGAAATTTAAAATTGTAGACTTCTATGGCTAAGTGAGAGTGATAAAGCATTATAGTCTGATTGTCTTGTTCGCTGCGCTGAGCACCTCCCTCGAAGGACCCAAGAATGGGAAAAAAAGTGCTCAGATTTATCCCAAACACCCCAGCACTTGTGGCATGGGGGGAAGAAGCCGACGACTAGCCATCTCTCAGATGTAAAGAGCCGCACAGAAGGTAATATTTTAAATTCAAACAAGTGTTGCATAGCGCATATGAAACAAGTTTTCACAAATACAGGATCAAACGAGCAAGTTCACTCAAATATTACATCCTTGGAACATCCATCCGCCATAAGGCGGGCACCCTTCAGGACCCCCTCATAATACATCTCCGGGCGGCGATGCTCCTTGCCCTGCGGTGGTTGATCCTTCACCAGCTTCTCAGCGTCCATCTTGCCCTATTGTACTTTAACACGGGCAAGCGCCCTGCGGGCATCCTCGATGCAGACAGAGTGCTTGATGACCTCAAGCCAAGGACAGGCATCCGCAAGCCGCCTCACCAGCCCGAAATAGCTCCCTCGCATGGCCTCTCCAGGCCATAGCCGCACTATCAGACCCTTCATGGCCTCTTCTGCCGTCTTGTGGATCTCGACCAATTGCTTCAGCTGGTCGCTTAAGGGCACCGGGTGTTCGGCCTCAGTATACTGAGACTAGAACACCTTCTCCGTCGAGCTCCCTTCCTCGGCCCGGTAGTGCTTTGCGGCATCCGACACGCTGCGGGGTAAATCTGCGAATGCTCCTGGAGAGCTCCGGACTCGGGTAAGTAACAAGCAACTTACTTCCATATGCTTGCTCTGCATAATGAATGCCTTACCCGCCGCTATCTTCCTCATCGCCTCAATTTCCTGGAGGGCTTTTTGGGCTTCGTCCTTGGCATGCTTGGCACCCTCAAGGGCCGTGGCAAGCTCGGACTCTCGCGTCTTCGAGTCAAGCTCCAAAGCCTCGTGTTTTTTCACGAGAGCTTAGAGCTCTTGCTGCACTTCGCCCACCCGTGCCTCTTGCTTCTCTCGCTCGGTCCGCTCCATGGCCGCTTTGTTTTCGGCCTAGGACAGCGCTTGCTGCAGGGTCGCCACCTCGGTCATGTACCCTGGGACATTCATAAAGATCCTATCATTTTTGCAATTGCATCTTTTTTATATACACACAAGGCATTACTTACCTTGGTTCTCCTCGAGCTGCTTCTTGGCAAGGTCGAGCTCTTTCTCGGACCGCTCGAGGTTCTGCTTCAGTGAATTGATCTCCACAGTCAGTGCGACAGAGGTCAGAAGCGAAGCCTGCTTACACATATCGACATACTGGTATTAGACTCCTGCGAATGTTATTTTTATCGTCTATTCGACTTTTCTTTATGAACGCCAAACAGAGCATCAGGAGCTATTGTCTATGTGGTAATATTTTCAATATTTTAAATACATACCTCAAAGCCTGTGAGAAGGCTGGCACGGGCTTCAGTTAGTCCGCTCTTCAGTCAGTCAGGCTCATCGTCGATGGAGGCGCCGTTAAGCACCTCCAGCAAATTATCCGGTGCCTCCGGGTGGACGGAGGTCACAGGCGTGGTTGTCGGATTTCGGGTTCCGGCAAACCCTTAAGGTTCGAACTCTGGGGTGCGTGCAGAGATTGTGCCCTCTACCTCTCCGTCTCGCAAAGATCTAACTACCGAAAGAACAACACAAGAGACACAGAGTTTATACTGGTTCGGGCCACCGATGCGGTGTAATACCCTACTCCAGTGTGGTGTGGTGGATTGCCTCTCGGGCTGGTGATGATGAACAATACAGGGAAGAACAGCCTTGCGAGGGTCTGTTCTTGGCTAGGGGATGAACTGCTAAGAGGAGTTCAGCCGCCCTTCTCTCTCTCTCTCTCTCTCTCTCTCTCTCTCTCTCTCTTGTTCTCTGCTTGATCAGATTCTCGACCCCCCTACCATGAGGGTGGCTAGTCCTATTTATAGGCAAAGGCCTTGGGCCTCTTCCCAAATATTGAGCGGGAAGGGCGCCAAAAATTGGCCAATTCGAAGGGGAACATCTGGTACACTTATCCTGACTAAAGTTGGTCCTCGTCTGCCAAAGGCCCTCTAGCAACGCCGTTCTAGGCTCCACGATGACCTCCTTCCCACCGTTGGACTGGTCTTGGTCTCGTTGCACCGAAATGGGTGCCTTTGCTTGATCCTCTCGCCTGCGCTTGCCCCCTTTGCACCAAAGAGGAAAGGGAGACACTGCACGGGCTGGCGCCCGCCTGGCATCCTTGGTCGTCATGGCTTGCGTCATGGGCGCCTCGCGGGGTACCCCGCCTTGATCTCTCCGCCTCCTCGTGAGCCAGCCTGACGAGGCCATGCCTGAGGAAGCGTCGTGTCGTCCGCCCCGCGAGGCTTGACCCTTGAGAGGGTCTTGGGTCTTGCATTGATACAGATGGGTCATGCTGGGGCCCCTTTGAGCCACGCCGCAGGCCGCAGGCAGGCAAGTCTGGGGACCCCCGTTCCCAGAACGCCGACAGTAGCCCCCGGGCCCAAGGCGCGCGTGGACTTGGCCGTGCTGAGAGGCGAAAGGGCAAGGTCGAAGCGCCGCGGGCCCTAACAGCCTGCGGCCTCGGGTGGCGCGTGGCGGTTGATTGGACGTGGGCGGCACTGTTCCCCCACGCTTCCTTATTTTGCGCCCTGCTATGTGGACTCACAGTTGTACACAGCCGCTCCCCTTCCTGTTGCTCGACCGTCCCCTATTCTTCCTCCCTTCGAACTCCGACTCTTGTCTCCAATCCCATCTCACATCTTCCCCCTCCTTTCCATCGCCATGGCTCCGACGAAGAAGGAGAAAGGGAAGAAACCCATGGCTCCATCTCGCTCGCCGCCGTCGGTGGCCCCCGCCGTCGGTCGATCGATCATACTCAATCGAGAGTGCCTGGATAAGCTCAGCCCGGCTCCGGCCACCACCTTCAATGAGTGTGGGAGGACGACGGCCTGGTCTACGTCTCACTTCCCCACTGACAGGATAGTCACTGAGGTTCACTATTTTGCCGACGCCTTGTGGGCGGGTCTGGTTCCCCCCCTTTTCCGATTTCTTCAATGTCGTCCTCTCTCATTACCAGATCCATATGATGCATTTGGGTCCTGAGTCCATCACCCTCCTTTTGGTCTTTGCTTTTGTTTGCGAGGCGATAATGGGCATTCCTCCTTCCGTTGCCTTGCTGCGCCATTTCTTCTCTTTGCGCCTTGCTGACCCTACTCAATGCTCAGCGTGTGTGAGCTTCGTTACCGCGCCCGAGACTGCGGCCTCAGGGATTGACTTCAAGCTTCCTTCACCTTCAGCTGGGTTCCGCTGTCGGATCACGGGTTCCGGCAGACCCTTAAGGTTCGAACTCTGGGGTGCGCGCGGAGATCAAGCCCTCTACCTCTACGTCTCGTAAGGATCTAACTACTGCAAGAACAACACAAGAGGCACAGGGTTTATACTGGTTCGGGCCACCATTGTGGTGTAATACCCTACTCCAGTGTGGTGTGGTGGATTGCCTCTAGGGCTGATGAGGAAGAACAGTACAAAGGGGAACGACCTCGCGAGGGTCTGTTCTTGGCTAGGGGATGAACTGCTGGGGGGAGTTCGATCACCCTTCTCTCTCTGTCTGCTGCCTATCTAACTGATTGTCGGGTTGCTCTCTCGATCTTCCCCCCTCTACCCTGGGGGTGGCTAGTCCTATTTATAGGCAAAGGCCCTGGGCCTCTTCCCAAATATTGAGCGGGAAGGGCGCCAACAATTGGCCAATTTGAAGGGGAACATCGGGTACACTTATCCTGACTAATGTTGGTCTTCGCCTACCAAAGGCTCTGGTGATGACGCCGGCTTGGGCTCCGCAGTGACTTCCTCCTTGTCGTGGAGCTGGTCTTGGTCTCGTTGCACCGAAATGGGTGCCTTTGCTTGATCCTCTCGCCTGCGCTTGCGCCCTTTGCACCAAAGAGGAAAGGGAGGACGCTGCGCGGGCTGGCGCCCACCTGGCACCTTTAATCGTCATGGCTTGCGTCACGGGCACCTCGTGAGGTACCCCACCTTGATCTCTCCGCCTCCTCGCGAGCCAGCCTAAGGAGGCCGTGCTGGAGGAAGCGCCGTGTCGTCCGCCTCGCGAGGCTTGGCCCCTCGCGAGGGTCTTGAGCGAGCGCTGCCTTTCTTCCAGCTAATGAAGAAAAAGGGGCCTTTTGAATGGACTGAAGAGGCCGACAAGGCATTCCAAGATCTCAAGAGATACTTGACCAGCCCTCCGGTCATGGTGGCCCCGCACCCTCAGGAGCCCCTGGTGCTCTACCTCGCCCCCACTCCTTACTCCACCAGTGCAGCCCTAGTGGCGGTTAGGGAGCAGCATCGAATCAAAACCGTAGCTGCAGCCCGGAACAAGGCAAAAACAGGAATAAAGAAGGCCTGCAGAAACCGCCGCGGCAGCTGAGGAGAATCAACCGCTGCAGAGGAGCGCGCCGAAGGTGGAAGGAGCTCCGCACCCAGATGGTCGGCCTTCGGAGGCCTCATCGCCTCCGGAGGCGCAATCATCTCCGGAGGGCACCACAAGCGTTGACACACCCAACCTTGTTGAGCATCCCGTGTACTTCGTCAGCACGGTACTGCGGGACGCGAGGGCACGGTACCCCATGCCTCAGAAGCTCCTCCTCGCGCTGCTGGTGGCCTCACGCAAGCTGCGGCACTACTTTCAGGGTCACCCCATCAAGGTCGTCTCGTCATACCCCTTGGAGGGGGTGCTCAGGAGCCCTAACTCAGCCGGAAGGGTCGCCGAGTGGAACATAGAACTGCAAGCGTTCCAGCTCGAATTTAGCACGACCAGGGTCATCAAAGGAGCAGCATTAGCAGATTTTTTGGCAGAATGGACGGAGGCACCAGGCCTCAAGGCTGACGAGGATCGGTCCCTCTCCCCGGGGAGCGAGGCACCGGAAGGCTGGGTCATGTACTTCGATGGGGCGTTCTCCAGGCATGGTGCTGGGGCTGGGGCGGTGCTTATATCGCCCACTCAGGACAAGCTCTACTACGCGGTACAGCTCTGTTTCCAGCAAGGCGAAAAGGTCTCCAACAACATAGCGGAGTATGAAGGTCTAATAGCGGGCTTGAAGTCCGATGTTGCCCTGGGGGTGAAACGCCTCACCATCAAGGGCGATTCGCAGCTCCTCGTCAATTTCTCCAACAAGGTGTACGAGCCGAAGGATGAGCACATGGAGGCCTACCTTGCAGAGGTCCGCAAGATGGAGAAGCAGTTCTGGGGGCTGGAGTTGAAACATGTACCCCGTGGCACCAACTAGGAGGCCGACAACATCGCCAGACGGGCGTCCAGGCGGCTACCTTAGGAGCCTGGCGTCTTCGAGGAGCGACTCTTCAAACCCTCAGCCCTGTCGTCGTTATCAAACACGGCTCAGCCTCGAGAAGAGCTCCCCCAGCCGCCTGCCTCAGGAGCCCCGGTCTGTGGCCCGGCCTCAGGAGCACGCCTGCTCCTGACGATGGAGCCTCAGGAGGGGTGCTGGATCACGGAGCTCCGGAGCTATTTAACACAGGGGACCCTGCCCGGAGAAGGAGGAGGAAGTGGAGCGTGTGGCACGGTAGGCCACGGCATACTGCATCAGGGATGGAGAGCTCTACCGGAAGCGACCAAATGACGTATCCCTGCGCTGCATCTCCATGGAGCAAGGAAAGGAACTGCTGGAAGACATACATGGCGGGGACTGTGGGCATCATTCATCATCACGGATCCTCGTCGGCAAGGCGTTTCGCAGTGGGTTTTATTGGCCCACCGCACTCAATGACGCCGTTGAACTAGTGAAGGCTTGCGAGGCCTACCAATTCCACACCAAGCAGATCCATCAGCCGGCGGGAGGCCTGCAGACTATACCCCTTTCGTGGCCATTCGCAGTCTAGGGGCTGGACATCCTGGGCCCGTTTCCTCGGGCGCCAGGGGGCTACCGCTACCTCTACGTCGCCGTGGAGAAGTTCACCAAGTGGGCTGAAGTAGAGGCCGTCCGCACCATCCCCGCGAGATCCGCGGTCAAGTTCATCAGGGGCATCGTGAGCCGGTTCGGGGTGCCCAACCGCATCATCATAGACAATGGTTCGCAGTTCACCAGTAACCTCTTTAAAACATACTGTGCTAACCTTGGGACGCAGATATGCTACGCTTCGGTGGCACCCCCGAAGCAACGGACAGGCGGAGCGAGCCAACGCAGAGGTCCTAAGGGGCCTCAAAACCAGGACATTCAAGAAAAAGCTGGAGGCCTGCGGAAGCGATTGGCACGACGAGCTCCCGTCCGTGTTGTGGTCCATCCGCACAACCGTGACCAAGCCAACGGGAGAGACCCCGTTCTTCCTGGTCTACGGAGCCGAGGCGGTCCTCCCTCACGAGGTCAGACGTTGCTCCACGCGGGTCCTGGCGTTCGACGAGGCGCAGCAGGACACCATGCGGGGGATGGACCTTGTGCTGGGGGAGGAACGCCACCGGGAAGCCGCACTGCGGGCGGCAAGGTACCAACAAGCGCTGCGACGATATCACTGCCGCCACATCCGCCCCAGAACTCTCGAGGTAGGAGACCTCGTGCTCAGGTGGGTCCTCTCCAGGGAGGGACTGCACAAGCTCTCTCCCATGTGGGTGGGCCCGTTCAAGGTTGTTCATGTTTCCAGGCCCGGCTCCGCGCGCTTGGAGACTCAGGACGGGGTGCCGATCTAGAACGCGTGGAACATCCAACACCTCCGGAGGTTCTACCCCTGAAAAGGCCCAGAGCCTGTGAACAAGGCGAACGCCTGTGAAGACCATCCTTTTTGGAAAAGGCCCAGAGCCTGTGAAGAAGGCGAACGCCTGTGAAGACCAGCCTTTTTGGAAAAGGCCCAGAACCTGTGAAGAAGGTGACTGCCTGTGAAGCTGTCGCGTTTTGGAAAAGGCCCGGAGCCTGTGAAGAAGGCCAACGCCAGTGAAGCTATCGCGTTTTGGAAAAGGCCCGGAGCCTGTGAAGAAGGCCAACGCCTGTGAAGCTATCGCGTTTTGGAAAAGGCCCGGAGCCTGTGAAGAAGGCCAACGCCTGTGAAGCTATCGCGTTTTGGAAAAGGCCCGGAGCCTGTGAAGAAGGCCAACGCCTGTGAAGCTCGCCGCCCGTGACACTCTCACGTAATAATGAGTGGGGCTGTACATGCCCCAGAGTCTCAGGAGCGCCGGCCTCAGGCCCTGGGGCTCCCTCCCACGCCCAGTGGCAGCACTTAGCTCCGCGCTGGTGAGAAGACGTCGAAGACTAGATAAGGTGTCGGACGCTGCTTTTTCATTTGCATTCCACAGTTGGCTTGTTCATTCTCATTCGAAGTTTTATTGGAGCTATTGCCACCTTTGACTTATGGTTCTTCGACTTTTTCACTCTCCTGCCGCGATTTCTCTTATGCAAGGCCTCGCGAGGGGAAGGGGTGGCCGAGCACCCTCGCGAGTATTTCTGTCCTAGCCGTTCAAAGGTTTCGCGACCTAGGTCCATTGAAGGAGCACCCCTCCAGTCCGTGCCCCACGGGCACCGCGACATGAACGTAGGGCCTGGGTCGGTCGCCCCCTTGCGGCTGGGGTTGGAAACTATCTACACATGGGCACGAAGGCAGAAGGCACGATAACAAAAGCAGAGCGATAATTAACAGTGATAACCCAAACACGCCCCTGCGGGGCCCCATGCTACTGTCTTTTTATGCAGGACAAAGGAAAAGAAAGAACAAATCGGGCGCAGCTCGCCTCACACCGGCCTGCAGGGAAGACTCGAGCCGCTTCCCGGACTCAGGCAGACTCCCTCTCGCACTTCACCGGAGCGCGACGGCGAGTAGACGCACCGCCGCCCCCAAGGCAGGTACGGCGGCGTGGAGGCTGGCTGCGGCCACCGCTGGAAGAATCACCGCATGAGAAAGAATCGGTGAAGCTTGGGGAACCCTGAGCGCCGCCGATCACTCGAGCGCTACCCTCTCCATCGTCGTCGGGGCTGGGCTCCTGGCCGCGGTCGTCGTCCTCAGGGCAGCACCCTGCGCGGCGACCGTCTTCCCCAAACACCCTCACGAAGAGGGTGGCATCGCCGTCAAACTTGAAGTGCATGGTGCACCGACGGCTCAGGCCCCGCGCGCGGGCAAACGTCTGCTAGTCGCGGGCCAATGCCAGGCTCCCAGCTGCGGAGACCTCCAGCGAAGCCCATGAGGCCCAGCTAGAGCAGCCATCTGCTTGGAGCCAGAGGCCGCCCGGGGCACCAGCCGGGAGCTCACCAAGGAGGAGGCGAGCAAGATGAAGCCGGGTGCTAGTCGGCTCCGCCGACCACACAACGAACTCCGGCAACACCTCTGCCGCGCGAGAACGCGGCCTAGGGGGCGCGCGACCGAGGCGTGCCGCCCGGTCGCCGCTGCCCGCCCGTCATCCAGCTGGAAATCTCCCCCGCGGCCGTGAAGGGCTGACGAACCTGGCGAGCCTTCCCTTTCTCCGCGGCAGAGAACCTCCTCGATGGCGCCATGAAGAAGAAGGAGAAGCAAAGAGAGTTGGACTGGAAGGGCGCGAGCCGTTACGAACTTATAGCCGGCGAAGGCCAACCGTCGACCTCCACGATCGCAGGTAATCATGACCAGTTTTGCACGCAGGGACTCGTCCAATTCGTGCAGATGCAGAGGCGTCATGGGGAAGTGGAGACGCCCACGTCCAATCAACCACCACGCGGCGCCCAAGACCGCAGGCTGTTAGGGCCCGCGGCGCTTCGCCCTTGCCCTTTCGCCTCTCTGCACGGCCAAGTCCGGGCGCGCCTTGGGCCCGTGGGCTACTGTCGGTGTTCTGGGAATGGGGGTCCCCAGACTTGCCTGCCTGCGGCCTGCGGCGTGGCTCAAAGGGGGCCCAGCACGGCCCATCAACACAAACCCAAGACCCTCGTGAGGGGCCGAGCCTCGGTGGGCGAACGACACAGAGCTTCCTCGGGCGCGGCCTCATCAGGTTGGCTCATGAGGAGGCGGAGAGATCAAGGCGGGGTACCTCACGAGGTGCCCATGACGCAAGCCATGACGACCAAAGGCGCCAGGCGGGCGCCAGCCCGTGCAGTGTCCTCCCTTTCCTCTTTGGTGCAAAGGGAGCAAGCGCAGGCAGGAGGATCAAGCAAAGGCACCCATTTCGGTGCAACGAGACCAAGACCAGCTCCGCGACAAGGAGGAAGTCACCATGGAGCCCAAGCCGGCATCATCATCAGAGCCTTTGGCAGGCGAGGACCAACTTTAGTTAGGATAAGTGTACCAGATGTTCCCCTTCAAAATGGCCAACTGTTGGCGCCCTTCCCGCTCAATATTTGGGAAGAGGCCTAGGGCCTTTGCCTATAAATAGGACTAGCCACCCCCAAGGTAGAGGCAATTGAATCAGAGAGAGAAAGAGAGAGAAGGGCGATTGAACCCCTCCTAGCAGTTCATCCCCCAGGCCAAGAACAGACCCTCGCGAGGCTGTTCTACCTTGTAGTGTTCGTCATCATCAGCCCAAGAGGCAATCCACCACACCCCACTGGAGTAGGGTATTACACCGCATCGGTGGCCCGGACCAGTATAAACTCAGTGTCTCTTGTGTTGTTCTTTTGGTAGTTTAGATCTTTGCGAGGCGGACGAGTACAAGTAGGTAGGAAGCGTAATCTCCGCGCGCACCCCAGAGTTCGAAACTTAAGGGTCTGCCGGAACCCGAAATCCAACAGACTGCATAACCATGTCTGGCGTTAGAAGAAGCTGTGCAATTAAATGGTGTCATGAGTTACTCTGGTGTCTGAATAACTTACGATCTCTCCAGGGGCTTGGCCCTGGGTGGCCACTCGTCTTCGCTGTCGGCGGCGGTGGCGGAGTAGTCCGGAGGGAGAGTCCTTCCCTTCTTGGACCCTCCGGCCTCCCCAGTTGGGGCGGCCTTCCTCTTCTTATCTTCCCCGGCTGGAGGGGAAGAACCTTTATTTGCCTCCTCCTCGTCTCCATGGGAGGAGTGCGTCTCGGAGTTATCGGACGATGAGTCCGGTAACACCTGCCGCCGGGAACTCTTTCGGGCTCCCGTGGCCTTCTTCTTGATCTTCTTCTCCGGCACCTCGTAAGGCACCGGAGTCAGCATCTCCGTCAGGAGAGCGTTGGCAAGGTCTTCGGGCAGGGGGGCTGGACAATCAATCTGCCCCGATGTCTCCACCCATTCCTGTCAAAGGCATGGAAGCTCAGATCCCGTGCATAGTTAGACTATGAAAAATGAATACCCATAAGAGATAAAATAGCTTACCGCGCTGGCTTGGCGCTTCGCGCTGAATCCGCGATCCTCGGTAAGGGGAGGGGGAACCTCGGTGCCCTTAAAAAGCACCTTCCAAGCATCCTCGTGTGTTGTGTCGACGAGCTCGCTAAGAGTTTGGTGTTGGGCCGGGTCGAACTCCCACAAGTTGAACGCCCGTTGTTGACACGGGAGGATCCGGCGGATGAGCATGACCTGGACTATGTTGACAAGCTTGAGCTTCTTGTTCACCATGTTTTGGATACAGGTTTGGAGTCCGGTCAGCTCTCCCGGATCATCCTCATCCAAACCTGTATCCAAAACATGGTGAACAAGAAGGTGAGCCGCGTGGGGATTCCGGATCGGAACTCGAGGGCCGCTGCCCATTTGGGGTCACGCGGCTCGGTGATGTAGAACCACCCCGATTGCCACCCCTTTATGGTCTCCACATAGGAGCCCTCGAGCCATGTGATGTTGGGCATCTTGCCTACCATGGCGCCTCCGTACTCCGCCTGCTGGCCGCCCACCACCTTCGGTTTGACATTGAAGGTCTTCAACCATAGGCCGAAGTGGGGCTTGATGCGGAGGAAGGCCTCACACACGACGATAAACGCCGAAATGTTGAGGATGAAGTTCGGGGCCAGATCGTGGAAGTCCAGGCCGTAGTAGAACATGAGTCCCCGGACGAATGGGTGGAGAGGAAATCCTAGTCCGCGGAGGAAATGGGTGATGAATACTACCCTCTCATGAGGCCTGGGGGTGGGGATGAACTGCCCTGCATCGGGGAGCCGATGTGCGATATCCTCGGACAGGTATCCGGCTCCCTCAGCTTCTTTATGTGTCCCTCCGTGATGGAGGAAACCATCCACTTGCCTGCAGCTCCGGACATGGTTGGAGAGGGTAGAGGAAGAGATTGTGGACTTGGGCGCTGGAGCTCGAGTGTGCGAGAATGGATGAGCAAAGGAGGAAGAAGGCGTGGGTGGAAAAAGGTGAATCCTTATCCCTTTATATGGGCGGACGAAACTATGCGTCCCCACCAGCCTGGTAAAACTCGCTCATACCCCAAGCGCCGTAATTGATGGCGCGGTTGGGTTACCCACGTCCGTATTGATGAGAATTCCGCAATAAGGGGACACGATTTCTGCTTCAACAAGACGTGCCAAGGAAACCGCCTCGCGAAACGCGCTGAGGTTGGCTGTAAAAAACGATTCGAATAAAGACTTGGCTGTGGTTGATGTCACATTACGGGATACGTCAGCAGATTAGATTTGTGGAAATATTATTCTCTCTACGGTGGTATGTGGAACTTGTTTTGCAGAGCCGGACACGATCCTCGTGTTCAAAACCTTCTATGAAGTATTCGGAGGAGGAACCCGCCTTGCAATGCCGAAGACAATCTGCGCGCCGGACTCATCGTCATTGAAGACCGGTTCAGGGGCTATTGAGGGAGTCCTGGGTTAGGGGGTATCCGAACAGCCGGACTATAACCTTTGGCCGGAGTGTTGGGCTATGAAGATACAAGATTGAAGACTTCATCCCGTGTCTGGATGGGACTCTCCTTGGCGTGGAAGGCAAGCTTGGCAATACGGATATGTAGATCTCTTTCCTTGTAACCGACTCTGTGTAACACTAGCCCGCTCCGATGTCTATACAAACCGGAGGGTTTAGCCCGTAGGACATAACAACAACAATCATACCATAGGCCAGCTTCTAGGGTTTAGCCTCTCTGATCTCGTGGTAGATCAACTCTTGTACTACCCATATCATCAATATCAATCAAACTGGAGTAGGGTTTTACCTCCATCGAGAGGGACCGAACCTGGGTAAAAACATCATGCCCCTTGTCTCCTATTACCATCTGCCTAGACGCACAGTTCGGGACCCCCTACCCGAGATCCGCCGGTTTTGATACAACCCATAGATTCATCAAAATAAGCAAACCACACAATGAAAAGAGAATCTGTATAAAGCAGAATAGTCTGTAGTAATGTGGACTTTAGCCAAACTAATGTACCTACAAAAACACTAAAAAATGAGAAAAACATGGGAAATTTGTATATCAATAAAGTGTAAAATGTTCAGAGTTTTTCGCCACTCCGGTGATTTTTAACAATTCTGCTACTCGACATAAAAGTTTCTCTTTTTTCACAGAATCAAATCAACAATCTTCCAAACCATCCCAAAGGTCTTACTTGGCACAAACACTGACTAAAACACTAAAACACAATCATAACAGAAGTATAATTGCATATTTATTGAAAAATAGAAGAAAAAGCAAAAACATAAAAATTAAATTTGGGTTGCCTCCCAACAAGTGTTATTGTTTTACGCCCCTAGCTAGGCATATTGCATAGATCTAAGTATTGTAGTAAATGTGAGGGAGATCATCCATGCTCATCTCATATTCCCTCCTTTCAGGAGCAAGGTTCCTTTGTGGCAAGCAAAAATAATCAAAAGGGGTAAATTTAATAGCATACAGATCTATAAGATCAAGTTTACGAGGAGGAGGTTCCTCCTTTGGCCCTTTATATGTGATTACTATCTCTTCATTATAATGTTCCTTTGGTTATGATCTCTAAGCTTTTCTTTAAGAACACTCCATAGCCCATTATTTTGTATAGCAAAATTACCATTGAGTTCAGAAATTTTATCAATTAAAATAGATGGGGGAAATTTTTTCCTTAGATTTTCAATTTAAGCAGCATAATATGGAGATTGTAATCTCTAGATCTCTTCTTGATTAAAAAGGATCTTCTCTATAGGAGGGCAACCACAATTTATATTGTAATGAGAAAATATTTCACGTGCTTCTTTCACAATATGTCCAAATTCATAAGCTAAAAATATAGTGGTAACACGCTTAACGGAAGGATCATGAATATTAGAGAAATCTTGAAGGATCCTTTTTATGGATGGATGCATGTGAACAAATTGCCTTTCCACTTCAACTATTAAGCAAAGATATTGCATCTGCAGGACTAGAAGTTTCGTTAAGAATTGACCCTCCTAGAAGTCTGGTTGGAGGGGTTGTGACTTAACACGGAAGATAAACTCTCTTCACCCTATTCTCCTTCAACACAGAGTTGATCAGACACAGGTTGATTTCACTGGTGGTAGATCCTTGTCGGTGTCGGGGGGAATCGGCTTCCTCGAACACCTATGGGGACCGAGCCCCTTACTGGTTCGGCGGGGGGCAGAGGTTGCACAAAGAGCAGATCGAGGCGGTGCACACAAGGCATTTTAGCCAGCTTCGGGCCGCACGGATGCGTAAAACCCTACTGCTGCTTTGTGGTTTGTATTGTGTTCTTGCTCGGAGGCGCGTGGTGCTACAGTACACACGAGCCGATGGCGAGGCCGAGCGTGGAAATGGGTCTCCTCCCCCTCTACGTGCGCATGGGGCCTCCTTTTATATGCTCAAGGGGTTACCCACAGGTGGCAGCGTAGGTGGGGGCAAAAATGGTAGAATGCTGTAGTGGGTATAGCTGTCTGCACAGTGGCTGTACAGTGCTATCATACCTAACTCTGACGGCGGGGGACAAGGGCATTAAATGCCCGTCCGCGTCGCCCAGACGGTGCAGGGAAGTGGACCGTCAGGAGCGCCACCGTTTGCCATGATGGCTATTCTGTCAGCTTCGCTTCGCCACCGCATGCCCCTGGCTGCACAGCCTCCCGCCACGTGCGCCTGGGATGCCCCCAGAGCGACACGTTGGTGGGTGAGCTGGAGCGCAGGCACGGGGTGGTAACTTGCCGCGACAAGAGCCTTGCCGCGGTGGATGTCTTGTCGCGCCCGGGAGCTTGTTGCTCACCGGGCCTTGCCGGAGCACGGGACGCACCGTGGCGAGGTCCTTGTCGTGCCGTGGATGGCCTTCCCTGCAAGCTCCTCTTGCCGGGGTCTTGTGCTTCGAGCGGCAGTCCTGGCAAGCTCCTCTTGCCAGGGCCTCGCTCTCTTCGGGTGGCCTTCCCGGCAAGCTCCTCTTGCCGGGGCCTTGGTTCAAATACTTTGTTCTTGAATGGCCCAAGAGGGGACCATGGAGGGTCTTGGCGATCACCTGGCAGGCCTTGCCGCGGGGTGCTACGACTGCTCGTGCACAAGTTCGGGGTACTAAGGTACCCCTATTTTAGTACACCGACAGGAGCCCCCAGGCCTGGGCCATACACAGTGCCAAGCGCTGTTGGGCCAGGCCCAAAACAGTGCATGGGCACGCGCGGCCTGGGTCGCGCTGCATCGGCTTCCGCGCCCGCCACGTCCTCCCCGAACGGCACGCGCCGAACGCGACATCGCGGGGAGAGGCGTGCGTGACGTGGGCGGCATGCGCGGGGCTGATCCCCACAGGCGCGCGTCACGTCGCAGGTGATTTATTTATCCGGAAAGGCAAAACGCCCCCCCCCGCCCCTCCTCCCCTTATAAGCAGGGGAGACAGGGGCAGTCCGCCCACCCGCCAGTTGCGATTCCTCGAAATCCTCCGCCACTTCCCAAGAGACGCAGCGCTCCGCCCCCCCTTCCGCCGCCACCAGTGCTGCCGACGCCGTCGACCTCCCTCCCTCTTTCCGCCATGGCCCCAAGGGTGACAAGGGGAAAGGGAAGGCCGTGAAGTCGGCCGAGGCGCAGCGGCTCGAGGCGCAGCGAAAGGAGCAGGCGGTCTTCCCCCCTGAGCTCGACGTGTTGGTCCTGAGGGAGGAATACTACCTCTTCTGGTCGGCGAGGACGCGAGCGCATCCGCGCACGAGGGTTCTTCCTGGCATCGCCCAGAAGGAGTATCCGACCGGGTATCCCTTCTTCGCTCTGTTCTTCTATTGCGGGCTCTGCCCGCCCTTCTCTCAATTTTTTTGCGACATCATGAACACCTACGGGTTCCACCTTCTTGATTTCACCCCCAATGTTGTCTTGACCATGGCAATTTTCACACATCTCTGCGAAAATTTTGTCGGAGTCTTTCCAAACGTAGCTCTCTTCCGCCACTTCTTCACGCCTCGAGTAGAGAGAGGAGAGCCCCTCTCCGGCGGGATCGCCTGGATCTCGAAGCCCGACAAGAAGGATGCTTATCTGGAGGGAGAGCTCCGCAGCAAATGGGAGGAATGGAGGGCCGACGGGTGCCTGATCGTCGAGGAGAACCCGCAGCCATTCACCGCCGTGCGCCAAACCCCTGTGGTGCGCGGCAGGGATTGGAGCGACGTGGCTCCGGACGACGACAAGCGGCGGATTGCCGTCACCCGGATCCTGCGGATCAGGAGTGCCGGGCTCACAGTTGGCGCCGTCGGCGCAGATTTCCTCCGCCGCCGCATCGCTCCCCTGCAGGAGAAGAGGAGGCCTGCCTGGGAGTTCCAGAATGCGGCAGATATCATGAGGCTGCGCCCTGGCCTCAACTTCAATTTCACCGTCTTGGAGCTTGACGGGACGCTCAGGGCGCTGTTCAAGCACGACCCCGACCACCCCGAATGGTTCAGGCTGCCGCGAGGCGTCGTCCCGTTATGCAACAATTCGTCGCTCAGCCGCATCCTTGCGATGATGCCGCTGTGCGACTCGCACGGGATCGACTCCACTTGGCAGGAGCCCGCCGACGATGTCGTGCGGGCGTTCTTCGATGACCTGGTGGAGAGGCCAGTCGACGCCGACGAGCAGAGGGGCCTCACCCGCGACACCACCGACGCGGAGTTGGCGTACATCGCCTCCAGGAAGGAGGAGGCCGCGGCAGCCGCGGCCGCGGGCGAGTTCGGCTTCACATTGGCGGAGGCGGACGCAGCGGAGGCGGAAAGCCTTGTCGATCGAACGGAGTTCGCCGGCGAGGAAGAGCTTGCCGGGCACGATGCCGAGGGTGAGCCTGCCCAGGACACGAGCGGCTTGCCGGAGGTCGGCGCCTCTTCCTCCCGTCCCGCGGGCAGCTCGTCGCAAGTAGATCCCCCTGCCCAGCCACGGAGGCGTCTCCGCAAGGCCGGGGAGGTGGTGCGGCAGACGAGCCCACAACCACAGCGCCGCGTGACGCGCTCCTCTAAGGCAGCAGGAGCGGGGTCTTCGCGGGCCGCGGCTTCTGCTCTTGCCGCTTCTCGCGTCGCGGCGGGAGCCAGAGCGGAGTCGTCTACTGCTCCCGCCAAGCGGCCACGGGAGCATACTCCCCCGCCTCCCCGCACCAGGAGCAAGCCGGTCTTCGACTTCTCCGCGCTTAGCTCCGACGAGGAAGAGGGAGAGGAGTAAGATCCCCGCTGTTCTTGTGTCTCTTCAATTCTTGTAGTTGTGCTTCGCATCTCATTTGCTTTCCTCCGAATTTGGTCCTTTTCAGGACTCTGGCTCAGAGGATGGCAAAGAGAGCCATGGTCCCAGTGGTCATCCTCGACGACGAGCCCTCCATGGCGGCAGGGGGTGCGGCTGAGATGACCTTGCCGGACCCACCAACTAATCCTCAGAGCAGCCCCCAGCGTAAGCATATGGGTTGCTTCCTGCTGTTGGGCGCACCCAAGTACCCTTCGCTTTTCCTGACATCTGGCTTACGATTTGTGTAGGAGCAGAGCAACCCCACCAGGAGCGTCCGGAGACCGCCCCCGATGAGCCACCCGCTACAACTACACCACCAAGGGGGAGTTCCCCGGCGAGGGAGCTGTCCCCGGCAAGGGAGCAGTCCCCGGCAAGAGGGCAGTCCCCGGCAAGGGAGCGGTCTCCGGCGAGGGAGCAGCCCCCGGCAAGGGAGCAGTCCCCGGCAAGAGAGCCGTCTCCGGCGAGGGACGATGCCGACGGCCCCTTGGCGACAGAGACCGCGACGGCAGACCCTGGCCGAGGTAACCTTCTTGCCTCGAAACTCCCCTGGGGTTCTTCTTCTTCGGATAGTTGCTTGACTTCTCCCCCTCCTTCGTCCTTCAGACCCGCCCGCCACGGACCCGATGGAGACCGAGGTCGTCGTCGGGGAGGACGCGCGCGGCCATACCGACGACGTGGCCGCCACCGGGGAGGCGGAGGGTGCTGAAGATCCGGTCGGCGAAGAGGCCGCCGAGGCAGCCGCGGGTGAGGGGGCCGGCGATCGTACTGACGGCCCTGAGGCCGCAGGAGCGCCAGGCGCTGCGCTGACCGCCGATCCCGCCTCTGCAGCGGCGTCTGGCCCCGAGGAGTCCCAGCCAGGCGCCTACCTGAAGGCCGGCGACGATATCTTCATCAAGCTCCCCTGGGAGTCGACTTCCAGGGCGCCGGTCGAGGGGGAGGCCTTGGATGGAGAGGTGCTCGCCTCCGCCGGGCTGACCCTGGTTGACGCGCCAAGCAGCAGCGGCGGCGAGCCTGAAGAGGAGCGGCTGCTCCGGAAGCTGGTGTCGCTCTACCGCGCCCGACAAGCCCAGGTGGAACGCCGGGAAGCGCTTGTCGCGAAGGCGTGAGCGGACATAGAGAAGCGCGCCGGGGAGCTCCGGGAGCTCAACCAGGAGGCCCTCCGTTCCTTGGCGGAGGAGCGAAGGTAGCTCGACGAGGCGCGGACGGCCTTCATCCTCGAGAAGGCGGAAGCCGAGGAGCAGCAAAGGCTTGCCGCCGCGGGGCTAGCCGCGCGGGAGGGCGAGCTGGCGCAGCAGAAAGCCAGCCTCGCCAGCCACGAGGAGGAGGTCGCCGCACGCAAGCAAGCGCTCGGCGGAGCCCTCAAGGAGGCGCGAGATGCTGCCACGGCCGCCGAGACCGCTAAGGAGGCACTGGAGGCGAGGGTGGCGCAGCTCGACACTGACCTCAAGGCGAGCGGCGAGGAGCTCGCCGCGCTCAAGCAGGAGCGTGAGAAGGGTGCCCACACCCTTGGTGAGCTGCAGGGCCGCTTCGCCGAGAAGATCAAGGAGCTTGACGCCGCCAAGGACTCCAACGCCGACCTCGAGTTGAAGCTGGACACCTTGTCCAAGGCGCTGGACAGCGCCAAGGAGCAAGAGGTGGCCTTGCGGAAGGAGGTCGCGGACAACGAGGCGTTGTTGGAGAGCGCCGCGGTCACCCAGAACGAATTCAGGGCGACGGTGGAGCAGTGGACCGAGGGCCTCGTGGACATCACCGTCTCCATCGACAAGGAGCTGACGCTGCTGGGGATGGAGGGCCACGAGTACCCCACTGGCGAGAACGTCCCACCCAGCGCCAAGCTTACTTCGTTGTTCAAGGGCGTGGTGGCATCCCTCAAGCATCTCCGGAATGCGATCCCAGAGCAGCTGGCCGGCGAGACGCGCGAAGCCGTCGCCGGAGCCCTCGAGAAGGTGTTGGTGAAGGTCGCCTTCTGCAACCCCAGCATTAGGCTCACCAACGTCCTCAAATCCCTGCCGACAGAGGCCGACCTCGAGGAGATCAGGGCCCTCGTCGCGCCCATAGTGGAGAAGGTGCCCGGGATCAAGAGGATCGAGGGCGACCGTGTGGATTAGGCCGCCTCCCCTTTCCTTTTCTTGTCGCTGCTGGCCAAGTCATGAAGGCGATTCATTAGGGCTGCGACAAGCTTGCCTTTGTAATATAACTCTATCTTAGGTAGTGACTGCACTGTTATTTCCTCTACTTGACTCCGTGCTTTGTATGTTTTTGCCCTACGCTTCTGGGGACTTGTCGGTGTAGGCCTCCGCCTTACCGCAGGCTCTGAGTGCGGGACATCAGCAGCCCGCCAGCGGCGCCACCACCGGCAAGCAACCTTGTCGCGGCTAGCTGCAGCTCACTTAAATTGTTGAGCAGGCTCAAAGGAAAGTAAGTGTTGCGACTGCAGTCGCAGCACACTTAAGCTGCTGCGCGAGCTCGAAACAAAGTAAGGATGCCACTCTGGTTGTAGCACACTTAAGTCGTTGAGCGGACTCGAAACGAAGTAAGGGCGCAACTAGCCACGAAGCGGTCCCTCCGCGCACAGGTTTTCCACACAAAGCACGGTCGTCCGAGGAAGATAACCTTAAAATTTTAAAAACTCGATTGCTCAAGCTATGGCAACTTAGCTTTTCCATGGCTCGCTGCCCGGCAAGGTCGCCTTCCGGCAAGGCGAAACATGGGGCTCGCCGTCGCTTACCGGGGGTCGGTGCTGCACAGAGTGTCAGATAATGCATGCAAAGAACAAAGAGCATGAGATCGACAAGGTGCGCGGAGCACATGAACCCAATTTGTGCACAGGGTCTGCGCCTGGCTCTGTACAAAGGATCACATGCAACAGCGGCAAGACTTTGTACAGAAGGGTGGTTGCCGGACGGGGTCCGACAACCGCGCCTTACGGGCGAAACTTACGAAGATGCCCAACGTTCCAGGAGTTGCTCACCGGAGTGGTATCTTCGGTCTCAAGGCGGACAACGCCAGGCCTAGCGACTCGTTTCACCCGGCAAGGGCCTTCCCACTTCCTCGGAACTTCTGGCACTAACTTTGCGGCTATAAAAGCGGCGCAAAGCTTGCTGGTAGCGAGCAGCTCGCACAGCGGCCTGAAGACGGTCCTCCTCGAGGAGCAGCGCGTCATCTCGACGCAGCTGCTCTCGCTCGAGCTCAGCGTGAGCGAGCACTCGAGGTGGCCCGTACACGAGATCTGTGGGGCTAACTGCTTCCGCTCCATGGAATAGAGCGAAAGGTTGCCTGGTGTGACCAGGGCTTGCCTGCGCCAAGGGGCATCGGCGCAGGTTTTGACGCCGTAGCGTTACGAGCTCGGTGCATGTTCGGGCGCCGTGGCGCCATGAGCTGGCTCGACGATGCCCGTCCCGTCGCCGGCACCGTCCCCACCACCCGTTCCCTCCAAGGGCGGCGGGTTCGACGCGGACGGGCCATCCACCTCCGGAGCCTTCCTCTTCGGTGGCATGTCGATGAAGATGATGGAGATCTAGCCCGCGCGGACGCCGGATCAGGTTCGCACAACTTCGACGCCCCCTACCTGGCGCGCCAAAGATGTCGGGGGGAATCGGCTTCCTCGAACACCTATGGGGACCGAGCCCCTTACTGATTCGGCGGGGGGCGGAGGTTGCACAAAGAGCAAATCGAGGCGGTGCACACAAGGGATTTTACCCAGCTTCGGGCCGCACGGATGCGTAAAACCCTACTGCTGCTTTGTGGTTTGTATTGTGTTCTTGCTCGGAGGCGCGTGGTGCTACAGTACACACGAGCCGATGGCGAGGCCGAGCGTGGAAATGGGTCTCCTCCCCCTCTACGTGCGCATGGGGCCTCCTTTTATATGCTCAAGGGGTTACCCACAGGTGGCAGCGTAGGTGGGGGCAAAAATGGTAGAATGCTGTAGTGGGTACAGCTGTCTGCACAGTGGCTGTACAGTGCTATCATACCTAACTCTGACGGCGGGGGACAAGAGCATTAAATGCCTGTCCGCATCGCCCAGACGGTGCAGGGAAGTGGACCGTCAGGAGCGCCACCGTTTGCCACAATGGCTACTCTGTCAGCTTCGCTTTGCCACCGCATGCCCCTGGCTGCACAGCCTCCCGCCACGTGCGCCTGGGATGCCCCCAGAGCGACACGTTGGTGGGTGAGCTGGAGCGTAGGCACGGGGTGGTAACTTGCCGCAGCAAGCGCCTTGCCGGGGTGGATGTCTTGTCGCGCCCGGGAGCTTGTTGCTCACCGGGCCTTGCCGGAGCGCGGGAGGCGCCGTGGCAAGGTCCTTGTCGTGCCGTGGATGGCCTTCCCGGCAAGCTCCTCTTGTCGGGGTCTTGTGCTTCGAGCGGCAGTCCCGGCAAGCTCCTCTTGCCAGGGCCTCGCTCTCTTCGGGTGGCCTTCCCGGCAAGCTCCTCTTGCCGGGTCCTTGGCTCAAATACTTTGTTCTTGAATGGCCCAAGAGGGGACCATGGAGGGTCTTGGCGATCACCTGGCAGGCCCTGCCGCGGGGTGCTACGACTGCCCGTGCACAAGTTCGGGGTACTAAGATACCCCTATTTTAGTACACTGACAGTCGGCGATCTCCAAACCTTCGGTCGACCTTCGCGAACCACAATCACTCTTGGTTGTAGAAGATCACACTCGGTGAATACGACAACTCTTCAACATTTGAGCCGAAACCTATCCGTCTAGAGAGTGCGCAGCTCTCAAGAGTAATAGGTACAAGAACTCTCACTCAGAACTACCATGATGCTAATCCACTGTCTAAGTTTGGGCTCTTGGGTTTTCTCTCGGTGGATCTTAAACTCACATCACTCGGAGAGGGGTTGCTCAAATCAATCTTCTCAGATATCTCAAGCAGAGTAGCCGCCAGACAAAGCCGGCATGGGGTGGCTATTTATAGCTTCAGCCTTCCCAGGTGGGAAATGACCAAATTAGACATTGGGTTCAGCCAATGATAGAATGACGCGAGTCCAATAGTCGGATTTGAGCACAACAGTACCATTTCTTGCGGAGCAAGTAATGCTAACTCCAGGGTCCAAGGCAAATCTCTCGCAGCAAAGAAGATTACAGTCTCTTCCTGGCAAGTATTTGCTCGGAACCCAAAGAAATTTCTCTCACAACTTCCATAGGTTTTGGCTAAGCATCACAGCGGATCTAAGCATTGAGAACCTATACCCCTCTTAATAGTACAGAGGTCCTATGACTCAAGAGAAAGAAAGAAGAACAATGAAATGAATACTACGTCTTCACCTTGTCTTCGACTTCCATCTCTGCAGTCAATTTGTTCTGACGACAGTACTGAATCAAAAGCTTTCCTTCAGCAGTAATCTTTCGAAGGGTCGATTTCTTCGCATCAATCTTCTCGACTATATGACTTCAACAAATATGGCTCGTTCTTCTCTACAACGCAGATATACTTCGGTGAAGTTCCACGAACTCAGCACCGGAGACATCATTTTCTTCAGTTGTGTTTGGATTTTTTCTCTCCGTATGCACTAGCAAACAAATCAGTCCATACCTATTTCTGTCAACAATCTCCAACACACAAGGTAGGCAGATATTGCACCAACAATCTCCCCCTTTTTGGACGACTGTTGACAAAATAGATCACATCGAAGGATAGATGATGAATGAAATGTAATGCAAAGAATAATGAAAGTTGAGAGATAAGTACGAAGCTAAATTAATCTCCCCCTTAAGATATGCTTCAGATCACGAAGAACCGGAGAAGATGAGATTTTCCTTCATGAGAGTGTCATTGTCAAATGATCTTATACTTGACTTCTTTCAATGCACTCGACAGTGTCTGAGGTGATTCCTGTCACAAAATCTTCGAAGAAAATTAGATTTGAAAGAATCTTCGAAAGATTTGTGACGAAGGATATAGCATCAGGGTTTTCTCAGAACACAAATTTGATCCACACGAGATGTAGTTTTCATGCATGTTAGATATTCAATATAATCAGAGCAAGAAAAGAAATAAAAGGAAATTGCTCGGAATGGATATGCTTCAGATGTGGTTTCCGTGCAAATCAGAATATAACACGAGAGATAATTGCAAAGGAAAGAAACTTTGTCAGTGAATCATATGGCCTTTACGTAGGGCATAAAAGTTTAGACTGACATTCTCTTCCTGCAAGGTTAAATAATAAAAGATAATAACCAGCGCATATCCAACCACAACACTTAAGTCTTTTAGTACTAGAAGTACTTCTCCAACTTAGTATCATCACATGATGATTTCCTGTTCTTCTTCGAGGAGAAAATATATTTCCCTTGAGATAGATAATTATCGAAGATAATCATTCACAGGAAAAACACATTCGATGGTACCTGCAGACATATAGTGTGAAACAAAAAATATTGTAGGTGGGGGTTATTAACATTACATGACGTCCGACGTTTCAACATCACATGCGGTGTGATAAGTTCAAGAAGCAAATTGTTCGAGGGAAAACCAAAATGCGAAGAAAAACACCCTGCAAACCCCAATAAAATATCACTCGATGTAATTCTCCCCCTTTTGTCAACAAGTGTCAAAAAGGAAAGAGAAGACATACGAGGAACTACTCTGTGGGAGTATCTTACAAATCAGAATTAAAACCACTCGATGAATCAATGTCTGAAGAATGAGGAATGGTCGAGGCAGAAGCAGGGATGGCAGCCTTGGAGCGATGAACATCTGGCTTGAAGATAAGAGTGTCGGTTGTATCTACAACTTCATCATGGTCGACAAACAACAGATCCATTGAAGTAGAATGTTGTGGGAGCACTGGAGTTTGTCTCTGGATGCGCAGAACAGCAAGGAAGTCTAGGTAGGCATACTCCTTCATGATGCCCTTTTTAGCTAAATCCTTGCGAGAGTGATGCTTACACAATAAGGTCCATGAGCGTTTCCTTGCATCCTTCTCATGCAAAATAATTTGGCGAGTGTGATTATGAATCAGATTCAACTTGGTCATTAACTCCACCTTTTCTTTTCTATCCAGCTTAATGTGGCTTTCCAGTGTCCGCTGTATGCGAATACAAATCTCATAAAGATATGAATTTTCCTTTCAAGGGATTACAACCTTGGATTCCTTGACCTTCAGGGCATTTTCTCACGTAGAAGCATTTGCAGTAGTATCAACAGGTTCCTTCCCTTTTCCACTATCCTTCACATTGCGCAGAGTGTCACGAACTGGTGGCATGAATACTTTCAGAATGTAAGCCCAGAAGAATTTCTCATTGGTGAGCTGCTCGACTGCGAACATGATCCATGGAGCATAAGGCTTCAATGACTAAGGGAGTATCTGCTGCACATGCGAGCTTTCGAATGAAAAGGTCAGGAATGTCGACCTTAATTCCTTGAGACATGGCCAAAAGTGCATTTCCCACCATGCCTTTGATGGAATTCGGTATGTTCATTGGCGTGATAGTATTGCACAGAATGTGAAATACTTATTTGTTGTCATAAGCCAACTTCTTCGGATCAACATCCATGCATTCGTCACCAACAATGGTGGGATCCATCGGGATGTGGAGTTGTGATTCAAACACTTCCCACAAATACAGTATGTGCTCTCTGTCCTTCTCAAACTCACATCAAGGAAGATTTATCAAGGCCAGAAAATGATCTGCCGAACATTTGATCCTTTCTCTGCCAGTCATCCATTCAAGCGTCCAGGATGAGGTGTTTCCAAGTTCTCCTGAGATATATAGTGCGGCATAGAATTGACGAATAACTTCCTTGTTCCAGCCATGATTAAGGTGCATGAATCCTTTCAGAAAAGCATGTTCAATGTGATCAATTGCATTATGGAAGTAGGGCATTTTTTGAGCTCGGTGAAGTTTAATATCTTATGATTGAAAATTATGTTCTTGCCAAACAGGATCCGAGGATAATAGACAACTTGTTCTTCAGTCCAGAACCTTGGTGACAATGACGTCCTTTCTCCATCGTAAGGGCTGATCCCAAAGAATGCAAGCTTTGAGAGATGAAGTTTTTTGTTGAATGCAGTGCCATTGGGGCCATACTCAGCTGGGAATAGCGGAAATGATTCCTGGGGATTTTTCTGATTTTCTTCATTGCTAACTTCCATCGGCTGAACATCATCAGAGGCTGGCACATTCTCATCGATAGGCTTTAATGGGGAAAGTGGGCTTTTAGCTTTCACGGGATGATGGCATGGTGTCGATGTACTAGAGTAGGGGTACCCTAGTATCCCGAACTTGTGCACGGGCAGTCGCAGCGTCCCGCGACAAAGCTTGCCGAGTGACCGCCAATATCCTCTGTGGTTCCTTTGGAGCCATTCAAGAACAAAGTATTTAAGCCAAGGAGACAAGGCCCCGGCAAGAGGAGCTTGCCGGGACGGCCACTCAAGGCACAAGACCCCGGCAAGAGGAGCTTGCCGGGAAGGCCAACCAGGGCATCTCAAGGAACTTGCCGCGACACGCCACGCGTCCCGGCAGGGTCCGGTGAGCGACAAGCTTCCGGACGCGACAAGACAACGACCGCGACAAGGCGCTTGCCGCGGCGAGCAACCACTCTGTACCCACGCTCCAGCGCATCCACCAACGTGTCGCTCTAGGACCCTTCCAGGCATACGTGGCGGGAGGCTGTGCAGCCAGGGGTACACTGTGGCAAGCGGCGCTGACAAGATCGCCATCGTGGCGAGCGGTGGCGTCCCTCACAGTCCCTTTTCTGCACTGTTTGGGCGACGTAGATAGGCATTTAATGCCCTTGTCCCCTGCCGTCAGGGTTAGGTATGATACACTGTACAGGTAGCTGTACCAACCGCAGCACCTTTTCCATTTTTGCCCTTGCCTACGTTGCCACCTGTCGGTGACCCCTTGAGCATATAAAAGGAGGCCCATGCGCAACGTAGCGGGGGGGGGTGGACGAACAGAAGAACGCTCGGTCTCGTTAGCTGCTGGTGCGTACTGTAGCACTCAGCGCTCCCGAGCAAGAACTCAATACAATCCACAAAGCAGCAGTAGGAGTATTATCTCTCCGGAGAGCTCCGAAGCTGGGTAAACCGCTCGTGTGCCTCGCCTCGATCTGCTCTTCGTGCGACCTCCGCCCCCCGCCGAACCGAAAAGGGGCTCCGTCCCCATAGGTGCTCGCGGATCAGTTTCCCCGACATCTTTGGCGCGCCAGGTAGGGGGCGTCGAGGTTGTGTGAACCTGATCCGACGTTCACACGGGCTAGATCTTCAACATCTTCATCGACATGCCGCCGAAGAAGAAGGCTTCGGAGGCGGCTGCTCCGTCCGCGTCGAACCCACCACCGCCGGAGCAAACGGCTGGTGGGGAAGACGCCGGCGGAAGAACAGGCATCGACGAGGGATCCCACGGTACTGCCAGGTCCAAGGACAAGGTTGCGCTGCCCGTCGGCGGCGTAGCAGGCTCCCACGACGACCGGGCATCCGTGGATGCTCCGCGCCCATCTCAGGAGGCGCGGACCGGCAGCGTCATGGTACTCACGGTACCATATGCTTGCTGGACCCAAATCGAGCTGGCGGATCTCGGGATGCTCAAGGCCAGCATGCACGCCAATGTGCTGGCGCGAGCGAGGAACGGTCGCCTGGACGGAATACTGCTCCTTCTAACATCGTTGGACGTCCGAGCATATCCCGCTCCTCGCACCGTTCGCCACCGCTACCCGCCACTCCAGCAGAAGCTTTGGCGCAAGCTCAACTGCTCCTAGACTTCCCTCCAACGCCAGACAAGATCGACGACTGGAGGGCCACCATTCAGAGTCTCATCGGCTTCGCCAACGGCGACACTCCATGCCAGCCGACTACGTCGCAGCCGCGGCAAGTGAGCCAGGTGCGAACCGATGGCGACAAGACCGGGGGGTGCAACCACCGTGCACTCTCCGCCCCGAAGGCCGAGATTGCCGACTCGCTGGGTCCGCCACGACAGCGACTCCACCGCTTCATCAGATCCGCGAGCTCGCCGCGATCAGCGTCAAGTTCTTCACGAACGACAGCAAGAAGACGCTCGTACTCGCATCGAGCGCCGAAGAGAAGCGCGGCGTCAATCAGACCGGCGCGCTGGGCCCACTATCGACATGCATGCGCCAGGGGAACCAGGCGACCTGCCGTACGCGGTAGGTTGCCCTGCGTTTACTCGTGAGCTGCGGCAAGTCCAGTGGCCCAGCACGAAGAATTTCAAGCCAGACGTACCGGAGAAGTACGACGGCAGGTTGCATCCGTCGGAGTTCCTCAGCATCTACACCATCATGGTGCAGGCTGCCGGGGCGCGAGACGACAAGATCCTTGCCAACTACTTCCCGCTGGTGCTCAAACCCAACGTCAGTCCTGGCTCATGCACTTGCCGGAAAAGTCCATATCTTCCTGGGTAGACCTATGCCATCAGTTTGTCGGCGCCTTTAAGGGCGGCCACAAACCTCATGGCCAGGAGAGTGACCTTCACCTGCTTGCCCAGAAGGAAGGAGAGCCCTTGCGCAAGTACATCCAGAGATTCAGCCAAGTGCAACGCAACATCCCAGATGTCTACCCTGCCGCGGTCATCAGCGCGTTCCACCAGAACGTGCGTAACTACAGGATGCGGGAGGAGATGGCGATGTGCAAGATCAGAGACGTCAGCGAGCTATATGCCCTGGCCGACAGGTGTGCACGTGCTGAGGAAGGGAGGAAACTCCCTGGAGAGAATACAGGAACAGGAGGATCTGACAGCGATGATGCTGCCCCGGCAAATAAAAACCGGCGGCGGAACAACCGGAAGAGGAAAGGCAAAGACGTGCTAGTTGTTGAGCAGTTCGGCAACGACGGTGGCGCCAAGAAAGCCAAAGATGGTAGCTCCGGCAAGAAGGTTGCCGCATGCACCAACTGCCAGGCTGTGGCGGCCGCCGACAAGCAGGAAGGCACCAACAAACAGTACTGCAAGATCCACCGCACCAAGGGCCATGACCTCCAGAGCTGCAAGAAGGTCGAGCAGCTTGTCGAGCTGCAAAAGGCCAAGTACGAGCGACACGACAAGGAGAAAGCCCAAGGAGGTGCTTTAGGATCCGGTACGAAGCGCACCGGCCGGGGAGGACGCCGCGGCAAGGCCAAGCAGAGGCAAGGAGACAGGCCTCCCTGCGGCCGCGACAAGGATGAAGATGACGACGACGACAAAAACATGAATGATGGGATTACAAGTTTTAAATGCAGCTAAGGCCCAAGGGCTTACAAATTAAAAAGAGATAAGGTGCCCGTAATCCCTTTCTTGTCCCTCTCTTCAGGAGATAGGTCAAGGAGGCGAAAAGGGCAAAAGGGGCGCCTAGGCGAGCTACAGGTGGCAGAAGACACCAAGAGAACATCTCGGTGGTCGTCCAAAGGCTGGATGGTGATGGCGGCACCGGAGGCAGGGCTCGAAGACGAGGCAGCGGGACGTCAACACGCTGTCGAGGGCATCGCGCCCACGTACTCCGAGTTGACGGCCTTGCCGCCCGCCCTGTTCCTCTTCCGCAGCCTCCCTACGCCAGCCGCCCAAGGAGACGACCCCGAGAAGCTCAAGAAGCCGGCGACACGGATGATGGGGTCGCTGGTGCCGCACGGAGCGACGCCCGACACCTAGTCGGACCCGTCATCCTGCCGCCCGCTACCCCCTTCGTCGCTGCTGCTATCCTCCTCGTCACTCTCGCTCGAGGAGGAATCTTTGCTATCAGAGGAGCTCTCCACGCAGCACCTTGCCCGAGTTCTGAAGCACCCGAAGACCTTGACGGAGAGGAGACCGCCCTCCATCAGCTTAAAATGGAGGGTGAGCCCCTCCGTCGGGCGGTGGATACGGGTGAACGTCTTCCACCCTCGACCAAGATACATCACATTAGGGGCTGGGAAGTCAACGCGGACTCGCGTACCGCTGATTCCACAGCCCCTCATGTGCAGCCTCAGTGTCTCGGGCGGATCCAACTCCATCTCGCTCGCAAATGGAGTCGGGAGACGAAGGCGACGACGAGGCGGCCGACGCAGCCTGGTGAAGAAATCGCAAGGGTCGTCCCCAATATGGTCCGCCATGGGAAGAGGAACCGCTGGCGGAGGCGAGGCCGGCGAGCTGCCCTGTCCACCTCTTCCTCGAGCGCCTCGGCCTCGCCCTTGACCTCGCCCGCGGCCTCGCCCCCTCCCTCTTCCCCTTACGGCTGGCTCTGCCACCACGGGTGCGGGAGAAGGAAGGACGCGTTGTCTAGCGGCGACCCTCGCTGCCACCGTTGAAGGACCAGGGTTCCCTTTCTCCATGGCGAACGAGGGAGAGGGGAGCAGAAGCTCAAGGAAAGAGGAGATGAAAGAATGCGGACCTCCGTTCCCCCCCCCCCCCCCGCTCCTTATAAAGGAACAGGGTGGGGGCTCGGCCGCCCCGCTCAGCTAATCAAGACACAGGAGGAGCAGGGAACTGGGACCGGCCGCTGCCTCGACCCACGACGGCCCAGTTCCCCGCCTCCACCGTTCGCCACCCCAAGCGCATGGAAGCTGCATGGCAGGCGTGCAGAACCGAGGCGACGGATGAGGAGACCTCTCCTCACCCCGTGATCGTGGGGAGTGGACGCCTCGAAAACCACGCCTCTGCCCCTGTTTCCCCTGCTTATAAGGAGGGAGGGGGCGGACGTTCCGCATTTCCTAATAAAGAAACCACCCACGACCTCTCCCACGACGCCGCAATCGACGCGTGCCGTTCGGGGAGGGCGCGGTGGATACGGAGTAAGATACGGGTGACCCAGGCCGCGCGTGCCCGTGCCCTGTTTTGGGCCTGGCCCAACAGCGCTCGGCACCGTGTATGGCCCAGGCCCGAGGGCTCCTGTCGGTGTACTAGAGTAGGAGTACCCTAGTATCCCGAACTTGTGCACAGGCAGTCGCAGCGTCCCGCGGCAAAGCTTGCCGGGTGACCGCCAATATCCTCTGTGGTTCCTTTGGAGCCATTCAAGAACAAAGTATTTAAGCCAAGGAGACAAGGCCCCGGCAAGAGGAGCTTGCTGGGAAGGCGACTCAAGGCAGAAGACCCCGACAAGAGGAGCTTGCCGGGAAGGCCAACCAGGGCATCTCAAGGAACTTGCCGCGACGCGCCACGCGTCCCGGCAGGGTCCGGTGAGCGACAAGCTTCCGGACGCGACAAGACAACGGCCGCGGCAAGGCGCTTGCCGCGGCGAGCAACCACTCTGTACCCATGCTCCAGCGCATCCACCAACGTGTCGCTCTGGGACCCTTCCAGGCGTACGTGGCGGGAGGCTGTGCAGCCAGGAGTACACTGTGGCAAGCGGCGCTGACAAGATCGCCATCGTGGCGAGCGGTGGCGTCCCTGATGGTCCCTTTTCTGCACTGTTTGGGCGACGTAGATAGGCATTTAATGCCCTTGTCCCCTGCCGTCAGGGTTAGGTATGATACACTGTACAGGTAGCTGTACCAACCGCAGCACCTTTTCCATTTTTGCCCTTGCCTACGTTGCCACCTGTCGGTGACCCCTTGAGCATATAAAAGGAGGCCCATGCACAACGTAGCGGGGGGGGGGGCGAATAGAAGAACGCTCGGTCTCGTTAGCTGCTGGTGCGTACTGTAGCACTCAGCGCTCCCGAGCAAGAACTCAATACAATCCACAAAGCAGCAGTAGGAGTATTATCTCTCCGGAGAGCTCCGAAGCTGGGTAAACCGCTCGTGTGCCTCGCCTCGATCTGCTCTTCGTGCGACCTCCGCCCCCCGCCGAACCGAAAAGGGGCTCCGTCCCCATACATGGGAGCACTAGTCTCACCTTCAATTTCCTTCGTTGGAACTCCTTTAGCGTCTTTCTCATTCTCAGGCACTAGGGACTTTTCTTTTGGTGAACTCACAATGGGAGGAGGCATAACCACTCCTTCGGTCACTTGAGTCCCTACATTTTCTCCTTCTGTCTGCTTGGGCAAAACTGGTGGTTGATACGTCTCCAACGTATCTATAATTTTTTATTGTTCCATGCTGTTATATTATCAATCTTGGATGTTTAATAATCATTTATAGTCATTTTATATCAGTTTTTGGTACTAACCTATTGACATAGTGCCAAGTCCCAGTTGTTGTTTTTTCCATGTTTTTTACATCACAGAAAATCAATACCAGACAGATTCCAAATGCCACGAAACTCCACGGAGATATTTTATGGGCCAGAAGGAACACAACGGGCCCTGGCTGCGCGTGGGGGGCCCCAAGGGGGCACAACCCACCAAGGCGCGCAAGGAGGTCCAGGCGCGCCCTGGTGGGTTGTGCCCACCTCGGGTGCCCCCCGGACCGCCTCCTTGCTCTATAAATACCCCAATATTCCAGAAACCCTAAAGGCATCGACAAAAAATTCATTGAGCCGCTGCATAGTCCAGAACCACCAGATCCAATCTAGGCACCATCTCGGATGGGGTTCACCACCTCCATTGGTGCCTCTCCGATGATGTGTGAGTAGTTCTTTGTAGACCTTCACGTCCGTAGTTAGTATCTAGATGGCTTTCTCTCTCTCGCTGGATTCTCAATACAATGGTCTCTTATCCGTATGATGTAACTCTTTTGCGGTGTGTTTGTTGGGATCGATGAACTTTGAGTTTATGATCAGATCTATCTTTTTATATCCATGAAAGTTATTTGAGTTTCTTTGATCTCTTATATGCATGATTGCTTATAGCCTCGTATTTCTTCTCTGATATTTGGGTTTCGTTCGGCCAACTTGATCTATTTATCTTGCAATGGGAAAAGGTGCTTTGTAGTGGCTTCGATCTTACGGTGCTTGATCCCAGTGACAAAAAGGGAATCGACACGTATGTATCGTTGCTACTAAGGATAAAACGATGGGGTCTATCTCTACATAGATAGATCTTGTCTACATCATGTCATCGTTTTTATTGCATTACTCCGTTTTTTCATGAACTTAATACACTAGATGCATGCTGGATAGCAGACGATGTGCGGAGTAATAGTAGTAGAAGCAGGCCAGAGTCGGTCTACTAATCTTGGACGTGATGCCTATATAATGATCATTGCTTGGATATTCTCATGATTATTTGAAGTTCTATCAATTGCCCAACAGTAATTTTTTTACCCAACGTTTGCTATTTTTCTCGAGAGAAGCCACTAGTGAAACCTATGGCCCCCGGGTCTTCCTTCTCATATATTTGCCTTTGGGAACTAATCTTTTTCCTTGCATTTATTTTTAGATCTAATAAACCAAAAATACAAAAATACCTTGTTGCGTTTTATTTCTATTTATTTTATTTGCGATCTATCTTTCAATCTACTACAAATTTATCTCACATCCGTTTGCCTATCTTGAGGCGCCGTACCCTGGAAGGGATTGACAACCCCTTTAACACGTCGGGTTGCGAGGATTTGTTATCTGTGCGCAGGGGCTGCTTATGTTATGTTGCTTGGTTCTCCTACTGGTTACATAACCTTAGTTTCATCACTGAGGGACATACCAACCGTCGCTTTGCTGCATCATCCCTTCCTCTTTGGGGAAATACCGACGTAGTTCTTGCAGACAAGAACTTCCTCGCGCCACTGCTAGGGAATCATCAAAAGGAATTTCTGGCGCCGTTGCCGGGGAGGATCTTCAACATATACCAGGTTCCTAATCACAAATCTCATCTCTTTGCAATTTAGATTATTTGCCATTTGCCTCTCGTTTTCCTCTCCCCCACTTCACAAAAATTTTCCGTTTTATTTGCCTCTCTTTTCTGTTCGCCATTTTCTTGCCGGAACTATTTTTGAGTGCAATCTTGTTGTGTGGTCATCATGACTCAAGAGAACACCAAGTTATGTGATTTCTCAAATACCAATAACAATGATTTTATCGGCACTCCGATTGCTCCTCCCGCCACTTGATAGAGGCAAAGGTGTCCCGATGTTTCGATGAGATGGTGGTTATCGTTTCTGTGGGAGTCGACCTTGACGATCCGACTACGAACGTGCGAGACGTCGCGTCTTAGCAATCGCTAAACCAACTTCCGAGGGTTATTGACCACGCCGGAGCACGATCAACCTGACCACGAGGGCCTGTTTCCTGCGAGCAAACGAAGAACAAGCAAGAAACTAAGATTGCAATCTGGATATTGCGAATAAAAGAGGAAAGCTTTATTAACGAAGGTGGGGTTCTGTGACGCCTTTGTCTGGTCGTTGAACACAAACGAAGTACGCGAAGTTGCAGCTATGGCGAACTTTTAATCTAAACAAAACCCAAAGTCTAAACGACGCCCTAAGGGCTGTATATATGGAGGAAGAGGGGGGGGGGGATTTCGTGGCCCTTGAGGAAGGGGTCCGAAACCAACCCTAACTCTTGTTTCCCCACACATACGGACTCTAAAAACAGCCTATACTTAGGTATTTCGAAATTACATGGGCCTGGCCCAATAATAAGGTGACGCAGCACCTAGAATAGCCTCTGGACGAAATTTATGAAGTGGCATCTTGTATATTTCGTCCAAGGCTTCATTCACTACTTATGGTGGCTTCAGAATCCTGAAATCATCACTTGTAACTCCGTTCTTGTTCCCCTTGCGCATGCCATCAACTCCATGATTGTTCTTGCTCCAATGTTCATCCTTCTCCAAGCTAGGCCCTTCATTTGTAAGCAAAACAAATGTATCCAATTTAGGCAGCATCATATTCTCATGAACATTAGAATCATTACCAAGAAACGAAAGTACCTGGTAATTTAATTGGCGTGCGCGAGCTCTAGTAATTGGTCCATCATATGTAACAGTAGGGGCTGTGGGTGTAACAATGGTATTGATGTCCTCATCATCCTCCCCTTCTTGAAATGAAGTCGTCCTCGACGGAAGCTCATCTTCCTCACCCAAATAAGGCTTCAAATCTGCAATGTTAAAACTGGGAGTAACCCCAAAATCTGCAGGCAACTCAAGTTTATATGCATTATCATTTATTTTTTCTAACACCTTAAAAGGACCATCAGCACGTGGCATTAGCTTTGAGTTGCGCAAATTAGGAAACCTATCCTTACGCAAATGTAACCAAACAACATCTCCAGGTGCAAAGACAACACGTTTTCTACCCTTATCTCCAACAAGTTTATATTTAGCATTCATGCGCTCAATATTTTCCTTAGTTAACTCATGCATCTTTAAGATCAAATCAGCACGTTGTTTAGCATCAAAATTAACATTCTCCAAAGATGGAAGAGGCAACAAATCAATAGGTGCACGAGGTAGGAAACCATACACAATTTCAAAAGGGCACATCTTAGTAGTAGAATGCAACGAACGGTTATAAGCAAATTCAATATGAGGCAAGCATTCTTCCCACATTTTCTTATTATTCTTCAAAACATCCCTAAGCATAGTAGACAATGTTCTATTGACTACTTCAGTTTGTCCATCAGTTTGGGGGTGACAAGTAGTACTAAAAAGCAGTTTAGTCCCCAACTTAGCCCATAAACATCTCCAAAAGTGGCTAAGAAATTTAGTATCACGATCGGAAACAATAGTATTTGGCACACCATGCAAGCGAATAATTTCACGAAAGAACAAATCAACAACATTAACAGGATCATCGCTTTTATGACATGGTATAAAGTGTGCCATTTTTGAGAATCTATCCACGACAACAAATATGCTATCCCTCCCCTTCTTTGTTCGAGGTAAACCTAAAACAAAGTCCATAGATATATCCTCCCAAGGAACACTAGGTACAGGCAAAGGCATATATAAACCATGAGGATTGAGTCGTGACTTAGCTTTTTGACATGTAGTGCAGCGAGCAACAAAACGCTCAACATCCCGTCTCATCTTTGGCCAAAAGAAATGTGTAGCAAGTATATCCTCCGTCTTCTTCACGCCAAAGTGTCCCATTAGTCCTCCCCCATGCGCCTCCTGCAACAACAAAAGACGAACGGAGCTAGCTGGAATGCATAGCTTGTTAGCACGAAACACAAATCCATCGTTAACGACGAACTTGTTCCATGATCTACCTTCTTTACAATTCTGCAATACATCTTTAAATTCAGCATCATGCACATATTGATCTTTGATGGTCTCCAAACCAAATATTTTAAAATCAAGTTGTGACAGCATAGTATAACGACAAGACAATGCATCAACAATAACATTTTCTTTACCCTTCTTGTGTTTAATGACATAAGGGAAAGTCTCAATGAATTCAACCCATTTAGCATGTCTACGGTTCAGTTTAGCTTGACTTTTAATGTGTTTCAAAGATTCATGATCAGAATGTATAACAAATTCTTTGGGCCATAAATAATGTTGCCGTGTTTCTAAAGTCCGAACAAGAGCATATAATTCCTTATCATAAGTAGAATAGTTCAGACTAGGCCCACTCAATTTTTTAGAAAAGTATGCAACAGGTTTGCCATCTTGTAATAACACACCTCCTAATCCAATTCCACTAGCATCACATTCAAGCTCAAAAGTCTTATTAAAATCAGGAAGTTGGAGTAAAGGAGCATGTGTCAACTTATCTTTCAATACCGTGAAGGATTTTTCCTGTGCGGTACCCCAAACAAAAGGCACATCCTTCTTTGTAAGCTCATTGAGAGGTGCAGCAATGGTGCTAAAGTATCTCACAAAACGCCTATAGAAACCAGCGAGTCCAAGAAAACTCCTCACTTGTGTGACCGTTTTGGGCTGCGGCCAACTCTCAATAGCTTCAATCTTGGCTTTATCAACTTCAATTCCCTGTGGAGTAACAACATAGCCAAGAAAAGATACTCGGTCGGTGCAAAAGGTGCACGTCCCAAGGTTACCAAACAAACGTGCATCACGTAGAGCATTAAAAACAACACGTAAATGTTCCAAATGTTCTTCCAAAGATTTGCTATAAATCAGTATATCATCAAAATAGACTACCACAAATCGTCCAATGAAAGCACGTAAAACTTCGTTCATTAGTCTCATGAAAGTACTAGGTGCATTAGTTAACCCAAAAGGCATGACTAACCACTCATATAAACAAAACTTAGTTTTAAAAGCTGTTTTCCATTCATCTCCCAATTTCATACGAATTTGATGGTATCCACTACGCAAATCAACTTTGGACAATATTGTAGAGCCACTCAATTCATCAAGCATATCATCTAGCCTAGGAATAGGATGACGATAACGAATAGTAATATTATTAATGCCTCTACAATCAACACACATACGCGAGGTACCATCCTGTTTCGGCACTAGAATAATAGGAACAGCACAAGGACTAAGGGATTCGCGTATATAACCTTTGTCGAGTAGCTCTTGTACTTGACGCATAATCTCCTTCGTCTCCTCTGGATTGGTACGGTATGGTGCGCGGTTGGGTAATGATGCACCGGGAATTAAGTCAATTTGATGCTCAATCCCTCGAATAGGTGGTAATCCCGGTGGCACGTCTTGTGGAAAGACGTCAGCGAACTCCCGCAAAATGTTAGTAACAGCAGGAGGCAAAGAGGAAGGCACGTCCTCGAATGAAAATAATGCCTCTTTGCACACAAAAGTATAGCAAACAGATTTGCTAACATCTAGATCATCAATATCAGATTTGGTGGAAAATAAACATGCACTTTTCAATTTAATTTCAGAAGCAACACTAGATGGTTTATTATTAGGCTTCATTTGTTGCTCAAATTCTTTTGCCACAATCTGATTTTCACTCTTATTTTGCTCCTGTTTTGCTTTATTAGCTCGATTAATATCATATTTCAAAATGGAATCATGAGTCATAGGAAGCAAAGTAATATTTTTGTCCTTATGAACAAGAGTATACTGATTGTTTCTACCATGGTGTACAGATTTTTTATTAAATTGCCATGGTCTACCAAGTAATAAGGAACATGCTTGCATAGGTACCACATCACAATCAACATAATCAGCATATGTAGAGATACTAAAATGCACACGAACAGTACATGTTACCTTAACCTTACCGCTGTTGTTGAACCATTGGATGTAGTAAGGATGTGGATGTGGTCTTGTGGTGAGGGATAGCTTCTCCACCATCTCCATGCTAGCCAAGTTGTTGCAGCTCCCTCCATCTATGATGACGCGAATAGAACGTTCCTTCACAACTCTCTTTGTATGGAACAAATTATGCCTCTGATTTTGCTCAACTTGTGTAACCTGCACACTCAAAACACGTTGAGCAACTAAACATTCATACCTGTCAGCATCTTCAGCAGCCATGTATTGCGTCTCATGATCAGAATCATCTCCACCGTGTTCTTCATGTGTAATAAGAGCCAAAGTCTCTTCATCATAGTCACTAGCAGACTCATACCCACCATCCTCAGTAGCAATCATCACACGCTGAGATTGGCATTCTCTCGCAAAATGTCCTCTTCCCTTACAACGACGACAAATAATATCACTTGTGTGCCCTGTTGACGCCATGGAAGAAGAAGAGCTCTGTGTAGGCCCAGCAGGTGTGCTCTTGGCAGATAGTGGTGGTTGTGCCTGCTTTCTTGTATCACGGTTGGAGGTGGCAGCCGACGGAGGTGCCGGTGTAGCAGAACGTGTGGAAGTAGATGATGCACGTGGTGTCCATGATGAAGGTCGACCTGCAGAAAAGTTAGTCCGCGCCAATGCCTGTCGATCATGCACTTCACGTTCAGCTTTACAAGCAAGATGGAATAAACGAGTGATATTATTATAATCCTTATAGTCTAGAATGGTCTGAATCTCTATTTAATCCACCCAGAAAACGTGCAAGCATAGCTTCATTCTCCTCAACAATACCACATCTAATCAAGCCAGTTTGTAATTCCTGATAATATTCTTCTACAGAATTTTTTCCTTGTCTTAAGCGCTGCAATTTTTGAAGTAATTCACGTTGATAATATGGAGGAACCCAACGAGTACGCATAGCAGTTTTCAAAGCAGCCCAAGTAGTTGGAACATGATATAATCGACAATGTTCAGACCACCAAACACATGCAAAGCTAGTGAAAGCACAAACAGCAGCAGGAACACGTCTCTCCTCAGGATATTGTAAACATGTAAATCGTTGTTCAGTTTCTAACTCCCAAGTAAGATATATATCAGGAACATATCTACCCTCAAATGGTGGAATATTCAATTTCAGTTTAGGGAGATGGTCATGATCTCGTACCTGAGGGGGAGCCCTAACATTGCCATTATTTGCATGTGGGCGACCTGGTGGTTGTGGTGCTGGTGGTTGCACGTAGTTCTGATTGTCATCGACCTCATCCGCATAAACTCCCACATAATCATCCTCCTCCACATCAGCAGCAGGAACCACAGAAGTATCAACAGCAGCACCAGCAGTTTGGCCAGGCCGAAGAGCGACACGGCTTGCTCGGCGGAGGTCTGTTTCCCGACGTGGAGGTAGGCATTGTTGTTGTTGTAGAGGTGCAGTAGGTGCAGTCGGTGGTGGTGGTGGAAGACGCGCGAGCAATTCATTAAACCTGTTATCGAGCTTTGTTTCGAACGTCTTCTCCATGCCATCTATCTTCTCCATGGCCTCTTCAAATCTGTTTAGCACATCTTGCACCTGTCCACTCATCATTTGCTGAAACTTATCATGAAGCTCCTTGTTCGTCAAGTTCTCCCAGTCAGTCTCGTCGGCTTGTGATCCTGGCATGGTTAGCAGCAATAGAAACACACAAGAATATGATCCTACAGACTACTAACAAGAGGTGGTGGTGGGTGTCACAAATCCGTCAAGCAAATCTCAAATTCTTACCAGTTCTTACCCAGCAGCAGGCGGTGATCGGCAACCGATGTAGTCAAAACTCTCAAAGCTTGGATAGAGCGATTACCAGGGAGAGTCAAACGCACGATGTAGATGTATGTGGAGCTGGGAAGGCTTTTAATATGGTAGCAAAAAGGGTCAGCAATAATCAATTCAGAGATGCAAAGTTGAATAAACGCTCAACGACGGTACTCTGCTGGTCCTAGGCTAGACCGTGCTAGAGACGCGAGCCTAGAACACTAACAAAATCACGGCGCTGCACGTAAACAAGGGAAAAGCACACTCTAGAAAAAAATTCGCCCTGTTTTTTTTTGCGAAAAATCACTATAATGGCGAGTGTCTCAAAACTCTTCCCAGGTCAAACTGACAGGATAGACACGAAATTTTTGCGATTTTTTTTTCGACTGCCCGGACCCAAAAACTGGAAATGGCTCAAAAAAACTTTCAATAACGGCGACTGTCTCAAAAGGCTAAGAAACACCTAAAAATAGGATAGCCAGAAATTTTTTTGTCAAGTGCGTTTTTGGAAAATTTTGGGCCTAAACGGAGGGTGGTTTCCGGACTCTTTTTTTTTGGAAACCAACCTCTTCTACGGACGGCAAAAGATTGATGGAATCCCAAACCTACTCAAACAATGAAACACGAATCTGGCAACAGATGGATCTCGAAAGCAAACCTAATATGAGATGGACTCGAAGTGATGGTGGTATATGGATACGGATCGGTGGTCGTATATGGACTCGGAGCGGTGGTGGTATATGGATACGGATCGGTGGTGGTATATGGACTCGGAGCGGTGGCGGATAAGCGGTGGTGGAAGATGGCAGGGACAATGATGATGGTGCGGCGGCGGCGTGACTAATATGACCAGAACTCGAAACTCTAAAAGACTAGACGCTAAGACCAGCAACTTGACACAACGATGCAACCGCAAATTCAACAAAGCAAATACAGAAAAGATTATGCAAAGGCTTAGATTGGCTCGGATAGGATGAACTAACCCTAATTTTTTTTGGCTTTTTCGTGGACTATAGGTATGAAGAATAGACTCGATCTAAACTATGAAAAACTGTAAAATCTCACCGAGCAACCTGAAAATCTGATACCACTTGATAGAGGCAAAGGTGTCCCGATGTTTCGATGAGATGGTGGTTATCGTTTCTGTGGGAGTCGACCTTGATGATCCGACTACGAACGTGCGAGACGTCGCGCCTTAGCAATTGCTAAACCAACTTCCGAGGGTTATTGACCATGCCGGAGCACGATCAACCTGACCACGAGGGCCTGTTTCCTGCGAGCAAACGAAGAACAAGCAAGAAACTAAGATTGCAATCTGGATATTGCGAATAAAAGAGGAAAGCTTTATTAACGAAGGTGGGGTTCTGTGACGCCTTTGTCTGGTCGTTGAACACAAACGAAGTACGCGAAGTTGCAGCTATGGCGAACTTTTAATCTAAACAAAACCCAAAGTCTAAACGATGCCCTAAGGGCTGTATATATGGAGGAAGAGGGGGGGAATTTCGTGGCCCTTGAGGAAGGGGTCCGAAACCAACCCTAACTCTTGTTTCCCCACACATACGGACTCTAAAAACAGCCTATACTTAAGTATTTCGAAATTACATGGGCCTGGCCCAATAATAAGGTGACGCAGCACCTAGAATAGCCTCTGGACGAAATTTATGAAGTGGCATCTTGTATATTTCGTCCAAGGCTTCATTCACTCCTTATGGTGGCTTCAGAGTCCTGAAATCATCACTTGTAACTCCATTCTTGTTCCCCTTGCGCATGCCATCAACTCCATGATTGTTCTTGCTCCAATGTTCATCCTTCTCCAAGCTAGGCCCTTCATTTGTAAGAAAAACAAATGTATCCAATTTAGGCAGCATCATATTCTCATGAACATTAGAATCATTACCAAGAAACGAAAGTACCTGGTAATTTAATTGGCGTGCGCGAGCTCTAGTAATTGGTCCATCATATGTAACAGTAGGGGTCGTGGGTGTAACAATGGTATTGATGTCCTCATCACCACTAGTGCGAAGTCTTGTGATATTAATACTGCTTTGCTGAATCTTGTTATGAAAGAACAATTTTCTGATACTCCTAATGAGGATGTCGCGTCCCATCTTAATACCTTCGTGGACTTATGCGATATGCAAAATAAAAAAGATGTGGACAATGATGTGGTGAAGATGAAATTATTTCCATTTTCTTTGCGTGATTCTGCAAAAATTTGGTTCTCTTCTTTGTCTTGCAATAGTATCGATTCTTGGAATAAGTGCAAAGATGCTTTTATCACTAAGTATTTTCCTCCCGCAGAAATTATTTCCCTTAGAACCCAGATCATGGATTTCAAGCAACTTGAACATGAGCATGTTGCACAATCTTGGGAAAGGATGAAAATGATGTTGAGGAATTGCCCAACTCATGGGTTAAATCTTTGGATGATCATACAAATATTTTATGCGGGATTGAATTTTCTTTCTCGTAATCTTTTAGATTACGCCGCAGGTTGTACTTTTATGGAAATTTCTTTGGGTGAAGCCACCAAATTGCTTGATAATACCATGGCAAATTACTCACAATGGCATACCGAAAGAGCTCCTACTAGTAGAAAAGTTAATTCAATTGAAGAAATTTCTTCTTTGAGTGATAAAGTTGATGCTCTTATGAAATTGGTTGCTAGTAAAAGCGCTCCTATTGATTTCAATGATATGCCTTTGTCTACTTTGATTGAGCAAAATAATTATGCCATAGATGTGAATTTTATCTCTCAAATTAATTTCAATAACAATGCTTATAGAGGTAATTTTAATCCTAGACCTTTTCCTAGTAATTCCTCTAATAATTATGGTAATTCCTATGGAATCAATCTTATAATAATAATAGGAACAACTCTAATCTTGAGAAAAATATTAAAGAATTTATCAACACACAAAAAGTTTTCAACACTTCCATAGAAGAAAAGTTGGGTAAGATTGATGATTTGTCTAGAAGTGTTGATAGAATTGCTCATGATGTGGAAAATCTCAAGATGAAAATTTGTGTGCCTAAGGTAGATGAATCAATTAAAGCTCTTTATTTTTCTATGGATGAAAGTAAGAAAAGAACCGCTATGCTTAGAGCTAAAAGAGAATTTTTAGAAAAGGCATTTTCTAGTGATTTCTTTCGTAAAAAAGATGAAGATCTTAAAATAATTGGTGTTTCTTCTATTGATTCCTTGTTTATTAAAGTTAATATTTATGAAAAAGGGACTAGAGAAGAGTCAACTTTAGGTAGAAGGCGTCCCAATATTTCGGAGGGTCAAAATCTTGTTGAGAAAATTGATGAAAGTGGGTTTGGAGAGGTCAAAACTTTAACTAGTGATGTGCCCACTCTTTTGGATTAAAAAGACTTTAATTATGATAGTTGCTCTTTGATTTATTTTATTTCTTTGTTGCAATCCGTGATAAATTCACCCCGTGCTTATGAATAAAATAAAGCTTTTACTAAACATATTATGGATGCTATGATGAAAGCTTTCGAAGAAAAACTGGAATTAGAAGTTTCAATTCCTAGAAAATTGCATGATGAATGGGAACCTACTATCAAAGTTAACATTAAAAATTATGAGTGTTTTGCTTTGTGTGACTTGGGTGCTAGTGTTTCTACAATTCCGAAATCTTTATGTGATGTGCTTGGTCTTACTAATCTTGAAGAATTTTCTTTGAATTTGCACTTGGCGGATTCTACAATTAAAAAGCCTATGGAAAGAATTAATGATGTTCTTATTCTCGCAAATAGGAATTATGTGCCCATAGATTTTATTGTTCTTGATATGTATTGCAGTCCGTCTTGTCCAATTATTCTTGGTAGACCGTTTTTACGCACTATCGGTGCCGTGATTGATACGAAAGAAGGCAATGTTAAGTTCCAATATCCTTTGACGAAGGGTATGGAACACTTTCCTAGAACAAGAAAAAGCCACCTTATGAATCAATCATGAGGTCATCTTATGGATCTCGGACCAAAGATGACAAAACTTAGATCCTTGCGTTATGCCTAGCTAAGGGCGTAAAACTATAGCGCTTGTTGGGAGGCAACCCAATGAATAAATTTAATTTTTTGCTTTTTTCTTTCTGTTCTTGAGTGTTAGCACAATTATGCTACTGTTATGATTGTGTTTTTTGAGTTTTAATTAGTGTTTGTGCCAAGTAGAACTGATAGGATCTTCTTGGGTGATTGTTGCTTGATCTTGCTGAAAAAGACAGAAACTTTGCGCTCACGAAAACAATTCTAATTTTTTTTTCAGAAAGAGATTTTTCCCTGATTCTTTTTGAAGAATATTAATATACAAATTACCTAGGTCTTCCTATTTGTTTTGTAATTGTTTGAGTTCCAGAAGTTTTCGAAAAAGTCAGATTGCTACAGACTATTCTGTTTTGACAGATTCTGTTTTCTTTGTGTTGTGTGCTTATTTTGATGGCTATATGGTTTTCTTTGATGAGTTTTTGCCATAGAAAAGTCGGAATACAGTAGATATAATAAAAAAACAAAATATGAATTGGTTTTATATAGTACTTATAGTAGTGGTTTGCTTCTTATACTAACGGATCTCACGAAGGTTTTGTTGAGTTTTGCGTGATTGAAGTTTTCAAGTTTTGGGATATCTTACGATGGATGAAGGAAGGATAGAAGAGCCTAAGCTTGGGGATTCCCCGGCATACCAAGCTATTATCCAAAAATGAGCAACCAACTAAGCTTGGGGATGCCCCCGGGTGGCATCTCCTCTTTCTTCCAACGACCATCGGTATTTTACTCGAAACTATATTTTTATTCGTCACATAATATGTGTTTTGCTTGAAGCGTCTTGTATTATATGAGTCTTTGCTTGTTTTATTTTTTGGTTTAAGTCTTGATCCCTTTCTGGACACACCTATTTGGAAGATCCAAAATTATGTCATGACTTGTTAGAATTGCTCTCTATGCTTCACTTCAATTTTTATGAGCGATGGACTTGCTCTAGTGCGTCACTTATATCTTTTTAAGCACGGTGTGCTTAGTATTTTTGAAGAAATGCTCTCTTGCTTCACTTAGATTTATTTGAGAGTTAGTAAAATTTTCAAGAAATTCTCTCTTGCTTCACTTAAACTATTTTGAGAGAAAGAAAAAAAATTATGCTCATGATTTTCACTTATATTTGTTTGAGCTTATGAAAAGCAACACATGAAAATTAGTCCCAAAGTGATAGATATCCAAGAAGGATATGATAAAAACTTTCATGAAGATCTGGATAAAATAAACTTGATTCTTAGTCATAGTTTTGAGATATGATGATGTGATATGTGAGTTATGTTGATGAGTAATTATGCTTTAGTAAGAATATTGGTGTTAAGGTTTGTGATTCCCTATGCAAGTACGAAATTCAATAGTCATACAATGAAATTATATCCTACCTATGGTGCATTAGTCGGTATTATTTATGCTTAACGCTTGCTTATGAGATTATCCGTTTCTTGGTTGGTCGGTTTTCAATCTTTTGCTATCCTTCATTTTGCACCAAGTATGATCTCTACTTGTGCATCCAAAATCCTTTAAACCAGTTTTGCCACATGAGTCCACTATATCTACCTATATGCGGTATTATTTTGCCGTTCTAAGCAAATTTGCATTAGCCATCTCTAATTTTCAAAATAAACTTCTCTTTTGTGTGTTTGTTTCGCTCGCGGAGCGGTGAGGGGTGGCTAATATTTTCCATGCTAGATGTGTTATTCTCACGATGAGTGTTTATTCACTTGTCATTGCATAAGAGTAAGGCAAAGGTTTTAGGGATGCCCAGTCCCGAAATGCAAAAATGAACTTACCTTATGTTGTCAAATAATAACTTCCTTGGAAAGTGTTGGTATGGAGGGCACCCGTGGATACGGTTAGCCATGGAAAGTGAAAGTATGGTGGAAAAAGGAATAAACTTTATTTTCTGTTTGGGAACCGCCTATGATATATCTAGCATGGAAAGTGTTGGGAACTTTAAGTCGTTTTGGTTGGTGGGATGGATACACCTCCCAAAATGTTTTTATCTCTAATTTTTTCGCTTTGAGCTCTGGCACCTCTACAAATCCCTACTTCCCTCTGCGAAGGGCCTTTCTTTTACTTTATGCAAATTTTATTTTTGAGTCTCCATCTTCTCTTATAAAAGCACCAACTAGGAGGCAATATGATCGTACTTAAGTATTGGGTGTAGCTAGTATTCGAGTGTGTTTCATGAATGGATCAATGGTTGAGCATGATGGGCTAGGGATAACTTATTTAGCGTTGTTATTTTGTAACACGTGGTTGCTTGTTGATATGCTTGATTATCTAAATTATCATGTCAAAACTAGACTATTGCTTTGAATCACATAAAAAGTCCAAATGTCCATACTATAAAGAAAAGAATATGATATGACATGTTAGGCAGCATTCCGCATCAAAAATTCTGTTTTTATCACTTACCAACTCGAGGATGAGAAGGAGTTAAGCTTAGGGATGCTGATACGTTTCCAACATATCTATAATTTTTTATTGTTCCATGTTGTTATATTATCAATCTTCGATGTTTTATAATCATTTTATATCATTTTTTGGTACTAACCTATTGACATAGTGCCAAGTGCCAGTTGCCGTTTTTTCCATGTTTTTTACATCGCAGAAATAAATACCAGACGGAGTCCAAATGCCACGAAACTCCACAGAGATTTTTTATGGGCCAAAAGGAACACAACAGGCCCTGGCTGCGCCTGGGGGGTGCCCCGAGGGGGGCACAACCCACCAGGGCAAGCCAGGAGGCCCAGGCGCGCCCTGGTGGGTTGTGCCCACCACGGGTGCCCCCCCTGGACCGCCTCTTTGCTATATAAATACCCCAATATTCCAGAAAACCTAAAGGCATCGACAAAATATTCATCCAGCCGCCGTAGAGTCCAGAACCGCCAGATCCAATCTAGACACCATCTCGGATGGGGTTCACCACCTCTATTGGTGCCTCTCTGATGATGCGTGAGTAGTTCTTTGTAGACTATCGGGTCCGTAGTTAGTAGCTAGATGGCTTTCTCTCTCTTGCTGGATTCCCAATATAATGGTCTCTTGGAGATCCATATGATGTAACTCTTTTGCGGTGTGTTTGTTGGGATCGATGAACTTTGAGTTTATGATCACATCTATATGTCTATATCCATGAAAGTTATTTGAGTTTCTTTGATCTCTTATATGCATGATTGCTTATAGCCTCGTATTTCTTCTCCGATATTCGGGTTTTGTTTGGCCAACTTGATCTATTTATCTTGCAATGGGAAGAGGTGCTTTGTAGTGGGTTCGATCTTACGGCGCTTGACCCCAGTGACAGAAAGGGAACTGACACATATGTATCCTTGCTACTAAGGATAAAGCGATGGGGTCTGTATCTACATAGATAGATCTTGTCTACATAATGTCATCATTCTTATTGCATTACTCCATTTTTCCATGAACTTAATACACTAGATGCATGCTGGATAGCGATCGATGTGTGGAGTAATAGTAGTAGATGCAGGAAGGAGTCGGTCTACTAATCTTGGACATGATGCCTATGTAATGATCATTGCCTGGATATTGTCATGATTATTCGAAGTTCTATCAATTGCCCAACAGTAATTTGTTTACCCATCGTTTGTTATTTTTCTCGAGAGAAGCCACTAGTGAAACCTACGGCCCCGGGTCTTCCTTCTCATGTATTTGCCTTTGCAATCTACTCTTTTTCCTTGCATTTATTTTCAGATCTATTAAACCAAAAATACAAAAATACCTTGCTATGTTTTATTTCTATTTATTTTATTGGCGATCTATCTTTCAAACTACTACAAATTTATCTCACGGTCGTTTGCCTATCTTGAGGCACCGTACCCCAGAAGGGATTGACAACCCCTTTAACACGTCGGGTTGCGAGGATTTGTTATGTGTGTGCAGGGGTTGTTTATGTTGTGTTGCTTGGTTCTCCTACTGGTTCGATAACCTGCATTTCATCACTAAGGGAAATACCTACCGTTGTTGTGTTGCATCATCCCTTCCTCTTTGGGGAAATACTGACGTAGTTCTAGCAGACAGGAACTTCCTGGCGCCACTGCTAGGGAGTCATTAGTGGTACATCTTGGTGAGGCAATACTGGTGGTACAACTGCATGAGCTTCTTCTTCCTGAGCCATGGGCTCTCCATCATTCTTTTCTTCCTGTTCTGGCTGAGAAGCCAAAGAACGAGGAGCAAGATCAACCTCCATCTGGGTAGGGGCACCAGATGAGGAGACCGGGCTGGTATTTCCTCGAGAAGCAACTTGCTGCCCCTCAACCTTCTCATCCTCCTTTGTGGATCCGGAGGGATCAGCTTGAATTTTCTTCAAAGGCAATGAGGTTGCGTTTTCCATCCCAATCTCTTCGTCAACTTTTTCTTCAGGAGCATTTTTCTCGGACATGACATTCTCTTCGTCAGGATTGACCAGATACATGTCCACCACATCAGATTCTTGAGTAACTGAGGTAGGAATGATAACTATCGCAGGCTCAGCTTGTTGCTCGGTTTCTTCCTCGGAACAAGGGGATGGTGGCATCTGTTGAAGTAGGACACTGATACGTCTCCAACATATCTATAATTTATGAACTATTCATGCTGATATATTATCACTCTTGGATGTTTTACAATCATTTTATAGCAACTTTATATCATTTTTTGAGACTAACCTATTGACATAGTGCCCAGTGCCAGTTGTTATTTTTTACTAGTTTTTTACATCGCAGGAAATCAATACCAAACGGAGTCCAAACGCAGCGAAAATTTTTGGAGATTTTTTTGGACCAGAAGACATCCAGTGGGCCAAAGAAGTGCCAGAGGGGAGTCCTAAGGGGGGCACAACCCACCAGGGCACGCCCGGGGGCCCGGGCACGCCTGGGAACCAAGGCGCACGCAGGTGGGTTATGCCCACCTCGGTGGCCTCCCGCACCGCCTCTTCGCCCTATAAATTGCCAAATATTCCAAAAACCCTTGGGGTAACCCTAGATCAGAAGTTCCACCACCGCAAGCCTTTGTAGCCACGAGAAACCAATCTAGACTCTGTTCCGGCACTCCGTCGAAGGGGGAAATCATCACTAGTGGCCATCTTCATCATCCCGGCAACTACCATGATGAGGAGGGAGTAGTCCACCCTCGGAGCTGAGGGTTTGTACCAGTAGCTATGTGTTTAATCTCTGTCTCTCTCATGTTCTTGAGATGTCACGATCTTGATGTATCGCGCGCGGGCTTTGTTAATATACTTGGATCATATGGTGTTTTCCTCTCTCTATCTTGTTGTGAATTGAGTTTTCTCTTTGAGATTTCGTTTTATTGGATTGAATACTTTTGTCGATTTGAGAGCACTTGATGCATGTCTTGACATGAATACCCGTGGTGACAATGGGGTATCATATTGATTCACTTGATATGTGTTTTGGCACTCAACTCACGGATTCCCGAGGTGACATTAGGGTAATCTATGCGTAGGGGTTGATGCACATTCTCGTCTTTTGTTTCTTCGATAGAAATCTTGGGGCACTCTTTGAGGTTCTTTGTGTTGGATTGAGTATTATGAATCTAAATTTGTTGTGGTGTTATTTTAGTACAAACTCTTGATAGATCGATCAGAAAGAATAACTTAGTGTTATTTTAGTATGAACTATTGATAGATCAATTGGAAAGAATAACTTGGTGTTATTTTAGTAGGAACTCTTGTATAGATCGATCGGAAAGAATAGCTACAAACAATTTCTTCTTATGTTCTCCGCTAGGTAGGAACTTTGGAGTGATTCTTCATCGCACTTTGAGGGATGGTTATATGATCCAATTATATTAGTATTGTTGAGAGATTGCACTAGCAAAATTACGACACTAGGCCGCATTTTCAAGCATTGCTATATCGTTTGTGCCCTATTTTATTAATTGCTACCTTGTTGTTTTTTATTGTTCCTATTACAAAAATTAATATATACTATCATTACTACACTTTTATTACCATCTATTCGCCGAACTAGTGCACCTATACAAATTTCCATTGTATTTGGTGTGTTGGGGACACAAGAGACTTTTTATTATTTGGTTGCAGGGTTGTTTGAGAGAGACCAGCTTCATCCTACGCCTCCCACGGATTGATAAACCTTAGGTCATCCACTTGAGGGAAAATTTCTACTGTCCTACAAAACTCTATGCTTGGACGCCCAACACGAGTCTACAAGAACAAGTTGTGTAGTAGACATCAGACACTTGAGTCAACAGGTGCATTGCTACCTCTTGAGCACGGCGTTGGTTTTCCCTTGAAGAGGAAAGGGTGATGCAGCAAATTAACGTAAATATTTCCCTCAGTTTTTGAGAACCAAGGTATCAATCCAGTAGGAGACTACACGCAAGTCGCCTCATACCTACATAAACAAATAAGAACCTTGCAACCAACGCGATAAAGGTGTTGTCAATCCCTTCACAGCCACTTGCAAAAGTGAGATCTGATAGAGATAATAAGATAAATGTTTTTGGTACTTTTTATGATATAGATTGAAAGTAAAGATTGCAAAGTAAAAATAGATTGGAAACTTATATGATGGAAAATAGACCCGGGGGCATAGGTTTCACTAGTGGCTTCTCTCAAGATAGCATAAGTATTACGGTGGGTGAACAAATTATTGTCGAGCAATTGATAGAAAAGTGCATAATTATGAGAATATCTAGGCATGATCATGTATATAGGCATCACGTCCGCGACAAGTAGATTGAAACGATTCTGCATCTACTACTATTACTCCACACATCGACCGCTATCTATCATGCATCTAGAGTATTAAGTTCATAAGAACAGAGTAACGCATTAGGCAAGATGACATGATGTAGAGGGATAAACTCAAGCAATATGATATAAACCCCATATTTTTATCCTCGATGGCAACAATACAATACGTGCCTTGCTGCCCCTGCTATTACTGGGAAAGGACACCGCAAGATTGAACCCAAAGCTAAGCACTTCTCCCATTGCAAGAAATATCAATCTAGTAGGCCAAACCAAACTGATAATTCGAAGAGACTTGCAAAGATAAAAAATCATACATAAAAGAATTCAGACGTATTCGAATATTGTTCATAGATAATCTTGATCATAAACCCACAATTCATCGGATCTCGACAAACACACCGCGAAAATAATTACATCGAATAGATCTACAAGAAGATCGAGGTGAACTTTGTATTGAGATCCAAAGAGAGAGAAGAAGCCATCTAGCTAATAACTATGGACCCGAAGGTCTATGGTAAACTACTCACACATCATCGGAGAGGCTATGGTGTTGATATACAAGCCCTCCGTGATCGATTCCCCCTCTGGCGGAGCGTCGGAAAAGGCACCAAGATGGGATCTCACGGGTATAGAAGGTTGCGGCGGTGGAAATAGGGTTTCGTGGCGCTCCTGGATGTTTTCGGGGTATATGGGTATATATAGGAGGAAGAAGTAGGTCGGTGGAGCTGCGAGGGGCCCACAAGGGTGGGGGCGCGCCCAGGGGGGCAGGCGCGCCTCCTTGCCTCGTGGCCTCCTTGCTTCTTTCTTGACATCCACTCCAGGTCCTCTAGATCACGTTTGTTCCAAAAATAACTCTCCCGAAGGTTTCATTCCGTTTGGACTCCATTTGATATTCCTTTTCTGCGAAACACTGAAATAGGAAAAAAATAGCAATTTGCACTGGGCCTTCGGTTAATAGGTTAGTCCCAAAAATAATATAAAAGTTCTTAGTAAATCCCATTAAACATCCAAAACAGATAATATAATAGCATGGAACAATAAAAAATTATAGATACGTTGGAGATGTATCAAGCATCCCCAAGCTTAATTCCTGCTCGTCCTCGAGTAGGTAAATTATAAAAATAGAATTTTTGATGTGGAATGCTACCTAGCATATTTCTCAAAGTAATTTCCTTTATTGTGGCGTGAATGTTCAGATCCGAAAGATTCAAGACAAAAGCTTAATATTGACATGAAAATATTAATACTTCAAGCATACTAACAAAGCAATCATGTCTTCTCTAAATAACATGGCCAAAGAAAGTTATCCCTACAAAATCATATAGTCTGGCTATGCTCTATCTTCATCACACGAAGTATTTAATCATGCACAACCCCGATGACAAGCCAAGCAATTGTTTCATACTTTTGATGTTCTCAAACTTTTTCAATCTTCACGCAATACATGAGCGTGAGCCATGGACATAGCACTATATGTGGAATAGAATGGTGGTTGTGGAGAAGACAAAAGGAGAAGATAGTCTCACATCAACTAGGCGTATCAACGGGCTATGGAGATGCCCATCAATAGATATCAATGTGAGTGAGTAGGGATTGCCATGCAACGGATGCACTAGAGCTATAAGTGTATGAAAGCTCAACAAAAGAAACTAAGTGGGTGTGCATCCAACTCGCTTGCTCACGAAGACCTAGGGCATTTTGAGGAAGCCCATCATTGGAATATACAAGCCAAGTTCTATAATGTAAAATTCCCACTAGTATATGAAAGTGACAACATAGGAGACTCTCTATCATGAAGATCATGGTGCTACTTTGAAGCACAAGTGTGGTAAAAGGATAGTAACATTGTCCCTTCTCTCTTTTTCTCTCATTTTTTATTTTTTTTTATTTGGGCATTTTTCTCTTTTTTTATGGCCTCTTTTTTTTCCTTTTTTTTCGTCCGGAGTCTCATCCCGACTTGTGGGGGAATCATAGTCTCCATCATCCTTTCCTCACTTGGGACAATGCTCTAATAATGATGATCATCACACTTTTATTTACTTACAACTCAAAAATTATAAATCAATACTTAGAACAAAATATGACTCTATGTGAATGCCTCCGGCGGTGTACCGGGATATGCAATGAATCAAGAGTGACATGTATGAAAGAATTATGAATGGTGGCTTTGCCACAAATACGATGTCCACTACATGATCATGCAAAGCAATATGACAATGATGAAGCGTGTCGTAATAAACGGACGGTGGTAAGTTGCATGGCAATATATCTCCGAATGGCTATGGAAATGCCATAATAGGTAGGTATGGTGGCTGTTTTGAGGAAGGTATTTGGTGGGTGTATGATACCGGCAAAAGGTGCGTAGTATAAGAGAGGCTAGCCATCTTATTTGCCACAGATCATAGTTGATGGCTTGAATTCTGAATCTCATTCGTTCCTTCGAGTAGAGGTAGTCATTTCCATCAAAGATAGGAAATCTTTCAGAGTGCAAGGATCTACCTGCATATGACATACTCTTAACTCCAAGGACATTAGACCTGTAATAAATAGAGACAGGGAGTACCTGCTATGATACCAACTGTTAGGACCGAGAGTATATCGACCAAAGGGGCGTGAATGGGAGATTCGAAATTTCTTTCAAAAGTTTTGGAACTTATCCCAATCACAGCAGCGGAATAGAGTATCGAAGGAAATAAACTAAATCAATCTTCTTTGTCAGAGGCATATTCATCAATGAAAGCATTGATAACAGTACGAGCTGGGGAAATCACATGTTTAACTACAATGAGAGTAATACAACATGCAGACAGATGTAGTAGAATGAGACACAACATCGTACGCACTCAAAGAAAAGACTATGGGGTGATTTCACAACTGGATCCGAGGAATATGATGACAACGAATGAATACAGGCGATAAAATTGAAACAGGATGAACATAGATACATAAGACGATGACAATAGAATGAAATGATCACGTAAACTGTCGGCAAAGAGCATGAACAAAAACTGCTAAAGGAAATGCAGTAGAGTAGATTGAACCAGTGGTGCTCGATGCTAACTCCTCGGTCTGCTGCAAATCTCTCGCAGCGAAGAAGATTACCGTCTCTTGCCGGCAAGTATTTGCTTGGAACCCAAAGATATTTCTCTCACAACTTTCATAGGTTTTGGCTAAGCATCACAGCGGATCTAAGCATCGAGAACCTATACCCCTCTTAATAGTACGGAGGTCCTATGACTCAAGAGAAAGAAAGAAGAACAACAAAATGAATACTATGTCTTCACCTTGTCTTCTACTTCCATCATTGCAGTCAACTTCTTCAGACGACGGTACCGAATCAAAAGCTTTTCTTCTGCAGTAATCTTTCGAGGGGTCGATTTCTTCACATCAATCTTCTCGAATAAAAACCAATGATGTCTTTTCAAAATATAATGGCTAAAGAAAGTTATACCTACAAAATCATATAGTCTTGTCATGCTCCATCTTCTTAACACAAGTAATTTATCATGCACAACCCCGATGACGAGCCAAGCAATTGGTTCATACTTTTTGACACGCTTCAGCTTTTTCAACTCTCACGCAATATATGAGCATAAGCCATGGATATAGCACTATGGGTGGAATAGAATATGAAGTTGGAGGTTGTGTGGAGAAGACAAAAAAAAGGAAAAAGTCGCACATTGACGAGGCTAATCAACGGGCTATGGAGATGCCCATCAATTGACGTTAATACAAGGAGTAGGGATTTCCATGCAATGGATGCACTAGAGCTATAAGTGTATGAAAGCTCAAAAAAAACTAAATGGGTGTGCATCCAACTTGCTTGCTCATGAAGACCTCGGGCATTTCAGGAAGCCCATCATTAGAATATACAAGCAAAGTTCTATAATGAAAAATTCCCACTAGTAATATATGAAAGAGAAAAAATAGGAGACTCTCTATCATGAAGAACATGGTGCTACTTTGAAGCACAAGTGTGGAAAAGGATAGTAACATTGTCCCTTATCTCTTTTTCTCTCTTTTTTTATTATTGTTTTCCTGTTTTTTAGTTTTGGGCTCTTTGGCCTCTCTTTTTTTATTTTCATCCAGAGTCTCATCCCGACTTGTGGGGGAATCATAGTCTCCATCATACTTTCCTCACATGGGACAATGCTCTAATAATGATGATCATCACACTTTTATTTACTTATCAAGAATTAGAACTCGATACTAGAACATGCCTCCGGCAGTGTACCGGGAAGTGCAATGATCTAGCGTGACATATATAAAAAATATGAATGGTGGCCAAGTCACAAATACTATGTCAACAATATGATCATGCAAAACAATATGACAATGATGATATGTGTGATAATAAAATGGAACCATGAAAGTTGCATGGCAATATATCTCGGAATGGCTATTGAAATGCCATAACAGGTTTGTATGATGGTTGTTTTGAGGAAGATACAAGGTGGCTTATGTGTGAAAGAGCGTATCATATCACAGGGTTTGGATGCACCAACGAATTTTGCCACCACTCAAAATGAGAAAGGGCAATGCACGGTACAGAAGAGGCTAGCAAAATGCGGAAAAGTGAGAGTGCATATAATCCATGGACTCGCATTAGTCACAAAGAACTTAGATACTTATTGCAAACGTTTATTAGCCCTCAAAGCAAAGTACTACTATGCATGCTCCTAGGGGGATAGATTGGTAGGAAAAGACCATCGCTCCTCCCCGACCGCCACTCATAAGGAAGACAATCAATAATAAATCATCCTCCAATTTCATAGCATAACAACAGACCATACGTGCATGCTTCGGGAATCACAAACCTTAACACAAATATTCTTACTAAACCACAATTACTCACTAGCATGACTCTAATATCACCATATTTATATCTCAAAACAAATGCAAGGAATCAAAATTCTCATATATTCAATGATCTTTATGGAAGTTTTGTTATATCCCTCTTGAATACCCATCATATTAGGACTAAATTCATAAACCAAGAAAATTGCCATACTATTTATAAGACTCCCAAAATAATATAAGTGAAGCATTAGAGTTCATCAATTTTTTTAAAATATAACCACCGCCATGCACTAAAAAGATATAAGTGAAGCACTAGAGCAACTACCTAGCTCAAAAGATATAAGTGAAGCACATATAGTATTCTAACAAATTCACGATTAATGTGTGTCCCTCTCAAAAGATGTGTCCAACAAGGATGATTGTGGCAAACTATAAAGAAAATAAAGCAAAGACTCATATCATACCAGATGCTCCAAGCAAAACACATATCATGTGGTGAGTAAAAAATATAGCCTCACGTAATTTAACGATGGATTGTAGACAAAAGAGGGGATGCCATCCGGGACATCCCTAAGCTTATATTCTTGGTTGTCCTTGAATATTACCTTGGCGTGCCTTGGGCATCCCCAAGCTTAGGATCTTGCCAGTCCTTATTGCATAGTCCATCGAAACTTCACCCAAAACTCACAACACAAAACTCAGTAGAAAACTCGTGAGATCCATTAGTGAAACAAAGCAAATCACCACTTTTAGGTACTGTTGTAAAATCATTCCGATTTATCATTTATATTATATCTACTGTATTCTAACTTCTCCATGGTTCATACCCCCCGATACAACCCATAGATTCATCAAAATAAGCAAACAACATAATGAAAATAGAATCTGTAAAAAACAGTACTGTTTGTAATAATGTGGACTTTAGTCAAACTTCTGCACCTACAAAAAGTCCAAAAATTTAGGAAAACATGGGAAATTTTTATATCAATAAAGTGTAAAATGTTCAGAGATTTTTGTCACTCCAGTGATTTTTAACAATTCTGCTACTGGACATAAAAGTTTCTCTTTTTTTCACAGAATCAAATCAACAATCTTCCAAACCATCTCAAAGGTCTTACTTGGCACAAAAACTAACTAAAACACTAAAACACAATCATAACAGAAGTATAATTGCATATTTATTGAAAAATAGAAGAAAAAGCAAAAACATAAAAAATGGGTTGCCTCCCAACAAGTGTTATTGTTTTACGCCTCTAGCTGGGCATATTGCATAGATCTAGGTATTAGTAAATGTGAGGGAGATCATCCATGCTCATCTCATATTCCCTCCTTTCAGGAGCAAGTTTCCTTTGTGGCAAGCAAAAATAATCAAAAGGGCTAAATTTAATAGCATACGGATCTATAAGATCAAGTTTAGGAGGAAGAGGTTCCTCCTTTGGCCCTTTATATGTGATTACTATCTCTTTATTATAAATGTTCCTTTGATTATGATCTCTAAGCTTTTCTTTAAGAACACGCCCTAGCCCATTATTTTGTATAGCAAAATTACCATTGAGTTCAGAAATTTTATCAATTAACATAGATGGGGGAACTTTTTTTCCTTAGATTTTCAATTTAAGCAACATAATCTGGAGATTGTAATCTCCTTATCTCTTCTTGATTAAAAAGGATCTTCTCTGTAGGAGGGAAACCACAATTTATATTGTAATGAGCAAATATTTCACGTGCTTCTTTCATAATATGTCCAAATTCATAAGCTAGAAATATAGTGGTAACATGCTTAACGGAAGGATCATGAATATTAGAGAATTCTAGAAGGATCCTTTTTATGGATGGATGCATGTGAACAAATTGTCTTTCAGCTTCAACTATAAGCAAAGATATTGCATCCGCAAGACTAGAAGTTTTGTTAAGAATTGACCCTCCTAGCATAGGTAACGTACCAGAACAAGTAATGAAATCTTGGATAACACCTTTTCCAATAATATTACCGCTACCTACATGGAGTTTTTAGTGCGCATGATAGTAGCTTCTTTCTCATAAGGATCATCCTCAACAAAATCATCAAATTTTTCCTCAAGATTATTACTAGATTTTTCAACAATAACCTCCTCAAATTTAAACATGATGACAAAGCACACAAACAAACGTAAAAGCGAATGGAAAGAAGGCGGATAAAAAGGCAGGTATTTTTTGTGTTTTCCTGAAAATGTTTTAGAAGTGGGGGAGTGGAAAACGAGAGGCAAATGGCGAATAATGAAAATGCAAGAGATGAGTGTTTATGATGGGTACTTGGTAGGCTTGATGTAGATCCTCCCTGGCAACGACGTCAGAAATTCTTCCCGCTAATTCTTGAGCTTGCGTTGGTTTTTCCCTTGAAGAGGAAAGGGTGATGCAGCAAAGTAGAGATAAGTATTTCCCTCGGTTGAGAACCAAGGTATCAATCTAGTAGGAGGAACACACAAGTCACCAATGGTTGCACCTACACAAAAAAATACTTGCACCCAACGTGATAAAGGGGTTGTCAATCCCTTCATGGTTACTTGCAAGGATGAGATCTGATAGTGATAGATATAGAAGATAAGTAAAAGTGCAAAATAAGATAAAGGTAAATAAATTGCAGCAAGGTATTTTTGTGTTTTTGATATAATAGACCTGAAAATAATATGATAAAAATAGACCCGGGGGCCATAGTTTTCACTAGAGGCTTCTCTCTTGACAGAAAGCATACTGTGGGTAAACAAATTACTGTTGAGCAATTGATAGAAAAGCGCATAGTTATGACAATATCTAAGGCAATGATCATGAATATAGGCATCACATCCGTGACAAGTAGACTAAATCCTGCCTACATCTACTACTATTACTCCACACTCGACCGTTATCCAGCATGCATCTAGTGTATTAAGTTAACAAGAACAGAGTAACAACTTAAGCAAGATGACATGATGTAGAGGGATAGATCCAAAAAACATGAAGAAACCCCATCTTTTTATCCTTAATGGCAACAATAAAAATACATGTCATGTCCCTTTCTATCACTGGGATTGAGCACCGCAAGATTGAACCCAATACAAAGCACCTCCTGTAACATCCCAAAATTCTAAATTTTGGAATGTTATATTAAATAAATAGTTTTGATTTTTTTTGTTTGATTGTGGTATGGTTGCTTGTGTGAAATTGAGTGAAATCTGAAACTTTTTGAAAGTTGAATGAGAGGAAATAAAAGGACTTTCCCAAACTTCCATTTTGCATTTATGATCTCCATGAAATCAAATTCATTTCATCACAAAACCCTGGAGTGAACATGATATGACATCTTCCATTTAAATAAATGAAAAAAAAATATTTGAATTCCATTTGGAAATAATTCAAATTCAGAAACTTTATGCAACTCAATGATTTTCACGAGAGAAGATAAAATGAATTCTTCGAATGCTAAGAAAGAGAGTTCGAACTTTCAAATAATCAAATTGAAAGTCTCTTTGAAGTTATTTTGAAACCCACTTTCAATTTGGAGTTATTTGGTTCTTATACAAATTATTTTTCTCCAAAAATAAAATATATGGAAAATAGGGTAAAATGATTCCCTATAATATAAAAGTGGAGAAAATTGAGTTTGAAATCATTTTGGTATTTTAAAATATTTTTATTTGGTTTTTAAATGAAACAGTTGCACTGTTCACTTTATTTAAATTTTTTTGCGGAACTTATTTGCCACTGAAAATAAGTTCATCATTTAAGAAATCATTTTCTAAAAATTTTGATATATAATATGCCTATGTACAATTTTATTTTTATTTTTGTTATTCAATTTTTCCTTTTCTGTTTCTATTTAACAAAACAATTTGTGCGTGCGCCTGGAACTAAGTGCCGCCGACGTGCGCAGCATAGTGGCATCGGGCACCCTATCATTTTTTTTTCTCCTCTACATGGGCCAGGCCCAGCCAACAATTTCCTTCTCAATTTTTTTTTCTTTTTTTCTTTTTTTCCTTCGGCCAAATAATAAAAAAACTGCAGCACGTACTCGCGCGGCCGGCCAGCGGAAGCCTTTTTGCCCATGGCGCACCTTTCCCGTATTTATTTTCTTTTCGTCTATATTTAGTCCCACATTGTTTAGCCTTCGATCTCTAAGCCTCTTTTCCACCTATAAATATAGACCCATAGAACCTTCAAAAATTATCCGATTCGGGTTAAATCAATATTTAATTTGACTAGATTCACTAAAGAAAAATATATTTCTCCTCTGCGGCAGGACTTCTGGAATTTCTCTCCTCTCTTTGAAGTTGTCTTTTCTCTACCTTATAAAGGTATCTTTCTTCGTATTTTTTTATAAATACTCTCATAGCTTATTATTTCAAGACTAGTACGATAGGCATAGAAATCTTTTAGAATAACTCTTTTTCTTCCGTAAAACAACTTGGCCCTGATTTTTTGAAAGAGCCATAACATTTTACTCGTTCATCCAGATTAGACGAAACCAATGCCAAATTCTTCGTCTTGATCCCCTCTATCCAGAGAACATATTAAATCAACTTTTTTGAAATTTTAAAATTTGAATTAGGTCAGATTCAAATTCAAACTTGTTTTGGCTATAACTTGAGTTTTATAACTCTGATTTAATTGATTCTTTTTGCAAATCTTATCTCTTGACATGTATATTCTGTTAAGATCCAAATCACATGAGTTTGCTGTTGTTAAAAATATGTTTGTGTTCCTGAGTTTTATTTGATGGTTTTGAAGTTTTCTGAAGTGTTTTGTGTGTTCTTTTGCATCTTTGAGTGATTGCTTATGTGTGGTTATAATTGATTGCCTACGATAGATTGAACGAAGTGTGACGAGTAGAACTATAAGGAATTATGAGTGCGTCAAATCTTCATCAACAGTACAGGGCAAGTTCACACTTTGATCATATTTTTTCATACCCAGTTTTTATGCATTAGTTTCACCCTCAAAGATTTGCATGAGTAGGATTGGGGATTGGGGCATTGCTATGTAGTTCATGAGGTAGGAACCTATTACCTTTAATCACCCTGGGAATATACGCTTTGTTACTTATTGCTTAGCCATGCTCGTAGACGTGGATTGATATGTGAGATTCATGAAAGTTGCGAGAGTAATATTAACTAAGGGAAACTTATGGTGACTACTTTAATACACATCTGAGTGGAATGGTTGGGGCACCCTGAAGCACCCGGTGGTTTGCCCAGGCACCTGGAGAACCCAGTGCTTCCCCAAGGCGATCCCGGCGTACCCGTGTGATCATCCTATGGAATGCCACCCAGGCTCAAAGGGATCATAAGATTATTCATGCTAGAAACTTCCGTGTGCAGCCACAAGCCATTATGGGCTCTGGCATAGTTGAGTATGTTGTGTGACTTCTTTCAGTGGTGGTGTTGTCTACCCAGAGTAAAGAGTTAATGCTTCAGAAAGACTGTGTCTCGATCATCTGTTTCTCAAACATAATGTAGTGCGAGAAATTCAACGGAGTAGATCGAGTTTTGTGTGGAAAAGTGCGCAAACCTTTGCAGAGTGTACTGCTACCTCTTGAACTTGCGTTGGTTTTCCCCGAAGAGGAGAGGATGATGCAACAGAGTAGCATAAGTATTTCCCTCAGTTTTTGAGAACCAAGGTATCAATCCAGTAGGAGGCCACGCTCAAGTACCTCGTACCTACACAAAACGATAGCAACTCGCAACCAATGCGATTAGGGGTTATCAATCCCTTCACAGTCACTTACGAGAGTGAGAACTGATAGATAATGTTTTTGGTACTTTTGATATAAAGATGCAAAGTGAAAAGTAAAAGGCAAAGTAAAAAAAGCAAAGCAAGATTAAAGTGATTGAGATTGATATGATGAGAATAGACCCGGGGGCCATAGGTTTCACTAGTGGCTTCTCTCAAGAGCATAAGTATTCTACGGTGGGTGAACAAATTACTGTTGAGCAATTGACAGAATTGAGCATAGTTATGAGAATATATAGGTATGATCATGTATATAGGCATCACGTCCGAGACAAGTAGACCGACTCCTGCCTGCATCTACTACTATTACTCCACTCATCGACCGCTATCCAGCATGCATCTAGAGTATTAAGTTAAAAACAGAGTGACGCTTTAAGCAAGATGACATGATGTAGAGAGATAAATTCATGCAATATGAAATAAACCCCATCTTGTTATCCTCAATGGCAACGATGTAATACGTGCCTTGCTTCCCCTTCTGTCACTGGGAAAGGACACCGCAAGATCGAACCCAAAGCTAAGCACTTCTCCCGTGGCAAGAAAAACCAATATAGTAGGCCAAACCAAACAGATAATTCGAAGATACTTGAAAAGATAACCAATCATACATAAAAGAATTCAGAGAAGATTCAAATATTATTCATAGATAGACTTGATCATAAACCCACAATTCATCTGACTCAACAAACACACCGCAAAAAGAAGATTACATCAAATAGATCTCCACAAGAGAGGGGAGAACTTTGTATTGAGATCCAAAAAGAGAGAAGAAGCCATCTAGCTACTAACTATGGACCCGAAGGTCTGAGGTAAACTACTCACACTTCATTGGAGGGGCTATGATGATGTAGAAGCCCTCCGTGATGACGGCCCTCTCCGGCGGAGCTCCGGAACAGGCCCCAAGATGGGATCTCATGGATACAGAAGGTTGCGGCGGTGGAATTAGGTTTTTGGCTCCTGTTCTGATCGTTTGGGGGTACGTAGGTATATATAGGAGGAAGGAGTACGTTGGTGGAGCTTCGAGGGGCCCACGAGGCAGGGGGCGCGCCCTAAGGGGGGGGGCGCCCCCCACCCTCGTGACCGCCTCTTGGCTCCCTTGGAGTAGCTAGGGTCCAAGTCTCCTGGATCACGTTCGGTGAGAAAATCATGTTCCCGAAGATTTTATTCCGTTTGGACTCCGTTTGATATTCTGTTTCTCCGAAACACTAAAATAGGCAAAAAAAAACAGCAATTCTGGGCTGGGCCTCCGGTTAATAGGTTAGTCCCAAAAATAATATAAAAGTGGAAAATAAAGCCCAATATAGTCCAAAACAACAGATAATATAGCATGGAGCAATCAAAAATTATAGATACGTTGGAGACGTATCAGGCATCCCCAAGCTTAATTCCTGCTCGTGCTCGCGTAGGTAAATGATAAAAAGAGAATTTTTGATGCGGAGTGCTACTTGGCATAATTTCAATGTAAAACTTCTTAATTGTGGTATGAATATTCAGATTCGAAAGATTCAAGACAAAAGTTCATATTGACATAAATATAATAATACTTCAAGCATAATAATAAAGCAATTATGTCTTCTCAAAATAACATGGCCAAAGAAAGTTATCCCTACAAAATCATATAGTCTGGCTATGCTCAATCTTCACCACACAAAGTATTTAAATCATGCACAACCCCGATGACAAGCCAAGCAACTATTTCATACTTTAACATTTTCAAAACTTTTTCAACCTTCACGCAATACATGAGCATGAGCCGTGGATATAGCACTATATGTGGAATAGAACGGTGGTTGTGGAGAAGACAAAAAGAGGGGAAGATAGTCTCACATCAACTAGGCGTATCAACGGGTTATGGAGATGCCCATTAATAGATATCAATGTGAGTGAGTAGGGATTGCCATGCAACGGATGCACTAGAGCTATAAGTATATGAAAGCTCAACAAAAGAAACTAAGTGGGTGTGCATCCAACTCGCTTGCTCACGAAGACCTAGGCCATTTTGAGGAAGCCCATCACTGGAATATACAAACCAAGTTCTATAATGAAAAATTCCCACTAGTATATGAAAGTGACAACATAGGAGACTCTCTATCATGAAGATCTTGGTGCTACTTTGAAGCACAAGTGTGGTAAAAGGATAGTAGCATTGTCCCTTCTCTCTTTTTCTCTCTTTTTTTTATTTCGTCCGGAGTCTCATCCCAACTTGTGGGGGAATCATAGTCTCCATCATTCTTTCCTCACTTGGGACAATGCTCTAAAAATGATGATCATTACACTTCTATTTTTCTTACAACTCAACAATTACAACTCGATACTTAGAACAAGATATGACTCTATATAAATGCCTCCGGCGGTGTACCGGGATATGCAATGAATCAAGAGTGACATGTATGAAAGAATTATGAATAGTGGCTTTGCCACAAATACGATGTCAACTACATGATCATGCTAGCAATATGACAATGATGGAGCGTGTCATAATAAACGGAACGGTGGAAAGTTGCATGGCAATATATCTCGGAATGGCTATGGAAATGCCATGATAGGTAGGTATGGTGGCTGTTTTGAGGAATATATATGGTGGGTGTTTGATACCGGCGAAAAGTGCGCGGTATTAGAGAGGCTAGCAATGGTGGAAGGATGGGAAAAAGTGTGTATAATCCATGGACTCAACATTAATCATAAAGAACTCATATACTTATTGCAAAAACCTAGAAGTTATCAAAGCAAAGTATTACGCGCATGATCCTAGGGGGATAGATTGGTAGGAAAAGACCATCGCTGGTCCCCGACCACCACTCATAAGGTGGACAATCAATAAACACCTCATGCTCCGACTTTGTTACATAACGGTTCACCATACGTGCATGCTACGGGAATCACAAACTTCAACGCAAGTATTCTTTAAATTCCAAACTACTCAACTAGCATGACTCTAATATTATCACCTCCATATCTCAAAACAATTATCATGCTTCAATCTTTTCTTAGTATTCAACGCACTCAAAAGAAAATTTCACAAATCGTGAATACCAAGCATATTATCATTAAGCAATTTACCATGCTATTAAGACTCTCAAAATGATCTAAGTGAAGCATTAGAGATCAATAGTTTCTTCAAAACAAATCCACCACCATGCTCAAAAATATCTAAGTGAAGCACATAGAGCAAAATTATCACGCTCAAAAGATATAAGTGAAGCACATAGAGCAAAACTACATAGCTCAAAAGATATAAGTGAAGCACAAAGAGTATTCTAACAAATTTTAATTCATAAATGGCTCTCTAAAAGGTGTGTACAGCAAGGTTGATTGTGGCACACTAACAAACAAAGACACAAATAATACAAGACGCTCCAAGCAAAACACATATCATGTTGGTGAATAAAAATATAGCTCCAAGTAAAATACCGATGGAAGTAGACGAAAGAGGGGATGCCTTCCGGGGCATCCCCAGGCTTTGTCTTTTTGGTATCCTTGGATTATCTTGGGGGATCCATGGGCATCCCCAAGCTTAGGCTCTTGCTACTCCTTATTCCATAATCCATCAAAAGATTTCACCCAAAACTTGAAAACTTCACAACACAAAACTCAATAAAAATCTCGTGAGCTCCGTTAGAGAAAGAAAACATAAAACCACTTCAAAGTACTGTAATGAACTCATCCTTTATTTATATTGGTGTTAAACCTACTGTATTCCATCTTCTCTATGGATTATAAACTATTTTACTAACCATAGATTCATCAAAATAAGCAAACAACACACGAAAAACAGAATCTGTCAAAAATAGAACAGTCTGTAGTAATCTGTAACTAACGCAAACTTCTGGACCTCCAAAATATCTACCAAAATTAGACGACCTATAAAATTTATTTATGGATCAGCAGCAATTGGAATCAGAATTTTATCACGTTCTGGTGATTTTTAATAATTCGGGCACTGAGCGCAAAGTTTATGGAAATTACAGCAAGATCAAATAACTATCATCCAAAAAGATCGAATAGGTCTAGCTTGGCACAAACACTAATTAAAACACAAAACCACATCTAAACAGAAGGTAGATGGATTATTTATTCCTAAACAAAAGCAAAAACAAAAGCTCAAAATAAAATTGGGTTGCCTCCCAACAAGCGCTATCGTTTAACGCCCCTAGCTAGGCATAAAAGCGAGGATAGATTTAGGTATTGCCATCTTTGGTAGGCAATCCATAGGTAGCTTTCATGATAGTTTCATATGGAAATCTTATTTTCTTTCTAGGAAAGTGTTCCATGCCCTTCTTTAATGGAAATTGAAATCTAATATTCGCTTCCTTCATATCAGTAATCGCACCAACCGTTCTAAGGAAAGGTCTACCAAGAATAATAGGGCAAGAAGGATTGCAATCTATATCAAGAACAATAAAATATACGGGCACATAATTCCTATTTGCAACAATAAGAACATCATTAATTCTTCCCATAGATTTTTTAACAGTGGAATCCGCAAGATGCAAGTTTAGAGAGCAATCGTCAAAGTCATGGAAATCTAGCAAATCACACAAAGTTTTGGGGATAGTGGAGACACTAGCACCCAAATCACACAAAGCATAAAACTCATGATCTTTAATTTTAATTTTAATAGTTGGTTCCCACTCATCATAGAGTTTTCCAGGGATAGAAACGTTCAACTCAAGTTTTTCTTCATAGGATTGCATCAAGGCATCAACAATATGTTCGGTAAAGGCTTTCTTTTGACTATAAGCATGAGGAGAATTTAGCACGGATTGCAATAAGGAAATACAATCAATTAAAGAGCAACTTTCATAATTAAATTCCTTGAAATCCAATATAGTGGGTTTATCAAAATCTAGGGTTTTATTTCTTTCAATCCCACTTTCATCAATTTCATCATAAATGTCTAAATACTCCGAATTTTTAGAACGCCTTCTAGGTAAAGGAAGATCATATTCAGTTTCATCAAGATTCATATTCCAAAACAAAGATTTGATAGGGGACACATCAATAACTTTTAGATCTTCATCTTGATTTTCATAGGAATTGGAAGAACACGCTTTAATAAAGGCATCTTTCGTAGCACGCATCCTAGCGGATCTTTCCTTGCACTCATCAATGGAAATTCTCATGGCTTTGAGAGACTCATTGATATCATTCTTAGGAGGAATAGATCTAAGCTTTAAATAATCAACCTCAAGAGAAATTTTATCAACGTTCCTAGCCAAATCATCAACTTTAAGCAATTTCTCTTCAAGCAAAGCATTAAAATTCTTTTGTGAATTCATAAACTCTTTGACACTATTCTAAAATTCAGAGGGGGCATCTTATTAAAATTTCCATAAGAGTTATTGTAGGAATTTCCATAATTATTAGAAGGATTACTAGGATAAGGCCTAGTATTAAAATTCCCTCTATACGCGTTGTTGCCAAAATTATTCCTACCAACAAAAATCACATCCATAGATTCATTATTATTCTCAATCAATGTAGACAAAGGCATATCATTAGGATTAGAAGAAACACTCTTAGTAGCAAATAATTTCATAAGTTCATCCATCTTTCCACTCAAAACATTGATTTCTTCTATTGCATGCACTTTTTTATTAGTGGATCTTTCAGTGTGCCATTGAGAATAATTAACCATAATATTATCTAGGAGTTTAGTAGCATCTCCTAAAGTGATTTCCATAAAAGTGCCTCCCGCGGCCAAATCTAAAAGATTTCTAGAAGCAAAATTCAATCCGGCATAAAAATTTTGTATAATCATCCACAAATTCAAACCATGAGTAGGACAATTACGTAGCATTAATTTCATTCTCTCCCAAGCTTGTGCAACATGTTCATGATCAAGTTGCTTAAAATTCATAATGTCATTTCTAAGAGCGATAATCTTAGCGGGAGGAAAATACTTAGAGATAAAAGCATATTTGCACTTGTTCCAAGAATCAATACTATTTTTAGGCAAAGACGAAAACCAAGCTTTAGCACGATCTCTAAGCGAAAAAGGAAATAGCTTCAATTTAACGACATCATTATCGACATATTTTTTCTTTTGCATATCACATAAATCAACGAAGCTATAAAGATGAGTGGCGGCATCTTCACTAGGAAGGCCGGCGAATTGATCTTTCATAACAAGATTCAACAAAGCAGTATTGATTTCACAAGATTCTGTATTGGCAAGAGGAGCAATCGGAGTGCTAAGGAAATCATTATTATTGGTATTGGTCAAGTCACACAATTTGCTAGTATCTTGAGCCATCGCGACAAGCAAGCAATCCAACACATGAGCAAACAAAAGGCTAGCGAGAAAAAGGCAAACGGAAAAAAGAGAAGGAGAAGGAGAGGGCGAATAAAATGGCAAGGGTGAAGTGGGGGAGAGGAAAACGAGAGGCAAATGGTAATGAATGTAATGCGAGAGATAGGGATTGTGACGGGTACTTGGTATGTTGACTTTTTTGCGTAGACTCCCCGGCAACGGTGCCAGAAATTCTTCTTGCTACCTCTTGAGCTTGAGTTGACTTTCCCCGAAGAGGAGAGGATGATGCAGCAGAGTAGCATAAGTATTTCCCTCAGTTTTTGAGAACCAAGGTATCAATCCAGTAGGAGGCCACGCTCAAGTCCCTCGTGCCTACACAAAATGATAGCAACTCGCAACCAACGCGATTAGGGGTTGTCAATCCCTTCACTGTCACTTACGAGAGTGAGAACTGATAGATAATGTTTTTGGTATTTTTGATATAAAGATGCAAAGTGAAAAGTAAAAGGCAAAGTAAAAAAGCAAAGCAAGATTAAAGTGATTGAGATTGATATGATGAGAATAGACCCGAGGGCCATAGGTTTCACTAGTGGCTTCTCTCAAGAGCATAAGTATTCTACGGTGGGTGAACAAATTACTGTTGAGCAATTGACAGAATTGAGCATAGTTATGAGAATATCTAGGTATGATCATGTATATAGGCATCACGTCCGAGACAAGTAGACCGACTCCTGCTCGCATCTACTACTATTACTCCACTCATCGACCGCTATCCAGCATGCATCTAGAGTATTAAGTTAAAAACAGAGTAACGCTTTAAGAAAGATGACATGATGTAGAGAGATAAATTCATGCACTATGAAATAATCCCCATATTTTTATCCTCGATGGCAACGATGCAATACGTGCCTTGCTGCCCCTTCTGTCACTGGGAAAGAACACCGCAAGATCGAACCCAAAGCTAAGCACTTCTCCCATGGCAAGAAAAACCAATCTAGTAGGCCAAACCAAACTGATAATTCGAAGAGACTTGCAAACATAACCAATCATACATAAAAGAACTCAGAGAAGATTCAAATATTATTCATAGATATACTTGATCATAAACCCACAATTCATCGGTCTCAACAAACACACCGCAAAAAGAAGATTACATCAAATAGATCTCCACAAGAGACGGGGAGAACTTTGTATTGAGATCCAAAAAGAGAGAAGAAGCCATCTAGCTACTAACTATGGACCCGAAGGTCTGAGGTAAACTACTCACACATCATCGGAGGGGCTATGATGATGTAGAAGCCCTCCGTGATGACAGCCCTCTCCGGCGGAGCTCCGGAACAGGCCCCAAGATGGGATCTCGTGGATACAGAAGGTTGCGGCAGTGGAATTAGGTTTTTGGCTCCTGTTTTGATTGTTTGGGGGTACGTAGGTATATATAGGAGGAAGGAGTACGTCGGTGGAGCTTCGAGGGGCCCACGAGGCAGGGGGCGCGCCCTAAGGGGGGGACGCGCCCCCCACCCTCGTGACCGCCTCTTGGATCTCTTGGAGTAGGGTCCAAGTCTCCTGGATCACGTTCGGTGAGAAAATCACGTTCCCGAAGATTTTATTCCGTTTGGACTCCGTTTGATATTTTGTTTCTCTGAAACACTGAAATAGGAAAAAAAAACAGCAATTCTGGGTTGGGCCTCCGGTTAATAGGTTAGTCCCAAAAATAATATAAAAGTGGAAAATAAAGCCCAATATAGCCCAATACAATAGATAATATAGCATGGAGCAATCAAAAATTAGAGATACATTGGAGACATATCATGTACAAACTAATCATGATTAGCCGTGTCCCTGGTTATGGACATTTTGAGTATCTGGTATATGAATTGTTGGTTGATCTCATCACTTTACTTAATGAATTTGTTGGGTTATTAATATTATTTTGGGATTGAGTTGGGGGAACCTTCTCAATAATGGCATAAACTTGGTAGTTAAATAAAATCTATTCCTTTTGTTGTAGGAAAAAATTAGCTTTATGCAAAATTAAACTTAGAGCCTCCACCAGCCAAATATGCATATAGAGATAGACAATTCTCATTATTGTTCTATGATGTGAAATTGCCAGTACATTCGATGTACTGACCTACATGGCTGCAATGTCTCATGTTGCAGGATCCTTACGACGAGTAAGTGATATGTTAGGGTTACGATGTCTACACTCAACTTTGCTGTTGGCGTTGTTGGGATCTCCACTACTTTGTTGTTACTTCTGCTATATGGATTGAGGTAATAGTATTTACGTTACTTTATACATGTGATTTACCTCTGTTATAAATCCTCGAGTACTGTGTGTGTCAGCATACTAATCCAGGGATGACAGTTAAGCACAGAGACTTGATCCATTCGGGTCGGGTCGCTACAAGATGGTATCAGAGCACATGTGGACTGTAGGACGTGACCCCTAGAAACTGGCAAGCCCTTAGAAAAATATTTTCTAAAACTTTATTTTCAAAAGAGATCCCTTAACTCTCATCTTTTCTAAGCTTTACCAAGTATTTCCTCTCATCTCAAATAGTTAGAGTGTACCCTTTCCCCTTTTGACCACGCGAAGATTCGACTGATGAGACCACTCGAAGAAGTACAAGATATCAGACAACTAAGACCACTTCGGAACAAAGAGGATTTTACCATGCATCTGAATAATTGAAACTACAACGATTGAAGACTCCGAAGGCTCGGAGAATTTGAAGGCTCTGAAGAATTCCCAGATTGGTATGACCTAGGAAAGCTACCCTTATGGAACTTGTCAGACTATTGAAGCTGCCAATACCTGAGATCAAGGTGTGTCGGAGAAAGGTCGAAGCATGGAGTGTTAAAACTCAAAGTTTTTGTCAAGAAATACCTAAGGCGGGAGATATCAACTGTCAGAGTAATGGCCACGGGTAGGCTAACCCGAGGCCCAGAACCTTTCAAGACATCGGGGCAAGCTGCGCCCCTCAAGACCCCAGGAAGGAGAGCCGTCTTCTGGGAGTCGGCAGCAGCGCAGCCGACTACCCACTCACGGCCGAGTCCCAGGGGCGACTTTGAGAAGAGTCGACTCCTAGCTGGCGGCTTCTAGAGAAGCCGGCTATGGGGAGTCGGCCTGCAACTCCAACCACCTCATGCTCTCGTAAGGAGGGATGGGACGGGGCGTGGCCTCAGTAAGGTCCACTCCCGCCCCTTACCAAGGGCAGGCATGGCCACAGTACGTCTTACCATCGGAGATCTCCGTTCGACGTAGCACTATTGCCATGCCAGCCTTGACATCAGCCCCAGCGGGCGGAGCCCTGTGCCCACGATGGCCTGTCTGTACGACCCAGAGACGGCGGGTCCCACCAGTCAGCGGGGTCCAGAAGACGGCAAGAGTGCCACGAGTCGGACCCGGTGGGAGTCGCCCCCCAGGAATCGGCTGGCCCCTCCCACGGGCCTCGCATGCCATTAACCAGACAAGACGGGGAATGGCAACAATGATCGCCCGTCAGGCGGCGGCACTGTTGCCATGACCCCATGACCAAGCCAGCGTCATTAGAAGCACGGCTACAGTAATCCGCAGCCGGCAAGACCCGCCCGCGACAGACATGGCCTGTCGGCTCCATACTGGACCAGTCGGCGGGGCCCACCAGACGGCGGGCCCCGGCAATCGGCGGAGAAGACGGCGTCCTGAGAGACAGACGGCTGGGACCCGCGCCCAGCCGGATTACCATTGTACCCCTGGGGGGTAGGCCCATATAAACCCCCCCAGGGCACCCATGCAGAGGGTTCGAATCCATTAGCACTAGACCAGATCATATAGGAAGGAGAGGGATAGCCTTGCCTTCTCCTACCTCCAGGAAACAGCTCCAGGAGCAAGCGTGTATACACTTTGCCATAGTGATCATGCGGAGACCCCGCAGAGCAGCAGTAGGGGTGTTATCTCCCCGGAGAGTCCTCAAGTTGGGTAAGATTCGCCGGCGTGCATGTCTTCGCCTCATCCCCGTTTCCAGGCACCGGCGATATTCTACTCGCTCCCACCATGATAAGCCATCCCTTGGCATATGTCGCACCCAACCCCCAACATTTGGCGCCCACTGTGGGGCCAGGTGCACCGTCGTCCGGAGACCTGCTTTGGACGGGAACCCTTTTCCTCCCTGACGAGCGCAGCCAGCCCAGCACGCCAGACGGAATCTGCACCGACGCTCTGCACGGCGTCGAGATCGCCTGCGCATCCAGCTGCCTTGCCAAACTTGTCGGCGAGGTCCGCCTCTCCAACGAGCCTGCATCCGACGCAGGCACGGGCTGCCCCGAGAGCCTCCTCGCGGGCCTCCTTGACCAACTCCACGTCGCTGGCGAGCCTGCCGTGGACTTGGAGTCCATAGGCTCCACCGACCCGATGCTGGTCGACTCCGATATTGCGTCGCTCGACGCGTTTCCCACCAACGTGGTGGTCTACGACGAGCCGCTCCCTCGTGCGGAGAGCGGCGGAAGCACCGTCACAGAGGTGCTAAACATCGATCATGGCGAGCATTCCGGCGGAGGAGCTCATGACCCGCTCGACACGGCGCTACAAGACCTCACTGCACCCATTCCCGAAGACGCCGACGCCGAGACGCTGGAGGCACACCGCCTCCAGCTCGTCGAAGGTGCGAAGAAGCTGGCCAACATGAGGCGCTTGTCAGAGGCCTACCAGCGGGAGATGGATCACGTTGTGGGCGGCTCGCCGGCTCCGGCTGGGCCTAGCCGCCTTGGCACGGTCCAGCAGCGCGGCGTTGCCATCGCCAACCTGTTCGGGGCAAATCGCCCCGTATACACCACGCCTGCGGAGAACATCCGAGCCGCCCAGGTGGCGGCTAACGAGCTGGACAATTTTGAGGGCGAAGAGCGTCGCCTGATGAGGGAGCGCGTCCAGCAGTCCTCGACGTGGCCGCCGAGCAAAACAAGGCCGGCTGCTGCACAGATGCGTCGTGACGGCAGAATGACGACCCGCCTCCCTGCCGAGGCCAAGGCGCAACGTCACGGATGCCGACTGGCGGCGTCCGCGGAAGAAAAGACAAGGATCCGGCTGTCAGCCACAGTCGGACTCGCGTCACCATCGAGTGCGACCAAGACGGCCGCCCAAGAGCAGTGGAACGGCGGGACGACTGCCCGCCTCCTCCCCCTCGCAAGGAATGGCGAGTCTCCCTGCCGCCTGTTGAACATCCGACTCTCGGCAACCGCCTTGGCCGTCGAGAGGGAGTCGGAGAAAACGACGCACGCCACCGGATCGACCGACTCCACCGATCCCTGGCGCTAGAAGAAGAAGACGAGTTGGGTCCGCCGTGTTTCGGTCCCCGCATCCGAGATGAGCCCTTTCCCAAAGGGTTCACGCTCCCCAGAGATACGCCCAAGTACACCGGCTCCATGAAGCCGGAAGATTGGCTGGTTGACTACTCCACTGCCGTCAGTATAGCAAACGGCAACAAGCGAGTTGCCATGAAGTACGTTCCACTCATGCTCCAGGGCACGGCCCGGACATGGTTGAACAGCCTGAAGCCCCGCAGCATCAACAGCTGGGTCGACTTCACCGATGCCTTCGTCCGCAACTTCACAAGCACGTACAAGCGACCTCCCAAGCCTCACCAGCTTTTCTTGTGCGTGCAAGGCCCCAGTGAGTCAACTCACGACTACCTCACGCGCTGGGCCGAGCTTCGGAACTCCTGCGAGGGCGTGCACGAGGTGCAGTCTATCGAGTACTTCACCGCCGGGTGCAGAGAAGGCACCCTCCTCAAGCACAAGCTCCTCTGCGACGAGCCAGAAACCCTCGACGAGCTGCTGATCATAGCAGACAAGTATGCCACGGCCGACTCCTCCATGAAGGCGGAGATTCAAGTTAGTGCGACTGGCAAAGTGCCCCCCCAGGCTCCCAGAACTCCGGCTGGAGACGCCAGTCGGTGGCAACAGTAGAACGACCACAAGCGCAAGACCCCACAGCCGGCTTCCAGTAGCCGGCAGGTGGCGACGGTCGAGGACCAATAGCCGGAGGGACATCCTCCACCCAAGCGACAGAAAGGCAGCAAGCCCAACTGGTTGCCGGCTTTCTCCTACGAGCAAACTCTTGATGGCCCTTGCAAGTTCCATAGCGGCGCGAAGCCGTCTAACCACACCACCCGGAAGTGCCACTGGCTCACCAGGATCGCCAAGGGAGACGGCCTCCTGCCTCCCCCACCTGCTGGGCAGCCGCCTCCGCCTCCGCCCCAGCAGCCGGCTGTCAGGCCAGTCGGTGCAGTACAAGACGAGTACCCAGAAGAGCACGGGGCCTATGTGGTGTTCACCAGCGTGGCTGACTATCGACGCAGCAGGTAGCTGCAGCAACAAGAGGTGAACGCAGTAGCATCAGAGACACCATAGTTCATGCACTGGTCCCAAAAGCCTATCAGCTGGAGCAAGGCTGATCACCCAGAGGTGATGCCGACTCCAGGCTCCTATGCTCTGGTCCTGGACGCCACCTTTGCCACGGATAAAAGAGTCGCTCGCTTCTCGCGAGTGCTGATAGACGGAGTCAGCAGCATCAACATCCTGTACAAGGACACAATGGAGAAGTTAGGAATCAAGCAAAGACAGCTTCAGAACAGCCGGAGTGTGTTCCACGGCATTGTTCCTGGCCTTTCCTACTCACCAATCGGCAAGATCCTGATAGACGTCCTCTTTGGAGACAAAGATCATTTCCGCCGAGAGTCAGTTTGGTTTGAAGTGGTGGACCTTGAGAGCCCATACCATGCCTTGCTCAGCCGACCTGCTTTGGCCAAGTTCATGGCGGTTCCCCACTACGCCTACCTCAAGATGAAGATGCCGAGTTCCAAGGGGATTCTGACCATAGCCGGCGACTACAGAAAGTCGTCCGCCTGTGCGGCTGAAAGCAGTCGGCTAGCCAAGTCCCTGGTGATCGCGGCAGAAAAGCGGATCCTCGATCGGGTTGTGGCGATGGCCGACAGGCGGCCGGAGATGTCGCCCAACCCTAAGGAGTCGGAAGCTGAGGGTTCGTTCAAGCCGGCTAAAGAGACGAAGAAGATACCCTTGGACCCGGAGCACCCAGAGAGGTATGCTGTCATAGGTGCGAACCTCGACAGCAAATAGGAAGGCGAGCTCGTCGATTTCCTCTGTGAGAATTGGGACATCTTCGCATGGTCCCCTAAAGACATGCCAGGTGTACCGACGGAATTCGCCGAGCACAAGTTACATGTCCGATCTGATGCCAAGCCAGTCAGGCAGCCCTTGCGCCGCCTGTTAGAAGAAAAGAGAAGAGTTGTTGGAGAAGAGATAGCCCGACTCCTAGTAGCCGGCTTCATTATGGAAGTATTCTTTCCAGAATGGCTAGCCAACCCGGTCTTGGTGCTGAAGAAGAACAAGCAGTGGCGAATGTGTATTGACTACACCAGCCTCAACAAAGCTTGCCCCAAGGACCCGATTGCTCTGACGAGAATTGATCAGGTGATAGACTCCATAGCCGGATGCGGGCTGTTGAGCTTCTTAGATGCATATTCAGGATATCACCAAATCAAGCTGAACCCGGCAGACAGACTGAAGACTGCCTTCATCATGCTGTTTGGAGCCTTCTGCTACCTAACCATGACGTTCGTCTTGAGGAATGTCGGCGCCACCTTTCAGCGTTGCATGCATAAGTGCCTCCTCAAGCAACTCAGCAGAAACACCCACGTCTACATGGATGATGTGGTGGTGAAGACAGAAAAGCATGAACACTACTGGAAGACCTCAAGGAGACCTTTGAGAACCTGCGCCGATTCCAGATCAAGCTCAACCCTGAGAAGTGCGTCTTCGGAGTACCAGTTGGCCAACTCCTTGGCTTCCTGGTCTCTGAATGCGGCATAGAGTGCAACCCTGTAAAGATCAAGGCCATTGAGAGGATGGAGGTACCCAGCCGACTGTTGGACGTGCAAAAGTTCACTAGCTGCTTGGCGTCCATTAGCCGGTTCATCAGTCGGCTGGGCGAGAAAGCTCTCCCCTTGTACCAGCTCATGAAGAAGACCACTTTTTTCGAGTGGAACCACAAGGCGGACGAAGCTTTTCTCTAGTTGAAGAACATGTTGACTACTCCCCCTATGCTGGCGGCTCCGACTCCTAAGGAGCCCATGCTCCTGTACATTGCCGCCACCAGCCGGGTAGTCAGCACAGTCATTGTAGTTGAACGCAAGGAGGAAGGCAAAGCACTACCTGTCCAGAGACCGGTATATTACCTGAGCGAAGTGTTGTCGACCTCCAAGAAGAACTACCCCCACTACCAAAAGATGTGCTATGGCGTGCACTTTGCCGCCAAGAAGTTGAAGCCCTACTTTCAAGAGCATCCAATCACTGTGGTCTGCACAGCCCCACTAGCCGAGATCATCGGAAGCCGAGATGCTTCTGGCCGAGTGGCCAAATGGGCCATAGAGCTGGCCCCCTACACCATCTACTATCAGCCCCGCACCGCCATCAAGTCGCAAGCATTGGCCGACTTCCTCGTCGACTGGGACGAGACTCAGTACCTGCCGCCAGCGCCCGACTCCACCCATTGGCGGATGCATTTCGATGGCTCCAAGATGCGCACCGGCTTGGGAGCCGGCGTTGTCCTCACTTCTCCCAAAGGCGACCAGCTCAAATATGCGCTGCAAATCCATTTCGCCGCCTCCAACAACGTCGCCGAATACGAGGTGCTCATTCACGGGCTCCGGCTTGCCAAAGAACTTGGCAATCGCCGGATCCTGTGTTATGGCGACTCCGACTTGGTGGTTCAGCAGTCATCTGGCGACAGGGACACCAAGATGCAAACATGACGAGCTACCGCTTCCTCGTACAGCAACTCAGCGGACATTTCGAGGGGTGCGAGTTCCTTCACGTGCCAAGAAATGACAACAACCAAGCAGACACCCTGGCATGAATCGGCTCGACCCGCCAAGCAATACCATCCGGCGTCGCCCTTCAGCGCCTCCTCAAGCCGTCTGTCAAGCCTTCACCAGAATCATACTCCATCTTTGTGCCGGCTCCCCCCGAAGAAGTCGGATCCGACTCAAGATCCCCAGCAGACGGCACGAGAATTCTTACAGATGGCTCCAAAAACGCCGCAGTCGAAGCCGACCCGGGGACTTCAGAACCCGGCCCGGGGACTGCGGCGACCAGCCCGAAGACTCCAGAACTCGGCCCGGGGACTTCACCAATCCAGCAAGCGGCCGCGGACTCCAGCCCGCCGCCTCCCAGCCCAACCGCCCTCGTCCAAGTTGCAGTTCTGGCAGTCGAAGAAATAGCAGCACCCTCATGGGCACAGCCCATCCTCAAATTCCTGGTGAGCAAAGAACTGCCGACTGATGAGATCTTAGCTCGGCAAGTACAACGCCGAGCAGCAGCCTACACCATAGTCAACAGAGAGCTGGTCAGGCGCAGCGTCACGGGTGTCTACCAGCGCTGCGTCGAGCCAGAGCAAGGCCAGGCAATTCTCAAAGACATCCATCAAGGCGAGTGCGACCACCATGCGGCCTCAAGAGCACTCATCGCCAAAGCCTTTCGACACGGTTTCTTCTATCCGACTTCCCTAGAAGAGCCAAGGAATTGGTCCAAAAATACAAGGGGTGCTAGAAGTTCCGCTCCAAGCCGCATCAGCCGGCTTCCACACTCAAGACTATCCCCATCGCGTGGCCCGTTGCAGTTTGGCGCCTGGACATGGTGGGACCATTCAAGACGGTGCGAGGTGGCCTAACTCACTTACTTGTCGCGGTGGACAAGTTCACCAAGTGGATAGAAGCAAAGCCCATCAAGAAGTTGAATGGTCCGACTGTTGTGACTTTCATCTCCGACATCACAATTCGGTACGGCATACCACACAGCATCATCACCGACAACGGCACAAACTTTGCCAAAGGTGCCTTGGCACGTTTCTGCGCGATACAGGGCATCTGACTGGACTTAGCGTCCGTTGCCCATCCGCAGTCAAACGGCCAAGTGGAGCGAGCAAACAGCCTCATCCTGTCTGGCATCAAGCCTCGACTGGTCGAACCGCTGGAGCGTTCGGCTGGCTGTTGGCTTGATGAGTTGCCAGCCGTCCTCTGGAGTCTACGCACGACTCCAAACAAGTCAACCGACTTCACGCCCTTCTTCCTCGTCTATGGTGTTGAAGCCGTCATCCCAACGGACACATAGTTCGACTCCCCGCGAGTCACCATGTACACCAAGGAGGAAGCACAAGAAGCACGTCAAGACAGCGTCGATCTGCTGGAAGAGGGCCGGCTATTGGCACTCAGCCGGTCCAGCATCTACCAGCAGAGCCTACGCTTATACAACAACAGGAAGGTCAGGCCGAGATCTTTCCAAGAGGGCGACCTTGTGCTCCGACTGATCCAGCGAACAGCCGGCCAACACAAGCTGTTCGCGCCTTGGGAAGGCCCTTTCATCATCAGCAAAGTGCTGGGCAATGACTCCTACTACCTGATCGACGCTCAGAAGCCCCGAGCACGCAACAGGGACGACTCCGGCAAAGAGACGGAGCGGCCATGGAATGCAAATCTCCTCCTAAGATTTTACAGTTGATGCAGTATGTACAACGCTACCTTTTGTATTTAAGTATCAAGACTTCGGGCCCCCCGAGACGAGCTCGGGGACTGCCCTTTTTGTTATCTATATGATAAGAATTATGCATTCGAGTATGCTACTCTTTGTTATGCCGCTTGGCACTGGGTTCGACTAGTCGGCCCGGGGACTCGCCGCCTTGCGCTATGAAATGCTTCCTGCAGTCGGACAAGTAGTGTGTGGTGCCTAAACCGTCTCCTGTCAGAAGCCGCAGCTCGCAGAGCGACTGTCTGGCGGGCAGGAGTAAGGAAGAATAGACGCCCACATGAAAAATGGCTAAGGACTCAAAGCATAAACATAGCTTAAGCCGGCTTCCAGCCTCTCTTCGCAAACCGACACTTGAGCAGTCGGCTCGCCGCCTTCTATTCAACCTGCTAAGAAACTCCAAAACGGCTAAGTACTTGCCTTCCCAAAGTAGCCTAGCATTTTGATCCAGCGGCAGTCCGTAGAGCGGCTGTCCGGCTGGCAAGACGACAACTAAGGGAAGGCGGCAAAGGAAAAAGCCAAAGGAGAAATGGGCAAGAAAAGATAGAACTCGGATGAATGTTTATATAACATAGGCCCTTGGCCGAATCTTCGAGCAGAAGTTCAAAATACACCCTGCGGGTGGAATTGTGCGAATTAACAAGTTCTTCAAAGACTACTAAACAGATAAAATAAAGACAAGGCAGCAGGCTAGGAAGCAGCAGACGGGTTCGGAGGGTCGGAGGAGATGGCGGTGTCAGACATTGGGGCGGCCGGCTGGGCAGTCTCGGCTTGATCACCTCCGGCGGTGGCCGGCTTGGTTGGGCGCGACTCGTTGTTGGAGGCGCGGTCGAGCTGAGGCTGGCCGTCCGCTCCGCCTTCTGGTGCCTCCGTCTCGCCTCCATCCTCCGCCTCGCCTTCCTCCTCGACGCTGGAGCCGATCACCCCCGCCGAGTCCTCGTCGTAGTCCGGGTTCATCCCAAACCACTCCGGCGGTGCCTCCTCGCTGTCTTCAGCCTGCTCGGGGACGAAGACGCTGGTGTCAGTGTGCTCGGCGATCGTTGCGGCATGCTTCACGAGGGCGTCTTCCGCGGCTGCCAGCTCCGGCTGGGCCTCTGACCGGAGCGTGGCCAGCCGGTCCAGGTCCAGCCCTGGATACCACACCTTGACGAATTCCAAGGCCCGGCGTGCTCCAGCCCGGGCCGAGGAACCCTTCCAAGCCTCAAGACGGCCAGCTGCGACCTCTAGCCAGTCGGAAGTCCGACTAGGGGTGCGCAGTGCCTGCATGTCTGGCCACAGGGCAGAGATCGCCTGGGCACCGACACGTTGATGCCGGCGCAGCATCCGGTGGTGTCGGTGTGGAACGACACCTATGGGATCACAAGAATCCCTACTACGGTTGCGGGGCGCGGGGTCATGAGAAGAGCGGATCAAACAGATAGCACACAGTTCCTTTACCCAGGTTCGGGCCGCGAGGACGCGTAAAACCCTACTCCTCCTTTGGTGGTTTGTTTATCTGTGTTCTTGAACCGGCTGGGGCTTCAAAGACACCACTGGTGGTGCTGAGCAGCCCGGACAGAAGCCCCCGACGCAGCCCCCAGCTAAGTTCGTTACCCTCTTCTTACTCGACATGTGGTAGGCGCTCGATGCCACGATGCTGACCTTGCCGGGTTTGCAGGAGGGGAGCGGCAGCAGGAGGAGCCACAGAGGGCTACTCCTAACACACCACCCCCATCGACTACGCCGCCGCGGGGGGCGTCCCCGGCAAGGGCATCAGGCACGGAGCCCACACCCATGGAGGAAGAGGGGAACTTGGGCGCTGGTGGCTCTGCCACGGCGCCAAATGCTGGTGGAGAGGGGAATCCTGCTTCACAGCCTGGCACTGGTGAGTCGCCTGTCCTCCGTCTCTGTTTTTTCCTTATTCTTTTCTTGGCTTCATTGCTCCCGTTGCTGCCCAGGCCCTCCTTCAACAGACACGGAGGACGTGGACACTGTTGTCAAAGATATTGCCGAAGAGGCCACGGCTGAGGCCGACAGAATTGCCGCCGAGGAGGCCGCCAAGAACGCTGACGAGGCCGCTGCTGATGAGGCTGCCAAGGGTGCTCCTGAGGATGCCGCCGCGGGGGCCGCCAAGGCTACCGGCGAGGCTTCCGCCAAGGGCGCCAGCAGTGGTCCTGCCGGGGAGGCCGGCAAGGCCTCCGCCGAGGAAGAGGTGATGGATGATCAGCCTCCCTCCTCCTCAACCTCAGGCCCCGGCAGGTATCTGAAGGTGGGCGATGATCTTTTCGTCCACCTCCCAGGGGCGTCAAGCCGAGCACCCGCCGAAGGGGAAATTTTTGACGGCGAGGTGCTTGCCGCCACCGGGCTCGAGGTTGTCGACGCGCCGGGCATTGGCGGTGATGGTTCTCCAGAAGAGCAGCTCTTCCATGCCATGGGGGCCAATTTCCGGAAGCTCCAAGTGATCTACCGTGCCCGTCTGGACAAGGTCAAGTCCAGGATGGCAACGGTGGACAACGCGGAGGTGGACTTCAAGGCGCGCGGTTCCGAGACACAGGCCTGGTTCCACCAGACTCGCGAGGAGCAGAGGGCCTTTCAGGAGAAATTGGCCCAGCGCGATGTGGAGCTCTCCCTGAAGATGGCCGACATCAAGAAGGCCCAGGAGAAGGCGGTGAACTTGGCTGTCGCGGCCGAAGCCGTCCGGAACCAGCATCAAGCCACCTTGGACTCCCAGGAGGAGGACCTCTCCGCGCGTGAGGCGAAGCTTGCCGCAATGCTCCGCGGCAAGGAGGAGGAGCTCGAGGCCCTTGTTGCGCGGCGGACTCATGAGCTGGAGCAGAGGCACACAGAGCTGGAAGCAGAGCGGGACAAGCTGAAGGAGCAGGCCCTCAAGCTGTCCAGCGAGAAGAGCACGCTCAACCGCGCCTTGATAGAGGCACAAGGAGCGGTCATCAGCAGGGCTGGGGAGATCTCCGAGGCGCAGAACTCCATCAGAGACCTCAAGCTGAAGCTGGAGGATCTCAAGAAGCTGTCGTCGGAGAGCAGAGCTCGGGAGGAGACCTTGACCAGGATCCTGGAGGAGGAGAAGCAGCTGCGGGCGAACGAGGCCGCCTCCCACCAGGAATATGTGGCGGGCGAGAACAGGTGGATCAGCCATCTGGAGGTCGTCGCCGGCAGGGTCACCTCGCAATTGGCCACCATGGGGATGCCAAACGTGAGGTACGCCCCTGAGCGAAGCGGGACCGTCAATGCCAAGCTGACCCAGTTCTTCGAGGGCGTCCTTGGAGCCTTGGCCTATCTTCACTCCAGCAGGACGGCCACACTGGCCGAGGAGGCCCGGCGACTTTGCCAGAGGGTCGTGACCAAGGTCCTCACCAAGGTGGCGCACTGGAATCCCGACCTCGACTTCGCGGCCACGATGACGAGCTTGCCGAATGGTGTTGACCTCACGGTGCTCAAGGAGCACATCAAGCCCATCACCGACTGCATTGACGAAATCAAGAGGGTGGAAGGCCAGCGCCGGGACTAGGTGTCCCGTACTTCCTCGCCGCTGCGGATTCCCAACCAAGACAAATTTTATCTTTAGTTAGAACCGCAGCAATGATGTGATGTAATATAACTTTGAAGTACTCTTAATTTTCATGCATGTTATTTCCCCGTTCAATTCCTCTTTATATGTGTGCCCTACGTCGATCGGGAAGGCTTGCCGGCGCGGAAGCCCCAAGCGGCGTCTTGGGGACGGATCCCCATGGCCTGCCGGGTACGCGTGCTGCCGGACGAGCCACCTTCCCGTTCCGAATTCGGCCGCTCGAACTGTCGAGCTTGACTCGAGTCAGAATCGAGGGCGTTGTTGATCGCGGAAGGCTACTCTGCCACTCTCGACGCAGCCGCTTGAGTTGTTGAGCGGACTCGAAACAGGGCAAGGGCGTTGCTGATCGTGGTAGAGCCCCCTGGCGTGCAGTTTTTTCATACAAAGGCGCGACATCTCCGGGGGGGATAACCTCAAATAAAAAAAGGTAGCACAAATAAGGGTTCAGTGCAACTTAGCTTCTGTTTGCGATCGCTCGAGTGTCGATCTTCTGGCCTCCTTTCTTCTTCAAGGGTCACGAAGATGAAGGAGCGCCGGGCTCACTGCTAAAGCCGATTCTCACGACTGCGCCCCCTACCTGGCGCGCCAAAGATGTCGGTGTGGAACGACACCTATGGGATCACAAGAATCCCTACTACGGTTGTGGGGCGCGGGGTCGTGAGAAGAGCGGATCAAACAGATAGCACACGGTTCCTTTACCCAGGTTCGGGCCGCGAGGACGCGTAAAACCCTACTCTTGCTTTGGTGGTTTGTTTATCTGTGTTCTTGAACTGGCAATGGGGCGTGAGGAGCTCCAAAAAGCCGAATCCTCTTCCAGGTCACCTCGGGCCTCCTTTTATAGGGAAAGGGGTTGCCACAATGGCACATAGGAGGTGGAAAGGGTACAGTGATGCGAGGTTATCCCTCCCATTACATGACAAGGCGCATTTAATGCGTCTTGCTTAGGTGTCTTTGCTTTATCGGGGACGGGGGAGAGCCCTGTCTCGTCCGTCGCCGCTCCCTCTTGCGTCGACACGCGCCCTGGCCAGCGGCGCCTGCGGTGCCATGTAGGCAGGCGGGCAGCTGAGGTGGCGCAGTGATGGGTCTCCACGAAGATCTGCTTGCCGCCACGCAGGTGCCTGCCCAGCTGCTTGGGTCGGCAGCTGCATGCGAATGGCGGTGGAGGTTTGATTCGCGTGGGCCTAATGGTGGCCCTACGGGTGTTCATGGCAAGGGCCTTGCCGTGGCCGCGGCAGGACCCTTGCCGGGCGCCTGCTGTCATCCCCGGCAAGGCTCTTGCCGGGGGCCTTGTGGTCTTCCTTGGCTGGGATCCCGCCGAGGATCATCATCTTCTAAAGTGTGTATCTGATCTTGAATGTCTTCACAAAGATCTGCATGCCACCACGGGGATGTCTCCCGAATCCTTGCCCCATGGGGGCAGTGGACTCAAGGGTGACTCGCTCCGTAGGTGGGGGGCGAGCTGCTATGGCAAGGGTCTTGCCGGGTTTGCTAGAGCTGCCCCCCGGCAAGGATCTTGCCGGGGGAGTCCGCTTCGTCCCCTTTGCTCTTTGTGGTCTTGGTCTTGGCGTTGTTCTGCTTCTCTTCAGCTTCGGCCTTACCTTGGCTCACCTCCCTTGTCGTGCTCGGTGTGGCGGTGCCCATGGCTCAGACTGCCCATCCACAGTTATAGGGGTACAAAAAGTGTACCCCCATTTTTGTACACCGATAGGTGGGCAGGCCGCATGCGAGCCTCGATGCTCAGAATCTGCTCGTCAAGGGTCCGGGGGGCATCGGCGGCGACCTCCGAGCCTTCTGCCCTCCGCCTCTTGCAATCATCCTCGATGGCCTGATTGGCGGCTTGTGAGTAGCCGGCGAAGAAGTCTACCGAGGCGAAAAGAAGGAAGAGCAAGTCAAAAAACCAGGAGTCGGCCCGACCTATAGTCGGCCACTCAAAGAAGAAAAGTAAAGAAGCTTACCGTCGATGATGTCCTCGATCTCGTGGAAGCCGGAGGCCAGCAATGCCTCCTTGTCAGTCCAGGAGGAGCGCTCGCTTGCGAACTTGGCCAGGAGTGCAGTCTCCTTCTCGTCTGCCTCCTCCTGCGCCTTCTTAAGCAGCTCCTTCTGCTCCGCCAGCTGTGCAGCCAGCAGGTCGCGCTCTGCGGCGAGCTTGCTGCACTCCTCCCCCTTGGCACGCAAGGCGGTGTTGGCTTCGCCCAGCTACTGCTGAAGAGTGGCGTTGGCTTCTGAAGGAAAAGAAGAAAGAGAACGTTAAGTCATCAATGAAGAAGGTTGCCAGGAAGATCCGGCCCGACTGCTCAGCAGTCGGCCCGAATCTTGGGGACTACAGCCCGCGGGTGCGCCAGCGCGCCCCCGCGAAGAAGAAAGAGAACTCACTCCGGCTCTCCGACAAGTCGGCAATCCGCTTGCCCAGCTCCTCAACATTGCGGTTGAAGGTGGTGACCCGGAGGTTGTGATAATCCTGTGATAAGTATTTCAGACAAAAGTAAGTACTTAGAACTCGCCAAATTGAGTTCCGAGCCGCCTGCTCAGCAGCCGGCCCAGAACTCGGGGACTACACCTAGTGGGTGCGCTAGTGCGCCCACATAGAGAAGAACAAGAAGACGGAGACAAAGAAAAAACCACTTACCCGGATGGCAGCCCGCGACGCCAAGTGCGCCTTGGTGCAGCTCTGGATAGCGTTGCCCTCAGCTCGCAGCTTTGCCTGGACGTCCAGAAGCGCCTGGTTCAGCGGGCCTGTGCCGCCTCCTCGCACCCACCCAATGGGCGCGGCGCTCGTCGCCTCGGCATCTGGGATTGTCGAGCTGGCGGCGCCGCTCTCCAAGGGGCGTGGCGCCGGTCTCCAAGGGGCATGGCGCCGAAGTCGCCTTCTCAAGACGGCGGCGCGCTAGCGAGCTGACTTGAAGGAGTAGCTTCGCCATGGCCTCGTCCTTAGTCGGCGACACCGGCGGGTCTGCCGGCTGTTTATCACGTGCGCTCCCAGATGGCGGCGGGGGTTGCGGCGGCGGCACGACCGTGCCCGGCATGGAGGCATCGCCGCCTCCCCTCTCCATGATCGGGAACTCGCCACCGGCTTCCTTTGACTGCGTCGTGAACTCCGGAGGCGGCCGCGCTGAGTTCAGCGGGATGAAAAACACCGTCGACTGGCGGTGCGCGGCTTCCTCAGCCTGCCGCCTTGCCGCGACGGCGGTCTCAGCCTCATCCAGTTTTTTCTGGGCTGAGGCGGTCGCCTTCTCCAGGCGGGCGGCTTCTTCCTCGTCGCGCTTCTCCTGCGTGTTCTGCTCTGTCTCATCCCGGAGGTCGGCGGCGGGGTCAATCCGTCGAGTAGTGGAGGACGTCTCTGCCGACCCCATGATGGAGGCGGCGGCGATCCTCTCAAGAGTGAGGGGAGCCCTGGAGCGAGGAGAAGCATGAAAAATACTTAGGCAAGATCAACAAACAGAAAATAAGACAAAGGGTGGAGGCACTTACGCAGAGACCAGCGGCGGCTTCGTCACTTCCCTACGGAAGCGGTTGACTTTCGCAACTGCCTCTTCACGCTTGGTCGCGGTGGCCTCCCCCTTGAACTTCTTCGTCCGGCCGCCAAGCATACTCGGCCCGGCCCGGTGCTTCCTCGCACCGCCTTGACCATCCAAGACGGCGGAGGAACTCGCGCCGGGCTGGCCAACCTTTTGATGGTGGCGCGGGGCGACTTCCCCCTCGGCGTCGTCATCAGGCTAGTCGGAAAGGTGGTCGAAGGCCTGAAGCCGCCTCCTCCTCCTCCTCCTCCTTCGGTGTCGGCCTCCATCGCCGCCTCCCCCAAGTCGGGGTCGTCGACGTCGCTCTCCGCTCGGTCGGGGACGAACTGGCGGGCTGGTCCCGTGGTGCCGGCCGAAGGCTGGACGAGAGGGTTCTGATTCAAAGACTAAAAAAGATTAGAAGTCGAATTCGGCTGCAAAAGAAAGCAGAAGAAGAAGAGAAACGACTTACAACAGGCGGGGGGTTGGCGCGCGAGTACGGCTCCTTGCCGAACCGCCAATCCGCCGAGAGGCCGTAGTTCGCGATGTAGTTCACCGTGTCCGCCACCTCCGCGTGGGGCATGTCCTTGGAGCACATCCGACTCGGGTCCCGATGGTCGCTCATCTGGCAGATCAGATGAGGTTGGCCTTGGAGTGGGAGGACTCGGCGCGCCACGAAGGCAGCCAGCAGGTCGGCTCCGGTCAGGCCCTCCGACTGCGTCAGCACTCAGAGTCGCGCAACGGCGGCGGCGCCGACGGGAGTCAGCGTCTTGGCCCGATGGGACCAGCTGGGGAGCCTTCCAGCCGGCGCGCCGGCTTCGTAAGCCGGCAGGTTGACCCAGTCGCCTTCTGGGGCGACGTTCTTCACGTAAAAATAAGACCGCTGCCACATCTTCACCGATTTAATCAGCGTAATGGTGGGGAACGGGTTGTCGGCCCCCATTCTCCGCATTGCGATGAATGCACCGCACTGGGCCGGCACGCCGACGACGTGCGTGCCGAGCTTGGACTGGAAGAATTCCCCCCACTGCTCGATGGTGGGGAGAACGCCGAGGAAGCCTTCGCACAGGGTGGCGAAGGCAGCCAGCAGCACCATCGTGTTTGGTGTAAGGTGGTGCAGCTGGAGCCCGTGGAACTCCAAGAAGGAGCGGAAGAAACTGCTCGCCAGCAGCCCTAGGCCGTGCATGAGGTGCGAGCGGAATATGACCCACTCGCCCTCCTCCGGCGCCGGCAATACTTCCCCCACCGGCGCGGCGCGGGCCCGCACTAGGTCCTTGCCGGGGAGGCGACGCGTCTTGCAAAGGAAATCAATGTGGTCGTCGTCGACCTCGGAGCCGTCCCACACGCCGAAGCGCATGGTAGGAGGCGCGACGGCGGAAGAAGAGCTCATCGCTGCAGGCGTGGCATGGTTCGGCGCAGCGGTGGCGAGAGGAAGAAGAAGCAAGAGGGAGTGGAAGGGAGTAGGGAAAATGGGCGCGCGTGCTCTGCCGCCCCCCTCCTCCCGCCTACTTATAGGCACATGGGCTGAGAAGTCGAGGGGGCGATCATGGGATTAACTGCGCCCAGAGCCCCACGACCCCCACGATTCACCACATGAAGTTACTGCTGCAGTTACTGCGTGGGAAATCCAACCGCCCACACGGCCACAACGGATTCGTTCGCATGCCGAGGCGCGGTAGTGGCGGGCCCCGCCTGTAGGCCTGTCCCGTCGCGCGCGTGGGTAGGCAGACTGACCCGGCCACGTGGCGCCACGCGACGGATCCGCACGGGCGGCAACCCGGAAGCTTATCGGGCACGCTGCATGGACCCCGCTACGACTTTCAAACTCTTTGAGGGCAAGACGGCCTTCTGGAGTCCGGCTCCAGCTAGTCGGCCTGAAGGAAGACGGCGAGCCAGGCCCAAATTCAACCACCGGAAGGAAGAAACTGTTGACGCTCCTCGACATATCTCCCTCGGCGCCTCACCAGCTTCGGGGACTACTGTCGGAGTAATGGGCCACGGGTTGGCTAACCCGAGGCCCAGAACCTTTCAAGACATCGGGGCAGGCTGCGCCCCTCAAGACCCCAGGACGGAGAGCCGTCTTCTAGGAGTTGGCAGCAGCGCAGCCGACTACCCACTCACGGCCGAGTCCCAGGGGCGACTTCGAGATGAGCCGACTCCTAGCTGGCGGCTTCCAGAGAAGCCGGCTATGGGGAGTCGGCCCGCAACTCCAACCACCTCATGCTCTCGTAAGAAGGGACGGGACGGGGCATGGCCTCCGTAAGGTCCACTCCCGCCCCATACCAAGGGCAGGCATGGCCACAGTACGCCGTACCATCGGAGATCTCTGTCCGGCGTAGCACTGTTGCCATGCCAGCCTTGACATCAGCCCCAGCGGGCGGAGCCCTGTGCCCACGATGGCCTGTGTGTACGACCCAGAGACGGCGGGTCCCACCAGTCAGCGGGGGTCCAGAAGACGGCAAGAGTGCCACCAGTCGGACCTGGTGGGAGTCAGCCCCCAGGAATCGGCTGGCCCCTCCCACGGGCCTCGCATGCCATTAACCAGACAAGACGGGGAATGGCAACAATGATCGCCCGTCAGGCGGCGGCACTGTTGCCATGACCCCATGACCAAGCCAGCGTCATTAGAAGCACGGCTACAGTAATCCGCAACCGGCAAGACCCGCCCGCGACGGACATGGCCTGTCGGCTCCATACTGGACCAGTCGGCGGGGCCCACCAGACGGCGGGCCCCGGCAATCGGCGGAGAAGACGGCGGCCTGAGACACAGACGGCTGGGACCTGCGCCCAGCCGGATTACCATTGTACCCCTGGGGGTAGGCCTATTTAAACCCCCCAGGGCACCCATGCAAAGGGTTTGAATCCATTAGCACTAGACCAGATCATATAGGAAGGAGAGGGCTAGCCTTGCCTTCTCCTACCTCCAGGAAACAGCTCCAGGAGCAACCGTGTACACACTTTGCCATAGTGATCATGCGGAGACCCCGCAGAGCAGCAGTAGGGGTGTTATCTCCCCGGAGAGCCCTGAAGCTGGGTAAGATTCGCCGGCGTGCATGTCTTCGCCTCATCCCATTTCCAGGCACCGGCGATGTTCTACTCGCTCCCACCATGATAAGCCATCCCTTCGCATATGTCGCACCCAACCCCCGACATCAACTATGGAATGATAGGCCATGGCAATGACATGGGCATAAACACGACTATCCATGATGTTATCGGCCGCTTATGCTATTGTCACCGTGCTGAGTTAAGCATGCATGTCTTCGGAAGGATAGGATGACAAAAGGGCTAATGGAGCACCTATCAGCAAAAGATGAAGTTTTAACCTTAGCTGGTGTATCACCGGGATCTAGAGTATTACATCAATAATTTTAAGATGGACCTTCAGGAAGCTGTATTTAACTAGGAAGCATTTCATGAAGAACTCAGGACCCAGAATCTGAAAGTAGCCAAGCTGGAGGAGCAAAACCTCGAGATACTAGAGATTCGTCAGGAACTGAAGGACAGTAGGACCATGGTTCATGCCAAGGATGTTGAAACCCAGAAGCTTGGAACGCAACTCTAGAATATTAACGGACGTCATGAGAGACTTAGCGTCAACAGAAATGACCTGGCAGAAGAACTTGAGAAGATTAGCAAGCACGATCAGAAGAAGACCAAACCCCTGTTATATACTTACGTTATATGTGACAATTATGAGTTGTCATTTGTTTGATGTTTTCTCAACAGCCACAGAATAAAATCTGTCTCTTCAAAACTATTGTTTGTATTGTGTGTATCCCTCTCTATCTCTCTTATCTCACCCTAAAACCCTTGGAACCATTAGTGGATGAATGGAGATGAACTCACATTTTCGGGACCGACAATTCAATTGGAGAAGGACCAATGGATTCAGAACATGGAAAATCACATGAAAAATAACACTATAGCCGAAAAGGATATGGCCCAGCATGCTCTTCAGTGCTTTGAAAGAGGTGCTGCTACTTGGTGGAGGAAGTACCAAACCATCAATGGATGGCAGGGCGTAACCACTTGGAAAGAATTTAAGTTGACTCTGCAAAGGTCTCGTCTTGTGTCCCAGAAATTGAAGCCTTATGGAAATGATATGAAGAAACCTTGTGCCTGCAAGCTCTATGGAGAAATAGGACACAACCATAAAGAACACAAGGAAGAATGCCCTCATTGTGAAGAAAGTCACCCAACTGAAGAATGCCCAACTAGGCAGATTACTTGTTTCTTGTGTGAAGGGACTACCCACTACCCTGCTCAGTGTCACATTTACCCCATGGTTCAAAGAACCATCCAGCAGAAGAAATAAGTAATGAAAGCAGCCGTCATGGAAATTTTAGAAGAACCTGTGATGAAGGAAGAGGTGGAGGACACACCTGAAGAAGACCCAATTAAACCCTGCACCAAGTCTTGCTATTCATGTGGAGAAGAAGGACACATCTCCCAGAATTGTCTGAAGGGGGGTCTAGTAGCATTTCCGACAGTGGAAGTAGAGTATGACCCACAGGAAATAGAATCCCTGATTGGCACAGGAAAGTCCAGGAAGAGAAATAGATGGGAGTCCAGGAACAACCCAATTTCTACAAAGAAGGACCTGAGTCATATCAGATGTTTCAGGTGTAAAGATTCAGAGCACTACTTTAGTGGTTGCCCAAAAAGGAAGCCGAGGACCCAAGGAGGCTATGTAATCACAAGGAAACCCACGAGACTAGTCAGAAGTAATATGTTTTCATTGTAACGAAGCAGGGCACCTTGCCAGAGATTTTCCCAATCAGAAGGAGACTTGTGCTAAATAGTTGAGCTGGAAAAGAAATATAGTAGTAGTAGTGGGAACATTTCTTTTATTATTGAGGTGTTGAGTTGACGCATGTAATGGAAATGCAAGAGATTGTAATAAATTCATGAAATCAATGAAGTTCATGTGTCATGATCTCATACGTTGAATTTTATGAGTTGTTAATCTATGAAGAAAGATTTTGACCATTTTCGAGGATATGAGAAATACAGTCTATGGAAGAATTTGTGCATTTCAAGGGTGGTAGTACCCTATGAGGACCATTGACCCCTGGAAAAGATAATGATATTCCACAGAGTGGACTTCGGACAAAATAATCACAAGTTTTAACTCGTTATGTGGGATACCCCAAGAATAGGAAGGGAGACAGTACTATTGGATGGATTTAAGAATGCTAGGAAGCTAGATGTTGGAATAATGATCAGTTGCCCCGATGATGAATTCAAGGTTTACAAGTGATGAGATGGGCCATAACACATAGGCTCAGGACCTGCCAAGAAGCAAGCATACTCTTGCTGAAGGAAAAACCTTGGAAGAAGTTACGACTTTGTCAACAGACGATCTTATAGGAGTTACGCAAAAACCTGAGAGTTGTGAAGGAACGATAGATGTTTGTTCAGCTTGCAGAAGTAATGGATATATCCGAATTCAGTTCGTGGACAAGAGAAATTCTGCAATGCTTGTGAGGATGACCGAGTGTTAGAATGCGAGATTTGCTAAACCATATGCAAGGTAATGATTTGGGTGCGGAATGGATTGATCACCATGCCGACTTACTCTTATTATTCGCCTTTGCTATATGGGATGATAAATCTGGAGTGACTTACCTATAGTAGAGAGATGGAGATATTAAGCCTAATTGAACCTTAGAATGGTATGACAAATTTTCCCTTGTACAAGGAAGCTGTTGCCAACCGTAGGTCATACGATGAGGATGAAGCCCAGACCCATTTTCTGCAGGGACCCAGTCAAATTGTTTGATGACCACCATGAGATATCGATACTTGTTTAGCATTGGCGCCAGACCTATCAGCTAAGAAGACCCAGTCACAGGAGGTTCGTACCAAGATAAAAGGACAGAAGAATTGAGGAAAATGTTATGCCACTACCGGAAGAACCAGAGTAGGAATAGTTCCGAGAATCTGAGAAGACTGACCCTGTCAACAATTGGGATGGAGTATATGAGTTTTGATGGACCCATAACCATGCTTCTAAGGGTGGTTGCTCCCCAGACCCCCTATGATGATCGATGGATCTTGAGGAGACCCCTGAACCCAACCTAATTCTTGCTAGCCTCTCCGAATCTCGCGGACGAGATTCATTTTAAGGGTGGTAGGTTTGTAACATCACAAAATTCTAAATTTTGGAATGTTATATTAAATAAATAGTTTTGATATTTTTGTTTGATTTTGGTATGGTTGCTTGTGTGAAATTGAGTGAAATTTGAAACTTTTTGAAAGTTGAATGAGAGGGAATAAAAGGACTTTCCCAAACTTTCATTTTGCATTTAAAATCTCCATGAATTCAAATTCATTTCATCACAAAACCCAAGAGTGAAGATGATATGACTTCTTCTATTTAAATAAATGGAAAAGTTTTTTTATATTTTAATTCCATTTGGAAATATTTCAAATTCAGAAACTTTATGCAACTCAATGGTTTTCATGAGAGAAGAAAAAATGACTTCTTCAAATGCTAAGAAAGAGAGTTGGAAGTTTCAAAGAATCAAATTGAAAGTTCCATTGAAGTTATTTTGAAACCCACTTTCAATTTGGAGTTATTTGGTTCTTATTCAAATTATTTTTCTCCAAAAATAACATATATGAAAAATAGGGTAAAATGATTCCCTATAGTAGAAAAGTGGAGAAAAATGAGTTTGAAATCATTTTGGTAATTTAAAATATTTTTATTTGGTTTTTAAATGAACCAGTAGCAATGTTCGCTTTATTTAACCATTCTTGTGGAATTTATTTGTCGCTGAAAATAAGTTCATCATTTAGGAAATCTTTTTTTGAAATTTTTTATATATAATAAGCCTATGTACAATTTTATTTTTATTTTGTTATTCAGTTCTTCCTTTTCTGTTTCCATTTAAAAAAATATGTGTGTGCACCTGGAACTAACAGTCGCCCACGTGCGCAACATAGTGGCATCGGGCGCCCTATCATTTTTTTTCTTCTCTCCTACATAGGCCAGGCCTAGCCAGCAATTTCCTTCTCAGGTTTTTTTTCTTTTTTTATCCTTTGGCCGAATAATAATAAAAAAACTACAGCACGTACGCGCGCGGCCGACCGACGGAAGCCTTTTTGGCCCATGGCACACCTTTCTCGTGTTTCTTTTCTTTTCGTCTACATTTAGTTCCACATTGTCTAGCCTTCGACCTCTAGGCCTCTTTTCCACTTTTAAATATAGACCCATAGAGCCTCCAAAAATCAGCCGATTCAGGTTAAATCAATATTTAGTTTGACTAGATTCACTAAAAAAAATCTTCTCTCCGGCGGGACTTCCGGAATTTGTCTCCTCTCTCCGAAGTCGTCTTTTATCTACCTTATAAAGGTATATTTTCGTATTTTTTTATATATACTCCCGTAGCTTATTATTTCTAGACTAGTACGATAGGCGTAGAAATCTTTTAGCAATAGCTAAAACAGCTTGGCCCTGGTTTTTCAAATAGCCATAACTTTTTAATCCTTTATCCAGATTAGACGAAACCAATGCCAAATTCTTCGTCTTGATCCCCTCTATCCAGAGAACATATTAAATCAACTTTTTGAAATTTTAAAATTTAAATTAGGTCAGATTCAAATTCAAACTTGTTTTGGCTATAACTTGAATTTTATAACTTCGATTTAATTGATTCTTTTTGCAAATCGTAGCTCTTGACATGTATACTCTATTAAGATCAAAATCACATAAGTTTGCTGCTGTTAAAAATATGTTTGTGTTCATGAGTTTTATTTGATGGTTTTGAAGTTTTCTGAAGTGTTTTTTGCGTTCTTTTCGATCTTTGAGTGATTACTTATGTGTGGTTGTAATTGATTGCTTACGATAGATTGAATGAAGTGTGACGAGTAGAACTATCAGGAATTATGTGTGCGCCGAATCTTCATCAAAAGTACAAGGCAAGTTCACACTTTGATCATATTTTTTTCATACCCAGTTTTTATGCATTAGTTTCACCCTCAAAGATTTGCATGAGTAGGATTGGGAATTGATGCATTGTTATGTAGTTCATGAGGTAGGAACCTATTACCTTTGATCACCCAAGGAATATACGCTTTGTTACTTATTGCTTAGCCATGCTCGTAGACGTGGATTGGTATGTGAGATTCATGAAAGTTGCGAAAGTAATATTAACTAAGGGAAATTTAAGATGGCTACTTTAATACACATCTGGGTGGAATGGTTGGGGCACCCTGGAGCACACAGTGGTTTGCCCGGGCACCTGGAGAACCCAGTGCTTGCCCAAGGGGATCCCGGAGTACCCGTGTGATCATCCTACGGAATGCCACCCAAGCTCAAAGGGATCATAAGATTATTCATGGTAGAAACTTCTGTGTGCAGCCACAAGCCATTATGGGATCTGGCATAGTTGAGTATGTTGTGTGACCTCTTTCAGTGGTAGGCTAGCAGATGTAGGGGAAAGTAGGTGGTACTGTCTACCCAGATAGTAAAGAGTTGATGCTTCGGAAAGACTGTGTCTCGATCATCCGTTTCTCAAACATCATGTAGTGCGATAAATTCAATGGAGGAGGTCGAGTTTTGTGGGGAAAAGTGCACAAACCTCTATAGAGTGTACAAGCTAATCATGATTAGCCGTGTCCCCGGTTATGGACATTTTGAGTATCTGGTATATGAATTGTTGGTTGATCTCATCACTTTACTTAATGAATATACTGACCTACATGGCTGCAACGTCTCATGTTGCAGGATCCTTATGACGAGTAAGAGATACGTTAGGGTTACGATGTCTACACTCAACTTCGCCGTTGGCATTGTTGGGAACTCCACAACTTTGTTGTTACTTCTCCTATATGGATTGAGGTAATAGTATTTATGTTACTTTATACATGTGATTTACCTCTGTTATAAATCCTGAGTACTGTATGTCAGCATACCGATCCAGGGATGACACTTAAGCACAGACACTTGATCCATTCGGGTCGGGTCGCTACACCTCCCATGGCAAGAAAAATCAATCTAGTTGGCCAAAACAAATCAATAGATCGGAGAGAAATACAAATCCATCTTAATCATGGACAAAATAGTTCAGAGTAGACTCAAATAATATCATAGATTATCTTATCATAAACACACAATTTATCGGATCTCAACAAATGCACTGCAAAACAAGATTACATTGAATAGATCTCCAAGAACATTGAGGAGAACATTGTATTGAAGATGAAAGAGAGAGAAGAAGACATCTAGCTACTAGCTATGGATCTGTAGGTCTGTGTTAAACTACTCACACATCATTAGAAGGGCAGCAAGGTTGACGTAGAATCCCTCTATGGTCGAATCCCCTCTGACAGAGTACCGGAAAAGGCCTCCAGATGGGATCTCGCGGTTCTGGACCTTGTGGCGGCAGAAAAGTATTTTTCGTGTGCCCTCCGAGCTTTTCATTGACTCGTGGCACTTTTGGCCTCCTCCCAAATCTTCTAGGGTGTCTTGTGGTCCAAGAAAAATCATCAAAGTTCTGTTCCGTTTGGACTCCATTTGGTATTGATTTTCTGTAAATACAAAAACAAGGAAAAAACAACAACTGGCACATGGCACTAGGTTATTAGGTTAGTCCCAAAAAATATATATAATAGCATAATAGTTCATATAAATATCCAAGATTGATAATATAATAGCATGGAACAATGAAAAATTATAGATACGTTGGAGACGTATAAATTAGCCGCGTTGATGTGAGACTATCTTCCTTTTTTGTCTTCCCCTTATTAATCTCTACCACCACATTCTATTCCACCCATAGTGCTATATCCATGGCTTGTGCTCATGTATTGCGTGGGGGCTGAAAAAGCTGAAGCACAATAAAAAGTATGAACCAATTGCTTAGTTGACATTGTGGTTGTACATGATTTATATTTTTTGTTAAGAAGATGGAGCATGAAAATGTTATAAGATTTTGAAGGGATAGCATTCTTTAGCATTTTTATTTTCAAAGGCATGATTGTTTGTTGGTATGCCTCAGTAGTGATGTCTTTATGTCAAATTGTAGACTATTGCTTTGAATCATATAGATCTTAATATTCATACCATAAAAGAAAGATTACATGATAGACATGTTATGTAGCATTCCACGTCAAAAATTCTATTTTTATCATTCACCTACTCGAGGACGAGCAAGAATTAAGCTTGGGGATGCTCGATATGTCGGCACTGGATATGCTCTATAATTTGTTTTGTTCCATGCTATTATAGTATCAATCTTGGATGTTTTATATGCATTTAGATGGTATTTTATATCTTTTTTGGGACTAACCTATTAACCTACTGCCCAGTGCCAGTTGTCTTTTTGCTTGTTTTTGGCTTTTCAGAAAATCAATATCAAACGAAGTCCAAATGGAGAAAAAACTTTGTATTTCTGGACCAGAAGGGAACCACGAAGGTTTGGGAGAAGACCAGAAGAGCCATGAGGGAGCGACAAGATCGCTAGGCACGCCCCAGGGGGTTCCTTCCGGGCTGCTAGGCCCGTCGTGACACCTCTTGATGTAATTCAACTTCTACAAATTCCCAAATATTCCCAACATACCGGAGGGCCACGCGAAACACTTTTTCCGCCGCCGCAAGCTTCTGTTCTTCCATGATCCCATCTGGAGGCCTTTTCTAGTACTCTTTCAGAGGGTGAATCGACCATGAAAGGATTCTACATCATACTTGTTGCCCCGATGATGCGTGAGTAGTTCACCACAGACCTACGGGTCCATAGCTAGTAGCTAGATGACTTCTTTTGTCTCTTTGATCTTCAATACAATGTTCTCCTCGATGTTCTTGGAGTTCTACCCGATGTAATCTTCTTTTGCGGTGTGTTTACGGGGATATGATGAATTGTGGGTTTATGATCTGAATATTTATGAATATTAATTGAGTCTTCTCTGAACAGTTTTATGCATGATTGTTATAGCTTTGTACTTCTCTCTGATCTATTCGTTTAGTTCGACCAGCTAGATTGATTTATCTTGCAATGGGAGAGGTGCTTTGTAATGGGTTCAATCTTGTGGTGCTCTATCCCAATGACAAAGTAGGGGACAAGACACATATTTGTTTTGTTGCCATTAAGGCTAAATTGACGGGGTTTATTCGTATTATTTGGGTTTACTTTGTCTACATCATCTTGCTTAAGGTTTTACTCTGTTTTATACTTAATACCCTAGACGCATGCTGGACAGAGGTCGATGGGTGGAGAAATAGTAGCAGATGCAGGTAGGAGTCGGTCTACTTGTCTGAGACGTGATGCCTATATACATGATCATTGCCTTGAATATCCTCATAACTATGTGCTTTTCTATCAATTGCCTAACAATAATTTGTTCACCCACCGTATGCTATGTGCTCGAGAGGGAAGCCTCAATTGAAAACTATGGTCCATGGTTCTACTTTTATCTTATATAAAAACACAAAAATACCTTGCTGCATTTTTTTCAAATTATTTATTTACCTATCACTATGAGATTTAATCCTTGCAAGTAACCGTTGAGGGGATTGACAACCCCCTTGTTTACGTTGGGTGCAAGTATTTTGCTTTTGTGTGTGCAGGTGCTGCTAACGAGGTTTCCTGTGGTTCTCTTACTGGATTGATAACCTTGGTTCTTAACTGGGGGAAATACTTATCTCTACTGTACCGCTTCATCCTCTTCTTTTCAAGGAAATCCCAGCGCAAACAAAGAACAAGGAAGAACTAAGATTAACAATATGGATGTTGCGAATTAAGATGAAAGCTTTATGGGTGAAAGCTTGAGATTCCATGACGTCTTGGCCTGCTCATTGGACAGAAACGAAGTACGCGGGTTGCAACTATGATGAACTTTTATCTAAACAAAACCAAAGTCTTAAATGACTCTCTAAGACCTCTATTCATAGGGAGGCACAGGGGAATTTCGTCCATCCTTGGCAAGGTGGGGCTGAAATCTATCCTATGTGGTTTTCCCTACATATACGGATTCTAAAAATAGCCTCTTAAGTAGTATTTCGAAATTATATGGGCCAGGCCCAAACACAAGGTGGTGCAACACCTATAGAAAATTACATGGGCGAGGCCCAAACACAAGGCGGCATAACATCTTGTATATTTTGTCATCCTTATATGTCGTCATGGTGGCTCCAAAGTGCTGAAATCTCCACTAGAAACTTCGTTCTTCTACCATGCGCACTCGCCTTCATCTCCATGCTTGACCATGCTCCAATGTTCATTCTTCTTGTCCGTGCTAGGCCCTTCATTCCTAAGCAACACAAATATACCCAATTTAGGCATCATCATATTCGCATGAACATTAGGAACATTAAAAACAAATGAAAGTACCTAATAATCTAATAGCATGCGCGAGCTCTAAGAATTGGTCCAATATGTGTGGAGTGTAACTATGGTAGGGATGTACTCATCATCACACTTCTTCAACTGTGTGCACATTTTTGTTTTTCCAATTTTCCTTGCCCAGGCAATTCGGTCCAATCCAATGCAAAAAAACTTGTTCAACGTTAGCAAATATATATGTGAGCATGCTTGGTGCATGATTAAATTTGCAGCATTGGCAAACTATGGCTACCACAAAAAATTTGTCAGAGAAAATGGCCACCACAAATGTGGAAAGAAATAGCAAAAAACCGTGCGTATGACATGTGGACCTTGTAACTAGAAATGTGTAGCAATGATCCAAACACATGTGTACACTGTTGTGGCATGACTATACTTAGGTGTGGCAACCTTAGAGTACATACTAAACATGACTGGACTTAGGTGCGGCAACCTTAGGCTACAACCCAAATATGCCCATACGTCGTTGTTTCTTCTTGAAATAATGTTTAACTGTAAGGCATGATTTATGGCGCTCGATGAAGACATGTGGGTTATGTTGTTGTCTTCTTTTTTTGTGGTGCGCTATGGTGGCTCAGGGCTTTGGGGATTGTTTGTGGGCTCCATTTATAAAAGTGTGCTCATTTCTACCATAGCTTCGAGAGATGCCAGCCCCATGGTGGGGTACCAACTGTCATGGTTATTTCTTTGACAGTATGTATAGGAGTGTGTTTGGAGGAACGCACACCAATCAAGAGATGAATATGAATACACACAAGGAATTTAGACAGGTTCGGCCCTCTACTTTGGAGATAATACCCTAGTCATGTGTGTGGTGTTCTTACTCTTGTATGTAAAGTATAAAAGGATGTTCAACCCTCCCCTCCTGGCTTATATAGAGTGTGCCACGAGGAGTGTCATAGCAGACTGGTATTAATATTAGTAGTAAAAACCATGCTTGATGGGTTGTTTCGTAGCCATGAATCAGTAGTAATGGTCGCGGTTAACTAGATATAATAATGTTGGGTAACAACCACACTTAATGCATATGAAGACCGTGGGAAAAGCCTCCGGTAGCTAACTGATTGTTTGCCTGCCATAAACCGTCTGGAGATCTTTTCCTGGTCCGAGGAAAAGATGCCTGACTAGAGGGATGACACTTATTGTATGATGACCACTTATTAGGCCACCTCATGGACAGTGATATTCTTTGGCCTAGGCCTTTAGTTGGGCCTTATGTCACCGTGGGCCTCCCTGGTGGGTGTTCCCTCGCCACAAGTATTTTTTTTGTTTTGTTTGGAATCCCTTTCCCTTATGGAATACCACTCTGTTGTGAAAACCAATGTATATAGCTAGTGAAGGAAATATGCCCTGGAGGCAATAATAAAGTCGTTATTTATATTTCCTTGTATCATGATAAACATTTATTATTCATGCTAGAATTGTATTAACCAGAAACTTGATACATGTGTGGATACATAGACAAAACATAGTGTCCCTAGTAAGCCTCTACTAGACTAGCTCGTTAATCAAAGATGGTTAAGTTTCCCAACCATATACATGTGTTGTCATTTGATGAATGGGATCACATCATTAGGAGAATGATGTGATGGACAAGACCCATCCGTTAGCTTAGCATAATGATCGTTAAGTTTTATTGCTATTGCTTTCTTCATGACTTATACATATTCCTCTAACTATGAGATTATGCAACTCCCGAATACCAGAGGAACACCTTGTGTGCTATCAAACGTCACAACGTAACTGGGTGATTATAAAGATGCTCTACAGGTGTCTCCGAAGGTGTTTGTTGGGTTGGCATAGATCAGGATTAGGATTTGTCACTCCGACTATCGGAGAGGTATCTCTGGGCCCTCTCGGTAATGCACATCACTATAAGCGTTGCAAGAAATGTGACTAATGAGTTAGTTACAGGATGATGCATTACGGAACGAGTAAAGAGACTTGTCAGTAACGAGATTGAACTAGGTATGATGATACCGATGATATAATCTCGGGCAAGTGACATACCAATGACAAAGGGAATAACATATGTTGTTATTGCGGTTTGACCGATAAAGATCATCATAGAATATGTAGGAACCAATACGAGCATCCAGGTTCCGCTATTGGTTATTAACCGGAGATGTGTGTTGGTCATGTCTACATAGTTCTCAAACTCGTAGGGTCCGCACGCTTAACGTTTGATGATTTATATTATGATTTATGTGTTTTGGTGGCCTAAGTTTGTTCGGAGTCCCGGATGAGATCAAGGACATGACAAGGAGTCTCGAAATGGTCGAGAGGTAAAGATTGATATATTGGAAGGTGGTATTCGGACATCGGAATGGTTTCGAGTGGTTCGGGTATTTTACCAGAGTACCGAGGGGTTACCGAAACCCCCCGGGGGAAGTATTGGGCCTACATGGGCCTTAGGGGAGAGAGAGGGAAGCCCGCGAGGGGTGGCACGCGCCCCCCTCCAAGGGAGTTCTAACAGGACAAGGAGGAGGCGTCGCAGCCCCCCTTTCCCTCCCCCTCTCCCTCTCCTACCTTTTCCCCTCTGATGAGAAAGGAAAAGGGGGGTGAATCCTACTAGGAGTGGAGTCCTAGTAGGACTCCCCCCCATGGTGCGCCCCCTTGGCGGCCGGCCTCCTCCTCCCCTCCTTTATATACGGGGGCAGGGGGCACCCCAAAGCACATCAATTGTTCTCTTAGCCGTATCCGGTGCCCCACTACACAGTTTACTCCTCCGTTCATAGCGTCTTAGTGCTTAGGCAATGCCCTGCACAGATCACATCACCATCAACATCACCACGCCATCGTGGTGATGAAACTCTCCCTCGAATCTCTGCTGGATCAAGAGTTTGGGGGACGTCATCGAGCTGAACGTGTGCTAAACTTGGAGGTGTCGTACGTTCGGTACTAGATCGGTTGGATCATGAAGACGTTCGACTACATCAACCGCGTTAACCTAACACTTCCGCTTTCGGTCTACAAGGGTACGTGGACACACTCTCCCCCTGTCATTGCTATGCATCTCCTAGATAGATCTTGCGTGATCGTCGGAATTTTTTTGAAATTGCATGCTACGTTCCCCAACAGTGGCATCCGAGCCATGTCTATGCGTAGATGATATGCATGAGTAGATCACAAAGAGTTGTGGGTGATAATAGTCATACTGCTTACCACCAATGTCTTATTTTGTTTCGGCGGTATTGTTGGATGAAGCGGCCCGGACCAACCTTACATGACCACGTTCATGAGACTGGTTCCACCGACAGACACGCAACTTGTTTTGCATAAAGGTGGCTGGCGGGTGTCTGTTTCTCCAACTTTAGTTGAATCAAATTTGATGAAAAATCATTGTGGTTTTGATGTGTAGGTAAGAACGGTTCTTGCTAGAAGCCCGTAGCAGCCACATAAAACTTGCAACAACAAAGTAGAGGACGTCTAACTTGTTTTTGCAGGGCATGTTGTGATGTGATATGGTCAAGACATGATGTGATATAAGTTATTGTATGAGATGATCATGTTTTGTAAAAGTTATCGGCAACTGGCAGGAGCCTTATGGTTGTCGCTTTATTGTATGAAATGCAATCGCCATGTAATTGCTTTACTTTATCACTAAACGATAGCGATAGTCGTAGAAGCAGTAGTTGGCGAGACGACAACGACGCTGTGATGGAGATCAAGGTGTCAAGCCGGTGACGATGGAGATCATGATAGTGCATTGGAGATGGAGATCAAAGGCACAAGATGATGATGGCCATATCATGTCACATATTTTGATTGCATGTGATGTTTATCTTTTATGCATCTTATTTTGCTTAGTACGATGGAGATCAAGGTATAAGTGTTCTCCCTGAGTATGCACCGTTGTTACAGTTCGTCATGCCGAGACACCACGTGATGATCGGGTGTGATAAGTTCTACGTTCACATACAACGGATGTAAGACAGTTTTGCACGTGTAGAATACTCAAGTTAAACTTGACGAGCCTAGCATATGCAGATATGGCCTCGGAACACTGAGATCGAAAGGTCGAACGTGAATCATATAGTAGATATGATCAACATAGAGATGTTCACCATTGAAGACTACTCCCTCTCACGTGATGATCAGACATGGTTTAGTTGATTTGGATCACATAATCATTTAGATGACTCGAGGGATGTCTATCTAAGTGGGACTTCTTAAGTAATATGATTAATTGAACTTAATTTATCATGAACTTAGCCCTGACTGTTGGGGATCATAACAGAAATTAAATTTTTCCTACGCATCACCAAGATCTATCCATGGAGTATTCTAGCAACGAGGGGATAAGAGAGCATCTACATACCACTTGTAGATCGCAACAGAAGCGTTCAAGAAGAACGTGGATGATGGAGTCGTACTCGTCGTGATCCAAATCACCGATGACCAGCGCCGAACGGACGGCACCTCCGCGTTCAACACACGTACGGTCGGGATAACGTCTCCTCCTTCTTGATCTAGCAATGGGGAAGGAGAGGTTGATGAAGATCCAGTAGCACGACAGCGTGGTGGTGGATGCAGCAGAATTCCAGCAGGGCTTCGCCAAGCGTCTACGGAGAGAGGGAGAGGTGTAACAGGGGAGAGGGAGGCGCCAAGGCTGCAGGGTGCGGCTGCCCTCCCTCCCCCCTCCCCCTTTATATAGGCCCCCTAGGGGGCGCGCCAGCCCTGGAGATCCATCTCCAGGGGGGCGGCGGCCAGGGGGGGATGCTTGCCCCCCCAAGGCAAGTGGGGCGCCCCCTACCCTAGGGTTTCCAAGCCTAGGCGCAGGGGGAGGCCCATGGGGGGGTGCACCAGCCCACTATGGGCTGGTTCCCGCCCCACTTCAGCCCACGGGGCCCTCCGGGATGGGTGGCCCCACCCGGTGGACTCCCGGGACCTATCTGGTGGTCCCGGTACAATACCGGTGACCCCCAGATCACTCCTGATGGCCGAAACGGCACTTCCTATATATAATTCTTTACCTCCGGACCATTCCGGAACCTCTCGTGACGTCCGGGATCTCATCCGGGACTCCGAACAACCTTTGGTTTGCTGCATACTAATATCTTTACAACCCTAGCGTCACCGAACCTTAAGTGTGTAGACCCTACGGGTTCGGGAGACATGCAGACATGAGCGAGACAATCTCCGGTCAATAACCAACAGCGGGATCTGGATACCCATGTTGGCTCCCACATGCTCCTCAATGATCTCATCGGATGAACCACGATGTCGAGGACTTAATCAATCCCGTACTCAATTCCCTTCGTCTATCGGTACGATACTTGCCCGAGATTCGATCATCGGTATATCGATACCTTGTTCAATCTTGTTACCGGCAAGTATCTTTACTCGTTCCCGTAACACATCATCCCTTGAACAACACCTTGATCACATTGAGCTCATTATGATGATGTCTTACCAAGTGGGCCCAGAGATACCTCTCCGTCATACGGAGTGACAAATCCCAGTCTCGATTCATGCCAACCCAACAAACACTTTCGGAGATACCTGTAGTGCACCTTTATAGTCACCTAGTTACGTTGTGACATTTGATACACCCAAAGCACTCCTACGGTATTAGGGAGTTGCATAATCTCATGGTCTAAGGAATGATACTTGACATTCAGAAAAGCTCTAGCAAACGAACTATACGATCTTTTGTGCTATGCTTAGGTTTGGGTCTTGTCCATCACATCATTCTCCTAATGATGTGATCCCGTTATCAATGACATCCCCATGTCCATAGTCAGGAAACCATGACTATCTATTGATCAACGAGCTAGTCTACTAGAGGCTTACTAGGGACACATTGTGGTCTATGTATTCACACATGTATTATGATTTCCGGACAATACAATTATAGCATGAACAATAGACGATTATCATGAACAAGGAAATATAATAATCCTTTTATTATTGCCTCTAGGGCATATTTCCAACAGTCTCCCACTTGCACTAGAGACAATAGTCTAGTTACATTGTGATGAATCGCATACCCATGGAATTTTGGTGTTGATCATGTTTTGCTCTAGGGAGAGGTTTAGTCAACGGATCTGCCACATTCAGGTCCGTATGTACTTTACAAATCTCTATGTCTCCATTTTGAACAGTTTCACGAATGGAGTTGAAGCGACGCTTGATATGCCTGGTCTTCCTGTGAAACCTGGGCTCCTTCGCAGGGGTAATTGCTCCAGTGTTGTCACAGAAGAGAGTCATCGGGTCTGACGCATTGGGTATGACTCCTAGGTCGGTAATGAACTCCTTCACCCAGACTGCTTCTTGTGTTGCCTCCGAGGCTGCCATATACTCTTCTTCACATGTAGATCCCGCCACGACGCTTTGCTTGCAACTGCACCAGCTTACTGCCCCTCCATTCAAAATATACACGTATCCGGTTTGTGACTTGGAGTCATCCAGATCTGTGTCGAAGCTGGCATCGACGTAACCCTTTACGACGAGCTCTTCGGCACCTCCATAAATGAGAAACATATCCTTAGTCCTTTTCAGGTACTTCAGGATGTTTTTGACCGCTGTCCAGTGTTCCTTGCCGGGATTACTTTGGTACCTACCTACCAAACTTACGGCAAGGTTTACATCGGGTCTGGTACACAGCATGGCATACATAATAGACCCTATGGCTGAGGCATAGGGGCTGACACTCATCTCTTCTATATCTTTTGCCGTGGTCGGGCATTGAGCTGTGCTCAATCGCACACCTTGCAATACAGGCAAGAACCCCTTCTTGGACTGATCCATTTTGAACTTCTTCAAAATCTTGTTAAGGTACGTACTTTGTGAAAGACCGATGAGGCGTCTCAATCTATCTCTATAGATCTTGATGCCTAATATATAAGCAGCTTCTCCAAGGTCCTTCATTGAAAAACACTTGTTCAAATAGGCCTTTATGCTTTCCAAGAATTCTATATCATTTCCCATCAATAGTATGTCATCCACATATAATATGAGAAATGCTATGGAGCTCCCACTCACTTTCTTGTAAACGCAGGCTTCTCCATAAGTCTGCATAAACCCAAACGCTTTGATCATCTCATCAAAGCGAATGTTCCAACTCCGAGATGCTTGCACCAGCCCATAGATAGAGCGCTGGAGCTTGCATACTTTGTTAGCATTCTTAGGATCGACAAAACCTTCCGGCTACATCATATACAATTCTTCCTTAAGAAAGCCGTTAAGGAATGCCGTTTTGACGTCCATTTGCCATATCTCATAATCATAGTATGCGGCATTTGCTAACATGATTCGGACGGACTTCAGCTTGGCTACGGGAGAGAAAGTCTCGTCGTAGTCAACCCCTTGAACTTGCCGATAACCCTTAGCGACAAGTCGAGCTTTATAGATGGTCACATTACCATCCACGTCTGTCTTCTTCTTAAAGATCCATTTATTTTCTATGGCTCGCCGATCATCGGGCAAGTCATTCAAAGTCCATACTTTGTTTTCATACATGGATTCTTTCTCGGATTTCATGGCTTCTAGCCATTTGTCGGAATCTGGGCCCGCCATCGCTTCTTCATAGTTCGAAGGTTCACCGTTGTCCAACAACATGATCTCCAGGACAGGGTTGTCGTACCACTCTGGTGCGGAACATGTCCTTGTGGACCTACGAAGTTCAGTAGGAGCTTGATCAGAAGTATCTTGATCATCATCATTAACATCCTCTCGAATCGGTACAGGCACCACAGGAACATTTTCCTGAGCTGCGCTACTCTGATTTTCAAGAGGTAGTACTTCATCAAGCTCTACTTTCCTCCCACTTACTTCTTTCGCGAGAAACTCTTTCTCTAGAAAGGACCCGTTCTTGGCAACAAAGATCTTGCCTTCGGATCTGAGGTAGAAGGTATACCCAACTGTTTCCTTGGGATATCCTATGAAGACGCATTTTTCCGATTTGGGTTCGAGCTTTTCAGGTTGAAGTTTCTTGACATAAGCATCGCAACCCCAAACTTTCAAAAACGACAGCTTAGGTTTCTTTCCAAACCATAATTCATACGATGTCGTCTCAATGGATTTTGACGGAGCCCTATTTAAAGTGAATACGGCAGTCTCTAAAGCATAGCCCCAAAATGAGAGCGGTAGATCGGTAAGAGACATCATAGTTCGCACCATATCCAATAGAGTGCGATTACGACGTTCAGACACATCGTTACACTGAGGTGTTCCAGGCGGCGTGAGTTGTGAAACGATTCCACATTTTCTTAAGTGTGTGCCAAATTCGTGACTTAAATATTCTCCCCCACGATCTGATCATAAGAACTTTATTTTTCTGTCACGTTGATTCTCAACCTCACTCTGAAACTCCTTGAACTTTTCAAAGGTCTCAGACTTGTGTTTCATTAAGTAGACATACCCATATCTACTCAAATCATAAGTGAGAGTGAGAACATAACGATAGCCTCTGCGAGCCTCAACGCTCATTGGACCACACACATCTGTATGTATGATTTCCAACAAGTTGGTCGCTCGCTCCATTGTCCCTGAGAATGGAGTCTTGGTCATTTTGCCCAGGAGGCATGGTTCGCATGTGTCAAATGATTCATAATCGAGATACTCCAAAAGTCCATCAGCATGGAGCTTCTTCATGCGCTTGACACCAATGTGACCAAGGCGGCAGTGCCACAAGTATGTGGGACTATCGTTATTAACTTTACATCTTTTGGTATTCACACTATGAATATGTGTAACATCACGTACGAGATTCATTAAGAATAAACCATTAACCATCGGAGCATGACCATAAAATATATCACTCATATAAATAGAACAACCATTATACTCAGATTTAAATGAGTAGCCATCTTGAATTAATCGAGATCCAGATACAATGTTCATGCTCAAACTTGGCACTAAATAACAATTATTGAGGTTCAAAACTAATCCCGTAGGTAAATGTAGAGGTAGCATGCCGACCGCGATCACATCGACCCTGGAACCATTCCCGACGCGCATCGTCACCTCGTCCTTCGCCAGTCTCCGTTTATTCCACAGCTCCTGTTTTGAGTTACAAATATGAGCAACGGCACCGGTATCAAATACCCAGGAGCTACTACGAGCACTGGTAAGGTACACATCAATTACATGTATATCACATATACCTTTAGTGTTGCCGGCCTTCTTATCCGCTAAGTACTTGGGACAATTCCGCTTCCAGTGACCATTTCCCTTGCAATAAAAGCACTCAGTTTCAGGTTTGGGTCCATTCTTAGACTTCTTCCTGGCAACTGATTTACCAGGCACGGCAACCTCCTTGTCGTCCTTCTTGAAGTTCTTCTTACCCTTGCCTTTCTTGAACTTAGTGGTTTTATTCACCATCAACACTTGATGTTCCTTTTTGATCTCCACCTCCGCAGATTTCAGCATTGAATACAACTCGGGAATGGTCTTTTCCATCCCCTGCATATTGTAGTTCATCACGAAGCTCTTGTAGCTAGGTGGGAGCGACTGAAGGATTCTGTCAATGACCGCCTCATCCGGGAGATTAACTTCCAGCTGAGTCAAGCGGTTGTGCAACCCATACATCTTGAGTATGCGTTCACTGACAGAGCTATTTTCCTCCATCTTGTAGCTAAAGAACTTGTCGGAAACATCATATCTCTCGACCCAGGCATGAGCTTGGAAAATCAATTTCAGCTCCTCGAACATCTCATATGCTCCGTGTTGCTCAAAAAGCTTTTGGAGCCCCGGTTCTAAGCTGTAAAGCATGCCGCACTGAACGAGGGAGTAATCATCAGTACGTGACTGATGGGCGTTCATAACGTCCTGGTTTTCTGGGAATGGTGGTTCACCTAGCGGTGCTTCTAGGACATAATCTTTCTTGGCTGCTATGAGGATGATCCTCAGGTTCCGGACCCAGTCCGAATAATTGTTGCCATCATCTTTCAGCTTGGTTTTCTCTAGGAACGCGTTGAAGTTGAGGGTGACATTAGCGTGGGCCATTTGATCTACAAGACATATTGTAAAGATTTAGACTAAGTTCATGATAATTAAGTTCATCTAATCAAATTAATGAATGAACTCCCACTCAGATTTGACATCCCTCTAGTCATCTAAGTGATACATGATCCGAGTCAACTAGGCCGTGTCTGATCATCACGTGAGACGGACTAGTTATCATCGGTGAACATCTCTATGTTGATCGTATCTTCTATACGACTCATGTTCGACCTTTCGGTCCTCCGTGTTCTGAGGCCATGTCTATACATGCTAGGCTCGTCAATCCAACCTAAGTGTATTGCGTGTGTAAATCTGGCTTACACCCGTTGTATGCGAACGTAAGAACCTATCACACTCGATCATCACGTGGTGCTTCGGAACGACGAACCTTAGCAATGGTGCACAGTTAGGGAGAACACATTTTTGATATTTTAATGAGGGATTATCTTATTTATGCTACCGTCGTTCTAAGCAAATAAGATGTAAAAACATGATAAACATCACATGCAATCAAATAGTGACATGATATGCCCAACATCATTTCGCTCCTTTGATCTCCATCTTCGGGGCGCCATGTTCATCGTCGTCACCGGCATGACACCATGATCTCCATCATCGTGTCTTCGTGAAGTTGTCACGTCAACTATTACTTCTACTACTATGGCTAACGCTTTAGCAATAAAGTAAGGTAATTACATGACGATTTAAGTTGACACGTAGGTCATAAATAAATAAAGACAACTCCTATGGCTCCTGCCGGTTGTCATACTCATCGAGATGCAAGTCGTGATTCCTATTACAATAACAAGATCATCTCATACATCACATACATGATTCATCACAACTTCTGGCCATATCACATCACGAATCACTTGCTGCAAAAACAAGTTAGACGTCCTTTAATTGTTGTTGCAAGTTTTTACGTGGCTGTTATAGGTTGCTAGCAAGAACGTTTCTTACCTACGTTAAAACCACAACGTGAATTGTCAATCTCTATTTACCCTTCATAAGGACCCTGTTCATCGAATCCGATCCAACTAAAGTGGGAGAGACAAACACCCGCCAGCCACCTTATGCAACTAGTGCATGTCAGTCGGTGGAACCGGTCTCACGTAAGCGTACGTGTAAGGTTGGTCCGGGCCGCTTCATCCCACAATACCGCTGAACCAAGATAGGACTAGTAACGCCAAGAAGAATTGACAATTCGATGCCCACAACTACTTTGTGTTCTACTCGTGCATAGAAACTACGCATAGACCTAGCTCATGATGCCACTGATGGGGATCGTAGCAGAAATTAAAATTTTCCTACGCATCACCAAGATCTATCCATGGAGTATTCTAGCAACGAGGGGATAGGAGAGCATCTACATACCACTTGTAGATCGCAACGGAAGCGTTCAAGAAGAACGTGGATGATGGAGTCGTACTCGTCGTGATCCAAATCACCGATGACCAGCGCCAAACGGACGGCACCTCCGCGTTCAACACACGTACGGTCGGGATAACGTCTCCTCCTTCTTGATCCAGCAAGGGGGAAGGAGAGGTTGATGAAGATCTAGCAGCACGACGGCGTGGTGGTGGATGCAGCAGAATTCCAGCAGGGCTTCGCCAAGCGTCTACGGAGAGAGGGAGAGGTGTAATAGGGGAGAGGGAGGCGCCAAGGCTGCAGGGTGCGGCTGCCCTCCCTCCTCCCCCCCTTTATGTAGGCCCCCTAGGGGGGGCGCCGGCCCTGGAGATCCATCTCCAGGGGGGCGGCGGCCAGGGAGGGATGCTTGCCCCCCAAGGCAAGTGGGGCGTCCCCTGCCCTAGGGTTTCCAAGCCTAGGCGCAGGAGGAGGCCCATGGGGGGGCGCACCAGCCCACTATGGGCAGGTTCCCTCCCCACTTCAGCCCACGGGGCCCTCCGGGATGGGTGGCCCCACCCGGTGGACTCCCGGGACCTATCTGGTGGTCCCGGTACAATACCGGTGACCCCCAGATCACTCCCGATGGCCGAAACGACACTTCCTATATATAATTCTTTACCTCCGGACCATTCCGGAACCTCTCATGACGTCCGGGACTCCGAACAACCTTCGGTTTGCTGCATACTAATATCTTTACAACCCTAGCGTCACCGAACCTTAAGTGTGTAGACCCTACGGGTTTGGGAGACATGCAGACATGACCGAGACGATCTCCGGTCAATAACCAACAGCGGGATCTGGATACCCATGTTGGCTCCCACATGCTCCTCGATGATCTCATCGGATGAACCACTATGTCGAGGACTTAATCAATCCCGTACTCAATTCCCTTCGTCTATCGGTACGATACTTGCCCGAGATTCGATCGTCGGTATACCGATACCTTGTTCAATCTCGTTACCGGCAAGTCTCTTTACTCGTTCCCGTAACACATCATCCCATGAACAACACCTTGATCACATTGAGCTCATTATGATGAAGTCTTACCGAGTGGGCCCAGAGATACCTCTCCGTCATACGGAGTGACAAATCCCAGTCTCGATTCATGCCAACCCAACAAACACTTTCGGAGATACCTGTAGTGCACCTTTATAGTCACCCAGTTACGTTGTGACGTTTGATACACCCAAAGCACTCCTACGGCATCCGAGAGTTGCATAATCTCATGGTCTAAGGAATGATACTTGACATTCAGAAAAGCTCTAGCAAACGAACTATACGATCTTTTGTGCTATGCTTAGGTTTGGGTCTTGTCCATCACATCATTCTCCTAATGATGTGATCCCGTTATCAATGACATCCCCATGTCCATAGTCAGGAAACCATGACTATCTATTGATCAACGAGCTAGTCTACTAGAGGCTTACTAGGGACACATTGTGGTCTATGTATTCGCACATGTATTATGATTTCCGGACAATACAATTATAGCATGAACAATAGATGATTATCATGAACAAGGAAATATAATAATCCTTTTATTATTGCCTCTAGGGCATATTTCCAACACTGACACTACAACATACGGTTCACTCGGATGAACTGTTTGTGATTAGGCAACACAAAAGAAACGGTCAGCCAGATCAAGGTGTGTGCGATATACGCATGCGGTTCAGTCGGCCCTTGTCATCAGTGTGTGACCTCTGTGGCAACTGTTCGGTCCCCAGGCGCCTCTTCGTGTACCGTGGCAACCGTCCACCGCCTCTTTGCCTTTCCCTCTCGATTTGGAACTGTTGTCGCATGCTCTTCCTCCCTCCATTTGCCTTCACCCTTCCTTCTGCCATTGTTCGATCATCTTCTCCATGGAGGGAATAGGCCGGAAACGACCCCGTTATTCTTGCCCTGATCTGAAAGATGACGTGGTGGAGGAACTCATAATCGGTGCAACGTCATCACCTCGGCTAGCATGGCAGGTTTGTTCAAGACAATTCTCGACTCAACTAATAACATCATTACAAGGAACCCAAGGGTCTAGGAGCGGTTTGATCTCCCCTATCTTCTTCGTCGTGACCCTGCTGACTGGCACAGGGACGAGGGAAGCCTCGCCTTGTGCAAGTGGATGCCACTTGATAATGATACATATGATGTTAAGATGCCATCGCTTGAGGGCAAGGCTTGGGCAGGCGCAAATGGAGATTGGGTTGTTTATATTGGGTACAACTGCAAGTGGGAACTTGTGAATGTGTGCACTCGTCACCGGGTTCCACTTCCAAAAATCTCAAACGACTGCCCAAAGGTTGAGTACACCGGTATTCTACGTGAGTTCAAATACGATCATGGTGACTGTCGTCTACGGAAGATAGCAATTTGTTGAGTTCCCAATTGCTATTGGAATTACTCGAACTATGAAGTTGTTGCTATCTTCGACAAGCTTGTTGCCTTCCTTACTTCCACGCCTCGATGGATATTGCTCAAAAATCAATTTCTGTACATGGATGAGTACTGTGATGCAATTAAATACGAGGGTCTTGTGTTTGCTGCCACCACTCGTGGCACTATTTTTGCATGGAATCATCATGCTTTCGGTACGTTTGTCTTCCACCGTAATTATAATTGTTTCATCCACATGCATGCGGGTTAGCTAGTTTCCCTTTACTAATTAATTAACCTTCTTGTGTTTCCAAGGTCCTGTGAGCATTCCACCACCTATACTTTTAAATTTTTATAACCAAGGGGGAGATGACGATGCTAATGATCACGAGCATGAGGACGAACTGGACCCATATACTCAGTGGCGCCTGGCAACTTATTCTGATGGATCACCTCTTCTTGTCTGTATACAGGGCACTGCTGATGTTACTAAGGAAGCAGGTGTTGTCTCACATGGTCGCACTCTCCGGACCTATTCCAACATCCGTTGCAAGGTATTCGGGGTGTATACTAGTGTACTAGCGCCAACACCTTCTCCCTGATTCAGTATTGAAAGTCTTGGAGGAAACTCGCTCTTCCTTGGACAAAACTATCCAATGATGGTGGAAGGCGATCCAGCTGCTGTTGACACAACGTTACTACCATTTATGAGAAGCAACTGTATCTATACCTCAGACATTGATATGCTTCCCTACCGTCCCAATATGGGTCCTGACATAGGCCGCTTCAGCCTGGATGATCAGTCCTGCATTGGTCTCGAGATTGACAGTAGCTGGCCCTTCCCAGAGAATCACTTCTAGTTCAAAGCAAGCATTTCCAATGCCGACGAGTGGTTGAGCTGAAGTTCATTCATCGCTTTGTTATTTGTTGTGTGAGAAAAACTTTATTAGAATGTTTTGTTGGAAATGATCTATAATCCAACATGTATCCTCGTTGCCATTGTGGGCTGATGACTTGTTGTATGTAATCAATGGTACATTTGCATATGTGTCCATCAACTCACGCCTGCTAGTGGTGTCCATATGAACAGTGCTAGTGATTTTAGTTGCAAAAATTAGATAGTGCTAGTGATTTTTAGCTGCATATTTTGACAAATCGTGGTGTTACAAGGTTGACAAATGGTAATGTTACTAGATAAACAAATGTCAATCTTTCCAGTTTGACAAATGGCAACATACCCAAAATGACAGATATGCAAATCTTGCCCAATTGTTTGTACGTGGTTGCACACGGGTCATGCAAAACAAACGTTTGCGTTGAAGGGATGTAGAAATCCTGCTCGGCACATTTTCCCTTGGCTTCCTAGGGAAGCTGTCGGTTTGCATCCGGGTGTTCTAACTAAAACGTTTGCGATGAGTGTTTTATATTTAAAAACCATGGACGTTTTTTCAAAAGAAAATCATTTGATAAGTCTGTACATTAAGAGAGAAAAACGCAAGTTCGTTCAAACCATATCTTTCATTCAGTCACGCTGTGAATTTATATTCATATGATTGAGAATTCGAGATACAGTATTAAACCCCAAAAAAACTACTTCCAGCGGCGGCGGAGGCGGCGTGCTGCGCCGTCGTTGTCATTGCCGTCCTCCGGGACGCCATTGTTGAAGTCTTCAAGGTAGCACAAAATGTTCTTCACTTGTAAATCAAACATCATGTCATCGTGTGATCGACGGGCGGGGCGCGGGAGGACGGCAACTGGCACCGCTGAGAGGTAGCGGTCAACAGCAGCATCCCATGCCGCTGAGGGGGGCGTGCGCACGGGCACGGGCATGGGCGCGGGGGGTGCAGCCAAACGCACGGAGGCCGCCACCACGGTGGGTGGAGGGGCGCACGCCGGCACGGGCACGGGCGCTGGTGCTGGCATGTACATTAGCTCACGCGGGTCCACGAAGACCTCGCTGACGCTCGCGGCTTCCAGCTCTGCGATAGTGCTCGCTGACCAGCCCGTCAATGCTATGGGGATGGTCGCTGGCTCGGGCGCGGGGATGGGAGATGGGACGGGAGCGGGGGCAGCAACCGTCGCGGCCAGCTCGTTCTGGGCCATGTCCATGAGGACCCATTTCTCCTTATTTTCTATCTCCTCCGGCTTGGAGTCGACTTCACCAAACTTGAAGACTAGTGGCAGATGATCGTTCTGCGCCATGGCGTTGGTGGAGGTCTGCAGGAGGGAGGGGAATGGGAGGCGAACAGTAAGGCCGCCCGTATTAAACAGCGGCTCGGGCGCCATTAACGGAGAGGAAGGCGGGCAGCCATGGAAATCAAAGGGCTCGCTTCCCAGTGAGCCTGCACAGCGTACAGCTTGCATGCTTCTCGGTGAGCCTGCGCATTGGAGGACAGCTTGCATGCCTCTCGGTCAGCCTGCGCACCGGACTGCGCTCGCACACCTCCCGTTCAGTCAAGGTCAAGCAGCTGTCCGCACGGCATCTCCTACAGCCATTAAAACCAAGACACGTGGCGTCACGTGAATGGTTAAAAGAACGCACATGGTTTGAATCCTCCAGCCATTAAAACCAAGACACGTGGCGCCACGTGGCGTCAAGTGGCAGCTATTTTTTCAAAATGCCTTTGTTGGTTGTCATTATTCGAGTGCGCCTTCTCTCAAAATGACACGAAAAATGCCACAGCATGTCGGGTGCCATTCCATGATAGCATGCCAAGTTTCATGAATTTCAGACGAGTTTTGGATTTACTAGAATTTAAAAACCAGGCATCTCAATGTTTTGCCGGCAATCAACGATGCCCTGGTGTTTGAAATTCATTCCCATTTCTTGCATGGGACCTAAGCATGCGCCCAAGGACACAGATTTGATTTTTCAACCAATTTATATGCATTGGAGTATGTGCATGTAGTTCAAATTTGAATTATGCACATAAACGCATTGAAAACTCAGCTAATGCATAAAAATATCCAAACGAACCCCGAAAAATCCCAAAAATGACACAACACTCCTGTTGTTCTATCTTGACACGAGAAGATTTTTGAAAGCAATAAGAGGCAATGGATATTGTTTCGTACCCAAAGGTGGGACGTTCCCTACCGAAACCATCATGCTTGTTGTGAGAAGCTCTGGTTTGTGAGAAGAGTATACCCGAACTTGCCCCGAATGGGATAATTTTTTTACCACGACATGTTGATGCCGCTCCATGATGGCATGCCAAGTTTCATGAATTTTAGACGAGTTTTGGATTTACTAGAATTTAAAAACCAGGCATCTCAATGTTTTGCCGGCAATCAACAGTGCCCTGGTGTTTGAATTTCATTCTCATCTCTTGCATGGGGCCTAGAAATTCACCCAAGGACACATATTTGATTTTTCAACCAACTTCAATGTATTGGAGCATGTGCTTGTAGTTAAAATTTGAATTATGCACATAAAATGCGTAGAAAATCCAGTTAATGCATAAAAATGTCCAAACGAACCCCAAAAATCACAAAAATTGACACAACACTCCTGTTGTTCTATGTTGACACTAGAAAAAAAATTGAAATCAATAAGAGGCGATGGATATCGTTTCGTCCCCCAAGGTGGGACGTTCCCTATCGAAACCATCATGCTTGTTGTGAGAAGCTCTGGTTTGTGAGAAGCTTATACCCGAACATGCCCCAAATGGGACAATTTTTTTACCACGGCGTGTTGATGCCGCTCCATGATAGCATGCCAAGTTTCATGAATTTCAGACGAGTTTTGGATTTACTAGAATTTAAAAACCAGGCATCTCAATGTTTTGCCGGCAATCAACAGCGCCCTGGTGTTTGAATTTCATTCCAATCTCTTGCATGGGACCTAGAAATTCACCCTAGGACACACATGTGATTTTTCGACCAACTTTGTTGCATTGGAGCATGTGCTTGTAGTTCAAATTTGAAATATGCACATAAAATGCCTACAAAACCCAGTAAATGTATAAAAAAGGCCAAACGAACCCTGAAAAATTCCAAGATTAAACACAACACTCCAGTTGTTCTATGTTGACACTAGAATTTTTTTGAAAGCAATAAGAGGCAACGGATATCGTCCCGTCCCCAAAGGTGGTACTCTCCCTATCGAAACCATCATGCTTGTTGTGAGAGGCTCTAGTTTGTGAGAAGCTTATAACCAAACCTGTCCCAAATGGGACAAAAAATTTACCACGGCATGTTGATGCCGCTCCATGATAGCTTGCCAAGTTTAATGAATTTCAGACGAGTTTTGGATTTACCAGAATTTAAAAACCAGGCATCTCAATGTTTTGCTAGCAATCAACAGTGCCCTAGTGTTTGAAATTCATTCCCGTCTCTTGCATGGGACCTAAGCATGCACTCAAGGACACACATGTGATTTTTCAACCAATTTATATGCACTAGAGCATGTGCATGTAGTTCAAATTTGAATTATGCACATAAAATGCCTAGAAAACTCAGTTAATGCATAAAAATGTCCAAACAAACCCCGAAAAATCCCATAAGTTGACGAAACACTCCTGTTGTTCTATGTTGACACGAGAATTTTTTTCAAAGCAATAAGAGGCAATGGATATCGTTTCGTCCCCAAAGGTGGGACGTATGTTCCCTACCGAAACCATCAGGCTTGTTGTGAGAAGCTCTGGTTTGTGAGAAGCATATACCCAAACCTACCCCAAATGGGACAAATTTTTTACCATGGCATGTTTTTGCCGCTCCATGATAGCATGCCAAGTTTCATGAATTTCAGACGAGTTTTGGATTTACTAGAATTTGAAAACCAGGCATCTCAATGTGTTACCGGCAATCAACGGTGCCCTGGTGTTTGAAATTCATTCTCATTTCTTGCATGGGACCTAAGCATGTACCCAAGGACACATATTTGATTTTTCAACCAATTTGTATGCACTAGAGCATGTGCATGTAGTTCAAATTTGAATTATGCACATAAATGTATTGAAAACTCAGTTAATGCATAAAAATGTCCAAACGAACCCCGAAAAATCCCAAAAATCGACACAACACTCCTGTTGTTCTATGTTGACACGAGAAAGTGTCGTGGAATTGTCACGGCAGATGTCCTTAGTGTCTGGACTTAGTCGCATGGCCAACGCATCTATGTGGTAGCTTGAGATGGGTTGAGTGGGACGAGAGACGCAGGGCGGATCAACACACAAGACAAGGATTTAGACAGCTTCGGGCCCCGGGAAACATCATCCGGTAATAACCCTACATGCTGTTTGAGGCTAGATCTCATTATGCTCATGAGGGAGTCGCCGTAAACCGGCTCTTTGTGTCTAGCCCTAGAGATTGTTTCTTCTTGCTTGTAGCTTGTCCCCCTTTGGGAAGCCCTGCCCCTCCTTATATATGTTGAAGGGGCGGGTTACATGACTAGTCCTAGTAGGATTAGGATTACTCTATTACAAGTGGTGTCCTAGCCTTGCTTCCTTTATAGGAGAATAGTCCTGTAACGCCCTGGATTCGTTGCGCCAGGTGTCCGCCATCTATTCGCCGTCGTTGCCATGTCATGTGCTTGCGTGTTGCACTTTGCCATGTCATCATCTGCATTTCATATCATGTCATCATGTGCATCGCTTTCGCATACGTGTTCGTTTCATGCATCCGAGCATTTTCCCCATTGTCCGTTTTGCAATCCGGCGCTCCTATGTTCCCCGGCGTCCCCTTTTACCTTTTTCCGTGAGCGGGTATTAAACCTTCTCGGAATGGACCTAGGTTTGCCAAGCGGCCCTGGTATAGCACTGGTAGACCGCCTGTCAAGTTTCGGGTCAATCGGAGGTCGCTTGATACTCCAACGGTTAACCGGGTAACCGTAGAGGCCTCTTTTGGTGCAGCCCAACACCCTTTTCAAAGTGGCCCAGAACCCACCTAAGTCATCTCCATGTTATCGGGCGTTCGATCACGATAGTGTGGGCGAAAACCGCACTCCATTTGGAGCTTCCTAGCCCCCTCTACCTATAAATATATGCCTCCCCCGTCCAAATCGCAGATGAAACCCTAGCCCCGCTCCCTCTCCGCCGCCGGACACGTCCGTCCGCGCCGGACATGTCCACCGGCCACCTCACCCCGGCGAATCACGGGCCGCCACGTCGCCCCGCCGCCGCCACCGTCCACTCCGGAGCCGCCACCTCAGCCCGCGCCCCTCTCTCTCCTCCTGCGCCGCCGCGGCCCGCCGGGGCCCGGGGCGGGCCCGCCAGGCCCGCGCGCCGCCCGCCGCCGCCTCCCGCACGCTGCCTCGCGCCGCCATCGGTGAGCCGCGCTCCGCCGCCCGTCGCTCGCCGCGCCGCCCCTCGCCCGCTCGCCGCTTTGCGCCACCGCGCGCTGCCCCGCGCGCCGCCGCCCGCACCCGCCTGCTGCGCCGCCACCGCGCCTCCCCGCGCCGGCCCGGCCTCGCATCGCCTCCACCGGCGCCGGATCCGGCGGGATACGGCCCGGATCCGCCGCGCGCGCCCGTCCACGGCCCCTCCTCCGGCGATCCTCGGAGTACGTGCCAGATCTGAAACCGGAGGTTGACCCCGAAAATTCACTAAGTCCCCGACATTCTATCATTTTATTGCCATGTTCATCGTGCCATATCTCTGCGCCTGTTGCTCCGTTTTGGGATTATAGCATATCAATTTGTTCACCTTGATGATTACATCATTTCATATCATTGCATCCTTTTCATTTGAGGTCATCTTTATGCCCGAAATGCTGTTAGAAGAGGGCTATGTGATGTTAGTTTCTGATTCTTATCAGAACATGCACTTTTGTCATTTTTGCCATGATTGATGTGTGCACCCTATGAAGTTGGGTCCTACATGAGTTTTTTAATATGCCATTCCATCTTTCCAGAGATTTATGCCATGTATTTTTTTAATTTATGTGGTGACTAGCACCAGCATGTAAACTAGGGATCTTAATGTTGCTGATTTCAGTGACTTGGTAATTTCACTAAGTCCCTGCCTGCTGTTATTTTATGCCATGTGTTCATGTTGTTTCAGAGAGATCTATGCCTCTTTTGAGCATGATCAGTAAGAGTGTTTTGAACATATGGATTTGATATATCCATCCATGCCTTTGTTTGTAATTATGGAGTGCCTTAGCTTGAGTCAATCGAGCTCTACTTTTGCCATAAAATGTTACTGGCAGATTGTTTACATGTTATTCGATTTTGCCAAGCTTGTTGTAGTTGATCCTTGCATGCTATGATGTTGTTCTTACCATGTATAGCTTCTATGCTATGTCTTCTTGATGGATATATGCTTATTTTATCATGCAATGCTCTGTAGTGAGTGCGTAGAACTCACGAACATGCCTACTTGTTATCTGTTTTTGACATGTCCAGTTTTCTGCTAAGTCTGAAACCTGTAACGAAATTTGCTTAATTGACATGGGTGTTATTATATTTTCTGATCCTTTCTGGCTTATGGTCAGTAAGGGACTTTTGTTAAGTGCTTTGAGTAGATTCATGTCATGCCTTGCCTTGCTATATTGTGTTCCTGTAGCATGTTGTTTGCTTGCTCTAAACATGTCATCCTGATGTTAGTTTCTGGCATGTTGTTATTTTCATTAAGTCTGTGAACCTGTTATCTTTTGCACTGTTGCCATTCTTGTTTGAACCTGTTGTGGTGTGATTTATCCGTAGCTCAGTGTTCATCTTTTGTCAAGCATCTTGAGTAGATCACTGTCATATGCTTTGTTGATATGTTTGGGTGCAGTAGCGTAATTTCTTGTTGCATGCTAAGTAGCATCATGCTGTTAATGGCAGATTATTGTCATTCTTGTTTTGCTTGTCATTTGCAAACCGTGCATCCGATTCCGGTGATCTTTATATCGATTTCAACCGAAATCATCTCATCTTTCCAGTGGCATACTTGGTTTGCCAAGATTATGCCTGGTTCATCCTTTTCCTTCTGAAGCATGCATTTGCATTGCATACCACATCTCGCATATCATGCCATGTTTATGTGGTGGTTGTTTACTTTGTTGTTTGCTTCTTTCCGGTGTTGCTTCTTTGGGTTAGTTCCGATAATGTTGCGATTGTGAGGATTCGTTCGTCTACATCCGTTTGTCTTCTTCATGGACTCGTTCTTCTTCCTTGCGGGATCTCAGGCAAGATGACCATACCCTCGAAATCACTTCTATCTTTGCTTGCTAGTTGCTCGCTCTTTTGCTATGCCTATGCTGCGATACCTACCACTTGCTTATCATGCCTCCCATATTGTCAAACCAAACCTCTAATACACCTTGTCCTAGCAAACCGTTGTTTGGCTATGTTACCGCTTTGCTCAGCCCCTCTTATAGCGTTGTTAGTTGCAGGTGAAGATGAACTTTGTTCCTTGTTGGAACGTGGAGATGTTGTTCCTTGTTGGAACGTGGAGATGTTGTTCCTTGTTGGAACATGTTTACTTGTTGGGATATCACAATATATCTTATTTAATTAATGCATCTATATACTTGGTAAAGGGTGGAAGGCTCGGCCTTATGCCTGGTGTTTTGTTCCACTCTTGCCGCCCTAGTTTCCATCATATCGGTGTTATGTTCCCGGATTTTGCGTCCCTAACGCGGTCGGGTGATTTATGGGACCCCCTTGACTGTTCGCTTTAAATAAGACTTTTCCAGCGAGGCCCAACCTTAGTTTTACCATTTGCCTCACCACCACCTACTTTCCCTTGGGAGTAATTAACCCAAGGGTCATCTTTATTTAGCCCCCCGGGCCAATGCTTGTCTAAGTGTTGGTCCAAACTAGAGCACCGTGCGGGACCGTCCCTTGGCAACTTGGGTTATGTTGGTACCTGTACGCTTCGCTTATCCGGTGTTGCCCTGAGAACGAGATATGTGCAGCTCCTATCAGGATGTCGGCGCATCGGGCGGTTTTGCTGGACTTGTTTTATTACTGTCGAAATGTCTTGTAGCCGGGATTCCGAGACTGATCGGGTCTTCCGGGGAGAAGGAATATCCTTCGTTGATCGCGAGAGCTTATCATGGGCTAAGTTGGGACACCCCTGCAGGGTTTGAACTTTCGAAAGCCGTGCCCGTGGTTATGTGGCAGACGGGAATTTGTTAATGTCCGGTTGTAGAAAACCCGAAGTTGATCTTAAATTAAAATACATCAACCGCGTGTGTAACCGTGATGGTCTCTTCTCGGCGGGGTCCGGGAAGTGAACACGGTGTTGGAGTTATGTTTGACGTAAGTAGTTTCAGGATCACTTCTTGATCATAGTTGTTCGACCGTGCTTTTGCCTTCTCTTCTCGCTCTCATTTGCGTATGTTAGACACCAGATATGCTAGTCGCTTGCTGCAGCTCCACCTCACTACCCTGTCCTACCTTTAAGCTTAAATAGTCTTGATCTCGCGGGTGTGAGATTGCTGAGTCCCCGTGACTCACAGATACTTTCAAAACCAGTTTGCAGGTGCCGATGAAACCGTGCAGGTGACGCACCCGAGCTCAAGGAGGAGCTCGATGAAGATCTTGTTCATTGTGTTGTTTCGTTTCAGTTGATCAGTAGTGGAGCCCAGTCAGGACGATCGGGGATCTGTGTAGCATTTGGGGTAGTCTTCTTTTATTTTGGTTCCATAGCCGGACCTTGATTGTATCTGTTTGATGTAATGCTCTACTCATGTATTGTGTGAAGTGGCGATTGTAAGCCAACTATGTATCTCTTTCCCTTATGTATTACATGGGTTGTGTGAAGATTACCTCACTTGCGACATTGCTTTCAATGCGGTTATGCCTCTAAGTGGTGCTTCGACACGTGGGAGATATAGCCGCATCGAGGGCGTTACAAGTCCTTACGCTTTCCTCATAAACCGGCCCAGCATTAAACGTGAACCGACCTTCTGGGCCTTGGGCCTTGTCATCCGCCTGTCCCGTATGCCGCATCACGAGTGAGTCATAATGACCAGGTGGGTTGCTTGTAAACCGCCAGGTCAGGGCGGGTTGCCAGTGAGTCGCCAAGTGTCAGCCGGATCTCAAGTAAACCGCCAAGTCCGGCCGGGTTATACTTCCGGCCGGTTTACGCCGCGGGGTATATCCCCGGCATTAGCCCCCAGTTTAATTTGGATTTGTCCATGTTAAACTGATCTGCAACATAAACACAAGAACAAATTTGGCGGGTTGTGCTCCGGGTTAAGAATTCTTGTAAACCGGCATCTGATCATTCTGAAGTCCTTGTCATTTCCTTCTTCTAGAAAATCTGGGTCAATAAACCAGCTTCATACTCAAATTGCTGACGTTGGTTTCTCATAGAAAAATATTGTGAAGAATAATCCACTTGAGTCGGCTTCCAAAGCGCCGGTTTAAGAAATTTTGGTCTTGAAATACTCATCTGATATTCGGCCGGTTTGAAGATGTAGAACTTGCCGGTTTATCATTACCAAAATTGCCGAGTTATATAAACTGATAATTCTGGGTCATGATTGTTGCTAACGCCGGTTTATGATTGTGGCCAACGCCGGTTCACGATTGTTGCCAACGCCGGTTCATGATTATTGATGATGCCGGGTTGTAGACACAGGGTCATAATAATTGGTGACACCGGGTCAATTTGGTTTGCTCAAAACAGAGAATTTGAAAATATTTCTCCGATAATAATATAATACCTGTAGCCCCCAAGTCTTGAGCAGAACAAATTGATGGCTTAAGAATTGCTTCAATATAAATACTGCCACTTTTGAAGAAATCCATGTTGTTCATCCCAGTCACTAGTAAAAACTGAATACTCCATATTATGTAGCCCCCAAGGGCCAGGTTGTCATGCTTGCAGCAACCTGGGACTTGTAATTGTCTGATGCTCAAAAACTTCAACCAGTGTAACCTCCAAGGGTCGGGTCGTTATGCAATAATGAGCAGGGACTTTGTAAATATAATCATGTAGACTTGAGAAGTGATGTGTAGTCCCCAAGGGCCGGCTCATTATGATGTGATGAGTCGGGTCTTCAATAAGGCCAAAAAATGACTTTGCATTAGCCCCCAAGTGTCATAGTGCATGCTTGCAGCGACATGAGACTTGCATGGAATCTCAATTTGAATAATGTAGCCCCCAAGTGTCGGGTCGTAAGCCTGCAGCGACTCGGGACTATTCCTTCCATTGTAGAATATATCCTTTGATAAAATAATAGCTATTGAGCTAAAGCGACTTTGAAAACCTCAATAATACCGGTTATTATAACCATAATAAAATCCAGCCATGTTGGCTATTCAAGAAAATATAATCCGGTATGAAAACCTTATTCATTCAATATCATAATGAAAATTCAGCCAAGTTTGGCTATTTGAATAATATAACCCAATGATTTATAAGCGCATGATTCCAATGGCGCAATTTGAATATATACTGGCGACTTATAATCCAAAGCCAGGCCGGTTTAATAAACACCGGTGACGTATAATCATGCTTTATTCAACCTGTTTTTGCATACAACAAGTTTAAAGTGTCCTGGCGGTTTACCACCGGACGGGTCATAATGCCCAACATATAACCCTAGTTTATAACCAAGGCTGCACTTAAGAATAATCAAATATGAAATATGTCATACCTGTGACATTGAATCACATCGTTGGTTTACCAACTTTTTGTAATAGGGGTAATAACCCAAATTTTGAGTACTGATAACTCCTTCCATATTGTGCCGGTTTATGATAAAACCATACCGGGTTTGTGATACACACCGGATTAACCATCTATAATACTGGTGACTTGTAGTCAAACCAGACCGGGCTGATAGTCTCCGGATTATAACTTGATCGTGTACTGACAACTTGTAGTTGAAAGCCGAGCCGGGTTGATAAACACCGGTTTACTCCATAATAGGATGGTAACCGAAAATCAAACCGGGCAGATAGCCTCCGGATTAAGATTTGACCGTTTTCAGTCAATTTGTAATTTGATAGTCGAACCGGTTTAAGAATTGTCGGTTTAAAAACTCAACAAAAGAAATATTTATCAAAACAAAATTTCAAGCAAAGGCAATGATAAAACCATATGCAAAAAGAGGCTATTGAGCCGATCAAATGGCGTTAGCATGGTCGGACACGACCAAGCCCCCGATAGGCGTAGCTATGGTTCAAGTCAGCCAGGTCCCCAAATGAAACAGTGGCATTATGCCGATCAAAAGGCGTGGCAATGGTTCGGGTTCGACCAAGACCCCAAGTGATTCTGTGGCCTTAGGCCGATCAAGAGGCGTGACTATGGTTCAGACGTGACCACAAGTCCCCAAGTGATGCATTGGCATTACGCCGATCAAGAGGTGTAGCGATGGTTCGGGTTCGACCAAAGCCCCCAAGTGATGTTGTGGCACTAGGCCGATCAAGAGGCGTGACTATGGTTCAGACGTGACCACAAGTCCCCAAGTGATGTTGTAGCTTTACGCCTATCAAAAGGTGTTGCTATGGTTCGGATACGACCAAGCCCCCAAGTGATCAATAATATGATAAGCCAATAAGGCAGGATACCCATGTTTGAACCGTGCATCATGGCAGCAGGTCTTCTTCGGTAATTTTTTAACTTTTTGCAAGAGATAAATTCTTCTTGAACCGGGATCTTGAACCGGATATTGAGAACTTCAAAGCCTTGTGGGAGACATCTTTCCCTTGAACCGGGTTTTAAACCGGAATCTTCATTTTCAGCCGGAAATTTTCTGACGGCCTTTAAACTCGAATTTGCAAGAAGTTAATTCCTTTTTGAACCGGAAATTCTTAAACCGGATTTTAAAGCTTCAGAGCTTTGTGGGAGAACAGATTTCCCTTGAACCGGATTGTAAACCGGATATTTGAGAGCTTCAGTGAGACTGACTTCCCTTCAGCCAGATTTCAAACCAGAATCCTTTCTGATGATCCGAAACTTCATTGAGTCGGGACTTTGTAACTGTCATATACTTCTAAGCCGGAAATTTTCTAATGGTCTTTAAATATAACAGTAGCCTCCGGGATCGGGTTATCTTTCCCTCCACCGTCCTGGGGTTCTTAAACCGGCTGAAACTGGCAAGAATTGCTGAGACATGTCATCGTAGCCCCCGAGTCTCAAAGGTGACTCGAGGAGTTGGCTTAAGACTCTTCATATTTGACCGTGATATAAACCGGCATAACTTGTGTAGCATTGGTGTTGATAGCACGATGTGAATCCACAGAAAGTTGACTGCGGTGGGTTATAAATGATCCCGTATGAGCCGTGTTAGCAACTCGGCCAATGGTTCCTTCCAACTGGCGAATTGAAGTTAACCAAACTGTAGTGGCGGCGATTTGTGTGCCTGCCCATTAAGCCATCCAGTGCAGACGGCGGTTGACAGTATATGATAATTTGCCTCCATTTTGTTGAAAGAAAACCAGGCTACCCAAGTTGTGACTTGCTCCTACTCAATAAACAGATCATGCAGATAGGTGCGGCCCGGTATGTTGATGTCGACTAGGCCGTGAGAAATGGACGGAAAAGATGACCTCAGCATCATAGGCGGCTCAAACAGATGAACCGGCCGCGGTGTTGTAAACCGGCGCGAACGGGCAATTTAACCACATCGTTGTGATGTAGTGAACAATTGTCCTGCATCAACAATATTGCAGACCAAGGCAAAGATAAACTGCTTTTTGACAAAAATAATATGTGCCAAAAAATATATTTTAGATGAATATCACCTGATGTGTCAGGCCAGAAATAATCCGCCATGAAATTGATGATCGCTAGGTGGAGTTGAAGTAGCTCACGGGTGAACCGGCCGCGGCGTGGTAAACCGGTGCGGACGGGTGAGTTGGCCGCGGCGTTTGTAAGCTGGCACGGACAGCGAGTCGGCCACGGCGTTGTAAGCTAGCGTGGACACGTGAACCGGCCGCGACGGCGGACGGGTGAGTCGTCCGTGGCGTTGTAAGGCAGCGTGGACGGATGAGTAAATCACAGGGATGGTTCCGGTGAGTTGAAGTAGTCCAGGCCGCAAGGGTGGCGGCTTGCGCATCCATTTACTGGGTAATGAGGTACGGACGAACACCGGGCGCAACGTTGCAAGTACATGCTCCGTACCCATGGTATAAACCACAATTGTCCATATGGCATCTGTAGGTAACCAAGAACTTTTGTGTTGATCCTTTCAAAGGCCTCGCGAGAGTTCGTCGTAGTTTGTATAATCTCCACTGCGTGCAAATTGTAGTATACTCTTTGGCCGGTTCAGAGGTGTGAAGGCCGTAGATGAAGTCGCTTTGGCCGGGGTGGCTCAATGGCAACTCAGTCGGGGCGGCTCGCAACACTTGGAGGCCGTCGGTTTGGGAGGCTTGGGGGCCGGCGGCTCAAAGCAGCGGCGGCGGCACGTCGATGACGGTGGTAGAAGATGACCCAGTGCAGCGGCGGTTCCGAAGTGCAGCAACGGCGATGGCAGGACCCAGTCCGGAGACGCGGCGATATCTTGATGCGGCTCGTGGAGACGAGGCCGACTCCGTGCGACCTAGATCTCCTCCGGGTCGTGCTTGGTTTGACCCATCAGTTTGACTAGTGCCTTCATACGTCATAGCGGATGATGGAGTAATAGTTGATGACTAGATTTTGGTCTTTATGCACAAAGCAGCAGCGGCAGATCGTACTGGTAGCTCTGCTAGCGTGGAGGTGTAGCTGTAGCGCTTGTAGAAGGAGCAGCAACGGCGAGGCGTGCAGGCGAACAGCAGCTTGGCCATCTCGAGGCAGCAGCGTAGCCATGGGGCAGCGACGAGGTGTGTGGGCCGAGGCAGAGGAGGCACATTGGGGGCAGCCCCGGCTAATGGTGATTGGTGAAGGCGGTGATTTAGCGCGGGCGGATCAGATGTCCGCTCAGCCGGCTCACAGGCAAAAGTTTGAGTATCGTAGGCCAGGGCCGAATCTGCGTCCACGTCCCTGTCTTTCTCCGGGTCGTACTTTGACTCGGCAACCCCACACCCTTTTCTTTCTTTCTCGTGTGCTGCGCTATTGATTGGACGTCTCTGCTCATATTTCCTTGTACAGCCTGCCTCCATGTATGTATAGCTATCCGAGATAGCAATTCTGAAAATTAAACTAGCACTCAACCCACGTGAGCAACATAGATCTTGTTTTGTCCTTTGTACGATAACATGCAGCAGTAGTTGGTACGATTGATGGACGTTATGTGACTTGGAAGTCGCCGTAGCGACAAAACACCTCGGGACTTGGTGCGTCGGAAAAACGTGCTATAACAGAAAAACACGGCCTGGCGGCTTGCGATTCAACTGCAAAAAAAATTCTCTTGCACTCCCGCTGGCCCCTGTGACGTGATCCTTGGCGGCGATAGTACATCCGACGCACTCTTAATCTTCTGGAACGTAAACCTTCATCTGTCTACTCGTGAGCTTTTCGATCCCTGAAGAGATCCCTCCAAGAACTCAACACCACAGGCGGATGACAAGGCCCAAGGCCCAGAAGGCTGGTTCACGTTTAATGCTGGGCCGGTTTTTGAGGAAAGCGTAAGGACTATTCTCCTATAAAGGAAGCAAGGCTAGGACACCACTTGCAATAGAGTAATCCTAATCCTACTAGGACTAGTCATGTAACCCGCCCCTTCAACATATATAAGGAGGGGCAGGGCTCCCCAAAGGGGGACAAGCTACAAGCAAGAAGAAACAATCTCTAGGGCTAGACACAAAGAGCCGGTTTACGGCGACTCCCTCATGAGCATAATGAGATCTAGCCTCAAACAGCATGTAGGGTTATTACCGGATGATGTTTCCCGGGGCCCGAAGCTGTCTAAATCCTTGTCTTGTGTGTTGATCCGCCCTGCGTCTCTCGTCCCACTCAACCCATCTCAAGCTACCACATAGATGCGTTGGCCCTGCGACTAAGTCCTGACACTAAGGACATCTGCCGTGACAATTCCACGACAGTTGGCGCCCACCATGGGGCTCGCGCACGGTGGTGTTGAGTTCTTGAGGGATTTTTTCTAGGGATCAAGAAGCTCGCGATGTGCCGGATTAACGAGCCGGTACGAAAGGATCTACACCATGTACACAACGAGCGGTCGGAGTAGTAGAGACCAGATTGAGATGAAAATAATTAGGGTTTGAGTTCTCTACGCCGCCGGTGGCGCAACACAATCCGTCAAAACCAATGGGAGATTAATTTCGTTTGGACGCCGAGTATTGCAAGCTGTCAAATCCTAGGTTCCATCAACACCGACAAAATTTCTGCTGTTGTCCGATCCGCCGAGTTCCACAAGTTCCTGTTGCCGGCTCAAGCCACGAGGAAATCAGGCATTACTGCTCGCTAGTACTGGAGTACTAGTCCTGTACGTTACTTTTCTACTCTACGTGAGATTTACTCAAGGCCGAGCAGAATACCAGTACATGTAGGATCACAGAGATTTGGTGGACAGATTGATTGTTCTGTCAAAAGCTACCACATAGATGCGTTGTCCTCGCGACTAAGTCCTGACACTAAGGACATCTGACGTGACAAATCCACGACAGAAAGCAATAAGAGGCAATGGATATCGTTTCGTCCCCAAAGCTGGGACGTTCCCTATTGAAACCATCATTCTTGTTGTGAGAAGCTCTGGTTTGTGAGAAGCTTATACCTGAACCTGCCCCAAATGGGACAATTTATTTACCACGGCATGTTGATGCCGCTCCATGATAGCATGCCAAGTTTCATGAATTTCAGACGAGTTTTGGATTTACTAGAATTTAAAAACTAGGTATCTTAACATGTGGCCGGCAATCAATAGTGCCCTAGTGTTTGAAATTCATTACCATCTCTTGCATGGGACCTAGAAATTCACCCAAGGACACACATGTGATTTTTCAACCAACTTTGGTGCATTGGAGCATGTGCTTGTAGATCAAATTTGAATTATGCACATAAAATGCCTAGAAAACCCAGTTAATGTATAAAAAGGCCAAACGAACCCCGAAAAAATTCATTCCCATTTCTTGCATGGTACCTAAGCATGCACTGAAGGACACATATTTGATTTTTCAACCAATTTGTATGCACCGGAGCATGTGCATGTAGTTTAATTTTGAATTGTGCACGTGAAATGGCTAGAAAACCATTTTATTGTATAAAATGTCCAAACGAACCCTGAATAATTTCAATTATTTTATGACAAACATATAATTGCATGTTCAAACAGCGTCCATTACCGCTGTGACCCCATTTTGTAATCCAAATCAAGTAGATCCCACATAGTTTATTATCACCAACCGTGTGAGACGTAGTACAAATATCTTGGAGCACCGTCTACGCCTATGGCTTACGTGAGAAGGTGTGTTGGCTACAGTCCATAGCCGGCGTGTCAAGCACATTATCTCACTCCCCAAAAACTCCCGCCTCTGCATCCCTCGCAATCTCGAAAATATCTACCGCCTGGAAAGTTTTAATGTTTGATAGCACACAATTAGTATGTGCGAACCGTGTGTGATGTCTGTTACTCCCGCTCTGCTTCAGTCCCTTGATTCAAATTTTCAGTAGCCCCAGCATTTTACTACCGCCTCTGCATCCCTCGCAATCTCAAAAATATATGCTCGCCCTTGATCCAAATTTTCAGTAGCCCCACCTTGTTACTCCCACCTAGTAAAATTTTCAGTTACCGCGGTATTTCCTCAAACACAACCTTCCCTGCCTCCACACACACCCTAAAACCTCCGCTCACACAGACACACAGAACCCTCGAAACCATTGGTAGGTCGCCGCCATCGACGGCGCCTCCATCCTCAACCTCTGCCCATGTGCCGGGGAGCTCGAGGAGCCAATGGCCAAAAACAGGTTTATCGCGGCCTTTTCGCCCGACACCGGCGAGGTGGCCGCCGAGGTGAACCCGTCGTCCTCCATGGGCCCGATCCGCCGTCGGCGGTCCCCCGATCCGCCCGTCGTCGCGCCCCTACGTCGGTTCGAGGACTTCCCCATCCTCCCTCGGACCCGGCAGCCGACGAAGTCCTACCTCAGGGTCTAGCAGCGGCGGTGGGGGACGTGGGTCGCCGAGATTACAAATCGAGGGACCCACACCCGTCGGTGGCTCGGTAGCTTCCACACGGCCGAGCTTGCGGCCATGGAGTACGACCACTGGCAGGTCCGCTACCACGGCGCGGCGGCTAGGCTCAATTTCCCCTCCAGCACACGTTCGGTCCACCTCGTTCCGCCGGAGCCAGGAGTGGTGAGCTCGGCTATGGCGCGGGAGGACCACGAGGCATGGGAGCGCCTCGAGGCCGAGGCCGCCGATGAGGCCTACATGCAAGAGCTCCACCGGCAGCACCTGGAGCTCGTGGAGGCGGAGTGGGCAATCTTTGCCGGCACGGAGGGCGGTGAGCTGATAACCCACAAGTATAGGGGATCAATTGTAGCCTCTTTCCATAAGTAAGAGTGTTGAACCCAACGAGGAGCTAAAGGTAGAACAAATATTCCCTCAAGTTCTATCGACCACCGATACAACTCTACACACGCTTGACGTTTGCTTTACCTAGAACAAGTATGAAACTAGAAGCGCTTTGTAGGTGTTTTTGGATAGGTTTGCAAGAATATAAAGAGCACGTAAATAAAGAGCAGGGGATGTTTACATAAAGACACAACTAAATTAGTTTTAGTAGAGAGCTCTTTGTTACGAGAAAGTTATTTGTCCCTAGGCAATCGATAACTAGACCGGTAATCATTATTGCAATTTTATTTGAGGGAGAGGCATATGCTAACATACTTTCTCTACTTTGATCATATGCACTTATGATTGGAACTCTAGCAAGCATCCACAACTACTAAAGATCATTAAGGTAAAACCCAACCATAGCATTAAAGTATCAAGTCCCCTTTATCCCATACGCAAACAACCTACTTACTCGGGTATGTGCTTCTGTCACTCACGCCACCCACCATAAGCAAATCCTGAACATATTGCAAACCCTACAGCGGGAATCCCTCACGCTTGCGCGACACGGAGAGCACCATAGGACAACACTAATAATAAAACATGCAACTCAAACCGATCTTGATCATCAAATAGCCCATAGGACAAAACAAATCTACTCAAACATCATAGGATAGCCATACATCATTGGGAAATAATATATAGCGTTGAGCACCATGTTTAAGTAGAGATTACAGCAGGTAAGAGAGAGGTTACACCGCTGCATAGAGGGGGGAAGAGTTGGTGATGATGGCGGTGAAGTTGTTGGTGAATATTGCGGTGATGATGATGGCCATGGCCGCGTTCCGACGCCACCGAAAGAGAAGGGGAGAGGGGGCCTCTTCGTCTTCTTCTTCCTTGACCTCCTCCCTAGATGGGAGAAGGGTTTCCCCTCTGGTCCTTGGTCTCCATGGCGTGGGAGGGGAGAGAGCCCCTCTGAGATTGGATCTATCTCTCTATCTCTCTCTGTTTCTGCGTTCTCCCCCGCTGCCCTTTCACCGTTTCGTATATATATATATATGGAGATCCGTAAATCCGATTGGACTGAAACCTTCGCTGTGATTTTTTACCAAAAAATAAGCTTTCTTGCGGCCGAAGAAGGGCATCAACCGCCTTACGGGTGGTCCACGAGGGTCAGGGGTGTTGGAAATATGCCCTAGAGGCAATAATAAAAGCATTATTATTATATTTCCTTGTTCATGATAATTGTCTTTATTCGTGATATAATTGTGTTATCCGGAAATCGTAATACATGTGTGAATAACAGACAACAATATGTCCCTAGTGAGCCTCTAGTTGACTAGCTCGTTGATCAACAGATAGTCATGGTTTCCTGACTATGGACATTGGATGTCATTTGATAACGGGATCACATCATTAGGAGAATGATGTGATGGACAAGACCCGATCCTAAACATAGCATAAGATCGCATAGTTCGTTTGCTAGAGTTTTCCAATGTCAAGTATCCTTTCCTTAGACCATGAGATCGTGTAACTCCCGGATACCGTAGGAGTGCTTTGGGTGTGCCAAACGTCACAACGTAACTGGGTGACTATAAAGGTATACTACGGGTATCTCTGAAAGTGTCTGTTGGGTTGACATGGATCGAGACTGGGATTTGTCACTCCACTTGACGGAGAGGTATCACCGGGCCCTCTCGGTAATGCATCATCATAATGAGCTCAATGTGATCAAAGTGTTTGATCACGGGATCATGCATTACGATACGAGAAAAGTGACTTGCCGGTAACGAGATTGAACGAGGTATTGGGATACCGACGATCGAATCTCGGGCAAGTAAAATACCGATTGACAAAGGGAATCGTATACAGGATTAATTGAATCCTCGACACCGTGGTTCATCCGATGAGATCATCGTGGAGCATGTGGGAGCCAACATGGGTATCCAGATCCCGCTGTTGGTTATTGCCCGAGAGCCGTCTCGGTCATGTCTGCATGTCTCCCGAACCCGTAGGGTCTACACACTTAAGGTTCGGTGATGCTAGGGTTGTGAAGATATGTATATGCAGTAACCCGAATGTTGTTCGGAGTCCCGGATGAGATCCCGGACGTCACGAGGAGTTTCGGAATGGTCCGGAGGTAAAGATTTATATATGGAAAGTCGTCATACGGACATCGGGACAAGTTTCGGAGTTATCGGTATTGTACCGGGACCACCGGAGGGTCCCGGGGGGTCCACCGGGTGGGGCCACCTATCCCGGAGGGCCCCATGGGCTGTATGAGGGAGGGAACCAGCCCAAAGTGGGCTGGTGCGCCTCCCCCCCAAGGGCCCATGCGCCTAGGGTTGGGGGAACCCTAAAGGGCCCCCCCCTTGCTTGGGGGGCAAGTCCCCTCCCTGGCCGCCGCCCCCCCTAGGAGATTCCATCTCCTAGGGCCGGTGCCCCCCCCCCAAGGGGTTATATAAAGGGGGAGGGGAAGGGGGGCTGCGCACCCTATGCCCTGGCGCCTCCCTCTCCCTCTCCAACACATCCTCCTCCTCCGTAGAGCTCGGCGAAGCCCTGTCGGAGTACTGCGGCTCCACCATCACCACGCTGTCGTGCTGCTGCTGGAGTCTTCTTCCCCAACCTCTCCTTTGCCTTGCTGGATCAAGAAGAAGGAGACGTTACGCTGACCATACGTGTGTTGAACGCGGAGGTGCCGTGCTTTCGGTGCTAGGATCTCCGGTGATTTGGATCACGGTGTGTACGACTACTTCATCCCCGTTCGTTGAACGCTTCCGCTCGCGATCTACAAAGTGGTATGTAGATGCAATCTCTCTCTCTCCCATGACTCGTTGCTAGATGAACTCATAGATGGATCTTGGTGAAACCGTAGGAAAAATTTTAATTTTCTGCAACGTTCCCCAACAGTGGCATCATGAGCTAGGTCTATGTGTAGTTCTCTATTGCACGAGTAGAACACAATTTGTTGTGGGCGTAGATGTTGTCAACTCTTCTTGCCGCTACTAGTCTTATCTTGCTTCAGCGGTATTGTGGGATGAAGCGGCCCGAACCAACCTTACACGTACGCTTACGTGAGACCGGTTCCACCGACTAACATGCACTAGTTGCATAAGGTGGCTGGCGGGTGTCTGTCTCTCCCACTTTAGTTGGAGCAGATTCGATGAAAAGGGTCCTTATGAAGGGTAAATAGAAGTTGACAAATCACGTTGTGGTTTTAACGTAGGTAAGAAAATGTTCTTGCTAGAACCCTAATTCAGCCACGTAAAAACTTGCAACAACAATTAGAGGACGTCTAACTTGTTTTTGCAGCAAGTGCTTTGTGATATGATATGGCCAAAGTTGTGATGTATGATGAATGATCTATATGTGATGTATGAGATGTTCATGCTATTGTAATAGGAATCACGACTTGTATGTCGATGAGTATGACAACCAGCAGGAGCCATAGGAGTTGTCTTTATTTTTTGTATGACCTGCGTGTCATTGAGAAACGCCATGTAAATTACTTTACTTTATTGCTAAACGCGTTAGCCATAGTAGTAGAAGTAATAGTTGGCGAGCAACTTCATGGAGACACGATGATGAAGATCATGATGATGAAGATCATGGTGTCAAGCTGGTGACAAGATGATCATGGAGCCCCAAGATGGAGATCGAAGGAGCTATGTGATATTGGCCATATCATGTCACGTTTATTATTTGATTGCATGTGATGTTTATCATGTTTTGCATCTTGTTTACTTAGAACGACGGTAGTAAATAAGATGATCCCTCATAATAATTTCAAGAAAGTGTTCCCCCTAACTGTGCACCGTTGCGACAGTTCGTTGTTTCGAAGCACCACGTGATGATCGGGTGTGATAGATTCTAACGTTCACATACAACGGGTGTAAGACAGATTTACACACGCAAAACACTTAGGTTGACTTGACGAGCCTAGCATGTACAGACATGGCCTCGGAACACAGAAGACCGAAAGGTCGAGCATGAGTCGTATAGAAGATACGATCAACATGAAGATGTTCACCGATGTTGACTAGTCCGTCTCACGTGATGATCGGACACGGCCTAGTTGACTCAGATCATGTAATACTTAGATGACTAGAAGAGGGATGTCTATCTAAGTGGGAGTTCATTAAATAATTTGATTAAATGAACTTTATTATCATGAACTTAGTCTAAATATTTACAATATGTCTTGTAGATCAAATGGCCAACGTAGTCCTCAACTTCAACGCGTTCCTAGAGAAAACCAAGCTGAAAGACGATGGTAGCAACTATACGGACTGGGTCCGAAACCTGAGGATCATCCTCATAGCTGCCAAGAAAGATTATGTCCTACGGTCACCGCTGGGTGACGCACCTATTCTCCCTGCAGAACAAGACGTTATGAACACTTGGCAGTCACGCTGCGATGATTACTCCCTCGTTCAGTGCGGCATGCTTTACAGCTTAGAGCCGGGGCTCCAAAAGCGTTTTGAGAGACATGGAGCATATGAGATGTTCGAAGAGCTGAAAATGGTTTTCCAAGCTCATGCCCGGGTCGAGAGATATGAAGTCTCCGATAAATTCTTTAGCTGTAAGATGGAGGAAAATGGCTCTGTCAGTGAACACATACTCAAAATGTCTGGGTTGCACAACCGCTTGACTCAACTGGAAGTTAATCTCCCGGATGAAGCGGTCATTGACAGAATCCTCCAGTCGCTTCCACCTAGCTACAAGAGCTTTGTGATGAACTACAATATGCAGGGGATGGTAAAGACCATTCCTGAGGTATATGCTATGCTGAAATCAGCAGAGGTAGAAATCAAGAAGGAGCATCAAGTGTTGATGGTGAATAAAACCACTAAGTTCAAGAAGGGCAAGGGTAAAAAGAACTTCAAGAAGGACGGCAAGGAAGTTGCCGCGCCCGGTAAGCAAGTTGCCGGAAAGAAGCCAAAGAATGGACCCAAGCCCGAGACTGAGTGTTTTTATTGCAAGGGAAGTGGTCACTGGAAGCGAAACTGCCCCAAATACTTAGCGGACAAGAAGGCCGGCAAAACCAAAGGTATATGTGATATACATGTAATTGATGTGTACCTTACCAGTACTCATAGTAGCTCTTGGGTATTTGATACCGGTGCAGTTGCTCACATTTGTAACTCAAAGCAGGAGTTGCGGAATAAACGGAGACTGGCGAAGGACGAGGTGACGATGCGCGTCGGGAATGGTTCCAAGGTCGATGTGATCGCCGTCGGCACGCTGCCTCTACATTTACCTACGGGATTAGTTTTAAACCTCAATAATTGTTATTTAGTGCCAAGTTTGAGCATGAACATTGTATCTGGATCTCGTTTAATTCGAGATGGCTACTCATTTAAATCCGAGAATAATGGTTGTTCTATTTATATGAGAGATATGTTTTATGGTCATGCTCCGATGGTTAATGGTTTATTCTTAATGAATCTCGTACGTGATGATACACATATTCATAGTGTGAATACCAAAAGAGTTAAAGTTGATAACAATAGTCTCACATATTTGTGGCACTGCCGCCTTGGTCACATAGGTGTCAAACGCATGAAGAAGCTCCATGCAGACGGACTTTTAGAGTCTCTTGATTATGAATCATTTGACACGTGCGAACCATGCCTCATGGGTAAAATGACCAAGACTCCGTTCTCAGGAACAATGGAGCGAGCAACCAACTTATTGGAAATCATACATACCGATGTGTGCGGTCCAATGAGTGTTGAGGCTCGCGGTGGCTATCGTTATGTTCTCACCCTCACTGATGACTTGAGTAGATATGGGTATGTCTACTTAATGAAACACAAGTCTGAGACCTTTGAAAAGTTCAAGGAATTTCAGAGTGAGGTTGAAAATCAACGTGAAAGAAAGATCAAGTTTCTACGATCAGGTCGTGGAGGAGAATACTTGAGTCACGAATTTGGCACACACTTAAGAAAATGTGGAATAGTTTCACAACTCATGCCGCCTGGAACACCTCAGCGTAATGGTGTGTCCGAATGTCGTAATCGCACTCTATTAGATATGGTGCGATCTATGATGTATCTTACCGACTTACCGCTATCTTTTTGGGGCTATGCTTTAGAGACTGCCGCATTCACTTTAAATAGGGCTCCGTCGAAATCCGTTGAGACGACACCGTATGAATTATGGTTTGGGAATAAACCTAAGCTGTCGTTTCTAAAAGTTTGGGGGTGCGATGCTTATGTCAAGAAACTTCAACCTGAAAAGCTCGAACCCAAGTCGGAAAAATGCGTCTTCATAGGATACCCTAAAGAAACTGTTGGGTATACCTTCTACCTCAGATCCGAAGGCAAGATCTTTGTTGCCAAGAATGGATCCTTTCTAGAGAAAGAGTTTCTCTCGAAAGAAGTAAGTGGGAGGAAAGTAGAACTTGATGAAGTGTTACCTCTTGAACCGGAAAATGGCGAAACTCAAGAAAACGTTTCTGAGGTGCCTGCACCGACTAGAGAGGAAATTAATGATTATGATCAAGATGCTTCTAATCAAGCTCCTACTGAAATTCGAAGGTCCACAAGGACACGTTCCGCACCAGAGTGGTACGGCAACCCTGTCTTGGAAATCATGTTGTTAGACAACGGTGAACCTTCGAACTATGAGGAAGCAATGGCGGGCCCGGATTCCGACAAATGGCTGGAAGCCATGAAATCCGAGATAGGATCCATGTATGAAAACGAAGTATGGACTTTGACTGACTTGCCCGTTGAACAGCGAGCGATAGAAAATAAATGGATCTTTAAGAAGAAGACAGACGCGGATGGTAATGTGACCATCTATAAAGCTCGGCTTGTCGCTAAGGGTTATCGACAAGTTCAAGGGGTTGACTACGATGAGACTTTCTCACCGGTAGCGAAGCTGAAGTCCGTCCGAATCATGTTAGCAATTGCCGCATTCTACGATTATGAAATATGGCAAATGGACGTCAAAACGGCATTCCTTAATGGTTTCCTTAAGGAAGAATTGTATATGATGCAGCCGGAAGGTTTTGTCGATCCTAAGAATGCTGACAAGGTGTGCAAGCTCCAACGCTCGATTTATGGGCTGGTGCAAGCATCTCGGAGTTGGAACATTCGCTTTGATGAGATGATCAAAGCGTTTGGGTTTACACAGACTTATGGAGAAGCCTGTGTTTACAAGAAAGTGAGTGGGAGCTCCATAGCATTTCTCATATTATATGTAGACGACATACTTTTGATGGGAAATGATATAGAACTCTTGGACAGCATTAAGGCCTACTTGAATAAAAGTTTTTCAATGAAGGACCTTGGAGAAGCTGCTTATATATTAGGCATCAAGATCTATAGAGATAGATCGAGACGCCTCATAGGTCTTTCGCAAAGCACATACCTTGATAAAATATTGAAGAAGTTCAATATGGATCAATCTAAGAAAGGGTTCTTACCTGTGTTACAAGGTGTGAAATTGAGCTCAGCTCAATGTCCGACCACGGCAGAAGATATAGAAGAGATGAGCATCATCCCCTATGCCTCAGCCATAGGTTCTATTATGTATGCCATGTTGTATACCAGACCTGATGTAAACCTTGCCGTAAGTTTGGTAGGAAGGTACCAAAGTAATCCCGGCAAGGAACACTGGACAGCGGTCAAGAATATCCTGAAGTACCTGAAAAGGACTAAGGAAATGTTTCTCGTTTATGGAGGTGACGAAGAGCTCGTCGTAAAGGGTTACGTCGACGCTAGCTTCGACACAGATCTGGATGACTCTAAGTCACAAACCGGATACGTGTATATTTTGAATGGTGGGGCAGTAAGCTGGTGCAGTTGCAAGCAAAGCGTCGTGGCGGGATCTACATGTGAAGCGGAGTACATGGCAGCCTCGGAGGCAGCACATGAAGCAATTTGGGTGAAGGAGTTCATCACCGACCTCGGAGTCATACCCAATGCGTCGGGGCCAATCAAGCTCTTCTGTGACAACACTGGAGCTATTGCACTTGCCAAGGAGCCCAGGTTTCACAAGAAGACCAGGCACATCAAGCGTCGCTTCAACTCCATTCGTGAAAATGTTCAAGATGGAGACATAGAAATTTGTAAAGTGCACACGGATCTGAATGTCGCAGATCCGTTGACTAAACCTCTCCCTAAGGCAAAACATGATCAGCACCAGAACTCTATGGGTGTTCGACTCATCACAATGTAACTAGATTATTGACTCTAGTGCAAGTGGGAGACTGTTGGAAATATGCCCTAGAGGCAATAATAAAAGCATTATTATTATATTTCCTTGTTCATGATAATTGTCTTTATTCGTGCAATAATTGTGTTATCCAGAAATCGTAATACATGTGTGAATAACAGACAACAATATGTCCCTAGTGAGCCTCTAGTTGACTAGCTCGTTGATCAACAGATAGTCATGGTTTCCTGACTATGGACATTGGATGTCATTTGATAACGGGATCACATCATTAGGAGAATGATGTGATGGACAAGACCCAATCCTAAACATAGCATAAGATCGCATAGTTCGTTTGCTAGAGTTTTCCAATGTCAAGTATCCTTTCCTTAGACCATGAGATCGTGTAACTCCCGGATACCGTAGGAGTGCTTTGGGTGTGCCAAACGTCACAACGTAACTGGGTGACTATAAAGGTATACTACGGGTATCTCTGAAAGTGTTTGTTGGGTTGACATGGATCGAGACTGGGATTTGTCACTCCACTTGACGGAGAGGTATCACCGGGCCCTCTCGGTAATGCATCATCATAATGAGCTCAATGTGATCAAAGTGTTTGATCACGGGATCATGCATTACGGTACGAGAAAAGTGACTTGCCGGTAACGAGATTGAACGAGGTATTGGGATACCGACGATCGAATCTCAGGCAAGTAAAATACCGATTGACAAAGGGAATCGTATACAGGATTAATTGAATCCTCGACATCGTGGTTCATCCGATGAGATCATCGTGGAGCATGTGGGAGCCAACATGGGTATCCAGATCCCGCTGTTGGTTATTGCCCGAGAGCCGTCTCGGTCATGTCTGCATGTCTCCCGAACCCGTAGGGTCTACACACTTAAGATTCGGTGACGCTAGGGTTGTGAAGATATGTATATGCAGTAACCCGAATGTTGTTCGGAGTCCCGGATGAGATCCCGGACGTCATGAGGAGTTTTGGAATGGTCCGGAGGTAAAGATTTATATATGGAAAGTCGTCATACGGACATCGGGACAAGTTCCGGAGTTATCGGTATTGTACCGGGACCACCGGAGGGTCCCGGGGGGTCCACCGGGTGGGGCCACCTATCCCGGAGGGCCCCATGGGCTGTATGAGGGAGGGAACCAGCCCAAAGTGGGCTGGTGCGCCTCCCCCCCAAGGGCCCATGCGCCTAGGGTTGGGGGAACCCTAAAGGGGGGCGCCCCCCCTTGCTTGGGGGGCAAGTCCCCTCCCTGGCCGCCGCCCCCCCTAGGAGATTCCATGTCCTAGGGCCGGCGCCCCCCCCCCCCAAGGGGTTATATAAAGGGGGAGGGGAAGGGGGGCTGCGCACCCTATGCCCTGGCGCCTCCCTCTCCCTCTCCAACACATCCTCCTCCTCCGTAGAGCTCGGCGAAGCCCTGTCGGAGTACTGCGGCTCCACCATCACCATGCCGTCGTGCTGCTGCTGGAGTCTTCTTCCCCAACCTCTCCTTTGTCTTGCTGGATCAAGAAGAAGGAGACGTTACGCTGACCGTACGTGTGTTGAACGCGGAGGTGCCGTGCTTTCGGTGCTAGGATCTCCGGTGATTTGGATCACGGTGTGTACGACTACTTCATCCCCGTTCGTTGAACGCTTCCGCTCGCGATCTACAAAGTGGTATGTAGATGCAATCTCTCTCTCCCATGACTCGTTGCTAGATGAACTCATAGATGGATCTTGGTGAAACCGTAGGAAAAAATTTAATTTTCTGCAACGTTCCCCAACAAGGGGCGCGCCCAGGGGGGCGCCCCCTGCCTCGTGGCCACCTCCGGCACCGTCTCGCGTTGATTTTTCTTTCGGAATTCTCCAAATATTCCAAAAATATTCTCCGTCCGTTTTTATCCCGTTTGGATTCCGTTTGATATGGATATTCTGCGAAACCAAAAACATGCAACAAACAGGAACTAACACTGGGCACTGGATCAATATGTTAGTCCCAAAAATATTATAAAAAGTTGCCAAAAAGTATATGAAAGTGGCATAATATTGGCATGGAATAATAAAAACATATAGATACGACGGAGACGTATCACGAGGTTATCGCGCTCTCCTCCGATGACGAGGTCGAAGGCGGCGAGGACGGCGGAGCGAAGGGCGGCAAGGTTATCGCGGTCTCCTCTGATGACGAGGTCGAAGGCGGCGGCGTGGAGGGCATCGAGGTGGGCCTCGAGGATGAGGAGATCGACGTCGACGAGTGGAGGAGTGCCTTCCCCAACGACCCCGATGACGGTACTGGCCCGGACCCGGCTTGCGGCACACCGTACATGATGAGGAAGGATTGGCTCGACCTCTACTTCGACCGAAAGTAGTTTAGCTTAGTTTAAATTTATGTTTTATGTTTGCTAATGCAAAACTATCTATGTTTATGTTTGAATGCATGCTACTTTCGGTTGAACCTGCTTTGAACTTGATCAAATTGAAGTTTACAACCTTAAGTTTAGGGGATCGACTAGAAAAGGCCAAAAAATGCTGGAGTATATATATATATATATATATATATATATATATATATATATATATATATATATATATATGTGTGTGTGTGTGTATATGTATATGTATATCCATTAAGGGTTTTAGTCCTTTAACTTTTTAAGGATCGCCTAGAGATGTCCTTATGACTTGTTTATTTCAGTTCTTCACAATGTGATGCTCTATTTATGCAACTATTTGCCGTGCAGTTCAATTTCATCAATAACAATTTCAACAATACCACTATGAATTACGATATTTGGTTGCTATTAAGGATATTGCAGTTAACATGTCTTTTCGTTTTTCAATTGTTGTTTAGCAACATGCATTGTACTGAATGACTAAATATGCAATCCCAGGCTACATAGCAACAAGGAAGAGTGTTACCTTAATGTTCTGATGATCTCTAGATATACATGTAATAAAATCTTATATAATGGGATGGATGGAGTGTTGTACTACATCATTTTTCAATTGTTGTTTAGCTACTAATATTAACTTGGTGCTTTTAGGTACATATATGATTGCCAAAGATCCACACTTCGACCCTTTCTGTGTATGGGGCAATGAGATATTCATGAACCAGCATCAAGTGAGGAAACTGATAAAGATTGTTATTAAAATGGGTCAAAAGATGTCAATCGAAATATTTGTTTACACTTTATTCAAGACAACAGTGAACTGCAGGATGGTAAGTAAGAACCCTGTAGCTTTCTTTTTACTGCCCGTAATGAGTTGTGTTAGATGACAATATCTAAATCTTTTTTCTTTTGCAAGGGATCCTGAAGAAGTTTACTCAAGATTACCTCTCAAACTACATGATTGGCAGCCGGCCATCACAAGGGGTTGGACTAGAGTCCTGCATGCCTTCTGCATCCAGGAGAGCACAATAGGGCCATTCCGCTTCACCTTGTTCAGCAACTGGAATGTCTGTCGCCTCTTTCTTTACCATCTGTAATAGTACAAGTATAGAACCCTGGTACATCATTCTTCATTTGGTGCTTATGTAATTCTTAAACATATGTACCTGTGAATCGAATAATGCATTGGTTGTTTGGACCTGATGGATATGCATAAAGCTATAGCCTACTTTCAATTTTAAATTAGGTACAATTTTAAATAGCAGTAATTAAATTAGGGAAAAATTACGTTGTGCAGGTCATTACGGCACACACGGTTGGTAAAACACAAACGTTCGCGATATACACCATAATCCAAGATGGTTCACAGAGAGGAAACGCGTGCAAGCATGCACACAGTTGCCATTTGCAAAGCGTGTGTGATGTCAGACACTATCACATACGATGCGGGAAAACTAAATGTATGTGATTGTCTACCCATCGTACACGGTTTATAACCATGAACTGCTTGTGATGTGCCAGGCATCGTAAAACTCCCGTGCCTAGAATCTGCCTGGAAAACTCTCGTGCCTGGAATCTGCCCGATTTTAGGCAGAACCACAAAACTCTGACTATGATGGCAATGCAAGCACAAATGAGTAGCAAGGATGAAGCATTTGGGATATTCAAGATATCATAAACGATTATATTGGGTGTATGCATCAAGGCTCCCTATCCCCGACGGTTTCTGGGTCGTGTGGGAAGGACCCCCCCTATCGCCCACACTCACTTGGCGACGGTTCCAAATGTCGTCGCGAAAAGGGGTTAAAACCGTTTGTTTAGGACCGACGCACACCAGTGTGATAGTATTTGCATATCTATGTTGTAGATCAATAGCTCACGTATAGCTCCCCTGTTTTATTTTTGATATGTTCCTAGAGAAAACTAAGTTGAAAGATGATAGTAGAAATAATGCGGACTGGATCCATGATCTGATGATTGTCCTTGTTGCTGCACAGAATAATTATGTCCTTGATGCACCGCTAGGTGACATACCTATTGCAGGAGCAGATGCAGACGTTATGAACGTTTGACAAGCTCGGTATGATGACTACTTGATAGTTTAGTGCACCATGCTTTACGTCTTAGAACCGGGACTTCAAAAATGTTTTGAATGCCACGGAGCATATGAGATGTTCCAAGAGTTGAAATTGGCATTTCAGACTCATGCCCATGTCGAGAGGTATGAGACCTCTAACAAGTACTTTGCCTACAAGATGGAGGAGAATAGCTCAACTAGTGAGCATGTCCTCAGAATGTCTGGGTACTACAATCGCTTGAATCAAGTGGGAGTTAATATTCCAGATAAGATAGTGATTGACAGAGTTCTCTAGTCACTACCACCAAGTTACTAGAACTTCGTGATGAACTATAATATGCAAGGGATAGCGAAAACAATTCCCGAGCTCTTCGCGATGCTGAAATCGGCGAAGGTAGAAATCAAGAAAGACCATCAAGTGTTGATGGTTAACAAGACCAGTAGTTTCAAGAAAAAGGGCAAAGGGGTAGAAAGGGAACTTCAAGAAGAATGACAAGCAAGTTTCCACTCCCGTGAAGAAGCCCAAAGCTAGACCTAGGCCTGAAACTGGGTGCTTCTACTGCAAAGGGAATGGTCACTGGAAGCGGAACTACCCCAAATACTTGGCGAATAAGAAGGATGGCAAAGTGAACAAAGGTATATATGATATACATGTTATTGATGTGTACTTTACTAGTGTTCATAGTAACCCCAGGGTATTTGATACCGTTTTAGTTGCTAAGATTAGTAACTCAAAACAGGAGTTGAAAAATGAACAAAGACTAGTTAAGGGCGAGGCGATGATGTGTGTTGGAAATGATTCCAAGGTTGATAAGATCACCATCGCACACTCCCTCTACCTTCGGGATTAGTGCTGGACCTAAATAAATGTTAGTTGGTGTTTGCGTTGAGCATGAATATGATTGGATCATGTTTATTGCGATACAGTTATTCATGTAAGTCAGAGAATAATAATTGTTCTGTTTACATGAATAAAACCTTCTATGGTCATACACCCAATGTAAATGGTTTATTGAATCTCGATCGTAGAGATGCACATATTCATAATATTGATGCCAAAAGATGCAAAGTTGATAATGATAGTGCAACATATTTGTGGCACTGCCGTTTAGGTCATATTGGTGTAAAGCGCATGAAGAAACTCCATGCAGATGGGCTTTTGGAATCACTTGATTATGAATCATTTGATACTTGCGAACCATGCATCATGGGCAAGATGACTAAAACTCCGTTCTCTAGAACAATGGAGCGAGCTAATGACTTATTGGAAATAATACATACCAATGTATGCGGTCCGATGAGTGTTGAAGCTCGCGGTGGGTATCGTTATTTACTAACCTTCACAGATGATTTGAGCAGATATGGGTATATCTACTTAATGAAACACAAGTCTGAAACATTTGAAAAGTTCAAAGAATTTCAGAATGAAGTGGAGAATCATCGTAACAAGAAAATAAAGTTTCTACGATCTGATCGCGGAGGCGAATATTTGAGTTATGAGTTTGGCCTTCATTTAAAACAATGTGGAATAGTTTCACAACTCATGCCACCTGGAACACCACAGCGTAATGGTGTGTCCGAACGTCGTAACCATACTTTATTAGATATGGTACGATCTATGATGTCTCTTACCGATTTACCACCATCGTTTTGGGGTTATGCATTAGAGACAGCTGCATTCACATTAAATAGGTCACGATCTAAATCTGTTGAGATGACACCGTATGAACTATGGTTTGGCAAGAAACCTAAGTTGTCGTTTCTTAAAGTTTGGGTTTGTGATGCTTATGTGAAAAAGTTTCATCCTGATAAGCTCGAACCCAAATTGGAGAAATGCGTCTTCATAGGATACCCAAAAGAAATTGTTGGGTATACCTTCTATCATAGATCCGAAGCACGATCTTTATTGCTAAGAATTGATCCTTTCTAGAGAAGGAGTTTCTCTCGAAAGAAGTGAGTGGGAGGAAAGTAGAACTTGATGAGGTAACTGTACCTTCTCTCGAATTGGAAAGTTGCTCATCACAGAAAACCGTTTCCGTGATGCTTACACCAACAAGAGAGGCAGCTAATGATAATGATATGAAACTTCAGATAAAGTTACTACCGAACCTCGTAGGTCAACCAGAGCACATTCCACACCAGAGTGGTACGGTAATCCTGTTCTGGAAGTCATGTTACTAGACCATGACGAACCTACGAACTATGAGGAAGCGATGATGACCCCAGATTCTGTGAAATGGCTTGAGGCCATGAAATCTGAGATGGGATGCATGTATGAGAACAAAGTATGGACTTTGGTTGACATTCCCGATGATCGACAAGCCTTAGAGAACATAGGATCCTCAAGAAGAAGACTGACGCTGACGGTAATGTTACTATCTACAAAGCTCGACTTGTTGCGAAAGTTTTTCGACAAGTTCAAGGTGTTGACTATGATGAGATTTTCTCACTTGTAGCGATGCTTAAGTCTGTCCGAATCATGTTAGCAATTGCTGCATTTTATGAAATCTGGCAAATGGATGTCAAAATTGCATTCTTTACTGGTTTTCTTAAAGAAGAGTTGTATATGATGCAACCAAAGGTTTTGTCGATCCTAAAGGTGCTACAAAGTGTGCAAGCATCTCGGAGTTGGAATATACGCTTTGATGAGTTGATCAAAGCAGATAGTTTTATACACACTTGCGATGAAGCCTGTATTTACAAGAAAGTGAGTGGGAGCACTACAGCCTTTCTGATAAGTATATGTGAATGACATATTGTTGATCGGAAACGATGTAGAATTTTCTGGAAAGCATAAAGGAGTGTTTGAAAGGAGTTTTTAAAAAGAAAGACCTCGGTGAAGCTGCTTACAAATTGGGCATCAAGATCTACATAGATATATTAAGACACTTGATAAGACTCTCGATGAGTACATACCTTGATAAGATTTTGAAGGAGTTCAAAATGGATCAGTCAAAGAAGGAGTTCTTGCCTGAGTTGTAAGGTATGAAGTTGAATAAGACTCAAAACCCGACCATGACAGAAGATAGAGGGAGAATGAAAGTCATTCCCTATGCCTCAGCCATAGGTTCTATAAAGTATGCCATGTTGTATACCAGACCTATTGTGTGCCTTGCCATGAGTTTGGCAAGGGGTACAATAGTGATCCAGGGGTCAAAATTATCCTTAGGTACCTAAAGAGGACTAAGGAAATGTTTCTCAGTTATGGAGGTGATAAAGAGTTCGTCGTAAAGAGTTACGTCGATGCAAGCTTTGACAACGATCTGGATGACTCTGAGTCTCAATGTGGATACGTATTGAAAGTGGGAGCAATTAGCTAGAGTAGCTCCATGCAGAGCATTGTAGACATACGAATTTGCGAAATACATACGGATCTGAATGTGGCAGACCCGTTGACTAAACTTCTCTCACAAGCAAAACATGGTCACACCTTAGTACTCTTTGGGGGTTAATCACATGGCGATGTGAACTAGATTATTGACTCTAGTAAACCCTTTGGGTGTTGGTCACATGGCGATGTGAACTATTGGTGTTAAATCACATGACTATGTGAACTAGATTACTGACTCTAGTGCAAGTGGGAGACTGAAGGAAATATGCCCTAGAGGCAATAATAAAGTTGTTATTTGTATTTCCTTATATCATGATAAATGTTTATTATTCACGCTATAATTGTATTAACCGGAAACTTGATACATGTGTGGATACATAGACAAAATACAATGTCCCTAGTAATCCTCTACTAGACTAGCTCGTTAATCAAAGATGGTTAAGTTTCCTAACCATAGACATCTGTTGTCATTTGATGAACGGGATCACAGTATTAGGAGAATGATGTGATGGACAAGACCCATCCGTTAGCTTAGCACAATGATCGTTAAGTTTTATTGCTATTGCTTTCTTCATGACATACATATTCCTCTGACTATGAGATTATGCAACTCCCGAATACCGGAGGAACACCTTGTGTGCTATCAAACGTCACAACGTAACTGGGTGATTATAAAGATGCTCTACAACTGTCTCCAAAGGTGTTTATTGGGTTGGCATAGATCAAGATTAGGATTTTTCACTCTGAGTATCGGAGAGGTATCTCTGGGCCCTCTCAGTAATGCACATCACTATAAGCCTTGCAAGCAATGTGACTAATGAGTTAGTTACGGGATGATGCATTACGAAACGAGTAAACAGACTTGCCGGTAATGAGATTGAACTAGGTATGATGATACCGACGATCGAATCTCGGGAAAGTAACATACCGATGACAAAGGGAATAACGTATGTTGTTATTGCGGTTTGAGCGATAAAGATCTTCATAGAATATGTAGGAACCAATATGAGCATCCAGGTTCCGCTATTGGTTATTGACCGAAGATGTGTCTCGGTCATGTCTACATAGTTCTCGAACCCATAGGGTCCGCATGCTTAACGTTTGATGACGATTTGTATTATGAGTTATGTGTTTTGGTGACCGAAGTTTGTTCGGAGTCTCGAATGAGACCACGGACATGACGAGGAGTCTCTAAATGGTTGAGAGGTAAAGATTAATGTATTGGAAGGTGGTATTCATACATCGGAATGGTTTTGAGTGGTTCGGGTATTTTACTTGAGTACCGAGGGGTTACCGGAACCCCCCGGTGGAAGTATTGGCCCTACATGGGCCTTAGCGGAGAGAGGGGGAAGCCCGCGAGGGGTGGCACGCGCGCCCCTCCAAGGGAGTCCGAATAGGACAAGGAGGAGAGGGTGTGGCCCCCCTTCCCTCTCCCTCTCCCTCTCCTTCCTTTTCCCCTCTAATGAGAAAGGAAAAGGGGGGGACGAATCCTACTAGGAGTGGAGTCCTAGTAGGACTCCCCCCATGGCACGCCCCCTTGGTGGCCGGCCGCCTCCTCCCCTCCTTTATATACAGGGGCAGGGGGCACCCCAAAGCACATCAATTGTTCTCTTAGCCGTATGCGGTGCCCCTACATAGTTTGCTCCTCCGGTCATAGCGTCGTAGTGCTTAGGCGAAGCCCTGCGCGGATCACATCACCATCACCGTCACCACGTCGTCGTGCTGACAAAACTCTCCCTCGACCTTCAACTGGATCAAGAGTTCGAGGGACGTCATTGAGCTGAACGTGTGCTGAACTCGGAGGTGTCGTACGTTTGGTACTAGATCGGTTGGATCGTGAAGACGTTCGACTACATCAACCGTGTTAACCTAACGCTTCCACTTTTGGTCTACGACGGTACATGGACAAACTCTCCCCCTCTCGTTGTTGTGCATCTCCTAGATAGATCTTGCGTGATCGTAGGAATTTTTTTGAAATTGCATGCTACGTTCCCCAATAGCTAGTAGCTTTCATTTCTTGCTTGATAAACCTTTAATAAATCGCTAGGTGGATTAAGTGTCGAGAGTGGATATTTTGGAGCCCGTGTGCACTGGAGGACCTTATTTTCTTAAATCGCATTTGAACTTTTAAAAAAATCCGAAAAGATTTTTTCTAGATTTTTGAAACTTTTAAAAAATCATTTTGGCACTATTCAAAAATATAGGGCTCACTGGAGCTCGTCCTCCAAAGTGTCTTTTTGATTAAGAGTCACACAAGCTAGAAAAGGATTCTCGTCTTCATCTACCAGATAGAAAGACAACAAATAAGAAATGGATGAATGAAGCTCGGAAGGTTTACATAGCTTTAGTTCTAGGTTTATTGTTGGTTGTTCGGGGGATAAAACAGGTTCCCGATTATTCAAACATTTTGTGGGTAGCATGCCTACTAGACCAGTGAGCTATTACACTCTTTTTCAAAGGATAGTTGTTTCCAAGCCCACCTCCATGGCTTCAGCGGGTAGTTACGATGGTTTTGAGGAGACCCGCTCAAGGTCACTGGGAAGGTGGATCAATGGAAGGTTGCCTTGGTTGCTTCCCATGTTCAAGCTATCTATGCGACTGTATCTTTTTCTATAAAGGGCGCTTTTATTAACTCAAAATATAGCATCAAAGTGGATACAAAGTATGATGAGTAACACCCGATCTCTGCATAACGAAGATGCACACAATCAAACACCAAAAGTCTGACAGGAAATAAAAATAAACGAGAAACCGACATATCAGCAATAGTAGAGTCATATATGACTGACACTATGCATATGTCGAAGAAGGTGGTGGACCGATCCGGAGATTATGCTGCCACCCATGTTGGGTAAAAACCTCCTTGGCCACCCGCTCCAACCACATACACATCGCCTTGAACAACGGTTGGTACTCCTTTCATTGTAGCATACAACACATACAAAGCGAGTGCGTACGCCAAAACTAACATGAACAGAAGAGCTTATGTTATTGAAAACCAAATTATTTCTATTTAGCCAAAGCGCCCATAATAAGGCATACGTTCCCACCCTTAATAATGTTTTGAACCTATTTTAAATACCGTCCAACCAATGACCAAAAATGTTGGCAACACTTGCGGGGCAGATATAAATTGGACTCTATTTGGATGATTGACCATGTAGAACACACAAGCTTGCACTGGAAAAAGAGGCAAATCTACACTTCTTACTTCCTTGTCAATTGCAACGGGCAAGGTTGTCTTTGTTTAGCACAACTCCTCTCCAAAGATGCCACATGAAAATTTTAACTTTCAGTGGAATCTTTGACTTCCAAATTTTCTTGATATTATCCATTGGGACCTTTGAATGCGCGAGTGCATGGTACATAGAGTCGACTGTGAAGGACCCAAATATAGTGAGGTTCCAGCGGAACACACCCCATCCTTGTGTCAGGTTAATCGAATCCAATCTGGACAAAAGAGTTTGCCATGACATAAGACCGGGGCCGATAAATCCCGCATGAAAGAAATATCCGGCGGGGATGAACTGAGGACATGTGCAAGAGTATCATTTTTACTACGAGCAATGGGGTACAAAGCTGGATATTATTCTCGGAGGCTGGCATTGCCTAGCCAGTTTTCTTCCCAAAAATGAATCTCCGAACCGCCATTTATCGCGAAGGATCCAAAAAGGAAAAGATGCTTCTTTACCGCCATTAGACCAGCCCAAAAGTGCGAGTCAATAGGTTTCTAATAGGCCCGAGTGATCTTTTGCGGAGCATGTCAGGAATAATGGATTGCGCTAGATGAGAGAAAACACCTAAAGCATTTGTATATGAATGGTTAGATGCTTACGTGAACTAATAAGTGCAGTTGCTAAGAAATGCAACATATATGTTGCAAACCCACTTTCTTCTTAACGATCTCAAGTTGAAGAATCGACCTCTTTTGTAGAGTTTTCACTTGTGTGGATTCGTTCATTTTCCTTTCAGCAGTTCTATTATGGGGAGTATGGTAGCGACAAAAATTAAGACTAGTCATAGTGGGGAGTAACTTAGACTAGCGTCATGCATATGACACTAGAGTATGTTACTACTACCTTTGATGAGTTTATTGGTCCTCTTTGTATTTTGTGTCCAATTTTGACCATAGATTTGACTAACAAAATATAAATTACATGCCACAAAACTTATATTGTTGGATTCATATTCAAAATAGGTTTTCAATGATACCACTTTTGTCGCATGTAACTTATTTGTTGGTAGTTAAATCAAAGGTCAAAGTTTGACCCAAATACAAGGGGAGTAATAAAGCCGGACGGAGGTAGTACCTTCATAGTGAAAAGTATCATAAATGGTTTGTATTTATTGGCTTGCGGACTAAATTCTATTGGAAAGAGCTATGTGATGGCAACAAAATATGTTATGTTGGTCACAATAAGAATATCATAGGTAGTATAATGCATGTCAACAAGACATTTTTACGGATGTAGCACACAATTAGACATGGAAAAAGATGATTGAGTATCTTGCTATGCTACAATATCATATGAAATGGTATAATAGTATATGTCATGCATAGTAATAAATGAGATAACTATGATACCGACTTATGATACTATGCCCTATGAATTGTAGTATTATATTCATGATACTAGACCTAATTTCGAGAAGGCTGGATAGTCCTAAGAAAGGTGAGAGTGGGGGGGGGGGGTAATTTGGAAGAATAAAAATAATCTTATTCATGTGGTCATGCTTACAGAAGAGCAGATTGTCATTCTCTATTACAAGAGTTTTCAATCTCAGATGTTCGTTGGTTTTTCAATCATCCAATCCACAATAAATCGAATGAACCGCTTCAGATTTTTTTTATGAACACCCTTGTTCCTCCGAGCTTTTGGAGATGCTCAGTAGACTATCTCACTATATCATTTCTTGGGTTTTAGTGCATTCACTTAGTTCTTTCTTTTCTACATCAACATTCACCCGATTCTCTATGAACTCATACCTTGTACTATCATTCTCTCGTTTTAGCTAGCCATAGTGGTATCCATAATTTTTTTCCTCATTTAGCGCTATATCATGTCGTCAATATGTCTAGTCAACATTACATGATATGCATTTTATTCATATGTTACTCATGTCATGGCTAGCCTAAGGAATCTCTACTGCTTAAAAAAAAGTAAGGTTCCTATGTCACCTTTCTTTCAATCATCCCTTCGTCCAACCTTCCATGTATATGATAATCAATCACCTTAATTTACTTACCTTTTGAACCAATTCCACTTTAATTTACTTGAACTTCTAATCAAAATATAAGGTAATTCATAGTCAGAATTTGATGAACATTTATTACAATTGCATCATTATTGACAGGTAAATCATAAGATAACGTATTGGAATATTTATATCTCGTTGCAACGCACCGGCATTGTTCAGTTGACAAAAAGATAACTAATCTCCTAAAAACACATATAATAATAACCAATCAAAAAAACATCAATAAAATCGTCCATCCACTGCCTCCACCCTTCTTTGGCTCTTCGGGCACCTCAAGAGAGGGCAGCACCAAGTCGCCTCTCTCTCCCCTCACCCAAAGCTCCCACCTTTCGCTTCCCCTCCTCCTCGTCGTCCGCCTTCCCAATTCCCCAATTCGGAGCGCCCGAGGAATTCGGCGTCGATCCGACGCGACCGAAGTCGCCCCGATTCAGCTGCTGCTCTTGGTTCGTACGTCCTGCTGGCCGGCCTCTTTGTCTGTCTCAACTCGATCCACGCCGTTGCGGCACGCTTCCTCCCTGCGGGGTTTGGCCTGCACTGATCTGGCCTGGAAATACTCCTACTCTAGTTTCGCGGATTTTTGTGTTCGGTCCCATTTCTCGGTTTTCCCAGTGATTCGTGCTGATCTCTGTCTCTGTGTACTATCTTCTCCTGGCCCGATTGTTGATGGGATTTGGCCTCTCACGAGTCGGCCAGGGAGAATTTCCTGCTTGGCGAAGCTTCTGCTGAATTTGCTAACCATTTCCACGTTTTACTTGGGTCTAAGAAAGCTCCAGTTTTGTCCAACCAATCGCTCTGATCTCTTCTTGTCTAGATCTAATTTTTCTTTTTGGGTTTGGTGTCTAAGGTCTTCACCCAATAGGTCAGAAATTATCAACCATTTCTCGTTTCTCTGCTGAATTTTCTCTTCATTTCTTGCTCTTTCTACCCTCGGTTCTTCCTGATCTGATTGTTCAAGCTCGGGGTTTGTCTCAGTTTGCTTGATTTGTTTATCCGTGTGGAGTCAAATGGCGCAGGAGAGCTGTGATCTCAACAAGGACGAGGCCGAGATCCTGAAGCCATCCTCCTCCACACCTTCGCCTCCTTCCCCAACCACACCACCACCACCAACCGCTCAAATACCAGAACCGCAACCTCCACAGTCGCCACCACAACCACCGGCAGCTCAATTCTTGTCCAGGCCCTGTGAAGTTGTTCACATAGAGACTTCCAAAAAGAGGAAACATGCTGATGCGGTGTCAATAGCCATGGCGGCTGCGCCATTGTCGCCTGTGCTGTTTGTTAACCGTTGCAACGTTTGCCGCAAGAGAGTTGGTTTGACCGGGTTTCGTTGCCGGTGCGAGAAGCTCTTTTGTCCGCGCCACCGGCATTCCGAAAGCCACGACTGCTCATTTGATTATAAAACTGCAGGCCGGGAGGAGATTGCCCGGGCAAACCCTCTGATCAGGGCTGCCAAGATCATTAGGATATGAGGTATAATGTTTGGCTTGTTCAATCATCTTACATCTGGTCTGTAAATGCATATCATTTTATTCTTGTTTTCATGTTAATTTTTTTAAGACTTCTCTTGTGGAATACTCCTTAGTTATATATAAGATGTAAATCGCCATACTGAAATATGCATGAAGTCATGGTCTGATATCCCAGGCTCTGCTACTAATTGCATTCTACTAGCTCTGTACTAAAATATAAGATGTTCTTGCAGTTCAAATTGAATAGCAAAAACGTCTTATATTTTGGTACGGAGGGAGTAGATAGTAATATGGGCTGAAATATTAATGTGTCTTGTTTGCATGATGATGCAAATGCTTCTTTTCTCTCAACAACAATCAGTTGCTTAGCATTTATCATGAAATAAATTTTGCTCTGGGTTGCAGAAGTCTTGTAAGTTCCAGGTTGATGCTCTACTGATTTGCTCATGATAACAGCTGAGCTATGAGCTGTTATGTCACTTGGCTTAGCTGTAGATTGTCAATGATTTCCTTATTGGTATCTTTTTTCTACGTACCATTCTGCTAGCTGGCCGTATGGCTGTATATTTCAATTTAAACACTGAAGCTTTTCGCTCTTTCGCTTCGATTTGCACACTTGTGCATCAGATTTGCCTGAGCTTAACTACCTAACTTTTTCCTAGATATTTTGTTGATCTCAACAAAGAGAAACTTAATATGAAAGACACCTTTTACTTTACTGTCTGGTGCTCTGTTAGTCAGTTATCTACTTCCTTACAGCCTTGCTAGTTCAATGATGTAATGTTCTGGTCATATTTCCCCGAGAGGAGTCAATTTTGAGATACTATATAGAATGCTTAATTCATTGACCTTAATTTTCTTGCAACTGTGTAGGTTCATCTAAGAATTATATGAAAGACTAAATCTTGGAGATGCTGCAAGTGTATCATGCTGTCATTCCAAGGATGATCCGAAAGCATGACCACTGCCAATTTGTGAAGACATTCCCCAAACAACTAAGCTCTTAGTAGCATACAAACCTACATTGAGCAAGGGTTTGTTGTTGTGGGAGAATGCTTCACTCTTGTTCTTCGTCCGGCTATGGTTCACTCTATAGCATCTGAAGCTATCATGAACACAGATGATAGAACCTATAATGTCCAGTTGTAATTCTATTGGATCCAAAGATTTGTTATATTGTAATCTTTTTTTACTATTGTTCAAATTCTACTTAATGCAATTGTGTGTTACTGAAAGCTCGTGTGATGTTTAGTGTGTCAGGTCGATACTGAAGCTACTCAGTTCTCGTACGATCTGTTGTAACATCTCTTGTAGCAAATAATTTTTTCTCAAGGAAGCAAAAGATCTTCCTCATCTCATTAATTAAGTAAAATATAACTGTCTACTCCCTCCTTTTCCGTTGATTGTCAATTTAACTAACGCAGTACAAGTTATATATATGAATATATCACAAAATTATATCATTACAAACTTCAAATGGTATATTTTCTAATTGTTAAATATTTTTAATCTAATCGTTAAATATTTTTTGTTTACAACTCATGTTATGTTGGTCAAATTGAAAACCTAGGGATATGCAGCTGAAAAGCAATCTAGTTCATCTTCGAAGAAAAACTCCACAAAATTTGTTTGTTACACCACCTCTTGTTTGACACCATGTTGATGTTGGGTGTTCCTCCCCTTGGCAGTATTTCCCTGCCTATATCAAACTCAAGGCTGACTCAAGAGTGATCAAGTATCACTGCCCGACATTGGTGTGGTTTTCTCGTTGGTGCTGGTGGTTAGGTTTCGCAACCTGGAACTTGTTATGAGCTAGGGTTATGGCATCGACGTCCCCAAGTTATGTGAAAAGTGAATCAGCCAGAGCTAGAGCTGGAGCCAATGATGAAAGGGCTTGAGCTTGAAGAGGAGGATCTTGACGATGTGGTCTTTCAACAGAAAACAAATGTGCCAACGGAGGCGATCCTCTGGATGTCGATTGCTCGTGTTGACTTGTTCTGAGCTAGGATTATGGCGGAGGCGTCCCCAAGTTATGCGGAAGCGGATGAGCTAGAGTCAAAGTCAATGATGAAGGAGCTTGGGCTTGAAGAGGAGGATCTTGACGATGTGGTCTTTCAACATGATACAAATGTGCCAATGAAGTCTAGATGTCGATTGCTCGTGTTAACACCGATTGTGAATACAACAAGTTTTGGATCTAGTTCTATAAAACAGGTGATCTGCTTGGGATCCTGCCTAGGAGGCAAAGATCAGATCTTTGGATGAAAATCTATACAATATGCAATTTTCTTGCCTTGCTGATTGGGAAAAGGCCATGAAAGATGGACCTTGGACCTATAGGGTATTTTTTGCTGTCCTTGCTCCATATGATGCAAATCCGCGATCTCTTGGATGGTTATGCATGTATGGTGAAATCCTTGTCCAAGAAAGTTCGTGAGTTCATAAGTACCAAGCAAGCTTCATATGACTTCTCCGGGAAATTTTTTAAGCCATTGAAGAATGTCGTCTTGGTCGTCCGTGGCGGTAAACATCAACTCTTTTGCATCAAGTATGAACGTTTGGCATATTGGTGCTCGCTGTGTGGTATATGCTAGGACAAGTGTACAAATAAAATGTCGATGGTGTTCATCCCCAAGTGCCCACGTTCGTGGTCGCAATGGAGTATGTGGTCATCTCGAGGTAGAGGACAAAGCAGGGGGTCTGGTCATGGCAGGAGCGGTCGAGGTAGAGGTTCACCTGATTTCATGGGTAGTTCCCAATACGATGAATTTGAAAATGATGGCCATCACATGCAAAGGCAGAAAGAAGAGCTAGATGAGGAAGATATCAAGTGTAGGCTTACAATATTAAAGCATAAAAAACCTGATGTTGTTGTCGCTATCGGCTACCGGTCAGGTTGTTCCCCCGACAGGCGTCAACAATGATGCGCAGAACATGGTTGTGCATCCAGAACAACAACCTGGACTTTCTCGCCTTAGCGTTCTAGGACACGAGCACGATAATTCTGATGATGATATGCACGACATAGATTACAAGGGAAAGAGGGATCTGTTGGCGTTGTCAGATCTAGCATCGAGGAATGTTGGTAACCTAGTGTAACAATTTTACATTTGCTGATTGGGAATGCATCTGTCACAACTCTTAGTCCACCCCTAAGAACCCAAAGGGGTCTACGAATGATGGTGATGATAATATTAGTGAAGTGGGAAACTCGAAATCAGTGGGCTCCAGGGTGGAGTCCTGCTAGGAGCAATGGATCTTATAAGCTAGACCACCGGGTGGGGGGAGAGGGGGGGGGGACACTCGGATAGTTCATGACTTGGCATCATTAATTGAGTTGCATGCCCGCTTGTTTGCATACCATTGCGAGAAAAGGCAAAAATAAACAAAGAAGATAAAGAGGATTAGGGACATCTCGATCTCCTTAGATTCAAAGGTGTTGATAACAATGGTTTGAGTGACGATTTTGCATTCTATTTTGACACGAGGATTCCCAGCTTGATATTCTTGGGCAGATGATCATTAAAGCGATGCTATTGTACATACAAATGATGGTGGTGCTTAGTGGAGGCGAACATGTGTGTATAGTGAACCTAGACTTGAGAACTGTCATGTTATGTGGGTTAAACTCAGAGGTTCAAAAATTATTTTAGACCCACCTTGGTTTGTTGTTACTGATTTCAATGAGGCTCTGTCGGGCTTCGAGCATTTTTTGGTTAACCCCCCGTCGAGAAGCTCAGATGGTCGCTTTTCATGGCACTCTAGAAATGTGTGAATTTGTCGACTTGGGGTTCTCTGATGCCCTATGTACATATGATAATATGAGACGAGGGACAACAAATGTAAAGGTTTGCTTGGATAGGACTATAGCTGATGAGGTCACCTACTACAGGTCGGGTCAAGGGCCCATCATATGGGGCCCACCTAGGCCCCCACACGATGATTAGTAGGTCTTCGAACCATACAAACACTCGGATGCGAACATCAGGAGGTCCACTCGGACACCTCGACGACTCGGACAACCACCTGTCACTCGGTTGATCATCACCACTCAGACTAGAGACATAAAGGGACGACATGGAAGCTGCAACGGTCGGGGAATCCTAATTCATCCTTAAGTAGAGTCAAGGCTATCGTTACCTGTAACTGCTGTAGTTGAGGCTCTTTACACACCTGTAACTGACACAATCAATGTCATTAAGTGCCTTAGCGACGTGGAGGACATGGGGCTCTGGTGCACTCTATATAAGCTGCACTCCACCTCCTGAGCTAGGGTTAAGCTATCTTTGTAACCATACCCACCAAGAAAAACTAAGCCTTAGGGAACGAGACATAGGGCTGTTACCTCCGCCGAGAGGGGCCTGAAGTCGTTAAACACTGAGTGTTACACCTGCGCCGTAGCTAGTCTCTACCCCTCTTTCGTACCCCTAGTACTCTGTAACGTCCACGATGCGGCTATATCTCTCACGTGTCGAGGCACGACTTAGAGGTATAACCGCATTGTAGGTTCTGTCGCAGGAAGGGTCATCTTCACACAATCCCATGTAATGAACAAGAAAGGGATAAAGAGAGTTGGCTTACAATCGCCACTTCACACAATACATAAATTAAACATACATCATTCAGAGTACAATCAAGGTCCGACTACGGAACCCAAAAATAAAAGAAGACAACCCCAAATGCTAGATCCCCGATCATCCCAATTGGGCTCCACTACTGATCATCAGTAAAAGAAACATAGTAACGACCACGTTCCTCGTCGAGCTCCCTCTTGAGCTCGGTTGCCTCACTGCGCTGGTATCGTCGGCACCTGCAACTGTTTTGGTTGAATCTGTGAGTCACGAGGACTCAGCAATCTCACACCCGTGAGATCAAGACTATTTAGGCTTATAGGAATGATGTGATAATGAGGAGGAGCTGCAGCAAGCACTAAGCATATATGGTGGCTAACATACGCAAAAGAGAGCGAGAAGAGAAGCAAAGCATGGTCGTGAAGCTAGAAGTGATCAAGAAGTGATCCTGAAACTACTTACGTTCATACATAACCCAAACCGTGTTCACTTCCCGGACTCCGCCGAAAAGAGACCATCACGGCTACACACGCGGTTGATGTATTTTAATTAAGTCAAGTGTCAAGTTCTCTACAACCGGACATTAACAAATTCCCATCTACCACATTACCGCGGGCACGACTTTCGAAAGATAAAACCCTGCAGGGGTGTCCCAACTTAGCCCATCATAAGCTCTCATGGTCAACGAAGGATATTCCTTCTTCCGGGAAGACCCGATCAGTCTTGGAATCCCGGTTACAAGACATTTCGACAATGGTAATACAAGACCAGCAAAGCCTCCCGAATGTGCCAATAAATCCTGATAGGAGCTGCACATATCTCGTTCTCAGGGCACATCGGATGAGCCAGACGTCGGGTTGGCATAGACCCTGGTTGCCCAGGGGGCGCCAGACATCGCTCGGGTTGGACCAGCACTCGAAGGAGCACTGGACCGGGGGTTAAAATAAAGATGACCCTTGGGCTCGTGAAAACCCAAGGGAAAAAGGCTTGGGTAGGCAAATGTAAAACCAAGGTTGGGCCTTGCTGGAGGAGTTTTATTCAAGGCAAACTGTCAAGGGGGTCCCATAAATCACCCAACCGTGTAAGGAACGCAAAATCAAGGAACATAACACCGGTATGACGGAAACTAGGGCGGCAAGAGTGGAACAAAACACCAGGCATAAGGCAGAGCCTTCCACCCTTTACCAAATATATAGATGCATTAATTAAATAAGAGATATTGTGACATCCCAACATATCCATGTTCCAACATGGAACAAACTTCATCTTCACCGGCAACTAGCAACACTATAAGAGGGGCTGAGCAAAAGCGGTAACTTAGCCAAACAATGGTTTGCTAGGAAAGGATGGTTAGAGGCTTGACATGGCAACATGGGAGGCATGATATAGCAAGTGGTAGGTATCGCGGCATAGCAAAAGAGCGAACAACTAGTAAGCAAAGATAGAAGTGATTTCGAGGGTATGGTCATCTTGCCTGCAAAGTTCTCAGAGTTGTCGAAAGCTTGATCCTCGTAAGCGTTCTCAACAGGTTCCTCGTTCACGTACTCGTCTCCCGGCTCTACCCAAAGCAATAACACAAGCAAAGGACCAACAATCAATCACGGGCGATGCACAAGCAACATGATGCAAAACATGGCATGATATGCGAGATGTGATATGCAATGCATATGCGTGCTCCGGAAGGGAAAAGATGAACAAGGCATAAACTTGGCAAACCAATTATGCCGCTGGAAAGATGTGATGATTTCGGTTGAAATCGATATAAAGATCACCGGAATCGGATGCACGGTTTGCAAATGACAAGCAAAACAAGGATGGCACAAATCTGCGATTAACAGCATGATGCCACTTAGTATGCAACAAGAATCGAAGTTACTGCACTCAAATATATCAACAAAGCATATTACAGTGATGTACCCAAGATGCTTGACAAAGGATGAACAATGAGCTACGGCTAAATCACACCATAGAAGGTTCAAACAAGCATGAAAAAAGTGCAAAAGATATCAGCTTCACAGACTTAGTGAAAATAACATGCCAGGAATTAACATCAGGAAGACATGTTTAGAGCAAGACAACAACATGCTACAAAACATAACATAGCAAAACAAGGCATGGAATGAATCTACTAAAATCATAGAACAAAAGTCCCTTACTGACCATGAGCCAAAAAGGATCATAAGATATGATGGAACCCATGTAAACATACCAAGTTTCGTTACAGATTTCAGACTTAGCAGAAAAACTGAGCATGACATAAACAAAATGATGAAGGCATCTTTGCGAGCTCGATTCACTCACCACAAGGCATTGCATGACAAGCTAAGCATACTACCAACAATAATACATGTTCATGAAGCTAACCAAAGCAAGAACAAACTCATAACATGCATGGATCAACTACAACAACCTTGGCAAAATTGGTTAACATGTAAACAATCTACCAGGAACATTTTATAGCGAAATTAGATCAATATTGAGTCATGCTAGGTAACTCCATAATTGCCAAAAAGGACGTGGATGGAAAGAGCACATCCATATGTCCAAAACATATTTACTGAACATACTCAAAAGAAGCGTGGATCTCTCCGTAGCAACATGGATACATGGCATAAAAATAACAGCAGAACAAGGACTTGGCAAAATCCTAAATCCCTGAAAACAGCAAAATCCTAAGTCCCTGAAAACAGCAACATCACGAAGCCTAGTTTGCATGCTTGTGCTAGTCATCACATAGATCAACAAAATACATGGCATACACCCCTATAAATATGGAATGGCATAGTTGAAAACACATGTAGAGATCATGCCCATAAGATGCACACATCAAATGCAACAAAAATGACAAATCATCATAATCTGATAAGTTGCAGCAGTAAACATTTTATAGCACTCTTGCATCAATGATTAGGGCATCAATATGGACTCAAACGAGCATGGCACAATGGAACAAAATGAAGATCACATCCTAATGAACATTTCGATATGTCATACATGCAAAATGGATCTACAAATGAGGAGATATGGCATGTTGAACAGGGCATGAAAATAATGCAGAAAATGAGTAACGGAAAATATACCCCTCCGAAATTCCCAGATCTAGGGCTTCGGGCATGGATGTCGAGGTTCGTCGGAGAAGTGGCCGGAGAGGAGGGAGACGCCAGCGACCGGATCTGGAGAGGAGGAGGAAGGGGCCGGAGCTCGCCGGAGTGGAGGGGCGGCGCGGACGCGGAGGAGAAGGGCGGCGGCGCGTCGGACGGCGTGATCACAGGCGGTGGCGCGCCGGCGGGCGGGGACGCGGCGGCGCTCGGGCGGCGCGAGCGCACGGGGAGGCGCACGGGGTCCCGCGCGGGCGGCGGCCGATCGGGCCGGGAGGGCCGCGGTCGGGCCCCGGCGGGCCCGCGTGGTGGAGCGCGGCGAAGTGGGCACGGGCCACGTGGCGCGTCCTGGTTGGTGCGGAGGCGGCGGCGGACGCGTCCGGCCGGCGGCGGACGTGTCCGGCGGCGCGGAGGAGCGGGGTTAGGGTTTTTGGACTGCGGGATTTGGACGAGGAGCACATATTTATAGGTAGAGGGAGTTTGGAGACTCCAAATGGAGTGTATTTTTCGCCCACACGATCGTGATCCGACGACGGAGGACATAGAAGGGGTTTTGATGGGTTATTGAGCTGTTTTGGAGGGGTGTTGGGCTGCAACACACACGAGACCTTTACGGTTCCCCGGTTAACCGTTGGAGTATCAAACGGACTTCAAATGGCACGAAACTTGACAGGTGGTCTACCCGTGGTGAACGAAGGCCGCTTGGCAAATCTCGGTCCATTCCGAGAATGTTTAACACCCGCACACGAAAAGAGGCAAAAGGGGGCGCCGGAGGACGTAGGAGTGCCGGATTGCAAAACGGACAACGGGGAAAATGCTCGGATGCATGAGACGAACACGTATGCAAATGCGATGCACATGATGCCATGATATGAAATGCATGACATGGACAAAATGCAAAACGAAGAAAAAACCCAACCACGAGGGAATATCATAACACATAGCCAAAAATGGCAAGAGTTGGAGTACAAATATGGCAAGTTACATCCGGGGTGTTACATACTCATTGTCAGGATTGTAACCCCGACAATAGCTACTAATGTATGTCATAATCTTTATGATCATTCTTTAGTCCAACACCGGGCCTCCCCATGCTCGAACCATGTCCTGTGGTGATTAGGGGTGCCGCTGATATATATGATGCGGGTGGTAGTTGGTGCCGCTAGTACGAGGTACTTTGGGAGAGAGACACTACTCTCCCGAAAGTTATTAAAGTTGCAAGGGATTCTTTTGGCACCTTTTAAAACTTAGGTTAAAAGCATCGATACGGTCAACTAGACGGGGTGTGAATGGAAGACTACAAATTTTAAGCTTGACAATTTTAGGGATAAGCAGATAACTAAGGTTTACTAGAAATGCCACTAGGTGAACACAACCTATATGGCAAGCAAACTTAAAGCAAGGTATGGTAGGCAACAATCTAGATAGCAAGCCAACAAACATACAAAGTAGAGTAAAGTGTGGGGAAGGATTAACCACAAGTCAGTCGATGACGTGGATTATTCCTGAAGTTCACAGTTCCTTGGGGAAGTGTGATATCTACTACGCAACTCTATTCTTGTAGACTCGTGTTGGGCCTCCAAGCGCAGAGTTTTGTAGGACAGTAGCAATTTTCCCTCAAGTGGATGACCTAAGGTTTATCAATCTGTGGGATGCGTAGGATGAAGATGGTCGCTCTCAAACAACCCTGCAACCAAATAACAAAGAGTCTCTTGTGTCCCCAACACACCAAATACAATGATAAATTATATAGGTGCACTAGTTCGGCGAAGAGATGGTGATACAAGTGTAGTAATGATAGTAGATATTGATTTTTGTAATAGGAACAATAAAAAACAGCAAGGTAGCAAGTAAAAAAAGTGAGCACAAACGGCATTACAATGCTTGAAAACAAGGCCTAGGGTTCATACTTTCACTAGTGCAATCTCTCAACAATGCTAACATAGTTGAATCATATAACAATCCCTCAACGTGTGAAGAAGAATCACTCCAATGTTCTTATCTAGCGGAGAACATAAGATGAAATTGTTTGTAGGGTACGAAACCACCTTAAAGTTTCTTTTTTGATCGATCTATTGAGCTATTCCTATAAGTGTCACAAACAGCCCTAGAGTTCGTACTAAAATAGCACCATATGATACACATCAACCAATTCTAATGTCACCTAGGTACTCTAATGTCACCACAAGTATTCGTGAGTTGATTATACGATATGCATCAAACAACTTCAGATTCATAATATTCAATCCAACACAAAGAACTTCAAAGAGTGCCCCAAGATTTCTACCGGAGAAACAAAGACAAAAATGTGCATCAACCCCTATGCATAGATTACCCCAATGTCACCTCGGGAATCTGCGAGTTGAGTGCCAAAACATACATCAAGTGAATCAATATGATACCCCATTGTCACCACGGGTATTCATACACAAGACATACATCAAGTGTTCTCAAATCCATAAAAATATTCAATCTGATAATAATGAAACATCAAAGGTAAAAACTCAATTCATAACAACAAGATAGAGAGGGAGAAACACCATAAGAACCGACTATATTAACAAAGCTCGCGGTACATCAAGACCATGCCAAATCAAGAACTCAAGAGAGAGAGATATAACACATAGATACTAGTACAAACCCTCAGCCCCGAGGGTGGACTACTCCCTCCTCATCATGGTGGCTGCTGGGATGATGGCCTTCAGTGATGATTTCCCCCTCCGGCAGGGTGTCCGAACGGGCTCCCGATTGAGTTTTCATGGATACAGAGGCCTGAGGCGGCGGAACTTCTCATCCAGGGTTATTTCTATTTTTTTGTATTTATAGGATTTTTTGGCGTCGGTCCCACACTAGGATGGGCCTCAGGGATCCCACCACCCACCAGCGCACCATTACCCCCCCCCCCAGGCATGCCCTGGTGGATGGTGGTGACCTTGTGACTCTTCTAGCCTTCCCACGAAGCTTCTAGTGTCTCCTTTCTTCCAAAAAAATCATCAAAAAGTTTCATTGCATTTGGAGAACTTTGATTTCTGCACAAATAACTCCACCACGGTAGTTCTGCTGAAAACAACATCAATCCAGGTTAGTTCCCTTTAAATCATATAAAATTGCACTGTCGGGGGAAATCGGCTTCCTCGAACACCTATGGGGACCGAGCCCCTTTCTTGGTTCGGCGGGGGGCGGAGGTCGAGCGAAGAGCGGATCGAGGCGATGCACACAAGGGATTTTACCCAGCTTCGGGCCGCAAGGATGCGTAAAACCCTACTGCTGCTTTGTGGATTGTATTGTGTTCTTGCTCGGGAGCGTGTGGTGCTACAGTACACGCGAGCTGCTGGCGAGAGAGAGCGTAGCGATGGGTGTCTCCCCTCCCTACGTGCGCATGGGGCCTCCTTTTATATGCTCAAGGGGTTACCCACAGGTGGCAGCGTAGGTGGGGGCAAAAATGGGAGAATGCTGTAGTGGGTAGAGCTGCCTGCACAATGGCTGTACAGTGCTATCATACCTAACTCTGGTGGCAGGGGACAAGGGCATTAAATGCCTGTCCGCATCGCCCAGACGGTGCAGGAAAGGGGACCGTCAGGAGCGCCACCGTTTGCCACGATGGCTACTCTGTCAGCGTCGCTTCGCCACCGCATGCCCCTGGCTGCGCAGCCTCTCGCCACGTACGCCTGGAACGGCCCCAGAGCGACGCGTGGGTGGATGAGCTGGAGCGCAGGCGTGGGGTGGTGACTTGCCGCGGTTGGTGCCTTGTCGCGCCCGGGAGCTTGTCGCTCACCGGTCCTTGTCGGGACGCGGGGCGCGTTGCAGCAAGTATCTTGTCGTGCCTCGGTCGGCCTTCCCAGCAAGCTCCTCTTGCCGGGGCCTTGTGCTTCGAGCGGGCGTCCCGGCAAGCTCCTCTTGCCGGGGCCTTGCTCTCTTCGGGTGGCCTTCCCGGCAGGCTCCTCCTGCCGGGGTCTTGGCTCAAATACTTTGCTCTTGGATGGCCCAAAAAGGGACCATGGAGAGTCTTGGCGATTGCCTGGCAAGCCTTGCCGCGGGGTGCTACGACTGCCCGTGCACAAGTTCGAGGTACTAAGGTACCCCTACTTTAGTACACCGACAGGAGCCCCCGGGCCTGGGCCATACACGGTGCCGAGCGCTATTGGGCCGGGCCCAAAACAGTGCACGGGCACGCGCGGCCTGGGTCACGCTGCATCTGCTTCAGCGTCCACCATGTTCTCCCCGAACAGCACGCGTCGAACGCGGCATCGTGGGGAGGGGCGTGCGTGACGTGGGCGGCGAGCGCGGGGCTGAACCCCGCAGGCATGCGTCACGTCGCAATAAAGGGGGACGGTCCGCGCTAGCTCCATAAGTGGAGGGAGGCGTGGAGGCGTGGCCCATTCGCTGGATGGGGCCGAGGCACGGTTTCCGAGGCGCCCGCTCCCCACGATCACGGGGTAGGGAGAGGTCGCCTCATCCGTCGCCTCGGTCCTGCGCGCCAGCCACGCGGCTTCCATGCACCTGGGGTTGCGGACGGTGGAGGCAGGAAACCGGGCCGTCGCGGTTCGGGGCAGCGGGTCGGCCCCAGTCGCCTGGCCTTTCTGTGTCCTGATTGGTTGAGCGGGGCGGCTGAGCCCCCACCCTGCTTCTTTATAAAGAGCAAGAGGGGGCGACGGAAGTCCGCACTCCTTCATCTTTCTTTCTCTTCGGCTTCTGATCCCCTCCCTCCATTCGCCATGGAGAAAGGGAACCCTAGTCCTTCGTCGGTGGCGGCGAGGGTTGCCGCTAGGCAACGCGTCCCTCCTCCCCTTGCACCCGCGGTGGCGGAGCCAACCATAAGGGGAAGGGGGAGGGGGCGAGGTCGTGGACGAGGGCGTGGACAAGGCCGAGGCGCTCAGGGAAGAGGTGGGCGGGGCGACGCGCCAGCCTCGCCTCCGCCAGCGGCTCCTCTTCCCACGACGGTCCACCTCGGGGACGATCCTTGCGAGTTCTTCGTCAGGCTGCGCCGGGCGCCTCGCCGGCGCCTCCGCCTCCCGGCTCCCTTCGCAAGCGTGATGGAGATGGAGCAACCCGAGACGCTAAGGCTGCGCATGAAGGGCTGCGGGATCAGCGGCACGCGGGTCCACGTCGAGTCCCCAGCCCCCGGCGTGGTGTATCCTGGCCGAGGGTGGAAGACATTCGCCCGTATCCACAGCTTGATGGAGGGGTTCACCCTCCATTTTAAGTTGATGGAGGGCGATCTCCTCTCCGTCAAGGCCTTCGGGGACTTCGGGACCCGGGCTCGGTGCTGCGTGGATAGCTCCTCCAACAGCGAAGGCTCCTCCTCGAGCGAGAGTGACGAGGAGGGGAGCGACAGCGACGACGAGGGCAGCGGTCGTCGGGATGACGGGTCCGACTAGGCGCCGGTCGCAGCTCCGTGTGGCACCGGCGACCCCATCATCCGTGTCGCCGGCTCCTTGAGCTCCCCGGGGTCACCTCCTTGGCGGCTGGCGTGGCGAGGCTGCGGAAGAGGAAGAGGGCTGGCGGCAAGGCCGTCAACTCGGAGTACGAGGGCACGGTGCCCTCGACAGCGTGCTGATGCCCTGCCGCCTTGTTGGGCCCTTCTTCCGGCGCCGCCATCACCATCCAGCCTCCGGAGCCTCCGGACGGCCCCGGGGCGTTCTGTTGGTGTCTTCTAGCACCCGTAGTTCGCCTAGGCGCCCCTTTTGCCCTTTTCGCCTCCTTGTCCTACCTCCTGAGGAGAGAGACAAGAAAGGGATTACGGGCATCTTATCTTTTTTTAATCTGTAAGCCCTCGGGCCTTAGCCGTATTTAAAACTTGTAATCCCATCTTTCATGTTTTTCATTCTCTCTGAACTGTACCTGAGCGGAATGTTTTTAATGAAAAGGGGATGTTTGCCGGGCCATTTGTCCCGTGGGTAAAACCCACGCCAAGGAGCGAATCCTTTATATCGTTAAGATAGACACTTCTTTGCCCGGCAACAGGCCCTGCCGTCTTCCCGCGCCACTCGACCTCTCTCACGCCTTTGGCGGAGGAAGGGATGAAGCGGGTTCGGGCCCCTCGTTCCGCCTCTTTGCCGCCGCGACTACTACCAAAACGGGCCCCAGGAACGCGCTCTGGGGCCTGTCGTTAAGGGAGCACGGTAGCTTTTAGGAGGAAACAAGGTTTTCGTATTCCACAGTCCATAAGAGAATGCATGACAAGGGATGCAAAAACTTATCTGGGATTGCAGCCCCCGGCGACTTTGGCTTGCCGCGGGCGAATCTTCGTACTTGCAGCCCCCGGCAACTCTGGCTTGCCGGGGACCAGATGCTGGCCCGCCCTTCTTCTCTTCTTCGTCCTTAAGTAGCCTGGCCAGGATATGCAAAACCCTGCGAACCAAAGGAAACGAAGGAACAGGAAAAAGGACGCAGACTCGACCTCTAAGCTAGGGGTTAGCAGCTGTTAGGCACTATCAACCCTAACCAAGGACGAGACTCGACTCAGCATGCATGCTAAAACTTAGGGCGCCAGCGCTTCATTTACTGCTGCTCAGGGTCTGCGCCTGGCTTTGTACAAAGGATTACATGCAACTGCGGCAAGACTTGTACAAAAGGTTGGTTGCCGGGCGGGGCCCGACAACCGCGCCTTACGGGTAAAACTTACGAAGATGCTCAATATTCCAGGAGTTGCTCACCGGAGTGCCATCTTCGGTCTCGAGGCGGACAGCGCCGGGCCTCGTGACTCGTCTCACCCGGTAAGGGCCTTCCCACTTCGGCGTCAACTTGTTATGATTCTTGGCGGACGGGGCGCGCCGAAGAACAAGGTCGCCTTCCTCGAAGCTTCTGGCTTTAACTTTGCGGCTATGGTAGCGACGCAAAGCTTGCTGGTAGCGAGAGGCTCGCACAACAGCCTGAAGACGATCTTCCTCAAGGAGCAGCGCGTCATCTTCACGCAGCCGCTCTTGCTCAAGCTCATCATAAGCGAGCACTCGAGGTGACCCGTATACGAGTTCCGTGGGGGTAACTGCTTCTGCTCCATAGACTAGAGCAAATGGTGTCTGGCCAGTGGCTCGATTTGGCGTCGTTCTGATCGACCAAAGAGCCACCGACAGCTCCTCGATCCAGTTTCTTCCGCACTTGTGCAGCCTGTCGAAAGTTCTGGTCTTGAGCCCGCGCAGTACTTCGGCATTGGCCCTTTCAGCTTGACCGTTGCTCCTGGGATGAGCAACAGAAGCGAAGCATACCTTGGCGCCGAGATCTTGGACGTATTGCATGAAGGCGCGGCTCGTGAATTGTGTACCGTTGTCGGTGATGATCCTGTTGGGGATCCCGAAGCGGCAGACAATCGACCTGAAGAACTTGATGGCTGACTGTGCTGTCACCTTCCTCACTGGTTCCACTTCCGGCCACTTTGTGAACTTGTCGATTGCGACGTACAAGTACTCAAAGCCCCCGACAGCTCGGGGGAAGGGGCCGAGGATGTCGAGCCCCCAGACCGAAAATGGCCAGGATAAAGGGATCGTCTGGAGAGCTTGAGCTGGCTGGTGTATCTGCTTGGAATGGAACTGGCACGCTTCACACTTGGTTACTTGTGCAGTTGCATCCTGGAGGGCTGTCGGCCAGAAGAAACCTTGCCGGAATGCTTTGTCGGCAAGTGCTCTTGCGCCAATGTGGTGACCACATATGCCTCCATGTATCTCTGCCAACAGCTCCTGTCCGTCTTCCCGGGAAATACACTTCAATTTCACACCGTTGCGCCCTCTTCTATACAGTGTGTTGTCGACGAACTGGTACATACTCGAGCGTCGGGCTACTCTTTCCGCTTCTTCTTGCTCTTCGGGAAGTTCTCCGTGCTGGAGGAAATGGACAGTCTGCTGCGCCCATGTTGGAGCCTGTGGCTCGACAACAAGGACTGAAGGCACATCTGCTGCTGCGGGAACGTACGCTTCTACGGCGAGGATATGGGGCTCAGCCGGAGCTTGACGTTCCCCAGCAAGCTTGCCGGAGCAGAACTTGTCGGGAATGCCTGCTTCTACGGAACAACCCCTGGGGTTTTCCGGAGCAGACGGATCCACAGCGCTCTTGGCGTCGATCTTGGGGACCTTCTTGGCGGCGGCTCCGGGGAGCTCTGCCGGAAGATAGTCGCCGGAGACCAACTTCCTCTTCTTGCTCTGTCTGGTTGATGGCGTTACGAATGGCTGAGTCAGCTTGAGCACAAAGGTTCCTGGTTCCATAGGTAACTTAAATGATGCGCACTTTGACAGGCCATCAGCGATGTCGTTCTCAGCTCTTGGAATGTGTTCCATTTGCAGGCCGTCAAATTGCTCTTCCAGCTTCCTCAATTCATCAACGTACGCTTCCATCAACGGACTCTGGTAATCCTTGTTCACTTGGCGGACGACAAGCTGCGAGTCACCCCTGACAATGAGCTTCTTGATCCCAAGTTCTGCCGCGATCCTGAGACCGGCGAGCAGACCTTCATACTCTGCAGTATTGTTGGTTGCTTGCTCCTTGGGGAAGTGCATCTGGACTACGTACTTGAGGTGCTCTCCGGTGGGCGCGATGAGTAACGCGCCAGCACCGGCGCCTTGCAGCGAGAAAGCACCATCAAAGTACATCAGCCACTCTTTGCTCGCTTCCTTGGCGGGGATGCTCGTCTCTGGAATATCTTCGTCCGGTGTCGGTGTCCACTCCGCTATGAACTCCGCCAATGCTCTGCTTTGGATAGTCGAGGTGCTCTCGAATTGGAGACCGAAGCTCGACAGTTCTAGTGCCCACTCGACAATCCTGCCTGTTGCTTCTGGATTCTGCAGTATCCTCTTCAGCGGAAAGCGGGTGACAACTGTAATCTCGTGTGCTTGGAAGTAATGGCGCAGCTTTCTCGAGGCCATAAGGAGGCCTAAAAGCAATTTCTGCACACCAGAGTACCTTGACCTAGCCCCCTGCAGGAGGGAGCTGACAAAGTAAACTGGGCGCTGCACCATTTTCTTCTTCAGCATCTCCACTTGCTCCTGCGCAGATTCATCCTTGTCGGGGCCAGAGCTTGTCGGGGAAGCCCCCTGCTTGTCGTTGGACGTGCTTGTCGTGGTTGTTGGCTCATCATCTGCCTCCCTCTCCGCTACTAACGCAGCACTAACCACTTGATTGGTTGCCCCAGGTATAGCAGCAACTTCTCTTGTGGTTTAGGCGCGACAAGTATTGGAGCGGAGGACAGGTATTTCTTCAAGTCCTGCAGCGCAGCCTCCGCTTCCGGAGTCCATTTTACTGGACCCGCCTTTTTCAAAATTTTGAAAAACGGCAGGGCGCGTTCTGCAGACTTGGAAATAAACCTGCTGAGAGCCGCGACACAGCCGGCAAGCCTTCGTACGTCCTTGACACGTGTTGGTGCTTCAATCTGCTCGATGGCCTTGATCTTGTCTGGGTTGGCTTCGATTCCTCGCTGAGACACGAAGAACCCGAGAAGCTTGCCGGAAGGGACTCCGAACACGCACTTCTCGGGATTGAGCTTGAGGCTGATCCTGCGCAGGTTCGCAAAGGTCTCTTCTAAGTCTTGAATCAGGGTTTCCCTGTCTCTGCTCTTGACCACTATGTCATCCATGTAGGCCTCCACATTCCTGTGGATTTTTGGCTCAAGAGCGGTGTGGACAACCCTTGCAAACATTGAACCAGCATTCTTCAGTCCGAAAGGCATCCGCACGAAGCAGTACGTGCCACATGGAGTGATGAACGCGGTCTTCTCTTCATCTTCTTCAGCCATGAAGATCTGATGATATCCTGAGTATGCGTCAAGAAATGAAAGCAGGTCACATCCGGCCGTGGAGTCAACAATCTGGTCAATGCGCGGCAAGGGAAAGGGGTCTTTGGTACAAGCTTTGTTAACATCAGTGAAGTCGATGCAAAGCCTCCATTTCCCATTTGCTTTGCGCACGACAACAGGATTGGCCAACCACGTTGGATGGAGCACACCCCTGACGAGGCCTGCTGCTTCCAACTTCTTGATCTCTTCTGCTTGACGGGCCGCGCATGAGGACAGACGGCGAGGTGGTGCTCAATCACTTTCCTGGGAACGCCGGGGATGTCAGACGATTGCCAGGCAAACACGTCGACATTCGCCCGCAGGAAAGCAACGAGCGCGCTTTCCTATTTGGGGTCGAGTGTGGCACTGATGGTGAAGGTACCACCAGTGTCGTCCTCCTTAGCGGACACCTTGTTGGTCGTTGGCGGAGCTGCCATTGTCTTCTTACTCTTGCCGGTGGAGCTCGATGGCGCGTCCTCGACGGTAGCGCAGCACTCCGAAGAGGTGCGCTTGCCGGAGTGGGCACCAGAGCACTTGCCGGGCTTGGTCCTCTTCTTCCCTCCGGGAGCTTCAGCGGCAAGTGGCTTGCGATCCGCTACGGCTGCTGCTTCCCGGTAGATCTTGTCAGCACAGATAAGGGCATCCTTCTTGTCGCCGGGGACAGAGATGACGCTTATCGGGCCTGGCATCTTGAGCATGTTGTATGCGTAGTGAGAGGCCGCTATGAACTTGGCGAGCGCTGGACGGCCGAGGATTCCATTGTAGGGCAATGGAAAATTGGCAACGTCAAAGGTGATCCTCTCTGTCCTGAAGTTCATCTCACTGCCAAATGTCACTGGCAACGTTATCTTCCCCTTCGGCTTGCTCCTTCCCGGGTTGATCCCTTGGAACGTGCCGTTCTCTTCGAGCTCACTGTCGGGGACCTGGAGTTTCCGGAGAACAGCGGAGGAGATTAGGTTCAAGCCAGCCCCGCCGTCAACTAGCATCTTAGTGACCTTGAGGTTGCGGACTGTTGGTGAGACCAACATCAGCAAGCACCCGATCGCAGTTGTGCGATCAGGGTGGTCCTCAATATCAAAGATGATAGGCGTGCTGGACCATTTCAGAGGCTTGCGCGACTCGACGGGTGGTTTCGCTGCATTGACTTCCCGCGCCCACTGCTTGAGCTGGCGGTGATAAGTATGCAGGGAAGCACCGCCGTCTACGCACAAGACCTCTGTGGCTTTCTGAAACTCCTGCTCACTGGTCTCCACGTCATCCATGTCTTCGTCTTCGTCGTCGTCTTCGTTCTTGTCGCGGCCGCGGGGAGGCCTGTCCGCTTGCCGCTGCTTGTCCTTGTCGCGGCGTCCTCCCTGGAAGGGGCACTTCGTGCCTGATCCTCCGCCACCTCCCCGGGCTCTCTCCTTGTCGCGCCGCTCGTACTCGGCCTTTTGCAGCTCGACGAGCCGCTCGACCTGCTTGCAGCTCTGGAGGTCATGGCCGTTGGTGCGGTGGATCTTGCAGTACTGTTTGTTGGTGCCGCCCCGCTTGTCGGCGGCCGCCACAGCCTGGCAGTTGGCGCATTCGGCAACCTCCTTGCCGGAGCTACCAGCCTGGGCCTTCTTGGCGGCACCTTCATTGCCGGACTGCTCAACAACCAGTACTTCTTGGCTCTTCTTCTTCCTGTTGCTCCGCCGCCGGCTCTTCCTTGCCGGGGCTGTATCCTCACTGTCAGACTCTCCTGCTCCAGCGTTCTCTCCGGGGAGTCTCCTCCCTTCCTCAGCACGGGCACACTTTTCGGCCAGGGCATATAGCTCGCTGACGTCTTTGATCTTGCACATCGCCATCTCCTCCCACATCCTGCGGTTACGCACGTTCTGATGGAACGCGCTGATGACCGCGGCGGGGTGGACGTCTGGGATGTTGTAGTGTACACGGTTGAATCTCTGGATGAACTTGTGCAGGGGTTCCCCTTCCTTCTGGACGAGCAGATGAATGTCGCTCGCTTGGCCATGGGGTTTGTGGCCGCCCGTAAAGGCGCCAACAAACTGATGGCACAAGTCTGTCCAGGAGGTTATGGAGTTGTCCGGCAAGTGCATGAGCCAGGATCTGACGTTGGATTTGAGTACCAGCGGGAAGTAGTTGGCAAGGATCTTGTCGTCTCGCCCTCCAGCAGCCTGCACCGCGATGGTGTAGATGCTGAGGAACTCCGACGGATGCGACTTGCCGTCGTACTTCTCTGGTACGTCTGGCTTGAAATTCTTCGTGCTGGGCCACTGGACTTGCCGCAGCTCACGGGTGAATGCAGGGCAGCCCACCGCGTACGGCAGGTCACCTGGTTCCCCCGGTGCATGCATGTCGATAGAGGGCCCAGCGCGCTGGTGAAAGTGCGTTATATCGACTAGAGGGGGGGTGAATAGGCGATTTTTATGAAATTCTTCACTGAGGAATTTGCTCATGAGGAAATTCCTTAGCGAAGAAATACTAGCAGCGGAATAAGTACTCAGAAGTAAACATAACAGATTACATGCATGGTCATCATGATGAGATGAAGACAAACACAGAGTACAGAAAGCGTAGGCACAGGATAACTCTAGATGAAGACAGACAGACTGAAGAAATTGAACTGAGGAATTTGTGAAAGTCTTCAATCAAAGTCTTCAAACACAGATATGAACAAACAGACAACACAGTAATGAGGAAATGAAAGTGTTGAGGAAATGGAACCAGTAAGCTTGGTGAAGACAATGATTTGGTAGACCAGTTCCAACTGCTGTCTCAGTTCTACGTCTGGTTGGAGCGGCTGAGTATTTAAACTCGAGGACACACAGTCCCGGACACCCAGTCCTGAGCACGCAGCTCGGGACACCAAGTCCTCACCGTATTCTCCTTGAACTAAGGACACACAGTCCTCGTCCAATCACTCGTGGTAAGTCTTCAGGTGACTTCCAAACCTTCACAGACTTGGTCACTCAGCGATCCACAATTCCTCTTGGATGCTCTAGACCTTGACGCCTAACCTTCTGGAAGAAGCACAGTCTTGAAAGGTAACAAGCGTCGGATCCATGCAGGATCAATTTCTTTAGTGATGCTCAATCACTTTGGGTTTGTAGGTGTTTTGGGTTTGGGTTTGGATTTTCCTCACTTGATGATTTTCGCTCAAAGTCCTCGGAGGATGGGTTGCTCTCAAATGACAAGTGTCAAGTTCACGCGGAGCAGCCAACCAGCTAGTGGTTGAAGGGGGCGGCTATTTATAGCCTAGGGAGCAGCCCGACATGATAAGACATAAATGCCCTTCAATGATATGACCGTTAGGTGGACAAGATATTTTAGGACAGCTGGCGCATGGCACAGCAACGGTCGGAAATTTGGAGTACAAATTCCTTAGGGCTATCATGTTCCTCACTGTGTAGGCAATTCGCACTGGCGAATTCCTAACTCCTCAGTCAGAGCAAAGTCCTCAGTGACCAGAAGAACTGCGTCTCTGTCACTGAAGAAATTGACTGAACTATATGAGATTTCCAATGGCTTCACTCGAAGGGATTGGTAGGTGTAGGATTTGAGTTGAGCATCACATGGAAATTTTCTCCTTAGTATTTCCTCGACCCCCTTTAACAGTACGGTGTTTCCTATGACTCAAGAAAGAGAAAAAAGAAACTACGAAAACAAAAGTCTTCATGCTTCACATTCCTCAAACGAATACCATGTCTTCAAGGTCACACCAATTTCTTCACTTTCAAAGTCTTCAGAAAGTCTTCAGAATATCAAAGTCTTTGGTCGAAGAACTTCATTTTTAGGGGTCGACTTTTACTGTAAATATCAAACTCCTCATAGACTTATAGACCTGTGTACACTCATAAACACATCAGATGCTTAACCTATAAGTCTTCAATACATCAAAATCACTAAGGGGCACTAGATGCACTTACAATCTCCCCCTTTTTGGTGATTGATGACAATATAGGTTAAGTTTTCAACGGGGATAAATATGTGAAGTGTAGAAACTAATATTGAGGAATGTGATTGCAAGATATAGAAGAACTCCCCCAGAAGTTGTGCATAGTGAGGAATTTGCTTTTGAAGCAATGCACACTTGAAGAGTTAAATCATGGAGATCTCCCCCTATATCTTGTAATTCATACACGCATTTGATACATGATATGAAGAATTTGAAATGCATGATGAAATATGGTGCCTGATGCAATTCAGTATGCGTGCGATAACATTAATGAGGAATAAGCATGCAGAATAGCGCATCAAAAGCATCAGAGCTCAAGCATGTATCGAAGTATCAGAGCATAGAGCGACAAAAGTATCAAAGCACCGAGCACCATAGGGTTTAAGATTACAACTCAATCCAATAAATTTTTTGAAAGAACGAGAGTTGTAACTTAAAAAAATGCCCTTATTATAGACCCGCTTGAAGACTAACTCAGATTTCTCCCCCTTTGTCATCAAATGACCAAAAGGATAGAAACTGAGGACTAACGCCCCTGAAGATATTCAATTCGATGGAGGAGCGCCAGTGTTGTTGGGGTCGGTAGTTGAAGTAGGGCCTGCTGCAGTGTCATCCAAGTCTTCATTTTCATCAGTGTCGCGTGTTGAAGAATATGAAATGGCCACCAGAGACGGAACCTTGACCTTCTTGAATTTCTTCGGCGGAGGTGCCGACCAGGCAAATTCTTCTTTGAGGCCCATGTTCTCTAAATCTTCAGCACTATATACTTGAGACAGAACAGCCCAGGTGCGGTTGAAGGTTTCATGAAGGTAGTAATGGTTTTTCTTCATTGCATTGTGTGTGGCAGTCATGTTGTGAAGAATTGAACCAAACTGACGCTTGACCCATTTGTGATTGCGATCAACCTTTTGATGAAGACTGAGGAGTAACTCACGATCAGTCATCACCCTGGGTGTTGTGGCTTGAGGATTTGTCTTGGCAGTATTAGCAGCAGAGTCATGTGTGGCAGAGTCATCATTGGTGGAATAAGAAGCAGCCTTGCGAAATTGACCATCCAATGGACGAATGCCTTCATCTATCACAGCAGTGGCCTTGCCCTTTTCATCAGCTGAGGAAAATGTCCTTTTGAGGACTTCAATAGGAGGCAAGTAGCTGCAGTGGTTGAGAGTTTCAGCCTTGTAGTTGAGTGAAGACCTTGTCCTGATGAATCTCATAATCCAAGGTGCATAAGGCTTCAGCTCAAATGGTGACATAGCAATGTTGGCCAGAGTCCTCATGAAGAAATCATGGAAGTTTATGGGAACGCCATGTATGATATTGAAAAGCATATTCTTCATGATACCAACAATTTCTTCATCGGAAGAATCATGTCCTTTGATGGGACATATTGTCTTCGTCAGAATGCGATAGACAGTCCTAGGCACATACAGCAATTCCTTGACGAGGAATTTGGTACGAGGTGATTGCCCTGGCTTCAGAGGCTTCATGAGCACTTGCATATAGTGGTTTGACAGTTCAGGTTCATCATACACGCAACGCGCATCTTCAGTGGGTGGACTAAGAGAAAGGCAGCGAAGCAATTCAGTTGCTGGGGCCTTGTAATGTGTATTTTCAGTCATCCAGTCCAGAACCCATGAATTGACATCTTCAGAGTTGCCAGTGATGTGCAGTGTAGCATAGAACTGAAGAATAAGTTCTTCATTCCAATCGCATATATCAGTGCAGAAATTAAGCAGCCCAGCGTCGTGAAGAACACTGAGGACTGGCGTGAAGCACGGCATAGACTCCATATCCACGTGAGGAATATGTGCATGGTCGAAGACTTTGTCTTTGTTGTAAAGCACTGAGGAATAGAAATTTGCTTGGCTGGCAGTCCAGAAACGCCTCTTCCTTATGCGAGCAGAGTCATAAGGATTGTATTCAGTGAAGAATATGTGCTCGCCATAGAAGTCTTCAGCCTTGAATTTCTGTTTGTGTGAGAATGGATCCTTTGGCCTTGGCAGAGGAGTGTCAGTGAGTTGCATCACGACCTCAGGAATCACAAGCTCAGGTTCTTCAGGCTGAGGAATTTCAGTATGTTCCTCAGGTGCAGTCACCTTATCTGTTTCAGCAGCAGTTTCTTCAGCACTAGTGGCTGGAATTTCTTCATTCACAGAAGCAGTGGGATGAGTTGCGTCAGAGCCCAATTTTATGGTTGGTGAAGAAGAGTGAGGAATTTGCTGCAGGGGAGTGAAGAGTGGGGAATTGGGATGCTGACTTTCCCAAAAGTCACCATTCATTACTGGAGTTGTGCTTCCAACATCCACATCTTCATCATCAATTTCTTCAACACCAGACTGAGGCATTGGTGATGAGACTATTGGGGTTGAAGTGATTGTATCCACTTCAATTTCTTCATCAATCTGCTCTGAGGAAGCAGCAGACTGAGTTTCTTCATCTGATCCACTGGGGATCTCATAATCTTCACCAAAAGGAACAAGGTCCTTTGATGGCATGGAGGAGATAGGAACAGCATCAATTGGATTGGCAAATGACTGGTCATGGGCTTCATCTTCTTTGGGACTGAAGATTCTAAAGCACTTGATGCTTTCCTTTTCTTTACTGCAGCTCGCTCTGCAGCCTTGGTTTTCTTCACATCTAAAGCAGAGGGAAGAACTGGAGTTGGAGTTGGTGCAGGTGGAGCTGAGGAATCTGGCTCAGTTTCTTCAGGCACAACTAATGCAGTTGCCCTGGTCACTTCATTTTCTTCAGGCGCACCACTAGTGGATGCCCTGGCAATTTCATCAACGGCTGGAGCAGAGTCATCAGCCTTGGAACTAGCATTTTCTTCAGCAGCCTGAACTTCATCAGCGGTGCTGGCATGTTCTTCAGTTTGCTGAATAGATGCTTCAGCTTGAGGAATTTGTTGCGTTGAGGCAGTACCCTTGGTGAAGGTATCAGTCAGCCTCACAAATCTGACCTTGGCTCCTTGCCAATCAGCATAGTACGAGTCAAAGTTGTCGCTGAGGGCTTTGATCTCAGCCTGCATCTTGACAAGTTCCTCAGGCTTCATTTTGAGAACATTTTTCTTCAACAGCTTCTCTTTGCGGTACTGGGATTTCTTGATCTCTCTGGCCCTATCATATTTCCACTTCTCCTCTTGGATGAAGTGAGTCAGCATGTGACTTTGGCCAGGTGTCAGCTTGAAATCAGGCATAGGAGTGTTGGGATCCTTGTGCCAGAGATCAATATAATCTAGGATCGCCCTTGGATCCAAAAGCAGGGGCACAGGTGTGCCTTTGGCTTTAGCAGCCCTTTCTTGGCGGTCTCTGATGATTTCAGCGAGTTCTTCTTCATCAGCTTCATCATCATCAGAGGGCATAGTGAAGACCACTTGCTTCTTTGGACTTGGGCGAGTGCCGCGTCCAGCGGTAGCCTTTTTCTTCAGTAACGAGGGTCCAGCTGAGGATTTTGGTGCAGCTGAGGAACTAGCTGAGACACCAGAGGCAATAGAGATGCCAGTTGTCCTTTGGCATGAGGCCAGATCCACAGGAGCTGAGGATTTTGTGGGAGCAGGAGCAGCATGAGGAATTTGCTTTGAAGATTTTGAAGATTCTGGCCATGAGGGCGCAACTGAGGAACTTGGCCGTGAGGGCAGTGAAGGTGAAGCACTTGGCTTACGAGCAGGCTTCTTCATCATTGATTTCCTCGGCTTGGCAGAAGCCTCAGTGGCAGCAGCAGCAGCAGATTCTTCATTGAATTTCCTCACTGCTTCTTTTGCTTGCTTTTGTAGTTTACGCTGGCGCTTAGCCCATTCTTGAGGAAAATCCTCTCCTCTTCTGATGCTTGTGGGATCAGCCACTTGGCCAGGTGCCAATGGAGGTCTTGGGCATGGAGGGTTTACTGCGAATTTCTTCATGTACTTGGGAGTGACGTATCTGTACTCCCTCCACTCACGTGCCCATCTCCTTTCAATCCTTTGGATGCGCACCTTGCGATGATTTTTGTCTTCTTTACCAAATTTGGATTCATCAGGTGTGCAATACCCAGCATAAATGTCCTCAGGGATTTCAAATGCAGTCATGACCTCTGGTCTCTTTCCTCCTTTCTGCGGCCTTTTACCTTCAGCCATTTTCTTCAGATGAGGAATTTGAACAATGGAATTCTCTGAAGATGTATGCAACTTTTCTTCGAGGAACGCTGCAAATGAGTTAAGTTGATGAGAACCTAAGGATTCAGCAGCGGACATGTGTACCTATGAACAGAGTATAGTTGCGAGGAATTTGAAGAGGTCATATGCGTTCTCAGAGGGTTTTTCATAAAGAACAAGTTTTGAGGAATTTGACCAGATTCGTCTTGAGGAATTTCACTAAGCTCCATATATATCTTAGGTTCCAGAGTTGTATAGATTGAGAATCCACACAATTGAGGAATCTTGAAGAAATTTAGACTTAGGGAAATGAATCAAGAACAGAGAATGAGTGAGGTGTTTTGTGTGTGAGGATTTGAAGAATAAAAACACCTTTGAAGATTTTGTAGAGAAACTTTGAATCAAAGAGGGCAGTAAAAATAGCTTTTAATTACCCTGAATGAAGAACACGACGAACTGTGAGTTGGAACAGAGAAGTTTGTCAATGCAGATCTTCCACGCCCTAACTTGGCGGAGGAAGACGTCTACGGCGGCGGCAGAGGTGAAGATTTCCGCAGTCGGCGCGAGTACGTCGGCGACGAGGTCAAGGCAGTGAAGCTCTTCCTCACCGGCGACGATGGAGTAGCGGCGGCGCTAGGGTTTGGAGGCTTGAGCGGGGGAAGTGAGATCGAGCGGAGTAAAGAAGTGAAGATGGCGACGGAGGGGTATTTATAGCCGCAGTAAAAACTGCTTGTCCGAAGATTTAGGACTAACATGCCCCTGGCCGTTCTCCTTCACTTGACATGTGTCACCCACGTACTGTGTAGTGGAGATCGTGTAAGATCGTGGGTGAGTAAAATAATCCATCGTGGGAAGTGGAACGGATTGAGCGGCAAAACCGAAGGTTTGGATAAGATTAGTTTTAACGTTCCGTTCGCAATTTCTTCAGCTGACAAGGACACAGTGAAGAATTTGAACGAGTTTCAAATAGAACGCACATGAAGAATTTGTAAATAGACTGGATTGAGTATAGCATAGAGGGGAAGGGTCCGATCACATTCACTTAGCAAAAAAAATCCAACTTGAAGAAATAGCTATAAGTGAATGTTGTAGAGGACATAAACTCATATATATATATATATATATAGCCAATGAAGAAAAACGACGGCACAAGTGAAGACTTTGTAAAGTTTGAAGAATTTGAAAAACTGAAGAATTTCAAAAGTTGAGGAAAAACTCAAATTGAAGATTTTCAACTTTTGTGGTGGCATGACCCACCGTGTAAGAATGATGATTTCAGACACCGCGTACAGTTGTCGTAGGGTTCTGAGAATCAAATTCTTCATTAATTTCTTCACACTTAGAGTGTTATTCTTCATTGATTGAAGAAAAACGTTTCTTCATGTGTTGCACATCTAAGTCATCAATTTTGCATAAGTGTTAGGATGAGTGCATTTTCAAAGTACATTCAAAGATTCTAAGATATTTAGCTCACACCGCAACTTGCTAAATCTCTTCTCATCCAAGGGCTTAGTGAAGATATCGGCTAGCTGTTCTTCAGTCTTCACATGCTCAATAGAAATGTCGCCCTTCAACACATGATCACGAAGAAAATGATGACGAATTTGAATGTGCTTTGTCTTCGAGTGCTGAACTGGGTTGTGAGCAATCTTGATGGCACTCTCATTGTCACAGAGAAGAGGCACATTCTTCACGTTGACTCCATAGTCCTTGAGTGTTTGCTTCATCCATAGTAGTTGAGCACAGCAAGAACCAGCAGCAATGTACTCAGCTTCAGCAGTAGACAGTGATACGAAGTTCTGTTTCTTCGAGGACCAACAGACCAAGGATCATCCGAGGAAATGACAAGTACCAGATGTTGACTTGCGATCCACATGGTCACCAGCATAGTCAGAATCAGAATATCCAATGAGGTCAAAGTCTGAGCCCTTGGGGTACCATAATCCTAGTGTTGGTGTGTGAGCTAGATATCGAAGAATATGCTTCACAGCTGTATGGTGTGATTCCTTCGGTGCAACTTGAAATTGTGCACACATGCAAACACTAAGCATTATATCTGTCCTAGATGCACATAAGTACAATAAAGAGCCAATCATGGAGCGATATACCTTGTGATCGAAGTCAGTACCATTTTCATCAGTGCATAGATGACCATTTGTGGGCATAGGAATTTTGAGACCTTTGCAGTCTTGCATGCCGAATTTCTTCAGGACATCCTTGAGGTATTTCTCCTGAGATATGAATATCCCATTGTGCTGTTGACGAATTTGTAGACCTAAGAAGAATTTCAATTCTCCCATCATAGACATTTGATATTCTTCACTCATCATATAGGCAAATTCATCACTATAACGTTGGTCAGTACAGCCAAAGATGATATCATCAACATATATTTGGCACACAAACAGTTCACCATCATATGATTTAGTAAAAAGAGTGGGATCGAGTGAACCGGGTGTGAAGCCTTTCTTCATGAAGAGTTCCTTCAATGTGTCATACCACGCCCGTGGGGCCTGCTTGAGGCCATAGAGGGCCTTGTTAAGCCTGAAGACTTTGTCAGGATGTTTTGGATCTTCAAAACCTGGTGGTTGAGCAACATATACTTCTTCCTCAATCTTACCATTGAGGAATGCACTTTTCACATCCATTTGGTATAAGATGATATCATGATGGTTAGCATAAGCAAGTAATATGCGAATAGCTTCAAGTCTAGCAACAGGTGCAAAAGTTTCATCGAAATCAATTCCTTCAACCTGTGTGTAGCCTTGAGCTACTAGTCGTGCCTTATTCCTCACCACAACACCATTTTCATCTTGCTTGTTGCGGTAGATCCACTTTGTACCAATGATGTTATGCTTGCGAGGATCGGGACGATTGACCAGTTCCCATACGTTGTTGAGCTTGAACTAATGTAATTCTTCTTGCATGGCCTGAATCCACTCAGGCTCCAGAAATGCTTCATCTACCTTAGTGGGCTCTGTGATAGAGACAAAAGCAAAGTGCCCACAAAAGTTAGATAGATGTGAAGCTTTTGAGCGTGTGAGAGGACCTGGTGCTCTAATGTCATCGATGATCTTCTCCATTTGCACTTCTTTTGCAACGCGAGGGTGAGTTGGTTGCCGTTGAGGAATTTGATCAGCATTTTCTTCAGCATCAATTTCCTCAGCATTTTCTTCAGGTGCATCAGTTCGACGTTCTTCACGTTCAGGAATGAATTCTTCAGCAGATTCTTCAGTAGGAATGATATCTTCAGTAGCCTTGTGCTTGATCGATTCCTCAGGTGTTGGTTCATCTAACACAGAAGGTAGGTGCTCTCTTTGCGAGCCATTAGTTTCATCGAACCGCACATCTACAGTTTCAACAATCTTGTGAAGAAGTTTCAACAATCTTGTGAAGAACATTGTTGAAGACTCTGTAGGTGTGCGAGTCCTTTCCGTAACCAAGCATGAAACCTTCATGTGCTTTCGGTGCAAATTTAGAGTTGTGATGAGGATCTCTAATCCAGCATTTAGCACCGAAGACTTTGAAATAACTCACATTGGGTTTCTTGTCAGTGAGGAGTTCATAGGCAGTCTTCTTGAAGAATTTGTGAAGATATACTCTGTTGATGATATGGCACGCGGTATCAATTGCATCAACCCAGAAACGACGAGGGGTTTTGTATTCATCGAGCATAGTGCGAGCCATCTCAGCAAGAGTCCTGTTCTTGCGCTCCACGACGCCATTCTGTTGAGGAGTATAAGGAGCAGATAATTCATGAGTAATACCAAGTTCATCAAGATAGTCATCAAGACCCGAATTCTTGAACTCAGTGCCATTGTCACTTCTGATGTGCTTGATCTTCACACCAAAGTTAGTGAAGCCCTCGAGGAAAATCGTTTGAAGACTTCCTGCACTTCAGTTTTGTAAGAGACAAGGTGCACCCATGTGTAACGAGAGTAATCATCAACAATAACAAAACCATATTGAGATGCCTCATTAGAGACAGAGGAATAGTGGTTAGGACCGAAGAGATCCATGTGAAGCAATTCGAATGGACGAGTAGTGGTCATGATAGTCTTTGCTGGATGCTTGGCCTTGGTCATCTTTCCAGCTTCACAGGCACCGCATAAGTGATCCTTGAGGAATTTGACATTCTCAATGCCAATGACATGCTTCTTCTTCGCAAGCGTGTGCAGATTCCTCATGCCAGCATGACCAAGTCGTCGATGCCATAGCCATCCTTCTGAAGCTTTTGCAAGTAGGCACACGGCAGGTTGTGAATCTGCAGAGAAATCAACAATATACAAGTCTCCTTTCCTAAAGCCTTCGAAGACTTTGGATTTGTCAGATTCCATAATCACAACACAACGATACTTGCCGAAGACAACAACCATATCAAGATCACAAAGCATTGAGACAGACATAAGATTGTATCCTAAGGACTCAACAAGCATGACTTTGTCCATGTGTCGATCCTTTGTGATGGCAACCTTACCTAGACCCAATACCTGACTTTTGCTTTTATCAGCGAAGATGATATGCTTCATGTGTGATGCTGATAAGGGAGCATCCATCAACAGATTCTTGTCACCGGTCATGTGATTTGTACATCCACTATCAAGTACCCATTCAGTGGCTTTGGGTTGATCATCCTGTTTACCATCTGCCATGAGGCATGGTGAGGAGGATGATGATTCTGGTTCGAATGTCATCGATTTGAGCGATTCCTTGAAATCCTCAAACCAAGGATCATGACGGGTTCGATGACCTTCATAGACGTCAGAGAGACGGTCCCAGACAAGCTTCGCCTGATCGAGATGCATGATGTTTCTGAACTGGTTTTGAGACAGACTGGAGCAGATGACGGCCTTCGCTGTGAGGTTGAGTTGAGTGTACTTGCGAATGTCATCAGCTTCCGCCATCTTGCACAGATCGGTCAGACCAATCTCAGTGACGGTCCATAGCTCGCTGTCCATCACCATGAGACGCTTCTTCATCATAGCCTTCCATTTGGGATACTCGTGACCGTCAAAGATTGGGCACGGCACTTTCTTCATATCTGCGGTCGACATAACTAAAACTCCAGACGGTTAAACCAAAATCACACAGAACAAGGGAGTACCTTGCTCTGATACCAATTGAAAGTGCGTTATATCGACTAGAGGGGGGGTGAATAGGCGATTTTTATGAAATTCTTCACTAAGGAATTTGCTCGTGAGGAAATTCCTTAGCGAAGAAATACTAGCAGCGGAATAAGTACTCAGAAGTAAACATAACAAATTACATGCATGGTCATCATGATGAGATGAAGACAAACACAGAGTACAGAAAGCGTAGGCATAGGATAACTCTAGATGAAGACAGACAGACTGAAGAAATTGAACTGAGGAATTTGTGAAAGTCTTCAGTCAAAGTCTTCAAACACAGATATGAACAAACAGACAACACAGTAATGAGGAAATGAAAGTGTTGAGGAAATGGAACCAGTAAGCTTGGTGAAGACAATGATTTGGTAGACCAGTTCCAACTGCTGTCTCAGTTGTACGTCTGGTTGGAGCGGCTGAGTATTTAAACTCGAGGACACACAGTCCTGGACACCCAGTCCTGAGCACGCAGCTCGGGACACCAAGTCCTCACCGTATTCTCCTTGAACTAAGGACACACATTCCTCGTCCAATCACTCGTGGTAAGTCTTCAGGTGACTTCCAAACCTTCACAGACTTGGTCACTCGGCGATCCACAATTCCTCTTGGATGCTCTAGACCTTGACGCCTAACCGTCTGGAAGAAGCACAGTCTTCAAAGGTAATAAGCGTCGGATCCACGCAGGATCAATTTCTTCAGTGATGCTCAATCACTTTGGGTTTGTAGGTGTTTTGGGTTTGGGTTTGGATTTTCCTCACTTGATGATTTTCGCTCAAAGTCCTCGGAGGATGGGTTGCTCTCAAATGACAAGTGTCAAGTTCACGCGGAGCAGCCAACCAGCTAGTGGTTGAAGGGGGCGACTATTTATAGCCTAGGGAGCAGCCCGACATGATAAGACATAAATGCCCTTCAATGATATGACCGTTAGGTGGACAAGATATTTTAGGACAGCTGGCGCGTGGCACAGCAACGGTCGGAAATTTGGAGTACAAATTCCTCAGGGCTATCATGTTCCTCACTGTGTAGGCAATTCGCACTGGCGAATTCCTAACTCCTCAGTCAGAGCAAAGTCCTCAGTGACCAGAAGAACTGCGTCTCTGTCACTGAAGAAATTGACTGAACTGTATGAGATTTCCAATGGCTTCACTCGAAGGGATTGGTAGGTGTAGGATTTGAGTTGAGCATCACATGGAAATTTTCTCCTTAGTATTTCCTCGACCCCCTTTAACAGTACGGTGTTTCCTATGACTCAAGAAAGAGAAAAAATAAACTACGAAAACAAAAGTCTTCATGCTTCACATTCCTCAAACGAATACCATGTCTTCAAGGTCACACCAATTTCTTCACTTTCAAAGTCTTCAGAAAGTCTTCAGAATATCAAAGTCTTTGGTCGAAGAACTTCATTTTTAGGGGTTGACTTTTACTGTAAATATCAAACTCCTCATAGACTTATAGACCTGTGTACACTCATAAACACATCATATGCTTAACCTATAAGTCTTCAATACACCAAAATCACTAAGGGGCACTAGATGCACTTACAGCTGGTCTGATTGACGCCGCGCTTCTCTCCGACGCTCGATGCGAGTACGAGCGTCCTCTTGCTCTCGCTCGTGAATAACTTGGCGTTGATCGCGACGAGTTCGCGGATTCGACGACGCGGTGGAGTCGTTGTCGTGATGGTTCCGGCGAGTCGGCGATCTTGGCCTCTGGGGCGGGGAGTGCACGGTGGCCGCACCCCCGCCGGTCTTGGCGCCATCGGTTCTCGCCTGGCCGTCCCGCCGCGGCTGTGACGTGCTGTGCTGCCGCGGGGTGTCGCCGTTAGCGAAACCGATGAGGCTCTGTATCGTGGCCCTCCAGTCGTCGAGCTTGTCCGCCGTTGGAGGGTAGTCTAGGAGCAGTTGAGCTCGCGCCAGAGCTTCTGCTGGAGTGGCGGGCAGCGGTGGCGAACGGCGCGTGGAGCGGGATGTGCTCGAACTTCTAACTACGTTAGAAGGAGCAACACCCGGACCAGGCAGCCGCGCCACGCTCGCGCCAACACGTAGGTGTGAGTGTTGGCCTTGAGCGCCCTAGGATCCGCCGGCTCGATCTGGGTCCAGCGAGCGTATGGTGCCGTGGATGCCAAGACGCTGCTGGTCCCGGGCCTCCTGAGAGGGGCGCGGCGCGTGTTCGGACGCCGTGGCGCCATGAGCTGGCTCGACGACGCCCGTTCCGCCGCCGGTGCCGTCCCCACCACCCGTTTTCTCCAAGGGCGGTGGGTTCGACGCGGACGGACCGGCCACCTCCGGAGCTTTCTTCTTCGGTGGCATGTCGATGAAGGCGATGGAGATCTAGTCTGTGCGGACGCAGGATCAGGTTCGCACAACCTCGACGCCCCCTACCTGGCGCGCCAAAGATGTTGGGGGAAATCGGCTTCCTCGAACACCTATGGGGACCGAGCCCCTTTCTTGGTTCGGCGGGGGGCGGAGGTCGCGCGAAGAGTGGATCGAGGCGATGCACACAAGGGATTTTACCCAGCTTCGGGCCGCAAGGATGCGTAAAACCCTACTGCTGCTTTGTGGGTTGTATTGTGTTCTTGCTCGGGAGCGTGTGGTGCTACAGTACACGCGAGCTGCTGGCGAGAGAGAGCATAGCGATGGGTGTCTCCCCTCCCTACGTGCGCATGGGGCCTCCTTTTATATGCTCAAGGGGTTACCCACAGGTGGCAGCGCAGGTGGGGGCAAAAATGGGAGAATGCTGTAGTGGGTACAACTGCCTGCACAGTGGCTGTACAGTGCTATCATACCTAACTCTGGCGGCAGGGGACAAGGGCATTAAATGCCCGTCCGCATCGCCCAGACGGTGCAGGAAAGGGGACCATCAGGAGCGCCACCGTTTGCCACGATGGCTACTCTGTCAGCATCGCTTCGCCACCGCATGCCCCTGGCTGCGCAGCCTCTCGCCACGTACGCCTGGAATGGCCCCAGAGCGACGCGTGGGTGGATGAGCTGGAGCGCAGGCGCGGGGTGGTGACTTGCCGCGGCAAGCGCCTTGCCGCGGTTGGTGCCTTGTCGCGCCCGGGAGCTTGTCGCTCACCGGTCCTTGCCGGGACGCGGGGCGCGTTGCAGCAAGTATCTTGTCGTGCCTCGGTCAGCCTTCCCAGCAAGCTCCTCTTGCCGGGGCCTTGTGCTTCGAGCGGGCATCCCGGCAAGCTCCTCTTGCCGGGGCCTTGCTCTCTTCGGGTGGCCTTCCCGGCAGGCTCCTCCTGCCGGGGTCATGGCTCAAATACTTTGCTCTTGGATGGCCCAAAAAGGGACCATGGAGAGTCTTGGCGATCGCCTGGCAAGCCTTGCTGCAGGGTGCTACGACTGCCCGTGCACAAGTTCGGGGTACTAAGGTACCCCTACTTTAGTACACCGACATGCACCGAAACCATATAAAATTGTTGTAAATATGGCATGAATACTTCATAAATTATAGATACGTTGGAGACGTATCAGCATACCCAAGCTTAATTCTTGCTCGTCCTTGAGTGGGTAAATGATAAAAGAAATAATTGATAAAGTGTGAATGCTAGTATAGTGTATAAGTTTGATCAATGATAATTTAAATCACTTTTCCTAGCATCATAACAACAACTCTTTCTCATAAAACTCAACATGATAAAGTAGCAATCCATTCACATGTTATGGTTCAAACAATGTATTCTCTTGAAACTTAACAACCTATGTTCTTAGTCGCCAAACAATTGAAATTCAACTTATTCAACAAAGTCTAAGTAAGAGCATCACATACTCAATTATCATATAGTCTTCTATGATTGCTAGTACTCAAAGCATATTTTTAGAACAAATGGCATCCATCGATCACAGAGAAAGATAGGGGCTTAATGTTATGCCTCCCAACTCATTTATCATAGAGATAATTGTCAATAATAATAATTCATGATCAAATATATTTGACTGGCCATATGTGCCTAGATGTTTCCCCACCACATAACGCTTGCCAACTAGAGAATAATTGAGGTTGAAATGAGAATGACAACTTATCGACTCTTGCATAAAAGTAAATACATAAAGTAAAAGATAGGCCCTTCGCAGAGGGAAGCAGAGGTTGTCATGCGCTTTTTATTTTTGGATGCGCAAGCTCTTAATGCAAAGGAACATCACGTTATATTGCCCCTTGTGATAGCAACCTTTATTATGCAGTCCATCACTTTTCTTCCTTTACCATCACAAGTTCATACAACGCTTATTTTCCCTTGCACTAAAAGATCATACATATTTAGGAGCAATTGTTATTGCTTTTTGCACCGATGACAACTTACTTGAAGGATCTTATTCAATCCATAGGTAGATATTGTTGGGATATAACCCCACGGTGTGGCCCACCCAGGAGGGGCTGGGTTACGCTGTTGGTGACTCAAGAATAAAACTCATAAGATGGGCCTGAGGAGACATGAAGACTAGAGGCGGCTTAAAAGGCGGGCATGTTGAAGGCCCAAGACCCGGAGGTGTGAGCCACCCGATGGTGGCTTGCCTGATAAGGCAAGGCGACTTAGAAACCGAGTTGGTCACATTATGTGATCCGACTTGGACTCTTGTAAGCCCAAGGTCTCGACTTGTTTATATAAAGGCGAGACCCTGCAGCGGGTTAACTCAAGAAACAATTGATCGATAGCTTGGTCAAGTGATTCCGCTCCCTTGTAATCGATATTCAAGCAATAGTCAACAATAGCAGGAGTAGGCTTTTACCTCGTTGTGAGGGGCCGAACCTGGGTAAACCATGTGTCCTTTGTCTCGTTCAACCCCTTCAAGCCAACCTACGTTGCGATGGCTCCACACCTAAGTCCTTCCACAAGGGCATCCGCCGTGACAAAACCACGACAGTTGGCTCCCACCATGGGGACTGCACACGATGGTTTCGATTTCTTAAAGGGCTCCTTCCCAGGGATCAAAGAGTACGCCATTGGCAGGATGACCAAGAGCCACCGCGGCAAGCTCTACATCGACGACGCTGGCTGGGGCCCCGAGGCCGACTCAGTCGAGTACGGGTACCGGGTCCCCTTCGGCGGAATACATGTCTTCATCGCCAAGATCGGCAAATCTGAGCCTGAGCCAGACATCTGCACCAACATCATCGAGCCGTCTCGGCGTGCGCGACCCGCCAGGGTTCAACTCGGTCGGAAGCATGTCTTTGTCGGGTGTGCGCATGGCATGGACCTTGCAGAGAATTCTGTGTCTGGAGGAGAGACTCTCGTCTACTCAGGTGATGAGTCCTCGACCGGAGAAACCGAGTCAATCTATCAGCTTCAAGACTACGGGCTTGGGGGCTATTCCGATGGTGAAAGTATTCCAGACCCTTATGAGCCGCCGAGTAGGGCTGCTATCTTTATGGCTGGTACGCAACCGGTTCTAAACTCGTCAACAACTGTTGCTGTGACATCCGGCTAAACTGCTGCTGCAACAGCTGAGGCGAGTGGCTTAGTTCAGCCGCCGACTCAAGTTTTATCTGAACTCTTGGGCACTTTGACAACTCTGTTAGCTACAGAGGTTACTCCGGCGAATCAAGCACAACATAATGCAGAAGTTGCAAAGGCGCGAGATGAGGTGGCGAAGGCCCAGGAGGTTCTTAATGCAGAGAATGCCAGGATGGCAACGAAGCGATCCTTGATGGATGCCGAGTCATAGCGGATATGGGCAGAAGCTTTTTGCCTGACTCTGGATCCGAACACGTCCAATGCTGTTCTTCGAAGGGAGCACCAGAGCCGCCTGCCTTTGCAGTATGAGGGACGAAACCTATTTAACACACCTAGGGCAGGAACAAGTAACCCGCCTGGTGTAACCCGGGCTGCTGAGGCGCCAGGGACCGGGGCGGTGGCTCAGCCTCATTTGCCGGACCCACCTTGTAGGGATCAAACCCCACCTCAACGTGTTTTTTCCAACACCCTCTGGCCATTATTCTAACCCGCTGGATAATATGATAGCAGCAGCAACACGGCTGGCGGCTATCCCGATCGAGGGCGAGTCTTTGGCTGCAGTGGAGACCCATAACACTTTGGAGCTTCTTCCGATGGTTGTGGCACAACAGGCGGCTTATTCATTCAGTCGTGAGCGGGTTCATTCAACCCCCCGCCCAAGTCGAAGCTGCAGCCGGCGTATTGAGTCACCGGCAGTTTTCAGCAGCGAACGGCATCGTAACCTGCCTTGCAATGATGACCCGCCCCATGGGCATAACCAGCCCCGTGGTGATAATCTACTGAACAATGCCCAGGCACATGTAGATCAGGCTAGAGCCCGTTGTGAGACAGAATTGGCGGCTCAATTGGGGGCTCATCAGTAGTTTCCAGTGAACCCTTCGACATCCGTTGAAGCTGGGACGACGTCCAGGACAGTTGGTGTGCCATGTCTGGTACCGGCTCTACATAATGAACGTCTACCCAAGGATATTAAGGGCGCTCATAAGGTGCCTAATTATACAGCTGATCTACCCCCCGAGGCTTGGTTTGAGAGCTATGAATTGGCCATGGAGATACTAGATGTTAATGATGTTGTATGTGCCAAGTACTTCACCATGATGCTAGATGGGCTGGCTCAAACCTGGTTAAAAGGATTACCTGTCGATTCCATCAATTCATGGGTTGAGTTGAAAGCACGCTTCATTCAGAATTTTAAGGGAACGTGTAAGCAGCCTCTGACAATTATTGATTTGGATAACTGTGTGCAATGGGAGGATGAGTCAGCCCACCATTGGGTCCGTCGGGTCTCAGCTATTATCCACTCATCCGATAGCATCGCGGCGGGTTCAGCGGTTCTGGTCTTGGAGAAGAATTGTCATTTTACCCCTCTCAAGCAGAAGCTTGGGTGGCTTAAGCATCATTGTAATGACATGGGGGAGCTTATGGCGGCTCTAGTTAAGTATGCCGATTCTGATAACATCAACTACCCTGGATCTGATGATGAGAGGTCCAATAAGGGTAAGAAGAGTAGCAATGGTAAAGGTTAGCAGTAGAATATGGCGACGAACAATGGCAACAACCAAGGTAATGGTGGGAAACGCAGACACCCCAATGGTGGGTCAGATCTTGTGGCTAACACTGGGTATAAGGGTCAGCGCCGCAACGGTAATGGTAAGCCGTCCTTTGGTGGAAAAAACTTTAATATTGAGGCAATGTTCAATGAGCCTTGCCCAAAGCACAGTTTTCCTGACAAGACGACGAGTCACGCTTGGAAGGATTGTTTCATCATGCGAGAGTACAAGAATTCCAACTTTAATCGGAATCACGGTAATAACCATGGGCTACCCGGCGGGTCAGGATCTGGTGCACAGGAGACCGACTTTGGTGGAGGCGGCTCTTACTTCGGTTATCAAGGCCAGAACAGTCAAGGTGGATTTCACCAACAGTCTGGTCACGGCAACCAGCAACAGGGTAATCAGTCAGGATACCAGAGTAATCCAAAGCAGCTCAATGGTGGCCAATACCACCATGTTGTTACCACCAGTATTTGTAAACGAGATCAGAAGGTTCATAAGCATGCGGTCAACACTCTTGAGCCGGCCGTACCTCAGTACTTGCGATGGTCAGAATTTCCAATCGACTGAAGTCGGGAGGATCACCCGCCCCGGGTTGAAAATCCGTGTCATCTTGCTTTGGTGGTGGCCCCTCAGGTTGGGGGTTATAAATTTACTAAGGTACTTATGGATGGAGGAAGCAGCATCAACATCTTGTACTATGACACCTTTCGCCAGATGAATTTAAACGACAAGGATCTTAAGCCATCTTCCACGGTTTTCCATGGCGTGGTGCCTGGTAAGTCGGTGTATCCTGTTGGAAAGATTGCCTTGGAAGTTTCCTTTGGTAACGATTACGACTACAGAGCAGAGAAATTGTGGTTCGAGGTGGTCAAAATCAAGAGCCCATATCATGCCTTCTTTGGGCGGCCGACTTATGCAAAGTTTATGGCCCAGCATTGTTATGTTTATTTGTAGCTTAAGATGCCAGGGCGTAAGGGCACAATTACGGTCCATGGTGACCGAAAAATCTCTTTGGAGTGTGAGCAAGGTGATGTGATTATGCTGAGTCGGCCTGCGACACAGAGGAGCCTAAGTTTTATAAGGACAATGTTGACCCGACTGATATGACTCCATTGAAGAAGCCCACTACTAAGCAGGACCCTCTGTTGAAGTTTCAGGCTGATGACACTAAACATGTTGATTTTGTCCCTGGCGATTCATCTCAGCAATTCACGGTAGGGGCTAATATGGATCCTAAATAGGAAAGCGCGCTCATCGAGTTCATCCGTGAGAATCAGGACATCTTTGCAAGGAAACCTTCTAACATGCCGGGTGTACCGAGAGAATTCGCTAAGCACACTCTTAATGTGGATCCTAAGTTTAAGCCCGTTAAGCAGTTCCTTCGTCATTCCAATGAAGAGCGACGTAAAGCTATTGGAGAAGAGGTGGCCCAGCTCTTAGCGGCTGGGTTTATCATTGAAGTTTTTCACCCTGAGTGGTTGGCTAACCCGGTGTTGGTACTCAAGAAGAATGACACCTGGCGTATGTGTGTTGATTACATAGATCTTAACAAGGCTTCTCCAGCTGATCCATTTGCTCACCCTCGTATTGACCAGATTATTGACGCTATGGCGGGTTGTGAGAGCTTATGTTTCCTCGACGCTTATTTTGGTTATCATCAGATTAAGATGGCAGTTAAAGTCCAAGAGAAGATGACTTTCATCACACCTTTTGAAGCTTTCTGCTATGTTTCTATGCCTTTTGGGCTCAAGAGTTCCCAGGCAACTTATCAGCCTTGTGTTCAAAGTTGCTTGCACAGTCAGATTGGATGCAACATTCATGCTTACGTGGATGATACTGTGGTCAAGTCTCGAAATAAGGAGACTCTTCTTGATGATTTGAAGGATACTTTTGAAAATCTCCGGGTCTATAGAATGATGCTTAATCTGGCCAAGTGTATCTTTGGTGTGCCTGCAGGTAAACTATTGGGTTTTCTGGTTTTAGAGAGAGGCATTGAAGCTAATCCGGAGAAGATCAAAGCCATCACTTCGCTTGCTAAGCCGGCATGTATCAATGACGTCCAGCGTCTGGCGGGTTGTATTGCGGCGTTGAGCCGGTTCATAAGTTGCCTGGGAGAGAAGGCAATCCCTTTATATCAGATGATAAAGAAGACGGATCATTTTGTCTGGAGTGATGCTGCCAATGAGGCATTTGAGGCGCTCAAGAAACAACTAGCTGAGCCGCCCATTCTTGCTGCACCTATTGAAAAAGAACCCTTGCTACTGTATGTGGCAGCTAATAGTAGGGCTGTCAGTGTGGCGATAGTTGTGGAGCGCAAAGAGGAGAGTAAGGAATACCCTGTGTAGCGGTTGGCTTATTATGTCAGTGAGGTGTTGATCGAGTCCAAGCAACAATATCCACATTGGCAGAAATTGGTGTATGGAGTGTTCATGGCGAGTCGTAAGTTGAAGCATTATTTTCTTGGTCACCCTATTACTGTGGTCAGTTTGGCATCCTTGGGGGATATTATTGAGAACCGCGAAGCTACAGGCCGGGTGGCTAAGTGGGCAATTGAACTTGGGCCTCATGGTTTGAAATATGTGCCAAGGGTAGCCATCAAATCTTAAGCTTTGGTGGATTTCATAATTGACTGGACCGAGTTGCAGACACCTAAGGAGAAGCCTGACAACACGTATTGGACAATCCACTTTGATGGGCCCAGGCAATTAGAGGGCTCGGGGGCTGGAGCTATTTTGAATTCCCCATGATGTGAGAAATTTTGTTACGTGTTGCGGCTAATGTTTCCTTGTACTAATAATGCAACTGAGTATGAGGCTCCACTCCATGGCCTTCGTATGGCCAAAGAGATGAATTTAAGCTGGGTCAGGTGTCTGAGCGACTCAATCTTGTGGCTCAACGAGTCTCTGGCAAGTGGGACTCTAAAGACCCGCTCATGGCGGCTTATCGCCGGGCGGTTGATAATATTGCTGGTCATTTTCAAGGTTATCAAGTGGATCACATCGACAGATGAAAGAATGAGGCGGCTGATGCCTTAAGCCGGCTTGGGTCTCAATGTAAGCCGGTGCCTCCTAATGTCTTCCTGGATGTACTACACAATCCCTCTGTCAGGTTGCCGTCCGAAGAAGACCTTGTTGTTCCTGACCCAGAGGCGCAGTTGGTGGCGGCTCTTCATGCTATTCCAGATTGGACTTTGCATTATCTAGCTTATATGACCCGGTTCGGGTTACCATAGGATGAAATTCTGGCAAGGCAGATAAGTCGACGGTCTAAGTCTATGACTATTGTCAACGACGAGTTACACCATTGTAGTCTAACAGGAGTATTCCAACGTTGCGTTTCTCCTGAGGAGGGCCGTGAAATCTTACGAGAGATTCATGAGGGCGACTATGGTCATCATGCCGGGTTAAAATCTTTGGTGGCTAAGGCGTTTCATCATGGGTTTTATTGGTTGACGGCTCATGCTGATGAAGAAGATATCGTCAATAAGTGCGATGGATGTCAAAAAAAATCTCGATGAGCTCATGTGCCGGCTCAAGAGTTGTGGGTGATTCCCATAACTTGTCTGTTTGCAGTCGGGGGCTTGATATGGTTGGACCTTTCAAGAGGTCTAAAGATAAGAAGACCCACCTTTTGGTGGCGGTTGACAAATTTACCAAGTGGGTAGAGGCAGAGCCAGTTAGCAAGTGTGATGCGGCAACTGCAATTCAGTTTGTTAAAAAGTTGATCTTCTGCTTTGGTTACCCTCATAGTATCATCACTAATAATGGCAGTAATTTGTCTAAAGGTGCTATGAAGGAGTTCTGTCAAAGAGAGCATATTCGTCTTGATGTTTCTTTTGTGGCTCATCCACAGACTAATGGTCAGGCGGAAAGGGTTAACCAGGAGACTTTGAGAGGCATCAAGCCCCGGCTTATGGTTCCTTTGGAACGAATGCTGGGTTGTTGGGTTGAGGAGTTACCTTAAGTACTTTGGAGTATCAATACTACCCCCAACATATCAACAGGCTATACGCCTTTCTTCATGGTCTATAGTGCATAGGCGGTTCTCCTAAGTGATATCCGTCATGACTCGCCCCGAGTGTCGGCTTATGTTCAAACTGATAATGAGATGGCATGACAGAACACACTTGATGCCTTAGATGAAGAACGTGACCTTGTGGTGGCTCGTTCAGTAATATACCAGGAAGACCTGCTCGCTATCGTAGCCGCCGAGTCAAGACTCATGTGTTTCAAGAAGGCGGCTTGGTGCTACGGCTGATTCAGGATCAGACAGATATGCATAAGTTATCCCCACCTTGGGAAGGACCTTTTGTGGTCAGAAAGAATCTTAATAATGGCTCGTATTATCTCATTGCTCTACGTGAGCACAAGAAGTCACACACCTCTGAGCAGGAGACCAACATGCCATGGAATATTGCTCATCTTCGACCTTATTATACTTGAGCCACCGGCTCTCCCGATTGTACATACTTATGTTGATGTATATATCTTTTTATGATCAATATACTAAAGCCGGCATCCCTGAAAATTCAGGGCCTCTGTCGTTTCATTTATGTGTATCCCAGTCATTGTTAATTGGTCATAAGGTCACTTGGGAGCTTCCGACCCACCGGGTTTAGCTTTCATGCCCTCTTGATCGGCCTGAGTTGCCATATTATGAGTTACACCTGCCTGTTTGCAACTTGCCACTCCACCCGCCGAACTCTTAACAATCAATCTTTTTTAAGACCTTGAACTTGTTAAGGTTAAAACGGCGGCTTGTGTCACGTGAGAGCTGGCTTACAGTGACCTAGGATAAACTCAACGGCTGTGTGGCCTTGAAAGCACAAGGCATGTGAGCCAACTTGTTTGGTCGTGTTTTGGAAAACCGGCCCAACTATTATTTGAGATTTGTTGTATTTTTCTTTTGGTTTCTTTGGATATTTTTTAGGTTTTTGCTTTTGTGCAAATTTTGATTATCCAGGTCATGAGGCTCCGGATTATGTTGATCATGTTTGAGTATTTTTGGGTTATAGCCTGCCCTGGCTTTGGACTTTAAGTCGCGAATATATTTTGGTTTGAACAGCCGTGGTCATGAGGCTGCAAGTTTTTGGGTTGTCACCCAAACTAGATATTGATTTTTAAACCACCAACATGATTTGACTCTACACGTATGTTTTAACTATTATATGAGACTACGAGTCTTAGGGTAACCCGCCCTGGCTTTAAGTCGCGAGTATGTTTTGGCTTGAATAGCCTCGGTTATAATCTTTTCAGTAGTCATATAAGGCTACATATTTTTGGGTTGTCACCCGCCTTGGCTTTTGACTTTAAGTCGCTGATACGTCTCCAACATATCTATAATTTTTTATTGTTCCATGCTATTATATTATCTGTTTTGGATGTTTAATGGGCTTTACTAAGCACTTTTATATTATTTTTGGGACTAACCTACTAATCCAAGGCCCAGTGAAAATTGCTGTTTTTTGCCTATTTCAGTGCTTCGCAGAAAAGGAATATCAAACGGAGTCCAAACGGAATGAAACCTTCGGGAGAGTTATTTTTGGAACAAACGTGATCCAAAGGACTTGGAGTGGACATCAAGAAATCAACGAGGAGGCCATGAGGCAGGGAGGCGCGCCCCCACCCTCGTGGGCCCCTCTTAGCTCCAACGACCTACTTCTTCCTCCTATATATACCCATGTACCCCGAAAACATCCAGGAGCACCACAAAACCCTATTTCCACCGCGCAACCTTCTGAACCCATGAGGTCCCATCTTGGGGCCTTTTCCGGCGCTCCGCCGGAGGGGGAACCGATCACAAAGGGCTTCTACATCAACACCATAGCCTCTACGATGATGTGTGAGTAGTTTACCTCAGACCTTCGGGTCCATAGTTATTAGCTAGATGGCTTCTTCTCTCTCTTTGGATCTCAATACAAAGTTCTCCTCGATCTTTTTGGAGATCTATTCGATGTAACTCTTTTTGCGGTGTGTTTGTCGAGATCCGATGAATTGTGGGTTTATGATCAAGATTATCTATGAACAATATTTGAATCTCCTCTGAATTCTTTTATGTATGATGTGTTATCTTTGCAAGTCTCTTCGAATTATTAGTTTGGTTTGGCCTACTAGGTTGATCTTTCTTGCAATGGGAGAAATGCTTAGCTTTGGGTTCAATCTTGCGTTGCTCGATCCCAGTGACAGAAGGGGAAACGACACGTATTGTGTTGGGGATATAACTCGTGGTATAACCCGTCCGGAATTATAACCCAGATAGGACTTGGTAAACCGGCAGAGAGTTAAGACAGATGGTTAAGGCAGACAGTTAAACCAGGTGGTAAACCGGCAGACAGTCATAACCCGGCAGACAGTCATAACCCGACAGACAGTCATAACCCAGTAGACAGAGTCGCCTGGGGTTAACAAGCCCGAGACATTAAGAAGCCCAAGATGTTAAGAAGCCCATGAAGAGAAGTAAAAATAGTTTAAGTCTTAATCCGAGTTGGACTCTACATGTAACCCGCCCTTTCAACTTATATAAGGAGGGGCAGGGCACCCAAGAAGGAGGAGAAATAAGCTTAGGGCTAGACATAACTAGGAGAGCCGGTTTATGGCAACTCCCTCGTGATGATAATGAGACCTAGCCACAAACAACATGTAGGGTTGTTACCGGATGATGTTTCCCGGGGCCCGAAGCTGTCTAAACCCTTGTCTTTTGTTGCGTTTCTCGTTTCCGCTCAACCCCTCTCAAGCTACCACATAGATGCGTTGGCCTGACGACTAAGTCCTCACACTAGGACATTTGCCGTGACAATTCCACTACAGTTGGAGCCCACCCTGGGGCCCACGCACGGTGGTGTTAAGTTCCTGGAGGGATCTATGTCAGGATCGGGAGATTTGCGATCGTGTGGATGAAGAAGATCTGGCGCGAAGAAAAAATAAAATAAAATAAAAATCACGCGTGATAACCCCGCATAAGACAACCCGTACAGAGCCGGGTTGCGCGTTTGTACGCCGGTGCAAAGACGCTGGGTCCGACAGGAGTTACAATGCATCCAGGCACCAGCTGTTTCGCCGAGTTGCCGTTTGCTGCTAATGAGGAAATTATATATGATTATTGTTCACAAGTTAGATGGCGATAACTGTTGGACAATCAACAGCAACGCTGCTGCAGCGCACACATCATCGTCCGCGTGGTGACCGAGCAATACTAAATTATCAAGTAATAGTACTCATCATGGCAAGCTACAGAGTTTGATCGCCGCTCACTATGTACGTGCAAATAAGCTATCAAGTGCTACTAGTACAAGTCGGATCTGAGAAGGAAAAACAGAGGGGGGAGTCAAACCAATCACGACTCGGCCTCTGAGTCGCCACCAAGCACACCTCCGCCGGTCGGGCCGCCGTGGTCATTCTGAGCCATCACCCGCCGCTGCTGTCTCTACGGTTACAAGTCACCGTTTGTCTAAACCGCCACAGCGCCTCTCCCTGCTGGTCTTCATCTGTCTCGCGTTGAACCGCCGCCGGAGAGCCTCTATCTAGCCTTGAGCCGCTGCCGGAGAGCCGACGTTTCAAGCTGTGAGCCGCCACGGTCTCGCGCTGGTTAAGCCGCAGTTTCCTCAATTCGCTGCGCCGGTTCTCTCCGCTACACGTCCTGCAGGGCCAAGCCGCCTGTCCACTTTCAAACCGGCCTCTTAAGCCGCTGCTGTACGTTGACTCGCCTCGCGGACCCTCCTCCGTGTCGGCCGCAATAAATCGGCCACGGCCGCCGGGTCTCCACCGCGGTTGAGCTGCCAGCGCCACTGCACCATGCCTCTCCAACCCGACTCCATCGCGGAGGCACCCCTTTGACTCGCCGGAGCGCTCTTACTCCACTTACACGACCGCATCTGGAGCGGCCTCCACGACCCGGCCTCACTGCTTTAAACCGGCGCCCCCGAGCTGCCACCTCCAAGTCGCCATGGCCGCACGCCGTTCCGAGCCACAAGCCGCCCCGAACCTGTCTCCGACGCCGGGTCAATGGCCGCTTCGCGCCCATCCGAGCTGCCGCACGCGAGGCACTGCCTCTGTCCACCTTTGAGCCGCGACAGCCGTGACTCGCCTTTGGCTGGCCTGAGCCGCTGCACCTGCGAACCGCCTCTGCTGCGCAGGCCTCTCGCGCCGCCCGTCCGGGCTGGGTCCACTTCGGCTTCGCCGGCCGTGCCTGTTTAAGCCTGGCTCCGCCGTGACTTACCCTTGCCGGAGCAGATGGCGAACCATCTCTGCCAAACCGCCCTATCCTTGTCTCTGCATCAGAGTCGCCTCGGCCGTGTCTGAGTCGCCCTCAATAGCGTGCTTAAGTGGCCGCCTCCGGCCGCCGTCAGTCACCTTGAACCATCCCTGCCGGTGCGGCCCAGATCCATCTGAACTCGCCTCAGTCGCCGGCCACTCGACCCGCCATGCCTCGTCCTCCAACGCCTGCGCTTCCTTTGGTCGGCCTCTCCTCCGCTGTGAGCCACCAAGGCCTTGACCCACGTGTGTGCCGCCTCTGATAAACCGCTGCGCCTCAGAACCGCCCCGTTTCCGCAGGGTTGTCGCGTTGATGTGTCAGGCTAAAACTCTGTTTCTGTTCGCTGGTATCTGTTCTTCACGAGTCAAGGTTTCAGTCCAAGTTTCTTCAGGAGCTAGCTAGCACCTGCCGTTCCTATATTCAATTACCCAGAGAAAGTCACATGGAATGTATACTTAGTCAAATCCCTCATATAGTACAAGCGTCGGATCAGGTCCTGGTATGATGGATTTACTCGATGGTAAAAAAACAAGGGGAACCCATGATGCTTCGCTAAAAGGAAGACTACGAACGCGACCGACATGTTGTATAGTGCTATTAGTACTAACTCCTACGAGAGTGAGGATTCAGAAGTCATCATCAACCCTGCGGCTGAGTGTCATCTGATGAAAATACCAGGTGATATATGCCTTATCTGTTTTTCGATGCATATTTAATTCTTTGAAGAACAGCTACCTTGGTCTATATATTTTCATGTGCAGGACAATGATTCATTATAAAGGTGGTGCCATGCCGTGCTTATGGAGTATGCGTTACCATCATCAAGCACCGGTGACCGTACCGGCTTGCCGTTGAATAAGTGTGCGCAAACCACCGCCCGTACAGCTTGATCTACATCAACTTGCTGGGACTGTGCCTGCGATTGACTCGCCCGTCTGCATCGGTTTATAATGTCGCGACCGACTCATCTGTCTGCTCCCACGGTCGACCCGCCCGTGATTGATTTTAGCTTTACCGTCGTGATCACCAATTACGGGGTGGATAATTTCTGGCATGACATATCAGGTGAAATCCATCCAGTATATTTTATATTACATATTGCTTTCTTTAAAAGAGCAGTTACTCTGGCTTGCAAGTTCTCCAATGCAGGACAAATTGTCTACTACAAAAGGGACTATTATGTCATTGAGCCATTGAATGACTCATACGGTTTATATCCCGGTCAAATATGGAGAATCTCAAGATAACTCCTTGAGTCGTCTTAAGACTCGGGGTTTATGATGACATGACTCAGTAAATGACTGACAGTTTAAAGCAAGTGAAGAACTCCGTGTCAGTGGAGGGAAGATAACCCGGTCCCGGAGGCTGCTGTTATATTATTGAAAACATAAAAGGCCGTCAGAAAATTTTCGGCTCAAAATGAAGATTCCGGTTTAAAATCCGGCTCAAGGAGAATTATCTCTCGCAAAGTTCGAGTTCTCACAAAAAATAAAAGGTTGCCAAAAAGAACTTGCTGCCATGATACGCGGTTCAAACATGGGTATCCTGCCTTATGGGCTTATCTTGTTGGTCACTTGGGGTTTCCTGCTCATTGAAACGAAGCTATGATTACCCTTTAATCCGACTTATACGCCATTCTTACAAAACACTTGGGGGCTTGCTACCCAGGTTAAAGGTACCAAAGAGAGTGTGTTGCAAAAGCACAGCTCAAACATAGGTGCCCCTTGAGCACAGCTCAAAAATATTGCTTGGGGGCTCCTTGTTCTAAAGAACAAAGAGTTTTTATAACCCTTGTAATAGGCTTAAAAGCCAGGCTTGGAAGCCAGGTGTATTCACCTAAAACCCCAGGTTATCCTACCTGTATGCTAGATGCTTCTCCATCAGGTAATCCTGATTGACCCGCCGAACTCTTAACAATCAATCTTTTAAACAAGACCCTGAAGTCGTTAAGGTTAAAACTCCAGTTTGTCATGTGAGGGCACGACTTACGGAAAGCAAGGAGAAGCTCAGGCTGAAAAGCCGCCTTCCTTGAAACTTGGTTATACCGGCCTGTTTTGCACGATGCTACTCCGACCCCGCCATACTCTCGATAAGTCAATCTATTAAAGACCCTGAACTTATCCAAGTTAAAATGGTGATTGGGTCATGTGAGAGCCGGCTCAACGGAAAGCGCGGATACTCCAGCGGCTATCATGCTAGTTTCATTGAAGAAGATATTTTGGCTTGGCGGCCTAAGAAAGCCTTGATTTTCTATTTTTTGATTTGAATGTCTTTTTGAGTTTTTCTCTTGTGACATAGTAATACTGAAGGAAATATGCCCTAGAGGCAATAATAAAGTTATTATTTATTTCCTTATTTCATGATAAATGTTTATTATTCATGCTAGAATTGTATTAACCGGAAACATAATACATGTGTGAATACATAGACAAACAGAGTGTCACTAGTATGCCTCTACTTAACTAGCTCGTTGATCAAAGATGGTTATGTTTCCTAGCAATTGACATGAGTTGTCATTTGATTAACGGGATCACATCATTAGGAGAATGATGTGATTGACATGACCCATTCCGTTAGCTTAGCACACGATCGTTTAGTATGTTGCTATTGCTTTCTTCATGACTTATACATGTTCCTATGACTATCAGATTATGCAACTCCCGTTTACCGGAGGAACACTTTATGTGCTACCAAACGTCACAACATAACTGGGTGGTTATAAAGGTGCTCTACAGGTGTCTCCGAAGGTACTTGTTGGGTTGGTGTATTTCGAGATTAGGATTTGTCACTCCGATTGTCGGAGAGGTATCTCTGGGCCCTCTCGGTAATGCACATCACTTAAGCCTTGCAAGCATTGCAACTAATGAGTTAGTTGCAGGATGATGTATTACGGAACGAGTAAAGAGACTTGCCGGTAACGAGATTGAACTAGGTATTGAGATACCGACGATCGAATCTCGGGCAAGTAACATACCGATGACAAAGGGAACAATGTATGTTGTTATGCGGTCTGACCGATAAAGATCTTCGTAGAATATGTGGGAGCCAATATGAGCATCCAGGTTCCGCTATTGGTTATTGACTGGAGACGTGTCTCGGTCATGTCTACATAGTTCTCGAACCCGTAGGGTCCGCACGCTTAACGTTTCGATGACAATTATATTATGAGTTTATATGTTTTGATGTATGGAAGGTTGTTCGGAGTCCCGGATGTGATCACGGACATGACGAGGAGTCTTGAAATGATCGAGACATGAAGATTGATATATTGGAAGCCTATGTTTGGATATCGGAAGTGTTCCAGGTGAAATCTGGATTTTACCGGAGTACCGAGGGGTTACCGAAACCCCCCGGGGACTTAATGGGCCTTAGTGGGCCTTGGTGGAAGAGAGGAGAGGCGGCCAGGGCTGGGCCGCGCGCCCCTCCCCCTTAGTCCGAATAGGACAAGGAGAGGGGGGCGACGCCCCCCTTCCTTCTTCTCCTCCACCTCTTTCCCCCTCCCAAGTCCTAATCCAACTAGGAAAGGGGGGAGTCCTACTCCCGGTGGGAGTAGGACTCCTCCTGGCGCGCCCTCTCCCCTGGCCGGCCGCACCCCCCCTTTCTCCTTTATATACGGGGGCAGGGGGCACCCTATAGACAACAATTGATCGTTTGATCTTTTAGCCATGTGCGGTGCCCCCCTCCACCATAGTCCACCTCAATACTGTAGCGGTGCTTAGGCGAAGCCCTGCATCGGTAGAATATCAACATCGTTACCACGCCATCATGCTGACGAAACTGTCCCTCAACACTTGGCTGGATCGGAGTTCGAGGGACGTCATCGGGCCGAACGTGTGCTGAACTCGGAGGTGCCGTGCGTTCGGTACTTGATCAGTTAGATCGTGAAGATGTACGGCTACATCAACCGCGTTGTGCTAACGCTTACGCTTTTGGTCTACGAGGGTACGTGGACAATACTCTCCCCTCTCGTTGCTATGCATCACTATGATCTTGCGTGTGCGTAGGAAAATTTTGAAATTACTACGTTCCCCAACAGTGGCATCCGAGCCAGGTTTTAGGCGTAGATGTCATAAGCACGAGTAGAACACAAGTGAGTTGTGGGCGATATAAGTCATACTGCTTACCAGCATGTCATACTTTGGTTCGGCGATATTGTTGGATGAAGCGACCCGGACCGACATTACGCGTACGCTTACACGAGACTGGTTCTACCGACGTGCTTTGCACATAGGGGGCTGGCGGGTGTCAGTTTCTCCAACCTTAGTTGAACCGAGTATGGCTACGCCCGGTCCTTGCGAAGGTTAAAACAACACCAACTTGACAAACTATCGTTGTGTTTTTGATGCGTAGGTAAGAACGGTTCTTGCTAAGCCCAGTAGCAGCCACGTAAAACTTGAAACAACAAAGTAGAGGACGTCTAACTTGTTTTTGCAGGGCATGTTGTGATGTGATATGGTCAAGACATGATGCTAAATTTTATTGTATGAGATGATCATGTTTTGTAACCGAGTTATCGGCAACTGGCAGGAGCCATATGGTTGTCGCTTTATTGTATGCAATGCAATCGCCCTGTAATGCTTTACTTTATCACTAAGCGGTAGCGATAGTCATAGAAGCATAAGATTGGTGAGACGACAACGATGCTACCATGGAGATAAAGGTGTTGTGCCGGTGACGATGGTGATCATGACGGTGCTTCGCAGATGGAGATCACAAGCACAAGATGATGATGGCCATATCATATCACTTATATTGATTGCATGTGATGTTTATATTTTATGCATCTTATCTTGCTTTGATTGACGGTAGCATTATAAGATGATCTCTCACTAAATTTCAAGATAAAAGTGTTCTCCCTGAGTATGCACCGTTGCCAAAGTTCGTCGTGCCCAGACACCACGTGATGATCGGGTGTGATAAGCTCTACGTCCATCTACAATGGGTGCAAGCCAGTTTTGCACATGCAAAATACTCGGGTTAAACTTGGCACGCCTAGCATATGCAGATATGGCCTCGGAACACTGAGACCGAAAGGTCGAGCGTGAATCATATAGTAGATATGATCAACATAGTGATGTTCACCATTGAAAACTACTCCATTTCACGTGATGATCGGTTATGGTTTAGTTGATTTGGATCACGTGATCACTTAGAAGATTATAGGGATGTCTTTCTAAGTGGGAGTTCTTAAGTAATATGATTAATTGAACTTAAATTTATCATGAACTTAGTACCTGATAGCATCTTGCTTGTCTATGTTGATTGTAGATAGATGGCCCATGCTGTTGTTCTGTTGAATTTTAATGCGTTCCTTGAGAAAGCAAAGTTGAAAGATGATGGTAGAATTACACGGACTGGGTCCGTAACTTGAGGATTATCCTCATTGCTGCATAGAAGAATTACGTCCTGGAAGCACCTCTGGGTGCCAGGCCTGCTGCTGATGCAACTGACGACGTTAAGAACGTCTGGTAGAGCAAAGCTGATGACTACTCGATAGTTCAATGTGCCATGCCTTACGGCTTAGAACCGGGACTTCAACGGCGTTTTGAACGTCATGGAGCATATGAGATGTTCCAGGAGTTGAAGTTAATATTTCAAGCAAATGCCCGGATTGAGAGATATGAAGTCTCCAATAAGTTTGACAACTACAAGATGGAGGAGAATAGTTCTGTAAGTGAGCATATACTCAAGATGTCTGGGTATAATAATCACTTGATTCAACTGGGAGTTAATCTTCTGGATGATAGCGTCATTGACAGAATTCTCCAATCACTGCCACCAAGCTACAAGAGCTTCGTGATGAAATATAATATGCAAGGGATGGATAAGACGATTCCCGAGCTCTTCGCAATGCTAAAGGCTGCGAGGTACAAATCAAGAAGGAGCATCAAGTGTTGATGGTCAATAAGACCACCAGTTTCAAGAAAAAGGGCAAAGGGAAAAAGAAGGGGAACTTCAAGAAGAACAACAAGCAAGTTGCTGCTCAAGAGAAGAAACCCAAGTCTGGACCTAAGCCTGAGGCTGAGTGCTTCTACTGCAAGCAGACTGGTCACTGGAAGCAGAACTGCCCCAAATATTTGGCGGATAAGAAGGATGGCAAGGTGAACAAAGGTATATGTGATATACATGTTATTGATGTGTACCTTACTAGAGCTCGCAGTAGCACCTGGGTATTTGATACTGGTTCTGTTGCTAATATTTGCAACTCGAAATAGGGACTACGAATTAAGCGAACACTGGCAAAGGACGAGGTGACGATGCGCGTGGGAGATGGTTCCAAAGTCGATGTGATCGCGGTCGGCACGCTACCTCTACATCTACCTTCGGGATCAGTATTAGACCTAAATAATTTTTATTTGGTGCCAGCGTTGAGCATGAACATTATATCTGGATCTTGTTTGATGCGAGATGGTTATTCATTTAAATCAGAGAATAATGGTTGTTCTATTTATATGAGTAATATCTTTTATGGTCATGCACCCTTGAAGAGTGGTCCATTTTTGATGAATCTCGATAGTAGTGATACACATATTCATAATGTTGAAGCCAAAAGATGCAGAGTTGATAATGATAGTGCAACTTATTTGTGGCACTGCCGTTTAGGTCATATCGGTGTAAAGCGCATGAAGAAACTCCATACTGATGGACTTTTGGAACCACTTGATTATGATTCACTTGGTACTAGCGAACCGTGCCTTATGGGCAAGATGACTAAAACGCCGTTCTCCGGTACTATGGAGAGAGCAACAGATTTGTTGGAAATCATACATACAGATGTATGTGGTCCGATGAATGTTGAGGCTCGTGGCAGATATCGTTATTTTCTCACCTTCACAGATGATTTAAGCAGATATGGGTATATCTACTTAATGAAACATAAGTCTGAAACATTTGAAAAGTTCAAAGAAGAGTGAAGTTGAAAATCATCGTAACAAGAAAATAAAGTTTCTACGATATGATCGTGGAGGAGAATATTTGAGTTACGAGTTTGGTCTACATTTGAAACAATGCGGAATAGTTTCGCAACTCACGCCACCTGGAACACCACAGCGTAATGGTGTGTCCGAACATCGTAATTGTACTTTACTAGATATGGTACGATCTATAGATGTCTCTTACTGATTTACCTCTATAGTTTTGGGGTTATGCTTGAGAGACGGCCGCATTCACGTTAAATAGGGCACCATCGAAATCTGTTGAGACGACGCCTTATGAACTGTGGTTTGGCAAGAAACCAAAGTTGTCGTTTCTGAAAGTTTGGGGCTGCGATGCTTATGTGAAAAAGCTTCAACCTGATAAGCTCGAACCCAAATCAGAGAAACGTGTCTTCATAGGATACCCAAAGGAGACTGTTGGGTACACCTTCTATCACAGATCCGAAGGCAAGACATTTGTTGCTAAGAATGGATCCTTTCTAGAGAAGGAGTTTCTCTCGAAAGAAGTGAGTGGGAGGAAAGTAGAACTTGATGAGGTAACTATTCCTGCTCCCCTATTGGAAAGTAGTTCATCATAGAAACCGGTTTCTGTGACGCCTACACCAATTAGTGAGGAAGTTAATGATGATGATCATGGAACTTCAGATCAAGTTGTTACTGAACCTCGTAGATCAACCAGAGTAAGATCCGCACCAGAGTGGTACGGTAATCTTGTTCTAGAAGTCATGTTACTAGATCATGACGAACCTACGAACTATGAAGAAGCGATGGTGAGCCCAGATTCCACAAAATGGTTTGAGGCCATGAAATCTGAGATGGGATCCATGTATGAGAACAAAGTGTGGGCTTTGGTTGACTTGCTCGATGATCGGCAAGCAATTGAGAATAAATGGATCTTCAAGAAGAAGACTGACGCTGACGGTAATGTTACTGTCTATAAAGCTCGACTTGTGGCGAAAGGTTTTCGACAAGTTCAAGGGATTGACTATGATGAGACCTTCTCACCCATAGCGATGCTTAAGTCTGTCCGAATCATGTTAGCAATTGCCGCATTTTATGATTATGAAATTTGGCAGATGGATGTCAAAACTGCATTCCTGAATGGATTTCTAGAAGAAGAGTTGTATATGATGCAGCCGGAAGGTTTTGTCGATCCAAAGGGAGCTAACAAAGTGTGCAAACTCCAGCGATCCATTTATGGACTGGTGCAAGCCTCTCGGAGTTGGAATAAACACTTTGATAGTGTGATCAAAGCATTTGGTTTTATACAGACTTTTGGAGAAGCCTGTATTTACAAGAAAGTGAGTGGGAGCTCTGTAGCATTTCTGATATTATATGTGGATGACATATTACTGATTGGAAATGATATAGAATTTCTGGATAGCATAAAGGGATACTTGAATAAGAGTTTTTCAATGAAAGATCTCGGTGAAGCTGCTTATATATTAGGCATCAAGATCTATAGAGATAGATCAAGACGCTTAATTGGACTTTCACAAAGCACATACCTTGACAAAGTTTTGAAGAAGTTCAAAATGGATCAAGCAAAGAAAGGATTCTTGCCTGTGTTACAAGGTGTGAAGTTGAGTAAGACTCAATGCCCGACCACTGCAGAAGATAGAGAGAAAATGAAAGACATTCCCTATGCTTCAGCCATAGGCTCTATCATGTATGCAGTGGTGTGTACCAGACCTGATGTGTGCCTTGCTATAAGTCTAGCAGGGAGGTACCAAAGTAATCCAGGAGTGGATCACTGGACAATGGTCAAGAACATCCTGAAATACCTGAAAAGGACTAAGGATATGTTTCTCATTTATGGACGTGACAAAGAGCTCATCGTAAATGGTTACGTTGATGCAAGCTTTGACACTGATCCGGACGATTCTAAATCACAAACCGGATACGTGTTTACATTGAACGGTGGAGCTGTCAGTTGGTGCAGTTCTAAACAAAGCGTCGTGGCGGGATCTACGTGTGAAGCGGAGTACATAGATGCTTCGGAAGCAGCAAATGAAGGAGTCTGGATGAAGGAGTTCATATCCGATCTAGGTGTCATACCTAGTGCATTGGGTCCGATGAAAATCTTTTGTGACAATACTGGTGCAATTGCCTTGGCGAAGGATTCCAGATTTCACAAGAGGACGAAGCACATCAAGAGACGCTTCAATTCCTTCCGGGATTTAGTCCAGGTGGGAGACATAGAAATTTGCAAGATACATACAGATCTGAATGTTGCAGACCCGTTGACTAAGCCTCTTCCACGAGCAAAACATGATCAACACCAAGACTCCATGGGTGTTAGAATCATTACTATGTAATCTAGATTATTGACTCTAGTGCAAGTGGGAGACTGAAGGAAATATGCCCTAGAGGCAATAATAAAGTTATTATTTATTTCCTTATTTCATGATAAATGTTTATTATTCATGCTAGAATTGTATTAACCAGAAACATAATACATGTGTGAATACATAGACAAATAGAGTGTCACTAGTATGCCTCTACTTGACTAGCTCGTTGATCAAAGATGGTTATGTTTCCTAGCCATTGACATGAGTTGTCATTTGATTAACGGGATCACATCATTAGGAGAATGATGTGATTGACATGACCCATTCCGTTAGCTTAGCACACGATCGTTTAGTATGTTGCTATTGCTTTCTTCATGACTTATACATCTTCCTATGACTATGAGATTATGCAACTCCTGTTTACCGGAGGAACACTTTGTGTGCTACCAAACGTGACAATGTAACTGGGTGATTATAAAGGTGCTCTACAGGTGTCTCTGAAGGTACTTGTTGGGTTGGTGTATTTCAAGATTAGGATTTGTCACTCCGATTGTCGGAGAGGTATCTCTGGGCCCTCTAGGTAATGCACATCATTTAAGCCTTGCAAGCATTGCAACTAATGAGTTAGTTGCGGGATGATGTATTACGGAACGAGTAAAGAGACTTACTGGTAACGAGATTGAACTAGGTATTGAGATACTGGCGATCGAATCTCGGGCAAGTAACATACCGATGACAAAGGGAACAACGTATGTTGTTATGCGGTCGGACCGATAAAGATCTTCGTAGAATATGTGGGAGCCAATATGAGCATCCAGGTTCCTCTATTGGTTATTGACTGGAGACGTGTCTCGGTCATGTCTACATAGTTCTCGAACCCGTAGGGTCCGCACGCTTAACGTTTCGATGATAGTTATATTGTGAGTTTATATGTTTTGATGTACCAAAGGTTGTTAGGAGTCCCGGATGTGATCACGGACATGACGAGGAGTCTCTAAATGGTCGAGACATGAATATTGATATATTGGAAGCCTATGTTTGGATATCGGAAGTGTTCCAGGTGAAATCGGGATTTTACCGGAGTACTGAGAGGTTACCGGAACCCCCCGAGGACTTAATGGGCCTTAGTGGGCCTTGGTGGAAGAGAGGAGAGGCGGCCAGGGCTGGGCCGCGCGCCCCTCCCCCTAGTCCGAATAGGACAAGGATAGGGGGGCGGCGCCCCCCTTCCTTCTTCTCCTCCACCTCTTTCCCCCTCCCAAGTCCTAATCCAACTAGGAAGGGGGGGAGTCCTACTCCCGGTGGGAGTAGGACTCCTCCTGGCGCGCCCTCTCCCCTGGCCGGCCGCATTCCCCCTTGCTCCTTTATATACGGGGGCAGGGGGCACCCCATAGACAACAATTGATTGTTTGTTCTTTTAGCCGTGGGCGGTGCCCCCTCCACCATAGTCCACCTCAATACTGTAGCGGTGCTTAGGCGAAGCCCTACGTCGGTAGAACATCAACATCATCACCACGCCGTCATGCTGACGAAACTCTCCCTCAACACTCGGCTGGATCAGAGTTCGAGGGACGTCATCGGGCTGAACATGTGCTGAACTCGGAGGTGCCGTGCGTTCGGTACTTGATCGGTCGGATCGTGAAGACGTACTATTACATCAACCGCGTTGTGCTAACGCTTCCGCTTTCGGTCTACGAGGGTACGTGGACAATAATTTTTGAAATTACTATGTTCCCCAACAAATACATGGTTGGAAACCAATAAGGCTTATAACGCCTTATGAATCATATATGACATTAACCGGTGTTTATTAACCCGGCCTGGCTTTCGACTATAAGTCGCTAGTATGAGATAAGATAATATCCGGTGTTTTTTAACCCGACCTGGCTTTCGACTATAAGTTGCCAGTATATATTTGGATTGCGCCATTGGAATCATGCGCTTATAAATCATTGGATATATTATTCAAATCTTTAATAGCCAACATGGCTGGATTTTTATTATGCTATCAATAACCAGTATTATGATTGAGGTTTTCAAAGTCGCTTCAGCACAATGGCTCCTACTTCTATGACAAAAAATCATGACAGAAAATGGGCTTTTCGTCCTGGGCGGGCCGAAGACGCAGTTGCATGACATTCTTTGGGCCGTCCATGATGGAAAAAACCGTGGTAGAAGCGAGGGGGAGGAAAATTTCGGGGAGTTCCTGGTTACGGTGGGAGGTCAGGGGCTGAGCGATGCGCGTTTCTCTCGTACACGTACGCGCGTGTGTGTGAGGCGTTGGCTCTAACTGAACCCGAGCGAGGCGTTGGGCTCTAACTGAACCCGAGCGATTGCACTACAGGCTACGTGTTACTGAACCCGAGCGATTGATCGATGGCTGTTAACTGGACCCGATCGAGCGATTCCTTCACTACTGCTACTAACTGAAGCAGATCGATGTTGCCTCTGGGATGAATAGTGAGCGTTGCGGGGGGGGGGGGGGGGGGGTTGGATGAACAGTGAGCGGTGGCGTTGCCTCTGTATGAACAGGACCTCGTGGTGTGGTGGAGGGCTGGATGAACAGTAAACGATGGAGGGTGCCCGTGGAGGGGTGGTTGAACAGGACCCCGTGGTGTGGAGGGGTGGATGAACAGTAGACGGCGGAGGGGTGCCCGTGGAGAGGTGGTTGAACAGGACCCCGTGGTGTGGAGGGCTGGATGAACAGTAGCCGGTGGAGTAGCACGCGGTGGAGGCTGGATGAACAGGAGCCCGTGGAGGCTGCAGGAGGTCGATGGTAGCCCGTGGAGGCTGGAGGAGGTCGACGGTGGAGATGAACAATATCCCGTGGAGTCCCATTTTGTGGTATGCCACACCCCTCCGGATGAACAGGACCCCCGTTTCGACCGTAGCGCTCCAACACAAGTCCGTTTCCTCCGTTTTGCGGTACGCCACACACCTCCCGATCAACAGGACCCCCGTTTCGACTGTAGGAGGTCCGTTTCCTCCGTTTTGCGGTACGCCAGACCCCTCCCGATGAACAGGATCCCGTTTAGAACGTGGTCGGTCGAACACAAGGCCGTTTCCTCCGTTTTGCGGTACGCCAGGCCTCGTTTCCATCACCCGTTCCATCCAAGCCCTCCCAATGAACACGACCACGCATTCCGTTCCGACCCAGCCAGTTGGCTCCCACGCGTTCCGTTGCCTCCTGATGAACACGACGCATTCCGTTGCCTCCCCATGAACACGACGCATTCCATTGCCTCCCCATGAACACGACGACGACGCTGTTTCTCCGTTCCGACCCAGCCATGTACACGAGCCCTAGCCGTACGTATGCGTGAGTAGGCGTTCGGGACACCGCCCGTATGTACACATACGTGGCCGTATTTTCTTTCTTGCACCCTGGCCGTTGTACGTACGTGTACATGCTATGTGCGCGCCTCTACTACGACACGTGCACGCCTCTACATCGACCAGTATGTACGTACACGTTCGCGACCAGAATTACAACGCTATGTACGCTTCGACCAGGTGGGTCCCGACTGTCAGGCACTTTCTTGCCTGCGAAGATGTAGCTGGTGGGTCCCAGCAGTCAGGGGGGCGAATCGTTTTTTTTGCCCGGACGCACTTCCTTGCGTGCGAAGATGTAGCTGGTGGGTCCCAGCAGTCAGGGGCAAATGTTTTTTTTGCGAAATACGATGGCCCGTCCGGTGGGTCCCCGCTGTCAGGTGGAGGAATAATTATTTTGCACGTAATAAGGAGGCACTTCCTTGCTGCGGCCGTGGACCCAGCTGTCAGCCTCTCCACGTACATTCCACGTTCGATGGAAGCCGTTCCTTGACCACGTTGACGACGCCGTGCCGCATCGAGAGCACCAGGGCGATGGACGATGGTGAGGCCTAGGAAGGGGACGACGTGGAGCCGGGGAAGACGCGGCAGTGGATGCCCACGCGTAGAGGAGTACGAGGGTTCACTGGTTCGCTATGGTGTGAGGCTGCCGTCGCCGCAGAATAACAGGGGGTGTGGGTGAGTAGAGGGATGGCTTGGCCAGTGGTGGGAGTAGTAGGGGGCAGTGAGGCCTCCGCCGCATCGCAGCCGGCCATGGGAGGCAGGAGCACGAGGCACGACCGGCGCTGGTTTGGGCGGCTGGAGCAAGAAGACCAGAGGTTGAAGAAGCACTACGGCCGTTGGATGGACATCGTACGGTCACTGGAGCTAGAATCGTGCATATTGACTAAGTTGACAAAGCCCTCCGTCCCCGTCAACTTAGTAGGCCCACAAGCCAGCCTGCCACTATACTGGGTCCCAGCTAACAGTGGGAGTATTCATTTTTTTGTGCGTAATAAGGAGGCACTTCCTTGCGTGCAAAGATATAGCTGGTGGGTCCGAGTTGTCAGTGGCGGTAACGTTTTTTCCGCAAAATACAGAGGCCCTTTCGGCGGGTCCCTCATGTCAGGTGGAGGAATCATTATTTTGCGTGTAATAAGGAGGCATTTCCTTGCGTGCGGACGTGGACCCTGCTGTCGGCCTCTCCACGTACAGTCCACTTCAGATGCATGTCGGTCGTTGACCACGTTGACCAGGCCGCGCCGAGAGCACCAGGGCGGTGGACGACGGCGAGGCCTAGGAAGGGAACGGCACGGAGGCAGGGAAGACTCGGAAGTTGTTTTTGTTTCCCATGCGGAGGGGAGTACGACTGTACGAGGGTTTACTGGTTCGTCTGCCATCGCCGGAGAATAACAGTAGGTGTGGGTGAGTAGAGGGATGGCTAGGCCAGCACTGGGAGTACGGTGGGGTGGTGAGGCCTGCGCGGCAGCACAGCCGGCCGCGGGGAGGAGGGAGCAGGCAGTCCCGCCGGCGCTTGTTTGAGCGGCTGGAGCAGGAAGAGCAGAGATTGAAGAAGCACGATGGTAGTTGGATGGACATCGTACGATCACTGGAGCTAGAATCGTTCATGTTGACTAAGTTGACAAAACCCTCCGTCCCCGTCAACTTAGTAGGCCCACAAGTCAGCCTCCCACCATGGTGGGTCCCAGCTAGCAGGGGGAGTATTCATTTTTCTATGCGTAATAAGGAGGCACTTCCGGTGGGTCCGAGCTGACAGCGGGGGGAACGTCTTTTTCGCGAAATACGGTGGTCCGTCTGGTGGGTCCCAGCAGTCAGGGGCAAACGTTTTTTCTGCGAAATACGGTGGCCCGTTCGGTGGGTCCCAGCAGTTAGGGGGGAAACATTTTTTCCGCGAAATACTGGTGGCCCGTCCGGTGGGTCCCTGCTGTCAGGTGGAGGAATAATTATTTTACGTGTAATAAGGAGGAACTTCCTTGCGGCTGCCGTGGACCCAACTATCAGCCTCTCCATGTACAGTACTCTTCCGATGGAAGTCGGTCGTTGACCACATTGACCACGCCGCGCCGAGAGCACCACGACGGTGGACGACGGCGAGGCCTAGGAAGGGGACGACGCGGAGCCCGGGAAGACGCGGCAGTGGATGCCCACGCGGAGAGGAGTACGAGGGTTCACTGGTTCGGCTGCGGTGTGAGGCTGCCGTCGCCGCAGAATAGCAGGGGGAGTGGGTGAGTGGAGGGATGGCCTGGCCAGTGGTGGGAGTAGTATGAGGATAATGAGGCCTCCGCGACAGCACAGCCGGCCACGAGAGGCAGGAGCATGCGGCACGACCGGCTCTGCTTTGGGCGGCTGGGGCAAGAAGACCAGGTTGAAGAAGCACGACAGCTGTTGGATGGACATCGTTGACCACGCCGCGCCGAGAGCACCAGGGCGGTGGACGACGGCGAGGCCTACGAAGGGAACGACACGGAGCCGGGGAAGAGATGGTAGTGGCTGCCCACGTGGTGGAGAGTACGAGGGTTGACTGGTTCGGTTGCCATCGCCGGAAAATAAAAGGAGGTGTGGGTGAGTAGAGGGATAGACTGGCCAGGGAGGCGAGTATGATGGGGCCGTGAGGCCTTCCCGTCAGCACTGACGGCCACGGGAGGCGGGAGCAGGCGGTTCCGACGGCGCTGGTTTGGGCGGCTGGGGCAGGAAGATCAGAGACTGAAGAAGCACGATTGCCATTAGATTGACATCTAACGGTCTGATGCTAGTAGAGTCGTTTTTGACTAAGTTTCTTTTTTGAGAAACCTTGTGTATGCATGAATTTAGTAGGCCCACAAGTCAGCCTTCAAATTTGTGGCAGACAACATAAAGCCCATTTGCTATTTTTTATAATTTGCAGCCCATTTGCTAATTCTTAAGTAATTTATTATAGCCCATTTTCTGCCCAGGACCACGATAAAAAAGTTCAACCTTATTTTGCATATTTCGGTGGAGTCCGAACTGTTGTAATCCCGAAATGATAAACATTTTTTTAAGAACTTAATGATTTGCCAAAAAAATCGTTTTGTTTTTGTCGGATTTCGGGTTCCGGTAGACCCTTGAGGTTCGAACTCTGGGGTGCGCGCGGAGATTACGCCTCCTACCTACCTGTACCCCTCCGCCTCGCAAAGATCTAAACTACCGGAAGAACAACACAAGAGACACATGGTTTATACTGGTTCAGGCCACCGATGTGGTGTAATACCCTACTCCATTGTGGTGGTGTGGTGGATTGCCTCTTGGCCTGATGATGATGAATAATACAAGGAAGAACAACCTCGCGAGGGTCTGTCTTGGCCGGGGCGACGAACTACTTAGGAGTTCGGCCGCCCTTCTCTCTCTCTCTCTCTCTCCGATCTGATTGCCGATCGATCCCCCCCTCTACTCTGGGGGTGGCCAGTCCTATTTATAGGCAAAGGCCCTGGGCCTCTTCCCAAATATTGAGCGGGAAGGGCGCCAACAATTGGCCATTTTGAAGGGGAACATCTGGTACACTTATCCTGACTAAAGTTGGTCCTTGCCTGCCAAAGGCTCTGGTGGTGACGCTGGCTTGGGCTCCACAATGACTTCCTTCCTTCCGTTGGACTGGTCTTGGTCTTGTTGCATCGAAACGGGTGCCTTTGCTTGATGCTCTCGCCTGCGCTTGCCCCCTTTGCACCAAAGAGGAAAGGAGGACACTGCACGGGCTGGCGCCCGCCTGGCGCCTTTGGTCGTCATGGCTTGCATCATGGGCACCTCGTGAGGTACCCCGCCTTGATATCTCCGTCTCCTCGCGAGCCAGCCTGATGAGGCCGTGCCTGAGGAAGCTCCGTGTCGTCTGCCCCGCGAGGCTTGGCCCCTCGCGAGGGTCTTGGGTCTGTGTTGAAGAAGATGGGCCGTGCTGGGCCCCCTTTGAGCCACGCCACAGGCCGCAGGCAAGCAAGTCTGGGGACCCCCGTTCCCAGAACGCCGACAGTAGCCCCCGGGCCCAAGGTGCGCCCGGACTTGGCCGTGCAGGGAGGCGAAAGGGCAAGGGCGAAGCACCGCGAGCCCTAACAGCCTATGCCCTTGGGCGCCGCGTGGCGGTTGATTGGACGTGGGCGTCTCCGCTTACCCATGACGCCTCGGCATCTGCACGGATTGGACAAGTCCCTGCATGCAAAACGGGTCATGATTACCTGAGATCGTGGAGGCCGACGGTTCGCCTTCGCCGGCTATAAGTACGGAACGACACGTGCCCTTCCAGTCCATCCCTCCTTGCTTCTCCTTCTTCCTAGTCCTTGCTCCGTCTTGCTGCGATGGCTCCGATCCGCCGGTTCTCGGCGAAAGAGAAGGGAAAGGCCCCCCGAGAGGAACCAGACCCGCTCCCGCCAAAGAAATGGCTCGCCCTCCGCCGTCGGGACGAGGGGACCCTTCAGGTGGTGTCGAGGCCCTGGGGTGAGCGGGCACCGCCGGGGTTCCCGCTCCCCTTGTATGCGCACATCGAGGGCTCTGACGGGGTTAATGCCGATCACCATGGGCGGCGCCGTCGTCGGTGCCGACGGGTTACGAAGGTGTGGGTTGTCCCCCTGGGGTCCACACCGTGGGCTCCTCCCGAGAGTTCGTGCTCCATGCCTCCTCGGTCTTGGATTCGCCTTCCTCCCTTCTTCACCTCCATCATCCCGCAGGGAGAACTCCTGGAACTGTGGCTGCAGCACGCCGGCTGTAGCACCCTTGCGACCGAGGCGGAGGTCGCAGTCGTTGCCCCGGACGAGGTCTTCATGACTCGTGGCTGGGGTGAATCGCTCGGGTTTGCAGGACGAGAGGCGCCCTCGTGATCCACTTGGAGTATGACGGTGCCTCGGCGATGTTCTTCAAGGTCTTTGACGCGAACGGGCGCCGGCTGGAGTGCTGCCCCAGGAGAGGTGGTCGGGACCCTGCCACGGCGAGGACCGGGCCCGCCGACCGCTCCCTTGGCGGCTCCTCGGGCGGCGGAGGCGTCGGAGGATCCAGCGACTCCGGCGAACTCTTTGCGACTCCGGAGACGAGCGACGACAGCTACGAGCCCCCGAGCCGGCGCCGCTCCTGGAGCAGGGCGGGCTCGTCTGGCCATCGCCGACTCTGATCTGGATGGGGTTGGCGCCGGTGCTTGACGGCCCACTATTGATGATGGCGTCTTTTGTAGGGGCGCGTGTAGTCAGCGTCCCTCTAGGATATGTTCCCTGCGAGGAATCAAAGTCGCGCCCCGCGGGGGCTTGTAAGGTGCCTGTGATCCTGTTTGTTAATATAACCCTTGTCGTGGAATTGTGCGAGTCGCTCATTCCGTCTTAGCTCAGTTCTCCCTTTCAAACTTCACGAGGGCTTGGTGCTCTGCGCCGACAGGTCCCAGTCCCAAGGCGGCTTCAGCCGTCGCTGGTATGCCAGGTCGCGATGCCGTGGTCAAGGCCAGGAGGTGAGCGACCCGGGGTCCGGTAAGAGCTCCTGAGTCGCGATGCTCAGGAGGTCCCCTTTGGCGCTCAAGCAGCCGTCGTTCGGTGAGAAAGGAGAGTGGCGTCGCTAACACGGGATTGCATTAGGTGCGGGGACAGTGCCACGGTAGCTGGTACTTCCGGGTAGTGACTTATCTCGAGAATCAGGGACTGCTCCCTGGTGTGTCGCCGGGTCCGTGCATCGGCAGGCGTGAGGTTGCTCAGCGAGGTCCTCGCGTGTCCCTCCCCTCTCGCCTTTGCTCCCCTTTCTGCTCTACGTCCTCGGGTCCCGGCCCTCGAGCGAGTCTCAACCATCGCTGGTATGCCAGGTCGCGATGCCGTAGTCAAGGCCAGAGGGTGAGGGCTGGAGAGCCAGTAGGAGCCCTGAGTCGCGATGCTCAGGCGCCCCCCTTTAACGTGCAAGCGGTTCGAGCGGTTGAGAGTGAAGGGGTTGCCATGGTCTGATGCAGCTCCTTTAGGGGATCCTGTAGACCATCATAGAAAGAACGAGGGGTTGCCATGGCAATTGACAGTCAGCCATTGGTTGCTTCCGAGGGGTGGTGAGGCACTGAAGGCTTGATGAGGTGGCGCATTGCGGGGCTGCCGTGGCAAGAGCTCAGCCACTCAGGTTTGTCGGTGTTGCAGGGACGGACCCATGCGCAAGCGTCATGCCGTTTTGGGAGCAGCTCCGTCAGTTGGCGTCAGTTGAGTGGGCAACTAGGTCAAACACATTAGCCGCGAAGGAGTGGATTCATTTAAATGGATGCTGGGAAGGCAGAACGTCACTGGGTCAGGCCCGAGCGACTTAGGGATGATGCGGCCCGAGGGGCGCCCCCAACAAAGTAAGCTAACAATATGAAATAAAAGGGATACATGCCGCAGGGACGGACCCACGCGGCCTGGGAATAATGCAGCCCTGGGGGGCGCTCCCAGCTGGAAACGAAACTTGAAAGAGGTCACCTGATGATGTTGAGGACAAAGCAGTGTTGGTGCAGCAGACTCGGTGGGCTGCGGAAGCCGTTCCTCACGAGCCCCCAGGCCCTGGGGCCTCGGGAGGCTCCGGAGGCGCTGGTGGCTCCTCGCAGACCATCTCCATTTCTGCCAGGGCAACGGAACGCCTGGCCTCTTGAGCTTCCATGATGCCCCTCATGAGGCGCTGGTGCGTGGCAGCCGTGTTTGGCAAGCCGTAAGGCATGCGAACGTGGCTATGGGGTGGACCTTCGCAGCACCCCACTCGCGAGGGCCAGAGGCGCTCCAGCGAGGCGACTCGATTGAGCCCTGGTATGTCGATGCAGACCCGCAGCCCACCATCCTCGCCTGGATGGGGAGCCACAGCTGGTAAGCGGCGGCCGCCTCTCATGACTCTTGACTCCTGTAGCTCTTGAATGGCCTTGCTGACAAACTCCTAAGGGTCTGGCCCCCCTTGCATTACTCCTTCTTGAGGGAAACGAGCTTCGAAACACGCCTCCACGTGGTGCCCAAGCGCCTCCCTCGTGACCTTAGCCAGGTCAGTGGCCCTCCAGGGGAGAGCCCCCGAGCCCTGCCTGAGGAGGGCGCCGGGCGCGCTTATCTATGCGATGGAAGGAGGTTCCCCCTGGGCAGGCGCGGGCCCTGAGGGGCCTGCCTCCTGAGGGACCGGGCCAGACGATGTCTTCTTCTTCTTCGGGGTGGTCTCGGGGAGCCTCCTGCTTCCGCGATTCGGGTCTTCCAGTGATGCGGCCTAAAAAGCTCGTTCCAGGGAACACACCACGTCCTTCTCTTCACAGGGCACCGTGATGACTCCGCCACTCCCTGGCATCTTGAGGCCGTTGTAGCCGTGGTGAGTCACGGCCATGAACTTGGCCAGCGCCGGGTACCCAAGGATGGCGTTGTACGGCAGGCGAATGTGAGCGACGTCGAAGTCGAGGAGCTCGGTGCGGTAGTTGTCGCGTGCTCCGAAGGTGACGGGGAGGCGGACCTGCCCGATCGGGACCGTGGAGCCGTCAGTGACTTCGGAGAAAGGCTTGGTTGGCTGAAGCTGGTTGTAAGGCACTTGGAGATTGTTGAATGTTTCCACGGACATGACGTTGAGCCCTACCCCGCCATCGATGAGGGTCCTGGTGACCACCACGTTGCTGATGATTGGGGAACAAAGCATCGGGAGGACTCCGGCTGTGGCCGCACACTTGAGCTGATCCGCTGAGCTGAACGTGATGGTGCACGATGACCACCTGAGAGGGCGTGTGGCTTCGAGCTTGGGGAGGACTGCATTCACTTCGCGGGCGAACTGCTTGAAGATGTGCTGAGAGGCTGGGGCTTGAGCTTCGCCCAGGATGCAGGCGATTGCGTGTGGCTCCTGGAAGCCCCCAGCCCCCTCGTCCCGGTGGCGGTCCTCGTTTCTCCTTAGCTGCGGCGGCAGCGGAGGGAGGCCTGCGTTGCCTTGCGGGCGATCCTCGCGAGGCGGATCCCTCCAGTCTCCCTCGCGAGGCGGGTCTTGCCAGCGGTCCTCGCGAGGTCGATCGCGCCACCGTTGGCGTGGGCCGCGGTCTTCCCAGAGTCCTGCGTTCCTTCCTCCTCCTCGACCGTAGCCCCGGTCGGCACGATCGGGGCGACGACCGATCCTTCCTTCCCGCACGGCTTGGAGCTCTGGACATTCGTTGGTGTTGTGGGTGTGGAGGTCGTGGTACACACAGTACCGACTGCCCTTGGAAGATTCGGGCTGATCTCTGCCCCGCTTGGTGTCCGGTTCTGCCGCGAGCACGACAGCCCCCTTGCGCTTCACACCCTTGGCCTTGGACTTCTTCTCTTCTGGGTCTGCGGCAGGCAGCTCGAGGAGGGAGAGACGCCCTTCCTCTGTCCTGGCGCACTTGGTCGCCAAGTTGAACAGCTCCAAGGAAGTGCACAGGTCTTCATGCATCGCCAGCTCCTCCTTCATCTTGACGTCGCGCACGCCGTCGGAGAAGGCTGAGATGATGGCCTCCTCGGACACCTTGGGAATCTTGAGCCGTGCGTTGTTGAAGCGCTAGATGTACTTTTGTAGGGTCTCTCCGGGCTGTTGCTTGATGCGGCGCATGTCGCTCACGGCGGGTGGCCGGTCGCGAGTACCTTGGAAGTTCGCGATGAAGCGGGTGCGCATCTTGTCCCAGGAGGAGATCGTGCCTGGGGCCAGGTTCAGGAGCCAGGTGCGGGCCCCGTCCTTGAGCGCCATGGGATACCAGTTCACCATGACCTTCTCATCTCTGTTGGCAGCCTCGATGCCCAGCTCATAGAGCTGGAGGAACTCCGCAGGGTCGGCCGTGCCGTCGTAACAAGGAGGCAGGTCTGGCTTGAACTTGCCGGGCCACGCGACGCTGCACAACTCGGTGGTGAAGGCACGGCAGACCGCCGTGGCCACTGGAGGCCTAGGGTGACGGAGAGCTTGGTCTTGCAGGTCCCCGCGCGCTGCAGCTGGGAGCAGCGCGGGGTCTTGATGTGCGGGAGCAGGAGCATGGCCGCGACGTGCTGGAGCAGGGAGCGCCCAGGCGGCTTCTTGCGGGCGAGGGACTTCTTGGCAGCTCTGCTCTTGCCGCGCTGGCGCCTGGCGGAGCGGGTTCCGCCCGGGGGCCACGCGCCTTGCAGCCAGGGCGTCTTCTTGGTGAGGAGGCGGCAGGGGCGCCCCCGGAGCTTCGTCGCCCGCGTGGGGCGGGGTGCGGTGCAGCGGAACGGACGGCGCAGGAGAGCCCCCCGCTGGGCGGACGAGCTCGGCAACGCGGTCGAGCCACTCTTCGTAGACGTCGTCGACAGAATGGTAGCGCAGGAGCTCGTTTGCCGCGATGAGCACAGCTCGAGCCTCCATGGGTGCGCGGAGCGCGCGGGACGAAGAACCAGCTGGGGTGAGCGAGGGAGTAGCTGTGCGGCCGTCTTGCCGCATGGACGGATGCTGAGACGACGCTTGCTGCTCGTTCCCCGCCGGGCCGATGTCGGCGTTGATGGCAGGCGACGAGGAACGGTGAGGACGCCCGCCGACAGGGGCCGTCTGGGCGACGCGGGAGGCGAGAGCGGCTCGGCGCTCGGCGCGGGCCCGACGAGCGTCAGACATGGACGTGATGGTCGGAGGAGAAACGGGCGGTGGAAGGCGAATTCCGGCGCACCCCTACCTGGCGCGCCAAATGTCGGATTTCGGGTTCCGGCAGACCCTTGAGGTTCGAACTCTGGGGTGCGCGCGGAGATTACGCCTCCTACCTACCTGTACCCCTCCGCCTCACAAAGATCTAAACTACCGGAAGAACAACACAAGAGACACAGGGTTTATACTGGTTCGGGCCACCGATGTGGTGTAATACCCTACTCCATTGTGGTGGTGTGGTGGATTGCCTCTTGGGCTGATGATGATGAATAATACAAGGAAGAAAAGCCTTGCGAGGGTCTGTCTTCGCCGAGGCGATGAACTACTTAGGAGGAGTTCGGCCGCCCTTCTCTCTCTCTCTCTCTCTCTCTCTCTCTCTCTCTCTCTCTCTCTCTCTCTCTCTCTCTTTCTCTGATCTGATTGCCGATCGATCCCCCCCTCTACTCTGGGGGTGGCCAGTCCTATTTATAGGCAAAGGCCCTAGGCCTCTTCCCAAATATTGAGCGGGAAGGGCGCCAACAATTGGCCATTTGAAGGGGAACATCTGGTACACTTATCCTGACTAAAGTTGGTCCTCGCCTACCAAAGGCTCTGGTGGTGACGCTGACTTGGACTCCACAATGACTTCCTTCCTTCCGTTGGACTGGTCTTGGTCTCGTTGCACCGAAACGGGTGCCTTTGCTTGATGCTCTCGCCTGCGCTTGCCCCCTTTGCACCAAAGAGGAAAGGAGGACACTGCACGGGCTGGCGCCCGCCTGGCGCCTTTGGTCGTCATGGCTTGCGTCATGGGCACCTCGTGAGGTACCCCGCCTTGATCTCTCCGCCTCCTCGTGAGCCAGCCTAATGAGGCCGTGCCTGAGGAAGCTCCGTGTCGTCCGCCCCGCGAGGGTCTTGGGTCTGTGTTGAAGAAGATGTGCCGTGCTGGGCCCCAGCCACGCCGCAGGCCGCAGGCAGGCAAGTCTGGGGACCCCCGTTCCCAGAACACCGACAATTTTTGTAAGAAAATAAGACGTGGGACAATTGAGTTGGTTTAAGGGAAAACAAGTGGGAAAAAATCAGCGCTGGGTGGGAAAAACAACAAAAATAAGGATGTAAATATGAAAAGGGAATTTTATGTGTTTTCAATGTAATGATACGTGTATATGAACTAGTAAAACTATAGGTAGAGATTAGAAAACGGATGTAGGACATGCGTTTCAAGAGGATAATAGAACTGAGCTATGTGTTTGATTCAGTAAAAAAACTGCCTGCGGATGTTGTAAGACAAAATATAACTAACACTGTCGGGCCAGAGGCCTGTAGATACCTACTGGATCTTTGTGCCCCGTTGTCGTCATGGGCTAGGCCTGTTAAAAACAAAACCAACCCTGGGTAGTCTACAACCCAGTTGAAACTTGCTCGACCTGAAAATACAATATACGTGCTCAATAAATGAGAGAATTCTGCAAGTACAAACTGATAATTGGGATGCAGCATGCATATTGTTCTTTTATCATGGTAATAAGTGCATGCACTTGTTTCGAAAAAAATGGAGAACTGGGAATTCGAACGGCGGGTGCTTATGCTACCCATCAAATAAAAATCAGGTGCCTGAAAATTCATTTCGAAACAAATGATTCAGCTTTATATCCACGTCGACCCTCGACATGATGGTTGGAAGCAAATGCAAGTTCATACCAAAAGATCGTTAACAACAATACCAACTTGCGGACGACAAGGTAGTACAACTACCAATACCAAAATAACTTATAATCTTTTTATTCCTGGCCCTAGTGTTCGTCTGGTAGAAAATCTTGCAGAGGACCAGCTCCCGCTCCTTCTCTTGCTCTAGGTCCCCGAGGTGGTATACTGGTGCATCACCCAGTTGGTCCTCTGCTGGTCGAAGTTCTTGTTGGTGTGCAGCACCAAAACCTTTTTTGCTACCCGTCTGCCGGCCGTTGACCATCACCGGCAAGGTATTGCCGGTCTTGTGCAACATCGCGTGCATGCCGCACTCCGATTGTAACTTGCGACGCGTCCATGTGCCCCTTTTGAATGCCCTGGAATTGCGCTGGAAGAAATGCTTCCTTAGGCCATTCAGTGTGATACCTGTAGTATTATGGAATACAGGTTTTAGTGTACCTAGTTGGCATTTACATAACATCTTTGGCATGTTGCAGTCACTTGTTTCACTTTTTATTAACTGTCAAATTGTAATTGCTTCACCAGGTCTGCGTCTAAAAAGAAAAATAGAGCTATAAACAAAGGAATATGTTTGTGCAAGTAGACGGCCGATCGGTGTCTTACCTGGAAGTTTCTCAGGTTGGGTGTAGCATATGTCGTGCTCGCTATCGATGGTTGGTATGAACAAATCGATGAAAGACTGAAATCTTGCGCTGTCAGCACTCACTTTGGCCTCAAGGTGCTCGATCAGCTCCTGATCCGTGGGATCGAACTTGATGCCAACCGGCAGTACCGGCCAATCCTTCTTCGACTTGCATCGGTAATTCCAGTTATATGGTACTCAATGTATGCTCAATCGACTGTCTTAAGTGAATGATGAAAGATTTCGACAGATAAGTGGTACTCCAAATCTGAAGTCCAGAATACCGAACACGCCGCCGGGATTCTTGTGTCACCTCACGCGCAACATGTTGTCACGTCAATTCAATGTGTGGACATGATGAATAATTTAACCGACGTATACTAGTACTGCTACTGTACTATATATATATATATATATATATATATATATATATATATATATATATATATATATATATATATATATATATATATATATGAAGAAAAACGACGGAAACAGAAGACAATGCAAAGTTGAAGAAAATGAACAACTGAGGAAAAACTCAAATTGAAGATTTTGAACTTTTGGTGGTGGCATGACCCACCGTATAATAATGATGATTTCAGACACTGCGTACAATTGTCGTAGGGTCATTATCATTATCAGTACATCCTACGCAGGTGAGTTAGGATGCACTTGATGCCAGGAAGGTATCTATCCTTCAAACCAGAGGAGTGCTTCAAACTAACAACAGTACATAATATCCAACAAAAGAGGGTCGTGCTACAGCAGCAGAATACATGACTCAGTCTAGATATCAGCACGAATCAAGTTGTGCATATTTGCTATTGGCATGAACCACATCGCCGCATGTCGGGTTTGCAAAAGCCATCCATCGCATGGAAGCTTGATGCCTTTCACACACTGAAGATTATCTGGCAACAAGCTGTGTCGACGAATCTCTAGATATGGTGATTCATGAAACCCATGGTATCATGTGTAAACACAGCCCCCCTCACGAATGGAAGTTGCATAGCACAGTAATCATCGCCGGTGATATGATCGATGATTGGTTAGATGATCGGATAATTGAGCCCGAGGAACAAGGAGTGGTTGCCGAGGCTGTAAACTCGCCTCCAGTTGAATCCACCTGGCCCAACGGAGCTGGGATCTTTCTCGAACACGAAGCAGCCATAACCATCAATGTCAAGAATGCCCCACGCATTGTACTACATGTGGTTTGATGTAATGGTTTGGTCAATTTGGTACGTGCGAATGAGCATCAAATGACCGCCGTCAGCTGAACGAGCGATAAACCACCACCCATCGACTGGTATGATTCCAGGTCCTGGAATCATGAAGGCCAGCGCATTTGCGTCTGCTGCAACAATTCAAACTGGAGACCAAAAGGACAAAAATAAACAATCATGTTCAGAGTATGTGTGGAATTAAGATTATTATAACAGTGACACATATCATAGACAGTGAATTGCAATGCCGTGGTCATAATCATACCCCAAGTTAAAAAAATAAGACAATGGCTTCCATATTCTAGCAATATGTCATGGTTCAAACATCATGTAACAATGAGAGGAAAGCAGCTATGACAGCGCCTACTCATATTCTACCATAGCACTTACTACTACTGTTCTCATATCAACTCTAAGCAATAACATGCGTTGTTATAAAAATCTTGTAAACGAGAGTGACATATAGCAATCATGATGTTATGCTCATAATATGTATTCTAACAATCATTAGATGCCAATTGTTCTCATATCAACTCTAACAATAACATGTGTGGTCATAAAAATCTAGGAAATGGGAGGAACATATAGCAATGATGTGGTTATAGACATGCTATGCATTCTAAAAATTTGTAACAAATGAACATGCAGTTGTATTCATAAGGTAAAGATGAGACGAGATAGAATAATTACACGATGATAGATTCCACCAGTATAGGCAGCCAATCTGTGCGTCGACCACGTAAACGATGCCATCGTGCACTATAGCATCAGGCAGAAATGTTGCCTCAACAGGATTGATGATGAGCCATAACCATGTATGGCGACCGGATTCCAGATAGACTAATCCCATGTTGAACAAGGCAATGAGCTTGTAATCCATGTAGTCTTTTGATGGTGTGGGAACTTCGTAGATTACAACTTTCTGCAAACAGAGGTCGAGCCAAAAGCTTGACGTGTCTCGTGCGTAGTAGGCAGGAGTGTCCGGCGGGCCACGAGGGTCGATGGCGGTAGTATCCAACGATGGAAGGGTGATCTCTTGCTGGGTGTAGATATCCATGAGACACCACGGACTACTGGGGTGGTGGATGAGGACGATCCAGTTGGCCTTCAAGCCCGCCCAGTAGTGGCCGCTCATGAAGGACAAGTGGACGGGTAGTGGTAGCATGTCGAGGGGCACCACGGCAACCTCCGTAGGATCGTCAAGTCGGTGCCTGGGCCACCTGCGAGGATCGCGCATCAGCATGCAGGGTGTCTTGAAAATAGCCGGCCGGTTGCAGACGAGTAGACGGTACAAAGACACCGAGCATGCGACTAGACGGACGGTGCTGAGTAGGTCCATACGACTACAGATCTGCTCCAAGAGAACATCAGGGAGGGAATTCCAATCGCGGCTCTACGTGTCAGTCGGTTTTGCCATTGGGGTTTTCGGTGCCTGCGAGCCAGTGGGGAAGTGGATTCGGGTGGGCGAGCGAAGAAGCTTCTCCTCGTGTGGCCGAGCAGTGAGCGGGGGGATATGCTACACACGAGCTACCAAGGAAGATGGCGCGGGCGGGCGAGCAGTGAGCGGGGGTAAATGGTGTGCGGCCGACGAAGAAGAAGAGAGGAGGAAGAAGAGTGGAAGACGGGGAAGAAAGTGCATTCAATCTCAATTCTACTAGTACTACTACCAGGATATACCGTCCTTTGGAGTGTAAATAGTTACACCGATGACATGTGGGTCTACCACAACAGGGCCCATATGTCAGTTAATGGAGGACAGAGGTGCGTAGGCGTATTTGCGGAAGCGTGCTCTACTGGCAAACATGATGGCAGTACTGGGTAAGGCCGATTTAGTAACACCAACATGCTGGTTCAGCTTATTAATTATGTGTCCCATCTGCTGCAGCGTGTATTGTCACTTCACTGCGAAGACTAGTTGAATAGTTCTCTCTGACCGAGATGGGGAATAATGGATCGCGAGGACTTCCTTTCTATAGTATCCCTATGCCTCTACGCTCACTTCACTCATTTTGCTCCGTACCTAGTCACTTGTTGAATCTGTAGAAAGACAAATACTCCGTATTCGGGAACAGAGGGAGGCTTTTACTCCGTACTATTTGGGAACAGAGGGAATATCACCATATGGAGGGAACAGAGGAAGCTTGAAATATGAACATGTCAATGGGAGGGAGTAAGCCCCATGCATGCATGCATGCATGCAACATGCAACACTCACACGTACACATGGAGACGCACAACACTCACACACCCATGTGGCACACATCACACGACGGAACACACACGCTCACGCTCAAGTGCTCAACCTACTCCCTAAGTCCATGAAAGACTGTACATTTAGAGATTTACACATTGACCAGGGCATAATTAACGCCCAAAAGTAGCAGACTTATGTGTGCATGCGATCGTTGAGATAAGAAGATTAAATGAAGGTCGTTGCATGTTGTAATTAAGGATAGACATGTAGCCTATACCTACAGCACAAGTTGGTGCATTAGTCAATCAATATCGATTTAGATTAAAGGCTAAATCCATTGGAAGTGTAGATGTACATCATGTACTACACTCTTTGTTTTATAGCCGATGTACACTCTTTGTTGGAAGACCGAGGGAGGACACGTGCATGCACTCACATACACAGCCAGGGCGGTTTGCGCGTAAGGGTTGGACTCGTGTCGCGCCTGCGTAAAGTTTTGTTTCACTGATTTCTTTGCTCTGCCAACTGACAGATGGGACCCAGAAACCAGGTGACAATTTAACCAGTCAACAAAGTGCCACGTCGACTATGTGACCGGTTAGTAGGGTGCAATATGGTGCTCTACGATGAGCTAGTGATCGTATAATCGCCGCAAAACTATATATAGTGACTGTAAAGAGCGTATTGTTACATACGTTGACCGCCAGTGTATTTTTCTCGTTTGAAATTAAGCCATATTAATCGGAAAGGACGCAGTATGGACTACTACTACTAGTACTAGTATTGCTTTGATGTGTCCCGTCAACTCGCCGGACGAGGAGAAGCTTGCTTACTACGCCTCTCCCTCGCCCACGCGCGTGGTGGTTCGCAGGACGAGGAGAGGGTTTTGACTACAGTGCCCTCTCCCTCTCCCTCTCCCTCGCCCTCGCGGTGGACATGCAACAGTTCAATCGGTGTCAGATTGCCAGAAGCATATTGTACTATAGTATCATCATTGTTGGACCTTTCGAAGAGGCGAAGAGCCAAGTGCAAGGTTCACACGAGTGCGAACTGTTGAACCTCCTGAAGAGGCAAAGAGCCAAGCGCAAGGTTTTATAGGAGTTGTCGTCCTAGTAGGAGTGTACTACAACTATAGCGAACGATGCTACTGTATGATGCCGCCACGTCACGTATATCCAAAGTTGTGCCACCTTTTTTTTCTCAAAGAGCATGTTGGAGCCCGTGCAACAACCACACAAGTTGCACGTACACATAACACATTTACTAGTAATAAATTCTAAAGGACAAATGCCAGTATGCCACACAAGTTCATCTCCAATTCATGTGATAAATTTGTGCACGACTAGTCTACATATATTCACAGCGCTACCGTTCACAATTACCGTACTCCACTTACACGTTATAGATGGGCTACATGTCCTCCTCCAGGTTCCAGTCCCAGGTGTTCTTCATGGATGGCATGATCCATAGCGGTGGGCAACGGGAATCGTTGTCGCATCTTTCTAGTCCGGTCACACACGATGGAGACTCATCCAAGCTGAAGCGGCATAAATCAGGGATAGCGTGTCCCAGCATGTCGTTCATCCGGCGGTGCGCACTGAAGACACAACCATGCTTCATGAATGGCAGGCCTTCCGTGTCATGCACGTAAGGTGGCATCCGCTTCACAATGGGGTAGCTGTCCCCGATGAAAAGCGAGTACTCTCCAAGAGTGTTCCTCAGCACCCACGTAGCATCACGGGGGTTGAACTTGGCGCCGTTCATCTGGTACACGCGGCATCCCAGATCTGGACACATGGTGACGTACATAGTCAAGGTCCATGCATAATAATGTTGTGCTCAAATATGGCGGTCAGTAATACTGTGCAGCAAATAGTACTACTTCGGTATAGAGGAAGTAAAATAACCGGCTTATTATATATAGCCACTCTTGGCTACATGAATGAGATAGTAAGACATGGAAAAACAAAAATGGTGGCAGCTAGTGGGTTCAAGTCTTCAAGGGCCTAGCTAGCTATACGCGTCCTCCAAGGTAAAAAGTACTCCTACTAGTACTACAAAGTATACTACTAGTACAACAATGAAAGAGACGATGAGAGGGTTAAAAAATGGAATACCTGGGTAGATGGTGACGGTTCGATCATGGTAGATTGTGTGACCATGTTGCACATTAGTGGTACCATGGGTAACGACTACTAAGATAGTTGATCCCAATATGCCAAATTCAGCTACAAGGTTCCAGGTTATAGCGAATCACGGATGCAAATGCACATCCAGGATCGGCGATCTTATTTTGATCGGGGATGACTGGTCCCTGCAAAATAATGGAGTACCGTTAGTGATGCAAATGATGGTTTGTGCATTCCATTTATAATCTCCCGTACAGTAGGATGTCAACCAGATGAAACAAATCCCCTGGCTTGTCACCGCGAAGATGTGGCCTAGATGGCGCACGACGTCTTCGAACGTGTAGGGGTACAAATCTGCCGCCGCCAACATGCGCCAGCCTCTGCCATTACTGCCTCCTGCATTGATGGCAATCCTTATGTCGAACACCGAGATGAGATAGTAATCGTCGTAGCCGCGTCGCTTTGTCGGCGGGTCCGCAATTGCTATCTTCTTCAATCTCATGTAGGCATCATCATACGTATTCTTGCCCAGCCAGTCCGGAAGGCCGATCCCAATGGTGGAGAAGGGGTCTATCGGAACGGTCGCACTGCTGTGGATGTTGTGCAAAATCATGGTGGTATCCGGCCGGAGGTCTGCAAGCCAATCTTCGTTGGCACTGACCCAGACCTATATATAAGACGGTGGACAGCGGAGAAATTACGGGATGGAAATGGAATAACTAAGTACTACATGATCAAACTCCATTACTGACCTGCTCATCGGACAAAATCCGACTACCTCTCAACGTTGACAACTCTAGCGGAGTCAACGTGCAACCATGGACAGGGAGCAGTGGACTGTTCGAAGGATCATCCCACAGAAGAACCTTCTCCTCGAGGACGCATGGAAGACCAACAAGCATGGCCTTTTCCCAAGCCTGTTTAAGCAGCGTCTTGAAATAGTTGGTGTAGGAAGCACCGAGTCTTGCGGCGGTGAGGACGTCGGAGCAGCGTGCGATTTCTCTCAGAGGATCGTCGTCCAAGGTCTCCCAGCCCCAACGAGGAGGAGAACCGCCTGGCGAATCCATGGGAGCAGCGACGAACTGCCTTCTCTTCGGGGGGAGGGGAACTGGCGAGGAGGAGATAAGAGCGTAGTAACCGCAGGGCCTCGTCCCTTCCAACTGTAGATCGTTCCTCAGCGAAGGGGTGAGGCTATTATTTACTACTAGTACTAGCATTATGGAACGTTATGGGATTGCATTATACTGCAAATCACTACAAGAGAAGAGGCCTACTATGACGAGCCAAAAAATGTCATCGAGTAGCTAATAACGTCACACATTAGCCCTGAGTGACGTTTTATGGGCGTCACGAGCATCGTCCCCGTCACAGATTACTCCTAGTGACGCGCGCGCAGAAAAATGTCACTCAAAATGGGACCTTCGGTGACGTTTTCTAGAACGTCAAGAAGTTGCTATTTCTGTGACGGCCGATAAATGTCACATGTTAGGGGCAAGGACGTCGTATTGTACCATATTCAGTGACGGAGCAACATCACTGACTTTATGCCACGTCAACACCATAGATTATCCCAGTACTAGCTTCACTAATTTTATTATTGATGAAGATGATGCCATCAAAATATATTTACTTTATTTCGAATAATTTACAATTGATTATCAAACCCACTATATTTAAAATCCATATCACCGTAAGTATTTAATTCACATCACATTATATAAATAAGTTAAGAGCCAACTCACATTATAAATTGAAATGAAAGACAAATCATATTATCTATTCAATCATCTCAGCCAAATCATCCTCTAAATAGAAATAACAATAAAAATAACACATACTCATTTGAAATAGACAAGACGAAAAGTAATATTTGGATAACTAAAAGAACACATGTGTTGTCATCACGATTGCAATGTATATGAGTTAGCAACTATCTGTCTATCACAAAAGGATGGCCTTCATGCACAACCAGGTTGACAGATTTGCTTGTTGTCTATCACCAATCAGTTTATCCATCTCCCGTTGCTTCTGTTAACATGCTTCATTCTTCTCTTGTTGCCTCTTCTTAATAGCTTTTAATTCTTCTTGATGCTTCCTCTACATCTCTTCAAATGCCCTATCTTGTGCTTCAAGTCTCTCCGCTAACTCCTCCCGCCGCCCATAAATTGACAAAGCAGAACATCGTGTTCCATCTTAATGAGATGAAAAACATAAAGGATAACAAGGTATGAGTACAATAAACCCAAGAATAACACGCACACGCGCACGCGCACACACGCACGCGCACGCGGGCACACACACCCACCCACACGCAGACGCACACGCACACGCACACGCATATTTGTGTTTTCAGTTTCACAGTCATGAATGCACTGTGCACACAAAAGCAAGCAAAAATAAACAACAGTAACACAAAGAGAAACAAGACAAGTACCCGTCAATTGCAACTTTTGCCTCTCTATCTTCTGTTCAATTGTTTCTTGAGGTGCCTGGGTCAAACAAGTCGAGTAAAACAAGGCAGTGAATCGACACTGACTTATGCAATGCCAGCACTAATTCAAATAGGAACACGTGAACAGAGAAATCATCATCAACATTAATTAGGAGAGTTAAAGAGTGGATGGATAGAAAATTTGAATCAATTTTACTCAATTATTTGTGATACGTATAGTGCATAGTGACACACATGATACAAGCAAGGCAAAATTAAAGCCAATGAATGCACATTGCACATATTATTTAAGATGTTGGTCAACATGATATATTACCATTAATTTGGACATAGTAAGAGCGACCCCCTCTTCATCTCTCAAAACCTATTCCTCTGCATCGGCCTCCTCTTCAGCATCTGGTTCATACTCCGAGTCACTGCGATTGTCGACACCTCGAGCAATTGTGTCGGTTGCGCACTAGAGGAAGTAGGGTATACAAGACTACGAGCTATGCTTTAATCCTTACATTCATTTACTTCAAACACGCCTTGACCTTGCATTTCTGTTTCACAAGATATGCCCTGCTTTACCTCTCACCCTCCAGAACTGGTGGCATGATTTTAGTAACTGAAGCTAGAAAAGATGACAGTGAGTAAACCTAATGAATTGCCAAAAGACATACCATCCTATGTTATCAGCAGTAGATAAATGAATTATGCTTCAACTTTTTTGGAAATGAAGCTTAAAAGATGCAGCCATTTTACATGTGCAAATGTACTTCCCTGGAACTTAAATTAATATAATAAAATAGATAACTTAGGATGCAAACACAGGATGCACTAATGTCGTATATAACTAATTGCTAAAGTGAAATTAATGAAAAGCATTTAATATTGCTTGCACTAAGTGTAAGCATATGGACTTGTAACGCAACTGATTACATTGACTTATCTGTTAAAAGTTGGGTTTACATTGATAGTAGACAAAAAGAAACTAGATTGTGTAAAACACTCAAAAACAGGCAGCACTACCAACAAGTAGTTTATGCAGATTATATAAATAGAAAATGAAGATAATGAAGATTTCATGCATTGGTATCTAACAAGTGAAGCAATCAACATGCATGATACAGCTGGGGCACAGTTAGGGAGAAGCAGGAAGCAAGCCAAGAAAAAAAGACCAAAGAAATAGCAAAAATTATACGATTACTGTAGCTGCTGGCATAGTTTAGAAGACCAGAAAGTTTACTATACTATTCCAAAATAAAGGCTTGGTGGATGGTGTTGTATGTTTGTAAAGTAGGAGCAGCGGTTTTACACAGTTGAGTATGTCAGAATATAGACAAAAACTAAAGTTTACCATGTATTAGCTTTTATCAAGTCCTGGGCCTACTGAAAATGCTTGTGGGCTTCAGATTAAGTTTAGTTCTATTTTATCTGGTAGTAGAGGGAAAAGTACATTGGTACAGGGCTATACAATGCAGTCTCAGTTTTTATTCAGTTTTGCCAACACTAGTTAAGGACTACTTATGTGGCAGCAGAACCACAAGCAGGCTATAGGATTCAGGTTTTGGCACAGATAAAGTACTTGCATATAGAAGCTACTTTATTCGGACATGTGGATACAAGGATACAAGAATGTGTTGCTTCCTGCTTGTACTTAGTTCTCCTTTTATAGTTTATTTCACGTGTTTATGTTCATATGATTATGACACCATCCAGAAATCAAGAGGATCTAGTTTTTTCATTACAGCATGGTACAACCATCAGAGGGTTATCGTACAATTTTTTTTCTATATGCAAGATTAGCTATACAAGCACGTGGCTGCAAAAGAAATCTCTCAGCAGTAGCATATATTCAGGCTCTGCCCTTTTAGCATAGCAGGCTGTAGCAAATGCAAAACCATGTTAAATACTCCAGTTTTGCACACACCTATCATAGGATGTCAATACGCAAAGTTTAAAATATTTCAAAAAAGATATAGCTCAGCATCAGATTGGACCTAAACCGTCCATTACGACCTTCAATGGGCAAAAGGTTGTCGCTCCTCTGCCATGTCCCGATGCGGACAACCAATCGCAGGTCCCTGGGACAGGGGATGGTGGACCGGTGAGCCTAGCAGGATCCAACTGTTAGGGACGGACAGAGAAGAAGTAAGCTCCAAGTTGATAATTTATGTAAATTGTAAAACTGAAACTCTGAATTCCTCTCCAATACAACTCTGGATCTCACCAACTCTCTATGGTCTACCTTGCATCGGTGCTTTTCTCACCCAAATCCCTTAAATTTATCTTGGTGATCCCTTGATCTAGAGCTGGGACACCACAAAGACCTTCCTATGAACTTTTATTTTGGGGAAAGAAAGCAAGAGCCGGAGGTTCAGGCCCTTTAACCATAGCGGGTTGTGGCATCCTAAATAACGAGAAGGGCAGGATGATTAGTGGTATGCATGAACCCTAATCACTGAACATTAAGGGCTTGAGGGATTAGGAGGGTGGGATGAGAAAATTACCATGAGCCTTCGCCGTTCTCTGCAATCGGTGGGGAAAGGGAGTAGGGTGTTGGCGGTGGCAGGGAGGGTTGATGCATGGATCCGAGCTTGGCCGGTGGGACGGCTTCCTCCAATCCGCCGTCGCCGGTCACTGCAATCAGGGAGGAATAGAGCAGGGTGCTCATGGGGCTGGTTGATTTGAGGGATCCGAGCTCGGCCGGCGGGGCGGCCTTCCCCGATCCGCGACCCTGGTCGCTGCAGTCGTGGGATATGACAGATGAGAGATGGTTGAATCTGACGAAAAAATGCCGGGTTAGCAGTGGCTTTTAGCGGTGCCTCTTCGCGGGCGAATAAAAGGAGAGATTTTGGCTGGGTCTTTGACGGGTGGGGACAAGGGTGGATGCGGCAAATAAATAGGGAAGTAGAGGGAATTTTTTTTGGTGGGCAGATGGTTTATTTGCAGAATTTAATTTCCACATAATATAATGTAATTCATTTAATTCAAAATAAGTAATGATTATTAGGAAAAATAAATCTTACATAGACATTTTTCTGAAGTTAATCTTACATAGACATTATGATGTTGATGTGGTATTTTCTATGTAGTGTTTTTGGAGAATTTTAAATAAAAATGTCAGCAGACTAGATTGAACTCGTGAGTTCAAACCCTGAATGGAACTCATTTATTTTGGGATGTATAAAACCCTTTTTTAAAGATGTATACAACTCTTTTTGATTACAAGCTCTTACTCACAGTAGCATGCGAATAGACATGAGGTCCCTTGATAACTGTACACAACTTTTTTGGTCGGACCCAAACACGCAAATCAATCATCCTATAAATTGGGTCTATTGTTCCTCTAATTATCCATGATACACCTTTTTTCTCCCTGCCACTACTTACCATTTTTTTTGAGAGAGAAGAGAACCAAACAACGGGAACGCCATATGCATCACCTCACGAACACTTGTAATAACCTTTTTTCCCTACCGCTGCCTATTTGTATTAGATAAAACAAAATAACTACATCGCTATAGTCTGGGAAGAAACAATGTTGGGTCCCATTGTCAGCATTGACCTGTGGGTCCTACCGTTCTATAAGCCGTGAAGCAGCTATAGTGGGTCCCACTTATAACGTTATTTGACGAAAAATGCGCGTCACACATTCATAATATTTGGTGACTCTAATAGGTTCGTCATGAAAATTACCAAATTGTCATGGAAATTAGCCGACTGGTGGCACTCAACCGCTGAGGCAATTTTGTGATGTTAACCGTCACTGATTCATGGCGATCAATGATGCCACCTATAAAACGTCACACATTACGTATTTGTGTGACGTTGTCCACCACTGTCACAAGGATTTTCGTCACACTATCTCAATTTTCTTGTAGTGAATAATAGCACTAGTAAGAAAATTTTGGCTCTAGGTAGTAGTTTTTGGCGTGGATTAAGAAATTTTGGGTATGTTTTTGCCATTTTTCGTACACGCCAACTAGTTTCAAAAAACGTCTTACATTATGTGACGGAGGAGTACGTACTCATACTGTAGCAGTACTAGTACTACTTTTCTCAGCTAGTAGTGTGATGTACTGTACTTCTAGTCTAGTCTAGTATAGTGCACCAGTTTTGAACTCTTGAATCTCAGGGCCAAGGAGCTACAGTTGGAAGTGGAGGGTACTACTGTTCTCTAGAACCATCGCTGTACCATCAATGCAGGGGAAGTACACCTGCGTAGTGGCCTAGTGGGTACTCTCGGTGCTCTATTCATCCGCTCCTCTCACGTAGCTGGCCTACTCAGCCGCTCCTCTCACGCACACACTAGCAGCCTGTTTATCAGCGACGATTACTGCGGGGGCAGAACATTTGAGTTATTTGATACAGCGAGACTAGGCTTTTCGCTTCCATTTGTGGAGGTGTAATGGATCTCGTCGAACTTTGTTAGTAGTTCCTTCTTTATGAATGAGATGAAGCAAAGCTTTTGCCTCCGTTTAAAAAACACGTCAAGAGGAATTTCTTTTATAGTAGAGCCGATAATGGAGTGAAGTCCATGCGTGCAACACCACAAGCTACAGAGTAGTAGTAGAGCACTTTACGTACAGAGCCATATTGCACGGTTCCCAATGCCCTGCCATGCTAGTTTAAATATGCTACTAGCTAGTTTAAATATGCTACTAGCTGATGAGGAAGCTGCAAGCGAGGTGCGGCTAGGGCGATCACGCGAGCCACGGGATGCTGGGAAGGAAAACCCGTTCACGTGGCTAGGCTGTCCAGTGCACCCAGATTGTGGGGCCGCATGTCCGTTTGACTTCAAAACTCAAACTACCCGTGTAAAATATTGGCTCGCAGCGAAGTGTAGTAGTACTACTTTAAAAAAAAGGCCACCGTGCGTTCGGCCGGGATCGAACCCACAAAACGAGGTATACACTCCCACGACCACTAGTAAAACTCGTTGGAGTACAACGAAACCTAGAATCTCCTTTTGTCGCTAGTAGTACGTACATTGTTCCTTACAAGAAACCACTAAAATGCCAAGAAACTACTACCACTTGAATACGTGGCAGACTTAAGATAAGACTACCTTATCAACCATTGTACATGATCTTACCAACAAAAATCCTCGAGTGACCTCCTACCTCCGCCCCGTCCACCTAGTCATCCTCGGCCATGGGGCGCAGCTACCGCCGCCGGCAGAAGGCGAGGTCAAAACCGCCGGCGGTGCGGAGCCCATGTTGCGGCAGCCCGGATGCCAGCTCCATCCGGCGCTCGCGGCCGCTAGCTAGCCAAGATAGCTCCGCCCAGCTGCTTGTCTGCAAGGTTTGCTAGCTAGATTGGCACGGCAGCGCGGCGGCTTGCTCGCGCTGGCCACGCTAAGGCCAGCCATCTGGCTCGAGCGAAGGCCAGCATGGCGGCTTCCTCGCTCGCGAGTCACGCTCGGGCCAGCCTGCCAACCCATGCGGAGGCCAGCGCGGCGTCCGGCCCGTCCGGCGGAGCGGCGGCCAGCTCGCTCATCACCGGCGCCACCGACGAACACGCATCAATATTGTTTGAAGTAATGTTCCGGAAAATAATGATTTGAGGGGGAATAACAGGATAGAAGGTCAGATGTGGGTCCCTCTTGTCAACGGTCAAACAAAATGTGTTGGTTTAAGCTACCTCGTCAGGATGGACGTGTGGGCCAACCCTGTCATAAATGGGTTTAAACAAACCTAATCGGTAGGAGTACTAGGTAGTAGTTTTTGGCGTGGATTAATAAATTTTGGGTATGTTTTTGCTATTTTTTGTACAATAGATTCTTCCTAGGGCTGGTTGAAAGTGGTATTTTTTTGTTAAATACTCTACATATTGTAAGTAGGAGAGAAAGTTAAGCTTTGGAAGCCAATAAGCAAGGCTAGTTACATAGTGCATATGTGTACATGATTGAAAGTAAATATCAACCATGAGTGACTAATAACTTGATGGAAAACTCGAAACTATGGAATACTAGGAAAAAAATGCATGGTTGGAAATACTAGCAATGTTCATGTCCGTTGCAACGAATCATAATTAGAATAATACTTATTCACAAACTTGGTACAAAACACTCTAATTTTGATATACATATGTCACTAGAGATATATTATGTTTCAATTAGAATATATTCCTTGGGCTGTTTTGGTGAGGTCAGGGAGGGATGTGGTTGGTTTTAAGATACTAATTATGGGTTTTTCTGCAAATTGGTAGACAAGTGGGATGTTGGTGAGAAAAGGCAACAACTTACCTTACAACCGCTAGATGTAGATCTAATGGTCAGAAATGACGGATGGCAGACACACCAGCATCACCAACTTAGTCTTGTGTAGGAGTACTAGCAAGATCCGTGCATTGCACGGAACATCAAGATGCATTTTTTTACAAAACACTTGTTGTGATTGACCCTTGTGGGAGTAATCCCATGTGTAAAAACTAATGATATCTCGAGAAATATGAGATAAGGTGAAGAGGAGTGGGGTATGGTGGTGGTTGGTGGTTGGACTGAGCGGAGGCATCGGGATTGACGACGCCGACAGTGGCCACCAGGCCAGTTTGTTCCAGAGGCTTCCTTTCTTAATTGCTCAACAATGAGGTTTGTTGGAGATAAGGATGAACGAGGGAAGGCCTTGTCTGCAAATGTGGAGAGGGGTGCGGGTATCTTTTAGTTTAATTTTCATCCGTCAGATATAGATCGGATGGTCTATATTGCAAGATGGCACACGTACCATCATCACCAACTCGGTTTTCTATAAGAGAAGAAATATAAGTATGGAGATACAAACGTATTATCGATACTTGCTTCCGTAAACTAGCATCTACATTCTATTCAACGCCTTGGCATGTGGGGCCTTAGCACAATGACTTCTCGACTGTGTAAAACAAAGATTTTCCCGTTGCCGACAAGGAGGGGGTGACGGCGGCACGCTTTTTGGCTTGCTCTAGTCCTAGTAGTCATACTAGGTGGTCTAAGCACGTGTAGATTTATTCTTTTTCACGTCTCGTGTTCGCCGTACTGCCACGACTGTTGATGAATAGACGGTAAGTTATTCACAGGGAAACCCTTGTTGAGCGTGTTTGCGAGAGAGAGAGAGAGACAGTGTGCGTGTGTGATATGTTAGAGACTGAGGCAATGATAACAAATTCTTTGTGTCTATGTGTGTGGAGGATAGAGAGAGACATGTACATGGGGCTTTGTGTTGTGTAACATGGAGACACATATACATAATTAGACAGTGAGTGTGTGAGATACACATGCGGACATGAGGAGAGATGAGGATCCAGATAAATGGGTGTTTGTGCGTGTCTGTGTGTGTTTGTGCACGCATTTGTGTGTGAGAGGGAGAGAGTGTATGTGGAGTAGAGAGACCACTGATGATGTAAACCTAGTATAAGGGAAGGGGGAATGGTGTGACATGTGTAGTAGCGAGATAGCACGGGTGCGGGCGGGGGGAGCAGACTATTTGGAAGAGACATCGAGTGTGTGTGTGTGGGAGAGGGGTGTGAGAGCGAGAGAAAGAGAGAGCTAGCGACGGAGAGAGAGAGAGAGAGAGAGAGAGAGAGAGAGAGAGAGAGAGAGAGAGGGAGGGAGAGAGAGAGGAAGAGAGGGGGCGAGAGGGGTTGTTTGTGTCCATAAATGGCGTATAGATAGGGAGACAATGTTGATGTTGTCCGAAATTGGCCTATGAACGGAGACGAAAGGGAAGCGAGTCATCGTGTGTGTGATAGGGACTTCATGACAGATCTAGAATAGATGGTGTAGAGAACAATGTGCGAAATCGATAACGATTATACATTAGGGAGCTATGCAAAGAGTCACGACATATATGTATACAGGGAAGGAGTTGGGGCGGGTCCGCATGTGGGAGAGATAGAAAGAGGAGAGTGGTGCACAAGGAGACAAAGTGTGCTTGTTTGTAGTGGGGTTGGTGTGTGAGGTGAGTGTGCGAGAACCACATAACTAGGGGGATAGACGTTTGGGGGCGACGTATTGTGTGTATGGGAAATATACACTCTACATAGTGCGTGTGCTTGGGTAAGAGAAATAGCAGGAGACCTAGAGAGTGAGGGAAGAGATGTGTGCATGCCCGAGAGACAAAGTGATAGAGACCTATGTTGGGGTCCGGACTTTACAAGAGAGAGGGGTGTTAATGTGCTCGTGTGTTGGTGTTTGGGGGAGAGAACGACTTCTCTATGTGTGCGTGTGTGGTGGTGGTGGTGGTGGGGTGGGGGGTTGACTTCAGTTAAAGAGTGAGGTGTCTATATTTGAGGGACTTTAGCATAATTGAGATATTGTGCACTCATGGTTGATCAATTTGTTTCACAGTTTGTACTATGAGATAACGATACTTTTGAACATGCGTGATATACCTTGATGTACCAGAATTACAAACCTAAGATTGGAATTTTGGAATTCGACTCCATCATTAGATTTTGTAATTCATTTAAATGGAGGTACATTTTTTAAGCTGGGATTTTATGATTTCAGATTCATATATCAAACCTAGAGATATACACATACGGGCATGTTCAAACTTTATAATCATCCACTTTATTCATACACATACACATTTTTGCTTTTGTCATCATATTTAGGATAAACACATTTGGAATTTCATTTGAATTGGACCGTATGATGGTATTTGCTTGTAGTAGCTCAATGATCCGTATTTGAATTGAATGGACAATCTAAGTTTCGAGTTGGAGACATTGATTTTCAAAACTTGCACATTTTTTTGCTTGCAAAACAAACAAATTGTCGGCCATGATATTATAGTCGGCCGTACGAGAGCAGAATACTTATAATTTTAGGCACCAAAAGCTTTCAAACTTCCCGCTCACATCGAAATATCACGCGCCCAAAAGTTTAGCCTTGTGATATTCCTGTTTTACCCCTGCCACATGAACGGAAAAGGGCTGCTTTGGTAATTCCATTGTTTTCCCCTCTTTGCCCCAAACATTCTTCCCCAAAGCCCCTCCCCTTCCCCTCCCCGACCCCCAACCACGACAAGCCGCCGAATCTTGTCCTCCGCCGTAGCGGTGGACCTCACACCCAGCCGGATCTACCTTCCGCACCTTGGAACCCCCAACTGCCAACTCACCACTTCACCGGAGCCGCTTCATCGACTGGCTTGTCCACCGCTCCAGATCTCCTTGAGCGCCATCATGGTCCACCGCACCGGATCTGCTTAACCGACACCCTCGTCCACCACAGCGTAGGCCCTTCACTGACTCCCTCGTCCGCCCCTTCGTTGGCCCTTCATACAAGCCCTCGTCCGCTGCAATAGATCCGCCTCACCGAAAGCACTGTACAACACGCCCGCCGAAGACTTCGTCCACTGCACCGGACCCGCTCCACGGACGCCATATTCAACTCCACCGGACCTGCTTTACCGACGCCGCAGCCTCATCAGGTTATTTCGATTTGTACTCCTTCGGTTTTTGTCTTTATCGTGCAACTGTTCACTTACCACAGATGAGCTTTCTTGTATGTCGACAGGTGCCGCAACCGTAGCACCGGAGCCGCTTCAGTGATGGAGACAGCCGGCCCAAACACTCAACCGCAACACGGGCACCATCGACGATCCTTAGCTATCAAGTATGACAACGATACCCATACGCCGCCGAGAATCAGGTACTATTATCCAACGGTCGGCGCCTACATTCACTTTCCTAGCATAAGCATTGCACCTTTGAATTTCTTCAGGGCATCATTCAGTTTTTCATGAGACGCGTTATTCTGCTTGCACCTGTAGGGCCATACTTCTGGCAGTGAACATGTTACATGTGCTAAATTACATACCAGTGCACATATAGTTAATATGCTTCAGTTTTGTTCTGATGCCACCTGTTGGTTCCATCAGACTTGTCGGAGTAATGGGCCATGGGTAGGCTAACCCGGAGCCCGGAACCTTTCAAGGCATCGGGGCAGGCTGCGCCCCTCAAAACGACAAGACGTAGAGCCGCCTTGTGGAAGCTGGCTGAAGGGACAACCGACTACCCACTCACGGCCGAGTCTTGGAGGCGAGTTCGAGACAAGCCGACTCCTATCAGGCGGCTTCCAGAGAAGCCGACCACGGGGAGTCGGCCTGCGGCATCGACGGATGCCCATGCCCTCGGGACGGGGAGTGGCTACAGTGAAGCCCACTCCCTTCCCTTTCCAAAGGCTGGCGTGGCCACAGTGCGCTATACCCGCAGAGATCTCCGTCCGGCGCAACACTGTTGCCATGCCAAGACCTGACATCAGCACCAGTGAGTAGAGTCCTGCACCCACGACGGCCTGTCTGTATGACCCAGGGGCGTCGGGCCCCACCAGTCAGCGAGAGTCTAGAAGACGGTGAGAGCGCCACCAGTCGTACCCGTTAGGAGTCGGCCCGCGGGAGTCGGCCGGCCCCTCCCACGGATCACACGTGCCATTAACCAGACGAGACATGGAAGTGGCTACAGTAATCACCCGCCAGGCGGCGGGGCTGTAGCCACGACCACATGACCAAGCCTGCATCATTAGAGACACGGCTACAGTAATCAGCAGCTGGCAAGACCCGCAAGCGGCGGACACAGCCTGTCGGCTCCGTACCGGACCAGTCGGCGGGGAAGCCGGCGACCAAAGGGATTGACGGCTGGGCCCTGTGCCCAGCAGGATTACCATTGTACCCCTGGGGGGGGGGGGGGGTAGGCCTATATAAACCCCCCAGGGCACCCATGCAAAGGGTTGGAATCCATTAGCACTAGACCAGATCATATAGGAAGGAGAGAGCTAGCCTTGCCTTCCCCTACCTCCCGCATACAGCTCAAGGAGCAATCTTGTACTCACTTTGCCTTAGTGATCACGCGGAGACCCCGCAGAGCAGGACTAGGGGTGTTATCTCCAAGGAGAGCCCCGAACCTGGGTAAAGTACACCGGCGTTCGTGTCTACGCCTCATCCCGCTTCCGGGCACCGGCGACGTTCTACTCGCTCCCACCATGATAAGCCATCCTTTGGCATATGTCGCACCCAACCCCCGACATTTGGCACCCACCGTGGGGCCTGGTGCACAGTCGTCCGGAGACCTGTTCTGGACGGGAACCCTTTTCCTCCCTGGTGAGCGCAGCCAGCCCGGCATGCCAGACGGAGTCTGTGCCGACACGCTGCATGGCGCTGAGATTGCTTGCGCAGCCAGTTGCCTCGTCGATCTTGTCGGTGAGGTTCGCCTCTCCGATGAGCCCGCATCCGACGCGGGCACAGGCGGCCTCGAGAGCCTCCTCGCGGGCCTCCTCGATCAACTCCATGTCGCCAGCGAGCCAGCTGTGGACCTGGAGTCCGTAGGCTCCACCGACCCAATGTTGGTTGACTCCAACACCGCGTCGCTCGACGCGTTCCCCACCAATGTTGTGGTCTACGACGAGCCGCTCCCTCGTGCGGAGAGCGATGGAAGCACCCTCACGGAGGTGCTTGTCATCGGCCATGGCGAGCACTCCGGCGGAGGTGCTCATGACCCACTTGACGCGGCGCTGCAAGACCTGACCGCGCCCATTCCCGAAGACGCCGACGCCGAGACGCTTGAGGCGCGGCACCTTCAGCTCGTCGAAGGCGCGAAGAAGCTGGACAGCATGAGACGCTTGTCAGAAGCCTACCAGCGCGAGATGGACTGCGCTATGGGTGGCACACCGGCTCCAACTGGGCCTAGCCGCCTTGGCACGGTCCAGCAGCACGGTGTGGCCATCGCCAACCTATTCGGGGCGACTCGCCCCGTTTACGCCACGCCTGCGGAGAACATCCGAGCCGCCCAGGCGGCGGCGGACGAGCTGGACAATTTCGAGGGCGAAGAGCGTCGCCTAATGACGGAGCGCCTCCAGCGACTCCTTGACGCGGCCGCCGAGCAGAACGAGGCCGTCTGCCGCACCGATGCGCCGCATCAACAGAACGACGATCCGCCTCCCCATCGAGACCAAGGCGCGACATCTCGGACGCCGACTGGCGGTGTCCGCGGAAGAAAAGACAAGGAGCGGGCTGCCAGCCGCAGTCGGACTCGCATCACCATCGAGCGCGACCAAGACGGACGCCCAAGAGCAGTGGAACGACGGGACGACTGTCCGTCTCCTCCCCCTCGCAGGGAAAGGCAAGTCTCCCCGCCGCCTATCAATTACTCGACACTCGGCGACCGCCTTGGCCACCGAGAAGGAGTCGGAGAAAATGACGCTCGCCACCGGATCGATAGACTCCACCGATCCCTGGCCCTGGAACAAGAAGACGAGCTGAGTCCACCGTGTTTCTGCCCCCGCATTCGAGACGAGCCCTTTCCCAAAGGGTTCATGCTCCCAAGAGACATGCCCAAGTACACCGGCTCCATGAAGCCGGAGGACTGGCTAGTTGACTACTCCACAGCCGTCAACATAGCAAACGGCAACAAGCGTGTTGCCGTGAAGTATGTTCCGCTCATGCTCTAGGGCATGGCCCGGGCTTGGTTGAACAGCTTGAAGCCTTGCAGCATCAACAGCTCGGTTGACTTCACCGACGCCTTCGTCCGCAACTTCACCAGCCCATACAAGCGACCTCCCAAACCTCGCCAGCTTTCCTTATGCATGCAAGGCCCCAATGAATCAACTCACGGCTACCTTACGCGTTGGGCCAAGCTCCATAACTCCTGCGTGGGCGTGCACGAGGTGCAGGCTATCGAGTACTTCACCGTCGGGTGCCGAGAAGGCACCCTCCTCAAGCACAAGCTCCTCTGCGACGAGCCAGACCCTCGACGAGCTGCTGATCATAGCAGACAAATATGCCACGGCCGACTCCTCCATGAAGACGGAGATTCAAGTTAGTGCGACTGGCAAAGTGGCTCCTCAGGCTCCTAGAACCCCGGCTGGAGACGCCAGTCGGCGTCAGCAGCAGAGCGACAACAAGCGCAAGGCCCCACAGCCGGCTTCCAGCAGCCGGCAGGTGGCAACAGTCGAAGACCAGCAGCCGGAGGGGCAGCCTCCGACCAAAAGACAGAAGGGCGGCAAGCCAAACTGGTTGCCGACTTTCTCCTATGAGCAGACTTTGGATGGTCCCTGCAAGTTCCATAGCGGTGCGAAGCCGTCCAACCACACCACTCGGAAGTGCCATTGGCTCACCCGGATCGCCAAGGGAGACGACTTCTTGCCTCCCCCGCCTGCTGGGCAGCCGCCTCCTCCTCCGTCCCAGCAGCCGGCTATCAGACCAGTCGGCGTAGTACAAGACGAGTACCCAGAAGAGCATGGAGCCTACATGGTGTTCACCAGCGTAGCCGATGATCGACGCAGCAGGCGGCTGCAGCAGCAAGAAGTGAATGCAGTAGCCTCAGAGACACCAGAGTTCATGCATTGGTCTGATAAGCCCATCAGCTGGAGCAGAGCTGACCACCCAGAGGTGATGCCCAATCCCGGCTCATATGCTTTGGCTTTGGATGCCACCTTTGCCACGAACAAGCGAGCTGCTCGTTTCTCCCGATTCTTGATAGACGGCGGCAGCAGCATCAATATCCTGTACAAGGATACCATGGAGAAGGTAGGAATCAGACATAGGCAGCTTCAGTCCAGTCGGACAGTGTTCCATGGCATAGTGCCTGGCCTTTCCTGCTCACCAATCGGCAAGATTCTGATAGACGTCCTCTTCGAAGACAAAGATCACTTCCGCCGAGAGTCAGTTTGGTTTGAGGTGGTCGACCTTCAGAGCCCATACCATGCGTTACTTGGCCGGCCTGCCCTGGCCAAGTTCATGGCCTTCCCCCACTACGCCTACCTCAAGAAGAAGATGCCGAGCTCTAAGGAGATTCTGACTATAGTCAGCGACTATAGGAAGTCGTCCGCCTGTGCTGCAGAGAGCATTCGGCTGGCCGAGTCCCTCGTGATCGCAGCTGAGAAGCGGCTCCTTGACCGGGTTGTGGCAATGGCAAGCAAGCAGCCGGAAATGTCGCCCGACCCCAAGGAATCGGAAGCTGAGGGCTCGTTCAAGCCGGCCAAAGAGACGAAGAAGATACCCTTGGACCCGGAACACCTAGAGAGGTACGCTGTCATATGTGCAAACCTTGACAGCAAATAGGAAGGCAAGCTCGTCGATTCCCTCCGTGAGAATCGGGACATTTTTGCATGGTCCCCCAAAGACATGCCACATGTCCCGATGGATTTCGCCGAGCACAAGTTACATGTCCGATCTGATGCTAAGCCCGTCAGACAGCCCTTGCGCCGCCTGTCAGAAGAGAAGAGAAGAGTTGTTGGAGAAGGGATAGCCTGGCTGCTGGTCGCCGGCTTCATCATGGAAGTATTCTTTCCAGAGTGGCTAGCCAACCCGGTCCTAATGCTGAAGAAGAACAAGCAGTGGCGAATGTGTATTGACTACACTAGCCTCAACAAAGCATGCCCCAAGGACCCGTTCGCTTTGCCAAGGATCGACCAAGTAATAGACTCCACAGCCGGATGCGAGCAGTTGAATTTCTTAGATGCATATTCAGGATATCACCAGATCAAGTTGAACCCAGCTGACAGACTGAAGACCGTCTTCATCATGCCGTTTGGAGCCTTCTGCTACTTGACCATGACGTTCGGCTTGAGGAATGCCGGCGCCACCTTCCAACGTTGCATGCAGAAGTGCCTCCTCAAGCTACTCGGCAGAAATGCCCACATTTATGTGGACGATGTGGTGGTGAAGACGGAGAAGCGTGGAACACTGCTGGAAGACCTCAAGGAGACCTTTGAGAACTTGCGCCGATTTCAAATCAAGCTCAACCCAGAGAAGTGCATCTTCGGAGTACCAGCAGGCCAACTTCTTGGCTTCCTGGTCTCTGAACGCGGCATAGAGTGCAACCCTGTGAAGATCAAGGCCATCGAGAGGATGGAAGTGCCCACCCGACTGCTGGATGTGCAAAAGTTCACTGGCTGTTTGGCATCCATCGGCCGCTTCATCAGTCGGCTGGGAGAGAAGGCTCTTTCCCTATACCAACTCATGAAGAAGACCACTTTTTTCGAGTGGAACCACAAGGCGGACGAAGCTTTTCTCTAGTTGAAGAAGATGTTGACTACTCCGCCTGTTCTGGCGGCTCCGACTCCTAAGGAGCCCATGCTCCTATACATCGCCGCCACCAGCCGAGTAGTCAGCACAGTTATCGTGGTAGAGCGCAAGGAGGAAGGCAAGGCACTGCCAGTCCAGAGACCGGTGTATTACTTGAGTGAAGTACTGTAGAGCTCCAAGCAAAACTACCCCCACTACCAGAAGATGTGCTACGGCGTGCACTTCGCCGCCAAGAAATTGAAGCCTTACTTTCAACAACATACAATCATCGTGGTCTGCACAGCCCCGCTAGCCGAGATCATCGGAAGCCGAGATGGTTCAGGCCGAGTGGCCAAATGGGCCATAGAGTTGCCCCCCTACACCATCTACTACCAGTCTCGCACCGCCATCAAGTCACAAGCATTGGCCGACTTCCTCGTCGACTGGGCCGAGACCCAGTACGTGCCGCCAGCGCCCGACTCCACCCATTGGCGGATGCATTTCGACGGCTCCAAGATGCGCACTAGCTTGGGAGCCGGCATCGTCCTGACCTCTCCCAAAGGCGACAAACTCAAATATGTGCTGCAAATCCATTTTGCCGCCTCCAACAATGTCGCCGAATACGAGGCACTCATTCATGGGCTCCGGCTTGCCAAAGAACTTGGTGGTCCAGCAGTCGTCCGGCGACTGGGACGCCAAAGATGCTAATATGGCGAGCTACCACTTCCTCGTGCAGCAACTCAGTGGATATTTTGAGGGGTGCGAGTTTCTCCATGTGCCAAGAAACGACAATGACCAAGCAGACGCCCTGGCAAGAATCGCCTCTACCCGTGAAGCAATACCGTCTGGCATCGCCCTTCAGCGCCTCCTCAAGCCGTCTGTCAAGCCTTCACCAGAATCAGACTCTATCTTTGCGCCGGCTCCTCCCGAAGCAGTCGGATCCGACTCAAGAGCCCCAGCAGACGGCACGAGATTTCTGACAGGCGGCTCCAGGATCGCGGCAGTCGAAGCCGACCCGGGAACTTCAGAATCCGGCCTGGGGACTGTGGCGGTCAGCCCGGAAACTTCAGAACTCGGCCCGGGGATTGCGGCAATCGGCCCGGGGACTTCATCGATCCAGCAAGCGACTGCTGACTCCAACCCGCCGCCTCCCGGCCCAGCCGCCCTCGTCCAAGTCGCAGTTCTGATAGTCCAAGAAATCACAGCACCCTCATGGGCCCAGCCCATCCTCAAATTCCTGGCGAACAAAGAGCTGCCGACTGATGAGATCTTAGCTCGACAAGTGCAACGCCGAGCAGCAGCCTACACCATAGTCAACAGAGAGCTCGTGAGGCGCAGTGTCACTGGTGTCTACCAGCGCTGCTGGAGCCAGAACAAGGCCAGGCGATTCTCAAAGACATCCATCAAGGCGAGTGTGTCCACCACACGGCTTCAAGAGCACTCGTCCTCAAAGCCTTCCGCCATGGTTTCTTCTGGTCGACTGCTGTTGAGGATGCCAAGGATCTGGTCCAAAGATGCAAAGGGTGCCAGAAGTTCCGCTCCAAGCCGCATCAGTCGGCTTCTGCACTCAACACTATTCCCATTGCCTAGCTCTTTGTTGTTTGGGGCCTGGACATGGTGGGACCATTCAAGACGACACGTGGTGGCCTGACTCACTTACTTGTCGCGGTGGACAAGTTCACCAAATGGATAGAAGCAAAGCCAATCAAGAAGCTGAATGGTCCGACTGTTGTGACTTTCATCTCCGACATCACAATCCGATATGGCATTCCACACAGCATCATCACCGACGACGACACTAATTTTGCCAAAGGTGCCTTGGCCCGTTTCTGCGCGATGCAGGGCATCCGACTGGACTTAGCGTCTGTTGCCCATCCGCAGTCAAACGGCCAGGTAGAGCGAGCGAACGACCTCATCCTGTCCGGCATCAAGCCTCGACTGGTCGAGCCTCTGGAGCGTTCGGCCGGCTGCTGGCTCGACGAGTTGCCAGCCGTCCTTTGGAGCCTGTGCACAACTCCAAACAAGTCAACCGGCTTCACGCCTTTCTTCCTCGTCTATGGAGCCGAAGCCGTCATCCCAACGGACATAGAGTTCGACTCCCCACGAGTCACCATGTACACCAAGGAGGAAGCAGAAGAAGCACGTCAAGACGGTGTTGATCTGCTGGAAGAGGGCCGACTGTTGGCACTCAGCCTGTCCAACATCTACCAGCAGAGCCTGTGTCGATACTACAACCGGAAGGTCAAGCCGAGATCTTTCCAATAAGAAGACCTTGTGCTCCAGCTGATCCAGCGAACAGCCGGCCAGCACAAGCTCTCAGCACCTAGGGAAGGCCCTTTCATCATCAGTAAATTGTTGGGCAATGACTCCTACTACCTGATCGACGCTCAGAAGCCCTGAGCACGCAAGAGGGACGACTCCGGCAAGGAGACGTAGCGGCCATGGAATGCAAATCTCCTCCGAAGATTTTACACTTGATGCAGTATGTACTACGCTACCTTTTGTATTAAAGTACGAAGACTTCGGGCCCCCTGAGGAGAGCTCGGGGACTGCCCTCTTTTATCTATATGATAAGAATGATGCCTACAAGTAGGTTATTCTTTGTTATGCCGCTTGGCACCGGGTTCGACTAGTCGGCCCGGGGACTTGCCGTCTTGCACTATGAAATGCTTCCTGCAGCCGGACAAGTAGTGTGTGGCACTTAAGCCGTCTCCTGTCAGAAGCCGCAAATCGCAAAGCGACTGACTGGTGGGCAGGAGTAAGGTAGAATGGGTGTCCACATGAAAAATGGCTAAGGACTCAAAGCATGAACATAGTTTAAGCCAGTTTCCAGCCTTTTTACAACCGACTCTTGAGCAGCCGGCTCGCCGTCTTCTACTCAACTTGCTAAAGAACTCTAAACGGCTAAGTACTTGCCTTCCCAAAGTAGCTAAGTACTTGACCCAGCTGCTGTCCGGCTGGCAAGACGACAACCAAGGGAAGGCGGCAAAGGAAAAAGCCAAAGGAGCAATAAGCAAGAAGAGATAGAATTCGGATAAATATTTTACATAGCAGAGGCCCTTGGCCGAATCTTCAAATAGAAGTTCAAGATACACCTCGCGGGTGGAATTGTGCAAATTAACAAGTCCTTCAAGACTATTAAGCAGATAAAAAAAGGTAAAGTGGCAGCCTAGGAAGCGGCAGACTGGTTCGGAGGATCGGAGGAGACGGCGGTGCCAGTCGTTGGGGCGGCCGGCTAGTCGGTCTCGGCTTGATCCCCTCTGGCGGTTGCCAGCTCGGTCGGGCGCGGCTCGTTGCTGGAGGCGTGGTCGAGCTGGGGCTGGCCGTCTGCTCCGTCTTCTGGTGCCTCGTCTTCGCCTCCCTCCTCCGCCTCGCCTTCCTTCTCGACACTGGAGCCGATCACCTCTGCCGAGTCCTCGCCGTAGTCTGGATTCATCCCGAACCACTCCGGCGGTGCCTCTTCACCGTTTTCAGCCTGCTCCGGGACGAAAATGCTGGTGTCGGTGTACTCGGCGATCGACGCCGCGCGCTTGACAAGATCGTCTTCCACGATCGCCAACTCTGCCTGAGCCTCTAGCCGGAACGTGGCCAGCTGGTCTAGGCTCAGCCCAGGATACCACGCCTTGACGAACTCCAGAGCCCGGCGCGCTCCGGCCTGGGCCAAGGAGCCCTTCCAGGCTTCAAGACAACCAGCCGCGACCTCCAGCCAGTCGGCAGTCCGGCTAGGAGTGCGCGGAGCCTGCATATCTGGCCACAGGGCGGCGATCGCCTGGGCGCCGACACGCTGAAGCCGGCGCAATATCTGGTGGGCCGGCCGAAGGCGAGCCTCAATGCTCAGAATCTGCTCGTTGAGGCTTCGGGGGGCGTCGGCAGCGATCTCTGCGCCATCTGCCCTTCGTCCTTCGCGATCAGCCTCGATGGCTTGATTGGCAGCCTGCGAGTGGCCAGGGAAGAAGTCTTCCAAACAAAAGAACGAAGAACAAGTCAAAAAACAAGAAGTCGGCTCGACCAACAGCCGGCAACTCAAAGAGGAAAAATGAGGCGGCTCACCATCGACGAGATCCTCGATCTCATGGAAGTCGGAGGTCAGCATCGCCTCCTTGTCGGTCCAGGAGGAGCGCTCAGACACGAATTCGGCAAGGAGGGCGGTCTCCTTGTCCTCCGCCTCCTTCTGGGCCTTCTTGAGCAGCTCCTTCTGCTCCGCCAGTTGCGCGGCCAACAGATCGCGCTCTGTAGCCAGCTTGTTGCACTCCTCCCCCTTGGCATGCAGCACGGTGTTGGCCTCGCCCAGCTGCTCCTGCAGGGTGGCGTTGGCCTCTGAAGAAGAAGAAGAAGAAAAAAGACGTTAGTCGTCAACAAGAAGAAGGTCGCCGGGGAGATCCGGCCCGACTGCTCAGCACTCGGCCCGAATCTCGGGGACTACAGCCCGCGGGTGCACCAGCGCGCCCCCGCAGAGAAGAAAGAGGACTCACTCCGGCTTTCCGACAAGTCGGTGGTCCGCTTGGCCAGCTCTTCGATGTTGCAGTTGAAGGCTGTCACGCGAAGATTGTGGTAGTCCTGTGATAAAAATCTCAGACAAGTGTTAGTGCTTGGAACTCAGCAATTAAAGTTCCAAGCCGCCTGCTCAGCAGCTGGGCTGAAACTCGGGGACTACACCCAGTGGGTGCGCTGGCGCGCCCCCACAGAGAAAAACAAGAAACAAAAACGAAGAAAGAGGAAACGTACCCAGATGGCTGCTCGCGATGCCAGATGCACCTTGGTGCAGTTCTGGATGGCGTCACCCTCGGCTCGGATCTTGGCCTGGACGTCCAGAAGTGCCTGGTTCAACGGGCCCGTCCCACCTCCCCGCACCCACCAAGTGGGCATGGCGCTCGTCGCCTCGGAATCTGGGATCGTGGAGCTCGTGGTGCCGATTTCCAAAGGGCGTGGCGCCGAGGCCGCCTTCACAAGACGGCGGCGCGTTGGCGTACCGACTTGAAGAATTAGGACCGCCACCACGTCGTCCTCAGTCGGCGGCGCCGGTGGATCCGCCGGTTGCTCGCCTTACGCGCTTTCGGACGGCGGCGGTGGCGGCACAATCACGTCCGGCATGGAGGCGTCACCGCCGTCCCTCTCCATGATCGGGCCCTCGCCGCCGACTTCCCCAGTCTGCCTTGTGAACTCCGGAGGCGGCGGCGCGGAGTTCAGGGGAGTGACGAAAATCACCGATTGGCGGTGCACGGCTTCTTCAGCCTGCTTCCCAGCCGCAACGGCGGCCTCGGCCTCTGCCAGCTTCTTCTTGGCGACAGCATCCGCCTTCTCCAGGCTGGCGGCCTCTTGCTCTGCGCGCTTCTCTTGCGCGTTCCGCTCTGTCGCCTCCCGAAGGTCGGCAGCGGGGTCAATCCGCCGAGTGGTGGCGGAAGTCTCCACCGACCCCATGCCGGAGGCGGCAACAACCCTCTCAAGAGAGAGGGGAGCCCTAGACCAAGGGAAAACAAGTAAAGATTCAGACGAGGTCTACAGAGAAAACATAAAGGCGAAAGGAAGGAGCACTCATGCGGAAACCAGCGGCGGCTTCTTCACCTCCTTGCGGAAGCGGTTGGCCTTCGCAGCCGCCTCATCCCGCTTGGTTGCTGCTGCTGAGCCCTTGGGCTTCTTCGGCCGGCTGCTGAACAAGCTCGGCGCGGCCCTGCGTTTCTTCGCGCCGCCTTGGGCGCCCAGCGCAGCAGAAGAGCTCGTGCCGGGATGGCCGACTCCCGGCTGGTGGCGCGGGACGACCTCCTCCACGTCATCATCGGACCAGTCCTCGAGACTGGCCTCGAGCCTTGGGCTGTCCACTCCGCCACCTCCTCCCTCGGTGTCGTCCTCTAAGGCCTCCGCCCCCAGATCGGGGTCGTCGACATCGCTCTCTGCCCGGTCGGCGAGGAATTCGCGGGCCGACCCCGTGGTGCCGGCTGTGGGATGGAGGAGGGGATTCTGACCAAAGCCGACTGGACAGATCAGACAAGACGGACTCGGCAACGAAGAAGTCAAGAAAGCTAAAGGAAAAGAGAAAAAGAAACAACTCACCACGGGCGGAGGGTTGGCTCGTGAGTATGGCTCCATGCCGAACTGCCAATCTTCCAAGAGCTTGCTGTCCGAGAGGTAGTTCACCATATAGGCCACCTCTTCGTGAGGCATTTCCTTGGTGCACATCCGACTCGGGTCCCGGTGCCCGCTCATCTGACAAATCATGTGGGGGTGGCCTTGGAGCGGGAGAACTCGGCGCACCACAAAGGCGGCCAGCAGATCCGAGCCGATCAGGCCCTCTGACTGCGTCAGCACTCGGAGTCGCGAGAGCCGGCTCCTACAGGCGTCAGTGTCCTGGCCCGGTACGACCAGTTGGGGGGCCTCCCAGCCGGTGGGCCGGCTACGTAAGCCGGCAGATTGACCCAGTCGCCCTCCGCGAAGACGCTGTTCATGTAGAAGTAGGACCGCTGCCACATCTTCACCGACTTTATCAGCTTGATGGGGGGGGGGGGGAAGGGTTGTCGGCCCCCGACCTCCGCAAGGCGATGAACGCGCCGCACTGAGCCGGCACGCCTGTGGCCTGGGTGCCAAGCTTGGAGAAGAAGAACTCCCCCCAGAGTTCGATGGTGGGGAGGACGCCGAGGAAGCCTTCGCGCAAGGCGACGAAGGCGGACAGCAGCACTACGGTGTTGGGCGTGAGGTGGTGCGGCTGGAGGCCGTAGAACTCGAGGAAAGCGCGAAAGAAGCTGCTCGCCGGCAGGCCTAGGCCGCGCAGGCAGTGCGAGCGGAAGATGACCCGCTCGCCCTCCTGCGGCGCCGGCGACATTTCCCCCCTTGGCGCAAGATGGACCCTCACATAGTCCTTGCCGGGGAGCCGACGCGTCTTGCGGAGGAATTCGACGTGATCGTCGTGGACCTCCGAACTGTCCCAGGTGCCGGAGTGCACCGAAGGGGGCGCGGCGGCGGAAGAAGAGCTCATCGCGAGCGGGTCACCGCGGCGCTCGACACAGCTCAGGGTGCAGCGGCGAGAGGAAGAAGAAGAGGAGGTGCGCGCGTGCTCTGCCGCTCCCCCTCCTCCCCCTACTTATAGACACATGGGTTGCGAAGCCGAGGGGGCGATCCTGGGATTTACTGCGCCCACGACCCCACGACCCCCACGTTATAATGCAAAGTTACTGCGCGCAGTAACTCCGCGGGAACCCCAACCATCCGCCACGGCCACAGCAGATCCGCTCGCGCGCCAAGGAACGGTAGTGGCGGGCCCCGCCTGTAGACCTGTCCCATCACGCGCGTGGGTGGGCAGACTGGCCCGGCCGCGCGTTGCCACGTGACAGGCCTGTAACGGGCGGCGGCCTGAAAGCTTAGCTAGCATGCCACTTGGATCCCGCCGAACCGTTCGAAATGTTGGACCAGTCTAATTGGGCGAGTCCGACTCCTACCAGTCGGCCCGACAGAAGTCGAACGAGGTTTCGCCTCAAGCACTCGGAGAGAGAAAACTGCTGAGACTCCTCGACTGATCATCCGCGGCGCCTCACCAGCTTCGGGGACTACTGTCGGAGTAATGGGCAATGGGTAGGCTAACCCGGAGCCCAGAACCTTTCAAGGCATCGGGGCAGGCTGCGCCCCTCAAAACGACAAGACGTAGAGCCGCCTCCTGGAAGCCGGCTGAAGGGACAGCGGACTGCCCACTCACGACCGAGTCTTGGAGGCGAGTTTGAGGCAAGCCGACTCCTCTCAGGAGGCTTCCAGAGAAGCCAGCCACGGGGAGTCGGCCCGCGGAATCAACGGATGCCCATACCCTCGAGACGGGGAGTGGCTACAGTGAAGCCCACTCCCTCCCTTTTCCCAAGGCTGGCGTGGCCAGAGTGCGCTGTACTCGCAGAGATCTCCATCCGACGCGGCACTGTTGCCATGCCAAGCCCTGACATCAGCACCAGTGAGCAGAGTCCTGCACCCGCGACGGCCTATCTGTAAGACCCAGGGTTGATGGGCCCCACCAGTCAGCGAGAGTCCAGAAGACGGCGAGAGCGCCACCAGTCAGACCCGTTGGGAGTCGGCCCCCGGGAGTCGGCCGGCCCCTCCCACGAGTCCCACGCGCCATTAACCAGACGAGACAGGGAAGTGGCTACAGTAATCGCCCGCCAGGCGGCGGGGCTGTAGCCACGACCACATGACCAAGCCTGCGTCATTAGAGACACGACTACATTAATCAGCAGCCGACAAGACCCGCAAGCGGCGGACACGGCCTGTCGGCTCCGTACCGGACCAGTCGGCGGGCCCCAGCAGTCGGCGGGGAAGCCGACGACCAAAGGGATTGAGGGCTGGGCCCTGTGCCCAGCCGGATTACCATTGTACCCCGGGGGGTAGGCCTATATAAACCCCCCAGGGCACCCATGCAAAGGGTTGGAAGCCATTAGCACTAGACCAGATCATATAGGAAGGAGAGAGCTACCAGATCATATAGGAAGGAGAGAGCTAGCCTTGCCTTCTCCTACCTCCCGCATACAGCTCAAGGAGCAATCTTGTACTCACTTTGCCTTAGTGATCATGTGGAGACCCCGGAGAGCGGGACTAGGGGTGTTATCTCCTTGGAAAGCCCCGAACCTGGCTAAAGTACGCCGGCGTTCGTGTCTACGCCTCATCCCGCTTCTGGGCACCGGCGACGTTCTACTCGCTCCCACCATGATAAGCCATCCTTTGGCATATGTCGCACCCAACCCCCGATAAGACTGCTTAATGTTCTCTATACTTAATTACACATCAGCAAACTAGCATGTGGTTCCGCTGCTTTTTGTTCGTTTTACCCTACACTTTCTAATGCTATCTATTACATCACTGCTCCGAGCCTCTGTTCATTACTTGGTTGTGTGTTCTTGATCTTCCCAAGTTGCATGACTAATTTGATGCTTCTATTAATTATGGAGCTGCCAACCCCATCAAGCAAAATATTTGTTCTTTTGGGGTTGGCACCTCGAACAAGCATAAAAATAGAGGGAAGCAGATACACCCTTGTTTCATTAGTTTAGATGAACCATTGATGATCAATTCGGACCAGTGCATGCGATTAAAATTAATTTTACGTAAATAGATGATGCAGAATAAACTACAACAACTAGATTTGCAACCACGGGATGCTGCCGATATCTTCAAAGAACATTGCAACAGCAGCTAGGCTTCACAACAACATATAGTAAGACACTGTGTTCTAGTACATGTGAAATGTAATGCGAGTGGGATGCTTTCTTGGCTTGTGCCCTCAACGTGTAATCCTACTGAATTACAAAAAGTTCAGTTGTCTGCTTTGCTGTATTGCTTGATTCGAATGCTTATTTGTTGTTACGCTATACCTAAGTTGGCCAATATGTCAGCAATGCCTGCTGTACTATCTTAAAGAAATGCATGCCTATTTCATTCGAGTCCTTAACTTTTCCTCTCAACTTCATCACAAGACTGTCTTCGTAGTTTATATGAGTCCACACTGTTAAGTTCTTTCTCAGATTATTTCAACTGCTTAGATGCCTTGGCAACTTAAATATAGCGGTTGTACACTCCCTTTCAACTTGGGATGTCAACTGGGTCCCCTTTAATCCTGATTAAAGTCCACTGGTGGTATGATAGTTCAAAAGAGTTTTTGTTTTTTGACGAAAATGAACTAGGGAGGTAGCAAAAACTAACTAGATGGGACTGGCGAATATCGTTTATTTGCCACTTACATCCCTAGTTTCATCTTACCATTTTAATTTCTTTTCAGCTGATGCTGCTTCGAACCATTTAAATATAGTTTGCCATGCTCGGCAATAATTCGTCCGTCGTTTACCATGTAAGCTTACTGCCTGGATCATACGATAACTATCTCTTACTTATGTCCAGCGGAAACCTTTCAGGATGCCGTTCACACTAGGACACAATGTACAACCCCAGAATCTATTTGTGGAAGCAGTGCGCCATGTTACCAGATGGTAGCAGTTCAGAGGCAACACCGTCGGAGAGCAGTCTGAGCACAGATATTATAGTACTTGAGGCTCTACTAGAGGCAGAAAGAGATGGTGTGGCTGCCATGAATGAGGTAATCTTTATCTTGAATCTGGAAATTACAGAATTACCGGCACGCATTATGCAAGCAACCCAAGAATTGGAGGAAGTAAGAATGTTGCATTTGAAGACGGAGGAGGTCCTGCTGTTCCTGCTATCTGAAGCCCAAGGTAATCCTGGTTCTTCTTTAGATACCAGTTGAAATTGTCATTATATTATTTTACTTGCATGTTGTGTCATGTCTCTAAATGGATTATGTTGCAAGAGACCCCCTATGTTGTCCATGTGTTGTAATGATCCGAATTTTTTAGGCGAGGTAATCCTCAGTACTTGTATGATTGACATAAGGTGAACTGTTTTTCGTGTGAGCATATTGTATTGGATGAAATAACTGTTTGACTCAGAGTGTATCCAACCTACTGAATTCGAAGATCACGACATTTCTAAATCATAATCATATATAAAGGTGGAATAAATCTTTGTTGTGGTTTTGAAGAAATAAATAACAAATTGTATAATTATTTGTGGATATTCGTAATCGAATACAAATTGGATTTGAATTTAGTTTGCGAGGTCCCAGGGCAAACGTGAATGCTAATTCTCCCAAGTTTTGAACGAAGCGGCTAAACACCCACTATAATTTGTGGGCTGCCCGAAGCAAGTGTTTGCGAGATGTAAATTACTGTCTACCCCTGACACTTGACATCCTTATTGACCGGATTTACACTGCTGTCGATAGGGGTAGACTAGTAACTTCAATCAAATGTGACACGACGGCCTCTGAGCCCATTCAGACACGGTGGGCGCCAAACGTGGGCGGCAAAACTCATTTGAGTCAAGCTCGTCCGAAAGACACGTGTCTCTTCCTCCATTTCCCCATTCATACACGGTGGGCGGCAAAACAAACTCTCCTCGTCTGAAATCGATGTTGGCTAATATTTTAAATAGGGGCAGATGTGTAACTTCCATCAGATGTGACACAACCGCCCTACATGTCAGCCCCGTTCATACACCGTGGGCGCCAACCGTGGGCGGCAAAACACCCTCTCCTCGCCCGAAATAGTTACCGGCAAATATTTGGGAGATGCGAGATTACCGTCCTATCCCCAACCGACGCGATGTCCAAAATTTTAAACGGGGGATAAATTCGTAACTTTCCCCCATTTCAGAGAAGCGCATCCCAAAGTTTGAGATCCCCCCTCCCCTCCATTTCCCCATTCATACACCGTCGGCGGCACGACAACCTCCGCACTGCGGCTAGCCTCCTCCGTCCGCCACCCCATCCTCCAACTTGCCGGAGCCGCTACCTCTACCCCGTCGTCCACTGCAAGAGATGGACGTCTCTCATCCACGACGCTGGACCAGGATCCTTTCATCGCCTCCTCTCTCTTCATCGGCGCCGTCGTCCACCTTGCCGTTGCCGCTCCTACGATCGCCTCGTCCACGGCAAAAGGATATATCCCCTGACCCGGCCGTCTGCTGTCTAAAGTCTTCTTCCCCGCTAACGACAGCCATCGCACCCGTAGCACCCTCAACGTATCAGCATAGGCCTACACAGCGTCGGAAGAGAGGTGATACTCTTACATATGTGCTTAAGTTATTGATCTCACCTGGAAAATAGATTGTAATTTTTTTACTATACTTTTCTTGTCCGTACCAAATCGTAGTGGCCAGTTGAAAGCAAACATTGGTTGCGAAGTAGCTTTGTCCGGTTTGCACCTTCAGATCCGCCATGGCACGGGCACTATACTCGTAAAGCTTATGGTTTCCCCCCTTTATATTCACTACCATCATCGTAGGTGCTTCGTGTCGTGCTAGCACCGCTCCTCAAGACCTCAACCCAAAGCTTACGTGTTGAAAAACGAATCTGATATGATGCTCATATCACTAAAACAGAGAATGTTTAATTGGTCACGTAATGTTCCTATATTCGTTTCGAAAAGCATGTGCGCCACCCACTGGTCCAGCTAGTTCCACTTTCCTGATTTTTCTCTTGATGCTTAGGGTTTTCCCCTTTTATCTACTATACTACGATCTGCGTAGGTGCTTTCTATCGTACTAGCATTACTCCACCCTTCAAGCTAAACAACACAACACTCAGAATTTGAAATCTTAGTTGTTCAAATATGATTGTGATATGATACTGATATTAGTTAACCGACACACTTAATTGGTTAGCTAAAGGTCCCACTTGAGTTTCCAAATGCATGTCGCAACATATAGAGAGACAACATAATTGCATTTCTTTGTCACTTGTTGACCGTACTTTCTTGTCCATACCAAATCTTAGTTGTTATTTCAAAGCAAACATCAGTTGCTAACTACCCTTTGCGCGGTTTGCAGCTTCAGATCTGCCATCCCACTGCCACGGTCAACACTGTACTCATCATGCTTATGTTTTCCCCATTTTATGATGACCACAATCAGCCTACGTGGTCCGTGTCGTAATAGCACTGCTCCACCCATCGAGCTAAACAAGCTTAGTTGTACAAATTCATATCTGATATTATTGCTAATGTTAGTAAAACTGGGAGATGTTTAATTGGTTTGCTAAATGTTCCTACTTTAGTTTCGAAATGCATGTGTGCCACATATGGAGAGACCGCAAAGAATAGTATTTCTCTGTGCGCTCTGGTTCATCATGGGTGGCCAACCGACATTGTATTGAAAGACTTGTAATATCTTCAATCTACTTGCTCTTCTGCTCTTCTTCAAGATGATACTCTTGTCTTGCGGTCGACTGGTCAGGTCGAGTTGTTCTCCCTTAGTATATTTTGAATCTGTCAGGTTAGGTCGACTTGTTCTTCTTTACTATATGTTGAAGCTATCATCTGGGAAGTGTCATCACTTCTGGAGCTCTCATATTTTGAGTAGCAGGCCACATTATATTAATGCACACAACAAATTACAGCATGCATGGCATCTATTAAAAGAATTGCAGAGATAGCACAAAGGGGTTTACAGGGAGGCAGTATTGGATTAGAATCACTTCTGTATTACAAAGAATATCTCACTTGTTTTTATGTTTTCATGCATGTCATATATTGAACATTATCAAAATGAATATGAGAATGGGCGCACAAGAGGAATATTACGGAACGATCCATTGGCTAACAAACTTGGCATGGTGGAGGATGGCCTATCTTATTCACCCATCAAGGTGCTTGCTCTAACTTTGCAAAGTTGTATTGGTCGCACATATTTTGCATCTGACCTTTTGCATTACTTCTACTTTGTTACACCATCTGCTTAGTTTAAGCATCATATATGAGTATATGCCATACCTATCCATTTTCTGTACCTATTCCATGTGTCGTCACACTATGTTTTTCCAGTCAAATGTTGTTCTTTCGTAATAGATGTCCAAAAGGAAGAGGGTGAGTGCAGATCCTCAAGGAGTACAAACTAGGTATTTGGAAAAGGTAGTGATACCTGTTAAATCAGATAGATCAGCAGCCACAGAAAACACAGGCCCAACTGTACCACACTTTACCCCTACTCCAGTGGCCAAACCCCTATTAGAACTGTTGGGTGCCCAGCGTCAGGTACTGTCTATGATATCAATTCAAAATTTGAACTCCTAAATTTCTGCTTGTGCCTTACCTTCTCTCTTGTATGAAAACTAATTTCAGATGAATCTCCTTGCTCAAAGGATCATACAATCTCAAAACAATAATGGGCTCTGCATTGCTCTTGTTAGTACCTTTGTCCCTTTTGCCTTGTAACACTGTACTTAATTAATTGCTATTTGATTATGTATCATCAGTCTGCACCTGAGCTTCATTATCCTTTGTTTCTTCCAATAAGGGTTTTTGGAAGCACAAGTAGTATCTCTACTTGGTGCTAAGAATTTGGCTTGCATGAGGGGGAAAGGCAAGCTCAACATGTTGGATGATCCATGACAATATACTTTATCTCAGATATAAGAAAACATAACCCATTACGTTGATGTCAAGATAGTATATTTATATGTGAAACCTCTCTTTCTTTATTACTTCCTATTAATTGCAATGATGACCAAAGCTATGTTTGCCAACTCCCAACAACTTTTAATCACCATACTCTTTCTATGTGAAGTCATTACTCTCAATAGGATCAATATGAACTCTTTATTTCCTTTTTTATTCTTTTCTCTTTTCTTTTATTCACACAAGATCATGGCAAAATAATCAAGCCCTTGACTCAACACTAATTTTTATTATATATAGCTCACGGACTCGATTACATAGAGGGATCTTAAGCAAAACTCAAAACTAGATCATGCCATAAACTTTATTCTACTAGATCAAGATACTACTAATAGGATCGAACTAATAAAAACGGTAAAGATAGGAGTGTGATGGTGATACGATACCGGGGCACCTCCCCCAAGCTTGGCAGTTGCCAAGGGGAGTGCCCATACCCATGTGATTATATCTCCTTTGCTGGTGAAGAGGATGGTGGTGATGATGGATAGTCGCACATCGAGCGTAAGAGGTCCTCCAGCTTGCGGATAATGCCCTTGAGTGCAACAATATGCTCCTTCAACAAAATATTTTCACTTGTGAGATACTTGTTCTGTATACGAGCTAACTCAATCATCTTGAAAGCTTCGATCTCAGTTGGGGTAATAACATTATGATCAAGTTGAAGGATGTCTTCTGTTGCCAGAACTTGGTCCTCCGTGGCCTTCTTGATCCCTTCATCCTTGTTGATCTCCATGGGTTCTTCCCTCTTCAGCTCTATCTTCATTAGCCAAGCATCGTTGTCACCATTGTTGGAGGAGGGGCACGACATGATGCCTGGCCTTGACAACCCTGACAAAGAACAGCTCGAAACAAGAACAGAGGACCATTGCGTGATATAGGACTCAAAACCTTCAGGATATTATATAATGAATTTATACCGACCAAAATACCTATCGTGCAAGAAAACGGAGTCCGGAGAGCACACAAGGTGCCCACTGATACGTCTCCAACGTATCTATAATTTTTGATTGCTCCATGCTATATTATCTACTGTTTTGGACTATATTGGGCTTTATTTTCCACTTTTATATTATTTTTGGGACTAACCTATTAACCGGAGGCCCAGCCCAGAATTGCTGTTTTTTGCCTATTTCTGTGTTTCGAAGAAACGGAATATCAAACCGAGTCCAAACGGAATAATCCTCTCCGGAACGTGATTTTCTTCCCGAATATGACCCAGGAGACTTGGACCCTATGCCAAGGAAGCTTCCAGGTGGGCACGGGGTAGGGGGGCGCGCCCTACACCCCCAGGCGCGCCCCCACCCTCGTGGGCCCACCGAAGCTCCACCGACGTACTTCCTCCTCCTATATATATCCACGTACCCCCAAACGAACAGATACGAAGCCAAAAACCTAATTCCACCGCCGCAACTTTCTGTATCCACGAGATCCCATCTTGGGGCCTGTTCCGGAGCTCCGCCGGAGAGGGCCGTCATCACGGAGGGCTTCTACATCATCATAGCCTCTCCGATGAAGTGTGAGTAGTTTACCTCAGACCTTCGGGTCCATAGTTATTAGCTAGATGGCTTCTTCTCTCTTTTGGGACCTCAATACAATGTTCTCCCCCTCTCTTGTGGAGATCTATTCGATGTAATCTTCTTCTTTTTACGGTGTGTTTGTTGAGACCGATGAATTGTGGGTTTATGATCAAGTCTATCGATGAATAATATTTGAATCTTCTCTGAATTCTTTTACGTATGATTGGTTATCTTTGCAAGTCTCTTCGAATTATCCGTTTGGTTTGGCCAACTAGATTGGTAGTTCTTGCCATGGGAGAAGTGCTTAGCTTTGGGTTCGATCTTGCGGTGTCCTTTCCCAGTGACAGAAGGGGCATAAAGGCATGTATTGTATCGTTGCCATCGAGGATAACAAGATGCGGTTTATTTCATATTGCATGAATTTATCTCTCTACATCATGTCATCTTGCTTAAAGCGTTACTCTGTTTTTAACTTAATACTCTAGATGCATGCTAGATAGCGGTCGATGAGTGGAGTAATAGTAGTAGATGCAGAATCATTTCGGTCTACTTGTCACGGACGTGATGCCTATATACATGATCATGCCTAGATATTCTCATAACTATGCTCAATTCTATCAATTGCTCAACAGTAATTTGTTCACCCACCGTAGAATACTTATGCTCTTGAGAGAAGCCACTAGTGAAACCTATGCCCCCCGGGTCTATTCTCATCATATCAATCTCCATCACTTTAATCTTGCTTTGCTTTTTTACTTTGCCTTTACTTTTCACTTTGCATCTCTATGCCAAAAATACAAAAAAAATATTATCTCTATCAGATCTCACTCTCATAAGTGACCGTGAAGGGATTGACAACCCCTAATCGCGTTGGTTGCGAGTAGCTATCGTTTTGTGCAGGTACGAGGGACTTGAGTGTGGCCTCCTACTGGATTGATACCTTGGTTCTCAAAAACTGAGGGAAATACTTACACTACTCTGCTGCATCATCCTTTCCTCCTCGGGGAAATCCAACGCAAGCTCAAGAGGTAGCAAGAAGAATTTCTGGCGCCGTTGCTGGGGAGTCTACGCCAAAAGTCAACATACCAAGTACCCATCACAATCCCTATCTCTCGCATTACATTAGTTGCCATTTGCCTCTCGTTTTCCTCTCCCCCACTTCACCCTTGCCGTTTTATTCGCCCTATCTTTCTCCTTCTCCTTCTCCTTCTCCGTTTGCCTTTTTCTCGCTTGCCTTCTGTTTGCTCGTGTGTTGGATTGCTTGTTTGTCGCGATGGCTCAAGATACTACCAAATTGTGTGACTTCACCAATACCAACAATAATGATTTCCTTAGCACTCCGATTGCTCCTCTTGCCAATACTGAATCTTGTGAAATCAATACTGCTTTGTTGAATCTTGTTATGAAAGATCAATTCACCGGCCTTCCTTGTGAAGATGCCGCTACTCATCTGAATAGCTTCATTGATTTATGTGATATGCAAAAGAAAAAAGATGTTGATAATGATGTCGTTAAATTAAAGCTATTCCCTTTTTCGCTTAGAGATCTTGCTAAAGCTTGGTTTTCGTCTTTGCCTAAAAATAGTATTGATTCTTGGAACAAGTGCAAAGATGCTTTTATCTCTAAGTATTTTCCTCCCGCTAAGATCATCTCTCTTAGAAACGATATTATGAATTTTAAGAAACTTGATCATGAACATGTTGCACAAGCTTGGGAGAGAATGAAATTAATGGTACGTAATTGCCCTACTCATGGTTTAAATTTGTGGATGATTATACAAAAATTTTATGCCGGATTGAATTTTGCTTCTAGAAATCTTTTAGATTCGGCCGCGGGAGGCACTTTTATGGAAATCACTTTAGGAGATGCTACTAAACTCCTAGATAATATTATGGTTAATTATTCTCAATGGCATACTAAAAGATCTTCTAATAAAAAAGTGCATGCGATAGAAGAAATCAATGTTTTGAGTGGAAAGATGGATGAACTTATGAAATTGTTTGCTACTCAGAGTGTTTCTTCTGATCCTAATGATATGCCTTTGTCTACTTTGATTGAGAATAACAATGAATCTATGGATGTGAATTTTGTTGGTAGGAATAATTTGGTAACAAAGTGTATAGAGGGAATTTTAATCCTACGCCATATCCTAGTAATCCTTCTAATAATTATGGAAATTCCTACAACAACTCTTACACTACTAGAAAACATGCTATAGATAATATAGACACTAATGGCGCATTATACATGCGGTGTGCCACTACTATATAGTAATGGCGCACCTATATATAGTGCGCCATTAGTATCTAAAATATTAATGGCGCACCTAGTAAAAAGTGCGCCATTACTATGTTTGACCAAGCTTTGACCCACTTCTGGACATAGTAATGGCGCACTTTTTCCTGATGCGCCATTGCTATTTTTGATACTAATGGTGCACTTTTCCATGCGGTGCGCCATTGTGGTTTTGTAGGTAAGTGCCGCACCCCGACCGCCCACCGTCTCTCTCCTCTCTCTCGCACGGAACCCTATCCTCTTCTCCCTCACCCCCCCCACACACACACGTCTCTCGGCCTCGCCCCGGCCCCGATCCATGCCGCCTCCCAGTGCTCCCTCCTCTTCCTACGCGGCGGCCCTTGCCCTCCTCTCTCTTCGGTCCCCTTCGCGCCTCCTCGCGGCAGTCGCAGCCAAGGAGCCCAAGCTCGGCGGCGACGGATCGAAAGGCAGCGTCGGCGCTGGATCTGGGAGTGGTGGAGCCGCCGCCGTCTCCACTCACCGGGAACCGGCCAGATCCGCCTCACGAGCTTCACAAGTGCCACCCCCTCCGCCACCAGCCACGGGGACATCCTCGAGGCCATAGTCATCACCGACCGCGCCACCGGGAGGTCCATGGGATACGGATTCGTGAGCATGCTTCCTTTCTCCTCCTCGGTTTCTTCTTTCCTGTTGTGTGTTCTTCCGGGGTGGTGATCATGGGGAGGGTTTGATTTTCAAGCTAGAGTTTTGTGATATTTTGGCCAGAGGTTTGTGGGGATCAGGGGTCTGAGGTTCAATTGGGGTGGTTTGTGACCTCCAACGGCGGTGGTCGGCTTGCAAGGCTTGTGAATTTGGGAGTTTTGCGGTGCTAATAATAGAGCAAGCTCGCGGAGCTGATTGCTTTGGGGCGGTAACAGGGAAATTTTTCATGAGGCCTAGGGCGTCGTCCATGTGAAAACATTTTTGGCTGCTTGGGAATTTTTAGGCCTCTAAATTGGACTAAAATTTAGGTGTTTCATCACGAATTGCAGAACTATTTGAAGTGAATGCGGAAGCAATTTCGTTTTGGGGAAGGAAAATTGGGGGAATGTGTTTCAACGATGTCAATTTGTCTCAATTTTGTGCAGACATGCAAACAGGTGACCTTCCGCGATCCAGATTCGGCGAGGATGGCCTGCATGGATCCCTATCGAGTAATTGACGGGCGGCATGCCAACTGTAATCTTGCCATCCTGGGGCGACCTGGACCAGCTGTGCCTTTTGGTCAGTCTCTGACCTGGTTTTCTATTGCCCCAATTACAACTTTTTGAACTGCCAAATGTGTATTGAGTTCTTTCCTGTAGCTTAACATTTTGCCCAGCTGGTTTAATTTACAGTCGATGCCTGTTTCCAGTGTATTAGAGTTGCCATAATCATCCCATTTTCTATCATTTCAGAGTCTCCATGATATACATGTATATGATGTAATACTTTGCTCCCTGTCAACGAGTACGCTCAGAGTTTCTCGAGCATTTTTTGGGATCGTCAATTTGTTTAGCCATGTAATATAGATATTGTTATGATTGGTTAATATCCACATATGGTAGGTAGACGATAGAAATAAAATGCATTACTGATCTAAATGGGGTTCAGTAGTTCATAGTTACACTCATTGAGAGGTAATATAACTTAATATCAGTTTAATGTGTATGATTGTAACTTGCGGCGGAGGAGCAGAGGCGACAGCCCGCGCGCAGGGCGGCTGCTCTAGCCAGCCCCATCGACTTCTCCACCATGATGAACTTGCTAAATGTAACCAAGAGCTTATACTGAATTCTCTAAATGAAGCGTTTACAGTTTCATACTCTGTTTTGTTCTGTTCATTTTCAAACGCGAGTTCTTGGAGGATTTTACATATACTACAGGTTTGAATCGGTTGTTAATTTGGATGGGTTTCACTAAAGATATTCGCACCCATTTTAACATATTCGAACTTGCTCAATGTAACCAAGCTCTACTGAAGCATTTTACAGTTTCTGCAAAACTAGAAATACTCTGCTCTGTTCTCTCCATTGTCAAAGTTGAGTTCGTGGGAAGATTTATTTATACAAGCTCGAATTTCCTGTGAATTTGTTTCGATTTCATGGGAATTTGTGTGACAATTAACTTGAATCGTGGATTTTGTTGTGGCGTGGGCGCAGGACCCGAGCATCAAGGAGATGGCGGAGCAGATCGCCAAGGACACGTCCTTCAGCGAGATGCCCCGTAAATCTACTGTATGATCAATCAAAACACGTTTTGTCCAAAGTCCAAAGTTAATGGTAAACAAGAGGCTAATCTTGCTATTTTTGTGTGTTATGCGGTTTGCACTTTCTGTTTCCTTGAACAGTTTATAGTTCATCCAATTTACATTTTTATGTTAACTTAAGCAATTAATTTACCTCAAACAAGGTAATTAATATGATAATTATCCCCTGTGTATACTGCAAGTAAGTAACTTACTGTAATTATGTTAAGAAATTAGAATGTTTGTGACCGACTATTTAATAAGATGCTCTTTTCACAAGGTGTGATATTGTGGCATATTTACCCTGGAGCTAGCATATATATGGAGCTGACTTTGTTCCTGGAGGTGAGCATATATTGTTGATCTTCTCATGTCAATTGCAGCAGTTCCTTGATTCACAATTTATATAGTGTGGTATAGTGGTTATATTTGGAGGTTTATCCCTGTGAAATAATCACCGCAAGGTGAATACATTCTGCAGCTAATGTGTTATGCATAAGCTCAGTGTGTTTTCACAACAACTAGACCACATATCACATGGGAAACTTATTTTCTTTTATTTTTCTGACATTTTCGGAAATGAGGACAATTCTAAAACTAAGGTAGAGTAGCGAAAAAAGTGTCGAGCTGCGCATGGATTCTGAAGTAAAGGTGATCTACACAAGATGCAAGATAAATGCTAAAACGGCTACCGCCCCACGTCTACTCATTTTTGGATCGAACTATTCTCTCCAAAGTAGAAAGTGAATGCACTTGAGAGAGCCGCGATGAACAAACTGATGAACTACATGAACTACTATGACCTAATGCGGATCTGAGGTGGCAAGGGACGAGTACCTGAGAAAGTCGGAGAAGAGCGGGGGTGCGCCGCTATTATCTGGTCGGATCAGGTTGCTGCAGCGGCCTTTGTCGGAGTCGCTGGTGACGAATGGTCGGAGCGGCGGAGCTCTTGTGCGGCAAAGGTCGCGAGGAAGAAGAAGAAGTGGAGGAGAAGGGGGTAAAAGTGAAGAAGGAACCCCTCTGTGCCTATTTATAAGGGAAAAAGTGAAGTAGTGAAATGGCAGGCTCGGAAATCGAGGAGACATCATGATTATCTTAGCACGGGAGGCACCTCGATTCTCGGACATCCAATTAATGAAAAAGATCCGTGGTGATGTCATAGGTTTTTCTGGATTTATTTTTGCATGATGTCACATCAGGTTACAATGACTTGTTCAAAGTTAAACATAGGAAAGAAGACTCGCCAACAAGAAGCAGTGAAGATTGACATGAACAAGTTCAAATCATTCTGGGGCCTAATGTTGGGGATATAACCCCGCGGTGTAACCTGCCCAGGAGGGGACGGGTTACACTGTTGGCGACTCAAGAATAAAAGGCTTAAGATGGGCCTGAGGAGACATGAAGACTAGAGGCGGCTTAAGAGGCTGGCCTGTTGAGGGCCCAAGACCCGGAGGTATGAGCCACCCGATGGTGGCTTGCCTGATAAGGTAACGCGACTTAGATACCGAGTTGGTCACGTTATGTGTTCTGACATGGAAAATGTTTAACGGGGTTCCCCCTGTTAAATTCGGATGTAACTTTTCGAGTAGATGATTTTTCATATAAAAAACTTTTTCATCCGAGTTCGTCCGCAAAAGTTATGCCCATTTTACAAATTCTCGAGATTTCGCAAATAAAGTCGAAATTCATATTTGTAAATTTTCACAACAACTAGACCACATATCACATGGGAAACCTATTGTCTTTTATTTTTTTGACATTTCCGTAAATGAGGACAATTCTAAAACCTAAGGTACAGTAGCGAGAAAAGTGTCGGATTCTAAAGTAAAGGTGATCTACACAAGATGCAAGATAAATGCTAAAATGGCTACCGCCCCACGTCTACTCATTTTTGGATCGAACTAAGCTCTCCAAAGCAGAAAGTGTATGCACTTGAGAAAGCCGCGATGAACAAACTGATGAACTACATGAACTACTATGACCTAATGCGGATCTGAGGTGGCCAGGGAGGAGTACCAGACAAAGTCGGAGAAGAGCGGGGGTGCGCCGCTATTATCTGGTCGGGTCAGGTTGCTGCAGCGGCCTTTGTCGGAGTCGCTGGTGACGAATGGTCGGAGCGGCGGAGCTCTTGTGCGGCGAAGGTCACGAGGAAGAAGAAGAAGTGGAGGCGAAGGGGGTGAAAGTGAAGAAGGAACCCCTCCATGCCTATTTATAAGGGAAAAAGTGAAGTAGTGAAATGCCAGGCTCGGAAATCGAGGAGACATCATGATTATCTTCGCACGGGAGGCACCTCGATTCTCGGACATCCAATTAATGCAAAAGATCCATTGTGATGTCATAGGTTTTTCTGGATTTATTTTTGCATGATGTCACATCAGGTTACAATGACTTGTTCAAAGTTAAACATTGGAAAGAAGACTCGCCAACCAGAAACAGTGAAGATTGACAAGAACAAGTTCAAATTATTCTTGGGCCTAATGTTGGGGATATAACCCCGCGGTGTGACCTGCCCAGGAGGGGCCGGGTTACACTGTTGGCGACTCGTGAATAAAATGGCTTAAGATGGGCCTGAGGAGACATGAACACTAGAGGCGGCTTAAGAGGCTGGCCTGTTGAAGGACCAAGACACGGAGGTGTGAGCCACCCGATGGTGGCTTGCCTGATAAGGTAAGGCGAATTAGATATCGAGTTTGTCACGTTATGTGATCCGACTTGGAAAATGTTTAACGGGGTTCCCCTGTTAAATTCGGATGTAACTTTTCAAGTAGATGATTTTTTATATAAAAAACTTTGTCATCCGAGTTCGTACGCAAAAGTTATGCCCATTTTACAAATTCTCGAGAGATTTCGCAAATAAAGTCGAAATTCATATTTGTAAATTTTCACAACAATTAGACCACATATCACATGGGAAACATATTTTCTTTTATTTTTTTGACAATTCCGGAAATGAGGACAATTCTAAAACCTAAGGTATAGTAGCAAAAAAAGTGTCGAGCTGCGCATGGATTCTGAAGTAAAGGTGATCTACACAAGATGCAAGATAAATGCTAAAACGGCTACCGCCCCACGTCTACTCATTTTTGGATCGAACAAATCTCTCCAAAGCAGAAAGTGAATGCACTTGAGAAAGCCGCGATTAACAAACTGATGACCTACATGAACTACTATGACCTAATGCGGATCAGAGGTGGCAAGGGAGGAGTACCTGACAAAGTCGGAGAAGAGCGGGGGTGCGCCGCTATTATCTGGTCGGATCAGGTTGTTGCAGCGGCCTTTGTCGGAGTCGCTGGTGATGAATGGTCGGAGCGGCGGAGCTCTTGTGCGACGAAGGTCACGAGGAAGAAGAAGAAGTGGAGGAGAAGGGGGTACAAGTGAAGAAGGAACCCCTCCGTGCCTATTTATAAGGAAAAAGTGAAGCAGTGAAATGGCAGGCTCAGAAATCGAGGAGACATCATGATTATCTCAGCACGGGAGGCACCTCGATTCTCGGAAATCCAATTAATGCAAAAGATCCATTGTGATGTCATAGGTTTTTCTGGATTTATTTTTGCATGATGTCACATCAGGTTACAATGACTTGTTCAAAGTTAAACATTGGAAAGAAGACTCGTCAACCAGAAGCAGTGAAGATTGACATGAACAAGTTCAAATCATTCTGGGCCTAATGTTGGGGATATAACCCCGTGGTGTTACCTGCCCAGGAGAGGCCGGGTTACACTGTTGGCGACTCAAGAATAAAAGGCTTAAGATGGGCCTGAGGAGACATGAAGACTAGAGGCGGCTTAAGAGGCTGGCCTGTTGAAGGCCCAAGACCCGGAGGTATGAGCCACCCGATGGTGGCTTGCCTGATAAGGTAACGCGACTTAGATACCGAGTTGGTCACATTATGTGATCTGACTTGGATAATGTTTAACGGGGTTCCCCCTGTTAAATTCGCATGTAACTTTTCGAGTAGATGATTTTTCATATAAAAAACTTTTTTATCCGAGTTCGTACGCAAAAGTTATGCCCATTTTACAAATTCTCGAGAGATTTCGCAAATAAAGTTGAAATTCATATTTGTAAATTTTCACAACAACTAGACCACATACCACATGGGAAACTTATTTTCTTTTATTTTTTTGACATTTCTGGAAATAAGGACAATTCTAAAACCTAAGGTACAGTAGCGAAAAAAGTGTCGAGCTTCGCATGGATTCTGAAGTAAAGGAGATCTACACAAGATGCAACATAAAGGCTAAAACGGCTACCACCCCACGTCTACTCATTTTTGGATCGAACTAAGCTCTCCAAAGCAGAAAGTGAATGCACTTGAGAAAGCCGCGATGAACAATCTGATAAACTACATGAACTACTATGACCTAATGCGGATCTGAGGTGGCAATGGAGGAGTACCAGACAAAGTCGGAGAAGAGCGGGGGTGCGCCGCTATTATCTGGTCGGGTTAGGTTGCTGCAGCGGCCTTTGTCGGAGTCGCTGGTGACGAATGGTCGGAGCGGCGGAGCTCTTGTGCGGTGAAGGTCACGAGGAATAAGAAGAAGTGGAGGCGAAGGGGGTAAATGTTAAGAAGGAACCCCTCCGTGCCTATTTATAAGGGAAAAAGTGAAGTAGTGAAATGGCAGGATCGAAAATCGAGGAGACATCATGATTATCTCCCCATGGGAGGCACCTCGATTCTCTGTCATCCAATTAATGCAAGAGATCCGTTGTGATGTCATAGGTTTTTCTGGATTTATTTTTGCATGATGTCACATCAGGTTACAATGACTTGTTCAAAGTTAAACATTGGAAAGAAGACTCGCCAACCAGAAGCAGTGAAGATTGACATGAACAAGTTCAAATTATTCTGGGGCCTAATGTTGGGGATATAACCCCGCGGTGTGACCTGCCCAGGAGAGGCCGGGTTACACTGTTGGCGACTCAAGAATAAAAGGCTTAAGATGGGCCTGAGGAGACATGAAGACTGGAGGCGGTTTAAGAGGCAGGCCTGTTGAAGGCCCAAGACCCGGAGGTGTGAGCCACCCGATGGTGGCTTGCCTGATAAGGTAAGGCGACTTAGATACCGAGATGGTCACGTTATGTGATCTGACTTGGAAAATGTTTAACGGGGTACCCCCTGTTAAATTCGGATGTAACTTTTCGAGTAGATGATTTTTCATATTAAAAACTATTTCATCCGAGTTCGTACGCAAAAGTTATGCCCATTTTACAAATTCTCGAGAGATTTCGCAAATAAAGTCGAAATTCATATTTGTAAATTTTCACAACAACTAGACCACATACCACATGGGAAACTTATTTTCTTTTAATTTTTTGACATTTCCGGAAATAAGGACAATTTTAAAACCTAAGGTACAGTAGCGAAAAAAGTGTCGAGCTGCGCATGGATTCTGAAGTAAAGGAGATCTACACAAGATGCAACATAAAGGCTAAAACGGCTACCACCCCACGTCTACTCATTTTTGGATCGAACTAAGCTCTCCAAAGCAGAAAGTGAATGCACTTGAGAAAGCCGCGATGAACAATCTGATAAACTACATGAACTACTATGACCTAATGCGGATCTGAGGTGGCAAGGGAGGAGTACCAGACAAAGTCGGAGAAGAGCGGGGGTGCGCCGCTATTATCTGGTCGGGTTAGGTTGCTGCAGCTGCCTTTGTCGGAGTCGCTGGTGACGAATGGTCGGAGCGGCGGAGCTCTTGTGCGGTGAAGGTCACGAGGAATAAGAAGAAGTGGAGGCGAAGGGGGTAAATGTTAAGAAGGAACCCCTCCGTGCCTATTTATAAGGGAAAAAGTGAAGTAGTGAAATGGCAGGCTCGAAAATCGAGGAGACATCATGATTATCTCCCCACGGGAGGCACCTCGATTCTCTGTCATCCAATTAATGCAAGAGATCTGTTGTGATGTCATAGGTTTTTCTGGATTTATTTTTGCATGATGTCACATCAGGTTACAATGACTTGTTCAAAGTTAAACATTGGAAAGAAGACTCGCCAACCAGAAGCAGTGAAGATTGACATGAACAAGTTCAAATTATTCTGGGGCCTAATGTTGGGGATGTAACCCCGCGGTGTGACCTGCCCAGGAGAGGCCGGGTTACACTGTTGGCGACTCAAGAATAAAAGGCTTAAGATGGGCCTGAGGAGACATGAAGACTGGAGGCGGTTTAAGAGGCTGGCCTGTTGAAGGCCCAAGACCCGGAGGTGTGAGCCACCCGATGGTGGCTTGCCTGATAAGGTAAGGCGAATTAGATATCGAGTTTGTCACGTTATGTGATCCGACTTGGAAAATGTTTAACGGGGTTCCCCTGTTAAATTCGGATGTAACTTTTCAAGTAGATGATTTTTTATATAAAAAACTTTGTCATCCGAGTTCGTACGCAAAAGTTATGCCCATTTTACAAATTCTCGAGAGATTTCGCAAATAAAGTCGAAATTCATATTTGTAAATTTTCACAACAATTAGACCACATATCACATGGGAAACATATTTTCTTTTATTTTTTTGACAATTCCGGAAATGAGGACAATTCTAAAACCTAAGGTATAGTAGCAAAAAAAGTGTCGAGCTGCGCATGGATTCTGAAGTAAAGGTGATCTACACAAGATGCAAGATAAATGCTAAAACGGCTACCGCCCCACGTCTACTCATTTTTGGATCGAACAAATCTCTCCAAAGCAGAAAGTGAATGCACTTGAGAAAGCCGCGATTAACAAACTGATGACCTACATGAACTACTATGACCTAATGCGGATCAGAGGTGGCAAGGGAGGAGTACCTGACAAAGTCGGAGAAGAGCGGGGGTGCGCCGCTATTATCTGGTCGGATCAGGTTGTTGCAGCGGCCTTTGTCGGAGTCGCTGGTGATGAATGGTCGGAGCGGCGGAGCTCTTGTGCGACGAAGGTCACGAGGAAGAAGAAGAAGTGGAGGAGAAGGGGGTACAAGTGAAGAAGGAACCCCTCCGTGCCTATTTATAAGGAAAAAGTGAAGCAGTGAAATGGCAGGCTCAGAAATCGAGGAGACATCATGATTATCTCAGCACGGGAGGCACCTCGATTCTCGGAAATCCAATTAATGCAAAAGATCCATTGTGATGTCATAGGTTTTTCTGGATTTATTTTTGCATGATGTCACATCAGGTTACAATGACTTGTTCAAAGTTAAACATTGGAAAGAAGACTCGTCAACCAGAAGCAGTGAAGATTGACATGAACAAGTTCAAATCATTCTGGGCCTAATGTTGGGGATATAACCCCGTGGTGTTACCTGCCCAGGAGAGGCCGGGTTACACTGTTGGCGACTCAAGAATAAAAGGCTTAAGATGGGCCTGAGGAGACATGAAGACTAGAGGCGGCTTAAGAGGCTGGCCTGTTGAAGGCCCAAGACCCGGAGGTATGAGCCACCCGATGGTGGCTTGCCTGATAAGGTAACGCGACTTAGATACCGAGTTGGTCACATTATGTGATCTGACTTGGATAATGTTTAACGGGGTTCCCCCTGTTAAATTCGCATGTAACTTTTCGAGTAGATGATTTTTCATATAAAAAACTTTTTTATCCGAGTTCGTACGCAAAAGTTATGCCCATTTTACAAATTCTCGAGAGATTTCGCAAATAAAGTTGAAATTCATATTTGTAAATTTTCACAACAACTAGACCACATACCACATGGGAAACTTATTTTCTTTTATTTTTTTGACATTTCTGGAAATAAGGACAATTCTAAAACCTAAGGTACAGTAGCGAAAAAAGTGTCGAGCTTCGCATGGATTCTGAAGTAAAGGAGATCTACACAAGATGCAACATAAAGGCTAAAACGGCTACCACCCCACGTCTACTCATTTTTGGATCGAACTAAGCTCTCCAAAGCAGAAAGTGAATGCACTTGAGAAAGCCGCGATGAACAATCTGATAAACTACATGAACTACTATGACCTAATGCGGATCTGAGGTGGCAATGGAGGAGTACCAGACAAAGTCGGAGAAGAGCGGGGGTGCGCCGCTATTATCTGGTCGGGTTAGGTTGCTGCAGCGGCCTTTGTCGGAGTCACTGGTGATGAATGGTCGGAGCGGCGGAGCTCTTGTGCGGTGAAGGTCACGAGGAATAAGAAGAAGTGGAGGCGAAGGGGGTAAATGTTAAGAAGGAACCCCTCCGTGCCTATTTATAAGGGAAAAAGTGAAGTAGTGAAATGGCAGGATCGAAAATCGAGGAGACATCATGATTATCTCCCCACGGGAGGCACCTCGATTCTCTGTCATCCAATTAATGCAAGAGATCCGTTGTGATGTCATAGGTTTTTCTGGATTTATTTTTGCATGATGTCACATCAGGTTACAATGACTTGTTCAAAGTTAAACATTGGAAAGAAGACTCGCCAACCAGAAGCAGTGAAGATTGACATGAACAAGTTCAAATTATTCTGGGGCCTAATGTTGGGGATATAACCCCGCGGTGTGACCTGCCCAGGAGAGGCCGGGTTACACTGTTGGCGACTCAAGAATAAAAGGCTTAAGATGGGCCTGAGGAGACATGAAGACTGGAGGCGGTTTAAGAGGCAGGCCTGTTGAAGGCCCAAGACCCGGAGGTGTGAGCCACCCGATGGTGGCTTGCCTGATAAGGTAAGGCGACTTAGATACCGAGATGGTCACGTTATGTGATCTTACTTGGAAAATGTTTAACGGGGTACCCCCTGTTAAATTCGGATGTAACTTTTCGAGTAGATGATTTTTCATATTAAAAACTATTTCATCCGAGTTCGTACGCAAAAGTTATGCCCATTTTACAAATTCTCGAGAGATTTCGCAAATAAAGTCGAAATTCATATTTGTAAATTTTCACAACAACTAGACCACATACCACATGGGAAACTTATTTTCTTTTAATTTTTTGACATTTCCGGAAATAAGGACAATTTTAAAACCTAAGGTACAGTAGCGAAAAAAGTGTCGAGCTGCGCATGGATTCTGAAGTAAAGGAGATCTACACAAGATGCAACATAAAGGCTAAAACGGCTACCACCCCACGTCTACTCATTTTTGGATCGAACTAAGCTCTCCAAAGCAGAAAGTGAATGCACTTGAGAAAGCCGCGATGAACAATCTGATAAACTACATGAACTACTATGACCTAATGCGGATCTGAGGTGGCAAGGGAGGAGTACCAGACAAAGTCGGAGAAGAGCGGGGGTGCGCCGCTATTATCTGGTCGGGTTAGGTTGCTGCAGCTGCCTTTGTCGGAGTCGCTGGTGACGAATGGTCGGAGCGGCGGAGCTCTTGTGCGGTGAAGGTCACGAGGAATAAGAAGAAGTGGAGGCGAAGGGGGTAAATGTTAAGAAGGAACCCCTCCGTGCCTATTTATAAGGGAAAAAGTGAAGTAGTGAAATGGCAGGCTCGAAAATCGAGGAGACATCATGATTATCTCCCCACGGGAGGCACCTCGATTCTCTGTCATCCAATTAATGCAAGAGATCTGTTGTGATGTCATAGGTTTTTCTGGATTTATTTTTGCATGATGTCACATCAGGTTACAATGACTTGTTCAAAGTTAAACATTGGAAAGAAGACTCGCCAACCAGAAGCAGTGAAGATTGACATGAACAAGTTCAAATTATTCTGGGGCCTAATGTTGGGGATGTAACCCCGCGGTGTGACCTGCCCAGGAGAGGCCGGGTTACACTGTTGGCGACTCAAGAATAAAAGGCTTAAGATGGGCCTGAGGAGACATGAAGACTGGAGGCGGTTTAAGAGGCTGGCCTGTTGAAGGCCCAAGACCCGGAGGTGTGAGCCACCCGATGGTGGCTTGCCTGATAAGGTAAGGCGACTTAGATACCGAGATGGTCACGTTATGTGATCTGACTTGGAAAATGTTTAACGGGGTACCCCCTGTTAAATTCGGATGTAACTTTTCGAGTAGATGATTTTTCATATTAAAAACTATTTCATCCGAGTTCGTACGCAAAAGTTATGCCCATTTTACAAATTCTCAGAGATTTCGCAAATAAAGTCGAAATTCATATTTGTAAATTTTCACAACAACTAGACCACATATCACATGGGAAACTTATATTCTTTTATTTTTTTAACATTTCCGGAAATGAGGACAATTCTAAAACCTAAGGTATAGTAGCAAAAAAAGTGTCGAGCTGCGCATGGATTCTGAAGTAAAGGTGATCTACACAAGATGCAAGATAAATGCTAAAACGGCTACCGCCCCACGTCTACTCATTTTTGGATCGAACTAATCTCTCCAAAGCAGAAAGTGAATGCACTTGAGAAAGCCGCGATGAACAAACTGATGAACTACATGAACTACTATGACCTAATGCGGATCTGAGGTGGCAAGGGAGGAGTACCTGACAAAGTCGGAGAAGAGCGGGGGTGTGCCGCTATTATTTGGTCGGATCAGGTTGCCGCAGCGGCCTTTGTCGGAGTCGCTGGTGACGAATGGTCGGAGCGGCGGAGCTCTTGTGCGGCGAAGGTCGCGAGGAAGAAGAAGAAGTGGAGGAGAAGGGGGTAAAAGTGAAGAAGGAACCCCTCCGTGTCTATTTATAAGGGAAAAAGTGAAGTAGTGAAATGGCAGGCTCATAAATCGAGGAGACATCATGATTATCTCAGCACGGGAGGCACCTCGATTCTCGGATATCCAATTAATGCAAAAGATCCGTTGTGATGTCATAGGTTTTTCTGGATTTATTTTTGCATGACGTCACATCAGGTTACAATGACTTGTTCAAAGTTAAACATTGGAAAGAAGACTCGCCAACCAGAAGCAGTGAAGATTGACATGAACAATTTCAAATCATTCTGGGGCCTAATGTTGGGGATATAACCTCGCGGTGTGACCTGCCCAGGATGGGCCGGGTTACACTATTGGCGACTCAAGAATAAAAGTCTTAAGATGGGCCTGAGGAGACATGAAGACTAGAGGCGGCTTAAGAGGCTGGCCTGTTGAAGGCCCAAGACCCGGAGGTATGAGCCACCCGATGGTGGCTTGCCTGATAAGGTAAGGCGACTTAGATACCGAGTTTGTCACGTTATGTGATCCGACTTGGAAAATGTTTAACGGGGTTCCCCCTGTTAAATTCGGATGTAACTTTTCAAGTAGATGATTTTTCATATAAAAAAACTTTGTCATCCGAGTTCGTACGCAAAAGTTATGCCCATTTTACAAATTCACGAGAGATTTCGCAAATAAAGTCGAAATTCATATTTGTAAATTTTCACAACAATTAGACCACATATCACATGGGAAACTTATTTCTATTATTCTTTTGACATTTCCGGAAATGAGGACAATTCTAAAACCTAAGGTACAGTACCAAAAAAAGTGTCGAGCTGCGCATGGATTCTGAAGTAAAGGTGATCTACACAAGATGCAAGATAAATGCTAAAACGGCTACCACCCCACGTCTACTCATTTTTGGATCGAACTAATCTATCCAAAGCAGAAAGTGAATGCACTTGAGAAAGTCGCGATGAACAAACTGATGAACTACACGAACTACTATGACCTAATGCGGATCTGAGGTGGCAAGGGAGGAGTACCTGACAAAGTCGCAGAAGAGCGGGGGTGCGCCGCTATTATCTGGTCGGGTCAGGTTGCTGCAGCGGCCTTTGTCGGAGTGGCTGGTGACGAATGGTCGGAGAGGCGGAGCTCTTGTGCGGCGAAGGTCACGAGGAAGAAGAAGAAGTGGAGGCGAAGTGGGTAAAAGTGAAGAAGGAACCCCTTCGTGCCTATTTATAAGGGAAAAAGTGAAGTAGTGAAATGGTAGGCTCGGAAATCGAGGATACATCATGATTATCTCAGCACGGGAGGGACCTCGATTCTCGGACATCCAATTAATGCAAAAGATCCGTTGTGATGTCATTGGTTTTTCTGGATTTATTTTTGCATGATGTCACATCAGGTTACAATCACTTGTTCAAAGTTAAACATTGGAAAGAAGACTCGCCAACCAGAATCATTGAAGATTGACATGAACAAGTTCCAATCATTCTGGGGCCTAATGTTGGGGATATAACCCCGTGGTGTGACCTACCCAGGAGGGGCCAGATTACACTGTTGGCGACTCAAGAATAAAAGGCTTAAGATGGGCCTGAGGAGACATGAAGACTGGAGGCGGCTTAAGAGGCTGGCCTGTTGAAGGCCCAAGACCCGGAGGTGTGAGCCACCCGACGGTGGCTTGCCTGATAAGGAAAGGCGACTTAGATACCGAGTTGGTCACGTTATGTGATCCGACTTGGAAAATGTTTAACGGGGTTCCCCTGTTAAATTCGGATGTAACTTTTCGAGTAGATGATTTTTCATATAAAAAACTTTTTCATCCGAGTTTGTACGCAAAAGTTTTGCCCATTTTACAAATTCTCGAGAGATTTTGCAAATAAGGTCGAAATTCATATTTGTAAATTTTAACAACAACTAGACCACATATCACATGGGAAACTTATTTTTCTTTAATTTTTTGACATTTCGAGAAATGAGGACAATTCTAAAACCTAAGGTACAGTAGCGAAAAAAGTGTCGAGCTGCGCATGGATTCTGAAGTAAAGGTGATCTACACAAGATGAAAGATAAAGGCTAAGACGGCTACTGCCCCACGTCTACTCATTTTTGGATCGAACTAAGCTCTACAAAGCAGAAAGTGAATGCACTTGAGAAAGCCGCGATGAACAAACTGATGAACTACATGAACTACTATGACCTAATGCGGATCTGAGGTGGCAAGGGAGGAGTACCTGACAAAGTCGGAGAAGAGCGGGGCTGCGCCGCTATTATCTGGTCGGGTCAGGTTGCTGCAGCGGTCTTTGTCGGAGTCGCTGGTGACGAATGGTCGGAGCGGCGGAGCTCTTGTGCGGTGAAGGTCGCGAGGAAGAAGAAGAAGTGGATGCCAAGGGGGTAAAAGTGAAGAAGGAACCCCTCCGTGCCTATTTATAAGGGAAGAAGTGAAGTAATGAAATGGCAGGCTCGGAAATCAAGAAGACATCATGATTATCTCAGCACGGGAGGCACCTCGATTCTCGGACATCCAATTAATGCAAAAGATCCGTTGTGATGTCATAGGTTTTTCTGGATTTATTTTTGCATGATGTCACATGAGGTTACAATGACTTGTACAAAGTTAAACATTGGAAAGAAGACTTGCCAACCAGAAGCAGTTAAGATTGACATGAACAAGTTCAAATCATTCTGGGGCCTAATGTTGGGGATATAACCCCGCGGTGTGACCTGCCCAGGAGGGGCCGGGTTACACTGTTGGCGACTCAAGAATAAAAGGCTTAAGATGGGCCTGAGGAGACATGAAGACTAGAGGCGGCTTAAGAGGCTGGCCTGTTGAAGGCCCAAGACCCGGAGGTGTGAGCCACCCGATGGTGGCTTGCCTGATAAGGTAAGGCGACTTAGATACAGAGTTGGTCATGTTATGTGATCCGACTTGGAAATTTTTTGACGGGGTTCCCCCTGTTAAATTCGGATGTAACTTTTCGAGTAGATGATTTTTCATATAAAAAATATTTTCATCCGAGTTCGTACGCAAAAGTTATGCCCATTTTACAAATTCTCGAGAGATTTCACAAATAAAGTCGAAATTCATATTTGTAAATTTTCACAACAACTAGACCACATATCACATGGGAAACTTATTTCTATTATTTTTTTGACATTTCCGGAAAAGAGGACAATTCTAAAACCTAAGGTACAGTAGCGAAAAAAGTGTCGAGCTGCGCATGGATTCTGAAGTAAAGGTGATCTACACAAGATGGAAGATAAAGGCTAAGACGGCTACCGCCCCACGTCTACTCATTTTTGGATCGAACTAAGCTCTCCAGAGCAGAAAGTGAATGCACTTGAGAAAGCCGCGATGAACAAACTGATGAACTACATGAACTACTATGACCTAATGCGGATCTGAGGTGGCAAGGGAGGAGTACCTGACAAAGTCGGAGAAGAGCGGGGGTGCGCCGCTATTATCTGGTCGGGTCAGGTTGCTGCAGCGGTCTTTGTCCGAGTCGCTGGTGACGAATGGTCGGAGTGGCGGAGCTCTTGTGCGGCGAAGGTCGCGAGGAAGAAGAAGAAGTGGAGGCGAAGTGGGTAAAAGTGAAGAAGGAACCCCTCCGTGCCTATTTATAAGGGAAGAAGTGAAGTAATGAAATGGCATGCTCGGAAATCGAGAAGACATCATGATTATCTCAACACGGGAGGCACCTCGATTCTCGGACATCCAATTAATGGAAAAGATCCGTTGTGATGTCATAGGTTTTTCTGGATTTATTTTTGCATGATGTCACATAAGGTTACAATGACTTGTTCAAAGTTGAACATTGGAAAGAAGACTCGCCAACCAGAAGCAGTGAAGATTGACATGAACAAGTTCAAATCATTCTGGGGCCTAATGTTGGAGTTATAACCCCGCGGTGTGACCTGCCCAGGAGGGGCCGGGTTACACTTTTGGTGACTCAAGAATAAAAGGCTTAAGATGGGCCTGAGGAGACATGAAGACTAGAAGCGGCTTAAGAGGCTGGCCTGTTGGAGGCCCAAGTCCCGGAGGTGTGAGCCACCCGATGGTGGCTTGCCTGATAAGGTAAGGCGACTTCGATACCGAGTTGGTCACGTTATGTGATCCGACTTGGAAAGTGTTTAACGAGGTTCCACCTGTTAAACTCGGATGTAACTTTTCGAGTAGATGGTTTTTCATATAAAAAAATTTCATCTCAGTTCGTATGCAAAAGTTATGCCCATTTTACAATTTCTCGAGAGATTTTGCAAATAAAGTCGAAATTCATATTTGTAAATTTTCACAACAACTGGACCACATATCACATGGGAAATTTATTTTCTTTAATTTTTTGACATTTCTAGAAATGAGGACAATTCTAAAACCTAAGGTACAGTAGCGAAAAAAGTGTCGAGCTGCGCATGGATTCTGATGTAAAGGTGATCTACACAAGATGGAAGATAAAGGCTAAGACGGCTACCGCCCCACGTCTACTAATTTTGGATCGAACTAAGCTCTCCAAAGCAGAAAGTGAATGCACTTGAGAAAGCCACGATGAACAAACTGATGAACTACATGAACTACTATGACCTAATGTGGATCTGAGGTGGCAAGGGAGGAGTACCTGACAAAGTCGGAGAAAAGCGGGGGTGCGCCGCTATTATATGGTCGGGTCAGGTTGCTGCAGCGGCCTTTGTCGGAGTCGCTGGTGACGAATGGTCAGTGCGGCGGAGCTCTTGTGCGGGGAAGGTCACGAGGAAGAAGAAGAAGTGGAGGCGAAGGGGGTAAAAGTGAAGAAGGAACCCCTCCGTGCCTATTTATAAGGGAAAAAGTGAAGTAGTGAAATGGCAGGATCGGAAATCGAGGAGACATCATGATTATCTCAGCACGGGAGGCACCTCGATTCTTGGACATCCAATTAATGCAAAAGATCCGTTGTGATGTCATAGGTTTTTCTGGATTTATTTTTGCATGAAGTCACATCAGGTTACAATGACTTGTTCAAAGTTAAACATTGGAAAGAAGACTCACCAACAAGAATCAGTGAAGATTGACATGAACAAGTTCAAATCATTCTGGGGCCTAATGTTGGGGATATAACCCCGCGGTGTGACCTGCCCAGGAGGGGTCGGGTTACACTGTTGGCGACTCAAGAATAAAAGGCTTAAGATGGGCCTGAGGAGACATGAAGACTAGAGGCAGCTTAAGAGGCTAGCCTGTTGAAGGCCCAAGACCCGGAGGTGTGAGCCACCCGATGGTGGCTTGCCTGATAAGGTAAGGCGACTTAGATACCGAGTTGGTCACGTTATGTGATCCGACTTGGAAAATGTTTAACAAGGTTCCCCCTGTTAAATTTGGATGTAACTTTTCGAGTAGATGATTTTTCATATAAAAAGCTTTTTCATCCGAGTTCGTACGCAAAAGTTATGCCCATTTTACAAATTCTCGAGAGATTTCGCAAATAAAGTCGAAATTCATATTTGTAATTTTTCACAACAACTAGACCACATATCACATGGGAAACTTATTTTCTTTTATTTTTTTTGACATTTCCAGAAATGAGGAGAATTCTAAAACCTAAGGTACATTAGCGAAAGAAGTGTCGAGCTGCGCATGGATTCTGAAGTAAAGGTGATCTACACAAGATGGAAGATAAAGGCTAAGACGGCTACCGCCCCACGTCTACTCATTTTTGGATCGAACTAAGCTCTCCAAAGCAGAAAGTAAATGCACTTGTGAAAGCCGCGATGAACAAACTGATGAACTACATGAACTACTATGACCTAATGCGGATCTGAGGTGGCAAGGGAGGAGTACCTGACAAAGTCGGAGAAGAGCGGGGGTGCGCCGCTATTATCTGGTCGGGTCAGGTTGCTGCAGCGGTCTTTGTCGAAGTCGCTGGTGACGAATGGTCGGAGCGACGAAGCTCTTGTGCAGCGAAGGTCGCGAGGAAGAAGAAGAAGTGGAGGCGAAGGGGGTAAAAGTGAAGAAGGAACCCCTCCGTGCCTATTTATAAGGGAAGAAGTGAAGTAATGAAATGGCAGGCTCGGAAATCGAGAAGACATGATGATTATCTCAGCATGGGAGGCACCTCGATTCTCGGACATCCAATTAATGCAAAAGATCCGTTCTAATGTCATAGGTTTTTCTGGATTTATTTTTGGATGATGTCACATCAGGTTACAATGACTTGTTCAAAGTTAAACATTGGAAAGAAGACTCGCCAACCAGAAGCAGTGAAGATTGACATGAACAAGTTCAAATCATTCTGGGGCCTAATGTTGGGGTTATAACCCCGCGGTGTGACCTGCCCAGGAGGGGCCGGGTTACACTGTTGGTGACTCAAGAATAAAAGGCTTAAGATGGGCCTGAGGAGACATGAAGACTAGAGGTGGCTTAAGAGGCTGGCCTATTGAAGGCCCAAGACCCGGAGGTGTGAGGCACCCGATGGTGGCTTGCCTGATAAGGTAAGGCGACTTAGATACCGAGTTGGTCACGTTATGTGATCCGACTTGGAAAATGTTTAACGGGGTTCCCCCTGTTAAATTCGGATGTAACTTTTCGAGTAGATGGTTTTTCGTATAAAAAGCATTTTCATCTGAGTTCGTACGCAAAAGTTATGCCCCTTTTACAAATTCTCGAGAGATTTCACAAATAAAGTCGAAATTCATATTTGTAAATTTTCACAACAACTGGACCACATATCACATGGGAAACTTATTTTCTTTAATTTTTTGACATTTCCAGAAATGAGGACAATTCTAAAACCTAAGGTACAATAGCGAAAAAAGTATCGAGCTGCACGTGGATTCTGAAGTAAAGGTGATCTACACAAGATGGAAGATAAAGGGTAAGACGGCTACCGCCCCACGTCTACTAATTTTGGATCGAACTAAGCTCTCCAAAGCAGAAAGTGATGCACTTGAGAAAGCCGCGATGAACAAACTGATGAACTACATGAACTACTATGACCTAATGTGGATCTGAGGTGGCAAGGGAGGAGTACCTGACAAAGTCGGAGAAAAGCGGGGGTGCGCCGCTATTATCTGGTCGGGTCAGGTTGCTGCAGCGGCCTTTGTCGGAGTCGCTGGTGACGAATGGTCAGAGCGGCGGAGCTCTTGTGCGGGGAAGGTCACGAGGAAGAAGAAGAAGTGGAGGCGAAGGGGGTAAAAGTGAAGAAGGAACCCCTCCGTGCCTATTTATAAGGGAAAAAGTGAAGTAGTGAAATGGCAGGATCGGGAATCGAGGAGACATCATGATTATCTCAGCACGGGAGGCACCTCGATTCTCGTACATCCAATTAATGCAAAAGATCCGTTGTGATGTCATAGGTTTTCTTGGATTTATTTTTGCATGATGTGACATCAGGTTACAATGACTTGTTCAAAGTTAAACATTGGAAAGAAGACTCACCAACCAGAATCAGTGAAGATTGACATGAACAAGTTCAAATCATTCTGGGGCCTAATGTTTGGGATATAACCCCGCGGTGTGACTTGCCCAGGAGGGGCCGGGTTACACTGTTGGCGACTCAAGAATAAAAGGCTTAAGATGGTCCTGAGGAGACATGAAGACTAGAGGCAGCTTAAGAGGCTGGCCTGTTGAAGGCCCAAGACCCGGAGGTGTGAGCCACCCGATGGTGGCTTGCCTGATAAGGTAAGGCGACTTAGATACCGAGTTGGTCATGTTATGTGATCCAACTTGGAAAATGTTTAACGAGGTTCCCCCTGTTAAATTTGGATGTAACTTTTCGAGTAGATGATTTTTCATATAAAAACTTTTTCATCCGAGTTCGGACGCAAAAGTTATGCCCATTTTACAAATTCTCGAGAGATTTCACAAATAAAGTAGAAATTCATATTTGTAAATTTTCACAACAACTAGACCACATATCACATGGGAAACTTATTTTCTTTTACTTTTTTGACATTTCCAGAAATGAGGACAATTCTAAAACCTAAGGTACAGTAGCGAAAAAAGTGTCGAGCTGCGCATGGATTCTGAAGTAAAGGTGATCTACACAAGATGCAAGATAAAGGCTAAGACGGCTACCGCCCCACGCTACTCATTTTTGGATCGAACTATGCTCTCCAAAGCAGAAAGTGAATGCACTTGAGAAAGCCGCGATGAACAAACAGATGAACTACATGAACTACTATGACCTAATGCGGATCTGAGGTGGCAAGGGAGGAGTACCAGACAAAGTCGGAGAAGAGAGGGGGTGCGCCGCTATTATCTGGTCGGATCAGGTTGCCGCAGCGGCCTTTGTTGGAGTCGCTGGTGACGAATGGTCGGAGCGGCGAAGGTCGCGAGGAAGAACAAGAAGTGGAGGCGAAGGGGGTAAAAGTGGAGAAGGAACCCCTCCGTGCCTATTTATAAGGGAAAAAGTGAAGTAGTGAAATGGCAGGCTCGGAAACTGAGGTGACATCATGATTATCTTAGCACGGGAGGCACCTCGATTCTCGGACATCCAATTAATGCAAAAGATCCGTTGTGATGTCATAGTTTTTTCTTGATTTATTTGTGCATGATGTCACATCAGGTTACAATGACTTGTTCAAAGATAAAGTTAGGAATGAAGACTCGCCAACCAGAAGCAGTGAAGATTGACATGAACAAGTTCAAATCATTTTGGGGTCTAATGTTGGGGATATAACCCCGCGGTGTGACCTGCCCAGGAGGGGCCGCGTTACACTGTTGGCGACTCAAGAATAAAAGGCTTAAGATGGGCCTGAGGAGACATGAAGACTAGAGGCGGCTGAAGAGGCTCGCCTGTGGAAGGCCCAAGACCCGGAGGTGTGAGCCATCCGATGGTGGCTTGCCAGATAAGGTAAGGCGACTTAGATACCGAGTTGGTCACGTTATGTGATCCGACTTGGAAAATGTTTAACGGGGTTCCCCTGTCGGTGTACAAAAGGGGGGGGGTACACTTTTTGTACCCCTATAACTGTGCACTGGCAGTCTGAGCCACGGGCGTCGCCACACCGAGCACGACAAGGGATGTAAGCCAAGGTAAGGCCGAAGCTGAAGAGAAGCAGAACGACGCCAAGACCACAAGGAGCAAAGGGGACAGAGCAGATACCCCCCGGCAAGATCCTTGCCGCGGGGCAGCTTTAGCTAACCCGGCAAGATCCTTGCCGTGGCAGCTCGCCCCCCACCTACGGAGCGAAGTCACCCTCGAGTCCACTGCCCCCATGGGGCAAGGATTCGGGAGACATCCCCGTGGTGGCATGCAGATCTTTGTGAAGAAATTCAAGATCAGATACCCACTTCAGAAGATGATGATCCTTGGCGGGATCCCAGCGAAGGAGTTCCACAAGGCCACCGACAAGAGCCTTGCCGGGGATGACAGCAGGCGCCGCGGCAAGACCCTTGCCGGGGCCGTGGCAAGACCCTTGCCGGGGCTGCAACAAGGCCCTTGCCAAGGACGCCCGTGGGGCCACCGTCAGGCCTGCGCCAGTCGCGCCCCCACCACCATTCGCATGCAGCTGCCGACCCAACCAGTTGGGCAGGCACCTGCGTGGCGGCGTGCAGATCTCAGTGGAGACCCACCACTGCGCTACCTCAGCTGCCTGCCTGCCTACATGGCACCACAAGCACCGCTGGCCAGGGAGCGTGTCGACACAAGAGGGAGCGGCGACAGACGAGACGAGGCTCTCCCCCGTCCCCGATAAAGCAAGGCGCATTAAATGCGCCTTGGCATGTAATGCGAGGGATAGCCTCGCATTACTGTACCCTTTCCACCTCCTGTGTGCCACTGTGGCAACCCCTTTCCTATAAAAGGAGGCCCGAGGCGACCAGGAGGAGGATTCGGCTTTTTGGAGCTCTCGACGCCCCATACCTAGCTCAGGGACTCAGATATACAATCCACCAAAGCAGGGGTAGGGTTTTACGCATCCTTGTGGCCCGAACCTGGGTAAAGGAACCGTGTGCTATCTGTTTGATCCGCTCTTTTCACAACCCCGCGCCTCGGAACCGTAATAGGGATTCTTGTGATCCCGTAGGTGTCGTTTCCCACCGACATATTTGGCGCGCTAGGTAGGGGGTGCGCAGTTGTGAGAAACGGCTTTAGCAGATAGTTCGACGCTTTTTCATCGTCATGGCGCCCAAGAAGAAGACGACGGTGGCGGTTGGTCCGTCAGAAGCCGGGCATCCCATCCCGACGCGGGCGAGCAGCGGACCGGTCGCAGAAAGGACCCGGGGCGCTGTTCGCGAACACCAACACCGTCCCAGCAGCCGGAGTTTGGGAGGCGGCGATGTTCATGCGCCTGGTGATAGGCCGCACGCCGCCAAATCCAAAGACAGAGCCGGGCCCTCCACGGGTGGCGTGGGGCCTTCCAGGATCGCTGCCGCCCCGCCCGAGGGCGACGCAACGGCGTCCAAGACTCCCACGCCGGCACCGACGGCGCGCTCCTCTCAAGCGGCGCGCGACGAACGGCGTAATCGCACCGAAGACCCCGGGCGTCGCTGCGGGAAGAGCCCTGAGCGCCACTCCCGGGATGATGAAGACCTGCCCGCTCGCCAAGGTGCTGGTGAAGATGGCATGCGACCGCACGATCGTGATAGAGCTCCTTCTGACATGCTCAGAAGTCGAAGCGCGTCGCGATCTGTGCAGGTTTCGCTACCACCGACGCCAGCAGAAGCCCTGGCGCGCGCGCAGTTGCTCCTCGATTTTCCTCCCACTGCGGGGAAACTCGACGAATGGAGAGCCACCATCCAAAGCCTTGTTGCGGTACAAAGACGAACCAAGTCCGGCGGAGCCCCCGGGTCGACGTTCCGACGGAGTCCCACGTACCAGTGGCAGGAAAGCCGGTGGCACCGCGACCATGATGCATTCGCCTCCTCCTCGCCCGGTACCGCGGACACCTGCCCGTGGCGACGTTATGGGCGACGAAATCTCCATAGCGTCGTCCGACCCGCGGGCCCACTATGACCAGCACCAGGTCCTTCGGGATCGGGAACATGAAGATGCTCGGACCACTATCGAGCGCCGGCGCGGAGCGCGCCAGCAGTCAGACAGGCGAGCAGGGCCTGCTGTGGACCACCCGGCCCGAAGAGCCCTGGAGGCCTGCCTTACGAGGTAGGCTGCCCGGCTTTTACCCGTGATCTGAGGCAGTTCCAGTGGCCCACTAACCGCACCTTCAAACCTGACGTGGGCGAGAAGTACGGCGGCAAGACCCACCTGTCTGAGTTCCTCAGCATCTACACCATCGCAATGCAGGCTGTCGGAGCCCTCAACGATAAGGTGCTTGCGAATTACTTTCCATTGGCTCTTAAACCCAATGCCATGTCATGGTTGATGCACTTGCCGGTAGACTCCATTTCCTCTTGGTGGATTTGTGCCATGAGTTCGTGGGCGCCTTCACCGGAGGCCACCAAGCCCATGGCCAGGCGAGCGACCTGCACGTCGTTCCCCAGAAGGGAGGCGAGAGTCTCCGCAAGTATATACAGAGGTTCAACCGGATACAGTACAATATCCCTAATGTTCACCCTGCCGCCATCATCAGCGCGTTCCATCAGAACGTGCGTAACCGCAAGATGCGCGAAGAGCTGGCGATGAACAAGGTGAAAGATGTAGCGGAACTCTATGTTCTTGCTGAGAGATGTGCCCGGGCTGAAGAGGGAAGGAAGTACCCCGGCGAAGATGCCGGCGTGGAAACCGAATCCTTAGATGAGGATACTGCCGCCCCGGTGAAGAAAGGCTGGCGCCGCAACAGGAAGCGCAAAGGAAAAGCCGTGCTTGCCGTCGAGGGATCTGATGACACCGGCTCCACCAAGAAAACCAAGGCAGATGACCCCGGCAAGGAAATTGCCGAATGTGTCGCCTACCGGGCCTTGGCGGCTGCCGAGAAGTCCGGAAACTCCGACAAGCGGTACTAAAAGCTCTATCGCACCAAAGGCCATGCTCTCCAAGACTGCCGACAGGTTGAGCTCCTCGCTGAGAAGCAGAGGGCTGAATATGAGAGGCGGGACAAGGAGAAGGGCCAAGACGGTGCTGAGGGGTCCAGCAAGAAGCGTGACGGCCAGGCAGGCCGTCGCGGCAAAGATAAACAACAGGAGAGGCCCGCCCGGGGCTGTGACATAAAGCCAGAAGACGACGATCACGAAGAGGACGACGAGTCCAGCGACCAAGAGTTTTAGAAAGCTACAGAGGCCATGTGCGTCGACGGCGGCGCCTCGTTGCACACTTCTCACCACCGGCTTAAACAGTGGGTGCGAGAGATTACAGCGGCAGAGCCGTCGTTTGATGCCCAAAGGCCGCTGAAGTGGTCCAGCACACCTATCATTTTTGACACTGAAGATCACCCTGATCGCACTACTGAGGTCGGGTGCTTGCCGTTGTTGGTTTCACCAACAATACGCAACCTCAAGGTGACAAAGATGCTAGTCGATGGCGGGGCCGGTCTGAACTTGATCTCGCCTGCCGTGATCGAGAAACTGCAGATTCCTGACGGAGACCTCGAAGAGACGGGCACGTTTCAAGGGGTCAACCCGGGAAGAAGCCAACCAAGGGAAAGGTCACGCTGCCCGTGACTTTTGGAAGCGACCTGAACTTCAGAACGGAGAGGATCGTGTTTGATGTTGCCAAGATCCCCTTGCCCTACAACAGGATCCTTGGCTGCCCAGCGCTGGCCTGGTTCATGGCGGCATCACACTACGCATACAACACCCTGAAGATGCCAGGGCCCGTGACGATCATCACCATCCCCTCCGACAAGAAAGATGCGCTGATTTGCACTGACCAACTATACCAGCAAGCAGTTGCAGCAGCTGTGGCCACTAAGGCACTTGCTCCTGCCGCTGGGACCCCGGGAGAGAAGAAGAGGAAGAAGAAGACCGGTGAGACCTCGGGCACCCACTCCGGCAAGCGCACCTCTTCGGATTGTAGCGCTGCCGTCGAGGACATGCCAGAGAGCTCCACCGGTGGGAACAAGAACTCCAGGGCCATACCGCCGGGAACCAAGAAGGTTTCCGTCAGTGAGGACGGCATGGGAGGAGCTTTCACCATAAGCTCCACCCTTGACGACAAATAGGAAGACGCGCTCGTCACCTTCCTGCGGGCGAATGTCGATGTGTTTGCATGGCAAGCTTCCGACATCCCCGGCGTTCCCAGGGAGGTGATTGAGGACCACCTTGTTGTCTGTCCTCATGCGCAGCCCGTCAAGCAGAAGGTCAGAAAGCAAGCCTTGGAATGACAAGAGTTCATCATAGAAGAAATCCGGAAACTGGAAGCAACAGGTTTGGTAAGAGGAGTGCTCCATCCAACGTGGTTGGCCAATCCGGTCGTAGTGCGCAAGGCAAATGGGAAGTGGAGGCTGTGTATTGATTACACAGATATCAATAAGGCTTGTCCTAAAGACCCCTTCCCATTGTCGCGCATCGACTAGATTGTTGACTCCACGGCTGGGTGTGATCTGTTGTCATTCCTCGATGCCTACTCCGGCTACCACCAGATCTTCATGACAAGAGAAGACGAAGAGAAAACATCATTCATCACCCCATGTGTTATGTATTGTTTCATACGGATGCCTTTCGGGTTGAAGAGTGCTGGTTCGACGTTTGCAAGGGCGGTCCAGATTGGTTTTGAACCCCAGCTCCATAGAAATATGGAAGCTTATATGGACAACATAGTGGTCAAAACCAAGGACAGGGCAACCCTCATCACAGATTTGCAAGAAACATTTGCAAACCTGCGCAAGATCAATCTCAAGCTGAACCCTGAGAAGTGCATCTTCGGCGTCCCGTCCGGCAAGCTTCTCGGGTTCTTTGTGTCACAGTGTGGGATAGAGGCCAATCCGGACAAGATTAAAGCTATAGAGCAGATTGAAGCACCCAAGCGAATCAAGGATGTGCGTCGGCTTGCTGGTTGTGTCACTGCCATGGGCAGGTTCATATCCAAGTCTGCCGAGCGCGCCCTTCCCTTTTTCAAGATCCTGAAAAAGGCGGGCCCGGTGGAGTGGACGCCAGAAGCCGAAGCAGCATTGCAAGATTTGAAGAAGTACCTCTCCTCCACGCCAACACTAGTTGCACCTAGGCCCCAGGAGCCGTTGCTGCTACACCTAGCGGCAACGAACCAGGTGGTCAGCGCCACACTAGTAGCACAGAGAGTGGTTGATGACGAGGTGATGGCAGCGACAGAGCCCGACACCACCGATGCGGAGACGACACAGCCAGTCGAAGTGCCGCCGAAGAAGAAAATGATGCAGCACCCGGTCTACTTTGTTAGCTCCCTCCTGCAGGGGGCTAGATCGAGGTACTCCGGCGTGCAGAAACTGCTCTTCGGCCTCCTTATGGCCTCGAGGAAGCTGCGTCACTACTTCCAGGCACACGAGATCACTGTCGTCACTCGCCTCCCTCTGCAACGGATATTGCACAATCCAGATGCGACGGGGAGGATTGTGGAATGGGCACTGGAGCTGTCCAGCTTTGGCCTCAAGTTTGAAAGTACTTCGACGATCCAGAGCCGAGTCCTGGCGGAGTTCATTGCAGAGTGGACCGCAACACCTGACGAAAAAGCCCAAGAGACTGCTCTCCCCGGCAAGGAGGCAAGTTGCAATTGGATCATGTACTTTGATGGAGCTTTCTCCCTACAAGGTGTCGGGGCTGGCGTACTGCTTGTCGCCCCCACCGGAGAGCACCTCAAGTACATGATCCAGATGCACTTCCCCAGGGAGGTGTCAACAAACAATACGACAGAGTACGAAGGGCTGCTTGCCGGTCTTAAGATCGCGGCGGACCTCAGAATCAAGAAGCTCATCGTCAGGGGCGACTCGCAGCTTGTCATCAAGCAAGTCAACAAGGATTACCAAAGCCCATTGATGAAGGCCTACGTTGATGAAGTGAGAAAGCTGGAAGAGCGTTTCGACGGTATACAGGCTGAACACGTTCCCCGAGCGGAGAACGATATCGCCGATTACATGTCGAAGCGCGCTGCCCTCAAGCTACATGTGGAAGCAGGTACCTTTGTGCTTCAGCTAACTCAGCCATCTGTTGATCCATCAACAGAGCAGAACAAGAGGAGGAAATCAGGGCCCGACAAGTACTTTCCCGCCGAGCTCCCCGGAGCCGCCGGCAAGGATGTTGCCGGGGACACTGAGCCCGCCATGGGACGGCTAGCTCCGGCGGAGCGTCAAGCTCTTGCCGTCAAGACAGTCGCTCCTATAGCGGAGGAAATGCCTTTAGTCCTCGCCGTTGAGCCTCAGGCTCCAGCGTGGGCACAACATACCGTCCGATTCCTCCAAACAGGGGAACTTCATGAGGAGCAGGAAGAAGCGAAAAAAGTAGCCCGTCGCTCTACCATGTACCAGTTCGTCAATGACGTCCTATACAGGGAGAGGCCGAACGGTGTGAAGTTGAAGTGTATCCCTTGAGAGGAAGGACTGGAGCTGTTGGCGGAGATACACGGAGGCATATGTGGATTCCACATCAGGTCAAGGGCCCTTGCCGGCAAGGCGTTCCGGCAAGGTTTCTTCTGGCCCACCGCCTTCCAGGATGCGACGACACTCGTCACCAGGTGTGAAGCGTGTCAGTTCCATTCAAAGAAGCTTCATCAGCCAGCTCAAGCCCTTCAAACCATTCCTCTCTCCTGGCCCTTCTCGGTCTGGGGGCTCGATATACTGGGCCCTTTCCCCCGCGCTGTTGGGGGCTTTGAGTACTTGTACGTTGCAATCGACAAGTTCACAAAGTGGCCAGAGGTGGAAGCAGTGAGGAAGGTCACAGCTCAGTCAGCCGTCAAGTTCTTCAAGGGGCTAGTGTGCCGTTTCGGCGTACCCAATGGGGTCATCACCGACAACGGCACACAGTTCACAAGCCGCACCTTCATGCAATATACTCAAGACCTCGGCAGCAAAGTCTGTTTCGCTTCCGTTGCTCACCCGTGAAGCAATGGTCAAGCTGAGAGGGCAAATGCTGAAGTGCTATGAGGCTCAAGGACCAAGACCTTTGACAGGCTGCACAAGAGCGGAAGGCGCTGGATTGATGAGTTGTCGACGGTTCTTTGGTCGATCAGGACGCCGCCAAATCAAGCCACTGACCAGACACCCTTTGCCCTGGTATGCGGGGCAGAAGCAGTTATCCCCACTGAACTCATATACGGGTCACCTCGAGTGCTCGCTTATTATGAGCTTGAGCAAGAGCAACTGCGTCAAGATGACGCACTGCTCCTTGAGGAAGATAGTCTTCGGGCGGCTGTGAGAGTAGCACGCTACCAGCAAGCCTTGCGCCGCTACCATAGCCGCAAGGTTCATGCCCGAAGCCTTGAGGAAGGCGACCTTGTTCTTCGGCATGTTCAATCGGCCAAGAATTCCAACAAGTTGACGCCAAAGTGGGAAGGCCCTTACTGGGTAATTCAAGTCACCAGGCCCGGCGCAGTCCACCTGGAGACCGAAGATGTCGTTCCGGTGAGTAACTCCTGGAACATTGCCACCTTTCGTACAAGCATTGCCGATGATGCATGTAACCCTTTGTACAAAGCTAGGCGCAGACCCTGAGCATAAATAAACGAAGTGCTGGCGCCCTAAGTTATAGCATGCATGCTAGGTCGAGTCTCGTCCTTGGTTAGGGTTAATAGTGCTTGGCGGCGGCTAACCCCTAGCTTAGAGGTTGAGTGTGCGTCCCTTTGCCGTTCTTTTGTCTCCTTTGGTTCGCAGGACTCACTGATAAACTTGCCGGATCACTTGAGGACGTAGAAGAGAAGAGGGACAGACCAGCATCTAGACCCCGGCAAGCCAGTATTACCGGGGGCTGCAAGAGCAAAGATTCACCCATGGCAAACCAAAGTTGTCGGGGGCTACAGCTTCAGATAAGTTATTCATCCCTTATCATGCATTCCCTTATGGACTGAGGTATGTGAAACCTCGTTTTTCCTAAAAACTACCATGCTCCCCTAACTCTAGGCCCTAGGGCTCGTTCCTGGGGCCGGGTTTGGTCATAGTCGCGGCAGCGAAAGGATGAAACGAGGAGCCTGAACCCGCCTCATCCCTGCCTCCGCCAAAGGCTTGAGAAAGGTCGAGTGAAGTGGGGAGACGGCAAGGCCTGTTGCCGGGCGAGGAAATGTTTATCTTAAAGATATCAAGGATTTACTCCTTGTCGTGGGCTCTACCCGCAAACAAATGGCCCGGCAAGCATCCCTTTTTCATTAAAAACATTCCACTCAGGTACAGTCCATAGGGAATGAAAAACATGAATGATGGGGTTACAAGTTTCAAATTCAGCTAAGGCCCGAAGGCTTACAAACTAAAAAGAGATAAGGTGCCCATAATCCCTTTCTTGTCTCTCTCCTCAGGAGGCAGGTCAAGGGGGCGAAAAGGGCAAAAGGGGTGCCTAGGCGAACTACGGGTGGCAGAAAACACCAAGAGAACATCTCGGTGGCCGTCCGGAGGCTAGATGGTGATGGCGGCGCCGGAAGCAGAGCTCGAAGACGAGGCAGCATGACGTCAACACGCATCGAAGGCGTCGATGCCTGCGTACTCCGAGTTGACGGCCTTGCCGCCTGCCCTCTTCCTCTTCCGCAGCCTCCCAACGCCAGCCGCCCAAGGAGACGACCCCGAGAAGTTCAGGGAGCCGGCGACACGGATGATGGGGTCGCCGGTGCCGCACGAGGCGGCGCCCGACACCTAGTCGGACCCATCATCCCGCCTCCTGCTACCCTCGTCGTCACTGCCGCTGTCCTCCTCGTCACTCCCGCCCGAGGAGGAGTCTTCGCTATCGGAAGAGCTCTCCACGCAACACCTTGCCCGGGTCCCGAAGCACCCGAATACCTTGACGGAGAGGACGCCGCCCTCCATCAGCTTGAAATGGAGAGTGAGCCCCTCCGCCAAGCGGTGGATATGAGCGAACGTCTTCCATCCCCGAAAAAGATACATCACGTGAGGGGCTGGGAAGTCAACGCAAACCCGCGTACCGCTGATCCCACAGCCCCTCATGTGCAGCCGCAATGATTCCGGCGGATCCAACTCCATCTCCCACGCGAATGGGGTCGGGAGACGAAGGCGACGGCGAGGCGGCCGGTGCAGCCAGATGAAGAACTTGCAAGGGTCATCCCCAACGTGGCCCTCCATTGGGGGAGGAACCGCTGGCGGAGGCGAGGCCGGCGCGCCGCCCCGTCCTCCTCTTCCTTGAGCGCCTCGGCCTCGCCCACGACCTCGCCCCCTCCCCCTTCCCCTTGTGATTGGCTCTGCCACCGCGGGAGCAGGAGAAGGAGGGGCGCGTTGTCGAGCGGCGACCCGCGCCGCCACCGTTGAAGGACCAGGGTTCCCCCTCTCCATGACGAATGGAAGGAAGGGGAGCAGAAGCGGAAGGAAGAAGGAGATGAAGGAATGCGGGACGCCATCCCCCTCCCTCTCTTTATAAAGGAATAGGGTGGGGGCTCGGCCACCCTGCTCCACCAATCAAGACACGGAAGGTGCAGGGAACTGGGACCCACCCGCTGCCCCAGCCCGCGACGGCCCAGTTTCCCGCCTCCACCGATCGCCACCCCAAGCGCATGGGAGCCACGTGGCAGGCGTGCAGGACCGCGGCGACGGGTGAGGCAACCTCTCCCCGCCCCGTGATCGCAGGGAGTGGACGCCTTGAAGACCATGCATCGGCCCCATTCAGTGAATGGGTCGCGCCTCCACGCCTCCCTCTGTTTATGGGGAAGGCGCGAACCGCCCCCTTTACTACGACGTGACGCATGCGTGCAGAGCTCAGCCCCACGCATGCCGCCCACGTCATGCACGCCTCCCCATGCCGCGCCACGCGCGGGACGGGTGGGAAGCGCAGCGCGCGAAGGAACTTACCGCGGTAAAAACCGCCCCGCCTGCCCGTGCACCGTTTTTGGGCCTAGCCCAACAACGCGTTGCGCTTATGTGTGGCCCAGGACCGGGGGCTCCTGTCGGTGTACAAAAAGGGGGGTACACTTTTTGTACCCCTATAACTGTGCACGGGCAGTCTGAGCCACGGGCATTGCCACACCGAGCACGGCAAGGGAGGTAAGCCAAGGTAAGGCCAAAGCTGAAGAAAAGCAGAATGACGCCAAGACCACAAGGAGCAAAGGGGACAGAGCAGACCCCCCCGGCAAGATCCTTGCCGGGGGCAGCTTTAGCTAACCCGGCAAGATCCTTGCCGGGGGCAGCTTTAGCTAACCCGGCAAGATCCTTGTCGTGGCAGCTCCCCCCCCCACCTACGGAGCGAAGTCACCCTCGAGTCCACTGCCCCATGGGGCAAGGACTCGGGAGACATTCCCATGGTGGCATGCAGATCTTTGCGAAGACATTCAAGATCAGATACCCACTTCAGAAGATGATGATCCTTGGCGGGATCCCAGCCAAGGAGGACCACAAGGGCCCCGACAAGAGCCTTGCCGGGGATGACCGCAAGCGCCGCGGCAAGACCCTTGCCGGGGCCGCAGCAAGGCCCTTGCCAAGGACGCCCGTGGGGCCACCGTCAGGCCCGCGCCAGTCGCACCCCCACCACCGTTCGCATGCAGCTGCCGACCCAACCATTTGGGCAGGCACCTGCGTGGCGGCGTGCAGATCTTCATGGAGACCCACCACTGCGCCACCTCAGCTGCGTGCCTGCCTACATGGCACCACAAGCACCGCTGGCCAGGGCGCGTGTCGACACAAGAGGGAGCGGTGACAGACGAGACGAGGATCTCCCCAGTCCCCGATAAAGCAAGGACACCTAAGCAAGGCGCATTAAATGCGCCTTGTCATGTAATGCGAGGGATAGCCTCGCATTACTGTACCCTTTCCACCTCCTGTGTGCCACTGTGGCAACCCCTTTCCTAAAAAAGGAGGCCCGAGGCGACCAGGAGTAGGGTTTTACGCATCCTTGCGGCCCGAACCTGGGTAAAGGAACTGTGTGCTATCTGTTTGATCCGCTCTTTTCACAACCCCGCACCTCGCAACCGCAGTAGGGATTCTTGTGATCCCATAGGTGTCGTTTCCCACCGACATCCCCCTGTTAAATTCGGATGTAACTTTTCGAGTAGATGATTTTTCATATAAAAAACTTTTTCATCCGAGTTGTACGCAAAAGTTATGCCCATTTTACAAATTCTCGAGAGATTTTGCAAATAAAGTCGAAATTCATATTTGTATATTTTCACAACAACTAGACCACATATCACATGGGAAACTTATTTTATTTTATTTTTTTGACATTTCCGGAAATGAGGACAATTCTAAAACCTAAGGTACAGTAGCGAAAAAAGTGTCGAGCTGCGCATGGATTTTTAAGTAAAGGTGATCTACACAAGATGCAAGATAAAGGCTAAAACGGCTACCGCCCCACCTCTACTCATTTTTGGATCGAACTAAGCTCTCCAAAGCATAAAGTGAATGCACTTGAGAAAACCGCGATGAACAAACTGATGAACTACATGAACTACTATGACCTAATGCGGATCTGATGTGGCAAGGGAGGAGTACCTGACAAAGTTGGAGAAGAGTGGGGGTGCGCCGCTATTATCTGGTCGGGTCAGGTTGCTGCAGCGGCCTTTGTCGGAGTCACTGGTGACGAATGGTCGGAGCGGCGTTGCTCTTGTGCGGCGAAGGTCGCGAGGAAGAAGAAGTGGAGGCGAAGGGGGTAAAAGTGAAGAAGGAACCTCTCCGTGTCTATTTATAACAGAAAAAGTGAAGTAGTGAAATGGCAGGCTCGGAAATCAAGGAGACATCATGATTATCTGAGCACGGGAGGCACCTCGATTCTTGGACATCCAATTGATGCAAAAGACCCGTTGTGATCTCATAGGTTTTCTGGATTTATTTTTGCATGATGTCACATCAGGTCACAATGACTTGTTCAAAGTTAAACATTGGAAAGAAGACTCGCCAACAATAATCTGTGAAGATTGACATGAACAAGTTCAAATCATTCTGGGGCCTAATGTTGGGGTTATAACCCCGCGGTGTGACCTGCCCTGGAGGGGCCGGGTTACACTATTGGAGACTCAAGAATAAAAGGCTTAAGATGGGCCCGAGGAGACATGAAGACTAGAGGCGGCTTAAGAGGCTGGCCTGTTGAAGGCCCAAGACCCAGAGGTGTGAGCCACCCGATGGTGGCTTGCCTGATAAGGTAAGGCGACTTAGATACCGAGTTGGTCATGTTATGTGATCCGACTTGGAAAATATTTAACGGGGTTCCCCCTGTTAAATTCGGATGTAACTTTTCGAATAGATGATTTTTCATATATAAAACTTTTTAATCCGACTTCGTATGCAAAAGTTATGCCCATTTTACAAATTTCCAGAGAGATTTTGCAAATAAAGTCGAAATTTATATTTGTAAATTTTCCCAACAACTAGACCACATAAGACATGGGAAACTTATTTTCTTTTATTTTTTTGAAATTTTTATCATTTTTTTATTTTTTTTAAAACTGAAAAAGGCGGTCCACGGGGGCGTGGGGGGGGGGGGGTCCATTCGGTGGAAGCCGGGCAAACTAGTAAAGGCGCACCGTGGGGTGGTGCGCCATTAGTAGTTAAACTAGTAATGGCGCACCACACCCACGGTGCGTCATTACTAGTTTTGAAAAAAAATATAAAAAATTTGAATTTTTTTTGATTTTTTTTGAAAAATACTTAGTAATGGCGCACCAGTGGACAGTGCGCCATTACTAGTCAAAACTAGTAATGGCGCACTGTCCACTGGTGCGCCATTAATAACAAGCTTTTTTTTATTTTTTTTACTTTTTTTTGAAAAACTTCTAATGGCGCACCGTGGGTATGGTGCGCCATTACTATGTCAACTAGTAATGGCGCACCACACCCACGGTGCGCCATTAGTAACAATTTTTTTTTAGTTTTTTTTTAAAACATCTAATGGTGCAACGCGCACCAGGTGCGCCATTAGTAATATATTACTAATGGCGTACCTGTATGTGTTGCGCCATTGCTATATAATAATGGCGCACCACACATGTGGTGCGCCATTAGTGTCCATTTCATCTACAGCCGTTTTCCTAGTAGTGTGAGAAAGCCGCGATGAACAAACTAATGAACTACATGAACTACTATGACCTAATGCGGACATGAGGTGGCAAGGGAGGAGTACCTTACAAAGTCGGAGACGAGCGGGGGTGCACCGCTATTATCTGGTCGGGTCAGGTTGCTGCAGCGGCCTTTGTCGGAGTCGCTGGTGACGAATGGCCGGAGCGGCGTTGCTCTTGTGCGGGAAGGTCGCGAGGAAGAAGAAGAAGTGGAGGCGAAGGGGGTAAAAGTGAAGAAGGAACCCCTCCGTGCCTATTTATAAGGGAAAAATTGAAGTAGTGAAATGGCAGGCTCGGAAATCGAGGAGACATCATGATTATCTCAGCAAGGCAGGCACCTCGATTCTCGGACATCCAATTAAGGCAAAAGATTCGTTGTGATGTCATAGGTTTTTATGGATTTATTTTTGCATGATGTCACATCAGGTTACAATGACTTGTTCAAAGTTAAACATTGGAAAGAAGACTCGCCAACCAGAAGCAGTGAAGATTGACATGAACAAGTTCAAATCATTTTGGGGCCTAATGTTGGGGATATAACCCCGCGGTGTGACCTGCCCAGGAGGGCCGGGTGACACTGTTGGCGACTCAAGAATAAAAGGCTTAAGATGGGCCTGAGGAGACATGAAGACTACAGGCGGCTTAAGAGGCTGGCCTGTTGAAGGCCCAAGACTCGGAGGTGTGAGCCACCCGATGGTGGCTTGCCTGATAAGGTAAGGCGACTTATATACCGAGTTGGTCACGTTATGTGATCCGACTTGGAAAATGTTTAATGGGGTTCCCCCTGTTAAATTCGGATGTAACTTTTCGAGTAGATGATTTTTCATATATAAAACTTTTTAATCCGAGTTCGTATGCAAAAGTTATGCCCATTTTACAAATTTCCAGAGAGATTTTGCAAATAAACTCAAAATTTATATTTGTAAATTTTCCCAACAACTAGACCATATATGACATGGGAAACATATTTTCTTTTATTTTTTTGACATTCTAATCGTTTTTTTAATTTTTTTAAAAAACTGAGAAGGCGGTCCACGGGGGCGGGGGGGGGGGGGGGGGTCCATTCGGTGGAAGCCGGGCGAACTAGTAATGGCGCACTGTCCACTGGTGCGCCATTACTAAAAAGTTTTTTTATTTTGTTACTTTTTTTTTCAATGCTTCTAATGGCGCAGTGTGGGTGTGGTGCGCCATTCCTATGTCAACTAGTAATGGCGCACCACACCCACGGTGCGCCATTAGTAACAAATTTTTTTAGTTTTTTCAAAACATCTAATGCCGCACCGCACACCAGGTGTGCCATTAGTATTATATTACTAATGGCGTACCTGTATGTGGTGCGCCATTCCTATATAATAATGGCGCACCACACATGTGGTGCGCCATTAGTGTCCATTTCATCTATAGCCGTTTTCCTAGTAGTGTGAGAAAGCCGCGATGAACAAACTGATGAACTACATGAACTACTATGACCTAATGCGGATCTGAGGTTGCAAGGGAGGAGTACCTGACAAAGTCGGAGAAGAGCGGGGGTGCGCCGCTATTATCTGGTCGGGTCAGGTTGCTGCAGCGGCCTTTGTCGAAGTCGCTGGTGACAAATGGTCGGAGCGGCGTTGCTCTTGTGCGACGAAGGTCGCGAGGAAGAAGAAGAAGTGGAGGCGAAGGGGGTAAAAGTGAAGAAGGAACCCCTCCGTGCCTATTTATAAGGGAAAAAGTGAAGTAGTGAAATGGCAGGCTCGGAAATCGAGGAGACATCATGATTATCTCAGCACGGGAGGCACCTCGATTCTCGGACATCCAATTAAGGCAAAAGATCCGTTGTGATGTCATAGGTTTTTCTGGATTTATTTTTGCATGATGTCACATCAGGTTACAATGACTTGTTCAAAGTTAAACATTGGAAAGAAGACTCGCCAACCAGAAGCAGTGAAGATTGACATGAACAAGTTCAAATCATTCTGGGGCCTAATGTTGGGGATATAACCCCGCGGTGTGACCTGCCCAGGAGGGGCCGGGTTACACTGTTGGCGACTCAAGAATAAAATGCTTAAGATGGGCCTGAGGAGACATGAAGACTAGAGGCTGCTTAAGAGGCTGGCCTGTTGAAGGCCCAAGACCCGGAGGTGTGAGCCACCCGATGGTGGCTTGCCTGATAAGGTAAGGCGACTTAGATACCGAGTTGGTCACGTTATGTGATCCGACTTGGAGAATGTTTAACGGGGTTCCCCCTGTTAAATTCGGATGTAACTTTTCGAGTAGATGATTTTTCATATATAAAACTTTTTAATCCGAGTTCGCATGCAAAAGTTATGCCCATTTTACAAATTTCCAGAGAGATTTTGCAAATAAAGTCGAAATTTATATTTGTAAATTTTCCCAACAACTAGACCACATATGACATGGGAAACTTATTTTATTTTATTTTTTTGTCATTTTTATCTTTTTTTATTTTTATTAAAACTGAAAAGGCGGTCCACGGGGGCGGGGTGGGGGGGGGTCCATTCGGTGGAAGCCGGGCAAACTAGTAATGGCGCACTGTCCACTGGTGCGCCATTACTAACAATTTTTTTATTATTTTTTTTCAAAACTTCTAATGGCGCACCGTGGGTGTGGTGCCCATTACTACTATGTCAACTAGTAATGGCGCAACACACCCACGGTGCGCCATTAGTAATAATTTTTTTTTCAAAACATTTAATGGCGCACTGCACACCAGATGCGCCATTTGTAATATATTACTAATGGCGTACCTGTATGTGGTGCGCCATTGCTATATAATAATGGCGCACCACACATGTGGTGCGCCATTAGTGTCCATTTCATCTACAGCCGTTTTCCTAGTAGTGTGAGAAAGCCGCGATGAACAAACTGATGAACTACATGAACTACTATGACCTAATGCGGATCTGAGGTGGCACGGGAGGAGTACCTTACAAAGTCGGAGAAAAGCGGGGGTGCGCCGCAATTATCTGGTCGGGTCAGGTTGCTGCAGCGGCCTTTGTCGGAGTCGCTGGTGACGAATGGTCGGAGCGGCGTTGCTCTTGTGCGGCGAAGGTCGCAAGGAAGAAGAAGAAGTGGAGGCGAAGGGGGTAAAAGTGAAGAAGGAACCCCTCCGTGCCTATTTATAAGGGAAAAAGTGAAGTAGTGAAATAGCAGGCTCGGAAATCGAGGAGACATCATGATTATCTCAGCACGGGAGGCACCTCGATTCTCGGACATCCAATTAAGGCAAAAGATCCGTTGTGATGTCATAGGTTTTTATGGATTTATTTTTCCATGTTGTCACATCAGGTTACAATGACTTGTTCAAAGTTAAACATTGGAAAGAAGACTCGCCAACCAGAAGCAGTGAAGATTGACATGAACAAGTTCAAATCATTCTGGGGCCTAATGTTGGGGATATAACCCCGCGCTGTGACCTGCCAAGGAGGGGCCGGGTTACACTATTGGTGACTCAAGAATAAAAGTCTTAAGATGGGCCTGAGGAGACATGAAGACTAGAGGCAGCTTAAGAGGCTGGCCTGTTGAAGGCCCAAGACCCGGAGGTGTGAGCCACCCGATGCTGGCTTGCCTGATAAGGTAAGGCGACTTAGATACCGAGTTGGTCACGTTATGTGATCCGACTTGGAAAATGTTTAACGGGGTTCCCCCTGTTAAATTCGGATGTAACTTTTTGAGTAGATGATTTTTCATATATAAAACTTTTTAATCCGAGTTCGTATGCAAAAGTTATGCCCATTTTACAAATTTCCAGAGAGATTTTGCAAATAAAGTCGAAATTTATATTTGTAAATTTTCCCAAAGCCTAGACCACATATAACATGGGAAACTTATTTTCTTCTATTTTTTGACATTTTTATGATTTTTTTATTTTTTTAAAACTGAAAAGGCGGTCCAGGGGGGTTGCATTCGGTGGAAGCCGGGCAAACTAGTAATGGCGCACCGTGGGATGGTGCGCCATTAGTAGTTAAACTAGTAATGGCGCACCACACCCACGGTGCGCCATTACTAGTTTTGAAAAAAAATATAAAAAAAGTTGAAATTTTTTTTGAATTTTTTTGAAAAAAACTTAGTAATGGCGCACCAGTGGACAGTGCTCCATTACTAGTTAAAACTAGTAATGGCGCACTGTCCACTGGTGCGCCATTACTAACAAGCTTTTTTATTTCTTTTACTTTTTTTTTCAAAACTTCTAATGGCGCACCGTGGGTGTGGTGCGCCATTACAATGTAAACTAGTAATGGCGCACCACACCCACGGTGCGCCATTAGTAACAATTTTTTTTAGTTTTTTTTGAAAACATCTAATGACGCACCGCACACCAGGTGCGCCATTAGTAATATATTACTAATGGCGTACCTGTATGTGGTGCGCCATTCCTATATAATAATGGCGCACCACACATGTGGTCCGCCATTAGTGTCCATTTCATCTATAGCCGTTTTCCTAGTAGTGTGAGAAAGCCGCGGTGAACAAACTGATGAACTACATAAACTACTATGACTTAATGCGGACCTGAGGTGGCAAGGGAGGAGTACCTGACAAAGTCGGAGAAGAGCGGGGGTGCGCCGCTATTATCTGGTCGGGTCAGGTTGCTGCAGCGGCCTTTGTCGGAGTCGCTGGTGACGAATGGTCGGAGCGCGTTGCTCTTGTGCGGCGAAGGTCATGAGGAAGAAGAAGAAGTGGAGGCAAAGGAGGTAAAAGTGAAGAAGGAACACCTCCGTGCCTATTTATAAGGGAAAAAGTGAAGTAGTGAAATGGTAGGCTCGGAAATCGAGGAGACATCATGATTATCTTAGCACGGGAGGCACCTCGATTCTCGGACATCCAATTAAGGCAAAAGATCCGCTGTGATGTCATAGGTTTTTCTGGATTTATTTTTGCATGATGTCACATCAGGTTACAATGACTTGTTCAAAGTTAAACATTGGAAAGAAGACTCGCCAACCAGAAGCAGTGAAGATTGACATGAACAAGTTCAAATCATTCTGGGGCCTAATGTTGGGGATATAACCCCGCGGTGTTACCTGCCCAGGAGGGGCCGGGTTACACTATTGGCGACTCAAGAATAAAAGGCTTAAGATGGGCCTGAGGAGACATGAAGACTAGAGGCAGCTTAAGAGGCTGGCCTTTTGAAGGCCCAAGACCCGGAGGTGTGAGCCACCCGATGGTGGCTTGCCTGATAAGGTAAGGCGACTTAGATACCGAGTTGGTCACGTTATGTGATCCGACTTGGAAAATGTTTAACGGGGTTCCCCCTGTTAAATTCGGATGTAACTTTTTGAGTAGATGATTTTTCATATATAAAACTTTTTAATCCGAGTTCGTATGCAAAAGTTATGCCCATTTTACAAATTTCCAGAGAGATTTTGCAAATAAAGTCGAAATTTATATTTGTAAATTTTCCCAAAGCCTAGACCACATATAACATGGGAAACTTATTTTCTTCTATTTTTTGACATTTTTATGATTTTTTTATTTTTTTAAAACTGAAAAGGCGGTCCAGGGGGGTTGCATTCGGTGGAAGCCGGGCAAACTAGTAATGGCGCACCGTGGGATGGTGCGCCATTAGTAGTTAAACTAGTAATGGCGCACCACACCCACGGTGCGCCATTACTAGTTTTGAAAAAAAATATAAAAAAAGTTGAAATTTTTTTTGAATTTTTTTGAAAAAAACTTAGTAATGGCGCACCAGTGGACAGTGCTCCATTACTAGTTAAAACTAGTAATGGCGCACTGTCCACTGGTGCGCCATTACTAACAAGCTTTTTTATTTCTTTTACTTTTTTTTTCAAAACTTCTAATGGCGCACCGTGGGTGTGGTGCGCCATTACAATGTAAACTAGTAATGGCGCACCACACCCACGGTGCGCCATTAGTAACAAATTTTTTTAGTTTTTTTTTCAAAACATCTAATGACGCACCGCACACCAGGTGCGCCATTAGTAATATATTACTAATGGCGTACCTGTATGTGGTGCGCCATTCCTATATAATAATGGCGCACCACACATGTGGTCCGCCATTAGTGTCCATTTCATCTATAGCCGTTTTCCTAGTAGTGTGAGAAAGCCGCGGTGAACAAACTGATGAACTACATAAACTACTATGACTTAATGCGGACCTGAGGTGGCAAGGGAGGAGTACCTGACAAAGTCGGAGAAGAGCGGGGGTGCGCCGCTATTATCTGGTCGGGTCAGGTTGCTGCAGCGGCCTTTGTCGGAGTCGCTGGTGACGAATGGTCGGAGCGCGTTGCTCTTGTGCGGCGAAGGTCATGAGGAAGAATAAGAAGTGGAGGCAAAGGGGGTAAAAGTGAAGAAGGAACACCTCCGTGCCTATTTATAAGGGAAAAAGTGAAGTAGTGAAATGGTAGGCTCGGAAATCGAGGAGACATCATGATTATCTTAGCACGGGAGGCACCTCGATTCTCGGACATCCAATTAAGGCAAAAGATCCGCTGTGATGTCATAGGTTTTTCTGGATTTATTTTTGCATGATGTCACATCAGGTTAAAATGACTTGTTCAAAGTTAAACATTGGAAAGAAGACTCGCCAACCAGAAGCAGTGAAGATTGACATGAACAAGTTCAAATCATTCTGGGGCCTAATGTTGGGGATATAACCCCGCGGTGTTACCTGCCCAGGAGGGGCCGGGTTACACTGTTGGCGACTCAAGAATAAAAGGCTTAAGATGGGCCTGAGGAGACATGAAGACTAGAGGCAGCTTAAGAGGCTGGCCTTTTGAAGGCCCAAGACCCGGAGGTGTGAGCCACCCGATGGTGGCTTGCCTGATAAGGTAAGGCGACTTACATACCGAGTTGGTCACGTTATGTGATCCGACTTGGAAAATGTTTCACGGGGTTCCCCCTGTTAAATTCGGATGTAACTTTTTGAGTAGATGATTTTTCATATATAAAACTTTTTAATCCGTGTTCGTATGCAAAAGTTATGCCCATTTTACAAATTTCCAGAGAGATTTTGCAAATAAAGTCGAAATTTATATTTGTAAATTTTCCCAAAAACTAGACCACATATGACATGGGAAACTTATTTTCTTCTATTTTTTTCACATTTTTATCATTTTTAATTTTTTTTAAACTGAAAAGGCGGTCCACGGGGGGGGGGGGGGTGCATTCGGTGGAAGCTGGGCAAACTAGTAATGGCACACCGTGGGGTGGTGCGCCATTAGTAGCTAAACTAGTAATGGCGCACCACACCCACGGTGCGCCATTACTAGTTTTGAAAAAAATATATAAAAAAATTTGAATGTTTTTTGAATTTTTTTGAAAAAATTTAGTAATGGCGCACTAGTGGACAGTGCGCCATTACTAGTTAAAACTAGTAATGGCGCGCTGTCCACTGGTGCGCCATTACTAACAAGTTTTTTTTATTTTTTTACTTACTATGGCAACTAGTAATGGCGCACCACACCCACGGTGCGCCATTAGTAACAAGTTATTGTTTTCAAAACATCTAATGGCGCACCGCACACCAGGTGCGCCATTAGTAATATATTACTAATGGCGTACCTGTATGTGGTGCGCCGTTGCTATATAATAATGGCGCACCACACATGTGGTGCGCCATTAGTGTCCATTTCATCTATAGCCGTTTTCCTAGTAGTGTGAGAAAGCCGCGATGAACAAACTGATGAACTACATGAACTACTATGACCTAATGCGGATCTGAGGTGGCAAGGGAGGAGTACCTGACAAAGTCGGAGAAGAGCGGGGGTGCACCGCTATTATCTGGTCGGGTCAGGTTGCTGCAGCGGCCTTTGTCGGAGTCGCTGGTGACGAATGGCCGGAGCGGCGTTGCTCTTGTGCGGCGAAGGTCGCAAGGAATAAGAAGAAGTGGAGGCGAAGGATGTAAAAGTGAAGAAGGAACCCCTCCGTGCCTATTTATAAGGGAAAAAGTGAAGTAGTGAAATGGCAGGCTCGGAAATCGAGGAGACATCATGATTATCTCAGCACGGGAGGCACCTCGATTCTCGGACATCCAATTAAGGCAAAAGATCCGTTGTGATGTCATAGGTTTTTCTGGATTTATTTTTGCATGATGTCACATCAGGTTACAATGACTTGTTCAAAGTTAAACATTGGAAAGAAGACTCGCCAACCAGAAGCAGTGAAGATTGACATGAACAAGTTCAAATCATTCTGGGGCCTAATGTTGGGGATATAACCCCGCGGTGTGACCTGCCCAGGAGGGGCCGGGTTACACTGTTGGCGACTCAAGAATAAAAGGCTTAAGATGGGCCTGAGGAGACATGAAGACTAGAGGCAGCTTAAGAGGCTGGCCTGTTGAAGGCCCAAGACCCGGAGGTGTGAGCCACCCGATGGTGGCTTGCCTGATAAGGTAAGGCGACTTAGATACCGAGTTGGTCACGTTATGTGATCCGACTTGGAAAATGTTTAACGGGGTTCCCCCTGTTAAATTCGGATGTAACTTTTCGAGTAGATGATTTTTCATATATAAAACTTTTTAATCCGAGTTCGTATGCAAAAGCTATGCCCATTTTACAAATTTCCAGAGAGATTTTGCAAATAAAGTCGAAATTTATATTTGTAAATTTTCCCAAAAACTAGACCACATATAACATGGGAAACTTATTTTCTTCTATTTTTTTGACATTTTTATCATTTTTTTATTTTTTTAAAACTGAAAGGGCGGTCCAGGGGGGTGCATTCGATGGAAGCCGGGCAAACTAGTAATGGCGCACCATGGGGTGGTGCGCCATTAGTAGTTAAACTAGTAATGGCGCACCATACCCACGGTGCGCCATTACTAGCTTTGAAAAAAAATTGAATTTTTTTATTTTTTTGAAAAAAACTTAGTAATGGCGCAACTAGTAATGGCGCACTGTCCACTGGCGGCGCACCAGTGGACCGTGCACCATTAGTAGTTTTAACTAGTAATGGCGCACTGTCCACTAGTGCGCCATTACTAACAAGTTTTTTTTACTTTTTTTCAAAACATCTAATGGCGCACCGTGGGTGTGGTGCGCCATTACTATGTCAACTAGTAATGGCGCACCACACCCACGTTACGCCATTAGTAACAATTTTTTTTTCAAAACTTCTAATGGCACACCACACACCAGGTGCGCCATTAGTAATACATTACTAATGACGTACCTGTATGTGGTGCGCCATTGCTATATACTAATGGCGCACCACACATGTGGTTCGCCATTAGTGTCCATTTCATCTATAGCCGTTTTCCTAGTAGTGTGAGAAAGCCGCGATGAACAAACTGATGAACTACATGAACTACTATGACCTAATGCGGATCTGAGGAGGCAAGGGAGGAGTACCTGTCAAAGTCGGAGAAGAGCGGGGGTGCGCCTCTATTATCTGGTCGGGTCAGGTTGCTGCAGCGGCCTTTGTCGGAGTCGCTGGTGACGAATGGTCGGAGCGGCGCTGCTCTTGTGCGGCGAAGGTCGCGAGGAAGAAGAAGAAGTGGAGGCGAAGGGGATAAAAGTGAAGAAGGAACCCCTTCGTGCCTATTTATAAGGAAAAAAGTGAAGTAGTGAAATGGAAGGCTCGGAAATCGAGGAGACATCATGATTATCTCTGCACGGAAGGCACCTCGATTCTCGGACATCCAGTTAAGGCAAAAGATCCATTGTGATGTCATAGGTTTTTCTGGATTTATTTTTGCATGATGTCACATCAAGTTACAATGACTTGTTCAAAGTTAAACATTGGAAAGAAGACTCGCCAACCAGAAGCGGTGAAGATTGACATGAACAAGTTCAAATCATTCTCGGGCCTAATGTGGGGGATATAACCTCGCGGTGTGACCTGCCCAGGAGGGACCGGGTTACACTGTTGGCGACTCAAGAATAAAAGGCTTAAGATGGACCTGAGGAGACATGAAGACTAGAGGCGGCTTAAGAGGCTGGCCTATTGAAGGCCCAAGACCCGGAGGTGTGAGCCACCCGATGGTGGCTTGCCTGATAACATAAGGCGACTTAGATACCGAGTTGGTCACGTTCTGTGATCCGACTTGGAAAATGTTTAACGGGGTTCCCCCTATTAAATTCGGATGTAACTTTTCGAGTAGATGATTTTTTATATATAAAACTTTTTAATCCGAGTTCGTATGCAAAATTACGCCCATTTTACAAATTTCCAGAGAGATTTTGCAAATAAAGTTGAAATTTATATTTGTAAATTTTCCCAACAACTAGACCACATATGACATGGGAAACTTATTCTCTTTTATTTTGTTGACATTTTTATCATTTTTTTTAAAATTGAAAATGCGGTCCACGGGGGGGGGGGGGGTCCATTCGGTGGAAGCCGGGCAAACTAGTAATGGTGCACCGTGGGGTGGTGCGGCATTAGTAGTTAAACTAGTAATGGCGCACCACACCCACGGTGCGCCATTACTAGTTTTGAAAAAAAATATAAAAAATTTTGATTTTTTTTTGATTTTTTTGAAAAAAACTTAGTAATGGCGCACCAGTGGACAGTGCGCCATTACCACCTGTGGATAGTGCGCCATTACTTACTAGTTAGACTAGTAATGGCGCACTGTCCACTTGTGCGCCATAACTAACAAGTTTTTATATTTTTTTTACTTTTTTTTTCAAAACTTCTAATGGCGCACCGTGGGTGTGGTGCGCAATTACAATGTCAACTAGTAATGGCGCACCACACCCACGGTGCGCCATTAGTAACAATTTTTTTTATTCAAAACTTCTAATGGCGCCCCGCACACCAGGTGCGCCATTAGTAATATATTACTAATGGCGTACCTGTATGTGGTGCGACATTGCTATATACTAATGGCGCACCGCACATGTGGTGCGCCATTAGTGTCCATTTCATCTATAGCCGTTTTCCTAGTAGTGTGAGAAAGCCGCGATGAACAAACTGATGAACTACATGAACTACTATGACCTAATGCGGATCTGAGGTGGCAAGGGAGGAGTACCTGACAAAGTTGGAGAAGAGTGGGGGTGCGTCGCTATTATCTGGTCGGTTCAAGTTGCTGTAGCGGCCTTTGTCGGAGTCGCTGGTGACGAATGGTCGGAGCGGCGTTGCTCTTGTGCGGCAAAGGTCGCGAGGAAGAAGAAGAAGTGGAGGCGAAGGGGGTAAAAGTGAAGAAGGAACCCCTCCGTGCCTATTTATAAGGGAAAAAGTGAAGTAGTGAAATGGCAGGCTCGGAAATCGAGGAGACATCATGATTATCTCAGCACGGGAGGCACCTCGATTATCGGACATCCAATTAAGGCAAAAGATCCGTCGTGATGTCAAAGGTTTTTCTGGATTTATTTTTGCATGATGTCACATCAGGTTACAATGACTTGTTCAAAGTTAAACATTGGAAAGAAGACTCGCCAACCAGAAGCAGTGAAGATTGACATGAACAAGTTCAAATCATTATGGGGCCTAATGTTGGGGATATAACCCCGCGGTGTGACCTGCCCAGGAGGGGCCGGGTTACACTGTTGGCAGCTCAAGAATAAAAGTCTTAAGATGGGCCTGAGGAGACATGAAGACTAGAGGCAGCTTAAGAGGCTGGCCTGTTGAAGGCCCAAGACCTGGAGGTGTGAGCCACCCGATGGTGGCTTGCCTGATAAGGTAAGCCGACTTAGATACCGAGTTGCTCACGTTATGTGATCCGACTTGGAAAATTTTTAACGGGGTTCCCCTTGTTAAATTCGGATGTAACTTTTTGAGTAGATGATTTTTCATATATAAAACTTTTTAATCCGAGTTCGTATGCAAAAGTTACGCCCATTTTACAAATTTCCAGAGAGATTTTGCAAATAAAGTCGAAATTTATATTTGTAAATTTTCCCAACAACTAGACCACATATTACATGGGAAACTTATTTTCTTTTATTTTTTTTTACATTTTTATCATTTTTTTATATTTTTAAAACTGAAAAGGCGGCCTAGGGGGGATGCATTCGGTGGAAGACGGGCAAACTAGTAATGGCGCACCGTGGGGTGTAACTACTAATGGCGACCACACCCACGGTGCGCCATTACTAGTTTTGAAATAAAAAATAGAAAAAAATTTGAATTTTTTTAAATTTTTTTTGAAAAAAACTTAGTAATGGCGCACCAGTGGACAGTGCGCCATAACTAGTTAAAACAAGTAATGGCGCACTGTCCACTGGTGCGCCATTACTAACAAGTTTTTTTTTTATTTTTTTTACTTTTTTTTTCAAAACTGCTAATGGCGCACCATGGGTGTGGTGCGCCATTACTATGTCAACTAGTAATGGCGCACCACACACACGGTGCGCCATTACTAACAAATCTTTTTTTATATTTTTTTTAACTTCTCATGGCGCACCGCACACCAGGTGCTCCATTAGTAATATATTACTAATGGCATACCTGTATGTGGTGCGTCATTGCTATATACTAATGGCGCACCACACATGTGGTGCGCCATTAATGTCCATCTCATATATAGTCGTTTTCTTAGTAGTGTGAGAAAGCCGCGATGAACAAACTGATGAACTACATGAACTACTATGACCTAATGCGGATCTGAGGTGGCATGGGAGGAGTACCTGACAAAGTCGGAGAAGAGCGGGGGTGCGCCGCTATTATCTGGTCGGGTCTGGTTGCTGTAGCAGCCTTTGTCGGAGTCGCTGGTGACGAATGGTCGGAGCGGCGTTGCTCTTGTGCGGCGAAGGTCGCGAGGAAGAAGAAGAAGTGGAGGCGAAGGGGTAAAAGTGAAGAAGGAACCCCTCCGTGCCTATTTATAAGGGAAAAAGTGAAGTAGTGAAATGGCAGGCTCGGAAATCGAGGAGACATCATGATTATCTCAGCACGGGAGGCACCTCGATTCTCGGACATCCAATTAAGGCAAAAGATCCGTTGTGATGTCATAGGTTTTTATGGATTTATTTTTGCATGATGTCACATCAGGTTACAATGACTTGTTCAAAGTTAAACATTGGAAAGAAGACTCGCCAACCAGAAGCAGTGAAGATTGACATGAACAAGTTCAAATCATTCTGGGGCCTAATGTTGCGGATATAACCCCGCTGTGTGACCTGCCCAGGAGGGGCCGGGTTACACTGTTGGCGACTCAAGAATAAAAGGCTTAAGATGGGCCTGAGGAGACATGAGTGCTAGAGGCGGCTTAAGAGGCTGGCCTGTTGAAGGCCCAAGACCCGGAGGTGTGAGCCACCCGATGGTGGCTTGCCTGATAAGGTAAGCCGACTTAGATACCGAATTGGTCACCTTATGTGATCCGACTTGGAAAATGTTTAACGGGGTTCCCCCTGTTAAATTCGGATGTAACTTTTCAAGTAGATGATTTTTCATATATAAAACTTTTTAATCCGAGTTTGTATGCAAAATTTATGCCCATTTTACAAATTTCCAGAGAGATTTTGCAAATAAAGTCGAAATTTATATTTGTAAATTTTCCCAACAACTAGACCACATATGACATAGGAAACTTATTTTCTTTTATTTTTTTGACAATTTTATCATTTTTTTTATTTTTTTTAAAACTGAAAAGGCGGTCCACAGGGGGGTGCATTCGGTGGAAGACGGGCAAACTAGTAATGGCGCACCGTGTGGTGGTGCGCCATTAGTAGTTAAACTAGTAATAACGCACCATATCCACGGTGCACCATTACTAGTTTTGAAAAAAAATATAAAAAAATTTGATTTTTTTTTTGAATTTTTTTGAGAAAAACTTAGTAGTGGCGCACCAGTGGACAGTGCGCCATTACTAACTGTAATGGCACACTGTCCACTGGTGCGCCATTACTAACAATTTTTTTTGATTTTTTGATTTTTTTTCAAAACTTCTAATGGCGCACCGTGGGTGTGGTGCGCCATTACTATGTCAACTAGTAATGGCGCACCACACCCACGATGCGCCATTAGTAACAATTTTTTTTCAAAACTTCTAATGGTGCACCGCACACCAGGTGTGCCATTAGTAATATATTACTAATGGCGTACCTGTATGTGGTGCGCCATTGCTATATACTAATGGCGCACCACACCTGTGGTGCGCCATTAGTGTCCATTTGATCTATAGCCGTTTTCCTAGTAGTGTGAGAAAGCCGCGATGAACAAACTGATGAACTACATGAACTACTATGACCTAATGCGGATCTGAGGTGGCAAGGGAGGAGTACCTGACAAAGTCGGAGAAGAGCAGGGGTGCGCCGCTATTATCTTGTTGGGTCAGGTTGCTGCAGCGGCCTTTGTCGGAGTCGCTGGTGACGAATGGTCAGAGCGGTGTTGCTCTTGTGCGGCGAAGGTCGCGAGGAAGAAGAAGTGGAGGCGAAGGGGGTAAAAGTGAAGAAGGAACCCCTCCGTGCCTATTTATAAGGGAAAAGTGAAGTAGTGAAATGGTAGGCTTGGAAATCGAGGAGACATCATGATTATCTCAGCACGGGAGGCAGCTCGATTCTCGGACATCCAATTAAGGCAAAAGATCCGTTGTGATGTCATAGGTTTTTCTGGATTTATTTTTGCATGATGTCACATTAGGTTACAATGACTTGTTCAAAGTTAAACATTGGAAAGAAGACTCGCCAACCAGAAGCAGTGAAGATTGACATGAACAAGTTCAAATCATTCTGGGGCCTAATGTTGGGGATATAACCCCGCTGTGTGACCTGCCCAGGAGGGGCCGGGTTACACTGTTGGCGGCTCAAGAATAAAAGGCTTAAGATGGGCCTGAGGATACATGAAGACTAGAGGCGGCTTAAGAGGCTGGCCTATTGAAGGTCCAAGACCCGGAGGTGTGGGCCACCCGATGGTGGCTTGCCTGATAAGGTAAGGCGACTTAGATACCGAGTTGGTCACGTTATGTGATCCGACTTGGGAGATGTTTAACGGGGTTCCCCCTGTTAAATTTGGATGTAACTTTTCGAGTGGATGATTTTCATATATAAAACTTTTTAATCCGAGTTCGTATGCAAAAGTTATGCCCATTTTACAAATTTCGAGAGAGATTTTGCAAATAAAGTCAAAATTTATATTTGTAAATTTTCCGAACAACTAGACCACTTATGACATGGGATACTTATTTTCTTTTATTTTTTGAAATTTTTATCATTTTTTTATTTTTTTAAACTGAAAAGGCGGTCCAGGGGGGTGCATTCGGTGGAAGCCGGGCAATGCGCCATTAGTAGTTAAACTAGTAATGGCGCACCACACCCACGGTGCGCCATTACTAGTTTTGAAAAAAAATTGAATTTTTTTTAAAAAAAACTTAGTAATGGCGCACCAGTGGATAGTGCGCCATTACTAGTTAAAACTAGTAATGGCGCACTGTCCACTGGTGTGCCATTACTAACAAGTTTTTTTTCTTTCTTTTTTCTTTTTTTTCAAAACTTCTAATGGCGCACCGTGGGTGTGGTGCGCCATTACTATGTCAACTAGTAATGGCGCACCACACCCACGGTGCACCATTAGTAACATTTTTTTATTTCAAAACTTCTAATGACGCACCGCACACTAGGTGCGCCATTAGTAATATATTACTAAGGGCGTACCTGTATGTGGTGCGCCATTGCTATATACTAATTGCGCACCACACATGTGGTGCGCCATTAGTGTCCATTTCATCTATAACTGTTTTCCTAGTAGTGTGAGAAAGCCGCGATGAAAAACTGATGAACTACCTGAACTACTATGACCTAATGCGGATCTGAGGTGGCAAGGGAGGAGTACCTGACTAAGTCGGAGAAGAGCGGGGGTGCGCCGCTGTTATCTTGTCGGGTCAGGTTGCTACATCGGACTTTGTCGGAGTCGCTGGTGACGATTGGTAGGAGCGGCGTTGCTCTTATGCGGCGGAGGTCGCGAGGAAGAATAAGAAGTGGAGGCGAAGGGGGTAAAAGTGAAGAAGGAACCCCTCCATGCCTATTTATAAGGGAAAAAGTGAAGTAGTGAAATGGCAGGCTCGGAAATCGAGGAGACATCATGATTATCTCAGCACGGGAGGCACCACGATTCTCGGACATCCAATTAAGGCAAAAGATCCGTTGTGATGTCATAGGTTTTTCTGGATTTATTTTTGCATGATGTCACATCAGGTTACAATGACTTGTTCAAAGTTAAACATTGGAAAGAAGACTCGCCAACCAGAAGCAGTGAAGATTGACATGAACAAGTTCAAATTATTCTGGGGCCTAATGTTGGGGATATAACCCCGCGGTGTGACCTGCCCAGGACGGGCCGGGTTACACTGTTAGCGACACAAGAATAAAAGGCTTAAGATGGGCCTGAGGAGACATGAAGACTAGAGGCCGCTTAAGAGGCTGGCTTGTTGAAGGCCCAAGACCCGGAGGTGTGAGCCACCCGATGGTGGCTTGCCTGATAAGGTAAGGCGACTTCGATACCGAGTTGGTCACATTATGTGATCCGACTTGGAAAATGTTTAATGGGGTTCCCCCTGTTAAATTCGGATGAAACTTTTCGAGTAGATGATTTTTCATATATAAAACTTTTTAATTCGAGTTCGTAAGCAAAAGTTATGCCCATTTTACAAATTTCCACAGAGATTTTGCAAATAAAGTCGAAATTTATATTTGTAAATTTTCCCAACAACTAGACCACATATGACATTTTTATAACTTTTTTTAAAATGAAAAGGCGGTCCACGGGGGGGGGGGGGGGTGCAGTCGGTGGAAGCCGGGCAAACTAGTAATGGCGCACCGTGGGGTGGTGCGCCATTAGTAGTTAAACTAGTAATGGCGCACCACACCCACAGTGCGCCATTAAAAGTTTTGAAAAAAAATAAAAAAAATGATTTTTTTTGCTTTTTTTTGAAAAAAACTTAGTAATGGCGCACCAGTGGACAGTGCGCCATTACTAACAAGTTTTTTTTTATTTTTTTAACTTTTTTTCAAAACTTCTAATGGCGCACCATGGGTGTGGTGCGCCATTACTATGTCAACTAGTTATGGCGCACCACACCCACGGGGCGCCATTAGTAACAATTTTTTTATTTATTTTTCAAAACTTCTAATGGCGCACCGCACACCAGGTGCGCCATTAGTAATCTGTATGTGGTGCACCATTACTATATACTAATGGCGCACCACACATGTGGTGCGCCATTAGTGTCCATTTCATCTATAGCCGCTTTCCTAGTAGTGTGAGAAAGCCGCGATGAACAAACTGATGAACTACATGAACTACAATGACCTAATGCGGATCTGAGGTGCAAGGGAGGAGTACCTGACAAAGTCAGAGAAGAGCGGGGGTGCGCCGCTATTATCTGGTCGGGTCAGGTTGCTGCAGCGGCCTTTGTCGGAGTCGCGGGTGACGAATGGTCGGAGCGCCGTTGCTCTTGTGCGGCGAAGGTCGCGAGGAAGAAGAAGTGGAGGTGAAGGGGGTAAAAGTGAAGAAGGAACCCCTCCGTGCCTATTTATAAGGGAAAAAGTGAAGTAGTGAAATGGCAGGCTCGGAAATTGAGGAGACATCATGATTATCTCAGCACGGGAGGCACCTCGATTCTCGGACATCCAATTAAGGCAAAAGATCCGTTGTGATGTCATAGGTTTTTCTGGATTTATTTTTGCATGATGTCACATCAGGTTAGAATGACTTGTTCAAAGTTAAACATTGGAAAGAAGACTCGCCAACCAGAAGCAGTGAAGATTTACATGAACAAGTTCAAATCATTTTGGGGCCTAATGTGGGGGGTATAACCCCGCGGTGTGACCTGCCCAGGAGGGGCCGGGTTACACTATTGAGGACTCAAGAATAAAAGGCTTAAGATGGGCCTGAGGAGACTTGAAGACTAGAGGCGGCTTCAGAGGCTGGCCTGTTGAAGTCCCAAGACCCGGAGGTGTGAGCCACCCGATCGTGGCTTCCCTGATAAGGTAAGGCGACTTAGATACCGAGTTGGTCACGTTATGTGATTCGACTTGGGAAATGTTTAACGGGGTTCCCCCTGTTAAATTCGGATGTAACTTTTCGATTAGATGATTTTTCATATATAAAACTTTTTCATCCGAGTTCGTACGCAAAAGTTATGCCCATTTTACAAATTCTCGAGAGATTTCGCAAATAATGTCGAAATTCATATTTGTAAATTCTCACAACAACTATACCACATATCACATGGGAAACTTATTTTCTTTTATTTTTTGACATTTCTAGAAATGAGGACAATTCTAAAAGCAAAGGTACAGTAGCGAAAAAAGTGTCGAGCTGCACATGGATTCTGAAGTAAAGGTGATCTACACAAGATGCAAGATAAAGGCTAAAACGGCTACCGCCCCACGTCTACTCATTTTTGGATCGAACTAAGCTCTCCAAAGCAGAAAGTGAATCCACTTGAGAAAGCCGCGATGAACAAACTGATGAACTACATGAACTACTATGACCTAATGCGGATCTGAGGTGGCAAGGGAGGAGTACCTGACAAAGTCGGAGAAGATCGGGGGTGCGCCGTTATTATCTGGTCGGGTCAGGTTGCTGCAGCGGCCTTTGTCGGAGTCGCTGGTGATGAATGGTCGGAGCGGCAGAGCTCTTGTGCCGCGAAGGTCGCGAGGAAGAAGAAGTGGAGGTGAAGGGGGTAAAAGTGAAGAAGGAACCCCTCCGTTCCTATTTATAAGGGAAAAAGTGAAGTAGTGATATGGCAGGCTCGGAAATCGAGGAGACATCATGATTATCTCAGCACGGGAGGCACCTCGATTCTCGGACATCCAATTAAGGCAAAAGATCCGTTGTGATGTCATAGATTTTTCTGGATTTATTTTTGCATGATGTCACATCAGGTTACAATGACTTGTTCAAAGTTAAACATTGAAAAGAAGACTCGCCAACCAGAAGCAGTGAAGATTGACATGAACAAGTTCAAATCGTTCTGGGGCCTATTGTTGGGGATATAACCCCGCGGTGTGACCTGCCTTGGAGGGGCCGGGTTACACTGTTGGCGACTCGGGCCTGAGGAGACATGAAGACTAGAGGCGGCTTAAGAGGCTGGCCTGTTGAAGGCCCAAGACTCGGAGCTGTGAGCCACCCGATGGTGGCTTGCCTGATAAGGTAAGGCGACTTAGATACCGAGTTGGTCACGTTATGTGATTCGACTTGGAAATTGTTTAACGGGGTTCCCCCTGTTAAATTCGGATGTAACTTTTCGAGTAGATGACTTTTCATATATAAAACTTTTTCATCCGAGTTCGTACGCAAAAGTTATGCCCATTTTACAAATTCTCGAGAGATTTCACAAATAATGTCGAAATTCATATTTGTAAATTCTCACAACAACTATACCACATATCACATGGGAAACTTATTTTCTTTTATTTTTTGACATTTCCAGAAATGAGGACAATTCTAAAACCAAAGGTACAGTAGCGAAAAAAGTGTCGAGCTGGGCATGGATTCTGAAGTAAAGGTGATCTACACAAGATGCAAGATAAAGGCTAAAACGGCTACCGCCACACGTCTACTCATTTTTGGATCGAACTAAGGTCTCCAAAGCAGAAAGTGAATGCACTTGAGAAAGCCGCGATGAAAAAACTGATGAACTACATGAACTACTATGACCTAATGCGTTTCTGAGGTGGCAAGCGAGGAGCACCTGGCAAAGTCGGAGAAGAGCGGGGGTGCGCCGCTATTATCTGGTTGGGTCATGTTGCTGCAGCGGCCTTTGTCGGAGTCGCTGGTGACGAATGGTCGGAGCGGCGGAGCACTTGTGCGGCGAAGGTCGCGAGGAAGAAGAAGTGGAGGTGAAGGGGGTAAAAGTGAAGAAGGAACCCCCTCTGTGCCTATTTATAAGGGAAAAAGTGAATTAGTGAAATGGCAGGCTCGGAAATCGAGTAGACATCATGATTATCTCAGCACGGGAGGCACCTCGATTCTCGGACATCCAATTAAGGCAAAAGATCCGTTGTGATGTCATAGGTTTTTCTGGATTTATTTTTGCATGATGTCACATCAGGTTACAATGACTTGTTCAAAGTTAAACACTGGAAAGATGACTCGCCAACTAGAAGCAGTGAAGATTGACATGAACAAGTTCAAACCGTTCTGGGGCCTAATGTTGGGGATATAACCCCGTGGTGTGACCTGCCCAGGAGGGGCCGGGTTACACTATTGGCGACTCAAGAATAAAAGGCTTAAGCTGGGCCTGAAGAGACATGAAGACTAGAGGCGGCTTAAGAGGCTGGCCTGTTGAAGGCCCAAGACCCGGAGGTGTGAGCCACCCGATGGTGGCTTGCCTGATAAGGTAAGGCGACTTAGATACCGAGTTGGTCACGTTATGTGATTCGACTTGGAAAATGTTTAACGGGGTTCCCCCTGTTAAATTCGGATATAACTTTTCGAGTAGATGAATTTTCATATATAAAACATTTTCATCCGAGTTCGTATGCAAAATTTATGCCCATTTTACAAATTCTCGAGAGATTTCGCAAATAATGTCGAAATTCATATTTGTAAATTCTCACAACAACTAGACCACATATCACATGGGAAACTTATTTTCTTTTATTTTTTTGACATTTCCAGAAATGAGGACAATTCTAAAACCAAAGGTACAGTAGCGAAAAAAGTGTCGAGCTGCACATGGATTCTGAAGTAAAGGTGATCTACACAAGATGCAAGATAAAGGCTAAAACGGCTACCGCCCCACGTCTACTCATTTTTGGATCGAACTAAGGTCTCCAAAGCAGAAAGTGAATGCACTTGAGAAAGCCGCGATGAACAAACTGATGAACTACATGAACTACTCTGACCTAATGCGGATCTGAGGTGGCAAGGGAGGAGTACCTGACAAAGTCGGAGAAGAGCAGGGGTGCGCCGCTATTATCTGGTCGGGTCAGGTTGCTGCAGCGGCCTTTGTCGGAGTCTCTGGTGACGAATGGTCGGAGCGGCGGAGCTCTTGTGCGGCGAAGGTCGCGGGGAAGAAGAAGAAGTGGAGGCGAAGGGGGTAAAAGTGAAGAAGGAACCCCTCCGTGCCTATTTATAAGGGAAAAAGTGAAGTAGTGAAATGGCAGGCTCGGAAATCAAGGAGACATCATGATTATCTCTGCACGGGAGGCACCTCGATTCTCGGACATCCAATTAATGCAAAAGATCCGTTGTGATGTCATAGGTTTTTCTGGATTTATTTTTGCATGATGTCACATCAGGTTACAATGACTTGTTCAAAGTTAAACATTGGAAAGAAGACTCGCCAACCAGAAGCAGTGAAGATTGACATGAACAAGTTCAAATCATTCTGGGGCCTAATGTTGGGGATATAACTCCGCGGTGTGACCTGCCCAGGAGGGGCCAGGTTACACTATTGGCGACTCAAGAATAAAAGGCTTAATATGGTCCTGAAGAGACATGAAGACTAGAGGCGGCTTAAGACGCTGGCCTGTTGAAGGACTAAGACCTGGAGGTGTGAGCTACCCGATGGTGGCTTGCCTGATAAGGTAAGGTGACTTTGATACCGAGTTGGTCACTTTATGTGATCCGACTTGGAAAATGTTTAACAGGGTTCCCCCTGTTAAATTCGGATGTAACTTTTCGAGTAGATGATTTTTCATATAAAAAACTTTTTCATCCGAGTTTGTACGCAAAAGCTATGCCCATTTTACAAATTCTCGAGAGATTTCGCAAATAAAGTCGAAATTCATATTTGTAACTTTTCACAACAACTAGACCACATATCACATGGGAAACTTACTTTCTTTTATTTTTTTGACATTTCCGGAAATGAGGACAATTCTAAAACCTAAGGTACAGTAGAGAAAAAAGTGTCCAGCTGTGCATGGATTCTGAAGTAAAGGTGATCTACACAAGATGCAAGATAAAGGCTAAAACAGCTACCACCCCACGTCTATTCATTTTTGGATCGAACTAAGCTCTCCAAAGCAGAAAGTGAATGCACTTGAGAAAGCCGCGATGAACAAAATGATGAACTACATGAACTACTATGACCTAATGCAGATCTGAGGTGGCAAGGGAGGAGTACCTGACAAAGTCGGAGAAGAGCGGGGGTGCGCCGCTATTATCTGGTCGGGTCAGGTTGCTGCAGCGGCCTTTGTCGGAGTCGCTGGTGACGAATGGTCGGAGAGGTTGAGCTCTTGTGCGGCGAAGTTCGCGAGGAAGAAGAAGAATTGGAGGCGAAGGGGGTAAAAGTGAAGAAGGAACTGCTCCATGCCTATTTATAAGGGAAAAAGTGAAGTAGTGAAATGGCAGGCTCAGAAATCGAGGAGACATCATGATTATCTCAGCACGGGAGGCACCTCGATTCTCGGACATCCAATTAATGCAAAAGATCCGTTGTGATGTCATAGGTTTTTCTGGATTTATTTTTGCGTGATGTCACATCAGGTTACAATGACTTGTTCAAAGTTAAACATTGGAAAGAGGACTCGCCAACCAGAAGCAGTGAAGATTGACATGAACAAGTTCAAATCATTATGGGGCCTAATGTTGGGGATATAACCCCATGGTGTGACCTCCCCAGGAGGGGCCGGGTTACACTGTTGGCGACTAAAGAATAAAAGGATTAAGATGGGCCTGAGGAGACTTGAAGACTAGAGGCGCCTTAAGAGGCTGGCCTGTTGACGGCCCAAGACCCGGAGGTGTGAGCCACCCGATGGTGGCTTGCCTGATAAGGTAAGGCGACTAAGATACCGAGTTGGTCACGTTATGTGATTCGACTTGTGAAATGTTTAATGAGGTTCCCCCTGTTAAATTCGGATGTAACTTTTCGAGTAGATGATTTTTCATAAAAAAATCTTTTTCATCCGAGTTCGTACGCAAAAGTTATGCCCATTTTACAAATTCTCGAGAGATTTCGCAAATAATGTCAAAATTCATATTTGTAAATTTTCACAACGACTAGACCACATATCACATGGGAAACTTATTTTCTTTTATGTTTTTGACATTTCCGGAAATGAGGGCAATTCTAAAACCTAAGGTACAGTAGCGAAAAAAGTGTCGAGCTGCGCATGGATTCTGAAGTAAAGGTGATCTACACAAGATGCAAGATAAAGGCTAAAACGGCTACCGCCCCACGTCTACTCATTTTTGGATCGAACTAAGCTCTCCAAAGCACAAAGTGAATGCACTTGAGAAAGCCGCGATGAACAAACTAATGAACTACATGAAGTACTATGACCTAATGCAGATCTAAGGTGGCAAGGGAGGAGTACCTGACAAAGTCGGAGAAGAGCGGGGGTGCACCGCTATTATCTGGTCGGGCTAGGTTGCTGCAACGGCCTTCGTCGGAGTCGCTGGTGATGAATGGTCGGAGCGGCAGAGCTCTTGTGCCGCGAAGGTCGCGAGGAAGATGAAGTGGAGGCGAAGGGGGTAAAAGTGAAGAAGGAACCCCTCCGTGCCTATTTATAAGGGAAAAAGTGAAGTAGTGAAATGGCAGGCTCGGAAATCGAGGAGACATCATGATTATCTCAGCACGGGAGGCACCTCGATTCTCGGACATCCAATTAATGCAAAAGATCCGTTGTGATGTCATAGGTTTTTCTGGATTTATTTTTGCGTGATGTCACATCAGGTTACAATGACTTGTTCAAAGTTAAACATTGGAAAGAGGACTCGCCAACCAGAAGCAGTGAAGATTGACATGAACAAGTTCAAATCATTCTGGGGCCTAATATTGGGGATATAACCCCGCGGTGTGACCTGCCCAGGAGGGGCCGGGTTACACTGTTGGCGACTCAAGATTAAAAGGCTTAAGATGGGCCTGAGGAGACATGAAGACTAGAGGCGGCTTAAGAGGCTGGCCTGTTGAAATCCCAAGACCCGGAGGTGTGAGCCACCCGATGGTGGCTTGCCTGATAAGGTAAGGCGACTTAGATACCGAGTTGGTCACGTTGTGTGATTCGACTTGTAAAATGTTTAATGAGGTTCCCCCTGTTAAATTCGGATGTAACTTTTCGAGTAGATGATTTTTCATAAAAAAATCTTTTTCATCCGAGTTCGTACGCAAAAGTTATGCCCATTTTACAAATTCTTGAAAGATTTCGCAAATAATGTCAAAATTCATATTTGTAAATTTTCACAACGACTAGACCACATATCACATGGGAAACTTATTTTCTTTTATGTTTTTGACATTTCCGGAAATGAGGGCAATTCTAAAACCTAAGGTACAGTAGCGAAAAAAGTGTCGAGCTGCGCATGGATTCTGAAGTAAAGGTGATCTACACAAGATGCCAGATAAAGGCTAAAACGGCTACCGCCCCACGTCTACTCATTTTTGGATCGAACTAAGGTATCCAAAGCAGAAAGTGAATGCACTTGAGAAAGCCGCGATGAACAAACTGATGAACTACATGAAGTACTATGACCTAATGCAGATCTGAGGTGGCAAGGGAGGAGTACCTGACAAAGTCGGAGAAGAGCGGGGGTGCACCGCTATTATTTGGTCGGGTTAGGTTGCTGCAACGGCCTTTGTCGGAGTCGCTGATGACGAATGGTCGGAGCGGCGGAGCTCTTGTGCCGCGAAGGTCGCGAGGAAGATGAAGTGGAGGCGAAGAGGGTAAAAGTGAAGAAGGAACCCCTCCGTGCCTATTTATAAGGGAAAAAGTGAAGTAGTGAAATGGCAGGCTCGGAAATCGAGGAGACATCATGATTATCTCAGCACGGGAGGCACCTCGATTCTCCGACATCCAATTAATGCAAAAGATCCGTTGTGATATCATAGGTTTTTCTGGATTTATTTTTGCATGATGTCACATCAGGTTACAATGACTTGTTCAAAGTTAAACATTGGAAAGAAGACTTGCCAACCAGAAGCAGTGAAGATTGACATGAACAAGTTCAAATCATTATGGGGCCTAATGTTGGGGATATAACCCCATGGTGTGACCTCCCCAGGAGGGGCCGGGTTACACTGTTGGCGACTCAAGAATAAAAGGATTAAGATGGGCCTGAGGAGACATGAAGACTAGAGGCGCCTTAAGAGGCTGGCCTGTTGACGGCCCAAGACCCGGAGGTGTGAGCCACCCGATGGTGGCTTGCCTGATAAGGTAAGGCGACTTAGATACCGAGTTGGTCACGTTATGTGATCCAACTTGGAAAATGTTTAACGAGGTTCCCCCCTGGTAAATTCGGATGTAACTTTTCGAGTAGATGATTTTTCATATAAAAACTTTTTCATCCGAGTTCGTACGCAAAAGTTATGCCCATTTTACAAATTCTCGAGAGATCTCGCAAATAAAGTCGAAATTCATATTTGTAAATTTTCACAACAACTAGACCACATATCACATGGGAAACTTGTTTTTTTACATTTCCATCATTATTTTTAAAACTGAAAAAGCGGTCCATGGGGGGGGGAGGGGGTGCATTCGGTGGAAGTGGTGGCCAAGTTACTTATGGCGCACCGTGGGATGGTGCGCCAGTACTAGTTCAACTAGTAATGGCGCACCACTCCCATGGTGCGCCATTAGTAGTCTAAAAAATAAAAATAAAAAAAATTGAATTTTTTTTGAAACATAATTACTAATGGCGCATCATGGGAGTGGTGCGCCATTAGTAGTTTTGAAAAAATTAATTTTTTTACTAATGGCGCACCGTGGATGTGGTGCGCCATTAGTATTTGCACACTAATGGCGCAACAACACATGGTGCGCCATTAGTATTTAGTAATGGCGCACCACATGTACAGTGCGCCATTAGTGTCCATATTGGTTATAGCTGTTTTTGTAGTAGTGCCTCCTACCCCTAGAAATGGCAGGGAAGCTCCCAATCCAGCACAAGGCGCAACAGAGGACATGCACATGCCCGCCGTCGTCGCGGCAAATTAGGATGAGCCAGGTCGCAGAGTGCCCTAGGGGGGCTACGTGTTTGGATTTCTTAAGTGATTACAAGCCTCGACTCACTTTATTAAGTTAAGCCGGCCCTTGGAGGCTACACGTTTGGATTTCTTAAGGTGACTATAAGTCCTGGTTCATCTTGTTAATCTAAACCGGTCCTTGGGGTTACAAATTGAAAAGGTTACAAGTCTACAGTATACTCACTATTTTCCTATACTCTAGACTTGGCGGCTATATAAATGCATATGGAAAGGGGTTAGCAACATACCTCATAGCGTTCCTTGATAAGGTTCACTAAGTCGGCTTCTAGGTCACGGCTAGTATGAAGGCGGTTCAGACAACCTGCGTGGATGTCGCTTGCACTGAGGGCAGCATAGCTTTCCTGGTCCTGCTTCGCCTTGCTTTTGTCCAAGGAAGGAGATTCTTCCTTGGTACCATGCTTAGCTAGCATAGTGGAAGCCCATGGCGCTGTATGAGCCGTCCCAGTGATGGTCACGTCATCAGTGTTCTTTTCAAGAGTGATCTCTGCAGCCGGCTTCAGAGGAGTCGGCGACTTAGGGCTCGACGGGTCATGGCTGGCCACCGGGTTAAATTTAGTATCCATTTGATCAGGGACGGTGGCATCGATTGACGGTGGTGGGTCATTAATAGGTTCTTCCTGGTCTTGAGTGAGGGCCTCAGAAATATCTACAGGCTGCTTCTTTGGTTCAACAGTTTTGGGATCCTTTGAAGACCCGCCCAGCTTCTGTTTCTTGCCTTCCTTTGCCACACCTCTACAAAGGTACAAAGTTGATGAGTATATTATTACAAATCATTAAGAAACAAATTGAAATACTTACCCCTGGGCGATCTTAAAACATGGCATCTGAGTCCCGGAAGATTTGCTGGATGACGGAGGCGTCTTCTGATAATTTGAGTTGGAAGGATTAAGAGGTTGACGTATGAGGACGGCTAATGGATAAAGAGAGTCTGGGTTACGTGGCACCTCATGTCGACGCTTGCAAGGAGCATGCGTGTTCGGTATGCCGGAGCTGAGGTCGTGAGAGCCGCCACTCCGGGTCGGGCTCCTTGATTCATGTTGATGTTTCTTCAAAAGAAAGTTGGGATCCAAGTGAGCAAGAGGATGAGAATATTTCACCTTCCAGACGACCCGCCGAATTTTATTGATTGGTAAGGGTTCTGAGCCGGAGAAAATTATAGTTACCACTGCTGCGTCTGCATGGCTGGTCTCTGCCTCTTCCTGAGAGGAATTAGCGTTAATAAGTTGCATGAAAAGAAAGCCAAGGGAGTCTATTTCTACCTCCGACTCATCATCAATATAGAGCATTCCTTCTGCTGATTGTTTCTTGGGCGGCCTGGACCACGAGTTTTTGTTTTGGTCTTCTTAACTGGGGTGGCGGCTTGAAGTTTCCTTCTCCAGAATGGAGAGTCGGCCTGTATACAAATGAGCAACGGAAAATTGAAATAAGGAGAAAGTTACAAAGATTCATAAAAACATCATGAAGTTTGAACTAATGACTTATAGGAGGAGCCATGTTAAGTGTCCAGAAGGGATTCAATCCCACTTTGCTGCAGCTTTCCAGAGACTCGCCGAGCAGCATCTTGACCATCCCATTAATATCTTTATCAGTCAGACGAGCTAGGTTATAGCACTGTGGGTCTTTTGGGTCACCAGTAGAAATGCCTCCGAGTTTGAGACTGGGCCCGTCTGACATCTCAGTTCGACGGTTTATTTAGAAATAGTCCCTGAAAAGATCAACAGAGGGTTCTTCCCCAAGGTACACCTCGCAGAACGCTTGGAAGTTGCGTATGTTGGAAATAGAGTTGGGGCCGATGTCTTGTAGATGAAGATTCAGGAAATGTAAAACATAGCAGAAGAAGTTTGACCCGGGGGGTGAGAAACCACGGAGAAGATGTTCCGTGAAAACTATAACCTCCCCTTCTTGAGGCTCAGGGGGCATTTGGAGCCTGGAACCCGCCAGTGGATGACTTCTTTAGGAGGTGAAACCCTTATGGTTACAAAATCATTGAGTGTGCTCTTCGTGACTTTGGAGGCAATCCAGTCACAAGAGGTGGGAGTCTTAGTCATGATGGAGAGTTAAAAATTACGGCCTGAGAATAAAGGTATGGCGGATTAATATATGAAGATAAACCGCCTGAATGATCATACAACAATTCAACAATGATGAGCTGGACACAATTAAAAGGCTATGTATTATAGGCTATTGAATGGATTGTGAGCCGCCCTAGCCATGGAACTGAGCAATTACCACATTATAAGTATATGGCAGGTTAAGTTGAGAAGGTATAAGTCGGCAATCATTGCCGGCGGGTTATACAAAACTTTGGATTTCTTGGCAAGTCATAAATTCATGATTAACTCACCCAAACCGAGAATGGCTGGTCAAGTTATCTAGGAAGTCAAGATTGTGAAATTCTGCTAAGTATGAGATAAACAAGTTTCGTAGATTGTGCCTATATTTTTGGATCTATGACAGCTCCGGAAATGAGGAGAATTCTAAAACCTAAGGTACAGTAGCGAAAAAAGTGTCGAGCTGCGCATGCATTCTGAAGTAAAGGTGATCTACACAAGATGCAAGATAAAGGCTAAAACGGCTACCGCCCCACGTCTACTCATTTTTGGATCGAACTAAGCTCTCCAAAGCAGAAAGTGAATGCACTTGAGAAAGCCGCACTGAACAAACTGATGAACTACATGAACTACTATGACCTAATGCGGATCCGAGGTGGCAAGGGAGGAGTACCTGACAAAGTCGGAGAAGAGCGGGGGTGCGCCGCTATTATCTGGTCAGGTCAGGTGGCTGCAGCGGCCTTTGTTGGAGTCGCTGGTGACGAATGGTCTGAGCGACGGAGCTCTTGTGCGGAGAAGGTCGCGAGGAAGAAGAAGAAGTGGAGGCGAAGGGGGTAAAAGTGAAGAAGGAACCCCTCCGTGCCTATTTATAAGGGAAAAAGTGAAGTAGTGAAATGGCAGGCTCGGAAATCGAGGAGACATCATGATTATCTCAGCACGGGAGGCACCTCGATTCTCGGACATCCAATTAATGCAAAAGATCCGTTGTGATGTCATAGGTTTTTCTGGATTTATTTTTGCATGATGTCACATCAGGTTACAATGACTTGTTCAAAGTTAAACATTGGAAAGAAGACTCGCCAACCAGAAGCAGTGAAGATTGACATGAACAAGTTCAAATCATTCTGGGGCCTAATGTTTGGGATGTAACCCCGCGGGGTGACCTGCCCAGGAGGGGCCGCGTTACACTGTTGGCGACTCAAGAATAAAAGGCTTAAGATGGGTCTGAGGAGACATGAAGACTAGAGGCGGCTTAAGAGGCTGGCCTGTTGATGGCCCAAGACCCAGAGGTCTGAGCCTCCCGATGGTGGCTTGCCTGATAAGGTAAGGCGACTTAGATACCGAGTTGGTCACGTTATGTGACCCGACTTGGAAAATGTTTAACGGGGTTCCCCCTGTTAAATTCGGATGTAACTTTTCGAGTAGATGATTTTTCATATAAAAAACTTCTTCATCCGAGTTCGTACGCAAAAGTTATGTCCATTTTACAAATTCTCGAGAGATTTCGCAAATAAAGTCGTAATTCATATTTGTAAATTTTCACAACAACTAGACCACATATCACATGGGAAACTTGTTTTCTTTTATTTTTTTGACATTTCCATCATTTTTCTAAAACTGAAAAAGCAGTCCGGGGGGTGCATTCGTTGGAAGTGGTGGCCAAGTTACTAATGGCGCACCGTGGGATGGTGCGCCATTACTAGTTCAACTAGTAATGGCGCTCCACTCCCACGGTGCGCCATTAGTTGTCTAAAAAATAAAAATAAAAAAATTTGAATTTTTTTGAAACATAATTACTAATGGCGCATCATGGGTGTGGTGCGCCATTAGTAGTTTTGAAAAAAATATTTTTTTTACTAATGGCGCACCGTGGATGTGGTGCGCCATTAGTATTTGCACACTAATAGCGCACCAACACATGGCGCGCCATTAGTATTTAGTAATGGCGCACCACATGTATAGTGTGCCATTAGTGTCCATATTGGCTATAACTGTTTTTGTAGTAGTGCCTCCTACACCTAGAAATGGCAGGGAAGCTCCCAATCCAACACAAGGCGCAATAGAGGACATGCACATGCCTGCAGTCGTCGCGGCAAATTAGGACGAGGCAGGCCGCAGAGGGCCCTGGGGGGCTACGTGTTTGGATTTCTTAAGTGATTACAAGTCTCGACTTACTTTATTAAGTTAAGACGGCACTTGGAGGCTACACGTTTGGATTTTTTAAGGTGACTATAAGTCCTGGTTCATCTTGCTAACCTAAACCGGTCCTTGGGGTTACAAATTGAAAAGGTTACAAGTCTACAGTATACTCACTATTTTCCTATACTCTAGACTTGGCGGCAATATAAATGCATATATAAAGGGGTTAGCAACATACCTCATAGCATTCCTTGATAAGGTTCACTAAGCCGGCTTCCAGGCCACGGCTAGTATGAAGGCGGTTCAGGCAACCTGCGTGGATGTCGCTTGCACTGAGGGCAGCATAGCTTTCCTGGTTCTACTTCGCCTTGCTTTTGTCCAAGGAAGGAGATTCTTCCTTGGTACCATGCTTAGCTAGCAAAGTGGAAGCCCATGGCGCTGTATGAGCCGTCCAAGTGATGGTCATGTCATCAGTGTCCTTTTCAAGAGTGATCTCTGCAGCCGGCTTCAGAGGAGTCTGCGACTTAGGGCTCGGCGGGTCATGGCTGGCCACCGGGTTAAATTAAGTATCCATTTGATCAGGGACGGTGGCATTGATTGATGGTGGTGGGTCATTAATAGGTTCTTCCAGGTCTTGAGTGAGGGCCTCAAAAATATCTACAGACTGCTTCTTTGGTTCAACAGTTTTGGGATCCTTTGAAGACCCGCCCAGCTTCTGTTTCTTGCCTTCCTTTGCCACACCTCTACAAAGGTACAAAGTTGATGAGTATATTATTACAAATCATTAAGAAACAAATTGAAATACTTACACCTGGGCGATCTTAAAACTTGGCATCTGAGTCCCGAAAGATTTGCTGGATGACGGAGGCGTCTTCTGATAATTTGAGTGGGAAGGATTAAGAGGTTGACGTATGAGGACGGCTAATGGATAAAGAGAGTCTGGGTTACGTGGCCCTCATGTCAACGCTTGCGAGGAGCATGTGTGTTCGGTAAGCCGGAGATGAGGCCGTGAGAACCGCCACTCCAGGTCGGGCTCCTTGATTCATGTTGATGTTTCTTCAAAAGAAAGTTGGGATCCAAGTGAGCAAGAGGATGAGAAATTTTCACCTTCCAGACGACCCTCCGAATTTTATTGATTGGTAAGGGTTCTGAGCCGGAGGAAATTATAGTTACCACTGCTGCGTCTGCATGGCTGGTCTCTGCCGCTTCCTGAGAGGAATCAGCGTTAATAAGTTGCATGAAAAGAAATACAAGGGAGTGAAGTTCTACCTCCGACATATCATCAATATAGAGCATTTGTTCTGCTGATTGTTTCTTGGGCGGCCTGGACCATGAGTTTTTGTTTTGGTCTTCTTAACTAGGGCGGCGGCTTGAAGTTTCCTTCTCCAGAATGGAGAGTCGGTCTGTATACAAATGAGCAACGGAAAATTTAAATAAGGAGAAAGTTACAAAATTTCATGAAGACATGATGAAGTTTGAACTAATGACTTACAGGAGGAGCCATGTTAAGTGTGCATAAGTGATTCAAGCCCACTTTGCTACAGTTTTTCAAAGACTCGCCGAGCAGCATCTTGACCATCCCATTAATATCTTTATCAGTCAGACGAGCTAGGTTATAGCGCTGTGGGTATTTTGGGTCACCAGTATAATGGCACATTAAGCCATCGCGCCGGCTCAACGGCAAAATCCTCCAGGTTACCCAACAGCGCACTAGGTCAATCCCAGTTAGGCCGTTAGCGAGTAATGCCCATATCTTTGAAAAGGTTGCAACAAAGGGATCGCCCTCGACAACAGTTAAACAACCTGGAAGCTGGCCGGTGTTGGTGAGCCGGTAGGGACGGAAGCCCGGCGAGGGGTTTTCTCTATATGGGGAGGTATCTTTGCAGTAGAACTAGGTGAAATTCCTGTCTTTGGGATGACTGGGCGAGGCGGCTAAAGGAAAAAACTACGTCTCTTCGCCTTTGGATAGAAACGCCTCCGAGTTTGAGACTGGGCCCGTCTGACATCTCAGTTTGATGGTTTATTTAGAAATAGTCCCTGCACAGATCAACAGAGGGTTCTTGCCCAAGGTACACCTCGCAGAACGCTTGGAAGTTGCGTATGTTGGAAACAGAGTTGGGGCCGATGTCTTGTGGATGAAGATTCAGGAAATGTAAAACATAGCAGAAGCAGTTTGACCCCCCCCCCCGGGGGGGTGAGAAACCACGGAGAAGATGTTCCGTGAAAACTATAACCTCCCTTTCTTAAGGCTCAGGGGACATTTGCAGCCTGGAACCCGCCAGTGGATTACTTCTTTTGGAGGTAAAACCCCCATGGTTACAAATTCATTGAGTGTGCTCTCCGTGACTTTGGAGGCAATCCAGTCACAAGAGGTGGGAGTCTTAGTCCTGATGGAGAGTTAAAAATTACGACCTGAGAATAAAGGTATGGCGGATTAATATATGATGATAAACCGCCTGAATGATCATACAACAATTCAATAATGATGAGCCGGACACAATTAAAATGCTATGTATTATAGGCTATTGAATGGATTGTGAGCCGCCCTAGCCATGGAATGGAGCAATTACCACATTATAAGTATTTGGCAGGTTAAGTTGAGAAGGTATAAGTCAGCAATCATTGCCGGCGGGTTATAGAAAACTTTGGATTTCTTGGCAAGTCATAAATTCATGATTAACTCGCCTAAACAGAGAATGGCAGGTCAAGTTATCTAGGAAGTCAAGATTGTGAAATTCTGCTAAGTATGAGATAAACAAGTTTCATAGATTGTGCCTATAATTTTCGATCTACAACAGCTCCGGAAATGAGGACAATTCTAAAACCTAAGGTACAATAGCAAAAAAAGTGTCAAGCTATGCATGGATTCTGAAGTAAAGGTAATCTACACAAGATGCAAGATAAAGTCTAAAACGGCTCCCGCCCCACGTCCACTCATTTTTGGATCGAACTAAGCTCTCCAAAGCAGAAAGTGAATGCACTTGAGAAAGCTGTGTTGAACAAACTGATGAACTACATGAACTACTATGACCTAATGCGAATCTGAGGTGGCATGGGAGGAGTACCTGACAAGGTCGGAGAAGAGCGAGGGCGCGCCGCTATTATCTGGTCGGGTCAGGTTGCTGCAGCGGCCTTTGTCGGAGTCGCTTGTGACGAATGGTCGGAGCGGCGGAGCTCTTGTGCGGCGAAGGTCGCAAGGAAGAAGAAGAAGTGGAGGCGAAGGGGGTAAAAGTGAAGAAGGAACCCCTCCGTGCCTATTCATAAGGGAAAAAGTGAAGTAGTGAAATGGCAGGCTCGGAAATCAAGGAGACATCATGATTATCTTAGCACGGGAGGCACCTCGATTCTCGGACATCCAATTAATGCAAAAGATCCGTTGTGATGTCATAGGTTTTTCTGGATTTATTTTTGCATGATGTCACATCAGGTTACAACGACTTGTTCAATGTTAAACATTGGAAAGTAGACTCGCCAACCAGAAGCAGTGAAGATTGACATGAACAAGTTCAAATCATTCTGGGGCCTAATGTTGGGGATATAACCCCGCGGTGTGACCTGCCCAGGAGGGGCCGGGTTACACTCTTGGCGACTCAAGAATAAAAGGCTTAAGATGGGCCTGAGGAGACATGAAGACTAGAGGCGGCTTAAGAGGCTGGCCAGTTGAAGGCCCAAGATCCGGAGGTGTGAGCCACCCGATGGTGGCTTGCCTGATAAGGTAAGGCGACTTAGATACCGAGTTGGTCACGTTATGTGATCCGACTTGGAAAATGTTTAACGGGGTTCCCCCTATTAAATTTGGATGTAACTTTTCGAGTAGATGATTTTTCATATAAAAAACTTTTTCATCCGAGTTCGTACGCAAAAGTTATGCCCATTTTACAAATTCTCGAGAAATTTCGCAAATAAAGTCAAAATTAATATTTGTAAATTTTCACAACAACTAGACCACATATCACATGGGAAACTTATTTTTTTTGTTTGGCATTTCCATCATTTTTTTATTTTTTTAAACTGAAAAGGAGGTATACGGGGGGGGGGGGGAGGGGTGCATTCGGTGGAAGTGGTGGCCAAGTTACTAATGGCGCTCCGTGGGATGGTGCGCCATAACTAGTTCAACTAGTAATGGCGCACCACTCCCATGGTGCGCCATTAGTAGTCTAAAAAATAAAAATAAAAAAATTGAATTTTTTTTGAAACATAATTACTAATGGCGCATCGTGGGAGTCGTGCGCCATTAGTAGTTTTGAAGAAATTAAAAAATTTGTTTACTAATGGCGCACCGTGGATGTATTGCGCCACTAGTATTTGCACACTAATGGCGCACCAACACATGGTGCGCCATTAGTATTTAGTAATGGCGCACCACATGTACAGTGCGCCATTCGTGTCCATATTGGCTATAGCTGTTTTTGTAGTAGTGCCTCCTACACCTAGATATGGCAGGGAAGCTCCCAATCCAGCACAATGTGCAACAGAGGACATGTACATGCCCGCCGTCGTCGTGGCAAATTAGGACGAGGCAGGCCGCAGAGGGCGGCGGCCAGACCCAGCGGCCGCTGCGCGCGTGCGATACGCGACACAGTCCTAGGGCCTACTACTCGTAAGCAAGGAGCAACACAGCAGCATACAACAGGCACGGATCTGGCGCAGATGGATTGATGGATGGAGAAGGAGCTGACCTCTCGGCGGAGCGTGTGGTCGAAGGAGCAGCGGGCGAGGTCCGGAGCGAGGCCGAAGGGGCCGGAGACTGAGGCTGGCCACGCCGGGGACGCCATTAGATGCGATGCTCCGTGATCTGATGCAGGTGGCGGCGCTCGGCGCATGAGGATGAGAGGGTGGTGGTGTCGATCTGGATCGGGCAGACTGCGGCAGCCAGAGGAGGCGCGGATCCAGCTCGTTGACGGTGCGGATCCGGAAGGAGCGTTGTGGCCATGGTGGGGGACATGACCCACTTGAGGATAGGGAGGCGTGGGGATTTGGGCTCCTCGCCGTCGGCGGCCATGGTGTGGGGGCGGCGGCTATGGTTTGGCGAGCGGGTGCGGGTACGGAAGAGAAGGGTTGGAACGGTGGACAGTGGGGGCGTGGGGGCTGCATGGGTGAGGGGGTGAGAGGGCTACGTGGGTGAGAGGGTGAGGGGATGACGTCCGCCGTTGGATCCGGGAGCATCCGACGGTGTCTGATGCATGATCAGCGTGATATGCCTATTGACCAATCAGAACGTAACAAACAATTCGAAGACTTTATGACCTTCTAAATAGGTCACGAAAAAATCATTTTCCATTTTTTAGTGCTTAAAATGAGTTTTTTTTGTAAAATACCTACCAAATATTCGTTCAAATGATATCATACTCTGCAAAAGTTTACATCTTTGATTGTTAAACAGTATTGACAAAGGGATTTTTTATTTTCTTTGCGAAAAAGAACCATTTTCCATTTTCCGAGTGCCCAAAAGAAGTTTTTTCTGAAGGACCTACCAAATATTTGTTCCAAAATTGGACCAAATCAATTTTCTAAAATGGTAGGCCACATTTCATGTACAATTAACCAAATGGTTGTGTGTCAAAAGATTTGTTCCACCTCTACTGAAAAAGACAAATTTCCGCCGATTCAGTAGGAAGCGGGTCAAATTTGAACTGCGGATGCCTCATAGTTAGCTATTTATTTTTTCCAAAAATCATTTCTAGGTACATAAGTCTCTATTTTATCAGAGAAACACCAAAAAATTCGAAGATTCAACCACTAGCTACGAACGGTCAGTCCCGCTGTTTTGATCGCATTTTGGAACGGGCGTAAAAAATTCAAAAAAATCAAAAAATTGGAAAACCTTTGCATTGTGTCATTATATGTGACCAAGTTATCAGGAAAAATAATAAACTTGTAATACGACAATTCTTTTAAAAATGTATTCTCAGAGACGAGCTATCATGTGTGGAGATCAATGGCTTTCAAGTCAAATGATCAATCTTATGACCACATTCATGGCATAGTTTATTCAAACGATCTCATATTTCGCACACGGGTGCATGTTGGAATGGCAAACAATGTTGCCTAAGGGAGTTTTTATTTTCTTTGGACGAAAAAATCATTTTTTGTTTTTCGAGTGCCCCGAATGAGGTTTTTTTTAGGACCTACCAAATATTTGTTGCAAAATTAGACCAAATCTATTTTATAAAATAGTAGGCCATATTTAATGCACAATTGTCCAAATGGTTGGGTGTCAAAAGTTTTGATCCACCACTGGTGAAAAAGACAAATTTCCGCCGATTCAGTAGGAAGCGGGTCAAATTTGAACTGCGACTGCCTCATAGTTTGCTATTTTTTTTTCCAAAAATGATTTCTAGGTACATAAGTATCTATTTAATCAGAGAAACACCATGAAAATTCTAAGGTTTAACCAGTAGCTAGGAACGGTCACTTCGCCGTTTCGACTGCATTTTGAAACGGGCGTAAAAAATTCAAAATTAAAACAAAAATTGGAAAACCTTCGCATTGTGTCATTATATGTGACCAAGTTACCAGGAAAAATAATAAACTTGTAATATGGCAATTCTTTGAAAAAGTGTTCTTAGAAATGAGCTATCATGTGTGAAGATTTATGGCTTTCAATTCAAATGATCAATCTGATGGCCACATTCATGGCATAGTTGGTTCAAATGATCTCATATTGTGCACAAGGGTGCATATTGGAATGGCAAACAATGTTTCCTAAGGGAGTTTTCATTTTCTATGGACGAAAAAATCATTTTCCATTTTTTGAGCGCCCCAAATGAGGTTTTTTTGGTGAAGGACCTACCAAATAATTGTTGCAAAATTGGACCAAATCATTTTTCTAAAATATTAGGCCATATTTAATGCACAATTGACCAAATGGTTGGGTGTCTAAAGTTTTGATCCACCTATGGTGAAAAAGACAAATTTCCGCCGATTTAGGAGGAAGCGGGTCAAATTTGTATTGTAGTTGCCTCATAGTTTGCTCTTTATTTTTTCCAAAAATCATTTCTAGGTACATAAGTATCTATTTAAGAATAAATACATGGTTTTGTGGTGACACGTTGAGGTTTGGACGGTGGCCCAGGGCCCCAACTCCAAAGCGCGTAGACTCGCATGCCCGCCGCATGGTCACCGCGTGACCGTGGCATTGCCATGCGTTCTGGGAAGCCTAGACATGTATAGTAGGTTTGGCACTCCCCACGTAGATGCTTGGAAGAAAATAACAACAAAAAAATCTCATGAGGAGACCGAACAATGCTCAAACATGAATTAGAACCCAAGTGTTTGATTAGTGGTACGAGAAATGCACATGACCAATGGGCCTGAATTTTAGCTGAGGATGATCATCTACTAAGGACACTATCTTGGAAAATTTGCAGCTCAAATGGAGGAGCCTAGGTGTCATTTGCTTTGCAACGTACCACACTAGACAGAAATATGAATGTTGAAGCCACACTCACATGTATTGTTAGATGGTGCTCAAATTTTGTGGAGAGCTATGATTTGGGAATATAGAAGATGTGGCAAAAATTCAGTCCATTAGGATGTGCCTAGCTAGTACTTCCTTCACAACAGTTCGAGTTGAACAAAACTTTGGAAATTTGCCGAGGAAGATTTATGAGGCAAATGGAGTTGAATATTGTCATGAGGCAATGATTTGGATAGTAAAGAATGCCCAATTGTTTTGGGAATTTTGGGAATGACGGAAATATAGGTTGCTTCAGAACCTAGGGCAAAAATTGACACATGGACATGACACATAGGCAGAACTGATGAGGTGGCGCCTAGTCATAGCAATCCACCACAATTTACAAGGTTATCACCATCTATATTGGTCGTGATCAGCTAGAAATAAGGCATCGGATCAGTGCTGTCTGCTTTATGACCATTTCGTGTAAGGAAATTACGACCTTTATGCCCAAAATGGTCGATATAGTTGAGGATTTGGAGCCCCCCGAGCAGCTTTTGACCAATTGGTCTCAAATGGTCGTAGATTTATGACCAATTCTTCCAGGGTCACTAACAGAAGGTCACTAGTTGAGATATTTCTTGTAGTGACCCCGAAAACATCCAGGAGCATTACGAAACCCTATTTCCACCGCCGCAACCTTCTGAACCCGTGAGATCCCATCTTGGGGCCTTTTACTGCGCTCTGCCGGAGGGGGAATCGATCACGGAGGGCTTGTACATCAACACCATAGCCTCTCTAATGATGTGTGAGTAGTTTACCTCAGACCTTCGGGTCCATAGTTATTAGCTAGATGGATTCTTCTCTCTATTTGGATCTCAATACAAAGTTCTCCTCGATCTTCTTGGAGATCTATTCGATGTAACTCTTTTTGCGGTGTGTTTGTCGAGATCCGATGAATTGTGGGTTTATGATCAAGATTATCTATGAACAATATTCGAATCTCCTATGAATTGTGTTATGTATGATGTGTTATCTTTGCAAGTCTCTTCGAATTATCAGTTTGGTTTGGCCTACAAGATTGATCTTTCTTGCAATGGGACAAGTGCTTAGCTTTGGGTTCAATCTTGTGTTGCTCGATCCCAGTGACAGAAGGGGAAACGACACGTATTGTATTATTGTCATCGAGGATAAAAAGATGGTGTTTATATCATATTTATTGAGTTTATCCCTCTACATCATGTCATCTTGCCTAATGCATTACTCTGTTCTTATGAACTTAATACTCTAGATGCATGCTGGATAGCGGTCGATGTGTGGAGTAATAGTAGTAGATGTAGGTAGGAGTCGGTCTACTTGTGACGGACGTGATGCCTATATACATGATCATGCCTAGATATTCTCATAATTATGCGCTTTTGTATCAATTGCTCGACAGTAATTTGTTCACCCACCGTAATACTTATGCTATCTTGAGAGAAGCCACTAGTGAAACCTATGGCCCCTGGGTCTATTCTCCATCATATTAATCTCCCATCTTGAAGACTGTGGGTCATCCTGCGTCGGCTCTTCCTCGTCGATCATCTGAAGATCAGTCATTGTCCAATCGATGCCGGTTAAAGCTTCAAATGTGGCCTCGTCATTTAGTATAATGGAATGATCAACATTAGGGGCGAAGATATTCTTATGCCGAGGAGGAATGAGATTGACAACATCATGAGCTGGCAGCTTAATCTTCTGGTTGTTGTCGTCATAAGCCGGTGTGTACTTGTTTAAGTTTAGCTTTTTAATGAGCTTGCAGGCCATGGGCCGCATCTCTCGAACGCATGGATTGAAGTCTTTTTATTCAAAAGCTAAATGATCATCCTTGAATTCCGGGCACCCGGTGGCTATATCCTCCGGGTCATGCTCAGATTGCCATGCTTGGGCCAGGCCAAGAGCAACAATGGCTCCGGCTCGGGCGGCTGATAATTTTATTTCCTCAATCTGGCCTGGGAATGTTGACAGATGATCCAGAACAGTCTTGATTTGACTTGGTGGTTTCTGTTTCCTCCTAAAGCCACAAGACCATGGAGAGTGCCACTGTATAACTGTTCTGTTAGAGAGTAAATCGCCTTCAACTTCAATAACATGTCTTGACCAAGACTTGCACTCCTGGGGCCTGTTAAGAAGTTATACAAGAGACACATGCGAGCTAGAAATGGGTATATATATATGAGAAGCGAGGTGGGTGATAGAATTTGAATGGCACATTACACTTACCGAAGATGGCGACTATCATCTGAGTGATGTGTTGTTTTAAGCCGGATAACTCTTTGGTTACCGGCTTAAGTGCAGCTTCAGCATCTTCGGCCTTTTTTGTTAGAGCAGCCTTATCAGTCTCCCAGGTGGCTCTCTCAATATGAAAACCTGCTTTAAGTTTCTCAATTTCCTCTAATGAGGCGTTCAGCTCTGACTTGGCCTTGGAGGTTTCTGTCTGCTACAGCTTTAAACTTTTCTCAAATCGCTAACTTGTGATTCCTTCATGCTCAATTCTGCCTGAAATAAATAAAGGCAATAGTTACAAATGCAATGAGCAAGTTTGATGAGGTACAGCTGATCAAGCACCAAGCACATTGCAAACAATACACTTGGCACTTGGGGGCTAATGTAGGTCGTTTTTCTAATTATGACCTGGCTCACTTTGTTAAGTTAAGTTGGCCCTGGGGGGCTATGTGTTTGGATTTCTTAAGTGATTACAAGCCTCGACTCACTTTATTAAGTTAAGCCGGCCCTTGGAGGCTACAAGTTTGGATTTCTTAAGGTGACTATAAGTCCTGGTTCATCTTGTTAACCTAAACCGGTCCTTGGGGTTACAAATTGAAAAGGTTACAAGTCTACATTATACTCACTATTTTCCTATACTCTAGACTTGGCGGCTATATAAATGCATATGGAAAGGGGATAGCAACAGACCTCATAGCGTTCCTTGATAAGGTTCACTAAGCCGGCTTCTAGGTCACGGCTAGTATGAAGGCGGTTCAGACAACCTGCATGGATGTCGCTTGCACTGAGGGCAGCATAGTTTTCCTGGTCCTGCATCACCTTGCTTTTGTCCAAGGAAGGAGATTCTTCCTTGGTACCATGCTTAGCTAGCACAGTGGAAGGCCATGGCGCTGTATGAGCCATCCCAGTGATGGTCACGTCATCAGTGTCCTTTTCAAGAGTGATCTCTGCAGCCGGCTTCAAAGGAGTCGGCGACTTAGGGCTCGGCGGGTCATGGCTGGCCACCGGGTTAAATTAAGTATCCATTTGATCAGGACGGTGGTGGTTCATTAATAGATTCTTCCGGGTCTTGAGTGAGGGCCTCAGAAATATCTACAGACTGCTTCTTTGGTTCAATAGTTTTGGGATCCTTTGAAGATCCGCCCAACTTCTATTTCTTGCCTGCCTTTGCCACACCTCTACAACGGTACAAAGTTGATGAGTATATTATTACAAATCATTAAGAAACAAATTGAAATACTTACCCCTGGGCGTTCTTAAAAATTGGCATCCGAGTCCCAGAAGATTTGCTGGATGACGGAGGCGTCTTCTGATAATTTGAGTTGGAAGGATTAAGAGGTTGACGTATGAGGACGGCTAATGGATAAAGAGAGTCTGGGTTACGTGGCACCTCATGTCGACGCTTGCGAGGAGCATGCGTGTTCGATAAGCCGGAGATGAGGCCGTGAGAGCCACCACTCCGGGCCGGGCTCCTTGATTCATGTTGATGTTTCTTCAAAAGAAAGTTGGGATCCAAGTGAGCAAGAGGATGAGAAAATTTCACCTTCCAGACGACCCGCCGAATTTTATTGATTGGTAAGGGTTCTGAGCGAGAGGAAATTATAGTTACCACTGCTGCGTCTGCACGGCTGGTCTCTGCCTCTTCCTGAGAGGAATCAGCATCAATAAGTTGCATGAAAAGAAATCCAAGGGAGTCAAGTTCTACCTCCGACTCATCATCAATATAGAGCATTTCTTCTGCTGATTATTTCTTGGGCGGCCTGTACCACAAGTTTTTTGTTTTGGTCTTCTTAACTGGGGTGGCGGCTTGAAGTTTCCTTCTCCAGAATGGAGAGTCGGCCTGTATACAAATGAGCAACGGAAAATTGAAATAAGGAGAAAGTTACAAAAATTCATTAAAGCATGATGAAGTTTGAACTAATGACTTACATGAGGAGCCATGTTAAGTGTGCAGAAGGGATTCAATCCCACTTTGTTGAAGCTTTCCAGAGACTCGCCGAGCAGCGTCTTGACCATCCCATTAATATCTTTATTAGTCAGACGAGCTAGGTTATAGCGTTGTGGGTATTTTGGGTCACCAGTATAATGGCACATTAAGCCGTCGCGCCGGCTCAACGGCAAAATCCTCGAGGTGACCCAACAACGCACTAGGTCAATCCCAGTCAGGCTCTCCGTGACTTTGGTGGCAATCTAGTCACAAGAGGTGGGAGTCTTAGTCATGATGGAGAGTTAAAACTTACAGCCAGAGAATAAAGGTATTGCGGATTAATATATGATGATAAACCGCCTGAATGATCATGAAACAATTCAACAATGATGAGCTGGACACAAGTAAAAGGCTATGTATTATAGGCTATTGAATGGATTGTGAGCCGCCCTAGCCTTGGAACAGAGCAATTACAACATTATAAGTATATGGCAGGTTAAGTTGAGAAGGTATAAGTCGGCAATCATTGCCTGCGGGTTATGCAAAACTTGGGATTTCTTGGCAAGTCATAAATTCATGATTAACTCACCCAAACAGAGAATGGCAGGTCAAGTTATCTAGGAAGGCAAGATTGTGAAATTCTGCTAAGTATGAGATAAACAAGTTTCTTAGACTGTGCCTATAATTTTGGATCTACGACAGCTCCAGAAATGAGGACAATTCTAAAACCTAAGGTACAGTAGCGAAAAAAGTGTCGAGCTGCGCATGGATTCTGAAGTAAAGGTAATCTACACAAGATGCAACATAAAGGCTAAAACGGCTGCCGCCCATGTCTACTCATTTTTGGATCGAACTAAGCTCTCCAAAGCAGAAAGTGAATGCACTTGAGAAAGCCGCGATGAACAAACTGATGAACTACATGAACTACTATAACCTAATGCGGATCTGGGGTGGCAAGGGAGGAGCACCTAACAAAGTAGGAGAAGAGTGGGGGTGCGCCGCTATTATCTAGTCGGGTCAGGTTGCTGCAGCGGCCTTTGTCGAAGTCGCTGGTGACGAATGGTCGGAGCGGCGGAGCTCTTGCGCGGCGAAGGTCGCGAGGAAGAAGAAGAAGTGGAGGCGAAGGGGGTAAAAGTGAAGAAGGAACCCCTCCGTGCCTATTTATAAGGGAAAAAGTGAAGTAGTGAAATGGCAGGCTCGGAAATCGAGGAGACATCATGATTATCTCAGCACGGGAGGCACCTCGATTCTCGGACATCCAATTAATGCAAAAGATCCGTTGTGATGTCATTGGTTTTTCTGGATTTATTTTTGCATGATGTCACATCAGGTTACAATGAATTGTTCAAAGTTAAACATTGGAAAGAAGACTCGCCAACCAGAAGCAGTGAAGATTGACATGAACAAGTTCAAATCATTCTGGGGCCTAATGTTGGGGATACAACCCCGCGGTGTGACCTGCCCAGGAGGGGCCGAGTTACACTGTTGGCGACTCAAGAATAAAAGGCTTATGATGGGCCTGAGGAGACATGAAGACTAGAGGCGGCTTAAGAGGCTGGCCTGTTGAAGGCCCAAGCCCCGAAGATGTGAGCCACCCGATGGTGGCTTGCCTGATAAGGTAAGGCGACTTAGATACCGAGTTGGTCACATTATGTGATCCGACTTGGAAAATGTTTAACGGGGTTCCCCCTGTTAAATTCGGATGTAACTTTTCGAGTAGATGATTTTTCATATACAAAACTTTTTCATCCGAGTTCGTACGCAAAAGTTATTCCCATTTTACAAATTCTCGAGAGATTTCGCAAATAAAGTCGAAATTCATATTTGTAAATTTTCACAACAACTAGACCACATATCACATGGGAAACTTCTTTTCTTTTATTTTTTTGACATTTCCATCATTTTTTTATTTTTCTTAAACTGAAAAGGCGGTCCACGGGGGGGGGGGTGCATTCGGTGGAAGTGGTGCCCAAGTTACTAATGGTGCACCGTGGGATGGTGCGACATTACTAGTTCAACTAGTAATGGCGCACCACTCCCATGGTGTGCCATTAGTAGTCTAAAAAATAAAAATAAAATAAAGTTGAATTTTTTTTTGAAACATAATTACTAATGGTGCATCGTGGGAGTGGTGCGCCATTAGTAGTTTTGAAAAAAATAATTTTTTTTTACTAATGGCGTACCGTGGATGTGGTGCGCCATTAGTATTTAAACACTAATGGTGCACCAACACATGGTGCGCCATTAGTATTTAGTAACGGCGCACCACATGTGCAGTGCGCCATTAGTGTCCATATTGGCTATAGCTGTTTTTGTAGTAGTGCCTCCTACACCTAGAAATGGCAGGGAAGCTCCTAATCCAGCACAAGGCACAACAGAGGACATGCACATGCCCGCCGTTGTCGTGGAAAATTAGGACGAGGCAGGTCGTAGAGGGCCCTGGGGGGGCTACGTGTTTGGATTTCTTAAGTGATTACAAGGCTCGACTCACTTTATTAAGTTAAGCCGGCCCTTGGAGGCTACACGTTTGGATAGATTAAGGTAACTATAAGTACTGGTTCATCTTGTTAACCTAAACCGGTCCTTGGGGTTACAAATTGAAAAGGTTACAAGTCTACAGTATACTCACTATTTTCCTATACTCTAGACTTGGCGGCTATATAAATGCATATGGAAAGGGGTTAGCAACATACCTCATAGCGTTCCTTGATAAGGTTCACTAAGCCGGCTTCCAAGTCACAGCTAGTATGAAGGCGGTTCAGACAACCTGTATGGATGTCGCTTGCACTGAGGGCAGCATTGCTTTCCTGGTCCTGCTTCGCCTTAGTTTTGTCCAAGGAAGGAGATTCTTCCTTGGTACCATGCTTAGCTAGCACAGTGGAAGCCCATGGCGCTGTATGAGCCGTCCCAGTGATGGTCACGTCATCAGTGTCCTTTTCAAGAGTGATCTCTGCAGCCGGCTTCAGAGGAGTCGGTGACTTACGGCTCGGCAGGTCATGGCTGGCCACCGGGTTAAATTAAGTATCCATTTGATCATGGACGGTGGCATCGATTGACGGTGGTGGGTCATTAATAGGTTCTTCCGGGTCTTGAGTGAGGGCCTCAGAAATATCTACATACTGCTTCTTTGGTTCAACAGTTTTGGGATCCTATGAAGACCCGCTCAGCTTCTGTTTCTTGCCTGCCTTTGCCACACCTCTACAAAGGTACAAAGTTGATGAGTATATTATTACAAATCATTAAGAAACAAATTGAAATACTTACCCCTGGGCGATCTTGAAACTTGGCATCTAAGTCCCGGAAGATTTGCTGGATGACGGAGGCGTCTTCTGATAATTTGAGTTGGAAGGATTAAGAGGTTGACGTATGAGGACGGCTAATGGATAAAGAGAGTCTGGGTTACGTGGCACCTCATGTCGATGCTTGCGAGGAGCATGCGTGTTCGGTAAGTCGGAGATGAGGCCATGAGAACCGCCACTCCGGGTCGGGCTCCTTGATTCATGTTGATGTTTCTTCAAAAGAAAGTTGGGATCCAAGTGAGCAAGAGGATGATAAAATTTCACCTTCCAGACGACCTGCCGAATTTTATTGGTTGGTAAGGGTTCTGAGCCGGAGGAAATTATAGTTACCACTACTGTGTCTGCATGGCTGGTATCTACCTCTTCCTGAGAGGAATCAACGTCAATAAGTTGCATGAAAAGAAAGCCAAGGGAGTCAAGTTCTACCTCCGACTCATCATCAATATAGAGCATTTCTTCTGCTGATTATTTCTTGGGCGGCCTGGACCACGAGTTTTTGTTTTGGTCTTCTTAACTGGGGTGGCGGCTTGAAGTTTCCTTCTCCAGAACGAAGAGTCGGCCTGTATACTCATGAGCAACGGAAAATTGAAATAAGGAGAAAGTTACAAAAATTCATGAAAACATGATGAAGTTTGAACTAATGACTTACAGGAGGAGCCATGTTAAGTGTGCAGAAGGGATTCAATCCCACTTTGCAGCAGCTTTCTAGAGACTCGCCGAGCAGCGTCTTGACCATCCCATTAATAGCTTTATTAGTCAGACGAGCTAGGTTATAGCGCTGTGGGTCTTTTGGGTCACCAGTATAATTGCACATTAAGCCGTCGCGCCGGCTCAACGGCAAAATCCTCTAGGCGAGCCAACAACGCACTAGGTCAATCCCAGTTAGGCTGTTAGCGAGTGATGCCCTTATCTTTGAAAAGGTTGCAACAAAGGGATCGCGCTCGACAACAGTTAAACAACCTGGAAGCTGGCCGATGGTGGTGAGCCGGTATGGACGGAAGCCCGGCGAGGGGTTTTCTCTACATGGGTAGGCATCTATGCAGTAGAACTAGGTGATATTCCTGTCTTTGGGACGACTGGGCGAGGCAGCTGAAGGAAAAAACTACGTCTCTTCGCCTTTGGATAGAAACACCTCCGAGTTTGAGACTGGGCCCGTCTGACATCTCAGTTTGACGGTTTATTTAGAAATAGTCCCTGAACAGATCAACAGAGGGTTCTTCCCCAAGGTACACCTCGCAGAACGCTTGGAAGTTGCGTATGTTGGAAACATAGTTGGGGACGATGTCTTGTGGATGAAGATTCAGGAAATGTAAAACATAGCAGAAGAAGTTTGACCCGGGGGGGTGAGCAACCACCGAGAAGATGTTCCTGAAAACTATAACCTCCCCTTCTTGAGGCTCAGGGGGCATTTGGAGCCTCGAACCCGCCAGTGGATGACTTCTTTGGGAGGTAAAACCCCGAAGGTTACAAAATCATTGAGTGTGCTCTCCGTGACTTTGGAGGCAATCCAGTCACAAGAGGTGGGAGTCTTAGTCATGATGGAGAGTTAAAAATTACGGCCTAAGAATAAAGGTATGGCGGATTAATATATGATGATAAACCGCCTGAATGATCATACAACAATTCAACAATGATGAGCTAGAAACAATTAAAAGGCTATGTATTATAGGCTATTGAATGGAGTGTGGGCCGCCCTAGCCATGGAACGGAGCAATTACCACATTATAAGTATATGGCAGGTTAAGTTGAGACGGTATAAGTCGGCAATCATTGCCGGCGGGTTATACAAAACTTTGGATTTCTTGGCAAGTCATAAATTCATGATTAACTCGCCCAAACAGAGAATGGCAGGTCAAGTTATCTAGGAAGTCAAGATTGTGAAATTCTGCTAAGTATGAGATAAACAAGTTTCATAGATTGTGCCTATAATTTTGGATCTATGACAGCTCCGGAAATGAGGAGAATTCTAAAACCTAAGGTACAGTAGCGAAAAAAGTGTCGAGCTGCGCATGGATTCTGAAGTAAAGGTGATCTACACAAGATGCAAGATAGAAGCTAAAACGGCTACCGCCCCACGTCTACTCATTTTTGGATCGAACTAAGCTCTCCAAAGCAGAAAGTGAATGCACTTGAGAAAGCCGCGATGAACAAACTGATGATCTACATGAACTACTATGACCTAATGCGGATCTGAGGTGGCAAGGGAGGAGTACCTGACAAAGTCGGAGAAGAGCAGGGGTGCGCCGCTATTATCTGGTCGGGTCAGGTTGCTGCAGCGGCCTTTGTCGGAGTCGCTGGTGACGAATGGTCGGAGCGGCGGAGCTCTTGTGCGGCGAAGGTCGCGAGGAAGAAGAAGAAGTGGAGGCGAAGGGGTAAAAGTGAAGAAGGAACCCCTCCGTGCCTATTTATATGGGAAAAAGTGAAGTAGTGAAATGGCAGGCTCGGAAATCGAGGAGACATCATGATTATCTCAGCACGGGAGGCACCTCGATTCTCGGATATCCAATTAATGCAAAAGATCCGTTGTGATGTCATAGGTTTTTCTGGATTTATTTTTGCATGATGTCACATCAGGTTACAATGACTTGTTCAAAGTTAAACATTGGAAAGAAGACTCGCCAACCAGAAGCAGTGAAGATTGACATGAACAAGTTCAAATCATTCTGGGGCCTAATGTTGGGGATATAACCCTGCGGTGTGACCTGCCCAGGAGGGGCTGGGTTACACTGTTGGCGACTCAAGAATAAAAGGCTTAAAATGGGCCTGAGGAGACATGAAGACTAGAGGCGGCTTAAGAGGCTGGCCTGTTGAAGGCCCAAGACCTGGAGGTGTGAGCCACCCGATGGTGGCTTGCCTGATAAGGTAAGGCGACTTAGATACCGATTTGGTCACGTTATGTGATCCAACTTGGAATCTTGTAAGCCCAAGGTCTCGACCTATGTATATAAAGGTGAGACCCTACGGCGGGTTAACTCAAGAAACAATTGATCGATAGCTAGGTCCACTATTCCGCTCCTTTGTAATAGATATTCAAGCAATAGTCAACAAAAGGAGGAGTAGACTTTTACCTCGTTGTGAGGAGCCGGACCTAGGTAAACCATGTGTCCTTTGTCCCATTCAACCCCTTCAATCTTACCTACGTTGCGATGGCTCCATACCTAAGTCCTTTCACAAGGTCATCTGACGTGACAAAACCATGACAGATATGGTGGACACTCATGGCAAGAAATTGAGTTAAAGGGTTTTTGGATGCACAAGTTGTATCTCTACTTAGTACAAATTTTTTTCTAGCAAAAGATACTAAGCAAGCACCACATGTTGGAGGATCCATAACAATCTAACATCTATGCAAATATACCCAAACATAAGTCATTACGTTGTCTTCCTTGTCCAACTTCAACTAATTTGCTCAAGTTTGAAAATAATTAATGAGTATTCACAATCATAGAAGATGTCCAATATAATATATTTATTTGTGAAAGTTCTCTTCCTTGTACTAATCATTCATGAATTGCTTGTATGACCAATATTGTGACTGTCAAGCTTCAATAGATTTCACTTTCTAAAACCGATGTGAAGCTACTACTAGGTATGATAGTAGCATATGAAGCACATATAATTTCAACTTTATGATATTCAGTTCATTCAATAATTTACTCTTAGGATATTAGTGAAGCACAAGAGTAAATCACAAACTACTCCAAAAAGTTATAAGTGAAGATCAACTGAGTAGTTAAATAATTAAGTAGCTATGTGAGGACTCTCTCTCATTTAAAAGTTTCAGATCTTTAAGTATTTTATTCATACAACAAGGAAAACAAAATAAAATGACATTCCAAGAATAGCACATATCATGCGAAGAAGCAAAAACTTAGGCTCATCCGAGACTAACTGATAATTTTTGATGAACAATGGTGGGATGCCTACCGGGGCATCCCCAAGCTTAGATGCTTGGAACTTCTTGGAATATTATCTTGGGATGTCTTGGGAATCCCCAATCTCTAACTCTTGTTCCTCCATATTTCCTCTCATATCACGGTTTCCCTAAATCTCAAAAACTTCATCCACACAAAACTCAACAAGAACTCGTGAGATAAGTTAGTATAAATAAATGCAAAACTTATCATTCTCTACTCTAGAAAATCACTAAAATTATAATTTAACATTGCATACTAAATGCCTCTTCACATTTAATAATCCTATCCTTAAATAGAATCATTAAACAAGAAAACATATGCAAACAATACAAACATAACAACAATCTGTCTAAACAAAATAGTCTATAAAGGATGCAAGAATATTCATACTTCTTAAACTCTAAAAATTCTGAAAAATTACCACACTCTAGAAAATTTATCATAGGATAATGTGTAAAGATTTCAAGATTTTATCACATTTTGACTTGCTAGAAGAATACACACAATGATAGAAAACTTTTTGTTTTCAAACAACAACATATGGACTTGCAAAATAAGCATGGTAAAGGCTATATATGACATTTTATTAAAATAAAAGGTAAAAACATTATTCTAAATAGCAGCAAGCAAATCAAAACAAATTAAAATGATGCTCCAAGCAAAACTCATATCATGTGATGAATAAAAATATAGGTCCAAGTAAGGTTACCGAGAATGTTGAAGACGAAAGAGGGGATGCCTTCCGGGGCATCCCGAAGCTTAGTTGCTTGGATCTTCCTTGAATATTACCTTGGTGTGCCTTGGGAATCCCCAAGCTTAGGGCCTTGCCACTTATTATTCCACTCATATCAATATCCCACCCAAAAATTGAAAACTTCAATCACACAAATCTTAACGGAACTTCGTGAGATTGGTTAGTATGACAAAGAAAATCATTCACTTTGGTACTGTCAAAGACAAGATTCATAATTCTTCTCACACAATACCTGCCGTACCTTATCATTTCCACAATTAATATTGAGCAATATAAGCCATAGAAACTAGAAAACAAGCAAACTATGCATTGAAAACAGAATCTGTCAAAAAAGGAACATTTTGTAATGATTTGAAAAATGACCATACTTCTGTAAATCCAAAAATTCTTAAAAGTTCGTACAACTTAGGAAATCTGTATATAAATGATGTGTGAAAAATTTAGAATTTCATCGCGTTCCAGTGAATTTAAACAATTTTGTTACTGGGAGCAAAAGTTTCTGTTTTTGCACAGAATCAAGTCAACTATCATCCACACTATCCCAAAGGCTTTACTTGGCACCTTATTGAAACAAATGCTATAAAACACGATTACTACAGTAGCTTAATCAAGTGGCCACAAAAATTAGTAGGTAGTAGTGTTGGTTGTCTCCCAACAAGCCCTTTTCTTTAATGCCTTTTTAGCTAGGCAAGATGATTTCAATGATGCTCACATAAAAGTAAAGAATTGAAACATAACGGGAGCATCATGAAGCATATGACTAGCAAATTTAAGTCTAACCCACTTCCTATGCATAGGGATGTTGTGAGAAAACAAATTATGGGAGCAAGAATCAACTAGCATAGGAAGGCAAAACAAGCATGAGTTTGAAATTTTCAGCACATAGAGAGGAAACTTGATATTAGTGCGATATGTAAAAGCATATGTTACTCTCTCATAATAATTTTCAGTAGCATCATCAATGAATTCAACAATATAGCTATCACACAAAGCACTGTTTTCAGGATCCACATGCATAATTTTTTATTACTCTCCACATAAGCAAATTTCTTCTCATCAATAGTGGCGGGAGCAAATTCAACAAAATAACTATCATGAGATACTTGATTGACATACCAAATTGAATATTAAAATCGTGATGGCAAGTTTGATGGTTATTATTACTTTTTATAGCATACATACCATCACCATAATCATCATACATAGCAACTTTGTTCTCATTATAATCAATTGAAACCTCTTCCAAAATAGTGGATTGTCGGTGTACTAGAGTAGGGGTACCCTAGTATCCCGAACTTATGCACGGGCAGTCGCAACGTCCCGCGGCAAGGCTTGCTAGGTGATCACCAAGGCCCTCTATGGTTCCTTTGGAGCCATTCAAGAACAAAGTATTTAAGCCAAGGAGACAAGTCCTCGGCAAGAGGAGCTTGCCGGGAAGGCCACTCGAGGCACAAGACCCCGGCAAGAGGAGCTTGCCAAGAAGGCCAACCAGAGCATCTCAAGAAACTTGCCGCGACGCGCCACGCGTCCCGGCAGGACCCGGCGAGCGACAAGCTTCCAGACGCGGCAAGACAACGGCCGCGGCAAGGCGTTTGCCGCCGCAAGCCACCACTCTATACCTGCGCTCCAGCACACCCACTTACGTGTCGCTCTGGGACCCTTCCAGGCGTACGTGGCGGGAGGCTGTGCAGCCAGGGGTACATTGTGGCAAGCGGCGCTGACAAGATCGCCATCGTGGCAAGCGGTGGCGCCCCTAACGGACCCCTTTCTGCACCGTATGGGTGACGTAGATAGACATTTAATGCCTTTGTCCCCTGCCGTCAGGGTTAGGTATGATTCACTGTGTAGGTAGCTGTACCTACCGCGCCACCTTTCCATTTTTGCCCTTGCCTACGTTGCCACCTGTTGGAGACCCCTTGAGCATATAAAAGGAGGCCCATGCACAACGTAGAAGGGGGATCGCCCCCAGAAGGACGAACAGTAGAACACTCACGCTCGGTCTCGTTAGCTGCTGGTGTGCACTGTAGCACTCAGCGCTCCCGAGCAAGAACTCAATACAATCTACAAAGCAGCAGTAGGAGTATTATCTCTTCGGAGAGCTCCGAAGCTGGGTAAAACCCCTCGTGTGCCTCGCCTCGATCCGCTCTTTGCGCGACCTCCGCCCCCCGCCGAACCGAGAAGGGGCTCCGTCCCCATAGGTGCTCGAGGAGCCAGATTTCCCCTGCATCTTTGGCGCGCCAGGTAGGGGGCGTCAAGGTTGTGGGAACCCGATCCGGCGTTCGCACGAGCTAGATCTTCATTGACTTCATCGACATGCCACCGAAGAAGAAGGCTTCGGAGGCGGCTGCTCCGTCTGCGTCGAACCCACCGCCGCCGGAGCAAACGGCTGGTGGGGAAGACGCCGGCGGAAGAACGGGCATCGACGAAGAAGCCCACGGTGCCACCAGGTCCAAGGACAAGGCTGCGCTGCCCGTCGGCGGTGTAGCAGGCTCCCACGACGACCGGGCGTCGATGGATGCTCCGTGCCCATCTCAGGAAGCGCGGGACCGGCAGCGTCGTGGTACTCACGGTACCATACGTTCGCTGGACCCAAATCGAGCTGGCGGATCTCGAGATGCTCAAGGCCAGCATGCACGCCAACGTGCTGGCGCAAGCGAGGCACGGTCGCCTGGAAGGCATACTGCTCCTTCTAACGTCGTTGGAAGTCCGAGCATATCCCGCTCCTCGCACCGTTCGCCACCGCTACCCGCCACTACAACAGAAGCTTTGGCACGAGCTCAACTGCTCCTAGACTTCCCTCCAACTTCACACAAGATCGACGACTGGAGGGCCACCATTCAGAGCCTCATCGGCTTCGCCAACGGCGACACTCCGCGGCAGCCAACCACATCGCAGCCGTGGCAAGCCAGCCAGGTGCGAGCCGATGGCGACAAGACCGGTGGGGGTGCGACCACCGTGCACTCCCCGCCCCGAAGGCCAAGATCGCCGACTCGTCGGGTCCACCGCGACAGCGACTCCACCGCTTCATCAGATCCGCGAACTCGTCGCGATCAGCGCCACATTCTTCATGAACGACAGCAAGAAGACGCTCATACCCGCATCGAGCGCCGAAGAGAAACGCGGCGTCAATCAGACCGGCGCGCTGAGCCCACTGTCGACTTGCATGCGCCAGGGGAACAAGGCGACCTGCCGTACGCGGTAGGTTGCCCTGCGTTTACTCATGAGCTGCGGCAAGTCCAGTGGCCCAGCACGAAGAATTTCAAGCCAGACGTACCCGAGAAGTCCGACGGCAGGTTGCATCCGTCGGAGTTCCTCAGCATCTACACCATCGCGGTGCAGGCTGCCGGGGGGCGAGACGACAAGATCCTTGCCAACTACTTCCCGCTGGTGCTCAAGCCCAACGTCAGATCCTGGCTCATGCACTTGCCGGAAAACTCCATATCTTCCTGGGCAGACCTGTGCCATCAGTTTGTTGGCGCCTTTACAGGAGGCCACAAACCTCATGGCCAGGAGAGTGACCTTCACTTGCTTGCCCACAAAGAAGGAGAGCCCTTGCGCAAGTACATCCAGAGATTCAGCCAAGTGCAACGCAACATCCCAGATGTCCACCCTGCCGCGGTCATCAGCGCATTCCATCAGAACGTGCGTAACCGCAGGATGCGGGAGGAGATGGTGATGTGCAAGATCAGAGACGTCAGCGAGCTGTATGCTCTGGCCGACAGGTGTGCACGTGCTGAGGAAGGGAGGAAACTCCCCAGAGAGAATACAGGAACGGGAGGATCTGACAGCGAGGATGCCGCCCCGGAAAATAAAAACCAGCGGCGGAACAACAGGAAGAGGAAAGGCAAAGATGTGCTAGTTGTTGAGCAGTCCAGCAGCGACGGTGGCGCCAACAAAGCCAAAGATGGCAGCTCCAGCAAGGAGGTTGCCGCATGCGCCAACTGCCAGGCTGTGGCGGCCGCCGACAAGCAGGACGGCACCAACAAACAGTACTGCAAGATCCACCGCACCAAGGGCCATGACCTCCAGAGCTACAAGAAGGTCGAGCAGCTTGTCGAGCTGCAAAAGGCCGAGTACGAGCGACGCGACAAGGAGAAAGCCCAAGCAGGTGCCGGAGGATCCGGTACGAAGCACACCGGCCGGGGTGGACGCCGCGGCAAGGCCAATCAGCGGCAAGGAGACAGGCCTCCCCGCGGCCGCGACAAAGATGAAGATGACGACGACGAAGACATGGATGATGACAAGACCAGCGAGCAGGAGTTTCAGAAAGCCACAGAGGTCTTGTGCGTTGACGGTGGTGCTTCTCTGCATACTTCACACCGCCAACTCAAGCAGTGGGTGCGGGACGTCAACGCGGCAGAACCACCCATCGAGTCACGCATGCTTCTGAAATGGTCCAGCACGCCTATCATCTTTGATATTGAGGACCACCCTGATCGCACAACTGCGGTCGGGTGCTTGCCGATGTTGGTTTCGCCAACTATCCGCAACCTCAAGGTCACTAAGATGCTAGTTGACAGCGGGGCCGGCTTGAACCTGATCTCCTCTGCCGTGCTCCGAAAACTCCAAGTCCCTGACAGCGAGCTCGAAGAGACCGGCACATTCCAAGGAATCAACCCGGGAAGGAGCAAGCCGAAGGGGAAGATCACGCTGCCGGTGACATTTGGCAGCGAGCTGAACTTCAGGACTGAGAGGATCACTTTTGACGTTGGCAATTTTCCATTGCCTTACAATGGAATTCTCGGCCGTCCAGCGCTCGCCAAGTTCATGGCGGCCTCTCACTACGCGTACAACATGCTGAAGATGCCAGGCCCGATAAGAGTCATCTCTGTCCCTGGCGACAAGAAAGATGCTCTTATCTGTGCCGACAAGATCTACTGGGAAGTAGCAGCCGCGGCGGATTGCGAGACACTTGCCGCTGAAGCTCCCGGGGGGAAGAAGAAGACCAAGTCCGGCAAGAGTTCTGATGCCCACTCCGGCAAGCGCACCTCTTCGGAGTGCTGCGCTACCGTCGAGGATGCACCATCGAGCTCCACCGGCAAGTGTAAGAAGACGATGGGAGCTCCGCCAGCGACCAAGAAGGTGTCCACCAAGGAGGACGGCACTGGTGGTACTTTCACCATCAGTGCCACTCTCGACCCTAAATAGGAAAGCGCGCTCGTTGCTTTCCTGCGGGCGAATGTCGATGTGTTTGCGTGGCAACCGTCTGACATCCCCGGCGTTCCCAGGAAAGTAATTGAGCACCACCTTGCCGTCTGTCCTCATGCTCGACCCGTCAAGCAGAAAGTCAGAAAACAAGCAGTGGAGCGCCAAGAATTCATCGCAGAAGAGATCAAGAAGTTGGAAGCAGCAGGCCTTGTCAGAGGAGTGCTCCATCCTACGTGGTTGGCCAATCCTGTAGTCGTGCGCAAGGCAAACGGGAAGTGGAGGCTTTGCATCGACTTCACCGATGTTAACAAAGCTTGTCCCAAAGATCCATTTCCCTTGCCGCGCATTGACCAGATTGTTGACTCCACGGCCGGATGTGATTTGCTTTCATTTCTTGACGCATACTCAGGATACCATCAGATCTTCATGGCAGAAGAGGATGAGGAGAAAACCGCATTCATCACTCCATGTGGCACGTACTGTTTCGTACGAATGCCTTTCGGTTTGAAGAATGCTGGTTCAACATTTGCAAGGGTAGTCCATACTGCTTTTGAACCGCAAATACACAGAAATGTGGAAGCCTACATGGATGACATAGTGGTCAAGTGCATGGACAAAGCAACTCTGATTCAAGATCTAGAAGAGACTTTTGCAAATCTACGCAAGATCAGCCTCAAGCTCAACCCCGAGAAGTGCGTGTTTGGAGTCCCGTCCGGCAAGCTTCTCGGGTTCTTCGTGTCACAGAGGGGAATTGAAGCCAATCCCGACAAGATCAATGCCATTGAACAGATCGAAGCACCAAAGCGCGTCAAGGATGTACGGAAACTTGCCGGCTGTGTGGCGCTCTCAGCAGGTTTATCTCTAAGTCTGCTGAGCGCGCCCTGCCGTTTTTCAAAATCTTGAAAAAGGCAGGTCCAATGAAATGGACTCCGGAAGCAGAGGCTGCGCTGCAAGACCTGAAGAGATACCTGTCCTCCACTCCAATACTTGTCGCACCTAAGCCACAAGAGAAGTTGCTGCTGTATCTGGCGGCAACCAATCAAGTGGTTAGTGCTGCGTTAGTAGAGGAGAGAGAGGCAGATGATGAGCCAACGACCGCAGCAAGCACATCCAGCGACAAGTAGGGGGCTTCCCCGACAAGCTCTGATCCCGACAAAGATGGATCTGCGCAGATGTGCGAAGGGATACAGCAGAAGAAAATGGTGCAGCGCCCAGTCTACTCTGTCAGTTCCCTTCTACAGGGGGCTAGGTCAAGGTACTCTGGTGTGCAGAAATTGCTTTTCGGCCTTCTCATGGCCTCGAGAAAGCTGCGCCATTACCTCCAAGCACATGAGATCACAGTTGTCACTCGCTTTCCGCTGAAGAGGATACTGCAGAATCCAGAAGCGACAGGCAGGATTGTTGAGTGGGCACTGGAACTGTCAAGCTTTGGCCTCAAATTTGAGAGCACTTCAACTATCCAAAGCAGAGCATTGGCGGAATTCATAGCAGAGTGGACGCCAACACCAGATGCAGAAATTCCAGAGACGAGCATCCCCGTCAAGGAAGCAAGCAAAGGGTGGCTGATGTACTTTGATGGTGCTTTCTCGCTGCAAGGCGCCGGTGCTGGCGTGCTGCTTGTCGCACCCACCGGAGAGCACCTCAAGTACGTAGTCCAGATGCACTTTCCCAAGGAGCAAGCAACGAACAATACTGCGGAGTATGAAGGATTGCTTGCCGGTCTCAGGATCGCGGCAGACCTTGGGATCAAGCAGCTCATTGTTAGGGGTGACTCGCAGCTTGTCGTCCGCCAAGTGAACAAGAATTATCAGAGTCCATTGATTGAAGCTTACGTTCACGAAGTGAGGAAGCTAGAAGAGCACTTTGTCGGCCTACAGATGGAACATGTTCCAAGAGCTCAGAACGACATTGCTGACGGCCTGTCAAAGTGCGCAGCACTTAAGTTACCTGTGGAACCAGGGATCTTTGTGCTCAAGCTGACTCAACCGTCCGTGACGCCATCAACTGGACAGAGCAAGAAGAGGAAGTTGATTTCTGGTGACTATCTTCCGGCAGAGCTTCCCGAAGCCGCCGCCAAGAAGGTCCCCAAGATCAACGCCAAGAGTGCTGAGGAGCAGTCTGCTCCGACAAGCCCCAGGGTTTGTTTCGTAGTAGCAGACGCTCCCGACAAGTTTTGCTCCGGCAAGCTTGCCGGGGAACGTCAAGCTCCGGCTGAGCCGCAGGTTCTCGCCGTAGAAGCGGATGTTCCCGCAGCAGCAGATATGCCTTTAGTCCTTACTGTCGAGCCACAAGCTCCAGCATGGGCACAGAAGATCGTCCGTTTCCTCCAGACAGGAGAACTTCCCGAAGAGCCAGAAGAAGCGGAAAGAGTAGCCCGGTAGTCAAGTATGTACCAGTTCGCCGACAATGCACTGTACAGAAGAAGACTCAACGGAGTGAAATTGAAGTGTATTCCCCGGGAAGATGGACAGAAGCTGTTGGCAGAGATACATGGAGGCATTTGTGGTCACCACATTGGCGCAAGAGCGCTTGCCGGCAAGGCTTCTTTTGGCCGACAGCCCTCCAGGATGCAACTGCACAAGTAACCAAGTGTGAAGCGTGCCAGTTCCATTCCAAGCAGATACACCAGCCAACTCAAGCTCTCCAGACGATCCCTTTATCCTGACCATTTTCGGTCTGGGGGCTCGACATCCTTGGCCCCTTCCCCCGAGCAGTCGGGGGCTTTGAGTACTTGTACGTCGCAATCGACAAGTTCACAAAGTGGCCGGAAGTGGAACCAGTGAGGAAGGTGACAGCACAGTCAACAGCCAAGTTCTTCAGGTCGATTGTTTGCCGCTTCGGGATCCCTAACAGGATCATCACCGACAACGGTACACAATTCACGAGCCGCACCTTCATGCAGTACGTCCAAGATCTTGGCGCCAAGGTCTGCTTCGCTTCTGTTGCTCACCCCAGGAGCAACGGTCAAGCGGAAAGGGCAAATGCTGAAGTGCTGCGTGGGCTCAAGACCAGGACTTTTGACAGGCTGCACAAGTGCGGAAGAAACTGGATTGAGGAGCTGCCGGTGGTTCTTTGGTCAATTAGGACGACGCCAAATCGAGCCACTGGCCAGACACCTTTCGCTCTAGTCTATGGAGCAGAGGCAGTTATCCCCACGGAACTCATATACGGGTCACCTCGAGTGCTCGCTTATGATGAGCTTGAGCAAGAGCAGCTGCGACAAGATGACGCGCTGCTCCTTGAGGAAGACCGTCTTCAGGCTGCTGTACGAGCTGCTCGATATCAGCAAGCTTTGCGCCGCTACCATAGACGCAAAGTTAAAGCCAGAAGTCTCGAGGAAGGCGACCTTGTTCTTCAACGCGTTCATTCCGCCAAGAATTCCAGCAAGTTGACGCCGAAGTGGGAAGGCCCTTACTGGGTGAAACGAGTCACTAGGCCTGGCGCTGTCCGCCTTGAGACCGAAGATGGCTTTCCGGTGAGCAACTCCTGGAACATCGATCATCTTCGTAAGTTTTACCCGTAAGGCGCGGTTGTCGGACCCTGTCCGGCAACCACCATTTTGTACAAGTCTTGGCGCTGTTGCATGTAATCCTTTGTACAAAGCCAGGCGCAGACCCTGAGCGAAGATAAAGCGCTGGCGCCCTGAGTTTTAGCATGCATGCTGAGTCGAGTCTCGTCCTTGGTTAGGGTTGACAGTGCTTAGTTGCGGCTAACCCCTAACTTAGAGGTCGAGTGTGCGTCCCTTTGCCGTTCTTTTTGTTTCCCTTGGTTCGCAGGGCTCGCATATCCTGACCAGACCACTTGAGGACAAAAAGAAGAAGAAGGATGGACCAACATCTAGACCCCGGCAAGCCAGTGTTGCCGGGGGCTGCAAGACCCCGGCAAGCCAGTGTTGCCGGGGGCTGCAAGTACAAAGATTAACCCACGGCAAACCAGAGTTGCCGGGGGCTGCAATCTCAGATAAGTTTTTCATCCCTTATCATGCATTCTCTTATGGACTGAGGCATGCGAAACCTCATTTCTTCCTAAAAGCTACCGTGCTCCCTTAACCCTTGGCCCTAGGGCTCGTTCCCGGGGCCAGGTTAGGTCGTAGTCGCGACAGCAAAGGGACGAAACGAGGAACCTGAACCCGCCTCCTCCCTGCCTCCGCCAAAAGCGTGAGAAAGGTCGAGCGACGTGGGAAGACGGCAGGGCCTGCTGCCGAGAAAAAAGTGTCTATCTTAGAGATATAAAGGATTCGCTCCTTGACGTGGGTTCCACCCACGAGACAAGTGACCCGGCAAGCATCCCCTTTTCATTAAAGAGCATTCCACTCAGGTACAGTTCATAAGAGAATGAAAAACATGAATAATGGGATTACAAGCTTTAAATGCAGCTAAGGCCCGAGGGCTTACAAATTAAAAAGAGATAAGGTGCCCGTAATACTTTTCCTGTCCCTATCTTCAGGAGGTAGGGCAAGGAGGCGAAAAGGGCAAAAGGGGCGCCTAGGCGAGCTACGGGTGGCAGAAGACACCAAGAGAACATCTCGGCGGCCGTCCAAAGGCTGGATGGTGATGGCGGCGCCGGAGGCAGAGCTCGAAGACGAGGCGGCAGGACGTCAGCACGCTGTCGAAGGCGTCGTGCCCAAGTACTCCGAGTTGACGGCCTTGCCGCCTGCCCTCTTCCTCTTCCGCAGCCTCCCTACGCCAGCCGCCCAAGGAGACGACCCCGAGAAGCTCAAGGAGCCGGCGACACGGATGATGGGGTCGCCGGTGCCACATGGAGCGGCGCCCGACACCTAGTCGGACCCGTCATCCCGCCGCCCGCTACCCTCGTCGTCGTTGTCGCTGTCCTCCTCGTCACTCCCGCCCGAGGAGGAGCCTTCGCTATCGGAGGAGCTCTCCACGCAGCACCGTGCCCGAGTCCCGAAGCACCCGAAGACCTTGACGGAGAGGAGACCGCCCTCCATCAGCTTAAAATGGAGGGTGAGTCCCGCCGTCAAGCTGTGGATACGGGTGAACGTCTTCCACCCTCGACCAAGATACATCACATTAGGGCCCGGGAAATCAACGCGGATTCGCGTACCGCTGATTCCACAGCCCCTCATGTGCAACCTCAGTGTCTCGGGCGGATCCAGCTCCATCTCGCTCGCAAATGGAGCCGGGAGACGAAGGCGACAACGAGGCGGCCGACGCAGCCTGACGAAGAACTCGCAAGGGTCATCCCCGATATGGTCCGCCACGGGGAGAGGATCTGCTGGCGGAGGCGAGGCCGGCGGGCTGCCTCGTCCACCTCTTCCCCGACCGCCTCGGCCTCGCCCTCGACCTCGCCCGCGGCCTCGTCCCCTCCCTCTTCCCCTTGCGGCTGGCTCTGCCACCACGGGTGCGGGGAAAGGAGGGACACGTTGCCTAGCGGCGACCCTCGTCGCCACCGTCGAAGGACCAGGGTTCCCTTTCTCCATGGCGAATGAGAGAGAGGGGAGCAGAAGCTGAAGGAAGGAGGAGATGAAAGAATGCGGGCTTCCGTCCCCCCCCCATCCCGCTCCTTATAAAGGAGCGGGGTGGGGGCTCGGCCGCCCCGCTCAGCCAATCAAGACACGGAAGGAGCAGGGAACTGGGCCCGACCCTCTGCCTCGACCCGTGACGGCCCGGTTTCCCGCCTCCACCGTTCGCCACTCCAAGCGCATGGAGGCCGGGTGGCAGGCGTACAGAGCTGAGGCGACGGATGAGGTGACCTCTCCCCCACCCCGTGATCGTGAGGAGTGGACGCCTCGAAGACCATGCCTCCACGCCTCCCTCCGTTTATGGGAAAGATACGAACCGCCAGGAGGCGGGCGTTTCACTTTCCCGAATAAAGAACCACCCACGACCTCTCCCACGACACCACAATTGACGCGTGCCGTTCGGGGAGGGCGCGGAGCAAGGCACGACGTGACCCAGGCCGCGCGTGCCCGTGCCCTGTTTTGGGCCTGGCCCAACAGCGCTCGGCACCGTGTATGGCCCAGGCCCGGGGGCTCCTGTCGGTGTACTAGAGTAGGGGTACCCTAGTATCCCGAACTTGTGCACAAGCAGTCGCAGCGTCCCGCGGCAAAGCTTGCCGGGTGACCGCCAATATCCTCTGTGGTTCCTTTGGAGCCATTCAAGAACAAAGTATTTAAGCCAAGGAGACAAGGCCCCGGCAAGAGGAGCTTGCCGGGAAGGCCACTCAAGGCACAAGACCCCGACAAGAGGAGCTTGCCGGGAAGGCCAACCAGGGCATCTCAAGGAACTTGCCGCGACGCGCCACGCGTCCCGGCAGGGTCCGGTGAGCGACAAGCTTCCGGACGCGACAAGACAACGGCCGCGGCAAGGCGCTTGCCGCGGCGAGCAACCACTCTGTACCCACGCTCCAGCACATCCACCAACGTGTCGCTCTGGGACCCTTCCAGGCATACGTGGCGGGAGGATGTGCAGCCAGGGGTACACTGTGGCAAGCGGCAACCTCAATTCCATACTTTTGTAGTTTTCTTTTATAAACCAAACTAGTGATAAAATAAGAAACTAAAAGATTGAATTGCAAGGTCCAAAGATATACCTTCAAGCACTCACCTCCTCAAAAATGGCGCCCGAAAAGAGCTTGATGTCTACTCGTGTTGGGCATCCAAGCGCAAAGTTTTGTAGGACAGTGGCAATTTTCCCTCATGTGAATGACCTAAGGTTTATCAACCCGTGGGAGGTGTAGAATGAATATGGTCTGTCTCAAACAACCCTGCAACCAAATAGCAAAGAGTCTCTTGTATCCCCAACACACCAAATACAATGGTAAATTGTATAGGTGCACTTGTTCGGCGAAGAGACGGTGATACAAGTGTAGTAATGATAGTAGATATTGATTTTTGTAATAGGAACAATAAAAAATAGCAAGGTAGCAAGTAAGAAAAGTGAGCACGAACGGTATTCCAATGCTTGAAAACAAGGCCTAGGGTTCATATTTTCACTAGTGTGATCTCGCAACAATGCTAACATAGTTGAATCATATAACAATCCCTCAACGTATGAAGAAGAATCACTCCAAAGTTCTTATCTAGTGGAGAACATAAGATGAAATTGTTTGTAGGGTACGAAACCACCTTAAAGTTATCTTTTCTGATCATCTATTGAGCTATTCCTATAAGTGTCACAAACAGCCCTAGAGTTCATACTAAAATAACACCATATGATACATATCAACTAACTCTAATGTCACCTAGATACTCCAATGTCACCACAATTATCCGTGAGTTGATTATACGGTATGCATCAAACAACTTTAGATTCATAATATTCAATCCAACACAAAGAATTTCAAAGAGTGCCCCAAGATTTCTACCAGAGAAACAAAGACGAAAACGTACATCAACCCCTATGCACAGATTACCCCAATGTCACCTCGGGAATCCGCAATTTGAGTGCCAAAACATACATCAAGTGAATCAATATGACACCCATTATCACCACGGGGATTCATACGCAAGACATACACCAAGTGTTCTCAAATCCATAAAAGTATTCAATCCGTTAATAATGAAACCTCAAAGGTAAAAATTCAATTAATCACAACAAGATAGAGAGGGAGAAAGACCATATGATCCAACCATATTAACAAAGATCGCGGTACATCAAGATCATGCCAAATCAAGAACACGAGAGAGAGAGAGAGAGAGAGAGAGAGATCAAACACATACCTACTAGTACAAACCCCTAGCCCCGAGGGTGGACTACTCCCTCCTCATCATGGTGGCCGCCGGGATGATGAAGATGGACTCCGGTGATGATTTCCCCTCTGGCAGTGTGTCGGAAAGGGCTCCTCATTGATTTTGCATGGATATAGAGGCTTGCGGCGATAGAACTTCTCATCTAGGGTTATTTCTGGATGTTTCTGTATTTGTAGGATTTTTTGGCGTCGGTCTCACGCTAAGATGCCCCTCAGGGAGCCCACCACCCACCAGCGCACCATTACCCCCTAGGAATGCCCTGGTGGGCGGTGGCCACCTCATGACTCTTCTGGCCTTCCCACGAAGCTTCTAGTGTCTCTTTTATTCCAAAAAAATTGTCAAAAATTTCGTTGCACTCGGAGAACTTTTATTTCTGCACAAAAAACAACACCATTGGAGTTCTATTGAAAAGAGCGTCAGTCCAGGTTAGTTCCCTTTATATCATATAAAATTGCACCGAACCCACATAAAATTGTTGTAAAAATGGCATGAATACTTCATAAATTATAGATACGTTGGACACGTATCGAAGTGCTAGTCTCCATTGGAGCAGTGACTAAGCCAAGGCTTCTAGAACGCCACGGAATACTCACTGTATTCTCCTCGAGTTACTGCAACTGATGAGCCTTGAATCACTTGGGGTTGGTCTTGAAGGCTACCACCACATCTTTACATACATCTCCGGAGCACACTACAAGCAAGGTAGCTTCCGGAGGAACCCTAACTTCATAGTATGTCAAACTCCAAGAGTATCAAGTCAACTATGAATAAATGTTGTGGGGAACACAAATTGGTTTGGTCAAACTGTAGATCATGCTCCCTTAATCCCCAAATTTTCAACAAGTTTGGATGGAGGGACTGAGATTATTTAGAAAAACAAGGTTTGGCAATGGTGGAGCTCAACAAGGTAAAAGGATTAGGTTCGGAGGAGGAAGAAGACTCCATTAATAGTGCAAATGTGGAGGTGGCCGTTTCTGCCCGTTGGTCCCGTGTGCACGGGCTAAGTCAGCCTTGTGCGCCAGGGTATCTACAGGCAGAGACATCACCCCATGCACACGGGGGTCCAGGACCTCGTACACATGGGGTATCTAGAGATTAGAGAGTTGCCAACTACCTCGTGCATACATGGTGATTAGGAAATTTTTGATACCAACCCCATGGACACTCCGCACATGCACATTGAAATGGATGAAGGAGAACTTTTGGTGGTAGGTGTCAGAAGTCTAGTGTATATATTTTAGAGTGTTCCCACACAAAATTCAAGCACCTTGACCCCTCTTAATGGTGCAATTGTCCTACGACTCAAATCAAATCAAAATGAAACCTTCGAGTCACCAACAAACTTTAACATTTTTGTTTTTGTTATCCTGTTTGTTTCTAGCAGGTTTAGCAATTCTAGTAGCATCCCCACAAAAATAAACGACATGCTGATATGTCTCCAACGTATCTATAATTTTTTATTGTTCCATGCTGTTATATTGTCATTCTTGGATGTTTCATAATCAATTTATAGTCATTTTATATCATTTTTTGGTACTAACCTATTCACATAGTGCCAGCTGCTGCTTTTTTGCATGTTTTTTACATCGCAGGAAATCAATACCAAACGAAGTCCAAATGCAACGGAACTTTTTGTGGATTTCTTTGGACCAGAAGACATCCAGTGGACCGAAGAAGCACCTGGGGGCTACTCCAAGGGGAGCACAACCCACTAGGCCGCGCCTGGAGGCCTAGGCACACCCTGGTGGGTTGTGCCCACCTCGAGTGCCCCCCGGACCGCCTCTTTACTGTATAAATACCCTAATATTCCAGAAACCCTAGGGGAGTCATCGAAAATCAATTCCAGCTGCCGCAAGTTCCAGAACCACCAGATCCAATCTAGACACCATCACGGAGGGGTTCATCATGTCCATTGGTGCCGATCCGATGATGCGTGAGTACTTCTTTGTAGGCCTACGGGTCCATAGCTAGTAGCTAGATGGCTTCCTATCTCTCTTTTGATTCTCAGTACAGTGGTCTCTTTGAGATCCATATGATGTAACTCTTTTTGTGGTGTGTTTGTTGGGATTGGATGAACTTTGAGTTTATGATCAGATCTATCTTTTTATCCATGAAAGTTATTTGAGTCTTCTTGATCTCTTATATGCATGATTGCTTATAGCCTTGTATTTCTTCTCCGATATTTGGGTTTTATTTGGCTAACTTGATCTATTAATCTTGCAATGGGAAGAGGTGCTTTGTGATGGGTTCGATCTTGCGGTGCTTGATCCCAGTGACAGAAGGGGAACCGACACATATGAATCGTTGCCAATAAGGATAACAAGATGGGGGTCTATTTCTACATAAATAGATCTTGTCTACATCATGCCATAGTTCTTATTGCCTCACTCCAATTTTTCCATGAACTTAATACACTAGATGCATGCTGGATAGCGGTCGATGTGTGTAATAGTAGTAGATGCAGGCAGGAGTCGGTCTACTAATCTTGGATGTGATGCCTATATAATGCTCATTTCCTAGATATCATCATGATTATTTGAAGTTCTATCAATTGCCCAACAGTAATTTGTTTACCCACCGTTTGCTAGTTTTCTCTAGAGAAGCCACTAGTGAAATCTACGACCCCCGGGTCTCTTCTTTATTATATTTGCCTTTGCGATCCATTTTATTTGCTTTTATTTTCAGATCCATTAAACCAAAAAAAAATACCTTGCTGCATATTCAATTTAGCGTTCTATCTATCAAATTATTACAACTTTCTCACGTCCATTTGCCAATTTCTGGCGCCGTTGCCCGAAAGGGATTGACAACCCCTTTAACATGTCGGCTCGCGAGTATTTGATATTTGTGTACATGTGCTGTTTACGTAGTGTTGCTTGGTTCTCCTACTGGTTTGATAACCTTGGTCTCATCACTGAGGGAAATACCTACCGTCGCTGTGCTGCATCATCCCTTCATCTTTGGGGAAATACCGACGTAGTCTAGCAGACATTAAAAGGAATTTCTGGCGCCGTTGCTGGGGAGGGTCACGTCAAGATAGTCTCCCATCAATATGCCAGTGGCGCCGTTGCCGGGAAGACATCATCAACATCTACCAGGTTCCTAATCACTAATCTTATCTCCTCGCATTTAAATTATTTGCCATTTGCCTCTCGTTTTCCTGTCCCCCACTTCACAAAAATTTGTCGTTTTATTCGCCCTCCTTTTCGTTCGCCGTTTTCTTGCCGGATCTTTTTTTGAGTGCAATCTTGTTGCGTAGTAATAATGACTCAAGAGAACACCAAGTTGTGTAATTTCTAAAATACGAACAACAATGATTTTATTGGCACTTCGCTTGCTCCCGGCACTAGTGCAGAATCTTGTGATATTAATATCGCTTTGCTGAATCTTGTTATGAAAGATCAATTTTCCGGTACTACTAATGAGGATGCCACGTCCCATCTTAACACATTCATGGAATTATGCGATATGCAAAAGAAAAAAGGTGTGGACAATGATGTTGTGAAGATGAAATTATTTCCGTTTTCTTTGCGAGATTATGCAAAAAATTGGTTTTCTTCTTTGCCTCGCAATAGTATTGATTCTTGGAACAAGTGCAAAGATGCTTTTATCACTAAGTATTTTCCGGCCACAAAAATTATTTCCCTTAGAACCCAGATCATGAATTTCAATAAACTTGAACATGAGCATGTTGCACAATCTTTGGAAAGGATGAAAATGATGCTAAGGAATTGCACAACTCCTGGGTTAAATCTTTGGATGATCTTACAAAAAATTTATGTGGGGTTGAATTTTGTTTGTCGTAATCTTTTAGATTCTGCCATGGGTGGTACTTTTATGGAAATTACTTTGGGTGAACCCACCAAATTTCTTGATACTATCATGGCAAATTATTCACAATGGCATATCAAAAGAGCTCCTACTAGTGAAAAAGTTAATTCGGTTGAAGAAATTTCTTCTTTGAGTGAAAAAGTTGATACTCTTACGAAATTGGTTGCCAGTAAAGGTGCTCCTATTGATTTCAATGCTATGCCTTTGTCTACTTTGATTGAGCAAAATAGTGATGCCGTATATGTGAATTTTATTTCGTGAAACAATTTCAATAACAATGCTTATAGAGGTAATTTTAATCCTAGGCCTTTTCCTAGTAATTCCTCTAATAATTAAGGTAATTCCTATGGTAATCCTTCTTATAATAATAACAGGAACACGTCTGATTTGAGAATAATATTAAACAATTTATCAACACTAAAAAAGTTTACAACACTACAATGGAAGAAAAGTTGAATACGATTGATGATTTGTCTAGAAGTGTTGATAGAATTTCTCATGATGTCGAAAATCTCAAGATGAAATTTTTTGTTCCCAAAGTTGAGGAATCAATTAAAGCTCTTTATGTTTCTATGGATGAAAGTAAGAAAAAGAACCGCTATGCTTAGAGATAGAAGAGAATTTTTAGAAAAAGCATTTTCTAGTGATTGCTTTTATAAGAATGATGGAGATCTTAAAATGATTGGTGTTTCTTCTATTGATTCTTTGATTAGTAAAATTAAGATTGATTAAAAAGGACTGAAGAAGAGTCAACTTTAGCTAGAATGCGTCCTGTCGGTGTACTAAAGTAGGGGTACCTTAGTACCCCGAACTTGTGCACGGGCAGCCGTAGCACCCCGTGGCAAGGCTTGCCAGGCGATCGCCAAAACTCTCCATGGTCCCTTTTTGGGCCATCCAAGAACAAAGTATTTGAGCCAAGGCCCCGACAGGAGGAGCTTGCCGGGAAGGCCACCCGAAGAGAGCAAGGCCCCGGCAAGAGGAGCTTGCCGGGACGGCCGCTCGAAGCACAAGGCCCTGGCCAGAGGAGCTTGCTGGGAAGGCCAACCAGGGCACGACAAGAGACTTGCTGCGACGCGCCACGCGTCCCGGCAAGGACCGGTGAGCAACAAGCTCCCGGGCGCGACAAGGCATCAACCGCGGCAAGGCGCTTGCCGCGGCAAGTCACCACCCCGCGCCTGCGTTCCAGCTCATCCACCCACGCGTCGCCCTGGGGCCATTCCAGGCGTACGTGGCGAGAGGCTGCGCAGCCAGGGGCATGCGGTGGCGAAGCAACGCTGACAGGGTAGCCGTCGTGGCAAACGGTGGCACCCCTGACGGTCCTTTTTCTGCACTGTTTGGGCGACCTAGACGGGCATTTAATGCCCTTGTCCCCTGCCGTCAGAGTTAGGTATGATAGCACTGTGCAAACAGCTGTACCCAACACAGCGTTTTCCAGTTTTACCCCCGCCTACGTTGCCACCTGTGGGTAACCCCTTGCGCATATAAAAGGAGGCCCCATGTGCAACGTGAAGGGCAGGGAGGAGGAAGGAGGCCACTTACGCTCGGTCTGATTAGTTGCCTGAGTGTACTGTAGCACTCAGCGCTCCCGAACAAGAACACAATACAAACCACAAAGCAGCAGTAGGGTTTTACGCATCCGTGCGGCCCGAAGCTGGGTAAACCCCTCGTGTGCATCGCCTCGATCCGCTCTTCGCGCGACCTCCGCCCCCCATCGAACTAGAAAGGGGCTCGGTCCCCATAGGTGTTCGTGGAGGCAGATTTCCCCCGACACCTTTGGCGCGCCAGGTAGGGGGCGTCGAGGTTGTGTGAACCTGATCCGGCATCTACACAGGCTAGATCTCCATCGTCTTCCTCGACATGCCATCGAAGAAGAAGGCTCCGGAGGTGGCTGGTCCGTCCGCGTCGAACCCACCGCCCTGGAGCAAACGGGTGGTGGGGACGGCACCGGCGGCGGAACGGGCGTCGCCGAGCCAGCTCATGGTGCCACGGTGTCCGAACATGCACCGAGCTCATGGTGCCACGGCGTACGAACATACGCTGACACCTCTCGGCGCAGGTAAGCCCTGGTATGACCAGGCAACCTTTCGCTCTATTCCATGGAGCGGGGACAGTTAGCCCCACGGATCTCGCATGCGGGCCACCTCGAGTGCTCGCTCACGCTGAGCTCGAGCAAGAGCAGCTGCGACGAGATGACGCGCTGCTCCTCGAGGGGGACCGTCTTCAGGCCGCTGTGCGAGCTGCTCGCTACCAGCAAGCTTTGCGCTGCTCTTATAGCCGCAAAGTTAGAGCCAGAAGTTTCTAGGAAGTGGGAAGGCCCTTACCGGGTGAAACAAGTCGCTAGGCCTGGCGTTGTCCGCCTTGAGACCGAAGATACCACTCCGATGAGCAACTCCTGGAACGTTGGGCATCTTCGTAAGTTTCGCCCGTAAGGCGCGGTTGTCGGACCCCGTCCGGCAACCACCCTTTTGTACAAAGTCTTGCCGCTGTTGCATGTGATCCTTTGTACAGAGCCAGGCGCAGACCCTGTGCACAGATTAAGCTCATATGTTCCGCACATCTTGTCGATCTCATGCTCTTTATTCTTTGCATGTATTATCTGACACTCTGTGCAGCACAGACCCCCGACATCGAAAACCTGTGCGCGGAGGAACCAGCTCGTGGCTAGTTGCGCCCTTACTTCGTTTCGAGTCCACTCAACTATTTAAGTATGCTGCGACCAGACTCGCGCCCTTACTTTGTTTCGAGCTTGCTCAGCGACTTGAGTGTGCTGCAACTGCCGTTGCGCCCTTATTTCGCTTCGAGCCTGCTCAACAACTTAAGTGAACCGCGGCTAGTCACGACAAGGTTTCTTGGCGGCGACGGCACCGCCAGCGGGGAAGGGGGAAGATAATAGTGAGGACAAGGCGATGTTCGATGAAGTTTCGCCTTGCCAGAAAGCGACCTTGCTGGGCAGCGAGCCACGGAAAAGCTAAGTTGCCAAAGTTTGAGCAATCAAGTTTTTAAAATTCTAAGGTTATCTTCCTCGAACGACCGTACTTTGTATGGAAAACCTGTGCGCGGAGGAACCAGCTCGTGGCTAGTCGCGCCCTTACTTCGTTTCGAGTCCGCTCAACAATTTAAGTATGCTGCGACCAGACTCGCACCCTTACTTTGTTTCGAGCTTGCTCAGCGACTTGAGTGTGCTGCAACTGCAGTTGCGCCCTTATTTCGCTTCGAGCCTGCTCAACAACTTAAGTGAACCGCGGCTAGTCACGACAAGGTTTCTTGCCGGCAACGGCACCGCCAGCGGGCTGCTGATGTCCCGCACTCAGCAAGTGTGCCTACGCCGGTAAGTTCCCTAAAAGCATACGGCAATAACATACAAAGGAGGGAATCAAATAGAGGAAGTAACATTGCATTCACTACCTAAGATAAAGTTATATTACAAGATAGCTTGTCGCAGCCCTAATGAATTGTTTTCATAACTCGGCCAGCGGCGACAAGAAAAGAAAAGGGCGGGCGGCCTAATCCACACGGTCGCCCTCGATCCTCTTGATCCCGGCCACCCTTTCCACAATGGGCGTGACGAGGGCCCTGATCTCCTCCAGGTCAGCGTCTGACGGCAGGGATCTGAGGACGTTGGTGAGCTTGAGGCCTGGGTTGCGGAAGACGATCTTCACCAACACCTTCTCAAGGGCTCCAGCGCAGGCATCACGCGTCTCGTCGGCCAGCCGCTCTGGGATCGCATCCCGGAGTGCCTGAAGGTCCGTCGCCACGCCTTTGAAGAACGAAGTGAGCTTGGCGTTGGGTGGGAGGTTTGCGCCGGAGGGATACTCGTGACCCTCCATCCCCAACAGCGACATCTCCTTGTCGATGGAGGCGGCGATGTCCACCAGACCCTCCGTCCACTGCTCCACCGCCGCCCTGAAGTCGTTCTGGGTAACCGCGGCGCTCTCCAATAGTGCCTCGTTGTCCGTGATCTCCTTCCACAAGGTCGCCTCTTGCTCCTTGGCGCTGTCCAGCGTCTTGGACAAGGTGGCCAGCTTCATCTCGAGATCAGCATTGGAGTCCTTGGCAGCGTCAAGCTCCCTGATCTTATCGGCGAAGCGTCCTTGCAGCTCGCCGAGGGTATAAGCACCCTTCTCGCGCTCTTGTTTGAGCACGGCGAGCTCCTCACCGCTCGCCTTAAGATCAGTGTCGAGCTGCGCCACCCTCGTCTCCAGCTCCTTCTTGGCAGCCTCGGCGGTCGCAGCAGCATCTTGCGCTTCCTTGAGGGCTCCGCCAAGCGCTTGCTCGCGCGCGGCGACCTCCTCGTCGTGGCTGGCGAGGTTGGCTTTCTGCTGCACCAGCTCGCCCTCCCGCGCGGACAGCCCCTCGGCGACAAGCCTCTGCTGCTCTTCGGATTCGGCCTTCTCGAGGATGAAGGCCGTCCGCGCCTCGTCGAGTTGCCTCCGCTCCTCCGCCAAGGATCGGAGGGCCTCCTGGTTGAGCTCCCGGAGCTCCTCGGCGCGCTTCTCCATGTCCACCCCCGCCTTCGCGACAAGCGCTTCCCGGCGTTCCACCTTGGCTTGTCGGGCGCGGTAGAGTGACACCAGCTTCCGGAGCAGCCGCTCCTCCTCAGGCTCGCCGCCGCTGCTGCTTGGCGCATCAACCAGCGTCAGCCCGGCGGAGGCGAGCACCTCTCCATCCAAGGTATCCCCCTCGACCGGCGCCCTGGAGGTCGACTCCCAGGGGAGCTTGATGAAGATATCATCGCCGGCCTTCAGGTAGACGCCTGGCTGGGGCTCCTCGGGGCCCGACGCTCCGGCGGAAGAAGGTTCGGCGGTCGGCGCAGCGCCTGGTGCCCCTGCGGGCCCAAGGCCGTCTGTACGATCGCCGGCCCCCTCTCCGGCGGCCGCTGCGGCAGCCTTGGCGGCCTCTTCGCCGGCCAGATCTTCAGCACCGTCCGCCTCTCCGGTGGCGGCCGCTTCGTCGGTATGGCCGCGCACATCCTCCTCGACGACGACCTCGGTCTCCATCGGGTCTGTGGCGGGCGGGTCTGAAGGTCGAAAGAGGGAGAGTAGTCAAGCAACTATCCAAAGAAGGAGATTAAAAAAAAAGAGAAGAGCCCCAGGGGAGTTTCGAGGCAAGAAGGTTACCTGCGCCGGGGGCTGCGGTCACGGTCTCCGTCACCAAGGGGTCGCCGGTGCTGTCCCATGCCGGAGACTGCTCCCTTGCCGGAGACTGCTCCCTTGCCGGGGATTCCTCCCTTACCGAGGAACTCCCCCTTGGCGGTGTAGTTGTAGCGGGTGGCGCATCGGGGGTGGTCTCCGGACGCTCCTGGTGGGGCTGCTCTGCTCCTACGCAAATCAACAGTCAGATATCAAAAAACAAAGAGTACCCAGGCGTGCCCAACAGCAGGAAGCAAAATCATATGCTTACGCTGGGGGCTGCGCTGGGGGCTGCTCTGAGGATTATTTGGTGGGTCCGACAAGGCCATCTCAGGCGCACCCCCTGCCGTCACGGTGGGCTCGTCGTCAAGGATGACCACCGGGACCTTGGCTCTCTTTGCCGCCCTCTGAGCCAGAGTCCTGAAAAGGAGTAAATTCAGAGGGAAGCAAATGAGATGCGAGACACAACTGCAAGAATTGAAGAAATACAAGTACAACGAGGATCTTACTCCTCTCCCTCTTCCTCGTCGGAGCTAAGCGCGGAGAAGTCAAAGACTGGCCCGCTTCTCGCGCGAGGAGGCAGAGGAGTAGGCTCCCTCGGCCGCTTGGCGGAGGCAGTGGTGGCGCTAGCCCGAGACGGCCTTGCCCCGGCCGCCGCCGTGGCGCGAGGGGCGGCAGGAGCAGAAGCAGCGGCCTGCGAAGACCCCGCTCCTGCTGCCACAGCGGAGCGTGTCACGCGGCGCTGCGGCTGTTGGCTCGTCTGCCGCCCCACCACGTCTCCGTCCTTGCGGAGACGCCTCCATGGTTGAGCCGGGGGCTCCGCTTGCGACGAGCTGCCCAAAGGTTGGGAGGAAGAGGCGTCCGTCTCCAGCAAGCCGCTCGTGTCCTCGATGGGCTTGTCCGCCTCGACGCCGTGCCCGGCAGGCTCTGCCTCATTGACAAACTCCGCTCGATCGGCAAGGCTTTCCACCTCCGCTGCGTCCGCCTCCGCCAATGTGAATCCAAACTCGCCCGCGGCCGCGGCTGCCGCCGCCTCTTCCATCCTGGAGGCGATGTGCGCCAACTCCTCATCGGTGGTGTCCCGGGTGAGGCCCTTCTGCTCGGTGGGGTCGACTGGCACCTCCACCAAGTCGTCGAAGAACGCCCGCACGACATCACCAGCGGGCTCCTGCCAAGTGGAGTCGATCCCGTGCGAGTCGCACAGCGGCATCATTGCAAGGATGCGGCTGAGGACGAATTGTTGCACAACGGGACGACGCCTCGCGGCAGCCTGAACCATTCGGGGTGATCGGGGTCATGCTTGAATAGCTCCCTGAGCGTCCCGTCAAGCTCCAAGACAGTGAAATTGAAGTTGAGGCCAGGGCGCAGCCTCATGATGTCCGCCGCATTCTGGAACTCCCAGGCGGGTCTCCCTTTCTCCTGCAGGGGAGCGATGCGGCGGCGGAGGAAATCTGCGCCAACGGCGCCAACTGTGAGCCCGGCACGCCTAAGCCGCAGGATACGGGTAACGGCAATCTGCAGCTTGTCGTCGTCCGGAGCCACGTCGCTCCAATCCCTGCCGCGCACCACAGGAGTTCGGCGCACGGCAGTGAATGGCTGCGGGTTCTCCTCGACGATCAGGCACCAGTCTGCTCTCCATTCCTCCCATTTGCTGCGGAGCTCTCCCTCCAGATAACCATCCTTCTTGCCGGGCTTCGAGATCCAGGCGATTCCGCCGGAGAGGGGCTCTCCTCTCTCTACTCGAGGCGTGAAGAAGTGGTGGAAGAGGGCTACGTTTGGATAGACTCCGACAAAGTTTTCGCAAAGATGAAGGAGTGTGGGTTTCCGTCGCCCCCTCTTGCTCTTTATAAAGGAGCAGGGTGGGGGCTCGGCCTCCCCGCTCAGCCAATCAAGACGCAGGAAGAGCAGGCGACTGGGACCCGCCTGCTGCCTCGACCCGCGACGGCCCGGTTTCCTGCCTCCACCGTCCGCAACTCCAGGTGCATGGAAGCCGCGTGGCTGGCGTGCAGGACCGAGGCGACGGATGAGGCGACCTCCCCTCACCCCGTGATCGTGGGGAGCGGACGCCTCAGAAACCGTGCCTCGGCCCCGTCCAGCAAACGAGCCACGCCTCCACGCCTCCCTCCACTTATGGAGATGGCATGAACCGTCCCCCTTTATTGCAACGTGACGCATGCCTGTGGGGCCCAGCCCCGCGCACGCCGCCCACGTCACGCACGCCTCTCCCCACGATGCCGCATTCGACGCGTACCGTTCGGGGAGGACGCGGTGGATGTAGAAGAAGATGCAGCGTGACCCAGGCCGCGCGTGCCCGTGCACTGTTTTGGGCCTGGCCCAAGAGCGCTCGGCACCGTGTATGGCCCAGGCCCGGGGGCTCCTGTCGGTGTACTAAAGTAGGGGTACCTTAGTACCCCGAACTTGTGCACGGGCAGCCATAGCACCCCGCGGCAAGGATTGCCAGGTGATCGCCAAAACTCTCCATGGTCCCTTTTTGGGCCATCCAAGAACAAAGTATTTGAGCCAAGGCCCCGGCAGGAGGAGCTTGCCGGGAAGGCCACCCGAAGAGAGCAAGGCCCCGGCAAGAGGAGCTTGCCGGGACGGCCGCTCGAAGCACAAGGCCCCGGCAAGAGGAGCTTGCTGGGAAGGCCGACCAGGGCACGACAAGAGACTTGCTGCGACGCGCCACGCGTCCCGGCAAGGACCGATGAGCAACAAGCTCCCGGGCGCGACAAGGCATCAACCGCGGCAAGGCGCTTGCCACGGCAAGTCACCACCCCGCGCCTGCGTTCCAGCTCATCCACCCACGCGTCGCCCTGGGGCCATTCCAGGCGTACGTGGCGAGAGGCTGCGGAGCCAGGGGCATGCGGTGGCGAAGCAACGCTGACAGGGTAGCTGTCGTGGCAAACGGTGGCGCCCCTGACGTTCCCTTTTCTGCATTGTTTGGGCGACCTAGACGGGCATTTAATGCCCTTGTCCCCTGTCGTCAGAGTTAGGTATGATAGCACTGTGCAAACAGTTGTACCCAACACAGCGTTTTCCTGTTTTAGCCCCGCCTACGTTGCCACCTGTGGGTAACCCCTTGCGCATATAAAAGGAGGCCCCATGTGCAACGTGAAGGGGAGGGAGGAGGAAGGAGGCCACTTACGCTCGGTCTGATTAGTTGCCTGAGTGTACTGTAGCACTCAGCGCTCCCGAACAAGAACACAATACAAACCACAAAGCAGCAGTAGGGTTTTACGCATCCGTGCGGCCCGAAGCTGGGTAAACCCCTCGTGTGCATCGCCTCGATTCGCTCTTCGCGCGACCTCCGCCCCCCCCCCCGCCAAACCAGAAAGGGGCTCGGTCCCCATAGGTGTTCGTGGAGGCAGATTTCCCCCGACACGTCCCGATAATTCGGAGGGTGAAAATCTTGTTGAGAAAATTGATAAAAGTGAGTTTGAAGAGGTCAAAACGTTAACTAGTGATGTGCCCACTCTTTTGGATTACAAAGACTTTACTTATGATAGTTGCTCTTTTATTGGTTGTATTTCTTTGTTGCAATCCATGATAATTTCACCCATGCTTATGAACAAAATAAAGATTTTACTGAACATACTATTGATGCGATGATGAAAGCTTTACAAGAAAAATTGGAATTGGAAGTTTCAATTCTCGGAAAATTACATGATTAGTGGGAACCTACTATCAAAGTCAAGATTAAAAATTATGAGTGTTTTGCTTTGTGTGACTTGGGTGCTAGTGTTTCTACAATTGCGAAATCTTTATGTGATGTGCTTGGTCTTACCGATATCGAAGAATGTTCTTTAAATTTGCACTTGGTGGATTCTACTATTAAAAAGGCTATGGGAAGAATTAATGATGTTCTTATTCTTGCAAATAGGAATTATGTGCCCATAGATCTTATTGTTCTTGATATTGATTGCAATCCGTCTTGTCAAATTATTCTTGGTAGACCATTTTTACGCACTATCGGTGCCGTGATTGATATGAAAGAAGGCAATATTAAATTTCAGTTTCCACTAAGGAAAGGTATGGAACACTTCCCTAGAAGAAGAATTAGGCCACCTTATGAATTAATCATGAGGGCATCTTACGGATCTAGAAACAAAGACGGAAAAACTTAGACCCTCACTTTATGCCTAGCTAGGGGCGTGAAACGATAGTGCTTGTTGGGAGGCAACATGATGTCTACTACACAACCTTCTTCTTGTAGACGTTGGTGGGCCTCCAAGTGCAGAGGTTTGTAGGACAGTAGAAAATTTCCCTCAAGTGGATGACCTAAGGTTTATCAATCCGTGGGAGGCGTAGGATGAATATGGTCTATCTCAAACAACCCTGCAACCAAGTAGCAAAGAGTCTCTTGTGTCCCCAACACAACCAATACAATGATAAATTGTATAGGTGCACTAGTTCAGCGAAGAGATGGTGATACAAGTGCAATATGGATGGTAGATATAGGTTTTTGTAATCTGAAAATATAAAAACCGCAAGGTAACTATGATAAAAGTGAGCAAAAGCGGTATTGCAGTGCGATGAAACAAGGCCTAGGGTTCATACTTTCACTAGTGCAAGTTCTCTCAACAAGGATAACATAATTAGATCATATAACTATCCCTCAACATGCAACAAAGAGTCACTCCAAAGTTACAAATAGCGGAGAACAAACGAAGAGATTATTGTAGGGTACGAAACCACCTCAAAGTTATTCTTTTCGATCAATCCATTGGGCTATTCCTATAAGTGTCACAAACAACCCTAGAGTTCGTAGTAAAATAACACCTTAAGACACAAATCAACCAAAACCCTAATGTCACCTAGATACTTCAATGTCACCTCAAGTATCCGCGGGTATGATTATACGATATGCATCACACAATCTCAGATTCATCTATTCAACCAACACAAAGAACTTCAAAGAGTGCCCCAAAGTTTCTACCGGAGAGTCAAGACGAAAACGTGTGCCAACCCCTATGCATAGATTCCCAAGGTCATGGAACCCACAAGTTGATCACCAAAACATACATCAAGTGAATCAATAGAATACCCCATTGTCACCACGGATATCCCACACAAGACATACATCAAGTGTTCTCAAATCCTTAAAGACTCAATCCGATAAGATAACTTCAAAGGGAAAACTCAATCCATTACAAGAAGGTAGAGGGGGAGAAAAATCATAAGATCCAACTATAGTAGCAAAGATCGCGGTACATCAAGATCATGTCAAATCAAGAACACGAGAGAGAGATTGTTGGGGGAAACGACAACTATAGGATGATGAAGAATCCCTTTTGCTATGGTTGGCGGGCGCGGGGCTATGGAAAGAGCGGGATTAGAAGATCAACGCAGGGGGATAATCCAGGTTCGGGCCGCAAGTGATGCATAATACCCTACTCCTGCTGGTTTATGTTATCTGGTGTTCGGGCCGCAAGATCAATGCAGGGGGATAATCCAGGTACAAAGCATGCAGGGTCCAAAAAGTCCGAATCCTCCCTCAGTATGCCACGGGCCTCCTTTTATAGTCAAAAAGGGCTGCCATACTGGCACACATGAGGTGGAAAGTTGTACAGTAGTCGAGTCTATCTCTTGGCACCGTAGGACAAACGCATTTAATGCGCTGCCAACATGCCCTCCTTGCTTTATCAGGGACGACAAGGAAAATCGTCCCAGTTGTCGCCGCCTCGCGTGGCTTCGACGCGCGTCCGAGCTGAGAAGGCGTGTAGTGCCACGCTGGCTGGCTGGCTGCTAAGTTGGTGCGGTGGTAGAGTCTTCACGAAGATCTGCATGCCACCACGCAGGTGCTTGCTGAGTTGGCCTGGAAGCCGCACGTCTCCACATAGGTGCCTGCCTAGTTGGTGGGCTGGTAGCTGTGTGGGAACGGCGGTGGAGCCTTGGTGGGCGTCGGCCTGGCTGCGACCATGCAGATGTCTTTGACAAGAGTCTTTCCTGGGCCCCAGCATGGTTCTTTCCGCAGCGTCGTGGGAGTCCCCGGCAAGGGTCTTTCCGGGGGGTCTCGTGGGTATCCTTGGCAAGGATCTTGCCGAGGATCTTCATCTTGTGCTTCTCATCTAGTCTTGTATGTTCTTGGTCTTCAAAAAGATCTGCAAGCCACCACGGAGGCGCCTCCCGAGCTTTGGTTCCAATGTGGTTGAGGGCGTCGGAACTCTTAGGCTCAAGGGTAGCGGCCCTGCTGCCATTGGGCAAGTTGCCCCGGCAAGGTTCTTGCCGGGGTCATGAAGGCCGCCTCGGCAAGGACCTTGCCGAGGGAGTTTCACCTCGCCCCTCAGCTCTTGAAGCTCCTAGTCTTGAGCACGGCTCTGGTAATCTTTGCTTCTTCTGCCCCGCCAAGCGTGGCCATGGGCGTGGGGCTGCGATTGCCCACGCACAAGTAAAGGGGTACAAAAAGGGACCCCTACTTTTGTACACCGACATGAGCCCCCGGGCCTGGGCCACAGAAAAAGGTCTTGATAACCCACAAGTATAGGGGATCAGTTGTAGCCTCTTTCGATAAGTAGGAGTGTCGAACCCAACGAGGAGCTAAAGGTAGAACAAATATTCCCTCAAGTTCTATCAACCACCGATACAACTCTACGCACGCTTAACGTTCGCTTTACCTAGAACAAGTATGAAACTAGAAGTACTTTGTAGGTGTTGTTGGATAGGTTTGCAAGATAATACAGAGCACGTAAATAAAAACTAGGGACTATTTAGGTAAAGAAGCAATAAAGTTAGTATAGCGAGTGTGGAAAAGTGGTGGTAGGAGTTGCGACATTGTCCCTAAGCAATTGACTACTTTACTAGACCGATAGCAAGTTTTATGTGGGAGAGGCCACTGCTAGCATGTCATCCCTAACTTGGAATTCTGTGCATTTATGGTTGGAACTATTAGCAAGCATCCACAACTAGTAACATTCATTAAGGTAAAACGCAACCATAGCATTAAGATATATTGGCCCCCCTTCAATCTCGTATGCATCAATTTCTATGCTAGGCTGAAGCTTATGCCACTCTTGCCCTCCAATACATAGTCCTATTAACATACAACTAACCCTATGGTGTGATCCACGCGCGCGCTCATATGATTGGCACCAAAGGACAACCTCATAACCACAAGCAAATTAAACCAATCATAGCAATTCACCAATTACCGATAGGACAACGAAAATCTACTCAGACATAATAGGATGGCAACACATCATTGGATAATAATATGAAGCATAAAGCACCATGTTCAAGTAGAGGGTACAGCGGGTTGCGGGAGAGAGGACCACTGTAGATAGATGGGGGAAGCTGATGAAGATGTTGGTGAATATGACGGAGGTGTTGGTGTAGATTGCGGTGATGCTGATGGCCCCGGCGACGTTCCAGCGCCACTGGGAGAGAGGGGGAGAGAGCCCCCTTCTTCTTCTTCTTCTTCTTCTTCTTCTTCTTCTTCTTCTTCTTCTTCTTCTTCTTCTTCTTCTTCTTCTTCTTCTTCTTCTTCTTCTTCTTCTTCTTCTTCTTCTTCTTCTTCTTCTTCTTCTTCTTCTTCTTCTTCTTCTTCTTCTTCTTCTTCTTCTTCTTCTTCTTCTTCTTCTTCTTCTTCTTCTTCTTCTTCTTCTTCTTCTTCTTCTTCTTCTTCTTCTTCTTCTTCTTCTTCTTCTTCTTCTTCTTCTTCTTCTTCTTCTTCTTCTTCTTCTTCTTCTTCTTCTTCTTCTTCTTCTTCTTCTTCTTCTTCTTCTTCTTCTTCTTCTTCTTCTTCTTATTCTTCTTCTTCTTCTTCTTCTTCTTCTTCTTATTCTTCTTCTTCTTCCTTGACCTTCTTCCTAGATGGGAGAAGGGTTCCCCCTCTGGTCCTTGGCTTCCATGGCATGGGAGGGGCGAGAGCCCTCCGAGATTGGATCTATCTCTCTGTCTCTCTCTCTCTGTTTCTGCATTCTCAGATTCTGCCCTTTCACCGTTTCTTATATTCCAGAGATCCGTAACTCCGATTGGGATGAAATTTGGACGCGATTTTTATTCGGATATTGGCTTTGTTGCGGTGAAACAAGGGAATGAACCGCCTTACGGGATGTCCATGAGGGCCCAGGGCGCGCCTGACCCCCTAGGGCGCGCCCCTCACCCTCGTGGGCCCCTCGAGCATCGTCTCGCGTTGATTCCACTTCCCAAAATTCACATATATACCAAAAAACATCTCCGTTAGTTTTTATCCCGTTTGGACTCCGTTTGTTATGGATTTTCTGCGAAAGAAAAAAACATGCAACAAACAGGAACTGGCACAAGGCACTGGATCAATATGTTAGTCCCGAAAATAGTATAAAAAGTTGCCAAAAATATATGAAAGTTTTATCATATTGGCATGGAACAATCAGAAACTATATATACGATGGAGACGTATCAGCACCCCCAAGCTTAATTCCTTCTCATCCTTGAGTAGGTAAATGATAAAAAAGATAATTTTTGATGTGGAATGCTACCTAGCAAAATCTTGATCATGTAATGTAATCATGGCATGAATATTAAGACACGAGTGATTCAAAGCAATAGTCTATCTTTTGACATTAAGACAACAATACTTCAAGCATACTAATAAAGCAATCATGTCTTTTCAAAATAACATGGCCAAGGAAAGTTATCCCTACAAAATCATATAGTCTAGCTATGCTCCATCTTCATCCTACCTCTTGAGCAGTGCGTTGGTTTTCCCTTGAAGAGGAAAGGGTGATGCAGCAAAGTAGCGTAAGTATTTTGCTCAGTTTTTGAGAACCAAGGTATCAATCCAGTAGGAGGCTATGCGCGAGTCCCTCGCACCTGCACAATACAAATAAATCCTCGCAGCCAACGCGATAAGGGGTTGGCAATCCCTTCACGATCACTTACGAGAGTGAGATCTGATAGATATGATAGGATAATATTTTTGGTATTTTTATGGTAAAGATGCAAAGTAAAATAAAAGTAAAGTAAAAAAGCAAAGGCAATAACAAAGTGTTGGAAGATTAATATGATGAAGATAGACCCGGGGGCCATAGGTTTCACTAGTGGCTTCTCTCAAGAGCATAAGTATTTTACGGTGGGTGAACGAATTAATGTTGAGCAATTGATAGAATTGAGCATAGTTATGAGAATATGTAGGTATGATCATGTATATAGGCATCACGTCTGAGATAAGTAGACCGACTCTTTCCTGCATCTACTACTATTACTCCACTCATCGACCGCTATCTAGCATGCATCTAGAGTATTAAGTTCATGAAAACAGAGTAACGCCTTAAGCAAGATGACATGATGTAGAGGGATAAATTCATGCAGTATGATAAAACCCCCATCTTGTTATCCTCGATGGCAACAATACAATACGTGCCTTGCTGCCCCTACTGTCACTGGGAAAGGACACCGCAAGATTGAACCCAAAGCTAAGCACTTCTCCTATTGCAAGAAAGATCAATCTAGTAGGCCAAACCAAACTGATAATTCGAAGAGACTTGCAAATATAACCAATCATACATAAAAGAATTCAGAGAAGATTCAAATATTGTACATAGATAATCTTGATCATAAACCCACAATTCATCGGTCTCAACAAACACACCGCAAAAAGAAGATTACATCGAATAGATCTCCAGAAGAGGGGGGAGAACATTGTATTGAGATCCAAAAAGAGAGAAGAAGCCATCTAGCTACTAACTATGGACCCGAAGGTCTGAGGTAAACTACTCACACTTCATCGGAGAGGCTATGGTGTTGATGTAGAAGCCCTCCGTGATTGATGCCCCTCCGGCGGAGCTCCGGAACAGGCCCCAAGATGGGATCTCGTGGGTACAGAAGGTTGCGGCGGTGGAATTAGGTTTTTGGCTCCGTATCTAATCGTTTGGGGGTACGTAGGTATATATAGGAGGAAGGAGTACGTCGGTGGAGCAACAGGGGGCCCATGAGGGTGGAGGGCGCGCCCCTCTACCTCGTGGCCTCCTCTTTTGTTTCTTGACGCAGGGTCCAAGTCTCCTGGATCATATTCTTCCTAAAAATCACGTTCCCGAAGGTTTCATTCCGTTTGGACTCCGTTTGATATTCCTTTTCTGCGAAACTCTGAAATAGGCAAAAAAACAGCAATTCTGGGCTGGGCCTCCGGATAATAGGTTAGTCCGAAAAATAATATAAAAGTGGATAATAAAGCCCAATAATGTCCAAAACAATAGATAATATAGCATGGAGCAATCAAAAATTATAGATACGTTGGAGACGTATCACTTCACCACACAAAATATTCAAATCATGCACAACCCCGATGACAAGCCAAGCAATTGTTTCATACTTTTTATGTTCTCAAACCTTTTCAACTTTCACGTAATACATGAGCGTGAGCCATGGATATCGCACTATAGGTGGAATAGATTTTGATGGTAGAGGTTGTGTGGAGAAGACAAAAAGGGAGAAAGTTCCATATCGATGCGGCTAATCAACGGGCTATGGAGATGCCCATCAATTGATGTCAATGCGAGGAGTAGTGATTGCCATGCAACGGATGCACTAAGAGCTATAAGTGTATGAAAGCTCAAACTGAAACTAAGTGGGTGTGCATCCAACTTGCTTTCTCATGAAGACCTAGGGCGTTTGAGGAAGCCCATCGTTGAAATATACAAGCCAAGTTCTATAATGAAAATTCCCACTAGTATATGAAAGTGACAACTCAAGAGACTCTCTATATGAAGAACATGGTGCTACTATGAAGCACAAGTGTGGAAAAAGGATAGTAGCATTGTCCCTTCTTTTTTTCGGGCCTTTCCTTTTTTTGGCCTTTCTCCTCTTTTTTTATTTGGCCTTTCTCATATTTTTTTCATGGGACAATGCTCTAATAATGATGATCATCACACTTTTATTTACTTACAACTCAACATTACAACTCGGTACTAGAACAAAGATATGACTCTATATGAGTGCCTCCGACAGTGTACCACGATGGGCGATGATCTAGCGTAGCAATGACATCAAAAACAGGCAAGCCATGAAAACATCATGTTAGCTATCTTACGATCATGCAAAGCAATATGACAATAAATGCTCAAGTCATGTATATGATGATCATGGTAGTTGCATGGCAATATATCTCGGAATGGCTATGGAAATGCCATGATAGGTAGGTATGGTGGCTGTTTTGAGGAAGATATAAGGAGGCTTATGTGTGATAGAGCGTATAGTATCACGGGGTTTGGATGCACCCGAGAAGTTTGCATCAACTCTCGAGGTGAGAAAGGGCAATGCATGGTACCGAAGAGGCTAGCAATGATGGAAGGGTGAGAGTGTGTATAATCCATGGACTTAACATTAGTCATAAAGAACTCACATACTTATTGCAAAAATCTATTATTCATTGAAACAAAGTACTACAGGCATGCTCCTAGGGTGATAGATTGGTAGGAAAAGACCATCGCTCGTCCCCGACCGCCATTCATAAGGAAGACAATCAATAAATACCATATTCTCCAACTTCGTTACATAACGGTTCACCATACGTGCATGCTACGGGAATCACAAACTTCAACACAAGTATTTCTACAATCCACACTATGCACTAGCATGAATCTAATATCACCATCTTTATATCGCAAAACTTGCAAGGAATCAAACATATCATATTCAGTGATCCACAAGTTCTATGTAGGATTTTATGAGTAACCATGTGAATGACTAATTCCTGTCAACTCTCTAAATAGATGTAAGTGAAGCAAGAAAGTTTAATTCTTTCTACAGAAGATATGCCCACGCTCTAACAAATATAAGTGAAGCAAAAGAGCATTCTACAAATGGCGGATTTCTATGTGAAGAGAAACAGGCAATCCAAACTTCAAATGATATAAGTGAAGCACATGAAGCATTCTATAAAGCCAAACTCAAAAGATATAAGTGAAGTGCAATGAGAATTCTATAAATCAACCAAGGACTATCTCGTACCAGCATGGTGCATAAAAGAAAAGTGAAAACTAAATGCAAAAGACGCTCCAAGATTTGCACATATCGCATGAACGAAACGAAACCGAGAACATACCGATACTTGTTGAAGAAAGATGGGATGCCTTCCGAGGCATCCCCGAGCTTAGACACTTGAGTATCCTTAAATATTTACTTGGTGTGCCTTAGGCATCCCCAAGCTTGAGCACTTGCCTCTCCTCCTTCTCCTCACATCAAGACATCCTCGATCTTCGAACACTTCATCCACACAAAACTCAACAGAAAGCTCGGTAAGATCCGTTAGTATAAAAAGCAAATCACTACTCTAAGTACTATTGCAAACCGTTCATATTTTGTTTTTTCATTGTATCTACTGTAATATAACTTTTCCATGGCTTAATCCACTGATAGAAATTGATAGTTTCATCAAAACAAGCAAACTATGCATCAAAAACAGAATCTGTGTTAAACAGGACAGTCTGTAGTAATCTGAACATTCACCATACTTCTGGTACTCCAAAAATTCTGAAAAAATTAGGACACATAAACAATTTGTATAGAAATACAATGCAAAGAGTTTCAGAATCGTTTGGCGTTCCAGTAAAAAATGTAAAATCGCACACTACAGCCAAAGTTTCTGTTTTGCACCGCACAAACCAACAAGCAATGTTAACATTCTAAAGGCAAATCTTGGTACATTATTTTTGTTTTTAAACTTTATAAAAGCACACAATAGAAATAAATGACTCTCTAAAATTTCCAGGTTGTATCCGTGGCAGCGCTTTCTTTAAAGCCATTAAGCTAGGCATATAGTGCTCAAGTAACGGATCCACCCGGATCCCAAGGTATATCGAAGCCAATTTTAATTAACAATGATTTGTAATTTACTAGTGAGCACAAAGTAACATGTATCATGCAACAACGAAGTCTAACTCTCTTCCTATGCATCGGCATGTCATACAAGTACAATTCATGCACACATAGTAAAGGCCAATGCATAGTATAAACAATTTCTTGCAATTTTATCATATTTGAAACATAGAGAGGTGGAGATATAGTAACTCTCTCATAATAATTGCAAGTAGGAGCAGCAAGCACATGCACATTATATTCATGGGTAGTGGTAAAATGCAACCCATCAATATAATCCTTAATAAGGGCAAACTTCGGGAATTCTCGCCTCCCCGCCCCTCCCCTCCCTGGCCGCTCCCGCGAGCGCCGCCGGGGGGGAAACCCTAGCGCGCGGGCTCGGCCCTCCTCCTTGCTCCTCCCTCCCCTCGCCGCCGCCCACGCATGCTGGCGGGCAAAGCCCGGCCAGCTCGGGCGGCGGCGGGGCCTCTTCCTCCGCCCGCACGGCGCTGGATGGCGCGGGCCATCTGGGCCGGGCGGCGGCGCGGCGTGAGCTCAGGGCGCGGCGGCGCGGCGGTGGCGGCCGGCGACGGGGGTGCAGCCTGCAAGCGGCGTCGTGGAGTGGCTGGTGCGGGCTGGGGCATTCTCTGCTCCCGACAGCGGCGGCTTTGGGCACGGCTCAGGTCTGACGAAGCTGCGACGCGGGTGGCCTGGGCCTCTGTGGTGGCGGTGCTCCGGCTCGCTGCAGGTGGTGGCCGGCTCTGGTGACCGCGCCCTGCTGCGGCACTCCCTGGTGGTGGCGGGCCTGCCGGCCCCCGGCCGATCCGGCGATGGCAGGTGCCGCGGGCTGTGCTCGGCGTGGATGGGGCTGCCACGGCGTGGTGGTGGCCCTTGGCGGTGGTCGGTTTCGTCTCACGGCGGCGGCTACATGTCTTCGGCATCGGCCCGTCGGTGAGCGGCTTGTGCAGGCCTTCGACCCCTCTTCTCGGCGCCTGGGCGCAATCTTCGTCGGAGAGTTGGCTCGTCTCCAGCTTTGGTCCATCGCTCGTCTCGCGCCCTGGCTGCAGGACCGATCTCTTCTCGCGCCTGGCAGCAGGACCGAGCCCATCTCGCGCACGGCTGTAGGACCGAGCTCGTCTCGCGCCTGGCGACAGGACCGAGCTCGTCTCGCTCACGGTGTAGCAGGACGAGTCGATGGTGGCCAGATGCTAGGGGCCGCTCAGTCTCTTTTGGTTGGGGTAGCGGCGGTTCTTGGATGAGGTGGTGTTGAGGCCTTGGATGCCGGGGCGGCGGCCCTGGTGGTGGTGGTTGCGCGGTGCTCTTGGACAAAGCCCGTGCCTTGGTGCTGCCCGGTCATCATGGTCATGGGGCGGCGTGGTTGCCGGGGTGTGGCATTCGGTGGCGGTGATTGTTGCCGAGGTGAAAACCTGCTCTATCTTCGGACGGACCGGCGGCGGCGAAGATCGCCCCCTTCTTGAATGCGTCGTCGCGGCTCTCATTGCCCGTCATGCGGCTCCGGGGGAAACTCTGATCCTTGGATCGGGTGGTGGCGGCGCTCCGGCGTCGTATCCTTCCTGAAGGCGCCGCCTTGGAGCACATGGTTCGTCATATGTAGCTTCATATCTTCGGGGCGGTAGTGCTAGGAGTGGTGTTGCTGCGCTCTGCGCCTATGTATCATGTCTTGGGTGTGTGCGTGTGTTGCGGTGGCGTGGCGTGTCGTTGTACTGGATGCTTGTGGTTTGGCGCTTTATATATAAAGCGGGGCGAATGCCTTTTTCGGTAAGGGAAAACTTCTCCGATATAGTGTAGTCGGGAGAATTCAAAAAGATAATAGGACTATCATGCCTGGGTGCAATAGCAACAATCTCATGTTTAACATAAGGAACTATAGCAAGTTCATCTCCATAAGCATAATTCATATTGGCGTCTTGGCCACAAGCATAGCAAGCATCATCAAAAAGGGATATTTCAAAAGAATCAACAGATCATAACAATCATCATAGCAATCATCCTTCGGTAAGAATGAAGGGACATTAAATAATGTATGAGTTGGAGAGTTACTCTCATTAGAAGGTGGGCACGGGTAGCTAATCCGGTCCTCCTCCTTTTGTTCTTCGCTCTCCTCATCATCTTTTTCATCCAATGATCTCACAGTTTCATCAATTTCTTCTTCCATAGACTCCTGCAAAATATTAGTCTCTTCTCGAATAGCGGAAACTTTCTCAATAAGATCATCAATATCATAATTGAATTCATAATTCTCATAGCAATATTTAAGTATAGCAAAATTTTCAGGTCTGTAAACAACATCATCAAGATTTTCACACTCTTTAAACAAAGATTCAATTTCATAAGCACCCATAAAAGCAACGAATTCTTCTATTTGTTCCACACCATAGTAATCATATATACCATTAGCATAAGCAGCCAAGGTTTCATCATCATTAAATTTGCATGAAAAGGGAAGGTGTGGAGCCTTCATCCTAGAGCAACAGGTATAATCATATCTCAAGCATAGTTCCCGAGCATACTACTTCAATATATGAATTTGATCCCATAATAGTTTCCCTTTTTGGGTCAAGTGATAATTCCTAAAGTATTCACGTTGATCCAACGTTACTCCCATTATAAAGTTGAATGGGGTTTTCTCAGGATTATCTAAGTAGTGCATAATATCCTTCACATAATGAGCATCGAGGGTTTTAGGAGGTTCCCCATCTCCATGAGTAGCAAGTAAACCTAAATTTTTTTGGTTTTCGTGTTCCATATCCATAACTAAAGATAGAGAACAACTTAGAACAGCAAATAAAAATTACATAGTGATAAAGCAAACAAGCACACACGAGAATATTCACCCCACACTATTGCTCCCCGGCAACGGCGCCAGAAAAAGGTCTTGATAACCCACATGTATAGGGGATCAATTGTAGCCTCTTTCGATAAGTAAGAGTGTCAAACCCAACGAGGAGCTAAAGGTAGAACAAATATTCCCTCAAGTTCTATCGACCACCGATACAACCCGACGCATGCTTAACGTTCGCTTTACCTAGAACAAGTATGAAACTAGAAGTACTTTGTAGGTGTTGTTGGATAGGTTTGCAAGATAATAAAGAGCACGTAAATAAAAACTAGGGGCTTTTTAGGGAAATAAGCAATAAATTTAGTATAGCGAGTGCGGAAAAGTGGTGGTAGGAGTTGCGGAACTGTCCCTAAGCAATTGACTACTTTACTAGACCGATAGCAAGTTTTATGTGGGAGAGGCCACTGCTAGCATGTCATCCCTGACTTGGAATTCTATGCACTTATGGTTGGAACTATTAGCAAGCATCCGCAACTACTAACGTTCATTAAGGTAAAACCAAACCATAAGATATATTGGTCCCCCTTCAATCCCGTATGCATCAATTTCTATGCTAGGCTGAAGCTTCTGTCACTCTTGCCCTCCAATACATAGTCCTATCAACATAAAACTAACCCTATGGTGTGATCCATGCGCGCGCTCATATGATGGGCACCAAAGGACATCAACATAACCACAAGCAAATTAAACCAATCATAGCAATTCAGCAATTACCGATAGGACAACGAAAATCTACTCAGACATCATAGGATGGCAACACATCATTGGATAATAATATGAAGCATAAAGCACCATGTTCAAGTAGAAGGTACAGCGGGTTGCGGGAGAGTGGACCGCTATAGATAGATGGGGTAAGGTGATGAAAATGTTGGTGAAGATGCCGGAGGTGTTGATGTAGATTGCGGTCATGATGATGGCCCCTGCGGCGTTCCGGCGCCACCGGGAGAGAGGGGGAGAGAGCCCCCCTTCTTCTTCTTCTTCCTTAACCTTCTCCCTAGATGGGAGAGGGGTTTCCCCTCTGGTCCTTGGCTTCCATGGCATGGGAGGGGTGAGAGCCCCTCCAAGATTGGATCTGTCTCTCTATCTCTCTCTATTTTTGCGTTCTCAGGTACTGCCCTTTCAGCGTTTCTTATATTCCAGGAGATCCGTAACTCCGATTGGGACAAAATTTGGACACATTTTTTATCCAGATATTGGCTTTCTTGCGGAGAAAGAAGGGCACCAACCGCCTTACGGGGTGGCCATGAGGGTGCAGGGCGCGCCCCTCACCCTCGTGGGCCCCTCGGGCATCGTCTCGCGTTGATTCCACTTCCCAAAATTCACATATATTCCGAAAAAAATCTCCGTCATTTTTTATCTCGATTGGACTCCGTTTGATATGGATTTTTAGCGAAACAAAAAACATGCAACAAACAGGAACTAGCACTGGGCACTGGATCAAGATGTTACTCCCAAAAATAGTATAAAAGTTGCCAACAGTATATGAAAGTTGTATAATATTGGCAAGGAACAATAAAAAATTATAGATACGACGGAGACGTATCAGCCACATATAAGCGTGGGGCGTTATTGGGCCAGGCCTAGAGCAGTGCGCGGGCTCGTGCACGGCGGAGTTTTTACTGCAGTAACTCCCTCGCTCGTTGCGCTTCCCCACGACCCGCGTTGAATGCACGATGTGGGCGTCGTGCGTGACGTGGGGGTCATGTGTGGGGCGGTTGCTGCACTCATGCGTCACATCGTGGTAAAGAGGCGGCTCGCGCCTTCCCCATAAAAAGGAAAAACCGCAGGCTCGTTTCTCACTTAACCTCTTTGAATTTTCCAATCTTGGAACCGCCGTTCCCCTCTTCTTCCTTAGGCAAAAGATTCGAAGCTCTTGCCTCTGCTTGATGCCGCTGCGCCCCATTGCTCTTGATCCTTCGCCCTCTCCCAGCCGCCATGCCAACCAAAACTAGCAAGGGTAAGGGAGCGGCCAAGGATGCCGGGGAGAAGGAGGCGCCGGAGAGCGAGTTAGCGGTGCTACGGATGCAGCTCGCCTACTTCCCTTCGACGGTCGACGCGGTCCACCTCAAGAACTAATTCTTGCCCCTGTGGGGGAGGAGGACAACGGGGCACCCTGCCACGCGCGTCGTCCCCCCCGATTTTGCCAAGGCTGGCCCAAGTCGGTACCCCTTCTTCATCGATTTCTTCTCCTACGGGCTCTGCCCCCCTTTCTCTGACTTCTTCAACGAAGTCATGCACACCTACGACTTCCATCTTTTGGATCTTACGCCGAATGTGGTGGCATGCATGGCTCTCTTTCCCATCTCTGCGAGGGCTTTGCCGGAGTGCTCCCCAGCACGGTGCTCTTCCGGCACTACTTCACCCCTCGCCTCCAACCAGGGGGCGCCATCTCCGGCTGCATCACCTGGATCCCGAGGACCCAGGAAAAGGGCACGTATCCGGAGGGTGCCCAGAAGGAGAGGTGGGAGGTGTGGCGGGGCCGGTGGTGCTAGATCGAGGAGAAGGACCCGCAGGAGTTCTGCCGAGTTCGTCAGAGCCCGCTGACCCGCCGTAGGGACTGGAGCGACCTCGACGCCACGACGAGAAACTCACGGTCGCCTCCACCAAGATCCATCACCTCACCATGGAAAGGCTTACCCTCGAGATGATCGGGGACGACTTCATCCGTCGTCGAATCGCCCCGCTGCACAATAAGGGGAGGCCGGCTTGGGATTTCAGGAATGCAGCCGACATCATGAGGCTCCGCCCTGGCCTGAAGCACAACTTCACGGTGATGGGGCACGCCCATTTCTGTCGGAGGTTCTTTCAGCTCCACGTGGACAGTGATGGCAGGGCTGAGAGGACCGACAGGGCCGCGAAGGCCGGCAAGGCCGTCAAGGGGCCCCTGTTTGGGTTGCCGGCGGGAGTGGTCCCACTGAGCAACAACTCTCGCCAGTCAGCCATCATCGCCATGATGCCGGACTTCAATGCGCATGGCCTTGAGCCGGCCTAGGCCGAGCCGCCAGCGGAGAAGGTGCAGGAATTTTTCGACACTTTGTCGAAGAGCTATGTCCGTGACGAGCCGCTGCTCATCCAGGAGACCACCAAGGTGTAGCTGGACTACATCTCCGCCAGGACGGAGGAGGCGATGCTCGCCAGGGAGGCTGGCAGCATTGGCGCCATGGAGGACGAGGCCGACGCGGACGCGGAGGAGAAGGAGCTCGCCTACTGGGCGGAGTCTGCCAGGGAGGCCAGTGGCACCGGCGCCGAGGCCCCCCTTGTTGAAGACGCGGGTGACGAGTCGTCCGAATAGGAGGTTGAGGCGAACAACCCCTCGGCCGCGGGAAGGCAGGGCATCTTGTGGCGGGCCAACTCTGGCGAGCCAGTTCGGCCCAGCTGGACTATGCTGCGGCAGCGGGCCTAGGAGCAGCTCGTGCGCCAGACGAGGGCGATGAAGGCCGCGGCAGCGAAGAAGGTGGTGAGGAGGGCGCCACTTCTTCCCAGCCTGTTGTGGGTAAGTCGTTTGTTTCCCGTCCCTGATCTTTCTTCTTCTTTTGAACCTTGACCTTGGCTCTGTCTCATTCCCCTTCTTGGTATCCAGACCCTTCCTCGGCAGACTGGGAGGACATTGACACCGTCATCGAGGAGGTCGCCAGGGATGCTGAGGCCGAGGCCAACAAGATCGCCGTCGAGGAGGCCGCCAAGACCGCCGCTGAGGATGCCGCCAAGAGGCCTCCCGGGAAAGCCGGCAAGGCCGCTGTCAAGGAGGCCGGCAAGGGGCCTGCCGGAGAGGCCGACAAGACTGCTGCCGAGGAGGGGGTGGTTGACGACCAACCTTCCTCTTCAGCTGCTTCTGGCTCGGGAAAGTACTTGAAGGTGGCCGACGACCTGTTTGTCCACCTCCCGGGAACGGCGAGCACTAGGGTGCCAACCGAGGGGGAGGTGTTCGACGATGAGGCGCTCGCCGCCGCCGGGCTTGGGATTGTTGACGAACCAAGTGCCGGTGGTGGCGGTTCCCAAGAGGAGCGGCTCCTTCAGGCCATGAGTGTCAACTTCCAAAAGCTCCAGGCGCTCCACCGTGCCTGCTGATGACCCACAAGTATAGGGGATCTATCGTAGTCCTTTCGATAAGTAAGAGTGTCGAACCCAACGAGGAGCAGAAGGAAATGATAAGCCGTTTTCAGGAAGGTATTCTCTACAAGCACTGAAATAATAGGTAACAAATAGTTTTATGATAAGATGAAAGGATCGAGAAGAGGTGTCTAGAGGGGGGTGATTAGACACTAAGTGGCAAAAGTTGCAGTTTTTAATATTCTTAAGTTTAGGTGGAGTTTAGGCGCAAGTTTAACAAACACAATACATATCAAGCAAGCATGCAAAGAGTATATGAGCAGCGGAAAGTAAAGCATGCAACTTGCAAGAATGTAAAGGGAAGGGTTTGGAGTATTCAAACGCAATTGGAGACACGGATGTTTTTGGCGTGGTTCCGATACGTGGTGCTATCGTACATCCACGTTGATGGAGACTTCAACCCACGGAGGGTAACGGTTGCGCGAGTCCACGGAGGGCTCCACCCACGAAGGGTCCACGAAGAAGCAACCTTGTCTATTCCATCACGGCCGTCGCCCACGAAGGACTTGCCTCACTAGCGGTAGATATTCACGAAGTAGGCGATCTCCTTGCCCTTACAAACTCCTTGCTTCAACTCCACAATCTTGTCGGAGGCTCCCAAGTGACACCTAGCCAATCTAGGAGACACCACTCTCCAAGAAGTAACAAATGGTGTGTTGATGATGAACTCCTTGCTCTTGTGCTTCAAATGATAGTCTCCCCAACACTCAACTCTCTCTCACAGGATTTGGATTTGGTGGACAGAAGATTTGAGTGGAAAGCAACTTGGGGAAGGCTAGAGTTCAAGATTCATATGATTGGAATGGAATATCTTGAGCTCAACACATGAGTAGGTAGTTCTCTCTCAGAAAATGTGTATTGGAAGTGAAGGAATGTTTTGATGGCTTTCTCCACGAATGAAGAGTGGGTGGATGGGTATATATATCCTCCACACAAAATCTAATCGTTACACACAATCTGCCAAACTCGGTGGGACCGAATGGTTAAACTCGGTCGGACCGATTTAGCAAACCTAGTGACCGTTAGGATTTTCGGTGGGACTGAGATGCAACTCGGTAGGACCGATATGGTTAGGGTTCGGGCATAACGTAATCTCGGTGTGACCGATTACACAAACTTGGTGGGACCAATTTTGGTAATAAGCAAACCTGAGAGTTGGTCAGGCAAACTCGGTGAGACCGATTACACAATCTCGGTGGGACCGATTTTGGTAATAAGCTAACCAGAGGATTTGCATTGTAAGCTCGGTAGTACCGATTGCTCAAACTCGGTGAGACCGATTTTGGCAATGGACATACACAGTGAGATTTCAATCCCATCTCGGTGAGACCGAGATCCCTATCGGTGAAACCGATTTGCTAGGGTTTGTGGCAGTGGCTATGGCATGTGAAACTCGGTGGCGCCGGATAGAAAGAATCGGTGGGGCCAAGTTTGACTTTGGGTTTAGGTCATATGTGGATGTGGGAAGATAGTTGAGGGTTTTGGAGCATATCACTAAGCACATGAAGCAAGAGGTTCATTAAGCAACACCTCATCCCTCCTTGATAGTATTGGCTTTTCCTATAGACTCAATGTGATCTTGGATCACTAAAATATAAAATGTAGAGTCTTGATCTTGAAGCTTGAGCCAATCCTTTGTCCTTAGCATCTTGAAGGGGTTCCACATCCTCTAGTCCATGCCACTCCATTTGTTGAACTTATCTGAAACATACTAGGTAAAAGTGTTAGTCCAACAAGAGATATGTTGACATTAATTACCAAAACCACCCAGGGAGCACTTGTGCTTTCAATCTCCCCCTTTTTGGTAATTGATGACAACATACATCAAAGCTTTAGATAAAGATATAGAGAATAGCAAGTAAAGCTTTGGAAAGACATGTAACATGCATAGGCTCCCCCTACATGTATGCAATGATGTGAATATGGAATACAGGAGCATGTGAGTGCATAAGCATGACAGAGTAAGCAATGTGTTACATGTATCTTGGCTATATGCATCAGAGCAAATGATGTGAATATGAGAAATGTACCTTCATGCTCATGAGTCCTTCTTGCAAACAGTATGCACATCAGCAAGAATTTCTCATTCACATGACTGAGATGCATATACTTACCTTGTGGTCTTGAGTTGGCTTAGGATGGGATGAACCTGCGCAAACAAGGTTAAATAACACAGATACACCTACTAACCAGAGCAAACAAGAGACACCACAAGAGAACCAAGACTGGGATGACATGTAGAGTGAGTACTAAGTACCACATTGGATATACACATGTCCCCAAAGATAAAGATATGCAATAAAATCCGAGATTTCCTTCCCTTAGATGTCTTGCTCCCGATGAATCTGCATGGGATATTGGGAGAAGATAGGGAACACAAAATCAGAGCAATAGAAAATAAACAGCAGAGCTTGAGCTAAAGCAAGCAAACAAACATGTCTTTCCCCTCTTAAAGACATGTGACATCTCTCTCCTCTAGAACACCAAGCATCTGGGGTCATTGATGATATTACTTTCTCTCCCCCTGAGTATTCTCTCTTTCTCCCCCTATAGGAAGGATTAAGCTTTGATGTGATCTCTCTCTCCCCCTTTGACATCAATTTCCAAGAAGGGTCTTCTGGACATGTGATACAAACGGGTTGGTCCTTGAGTCATAGAGCAAAGCAGTATGTGTAACATGATGCTGGTAGAGGACAAGAATCATTGAGTGGAGCTGGAGCCAATAGAAATCAGGAATAAGTCGCAAGTTGGTTTTTCTGTGGTGAAATCGGTGACTCCGAGTTGTGTGCTTCGGTTGCACCAAAAGGTTTCAGTTGAGCCGAAGAAAACAAACCGGTGGGACCGAGTTCATCAGAGTGAAACTACTTGTCACCTCAGCTCACTAGACAAGTAAAATCTCACAAGGATATGCAAGGAATTAACTTAAAGATTTGCAATGAATTGGATGCAGAAAGTGCAGAACAAAAAGAAAAGAAGCTAAAAGATCTAGATGAAGTTTTTTGTTGTTGTTGAAAAGGGGAAAGAAATATGCAAGAGACAAATGCAATAACACAGAAAAGAACACAAAAGAACTTCATCTAGAGTTGGGCGGCGACAAAGTCACCTATGTTAGAGTATATTGACTTAGGAGTCAAGTGAGAGCACTTGATCATAGGTCATACTCATCGTTTAAGCTCAAAATGGGGTTTCCATTTTTCGTTTAAGCATCTTGATGTATTCACATCTTGTCGAGTTGCTTTGACTCATGACTTGGAGTAAAGCTTCTCTAAGATGGAATAACATACCTTGGGGGGTGGTGTTGATCTTGCTCATGTAGTTTAACTTGTGTGAGTTGCTCAAGGTTGATGTAGTTAATCAAGAGTTTGGAGCACCACTTGGAGTTGAGTTCATCTACCTACATGGATTAGCTTTGCAAGGAAGAGCACTTGTGTATCCAAAATGACAATTACAAGATTTAATCAGAGAATTTGTCAAAGGATATGTTTGAATGGTTTCGTGCTTCCTTGTCTTCAACCACCATTTTGTAGAGACTTGGTGATGTAGAGATTGATCAAGATGTGAGTGAATTGCAATCTCATAGATTTAGATTCAACCAAGTACCTATACGGGTTAGATAACATGCAAGGTACAAATATATCCAAGACATATGAAAGACATCATAAGAGAAATACCGAGGATTAGTCATATGCTCATGCCCTACATGTATCAAATGGAGTTCCTACTCCAAGTTTGAAGCATCAATGATGTTCAATTCACCTCTCAACCTACAACACACTTTCTCATCAAGTGGTTTAGTGGATATATCCGCTAATTGCTTATCGGTGCGAACATGCTTAATGCCAATGTCCCCTTTTGCAACATGATCTCGAATGAAATGATGACGAACTTTGATATGCTTAGTTCGAGAGTGTTGCACGGGATTGTGAGCAATCTTAATAGCACTTTCGTTGTCACATAGCAATGGAACATGTTTCACATATATCCCATAATCTTGAAGAGTTTGGGTCATCCAAAGTAATTGAGCACAACATGAACCAGCGGTAATGTATTCCGCTTCGGCGGTGGATAAGGATACCGAGTTTTGTTTCTTGGAAGACCAAGACACAAGAGATCTACCAAGGAACTGACAAGTACCCGAAGTGGACTTTCTATCAACCTTGTCTCCGGTATAGTCCGAATCGGAATAGCCAACAAGATCAAAAGAGGACCTCTTAGGATACCAAATGCCAAAATTTGGTGTATGGATTAAGTATCTCACTATCCTTTTCATAGCCTTAAGATGACATTCTTTAGGAGCAGCTTGATATCGTGCACACATGCACACACTTAGCATAATATTGGGACGCAAGGCACATAGATATAACAATGAACCAATCATAGAGCGATAAACCTTTTGATCAACCGGTTCACCATCTTTGGTCAAATCAAGATGTCCACTAGTAGGCATGGGTGTAGTCATACCTTTGCATTCTTGCATATTGAACTTCTTGGATAAGTCTTTGGTGTACGTCGTTTGAGAGACAAAGGTAACTTCCTTAGTTTACTTGATTTGCAAACCGAGGAAGAATTTGAGTTCACTCATCATAGACATCTCAAACTTCTCCGACATTAGCTTTCCAAACTTCTTACTAAATTAAGGGTTAGTTGAACCAAATATGATATCATCAACATAAATTTGGCACACAAATTGTTCTCCATTAACCCTTTTAATGAAAAGAGTAGAGTCAATTTTACCAATTTCAAAGCCTTTTTCAATAAGGAACTTGTTCAAGCATTTATACCATGCTCTAGGAGCTTGTTTAAGACCGTAAAGAGCTTTGTGAAGTTTGTAAACATGATTAGGTTTCTTAGGATTGACAAATCTGGGAGGTTGCTTAACATAAACTTCCTCCTCAATTTTGCCATTTAGAAAAGCACTTTTAATGGCAATTTGGTACAAGGTGATATCATGGTGATTAGCATAGGCAAGTAAGATGCGCATAGACTCAAGTCTAGCAATGGGAGCATAAGTCTCACCATAGTCCATACCTTCAACTTGTATGTAGCCTTGGGCGACGAGACGTGCTTTGTTGAGAACCACTTGTCCATCTTCATCTTGCTTGTTGCGAAACACCCATTTGGTACCAACGATGTTGTGGTTGTTGTCAGGCTTCTCGACCAATGTCCACACTTGATTTCTCTCAAAGTTGTGTAGCTCTTCATGCATAGCGTTTATCCAATCCGGATCCTCCAATGCTTCTTCAACCTTCAGGTTCAATGCTAGAGATGAATGAGTAATGTTCACAAAAGTTAGCTAAACGAGTTTTAGAGCGAGTGATTCTCCCGGTTTGGATATCATTATAGATTTGCTCGACGGGATGATCTTTGGCAATTCTTTCTCGAACTCGTGAAAGCTTTTGCTTGGGTCAGGGTGGAACATCCTCTTCATCTTGTTCTTCTTCTTCTTCTTGGCCTTCTTCATTGTTGACGTTGTTGTTCTCTTGTCATGGTGGAGAAGGAGGTTGTTGATGTTCATCTTGGTGTACTTCCTCATTTTCTTCATCTTGGCGTGTCCCACTTGTGGATGCTTCCGTATCAACTCTTGGTTCACCTTGTCGTGAGGTAGAAGCTTCCACTTGGACGGACGAGGTACTCTCCTTCATTTCCGTTGGACGAATCTTGCCGATGGACAAGTCTTGAATTGCTTCCGAAGGGTTTTTGTCTCCTACATCAATTGGCAATTGCTCTACTTGCGAGCCGTTAGATTCATCAAACTTCACATCTACCGTCTCCTCAAGCTTTCGGGTGAAATTGTTGTAGACACGGTAAGTGTGAGAGTTTGAGCCATAACCAAGTAGAAAACCTTCATGAGACTTAAGAGAAAATTTCGAACGACGATGCTTATCAAGAATGTAGCACTTTGAGCCGAATACTCGAAAGTATCCAACTTGGGGTTTGTTACCGGTGAGGAGCTCGTATGCCGTCTTACCGAGTAGCTTGTGAAGATACAAGCGATTTGTTGCATGACAAGTTGTCTCAACCGCTTCCGCCCAAAAGTGCTTTGGCGTTTTGTACTCATCAAGCATCGTTCTTGCCATCTCGATAAGAGTCCAGTTCTTCCTCTCAACAACTCCATTTTATTGAGGTGTGTACGTAGCCGAGAACTTGTGTGAAACCCCTTCTTCGTCAAGAAATGTGTCCACATTTGCGTTCTTGAACTCCGTTCCGTTGTCACTCCGAACCTTCTTGATCTTCACGTCAAACTGATTTTGGGCCTTCCTAGCAAAGTTTTTGAAGATCTTTTGGACCTGCGATTTGTCATCAAGAAAGAACACCCACGTAAATCTTGAAAAATCATCAACTATGACTAGACCAAATGAGTTACCACCGAGACTCTTGTAGGCATTTGGACCAAAGAGATCCATGTGAAGTAGCTCGAGTGGTCTTCTTGTGGTCATGATGTTCTTCGCATGGTGACTTCCTCCAACTTATTTCCCTGCTTGACAAGCGCTACAAAGTCTATCCTTGTCAAATACGACATCTTTTATTCCAAGGATATGATCACCTTTAATAAGCTTATCAAGATTTCGCATTCCAACATGACCTAGTCTTCTATGCCACAACCAGCCTTTAGAAGATTTAGCAATTAAGCAAGTTTTATGTTTAGCCCTTTTAGTGAAGTCAACAATCTAAAGATCTCCTCTACGTATACCGGTAAAGACCATTTTATGATTGTCTCTATGAAACACTTGGCAGTCTACTTCAGTAAATTGTATCCAAGGGATTCAACGAGCATGACATTTTGTATGGAGCTATCATGTGAGATGGCCACCTTACCAAGGCCAACCACCTTACCCTTTGAAATATCACCAAAAGTGACATATTTTCGAGGGCCATCGTTTTCAGCAAGCTCATTGAACATCTCTTCATCTCCGGTCATATGATCAGTACATCCACTATCAAGGACCCATTCCTTTCCTGCAGCCATGTAGCCGCGAAGATTTGCCATAAGACCAAAATGCCTCATTGCATCATCAAGATCATAGTCACTATCATCATCTTCATCATAGTATCCATGTTCAACATCATCTTGTGATTGATCAATTCCTAAAGAGGGTAATTCATTAGATAAATGATCATCAAAGTGGTTACCTTTATGAATTCTAATAGCTTCGGATATGATATTGCTAATGATTCGAATGTTTCCTTTAGCGTGCATGAGATTGGTAAGCTCAAATAGACAATAACCAAAACTCGGATCACTAGAGTTCATCTTACTCAAAGCAATAGACTTATGGAGAATTTTGTCTAAATTTTTGAAGGAATAATCGGGAAATCGTTCCTCAAGAAATTTCCATATAGTATAGGCACAATCAAGAGTAGGTAAACTAGCAATTAAATTTTTGGGCAATCCTCTAATGATGAGCTCAACAGTTCTAAGATTACGAATCATGTCAATATCCTCATCTAGGGTAGGGTGCAAAGGATCAATATGAGGTGCACAAGGACTAGCAATGTACTTGTTCAAATGATATTCATTGAAAATCTCAAGCATTTCATTTTTCCACTCATGAAAATACTCTCCATCAAGAATGGGCACTCTATGTCTAAGACTCCCTAAAGTAAACACATCCATCTTCCTCCAAAGGTGTTTAAACCAAGGCAATGGAGACCAAAGCTCTGATACCAATTGAAAGGATCGAGAAGAGGTGTCTAGAGGGGGGTGATTAGACACTAAGTGCCAAAAGTTGCAGTTTTTAATATTCTTAAGTTTAGGTGGAGTTTAGGCGCAAGTTTAACAAACACAATACATATCAAGCAAGCATGCAAAGAGTATATGAGTAGCGGAAAGTAAAGCATGCAACTTGCAAGAATGTAAAGGGAAGGGTTTGGAGTATTCAAACGCAATTGGAGACACGGATGTTTTTGGCGTGGTTCCGATAGGTGGTGCTATCGTACATCCACGTTGATGGAGACTTAATCCCACAGAGGGTAACGGTTGCGCGAGTCCACAGAGGGCTCCACCCACGAAGGGTCCACGAAGAAGCAACCTTGTCTATTCCATCACGGCCGTCACCCACGGAGGACACTGTCGGCGTTTTGGGAACGGGGGTCCCCAGACTTGCCTGCCTGCGGCCTGCGGCGTGGCTCAAATGGGGGCCCAGCGTGGCCCATCTTCATCGACACAAGACTCAAGACCCTCGCGAGGGGCCAAGCCTCGCGGGGCAGACGACATGGCGCTTCCTCAGGCGCGGCCTCCTCAGGCTGGCTCGCGAGGAGGCGGAGAGATCAAGGCGGGGTACCTCGCGAGGTGCCCATGATGCAAGCCATGACGATCGAGGGTGCCAGGCGGGCGCCAGCCCGCGCAGTGTTCCCCTTTCCTCTTTGGTGCAAAGGGGGCAAGCGCAGGCGAGAGGATCAAGCAAAGGCACCCATTTCGGTGCAACAAGACCAAGACCAGTCCAACGTTGGGAAGGAGGTCACCATGGAGCCCAGAACGGCGTCACCACAGGGCCTTTGGCAGGCGAAGACCAACTTTAGTCAAGATAAGTGTACCAGATGTTCCCCTTCGAATTGGCCAATTGTTGGCGCCCTTCCCGCTCAAATATTTGGGAGAGGCCCAAGGCCTTTGCCTATAAATAGGACTAGCCACCCCCAGGGTAGAGGCATCTCGGCATCTTAACATCTAGAGAGATCGGTCCACGAATAGAGCTAGCAACACACCCAGAAAGTGAGAAGGGCGATTGAACTCCCCCAGCAGTTCATCCCCTAGCCAAGAACAGACCCTCGCGAGGCTGTTCTTTCTTGTACAGTTCATCCTCATCAGCCCAAGAGGCAATCCATCCACCACAAACTAGAGTAGGGTATTACACCCCAATGGTGGCCCGAACTAGTATAAACCTTGTGTCTCTTGTGCTGTTCGTTCTGTAGTTTAGATCCTTGCGAGACGGAGAGGTAGAGGGCATAACCTCCACGCGCACCCCAGAGTTCGAACCTTAAGGGTCTGCCGGAACCCGAGATCCGACAGACTTGCCTCACTAGCGGTAGATCTTCACGAAGTAGGTGATCTCCTTGCCCTTACAAACTCCTTGGTTCAACTCCACAATCTTGTCGAAGGCTCCCAAGTGACACCTAGCCAATCTAGGAGACACCACTCTCCAAGAAGTAACAAATGATGTGTTGATGATGAACTCCTTGCTCTTGTGCTTCAAATGATAGTCTCCCCAACACTCAACTCTCTCTCACAGGATTTGGATTTGGTGGAAATAAGATTTGAGTGTAAAGCAACTTGGGGAAGGCTAGAGTTCAAGATTCATATGATTGGAATGGAATATCTTGAGCTCAACACATGAGTAGGTAGTTCTCTCTCAGAAAATGTGTATTGGAAGTGAAGGAATGTTCTAATGGCTTTCTCCATGAATGAAGAGTGGGTGGATGGGTATATATAGCCTCCACACAAAATCTAATCGTTACACACAATCTGCCAAACTCGGTGGGACCGAATGGTTAAACTCGGTCGGGCCGATTTAGCAAACCTAGTGACCGTTAGGATTTTCGGTGGGACCGATATGGTTAGGGTTCGGGCATAACGTAATCTCGATGTGACCGATTACACAAACTCGGTGGGACCGATTTTGGTAATAAGCAAACCAGAGAGTTGGTCAGGCAAACTCGGTGAGACCGATTACACAAACTCGGTGGGACTGATTTTGGTAATAAGCTAACCAGAGGATTTGCATTGTAATCTTGGTAGTACTGATTGCTCAAACTCGGTGAGACCGATTTTGGCAATGGACATACACAGTGAGATTTCAATCCCATCTCGGTGAGACCGAGATCCCTATCGGTGAAACGGATTTGCTAGGGTTTGTGGCAGTGGCTATGACATGTGAAACTCGGTGGCGCCGGATAGAAAGAATCGGTGGGGCCGAGTTTCACTTTTGGTTTAGGTCATATGTGGATGTGGGAAGATAGTTGAGGGTTTCGGATCATATCACTAAGCACATGAAGCAAGAGGTTCATTAAGCAACACCTCATCCCTCCTTGATAGTATTGGCTTTTCCTATAGACTCAATGTGATCTCGGATCACTAAAATATAAAATGTAGAGTCTTGATCTTGAAGCTTGAGCTAATCCTTTGTCCTTAGCATCTTGAAGGGGTTCCACATCCTCTAGTCCATGCCACTCCATTTGTTGAACTTATCTGAAACATACTAGGTAAAAGTGTTAGTCCAACAAGAGATATGTTGATATTAATTACCAAAACCACCGAGGGAGCACTTGTGCTTTCATAAGATAATTTGTAACGAGCAACAAGTATCAAAAGTAAATAAAGTGCAGCAAGGTGGCCCAATCCTTTTTTAGCAAAGGACAAGCCTGGACAAACTCTTATATAGAGAAAAGCGCTCCCGAGGACACATGGGAATTATCGTCAAGCTAGTTTTCATCACGTTCATATGATTCGCGTTTGGTACTTTGATAATTTTATATGTGGGTGGACCGGTGCTTGGGTGCTGTCCTTACTTGGACAAGCATCCCACTTATGATTAACCCCTATTGCAAGCATCCGCAACTACAAAAGAAGTATTAAGGTAAACCTAACCATAGCATGAAACATGTGGATCCAAATCAGCCCCTTACGAAGCAACGCATAAACTAGGGTTTGAGCTTCTGTCACTCTAGCGACCCATCATCTACTTATTACTTCCCAATGCCTTCCTCTAGGCCCAAACAATGGTGAAGTGTCATGTAGTCGACGTTCACATAACACCACTAGAGGAGAGACAACATACATCTCATCAAAATATCGAACGAATACCAAATTCACATGACTACTAATAGCAAGACTTCTCCCATGTCCTCAGGAACAAACGTAAGTACTCACAAAGCATATTCATGTTCATAATCAGAGGAGTATTAATATGCATATAGGATCTGAACAAATGATCTTCCACCAAATAAACCAACTAGCATCAACTACAAGGAGTAATCAACAATACTAACAACCTACAGGTACCAATCCCAGACTATGAGACAAGAATTGGATACAAGAGATGAACTAGGGTTTGAGAGGAGATGGTGCTGGTGAAGATGTTGATGGAGATTGCCCTCTCCCGATGAGAGGAACGTTGGTGATGACGATGGTGATGATGTCCCCCTCCCGGAGGGAAGTCTCCCCGGCAGAACAGCTCTGCCAGAGCCCTAGATTGGTTCTCCCAAGGTTCCGCCTCGTGGCGGCGGAGTCTCATCCCGAATGCTTGCTTATGATTTTTCTTCGGACGAAAGACTTCATATAACAGAAGATGGGCACCGGAAGGCCAACAGGGGGCCCACGAGGCAGGGATGCGCCAGGGGGGTAGGGCACGCCCCCACCCTCGTGGACAGGTGGAGGCCCCCTGACGTGGATTATTCTTGCACTATTTTTTATTATTTCCCAAAATAACTTTCGTGGAGTTTCAGGACTTTTGGAGTTGTGTAGAATAGGTCTCTAATATTTGCTCCTTTTCCATCCTAGAATTCCAGCTGCCGGCATTGTCCCTCCTTATGTAAACCTTGTAAAATAAGAGAGAATAGGCATAAGTATTGTGACATAATGTGTAATAACAGCCCATAATGCAATAAATATTGATATAAAAGCATGATGCAAAATGGACGTATCAACTCCCCCAAGCTTAGACCTCGCTTGTCCTCAAGCGGAAGCCAATAATGATAAATATGTCCACGTGTTTAGAGGTAGAGGTGTCGATAAAATAAAATACGGACATGAGGGCATCATGATTATTCTCATAACAGCAACATATATGGATAATGTCATATGAATTCTTATGCTCAAGTAATAATCTATTCACAATGCAAAGTATGAATCAGGAACTTTATTGAGAACCAACAAACTATAATCTCAGTCATTGAGGCAATTGCAGTTTATCATAATATCAGAAAGAGTCTATGTCAGAGATTTCTAGCAAGTCCACATACTCAACTATCATTTAGTCTTTCATAATTGCTAACACTCACGCAATACTTGTGGTTACGGAGTTTTAACCGGACACGGAGAAAGATAGGGGCTTATAGTTTCGCCTCCCAACCTTTTACCTCAAGGGTAATGTCAACAATAATAACTCATGGTAACTCACATCCAATTTTATATATATATATATATATATATATATATATATATATATATATATATATATATATATATATATATATATATATATATATATATATATAAGGATCTTTCCAACATACTGTGCTTGCCAAAGGATAAAATGTAAAAAGGAAAGGTGAAGATCACCACGACTCTTGCATAAGGTAGAAGATAATAGTAAAAGATAGGCCCTTCGCAGAGGGAATTAGAGGTTGTCATGCGCTTTCAGGGTTGGATGCACAAAACCTTAATGCGAAAGAACGTCACTTTATATTGCCACTTGTGATATGAACCTTTATTATGCAGCCCGTAGCTTTTATTTCTTCCACATCACAAGATCGTATAGAGCTTATTTCCTCCACACCAATCAATCATACATATTTAGAGAGGAATTTTTATTGCTTGCACCGATGACAACTTACTTGAAGGATCTTACTCAATCTGTAGGTAGATATGGTGGACTCTCATGGCAAAACTAGTTTAAGGGTTTTTGGAAGCACAAGTAGTATCTCTACTTGGTGCAAAGAATTTGGATAGTATGAGGGGGAAAGGCAAGCTCAACATGTTGGATGATCCTTGACAATATACTTTATCTCACATATAAGAAACCATAACCCATTACGTTGTCTTCCTTGTCCAACATCAACTCATTAGCATGTCATATTTTAATGAGTGCTCCCAACCATGAAAGATGCCCAAGATAGTATATTTATATGTGAATCCTCTCTTTCTTTATTACTTCCTATTAATTGCAACGATGACCAAAGCTATGTTTGCCAACTCCCAACAATTTTTAATCATCATACTCTTTCTATGTGAAGTCATTACTCTCAATAAGATCAATATGATCTCTTTATTTCTTCTTATTCTTTTCTATTTCACTCAAGATCATAGCAAGATAATCGAGCCCTTGACTCAACACTAATCTTTATTATATAGCTCACGAACTCGATAACATAGAGAGATCATAAAGCAAAACTCAAAACTAGATCATTCCAAAACTGTATTCTACTAGATCAAGATACTAGTAAAAGGATCGAACTAAGAAAAATGGTAAAGATAGGAGTGTGATGGTGATACGATACCAGGTCACCTCCCCCAAGCTTGGCAGTTGCCAAGGGGAGTGCCCATACCCATGTGATTATGTCTCCTTTGCTGGTGAAGGGATTGTTGATGATGTAGGCTTGTCGTCCATCTTCCAAGGCATAGGCTCACCATCATAGAAGGATGATCGAGTCTCTGGGATCCTTAAATCTGCAGCCAAACTCATCATCTTGAATCTATATTCATCCTCATAGTTTTGGTTTGGCAGGTCATAGATTTGGGCTTGGAGGTGCTCGATTTTCTCGTGGAGCTTGAAGATGGCCTCCCCAATGTCCTTGGCATCCAGCTTGTGGTTCTTGGTGAACTCCGTGATCATTATGTGCTTTGAGTCAAGTCCACGCTTCACCATCTCCTGGCACTTGAAAACTTGTTGCTCCATTGCTTCAAGCCTTCTCTCCATGGTTTCGGTCCTCCGTGGTCCCTCAACATCGCAGATGTGCACGAACCCATCACGCATCTGAATGGTTTGAGGGTGTTGCAGCACCTCCGCGAGGTAGGGGTTGATGACCTTCTCGAAGAACTTGTCCTTGGGGGCGCTTGGAGATGTCATGATGATCTAGATCTGTCAGAAAAATAGCCCGAAACAAGAACAGAGGATATTTGCGTGATACGGGGGTCAAAACCTTCGGGAGATTATATAATGAATTTTTACCGACCAAAATATGTAACCTGAAAGAAAACAGAGTCCGGAGAGCACACGAGGTGCCCACGAGGCAGGGGCGCGCCCTCCACCCTCGTGGAGACCTCGTGTCCTTCCCGGACTGCTTCTTATTTTTCTATTTTTGTAAATATTCCAAAACGGAGAAAATTTGCCTTTAGAACTGTTTTGGAGTCGATTTACTTACCGTACCACATACCTGTTCCTTTTTGGAGTCTGAAACGTTCTGGAAAGTGTCCCTTGTGTATTCCTTCGGGGTTACGGTTTCCATAACATTGGTTTCAACATTTATAGGATTACCTGAGATATAATGTTTAATTCTTTGACCGTTCACCACCTTTGGATTTGTGCCTTCGAAATTGTTGATTTTTATGGCACCGAAATGATAGACCTCCTCGATAACGTAAGGACCTTCCCATTTAGAGAGAAGTTTTCCTGCAAAAAATCTTAAACGAGAGTTGTATAGCAATACATAATCACCTACATTAAACTCACGCTTTTGTATCCTTTTGTCATGCCATCTTTTAACCTTTTTCTTTAAACAACTTGGCATTTTCATAGGCTTGGGTTCTCCATTCATCAAGTGAGCTAATGTCAAATAACCTCTTCTCACCGGCAAGTTTGAAATCATAGTTGATCTCTTTAATAGCCGAATAAGCCTTATGTTCTAGTTCGAGAGGTAAGTGACAAGCTTTTCCATAAACCATTTTATACGGAGACATACCCATAGGATTTTTATATGCAGTTCTATAGGCCCATAATGCATCATCAAGTTTCTTGGACCAATTCTTTCTAGATCTATTAACAATCTTTTGCAAAATTAGTTTGAGCTCTCTATTACTCAATTCTACTTGACCACTAGACTGCGGGTGATAAGGAGATGCAATTCTATGATTAACGTCATACTTAGCAAGCATTTTACGGAAAGCACCATGAATAAAATGTGAACCACCATCAGTCATTAAATATCTAGGGACTCCAAACCTCGGAAAAATAACTTCTTTAAGCATCTTAATAGAAGTGTTATGATCAGCACTACTAGTTGGAATAGCTTCTACCCACTTAGTAACGTAATCAACAGCAACTAAAATATGTGTGTATCCATTGGAGGCAGGAAAAGGTCCCATATAATCAAAGCCCCAAACATCAAATGGTTCAATAACAAGTGAATAATTCATAGGAATTTCCTGACATCTACTAATATTACCGATTCATTGACATCATCACAAGATATGACAAACTTACGAGCATCCTTGAAGAGAGTAGGCCAATAAAAACTGGATTGCAATACCTTATGTGCAGTTTTGTCTCCAGCGTGGTGCCCTCCATAAGCCTCGGAGTGACACTTGTGTAGGATATGTTCCTGTTCATGCTCAGGTACACAACCTCTAATAACACCATCTACTCCTTCTTTATAAAGATGTGGGTCATCCCAAAAGTAATGTCTCAAATCATAGAAAAACTTTTTGTTTTGCTGGTATGTGAAACTAGGTGGTATAAATTTAGCAACAATGTAATGAGCATAATCAGCATACCATGGAGCAGTACGAGAAGAATTTATGACATTCAATTGTTCATCAGGAAAGCAATCATCAATAGGTAGTGCGTCATCAAGAACATTCTCTAGCCTAGACAAGTTGTCTGCAACGGGGTTCTCAGCTCCCTTTCTATCAATAATATGCAAATCAAATTCTTGTAGCAAGAGAACCCATCTAATAAGTCTAGGTTTAGCATCTTTCTTTTCCATAAGATATTTAATAGCAGCATGATCCGTGTGAATAGTTACTTTAGAATCAACAATGTAAGGTCTGAACTTACCATAAGCAAATACAACTGCTAAGAATTCTTTTTCAGTAGTAGCATAATTTCTCTGAGCATTGTCTAGAGTTTTACTAGCATATTGAATAACATTTAATTTCTTATCAACTCTTTGCCCTAGAACAGCACCTACAGCATAATCACTAGCATCACACATAATTTCAAAGGGTAAATTCCAATCAGGTGGCTGAACAATAGGTGCAGAGATCAATGCTTTCTTAAGTATTTCAAATGCTTCTACACAATCATCATCGAAGACAAATGGTATATCTTTTTGTAATAAATTAGTCAGAGGCCGAGAAATTTTTGAGAAGTCCTTAATAAACCTCCTATAAAAACCGGCGTGACCAAGGAAACTTCTTATACCTTTGATGTCCTTGGGACATGGCATCTTTTCAATAGCATCAACCTTGGCTTTATCAACCTCAATACCTCTTTAAGAAACTTTATGCCCCAAGACAATACCTTCATTAACCATAAAGTGGCACTTTTCCCAATTCAAGACAAGATTAGTTTCTTCACATCTCTGCAAAACTCGATCAAGGTTGCTCAAGCAATCATCAAAAGAGGATCCATAAACAGAGAAATCGTCCATGAAAACCTCACAAATCTTTTCACAAAAGTTAGAGAATATAGACATTATGCATCTTTGAAAGGTAGCAGGTGCATTACATAAACCAAAAGGCATATGTCTATAAGCAAAAGTACCGAAAGGGCAAGTAAAAGTGGTCTTTGATTGATCATTGGCTGACACAGGTATTTGAGAGAAACCAGAATAACCATCTAGAAAGCAAAAATGTGTATGTTTGGATAATCTTTCTAGCATTTGATCGATGAAAGGTAAAGGGTAATGATCCTTTTTAGTAGCTTTATTTAATTTGCGGAAATCAATTACCATCCTACAACTTGTAATAATTCTTTGCGGAATCAATACATCTTTATCATTAGGAATGACAGTAATACCTCCCTTCTTAGGTACACAATGGACATGACTTACCCACTGACTATCAGCAACGGGATAAATTATACCTGCCTCAAGGAGCTTTAGTATTTCCTTTCTTACCACTTCTTTCATTTTAGGATTCAGCCGTCGTTAGTGATCTCGAACTGGTTTGGCATCTTTCTCCAAATTTATTTTATGTATACATAGAGTGGTACTAATGCCCTTAAGATCATCAAGAGTATATCCAATAGCAGCGCGGTGCTTCTTCAGAGTTTTCAATAATCTCTCTTCTTCATGCTCTGAAAGGTTAGCACTAATAATAACAGGATATATCTTCTTTTCATCAAGATAAGCATATCTAAGAGTATCATGCAATGGTTTGAGCTCAGACACGGGATCACCCTTGGGTGGAGGAGGATCCCCTAGGATTTCAACAGGCAAATTGTGTTTCAAGATGGGTTCCTGTTTAAAGAATACTTCATCTATTTCTCTTCTTTCATTCATAAACATATCATTTTCATGGTCTAGCAAATATTGTTCTAAAGGATCACTAGGAGGCACGACAATAGAAGCGAGACCAATAATTTCATCTTTACTAGGCAATTCCTCTTCACGGTGTTGTCTACAAAATTTAGAGAAGTTGAACTCATGAGACATATCACCCAAACCAATAGTAACAACATCCTTTTTGCAGTCTATCTTAGCATTAACAGTGTCCAAGAAGGGTCTACCAAAAATAATGGGACAAAAGCTATCTTGTGGGGAACCATGAACAAGAAAATCAGCGGGATATTTAGTTTTCCCACACAGGACTTCAACATCTCTAACAATTCCCATTGGTGATATAGTATCTCTATTGGCAAGTTTAATTGTGAGATCAATATCTTCTATCTCAGCAGGTGCAATATCATGCATAATTTCTTTGTATAATTCAAAAGGTATTGCACTAGCACTAGCACCCATATCACATAAGCCATGATAACAATGATCTCCTATTTTTAGCAAAAATAACAGGCATGCCTACCACGGGTCTATATTTATCTTTAGCACAAGGTTTAGCAATTCTAGCAGTTTCATCACAGAAATGAATAACATGCCCAACAATATTATCAGACAAGAGATCTTTAACAATAGCAATATTAGGTTTAACCTTAACTTGCTCAGGAGGTGTATAAGTTCTAATATTGCTTTTACGAACCACAGTTGAAGCTTTAGCATGATCCCTTATCCTAACAGGGAAAGGTGGTTTCTCAACATAAGCAGTAGGAACAATAGGATCATTATAAGTGATAGTCTTTTCTTCAACTTTGATAGGTGCAACTACTTTAACTTCTATGGGAGGATGATATTTAAAAAACTTCTCCTTAGGGAGATCAACATGAGTAGAAAAAGATTGACAAAAGGAAGCTACTATCTCAGAGTCAAGTCCATACTTAGTGGTAAATTTACGGAAAACATCGGTATCCATAAAAGATTTAACACAATCAAACTTAGGTGTCATACCTGACTCCTTACCTTTTTCGTGGTCCCAATCTTCAGAGTTGCGTTTAATTCTTTCCAATAAATCCCATTTGAATTCAATAGTCTTCATCATAAAAGAACCAACACAAGAAGTATTGAGCATGGTGCGATTGTTATTAGAAAGTCGAGCATAATTTTTTTGAATAATTATTTCTCTTGGAAGTTCATGATTGGGGCATGAATATAACATTGATTTAGGCCTCCCCCAAGCTTGAGCGGTGATTTCTCCTTCACGAGGCCAAAAATTATATATATAATTGTGATCACGATGAACAAGATGCATAGGATAAAATTTCCGATGAAATTCCAATTTCAACCGTTTGTAGTTCCATGATCCCATATCATCACATAGCCTATACCATGTCAATGCATCTCCTTTTTCAAAGATAAAGGGAAGACCTTCTTCTTAATAACATCACCGCGCCCACCTGCATGCTTAAATAATCCACAAACTTCATCCACATATATTAGGTGCACATCAGGATGCATTGTTCCATCTCCTGCAAAAGGATTAGCTAGCAGTTTTTCTATCATACCCGAAGGAATATCAAAGTAGACATTTTAATTTTAAGTAGGTTCAGTAGGTTTAGGAGCAACTCTTTGCTCTACTGGTCGGGGTGAAGATACCCCGAACACGCTCCTCAGAGGATTACTTTCCATAGTAACAACTGACAGTAAATTTCAGCACACTATATAAATTTTTCCTTACCAAATTCCACCTACCAAAGGCGCTTCACTCCCCGGCAATGGCGCCAGAAAAGAGTCTTGATGACTCGCAAGTATAGGGGATCTATCGTAGTCCTTTTGATAAGTAAGAGTGTCGAACCCAACGAGGAGCAGAAGGAAATGATAAGCGGTTTTCAGCAAGGTATTCTCTACAAGCACTAAAATAATAGGTAACAGATAGTTTTGTGATAACATAATTTGTAACGAGCAACAAGTAAAAAAAGTAAATAAAGTTCAACAAGGTTACCCAATCCTTTTTGTAGAAAAGGACAAGCCTGGACAAACTCTTATATAGAGAAAAACGCTCCCGAGGACACATGGGAATTATCATCAAGCTAGTTTTCATCACGTTCATATTGTTCGCGTTCGGTACTTTTATAATTTGATATGAGGGTGGACCGGTTCTTGGGTGCTGTCCTTACTTGGACAAGCATCCCACTTATGATTAACCCCTATTGCAAGCATCCGCAACTACAAAAGAAGTATTAAGGTAAACCTAACCATAGCATGAAACATGTGGATCCAAATCAGCCCCTTACGAAGCAACGAATAAACAAGGGTTTAAGCTTCTGTCACTCTAGCAACCCATCATCTACTTATTACTTCCCAATGCCTTCCTCTAGGCCCAAACAATGGTGAAGTGTCATGTAGTTGACGTTCACATAACACCACTAGAGGAGAGACAACATACATCTCATCAAAATATCGAACGAATACCAAATTCACATGACTACTAATAGCAAGACTTCTCCCATGTCCTCAGGAACAAACGTAACTACACACAAAGCATATTCATGTTCATAATAAGAGGAGTATTAATATGCATATAGGATCTGAACATATGATCTTCCACCAAATAAACCAACTAGCATCAACTACAAGGAGTATTCAACAATATTAGCAACCTACAGGTACCAATCCCAGACTATGAGACAAGAATTGGATACAAGAGATGAACTAGGGTTTGAGAGGAGATGGTGCTGGTGAAGATGTTGATGGATATTGCCCTCTCCCGATGACAGGAGCGTTGGTGATGACGATGGCGATGATGTCCCCCTCCCGGAGGGAAGTGTCCCCGGCAGAACTGCTCTGCTGGAGCCCAAGATTAGTTCCGCTAAGGTTCCGCCTCGTGGCGGCGGAGTCTCGTCCCAAAAGCTTGCTTATGATTTTTCTTCGGACGAAATACTTCATATAGCAGAAGATGGGCACCGGAAGGCCAACAGGGGGCTCACGAGGCAGGGGGCGCGCCCAGGGGGGTAGGGCGCGCCCCCACCCTCATGGACAGGTGGATGTCAGGACCGGATTTAGGGATATTAATTTCCTAGAAAATTTCCCTTGTGCTCACCAGCCCCAGGATTACTGTTAGCTGATGAGGCACCAACTTCATACAGAAACTCCAAGCAAAATACAAGATATGTATTACAAGATCATTCTGGCCTATGAGTACAACAAACGGTTTCTAGTGGTTGATGGTGGAAGCGGTTTGCGGATCATCAGCGTCTATGGGACTCCATTTCCCACAGGAACAGCTGACCTGGATAACTCATATCTTCGTGAGTCTGCTATCATCACTGCCTAGGTTCCGGGGCTACCATCGCAGGGCTCTTCTCCACGCAAGAAATCTGCCCAAGACAATAGCCAGGGACAAGCCAGTGAGTACTTTGAATGTACTCGCAAACATTATGAACACAGGTATAATATACCAATTTATAATCATGCTCTGAAATATTCTATGATCCTACGTCAGTCACAAAATAAACATCCATGATGCACGCAAGCAGGTCATTCAAATAAAACATGAATTAAACAATCAGGGAATAGAAATAAAATGCACCGATTGGGTGTCTGAAGCGACGCCTCGAAAGGATAATAATATAAAGCGTGCCTCAGTCGGTCGTCTGCGTGATGTCACATAAAGGGCTTATAAAGTAAATAAGTAACAAACATGTCACAGTCGGGCGTCTCCGTGACACCACATAAAGGGCTTATAAGGTAAATGAATAACAAGCATGCCACAGTCGGGCGTCTCAGCGACACCACATAAAGGGCTTATAAGGTATATGAATAACAAGCATGCCACAGTCGGGCGTCTCAGCGACACCACATAAAGGGCTTATAAGGTATATGAATAACAAGCATGCCACAGTCGGGCGTCTCAGCGACACCACATAAAGGGCTTATAAGGTATATGAATAACAAGCATGCCACAGTCGGGCGTCTCAGTGACACCACATAAAGGGCTTATAAGGAGTAATCACAGTGAATATCCGGGAGGTAGAACCGTCCCAGGGATACTTAATAATTCAAATAATTCAGATGGTTAGTCCATAAATAGTAATCATAATCATCACGTGTCACAAGTCATGATCCATGTGTTGGCTTAACAATCTTTCCTCCGAAGACTGACACTAAGACCGACACTTGACCCATCCCAGACTGTAGTCCTTAACCATGGACACGGCTATTCGAATAGATATAATATCTGCAGAGGGTGTACTCTTTACCCACGAGCAACGGATTCCTTTAGTCCATCAGGACTAATTCCGTCTACGGTCTTTTAGTTGAAAACACACCTGACTCGCACACACCAGCTTAACTTTACCTGTGTCTGGAATCACCCACGACACATGTTAAGCGAAACTCTAAGTGGGGAGGCTACAACCTCGACTAGCATGGGATCACAAAATTTATACCGCGCGCAAACTAGGGGAGCTACCCCTTCGTCGACAACCGAAACACTCATGCCCCCGGACTAGGTGGCATGCCCACCGGCTGCAGTCGGTATCTTCCACCATGGCCTCTCTGTACGGTGTGTGCTAGAAAGGGGTTGACAACTTACTAAACTGCACCCTTCCTATGGCAGGGACAAGTGGTAGTATGAAACAAGTATTGGGGTTACCGGAACAAGACTCGATCTATGGTCGACTCAGTAGGTTTTAGTATTCCCTGCATGATTAGCATAACAAATATATTTCAACCGATAGACAGAATCACCACCCATGATACCCCATCATGCCATACCGGACACAACCGTCTCGACGAGGAACTAGGGGTAAGATCGTGTCTACCCAAGACAGAGACTTTCCCGGTTTCCTTCCGGTAGACATGAGGGCATACGAGGGTGATTACTATCACAAGAATATCCATTCTCAACAGCAAAGCATCTTCCTTTTTCACTCATGCGTATGATCATATCGTCACAAAAAAAATAATGAAGGTTCCATCTCAAGGTGGTGCTGTAACTGTATCAAACACCACACAAAAATATTATGCCACGCTTCAGAATGCTTGCCTTCAAGTTGTGGATAGGCAGGGTGCATCCCAAAAACTTTTGAAGGTTTTCTTCTCTCTCCATAATCTTATTTTGAAAAAATTTCAAATCAACACATAGTTTCAAAACAGTACAAAAAGTTGTTTGGAAAATTTTCAAATAAATATGAAAATAAACTTGACAGAATTTGAGAAACAACAAAGAAAGAATCAAGTCAATTGGACTTATATTTAAAAAGTTATGGCCAGTCAAACTTTAATCAAATTTTGTTTTTCAATAAAACTAGAAAAAGAAAACGTTTCGGGGAGAATACGTTTTCGAGGCAGAGGAGACGTACTTCTGAGGTTTACGCCTCCACTTAAACCAGCATGGGCCGGCGCGGTGTCACTCACAGTGGGTCCCTCGGGCCCACTGCTCAGGTTTGACCAGTCGCCCGAGCCTCTTTCTTCCCTCTGGCCGAGCGGTGGCGGGGCTCCAACGATTGCCGTCAGCGAACCGCGGCTCCCCTCGGGGTTCTGAGGGCGGGGATGGATCCGCCAGCCCAGGGCGGTCCTCCCGGTGGTCACTAGGTTGGTGGGGGTGGAGGGGGTTGTCGGCGGCGAGCTTCGCGGCGGAGGTGGCTTCGGGAGGGATTGGGGGTTTGGGCTATGGTGGCTCCCGGTCGAGGCTGAGGTGATGGGTGGCTCCGCACGAACAAGGGGAGTCGGGTGGTGGCGCTGGATGGGCAGGGGAGACTTTGGTTGCGACGAAATGTACCGGAACATGGCGGCGGCCGAGCTCACCGGAGATGGGGAAGACGGCCTTCCTCTCATCGATTGCCGGCTAAGGTAGCTCTAGGGGGATAGCTGGAGGTTGCCTGAGGGCCTGGACGAGCTCGGGGTTCCCTTATATAGGCATTCAAGGTCGGTTCCGCGGTGGCCGGAGATAAGATCGGCGAACCGCCGTTCTGTAGCGGGCAGGGTGATGTGACGGCGACGGGCACTAGCGGACGGCCTTGTGGATGAGCTCGGGCTGTTCCACGACCGAGCTGGCGCGCTGGTGTGGCTCGGGCGGCGTCGTCCATGGCAGAGCCCTGCTGCGGCCGTCGGCGGCTTGCGGCGGTGGCGCTGTGGGGCGCCAGGAGGGGGCCAGGGCGGCTCTGCGTTGAGGGAGAGGTGGGTGCGTCAGCTGGGAGCGGGAAGGGACCAGAATGGACACGGGGAGGGCGGCAGCGAGACGCGGCGGCTCAGTGCGCGCGCGTGCAAAACGTGCGCTCTGGGTGCGCCCAGTGCATGCTCGCTAGCTGTTTGACGAAATGCCAGGGTGTGCTAGGGAGGTTGGGTGAGGCTGGCAATTAGCAGATCTAGGTTACAAGTAGCTAGGAGCTTAGTGGACAAGGTTGTTGGGTAAGAGGATCAAGCTTATAATGCAAACTCGAAATCATGCCAAAACTGGACATGCACTCAAGGTGCTTGACAGAATGCCAAGGGCATCTAGGAAACTCTTGGGGCGGCAAAAATCTCCAGATTGGGGTCTCTTTAGATGTAGGTGATGGGGCAAGGTTAGTTGGTCAAAGCTAGAAACTTGTTAGTGCAAGTTTTTGAGAAAACCAATTCTGGACAGAATGTAAATGGTATCATTGCATGGACTGAACATACTCCAGTGTGTCCACTCTCCTGGACTTAAGGGTTTGGTAGGGTGTGCTATAAGCAGGAAAAAGAATCAAGGGTAAAAGGGCAAGTTAGAATATGGTTGCAGTACAATTCACTAAGCTGGACCAGAATGAAGATTAGGATGATTCACTCAAAATTTTCAAAGAACAACAATGGGTTTTTGCATAAAGTTGAATTATATGCTACTACTAACATCCCATAATTTTGGTGGAAGCTTTAAAGAAATATTTAAATAGGTTGTAGTGCAATTTTACAAACAAGACCAGTTTTGAAAACCTGGGGTAGAGTTCAAAATCTCCAATGAATAAAATATATTTTTGCATAAAAGTGATGTGGAAACTTCACATGGCATCCCCAAATTTTGGTTTTAATTTTAAATAAATTTATCACAGGGTTGTAGTGCAAATGAGGCTCAAAATTCATGAAAAACCATTATTAAGGAAATAGCGCTTAGGGTAAATAATTATGCAAATAAATCTATTGATAAAAGAAATGTTTTTCCTAAGAGGGTATACAAGTCCAACGAATTCATTCGGAAAATTTTCACTTGGGGTAAAACTCCACAATATCAAAGAAAAGAATGGTTATGAAATCAAAAAGGAAAGTCCAGAAAATAAAAATTTAATTTCCTCGCAAAATTTTAATTAATAAAACATGGCCAAAATTTTGGGGTGCTAAAGTGGAGGCCCCCTGACGTTGATTCTTCTTCCAGTATTTTTTATTATTTCCCAAAATAACTTTCGTTGAGTTTCAGGACTAATGGAGTTGTGCAGAATAGCTCTCTAATATTTGCTCCTTCTCCAGCCCAGAATTCCAGCTTCCGGCATTCTCCCTCCTTATGTAAACCTTGTAAAATAAGAGAGAATTGGCATAAGTATTGTGACATAATGTGTAATAACAGCCCATAATGCAATAAATATGGATATAAAAGCATGATGCAAAATGGACATATCACCCGCCTGGACAAGGCAAAATCCAGGATGGCGGCGGTGGATAAGGCGGAGACGGATCTTGAGGAGCGCCTCGGCGAGACGCAGGCCTGGTTCCGCAAGGCCCACGAAGAACTGAAGGATGCCCAGGATCTGTTGCCTGAGCGCAAACAGGAGCTCATCCTGAAGCAGGCTGATGTCGAGAAAGCCCAGGAGGCGGCGAAGGAACAAGCCGCCATGGACGAGGCCGCTCGGCACCAGCACCAGGCCGAGCTGAACTCCCAGGAGGAGGACCTTACCGCTCGTGAGGAGGCGCTCGCCGCCACACTCCGCAGCAAGGATGAGGAGGTCGAGAAGCTCGTCACGCAGTGGACCCAAGAGCTGGAGCAGAGGACCAAGGAGGCACTCAATGCTCAAGCCCTGGTCCATGGCAGCAAGGTGAAGGAGCTGGAGGTGGAGCGGGATGAGCTGAAGAAACAGGTCCTGGAGCTGACGGAGGAGAAGACCGCAGCCAACAACGCTTTGGCGTAGGGGCAGGCCACAGTCCTCGGCAAGGCCGAGCTACTCTCCAAGGCCAACGACTCCATCAATGACCTGATGCTGAAGCTGGAGGGCTTGGAGGGGAAACTTTCGGAGGCCGCGGCTCGCGATGAGACCATGAACAAGGACCTGGAGGAGGAGAGGCAGCTACGGAGGAATGATGCCGCCGAACACAAGGAGTATGCAGAGGGCATAAACCGTTGGGTCAGCCGCCTCGCCGACGTCGCCGGCAGGATCACCACCAAGCTGGCTGCCATGGGGATGCCGAATGTACTCCCTGGAGCAGAACGTGAGTCCCAATGCCAAACTGACCCTGTTCTTCGAGGGTGTTCTTGGAGCCCAGGAGCAGCTCTGCTCCAACCGGGTAGCTTATCTGGCCAACGAGGCCTAGAGGCTCTGCCGGGGTGCCCTGACCAAGGTGCTCACCAAGGTGGCGTTCTGGAACCCCACCGTCAACTTCGCCAATGCGTTGGAGAGCTTGCCAGAGTAGGCGGAACTCGCGGTGCTCAAGGAGCGTATCAAGCCCATCGAGAGGGTGGAGGGCCAGCGCCGGGACTAGGCACCCCATTTCTCGTCGCCGCTACGAGTTCAAGACCAAAACATTTTTATCTTAAGTTAGAACCGCAACGATTACTTCATGTAGTATAACTTCACAATACTTTAAGATCGATCATGCTATCTTCCTGTTAGATCTTTCTTTGTATGTTCGCACCCTACGCTTGGTTGGATAAGGCTGCCGACGCGTAAACCCATGCCGGGGTGCTCTGAGGACGGATCCTTAGCAGCCTGCCGGGGGGCGCTTGCTGTCGGGCAAGCCACCTTGCCGCTCCCAGCGCGGTCGCTTGAACTGTCGAGTAGACTCGAAACAGGACAAGAGCGCTGCTAGTAGCGGGTAGGCCACCTTGCCGTTCTTAACCCGGCCACTTGAGCTGTTGAGCGGAATCGAAACAAAGCAAGGGCACTACCAATAGCGGAAGGGTCCCATTGCGTGTAGGTTTCCCATACATGAAACGAGATCTTTCGAGGAAGACAGACTTATGTAAATGAAATTAGCCAAAATTTTGCATGACTTAGCTTTTCGGGGCCACGTGGATGGCTATCGAAGCTGCGAACGGCACCAGAGGGCGGTTTATCAACGTCGCCCTCTCCCTTCGAGCCATCCCCATGAAAGAGTCGACGCGTCGGCTCCAAAACTAGATTTCCACGGCTTGCGCCCCCTACTTGGCGCGCCAAAGATGTCGGGGGAAACGACACCTATGGGATCACGAAGAGTCCCTTTTGCTACGGTTGGCGGGCGTGGGGTTGTGGAAAGAGCGGGATTAGAAGATCAACGCAGGGTGATTATCCAGGTTCGGGCCGCAAGTGATGCATAATACCCTACTCCTGCTGGTTTATGTTATTTGGTGCTCTTGGACTAGCTACAAAGCGTGCAGGGTCCAAAAAGCGTGAATCCGCCCTCAGTACGCCGCGGGCCTCCTTTTATAGTCAAAAGGGGCTGCCACAGTGGCACACATGAGGTGGAAAGTTGTACAGTAGTCGAGTCTATCTCCTGGCACCATAGGACAAACGCATTTAATGCACTGCCGACATGCCCTCTCGCCGCCTCGCCTGGCTTCGACGCGCGTCCGAGCTGACAAGGCGTGTAGTGCCATGCTGGCTGGCTGGCTACTAAGTTGGTGCGGTGGTAGAGTCTTCACGAAGATCTCAATGCCACCACGCAGGTGCATGCTGATTTGGCCTGGAAGCCGCATGTCGCCACACAGGTGCCTGCCTAGTAGGTGAACTGGTAGCTGTGTGGGAACGGAAGTGGAGTCTTGGTGGGTGTGGGCCTGACTGCGGCCCCGCGGATGTCTTCGGCAAGAGTCTTGCCGAGGCCCGGCAAGGGTCTTGCCGCGGCGTCATGGGCGTCCCCGGCAAGGATTTTGCTGGGGGGCCTCGTGGGTAACCTCGGCAAGGATCTTGTCGAGGATCGTCGTCTTCTGATTCTCATCTTGTCTTGTATGTTCTCGGTCTTCCCAAAGATCTGCATGCCACCAGGGAAGCTCCTCCTGAGCTTTGGTTCCAATGTGGTTGAGGGCGTCGGAACTCTTAGGCTCAAGGGTAGCGGCCCTGCTGGCGTTGGGCAAGTTGCCCCGGCAAGGACCTTGCCGGGGGAGTTTCACCTCGCCCCTCAGCTCTTCATGCTCCTCATGAGCACGGCTCTGGTAATCTTTGCTTCTTCTGGCCTGCCAAGAGTGGCCACGGGCGTGGGGCTGTGACTGCCCGCGCACAAGTAAAGGGGTACAAAAAAGGACCCCTACTTTTGTACACCGACAGAGATCAAACACATAGCTACTGTTACATACCCTCAGCACCGTGGGTGAACTACTCCCTCCTCGTCATGGAGAGCGCCTGGATGATGAAGATGGCCACCGGTGATGATTCCCGCCTTCGGCAGGGTGTCGGAACAGGGCTCCAATTGTTTTTTGGAGGCTACAGAGGTTTGCGGCGGCGGAACTCCCGATCTAGGTTATTTTCTGGAGGTTTGGGGATTTATAGGAGAGGTTGGCGTCGAGAACAAGTCAGGGGGCCCCACGGATGGTCCACGAGGCACAGGGGTGTGCCCCAGGGGTGGGCACGCCCTCCACCCTCGTGGGGCCCACGGGACTCCCCTATGATAACTCTTCATTCCAGTATTTTTTTTATTTTCCAAAAAAATCTCCGTTGATTTTCAGCGCATTCTGAGAACTTTTATTTCTGCACAAAAATAACACCACGGTAGTTCTGCTGAAAACGGCGTCAGTCCGGGTTAGTTCTAACCAAATCATACCAAAATTATGTAAAAATATAATAAACATGGCATGAATACATCAAAAATTATAGATACATTGGAGACGTATCAGCATCCCCAAGCTTAATTCCTGCTCGTCCTCGAGTAGGTAAATGATAAAAATAGAATTTTGATGTGGAATGCTACCTCACATAATTATCAATGTAATTTTCTTTATTGTGGCATGAATATTTAGATCTGAAAGATTCAAGACAAAATTTTAATATTGACAACAAAATAAAAATACTTCAAGCATACTAACAAAGTAATCATGTCTTCTCAAAATAACAAGGCAAAAGAAATTTCATCCCTACAAAATCATATAGTCTGGCTATGCTCCATCTTCATCACACAAAATATTCAGATGATGCACAACCCCGATAACAAGCCAAGAAATTGTATAATACTTTAGTATTCTCAAACTCTTTCAACTTTCACGCAATACATGTGTTGGAAATATGCCCTAGAGACAATAATTAATAGGTTATTATTATATTTCCTTGTTCATGATAATTGTTTATTATCCATGCTAGAATTGTATTGATAGGAAACTCAGATACATGTGTGGATGCATAGACAACACCATGTCCCTAGTAAGCCTCTAGTTGACTAGCTCGTTGATCAATAGATGGTTACGGTTTCCTGACCATGGACATTGGATGTCGTTGATAACGGGATCACATCATTAGGAGAATGATGTGATGGACAAAAGACCCAATCCTAAGCCTAGCACAAGATCATGTAGTTCATATGCTAAAGCTTTTATAATGTCAAGTATCATTTCCTTAGACCATGAGATTGTGCAACTCCCGGATACCGTAGGAATGCTTTGGGTGTGCCAAACGTCACAACGTAACTGGGTGGCTATAAAGGTGCACTACGGGTATCTCCGAAAGTGTCTGTTGGGTTGGCACGAATCGAGACTGGAATTTGTCACTCCGTGTGACGGAGAGGTATCTCTGGGCCCACTCGGTAGGACATCATCATAATGTGCACAATGTGATCAAGGAGTTTATCACGGGATGATGTGTTATGGAACGAGTAAAAGAGACTTGCTGGTAACGAGATTGAACAAGGTATCGGGATACCGACGATCGAATCTCGGGCAAGTATCGTACCGATAGACAAAGGGAATTATATACGGGATTGATTAAGTCCTTGACATCGTGGTTCATCCGATGAGATCATTGTGGAACATGTGGGAGCCAACATGGGTATCCAGATCCCGCTGTTGGTAATTGACCGAAGAACATCCCGGTCATGTATGCATGTCTCCCGAACCCGTATGGTCTACACACTTAAGGTTCGATGACGCTAGGGTTATAAAGGAAGTTTTGTATGTGGTTACCGAATGTTGTTAAGAGTCCCGGATGAGATCCTGGACGTCACGAGGAGTTCCGGAATGGTCCGGAGGTAAAGATTTATATATAGGAAGTATGGTTTTGGCCACCGGAAGTGTTCTGGGCATCACCGGTAGTGTACCGGGACCACCGGAGGGGCCCGGGGGTCCACCGGGAGGGGCCACGGGCCTCGGAGGCATACATGGGCCAAGTGTGAGAAGGGACCAGCCCCTAGGTGGGCTGGGGCGCCTCCCCACCAAGGCCCATGCGCCTGGAGAGAAGAGGGGGCAAACCCTAGGGCAGATGGGCCCTAAAGGCCCATGCCTGGTGCGCCTCCCTCTCCCCCCCACTTGGCCGCCACCCCAGATGGCGATTGGGACTGCCGCCGCCCCTAGGGTGGAAACCCTAGGTGGGGGCGCACCCTCCTCCCTCTCCCCTATATATAGTGAGGCCTAGGGCTGCCCATAACACACGTGATTCGATCTCCCTCGTTGGTGCAGCCCTGCGTCTCTTCTTCCTCCTCTCCTGCGGTGCTTGGCGAAGCCCTGCAAGATTGCCACGCTCCTCCACCACCACCACGCCGTTGTGCTGCTGCTGGACGGAGTCTTCCTCAACCTCTCCCTCTCTCCTTGCTGGATCAAGGCATGGGAAACGTCAGCGGGCTGTACGTGTGTTGAACGCGGAGGTGCCGTCCGTTCGGCACTTGGTCATCGGTGATTTGAATCACGACGAGTACGACTCCATCAACCCCGTTCACTTGAACGCTTCCGCTTAGCAATCTACAAGGGTATGTAGATGCATTCTCTTTCCCCTCGTTGCTGGTTTCTCCATAGATAGATCTTCGTGACACGTAGGAAAATTTTAAATTTCTGCTACGTTCCCCAACAGTGGCATCATGAGCTAGGTCTATTGCGTAGATTCTTTGCATGAGTAGAACACAAAGTAGTTGTGGGCGTTGATTTTGTTCAATATGCTTACCGTTACTAGTCAATCTTGATTCGGCGGCATTGTGGGATGAAGCGGCCTGGACCGACCTTACACGTACACTTACGTGAGACAGGTTCCACCGACTGACATGCACTAGTTGCATAAGGTGGCTAGCGGGTGCCAGTCTCTCCCACTTTAGTCGGATCGGATTTTATGAAAAGGGTCCTTATGAAGGGTAAATAGCAATTGACATATCACGTTGTGGTTTTGCGTAGGTAAGAAATGTTCTTGCTAGAAACCCATAGCAGCCACGTAAAACATGCAAACAACAATTAGAGGACGTCTAACTTGTTTTTGCAGGGTATGCCATGTGATGTGATATGGCCAAAAGGATGTGATGTATGATATATGTGATGTATGAGATGATCATGTTCTTGTAATAGGAATCACGACTTGCATGTCGATGAGTATGACAACCGGCAGGAGCCATAGGAGTTGTCTTTAATTTATTTATGACCTGCGTGTCAACATAAACGTCATGTAATTAGTTTACTTTATTGCTAACCGTTAGCCATAGTAGTAGAAGTAATAGTTGACGTGACAACTTCATGAAGACACGATGATGGAGATCATGATGATGGAGATCATGGTGTCATGCCGGTGACGATGATGATCACGGAGCCCCGAAGATGGAGATCAAAAGGAGCAAAGTGATGATGGCCATATCATGTCACTATTTGATTGCATGTGATGTTTATCATGTTTTTGTATCTTATTTGCTTAGAACGACGGTAGTAAATAAGATGATCCCTCATTAAAATTTCAAGAAAGTGTTCCCCCTAACTATGCACCGTTGCGAAAGTTCGTCATTTCGAAGCACCACGTGATGATCGGGTGTGATAGATTCTTACGTTCACATACAATGGGTGTAAGCCAGATTTACACACGTGAAACACTTAGGTTGACTTGACGAGCCTAGCATGTACAGACATGGCCTCGGAACACAAGAGACCGAAAGGTCGAGCATGAGTCGTATGGTAGATACGATCAACATGAAGATGTTCACCGATGATGACTAGTCCGTCTCACGTGATGATCGGACACGGCCTAGTTGACTCGGATCATGTAATCACTTAGATGACTAGAGGGATGTCTATCTGAGTGGGAGTTCATAAGATGAACTTAATTATCCTGAACATATTCAAAAGATCTTTGCAAATTATGTCGTAAGCTCGCGCTTTAGTTCTACTGTTTTAGATATGTTCCTAGAGAAAATATAGTTGAAAGTTGATAGTAGCAATTATGCGGACAGTGCAAGGCTTATGTCCTTAATGCACTGCTCGGTGTGCTGGACCCCGAACGTGGTCTGTGGATGTTGCGAATATCTGACATACACGTTTTGATGACTACATAATAGTTCGGTAATGATAAATGGTTTAGAATTGAGGCATCGAAGACATTGTTGAAATGTCGCGGAACATATGAGATATTTCGAGGGCTGAAATTGGGATTTCAGGCTCGTGCCCACGTCAAGAGGTATAAGACCTCCGACGATTTTCTTAACCTGCAGACTAAGGGAGAAAAGCTCAATCGTTGAGCTCGTGCTCAGATTGTCTAAGTACAACAATCACTTGAATTAAGTGGGGGTTGATCTTCCAGATAAGATAGTGATGTTTCTCCAGAGTCATTGCCACCAAGCTGCTAGAGCTTCGTGATGAACTATAAAATATCAGGGATAGATATGATGATCCTTGAAATATTCGCGATGTTTGACACCGCGAAAGTAGAAATCAAGAAGGAGCATCAATTGTTTATGGTTAGTGAAACCTCTAGTTTCAAGAAGGGCAAGGGAAAGAAGGGATACTTCATGAAACGGCAAAATCAGCTGCTACTCTAGTGGAGAAACCCAAGGTTGAACCCAAACCCGAGACTGAGTGCTTCTGTAATAAGGGGAACATCCACTGGAGCAGAATTACCCTAGATACTTGGTAGATAAGAAGGCTGTCAATAGAAGTATATTGGATATACATTATGTGAATGTGTACTTTACTAGTACTCCTAGTAGCATCAGGGTATTAGATACCGGTTCGGTTGCTAAGTGTTAGTAACTCGAAATAAAAAGCTACGGAATAAACGGAAACTAGCTAAAGGTGAGCTGACGAGATGTGTTGGAAGTGCTTCCAAGGTTGATACGATCAAGCATCGCACGCTCCCTCTACCATCGAGATTGGTGTTAAACCTAAATAATTGTTATTTGGTGTTTGCGTTGAGCATAAACATGATTGGATTATGTCTATCGCAATACGGTTATTCATTTAAGGAGAATAATGGTTACTCTATTTATTTGAATAATACCTTCAATGGTCTTGCACCTAAAATGAATGGTTTATTGAATCTCGATCATAGTGATACACATGTCCATGCCAAAAGATATAAGATAGTAATGATAATACCACGTACTTGTGGCACTGCCATGTAAGTCATATTGGTATAAAACGCATGAAGAAGCTCCATGTTGATGGATCTTTGGACTCACTCATTTTTTTGGAAAAAGGATTGAGTAATGTGAACCATGTCTATTGGTATATACGCATAAAGAAACTCCATGCAGATGGACCGTTTGGACTCACTTGATTTTGAATCACTTGAGATATGCAAATCATACCACATGGGCAAGATGACTGAAAGCTTCGGTTTCAGTAAAATGGAACAAGAAAGCAACTTGTTGGAAGTAACAGATTTTGATGTGTGCAGTCCAATGAGTGCTGAGGCACGCAGTGGATATCGTTATGCTCTTACTTCACAGATGATTTGAGTAGATACTGAGCATATTTACTTGATGAAACACAAGTCTGAATTATTGAATGGTTCAAGTAATTTCAGAGTGAAGTTTAATATCGTCGTGACAAGAGGATAAAATATCTATGATATGATCATAGAGATGAATATCTGAGTTGCGAGTTTGGTACACAATTAAGACATTGTGGAAATTGTTTCACAACTAGTACCACCTGGAACACCATAGTGTGATGGTGTGTCCGAACATCATAACTGCACCCTATTGGATATGATGCATACCATGATGTCTCTTATCGAATTACCACTATCGTTCATGGGTTAGGCATTAGAGACAACTGCACTCACTTTAAATAGGGCACCACGTAATTCCGATAAGATGACACCGTATGAACTATGGTTTAGAGAAACCTAAGCTGTCATTTCTTATAAGTTTGGGGCTGCGACGCTTATGTGAAAAAGTTTCAGGCTGATAAGCTCGAACCCAAAGCGGATAAATGCATCTTCATAGGATACCCAAAACAGTTGGGTATACCTCCTGTCTCAGATCCGAAAGCAATAGGGATTGTTTCTCAAATCGGGTCCTTTCTCAAGGAAAAAATTCTCTCGAAAGACTTGAGTGGGAGGATGGTGGAGACTTGATGAGGTTATTGAACCATCACTTCAACTAGTGTGTAGCAGGGCACATGAGTTGTTCCTATGGCACCTACACCAATTGAAGTGGAAGCTTATGATAGTGATCATGAGACTTCGGATCAAGTCACTCCCAAACCTCGTAGGATGACAAGGATGCGTACTACTTCAGAGTGGTACGTAATCCTGTCTTGGAAGTCATGTTGCTAGACAACAATGAACCTACGAGCTATGGAGAAGCGATGGTGGGCCCGGATTCCGATGAATGGCTCGAGGCCATAAAATCCGAGAGAGGATCCATGTATGAAAACAAAGTGTGGACTTTGGCAGAACGGCTCGATGGTCATAAGGCTGTTGAGTATAGATGGATTTTAAAAGGAAGACGGACAATGATGGTAAATGTCACCATTAAGAAAGCTCGACTTGTCGTTAAGATGTTTCCCGACAAGTTCAAGGAGTTGACTGCGATGAGGCTTTCTCACTCGTAGCGATGCTAAGAGTCTGCTGGAATTATGTTAGCAATTACTGCATTATTTATGAAATTGTGCAGATAGGATGTCAAAACATTGTTTCCTCGACGATTTTCTTGAGGAAAGGTTGTATGTGATACAACCAGAAGGTTTTGTCAATCCTGAAAGATGCTAATAAGTATGCAAAGCTCCAGCAATCCTTTTGAGGACTGGAGTAAGCATCTCGGAGTTGGAATGTACACTTTGATGAGTTGATCAAAGATTTTAGGTTTATACAAAGTTTATGAGAAACTTGTATTTCCAAATAAGTGAGTGGGAGCACTATAGAATTTCTGATGAGTATAAGTTGTTGACATATTGTTGATCAGAAATGATGTAGAATTTCTGGACAGCATATAGGGTTATTAGAAGAGTGTTTACAATGGAAAACCTGGATTAAGCCACTTGAACATTGAGCATCAAGATCTATAAGGATAGATCAAAATCGCTTAATAGTACTTTCAAACGAACAGATACCATGACAAGATTTTGAAGGAGTTCAAAATAGATCAGCAAAGGAGTTCTTAGCTATGTTATAAGGTGTGAACATTGAGTAAGATTCGAAACCTGACCACGGCAGAATAGAGAGAAAGGACGAAGGTCGTCCCCTATGCTTTAGTCGTAGGCTCTAAAGTATGCTATGCTGTGTACCGCACCTGAAGTGTGCCAAACCATGAGTCAGTCAAGGGGTACAAGTGTGATCTAGAAATGGATCGCAGGACAACGGTCAAAGTTATCCTTAGTAACTAGTGGACTAAGGAATTTTCTCGATTATGGAGGTGGTAAAAGAGTTCGTCGTAAAGGGTTACGCCGATGAAAGCTTTGACACTAATCCAGATTATTCTGAGTACTAAACTGGATTCGTATAGTAGAACAGTTATTTGGAATAGCTCCAAATAGAGTGTGGTAGCTGCATCTAGGATATGACATAGATATTTGTAAAGCACACACGGATCTGAAAGATTCAGACCCGTTGACTAGTAACCTCTCTCACAAGCGAGATATGATCAAACCACATGGGTGTTGGAATCATTGCAATCACATGGCGATGTGAACTAGATTATTGACTCTAGTGCAAGTGGGAGACTGTTGGAAATATGCCCTAGAGGCAATAATAAATAGGTTATTATTATATTTCCTTGTTCATGATAATCGTTTATTATCCATGCTAGAATTGTATTGATAGGAAACTCAGATACATGTGTGGATGCATAGACAACACCATGTCCCTAGTAAGCCTCTAGTTGACTAGCTCGTTGATCAATAGATGGTTATGGTTTCCTGACCATGGACATTGGATGTCGTTGATAACGGGATCACATCATTAGGAGAATGATGTGATGGACAAAAGACCCAATCCTAAGCCTAGCACAAGATCATGTAGTTCGTATGCTAAAGCTTTTATAATGTCAAGTATCATTTCCTTAGACCATGAGATTGTGCAACTCCCGGATACCGTAGGAATGCTTTGGGTGTGCCAAACGTCACAACGTAACTGGGTGGCTATAAAGGTGCACTACGGGTATCTCCAAAAGTGTCTGTTGGGTTGGCATGAATCGAGACTGGGATTTGTCACTCCGTGTGACGGAGAGGTATCTCTGGGCCCACTCGGTAGGACATCATCATAATGTGCACAATGTGATCAAGGAGTTGATCACGGGATGATGTGTTACGGAACGAGTAAAAGAGACTTGCCGGTAACGAGATTGAACAAGGTATCGGGATACCGACGATCGAATCTCGGGCAAGTATCGTACCGATAGACAAAGGGAATTGTATACGGGATTGATTAAGTCCTTGACATCGTGGTTCATCCGATGAGATCATCGTGGAACATGTGGGAGCCAACATGGGTATCCAGATCCCGCTGTTGGTTATTGACCTGAGAACATCCCGGTCATGCCTGCATGTCTCCCGAACCCGTAGGGTCTACACACTTAAGTTTCGATGACGCTAGGGTTATAAAGGAAGTTTTGTATGTGGTTACCGAATGTTGTTCGGAGTCTCGGATGAGATCCCGGACGTCACGAGGAGTTCCGGAATGGTCCGGAGGTAAAGATTTATATATAGGAAGTATGGTTTTGGCCACCGGAAGTGTTCTGGGCATCACCGGTAGTGTACCGGGACCACCGGAGGGGCCCGGGGGTCCACCGGGAGGGGCCATGGGCCTCGGAGGCATACATGGGCCAAGTGTGAGAAGGGACCAGCCCCTAGGTGGGCTGGGGCGCCTCCCCACCAAGGCCCATGCGCCTGGAGAGAAGAGGGGGCAAACCCTAGGGCAGATGGGCCCTAAAGGCCCATGCCTGGTGCGCCTCCCTCTCCCCCCACTTGGCCGCCACCCCAGATGGGGATTGGGACTGCCGCCGCCCCTAGGGTGGAAACCCTAGGTGGGGGCGCACCCTCCTCCCTCTCCCCTATATATAGTGAGGCCTAGGGCTGCCCATAACACACGTGATTCGATCTCCCTCGTTGGTGCAGCCCTGCGTCTCTTCTTCCTCCTCTCCTGCGGTGCTTGGCGAAGCCCTGCAAGATTGCCACGCTCCTCCACCACCACCACGCCGTTGTGCTGCTGCTGGACGGAGTCTTCCTCAACCTCTCCCTCTCTCCTTGCTGGATCAAGGCATGGGAGACGTCACCGAGCTGTACGTGTGTTGAACGCGGAGGCGCCGTCCGTTCGGCACTTGGTCATCGGTGATTTGAATCACGACAAGTACGACTCTATCAACCCCGTTCACTTGAACGCTTCCGCTTAGCGATCTACAAGGGTATGTAGATGCATTCTCTTTCCCCTCGTTTCTGGTTTCTCCATAGTTAGATCTTGGTGACACGTAGGAAATATTTAAATTTCTGCTACGTTCCCCAACAACATGAGAGTGTGCCATGGACATTGCACTATAGGTGGAATAGAATGGTGGTTGTGGAGAAGACAAAAAGGAGGAAGATGGTCTCACGTCAACTATGTCGGATTCTGGGTTCCGGCAGACCCTTAAGGTTCGAACTCTGGGGTGCGCGCGGAGATTGTGCCCTCTACCTCCCTGTCTCGTAAGGATCTAACTACTGTAAGAACAACACAAGAGACACAAGGTTTATACTAGTTCGGGCCACAATTTTGGTGTAATACCCTACTCTAGTTTGTGGTGGGTGGATTGCCTCTTGGGCTGATGAGGAAGAACAGTACAAGGGGGAACGGCCTCGCGAGGGCCTGTTCTTGGCTAGGGGATGAACTACTAGGGGGAGTTCGATCGCCCTTCTCTCTCTCTCTCTCTCTCTCTCTCTCGATGCCGGATTCTATCCTAGCTCATTCCCCTCTCCCCCTACCTAGGGGGTGGCTAGTCCTATTTATAGGCAAAGGCCCTGGGCCTCTTCCCAAATATTGAGCGGGAAGGGCGCCAACAATTGGCCAATTTGAAGGGGAACATCTTGTACACTTATCCTGACTAAAGTTGGTCTTCGCCTGCCAAAGGCCCTGTGGTGACGCCGTCCTAGGCTCCATGGTGACCTCCTTCCCACTGTTGGACTGGTCTTGGTTTCGTTGCACCGGAATGGGTGCCTTTGCTTGATCCTCTTGCCCGCGCTTGCTCCCTTTGAACCAAAGAGGAAAGGGGGGACGCTGTGCGGGCTGGAGCCCGCCTGGCACCCTCGATCGTCATGGCTTGCGTCATGGGCACCTCGCGAGGTACCCTGCCTTGATATCTCCGCCTCCTCGCGAGCCAGCCTAAGGAGGCCGTGCTTGAGGAAGCGCCGTGTCGTCCGCCTCGCGAGGCTTGGCCCCTCGCGAGGGTCTTGAGCCTTGTGTCGATGCAGATGGGCCACGCTGGGCCTCCATTCGAGCCACGCCGCAGGCCGCAGGCAGGCAAGTCTGGGGACCCCCGTTCCCAGAACGCCGACAGTAGCCCCCGGGCCCAAGGCACGCATGGACTTGGCCGTGCCGAGAGGCGAAAGGGCAAGGGCGAAGCGCCGCGGGCCCTAACAGCCTGCGGCCTTGGGCGCCGCGTGGCGGTTTGACAGGACATGGGCATCTCCACTTCCCCACGACGCCTCGGCAACTGCGTGACTTGACTAGTCCCTGCATGCATAGATACGATTCATTATTACCTGCGATCGTGGTGCTTGACGGTTGGCCTCTTCCGGCTATAAGTGCGAGGCCGCACAAGCTCCGCCAGTCCATCCGTTCCCGCTTCTCTTCTTCTCCCTCTCCTTCGCCGCCGCCGCTCGCATGGCTCCGAAGAGGTTCTCAGCTGCGGAGAAGGGGAAGGCTAGTCGGGCGGGGCCCGACTCCCCTCCGGCCAAGCGCGGCTGGGGTTGTCCCCGCAAGCATCCTGCGGTCCCCGCTGTGGCTCCCCGTGGGCACAGGGGTGATTCTCCGCGTGGTGGTGAGCGCTCGGCTGCCATGGGGAGGCAGGCTGTGGAGGTCGCGCTTTCGCTCGGTGGAGGTGCTGCTAGAGTTCGTCGTGTGGTCGGCGGACCCGACCAACACCTGGCTCCAGCTCCCTCGCTTCTTTATCAGCGAGCTGCCGGCCGGCGCCCGGTGCGGCTTCTGGCTCCAGGCTGATGGCTACTGCAGTAGGGCCTCTTGGGTTTCGCTGAGGTCTCCCCTTCTGGGAATGGGGCCCTGACCCACGGCTGGCAAACGTTTGCCCGCGCGCGCATCCTGGGCGAGCGGTGCACCCTGCACTTCAAGTTCGACGGCGACAGCACCCTCTACGTGAGGGTGTTTGGGGAAGATGGTCGCCCCGCAGGATGCTGCCCTGAGGACGACGACGAAGGAGACAACGCCCACTCTGCTGGCGGTGCCCGAGGCTCCCCAAGCTTCGCCTACTCCCCTTCAGGCGGCTCCTCCAGCGGTGGCCGCAGCCAGCCCCCTCGCCTCCGCGCCTGCTTGGGAGGTGGCTTTTCATCCGCCCGTCGCCGCGCTCCGGTGAAGCGCGAGAGGGAGTCCGCCTGAGCTCCGGAGGCATCCGGTGTCGCCTCAGTAGGCCGATGCGGGGAGGGCCGTGCCGGGCTCGCCCTTTCCTTTTCCTTTTGCTCCCTATGTAAGATAAGACAACTGCGTGGAGCCCCGTGGGGGCGTGTTTAAGAATTATTGCTGTTGTATCCATTACCTTAATTTTGTCGTTGCGCTTCTCAACTATTTGCCCTTGCGTAGGTAGTTTGTGGCCCCAGCCGGGGGGGCGACCGACCCAGGCCCTGTGTGTATGTCGCGGTGCCCGAGGGGCACGAACCAGAGGGGTGCTCCTGTAGAGAGCCCGTGCCGTGAAACCTTTAAACGGCTAGAGCAAAAACGCTCGCGAGGGCGTTCGAGCCCCATCCCTCGCGAGGCCTTCATGAGAGAAAATCAAAACGAGGAGCGAAAATCGACAAACCACGAATCAACAACGGCGATAGCTTCGATAAGACTTCAAATGCAAGTAAAACACGTCAAATGCAGAAAACAAATGAAAAAGCTGCGTCCGGCACCTAGTCTAGTCTTCGATGTCTTCTCACCAGCACGGAGCTAAGTGCTGCCACTGGGCGTGGGAGGGAGCCCCAGGGCCTGAGGCTGGCGCTCCCGAGACTCCGGGGCGTGTACAGCCCCACTCATTATTATGTGAGAGTGTCACGGGGCGGCGAGCTTCACAGGCATTGGCCTTCTTCACAGGCTCCGGGCCTTTCTCCTTAGAGGTAATGAGCTTCACAGGCATTGGCCTTCTTCACAGGCTCCGGGCCTTTTCCAAAAAGAGACGATCTTCACAGGCGTTCGCCTTCTTCACAGGCTCAGGGCCGTTTCCAAAAAGAGAGGATCTTCACAGGCGTTCGCCTTCTTCACAGGCTCAGGGCCTTTTCCAAAAAGAGAAGATCTTCACAGGCGTTCGCCTTCTTCACAGGTTCAGGGCCTTTTCCAAAAAGAGAAGATCTTCACAGGCGTTCGCCTTCTTCACAGGCTCACGGCCTTTTCCAAAAAGAGAAGATCTTCACACGCGTTCGCCTTCTTCACAGGCTCAGGGCCTTTTCCAAAAAGAGAAGATCTTCACAGGCGTTCGCCTTCTTCACAGGTTCAGGGCCTTTTCCAAAAAGAGAAGATCTTCACAGGCGTTCGCCTTCTTCACAGGCTCACGGCCTTTTCCAAAAAGAGAAGATCTTCACAGGCGTTCGCCTTCTTCACAGGCTCAGGGCCTTTTCCAAAAAGAGAAGATCTTCACAGGCGTTCGCCTTCTTCACAGGCTCAGGGCCTTTTCCAAAAAGAGAAGATCTTCACAGGCGTTCGCCTTCTTCACAGGCTCAGGGCCTTTTCCAAAAAGAGAAGATCTTCATAGGCGTTTGCCTTCTTCACAGGCTCAGGGCCTTTTCCAAAAAGAGAAGATCTTCACAGGTGTTCGCCTTCTTCACAGGCTCTGGGCCTTATCCAAAAAGAGAAGATCTTCACAGGCATTCGCCTTCTTCACAGGCTCAGGGCCTTTTAGGGGTAGAATGTAACGCCCTCGATGCGGCTATATCTCCCACGTGTCGAAGCACGACTTAGAGGCATAACCGCATTGAAAGCAATGTCGCAAGTGAGGTAATCTTCACACAACCCATGTAATACATAAGGGAAAGAGATACATAGTTGGCTTATAGTCGCCACTTCACACAATACATGAGTAAAGCATTACATCATACAGATACAATCAAGGTCCGACTACGGAACCAAAATAAAAGAAGACTACCCCAAATGCTACACAGATCCCCGATCGACCCCAACTGGGCTCCACTACTGATCAACTGAAACGAAACAACACAATGAACAAGATCTTCATCGAGCTCCTCCTTGAGCTCGGATGCGGCACCTGCACGGTCTCATCGGCACCTGCAAACTGGTTTTGGAAGTATCTGTGAGTCACGGGGACTCAGCAATCTCACACCCGCGAGATCAAGACTATTTAAGCTTATAGGTAGGGTAAAAGGTATGAGGTGGAGCTACAGCAAGCGACTAGCATATATGGTGGCTAACATACGCAAAAGAGAGCGAGAAGAGAAGGCAAAAGCACGGTCGAACAACTATGATCAAGAAGTGATCCTAGAACAACCTACGTCAAGCATAACTCCAACACCGTGTTCACTTCCCGGACTCCGCCGAGAAGAGACCATCACGGTTACACACACGGTTGATGTATTTTAATTAAGATCAACTTCGGGTTTTCTACAACCGGACATTAACAAATTCCCATCTGCCACATAACCGCGGGCACGGCTTTCGAAAGATTAAACCCTGCAGGGGTGTCCCAACTTAGCCCATTATAAGCTCTCGCGATCAACGAAGGATATTCCTTCTCCCCGGGAAGACCCGATCAGTCTCGGAATCCCGGCTACAAGACATTTCGACAGTAATGAAACAAGACGAGCAAAACCTCCCGATGCGCCGACATCCCGATAGGAGCTGCACATATCTCGTTCTCACGGCAGCACCGGATAAGCTAAGCGTACAGGTACCAACATAACCCAAGTTGCCATGGGACGGTCCCGCACGGTGCTCTAGTTTCGACCAACACTTAGACAAGCATTGGCCCGGGGGGGCTAAAATAAAGATGACCCTCGAGAGAGCGACTCCCAAGGGAAAAGTAGGTGATGGTGAGGCAAATGGTAAAACCAAGGTTGGGCCTTGCTGGAGGAGTCTTATTCAAAGCGAACTGTCAAGGGGGTCCCATAAATCACCCGACCGCGTTAGGGACGCAAAATCCGGGAACATAATACCGATATGACGGAAAATAGGGCGGCAAGAGTGGAACAAAACACCAGGCATAAGGCCGAGCCTTCCACCCTTTACCAAGTATATAGATGCATTAATAATATAAGAGATATTGTGATATCCCCACAAGTAAACTTGTTCCAATCAATGAACAACATCTGCATGTTCCAACAAGGAACAAACTTCATCTTCACCTGCAACTAACAACGCTATAAGAGGGGCTGAGCAAAAGCGGTAACATAGCCAAACAACGGTTTGCTAGGACAAGGTGGTTTAGAGGCTTGGTTTAACAATATGGGAGGCATGATAAGCAAATGGTAGGTATCACAGCATAGGAACAGCAAAAGAGCGAGCAACTAGCCAGCAAAGATAGAAGTGATTTCGAGGGTATGGTCATCTTGCCTACAAAGTTCTCAGGGTTGTCGAAAGCTTGATCCTCGTAAGTGTTCTCAACAGGTTCCTCGTTCACGTACTCGTCTCCCGGCTCTACCCAAGGCAAGAACACAAGCAAAGGAACAACTATCAACCACGATGCAATGCGCAATCAACATGATGCAAAACATGGCATGATATGCGAGATGTGGTATGCAATGCATATGCGTGCTCCGGAAGGAAAAAGATGAACAAGGCATAGTCTTGGAAAACCAAGTATGCCACTGGAAAGGTGAGGTGATTTCGGTTGAAATCGATATAAAGATCACCGGAATCGGATGCACGGTTTGCAAATGACAAGCAAAACAAGAATGACAAGATTCTGCCATTAACAGCATGATGCCACTTAGCATGCAACAAGAAATTAAGCTACTGCATCCAAACATACCAACAAAGCATATGACAGTGATCTACTCAGGATGCTCGACAAAAGATGAATACTGAGCTACAGCTAAATCACAACATAACAGGTTCAAACAAGCATGGCAAAAGTGCAAAAATAACAGGTTCACAGACTTGGTGAAAATACTATCTTGCCAGAAATTAACATCAGGATGACATGTTTAGAGCAAGGAAACAACATGCTACAGGAACACAATATAGAAAAACAAGGCATGGCATCAATCTACTCAAAACATGGAACACAAATCCCTTACTGACCATTAGCCAAAAAGGACCAGAAAATATAATAGCACCCATGTCAATTAAGCAAGTTACGTTACAGTTTTCAGACTTGGCAGAAAACTGGACATGTCAAAAACAGATAACAAGTAGGCATGTTTACGAGCTCGATGCACTCACTACATAGCATTTCATGATAAAATAAGCATATACCAAACAAGAAGACATGGCATCGAAGCTATAAATGGCGAAAACAACATCATAGCATGTAAAGATCAACTACAACAAGCTTGGCAAATTCGAATAAAATGTAAACAATCTGCCAGTAACAATTTATAGCAAAAGTAGAGCTCGATTGACTCCAGCTATGGCCCTCCATAATTACAAACAAATGCATGGATGGAAAGAGCAAATCCATATGTTCAAAAAACTCTTACTGATCATGCTCAAAATAGGCATATATCTCTCTGAAACAACATGAACACATGGCATCAAAATAACCGCAGGGAATAACTTAGTGAAATTACTAAGTCCTGAAATCAGCAACAATATGATCCCTAGTTTGCATGCTTGTGTTAGTCACCACAAAGATCAGAAAAATACATGGAATACACCCCTGTAAAGATGGCATGGCATATTACAAAACACATGTAGGACTCAAGTTCATAAGATGCACACTTCAATCATGGCAAAAATGACAAAACTGCAAGTACTGAAACAGATCTGAAACTAACATCACATAGCCCTCTTCCAACAGCATTTCGGGCATGAAGATGAGCTCAAATGAAAATGATGCGATGGAACAAAATGCAAAGCATCTCATTATGAACACTTTGGTATATCATGCATGCAAAACGGAGCAGTAAGCATGGAGATACGATGCAATGAACAAGGGCACACAATGCAAATACTTCCGGACTTTGCAGAAAAATCACCTCGCGAAATTGGATCTAGGCTTCAGGGCACGCAGCCCGAGGTTCGCCGGAGAAGTTGACGGCGATGAGGGAGATGAACAGAGGGGGACGAGGAAGTCGGGGAAGGGGCGCTCCAGGCCGGATCCGGCCGGATCCCGGCAGGGGCAGCGCGAGGCGCGGAGGTGCGCTCGCCGGAGCTCGCGGCCGGCGAGGAGCTCCGGCTCGGAGCTCGCGGCGCCGGACGGCGGAGGCGGCGGAGGCCGGTGCAGGCGCGCAGGCGATGGGCGGCGCGGGGGCGCGGGATCGGCGCGGCGAGGTCCCGGGGAGGCGCCGGCGAGCGCTGGGGCGGGGCCGGCGAGCCCGGCGGCGGCGGCGGCGGGAGCCGGTCGGGGCGGCGACCGAAGCGCGCCCGGCCGGCGGCGGTGCGGGGCGCCTGCGGGCACTGGCAGCGCTCGGGCGCCAGGGAGGCGGGCGGCGGCGGCGGAGTGCGGGCCCGGCGCGGCCCGGTTCGGCCTCGGGGCGGGCCGGATCTGGGCCCCGGGTGGCGCGGCGAAGTGGGGCACCGGCGGCGGTGACGTGGCGCGCTCCTGTTGGCCGGGAGCGGCGCCGGGGTGACGTGTCGCCCCGGGATTGGCTGGAGCGACGTGGCGGTGGGCGGTGGACGCGTCCGCCGGCGAGATGGACATGTCCGGCGACGCGGAGGAGAAGATGGCTAGGGTTGGACCCAAAATTTCGGAGGGGATCACATATTTATAGCTAGGAGGAGGTAGGAGGCTCCAAATGGAGTGCGGTTTGCGGCCACACGATCGTGATCGAACGGAGATGGACATGGGAGTGGCTTAGATGAGTTATTGGGCTGATTTGGAGGGGTCTTTGGCTGCAACCCAAAAGAGGCTTTCACGGTTACCCGGTTAACCGTTGGAGTATCAAACGACCTCTGAATGACCCGAAACTTGACAGGCGGTCTACCGGTGCTATACCAACGCCGCTTGACAAACCTCGGTCCATTCCGATAAAGTTTGATACACGCTCATGGAAAAAGGTAAAAAGGGGCGCCGGGGAGCATAGGAGCGCCGGATTGCAAAACGGACAACGGGGAAAATGCTCGGATTCATGAAGCGAACACGTATGCGAATGCGATGCACATGATGACATGATATGAAATGCATGACAAGGACAAAATGCAAAATGAAGGGAAACTCAACCACAGAGGGAATATCATATCACATAGCCGGAAATGGCAAGAGTTGGAGTTACGAATATGGAAAGTTGTATCCGGGGCGTTACAACACTCCACCACTACGAGAGGATCTCGTCCCGAGATCTAGGATGGCACCGGAGAGAAACGGAAAAGGAAGAGAAGAGGTAAAACTAAGTTGCTTCTTTGGCAAACGAGTGCAACCACGAAGCTTGAGAGGTTGAACAAAATGAACGAAAGAAAACAACGAAGAAGAACAAGGTTGACAACACTCTGTTAGAAAAGAGGAACATGGGATACGACGAGAACCAAGAGGTTGAAGGACATGAAGCAAGAGCTTAACAGACCAAAAAGAATATGAAAGCACACCGGTAGAAAAAAAGACAAGGAACAAGAATGGCATAATTTGGACATCACTCCGGTAGAAAAGAGAAGGAAAACTTGATAAGATGGAAAGAACTTGAAGAGAGAACACCACATTTAGTTAATTGGATAAGCATGAAAAGAACACGGTCCTCACAATTCGAGATGATGAGTGAAGAGAGCAACATCACAATGCCTCCGGAAGAAAGAATAGAAAATAGATCATCGGAATAAGAGAACGGAGAAGGAAATGATAACTCTCACAAATAAAATTGAAAGAGAAAGCTTACGAAACAAAGGTTGAACGGAGTTGTTGGATTATCAACAACGAAAGCTTAAACTTGATGTGGACTTATCGAAGACATCCCAAATTATGAGGTGACAACCTGCCACTCACGGAACAGATTGGGTTGATGAAAACAAGAAGACTAGAAACTATTTCACCAGGAGGATAAAAGAAGAACTTGGGTCATTGATAAGCACCATAATAGCCACATTCCTTAGGGAAGGATTTAGGTGAAACCATGACACAAGATAATTCCAACGAAGAGATTGGTGGATTTAAAATATCTCATTCTTGACAACATGTGAGTCGTGAAACATGAACTCAAATTATCAAGAATGACATAACACCACCTCAAAAGATAAGATAGAAAGAATTGCACCACGGAATGGAAGATGAAGAATGATTGAACTCCTCAAAACAAGACATGTGTTGAGCACCATGTTAAATTTTGAGTATATCTTGGCGGATCATAACTTCGAGAGAAATCTTGAAGAACAACTGAAGAATGAAAAGAATCCTTAACGAACCACCATGTAGAGCCTCCATGAAGAACTCCGGTAATGAAAGGATGATAAAAATAAAGAGAATTTGAAAACAAAGGTGAAGCCTTGCGATGATTTAGATGGAGCTTCGCGCCGAGATAATGCGGAAAACTTGGAACTCCGGAAATGAAAAAGATGAAGCATCTCGAACCGAGAAATGTGACATGATGAACAACTCTGGAAAGAAGAAACTAGATCACTTGGATGAAACCATAATAAGAATTACGTTATGCATATCCTTCACCAATTTAAATTGATGACAAGCAACGGATTTGGCATACTACTTATTCTCGTAGAAAGGATTAAGATAGATATGGCGCAAACTTGGAGAAGGTCTTCAACGAACCACCGGTAGGATTGGAAAGAACGAATGAATTGACATGATGACCAAGGAAGGGAAAAATGAACGAACCACCATAAAAATTGAAAATGAAAGTAGTAAAGGCACGATACACCGGGAAGAATTAGAAAATGAATGAAGATACTTGATAGAACTTAGATACATGAGAACGAAGAGATCATGAACTGATTAGAGGCTACTTGAACGATGCACCGGTAAGATTTGAAGAACGAGAGCTGAATGTTGAGAACGAATAAATCTTTTGAAATGATGGCCTTCAGAGAATCAAACTGAAAAGACTCCTGAAATGCTCCGGATGGGTGAAAATTATTCTCACAATCGAAAACAATCATGAGAGGATGGCAACAAGCTAGAACAATGAATCTTGAAGAGAATGAGGCAAGATTTAAGAGAAACTCTTCTTCGGTCTTCCAATGTTGAAAATGATGATGAGAACCACCACCATGAATTGTTGAGGCACTCCGGAATGAAAATAGGAACGGTTGAACCAACGGTGAAAATAATTTGGAAGATCTTGGAGAAAGACACCTGACTGATGAAAATTCATTCTTACGTCAAACTTCGAAAAGAATTTGAGAATAACTTCGGGATAATTAGAAGAGTCAGGTAAGATCCTGGGAAAAGACCTGTGGGTTAGGGCCCACTCAAAAGAACCACCGTTGAACGATTGCTTGAAAAGAGAGATTGCACCGGTTGATTTAAATGGCTTGAATAAGATAACAATCTCGAAATAGTAAGAATTGATGCGGAGTGAAAAACACGAATCTTCGGAGATATCTTCAGCACTTCGGAACAAATGAATAGCGAGAAGTGGATGATTAAGAGGTGCACCAGTACGAGAAAGCATTTGAAACGAGGAAAAGATATGATCGACAAAGCTTGAATTGAATCCACCGGAGAAGAAAGAGAACGAATAATGATGAAGTTAAGGCTCCGTTAGTATCTTCCTGAGAATCACCGGATAAGAACATTGACGGAAAAGAATGGAGAGACGTCCCATCTATAAGATGGATACTTGATTAAGAAATCCGAGTCCTTGAAGAAAAAGGGTGGGAGGGTGGGAAAAACAAAGACAACTTGGGACGAATGAAACAAACATCATTGAGAATACTTAGAGTTTATCTTGCGAATGTTGAAAATGATCAGATCCACTTGAAGAGAAAACATCGGTTGAAAAGGATTGACATGACAATCTCGATTACCATGAAGGATTAGTATTCACATCGGAGTATGGGAACACCGCTTAGAAAAGGTATGGAATCAACACTTGACTTTGAAGCAACTCGACTACCACAAAACAAAACAAAAACAAAGGATTGGCTTGTAGAATAAGCCGGAACAAACAAATGATAGATCCCATTTCGTATCATGTGTCTGTTGGAAAGATATCCTACGAGATACTTGAATTCCCACTTATAAACTCCCGAAACTTTCTTGTTATGCAATCAGGTGTTGGGGATACAGGGGACACAAAATATATCACCCAAACTAACAATACCTAGAACCAGCTGTATCCATCCTTCAACACATAACCAAGAAACCTTCGGAAATCGTCTACCTCAACCTTCGAAAAGCATCCGTTATACGAGTTATGGCAATACTCCCGCACTCGCCTCAGTACTGGGCTATCAGGGTTATCTCACCAACAACTGTACAAAAGAGATTTTCGATGTCGGCGTACTAAACTCAGGTATTCCAGAACTGCAACGATAAAATTATGACGACAACACCTCAGAGCTCAACTCCCCGGGACACTTCCACTAAACCCCTGCTGACAGGAGGCACCAAGACAATGTTGTAATCACAAAACCATCGGAACAATTCTAAGATACCCGCGTGATCCTAAAAAAAATTAGTGAAATTTGAGAAGAGAAGAGTCAAAACTCTACGTCAGGATGCCTTACCAGAGCGATGAGGAGACTGGGAAGTAAAAAGAATTCCTAAACTCTCCGATACATAATTCCTAAATGACTCAAAACATTTTTCTAGACACAACTCGGCTGCTAAAAACGATCAATCAGTGGGGGCTCCTAAGGTCGGGGAAGGCTCTGATACCAACCTGTAACGCCCTCGATGCGGCTATATCTCCCACGTGTCGAAGCACGACTTAGAGGCATAACCGCATTGAAAGCAATGTCGCAAGTGAGGAAATCTTCACACAACCCATGTAATACATAAGGGAAAGAGATACATAGTTGGCTTACAGTCGCCACTTCACACAATACATGAGTAAAGCATTACATCATACAGATACAATCAAGGTCCGACTACGGAACCAAAATAAAAGAAGACTACCCCAAATGCTACACAGATCCCCGATCGACCCCAACTGGGCTCCACTACTGATCAACTGAAACGAAACAACACAATGAACAATATCTTCATCGAGCTCCTCCTTGAGCTCGGATGCGGCACCTGCACGGTCTCATCGGCACCTGCAAACTGGTTTTGGAAGTATCTGTGAGTCACGGGGACTCAGCAATCTCACACCCGCGAGATCAAGACTATTTAAGCTTATAGGTAGGGTAAAAGGTATGAGGTGGAGCTGCAGCAAGCGACTAGCATATATGGTGGCTAACATACGCAAAAGAGAGCGAGAAGAGAAGGCAAAAGCACGGTCGAACAACTATGATCAAGAAGTGATCCTAGAACAACCTACGTCAAGCATAACTCCAACACCGTGTTCACTTCCCGGACTCCGCCGAGAAGAGACCATCACGGTTACACACACGGTTGATGTATTTTAATTAAGATCAACTTCGGGTTTTCTACAACCGGACATTAACAAATTCCCATCTGCCACATAACCGCGGGCACGGCTTTCGAAATATCAAACCCTGCAGGGGTGTCCCAACTTAGCCCATTATAAGCTCTCGCGAGCAACGAAGGATATTCCTTCTCCCCGGGAAGACCCGATCAGTCTCGGAATCCCGGCTACAAGACATTTTGACAGTAATAAAACAAGACCAGCAAAACCTCCCGATGCGCCGACATCCCGATAGGAGCTGCACATATCTCGTTCTCAGGGCAACACCGGATAAGCTAAGCGTACAGGTACCAACATAACCCAAGTTGCCATGGGATGGTCCCGCACGGTGCTCTAGTTTCGACCAACACTTAGACAAGCATTGGCCCGGGGGGGCTAAAATAAAGATGACCCTCGAGAGAGCGACTCCCAAGGGAAAAGTAGGTGATGGTGAGGCAAATGGTAAAACCAAGGTTGGGCCTTGCTGGAGGAGTCTTATTCAAAGCGAACTGTCAAGGGGGTCCCATAAATCACCCGACCGCGTTAGGGACGCAAAATCCGGGAACATAATACCGATATGACGGAAAATAGGGCGGCAAGAGTGGAACAAAACACCAGGCATAAGGCCGAGCCTTCCACCCTTTACCAAGTATATAGATGCATTAATAATATAAGAGATATTGTGATATCCCCACAAGTAAACTTGTTCCAATCAATGAACAACATCTGCATGTTCCAACAAGGAACAAACTTCATCTTCACCTGCAACTAACAACGCTATAAGAGGGGCTGAGCAAAAGCGGTAACATAGCCAAACAACGGTTTGCTAGGACAAGGTGGATTAGAGGCTTGGTTTAACAATATGGGAGGCATGATAAGCAAATGGTAGGTATCACAGCATAGGAACAGCAAAAGAGCGAGCAACTAGCCAGCAAAGATAGAAGTGATTTCGAGGGTATGGTCATCTTGCCTGCAAAGTTCTCAGGGTTGTCGAAAGCTTGATCCTCGTAAGTGTTCTCAACAGGTTCCTCGTTCACGTACTCGTCTTCCGGCTCTACCCAAGGCAAGAACACAAGCAAAGGAACAACTATCAACCACGATGCAATGCGCAATCAACATGATGCAAAACATGGCATGATATGCGAGATGTGGTATGCAATGCATATGCGTGCTCCGGAAGGAAAAAGATGAACAAGGCATAGTCTTGGAAAACCAAGTATGCCACTGGAAAGGTGAGGTGATTTCGGTTGAAATCGATATAAAGATCACCGAAATCGGATGCACGGTTTGCAAATGACAAGCAAAACAAGAATGACAAGATTCTGCCATTAACAGCATGATGCCACTTAGCATGCAACAAGAAATTAAGCTGCTGCATCCAAACATACCAACAAAGCATATGACAGTGATCTACTCAGGATGCTCGACAAAAGATGAACACTGTGCTACGGCTAAATCACAATATAACAGGTTCAAACAAGCATGGCAAAAGTGCAAAAGATAACAGGTTCACAGACGGTGAAAATACTATCATGCCAGATATTAACATCAGGATGACATGTTTAGAGCAAGGAAACAACATGCTACAGGAACACAATATAGAAAAACAAGGCATGGCATCAATCTACTCAAAACATGGAACACAAATCCCTTACTGACCATTAGCCAAAAAGGACCAGAAAATATAATAGCACCCATGTCAATTAAGCAAGTTACGTTACAGTTTTCAGACTTGGCAGAAAACTGGACATGTCAAAACCAGATAACAAGTAGGCATGTTTATGAGCTCGATGCACTCACTACAGAGCATTTCATGATAAACTAAGCATACACCCAACAATAAGACATGGCATGGAAGCTATACATAGCAAGAACAACATCATAGCATGTAAAGATCAACTACAACAAGCTTGGCAAATTCGAATAACATGTAAACAATCTGCCAGTAACAATTTATAGCAAAAGTAGAGCTCGATTGACTCCAGCTATGGCCCTCTATAATTACAAACAAAGGCATGGATGGATAGAGAAAATCCATATGTTCAAAACACTCTTACTGATCATGCTCAAAATAGGCATATATCTCTCTGAAACAACATGAACACATGGCATCAAAATAACCGTAGGGAATAACTTAGTGAAATTACTAAGTCCTGAAATCAGCAACAATATGATCCCTAGTTTGCATGCTTGTGCTAGTCACCACAAAGATCACAAAAATACATGGCATACACCCCTGTAAAGATGGCATGGCATATTACAAAACACATGTAGGACTCAAGTTCATAGGATGCACACTTCAATCATGGCAAAAATGACAAAAGTGCAAGTACTGAAACAGATCTGAAACTAACATCACATAGCCCTCTTCCAACAGCATTTCGGTCACCAAGATGAGCTCAAATGAAAATGGTGCAATGGAAGAAAATGCAAAGCATCGCATTATGAACATTTCAGTATATCACGCATGCAAAACGGAGCAGTAAGCATGGAGATACGATGCAATGAACAGGGGCACATAATGCAAATACTTCCGGACTTGGCAGAAAAATCACCTCGCGAAATTGGATCTAGGCTTCAGGGCACGCAGCCCGAGGTTCGCCAGAGAAGTTGACGGCGATGAGGGAGATGACCGGAGGGGGACCAGGAAGTCGGGGAAGGGGCGCTCCGGGCCGGATCTGGCCGGATCCCGGCAGGGGCAGCGCGAGGCGCGGAGGTGCGCTCGCCGGAGCTCACGGCCGGCGAGGAGCTCCGGCTCGGAGCTCGCGGCGCCGGACGGCGTAGGCGGCGGCGGCCGGCGCAGGCGCGCAGGCGATTTGAGACGGCGGTGCGGGGGCGCGGGATCGGCGCGGCGGGGTCGCGGGGAGGCGCCGGCGAGCGCTGCGGCGGCGCGTGCGGGGCGGGGCCGGCGAGCCCTGCGGCGGCGGCGGCGGGAGCCGGTCGGGGCGGCGGCCGAGACGCGCCCGGCCGGCGGCGGCGCGGGGCGCCTGCGGGCACTGGCAGCGCTCGGGCGCCAGGGAGGCGGGCGGCGGCGGCGGCGGAGTGCGGGCCCGGCGCGGCCCTGTTCGGCCCCGGGGCGGGCCGGATCTGGGCCCCGGGTGGCGCGGCGAAGTGGGGCGCCGGCGGCGGTGACGTGGCGCGCTCCTGTTGGCCGGGAGCGGCGCCGGGGTGACGTGTCGCCCCAGGATTGGCTGGAGCGACGTGGCGGTGGGCGGTGGACGCGTCTGCCGGCGAGATGGACATGTCCAGCGGCGCGGAGGAGAAGATGGCTAGGGTTGGACCCGAAATTTCGAAGGGGATCACATATTTATAGCTAGGAGGAGGTAGAAGGATCCAAATGGAGTGCGGTTTGCGGCCACACGATCGTGATCGAACGGAGATGGACATGGGAATGGCTTAGATGGGTTATTGGGCTGATTTGGAGGGGTCTTGGGCTGCAACCCAAAAGTGGCTTTCACGGTTACCCGGTTAACCGTTGGAGTATCAAACGATCTCCGAATGACCCGAAACATGACAGGCGGTCTACCGGTGCTATACCAAGGCCGCTTGACAAACCTCGGTCCATTCCGAGAAAGTTTAATACACGCTCACGGAAAAAGGTAAAAAGGGGCGCCGGGGAACATAGGAGCGCCGGATTGCAAAACGGACAACGGGGAAAATGCTCGGATTCATGAAGCGAACACGTATGCGGATGCGATGCACATGATGACATGATATGAAATGCATGACAAGGACAAAATGCAAAATGAAGGGAAACCCAACCACGGAGGGAATATCATATCACATAGCCGGAAATGACAAGAGTTGGAGTTACGAATATGGAAAGTTGTATCCGGGGCGTTACATAGAACCTCCGGAGGTGCTGGATGTTCCACGCGTTCTGGATCGGCTCCCCCTCTTGAGTCTCCAAGCGCACGGAGCCAGGACTGGAAACATGAACAACCTTGAACGGGGCCTCCCACATGGGACAGAGCTTGTGCAGCCCTTCCCTGGAGAGGACCCGCCTGAGTACGAGGTCTCCTACCTCGAGGGTCCTGGGGCGGATGCTGCGGCAGTGATATCGTCGTAGCGCCTGTTGGTACCTTGCCGCTCGCAGCGCGGCTTCCCGGCGGCGTTCCTCCCCCAGCACGAGGTCCATCCCCCGCATGGCGTCCTGCTGCGCCTCGTTGAACGCCAGGACCCGCGCGGAGCGACGCCTGGCCTCGTGAGGAAGGACTGCTTCGGCTCCGTAGACCAGGAAGAACGGAGTTTCCCCGGTTGGTTTGGTCGCGGTTGTGCGGATGGACCACAACACGGATTGGAGATCATCACACCAACCCCTGCCACAGGCCTCCAGCTTCTTCTTGAACGTCCTGGTCTTGAGGCCTCTCAGGACCTCCGCATTGGCTCGTTCGGCTTGCCCATTGCTTCGCGGGTGTGCCACCGAAACGTAGCATATCTGCGTTCCAAGGTTAGCACAGTATGTTTTGAAGAGATTACTAGTGAACTGCGAACCGTTGTCTATGATGATGCGGTTCAGCACCCCGAACCGGCTCACGATACCCCTGATGAACTTGACTGCGGAGCCTGCGGGGATGGTACGGACAACCTCCACCTCTGCCCACTTGGTGAACTTGTCAATGGCGACGTAGAGGTAACGGTAGCCCCCTGGCGCCCGAGGGAACGGGCCCAGAATATCCAACCCCCAAACTGCGAATGGCCACGAGAGGGGTATAGTCTGCAGGCTCCCCGCTGGTTGATGGATCTGCTTGGAATGGAACTGGAAGGCCTCACAAGCCTTTACCAATTCGATCGCGCCGTTGAGCGCGGTGGGCCAATAGAACCCACTACGGAATGCTTTGCAGACGAGGGTTCGCGATGATGAGTGGTGTCCGCAGTCTCCGCCGTGTATGTCCCCCAGTAGTTCCCTTCCTTGCTCCCTGGAGATGCAGCGCAGAGACACGTCGTTGGGTCGCTTCCGGTAGAGTTCTCCGTCTCTGATGCAGTATGCCGTGGCCTGTCGCACCACACGTTCTGCTTCCTCTTCCTTCTCCGGCAGGGCCCCATGTGTCAGGTAATTCCGGAGCTCGGTGATCCAGCGTTCCTCCTGAGGTTCCATCGTCAGGAGCAAACGTGCTCCTGAGGGCGGTCCGCACGCCGGGGCTCCCGAGGCTGGCGGCTGAGGGAGCTCCTCTTGAGGCTGAGCTGTGCTTGATAGCGTTGGCTGCACTGAAGGCTTGAAGAACCGTTCTTCAAAGACGCCTGGCTCCTGCGGCAGACGCCTGGACGCCCGTCCGGCTATGTCGTCAGCTTCTTGGTTGGTGCCACGGGGCACGTGCTTCAGCTCCAGCCGCCAGAACTGCTTTTCCATCCTGCGGACCTCTGCTAGGTAGGCCTCCATGTGTTCATCCTTCGGCTCGTACACCTTGTTGGAGAAGTTGACTAGGAGCTGCGAGTCGCCTTTGACGATGAGGCGCTTTACTCCCAGGGCCGCTGCGGCCTCCAACCCGGCTATCAGTCCCTCATATTCTGCTATGTTGTTGGAGACCTTTTCTCCTTGCTGGAAACAGAGTTGTACTGCATAGCAAAGCTTATCCTGAGTGGGTGATATCAGCACAGCACGAGCCCCCGCGCCGTGCCTGGAGAATGCCCCGTCGAAGTACATGACCCAGCCTTCCGGCGCCTCACTCCCTGGGGAGAGGGAGCGATCCTCGTCATCCTTGAGGCCTGGCGCCTCTGTCCATTCCGCCACGAAATCCGCCAATGCGGCTCCCTTGATGACCCATAGTTATGCTGAACTCGAGCTGAAACGCTTGCAACTCTATGTTCCACTCAGCGACCCTTCCGACTGAGTTAGGGCTCCTGAGCACCCTCTACAGGGGGTACGATAAGACGACCTTGATCGGGTGAGCTCGGAAGTAGTGCCGCAGCTTGCGCGAGGCCACCAGCAGCGGGAGGAGGAGCTTCTGAGGCATCGGGTACCATGCCCTCGCGTCCCGTAGCACCGTGCTAACGAAGTAGACCGGGTGCTCAACAAGGCTGAGAGCATCTCGGGTCGCGGCGCCCTCGGGAGGTGACGGCCCCTCACGAGATGCTGTGGCCTCGGGAGGTGGACCATCCGGGCATGCTGACTCTCCTGTCTCTGGTGCGTCCCTCGGCAGCTGACTCTCTTCATCTGTAGTTTCGGCTTCCTCGAGCTTTCCCTGTTCCTGTCTTGTCTGACCTCGGGCTGCCGTTATGGTCTTGGACTGGCGCTCCTCCCTAACCGCCACCAGTGCTGCGCTGGCTGAGTAGGGGGTGGCGGCAAGGTAAAGCAGTAGAGGCTCTTGAGGGCGCGGAGCCACCATGACTGGGGCACTGGTTAGGTACCTCTTGATATCTTGAAACGCCCTATCTGCCTCTTCAGTCCATTCAAAGGGTCCCTTTTTCTTCATCAGCTGAAAGAAAGGCAGCGCTCGTTCCCCCAGCTTGGAGATGAAGCGCCCTAGTGCGGTCACACGCCCAGTGAGCTTCTGCATTTCTCTGAGGGTCTTTGGCGGACTCATGTCCTCGACCGCCTTGACCTTCTCGGGGTTGGCCTCGATGCCACGGTGAAATACGAGGAATCCCAAAAGCTTGCCTGAGGGAACGCCAAACACACATTTCTCCGGGTTGAGCCGTAGGTTTACTGCGTCGAGGCTCGCAAAGGTCTCCTCCAGGTCTTGTATCAGGGTCCTGGCCTCTCGAGATTTTACCACAATGTCATCGACGTATGCTTCAACATTCTTCCCGAGCTGCGGGCCCAAGGTGATGTGCATCAGCCGCTGAAAGGTTGCCCCTGCGTTGCGTAGTCCAAATGGCATGCATGTATAGCAGTACACCCCGCACGGGGTCAAGAAGGCGGTCTTCTCAACGTCTTCTATCGCCATCTTGATCTGGTGATATCCGGAGAAGGCATCCAAGAAGCACAACAGGTCGCACTCGGTGGTGGAATCGACGATCTGGTCGATGCGAGGGAGCGGGAACGGATCTTGCGGGCATGCCTTGTTGAGGTTGGTGAAGTCGACACACATGCATTCCTTCCCCCCATTCTTGGGCACAACGACAGGGTTGGCCAACCAATCTGGGTACCGGACCTCACGAATGACTCCAGCGGCTTCCAACTTGCGGGTCTCTTGGACGATGAAGGCCTGCTTCTCTGCGGACTGCCGCCTGGCCTTCTGCTTCACGGGGCGCACATTTGGGCACACGTTGAGGTGGTGCTCGATGACGTCCCTTGGGATCCCTGCCAACTGATCGGGCTCCCAAGCAAACACTTTCTTGTTTGCACGCGGGAACTTGACCACGGCCTCGTCCTGCTCAAGCCCTAGGTCGGCGCCAATGGTAAAAGTGGCGCTGGAGGATCCGTCCTCGTCGACGGCTTTCTGCTTGGTTTCTGCCTTGTCCTGGGTGAACAACTGCTTCTTCTTGGTAGGCGCAGCCCCCTTGGGCTCAGGGGTCCACGCGTCGGCGGGCTGTGCCGATGCCGCCGTCTTGAAGGCGAGCTTGAGTACTCGCAGGGCGTCCCCGGTGTCTCCGTGCACGGTGAGAGTACCGTTGCTCCCGGGCATCTTCATGAGGTTGTACGCCGGGTGCGTGGCGGCCATGAACCGAGCCAGTGCTGGGTAGCCGGGGATGGCGTTGTAAGGGAGGCCGATGGGGGCGATGTCGAAGTCGACCATCTCCATGCGGAAGTTGTCGTAGGTGCCGAAGGTCACCGGGAGCCGGATCTGTCCCAAGGAGTCGGACGACCCGCCCCCGACGCTTGAGAAGGATCGGCTGGGTTGCAGCCGCTCCCGGGGTATGCGGAGGAGGTTGAAGGTCTCGACCGAAAGCACGCTGAGGTCCGCACCGCCATCGAAGAGGGTTCTGGTGATGGCCACCTGGCAGATGGTGGGGGTGCACAACAGGGGGAGCGCGCCTGAACCAGCCAAGTTAGCGGGGTGGTCCTCCGAGCTGAAGGTCAGACCAACCTCGCGCGCCGCCCGGTCCGTGGGAGCCCCGTGCCGTGTGGAAACGACGCCGATCTGGCGGGCAAATGGCTTAACGTGGCGGCCCGTTGGTGGTGCCTGCGAGCCGCCCAGGAGGGCCGCGACGACCGGGAGCGTCGACGTCGTGGTGTGGCAGCCCGGTCGCATAGACAGGCGCCGGGGTGGTGCTTGCTGCTCGCCTCCTGCTGGGACGGTGGTGGTGTTGATGGCGTGCGACGAGGGACGGCCAGGACGTCCACCAGCAAGGGCCGCTGGCGTGACGCGAGATCGACGTGCGCCGTACATGGATGCGGCGGTCGGAGGAGAGTGGAGAGGTGGAAGATAGATTCCGGCGCACCCCTACCTGGCGCGCCAAATGTCGGATTCTAGGTTCCGGCAGACCCTTAAGGTTCGTACTCTGGGGTGCGCGCGGAGATTGTGCCCTCTACCTCCCCGTCTCGTAAGGATCTAACTACTGCAAGAACAACACAAGAGACACAAGGTTTATACTAGTTCGGGCCCATTGTGGTGTAATACCCTACTCTAGTTTGTGGTGGGTGGATTGCCTCTTGGGCTGATGAGGAAGAACAGTACAAGGGGGAACGGCCTCGCGAGGGCCTGTTCTTGGCTAGGGGATGAACTGCTAGGGGGAGTTCGATCGCCCTTCTCTCTCTCTCTCTCTCTCTCTCTCTCTCTCTCTCTCTCTCTCGATGCCGGATTCTATCCTAGCTCATTCCCCTCTCCCCCTACCCAGGGGGTGGCTAGTCCTATTTATAGGCAAAGGCCCTGGGCCTCTTCCCAAATATTGAGCGGGAAGGGCGCCAACAATTGGCCAATTTGAAGGGGAACATCTTGTACACTTATCCTGACTAACGTTGGTCTTTGCCTGCCAAAGGCCCTGTGGTGACGCCGTCCTGGGCTCCATGGTGACCTCCTTCCCACCGTTGGACTGGTCTTGGTCTCGTTGCACCGAAATGGGTGCCTTTGCTTGATCCTCTTGCCTGCTCTTGCTCCCTTTGCACCAAAGAGGAAAGGGGGGTGCTGTGCGGGCTGGAGCCCGCCTGACACCCTCGATCGTCATGGCTTGCGTCATGGGCACCTCGCGAGGTACCCTGCCTTGATCTCTCCGCCTCCTCGCGAGCCAGCCTAAGGAGGCCGTGCTTGAGGAAGTGTCGTGTCGTCCGCCTCGCGAGGCTTGGCCCCTCGCGAGGGTCTTGAGCCTTGTGTCGATGCAGATGGGCCACGCTGGGCCTCCATTCGAGCCACGCCGCAGGCCGCAGGCAGGCAAGTCTGGGGACCCCCGTTCCCAGAACGCCGACAAACTAGGCATATTACTGGGCTATGGAGATGCCCATCAATAGATATCAATGTGAGTGAGTAGGGATTACCATGCAACGGATGCACTAGAGATATAAATGTATGGAAGCTCAATAAAAGAAACTAAGTGGGTGTGCATCCAAATTGCCTGCTCACGAAGACCTTGGGCATTTTGAGGAAGCCCATTATTGGAATATACAAGCCAAGTTCTATAACAGAAATTCCTACTAGTATATGGAAGTGACAAAATAAGAGACTCTCTAGCATGAAGATCATGGTGCTACTTTGAAGCACAAGTGTGGAAAAAGGATAGTAGCATTGTCCCTTCTTATCGGTGTACAAAAGTAGGGGTCCCTTTTTGTACCCCTTTACTTGTGCGCGGGCAGTCGCAGCCCCACGCCCGTGGCCATGCTTGGTGGGGCAGAAGAAGCAAAGATTACCAGAGCCGTGCTCAAGATCAGAAGCATGAAGAGCCGAGGGGCGAGGTGAAACTCCCTCGGCAAGAGCCTTGCCGGGGCGGCCTTCACGGCCCCGGCAAGAGCCTTGCGGGGGCAACTTTCCTAACACAAGCGGAACCTCCACCCTTGGGCCTGAGAGTTCCGACGCCCTCAACCACATTGGAACCATGGCTCGGGAGGCACCTCCATGGTGGCATGCAGATCTTTGTGAAGACCAAGAACATATAATGCTAGATGAGGACTAGAAGAGGGAGACCCCCGGAAAGATCCTTGCCGGGGACACCTACGAGGCCGCTGCAAGGCCCTTGCTAGGGGCCCAGCAAGACCCTTGCCGGGGACATATGCGGGGCCACAGCCAGGCCCCCACCTGCCAAGGCTCCACCTCCATTCCAACACAACGATCAACCCGTCAACAAGGCAAGCGCCTGCGTGGAGGCATGCAAATCTTCGTGAAGACTCAGCCACCGCGCCAACTCAGCAGCCAACCAGCCAGCGTGGCGCTACGTGCCTAGTCAGCCTAGACGCGCGTCAGAGCGACGCGAAGCAGGGACGGTTGGGACGGGCTTCGTTACTGCCCCCGATAAAGCAAGAGGACACCTAAGTAGCGCATTTAATGCGTTTTGTCCTGTGATGTCAGGCGATGAACTCGACCACTGTACAACTTTCCACCTCATGTGTGTGACTGTGGCAGCCCCTTTTGACTATAAAAGGAGGCCCGCAGCATACTGAGAGAGGATTCAGACTTTTTGGACCCGACACGCTTTGTAGCTAGTCAAAGAACACCAGATAAACCCAAGCTAGCAGGAGTAGGGTGTTACGCATCACTGGCGGCCTGAACCTGGATATATATCCCGTGTTGATCCCTTAAACCTGCTCTTTCCACAACCCGCGCCGGCCGATCGTAGAAGGGATTCCCTGTGATCCCATAGGTGTCGTTTCCACCGACATCTTTGGTGCGCCAGGTAGGGGGGCACAGGCTGTGAAAATCCGGTTTGAAGGTCAGCGCATCGACTTCTCCATGGGGATGGCTCGAGAGGAGAAGGCAACTTTGATCAGCCGCCCTCTGGCGTCGTCCGCAGCCGTGACAGCCATCCGCGTGGCCATGAAAAGTTAAGCCACGCGCTCTTCTGATCATGTCGTCTTGCCTTGAAAAGCAAGATTGTTCTCGAGCTTAGGGACCATATCGGTGGTTCGTGATTTTCCGGGTATCTTCATGGGTGTATCACCAGGTCGTCCCTTGTCTGATATGTTGAGTTCGTGATCAAGTTGGTTTTCCAATAAACCACTCTTTCTCCAAGAATCTGTGTTGGATACCCCTGAGCTAGTTGGTTAAGCTTAACAACAACTTGGAGAGTTGGAAGATAAAAGCTTGTCTGACTTAGTTCATGTCAAGGGATATCTTTTTGTGTGTGTGTGTTGAAGAAAGATGATATCTCCATCGATTGGTCCTTGTGATTAGTTGTTGGATCTATTGCCTTGTCAAAACTTTGACTTGAGTATGGGCTATCGTCAAGTCAAATCAGAACCAACGACGTTCGTAATGTTGTCTTACTCGTGGTTGATCCCTCGAGCATACACCATTATATCTTTTGGTCTGACCGATGCTATCACCGTGTTCACATGATGGTGGAAGTCCAGTGATATGGAAATTCCGATGAGTTGTTGTTGAGCCATCAGCAGCATTTTATCTCCCCCATGATTCATGTTGAACATCCAGCTAGCGTTGGAAACTTGTGTAAGCATTTTCTTCATGCCCCGTTCATGAAGTAACCGTCTGGATGAAAGAAGTAACTTCCTTCGATTCACGTGCATTAGATGTAAGTTGCCGCCGTGAATTCGAGAAAGTTTGTTTTTACCTCCTATGGAATCATCCCAAGTTAGTCATGCACGTGCGAAGTGCTCTATGGTTTGATAGGTTGGCCGCCTCCATTCTATATGTGTTCCTAGCACACCGAGCCACTAATTGACTTGCTCAAGGATAAGAAGTTCATCGATGAGTGCACAAGGACTTCGACATCCTCGATGATGGTTCCCCACCTGAACTCGGTAGTGTTTTATTATAAGACTACCACGTGGTCATGCTTGTCTTGGATAGCGTGTTCACAGGTTTGTAGCAGAACCAGCTCATGTTTTGGAGCTTGCTATCGTAGCTCATTCCTGAGAATCTCGCAACCTCATCTCGTCGAATTGCGTTGCAAACCTTCATTTTTCTTTCTAGACTTGATGGGTCTGGAGTATCCTGACACCAACCAGATCTGAATCTCAGGCAGATATGATGGTTGGAACGTGTTCCAAGAATTATAATATTGGTCTCTCGGTAACCCGGTAACGTGGATGTCGTGGCCAACCCACCTAGCCGGAAGGCCTATCATTGTAATATCTTGGTTGAAGAAGTTGGTCACCTCCCCATGAGGATCTGCCTCCTTAGTTATTCCCTATGGATTCTTGATCCTCCAAAATCCGACCTTTTACTTGATGTCCTAGTTATCAAACCATATCTATAAATGGGTTGCGCTAGCACATCAAAGAGAACATTAGAAGCGGGGTGCTAAATGTCTCTCGGTCGATCATCCAGATTTTGTTTCCTTGGCCTCGCTAAGGTGAAATCTGAGAAGGTGTTATCTTCCTTTGCATCTGCATCGTCCATCACTATTCGTCATGGTAGCATGTTGTGTTGCCACGATCCTTGACGTTGATGTTGGTAGAACCTTGATGAATATGGAAATGCTCAAGTTCTTGAGAGCACGCGCAAGCAAAGTCTTCCCTTGCGTTGTCTTCAACAAGGTAGTTCACATCATCCATTCTAGACCGAGTGTGTCGTTCTCTCGTACCCCGTCAAACGATTGCTCATAAATTGCCTTAGGCTGGTGTAATGAGTTTCAATGATCTCTGAATCGAAAGTAATTCTTTTTGCCACTTAAGGGAATAGCTCTACGAGCCACCTCCTCTAAGGTGCCCCGTTTGACATGAAGGGCAACTTAACTCCTCACTACTTGAAACACATCCCCCATCTTCTTAAGCATGGAAATGTTGCCTACCAAATTGAATATTTGGTTATCATGTTCCTCCCATCCATCTTGATGTGTGTTTTGTGTCCCGGTTTAAGAGACGTTCTATCGTCTCATTCCATGAGCTGATCGTGTATCGCTCGATCTTTATGAAGATCGAATTCTGTCGAGTTTCCTCTCTTCCATCATTTGTTCTTCCATCCCTCTCGATGTGTTTTGTGTCCCAACTCGAGATGTTCCAACATCTCATTCCACGAGTTGATCTTGAATGCTCGATCTTCGAGGAGATCGTTTCCTATAGAGTTCTTTCTGTCGCCATCGTGTTGGATGAAGATCTCAAAAGCGAGGACGTCAAGATCAATGTGATGCAATGAATCAACATCCTCGAGAAAGACATCTGGATCGCGAAGATTGTGTTAGCTTGTGTCCCTCTGTCTTCTTACCTCACGACTTGAATCTGGGACGAGATTCTTGTTTAGTGGGGGTGAGTTGTCACAGCCCAGTTCTGGCCATGCCTGTCTTGCATCAGCCTCCATGCATCATGTCTAAATTTTTATGAAACTTTGAATGGGGGCTAATAAACCCTAGCAGCAAATGAAATTCAACTAGGGTCCAGATAAAATCATTTTCACTGAACCCAAAATGCCCTTCTAAAATGTTCATCATCTTTGCCTTGGTCTAGAACCTCTGACAAAAATGGTTCACATTTTTGTAGGACAACATTGGGTCACTGAATTAAATCTTATGCTATTTGCATTTGGGCATTTAAATGCTAAATAATATTTTAAATGTCCAAATATTCATGAACTAAAATGCTTACTGTTGGAATTATTCCAAACAGTAGCCTTGAGCAGTTTCATGAATTTCAAGATTGTTTGGGTATTTTTAATAAAGCCCTAAGTTACAGGATAATTAGAAAACAGAAACATAATTAGAAAGAGAGGGAGAAAGCACTTACCTGGCGCTCACCTGGCAGCCCATCTGGCTGGCCCAGCCCACCACCGCAGCCCTCTGTCGCCTTCCTCCTCGCGCCAGTAGGCAGGGGCGCGTGCCCGGCACGCGCAGCCACACGCCGGCCACCTCCTCCCTGCCTGGCTGCCTCCTCCTTCCCCTGGACGTCTCTCGCAGCGCCACGCGCCCCCTGGAACCCTCTCACTCTCCCCCCTGCTTTCCCCCTCCTCTGTCTCGCTCTCCTCCCCACAGCCGAGCGCTGCCGTCTACGCCACTCGCCGTTGCCGTGGCCACCGAGCCCCCCTCGCCTAGCTAGGATGCCCAGCAGCTCCGCCACCTCGCGCTACGCCTTTCCATAGAAGGAAGCCAGTCGGAGCACCCCGTAACGCCGCCATCGCCGTCAGCCCCTTCTTCGGCCGCCGAAGATCCGCCTCGTCGTCCCGGCGTTGTCCGATCTTCCCTGAGCCCACCGTGACGCGTGCTGCAACCGCTGTGAGGCCGCCCATCTTTTCCCCTACTCTCGTTGTCGGTTGCGTCCTCTAGCTGGTAGCCCCACCGCATCCGTGAGCTCACCGTCTTCAACCTCGTCGCCGCCATCGTTCTAGCATGCATTGGACGCGCCCGAGCGCATGGTCGTGTTCCTGAAGATGCCAGGAGTCCAGAGGACCCCTTTGGTTAGCCACTAGCGCCCTATAGCCTCGTCCAGCTCGATGTCCGAACTCCGGCCACCGCCTTTGAGCTCGCCGCCGTCGACTTACGCCGTCTCCGGCGAAACTAACAGCAGTGTTAGACGCGCCGCACTTCCAGCTTCCGAACACGACCTCCCGCGCGTCGTTTGGTCGCTGGAGGAGGTTTTCCGACGACCTCCGCAGCGGCTGGCCTCGCCGGCGGCCTTAACTCCGGCTAAACACCGGTTAGGCGCTAACCAATGACTCCCCGCAGTCACTGATAGTGGGCCCAGCGCCCTTAATTAATCGAAGTTTAGTTCCTGTTTAGTTTTAGTTAAGCACGGTGGACCCGCGTGTCAGCTTTGACCGCGCTGACATGGCCGTTGACTAGGCCCCACCTGTCATTGACACTGGACAGCTCTGTGTCGCTGACCAGTGGACCCCAGCCGTCAGGTTGACCTGGGCTGGCGCCTTTGACCTGCTGACGTCACCGCGACATCATGCTGACGCAGTAAATCCTTTTCTGGATTTATTCTAATTCAGGAAATTCCAGAAAATAGTATAAACTTCTAAAATTTATAGTAATTCAACCGTAACTTCAAATCAAACAAATTATATATGAAAAATTATCAGAAAAATCCAATCTGTCCATCTGTACCATTTTCATGCATGTTTAAACAACTTATACCTGCTGATCAGGTCAAATCAATTAAATGGCATTTGAATTTCACATATGAAGTTTGAATTTGAATTTTGGATTCAAACTAACTTCATTTAACCTGTTGCTAGCTGCATTAGCTCAAACCACAGCATTTTACCATGTCATGATCATGCATCATATTGTGAATTGCATTGATTGTGTTTTCCTTCTCTGTTGCCGGTGTTTGTCCCCTCTCGGTAGACGTGGTTTCGACGATGAGATCGATGACACTGATGAAGAGCTATATTATCTTCGAAAGTGCCAGGCAAGCAAACCCCCTTGTTCATTCCGATACAATCCCACTCTCTCGCTCCTGCTCTCTTTTACTGCATTAGGACAACAACGATTCATCTGTTACTTGCTGTGGTAGCTGAACCCCTTTATCATTTGCATGACCTGTCATTGCCACAGTAAATAGATGAAGCCCACTAGTATGAGTAGGAGTTGTTTGAGCCCTGATGTGCCTACTCATTCATGCTTGTTTATCATGCCTGCTACTGCTTAGAGTTGAGTCAGGTATGATTCATCGGGAATGAATTGGAATGGTGATGAACATGTCCTACTGTGTGTGAGCTAAGTGTGTGAACACGATTTGGTAAAGGTAGCGGTGAGAGGCCATGTAGGAGTACATGGTGGGTTGTCTCATTGAAGCCGTCCTTAGGAACTGAGTTCTGTGTTTGTGATCCATGAAACAGTTACTACCACGCATTGGGCCCGAAACCAATGGACCCTCTCGGCTTCTTGATCACCCCTGTCCTCTGTCCAGGAGTTGCAAAGTAGTTTCTTGTGTTTGTAGTATGCTGGGGGCCGCACGCAGCGCTGATCGTAGGGGTGGGCTGTGTTGCGGTAGGCACGTGGCACGGTGTACCGGGCGCCCGTTTGGTGTCTCGGGAACCCTGCAAACATCGTTCGGGGCCGTATGTGGAAACCTCGGCCGGACTCCCTACGGATGGAACCTGAATAGGCGATAAACCTGGACTAGAGACTTGAGTGTTTAGGTAGGCCGTGGCCGACACCCTCGCTGGGCTTCCGCTTGAAGGTTGCCGAGTACATGTCGTGTAAACGGCGATAAGTGGTGAGAGCGTGTGTGAAGAAGTACACCCCTGCAGGGTTAACATCATCTATTCGGATAGCCGTGTCCGCGGTAATGGACTTCTGGGTTGCCTATAACAGTTCATAGACAAGTGAAAGTGGATACTCTAAAATGCGCAAGATAAGCGTGAGTGCTATGGATGGCCTTCTCGTAGGGAGACAGAAGTGGATCCATAGTGGTGTATTGATATGGTGAATGTGTGGACTCGTGTGCGCCACCTCAAAAGAGTTACTTGAAGTCGTAGTTCAGGATAGCCACCGAGTCAAAGCTGGCTTGCCGTAGTTAAACTCCACTACCCCTTTGTTGATACCGTTGCATTTGTAGCTAGTTCTGATGTAAGTCTTGCTGGGTACATTTGTACTCACGTTTGCCTATTTTATGTTTTGCAGAGAGACGTCAGTCTCGCTAGTAGTTCCGTGTGGACTTCGACGTTTAGCTTGATACCTCAGCTACGATCTTGTGCCCTCGGCAGGATTTGGTAGATAGTCAGGCTTCTCAAGCCTTTTCCATTTATAGATGTCTGTACTCAGACATGTTAAGCTTCCGCATGTGCCTGTTGCTTGTATGCTCTAAATATTGGGTCATGAGACCCATGTTTGTAATATCTCGCTCCTCGGAGCCTAATGAATAAATATTGGAGTCGTAGAGTTATGTTGTGATGCCATGTTGTATTTACACATATCGAGCATATTGTGTGTATGATTGAAATGCTTGCTATGTGTGGGATCCGACAATCTAGTTGTTTACCCTTAGCAGCCTCTCTTATGGGGAAATGTAGTCTTGTGCTTCCATGAGCCATAGTAGTCCGCTACAGCCCGGTTCACCGGAGTCCTGCTAGCCCAGCACTACTGCTCGGAACACATGACTGGCCGGCATGTGTTTCACTTCGTTCCTGTGTCTGTCCCTTCGGGGAAATGTCACGCGGTGTTATCCGGGGTCCTGCCTAGCCTGCTATAGCCCGGGTTACCGGAGTCCTGTTAGCCCAGTGCTACAGCCCGGATTTATACGTTGTTGACCGACATGCTCGATGTGATTCATGTATGCTTGTCCCCATGGGTTAGTGCCGCTTTGGGTTCACGACTAGCCATGTCGGCCCGGGTTCTTTGTCATATGGATGCTAGCGACACTATCATATACGTGAGCCAAAATGCGCAAATGGTCCCGGGCTAGGTAAGGTGGCACCGGTGGGAATACCATGCATGAGGCCGCAAAGTGATATGATGTGCTACATGCTAGATCGGTGTGACTTAGGATCGGGGTCCTGACAGGAAGTTGGCGCTCATGGCCCGAACAAGCTGCTCCTCTTGGGAACGGCCACCGCCGGCACACGGTTCGTTGACAACCTAAAGCCCGGCAGAGGCGAGCGCCTTGTCGTTGAACATCTCCCCCTCGGTTGGCGCCCTGGTGCTTGCCGTCACTGGGAGGTGGACGAACAGGTCGTCGCCCACCTTCAAATACTTGCCCGAGCCGGAGGCAGCAGCGGAGTAAGGTTGGTCGTCAACCACCCCCTTCCTCGGCAGCGGCCTTGCCAGACTCCCTGGCAGGCCCCTTGCCGGCCTCCTCGGAAATGGCCTTGCCAGCCTCCCCAGCAGACCCATTGGCGGCATCCTCAGCGGCGGTCTTGGCGGCCTCCACGGCGGCGATCTCGTCGGCCTCGGCATCCCTGGCGACCTCCTCGATGACGGTGTCAATATCCTGCCGGTCTGCCGGGGAAGGGTCTGGATACCAAGAAGGGGGATGAGCCAGGGCCAAGGTCAAGGTTCCAAAAGAGAAAAAAAGCAGGGACAGGAAGCAAATGACTTACCCACACTGGGCTGGGAAGAAGTTGTGCCCTCCCAGCCAGCGTTCGTTGCCGGGGCAGAACCACCAGCGCTCAAGCTCGCCTCCTCCTCCTCCATACGCGTGGGCTCGGTGGTGGATGCCCTTGCCGGCACGCCCCTCTGGGCGGCGTAGTCGAGGAGGGAGGCATGTTGGGAGTGGCCCTCGGAGGCTCCTCCTGCTTCCGTTCTCCACCCACAAACCCGGCAAGGTCAGCATCAAGAACTCACACCCCAATGCTCATCAATGAAGGAGTGAGTGATGAGCTCACGCTAGGGGTTGAAGCGGGGGCTGCACCGGGGGCTGCTGTCCGGGCTGCTCTCCACCAACACCGGCGTGCGCGAAGTACCCGCCGGGGGCTTGTCGCTCGTCGAGGCCTTGGCCCTCTTCCTCACCCTCTGGCCCAGCGTCTCCGTGTCCCTGTGAAGACCACACCAAATCAAATGAGGATAACACAGGCGTAACGTCAGGAGATGGCGGGGGCGAAATACTTACTCGCTCTCCACCTCCCCCTCCACTGGCTTCCTCTTCCTCTTCGGGCTAAAGGACCCGAGGTCGAATTCGGCCTCCAGTGTGCTATCTGAGGGAGAGGGAGAAGGGGATGGGGTTTGATACGTCTCCAACGTATCTATAATTTTTTATTTTTCCATGCTATATTATATTCTGTTTTGGATGTTTAATGGGCTTTATTATACACTTTTATATTATTTTTGGGACTAACCTATTAACCGGAGGCCCAACCCAAATAGCTGTTTTTGCCTATTTCAGTGTTTCGCAGAAAAAGAATATCAAATGGAGTCCAAATGGAATGAAACCTTCGGGAACATGATTTTCGAAACAAACGTGATCCAAAGGACTTGGAGTCCACGTAAAGAAATCAACAAGGAGAGTACGAGGCAGGGGGGCGTGCCCGCCACCCTCGTGAGGCCCACGTTGCTCCACCGACGTACTTCTTCCTCCTATATATACATGCGTACCCCCAAACCATCAGGGGCATCCACGAAAACCTAATTCCACCGCCGCAACCTTCTGTACCTGTGAGATCCCATCTTGGGGCCTTTTCCGGCGTCCTGCCGGAGGGGGCATTGATCATGGAGGGCTTCTACATCAACACCATAGCCTCTCCGATGATGTGTGAGTAGTTTATCTCAGTCCTTCGGGTCCATAGTTATTAGGTAGATGGCTTCTTTTCTCTCTTTGGATCTCAATACAAAGTTCACCTCGATTCTCTTGGAGATCTATTTGATGTAATCTTCTTTTGCGGTGTGTTTGTCGAGACCGATGAATTGTGGGTTTATGATCGAGTTTATCTATGAACAATATTTGAATCTTGTTGGGGATATTACTACTGGGCGTAAACCGGCCTACCTGGGCTGGGTTAACTTCATCAGTAGTCCAAAGGTGTTAAAGCCCAGAAGCTAGATAAAGGCCCAAGGCCATAGTCGGTTCAGCACGTGTAGCCGTAAACCGACGTGTATATGAACTTGTATTGTAAGTTAGGAATAGGGAGAGACCAACCCAGATACGAGTATGAACCGGAGATTGGGACTCTATGAACCGACGGGCGTCACCCGTGTATATAAGGGGACGACCCGATAGCGGTTCAAGGACAGACAACCACAACTCGAGACTTAGGCGAAGCTTATTTGCTCCCTAGTCATCGAAACCCCATCAATTCCATCACAAACTAGACGTAGGCTTTTACCTTCATCGAAGGGGCCGAACTAGTATAAACTCTCTGTGTCCCTGTGTCCGCTTTAACCCCTTCGAGTTAACCCATTGTGATGGCTCCACGACTAAGTCCTTTCGCTAGGACATCTGCCGTGACAAACCCATGACAGTTGGCGCCCACCGTGGGGCTATCGCACGATGGTTTCAAGTTCTTGGAGGGCCGCTTTGAAGGACTCGAGGGATATGCCGTAGGCCGGATGACCAAGAGTCGTCGCGGCAAGATCTACATCAACGACGCAGGCTGGGGCCCCGAGGCCGGCTCAATTGAGTATGGGTACCGGGTCCCCTTTGGTGGCATACACGTCTTCATCGGCAAGATCGGTGAACCGGGCCCTGAGCTGGACACCTGCACCGGCCTCATCGAGACAGCTCAGCGTGCGCGACCTGCCCGGGCTAAACCGGCCGTGAAACGTGCCTTCGTGGGAGTCATCCATGGAGGAAGCTACGAGGACGGATCAGGATCTGGTGGTGAAACCGTTGTTTACTCTGGCGTTGAGTCATCGACCGGAGAAACTGAGTCGTTGTATCAGCTACAAGATGGCCGGATTGGGGGCTGTTCCGATGGCGACAGTATTCCGGACCCCTCCGATCTGCCCAACCGAGTTGGCATATTCATGGCCGGTACACAAGCACCAATGGTTTCCGGTTCAACAGCGGCAACGGCTGCCGGAGCAGGAGGCTCTATGCGCCCGCCGGCTCAAGTGTTATCCGATATGTTCGACGCATTGGCTGCACTCATGGCGGAGGCTAATCCGGCGGATCAGGATGCTCATAACGCAGAGATCGCAAAGGTGAGAGAGCAGATTACTCAGGCCAAAGCGGATCTGGCAGCTAAAGAGGTCAGGATGACTGCGGAGCGGGCCGCTTTGGACGCGCAAGCCTATAAACTCATGCTGGACCAGAACGCATCACAGGAAGTCATGAGGAGGAAGTATCCATCTCGTTTGCCTTCAGTTTTTGAAGCGAGGGACCTTTTCAACACCCCTACAACGGGAATCAATAATCCACCGGTGGTAAACCGGGCGGAGGCACCTGCGATAGGCGCGCCGGTTCAGCCCTGTTTAATAGATTTGCCGCGTCATAATACTGGTGTACCGCAAGCTGTGCCTACACCTTCGGGTCACTACTCCAATCCGCTGGATAACCTCGTTGCGGCTGCGGCACGGCTGGAGGCTATTCCAGTTGAAGGTGATTCATTACAGGCGATAGAGACGCGCCGGGTCAAGGAGCTCCTTAGGACGGCTTTGGTCCAACAGGAAGCATATTCATATAGCCGCGACCGGATTCATTCTACCCCGCGTCCGACCCAGAGTTATAGCAGGCATATGGAGGAACCAGCTGTGTCAAGTAACGCGCGGCGTGGAGCGCCCCGTGGCAACTATCCGGCCGGTGGTGCCGACAATGCCCAGGAGGTGGTGGACCGGGCCCGAGCGCGCAGGGAGGCTGAGTTAGCAGCACAGCATCAGACTCATCAGCTTACGCCAGTTCGTCCCACGACTTCGGTTGAACCGGGACTCACTTCTAGCGCTTTGGGAGTGCCTTGCCTTGTCCCCGCTTTACGCAATGTGCGCCTGCCCAAGGATTTTAAGGGCCCGCGCAAGGTGCCAAACTATACGGCGGATCAACCCCCAGAGACATGGGTGGAGAGTTGTGAGATGGCCATGGAGATGCTTGATGTGGATGAGGCGGCACGTGCAAAATATTTCACCATGATGCTTGAAGGGACAGCCCGTACTTGGTTAAAGAGCCTGCCGCCCAATTCTATCGGTTCATGGGCCCAGTTGCGAGCCCGGTTCATCAATAATTTCAAAGATACGTGTAAACAACCCATGTCGATAGTGGATTTAGCTGCGTGTGTCCAGGAGGAAGGAGAATCAAGTACTCATTGGGTGCGCCGGGTTTCACAGGTCTTGCATTCATCAGACTGCATCAATGCTGACACCGCAGTTATAACCTTGGAAGGTAATTGCCGGTTTGGACCCCTGAAGCTGAAGTTAGGACGGATGAAGTGTCATTGTACTGACATAGGGACTCTCATGGGCGCTTTGGTAAAGTACGCTGATTCTGATAGTACCAAGGATCCCGAGTCTGACGATGAAAAGACAGGGAAGGGAAAGAAGAACAGCAACTTCAAAGGTCAGCAGCATCACTCAGCAGGAAACGGTGGTGGAGGCAAGTGTAAAGCGGATGGCAGCATGGATTTTGTGGCTAATACTAACGTGCAGGACAGGGGCCAGCGACGTAAGGGCAAAAACCGCAGTGGAGCGCCTAGTCCTAATCCGGAACGCTTAAACTATCTGTTGAACCAGCCCTGTCCAAAGCATGGGACAAGGGAGGAACCAGCAAACCACCTTTGGAAGGATTGCTATATTATGCAGGAGTTCAAGAGCTCCAGTGCCTTCCGGTATGACCCCAGCTCTCGTGGTGGTTCTGGATCTGGGCCGGGTCATGGTGGAGGAAATTCCGGTTCAGGATTTAATGGTAATCCGGGCGGACATAACAATCAGCATAATCAGAATAACCAGGGTGGTTACAATCAGCAATAGCAGCAGTCGGGTTACCAGAGCAATCCAAAGCAACTAAATAGTGGGCAATATCATGTATTCACCACTAGCTTGGACAAGCGGGACCGGAAGGTCCAGAAGCGGGCAGTTAATTCTGTTGAACCGGCCATGCCCCGGTATCTGCGCTGGTCAGAGCAGCCAATCATATGGAGTAGAGAGGATCACCCTCCCCGGGTTGACAATCCGGGTCAGCTGGCTTTGGTGGTGGCGCCTCAGGTGGGAGGTTATAAGTTCACCAAAGTACTCATGGATGGAGGTAGCAGCATTAACATCTTATACTATGAGACTTTCCGTCGAATGGGGCTAACAGATAAAGATCTCCGACCTTCGAATACGGTTTTCCATGGTGTGGTACCTGGCAAGTCAGCATACCCCGTTGGTAAGATAGCGTTGGAAGTGGCCTTTGGAGATGATCACGATTCCCGATCAGAGACACTGACGTTCAAGGTGGTAAAAATGCAAAGCCCGTATCACGCCCTGTTTGGTCGACCGGCCTATGCCAAGTTCATGGCACGGCCCTGCTATGTGTATCTGCAGCTTAAGATGCCAGGTCATAAGGTGACCATCACGGTTCACGGAAGCCGCAAGGTCGCTTTGGAATGTGAAGAAGGAGATGCGGCTAACGCAGAGTCGGTTTGTACCACCGAGGAGCTCAAGTATTATAAAGACAATGTTGATCCGACAGATATGACTCCTTTAAAGAAGCCTACTACGGAGCATGATCCGGCCCTGAAGTTTACAATCAGCCGCTGAGACTAAGCTTGTTGACTTCGTACCTGGCGATTCGTCCAAGAAGTTCAGCATCAGTGCCAATCTGGATCCTAAATAGGAAAGCGCGCTCATCGAGTTCATCCGTGAGAATCGGGAGATCTTTGCATGGAAGCCTTCTGACATGCCAGGTGTACCGAGGCAACTCGCTGAGCACACTCTTAATGTGGATCCTAAATACAAACCGGTGAAACAGTTCCTCCGCCAGTTCAATGAAGAGAGGCGAAAAGCTAATGGAGAAGAGGTGGCCAGGCTCTTAGCAGCTGGTTTCATTGTTGAAGTTTTCCACCCTGAGTGGCTTGCTAATACGGTGCTGGTCCTTAAGAAAAATGGCACATGGCGCATGTGTGTGGATTATACTGATCTTAATAAGGCCTGTCCTGCAGATCCTTTTGCCCTCCCCCGTATTGATCAGATTATTGATGCTACGGCGGGTTGCGAGCGTTTATGTTTCCTGGATGCATATTCCGGCTATCATCAGATCAAAATGGCAGTTAAGGACTAGGAGAAGACAGCGTTCATAACTCCCTTTGGAGCCTTCTGCTATGTATCTATGCCTTTTGGGCTCAAAAGTGCCCAGGCAACCTATCAACGATGTGTGCAAAATTGTCTCCACAAACAGATTGGTCGTAATGTGCATGCTTATGTGGATGATATTGTTGTTAAATCAAGGAAGAAGGAGACTTTGGTCGATGACTTGAAGGAAACCTTTGATAAGCTGAGGACGTATAAGATGATGCTCAATCCGGCCAAATGTGTCTTCAGTGTACCGGCTGGCAAGTTATTGGGTTTTTTGGTGTCCAACAGGGGAATTGAGGCTAATCCTGAGAAGATCACGGCTATCACTTCTCTGGATAAACCGAAGTGTATTAATGACGTTCAACGTTTGGCTGGCCGGATTGCCGCATTGAGCCGGTTTATCAGCCGCCTTGGTGAGAAAGCGATCCCGTTGTATCAGATGTTGAAAAAGACGGATCAGTTCGTCTGGAGTTCTGCCGCTGATCAGGCGTTGGAGGACTTAAAGCGGCAATTGGCCAATCCGCCCGTACTCACCGCTCCCATTGACAAGGAACCATTGCTACTGTATGTTGCTGCTAATGCTCGCGCGGTCAGTGTACCTATTGTGGTGGAGCGGAAGGAGGCGGGCAAGGAGTATCCGGTTCAGCGTCCGGTTTATTATATCAGCGAGGTGCTTATTGAATCCAAACAAAGGTATCCACATTGGCAGAAGCTGGTGTATGGAGTATTTATGGCAAGCCGGAAGCTGAAGAAGTATTTCCAAGGGCATCCCATCACAGTGGTCAGCTCTGCCCCCTTGGGTGATATCATCCAGAACCGGGAAGCAACGGGCCGGATTGCCAAGTGGGCTATAGAGCTTGGGCCGCACGGTTTGAAATATGTGCCTCGAACAGCGGTGAAGTCCCAAGCACTTGTCGATTTCATCAATGACTGGACGGAGCTGCAGGCCCCTGAAGAGAAGCTGGATCACACATATTGGACCATCCATTTTGACGGATCATGGCAATTGGAGGGCTCGGGGGCTGGAGTCGTATTAACTTCCCCACGGGGTGACAAGTTTTGTTATGTTCTCCGCTTAATGTTCCCTTGTACTAACAATGCAGCTGAGTACGAAGCCTTGCTCCATGGTCTCCGGATGGCTAAAGAGATGAACTTAAGCCGGGTTAAGTGCTTCAGTGACTCGGACCTGGTGGCTCAACAGGTGTCTGGTACTTGGGATTCTAAAGACCCACTCATGGCTGCATATCGTCGTGAGGTTGATACTGTTGCAGGTCACTTCAAGGGTTATCAGGTGGACCACGTGGACCGTCGGAAGAGCGAAGCGGCGGGTGCTTTGAGCCGGCTAGGCTCACAGCGTAAAACGGTTCCGCCCAATGTTTTTCTCGATATACTGCACAACCCATCAGTTCAACTACCTGGGGAAGCAGATTTGGCTGTTCCTGATCCGGAGGCTCAGTTGGTGGCAGCACTCCACGTCATTCCGGATTGGACACTTCCCTACCTGGCGTACATGAACCGGGGCGAGTTACTAGAGGATGAGACTCTGGCCAGACAAATAATACGGCGGTCCAAGTCCATGACAATCGTCAATGGCGAGTTGCATCATTGCAGTGTATCAGGAGCATTTCAACGTTGTGTGTCTCCCGAGGAAGGCTGTGAAATTTTGTGTGAGATCCATGAAGGGGATTGTGGTCACCACGCCGGTTCAAAATCTCTGGTGGCTAAAGCGTTCCGCCACGGTTTCTATTGGTTAACTGCCCATGCTGATGCGGAAGATCTGGTCCGACGATGTGATGGTTGCCAAAAGTTTTCAGGCGCGCTCATGTTCCGGCTCAAGAATTGAGGATGATTCCAATCACTTGGCCATTTGCAACCTGGGGGCTGGATATGGTTGGGCCTTTCAAAAGGTCCAAGGACAAGAAGACCCACCTCCTGGTGGCGGTTGATAAATTTACAAAGTGGGTGGAGGCAGAACCTGTTAGTAAGTGTGACGCAGCCACCACGGTTCAGTTCATCAAAAAGGTGATTTTCCAGTTTGGTTTTCCACACAGTATCATGACAGACAATGGTACCAATTTGTCCAAGGGTGCCATGAAAGAGTTCTGCAAACGAGAGCACATCCGCCTTGACGTGTCATCAGTGGCGCACCCACAGTCCAATGGTCAAGCAGAAAGAGCTAATCAGGAGATCTTGAGAGGCATCAAGCCCCGGCTTATTGTTCCTTTGCAGAGGACGCCGGGTTGTTGGGTTGAAGAGTTACCATCCGTGTTATGGAGTATTAATACTACACCCAACAGATCGACAGGATACACGCCGTTCTTCATGATTTATGGAGCAGAGGCGGTTCTCCCTAGTGATATCCGTCACGATTCACCTCGGGTTGCGGCTTATGTTGAAGCGGACAACTAGACAGCTCGACAAGACGCTTTGGACCGGTTGGATGAAGAGCGAGACATAGCAGCTGCCCGCTCGGCGATTTACCAACAAGATCTTCGTCGCTATCACAGTCGTCGGGTCAGGACCCGAACCTTTCAAGAAGGAGATTTGGTGCTTCGACTCATTCAAGATCAAACCGATATGCATAAGTTATCTCCGCCTTGGGAAGGACCTTTCGTGGTCAGCAAAAATCTGCACAACGGGTCGTACTATTTGATTGATATTCGAGAGCATAAGGACTCACGTAAGTTAGAGGAGGAGACCAACAGGCCGTGGAACATAGCTCATCTTCGGCCTTACTATACTTGAGCCATTGGCTCTGCTTATGTACATATTATAACAATGTATATATTATAAATACAATAAACCGGATCCTCGGCTAAAGCGGGGTATCTGTTCGTTTCTATCATGTGTGGTTACATGGAGTTGTTCTGTTTTAAAGCGACCTCCGGTTTACCCCTTGCAAAAATTATAAATATCACCTAGGGGCTCGGTCATGTCTGAACCGATGCAATACCTTTTGATAGGCGAAAGCCACCAGATCACTTGGGGGCTCGGTCGTGTCCGAACCGATGCAACACCTTTTGATCGGCGAAAGCCACCAGATCACTCGGGGACACGGTCAAGTCTGAACCGGTCATGCCTCTTGATCGGCCTAAAGGCCTTAGAGTCAATTGGGGCTTGTTCGAACCCGAACCATTGCCATGCCACTTGATCGGCGTAATGCGACAGTTTCATTTGGGGGCCTGGCTGACTTGAACCACAGCTACGCCTATTGGGAGCTTGGTCGTGTCCGACCACGGTAACACCATCTGATCGGCTCAGTAAAGCCTCTTTTTTGCAAACGGTTCTATCATTGCCTTTTGCCTCACATATCTTTTCTTGATAAAATTGCTGTTTTTGTTTTGGTTGCGTTTTTAAACCGACAGCGTTTTACACCGGTTCAAGCAGCCAAATTGGCAGAACACGGTCCATTTTTACACCGGAGATTATTTACCCGGTTTGGTTTTTTCTGTTAACATCCTTTTTTGGAGTAACAAAATGTTTATTATGACAAAAGCACGGTTTACACAATAAACCGGCATTATATATACAGGAGCTGCTTTCTCCCATGACGGTTTAGGGTTATTAAACCTCCGTTTCAAGATTGGCTAACGTCTACTTCATGCCCAATAATGGCAGGTATTTCGTATCACAAATTTTGATCATATCTGCAAGTCTCCTTGCGTATACATATATAAAGATTCATAAACTGGCTGGCGGTACAACCGCCCTGGTAGTTTAAGATTTTATGCTTGCAGGAGATATAAATTGGCAATGTCGATCTTCCAAATAAAAGTATCAGCACAGATGCACGAAGGCATCTCAAGAAGCAAAAGTATTATCTATCCTATTACAAGGCAGTATGGTACCCGAATAAGATCATTGTTCTCTTGGCGGAATATAATAAGGCATCTAGTTAATCCTGCTTCCGGTTCACGCCTGCTCGCCGCCCCGGTTTGACTGTTGTGGGTCATCCTGTGCCGCTTCATCTTCCTCATCCCTACCCAGTGGCTGGAAGTCAACAGTGGTCCAGTCGATTCCCATTAATGCTTGAAAGACAGCCTCCTCATGGATCAGTGAAGACGGTTCAATATCAGGAGCGTAAGTATGCTTACGGATTGGAGGAATCAGGTTCTCCGCTTCGGGGATTGGTGCAGCCACTCGTTTGTTCTGATCATTATACTGAGCTTGATAATGCCACAAATCAGCTTCTTCTGCCAATTGGCAGGCCAGAGGCGCACCGCCCGGTTTATCGCTCTTAGATCTTCTTCGTTGAATTCTGAACCATCTTATTTCAAGCTAGGATAGCCTTGAGCTGCCTCAACAGGATCAAAATCAGGCACCCATGCTTTGGCCCGGATTAAGGCATTGATGGCTCCGGTTCGAGCAGCAGACTTTTTTAGCTCTTCAATCCGAGCAGGAAGCATTGACAATCTTTTTAGCGTATCTTGGATCAAGGTGGGTGCTGGATTATTATGTGACACAGTTGAGATAATCCGCTGCGCTCCAGTGTACAGCTGCTCGATTAAAGTATAGGCAGCTTTCAGCTTCATTCGCACATCCGACCCCAAGTGGCTAATGCGGGTGCCTGCAACATGATAGAGCGGTTCACAAACCGGACCTATTATAAGAGGATCAAGATTATCATAAGAAGTCACAGGATGCTTACCAAAGATGGCGGCAGTCATTGCATGCACTTGTCGTTTCACGCTGGTCAATTCATCTGTTACTGGTTTAAGGGCAACCTCAGCGTCTCCAATCTTCTTGGTTAAAGTGGCCTTTTCTGTGGCCCAATCAGCCCGTTCCTTCTTGAAGCCCTCCTTCAGCTGTTCCATGGTGCTTAAAGCGCTGGTTAATTCTGTTGAACCGGCCATGCCCCGGTATCTGCGCTGGTCAGAGCAGCCAATCATATGGAGTAGAGAGGATCACCCTCCCCGGGTTGACAATCCGGGTCAGCTGGCTTTGGTGGTGGCGCCTCAGGTGGGAGGTTATAAGTTCACCAAAGTACTCATGGATGGAGGTAGCAGCATTAACATCTTATACTATGAGACTTTCCGTCGAATGGGGCTAACAGATAAAGATCTCCGACCTTCGAATACGGTTTTCCATGGTGTGGTACCTGGCAAGTCAGCATACCCCGTTGGTAAGATAGCGTTGGAAGTGGCCTTTGGAGATGATCACGATTCCCGATCAGAGACACTGACGTTCAAGGTGGTAAAAATGCAAAGCCCGTATCACGCCCTGTTTGGTCGACCGGCCTATGCCAAGTTCATGGCACGGCCCTGCTATGTGTATCTGCAGCTTAAGATGCCAGGTCATAAGGTGACCATCACGGTTCACGGAAGCCGCAAGGTCGCTTTGGAATGTGAAGAAGGAGATGCGGCTAACGCAGAGTCGGTTTGTACCACCGAGGAGCTCAAGTATTATAAAGACAATGTTGATCCGACAGATATGACTCCTTTAAAGAAGCCTACTACGGAGCATGATCCGGCCCTGAAGTTTACAATCAGCCGCTGAGACTAAGCTTGTTGACTTCGTACCTCGCGATTCGTCCAAGAAGTTCAGCATCAGTGCCAATCTGGATCCTAAATAGGAAAGCGCGCTCATCGAGTTCATCCGTGAGAATCGGGAGATCTTTGCATGGAAGCCTTCTGACATGCCAGGTGTACCGAGGCAACTCGCTGAGCACACTCTTAATGTGGATCCTAAATACAAACCGGTGAAACAGTTCCTCCGCCAGTTCAATGAAGAGAGGCGAAAAGCTAATGGAGAAGAGGTGGCCAGGCTCTTAGCAGCTGGTTTCATTGTTGAAGTTTTCCACCCTGAGTGGCTTGCTAATACGGTGCTGGTCCTTAAGAAAAATGGCACATGGCGCATGTGTGTGGATTATACTGATCTTAATAAGGCCTGTCCTGCAGATCCTTTTGCCCTCCCCCGTATTGATCAGATTATTGATGCTACGGCGGGTTGCGAGCGTTTATGTTTCCTGGATGCATATTCCGGCTATCATCAGATCAAAATGGCAGTTAAGGACTAGGAGAAGACAGCGTTCATAACTCCCTTTGGAGCCTTCTGCTATGTATCTATGCCTTTTGGGCTCAAAAGTGCCCAGGCAACCTATCAACGATGTGTGCAAAATTGTCTCCACAAACAGATTGGTCGTAATGTGCATGCTTATGTGGATGATATTGTTGTTAAATCAAGGAAGAAGGAGACTTTGGTCGATGACTTGAAGGAAACCTTTGATAAGCTGAGGACGTATAAGATGATGCTCAATCCGGCCAAATGTGTCTTCAGTGTACCGGCTGGCAAGTTATTGGGTTTTTTGGTGTCCAACAGGGGAATTGAGGCTAATCCTGAGAAGATCACGGCTATCACTTCTCTGGATAAACCGAAGTGTATTAATGACGTTCAACGTTTGGCTGGCCGGATTGCCGCATTGAGCCGGTTTATCAGCCGCCTTGGTGAGAAAGCGATCCCGTTGTATCAGATGTTGAAAAAGACGGATCAGTTCGTCTGGAGTTCTGCCGCTGATCAGGCGTTGGAGGACTTAAAGCGGCAATTGGCCAATCCGCCCGTACTCACCGCTCCCATTGACAAGGAACCATTGCTACTGTATGTTGCTGCTAATGCTCGCGCGGTCAGTGTACCTATTGTGGTGGAGCGGAAGGAGGCGGGCAAGGAGTATCCGGTTCAGCGTCCGGTTTATTATATCAGCGAGGTGCTTATTGAATCCAAACAAAGGTATCCACATTGGCAGAAGCTGGTGTATGGAGTATTTATGGCAAGCCGGAAGCTGAAGAAGTATTTCCAAGGGCATCCCATCACAGTGGTCAGCTCTGCCCCCTTGGGTGATATCATCCAGAACCGGGAAGCAACGGGCCGGATTGCCAAGTGGGCTATAGAGCTTGGGCCGCACGGTTTGAAATATGTGCCTCGAACAGCGGTGAAGTCCCAAGCACTTGTCGATTTCATCAATGACTGGACGGAGCTGCAGGCCCCTGAAGAGAAGCTGGATCACACATATTGGACCATCCATTTTGACGGATCATGGCAATTGGAGGGCTCGGGGGCTGGAGTCGTATTAACTTCCCCACGGGGTGACAAGTTTTGTTATGTTCTCCGCTTAATGTTCCCTTGTACTAACAATGCAGCTGAGTACGAAGCCTTGCTCCATGGTCTCCGGATGGCTAAAGAGATGAACTTAAGCCGGGTTAAGTGCTTCAGTGACTCGGACCTGGTGGCTCAACAGGTGTCTGGTACTTGGGATTCTAAAGACCCACTCATGGCTGCATATCGTCGTGAGGTTGATACTGTTGCAGGTCACTTCAAGGGTTATCAGGTGGACCACGTGGACCGTCGGAAGAGCGAAGCGGCGGGTGCTTTGAGCCGGCTAGGCTCACAGCGTAAAACGGTTCCGCCCAATGTTTTTCTCGATATACTGCACAACCCATCAGTTCAACTACCTGGGGAAGCAGATTTGGCTGTTCCTGATCCGGAGGCTCAGTTGGTGGCAGCACTCCACGTCATTCCGGATTGGACACTTCCCTACCTGGCGTACATGAACCGGGGCGAGTTACTAGAGGATGAGACTCTGGCCAGACAAATAATACGGCGGTCCAAGTCCATGACAATCGTCAATGGCGAGTTGCATCATTGCAGTGTATCAGGAGCATTTCAACGTTGTGTGTCTCCCGAGGAAGGCTGTGAAATTTTGTGTGAGATCCATGAAGGGGATTGTGGTCACCACGCCGGTTCAAAATCTCTGGTGGCTAAAGCGTTCCGCCACGGTTTCTATTGGTTAACTGCCCATGCTGATGCGGAAGATCTGGTCCGACGATGTGATGGTTGCCAAAAGTTTTCAGGCGCGCTCATGTTCCGGCTCAAGAATTGAGGATGATTCCAATCACTTGGCCATTTGCAACCTGGGGGCTGGATATGGTTGGGCCTTTCAAAAGGTCCAAGGACAAGAAGACCCACCTCCTGGTGGCGGTTGATAAATTTACAAAGTGGGTGGAGGCAGAACCTGTTAGTAAGTGTGACGCAGCCACCACGGTTCAGTTCATCAAAAAGGTGATTTTCCAGTTTGGTTTTCCACACAGTATCATGACAGACAATGGTACCAATTTGTCCAAGGGTGCCATGAAAGAGTTCTGCAAACGAGAGCACATCCGCCTTGACGTGTCATCAGTGGCGCACCCACAGTCCAATGGTCAAGCAGAAAGAGCTAATCAGGAGATCTTGAGAGGCATCAAGCCCCGGCTTATTGTTCCTTTGCAGAGGACGCCGGGTTGTTGGGTTGAAGAGTTACCATCCGTGTTATGGAGTATTAATACTACACCCAACAGATCGACAGGATACACGCCGTTCTTCATGATTTATGGAGCAGAGGCGGTTCTCCCTAGTGATATCCGTCACGATTCACCTCGGGTTGCGGCTTATGTTGAAGCGGACAACTAGACAGCTCGACAAGACGCTTTGGACCGGTTGGATGAAGAGCGAGACATAGCAGCTGCCCGCTCGGCGATTTACCAACAAGATCTTCGTCGCTATCACAGTCGTCGGGTCAGGACCCGAACCTTTCAAGAAGGAGATTTGGTGCTTCGACTCATTCAAGATCAAACCGATATGCATAAGTTATCTCCGCCTTGGGAAGGACCTTTCGTGGTCAGCAAAAATCTGCACAACGGGTCGTACTATTTGATTGATATTCGAGAGCATAAGGACTCACGTAAGTTAGAGGAGGAGACCAACAGGCCGTGGAACATAGCTCATCTTCGGCCTTACTATACTTGAGCCATTGGCTCTGCTTATGTACATATTATAACAATGTATATATTATAAATACAATAAACCGGATCCTCGGCTAAAGCGGGGTATCTGTTCGTTTCTATCATGTGTGGTTACATGGAGTTGTTCTGTTTTAAAGCGACCTCCGGTTTACCCCTTGCAAAAATTATAAATATCACCTAGGGGCTCGGTCATGTCTGAACCGATGCAATACCTTTTGATAGGCGAAAGCCACCAGATCACTTGGGGGCTCGGTCGTGTCCGAACCGATGCAACACCTTTTGATCGGCGAAAGCCACCAGATCACTCGGGGACACGGTCAAGTCTGAACCGGTCATGCCTCTTGATCGGCCTAAAGGCCTTAGAGTCAATTGGGGCTTGTTCGAACCCGAACCATTGCCATGCCACTTGATCGGCGTAATGCGACAGTTTCATTTGGGGGCCTGGCTGACTTGAACCACAGCTACGCCTATTGGGAGCTTGGTCGTGTCCGACCACGGTAACACCATCTGATCGGCTCAGTAAAGCCTCTTTTTTGCAAACGGTTCTATCATTGCCTTTTGCCTCACATATCTTTTCTTGATAAAATTGCTGTTTTTGTTTTGGTTGCGTTTTTAAACCGACAGCGTTTTACACCGGTTCAAGCAGCCAAATTGGCAGAACACGGTCCATTTTTACACCGGAGATTATTTACCCGGTTTGGTTTTTTCTGTTAACATCCTTTTTTGGAGTAACAAAATGTTTATTATGACAAAAGCACGGTTTACACAATAAACCGGCATTATATATACAGGAGCTGCTTTCTCCCATGACGGTTTAGGGTTATTAAACCTCCGTTTCAAGATTGGCTAACGTCTACTTCATGCCCAATAATGGCAGGTATTTCGTATCACAAATTTTGATCATATCTGCAAGTCTCCTTGCGTATACATATATAAAGATTCATAAACTGGCTGGCGGTACAACCGCCCTGGTAGTTTAAGATTTTATGCTTGCAGGAGATATAAATTGGCAATGTCGATCTTCCAAATAAAAGTATCAGCACAGATGCACGAAGGCATCTCAAGAAGCAAAAGTATTATCTATCCTATTACAAGGCAGTATGGTACCCGAATAAGATCATTGTTCTCTTGGCGGAATATAATAAGGCATCTAGTTAATCCTGCTTCCGGTTCACGCCTGCTCGCCGCCCCGGTTTGACTGTTGTGGGTCATCCTGTGCCGCTTCATCTTCCTCATCCCTACCCAGTGGCTGGAAGTCAACAGTGGTCCAGTCGATTCCCATTAATGCTTGAAAGACAGCCTCCTCATGGATCAGTGAAGACGGTTCAATATCAGGAGCGTAAGTATGCTTACGGATTGGAGGAATCAGGTTCTCCGCTTCGGGGATTGGTGCAGCCACTCGTTTGTTCTGATCATTATACTGAGCTTGATAATGCCACAAATCAGCTTCTTCTGCCAATTGGCAGGCCAGAGGCGCACCGCCCGGTTTATCGCTCTTAGATCTTCTTCGTTGAATTCTGAACCATCTTATTTCAAGCTAGGATAGCCTTGAGCTGCCTCAACAGGATCAAAATCAGGCACCCATGCTTTGGCCCGGATTAAGGCATTGATGGCTCCGGTTCGAGCAGCAGACTTTTTTAGCTCTTCAATCCGAGCAGGAAGCATTGACAATCTTTTTAGCGTATCTTGGATCAAGGTGGGTGCTGGATTATTATGTGACACAGTTGAGATAATCCGCTGCGCTCCAGTGTACAGCTGCTCGATTAAAGTATAGGCAGCTTTCAGCTTCATTCGCACATCCGACCCCAAGTGGCTAATGCGGGTGCCTGCAACATGATAGAGCGGTTCACAAACCGGACCTATTATAAGAGGATCAAGATTATCATAAGAAGTCACAGGATGCTTACCAAAGATGGCGGCAGTCATTGCATGCACTTGTCGTTTCACGCTGGTCAATTCATCTGTTACTGGTTTAAGGGCAACCTCAGCGTCTCCAATCTTCTTGGTTAAAGTGGCCTTTTCTGTGGCCCAATCAGCCCGTTCCTTCTTGAAGCCCTCCTTCAGCTGTTCCATGGTGCTTAAAGCGCTGGTTAATTCCTCTTTTGCCTTGGAGATTTCAGTTTGTTGGGATTTCAAGTTCTCTTGAAGGTCGGCGACTTGGTTTTCTTTGGCCTTTAGTTCAGCCTGCATTCAGATAGTTATATGGTTTAACAAATGAGGCAGAAAATGAAGTACCAACCACATAACAAGTTATGCGCTTTGTACTTGGGGGCTAATGCCTATGTGATCTACAGCTGTCAATTAATTGTCAAGTCCCAAGCTCAATACAAGTATTCAACTTCGCACTTGGGGGCTAATGGCTATTTGCTCTGATATTATTTCTGATGCTACTGTATGAAGATTAAATTCTCGGTTTAACTACGTTAAGTTGAACCGATCCTTGGGGGCTACATCAGTGAGCTTTGGAGCATTGAGTCTTATGTCAAGATCCGATTCAACTATGATAAGTTGGATCGGCCCTTGGGGGCTACATTGGCGATAAACAGGAACAAGCTCATGGAAGTTACCTCAAGTTTTTCCCTCGTCATCTTTACCAGACCAGCTTCATAATTACGGCTAGTATATAGCCGGTTCAAATAACCAGGAAGACGCTGCTCCTGAACCGGATTGTTCGGTAAACCGGCGGGGGTAAATACCTGGCCGCTGTGTCGAGTTGTGCGGCGCACCTCATGCTGTTGGGTCTTCATAAGAAAGTTGGGATCCAAGTAAGCAAGAGGATGAGAAAAATTAACTTTTCGGTTTGCCTGACGGATTTTATGTGAGGGTGGAAGGCTTGAATCAGAAGAAAGAGTAATTACCTCTGCATTGTCAGCATGGCTAGATTCGGCATCATCCTGACAAATATCATCATCAATAAGGTGTATAAAAAGTAAACCGAGGGAATCAAGTTCTGCCTCAAGGTCCGGATTACCCACATCGTCATCAGCGGGCGGATCAGAGGAGGCGGTGGTTTTCCTTTTGTGAGCAGACTTCTTAACGACCTTTGTCTTAGGCCGGGTTGTTTTGTCCGGTTTATCTGCCTTCTCTTGCGGGAGTTTCTTGCTCCAAAACGGATCATTGCCCTGCATCAAACAGATATTGGTATCAGTAATAAGCAAGTACAATAGTATCAGAGCTAATGAAAGGGAAAATTCAGACTTACAGCTGGCGGTTTGTTGATGGCGCAGAAAGGAAGCATGCCGGTACGGGTGCAAATGTAGTCCGGTTCATTCAAAATTTTCTTCACAGCTTCTGACTTCATCGTCAGTAAGCTGGATGTTCACATGCCGCAGCGGATCATCAACACTGCCCGTGTATTCACACATCAAACCGGAGCGTTGGCTGAGGGGTAATATGCTCCAGGATATCCAACAACGGGCAAGATCAACTCCTGTTAAACCGTTGGCCATGAAGGCTCTGAGCTTGGACAGTTGGGGAGCATACTTACTCCTCTCTTTGCCAGTCAACCTCTGAGGAAAGGGGTGAGTGTTGCTAAGCCGTTCTAGACGAAAACCAGGCAAGGGATTCTCATCAGCAGGGGAGGTGTCTTTGCAATAGAACTAGGTGTTATTCCACTCCTGGGGATGACTGTGCAGTTTCGCATGAGGATAAGTGACCTCTTTCCGTTTTTGAATCGCCACGCCACCCAGCTCCATATTGGAACCATCAGGAAATTCTGTGCGGCGGTTTAGGTGGAAACAATCTCAGAATAGCTCAACTGTAGGTTCTTCTTGGAAGAACACCTCACAGAGCACTGGGAAATGGCATATGTTGGTAACAGAGTTTGGACCAATATCTTGTGGATGGAGTTGGAAGTCGGCCAAGACATCCCGGTAAAATTTTGAACCGGGCGGATTCAAACATCTGGCTAGGTGATTCGCGAACACTACAACCTCTCCTTCTCGAGGTGTGGGAGGACACTTTTTTCCTAGGACCCTCCAGTGGATGGTATTTTTATTGCTTAAAGCGCCGGTCAAGACCAAGTTGTTCAGCTGCGTCTCTGTAATCCGAGAAGGAGCCCAGTTGCACTCGTACACTTGTTTAGCCATAATGGAGTCTACAGAACAAAGCAATTCCGGTTCAATATTATGTTGAGTACAGGTTACGTGCTGATATGATTAATGTTAAACCGGAGGAGGCTAATTATAAATCGGAGTTTGCAAAGCGGCATAATTGATTAAGGGATTCTGCCAGTTCAACAAGGGGACTAATGGTATATACTGGTTTGGTAATTCTCTTCTACAAAGTTAAACCGCTGGGTCTAAATGAGGAAACAGTTGGGATTATGGATGAACAAGTGTGCGGAAACAGATTTCACAAAATTCGATTATAGCATTCGATCTGGAGCGTGCTCGTAAAAGGGATAAATATTCAAGACCTAGAAGGAGTTGGTACAGTCATGAATCAGATCTACGGTCCAAAAATATTACAGTAAAGGCGGATGCTAAAAACTACTTCTGTACGGAGCAAAGATTCATAGATTCATCTGAAGATCTATCTCATTTGAGCTCAAAGCAGACGAAGAACACTAGAAGAACATGGAAACCCTAAGAACAGATCTGAGCTGAAAAGAGCAGAAGACTTACCGGAGCTATGGGACGGCGGGAGATCGTCGCGGTGCTCTGGTACATTCAGGATGATGCAACGGCCTAGGTCGATGCAGAAGTTGACGACGGCGGCGGAGCTCCGGAGCAGGATGGCTTGAGGAAGACGAAGCAGAAGGGCGCACAAGGGAAAAAGAAAATGGCCCCTCGGTCCTATTTATAAGGAAAAGGGATATGTGTCAGGCGCGAAAATCAAGGAGCCATGAAGCGGAGCTGACGCCTCGATTGTCGCAGATCTATTAAATAAGAAAGTATCACTTCATAATGGCAGATGACGTCATTCCGGTTTACAGCGACCAGAGAAGATGACGACACGACGGTTCAACAATTACGAGAAGATGTTGAAGGTGAAGATTTCTGCTAAGGATTGACATGAACCCATTCAAATCAATCTGGGGCCTAATGTTGGGGATATTACTACTGGGCGTAAACCGGCCTACCTTGGACGGGTTAACTTCATCAATAGTACAAAGGTGTTAAAGCCCAGAAGCTAGATAAAGGCCCAAGGCCATAGTCGGTTCAGCACATGTAGCCGTAAACCGACGTGTATATGAACTTGTATTGTAAGTTAGGAATAGGGAGAGACCAACCCGGATACGAGTATGAACCGGAGATTGGGACTCTATGAACCGACGGGCGTCACCCATGTATATAAGGGGACGACCCGATAGCTGTTCAAGGACAGACAACCACAACTCGAGACTTAGGCGAAGCTTGTTTGCTCCCTAGTCATCGAAACCCCATCAATTCCATCACAAACTAGACGTAGGCTTTTACCTTCATCGAAGGGGCCGAACTAGTATAAACTCTCTGTGTCCCTGTGTCCGCTTTAACCCCTTCGAGTTAACCCGTTGCGATGGCTCCACGACTAAGTCCTTTCGCTAGGACATCTGCCGTGAAAAACCCACGACAAATCTCCTCTGAATTCTTTTATGTATGATTGGTTATCTTTGCAAGTCTCTTCAAATTATCAGTTTGGTTTGGCCTACTAGATTGATCTTTCTTGCAATGGGAGAAGTGCTTAGCTTTGGGTTCAATCTTGCGGTGCTTGATCCTAGTGACAGAAAGGGAAACGACACGTATTGTATTGTTGCCATCGAGGATAACAAGATGGGGTTTATATCATATTGCATGAGTTTATCCCTCTACATCATGTCATCTTGCTTAAAGCGTTACTCCGTTCTTATGAACTTAATACTCTAGACGCATGCTGGATAGCGGTCGATGTGTGGAGTAATAGTAGTAGATGCAGGCAGGAGTCAGTCTACTTGTCACAGATGTGATGCCTATATACATGATCATACCTAGATATTCTCAAATCTATGCTCAGTTCTATCAATTGCTCGACAGTAATTTGTTCACCCACCGTAATACTTATGCTTTTGAGCGAAGCCACTAGTGAAACCTATGGCCCCCGGGTCTATTTTCCATCATATTAATCTTCCAACACTTAGCTATTTCTATCGCCGTTTATTTTACTTTGCATCTTTGTTTCTCTTTATTATAAAAATGCCAAAAATATTATCTTATCATATCTATCAGATCTCACTCTCGTAAGTGACCGTGAAGGGATTGACAACCCCTTTATCGCATTGGTTGCAAGGTTCTTACTTGTTTGTGTAGGTGCGTGGGACTCGAGCGTGGTCTCCTACTGGATTGATACCTTGGTTGTCAAAAACTGAGGGAAATACTTATGCTACTTTACTGCATCACCCTTTCCTCTTCAAGGGAAAACCTACGCAGTGCTCAAGAGGTAGCAGGGTCCGGCGCCGCTTGGATGAGGAGGAGGCAGTCGCCATCTTCTTTGCCACCGCGGCCTTCACCGCCTTCTTCGCTGCCGCGGCTTTCATCGCCCTCGTTTGGCGCAAGAGCTGCTCCTGTGCCGGTTGCCACTGCGTTGTCCTACTGGGACGGACCGGCTTGCCGGAGTTGGCCCGCCGCAGGACGCGTTTCCTCCCCGTAAACGGAGGGTCGTCCGCTTCGGCTTCTTCTTCAGGCGACTCGTCGCCCGCGTATTCAATAAGGGGGCCCAGCCGCCGGTCTGGCTGGCCTCTCTGGCAGACTCCGCCCACTGGGTGAGCTCCTTCTCCTCTGCGGCCGCGTCGGCCTCGTCCTCCACGGTGCCGGCTCTGCCGGCCTCCTTGGCAAGCGCTGCCTCCGCCGCCCTGGCGGCGATGTAGTCCAGCTCCTCCTTGGTGGTGTCGCGGATGAGCTCCGGCTCATTGCGGACATAGCTCTCCAAAAAATTGTCGAAGAACTCCTGCACGTTCTCTGCTGGCGGCTCGACCCAGGACGGGTCGAGGCCGTGCGCGTTGAAGTCTGGCATCATGGAAATGATAGAAGACCGACGAGTGTTGTTGCTCAGCTGGACCACTCCTGCCGGCAGCCCAAACAGGGGCCCCTTGACAGCCTTGCCGGACTTCATGGCCCTACCGGTCCTCTCAGCCTAGCCGTCGTCGCCCACATTGGGATGGAAGAGCCTCTGGCAAAAATGGGCATGCCCCATCACCGTGAAGTTATGCTTCAGGCCAGGGCAGAGCCTCATGACGTCGGCCGCATTCCTGAAGTCCCAGCCCGGCCTCCCCTTGTTGTATAGCGGGGCGATTCGGCGACGGATGAAATCCGCCCCAATCATCTCGAGGGTGAGCCTGGCCATGGTGAGGCGATGGATCCTAGTGGTGGCAATCGAGAGCTTCTTGTCGTTGGTGTCGAGGTCACTCCAGTCCCTGCGGCGGGTCGGCGGGCTCTGACGAACTCGGCAGAACTCCTGCGGATCCTCCTCCTTGATCCAGAGCCACCGGCCCCGCCACTCCTCCCACCTCTCCTTCTGGGCACCCTCCAGGTATGTGCCCTTCTCTTGGGTCCTCAGGATCCAGGCGATGCTCCCAGAAATGGCGTCCCCTGGCTGGATGCGAGGATAGAAGTAGTGGCGGAAGAGCGACATGCTGGGGAGCACTCCGGCAAATCCCTCGTAGAGATGGGCGAACAGAGCCATGCACGCCATGGCATTCGGCCTAAAGTCGAGGAGGTGAAAGTCGTAGGTGCGCATGATGTCGTTTACGAAATCAGACAAAGGGGGGCAGAGCCCGCAAGAAAACTAATCAACGAAGAAGGGATACCGATTTGGGCCAGCCTTGGCGAAATCGGCAGGGATGATGCGCGTGGCGAGGTGCCCTGTCGTCTCCCTCCCCCACAGGGGCTTAAAGTAGTCCCTGAGGTGGACCACATTGACCGTCGAGGAGAAGTAGGCGTGCTGCATCCGAAGCACCACCAGCTCTCTCTCCAGCGCCTCCTTCTCCCAGGTATCCTTGGTCGCTCCTTGCCCTTGCTGGTTTTGGGTGTCATGGCGGCTAGAAGAGGGCGAGGAATCAAGAGCAATGGGGGCGTGGTGGCGGTGAGCAGAGGCGAGAGCTTTGAATCTTTTGCCCGAGGAAGGAGAGGGGAACGACGGTTCCGAGATTGGAAAAGGCACAGAGGGTAAATGAGCAGCACGCCTGTGGTTTTTCCTTTTTATGGGGAAGGCGCGGGCCGCTTTTTTACCACAATGTGATGCATGCATGCAGCAACCGCCCCACGCACGACCCCCACATTACGCATTCAACGCGGGTCATGGGGAAGCGCAACAAGCGAGGGAGTTACTGTAGTAAAAACTCCGCCGCGCGCACGCCCGCGCATCGTTCCAGGCCTGGCCCAATAACGCCTCGCGTTATATGTGGCCCAGGCCCGGGGGCTCCTGTCGGCGTACAAAAGTAGGGTTCCCTTTTTATACCCCTTTACTTGTGCGCGGGCAGTCGCAGCCCCACACCCGTGGCCATGCTTGGTGGGGCTGAAGAAGCAAAGATTACCAGAGCCGTGCTCAAGACCAGAAGCATGAAGAGCTGAGGGGCGAGGTGAAACTCCCTCGGCAAGAGCCTTGCCGGGGCGGCCTTCACGGCCCCGGCAAGAGCCTTGCCGGGGCAACTTGCCTAACACAAGCGGAGCCTCCACCCTTGAGCCTGAGAGTTCCGACGCCCTCAACGACATTGGAACCAAGGCTCGGGAGGCACCTCCATGGTGGCATGCAGATCTTTGTGAAGACCAAGAACATACAATGCTAGATGAGGACTAGAAGACGGAGACCCCCGGCAAGATACTTGCTGGGGACACCTACGAGGCCCCGGCAAGGCCCTTGCCAGGGACGTATGCGGGGCCGTAGCCACGCCCCCACCTGCCAAGGCTCCACCGCCGTTCCAACACAGCGATCAACCCGCCAACAAGGCAAGCGCCTGCATGGCGACGTGCGGCTTCCAGGCCAACTCAGCAAGCACCTGCGTGGAGGCATGCAGATCTTTGTGAAGACTCTGCAATTGCGCCAACTCAGTAGCCAGCCAGCCAGCGTGGCGCTGCGCCCCTAGTCAGCCTGGACGCGCGTCAGAGCGAGGCGAAGTGGCGACGGACGGGACGGGTGTTGGTGTCAAAACCCGGCGGATCTCGGGTAGGGGGTCCCGAACTGTGTGTCTAAGGTCGATGGTAACCGGAGACAGGGGACACGATGTTTACCCAGGTTTGGACCCTCTCTATGGAGGTGATACCCTACCTCCTTCTTGATTGATCTTGATGAATATGAGTATTACAAGAGTTGATCTACCTCGAGATCGTAATGGCTAGAACCCTAGAAGTCTAGCCTGTATGACTATGATTATGATTCTTTGTCTCTACGTACTAAGCCATCTAGTTTATATAGACACCGGAGGGGACTAGGGTTGTACAAAGTTGGTTACAGAGAAAGGAATCTTCATATCAGGACGCCAAGCTTGCCTTCCACGCCAAGGAGAGTCCCATCCAGACACGGGTGAGAGTCTTTGGTCTTATATCTTCACAACCCATCAGTCCGGCCCATGTCCAACAGGCCGGACGCTCGAGGACCCCTTAATACAGGACTCCCTCAGTAGCCCCCGAACCAGGCTTTCAATGACGATGTGTCCAGCGTGCAGATTGTCTTCGGAATTGCAAGGCGGATTCCTCATCCGATGACTTCAAAGGACTATATTCGACCTTCCATTTAATGTTGTTCCCATCGGCTTCTGTGCATCCATAGCTCCAGCTTCCACTTGTCGAGCGAATTCGAGAGGTCAGGGTATTTTTTGCATATAACACCCCGGCCATGAAAGAAGAGCGTCTATTTAAAGGGATTGGATCTCAGATACGTTCCACATCACGCGAAAAATCCTCAGAGCTTGCTAGGAGAAAACAACTCCAACAAGGCTAGCGCTCCCAGCTCTCCTCCCGTCCCCATGGTCCAGAAAAAGACGATTGAGAGAGATGCTCCGTATCCCACGGTCAGCTGGTGAAGCTGCAAACACAGGGATTTCTCCCTCTCGCGGATCTAGTCCCCGTTCAATCAGGATTGACTTCCTTCAACGGCGGGGCTCAGGCCGAGAATTTCCCCAATCCATCCAGGGGGAGCGAGTGTGTTCCGTCCCCTACTTGCTACGAGGCGTCGGATTTCCAATCCATCCGTTCCTCCGAGGGTTGTTGGAGTATTATGGTGCTCTGATACTTTTGATGCGTTATTCTGCATGCTTATTCCTCGTTAGTATTATTGCACGCATGCTGAATTTCATCAGTCACCATATTTCATCATGCATTTCAAATTCTTCATAATTTATGTCAAATGCGTGTATGAATTACAAGATATAGAGGGAGATCTCCATGATTCAACTCTTCAAGTGTGCATTGCTTCAAAAGCAAATTCCTCACTATGCACATCTTCAGGGGGAGTTCTTCTATATCTTGCAATCAAATTCTTTAATATCAGTATTTATACTTCATATGTTTATCCCCGTTGAAAACTTAACCTATATTGTCATCAATCACCAAAAAGGGGGAGATTGTAAGTGCATCTAGTGCCCCTAAGTGATTTTGGTGTATTGAAGACTTATAGGTTAAGGGACTAATGCGTTTATGAGTGTACACAGGTCTATAAGTCTATGAGGAGTTTGATATTTACAAAGAAAGTCGACCCCTGAAAATGAAGTTCTTCGACTAAAGGCTTTGGTATTCTAAAGACTTTCTGAAGACTTTGAAATTGAAGAAATTGGTGTGACCTTGAAGACTTGGTATTCATTTGAGGAACATGAAGCGTGAAGACTTTTGTTTTCGTAGTTTAATTTTATCTTTCTTGAATCATAGGAAACACCATACTGTTAAAGGGGGTCGAGGAAATACTAAGGAAAAATTTCCAAGTGATGCTCAACTCAAAATCCTACACCCACCAATCCCTTCGAGTGAAGCCATTGGAAATCTCATACAGTTCAGTCAATTTCTTTAGTGACAGAGACGAAGTTAGACGAAGTTCTTATGGTCTTTGAGGAATTTGTTCTGACTGAGGAGTTAGGAATTCGCCAGTGCGGATTGCCTACACAGTGAGGAACATGATAGCCCCGAGGAATTTGAGCCTCAAATTTCTGACCATTGCTGTGCTGCGCGCCAGTTGTCCCAAAATATCTTATCCACCTAACGGTCATATCATTGAAGGGCATTTATGTCTTATCATGTCGGGCTGCTCCCTAGGCTATAAATAGCCGCCCCCTACAACCACTAGCTGGTTGGATGCTCTGAGAGAAACTGACACTTGTCATTTGAGAGCAACCCATCCTCCGAGGACTTTGAGCGAAAATCATCGAGTGAGGAAAACCCAAACCCAAACACCTACAAACCCAAAGTGATTGAGCATCACTGAAGAGATTGATCCTGCGTGGATCCGACGCTTGTTACCTTTGAAGACTATGCTTCTTCCAGACGGTTAGGCGTCATGGTCTAGAGCATCCAAGAGGAATTGTCGATCGCCGAGTGACCGAGTTTGTGAAGGTTCGAAAGTCACCTGAAGACTTACCACGAGTGATTGGGGGAGGTCTGTGTGACCTTAGCTCAAGGAGAATATGGTGAGGACTGTGTGTCCGGGACTGTGTGTCCTCAGGTATAAATACCTAGCCGCTCCATCCAGATGTACAACTGAGACAACAGTTGGAACTGGTCTACCAAATCATTGTCTTCACCAAGCCAACTGGTTCTATTTCCTCAACTCTTTCATTTCCTCAGTATTGTGTTGTATGCTTGTCATATCTGAGTTTCAAGACTTTGACTAAAGACTTCCTCTATTTCCTCAGTTCAATTTCTTCAGTCTGTTTGTCTACATCCTGTGTTATCCTATGATTACGCTTTCTGTACTCTGTGTTTGTCCTCATTTCATATTGATGACTATGCTTGTCTTCTGTTATGTTTACTTATCAGTACTTATTCCGCTGCAAGTAGTTCTTCACTAAGGAATTTCCTCACTAGCAAATTCCTCCATGAAGAATTCATAAAAATCGCCTATTCACCCCCTCTAGTCGATATAACGCACTTTCACTTCTCTACTTTGATATCTGCGGGCCTGTTGTTGATAAAATGTGGAACAGGGTTTTGCGACATCGCGTTCCTCCTCCAGGTCATGTAGGCTGTCCTCCCGATCAAGCTCGGCCTCTCTCTCTTCGTACATGCGCACTCGAGGTGAGTCATGAATAATGTCGCAAGGCAACACAGCCTCTGCGCCGTACACCATGAAGAAAGGTCTATATCCAGTGCGGCAGTTGGGTGTGGTCCGCAGCCCCACAGAGTACAGAGTTGAGCTCCTCGACCCAGTGCTTGTATGATTCTTTCAAAGACCGCACTAGTCTGGGTTTGATGCCGCTCATAATAAGACCATTGGCCCGTTCGACTTGGCCGTTTGTTTGCGGGTGATAGACGGAGGCGTAATCGAGCTTAATGCCGAGATTAGCACCAGCTTTTTACCTCATCGGCTATGAAATTGGAGCCGTTATCGGTGATGATGCTGTGTGGAACACCATAACGGTGCACCACACCGGATATGAATTCTATCACTGGCCCGACTTCGGCCGTTTTAACTGGTTTGGCCTCTATCCACTTAGTGAATTTGTCCACCTTGACCAGCAGATATTTTATCTTATGGCTTCCTCCTTTAAGGGGTCTGACCATATCAAGCCCCCAGACTGCGACAGGCTAAGTGATGGGGATTGTTTGTAGAGCAGTGGGTGGCATATGGCTTTGGTTGGCGAAAAGCTGGCATCCGACGCAATGTTGGACAAGGTCCTGTGCATCTGCTTGGGCCATTGGCCAACAAAAACCTGTACGGAAGGCCTTGCTAACAAGGGCCCGAGCCGCGGTGTGGTGACCGCCGAGGCTGGCATGAATTTCAGCCAAGAGTTGTCGCCCCTCTTCCTCGGAGATACATCTTTGAAGTACTATAGTAGCGCTTTTCTTGTAGAGTTCTCCGTCGTGAACCTTGTAGGCCTTCGAACGCCGGACAATGCGGTGAGCCTCATTCTGATCCTCAGGGAGTTCTCTCCTATTAAGGTAGGCCAAGAAGGGTTCGTTCCATGGGGCAATGACTGCCATGATGAGATGGGCCGACGGTGTTATTTAGGTGGTTGAGCCCCCGATTATATCGGTGTGTTCGGAATCTGGAGTTGTGTTTGGATCCGGACTAGTGTTGCTGCTGTCCCCTTGCCAGACCACAGACAGCTTAAAAAGCCTTTCCAGAAAGATGTTAGCTGGGACGGGGTCGCGCTTGGCGCTGATGCGAGCGAGGACGTCCGCCGCTTGATTACTTTCTCTAGCCACATGATGAAACTCGAGCCCCTCAAACCGAGCTGACATTTTCAGGACGGTGTTACAATAAGCCGCCATCTTCAGATCTTTGGCATCGAAATCTCTATTTATTTGAGATATTGCAAGGTTTGAGTCCCCGCGCACTTCCAGGAGTTGTATGCCCATGGAGATGGCCATCAGAAGTCCATGTAATAAGGCCTCATATTCGGCTGCATTGTTGGAGTCTGTGTATAATATCTGGAGTACGTACTGAACTACGTCTCCAGTGAGGGACGTTACCACACCTGGCCCTAACCCTGCCAACATTCTGGAACCATCGAAGTACATAACCCAGTTGGAATACGTGCCGTACTCTTGAGGGAGTTCGGCCTCTGTCCATTCGGCGATGAAGTCAGCCTGTACTTGGGATTTAATGGCTCGGTGCGGTTTGTATGTTATATCGAATGGAAGGAGCTCAATGGCCCACTTAGCAATCCAGCCCGTGGCATCACGGCTGTTTATTATGTCGTTGAGTGGTACCTCGGAAGCCGCCGTAATCGAGCACTCTTGAAAGGAGTTTCGCAGCTTCCGGGATGCCATAAAGATTGCATATGCTATTTTTTTGGTAATGAGGGTATCGGGATTTGCATGGTGTGAGGACAGTGGATACGTAGTACACTAGTTTCTGGAGCGGGAATTTGTGTCTGTCCTGCTCTCGCTCAACCACGAGCACGGCATCACTACTTGGTGTGTTGCCTAAATGTATAATAACATGGGTTCGCCGACATTTGGCACGGCCAGGATTGGATTGCTCGCTAAAAGGGCCTTTATTTCCTCCAGTCCGGCCGTTGCCGCATCTGTCCACTCGAAGTGGTCGGTGTGTCAGAGAAGGCGGTAGAGTGGTAATGCTTTTTCTCCCAATCTAGAGATAAAGCGGCTTAAAGCTGCCACGCATCCCGTGAGTTTTTGGACCTGTTTAAGGTCTATTGGCGTAGCCAATTGTGACAAAGCTCCGATTTTGGCTGGATTTACCTCAATTCCTCTATTGGAAACAATGAAGCCCATCAGGTTTCCGGCGGGGACGCCGAAAACACATTTTTCCGGATTGAGCTTGATGTCGTATGTACGGAGGTTGTGAAATGTGAGACGCAAATCATCTATCAGTGACTCGACGTGCCTGGTTTTAATTACGACGTCATCCACATATGCCTCAACTGTCTTGCCAATCTGTTTCTCCAGGCATGTTTGAATCATCCGTTGGTAGGTGGCGCCAGCGTTTTTGAGCCCGAAAGGCATAGTGTTGAAGATGAAAGGCCCATATGGGGTAATGAATGTCGTTGCAGCTTGGTCGGACTCCTTCATCTTGATTTGATGGTATCCGTAGTATGCGTCGAGGAAACACAATGAGTCGTGTCCTACTGTCGCATCAATAATCTGATCGACGCAAGGGAGAGGGAAGGAATCCTTAGGGCAGGCCTTGTTGAGGTCTTTGAAATCGACGCATAGGCGCTAGGATTTATCCTTCTTTGGTACCATCACAAGGTTTGCTAGCCAGTCTGGGTGTTTTATTACTCTGATGAATCCGGCCTCGAGTAACTTGGCTAGCTCCTCCCCCATGGCTTGTCGTTTGGGTTCAAAAAAACGCCGCAGTGTTTGCTTGACCGGTTTATGTACCTTTAATATATTGAGGCTGTGTACGGCTAATCTGCGTGGGATTCCTGGCATATCAGAAGGGTGCTAGGCGAATATGTCCCAGTTCTAACGCAGGAACTCTCGTAGTGCAGCGTTGACCGTTGGGTCGAGTTGTGCTCCGATGGATGTTGTTTTCTTGGGATCCGTCGGGTGGACTTGAAATTTGACTATTTGATCTACTGGTTTAAAGGAGGTGGATTTGGGTCGTTTGTCCAGGATTACGTCATCCATATCCACAGTAGAGCGCAGCACGGTTAGCTCTTCAGCCGCGAGTATTTCAGACAATGCCTCGAGGACCAGGGATGCGGTTTTATTTTCAGCGCAGAGTGCTATTTCCGGATCACTGGCAAGAGTGATGATACCATTTGGCCTGGGCATCTTAAGCTTCATGTATCCATAATGAGGTATAGCTTGGAAGCGTGTAAATGCGTCTCGCCCCAGTAAGGCGTGATATCCGCTGTTGAAAGGAGCAACTTGGAAGGTTATCTCTTTGGACCGATAATTCTCCGATGTGCCGAATACCACGTCGAGCGTGATTTTTCCCGCGCATCACGCCTCCCGACTAGGAATGATTCCCAGGAAGGTCGTGCTACTTTGCTCGATGCGGCTCCTGTCAATTTCCATTTTGTTGAGCGTATCCTCGTAGATGAGGTTTAATCCGCTACCGTCGTCCATGAGCACTTTGGTGAGCCGGAATCCGTACACCATTGGATTAAGGACCAAGGCAGCTGGTGCCCGGACTGTCCGGAATTTTGGTTCATCACTGGCGTTGAAAGTTATGGCCATGTCATTCCAAGGGTTTATTCCTGCGACTTGGCAGACTTCGGCGAGTTTGCGAAAAGCCCTTTTGCGCCGATTGTTTGAAGCGAAAGTCTAGGTGACTGTTAATACGTTGGGGTCATCATCTTCCTGGGGTGTTGCACTGGTGTATTTTGGTGGATATCCACGCCACTTTTGGCCACCTGCCGGAGTATCCAACATGCTTTAAGGCTGTGGGTTGGTATGGTGTCCGGCATTGCATGTATTTTGCATGGACTATCGAGACATCCTTCCAGAATGGTTCCACGCCCCGTGGTGTGCTTAAATATCTTTACTATTGGATCTGGTGCGCCGATAGGGTGCACCCTTTTTGCCCGGACGAAGGGTTGAGTGAAAACAAGTGGTTCCCAGAGAGCTTCCTGAGTTTTCCAGGTGCTTTCCATTGCGCAGTTCTTTTGTATGATGGTTGCCAAGTCAGCGGAGTGTACTACGCGACAACGATTGATGGCGTTGAGGAGTCCTTCGTCTGTGCAATTATTGCAGAATGCTAAGATCGCGTCTTCGTCGCGACAATCTTTAATCCTGTTGTCGGTGTACAAAAAGGGGGGGTACACTTTTTGTACCCCTATAACTGTGCACGGGCAGTCTGAGCCACGGGCGCCGCCACACCGAGCACGGCAAGGGAAGTAAGCCAATGTAAGAACGGCGCCAAGACCAAGACCACAAAGAGCAAAGGGGACAGAGCAGGCCCCCCCGGCAAGATCCTTGTCGGCGGGTAGCTTTAGCTAACCTGGTAAGACCCTTGCCGTGGCAGCTCACCCCACACCCACGGAGCGAAGCCACCCTTGAGTCCACTGCCCCCATGGGGCAATGATTCGGGAGACATCCCCATGGTGGCATGCAGATCTTTGTGAAGACATTCAAGATCAGATACCCACTTAAGAAGGAGATGATCCTTGGTGGGATGCCAGCCAAGGAGGACCACAAGGCCCCCGGCAAGAGCCTTGCCGGGGATGACAGCGGGCGCCACGGCAAGACCCTTGCCGGGGCCCCGGCAAGGCCCTTGCCAAGGACGCCCGTGGGGCCACCATCAGGACCGCACCAGTCGCACCCCCACCGCCGTTCGCATGCAGCTGCCGACCCAACCAGGTGGGCAGGCACCTGCGTGGCGGCGTACAGATCTTCATGGAGACCCACCTCTGCGCCACCTCAGCTGCCTGCCTGCCTACATGGCACCACAAGCACCGCTGGCCAGGGCGCGTGTCGATGCAAAGGGGAGCGGCGACGGACGAGATAGGGCTCTCCCCCGTCCCCGATAAAGCAAGGACACCTAAGCAAGACGCATTAAATGCACCTTGTCATGTAATGTGAGGGATAACCTCGCATTACTGTTCCCTTTTCCACCTCCTGTTTGCCACTGTGGCAACCCCTTTCTTACGAAAGGAGGCCCGAGGCAACCAGGAGGATGATTCGGCTTTTTGGAGCTCTTCACGCCCATTGCTAGCTCAATAACACAGATAAACAATCCACCAAAGCAGGAGTAGGGTTTTACGCATCTTCGCGGCCCGAACCTGGATAAAGGAACCGTGTGCTATCTGTTTGATCCACTCTTCTCACGACCCCGCGCCCCGCAACCGTAGAAGGGATTCTTGTGATCCCATAGGTGTCGTTTCCCACCGACATCTTTGGCGCGCCAGGTAGGGGGCAATGCAGTTGGGAGAATCAGCTTTAGCAGTTAGTTCGACGCTCCTTCATCGTCATGGCGCCCAAGAAGAAGACGACGGTGGCGGTTGGCCCGTCGGAAGCCGGACATCCCGTCCCGACGCGGGCGAGCAGCGGACCGGTCGCGAAAAGGACCCGGGGCACCGTTCGCGAACACCAACACCGTGCCAGCAGCCGGAGTTTGGGAGGCGGCGATGTTCGTGCGCTTGGTAACGGGCTGCACGCCGCCAAATCCAAAGACGGAGCCAGGCCCTCCGCGGGTGGCGCGGGGCCTTCCAAGATCGCTGCCACCCTGCCCGAAGGCGACGTGAGGGCTTCCCAGACTCCCACGCCGGCGCCGACGGTGCGCTCCTCTCAAGCGGCGCGCGACGAACGGCGTAATCACACCGAAGACCCCGGGCGTCGCCGCGGGAAGAGCCCCGAGCGACCCTCCCGAGATGTAGAAGACCTGCCCGCTCGCCGAGGCGCTGGCGAAGATGGCATGCGACCGCGGGGTCGTGATCGAGCTCCTTCTGACATGGTCAGAAGTCGAAGCGCGTTGCGATCCGTGCAGGTTTCGCTGCCACCAACGCCAGCAGAAGCCCTGGCATGCGGGCAGTTGCGCCTCGATTTCCCTCCCACTACGGGGAAACTCGACGAATGGAGAGCCACTATCCAAAGCCGTGTTGCGGTGGCCAACAAAGACGAACCGAGTCCGGTGGAGCCCTCGGGTCGACGCTCCAACGGAGTCCCACGCACCAGTGGCAGGAGAGCCGGCGGCGCCGCGACCACGGTGCACTCGCCCCCTCCTCGCCCAGCGCCGCAGACGCCAGCCCGTCGTGACGTCACGGGCGACGAAATCTCCATAGCGTCGTCCGACCTGCGGACCCACTGTGACCAACGCCAAGTCCTTCGGGAACGAGAACATGAAGACGCTCGGACCACTATCGAGCGCCGGCGCGGAGCACGCCACCAATCAGACAGGCGAGCAGGGCCTGCTGTGAACCACCAGACACCGGAGAGCCCTGGAGGCCTACCTTACGAGGTAGGCTGTCCAGCTTTTACCCGTGAGCTGCGGCAGTTCCAGTGGCCCACTCACCGCACTTTCAAACCTGACATGGGCGAAAAGTACAGCGGCAAGACCCACCCGTCCGAGTTCCTCGGCATTTACACCATCGCGATGCAAGCTGCCGGAGCCCGCGACGATAAGGTGCTTGCGAATTACTTTCCGTTGGCTCTTAAACCCAACGCCATGTCATGGTTGATGCACTTGCCGGTAGACTCCATTTCCTCCTGGTCGGATTTGTGCCATGAGTTCGTGGGCGCCTTTACTGGAGGCCACCAAGCCCATGGCCAGGCGAGCGACCTGCACGTCATTCCCCAGAAGGGAGGCGAGAGTCTCCGCAAGTACATACAGAGGTTCAGCCGGATATAGTACAACATTCCTGATGTTCACCCTGCCGCCATCATCAGCGCGTTCCATCAGAACGTGCGTAACCGCAAGATGCGCGAAGAGCTGGCGATGAACAAGGTGAAGGATGTAGCAGAACTCTATGTTCTTGCTGACAGATGTGCCCGGGCTTAAGAGGGAAGGAAGTACCCCGGCAAAGATGCCGGCGTGGAAACCGAGACTCAGATGAGGATATTGCCGCCCCGGTGAAGAAAGGCCGGCGCCGCAACAGGAAGCGCAAAGGGAAAGCCGTGCTTTCCTTCGAGGGATCTGATGACACCGACTCCACCAAGAAAACCAAGGCAGATGACCCCGGCAAGGAAATTGCCGGATGTGTCGCCTGCCGGGCCTTGGCGGCTGCCGAGAAGTCAGGAAACTCCAACAAGCGGTACTGCAAGATCCATCGCACCAAAGGCCATGCTCTCCAAGACTGCCGACAGGTTGAGCTCCTCGCTGAGAAGCAGAGGGCTGAATATGAGAGGCGGGACAAGGAGAAGGGCCCAGACGGTGCTGAGGGGTCCGACAAGAAGCATAACGGCCAGGCGGGCCGTCGCGGCAAGGATAAACAACAGGAGAGGCCCGCCCAAGGCCATGACAGAAAGCCAGAAGACGACGATCACGAAGAGGACGACGAGTCTGGCAACCAAGAGTTTCAAAAAGCTACAAAGGCCATGTGCGTCGACGGCGGCGCCTCGCTGCATACTTCTCACCGCCGGCTTAAATAGTGGGCGCGAGAGATTACAGCGGCAGAGCCGTCGTTTGATGCCCAAAGGCCGCTGAAGTGGTCCAGCACACCTATAATTTTTGACACTGAGTGTCACCCTGATCGCACTACTGCGGTCGGGTGCTTGCCGTTGTTGGTTTCACCAACAATACGCAACCTCAAGGTGACAAAGATGCTAGTCGATGGCGGGGCCGGTCTGAACTTGATCTCGCCTGCCGTGATCGAGAAACTGCAGATTCCTCATGGAGACCTCGAAGAGACGAGCACGTTTCAAGGGGTCAACCCGGGAAGAAGCCCACCCAAGGGAAAGGTCACGCTGCCCATGACTTTTGGAAGCGACCTGAATTACAGGACGGAGAGGATCGTGTTTGATGTTGCCAAGATCCCCTTGCCCTACAACGGGATCCTTGGCCGCCCAGCGCTGGCCAAGTTCATGGCGGCGTCACACTACGCCTACAACACCCTGAAGATGCCAGGACCTGTGACGATCATCACCATCCCCTCCGATAAGAAAGATGCACTGATTTGCGCTGACCAACTATACCAGCAAGCATTTGCAGCAGCTACCGCCACTAGGGCAGTTGCTCCTGCCGCTGGGGCCCCGGGAGGGAAGAAGAAGAAGAAGACCGGTTAGACCTCGGACACCCACTCCGGCAAGCGCACCTCTTCGGAGTGTAGCGCTGCCGTCGAGGACGTGCCAGAGAGCTCCACCGGCGGGAACAAGAAGTCCAGGGCCATACCACCGGGAACCAAGAAGGTTCATCAATGAGGACGGTGCGGGAGGAGCTTTCACCATAAGCTCCACCCTTGACGACAATTAGGAAGACGCGCTCGTCACATTATTGCGGGCGAATGTCGATGTGTTTGCATGGCAAGATTCCGACATCCCCTGCGTTCCCAGGGAGGTGATTGAGCACCACCTTGCTGTCTGTCCTCATGCGCGGCCGGTCAAGCAGAAGGTCAGGAAGCAAGCTTTGGAACGACAAGAGTTCATCACAGAAGAGATCCGAAAACTGGAGGTAGCGGGTTTGGTAAGAGGAGTGCTCCATCCAACGTGGTTGGCCAATCCGGTCTGTCGGCGTTCTGGGAATGGGGGTCCCTAGACTTGCCTGCCTGCGGCTTGCGGCGTGGCTCAAAGGGGGCCCAGCACGGCCCATCTTAATCAACACAGACCTAAGACCCTCACGAGGGGCCGAGCCTCACGGGGCGGACGACGCGGAGCTTCCTCAGGCACGGCCTCCTCAGGCTGGCTTGCGAGGAGGCGGAGAGATCAAGGCGGGGTACCTCACGAGGTGCCCATGATGCAAGCCATGACGACCGAGGGCGCCAGGCATGCGCCAGCCCGCGCAGTGTCCTCCTTTCCTCTTTGGTGCAAAGGGAGCAAGCGCAGGCGAGAGCATCAAGCAAAGGCACCCGTTTCGGTGCTACGAGACCAAGACCAGTTCAACGGAAGGAAGGAAGTCATTGTGGAGCCCAAGCCAGCGTCACCACCAAAGCCTTTGGCAGGCGAGGACCAACTTTAGTCCGGATAAGTGTACCAGATGTTCCCCTTCAAAATGGCCAATTGTTGGCGCCCTTCCTGCTCAATATTTGGGAAGAGGCCCAGGGCCTTTGCCTATAAATAGGACTAGCCACCCCCAGGGTAGAGGCATCTAGACATCCAGAGATCGAGGGATCTGATAGAAGGATAGGTAGAGGCAAATTGGAATGAGCTAGGATCCAGAGAATCAATCAGAGAGAGAGAGAGAAGGGTGACTAAACTCCTCCTAGCAGTTCATCCCCCCAGCCAAGAGCAGACCATCGCGAGGCTGTTCTTCCTTGTATTGTTCATTATCATCAGCCCAAGAGGCAATCCACCACACCACACTAGAGTAGGGTATTACACCACAACGGTGGCCCGAACCAGTATAAACCCTGTGTCTCTTGTGCTGTATTTTCCATAGCTTAGATCTTTGTGAGGCGGAGGGGTGCAAGTAGGAAGAAGGCGTAATCTCCGCGCGCACCCCAGAGTTCGAACCTCAAGGGTCTGCCGGAACCCGAAATCCGACATTTGGCGCGCCAGGTAGGGTGCGCTGGAATTCGTCTTCCATCTCCCCGTTCTCCTCCGACCATCGCGTCCATGTCTGACGCTCGTCAGGCCCGCGCCGAGCGCCGAGCGGCTCTCGCTTCCCGCGTCGCCCAGACGGCTCCCGTCGGCAGGCGTCCTCGCCGTTCCCTGTCACCTGCCGTCAACGCCACCACCGGCCCGGCGGGGAACAAGCAGCAAGCGTCGTCTCAGCATCTGTCCGTGCGGCAAGACGGCCGCGCCGCTACTCCCTCGCTCACCCCAGCTGGTTCTTCGTCCCGCGCGCTCCGCGCACCCATGGAGGCTCGAGCTGCGCTCATCGAGGCAAATGAGCTCCTGCGCTACCGTCCCGTCGACGACGTCTACGAAGAATGGCTCGACTGTGTCGCCGAGCTCGTCCGCGCCGCGGGGGGCTCTCCTGCGCCGTCCATTCTGCTTCACCGCACCCCGCCCCGCGCGGGCGACGAAACTCCAAGGGCGCCCCAGCCACCTCCTCATCAAGAAGACGCCCTGGCTCCGAGGCGCGTGGCCCCTGCGCGGAACCCGCTCCGTCAGGCGCCACCGCGGTAAGAGCAGAGCTGCCAAGAAGTCCCTCGTCCGCAAGAAGCCGCCTGGGAGCTCCCTGCTCCAGCACGCCGCGGCCATGCTCCTGCTCCCACACGTCAAGACCCCGCGCTGCTCCCAGCTGCAGCGCACGGGGACCTGCAAGACCAAGCTCTCCGTCACCCAAGGCTTCCCGTGGCCACAGCGGGCTGCCGTGCCTTCACCATCGAGCTGCGCAGCGTCGCGTGGTCCGGCAACTTCAAGCCAGGCCTACCTCCTCGTTACGACGGCACGGCCGATACTGCGTAGTTCCTCCAGCTCTATGAGCTGGGCATCGAAGCTGCCAACAGAGACGAGAAGGTCATGGCGAACTAGTTTCCCATGGCGCTCAAGGATGGGGCCCGCACCTTGCTCCTGAACCTGGCCCCAGGCACAATCTCCTCCTGGGACGAGATGCGCACCCGCTTCATCGCCAACTTCCAAGGTACTCGTGACCGGCCGCCCGCCGTGAGCGACATGCGCCGCATCAAGCAACAACCCGGAGAGACCCTGCAAAAGTACATCCAGCGCTTCAACAACGCCCGCCTCAAGATTCCCAAGGTGTCAGAGGAGGCCATCATCTCAGCCTTCTTCGACGGCGTGCGCGACGTCAAGATGAAGGAGGAGCTGGTGATGCATGATGACCTGTGCACTTCCTTGGAGATGTTCAACTTGGTGACCAAGTGCGCCAGGGATGAGGAAGGGCGTCTATCCCTCCTCGAGCTACCTGCCGCAGAGCCAGAAGAGAAGAAGTCTAAGGCCAAGGATGTGAAGCGCAAGGGGGCTACCGTGCTCGCGGCAGAACCGGACACCAAGCGGGGGCATAGATCAGCCCGAATCTTCCAAGGGCAGTCAGTACTGTGTGTACCACGACCTCCACACCCACAACACCAACGAATGTCAAGAGCACCGAGCCGTGCGAGAAGGAAGGATCGGCCGTCGCCCCGACCGTGCCGACCGGGGCTACGGTCGAGGAGGAGGAAGGAACGCAGGACAGTGGGAAGACCGCGGTCCACGCCAAGGGTGGCGCGATCGACCTCGCGAGGACCGCTGGCAAGACCCGCCTCGTGAGGGAGACTGGAGGGACCAGCCTCACGAGGATCGCCCGCAAGGCAACGCAGGCCTCCCTCCGCTGCTGCCGCAGCTAAGGAGAAACGAGGACCGCCATCAGGACGAGGTGGCTGGGGGCTTCCAGGAGCCGCGCGCGATCTCCTGCATCCTGGGCAGAGCTCATGCCCCAGCCTCTCAGCGCATCTTCAAGCAGTTCGCCCGTGAAGTGAATGCAGTCCTCCCAAAGCTCGAAGCCACACGCCCTCTCAGGTGGTCATCGTGCGCCATCACGTTCAGCTCAGCGGATCAGCTCAAGTGTGCGGCCATAGCCGGAGTCCTCCCGATGCTTTGTTCCCCAATCATCAGCAACGTGGTGGTCACCAGGACCCTCATCGGAGGCGGGGCAGGGCTCAATGTCCTGTCTGTGGAAACATTCAACAATCTCCAAGTGCCCTACAACCAGCTTCAGCCAACCAAGCATTTCTCCAGAGTCACCGACGGCTCCACGGTCCCGATTGGGCAGGTCCGCCTCACTGTCACCTTCGGAGCACACGAAACCTACCGCACCGAGCTCATCGACTTCGACATCGCTCACATTCGCCTGCCGTACAACGCCATCCTTGGGTACCCAGCGCTGGCCAAGTTCATGGCCATAACTCACCACGGCTACAACGTCCTCAAGATGCCAGGGAGTGGCGGAGTCATCACGGTGCCCTGTGAAGAGAAGGACGCGGTGTGTTCCCTGGAACGAGCCTTTCAGGCTGCATCACTGGAGGAGGTGGAGGGGTATATATAGCCTCCAAACAAAATCCAACCGTTACACACAATTTACCAATCTCGGTGGGACCGAATCAACAAACTCGGTCGGACCGAAATAGTAAACCTGGTGACCGTTAGAGATTTTCGGTGGGACTGACATGCAACTCGGTAGGACCGATACGGTTAGGGTTAGGGCATAACGTAATCTCGGTGAGACCGATTACACAAACTCGGTGAGACCGATTTGGTAATAAGCTAACCAGAGAGTTGGTCAGGTAAACTCGGTGGGACCGATTTGCTCTTTCGTTGAGACCGAAAAGTTACAAAAGGGAAACAGAGAGTTTACATTGCAATCTCGGTGGGACCGATCCGCTCTTTCGGTGAGACCGAAAAGTTATGAAAAGGAAACAGAGAAATTGCAATCCCATCTCGGTGAGACCGAGATCCCTATCGATAGAACTGATTTGCTAGGGTTTTGGCAGTGGCTATGACAAGTGAAACTCGGTGGCGCCGGATAGAAAGAATCGGTAGGTCCGAGTTTGGCTTAGGGTTTAGGTCATATGTTGATATGGGAAAGTAGCTGAGGATTTTGGAGCATATCATTAAGCACATGAAGCAAAAAGCTCATTAAGCAACACCTCATCCCTCCTTGATAGTATTGGCTTTTCCTATGGACTCAATGTGATCTTGGATCACTAAAATGTAAAATGAAGAGTCTTGAGCTTTTGAGCTTGAGCCAATCCTTTGTCCTGAGCATTTTGAGGGTTCCACTTTCACCATCCATGACATGCCAATCATTGAGCTTTCCTGAAATAATTGTCTTGGAATAGCATTAGCTCAATGAGCTATATGTTGTTATGAATTACCAAAACCACCTAGGGATAGTTGCACTTTCAATCTCCCCCTTTTTGGTAATTGATGACAACATATAGATCAAAGCTTCGACAAATCATAATAAGAATGAATTATATCGTCGCTTTGAGAAGTATGTGATAAGTAAGAGCTCCCCCTAAATTTGTGCATATTTAAAATTTGCTTTGGACTGCAAATGCACAAAGAGTTAGAATCATGGGTTACTCTTCCATGTCACATACATCTTGGTGGAGCGCTCAAAATGATAAGAATGAAATACATGCACTCATCACCAAGAAAAGTGACTGATCACATAAGATAGATAAAATATATCAAGAATGCATAAGTGTAGCTTATGATCAAACACATGATCATCAATGTATCACAAGCATATCAAAGTTTCTTGACCAAAAGCAAAAAAGTTTGAAAAACCACCAAATAAAGCAAGAGAGAATAAAAGCAACACACTCTCTCTCGAAGCCTATGACCTATACATTTTTCTCCCCCTTTGGCAACAAGTTACCAAAAAGTTCCTAGAAAATGCATAGTGCTATATCGACACTCAGGTTTGATCTTCTGGTGGTGGTGGAGTCTGGATCACTCCAAGGACGAAGGCTTCTGTAGACGTGGTTGGAGCTAGAGCTGAAGTAGATGCTGGAGCTGGTTGCGCTGGTGTTGTGGCTGGAGCTGAGGTGGTGGCTCTTGTGTCAAGAACTGGCACTGCAGACGACCTCTGGGCTCGTGGCACTCAGGCAAATGCATTAGTGGTAGTCTTCCCTTTCCTCTCCTACATGTCATCTTGAAGTTGCTCCACTGCAGACTGGATTTCTGTCACTTTGACATCCAAGTCATAGAACTTTTGTTCTACGATCCTCTCTAAGCTCTCCTGATTCTGAGTGAGGGTGGCCAGTCCTTTCTCTATCCTCGGGGTGGATGCAATCAAGTAACTGAGCTGCTTTTGCTTGGTTTTCAAGAAATATTCAGATGCCTCCTCTTGAGTTGGCATCTTTGCAGCTTTCTCCTTCCTTGCCTTCTCCTTCTGTGCTTGTGCATGGGCTGAAGATGGTTCATCCTTGTTCATCACAACTTAATTATCTTAAAAATCTGGATGAATAGGCAAATGTTCCTTGTCCAAGAGGTATATGCCTGTGCCCATCTTGGAGTTAATTAGCTCCTGGATCTGAGGGGCATATCCACAGCTCCTCTTCTGGTCTGCTGCAGTCCTCTTGATTGTTTCTACCATGAGGCTCATGACTTTGAATTTCTGTGGTACATCAAAGATATGAAGTAAGTTGATTGCATGGCCTCTGATCATCTTGTGATCACCTGACTTGGGCAACAAGGTGTGCCTCAGTATCCAATTGATGGTTGGCAATCCTGACAGAAGATAATGTACTGATCCAAACTTGAAAGTGTCAAGTGCCTTGTTTGGGATCTCCTTGTACATGTTGGACATAGAGTTGTGGTCCATCTTCTTCTTGGCATAAATATCTAGGTCATCCTCATGCTCCTATGGGGCATTGATGAGCTGTGCCCACTCAGCAATTGTTGATTGGTACCTCGTACCTCCAGACATCCATACAATTCTGCCATCTGGATAAAAGTGTGTTGTGGAGTAGAACTCCATGATGAGCTCGTCATTCCACTTTGTGAGCTTCTTCCCAACAAAGCAGCTACTCCACAAGCCTTGAAGCTGTCTTGCACTCCAGGATAGTGCTCTTCATTGTCCTTGATGTATTCCCAGTCGACCCATCTCATGTCACACACAATGGGCTTCTTATCCAACAAGATTGTCTCATAGAAGTCCTGTTGTTCCTTAGTGTGGAACCTGTAGTCAACAGCAGTTCTCCTCCTGGTAGCATATGGATCTTCTGCTCTCCTCTTTCTCAGCCCTGAGTCTCTTCTGATCTTCATATCCTCAGCCACAGGATGAGCATCATTGTGGTCTGGGATCTTGGGCTTCAACTTTCTAAGAACTTGGTCTTCCTCTTCTTCTACAGTGTCACGCACTGGGGCCTTGTTCTTCTCAGCAACTGGGATGCTCCTTGTATTCCTCTTTGGAGCTGCCTTGGCCTTTGATGCAGTCTTGGGTGCTTCCTTGGGCTTGGATGTCGTAGCCCCTGATTTGGTTGCATCACCCATTAGCTTGGGTGCCTTAGGTGCTGGTGCAGCAACCTCTTCTTCTTCTTCCTCATCAGAAGAATGTTGTTCAAATTCAGCCATGGGATCAACTTTCTTGCACCATCTGCCTCTTTTCCTTTCCTTCTTACCTTCAGCAGCAACTGGCTCTTTGGGTGCAGGCCTCTCAGGAATCTTTGTTGAGGCTCTGGCCTTTGGCATAGGCTGCCTGCCTGCTGACCTTTTGATTTTCATCCCTGGCTTGATGGCTGCAGCTGAGCCATACTCCTTCTTAAGCACAACTTTCTTGGAAGTAGCTTCTTCTTCTGCCACATAGTCCTCATCCTCTGATTCTGAGGTTCTTTTCTTACTTTGTCTAGTGACAGCTTTTGGCAAATTACTGGGAGTACTCCTGCTGCCTTCATCTGATGAACTGGAGGGACTAGTGCCCTCACTCATGTGCACTGGCTGTTCTGACATGTTCTGGCTATCACTCTGGTCTAACATGATGAACAAGCTGACTGCTGACCCTGTGAATAGTTTATAGATGAGGTAGAGTGGATAAGCATCACAAAATGCAGAGATTTTTGCAAAAGAATGATTCAAAATCTTAGTTTTAGTTTCCCACAGAAATCATTTTGGATCTACCGATTTTTAAACTCGGTGATACAGAAGCAGTTTTGGAACCTAAACTAGTGAACTCGGTCAGACCGAGTCACAGTTCGGTGGCACCGAGACTGCTAGGGTTTCACAAAGTTCCAAAATCGGTCACACCGATTAGCAATACTCGGTCAGACCGAGTCTCACTTGTGCAATGGCATGAGCCAAATCGGTGGGACCGAGTTTTTCAACTCGGTGGGTCCGAGATGGTTTCGGCGGAAACCTAACCTTAAAATTTCGAAACAAACCTATTCTGCGAATCGCATTGACTTGATTGGAGTGTTTCAAACGTGGCTAGAATCAATATGATCACAATGTGCTAGGAATCGGATTAGGGAATAGCACAAAGATCGAGTCCATACCCTAGTTCGGCAGAGAGTCGCTACGGTGGCAACGGCGGGGTTGAATTCCGTTGACGGCGACGGAGACCAGCGACTGGAGGCGGCTGGCAGCGAGGAGACGATCCGGAGACCACGTTGGCAGAGCGAGCTATCGCGCGGGCGAAGGGGTTCGAAGAAATTTCCAAATTTTTGCCCGTGTCTATATGTAGCCTGACCCTGTCGCTGTGACCGAGTGGAACAACTCGGTGGCACCGAGATGCAAAACTGTATACAGTTATTGCAACTCGGTGTGACCGAATGGTTCAAATCGGTTGCACCGAGATCGAAAACATAGATCAACTTAATGATCTCGGTAAGACCGAAAGTGGGGTATCGGTCAGACCGAGAATCACAAAGAGGTTTTGGAAGTTTAAGTCTGTGACGAATCGGGGACTCCGAGTGCTCCTCACACAGAGTGGTTCGAATCTGACTTGATCAATTTTGTGATGTAGGATGAATAGAGTTTGAGACGAGAAAGGCATAGATAGCTAGAGGAGGTTCTTAGGCATTCTTGTCCATCCACTTGGCAAAAGAAAAATAAAGCCAAACAATCAAAACAACAAGTGGATGTCCTCGAATGAGTAAAATATGCAACCAACATGCTCACACAATAAAATGGCAATTGAAATATGTGACAAAGCATGCACAACCAATTCTAGCATCTATCAAGCAATTGGCGATGACTAGGTCAAATATATATGAGTATATTGACTTAGGAGTCAAATGAGAACACTTGATCATAGGTCATACTCATCGTTTAAGCTCAAGTGGGGTTACCACTTTTACATAAAGCATTGTTGTGTTCACATCATTAGAGTTGCTTTATCTCAAGTCTTAGAGTAAAGCTCCCCCTAGATGTGATATCCCCCCTAAGAGGGATGAACTAACCTTGGGTTTCGTCGAGGATGACTTCATGTAGATGTTGAAGATGTGGATGCTCAATGTTGATGTAGATCACTTGGAGCTATCCTTTTGAGTAAATTGCACTTTCAATACCTACATGGGTTAGTCCCACAAGGAACAAGCAAGGATATCCATAGACATAGAGTGATGCACACACAAGATGATGTCCATGAAAACTTTTAGGTTACCTTGTCCCTTGACTTACCAACAAGAGGGTTTGTGACTCCTTGAACTAGTGCAAGATGTGGAAGTTGATTGCACTTGTTCTTGCTAAAATGATAAGAGTGAAGTATGTTGGCGGAGTCACCCTCAAGAACTCTCTAGTTCTTCTTCTTTTGGATCCACACCATCTTGATGGGAATCCTTGGAGTTGTAGTCGTACTTGATGAAGTGGAACTTGAACTAGTCTTGGGAATCCACTTGACTAAGGTCTTAGGAGCTTCTTCAAATGTATCAATTTCCTCTTGAAGCTTGTCCTTGCCTTTTTGCTTGTAGTCTTGTGGTGGAAGATCATCGTGAGCTTGTGTCCCCTTGAAAGAAGTAGGATCATACTTCTCTTGTTGTGGAACAAAATTTGTCTTGGGGTATTGATCTTATTCCCACTCAACTCCATTGGCATTGAACTTTCGTTCAAAACCAACACCTTGATTCTTCCGGTGCCTTCCTTGCTTGCGTACAATTTCCTTGAATTGCTTACTCCCGGCAAGGCTTTTGTACACTCCTTTCTCTATGATTCCCTTCAATAAGCTATTTTCTTGCTCAAGTGTAACTTGGCTAAGAGAATCATTAGTGGAATCAAGAGAACTACTAGAAGCAACAACATTGGATTTAACATGATCATTGTTACTACTAGAGGAAGAATCTTTCTTGTTCTTGTTACTAGACTTGACTTTAGGCATGTAAGTGGATAAGAGTAAATGCTTGGCAATGTAAGAAGAACTTTTCTTGCGGAGGTCATCATTGATTGCCTTTAAAAACTCATGATCTTGCTCAAGATTGAGCTTTTCAAAGCGTAACTTCTCATGAGCTCTTAAAAGTTCTCGATGATCTTCGAAAATAGTTTCATGAGCTAACTTAAGAGTGTTTAGTTCTTTAGTTAGAGCCTCAATTTTCTCCTTATCATTGTCATTCGTTTTATCTTGATTAGCATGATTAATTGACGTTTCATCATAGTATTCATCACTAGAGTTGTCAACAAGTAAATCATCATCACCTAACAAGTCATCTTCATCACTATTAAAATCAACATACTCAGGGTGTGTTACCTTAGGACCTTTGGACATGAAGCATCTTCCAATTCCTTCATTTGGTGAGTCAAATATGTCGTAGGAGTTGGTTGACACAAGTGCTAGACCGGCAACACCTTCATCTTGAGTATATTCGGAGTCGGAGTGATAACTTCTCTCGGAGTGGTTGTCGGAGTCGGAGCCGGATACCCATTCACCAACATGAGCTTGATGTCTTTGTTTTGTGTAGCTCCTTGATGACTTTTATTTTCTTTCCTAATCCTTGTTTCTCCGTGAGTATCTTCGTTCATAACGATCATCTCTACTCCTTCTCTCTCTTGATGGTGATTCTTCTCCTTTGCTTCTTCTTTTTGGAGAATCTTCTCTTCTTTTGTAGGGAGCCGTACACTCATTGGGATAGTGTCCGGGTCTTCCACAATTGTAGCAGTTTCACTCTCAACTAGAAGATCTTTTGTCATTGTAGGACCTTGACTTGGAGCTTCTATCTTTGCTTCTACTCTTGTAGAACTTGTTGAAGTTCTTCACCATTAAGCTCAATTTTTCGTTGAAGTTTTGTTTATCACTTGATGATGTGGGGGCTTCACATGAGGCTTTGTAAGCACCACTTGATTTGTTGTGAAGTTCCTATTTATCCTTGAGTGACATCTCATGAGCAACAATTCTTCCAATGACCTCTGTTGGCTTGAGATCTTTGTAATTGGGCATCATTTGGATCAATGTGCACACGGTATCATATTTTCCATCCAAGGCTCTTAGGATCTTCTTGATGATGAATCTATTGGTCATCTCTTCACTCCCTAAGACGGCAATCTCATTTGTGATGAGAGCAAGCCTAGAGTACATTTCAGCGACACCTTTACCATCCTTCATTTTGAAGTTGTCAAGTTGAGTTTGAAGCACACCCAATTTGGATTCCTTGACGGAGTCGGTACCTTCGTGCATATCAATCAAGGTATCCCAAATTTCCTTTGCGTTCTCAAGACGGCTGATTTTGTTGAATTCTTTGGGGCACAATCTGTTGAAGAGAACATCACAAGCTTGAGCATTGTATTGCAGCATCTTCAACTCATCCGCGGTAGCTTCACGGTTTGGTTCTTTCCCATCGAAGAAGTCACCTTGCAAACCAACACACGCAATAGCCCAAACGGCGGGGTTATGTCCGAGAATATGCATTTTCATTTTATGCTTCCAACTAGCAAAATTAGTACCATCAAAGTAAGGACATGTACGGTGATAAATTCCCTCGCTAGACGTCATACTCTCCTAGGTTGTGAAACCAAGGCTATGACCACCAAAAGCTATGGAAATCAAAGCAAATGGAGACTAAAGCTCTGATACCACTTGTAGGATCGGAAGTATGTCTAGAGGGGGGGTGATTAGACTACTTGACCAAATAAAAACTTAACCCTTTCCAATTTTAGTTCTTGGCAGATTTTAGCAACTTTAGGACAAGTCAAGCAATCATCACACAATCCAAGCAAGCATGCAAAGAGTATATAGGCAGCAGAAAGTAAAGCATGCAACTTGCAAGAATGTAAAGGGAAGGGTTTGGAGAATTCAAACGCTATTGGAGACATGGATGTTTTTCCCGTGGTTCGGATAGGTGGTGCTATCCTACATCCACGTTGATGGAGACTTCAACCCACGAAGGGTAATGGTTGTGCGAGTCCACGGAGGGCTCCACCCACGAAGGGTCCATGAAGAAGCAACCTTGTCTATCCCACCGTGGCCATCGCCCACGAAGGACTTGCCTCACTAGCGGTAGATCTTCACGAAGTAGGAGATCTCCTTGCCCTTACAAACTCCTTGGTTCAACTCCACAATCTTGTCGAAGGCTCCCAAGTGACACCTAGCCAATCTAGGAGACACCACTCTCCAAGAAGTAACAAATGGTGTGTTGATGATGAACTCCTTGCTCTTGTGCTTCAAATGATAGTCTCCCCAACACTCAACTCTCTCTCACAGGATTTGGATTTGGTAGAAAGAAGATTTGAGCGGAAAGCAACTTGGGGAAGGCTAGAGATCAAGATTCATATGGTAGGAATGGAATATCTTGGCCTGAACACAAGGGTAGGTGGTTCTCTCTCAGAACATATGAGTTGGAAGTGTAGATGTGTTCTGATGGCTCTCTCCACGAGTGAAGAGGAGGTGGAGGGGTATATATAGCCTCCACACAAAATCCAACCGTTACACACAATTTACCAATCTCGTTGGGACCGAATCAACAAACTCGGTGGGACTGAAATAGTAAACCTGGTGACCATTAGAGATTTTCGGTGGGACTGACATGCAACTCGGTAGGACCGATACGGTTAGGGTTAGGGCATAACGTAATCTCGGTGAGACCGATTACACAAACTTGGTGAGACCGATTTGGTAATAAGCTATCAGGTAAACTCGGTGGGACCGATTAGCTCTTTCGGTGAAACCGAAAAGTTACAAAAGGGAAACAGAGAGTTTACATTGCAATCTCGGTGGGACCGATCCGCTCTTTCGGTGAGACCGAAAAGTTGCGAAAAGGAAACAGAGAAATTGCAATCCCATCTCGGTGAGACCGAGATCCCTATCGGTAGATCCGATTTGCTAGGGTTTTGGCAGTGGCTATGACAAGTGAAACTCGGTGGCGCCGGATAGAAAGAATCGGTAGGTCCGAGTTTGGCTTAGGGTTTAGGTCATATGTGCATATGGGAAAGTAGCTGAGGATTTCGGAGCATATCATTAAGCACATGAAGCAAAAAGCTCATTAAGCAACACCTCATCCCTCCTTGATAGTATTGGCTTTTCCTATGGACTCAATGTGATCTTGGATCACTAAAATGTAAAATGAAGAGTCTTGAGCTTTTGAGCTTGAGCCAATCCTTTGTACTTAGCATTTTGAGGGTTCCACTTTCACCATCCATGCCATGCCAATCATTGAGCTTTCCTAAAATAATTGTCTTGGAATGGCATTAGCTCAATGAGCTATATGTTGTTATGAATCACCAAAACCACCTAGGGATAGTTGCACTTTCACCAACCATCGGCCTCCACAATCGCAGGTAATCATGACCCGTTTTGCATGCAGGGACTTGTCCAATCCGTGCAGATGCCGAGGTGTCGTGGGGAAGTGGAGACGCCCACGTCCAATCAACTGCCACGCGGCGCCCAAGGCCGTAGGCTGTTAGGGCCCGCGGTGCTTCGCCCTTTCCCTTTCGCCTCCATGCACGGCCAAGTACGGGCGCGCCTTGGGCCCGGGGGCTACTGTCGGCGTTCTGGGAACGGGGGTCCCCAGACTTGCCTGCATGTGGCCTGCGGCGTGGCTCAAAGGGGGCCCAGCATGGCCCATCTTCATCAACACAGACCCAAGACCCTCGCGAGGGGCCGAGCCTCGTGGGGCGGACGACGCGGAGCTTCCTCAGGCACGGCCTCCTTAGGCTGGCTCGCGAGGAGGCGGAGAGATCAAGGCGGGGTACCTCACGAGCTGCCCATGACGCAAGCCATGACGACCAAGGGCGCCAGGCGGGCGCCAGCCCGCGCAGTGTCCTCCTTTCCTCTTTGGTGCAAAGGGAGCAAGCGCAGGCGAGAGCATCAAGCAAAGGCACCCGTTTCGGTGCAACGAGACCAAGACCAGTCCAACGGAAGGAAGGAAGTCATTGTGGAGCCCAAGCCAGCGTCACCACCAGAGCCTTTGGCAGGCGAGGACCAACTTTGGTCAGGATAAGTGTACCAGATGTTCCCCTTCAAAATGGCCAATTGTTGGCGCCCTTCCCACTCAATATTTGGGAAGAGGCCCAGGGCCTTTGCCTATAAATAGGACTAGCCACCCCCAGGGTAGAGGCATCTAGACATCCAGAGATCGAGGGATTTGATAGAAGGACGGGTAGAGACAAATTGGAATGAGCTAGGATCCAGAGAATCAATCAGAGAGAGAGAGAGAGAGAGAAGGGTGACTGAACTCCTCCTAGCAGTTCATCCCCCCAGCAAAGAGCAGACCCTCGCGAGGCTGTTCTTCCTTGTATTGTTCATCATCATCAGCCCAAGAGGCAATCCACCACACCACACTGGAGTAGGGTATTACACCACAACGGTGGCACGAACCAGTATAAACCCTGTGTCTCTTGTGCTGTATTTTCCATAGCTTAGATCTTTGCGAGGCGGAGGGGTGCAGGTAGGAAGAAGGCGTAATCTCCGCGCGCACCCCAGAGTTCGAACCTCAAGGTTCTGCCGGAACTCGAAATCCGACACGGTCGTAGTGCGCAAGGCAAACGGGAAGTGGAGGCTGTGTATTGATTACACAGATATCAATAAGGCTTGTCCTAAAGACCCCTTCCCGTTGCCGCGCATCGACCAGATTGTTGGCTCCACAGCTGGGTGTGATCTGTTGTCATTCCTCGATGCCTACTCCGGCTACCACCAGATCTTCATGACAAGAGAAGACGAAGAGAAAACAGCATTCATCACCCCATGTGGTATGTATTGTTTCATGCGGATGCCTTTCGGGTTGAAGAGTGCTGGTTCGACATTTGCGAGGGCGGTCCAGATTGGTTTTGAACCCCAGCTCCATAGAAATTTGGAAGCTTATATGGACGACATAGTGGTCAAAACAAAGGACAGGGCAACCCTCATACCAGATTTGCAAGAGACATTTGCAAACCTGCGCAAGATCAATCTCAAGCTGAACCCTGAGAAGTGCGTCTTTGGCGTCCCGTCTGGCAAGCTTCTCGGGTTCTTTGTAACACAGTGTGGGATAGAGGCCAATCCGGACAAGATCAAAGCTATAGAGCAGATTGAGGCACCCAACCGAATCAAGATGTGCGTCGGCTTGCTGGTTGCGTTGCCGCCATGGGCAGATTCATTTCCAAGTATGCCGAGCGCGCCCTTCCCTTTTTCAAGATCCTGAAAAAGGCGGGCCCGATGGAGTGGATGCCAGAAGCCGAGGCAGCATTGCAAGATTTGAAGAAGTACCTCTCCTCCGCGCCAATACTAGTTGCGCCTAGGCCACAGGAGCCGTTGCTGCTATACCTGGCGGCAACGAACCAGGTGGTCAGCGCCGCACTTGTGGCCCAGAGAGAGGTTGACGACAAGGTGATGGCAGCGACAGAGCCCGACACCACCAATGCGGAGACGACACGCCAATCGAAGTGCCGCCGAAGAAGAAAATGACACAGCACCCGGTCTACTTTGTTAGCTCCCTCCTACAGGGGGCTAGATCAAGGTACTCCGGTGTGCAGAAACTGCTCTTCGGCCTTCTTATGGCCTCGAGGAAGCTGCGTCACTACTTCCAAGAACACGAGATCACTGTCGTCACTCGCCTCCCTCTGCAACGGATATTGCACAATCCAGATGCGACGGGGAGGATTGTGGAATGGGCACTGGAGCTGTCCAGCTTTGGCCTCAAGTTTAAAAGTACTTCGAAGATCCAGAGCCGAGTCCTGGTGGAGTTCATTGCAGAGTGGACCACAACACCTGACGAAGAAGCCCAAGGGACTGCTCTCCCCGGCAAGGAGGCAAGTTGTAATTTGATCATGTACTTTGATGGAGCTTTCTCCCTACAAGGTGCCGGGGCTGGCGTACTGCTTGTCACCCCCACCGGAGAGCACCTCAAGTACATGATCCAGATGCACTTCCCCAGGGAGGTGTCAACAAGCAATACGGTAGAGTACGAAGGGCTGCTTGCCGGTCTTATGATCGCGACGGACCTCGGAATCAAGAAGCTCATCGTCAGGGGCGACTCGCAGCTTGTCGTCAAGCAAGTCAACAAGGATTACCAGAGCCCGTTGATGAAGGCCTACGTTGATGAAGTGAGAAAGCTGGAAGAGCGTTTCGACGGTATACAGGCTGAATACGTTCCCCGAGCGGAGAACGATATCGCTGATTACCTGTCAAAACGCGCTGCCCTCAAGCTACCTATGGAACCAGGTACCTTTGTGCTTCAGCTAACTCAGCCATCCATTGATCCATCAACAGAGCAGAACAAGAGGAGGAAATCAGGGCCCAGCAAGTACTTTCCCGCCGAGCTTCCCGGAGCCGCCGGCAAGGATGTTGCCAGGGACGCTGAGCCCGCCACGGGACGGCTAACTCCGGCGGAGCATCAAGCTCTTGCCGTCGAGACAGCCGCCCCTATAGCGGAGGAAATGCCTTTAGTCCTCGCCGTCGAGCCCAGGCTCCAGCATGGGCACAGCATACCGTCCCATTCCTCCAAACAGGGGAACTTCCTGAGGAGCAGGAAGAAGCAGAAAAAGTAGCCCGTCGCTCTACCATGTACTAGTTCGTCGATGACGTCCTGTACAGGAAGAGGCCGAACGGTGTGAAATTGAAGTGTATCCCTCGAGAGGAAGGACTGGAGCTGTTGGTGGAGATACAAGGAGGCATATGTGGATCCCACATCGGGTCAAGGGCCCTTGCCGACAAGGCATTCCGACAAGGTTTCTTCTGGCCCACCGCCCTCCAGGATGCGACGACACTAGTCACCAGGTGTGAAGCGTGTCAGTTCCATTCAAAGAAGCTTCACCAGCCAGCTCAAGACCTTTAAACCATTCCTCTCTCCTGGCCCTTCTCAGTCTGGGGGCTCGACATACTAGGCCCTTTCCCCCACGCTGTTGGGGGCTTTGAGTACTTGTACGTTGCAATCGACAAGTTCACAAAGTGGCCGGAGGTGGAAGCAGTGAGGAAGGTCACAGCTCAGTCCGACATCAAGTTCTTCAAGGGGCTAGTGTGCCGTTTCGATGTACCCAACAGGGTCATCACCAACAACGGCACATAGTTCACAAGACGCACCTTCATGCAATATACTCAAGACCTCGGCAACACAGTCTGTTTTGCTTCCGTTGCCCACCCATGAAGCAACGGTCAAGCTGAGAGGGCAAATGCTGAAGTACTGCGGGGCTTAAGGACAAAGACCTTTGACAGGTTGTACAAGAGCGGAAGGCACTGGATTGATGAGTTGCCGACGGTTCCTTGGTCGATCAGAATGATGCCAAATCGAGCCACCGGCCAGACACCCTTTGCCCTAGTATACGGGGTAGAAGCAGTTCTCCCCAGTGAACTCATACACGGGTCACCTCGAGTGCTCTCTTATGATGAGCTTGAGCAAGAGCAACTGCGGCAAGATGACGCAATGCTCCTTGAGGAAGATCGTCTTCGGGCGGCTGTGAGAGCAGCACGCTACCAGCAAGCCTTGCGCTGCTACCATAGCCGCAAGGTTCATGACCGAAGCCTTGAGGAAGGCGACCTTGTCCTTCGGCGCGTTCAATCGGCCAAGAATTCCAACAATTTGATGCCAAAGTGGGAAGGCCCTTACCGGGTAATACGAATCACCAGGCCCGGCACAGTCCGCCTGGAGACCGAAGATGCCGTTCCGGTGAGTAACTCCTGGAACATTGAGCATCTTCGGAAGTCTTACCCGTGAGGCGCGGCTTGTCGGGCCCCCCGGCAAGCCACATTTTGTACAAGCATTGCCGATGATGCATGTAACCCTTTGTACAAAGCCAGGCACAGACCCTGAGCATAAATAAATGAAGTGTTGGCGCCCTAAGTTATAGCATGCATGCTAGGTTGAGTCTCGTCCTTGGTTAGGGTTGATAGTGCTTAGCGGCGACTAACCCCTAACTTAGAGGTCGAGTGTGCGTCCCTTTGTCGTTATTTCGTCTTCTTTGGTTCGCAGGACTCACAGATATCCTTGCCGGATCACTTAAGGACGAAAGAGAGAAGGAGGACAGACCAACATCTTGACCCCGGCAAGCCAGTATTACCGGGGGCTGCAAGAGCAAAGATTCACCCACGGCAAACCAAAGTTGCCGGGGGCTATAGCTTCAGATAAGTTCTTCATCCCTTATCATGCATTCCCTTATGGACTGAGGTATGTGAAACCTCGTTTTTCCTAAAAGCTACCATGCTCCCCTAACTCTAGGCCCTAGGACTCGTTCCTGGGGCCAGGTTTGATCGTAGTCGCGGCAGCGAAAGGATGAAACGAGGAGCCTGAACCCACCTCATCCCCGCCTCCGCCAAAGGCGTGAGAAAGGTCGAGTGAAGTGGGGAGACGGCAAGGCCTGTTGCCGAGCAAGGAAATGTTTATCTTAAAGATATCAAGGATTTACTCCTTGTTGTGGGTTCTACCCGCAAACAAATGACCCGGCAAGCATCCCTTTTTCATTAAAAACATTCCACTCAGGTATAGTCCCTAGGGAATGAAAAACATGAATGATGGGATTACAAGTTTTAAATTCATCTAAGGCCCGAAGGCTTACAAACTAAAAAGAGATAAGGTGCCCGTAATCCCTTTCTTGTCCCTCTCCTCAGGAGGCAGGTCAAGGAGGCGAAAAGGACAAAAGGAGCGCCTATGCGAGGTACGAGCGGCAGAAGGCACCAAGAAAACATCCTGGCGGCCACCTCCACGGGAAGCTGGTGATGATGATGACGGTAGAAGAGCTGGAAGACGAGGCGGCAAGGCCGGCACTACGTGACGAAGGCGTCGAAGCCCGCGTACTCCGAGCCGACGGCCCACCATCCGCCTTCTTCGTCCTCCCGCACTTGCTACGCCAGCCACCCAAGGAGACGGCCACGAGGAGTTGGTGGGGGCTCAGTGCAGATATTGCTGCTGCCAACATCGCCCTAGGAGCACGGGACCGACGCCTAGTCGGACCCATCATCCTGTCGCCTACCACCCTTGTCACCGCTGTCGCTGTCCTCCTCGTCACTCGCCTGAGGAGGAATCTTCATCGTCGGAGGAGCTCTCCACGCAGCACTTCAGGCGAGTTCCAAAATCGCTGAAGACCTTGACGGAGAGAAGGCCACCCTCCATCAGCTTAAAATGAAGAGTGAACCCTTCCGCCAGGCGGTGGATATAAGCAAATTTCTTCCATCCCCGGCAAAGATACATTACATGAGGAGCGGGGAAGTCGAGACGGACCCGCATGCCGCCGATCCCATAGCCCCTCATGTGCAGCCGCAATGATTCCGGTGGATCCAGCTCAATCTCCCGCGCGAATGGGGTCGGGAGATGAAGGCGACGGCGAGGCGGCTGGCGCAGCCTGACGAAGAACTCACAAGGGTCGTCCCCAGCATGGCCCTCCATGGGGGAAGGAACTGCTGGCGGAGGCAAGGCCAGCGCGCCGCCTTGTCCTCCTCTTCCTCGAGCGCCTCGGCCTCGCCCACGGCCTCGCCCCCTCCTCCTTGCCCTTGCGGCTGGCTCTGCCACCGGGGGTGTAGGAGAAGGAGGGACGCGTTGTCGAGCGGCGACCCGCGCCGCCACTGTTGAAGGACCAGGGTTCCCTCTCTCCATGGCGGATGGAAGGGGGGAGCAGAAGCTAAAGGAAGAAGGAGATGAAGGAAAGCGGGACGCCATCCCCCCCTCCCGCTCTTTATAAAGGAACGGGGTGGGGGCTCGGCCGCCCCGCTCCGCCAATCAAGATGCGGAAGGCGCAGGGAACTGGGACCGACCCGCTGCCCCAGCCCGCGGCGGCCCAGTTTCCCGCCTCCACCGATTGCCACCCCAAGCGCATGGGAGCAACGTGGCAGGCGTGCAGGACCGAGGCGACGGGTGAGGCGACCTCTCCCCACCCCGTGATTGCAAGGAGTGGACGCCTTGAAGACCACGCCTCGGCCCCGTTTAGTAAATGGGCCGCGCTTCCACGCCTCCCTCTGTTTATGGGGAAGGCGCGAACCTCCCCCTTTACTATGACGTGACGCATGCGTGTAGAGCTTAGCCCCATGCATGCCGCCCACGTCACACACGCCTCCCCACGCCCCGCCACACGCGGGAAGTGTGGGAAGCACAGCACATGAAGGAACTTACCGCGGTAAAAACCGCCCCACCTGCCCGCGCACCGTTTTTGGGCCAAGCCCAACAATACGTTGCGCTTATGTGTGGCCCGGGCCCGGGGGCTCCTCTCGGTGTACAAAAAGGGGGGTACACTTTTTTTACCCCTATAACTGTGCATGGGCAGTCTGAGCCACGGGCGCCGCCACACCGAGCACGGCAAGGGAAGTAAGCCAAGGTAAGGCCGAAGCTGAAGAGAAGCAGAACGACGCCAAGACCAAGACCACAAAGAGCAAAGGGGACAGAGTAGCCCCCCGGCAAGATCCTTGCCGGGGGGCAGCTTTAGCTAACCCGGCAAGACCCTTGTCGTGGCAGCTCGCCCCACACCCACGGAGCGAAGCCACCCTTGAGTCCACTGCCCCCATGGGGCAAGGATTCGGGAGACAACCCCGTGCTGGCATGCAAATCTTTGTGAAGACATTCAAGATAAGATACCCACTTAAGAAGGAGATGATCCTTGGCGGGATCCCAGCCAAGGAGGAACACAAGGCCCCCGGCAAGAGCCTTGTCGGGGATGACAGCGGGCGCCACGGCAAGACCCTTGCCGGGGCCCCGGCAAGGCCCTTGCCAAGGACGCCCGTGGGGCCACCATCAGGCCCACACCAGTCGCACCCCCACCGTCGTTCGCATGCAGCTGCCGACCCAACCAGTTGGGCAGGCACCTGCGTGGCGGCGTACAGATCTTCGTGGAGACCCACCACTACGCCACCTCAGCTGCCTGCCTGCCTACATGGCACCACAAGCACCGCTGGCCAGGGCGCATGTCGACGCCAGGGGGAGCGGCGACGGATGACACAGGGCTCTCCCCCGTCACCGATAAAGCAAGGACACCTAAGCAAGGCGGATTAAATGCGCCTTGTCATGTAATGCGAGGGATAACCTCGCATTACTGTTCCCTTTTCCACCTCCTGTGTGCCACTGTGGCAACCCCTTTCTTACGAAAGGAGGCCCGAGGCAACCAGGAGGAGGATTCGGCTTTTTGGATCTCTTCACGCCCATTGCTAGCTCAAGAACACAGATAAACAATCCACGAAAGAAGGAGAAGGGTTTTACGCATCTTCGCGGCCCGAACCTGGATAAAGGAACCGTGTGCTATCTGTTTGATCCGCTCTTCTCGCGACCCCGCGCCCCGCAACCGTAGTAGGGATTCTTGTGATCCCATAGGTGTCGTTTCCCACTGACACTTGTCTTGCCCAGGAGGAATCTGGCCCAAAAGTGATGGACTGTTTCCTGAGACTGCTACCATATGTTCATGAGATCGCGTCTATCTGGGTGGGTGGGTGGCTTTAAATCCGAACCCTGACCCAATTTGGAATCCGAAGTTTGAAGAATTCCTGAACTTAATGGCTCAGGCTCCGGGATATTGACCGATTTTTCAGGCCCATCGTCCGATGCTAGGTTCGGAGGGCGGGCATTGTCTTTCCGAAGGTAGATGTACGGCTCTTCGAACTCGGAAATCTGAACACAGTTCGTCCTCAGTATGGAGGAAGAGTTGTCGTCTTGCTCCTCAACTACCGCTATCTAGTGGGTGATCGGCAGAGATTTAGTTTCTCTCTGATCGGGTTTAAGCGTGATCCGATCGCACTCCATGGAGATCCCCATGGCGGCAATGCGATATAGGAGCTCGTTCAACGATGATCAGTCGGATCCATCTGCTTAGAGTACTCGGAGCTAACACGGACGTGGTTTTCGATGACCCAAGTAGTCATCATTGGCTTAACGGCCATAGGGGCGGTCATGGTGAAGCCACCTAGCCGGAGGGTTTGGCCTGAGGTCAGGGCACCTCCGGCGGTGATACTGTCCTTGATAACAAGGCGGGCCATCAATCCTGTCTTCGACGTCACAGTGGAACTCTCAATGAAAGCACCAATGTCGTTGTCAAAACCGGAGGATCTCGGGTAGGGGGTCCCGAACTGTGCATCTAAGGTCGATGGTAACAGGAGACAGGGACGCCATGTTTACGAGTTGCTATACCTCGAGATCGTAATGGCTAGAACCCTAGAAGTCTAGGATGTATGACTATGATTATGATTCTCCGTCTCTACGGACTAAGCCCTCCAGTTTATATAGACGCCAGAGGGGACTAGGGTTGTACAAAGTCGGTTACAGAGAAAGGAATCTTTATATCAGTACGTCAAGCTTGCCTTCCACGCCAGGGAGAGTCCCTTCCGGACACGGGTGAGAGTCTTTGGTCTTGTATCTTCACAGTCCATTAGTCCGGCCCATGTCCAACAGGCCTATAGGATCGGAAGTATGTCTAGAGGGGGGGGGGAGTGATTAGACTACCTGACCATATAAAATTCTAGCCTTTTCTCAATTTTAGTTCTTGGCAGATTTTAGCTATCTTAGCACAAGTCAAGGAATCTCCACACAATTCAAGCAAGCATGCAAAAGAGTATATGAGCAGCGGAAAGTATAGCATGCAACTTGCAAGAATGTAAAGGGAAGGGTTTGGAGGATTCAAACGCAATTGGAGACACGGATGTTTCTGGCATGGTTCCAATAGGTGGGCTATCATACATCCACGTTGATGGAGACTTCAACCCACGGAGGGTAACGGTTGCGCGAGTCCACGGAGGGCTCCACCCACGAAGGGTCCACGAAGAAGCAACCTTGTTTATTCCATCACGGTTGTCGCCCACGAAGGACTTGCCTCACTAGCGGTAGATCTTCACGAAGTAGGCGATCTCCTTGCCCTTACAAACTCCTTGGTTCAACTCCACAATCTTGTCGGAGGCTCCCAAGTGACACCTAGCCAATCTAGGAGACACCACTCTCCAAGAAGTAACAAACGGTGTGTTGATGATGAACTCCTTGCTCTTGTGCTTCAAATGATAGTCTCCCCAACACTCAACTCTCTCTCACAGGATTTGGGTTTGGTGGAAAGAAGATTTGAGTGGAAAGCAACTTGGGAAGGCTAGAGATCAAGAATCATATGGTAGGAATGGAATGTCTTGACCTCAACACAAGTGTAGGTGGTTCTCTCTCAGAACATTTGTATTGGAAGTGTAGATGTGTTCTGATGGCTTTCTCCACGAATGAAGAGTGGGTGGATGGGTATATATAGCCTCCACACAAAATCTAACCGTTACAAACAATCTGCCAAACTCGGTGGGACCGAATGGTTAAACTCGGTCGGACCGATTCAGCAAACCTAGTGACCGTTAGGATTTTCGGTGGGACTGAGATGCAACTCGGTAGGACCGATATGGTTAGGGTTAGGGCATAACATAATCTTGGTGTGACCGATTACACAAACTCGGCGGGACCGATTTTGGTAATAAGCTAACGAGAGAGTTGGTCAGGTAAACTCGATGGGACCGGTTCGCTCTTTTCGGTGAGACCGAAATGTTACGAAAGGGAAACAGGCAGTTTACATTACAATCTCGATGGGACCGATCGCTCACTTCGGTTAGACCAGAATGTTACGAAGGGAAACAGAGAAATTGCAATCCCATCTCGGTGAGACCGAGATCCCTATCGGTGAAACCGAATTGCTAGGGTTTGTGGCAGTGGCTATGACATGTGAAACTCGATGGCGCCGGATAGAAAGAATCGGTGAGGCCGAGTTTGACTTTTGGTCTAGGTCATATGTGGATCTGGGAAGGTAGTTGAGGATTTTGGACCATATCACTAAGCACATGAAGCAAGAGGCTCATTAAACAACACCTGATCCCTCCTTGATAGTATTGGCTTTTCCTATAGACTCAATGTGATCTTGGATCACTAAAATATAAAATGTAGAGTCTTGATCTTGAAGATTGAGCCAATCTTTTGTCCTTCTAATTTTGAGGGATCCACTTTCCTCATCCATGCCATGCCATTCATTGAGCTTTTCTTGAAATATTAATCTTGGAATAATGTTAGCTCAATGAGCTATATGTTGTTAGGAATTACCAAAACCACCCAGGGATAGTTGCACTTTCAATCTCCCCCTTTTTGGTAATTGATGACAACATATAGATCAAAGCTTCGACAAATGATAATAAAACTGAAAGATATCGTCGCTTTGAGAAGTATGTGATAAGCAAGAGCTCCCCCTAAATTTGTGCATATTTTAAGATTTGCTTTGGACTACAAATGCACAATGAGTTAGGATCTTGGGTTACTCTTCCATGTCACATACATCTTGGTGGAGCGCTCAAAATGATAAGAATTAAATACATGCACTCATCACCAAGCAAAGTGAATGATCAAAATAAGGATAAACTAATAGTAACATCCAATAAGCATTAAGTTTAGCTTATGATCAAACACATGATCATCAATCTCTCACAGATAAAACCATAGTATCTCAAGCACTCAAAAGCAAATAAAGTTCAACCAAGAAGAAAAGAGAGAACAAATGCAAACTCTCTCTCTCGAAGCCTATGATCTATACATTTTTCTCCCCCTTTGGCAACAAGTTACCAAAAAGTTCATAGAAAATGCATAGCACTAAAATGACTCTTAGGCTTGGTCTTCAGGTGGTGGAGTCCGGATGACGCCAAGGACGAAAGCTTCAGTAGAAGTAGTTGGAGCTGCTGGGGTAGGAGCTTGATGAGGACATCAATACCATTGTTACACCCACAGCCCCTACTGTTACATATACTGGACCAATTACTAGAGCTCGCGCACGCCAAATAAATTACCAGGTACTTTCGTTTCTTGGTAATGCTTCTAATGTTCATGAGAATATGATGCTGCCTAAATTGGATACATTTGTTTTGCTTACAAATGAAGGGCCTAGCTTGGAGAAGGATGAACATTGGAGCAAGAACACGCATGGAGTTGATGACATGCGCAAGGGGATCAAGAACGGAGTTACAAGTGATGATTTCAAGACTTTGAAGCCACCATAAGGAGTGCATGAAGCCTTGGACGAAATATACAAGATGCCACTTCATAATATTCGTCCATACGCTATTTTAGGTGCTGCGTCACCTTATTATTGGGCCAGGCCCATGTAATTTCGAAATACTTAAGTATAGGCTATTTTTAGAGTCCGTATGTGTGGGGAAACAAGAGATAGGGTTGGTTTCGGACCCCACCCTCAAGGGCCACGAAATTCCCTCCTCTTCCTCCATATATACAGCCCTTAGGGCATCGTTTAGACTTTGGGTTTTGTTTAGATCAAAAGTTCGCCATAGCTGCAACTTCGCGTACTTCGTTTGTGTTCAACGACCAGACCAAGGCGTCACAGAACCCCACCTTCATTAATAAAGCTTTCCTCTTATATTCGCAATATCCAGATTGCAATCTTAGTTTCTTGCTTGTCCTTCGTTTGCTCGCAGGAAACAGGCCCTCGTGGTCAGGTTGATCGTGCTCCGGCGTGGTCAATAACCCTCGGAAGTTGGGTTAGCGATTGCTAAGGCGTGACGTCTCGCACATTCGTAGTCGGATCGTTAAGGTCGACTCCCACAGAAACGATAGCCACCATCTCATCGAAACATCGGGACACCTTTGCCTCTATCAAGTGGTATCAGAGCTCCAGGTTGATCGGTGAGATTTCACAGTTTTTCGTAGATTAGATCGAGTCTGTTCTTCATACCTACAATCCACGAAAAAGCCACACACAAAAAATTAGGGATAGTCCATCATATCTAAACCAATCTGAGCCTTTGCATAATCTTTTTAGGGTTTTTGCTTTGCTGAATTTGCGGTTGCATCGTCGTGTCAAGTTGCTGGTCTTAGAGTCTAGTCTTTTAGAGTTTCAAGTTCTGGTCATAAGTTGTCACGCCGCCGTTGCACCATCATCATCGCCTTGCCATCTACCACCACCGCTTATCCGCCACCGTTCTGAATCCGTATCCATATACCACCACCAATCCGTGTCCATATACCACCACCGATCCGTGTCCATATACCACCACCGATCTGTGTCCATATACCATCACCGCTACCGTATACCACCCCCGCTGCCATATCCTACCACCATATATCCACCACCAATCCGAGTTCTTTTCATATTAGGTTTGTTTTCGAGATCCATCTCAATTCCGATTCTTCTTTCCTTGCCTGCGTACGTCTCGGAAAAAAAAATTAGGCCCCCCGGTAGTTTTTAGGCCAAAATTTCGGCGACCGAAAATATTTTTTTCCTATCCTATTTTTAGGCTGTTCTGAGTCTTTTGAGACACTCGCCATCATAGTGATTTTTGGTCGCACTTTTTTGTCGTCGCTGCCCTGATTTCCGAAAAAAAATTGTCAAAAAAATTTCGTACCCATCTTGTCAGTTTGACCTCGGAAGAGTTTTGAGACACTCGCCATTATAGTGATTTTTCGCAAAAAAAAAGAGGAGCGCAAAAAAAAAGAGCGCAAAAAAAATCCAGAGTGTGCTTTTCCCTTGTTTCCCTGCAGCGCCGTGATTTTTTAGTGTTCTAGGCTCGCGTCTCTAGCACGGTCTAGCCTAGGACTAGCACAGTACCGTCATTGAGCGTTTATTCAACTTTGCATCTCTGAATTGATTATTGCTGACCCTTTTTGCTACCATACTATAAGCCTTCCCAGCTCCACATACATCTACGTCGTGTGTTTGACTTTCCCTGGCAATCGCTCTATCCAAGCTTTTGAGAGTTTTGAATACAACGGTTGCCGATCACCGCCTGCTGCTGGGTAAGAACTGGTAAGAATTTGATATTTGCTTGACGGATTTGTGACACCTGCCACCACCACCACTTTTTAGTAGTCTGTAGGATCATATTCTTGTGTGTTTCTATTGCTGCTAACCATGCCAGGATCACAAGCCGACGAGACTGACTGGGAGAACTTGACGAACAAGGAGCTTCATGATAAGTTTCAGCAAATGATGAGTGGACAGGTGCAAGATGTGCTAAACAGATTTGAAGAGGCCATGCAGAAGATAGATGGCATGGAGAAGACATTTGAAACAAAGCTCGATAACAAGTTTAATGAATTGCTCACGCGTCTTCCACCACCGGCTGCACCTAACGCACCTCTACAACAACAACAACAACGACTACCTCCACATCGCGAAACAGCCCTCTGCCGAGCGACCCGTGTTCCTCTTGCGCTTGGCCAACCTGTTGGTGCTGCTGTTGATACTTCTGTGGCTCCTGCTACTGATGCGGAGGAGGATAACTATGTGGGATATTACGAGGATGAGGTTGATCAAAATCAGAACTACGTGCAACCACCAGCACCACAACCACCAGGTCGTCCACATGCAAATAATGGCAACGTTAGGGCTCCCCCTCAGGTACGCATCATGACCATCTCCCTAAACTGAAATTGAATATTTCACCATTTGAGGGTAGATATGTTCCTGATATATATCTTACTTGGGAGTTAGAAACTGAACAATGATTTACATGTTTACAATATCCTGAGGAGAGACGTGTTCCTGCTGCTGTTTGTGCTTTCACTAGCTTTGCATGTGTTTGGTGGTCTGGACATTGTAGATTATATCCTGTTCCAGCTACTTGGGCTGCGTTGAAAACTGCTATGCGTACTCGTCGGGTTCCACCATATTATCAACGTGAATTACTTCAAAAATTGCAGCGCTTAAGACAAGGAAAAATTCTGTAGAAGAATATTATCAGGAATTACAAACTGGCTTGATTAGATGTGGTATTGTTGAGGAGAATGAAGCTATGCTTGCACATTTTCTGGGTGGATTAAATAGAGAGATTCAAACCATTCTAGACTATAAGGATTATAATAATATCACTCGTTTATTCCATCTTGCTTGTAAAGCTGAACGTGAAGTGCAGGATCGACAGGCATTGGCGCGAACTAACTTTTCTGCAGGTCGACCTTCATCATGGACACCACGTGCATCATCTACTTCCACACGTTCTACTACACCGGCACCTCCGTCGGCTGCCACCTCCAACCGTGATACAGTAAAGCAGGCACAATCACCACTATCTACCAAGAGCACACCTTCTGGGCCTGCAAAGAGCTCTTCTTCATCCATGGCATCAACAGGGCAAACACATGATATTATTTGTTGACATTGCAAGGGTGGAGGTCATTATGCGAGAGAATGCCCATCTAAGCGTGTGATGATTGTTACTGAGGATGGTGGGTATGAGTCCGCTAGTGACTATGATGAGGAGACTTTGGCTCTTATTACACATGAAGAACACGGTGGAGATGATTCTAATCATGAGACGCAATACATGGCTGCTGAAGATGCTGACATGTATGAATGTTTAGTTGCTCAACGTGTTTTGAGTGTGCAGGTTACACAAGCTGAGCAAAATCAAAGGCATAATTTGTTCCATACAAAGGGAGTTGTGAAGGAACGTTCTATTCGCGTCATCATAGATGGAGGGAGCTGCAACAATTTGGCTAGCATGGAGATGGTGGAGAAGCTTTCTCTCACCACAAGACCACATCCACATCCTTACTACATACAATGGTTCAACAACAGCGGCAAGGTTAAGGTAACACGTACTGTTCGTGTGCATTTTAGTATCTCTACATATGCTGATTATGTTGATTGTGATGTGGTACCTATGCAAGCATGTTCCTTATTACTTGGTAGACCATGGCAATTTGATAAAAATTATGTACACCATGGTAGAAACAATCAGTATACTCTTGTTCATAAGGATAAAAATATTACTTTGCTTCCTATGACTCCTGATTCCATTTTGAAAGATGATATTAATAGAGCTAATAAAGCAAAGCAGGAGAAAAATAAGAGTGAAAATCAGATTGTGGCAAAAGAATTTGAGCAACAAATGAAGCCTAATAATAAACCATCTAATGTTGCTTCTGAAATTAAACTGAAAAGTGCATGTTTACTTGCCACCAAATCAGATATTGATGAGCTAGATTCTAGCAAATCTGTTTGCTATGCTTTTGTGTGCAAAGAGGTATTATTTTCATTCAAGGACGTGCCTTCCTCTTTGCCCCCTGCTGTCACTAACATTTTGCAGGAGTTCGCTGACGTCTTCCCACAAGACTTGCCACCGGGATTACCACCTATTCGAGGGATTGAGCATCAAATTGACTTAATTCCCGGTGCATCGCTACCCAACCATGCACCATACCGTACCAATCCAGAGGAGACGAAGGAGATTATGCGTCAAGTACAGGAGCTGCTCGACAAAGGTTATATACGCGAATCTCTTAGTCCTTGTGCTATTCCTATTATACTAGTGCCTAAAAAGGATGGTACGTCGCGTATGTGTGTTGATTGTAGAGGCATTAATATTATCACTATTCATTATCGTCATCCTATTCCTAGGCTAGATGATATGCTTGATGAATTGAGTGGCTCTACAATATTCTCCAAAGTTGATTTGCGTAGTGGATACCATCAAATTCGTATGAAATTGCGAGATGAATGGAAAACAGCATTTAAAACTAAGTTTGGTTTATATGAGTGGTTAGTCATGCCTTTTGGGTTAACTAATGCACCTAGTACTTTCATGAGACTAATGAACGAAGTTTTACATGCTTTCATTGGACGATTTGTGGTAGTCTATTTTGATGATATACTGATTTATAACAAATCTTTGGAAGAACATTTGGCACATTTACATGCTGTTTTTAATGCTCTACGTGATGCACGTTTGTTTGGTAACCTTGGGAAGTGCACCTTTTGCACCGACCGAGTATCTTTTCTTGGCTATGTTGTTACTCCACAGGGAATTGAAGTTGATAAAGCCAAGATTGAAGCTATTGAGAGTTGGCCGCAGCCCAAAACGGACACACAAGTAAGGAGTTTTCTTGGACTCGCTGGTTTCTATAGGCGTTTTGTGAGAGATTTTAGCACCATTGCTGCACCTCTCAATGAGCTTACAAAGAAGGATGTGCCTTTTGTTTGGGGTACCGCACAGGAAGAAGCCTTCACGGTATTGAAAGATAAGTTGACACATGCTCCTTTACTCCAACTTCCTGATTTTAATAAGACCTTTGAGCTTGAATGTGATGCTAGTGGAATTGGATTAGGAGGTGTGTTATTACAAGATGGCAAACCTGTTGCATACTTTTCTGAAAAATTGAGTGGGCCTAGTCTGAACTATTCTACTTATGATAAAGAATTATATGCTCTTGTTCAGACTTTAGAAACATGGCAATATTATTTATGGCCCAAAGAATTTGTTATACATTCTGATCATGAATCTTTGAAACACAATTAAAGTCAAGCAGAACTAAACCGTCGACATGCTAAATGGGTTGAATTCATTGAGAATTTCCCTTATGTCATTAAACACAAGAAGGGTAAAGAAAATGTTATTGCTGATGCATTGTCTCGTCGTTATACTATGCTTTCACAACTTGATTTTAAAATATTTGGTTTGGAGACCATCAAAGATCAATATGTGCATGATGCTGAATTTAAAGATGTATTGCAGAATTGTAAAGAAGGTAGAACATGGAACAAGTTCGTCGTTAACGGTGGATTTGTGTTTCGTGCTAACAAGCTATGCATTCCAGCTAGCTCCGTTCGTCTTTTGTTGTTGCAGGAGGCGCATGGAGGAGGACTAATGGGACACTTTGGAGTGAAGAAGACGGAGGATATACTTGCTACACATTTCTTTTGGCCAAAGATGAGACGGGATGTTGAGCGTTTTATTGCTCGCTGCACTACATGTCAAAAAGCTAAGTCACGACTCAATCCTCATGGTTTATATATGCCTTTGCCTGTACCTAGTGTTCCTTGGGAGGATATATCTATGGACTTTGTTTTAGGTTTACCTCGAACAAAGAAGGGGAGGGATAGCATATTTGTTGTCGTGGATAGATTCTCGAAAATGGCACACTTTATACCATGTCATAAAAGCGATGATGCTGTTAATGTTGCTGATTTGTTCTTTCGTGAAATTATTCGCTTGCATGGTGTGCCAAATACTATTGTTTCAGATCGTGATACTAAATTTCTTAGCCACTTTTGGAGATGTTTATGGGCTAAGTTGGGGACTAAACTGCTTTTTAGTACTACTTGTCACCCCCAAACTGATGGACAAACTGAAGTAGTCAATAGAACATTGTCTACTATGCTTAGGGCTGTTTTAAAGAATAATAAGAAAACGTGGGAAGAATGCTTGCCTCATATTGAATTTGCTTATAATCGTTCATTGCATTCTACTACTCAGATGTGCCCTTTTGAAATTGTGTATGGTTTCCTACCTCGTGCACCTATTGATTTGTTGCCTCTTCCATCTTCGGAGAAGGTTATTTTTGATGCTAAAGAACGTTCTGAATTGATTTTAAAAATGCATGAGTTAACTAAGGAAAACATTGAGCGTATGAATGCTAAATATAAACTTGCTGGAGATAAGGGTAGAAAACATGTTGTGTTTGCACCTGGAGATCTTGTTTGGTTACATTTGCGTAAAGATAGATTTCCTAATTTGTGCAAATCAAAGCTAATGCCATGTGCTGATGGCCCTTTTAAGGTGTTAGAGAAAATAAATGATAATGCATATAAAATTGAGCTACCTGCAGATTTTGGGGTTAGTCCCACTTTTAACATTGCAGATTTGAAGCCTTATTTGGGTGAGGAAGATGAGCTTCCATCGAGGACGACTTCATTTCAAGAAGGGGAGGACATCAATACCATTGTTACACCCACAGCCCCTACTGTTACATATACTGGACCAATTACTAGAGCTCGCGCACGCCAAATAAATTACCAGGTACTTTCGTTTCTTGGTAATGCTTCTAATGTTCATGAGAATATGATGTTGCCTAAATTGGAAACATTTGTTTTGCTTACAAATGAAGGGCCTAGCTTGGAGAAGGATGAACATTGGAGCAATAAAACACATGGAGTTGATGGCATGCGCAAGGGGGTCAAGAACGGAGTTACAAGTGATGATTTCAGGACTTTGAAGCCACCTTAAGGAGTGCATGAAGCCTTGGATGAAATATACAAGATGCCACTTCATAATATTCGTCCATAGGCTATTTTAGGTGCTGCGTCACCTTATTACTGGGCCAGGCCCATGTAATTTCGAAATACTTAAGTATAGGCTATTTTTAGAGTCCGTATGTGTGGGGAAACAAGAGATAGGGTTGGTTTCGGACCCCACTCTCAAGGGCCACGAAATTCCCTCCTCTTCCTCCATATATACAGCCCTTAGGGCGTCGTTTAGACTTTGGGTTTTGTTTAGATCAAAAGTTCGCCATAGCTGCAACTTCGCGTACTTCGTTTGTGTTCAACGACCAGACCAAGGCGTCACAGAACCCCACCTTCATTAATAAAGCTTTCCTCTTATATTCGCAATATCCAGATTGCAATCTTAGTTTCTTGCTTGTTCTTTGTTTGCTCACAGGAAACAGGCCCTCGTGGTCAGGTTGATCGTGCTCCGGCGTGGTCAATAACCCTCGAAAGTTGGTTTAGCGATTGCTAAGGCGTGACGTCTCGCACGTTCGTAGTCGGATCGTCAAGGTCGACTCCCACAGAAACTATAGCCACCATTCATCGAAACATCAGGACACCTTTGCCTCTATCAGAGCTGGAGCTGGTGGAACTGAGGCTGTAGCTGGTGCAGAAGTAGTAGTTCTGGTGTCAGGAACTGGCACTGAAGATGATCTCTGAGCTCTAGGCACTCTGGCAAATGCATCAGTTGTGGTCTTGACCTTCCTCTCCTGCATATCATCCTGTAGTTGCTCCACAGTAGACTGACTCTCAGTTACTTTCACATCTAGGTCATAGAACTTTTGTTCCATGATTCTTTCCAGGCTCTCTTAGTTTTGAGTCAGGGTGGCCAGTCCTTTCTCAATCCTCAGAGTTGATGCTATCAGGTAACCGAGCTGCTCCTGCTTGTTCTTCAAAAAGTACTCAGATGCCTCCTCTTGAGTTGGCAACCTGGCAGCTTTCTCCATCTTTGCCTTCTCCTTCTTTGCTTGAGCTTGTGCAGATGATGGTTCATTCTCATTCATCACAACTTGATTGTCCTCAAAATCTGGATGGATGGGCAGGTGTTCCTTATCCAACAGGTATGTGCCTGTGCCCATCTTCGAGTTAATCAACTCCTGAATTTGTGGGGCATTTCCACAGCTCCTCTTCTGATCAGCTGCTGTCCTCTTGATGGTCTCAACTATGAGGCTCATTACCGTGAACTTCTGCGGCACATCAAATATGTGAAGCAAGTTTATTGCATGGCCTCTGATAATTTTGTGATCACCTGACTTGGGCAAGAGAGTGTGCATTAGAATCCAGTTGATTGCAGGCAGCCCTGACAGAAGGAAGTGAACTGACCCAAACTTGAAAGTCTCAAGAGCTTTGTTTGGGATCTCCTTGTACATGTTTGACATGGAATTGTGATCCATCTTCTTCTTGGCATAGACATCCAAGTTATCTTCTGGCTCTTCTGGGGCATTGATCAACTGAGCCCATTCTGCAACTGTAGATTGGTATCTAGTGCCTTCAGTCATCCATACTATCCTGCCATCTGGATAGAAATGTGATGTGGAGTAGAATTGCATTATGAGCTCCTCATTCCACTTTGTGAGCTTCTGCCCAACAAAGTCTGAACTCCACAAGCTTTGAAGCTGTCAAGCACTCTAGGATAGTGTTCTTCATTCTCCTTGATATACTCCCAGTCAACCCATCTCATGTCACACACTATGGGTTTCTTTTCCAGCAGCACTGTCTCATAGAAGTCTTGCTGTTCCTTGGTGTGGAATCTGTAATCAACAACAGTTCTTCTCCTTGAAGCATATGGATCTGCCACTCTCCATTTCCTCAGCCCTGAATCTCTCCTGATTTTCATGTCCTTAGCCACAGGATGAGCACCGTTGTGGTCTGGAATCTTGGGCTTGAGCTTCCTGAGAACTTGTCCTTCTTCTTCTTCTTCAGCAGCAACATCAGGCACTGGGGCCTTGTTCTTCTCAGCAGCAGATATGTTTCTAGTGTTCCTCTTAGGTGCACTCTTGGGCTTGGAGGAAGCTTTGGGTGCTTCTTTGGGCTTTGATGATGCAGCCCCTGACCTTATGGCATCACCCATAAGCTTCTGTGCCTTGGGTGCTGGTGCAACAACCTCTTCTTCCTCTTCTTTTTCCTCAGAGTCTCTCCTCATGGAGGGTTTGCCAAGAACTCTAGCAGTAGTGGTTCTGACTCTCTTTTTCTTCTTGTCTTGGCCACCTGCTTCTTCTTCAGACTCCATGGTAAATTTCAAGGTTTCTCCAGTGGCAACCTTCCTAGGCTTGGAAGTAGGAACTCTCCTTGCAGGTGCTTTCTTATGCATACCTTGTTTTGTGGCTGCAGCTGAGCCATATTCTTTCTTGAGCACCTTCTTCTTAGAAGTGGTGTCGGTGTACTAGAGTAGGGTTACCCTAGTATCCCGAACTTGTTCACGGGCAGTCGCAACACCCCGCGGCAAGGCTTGCCAGGTGGCCGCCAAGGCCCTCTATGGTTCCTTTGGGGCCATTCAAGAACAAAGTATTTAAGCCAAGGAGACAAGTCCCCGGCAAGAGGAGCTTGCCGGGAAGGCCAACCAGAGCATCTCAAAGAACTTGCCGCGATGCGCCACGCGTCCCGGCAGGACTCGGCGAGCGAGAAGCTCCCGGACGCGGCAAGACAACGGCCGCGGCAAGGCATTTGCCACGGCAAGCAACCACTCTGTGCCTGCGCTCCAGCTCACCCACCGACGTGTCGCTCTGGGACCCTTCCAGGCGTACGTGGCGGGAGGCTGTGCAGCCAGGGGTACACTGTGGCATGCAGCGCTGACAAGATCGCCATCGTGGCGAGCGGTGGCGCCCCTGATGGTCCCTTTTCTGCACCGTCTAGGTGACGTAGATAGGCATTTAATGCCTTTGTCCCCTGCCGTCAGGGTTAGGTATGATTCACTGTGTAGGTAGCTTTACCTACCGCACCACCTTTCCATTTTTGCCCTTGCCTACGTTGCCACCTGTTGGAGACCCCTTGAGCATATAAAAGGAGGCCCATGCACAACGTAGGGGGGATCGGCCCCAGAAGGACGAACAGTAGAACACTCCCGCTCGGTCTCGTTAGCTGTTGGTGTGTACTGTAGCACCCAGCGCTCCCGAGCAAGAACTCAATACAATCCACAAAGCAGCAGTAGCAGTATTATCTCTCCGGAGAGCTCCGAAGCTGGGTAAAAACCCCTCGCGTGCCTCGCCTCGATCCGCTCTTTGCGCGACCTCCGCCCCCCGCCGAACCGAGAAGGGGCTCCGTCCCCATAGGTGCTCGAGGAGCCAGAAACCCCCGGCATCTTTGGCGCGCCAGGTAGGGGGCGTCGAGGTTGTGTGAACCGGATCCGGCGTTCGCGCGAGCGAGATCTTCATTGGCTTCATCGACATGCCGCCGAAGAAGAAGGCTTCGGAGGCGGCCGCTCCGTCCGCGTCGAACCCACCGCTGTCGGAGCAAATGGCTGGTGGGGAAGACGCCGGCGGAAGAACGGGCGTCGACGAGGTAGCCCATGGTGCCGCCAGGTCCAAGGACAAGGCCGCGCTGCCCGTCGGCGGCGTAGCAGGCTCCCACGACGACCGGGCGTCCGTGGATGCTCCGCGCCCATCTCAGGAAGTGCGGGACCGGCAGCGTCGTGGTACTCACGGTACCATACGTTCGCTGGACCCAAATCGAGCTGGCGGATCTCGAGATGCTCAAGGCCAGCATGCACTCCAACGTGCTGGCGCGAGCGAGGCACGGTCGCCTGGACGGAATACTGCTCCTTCTAACGTCGTTGGAAGTCCGAGCGTATCCCGCTCCTCGCACCGTTCGCCGCCGCTACCCGCCACTCCAGCAGAAGCTTTGGCGCGAGCTCAACTGCTCCTAGACTTCCCTCCAACGCCAGACAAGATCGACGACTGGAGGGCCACCATTCAGAGCCTCATCGGCTTCGCCAACGGCGACACTCCGCGGTAGCCAACCACATCACAGCCGCGGCAAGCCAGCCATGTACGAGCCGATGGCGACAAGACCGGTGGGGGTGCGACCACCGTGCACTCCCCGCCCCGAAGGCCAAGATCGCCGACTCGCCGGGTCCACCGCGACAGCGACTCCACCGCTTCATCAGATCCGCGAACTCGTCGCGATCAGCGCCACGTTCTTCACGAACGGCAGCAAGAAGACGCTCGTACCCGCATCGAGCGCCGAAGAGAAACGCGGCATCAATCAGACCGACGCGCTGGGCCCACTGTCGGCATGCATGCGCCAAGGGAACCAGGCGACCTGCCGTATGCGGTAGGTTGCCCTGCGTTTACTCGTGAGCTGCGGCAAGTCCAGTGGCCCAGCACGAAGAATTTCAAGCCAGACGTACCAGAGAAGTATGACGGCAGGTTGCATCCGTCGGAGTTCCTCAGCATCTACACCATCGCGGTGCAGGATGCCGGGGGGCGAGACAACAATATCCTTGCCAACTACTTCCCACTGGTGCTCAAGCCCAACGTCAAATCCTGGCTCATGCACTTGCTGGAAAACTCCATATCTTCCTGGGCAGACCTGTGCCATCAGTTTGTCGGCGCCTTTACAGGCAGCCACAAACCTCATGGCCAGGCGAGTGACCTTCACTTGCTTGCCCAGAAAGAAGGAGAGCCCTTGCGCAAGTACATCCAGAGATTCAGCCAAGTGCAACGCAACATCCCAGATGTCCACGTTGCCGCGGTCATCAGCGCGTTCCATCAGAACGTGCGTAACCGCAGGATGCAGGAGGAGATGGCGATGTGCAAGATCAGAGACGTCAGCGAGCTGTATGCTCTGGCTGACAGGTGTGCACACGCTGAGGAAGGGAGGAAACTCCCCGGAGAGAATACAGGAACAGGAGGGTCTGACAGTGAGGATGCTGCCCCGGCAAATAAAAACCGGCGACGGAACAACAGGAAGAGCAAAGGCAAAGATGTGCTAGTTGTTGAGCAGTCCGGCAGCGACGGTGGCGCCAAGAAGGCCAAAGATGGCAGCTCCGGCAAGGAGGTTGCTGCATGCACCTACTGCCAGGCTGTGGCGGCCGCCAACAAGCAGGACGGCACCAACAAACAGTACTGCAAGATCCACCGCACCAAGGGCCATGACCTCCAGAGCTGCAAGACGGTCGAACAGCTTGTCGAGCTGCAAAAGGCCGAGTACGAGCGACGCGACAAGGAGAAGGTGCCAGAGGATCCGGTACGAAGCGCACCGGCCGGGGAGGACGACGCGGCAAGGCCAATCAGCGGCAAGGAGACAGGCGTCCCCGCAGCCGCGACAAAGATGAAGATGACGACGACGAAGACATGGATGATGACGAGACCAGCGGGCAGGAGTTTCAGAAAGCCACAAAGGTCTTGTGCGTTGACGGTGGTGCTTCTCTGCATACTTCACACCGCCAACTCAAGCAGTGGGTGCGGGAAGTCAACGCGGCGGAACCACCCATCGAGTCACGCAAGCTTCTGAAATGGTCCAGCACGCCTATCATCTTTGATATTGAGGACCACCCTGATCGCACAACTGCGGTCGGGTGCTTGCCGATGTTGGTTTCGCCAACTATCCGCAACCTCAAGGTCACTAAGATGCTAGTTGACGGCGGGGCTAGCTTGAACCTGATCTCCTCCGCTGTGCTCCGAAAACTCCAAGTCCCTGACAGCGAGCTCGAAGAGACCGGCACATTCCAAGGAATCAACCCGGGAAGGAGGAAGCCGAAGGGGAAGATCACGCTGCCGGTGACATTTGGCAGCGAGCTGAACTTCAGTACTGAGAGGATCACTTTTGACGTTGCCGATTTTCCATTGCCTTACAATGGAATTCTCGGCCGTCGAGCACTCGCCAAGTTCATGGCGGCCTCTCACTACCCGTACAACATGCTGAAGATGCCAGGGCCGATAAGCGTCATCTCTGTCCCTGGCGACAAGAAAGATGCTCTTATCTGTGCCGACAAGATCTACCGAGAAGCCGCAGCCGCAGCAGATCGCGAGACACTTGCCGCTGAAGCTCCCGGGGGGGAGAAGAAGACCAAGTCCGGCAAGAGTTCTGATGCCCACTCCGGCAAGCGCACCTCTTCGGAGTGTTGCGCTACCGTCGAGGACACACCAGCGAGCTCCACTGGCAAGTGTAAGAAGACGATGGCAGCTCCGCCAGCGACCAAGAAGGTGTTCGCCAAGGAGGACGGCACTTGTGGTACTTTCACCATCAGTGCCACTCTCGACCCTAAATAGGAAAGCGCGCTCGTTGCTTTCCTGCGGGCGAATGTCGATGTGTTTGCGTGGCAACCGTCCGACATCCCCGGCGTTCCCAGGAAAGTAATTGAGCACCAACTTGCCGTCTGTCCTCATGCACGGCCCGTCAAGCAGAAAGTCAGGAAACAAGCAGTGGAGCGCCAAGAATTCATCGCGGAAGAAATCAAGAAGTTGGAAGCAGCACGCCTTGTCAGAGGAGTGCTCCATCCTACGTGGTTGGCCAATCCTGTAGTCGTGCGCAAGGCAAACGGCAAGTGGAGGCTTTGCATCGACTTCACCGATGTTAACAAAGCTTGTCCCAAAGATCCATTTCCCTTGCCGCGCATTGACCAGATTGTTGACTCCATGGCCGGATGTGACTTGCTTTCATTTCTTGACGCATACTCAGGATACCATCAGATCTTCATGGCAGAAGAGGATGAGGAGAAAACCGCGTTCATCACTCCATGTGGCACGTACTGTTTCGTACGAATGCCTTTCGGTTTGAAGAATGCTGGTTCAACATTTGCATGGGTAGTCCATACTGCTTTTGAACCGCAGATACACAGAAATGTGGAAGCCTACATGGATGACATAGTGGTCAAGAGCAGGGACAAAGCAACTCTGATTCAAGATCTAGAAGAGACTTTTGCAAATCTGCGCAAGATCAGCCTCAAGCTCAACCCCGAGAAGTGCGTGTTTGGAGTCCCGTCCGGCAAGCTTCTCGGGTTCTTCGTGTCTCAGAGGGGAATTGAAGCCAATCCCGACAAGATCAAGGCCATCGAGCAGATCGAAGCACCGAAGCGCGTCAAGGATGTATGGAAACTTGCCGGCTGCGTGGCGGCTCTCAGCAGGTTTATCTCTAAGTCTGCTGAGCACGCCCTGCCGTTTTTCAAAATCTTGAAAAAGGCAGGTCCAATGAAATGGACTCCGGAAGAGAAGTTGCTTCTATATCTGGCGGCAACCAATCAAGTGGTTAGTGCTGCGTTAGTAGCGGAGAGAGAAGCAGATGATGAGCCAGCGACCGCGGCAAGCACATCCAGTGACAAGCAGGGGGCTTCCCCGACAAGCTCTGGTCCCGACAAGGAAGGATCTGCGCAGATGTGCGAAGGGATACAGCAGAAGAAAATGGTGCAGCGCCCAGTTTACTTTGTCAGTTCCCTTCTGCAGGGGGCTAGGTCAAGGTACTCTGGTGTCCAGAAATTGCTTTTCGGCCTTCTCATGGCCTCGAGAAAGCTACGCCATTATTTCCAAGCACATGAGATCACAGTTGTCACTCGCTTTCCGCTGAAGAGGATACTACAGAATGCAGAAGCAACAGGCAGGATTGTTGAGTGGGCACTTGAACTATCAAGCTTTGGCCTCAAGTTTGAGAGCACTTCAAATATCCAGAGCAGAGCATTGGCAGAATTCATAGCAGAGTGGACGCCAACACCAGACGAAGAAATTCCAGAGACGAGCATCCCCGTCAAGGAAGCAAACAAAGAGTGGCTGATGTACTTTGACGGTGCTTTCTCGCTGCAAGGCGCCGGTGCTGGCGTGCTGCTTGTCGCACCCACCGGAGAGCACCTCAAGTACGTGGTCCAGATGCACTTTCCCAAGGAGCAAGCAACAAACAATACTGCAGAGTATAAAGGATTGCTCGCCGGTCTCAGGATCGCGGCAGACCTTGGGATCAAGCAGCTCATTGTCAGGGGGGATTTGCAGCTTGTCGTCCGCCAAGTGAACAAGAATTATCAGAGTCCGTTGATGGAAGCTTACGTTGATGAAGTGAGGAAGCTAGAAGAGCGCTTTGTCGGCCTATAGATGGAACATGTTCCAAGAGCTCAGAACAACATTGTTGACGGCCTGTCAAAATGCGCAGCAGTTAAGTCACCTGTGGAACCAGGGATCTTTGTGCTCAAGCTGACTCAACCGTCTGTGATGCCATCAACTGGACAGAGCAAGAAGAGGAAATTGATTTCTGGTGAATATCTTCCGGCGGAGCTTCCCGAAGCCGCCGCCAAGAAGGTTCCCAAGATCAACGCCAAGAGTGCTGAGGAGCAGTCTGCTCCGACAGGCCCCAGGGCTTGTTTCGTTGTAGCAGGCGCTCCCGACAAGTTTTGCTCCGGCAAGCTTGCCGGGGAACGTCAAGCTCCGGCTGAGCCGTAGGTTCTTGCCGTAGAAGCGGATGTTCCCGCAGCAGCAGATATGCCTTTAGTCCTTGTTGTCGAGCCACAAGCTCCAGCATGGGCACAGCAGATCGGCCGTTTCCTCCAGACAGGAGAACTTCCCGAAGAGCCAGAAGAAGCGGAAAGAGTGGCCCGGCAGTCAAGTATGTACCAGTTCGTCGACAACGCACTATACAGAAGAAGACTCAACGGTGTGAAATTGAAGTGTATTCCCCGGGAAGATGGACAGAAGCTGTTGGCAGAGATACATGGAGGCATTTGTGGTCACCACATTGGCGCAAGAGCGCTTGCCGGCAAAGCTTTCCGGCAAGGTTTCTTCTGGCCGACAACCCTCCAGGATGCAACTGCACAAGTAACCAAGTGTGAAGCGTGCTAGTTCCATTCCAAGCAGATACACCAGGCAGCTCAAGCTCTCCAGACGATCCCTTTATCCTGGCCATTTTTTGTCTGGGGGCTCGACATCCTCGGCCCCTTCCCCCGAGCAGTCAGGGGCTTTGAGTACTTGTACGTCGCAATCGACAAGTTCACAAAGTGGACGGAAGTGGAACCAGTGAGGAAGGTGACATCACAGTCAGCAGTCGAGTTCTTCAGGTCGATTGTTTGCCGCTTCGGGATCCCTAACAGGATCATCACCGACAACGGTACGCAATTCACGAGCCGCACCTTCATGCAGTACGTCCAAGATCTTGGCGCCAAGGTCTGTTTCGCTTCTGTTGCTCACCCCAGGAGCAACGGTCAAGCGGAGAGGGCAAATGCTGAAGTGCTGCGCGGGCTCAAGACCAGGACTTTCGACAGGCTGCACAAGTGCGGAAGAAACTGGATCGAGGGGCTGCCGGTGGTTCTTTGCTCGATCAGGACGACGCCAAATCGAGCCACTGGCCAGACACCTTTTGCTTCAGTCTATGGAGCAGAGGCAGTTATCCCCACGGAACTCGTATACGGGTCACCTCGAGTGCTCTCTTATGATGAGCTTGAGCAAGAGCAGCTGCGACAAGATGACGCGCTGCTCCTTGAGGAAGACCGTCTTCAGGCTGCTGTACGAGCTGCTCGATACCAGCAAGCTTTGCGACGCTACCATAGCCGCAAAGTTAAAGCCAGAAGTCTCGAGGAAGGCGACCTTGTTCTTCGGCGCGTTCATTCCGCCAAGAATTCCAACAAGTTGACGCCGAAGTGGGAAGGCCCTTACCGGGTGAAAAGAGTCACTAGGCCTGGCGCTGTCCGCCTTGAGACCAAAGATGGATTTCCGGTGAGCAACTCCTGGAACATCGAGCATCTTCGTAAGTTTTACCCGTATGGCGCCACCATTTTGTACAAGTCTTGCCCCTGTTGCATGTAATCCTTTGTACAAAGCCAGGCGCAGACCCTGTGCATAAATAAAGCTCACGTGCTCCGCACACCTTGTCAATTTCATGCTTCTCTGCATGAATTAACTGACACCTTCTGCAGCGAACACCCCCGGTAAGCAATAACGAGCCATAAGGCTCCATATCATTATTTTCTCTATTTTCTTTCTTTTATCTTTCAAGGAAAGGAAGGATCCTTCGCCCACAAGTTTGCTGGGGGGAAGGGGAAGATAATGGTATGGACCAGGCGTCGTTCAAGAAAAGTTTCGCCTTGCTGGGAAGCAAACAACAGAAAAGCTAAGTGCCAAAGTTTGAGCAATCAGATTTTTCAATTTTAAGTTATTTTCCTTGAACGACCATGCTCTGTATGGTAAACCTGTGCGCGAAGGAACTGGCTCGTGGCTAGTTGCGCCCTTACTTTGTTTCGAGTTCGCTCAACAGTTTAAGTGTGCTGTGACTAGAGTCGCACCCCTACTTTGTTTCGAGCCCGCTCAACAACTTAAGCGAGTTGCGACTAGTTACGACAAGGTTTCTTGTCGGCAACGGCACTGCCAGCAGGCTGCTGACGTCCCGCACTCAGTGCTCGCGGGAAAAGTGCCTACGCCGGCAAGTTCCCCAAGAGCGTAGGGCAAAAACATACAAAGGAGGGAATCCAGTAAAGGAAATAACATTGCAATAGCTACACAAAATAAAGTCATATATTACAAGATAGCTTGTCGCGACTCTAATAGACTGCTTTCATAACATGATTAGCAGCGACAAGAAAAGAAGAAAACGGGCGGCCTAGTCCACGCGATCGCCCTCAACCCTCTTGATCCCGCTCACCTTGTCCACAATGGGTGCGACAAGATCCTTGAGCGCCTCCAGATCAGCTTCCGCCGGCAGGGATCTGAGGACATTGGTGAGGTTGAGGCCCGGGTTGCGGAAGGCTACCTTCACCAACACCTTCTGAAGAGCTCCCGCGCAGATCTTGCGCGACTCGTCGGCCAGCTGCTTTGGGATCCTTTCCCTGAGTCGCTGAAGGGCCGTCGCCACGCCTTTGTAGAACAGAGTGAGCTTGGCGCTGGATGGGAGGGTCTCATCGGAGGGATACCCGAGATCCCCCATCCTCAGCTGCGTCAGCTCCTTGTCGATGTCTACGGCAGCATTCACAAGACCCTCCGTAAACTGCTCCACAGTCTCTCTAAAGTCATTCTAGGCGGCGGCAATGTTCTCCAGCAGCGCCTTGTCAGCCTTGATCTCCTTCCTCAGGGACGCCTCCTGCTCCCTGGCGCCGTCCAGCGTCTTGGTCAAGGCGGCCAGCTTCAGCTCCAGATCGGCGTTGGACTCCTTGGCGGCGCTAAGCTCCTTGACCTTCTCGGCGAGACGACCCTACAGATCACCAAAGGTGTAGGCGTCCTTATCGCGCTCATGCTTGAGCACGGCAAGCGCTTCACCGCTCGCCTTAAGATCAGCCTCCAGCTGCGCCACCTTCATCTCCAGCTCCTTCTTTGCGGCCTCGGCAGCTGCGGCAGCGTCCTTTGTTTCCTTGAGAGCTTCGCTAAGTGTTTTCTCGCACGCAACAAGCTCCTCTTCGTGGCTGTTCAGGCTGGCCTTCAGCTGCACCAATTCGCCCTCCTGCGCAGAGATCTCGTCGGCGGCAAGCCGCTGTTGATCTACATCTTCTGCCTTATCGAGGATGAAGGCCTTCTGTGCCTCATCAAGCTGCACACGCTCCGCCGCCAGCGACTGGAGAGCTGCCTGGTTGAGACCCGGGAGCTCCTCCGCGCGCTTCTCCATGTCCACCCCCGCCTTCGTGACAAGCGCTTCGCGGGACTCCAGTTTGGCATGTCGAGCGCGATAGAGCGACACCAGCTTCCGCAGCAGTCGCTCTTCCTCAGAATCGTCGCTGCTACTGCCCGGCGCGTCGACCAGCGTCAGCCCAGCGGAGGCGAGCACCTCCACGTCGAAGCTTTCTCCTTCGACCGGCGCCCTGGACGTTGACGCCCAGGGGAGGTTGATGAAGACGCCACCGCCGGCCTTCAAGTAGACGCCTGGCTAGGGCTCTTCGGAGCCTGGCGCTGCGGCAGCAGCGGGAGGATCGGCGGTCGGTGTAGCGCCTATCGCTCCTGCGGCCTCAGGGTCGTCAGTACGATCGCCGGACCCCCCGTCGGCTGCTGCGGCGGCAGCCCTGGCGGCCTCTTCGCCGGCGGGATCATCAGCGCCGGCCGCTTCTCCGGTGGCGGCGGCATCATCGACAGCGACCTCAGTCTCCATCGGCTCCACAGTAGATGGATCTGACGGCCAGAAAAGGAATAAAAGTCAAGCAAATACCCAAAAAGAAAGACCCAAGGGAAGTTTAGAAGCAAGGAGTACCTGTACCAGGCTCGGTAGTTGGGATCTCCGCTGTCGGGGGGTCGCTGGTACTGTCCCTTGACGGAGACTTCTCCCTTGCCGGGGAGCTCTCCCTTGTTGGAAACTTCTCCCTTGCCGGGGAACTCCCCCTTGCCGGAGTGTTCTCCTTTGCCGGAGAACCCTCCCTTGGTGGCGTAGACGAAGCAGATGGCACGTCAGGGGCGGCGTCCGGACGCTCCTGGTGGGGCTGCTCTGCTCCTACACAAGCCAAGAGTCAGATATCAGCAAGCAAAGAGTATCCATGCGCGCCTAACAGCGGGAAGTAAACCATATACTTACGCTGGGGGCTGCGCTGGGGGCTGCTCTGAAGAACAGCTGTCGGGTCCGGCAAGTTTGTCTCGGGCGCACCCCCTGCTGGCACGGTGGGATCATCCTCGATGACAATCACCGGGACCTTGGCTCTCTTTGCCATTCTCTGGGCCAGAGTCCTAAAAAGGAATAAGTTCAGAGTAAAGCAAATGAGATACAAGACAAGACAGCAAGTATTGAAGACATGCAAGTACAACAAGGATCTTACTCTTCTTCTTCCTCGTCGGAGCTAAGCGCGGTGAAGTCAAGGAGGTGGAGCCCGTAGGTGTTCATGATGTCACAAAAGAATTCAGAAAAGGGCGGGCAGAGCCCGCAGTAGAAGAACAAGGCGAAGAAGGGATACCCAGTGGGATATTTATCCAAGCAGTGGCTGGGAGTACCTTCGTGCGCGGATGCGCTCGCGTCCCCGTCAACCAGAAGAGGTAGAAGTCCTCCTTCAGGTCCGCCGCCTCGAGCCTCGGAGGGAAGATTGCCCGCTCCTTTCGCAGCGCCGCGAGCCGCTGCGCCTCGGCCGACTTCGCCTTCTCGGCCTTCGGAGCCATGGCGGGAATGGTGAGGGAGGACGACGGCGTTGGTGGTGCTGGTGGCGATGAGGGCGGGGCGCTGCTATCCTTCGGCTTTGGGAAGAAGGGGAGTGGCGGAGATTCTCGAGGAGGGAATAGCAACGGGCAGATGGGCGAACTGCCCCTGTTCCCCCCGCTTATAAGGAGGGAGGGGGCGGACGGTCTGTCTTTCCGTATAAAGAACCACCCACGACCTCTCCCACAACGCCGCAATCGACGCGTGCCGTTCGGGGAGGGTGCGGTGGATGCGGAGTAAGGCACGACGTGAACCAGGCCGCGCGTGCCCGTGCCCTGTTTTGGGCCTGGCCCAACAGTGCTCGGCACCATGTATGGCCCAGGCCCGGGGGCTCCTGTCGGTGTACTAGAGTAGGGGTACCCTAGTATCCCGAACTTGTGCATGGGCAGTCGCAGTACCCCGCGGCAAGGCTTGCCAGGTGTCCGCCAAGGCCCTCTATGGTTCCTTTGGGGCCATTCAAGAACAAAGTATTTAAGCCAAGGAGACAAGTCCCCGGCAAGAGGAGCTTCCCGGGAAGGCCAACCAGAGCATCTCAAAGAACTTGCCGCGATGCGCCACGCGTCCCGGCAGGACTCGGCGAGCGACAAGCTCCCGGACGCGGCAAGACAACGGCCGCGGCAAGGCATTTGCCGCGTCAAGCAACCACTCTATGCCTGCGCTCCAGCTCACCCACCTACGTGTTGCTCTGGGACCCTTCCAGACGTACGTGGCGGGAGGCTGTGCAGCCAGGGGTACACTGTGGCATGAAGCGCTGACAAGATCGCCATCGTGGCGAGCGGTGGCGCCCCTAACGGTCCCTTTTCTGCACCGTCTGGGCGACGTAGATAGGCATTTAATGCCTTTGTCCTTTGCCATCAGGGTTAGGTATGATTCACTGTGTAGGTAGCTTTACCTACCGCACCACCTTTCCATTTTTGCCCTTGCCTACGTTGCCACCTGTTGGAGACCCCTTGAGCATATAAAAGGAGGCCCATGCACAACGTAGGGGGGGATCGGCCCCAGAAGGACGAACAGTATAACACTCCCGCTCGGTCTCGTTAGCTGCTGGTGTGTACTGTAGCACCCAGCGCTCCCAAGCAAGAACTCAATACAATCCACAAAGCAGTAGTAGGAGTATTATCTCTCCGGAGAGCTCCGGAGCTGGGTAAAAACCCCTCGCGTGCCTCGCCTCGATCCGCTCTTTGCGCGACCTCCGCCCCCCCCCCCCCGAACCGAGAAGGGGCTCCATCCCCATAGGTGCTCGAGGAGCCAGATTCCCCCGGCAAGTGGCTTCCTCTTCTGCCACATAATCTTCATCCTCAGACTCAGAAGTTCTCTTCTTGCTTGCTCTAGTGGCAGCCTTGGGCAAGTTGCTTGGGATGCTTCTGCTACCCTCATCAGAGCTACTAGAGGGACTAGTGCCCTCACTCATGTGAACCTGCTCCTCTGATTTGTTATTGCTGTCACTCTGATCAGACATGTTGCAAACTCTGACTGCAGACCCTGTGAATAGATTGTAGATGAGATAGAGTGGATGAGCATCACAAAATGCAGAGATTTTTGCAAAAGAATGAGTCAAAAACTTAGTTTTAGTTTTCCACAAAAAGCATTTCGGACCAACCGATTTGCAAACTCGGTGATACCGAAGCAGCTTTTGGAACCAAAACTAGTGAACTCAGTCAGACCGAGTCATAGTTCGGTGGCACCGAGACTGCTAGGGTTTCACAAAGTCCTGAACTCAGTCACACCGATTTGCAATTCTCGGTCAGACCGAGAACCACATGTGCAATGGCCGTGGCCGAATCGGTGGAACCGAGTTCCGCAACCCGGTGGGTCCGAGATGGTTTCGGCGGAAACCTAAACCTAAATTTTCAAATCGCATCTATTCTAAGGATTGTTTTGACAGGATAGACGTGTTTCAATTGTAGCAAGAATCATAATGAACACAATGTGCTAGGATTCACACGAGGATAGCACTGTGATCGAGTCCATACCCTAGTTCGCGGTGAACTCGCTACAACGGCAGCGGCGGAGACGAAATCCGTTGACGGCGGCGGAGTCCAGCGACAGGAGGCGGCTGGCGATGAGGAGGACGATCCGGAGTCCCAGTAGGCAGAGCGAGCTATGCGCGGGCGAAGAGGTTTCGGAGAAATTTCCAAAATTTTGCCCGTGAGTATATACAGCCCGACCCTGTCGGTGTGACCGAGTGGAATAACTTGGTGGCACCAAGGTGCATAACTGTTGATAGTTATAGCAACTCGGTGTGACCGAAAAGTTCAAGTCGGTTGCACCGAGGTGAAAACCTAGATCGACTTAGTGATCTCGGTATGACCGAAATGGAGGAATCGGTCAGTCCAAAAAGCAAAAAGAAGTTTTGAAAGTTTAAGTCTATGACAAATCGAGAACTCCGAGTGCTCCTCACACAGAGTGGTTTGAATCTGACTTGTTCGAATTTTGTGATGTAGCATGAATAGAGTTTGAGACAAGAAAAGCATAGATAGCTAGAGAGGGTTGTTAGGCATTCTTGTCCATCCACTTGGCAAAAGAAAAGAAAACCAATCAATCAAAACAACAAGTGGATGTCCTCGAATGAGTAAAATATGCAATCAACATGCTCACACAATAAAACGGAAATTGAAATATGTGGCAAAGCATGCACAACCAATTCTAGCATCTATCAAGCAATTGGCTATGACTAGGTCATCTATATATGAGTATATTAACTTAGGAGTCAAATGAGAACATTTGATCATAGGTCATACTCATCGCTTAAGCACAAGTGGGGTTACCATTTTTACATAAAGCATTGTTGTGTTCACACCATTAGAGTTGCTTTAGCTCAATTCTTAGAGTAAAGCTCCCCCTAGATGTGATATCCCCCCTAAGAGGGATGAACTACCCTTGGGTTTTGTTGATGATGACTTCATGTAGATGTTGAAGATGTGGATGCTCAATGTCGATGTAGATCATTTGGAGCTATCCATTGGAGTGAGTTGCACTTTCAATACCTACATGGGTTAGTCCCACAAGGAACAAACAAGGATATCCATATACATAGAGTGATGCACACACAAGATGATGTCTATGAAAGCTTTTAGATTACCTTGTCCCTTGTCTTACCAACAAGAGGGTTTGCGACTCCTTGAACTAGTGCAAGATGTGGAAGTTGATTTCACTTGTTCTTGCCAAGATGATGAGAGTGAAGTATGTTGGTGGAATCACCCTGAAGAACTCTCTAGTTATTCTTCTTTTGGATCCACACCATCTTGATGGGAATCCTTGGTGTTGTAGTTGTACTTGATGAAGTGGAACTTGAAGTAGTCTTGGGAATCCACTTGACTAAGGTCTTAGGAGCTTCTTCAAATGCATCAATTTCCTCTTAAAGTTTGTCCTTGCCTTTTTGCTTGTAGTCTTGTGGTGGAAGATCATCTTGAGCTTGTGTCCCTTTGAAAGAAGTGGGATCATACTTCTCTTGTTGAGGAACAAACTTCGTCTTGGGGTATTGATCTTCTTCCCACTCAACTCCATTAGCATTGAACTTTCGTTCAAAACCAACACCTTGATTCTTCCGGTGCCTTCCTTGCTTGCGTACAATTTCCTCGAATTGCTTACTTCCGACAAGGATCTTGTAAACTCCTTTCTCTATAATTCCCTTCAATAAGCTATTTTCTTGCTCAAGTGTAACTTGGCTAAGAGAATCATTAGTGGAATCAAGAGAACTACTAGGAGCAACAATGTTGGATTTAGCATGATCATTGTTACTACTAGAGGAAGAATCTTTCTTGTTCTTGTTACTAGACTTGACTTGAGGCATGTAAGTGGATAAAAGTAAACGCTTGGCAATGTAAGAAGAACTTTTCTTACGAAGATCATCATTGATTGCTTTTAAGAACTCATGCTCTTGCTCAAGGTTGAGCTTTTCAAAGTGTAATTTCTCATGCGCCCTTAAAAGTTCTCGATGATCTCCTAAGATAGTTTCATGAGCTAACTTAAGAGTGTTTAGTTCTTTAGTTAGAGACTCAATCTTCTCCTTATCATTGTCATTCGTTTTATCTTGATTAGAATGATTAATTGACGTTTCATCATAGTATTCATCACTAGAGTTGTCAACAAGTAAATCATCATCACCTAACAAGTGATCTTCATCACTATTGAAATCAACATACTCGGGATGTGATACCTTTGGGCCTTTAGCCATGAAATATGTTCCAACTCCTTCATTTGGTGAGTCAAATATGCCGTAGGAGTTAGTTGACACAAGTGCTAGACCGGCAACACCTTCATCTTGAGTATATTCGGAATCAGAGTGATAGCTTCTTTCGGAGTGGTTGTCGGAGTCGGAGCCGGATACCCATTCACCAACATGAGCTTGATGTCTTCGTTTTGTGTAGCTCCTTGATGACTTGTCCTTTCTTTCCGAATCCTTGCTTCTCCGTGAGTATCTTCGCTCATAACGATCATCTCTACTCCTTCTTTCTCTAGATGGTGATTCTTCTCTTCTACTTCTTCTCTTGGGAGAATATTCTCTTCTCTTGTAGGGAGCCGTACACTCATTGGAATAGTGTCCGGGCCTTCCACAATTGTAGCAGTTTCGCTCTCGACTAGAAGATCTTTTGTCATTGTAGGAACTTGACTTGGAGCTTCTATCTTTGCTTCTACTCTTGTAGAACTTGTTGAAGTTCTTCACCATTAAGCTCAATTCTTCATTGAAGGTTTGTTTCTCACTTGATGATGTGGGGGCTTCACATGAGGCTTTGTAAGCACCACTTGATTTGTTGTGAAGTTCCTATTTATCCTTGAGTGACATCTCATGAGCAACAATTCTTCCAATTACTTCCGTTGGCTTGAGATCTTTGTAATTGGGCATCATTTGGATCAATGTGCACACAGTATCATATTTTCCATCCAAGGCTCTTAGGATCTTCTTGATGATGAATCTATCGGTCATCTCTTCACTTCCTAAGCCGGCAATCTCATTTGTGATAAGAGCAAGCCTAGAGTACATTTCAGCGACACCTTCACCATCCTTCATTTTGAACTTGTCAAGTTGACTTTGAAGCACATCCAATTTGGATTCCTTGACGGAGTCGGTACCTTCGTGCATATCAATCAAAGTATCCCAAATTTCCTTTGCATTCTCAAGACGGCTGATTTTGTTGAATTCTTCGGGGCACAATCCGTTGAAGAGGATATCACAAGCTTGAGCGTTGTATTGCAGCATCTTCAACTCTTCCGCGGTAGCTTCACGGTTTGGTTCTTTCCCATCAAAGAAGTCACATTGCAAGCCAACACACATGATAGCCCAAACGGCGGGGTTATGTCCAAGAATATGCATTTTCATCTTATGCTTCCAACTAGCAAAATTAGTTCCATCAAAGTAGGGACCTCTAATGTGATAATTTCCCTCGCTAGACGCCATACTCTCCTAGGTTGTGAAACCAAAGCTATGACCACCAAAAGCTATGGGAATCAAAGCAAATGGAGACCAAGGCTCTCATACCACTTGTAGGATCAGAAGTATGTCTAGAGGGGGTGATTAGACTACTTGACCAAATAAAATTCTAGCCTTTTCTCAATTTTAGTTCTTAGCAGATTTTAGCTATCTTAGCACAAGTCAAGAAATCTCCACACAATTCAAGCAAGTATGCAAAAGAGTATATGAGTAGCGAAAAGGAAAGCATGCAACTTGCAAGAATGTAAAGGGAAGGGTTTGGAGGATTCAAACGCAATTGGAGACACGGATGTTTTTGGCGTGGTTCCGATAGGTGGTGCTATCGTACATCCACGTTGATGGAGACTTCAACCCACGGAGGGTAACGGTTGCGCGAGTCCATGGAGGGCTCCACCCACGAAGGTTCCACGAAGAAGCAACCTTGTCTATTCCATCACGGCCGTCGCCCATGAAGGACTTGCCTCACTAGCAGTAGATCTTCACGAAGTAGGTGATCTCCTTGCCATTACAAACTCCTTGGTTCAACTCCACAATCTTGTCGGAGGCTCCCAAGTGACACCTAGCCAATCTAGGAGACACCACTCTCCAAGAAGTAACAAATGGTGTGTTGATGATGAACTCCTTGCTCTTGTGCTTCAAATGATAGTCTCCCCAACACTCAACTCTCTCTCTCACAGGATTTGGATTTGGTGGAAAGAAGATTTGAGTGGAAAGCAACTTGGGAAGGCTAGAGATCAAGATTCATATGGTAGGAATGGAATATCTTGACCTCAACACAAGTGTAGGTGGTTCTCTCTCAGAACATGTGTATTGGAAGTGTAGATGTGTTCTGATGGCTTTCTCCATGAATGGAGAGTGGGTGGATGGGTATATATAGCCTCCACACAAAATCTAACCATTACACACAATCTGCCAAACTCGGTGGGACCGAATGTTTAAACTCGGTTGGACCGATTCAGCAAACATAGTGACCGTTAGGATTTTCGGTGGGACTGATATGCAACTCGGTAGGACCGATATGGTTAGGGTTAGGGCATAATGTAATCTCGGTGTGACCGATTACACAAACTCGGCGGGACCGATTTTGGTAATAAGCTAACCAGAGAGTTGGTCAGGTAACCTCGGTGGGACCGGTTCGCTCTTTTCGGTGAGACCGAAATGGTACGAAAGGGAAACAGAGAGTTTACATTGCAATCTCAGTGGGACCGATCGCTCACTTCGGTTAGACCGAAACGTTATGAAGGGAAACAGAGAAATTGCAATCCCATCTCGGTGAGACCGAGATCCCTATCGGTGAAACCGAATTGCTGGTTTGTGGCAGTGGCTATGACATGTGAAACTCGGTGGCACCGGATAGAAAGAATCGGTGAGGCCGAGTTTGACTTTTGGTCTAGGTCATATGTGGATGTGGGAAGGTAGTTGAGGATTTTGGAGCATATCACTAAGCACATGAAGCAAGAGCTCATTAAACAACACCTCATCACTCCTTGATAGTATTGGCTTTTCCTATAGACTCAATGTGATCTTGGATCACTAAAATATAAAATGTAGAGTCTTGATCTTGAAGCTTGAGCCAATCTTTTGTCCTTATAATTTTGAGGGATCCACTTTCCTCATCCATGCCATGCCATTCATTGAGCTTTTCCTGAAATATTAGTCTTGGAATAATGTTAGCTCAATGAGCTATATGTTGTTAGGAATTACCAAAACCACCCAGGGATGGTTGCACTTTCAAGGCCGGACGCCCGAGGACCCCTTAATCCAGGACTCCCTCAAGGGGCTTCGTTACCGCCCTCGATAAAGCAAGAGGACACCTAAGTAGCACATTTAATGCGTTTTGTCCTGTGATGTCACGCGATAAACTCGACCACTGTACAACTTCCCACCTCCTGTGTTCCACTGTGGTAGCCCCTTTTGACTATAAAAGGAGGCCCGCGGCATACTGAGAGAGGATTCGAACTTTTTGGACCCGGCACGCTTGGTAGCTAGTCCAAGAACACCAGATAAACCCAACCTAGCAGGAGTAGGGTGTTACACATCACTTGCGGCCCGAACCTGGATAAATCTCTCGTGTTGATACCTTAAACCCGCTCTTTCCATAGCCCCACGCCCATCGACCGTAGAAGGGATTCCCCGTGATCCCATAGGTGTCGTTTCCACCGACACTTCTCTCTTTTCTCTTTTTTTTTGTTTGGCTTCTTTGACCTCCCCTTTTTTTCATTGGCTTCTTTGGCCTCTTTTTTTGTATTTCCTCACATGGGACAATGCTCTAATAATGATGATCATCACACTTTTATTTATTTACAACTCAAGGATTACAACTCAATACTTAGAACAAAATATGACTCTCGATGAGTGCCTCCGGCAGTATACCGGGATGTGAAATGAATCAAGAGTGACATGTATGAAAAAATTATGAATGGTGGCTTTGCCACAAATACGGTGTCAACTACATGATCATGCAAGGCAATATGACAATGATGCGTGTCATAATAAACCAAACGGTGAAAGTTGCATGGCAATATATCTCGGAATGGCTATGGAAATGCCATAATAGGTAGGTATGGTGGCTGTTTTGAGGAAGGTAAATGGTGGGTTTATGGTACCGGCGAAAGTTGCGCGGTACTAGAGAGGCTAGCAACGGTGGAAGGGTGAGAGTGCGTATAATCCATGGATTCAACATTAGTCATAAAGAACTGACATACTTATTGCAAAAATCTACAAGTCATCAAAATCAAGCACTACTCGCATGCTCCTAGGGGGATAGATTGGTAGGAAAAGACCGTCGCTCATCCCCGCCCGCCATTCATAAGGAAGACAATCAATAAATAAATCATGCTCCAACTTTGTTACATAATGGTTCACCATACGTGCATGCTATGGGATTCACAAACCTTAACACAAGTATTTCTAAAATTCACAACTACTCACTAGCATGACTCTAATATCACCATCTTCATATCTCAAAACAATCATAAGGAATCAAACCTCACATAGTATTCAATGCACTTTATATGTAAGTTTTAATTATATCCCTCTTGGATGCCCATCATATTAGGACTAAATTCATAACCAAAGCAAATTACCATGCTGTTCTAAAGACTGTCAAAATAATATAAGTGAAGCATGAGAGTTCATCTATTTCTTCAAAATAAAACTACCGTCGTGCTCTAAAAAGATATAAGTGAAGCACTAGAGCAAATGACAAACTACTCCAAAAGATATAAGTGAAGATCAATGAGTAGTTGAATAATTATGTAACTATGTGAAGACTCTATAACATTTAAGAATTTCAGATCTATGTATTTTATTCAAACATCAAGCAAAACAAAAGAAAATAAAATGGCGCTCCAAGCGAAACACATATACTGTGGTGAATAAAAATATTGCTCCAAGTAAGGTTACCGATGAACGAAGACGAAAGAGGGGATGCCTTCCGGGGCATACCCAAGCTTAGGATCTTGGTTGTCCTTGAATATTACCTTGGGGTGCCTTGGGAATCCCCAAGATTAGGCTGTTGCCACTCCTTATTCCGTAGTCCATCGAATCTTTACCCAAAACTTGAAAACTTCACAACACAAAACTTGACAGAAAACTCGTAAGCTCAGTTAGTGTAAGGAAATAAAACCACTACTTTTGGTACTGTCGTGAACTCATTCTTTATTTATATTGGTGTAATATCTACTGTATTCCAACTTCTCTATGGTTCATGCCCTCCGATACTACTCATAGATTCATCAAAATAAGCAAACAACACACGAAAAACAAAATCTGTCAAAACAGAACAGTCTGTAGCAATCTGGAACTCCAAAAATTCTCAAAAACTAGGACAGCCTGGATAATTTGTATATTGATCTTCTGCAAAAAGAATTAGCATTTATCATGTTCTGCTGAATTTTAACAATTATTTTCGTGAGCACAAAGTTTCTGACTTTTTCAGCAAGATCAAACAACTATCACCCAAAAAGATCCTATTGGTTCTACTTGGCACAAACACTAATTGAAACATAAAACCACATCTAAAAAGAAGCTAGATGAATTACTTATTACTAAGCAGGAGCAAAAATCAAATAAAAAAATTGGGTTGCCTCCCACCAAGCACTAACGTTTAACGCCCCTAGCTAGGCATGATGATTTCAATGATGCTCACATAAAAGGTAAGAATTGAAACATAAAGTGAACATCATGAAGAATATGACTAGCACATTTAAGTCTAACTCACTTCCTATGCATAGGGATTTTGTGAGCAAACAATTTATGGGAACAAGAATCAACTAGCATAGCAAAGCAAAACAAGCATAACTTCCAGATTTTAAGCACATAGAGAGGAAACTTGATATTATTGCAATTCCTACAAGCACATGTTCCTCCTTCATAATAAATTTTAGTAGCATCATGAATGAATTCAACAATATAACTATCACATAAAGCACTATTTTCATGATGCACAAGCATATAAATATTATTACTCTCCACATAAGCAAAATTCTTATTCAGAATAGTGGGAGTATCATAAGAAACTCGAATACTATAATTTTTTTCCACATTAAAAGAGTAATATTCAGAAAAAGGGTAATCATAATAATGACAAGTTTTATAAATATAAGCATCACTACTTTTTATAGCATAAGTGTCATCACAATAATCATCATAAGTAGCAACTTTGTTCTTATCATAATCAATTGAAACCTCTTCAAAGATAGTGGAATCATTACTAAATAAAGTTGTGACCTCTCCAAATCCACTTTCTTAATTGTCACAATAAGATTCAACACCCTCCAAAATAGTGGGATCATTACTTCCTAAAGTTGACACTCTTCCAAACCCACTTTCAGCAATAAAATCATCATAACTAGGAGGTATGCTATCATCATAATAAATTTGCATATCAAAACTTGGGAGGTTAAAAATATCATCTTCATAAAACATGGCATCCCCAAGCTTGGGACAAACATTAATTGCAGCAAATAAATTCTCAAACATGTCATTGTCATCAAACATAGCATCCCCAAGCTTGGGCTTTTGCATATCATAAGCATAATCACACTCATCATTAATAGTATGGATATCACCAATACTAAGAATTATCATCATCACAATGAGTAATATGAGCAACATCAATTGGGAGGGATACCTTTGTACCTTTGCTTCTTCATATTTTCTTTTTCTTCTTCACATTATGTGTGGGTTTAATCCTCTTTTTGGAGCTCCTTATTAATGATATTGGTTGAATAGAAAGCTCCTCCTCGTTACCTAATTCATCATAAGAAAGAATAGGAGGATACGGGGAAACCTCTTCCCTTTCATTAGTATTCTCTTCATCTTCTATTTGTTTTCTTGTCTTTACGTAATTGGCAATATAAGGATTTTCAATGCAATTCACCGCACAATACATATAAATTTCCTCTAGATCAAAATCAAGAACTTTATCAAGGACAAATTCTGGAAGATACTTAGTTATATGTTTCATTTCTTCATAACCCACAAGCAAACTAAGTTCATTATGATGTGCAAGGGAAATCAAGTCATCGCAATTTCTGGACACGATTCGATCATGAAACAATTTGCATTGGAGATTTAAATGATCACGTTCATTGCAAAGTTCACAAGGATGGCAAAGAAAATTTAAATTTTCAGCACAAGCATCTAGCCTCTCTTGCAACCATTTAATTCCTAAATACTTATGCCTCTTGCAAAATCTATCTTCCCTATTTGGTGTGTGCTTGCAAGCTCTGTGCACTCCACAAAAATTGACATGCTTATAAGAGATATTTTTATCATGACTAGTGCAATCATCATTAGTATGGATATTCAAAGAGTTCATACTAACAACATTGCAATCATGCTCATCATTCAAAGATTGTATGCCAAACATTTTATTGCATTCTTCTTCTAACAGTTTGGCACAATTATCGGAATCCTTATTTTCACGAAAGACATTAAAAAGATGCAGCATATGAGGCACCCTCAATTCCATTTCTTTTTGTAGTTTTCTTTTATAAACTATCTAGTGATAAAACAAGAAACTAAAAGATTCGATTTCAAGATCTAAAGATATACCTTCAAGCCCTAACCTCCCCGGCAATGGCGCCAGAAAAGAGCTAGATGTCTACTACACAACCTTCTTCTTGTAGACGTTGTTGGGCCTCCAAGTGCAGAGGTTTGTAGGGCAGTAGCAAATTTCCCTCAAGTGGATGACCTATGGTTTATCAATCCGTGGGAGGCGTAGGATGAAGATAGTAAAATAACACCTTAAGACACAAATAAACCAAAACCCTAATGTCACCTAGATACACCAATGTCACCTCAAGTATCCGCGGGTATGATTATACGATGTGCATCACACAATCTCAGATTCATCTATTCAACCAACACAAAGAACTTCAAAGAGTGCCCCAAAGTTTCTACCGGAGAGTCAAGACGAAAACGTGTGCCAACCCCCATGCATAGATACCCAAGGTCACGGAACCCGCAAGTTGATCACCAAAATATACATCAAGTGAATCAATAGAATACCCAATTGTCACCACGGGTATCCCACGCAAGACATACATGAAGTGTTCTTAAATCCTTAAAGACTCAATCTGATACGATAACTTCAAAGGGAAAACTCAATCCATTACAAGAATGTAGAGGGGGAGAAACATAATAGGATCCAACTATAGTAGCAAAGCTCGCGATACATCAAGATCGTGCCAAATCAAGAACACGAGAGAGAGAGAGAGATAAAGATAGAGAGAGAGATCAAACACATAACTACTGGTACATACCCTCACCCCCGAGGGTGAACTACTCCCTCCTCATCATGGAGAGCGCCGGGATGATGAAGATGGCCACTGGTGTTGATTCCCCCTCCGGCAGGGTGCCAGAACAGGGTCCCGATTTGTTTTTGGTGGCTACAGAGGCTTGCAGTGGCGGAACTCCCGATCTAGATTATTTTCTGGAGGTTTGGAGATTTATAGGAGAGGTTGGCGTCTAGAACAAGTCAGGGGGCCCCACAAAGAGTCCACGAGGCACAGGGGCGTGCCCTCCACCCACGTGGGTCCAACGGAACTCCCCTCCGGTAACTCTTCGTTCCAGTATTTTTTATATTTTCTAGAAAAAATCTCCGTTGATTTTCAGCGCATTCCGATAACTTTTATTTCTACACAAAAACAACACCATGGTAGTTCTGCTGAAAATAGCGTCAGTCCGGGTTAGTTCTAACCAAATCATACAAAAATCATGTAAAAATATTATAAACATGGCATGAATACATCAAAAAATTATAGATACGTTGGATACGTATCACAACCCAATGAATAAAATTTATTTTTGTCTTTTGCTTTATGTTCTTGATTGTTTGCATAATTATGCTACCGTTATGATTGTGTTTTTTGTGTTTTAGTTAGTGTTTGTGCCAAGTAAAGCCTTTAGGATCTTCTTGGGTGATAGTTACTTTGATCTTGCTGAAAAACAGAAACTTTCATGCTTACGAAAATAATTTCATTTTTAACAGAAGCATGATAAAGTACGAATTATTTTTGCAGAAGATTTATATACAAATTTACCAGGTCTTCCTAATTTTTCACAATTTTTGCAGTTTCGTAAGTATTCGAAATATCCAGATTGCTAGAGACTGTTCTATTTTTGACAAATTAGGTTTTCTTTGCGTTGTGTGCTTGTTTTGATGATTCTATGGTTTTCTTTGAAGAGTTTTTGCCATATAAAAGTTGGAATACAGTAGATATAATGCAATAATAAATATGAATGGGTTGCAACAATACTTATAGTAGTTATTTGTTTTCTTATACTAACGGATCTCACGAAGGTTTTGTTGAGTTTTGTGTGATTGAACTTTTCAAGTTTTGGGTGACGTTACGATGGATGCAGGAATAAGGAGTAAGAAGCACCTAAGCTTGGGGATGCCCATGGAATCCCAAGCTATTATCCAAAGAGAAGCAAGCAACTAAGCTTGGGGATGCCCCGAGTGGCATCCCCTCTTTCTTCTAACGACCATCGGTATTTTACTCGAAGCTATATTTTTATTCGTCACATACTATGAGTTTTGCTTGGAGCGTCTTGTATGATATGAGTCTTTGCTTATTTTCTTTTTGTTTTAAGTCTTGATTCCTTGCTGGACACACCTATTTGAGAGAGCCTAAATTATGCCATGACTTGTTAGAGTTGCTCTCTATGCATCACTTAATTTTTTATGAGCTATGTAATTGCTCTAGTGCTTCACTTATATCTTTTTGAGCACGGTGTGCTTTAGTATTTTTGAAGAAATGCTCTCTTGATTCACTTAGATTTATTTGAGTGTTAGTAAGATTTTTCAAGAATTTCTCTCTTGCTTCACTTAAATTAATTTGAGAGAAAGAAATATTATGATCAGGATCGTCACTTATATTTGTTTGAGCTTATCAAAAGCAACACATGAAAATTAGTCCCAAAGTGATAGATATCCAAGAAGGATATAATAAAAACTTCCATGAAGATCATTGGACAAAATAAACTTGATTCTTTGTAATGGTTTTGAGATATGATAATGTGATATGTGAGTCATGTTGATGAGTAATTATGCTTTAGTAAGATTATCAGTGTTAAGGTTTGTGATTCCCTATGCAAGCACGAAAGCAAATAGTTGTGCAGTGAAATTACATCCTACTTGTGGTGCATTATTCGGTGTTAATAAATCTTAATGCTCGCTTATGAGATTATCTGTTTCTTGGTTGATCGCTTCTCAATCTTTTGATGGCCTTCATTTTGCACTAAGTATGATCACTACTTGTGCATCCAAAATCCTTTAAACCAGTTTTGCCACATGAGTCCACTATACCTACCTATATGCGGTATTATTTTTCTGTTCTAAGCAAATTTGTATGTGCCATCTCTAATTTTCAAAATAAATTTCTCTTTTGTGTACCCTCGCGAGGCGGTGAGGGGTGGCCAATATTTTCCTTGCTAGATGTGTTATTCTCCCGTTGAATGTTTATTCTATTGTCATTGCATGAGAATAAGGCAAAGTTATTAGGGATTCCTAGTCCCGAAATGAAAAATGAATTTACTTTATGTTTTCAAATAATAAACTCCTTGGAAAGTGTTGGTATGGAAGGCACCCATGGATACGATTAGCCATGGAAAGTGGAAGTATGGTTGGAAAAGGAATAAACTTTATTTTGTGTTTGGGAACCGCCTATGATATATCTAGCATGGAAAGTGTTGGGAGCTCTAACTTGCTTTCGTTGGTGGGAAAAGTATGCCTCTCAAAATGTTTTTATCTCTCAATTTTCGCTTTGAGCTCTAGCACCTCTACAAATCCCTACTTCCCTCCGCGAAGGGCCTTTCTTTTATTTTATGCAATTTTTATTTTCAATTTGAGTCTCCATCTTCTCTTATAAAGCACCAACTAGGGGGCACTATGATCGTACTTGAGCATTGGGTGTAGCTAATATGCGAGTGTGTTTCATGAATGGATCAATGATTGAGCTTGATGGGCTAGGGATAATTTATTTTAGCATTGATATTTCGAAAGACATGGTTGCTTGTGGGTATGCTTGAGTATTTAAGTCCTCATGTCAAAACTAGACTATTTCTTTGAACCATATAAAAGTACAAATGTCCATGCTACAAAGAAAAGAATATGAGATGACATGTTAGGCAGCATTCCACATAAAAAATTCTATTTTTATCATTTACCTACTTGAGGACGAGCATGGTTTAATCTTGGGATGCTGATACGTCTCCAACGTATCTATAATTTTTTATTGTTCCATGCTGTTATATTATCATTCTTGGATGTTCTATAATCATTTTATATCATTTTTGGTACTAACCTATTAACATAGTGCCAAGTGCCAGTTGCTGTTTTTTGCATTTTTACATTGCAGGAAATCAATACCAAACGGAGTCCAAACGCAGCGAAACTTTTTGCGAATTTTTTGGACCAGAAGACATCCAGTGGGCCGAAGAAGCACCTGGGGGCTGCTCCGAGGGGAGCACAACCCATCAGGGCGCGCCTGGAGGCCCATGCGAGCCCTGGTGAGTTGTGCCCACCTAGGGTGCCCCCCAGACCGCCTCTTTACTCTATAAATACCCCAATATTGCAGAAACCCTAGGGGACTCGACGAAAATCAATTCCAACGGCCGCATGGTCCAGAACCACCAGATCCAATCTAGACACCATCACGGAGGGGTTCATCATGTCCATTGGTGCCTCTCCGATGATGCGTGAGTAGTTCTTTGTAGACCATGGGTCCGTAGTTAGTAGCTAGATGGCTTCCTATCTCTCGTTTGATTCTCAATACAATGGTTTCAGGACCGGTTTTTCGGGATATAATTTCCCAGAAAATGGCCCTTGTGCTCATCAGCCCCAGGATTACTGTTAGCCGATGAGGCACCAACTTGATACAGAAATTCCAAGCAAAGTACATAATATGTAGTACAAGACCATTCTCGCCTATGAGTACAACAATTGGTTTTCTAGTGGCTGAAGGCGGAAGCGATTTGCGGGTCACCAGCGTCTATGGGACTCCATTTCCCACAGGAACAGCTGACCAGGATAACTTCTATCTTCGCGAGGCTGCTATCTCCATTGCGTAGGTTCTGGGGCTGCCATCACAACGCTCCTCTCCATGCAAGAAATCTGGCCAAGACAATAGCCAGGGACAAGCCAGTGAGTACTTTGAATGTACTCGCAAACATTAAGAATATAGGTATAATATAGCCACTGATAATCATACTTTAAAATATTCTATGATCACTTTGTCAGTTATGAAATAAAGTTCATGATGCACGCAAGTAGATCATTTAAATAAATCATGAGTAAACAATCAGGGTGTAAAAATATAAAGCACCGATCGGGTGTCTGAAGCAACGCCTCGAAAGGATAATAATATGAAGCATGCCTCAGTCAGGCGTCTGAGCGACACCACAGAAAGGGCTTATATATAAAAGGAATAACAAGCATGCCACAGTCGGGCGTCTGTGCAACACCACATAAAGGGCTTATATGTAAATGAAATAACGGACATGCCATAGTCGGGCATCTGTGCGACACCACATGAAGGGCTTATAAGTAAATGAAATAACAAACATGCCACAGTCGGGCGTCTATGCGACACCACATAAAGGGCTTATAAGTAAATGAAATAACAAACATGCCACAGTCGGGCGTCTGAGCAACGCCACATAAAGGGCATATATATAAACATAATCACAGTGAATATCCAGGAGGTAGTACCGTCCCAGGGATGTTCATTATTTCAAACAATGCAAACGGTTAGTCCACGATGATAATAATCATAACCATCATATATCACAAGTCATAATCAATATTCTGGTTTAGTAGTTTCTCCTCCGAAGACCGACACTAAGACCGACGCTTGACCCATCCCAGACTGTAGTCCTTAACCATGGACACGGCTATTCGAATAGGTTTAATATCTCTTCAGAGGGTGTACTCTTTACCCACAAGTATCGGATTTCTTTAGTCCATCGGAACTAATTCCGTCTACAGTCCTTTAGTCGAAAAAATGTCTGACTTGCACACACCAGCTTTTACTCATGTCTGGAATCACCCATGACACATGTTAAGTAAAACTCTAAGCGGGGAGGCTACAACCTCTCGTAGCACGGGATCAAATTTCTATCGCGCGCTCTAAGGGGTGCCCCCCTCTCGGTCCCAACCGGCAACACCATGCCCCCGGACCAGGTGGCATGCCTACCGGATGCAGCCGGCATCTTCCACCATGGCCTCTCTATACGGTGTGTGCTACGACAGGGGTTGACAACTTACTGAACCGTACCCTACCTATGGCAGGGACAAGTGGCAGCACAAAACAAGTATGGGGGTTACTGGAACAAGACTCGATCTACGGCCGACTTAGGAGGCTTAAGTATTTCCTGCATGATTAGCTCAAGAATAATATTCCACATCCATCACACGTAACCACCACTCATCATACCTCCCCCTGCCCCACAGGTCGTAACCGTGTCGACGAGGGACAATCTCGTGTCTACCCAAGACAGAGACATTCCCGGACCCTTCCCGGTAGGCATGAGAGGCATATGAGGGTGATTGCTATCATAAGCATATCCATTCCCAATAGCAAGGATTTCATTATGCACTCAAAGCGTATGATCATATTGTCACATAAAAATAATTAATGCTTCATGTCGAGGTGGTATTATAACCGTATCAAACAGTCCCCAAAATATTATGCCAGGGTTCATAATGCTTGCCTTCAAGTTGTGGAGAGGCAGGGTGCATTCCAAAACTTTGAAAGTTTTTCTCTTCTCTCTCCAACAAATCCTAATTTTGGAAATATCCAAATTAACACATAATTTAAAAACAGTACAAAAAAGTTGCTTGGAAAATTTTGAAATAAACATGAAAATAAACTAGACAATATTTGAGGAACAACAGAAAAAGAATCAAGTCATTTGGATTTATATTTTAAAAGTTATAGCCAAACAAAGTTTAGTCAATTCTGTTTTTAAAACAAAACAGAAAAAGGAAAAACGCTTTGATGAAAATATGCTTTCGAGCAGAGGAGACATACTCTCGGGTGATGCGCTTTCACTTAAAGCACGTGGTGGCGGGGCTGGTCACTGACAGTGGGTCCAGGGGGGGCCCACTGGTCAGGTTTGACCAGTCGCCGCGCCTCTTCTCCCTCCTCTGTCCGAGCGGGGCGGGGCTCCGGTGAGGCTCGCCGGCGAACGGCGGCACCGTTTGAGAAACTAAAACCATCCGCGGGCTCAGGGGGTCGAGGCGGTCCTATCGGTGGTTGCTACGGTGCCGGGGGTGGACGGAGTCGCCGGCGGCGAGCTCCGCAGCGGACGGTGGACGTCAGGCAAAGTGTGTTCTTGCCTCTGGTGGCTCCTGATCAAAATTAAGCAGGGGGATGGATTCACGAGAGGAAGAGAAGTCTTCTGGTGGAGAGAGTGGAGAGGGGGATGCCCTGGTGGTGCCGGAGTGGTCGAGACAGTGGCGGCGGCTGTGGTTGCTGGAGACGGGGAAGAAGGCTTCCTGTCATCTCTTGCGGGCTAGGGAAACTCTAGGAGGATGGCTTGAGGCAGCCTGCGTGCCTGGACGAGCTCGGGGACTCCTATTTATAGGTGGACGAGGTCGGTTCGCGGCGGCCATGGATAAGCTCGTCGGCGACCGCCGTTCTGTTGCTGCAGGCGACGTGGCGACGACGGGCGCTAGCAGACAGCTCGCGGATGAGGTCGAGCTACTCCAGAGGGCAGCTGGCGCGCTGGAGTGGCTCCGGCGGCGCCGTCCAGGGCAGGAACCCACTGTGGCCGACTGCTAGCCGTCATGGCCGACCTGACGGCGGCGCTGTGGGGCTCTAGGGGCGGCTCTGCGGCGAGGGGAGGGGTTAGGGCGTCGACTGGGAGAGGGGAAGGGCCAGGGCGGGCGTGGGGCGTCGAGAGCGAGACGTGGCGACTCGCGTGCACGCACGTGCAAAACGTGCACTCTGGGCGCGCCCAGTGCATGCACACAATGTGTTTGCTGATATGCCAGCGTGTGCTAGAGGGCATATGGGAGGCTGGGGGTTAGCAGGCCAGGGTTAGCGTTAGCTAGGAACTTAGTAGACATGCAAGTATGTACAGAGGGGCAAGATCACAGTGCAAAACAAAAATCATGCCAAAACTGGACATGCACACCAGGTGTTTGACAGAATGCCAGTGGCATCTAGGCAATTCTTGGGGTGGCCCAAATCTCCAGACCAGTGTCTCTTTGGATGAATAAGAGAGTGGGGAAGTTAGTTTGCCAAAAGCTCTAACTTGTTAGTGTAAGTTTTGCCAAACTTCAGTTCTAGCCAGAAGAAAAAGGGCATTGTTTCATGAACCAAAAATGCTCCAATGAGTCCAACCTCCTGGACTTAAGGGTTTGGTATGGAGTACTACAAGCAGGAGAAAGCTCATGGTCACTAGGGCAGAATTAATTAGGGAAGCAGTAGAAAACATCCAACTAGGCGAGAATGAAAAAGAGGTTGTTTCACTCAAATTTTTCAAAGAACACAAAAGGGTTTCTGCATAAAGTTTAATAATATACTCCTATGAACATCCCATAATTTTGGTGGAGGCTAGAAAGAAATATTTAAATGGGTTGTAGTGCAAAATTGCCCACTTGACCAGATATGAAAAATTGGTGTAGAGCTCAAAATATTAAATGAATGAAATATATTTTTGCATAAAAGTTATTTAAAAACATCACATGACATCTCCAAATTTTGGTGAAAATATTAAATACATTTATCAAGAGGTTGTAGTTCAAAAAAGGCTCCAAAACAAATGAAAAATCATTTCAAGAGATAAAGCTCAGAGAGAATTAATTATGCAATTAAACTCCACTGATAATAGAAATGTTTTTCTTGAAAGGGCAAAGAAGTCCAATAACATATTTGGAAAGTTTTTCATTTGAGGTAAAAACTCCATAATAATAAGGTAAAGAAAAGCCCTGAAACCAAAAGAAAATCCAGAAAATAAAAGTTTAAATTTCCTGGCAAAATTTTAATTAATAAAATATGGCCAAAAATTTTGGGGTGTCACAACACTACCCACCTTAAGAAAAATCTCGTCCTCGAGATTTGTTAAGAGCTATTTTTAAAAACAAGATTGTCGGTGTACAAAAAGGGGGGGGGGGTACACTTTTTGTACCCCTATAACTGTGCACGGGTAGTCTGAGCCGCGAGCGCCGCCACGCCAAGCACGGCAAGGGAGGTAAGCCAAGGTAAGGCCGAAGCTGAAGGGAAGCAGAATGACGCCAAGACCGCAAAGGGAAAAGGGGACAGAGCAGACCCCCCCCCCCGGCAAGATCCTTGCCGGGGGGAAGCTTTAGCTAACCCGACAAGACCCTTGCCGTGGCAGCTCGCCCCACACCTACGGAGCGAAGTCACCCTCGAGTCCACTGCCCCCATGGGGCAAGGATTCGGGAGACATCCCCGTGGTCGCATGCATTTCTTTGTGAAGACATTCAAGATCAGATACCCACTTCAGAAGATGATGATCCTTGGCGGGATCCCAGCCAAGGAGGACCACAAGGCCCCCGGCAAGAACCTTGCCGGGGATGACAGCAGGCGCCGCGGCAAGACCCTTGTCGGGGTCGCAGCAAGGCCCTTTCCAAGGACGTCGTGGGGCCACCATCTGGCCCGCGCCAGTCGCACCCCCACCGCCGTTCAAATGCAGCTGCCAACCCAACCAGTTGGACAGACACCTACGTGGCGGCATGCAGATCTTCATGGAGACCCACCACTGCGCCACCTCAGCTGCCTACCTGCCTACATGGCACCGCAGGCACCGCTGGCCAAGGCGCGTGTCGACGCAAGAGGGAGCGGCGACGGATGAGATGGGGCTCTCCTCCACCCCCGATAAAGCAAGGACACCTAAGCAAGGCACATTAAATGCGCCTTGTCATGTAATGCAAAGGGATAACCTCGCACTACTGTACCCTTTCCACCTCATGTGTGCCACTGTGGCAACCCCTTTCCTATAAAAGGAGGCCCAAGGCGACCAGGAGAAGGATTCGGCTTTTTGGAGCTCTCGACGCCCCATAGCTAGCTCAGGAACTCAGATATAAAATACACCAAACACTACTAGGGAAAAGCCTAGCAGCAGCGTGGGTTTTGGGCCTATTAGCAGCGCGGGTGCCCGCGCTACTAATAAGGCGCTACAGCTAATGTATAGTAGCAGCGCGGGTGCAACCCGCGCTACTACTACGTCCGTTAGTAGTAGCGTGGGTAAAAACCCGCGCTACTACTAACCCGCGGAATTTTTTTTGAATTTTTCGCCCGAATTTTAAAATTTCTGAATTATTTTAACCTCTAATCTCTAATCACCCTCATCGCTGCTCAATTTAATCTCTAATCACCCCTCATCATTCCAAATCATCTAACTTCCCGAACCTTCACCCATCCTCTCACTACTCCAGCCTGAGCACGCTTAACTTCCGGGTTCTATTCTCCCTCGATTCCAAGTGTGCACTTGTTGTTTTCCTGACAATAGTAAGATGTCAATCCTATTAACCCTCGGGAGTTTAGCTTGAGCATGAAGTCACACATTTCACTGCTTGAGTTTAAAACTATTGTTCTAAAAAACAATAATTATTTATTTACGATAATATTTCTTGAATAACTAGTTTGACCATAGTTTGACCAGATTTTGACCAGATTTGACCAAAATTCAAAAAAAACTGAAATAATTATTTAGTAACACTAATATTCTTGAATAATTAGTTTGACCACAGTTTGACCAGATTTAACAAAAATTAAAGAAAAAACTGAAATTTGATGAATTTTTTCACTCCAGATCTTAAAAGCCCCGTAACTTTTTTCTGTTAGGTTTTTGAGGATTTTAAAAATGTTTAACGGGGTTTGAAAATGGGACCACAACCCGCGATACTGCTATGGCAGTCGATTAGTAGTAGCGAGTGGTAATATCCCGCGCTGCTACTATCAACTTAGTAGTAGCGCAGGTTTATAACCATCGCTACTACTATGGCATAACTTAGTAGTAGCGAGGGTTAAAAACCAACGCTGCTGCTATCAACTTAGTAGTAGCGATGGTTGAAAACCCGCGCTACTACTATGGCATGTCCCGGGGGCACGGTAGAGACCGCTTAGTAGTAGCGAGGGTTAAAAACCCGCGCTACTGCTATCAACTTAGTAGTAGCGAGGTTTAAAAACCCGCGCTGCTAGTAAGTAGCAGGAGCGTGGGTTTTTAACCCTCACTGCTACTAAGATTCTGTGTATAGGCTTTTCCCTAGTAGTGAAAGCAGGAGTAGGGTTATACGCATCCTTGCAGCCCGAACCTGGGTAAAGGAACCGTGTGCTATCTGTTTGATCCGCTCTTTTCACAACCCCGTGCCCCGCAACCGTAGTAGGGATTCCTATGATCCCATAGGTGTCGTTTCCCACCGACATCTTTGGCGCGCCAGGTAGGGGGGCGCGGTTGTGAGAATCGGCTTTAGCAGTTGGCTCGACGCTCCTTCATCTTCGTGACCCTCGAAGAAGAAGAAAGGCCAGAAGGTCGATGCTCGAGCGACCGCGAACGGAAGCTAAGTTGCACCGAACCCTTGTTTTCTGCTACCTTTCTTATTTAAGGTTATTCCCCCCCCCTAGAGATGTTCGCTTTGTATGAAATAAAACCTGCACGCCAGGGGGCTTTGCCACCATCGGCAACGCCCTTGCCCTGTTTCGAGTCTGCTCAACAGCTTAAGCGACTGCGTCGAAAGTGGCAGAGTAGCCTTCTGCGACCGACGACGCCCTCGATTCTGACTCGAGTCAAGCTCGACAGTTCGAGTGGCCGCGTTCGGAACAGAAAGGTGGCTTGTCCGGCAGGACGCGTACCCGGCAGGCCATGGGGATCCGTCCCCAAGACGCCGCTTGGGGCTTTCGCGCCGGCAAGCCTTCTCGATCAGCGTAGGGCACACATACAAAGAGGAATTGAACGGGGAAATAACATGCATGGAAATTAAGAGTACTTCAGAGTTATATTACATCACATCATTGCTGCAGTTCTAACTAAAGATAAAATTTGTCTTGGTCGGGAACCCGCAGCGGCGAAGAAGAACGGTACGCCTAGTCCCGGCGTTGGCCTTCCACCCTCTTGATTTCGTCGATGCAGTTGGTGATGGGCTTGATGCGCTCCTTGAGCACCGTGAGGTCAACACCATCCGGCAAGCTCGTCATCGCAGCCGCAAAGTCAAGGTCGGGATTCCAGTGCGCCACCTTGGTGAGGACCTTGGTCACGACCCTCTGGCAAAGTCGCCGGGCCTCCTCGGCCAGTGTGGCCGTGCTGTTGGAGTGAAGATAGGCCAAGGCCCCGAGGACGCCCTCGAAGAACTGGGTCAGCTTGGCGTTGACGGTCCCGCTCCGCTCTGGAGCATACCTCACGTTTGGCAACCCCATGGTGGCTAATTGCGAGGTAACCCTGCCGGCGACGACCTCCAGATGGCTGATCCACCTGTTCTCACCCGCCACATATTCTTGGTGGGAGGCGGCCTCGTTCGCCCGCAGCTGTTTCTCCTCCTCTAGGCTCTTGGTCAAGGTCTCCTCCCGAGCCCAGCTCTCCGGCAACAGCTTCTCGAGATCCTCCAGCTTCAGCCTGAGGTCTCTGATGGAGTCCCGCGCCTCGGAGAGCTCTCCAGTCCTGCTGACGACCGTTCCTTCCGCCTCTACCAAGGCGCAGTTGAGCGTGTTCTTCTCGCCGGACAGCTTGAGGGCCTGCTCCTTCAGCTCATCCCGCTCTGCCTCCAGCTCCTTCACCCTGCCGGCATGGGCCAGGGCTTGGGCATCGAGCGCCTCTCCGTGCCTCTGCTCTAGCTCATGACTCCGTCGCAGGACAAGGGCCTCGAGCTGCTCGTCCTTGCCGCGGAGCGTTGCGGCAAGCTTCGCCTTGCGTACGGAGAGGTCCTCCTCCTGGGAGTCCAGGATGGCTTGATGCTGGTTCCGGGTGGCTTTGGCCGCGGCAGCCAGGTTCGCCGCCTTCTCCTGGGCCTTCTCGATGTCGGCTAGCCTCATGGTAAGCTCCACATCGTGCTGGGCCAATTTCTCCTGGAAGGCCCTCTGCTCCTCGCGAGCCTGGTGGAACCACGTCTGCGTCTCGGCGACGCGCGCCTTGAAGTCCACCTCCGCGTGGTCCACCGCTGCCGCCCTGAACTTGACTTTGTCCAAGCGGGCGCGGTAGAGCACTTGGAGCTTCCAGAAATTGGCCCCCATGGCGCGAAAGAGCTGCTCCTCTGGGGAACCATCGCCGCCAGTGTCCGGCGCGTCGACAACTTGGAACCCGGTGGCGGCAAGCACCTCGCCGTCGAAAATTTCCCCTTCGGCGGGCGCTCGGCTTGACGCCCCTGGGAGGTGGACGAAAAGATCATCGCCCGCCTTCAAATACCTGCCGGGGCCCGAGGCTGAGGAGGAGGGAGGCTGATCATCCATCACCTCTTCCTCGGCGGGGGCCTTGCCGGCCTCCCCGGCAGGTCCACCGCTGGCACCCGCGGCGGGAGCCTCGCCGGTAGCCTCGGCGGCCCTCGCGGCGGCATCCTCGGCCGCGCCCTTGGCGGCCTCATCAGCGGCGGCCTCGTCAGCGTTCTTGGCGGCCTCCTCGGCGGCAGTTTTGTCGGCCTCAGCCGCGGCCTCTTCGGCAATAACCCTGACAACGGTGTCCACGTCCTCCATGTCTGTTGAAAGAGGGCCTCGGCACCAGCGGGAGCAATGAAGCCAAGAAAAGTTTAAGGGAAAAGAGCAGGGACGAAGGACGGGAAACTCACCAGTGCCGGGCAGTGGAGCAGAAGTCCCCTCTCCGCCAGCATTTGGCGCCGAGGCAGAGCCACCAGCGCTTAAGTTCTCCTCCTCCTCCATGGGTGTGGACTCCATGCCTGACGCCCTTGCCGGGGACGCCCCCCGCAGCGGCATAGTCGATGGGGGTGTTGTGTTAGGAGTAGCCCTCTGCGGCTCCTCCTGCTGCCGCTCCCCTTCTGCAAACCCGGCAAGGTCAGCGTCGTGGCATCGAGCGCCTACCGCATGTCGAGCGAGAAGAGGGTGATGAACTTACGCTGGGGGCTGCACCGGGGGCTGCTGTCCGGGCTGCTCAGCAACACCAGTGGTGTCTTTGAAGCCCCACCCGGGGACTGGCCGCTCGCCGAGGTCCTCGCCCTCTTCGCCCTCTGGGCCAACGTCTCTGCGTCCCTACAAAAGCAAAAATGGATCAAGACAAGCGGTCCAATTCAGGGAAATAGGAATGACAGTAAGGAACAGAGTACTTACTCGTCGTCCGTTTCCTCCTCTTCCGCCAGTTTCCTTTTCCTCTCCAGGCTGAGAGGTCCGAGATCAAAAGGGAGCGCCGCGTCATCGTCCGAGTCGACGCCGGCCGGAGGAGGCGAAGGATGCGGTGGGGTCTGTGTACGCCCAGATGAGAAGGGGGGCTGTCGCCTTCTTCTTCTTCTCAGTGGCCTTCGTCAGCCCCTTCGCTGCTGAGGCCCTCGTGTGCCGCCTGGACCCTTCCAGGATCAATTGAGGCCACGTGGCCCTGCCAGGTCGGACCAGCTCGCCAGAGCCAGCCCGCCGCAGGACTCGCCCTCTTCCCCTGGCTGGCGTCGAGCCCACCGCCATGTCCTCCTCCTCCGACGACTCGTCGGCCGCGTCCTCAACGAGCGGAGCTCCGGTGTCGGCGCCGCTGGCCTCCTTAGTGGCCGCCGCCCACAGGATGAACTGCTCCTCCTCCGCGGCTGTGCAACTTCGTCTTCCACACCCCCGGCGCTGCCGGCCTCTAGGGCAAGCTGTGCCTCCCTCGCCCTGGTGGCGATGTAGTCCAGCTCGGCCTGGGTGGTGTCCATGACGAGCCACCGCTTGGCGTCAGCATTAACATACACCTCGATCAAGGTGTCGAAGAATTGCTGCACGTCTGCGGCTGACGGCTCCCTCCAGCTCGGAACAGGGACGTGCGCATTGCAGTCCGGCATCATGGCGATGATCTCAGACCGTCGCGAGTTATTGCACAACGGGACCACCCCTGCTGGCAACTTGAAGAGCGCCCCCTTGACGGTTTTGTCGGCCTTTACGGCAGCCCTTGCGGCCTTGCCGGTCAGCTCGACATCACCGTCGCGATCCACTTCCAGCTGGAAGAGCCGCTGGCAGAAGTGGGCATGCCCCATCACCGTGAAGTTATGGTCGAGGCCGGGCCAGAGTCGCATGATGTCGGCCGGATTCTTGAAGAGCCAAGCTGGCCTCCCCTTATTGTGCAGCGGGGCGATCCGGCGGCGAATAAAATCCGCCGCGATCATCTCGAGGGTGAGTCCAGCCTAGGTCAGCCGGAGAATCCTGATTGTGGCGACGCTAAGCCTCCCATCGGCGGCGACGCTAAGCCTCCCGTCGGCGGCGTCGACATCACCCCAATCGTTGCCGCGAACCGGCGGCACTCGGCGTACCTTGCAAAATTCCGGCGGGTCTTCATCTTCAATCCAGCACCACCAGTCATGGAATTCGTCCCACCTCTCCCTCACGGCACCATCCTGGTACGCCTCCTTGGATCTTGGGATCCAGGTGACGCAACCCGCGACGGCACCCCCCGTTTGGATTCAAGGATAGAAGTAATGGCGGAAGAGCGCCGTGTTGTGCTGCACTCCGGCAAAGCCCTCGCAAAGATGCGCAAAGCAAGACATGCACGCCACCGCGTTCGGAGTAAAATCCAAGAGGCGAAAACCGAAGGTGTGCATGATGTCGCAGAAGAAATCGGAGAAAGGAGGGCATAGCCCGCCAGAAAAATAGTCAACAAAGAAGGTGTACCGATTGGCGGCAGGATCGGCACAAGCGGCAGGAATGACGCGCGTCGCCAGGTGTCCCGAGTTCTCCCCTCCCATCTTCACTCCCCACATAGGCTTGAAGGCGGCCCGAAGCTCATGAACGTCGACCGTCGAGGGGAAGAAGAAGCCGGACTTCGTCGTGTCCCCCAACAGTGCGCTCTCCGGCGGCTCCACAATCCCAGAGCCCGTAGCCGCCCCCTTGCCCTTGGCGGATTTAGGCGCCATGGCGGCCAAGGAATCTGGAGGGTTGAGGAAGGGGGGGTGGCGAAGCAGCGACGGCGGGCGGCGGCTAGAGCTCGCAAGGGAAGGAAGAGAGGGAATGGTGGCTCGGAGATTGGAAAAGGCACGAAGGAAGAGGAGAAAGTGAGCAGCGCGCCCGCGGTTATTCCTTCTTATGAGGGGAAACGCGGGCCGCCTCCTTTCACATTAACTGTGATGTGACGCATGCCTGCGGGAAGCAACCCCACGCATGCCGCCCATGTCATACACGCCTCCCCACGCCGCGCCACGCGCGGGAAGCGTGGGAGGCGCAGCGCGCGAAGAAACTTACCGCGGTAAAAACCGCCCCGCCTGCCCGCGCACCGTTCTTGGGCCTAGCCCAACAACGCGTGGCGCTTATGTGTGGCCCAGGCCTGGGGGCTCCTGTGGGTGTACAAAAAGGGGGAACACTTTTTGTACCCCTATAATTGTGCACGGGCAGTCTGAGCCGCGAGCGCCGCCACGCCAAGCACGACAAGGGAGGTAAGCCAAGGTAAGGCCGAACATGAAGGGAAGCAGAACGACGCCAAGACCACAAAGGGCAAAGGGGACAGAGCATACCCCCCGGCAAGATCCTTGCCGGGGGGCAGCTTTAGCTAACCCGGCAAGACCCTTGCTGTGGCATCTCGCCCCACACCTACGGAGCAAAGTCACCCTCGAGTCCACTGCCCCCATGGGGCAAGGATTCGGGATACATCCCCGTGCTGGCATGCAGATCTTTGTGAAGACATTCAAGGTCAGATACCCACTTCAGAAGATGATGATCCTTGGTGGGATCCCAGCCAAGGAGGACCACAAGGCTCCCGGCAAGAACCTTGCCGGGGATGACAGCAGGCGCCGCGGCAAGACCCTTGCCGGGGCCGCAGCAAGGCCCTTCCCAAGGACGTTGTGGGGCCACCATCAGGCCCGCGCCAGTCGCACCCCCACCGTCGTGTGCATGCAGCTGCCAACCCAACCAGTTGGGCAGACACCTGCGTGGCGGCATGCAGATCTTCGTGGAGACCCACCACTGCGCCACCTCAGCTGCCTACCTGCCTACATGGCACCGCAGGCACCACTGGCTAGGGCGCGTGTCGACGCAAGAGGGAGCGGCGGCGGACGAGATGGGGCTCTCCTCCGCCCCCGATAAAGCAAGGACACCTAAGAAAGGCACATTAAATGCACCTTGTCATGGAATGCATAGGGTAACCTCGCACTACTGTACCCTTTCCACCTCCTGTGTGCCACTGTGGCAACCCCTTCCCTATAAAAGGAGGCCCAAGGCGACCAGGAGAAGGATTCGGCTTTTTGGAGCTCTCGACGCCCCATAGCTAGCTCAGGAACTCAGATATACAATCCACCAAAGCAGGAGTAGGGTTTTACGCATCCTTGCGGCCTGGACCTGGGTAAAGGAACCGTGTGCTAACTGTTTGATCCGCTCTTTTCACAACCCCGCGCCCGACAATCGTAGTAGGGATTCATGTGTTCCCATAGGTATCGTTTCCCACCGACAAAGATACTCCCATTAGATGAAACTTAGGGTACAATCATATGTTGCAACACGCAAATAAACATAGCTATAACGTTTACAATGAAAAAGGTAAAAGGACAGGATCCCGAGAAAATGTCTCTGGTACTGGGGCGCACTCTTCTTCTATCGGAGAAAGCGGATTGATCAGCCGATGAACGCGTCTCTCCTGGTCGGGCCTCGGTGGTCTGCCGATGGTGATCTGAGGATTTAAATCAGCGAGGCTCTAGAGATAACCCATTACTCGCTGGGTCAAACGCTCTTGCGCGATGATATACTGGACAAGGTTGGCCAGTACTGGATCTCTCTCAATTCGTCCACCGTGAAAGGATGCTACTTCTCCGGGTGCTGCACGGCTCGGAAAGTAATAATACCCTCGTTCGCTGGCATAAGGTACCGCGAATCGAAGGCGAACAATCGCTTCGTGTGCAGCTGCTTCTATGGCCATTTGCAGAGTCGACATGGATTTCCCCAGGAAGGAGACTTCCGTGGGGTCTTGATTTGAATCTACGGGAGGGATGTGCACTATTGCCCAATATTTCGAGGTGGATGAGGTGATCCTTGACTTGAGCAGCTCGTACTGGGGTGGCTGGGTAGAGCCCATGGTACTGCAGGTAAAGTCCCACAATATTTTAACAAAGCAACCCGGGGTTGCATCTGGGGTTCTCAGATAAATGCTAGGGCTCGGCATGGCAAGAAATGGTTGTGAGGATGGTGCACAAGGTGAGGGTTACTTGGCAAGGTCACAAGGTGGCCATTTATATAGCCTCCCGGCTGGGTTATTACCGCGGTGAGGGGCACTAGTTCGCTGGTTCGGCCCTCATGGGGTCGGGGTCAAAGTCACAGATACACACATCTCACAAAAGTGACGCGTTACTGTGGGTGCCGTCGGGGTTGGTCTTTGGTAGCTATGCCCGAAATTAAAAATGCGGCTGTACATCAACACAGCTACTTTTTAAATTGGGGCGCACATGCAAACAACATTGTGGTGATACAAGAACACACAATTACAGGGTGTGGACAAGCTGAGACTCGGTACTACTCGAGTGACTTAGTCCACCTCGTTTATGTCTAAGCGGGCGTGCCTTGTGGACGCCGAGGCTTCTCCATTGGCTTCACCGTCGGGGTTAGCCGGAGGGGGTTGAGGAACTGCAGGGTCGGGGTAGCGATGGTGACCATCACGGGGATTGTTGGCCACAACCCCGCTGGAGTGTGTTCCCAAAAGGCGACGAAGCACTTCTGGGTCATCAAGGCACCTTGGTTGATGGCTGGCGTTGACCTGAAGGTCTCGATCGGTTGTCCGAACAACACGAATGGGTTGTCGGTGTCGGGCTCATCTTCTCTTCTTGCTGGGGGCCGGCGAACCAGTTCTGCATAAGCTGCGATCAGATCCAGAGTGATCTGGTCGAACAGTCCATCTAGTGCACTTACATATTGCACCAGATGCAATAATGCAGGGTCTGTCTCGTGGTCTCCGTTTGCGACTTGGGCTGGTCTGCCATACCCGTCACGGCTGGGGTAGTAGTAGAATGAGCAACAGTTAACTCTGGGCGACAAGTGCCGGAGTTGAACTATAGCTTCTCGAGCAGCTAGTTGGATGGCTTGCGGCTCAAAGGAAGTTGTCCTTCCGGTGAACCTGTAGGGGCGTTCTGGTGATAGACCCCTACCATAGACGTGCACAGTGGCCCAAAACTGACGGCTTTCACTGCTCATGGGCCCTTGGTACACAACATATTCTGGGGGCTCTTCCAACGCAAATGCATGGCGGGTGAGTTTGCTAGCACGGTCACAAAACCTCCAAGGTTGGTTGTTGTGGTCTCATTGTGAGCAATGGGGCCAGGCATTTTAGCTTGGTTTGGGGTAGAGGTTTTGCTGCGCTGGGCTAAGGCGAGCGTACCCTTTTTATAGCAAAAAGGGGACGGAGTCTTCCTTCGCACGCTTGCGAAAAAGACTATTTAGGGGCCGGTCACTGGCGCGTGATCGACAGGCTAGGCTGATAGGTTGGGCACCGACTGCCAAAAGGTGTCGCGTCACTGTGTGCCTATCTTACACGAGAAGCTTGGCCAGGGTTTGGTTAAGGTCTGGTGGGTTGGTTTACCTAGGTTTTTTCGACCCGGCTAAGATAGGATTAGCCAACGCTCAGCCTGTCTCTGGTACCAAGTTTGTCAGGACCGGTTTTTCATGATATAATTTCCCAGAAAATGGCCCTTGTGCTCATCAGCCCCAGGATTACTGTTAGCCGATGAGGCACCAACTTGATACAGAAATTCCAAGCAAAGTACATAATATGTAGTACAATACCATTATGTCCTATGAGTACAACAATTGGTTTTCTAGTGGCTGAAGGCGGAAGTGGTTTGCGTGTCACCAGCGTCTATGGGACTCCATTTCCCACAGGAACAGCTGACCAGGATAACTCCTATCTTCGCGAGGCTGCTATCTCCATTGCGTAGGTTCTGGGCCTGTCACCACAACGCTCCTCTCCACACAAGAAATCTGGCCAAGACAATAGCCAGGGACAAGCCAGTGAGTACTTTGAATGTACTCGCAAACATTAAGAACACAGGTATAATATAGCCATTGATAATCATACTTTAAAATATTCTATGATCACTTTGTCAGTTATGAAATAAAGTTCATGATGCACGCAAGTAGATCATTTAAATAAATCATGAGTAAACAATCAGGGTGTAAAAATATAAAGCACCGATCGGGTGTCTGAAGCGACGCCTCGAAAGGATAATAATATGAAGCATGCCTCAGTCGGGCGTCTGAGCGACACCACAGAAAGGGCTTATATATATAAGGAATAACAAGCATGCCACAGTCAGGCGTCTGTGCGACACCACATAAAGGGCTTATATGTAAATGAAATAACGGACATGCCATAGTCAGGCGTCTGTGCGACACCACATAAAAGGGCTTATAAGTAAATGAAATAACAAACATGCCACAGTCGGGCATCTATGCGACACCACATAAAGGGCTTATAAGTAAATGAAATAATAAACATGCCACAGTCGGGCGTCTGAGCGACGCCACATAAAGGGCTTATATATAAACATAATCACAGTGAATATCCAGGAGGTAGTACCGTCCCAAGGATATTCATTATTTCAAACAATGCAAACGGTTAGTCCACAATGATAATAATCATAACCATCATATATCACAAGTCATAATCAATATTCTGGTTTAGTAGTTTCTCCTCCGAAGACAGACACTAAGACCGACGCTTGACCCATCCCAAACTGTATTCTTCAACCATGGACACGGCTATTCGAATAGGTTTAATATCTCGGCAGAGGGTGTACTATTTACCCACAAGTAACGGATTTCTTTAGTCCATCGGAACTAATTCCGTCTACAGTCTTTTAGTCGAAAACACGCCTGACTTGCACACACCAGCTTTTACTCGTGTTTGGAATCACCCATGACACCTGTTAAGTAAAACTCTAAGTGGGGAGGCTACAACCTCGCGTAGCATGGGATCAAATTTCTATCGCGCGCTCTAAGGGGTGCCCCCCTGATGTAGGGTAGAACCCTAGACGGCCGATCTTTCACGAAAGGAGCGAGATCCCTCGAAGAACACGACGAACACTGGGAAGAACGAGGGGAAAACACGAGAGAAACACTCAACCAACAAGAGATAGATCACACATATGCTAGATCGATGAACACAAAGAGATACACGATGATCCAAGGTCAACAAAGGACGATACAAAGTAACCGGTTCTTCTCCGTGAGGAGGTCTTGATGGGGGTCTTCTCCGTGAGGAGGTCTTGAATCCACGAGAATCTTCTCCGTAGAGGGGCCGCGGTCACTCGAAGAGATGATCCGGGATGGATGAGCGAAGCTCTATCTCACATATGAGCTAAATCAACGCTAACCTCAGCACGAATGAGGTGGGGGAGTATCTATAGTCTCAATCCACGAAAGGGTAAGTGAAAGTGGGGTACATGGGCCCTAGGCCCGCTCTCTGCGCACAGGCAGGGCGGTAGTACCGGCCAGAGGGCGGTAGTACCTCGGTCAGCGGTAGTACCGCTTAGGTTGAGCGGTCGTACCGCTCGTCAGCGGTAGTACCGCTTAGGTTGAGCGGTAGTACCGCTCCGGAAGGTTTTTTAGTACCGGGCGCATGGCGGTAGTGCTGCTCGTCAGTGGAAGTGGCGCGGCAGTGGGGAGCGGTAGTACCGCTGTAGGGAGCGGTAGTACCGCTGTAGGGAGCGGTAGTACCGCTGGTTCTGGAGCGGCCGGATTCTCTTCCATCTCTTGACGTCCATCTTCCTCTTCGGGTTCTCCTTGCTCCACAGCGTCTCCATGGCTTACTCCTCGGTACCTGAGTACGCACAACGTCTCCGTTTGAGGTAGTAACCATGTCTCATGTGTATCGAAGTGGAATTGTGAGAGGAGAGATGTCACCTCGGTTTCGAGAGCCCTTGCACGAGCTCGAGTCATGGGTCTTTTAGGCACTTGGTGAGACGATGGTAGATCCATGGGGATGACCTTGGGATGCTCCGCATCATCTCCCCTCCCTTGGGAAAGATCCGACCTCGGATCGAATTCCTCATCACCATGGTACGGGGAGAGATCTTTGATGTTGAAGATGTCGCTCACGGAGTACTTGTCGCGTGGGATGTCGATCTTGTAAGCGTTGTTGTTGTAGCGTGCAAGCACCTTGAAAGGTCCGTCCGCTCGAGGTAGTAGCTTGGACTTGCGTTCATTGGGGAAGCGGTCCTTGCGAAGGTGTAGCCACACAAGATCTCCAACATGGAACATCATGGGTTGCTTGTTGACGTTGAGCTTGGTCGCGAGTCGTTGTACTTGGCGCTCGATGGTGTTCCTTGTATATTCATGCATATTCTTGAGGAAGTTGACTCGGGCACTCGCGTCCATGTTTGTGCGCTCTTGAAGCGGTAGAGGTAGAATGTCCAATGGGGACAATGGGTTGAAGCCATAGACGACCTCGAAAGGGGACTTGCCGGTAGTCGAATGTCTTGCTCGGTTGTAGGCGTACTCGGCGATCGGTAGGCACTCTTCCCACTCCTTGATGTTCTTCTTTATCAACACGCGTAGGAGGGTGGAGAGCGTACGGTTGGTCACCTCCGTTTGGCCGTCGGTTTGAGGATGGTATGCCGAGGAGAAGTGAAGCTTGATTCCGAGCTTGGCGCACAAGGTCTTCCAAAAGTAACTCAAGAACTTGACGTCGCGGTCCGAGACAATCGTCTTTGGCACTCCATGAAGGCGCAAGATTTCCCTACAAAACAAATTTGCAACATGTGAAGCATCGTCTATCTTGTTGCAAGGAATGAAATGAGCCATTTTGGAGAATCGGTCCACAACAACAAAAACGGAATCCTTGCCATTTCGAGTTCTAGGCAAACCGAGCACAAAGTCCATACTAATATCTTCCCATGGTTGATATGGAATTGGAAGTGGCATATAGAGGCCATGAGATTGGGCTTTGGACTTAGCTTTGCGGCATGTATAACACCGGTTGGTGAAGCGATTGACGTCCCGATGCATCTTGGGCCAAAAGTAGTTCTTAGAGAGCGTAGCAAATGTCTTGTCGCGTCCAAAGTGTCCCATGAGTCCACCACCATGAGATTCCTGCAAAAGCAACAAACGCAAAGAGGACTCGGGAATGCAAAGTTTGTTAGCTCTCATAAGATATCCATCTTTGATATAGTATCGCTCCCAAGAAGTATGCATCAAACACTTGGCATAAGGTATTGCAAATGTAGGATCATGTTCATATAATTCTTTGATATGCTCAAAACCAATGACATTCAACTCAAGAGTAGTGACAAGCATGCATATACGGGAAAGCACATCCGTCACAACATTTTCCTTACCCTTAATATACTTGATGACATAAGGAAATGATTCAATAAATTCACTCCATTTAGCATGACGCTTGTTCAACTTAGTTTGACCCTTAAGATATTTAAGTGTTTCATGGTCGGTATGGATGATGAACTCATGAGGGCGAAGGTAATGTTCCCATTCATGCAAAACTCGCACTAAAGCATAAAGCTCTTTGTCATAGATGGGGTAATTGAGTTGCGCTCCGGAGAGTTTCTCACTAAAGTATGCAATGGGGCGCTTCTCTTGCGTTAACACACCTCCTATGCCATTACCACTAGCATCGCAATGTATTTCGAAAGGTTTGTCAAAGTTGGGCAATGCAAGCACGGGTGCATGAGTAAGCAAATTCTTAAGCTCATTGAAAGCAATATCTTGAGATGGTCCCCAAACAAATGGTGCATTTTTCTTACTCAAAGCATGCAAAGGTGAAGCAATGGTGCTAAAATCCTTCACAAATCTACGGTAGAAACCGGCTAAACCAAGAAAACTACGCACTTGTTGCAAATTGGTTGGTTGGGGCCAAGTTTTAATAGCATTGATCTTAGTTTCATCAACATGAACACCCTTAGAAGAAACTACGAAACCCAAGAAAACAAGCTTGTCAACACCAAATAGGCATTTTTACATATTAGCATAAAGTTGTTCTTTTCGAAGAGTTTGTAGCACGGTGCGAAGGTGGGTGACATGCTCTTTGAGATATTTGCTAAACACAAGTATATCATCAAAGTAGACAACAACAAATTCACCAAGATAAGGACGAAAGACGTGATGCATAAGACGCATGAAAGTACCGGGTGCTTCCGATAAACCCATAGGCATGACTAACCACTCATAGAGACCAAACTTTGTTTTGAAAGCGGTTTTCCATTCATCACCCTGTTGTATGTGGATTTGATAGTAACCACTTTTAAGATCAATTTTGTAAAAGATAGTGGCACCACTAAGTTCATCAAGCATGTCATCAAGGTGTGGAATGGGGTACCTATATCTAACGGTGATAGCATTGATAGGTCTACAATCGGAGCACATGCGAGAGCTACCGTCACGTTTTGGAACAAGAATGACCGGTACGGCACAAGGACTCAAACTTTCACGCACATGTCCATAGTCTATGAGATGCTTTACTTGCCTTTGTATTTCTTTGGTTTCTTCGGGGTTGACGCGGTATGGAGCTTTGTTGGGAAGCGGCGCTCCGGGGATGAGATCAATTTGGTGCTCAATGCCTCGTAGTGGAGGAAGATCCGGAGGGAGCTCATCGGGGAAAACATCTTGGAATTCCTGCAATAGAGAAGATAACACGAAAGGTAGATCGTGAGAGTTGTTAGTTTTTGTGACCTCGTCCTTGCACAATAGGACATAGTGTAGGACACTCGATGGGTTCTCACACACTTCTCTCATCTCATGTTTGGTGGCAAAGAGAACTAAGTTTTTCTTGTCGCTCATCGTGGAGGCACTCAATTTGGGCTTGTGGCGCTCACTCTCTTTTTGGTGGTTCGCTCTCTCACTATTTTCTCCACGATGGGTGGCTTGCTTGTCGGCGAGTACTTGGCTTGGAGACATAGGACGTAGCACGAACTCTTTCCCTTTCATCTTGAAGCTATAGTGATTTGTACGCCCATTGTGAATGACACCTCGGTCAAATTGCCATGGTCGTCCAAGGAGGAGGTGGCAAACGGTCATTGGGAGGACATCACATTCCAATGTGTCTTCATAGGCGCCGATCTTGAAAGAGACTTGTACTCTATGCTCGACTTGTATGGTGCCGGTGTCGCTTAGCCATTGGACCTTGTAGGAGTGAGGGTGCTTCATCTTGACCAATTGGAGCTTGGAGCAAAGTTCTTCACTTGCTAAGTTGTGGCAACTACCTCCATCGATGATGACCTTGACGGAACGTCCATTGATGCCGGCCTTTGTGTGGAAAATATGGCATCGTTGATCCTTGTCTTGTTGATGTTGAAGAGTCAAGACCTTGCAGACAAAAAGAGCGGGACTTGAATCTTCATCACAAAAGACTTGTTCATCTTCATCCTCATTGTTCACTTGTCGGTGCATGGCCACTTGCTCAAGAGCTTCCATTTCGCCTTCACTCATGGAGTCATAGGTTCCGTAGTCGTTGAGGATCATGGTGCGCTTGTTTGTGCACTCTAAGGACTTGTGGCCTCGGCCGCCGCATGTGAAGCATTTGATAGAACTTGTCTTGACGGTCTCATCGGTTGGAGTAGATGATGATGAAGCTTTCTTGAAGTTGCTTGTAGTAGAAGGACGACTTGAGCTTGTTGAAGCTTTCTTGTAACTTGACTTGTCGCCGTTGCTTGTAGAAGGCTTTGTAGATGTAGAAGGTGTTGGAGTTGTCGAAGCTTGATTGTTGGCGAGACCATAGGACTTGGATGAGAACTTGGCGTACTTGAAGTCTTCTTGTACTTGCCGTTCCGCTTTGGTAGCTTGGTGCACTAACTCGACGAGGTTCGAGTAAGGTTGGAAATCGGCAATCTTCTTGATAGGATGATTGAGTCCATTCAAGAACCATGCCATAGTTTGCTCATCATCTTCCTTGACGTTGGCTCGTATCGTGGCAATCTCCATTTCCTTGTAGTACTCTTCAACGCTCTTGGTTCCTTGCTTGAGTTGTTGAAGCTTCTTGAAGAGGTCACGGTTGTAGTAGTTTGGCACGAACCGTGCTCTCATGACATCCTTCATTTGTCTCCAAGTGGTGATGGGTGGTTCACCTCTTGCCGCTCGGCGCTCAATGACTTGTTCCTACCAAATGAGGACGTAGTCTTGGAATTCGAGGGATGCCATTGCGATCTTCTTCTCTTCTTCATAGTTGTGCAAGCGGAAGATTTTGTCAACCTTCAATGCCCATGAGATGTACTCTTCGGGGTCGTTGCTTCCATTGAACTTGGGCATGGTGAACTTTAGCTTGCCATATCGTTGCTCTTCATTGTGTTGGGGATGATGACGTCCATGTCGTTGAGGATTGACATTGTCATGGCGCTCTTGGCGAAATTGGTTCACTTCCTCATGTTGCTCTTGGCGATGATTGGGTCCATTGTCTTCTTGCTCTCGATGGACTTGACGTTCTTGTCGCGCTTGAGGATGAGCTTGTCTATCTTGACGAGGAACTTGGCGATGCACGTGGCCTTGGTAAAGTCGTTCTTGAGCTTCATCACGAAGTGCTTCTTGTTGGAGACGAGCTTGTCGGCCTCGATCGGCTACGGCACGACTTGAATCCCGAAGTGCACGTTGCGCCTCAAGTGCTTGAGCTTCACGTAGTCGTTGTTCTTGACGTTCCGCCTCGGCGTCTTGTGCATCTTGATGTTGTCGCGCACGCTCCTCTTGTTCTTGTTGTCGTTGACGTTGCCGTTCTTGTGCTTGAGCAAAAGCGGCTTGGTTTTGGCGATGTCGATGCTCTTGAGAGTCGGTGTCATGTAGAGGATTGCGATTTGCTTGACGATCTTGACGCACGGCACGACGAAGAGTGTTCGATGTCGGTGTACTTGAACCGGAGATGGTGTCGTCGGAGTGTCGACTTGAGCGACTCCTTCTTGACGAAGTTGACGGAGTAGAACGAAGCAACAAAGCTCGAATCTCGTCCATTCTTGCGTCGTTCTCAACCTTGTGCTCGTCGAGCTTGTTGTCGAAGTAGTCCCTTGTACGATTCTCGGATTGGCGTAGGTCGGTGGCGAGATTATCGATGCGGTCGCCCAAAGCAAGTTGTTCTTGATGCAAAGCCCGTTGTGCACCAAATAGTTGATTCTTGGTGACGAAGGAAGACATGTCGTCGTCTTGCTCCATTAAGAGTGGATTGGTAGAAGTACTTGGCCTATCCATCATTCCAAACAAAGATATGTGAGAGGGAGAAAGGAAAGAACCAATATCCAATGTACCTTGACCAATGTTGACAATGGATCAAAGATGACTCCAATGTGTAGCAAGGAAATAGCACAATTGGTACCAATTCTTGTCGGTTCTCACACCTACACAAGTAAAAGCTTATGGTGGAGCTCGGTTAGGATGGTGGCACAAAAATTTGATGCAATTGTAAGTGAGACTCAATAATGTTTGAAAAGATTCACAAATTTGCAAATGCAACAAGTAGACCAATAGCAAGATATGGTACACGGAAACACACACGCAAATAGATAAGATGGGGTTATGCAACCAAGGATGAGCCAAAACGTGGAATTCACCAAGATGCTCTTGTTGCACAACACTAGAGAGACGCTAGCACGATTGCACAATAGGCGGATACGAACTTGTGCACAACCTACTAAGCAAAGATGCAATGACTTCTATCCCAAGTATGCCATATGTATGATGTTCCCATGCTTTGATCCAAGATGATCGAGTATGACAATCTTAATGTTGGATTTTGCTATGGTTCTTGCTTATGAGCTCTTTGCTTATCTTTCCTCTTTTGCTTAAAAGCTTGTTTGGCTCTTTGATGTTTGAGCTCTTTTCTCATGCAATGCTTCACGAACCAAGATAGCAATTGTGTATGCGACAACAACTTTGTGACACAAGTGATGATGCCGAGATATGCAACAAGATGATAATGGGAAGTAATGAACACTAATGTGCACAACTCACGTTGCCGGCAATACTCAATGGCTAGTCTCGATGGGTAATTGACGCAAAAGTAAGGCCATGGGGTTATCAATGCAATTGCAAGAGAGTATGACGATATCACGATACCAAGATGATATCCAAGGTGAAAGTGATACCAAAGTGAAGTAGCCGTTCGTAGTAGTCCTTGGCGAAGATGAGCGGTGGTGATGTTGATGTCGAACCGTACCTAGATAGCCGAAACACAAAAGGATACAGAAACCACAACTCAAATTCTCAAAGCAAAGGTCAAATGGTGGTAACGGAAAGCGTTGGTGGTTGCGGAAGTCGGTGGTGGTTATGCGGAGGATGTGGTGGTAACCCTAGGCAAAGATGCCAAAGTTCGAAAACTTTGGTGGAGTCAAATGTTGGTGAAACCTATCTAGGTGGATAGAGGATGTCAATAGCTACTCAACGAGCTAAAGAACGCGAAAATCGGACTCCGGATGTGGAAGTTATGGACAAAACGGTGAAACTCGAAGGGCTGAAACTGTCAGGGGCGGTAGTACCGCGTGGCAATTTTTTTTGTTCCACGCCAGGCACGGTAGTACCGCTCCGATGGGACGGTAGTACCGCTCCAGACTTTTTTTTGTACCGCTCGCGGGGCGGTAGTACCCCGCCAGACTTTTTTTTGTACCGCGCAAGTTACGGTAGTACCGCTCTGACGTGCGGTAGTACCGCTCGGGTCGAATTTTCGTAGATCGAAACGGGAGGCGATTTTGGGGCGGAAATGGATGATTTCGAGGTCAAAATTGGAGAGATTTCGTGGATGGAAAGTGGGGAAACTTGGGGAGATGCTACATCCACTCGAAAGCAAACAAATCCATGGATCAAATCCAACAAAACTTCATCACACTAACAAATCACAAAAATTTTTGGGGCTATTTTTGGTGGGGATTTTCGAATTAGGACGAAAAACAACAAAATCAAGCTAGAAAACAAAGAGAGGGGGCTCCGAAATCGTGATCAACGTGGCTCATGATACCAAGATGATGTAGGGTAGAACCCTAGACGGCCGATCTTTCACGAAAGGAGCGAGATCCCTCGAAGAACACGACGAACACGGGGAAGAACGAGGGGAAAACATGAGAGAAACACTCAACCAACAAGAGATAGATCACACATATGCTAGATCGATGAACACAAAGAGATACACGATGATCCAAGGTCAACAAAGGACGATACAAAGTAACCGGTTCTTCTCCGTGAGGAGGTCTTGATGGGGGTCTTCTCCGTGAGGAGGTCTTGAATCCACGAGGATCTTCTCCGTAGAGGGGCCGCGGTCACTCGAAGAGATGATCCGGGATGGATGAGCGAAGCTCTATCTCACATATGAGCTAAATCAACGCTAACCTCAGCACGAATGAGGTGGGGGGTATCTATAGTCTCAATCCACGAAAGGGTAAGTGAAAGTGGGGTACATGGGCCCTAGGCCCGCTCTCTGCGCGTAGGCAGGGCAGTAGTACCGGCCAGAGGGCGGTAGTACCACGGTCAGCGGTAGTACCGCTTAGGTTGAGCGGTAGTACCGCTCGTCAGCGGTAGTACCGCTTAGGTTGAGCGGTAGTACCGCTCCGGAAGTTTTTTTAGTACCGGGCGCATGGCGGTAGTACTGCTCGTCAGCGGAAGTGGCGCGGCAGTGGGGAGCGGTAGTACCGCTGTAGGGAGCGGTAGTACCGCTGTAGGGAGCGGTAGTACCGCTGTAGGGAGCGGTAGTACCGCTGGTTCTGGAGCGGCCGGATTCTCTTCCATCTCTTGACGTCCATTTTCCTCTTCGGGTTCTCCTTGCTCCACAGCGTCTCCATGGCTTACTCCTCGGTACCTGAGTAAGCACAACGTCTCCGTTTGAGGTAGTAACCATGTCTCATGTGTATCGAAGTGGAATTGTGAGAAGAGAGATGTCACCTCGGTTTCGAGAGCCCTTGCACGAGCTCGAGTCATGGGTCTTTTAGGCACTTGGTGAGACGATGGTAGATCCATGGGGATGACCTTGGGATGCTCCGGATCACCCCCTCTCGGTCCCAACCGGAAACACCCATGCCCCCAGACCAGGTGGCATGCCTACCAGATGCAGCCGTCATCTTCCACCATGGCCTCTCTGTACAGTGTGTGCTACGATAGGGGTTGACAACTTACTGAACCGTACCCTACCTATGGCAGGGACAAGTGGCAGCATGAAACAAGTATGGGGGTTACTGGAACAACACTCGATCTATGGCTGACTTAGGAGGCTTAAGTATTTCCTGCATGATTAGCTCAAGAATAATACTCCACATCCATCACACACAACCACCACTCATCATACCTCCCCCTGCCCCACCGGTCGTAACCGTCTTGACGAGGGACAAGCTCGTGTCTACCCAAGACAGAGACTTTCCCGGACCCTTCCCTGTAGGCATGAGAGGCATATGAGGGTGATTGCTATCACAAGCATATCCATTCCCAATAGCAAGGATTTCATTATGCACTCAAAGCGTATGATCATATCGTCACATAAAAATAATTAATGCTTCATGTCGAGGTGGTATTATAACCGTATCAAACAATCCCCAAAATATTATGGTAGGGTTCAGAATGCTTGCCTTCAAGTTGTGGAGAGGCAGGGTGCATTCCAAAACTTTGAAAGTTTTTCTCTTCTGTCTCCAACAAATCCTATTTTTGGAAATATCCAAATTAACACATAATTCAAAAACAGTACAAAAAAGTTGCTTGGAAATTTTTGAAATAAATATGAAAATAAACTAGACAATATTTGAGGAACAACAGAAAAAGAATCAAGTCATTTGGATTTATATTTTAAAAGTTATAGCCAGTCAAAGTTTAGTCAATTCTGTTTTTAAAACAAATCAGAAAAAGGAAAAACGCTTCGATGAAAATACGCTTTCGAGCAGAGGAGACGTACTCTGGGGTGATGCGCTTTCGCTTAAAGCACGTGGTGGTGGGGCTGGTCACTGACAGTGGGTCCAGGGGGCCCACTGGTCAGGTTTGACCATTCGCCGCGCCTCTTCTCCCTCCTCTGTCCGAGCGGGGCGGGGCTCCGGTGAGGCTCGCCGGCGAACGGCGACACCGTTTGAGAAACGGAAACCATCCGCGGGCTCAGGGGGTCGAGGCGGTCCTATCAGTGGTTGCTATGGTCCCGGGGGTGGACAGAGTCGCCGGCGGCGAGCTCTGCAGCGGACGGTGGCCGTCGGGCAAAGTGTGTTCTTGCCTCTGGTGGCTCCTGATCAGAATTGAGTAGGGGGATGGATTCACGAGAGGAAGAGAAGTCTTCTGGTGGAGAGAGTGGAGAGGGGGAGGCCCTGGTGGTGCCGTAGTGGTCGAGACAGTGGCGGCGGCTGTGGTTGCCGGAGACGGGGAAGAAGGCTTCCTGTCGTCGCTTGCGGGCTAGGGAAACTCTAGGAGGATGGCTTGAGGATGCCTGCGTGCCTGGATAAGCTCGGGGACTCCTATTTATAGGTGGACGAGGTCGGCTCGTGGCGGCCGTGGATAAGCTCGTCGGCGACAGCTGTTCTGTTGCTGTAGGCGACGTGGCGACGACGGGGGCTAGCAGACAGCTCGCGGATGAGGTCGAGCTGCTCCAGAGGGTAGCTCGCACGCTGGAGTGGCTCGGGCGGCGCTGTCTAGGGAAGGAGCCCACAGTGGCCGGCCGCTAGCCGCCGTGGCCGACCTGACGGCGGCGCTGTGGGGCTCCAGGGGTGGCTCTGCGGCGAGGGGAGGGGTTGGGGCGTCGAATGGGAGAGGGGAAGGGCCAGGGCGAGCGTGGGGCATCGGCAGCGGGACGCGGTGACTCGCGTGCACGCACGTGCAAAAGGCGCACTCTGGGCGCGCCCAGTGCACGCACACAATGTGTTTGCTGAAATGCCAGCGTGTGCTAGAGGGCATAGGGGAGGCTGGGGGTTAGCAGACTTGGGTTAGGGTTAGCTAGGAACTTAGTAGACATGCCAGTATGTACAGAGGGGCAAGATCACAGTGCAAAACAAAAATCATGCCAAAACTGGACATGCACACCAGGTGTTTGACAGAATGCAAATGGTATCTAGGCAATTCTTGGGGTGGCCCAAATCTCCAGATCAGAGTCTCTTTGCATGAATAAGAGAGTTGTGAAGTTAGTTTGCCAAAATCTCAAACTTGTTAGTGTAAGTTTTGCCAAACTTCAGTTCTGGGCAGAAGAAAAAGGGCATTGTTTCATGAACCAAAAATGCTCCAATGAGTCCAACCTCCTGGACTTAAGGGTTTGATATGGAGTACTACAAGCAGGAGAAAGGTCATGGTCACTAGGGCAGAATTAATTAGGGATGCAGTAGAAAACATCCAACTGGGCCAGAATGAAAAAGAGGTTGTTTCACTCAAATTTTTCAAAGAACACAAAAGGGGTTGTGCATAAAGTTGAATAATATACTCCTATGAACATCTCATAATTTTGGTGGAGGCTAGAAAGAAATATTTAAATGGGTTGTAGTGCAAAATTGTCCAATGGACCAGATTTGAAAAATTGGTGTATAGCTCAAAATATTAAATGAATGAAATATATTTTCGCATAAAAGTGATTTTAAAACATCACATGACATCTCCAAATTTTGGTGAAAATATTAAATACATTTATCAAGAGGTTGTAGTTCAAAAAAGGCTCCAAAACAAATGAAAAATCATTTTAAGAGATAAAGCTCAGAGAGAATTAATTATGCAATTAAACTCCACTGATAATAGAAATGTTTTTCTTGAAAGGGCAAACAAGTCCAATAACATACTTGGAAAGTTTTTCATTGGAGGTAAAAACTCCATAATAATAAGGTAAAGAAAAGCCCTGAAACCAAAAGAAAATCCAGAAAATAAAAGTTTAAATTTACTCGCAAAATTTTAATTAATAAAATAAGGCCAAAATTTTTGGGGTGTCACAAATGGTTTCCTGGATATCCATATGATGTAACTGTAGGAACGAAAGTATGTCTAGAGTGGGGTGATTAGACTACTTGACCAAATAAAAATCTAGCCTTTTCCCAATTTTAAGTCTTGGCAGATTATAGCAACTTAGCACTAGTCAAGCAACCAATCTACACATGCAAGTCTAAGAGTATAGCAGCCGAATGTAAAACATTGCACATGAAGGTAAAGGGAGGAGTTTGGAGGGAGCAAACGCAATGTACACACAGAGATTTTTGGCATGGTTCCGATAGGTGGTGCTATCGTACATCCACGTTGATGGAGACTTCAACCCATGAAGGGTAATGGTTGCGCGAGTCCACGAAGAGCTCCGCCCACGAAGGGTCCACAAAGAAGCAACCTTGTCTATCTCACGATGGCCATCACCCATGAAGGGCTTGCCTCACTATGGTAGATCTTCACGAAGTAGGCGATCTCCTTGCCCGTACAAACTCCTTGGTTCGACCCCACAATATTGACGGAGGCTCCCAAGTGACACCTAACCAATCTAGGAGACACCACTCTCCAAAAGGTAATAGATGGTGTTTTGATGATGAACTCCTTGCTCTTGTGCTTGAAATGATAGTCTCCCCAACACTCAACTCTCTCTCACGGATTTGGATTTGGTGGAAAGATGATTTGAGTGGAAAGCAATTTGGAGAAGGCTAGAGATCAAGATTCATATGGTTGGAATGGAATATCATGACCTCAACACATGAGTAGGTGGTTCTCTCTCAGAAAATGTATGATGGAAGTGTAGGCATGTTCTGATGGCACTCCTCACGAATGAAGAGTGGGTGGAGGGGTATATATAGCCTCCACACAAAATCTAACCGTTACACACAAATCACCAAACTTGGTGGGACCGAATAATGAAACTCGGTCAGACCGATTTAGTTCAAAATGTGAACGTTAGGATTTTCGGTGGGACCGACATGTCAACTCGGTGGGACCGATTTCATTAGGGTTAGAGCATAAAGTAATCTCGGTGAGACCGATAATACAAACTTGGTGGGACCGATTTTGGTAACAAGCTAACAGAGAGTTGGTCAGGCAAACTCGGTGGGACTGATTCGCTCATCTTGGTAAGACCGAAACATTACGAAAGGGAAATAGAGAGTTTGCATTGCGAACTCGGTGGGACCGATCGCTCATCTCGGTTGGACCGAAACGTTACGAAGGGAAAAAAAGACTTTGCAATCCCATCTCGGTGACACCGAGATCCCTATTGGTAAGACCGAAGTGACTAGGGTTTTGTGGCAGTGGCTATGTCAACTGAACTCGGTGGTGCCGGATAGAAAGTTTCGGTGGGGCCGAGTTTGACTTTTGGTTTGGGACATATGTGGATATGAGAAAGTGGTTGAGGATTTTGGAGCATATCACTAAGCACTTTGAGAAAGCAAGCCATTAAGCAACACCTCATCCCCTTTTAATAGTATTGGCTTTTCCTATGGACCCAATGTGATCTCGGATCACTAAAAGTAAAATGTAGAGTCTTGAGCTTTAGAGCTTTAGCCAATCGTTTGTCCTTAGCATTTTGAGGGGTCCACATTTCTAATCCATGCCATGTCAATCATTGATCTTTCCTAAAATATTTCTATATGTTGTTAATAATTACCAAAACCACCTCTCCCCGTTTTTGGTAATTGATTACAACATATAGATCAAAGCTTCGACAAGTTATAATAAAATTGAAATACATCATCGCTTTGAGAAGTATGTGATAAGCAAGAGCTCCCCCTAAATTTGTGCATTATTTAATATTTGCGTTTGAATGCAAATGCACAATCGATTCGGATCATGGGTCACTCTTCCATGTCACATACATCTTGGTGGAGAGCTCAAAATGATAGAAAATTAAAAGCATGCACTCATCACCACGCAAAGTGAATGATCATAAGAGATATAAGAGATAATATCATCCAACCAAGCATTAAAGTAGCATATGATCAAACACATGATCAAACAAGTATCCCACACAGACATAGAGTATCAACCAAGCACCCAGAAAGGTCAACCAAAAGCAAGAGAGATAAAAGGAAAAACACTCTCTCTCGAAGCCTATGATCTGTACATATTTCACCCCCTTTGGCAACAAGTTACCAAAAAGTTTGAAAATGCATAGTGCTATGCGTCTCTCAGGCTTGGTCTTCGGGAGGTGGTGTAGAGAGAACTCCAAGGATGAAGGCATCTGTTGATGTAGATGGAGCTGGTGGAGTGGCTGCTGGAGGTGGCACTAAAGCTATGGCTGCTAGTGCTGACGCTGTAGCTCTAGTATCTGGTACTGGCACTGCAGCAGACCTCTGACCGATAGGCACTCGCTGAAAAGCATCAATACTTGCCTTCCCTTTCCTCTCTTCTGCTTCCTCCTGGAGTTGCTCAACTTCTGTTTGTATCTCAGTAACCTTCAGATCAAGATCATAAATTTTTGTCTCTATGATCCTCTCCAAGCTCTCCCGATTCTGAGTCAGGGTGGCCAAGCCCTTCTCAATCCTCAAAGTAGATTGTATCAGATAAGTCAGCTGATCTTGCTTGCTCTTCAGGAAATTTTGAGATGCTTCCTCTACACTAGGCATCTTGGCAGCTTTCTCAACCTTATCTTTGGCTCTCTTCTCTTGTGCTTGAGCTGATGAAGGTTCATCCTCATTCATCACAACTTTGTTGTCTTCAAATTCACGATATAAGGGTAGATTCTCCTTGTCTAGCAAATATGTGCCTATGCCCATCTTGGCATTGACGAGCTCCTGAATATGTGGAGCATACCCACAACTTCTCTTTTGGTCAGCAGCTATCCTCTTGATTGTCTCTACAATTAGACTCATGACCTTAAACTTTTGAGCGACATCAAAGATTTGCAACAAGTTGATGGAATGTCCTCTGATCATCTTGTGATCTCCTGACTTGGTTACCAGAGTGTGCCTTAGGATGGTGCTAATGGTAGGCAGACCAGACAACAGATAGTGTACAGATCCAAGCTTGTGTGTCTCCAAAGCTTTATCAGGGATCTCTTTGTACATGTTTGCCATAGTGTTGTGGTCTTTCTTCTTCTTTGCATACACATCCAAGTCATCTTCATGTTCCTCTGGGGCATTTATCATCTTGGCCCATTCTTCAAAAGTGGATTGGTACCTTGTACCTTCAGACATCCATATGATCTTCCCATCTGGGTAAAAGTGAGAAGTGGAGTAAAACTGCATGATCGGCTCATCATTCCATTTTGTGAGCTTCTACCCAACAAACTTATCTACTCCAGAAGCTTTGAAGCTGTCATAAACTCCTGGGAAGTGGTCTTCTTTCTCCTTGATGTAATCCCAATCAACCCATCTCATGTCACAGACAATTGGCTTCTTATCAAGCAAAATTGTTTCATAGAAGTCTTGCTATTATTTTGTATGAAACCCGTAGTCAACTGCAGTCCTCCTCCTCACAGCATAAGGATCAGACTGTCTCCACATTCTCAGTCTAACATCCTTTCTGATGTGCATGTCCTCAGCCACTGGATGAGCATCATTGTGGTCTGGAATCTTGGGTTTCAATTTTCTCAAAACAAGAGACTCATCATCCTCTTCTTCAGCTTGAGGCACTCGGGCCTTGTTCTTCTCTTTTGCAGGAATGCTCCTGGTGTTTCTCTTGGGATTAGGGGGCTTCTAAGCTTGAGCATTGGGAGCAGTCTTGGGCTTTGATGGAGCAGCCCCTGACTTGATAGCATCTCCCATAAGCTTCTAAGCTTTGGGTGCTGGTGCAACATCCTCTTCCTCTTCCGACTCTCTTACCATAGTTGATTTTCCATGAACTTTTGCAGTTGTGGTTCTTGCCCTCTTATTTTTCTTGTCATCTCCTGCTACTTCACCATCATCTGATTCTATGGTGGAGGGCGGTCTCCTCTCCGTCAAGGTCTTCGGGTGCTTCGGGACTCGGGCACGGTGCTGCGTGGAGAGCTCCTCCGATAGCGAAGGCTCCTCCTCGGGCGGGAGTGACGAGGAGGACAGCGACAGCGACGACGAGGGTGGCGGGCGGCGGGATGGCGGGTCCGACTAGGTGTCGGGTGCCGCTCCGCGTGGCACCAGCGACCCCATCATCCGCGTCGCTGGCTCCTAGAGCTTCTCGGGGCCGTCTCCTTGGGCGGCTGGCGTAGGGAGGCTGCGGAAGAGGAAGAGGGTGGGCGGCAAGGCTGTCAACTCGGAGTACGAGGGCGTGGCACCCTCGACAGCGTGCTGACGTCCTGCCGCTTCGTCTTCGAGCCCTCTTCCGGCGCCGCCATCACCATCCAGCCTTTGGACGACCACCGAGAGGCTCTCTTGGTGTCTTCTGCCACCCGTAGATTGTCTAGGCGCCCCTTTATCCCTTTTCGCCTTCTTGCCCTACCTCCTGAAGATAGGAACAAGAAAAGGATTACGGGCACCTTATCTCTTTTTAATTTGTAAACCCTCGGGCCTCCTCGAGCACCTATGGGGATGGAGCCCCTTCTCGGTTCGGCGGGGGGCGGAGGTCGCGCGAAGAGCGGATCGAGGCGAGGCACACGAGGGGTTTTTACCCAGCTTCGGAGCTCTCCGGAGAGATAATACTCCTACTGCTGCTTTGTGGATTGTATTGAGTTCTTGCTCGGGAGCACTGGGTGCTACAGTACACACCAGCAGCTAACAAGACCGAGCGTGAGTGTTCTACTGTTCGTCCTCCTGGGGGCCATCCCCTTCCCTACGTTGTGCATGGGCCTCCTTTTATATGTTCAAGGGGTCTCCAACAGGTGGCAACGTAGGCAAGGGCAAAAATGGAAAGTTGGTGCGGTAGGTACAGCTACCTACACAGTGTATCATACCTAACCCTGATGGCAGGGGACAAAGGCATTAAATGCCTATCTACGACGCCCAGACGGTGCAGAAAAGGGACCGTCAGGGGCGCCACCGCTCGCCACGATGGCGATCTTGTCAGCGCCGCATGCCACATTGTACCCCTGGCTGCACAGCCTCCCGCCATGTACGCTAGGAAGGGTCCCAGAGCGACACGTAGGTGGGTGTGCTGGAGCGCAGGTACAGAGTGGTTGCTTGCCGCATCAAGCGCCTTGCCGCGGTAGTTGTCTTGTCGCATCCTGAAGCTTGTCGCTCGCCGGGTCCTGCCGGGACGCGTGGCGTGTCGCGGCAAGTTCCTTGAGGTGCCTTGGTTGGCCTTCCCGGCAAGCTCCTCTTGCCGGGGTCTTGTGCCCTTCGCTTAAATACTTTGTTTTTGAATGGCTTCAAAGGATCCACGGAGGACCTTGGCGGTCACCCGGCAAGCCTTGCCGCGGGACGCTGCGACTGCCCGTGCACAAGTTCGGGATACTAGGGTACCCCTACTCTAGTACACCGAGAATCTGGCTCCTCGAGCACCTATGGGGACGGAGCCCCTTCTCGTTTCGGCAGGGGGCGGAGGTCGCGCGAAGAGTGGATCGAGGCGAGGCACGCGAGGGTTTTTTACCCAGCTTCGGAGCTCTCCGGAGAGATAATACTCCTACTGCTGCTTTGTGGATTGTATTGAGTTCTTGCTCGGGAGCGCTGGGTGCTACAGCACACACCATCAGCTAACGAGACCGAGCGTGAGTGTTCTACTGTTCGTCCTCCTGGGGGCGATCCCCTTCTACGTTGTGCATGGGCCTCCTTTTATATGCTCAAAGGGGTCTCCAACAGGTGGCAACGTAGGCAAGGGAAAAAATGGAAAGGTGATGCGGTAGGTACAGCTACCTACATAGTGAATCATACCTAACCCTGACGGCAGGGGACAAAGGCATTAAATGTCTATCTACGTCGCCCAGACGGTGCAGAAAAGGGACCGTCAGGGGCGCCACCGCTTGCCACGATGCCTATCTTGTCAGCGCTGCATGCCACAGTGTACCCCTGGCTGCACAGCCTCCCGCCACGTACGCCTGGAAGGGTCCCGGAGCGACACGTAGGTGGGTGAGCTGGAGCGCAGGCACAGAGTGGTTGCTTGCCGCGGCAAATGGCTTGTCGCGGCCATCGTCTTGTCGCGTCCTGGAGCTTGTCGCTCGTCGGGTCCTGCCGGGACGCGTGGCGTGTCGCGGCAAGTTCTTTGATATGCCTTGGTTGTCCTTCCCGGCAAGCTCCTCTTGCCGGGGACTTGTCTCCTTGGCTTAAATACTTTGTTCTTGAATGGCTCCAAAGGAACCATAGAGGGCCTTGGCGGTCACCTGGCAAGCCTTGCCGCGGGGTGCTGTGACTGCCCGTGCACAAGTTCGGGATACTAGGGTACCCCTATTCTAGTACACCGACAGGAGCCCCCGGGCCTGGGCCATACACGGTGCTGAGCGCTGTTGGGCCAGGCCCAAAACAGGGCACGGGCACGCACGGCCTGGGTCACGTCGTGCCTTACTCCGCATGGCAGGCGTGCAGAGTTGAGGCGACGGATGAGCCGACCTCTCCCCACCCCGTGATCGTGGGGAGTGGATGCCTCGAATACCACGCCTCCACGCCTCCCTCCGTTTATGAGGAAGATACGAACCGCCAGGAGGCGGGCATTTCATTTTTCTGAATAAAGGACCACCCACGACCTCTCACACGACGCCGCGATCGACGCGTGCCGTTCGGGGAGGGTGCGGTGGAATCTGGCTCCTCGAGCACCTATGGGGACGGAGCCCCTTCTCGGTTCGGTGGGGGGCGGAGGTCGCGCGAAGAGCGGATCGAGGCGAGGCACGCGAGGGGTTTTTACCCAGCTTCGGAGATCTCCGGAGAGATAATACTCCTACTGCTGCTTTGTGGATTGTATTGAGTTCTTGCTCGGGAGCGCTGGGTGCTACAGTTTACACCAGCAGCCAACTAGACAGAGCGTGAGTGTTCTACTGTTCGTCCTCCTGGGTGCGATCCCCTTCTACGTTGTGCATGGGCCTCCTTTTATATGCTCAAAGGGGTCTCCAACAGGTGGCAACGTAGGCAAGGGCAAAAATGGAAAGGTGTTGTGGTAGGTACAGCTACCTACATAGTGAATCATACCTAACCCAGACGGAAGGGGACAAAGGCATTAAATGCCTATCTACGTCGCCCAGACGGTGCAGAAAAGGGACCGTCAGGGGCGCCACCGCTTGCCACGATGGCTATCTTGTCAGCGCTGCATGCCACAGTGTACCCCTGGCCGCACAGCCTCCCGCCACGTACGCCTGGAAGGGTCCCGGAGCGACACGTAGGTGGGTGAGCTGGAGCGCAGGCACAGAGTGGTTGCTTGCCGCGGCAAATGGCTTGCCGCGGCCGTCGTCTTGTCGCGTCCTGGAGCTTGTCGCTCGTCAGGTCCTGCAGGGACGCGTGGCGCGTCGCGGCAAGTTCTTTGATATGCCTTGGTTGGTCTTCCCGACAAGCTCCTATTGCCGGGGTCTTGTGCCTTGAGGGGCCTTCCCGGCAAGCTCCTCTTGCCGGGGACTTGTCTCCTTGGCTTAAATACTTTGTTCTTGAATGGCTCCAAAGGAACCATAGAGGGCCTTGGCGGTCACCTGGCAAGCCTTGCCGCGGGGTGCTGCGACTGCCCGTGCACAAGTTCGGGATACTAGGGTACCCCTATTCTAGTACACCGACAGGAGCCCCCGGGCCTGGGCCATACGCGGTGCCGAGCGCTGTTTGGCCAGGCCCAAAACAGGGCACGGGCACGCGCGGCATGGGTCACGTCGTGCCTTACTACGCATCCACCGCACCCTCCCCAAACGGCACGCGTCAATCGCGGCGTCGTGGGAGAGGTCGTGGTTGGTCCTTTATTCGGAAAAATGAAACGCCCGCCTCCTGGCGGTTCGTATCTTCCTCATAAACGGAGGGAGGCATGGAGGCGTGGTCTTCGAGGCGTCCACTCCCCATGATCACGGGGTGGGGAGAGGTCGCCTCATCCGTCGCCTCAACTCTGCACGCCTGCCATGCGGCCTCCATGTGCTTGGAGTGGCGAACGGTGGAGGCGGGAAACCGGGCCGTCACGGGTCGAGGCAGCGGGTCGGGCCCAGTTCCCTGCGCCTTCCGTGTCTTGATTGGCGGAGCGGGTGTCCGAGCCCCCACCCCGCTCCTTTATAAGGAGCGGGATAGGGGGGACGGAAACCCGCATTCTCTCATCTCCTCCTTTCTTCAGCTTCTGCTCCCCTCTCTCTCATTCGCCATGGAGAAAAGGAACCCTGGTCCTTCGATGGTGGCGACGAGGGTTGCCGCTAGGCAACGCGTCCCTCCTCCCCCCACACCCATGGTGGCAGAGCCAGCCGCAAGGGGAAGAGGGAGGGGACGAGGCCGCGGGCGAGGTCGGGGGCGAGGCCGAGGCGGTCGGGGAAGAGGTGGGCGAGGCAGTCGGGCGGCCTCGCCTCCGCCAGCAGATCGTCTCCCCGTGGCGGACCATATCGGGGACGACCCTTGCGAGTTCTTCGTCAGGCTGCGTCGGCCGCCTCATCGTCGCCTTCGTCTCCCGACTCCGTTTGCGAGCGAGATGGAGTTGGATGCACCCGAGACACTGAGGTTGCACATGAGGGGCTGTGGAATCAGCGATATGCGTTTCCGCGTTGATTTCTCGGCCCCTAATGTGATGTATCTTGGTCGAGGGTGGAAGACGTTCACCCGCATCCACATCTTGACGGCGGGGCTCACCCTCCATTTTAAGCTGATGGAGGGCGGTCTCCTCTCCGTCAAGGTCTTCGGGTGCTTCGGGACTCGGGCACGATGCTGCATGGAGAGCTCCTCCGATACAGAAGGCTCCTCCTCGGGCGGGAGTGACGAGGAGGACAGTGACAGCGACGACGAGGGTGGCGGGCGGCGGGATGACGGGTCCGACTAGGTGTCGAGTGCCGCTCCACGTGGCACCGGCGACCCCATCATCCGCGTCGCTGGCTCCTGGAGCTTCTCGGTGCCGTCTCCTTGGGCGGCTGGCGTAGGGAGGCTGCGGAAGAGGAAGAGGGTGGGCGGCAAGGCCGTCAACTCGGAGTACGAGGGCGTGGCGCCCTCGACAGCGTGCTGACGTCCTGCCGCTTCTTCTTCGAGCCCTCTTCCGGCGCCGCCATCACCATCCAGCCTTTGGACGACCACCGAGAGGCTCTCTTGGTGTCTTCTGCCACCCGTAGCTCGTCTAGGCGCCCCTTTTGCCCTTTTCACCTTCTTGCCCTACCTCCTGAAGATAGGAACAAGAAAAGGATTACGGGCACCTTATCTCTTTTTAATTTGTAAGCCCTCGGGCCTTAGTTGCATTTGAAGCTTGTAATCCCATCATTCATGTTTTTCATTCTCTTATGAACTGTACCTGAGTGGAATGCTCTTTAATGAAAAGGGGATGCTTGCCGGGTCACTTGTCTCATGGGCGGAACCCACGTCAAGGAGCGAATCCTTTGTATCTTTAAGATAGACACTTCCTTTCCCGGCAGCAGGCCCTGCCTTCTTCCTGCGTCGCTCGACCTTTCTCATGCTTTTGGCGGAGGCAGGGAGGAGGCGGGTTCAGGCACCTTGTTTCGTCCCTTTGCTGCCGCAACTACGACCAAATCTGGCCCCGGGAATGAGCCTTAGGTCCTAGAGTTAAGGGAGCACGGTAGCTTTTAGGAAGAAACGAGGTTTCGCATACCCTAGCCCTTAAGAGAATACATGATAAGGGATGAAAAACTTATCTGAGATTGCAGCCCCCGGCAACTTTGGTTCGCCGTGGGCTAATCTTTGCACTTGCAGCCCCCGGCAACACTGGCTTGCCGGGGTCTTGCAGCCCCCGGAAACACTGGCTTGCCGGGTTCTAGATGTTGGTCCGCCCTTCTTCTCCTTTTCGTCCTTAAGTGGTCCGGTCAGGATATGCGAGCCCTGCGAACCAAAGGAAACGAAAGAAAGGCAAAGGGACGCAAACTCGACCTCTAAGTTAGGGGTTAGCCGCAACTAAGCACTGTCAACCCTAACCAAGGACGAGACTCGACTCAGCATGCATCCTAAAACTCAGGGCGCCAGCGCTTTATCTTCGCTCAGGGTCTGTGCATGGCTTTGTACAAAGGATTACATGCAACGGTGGCAAGACTTGTACAAAATGGTGGTTGCCGGAGAGGGCCCGACAACCGCGCCTTACGGGTAAAACTTACGAAGATGCTCGATGTTCCAGGAGTTGCTCACCGGAAAGCCATCTTCGGTCTCAAGGCAGACAGCGCCAGGCCTAGTGACTCGTTTCACCCGGTAAGGGCCTTCCCACTTCGGCGTCAACTTGTTGGAATTCTTGGCGGAATGAACGCGCTGAAGAACAAGGTCGCCTTCCTCGAGACTTCTGGCTTTAACTTTGCGGCTATGGTAGCGGCGCAAAGCTTGCTGGTATCGAGCAGCTCGTACAGCAGCCTGAAGATGGTCTTCCTCAAGGAGCAGCGCGTCATCTTGTCGCAGCTGCTCTTGCTCAACCTCATCATAAGCGAGCACTCGAGGTGACCCGTATACGAGTTCCGTGGGGATAACTGCCTCTGCTCCATAGACTAGAGCGAAAGGTGTCTGGCCAGTGGCTCGATTTGGCGTTGTCCTGATCGACCAAATGACCACCGGCAGCTCCTCAATCTAGTTTCTTCCGCACTTGTGCAGCCTGTCGAAAGTCCTGGTCTTGAGCCCACGCAGCACTTCAGCATTTGCCCTTTCCGCTTGATCGTTGCTCCTGGAGTGAGCGACAGAAGCGAAGCAGACCTTGGCGCCAAGATCTTGGACATACTGCATGAAGGTGCGGCTCGTAAATTGCGTACCGTTGTCGGTGATGATCCTGTTAGGGATCCCGAAGCGGCAAACAATCGACCAGAAGAACTTGACTGCTGACTGTGCTGTCACCTGCCTCACTGGTTCCACTTCCGGCCACTTTGTGAACTTGTCGATTACGACGTACAAGTACTCAAAGCCCCCGACTGCTCGTGGGAAGGGGCCGAGGATGTCGAGCCCCCAGACCGAAAATGGCTAGGATAAAGGGATTGTCCGGAGAGCTTGAGCTGGCTGGTGTATCTGCTTGGAATGGAACTGGCACGCTTCACACTTGGTTACCTGTGCAGTTGCATCCTGGAGGGCTGTCGGCCAAAAGAAGCCTTGCCAGAAATCTTTGCCGGCAAGCGCTCTTGCGCCAATGTGGTGACCACAAATGCCTCCATGTATCTCTGCCAACAACTTCTGTCCATCTTCCCGGGGAATACACTTCAATTTCACACCGTTGAGTCTTCTTCTATACAGTGCGTTGTCGACGAACTGGTACATACTTGACTGTCGGGCTACTCTTTCCGCTTGTTCTGGCTCTTCGGGAAGTTCTCCTGACTGGAGGAAACGGACGATCTGCTATGCCCATGCTAGAGCCTGTGGCTCGACAACAAGGACTAAAGGCATACCTGCTGTCGCGGGAACATCCGCTTCTACGGCGAGAACCTGCGGTTCAGCCGGAGCTTGATGATCCCCGGCAAGCCACTTGTCGGGAGCGTCTGCTACAACGAAACAAGCCCTGGGGCTTGTCGGAGCATACTGCTCCTCAGCACTCTTGGCGTTGATCTTGGGGACCTTCTTGGCGGCGGCTTCGGGAAGCTCTGCCGGAAGATAGTTACCAGAATCAACTTCCTCTTCTTGCTCTGTCCAGTTGATGGTGTCACGGATGGTTGAGTCAGCTTGAGCACAAAGGTCCCTGGTTCCACAGGTAACTTAGCTGCTGCGCACTTTGACAGGCCGTCAGCAATGTCGTTCTGAGCTCTTAGAACGTGTTCCATCTGTAGGCCGACAAAGCGCTCTTCTAGCTTCCTCACTTCATCAATGTAAGCTTCCATCAATGGACTCTGATAATTCTTGTTCACTTGGCGGACGACAAGCTGCGAGTCCCCCCTGACAATGAGCTGCTTGATCCCAAGGTCTGCCGCGATCCTGAGACCGGCGAGCAATCCTTCATACTCTGCAGTATTGTTTGTTGCTTGCTCCTTGGGAAAGTGCATCTGGACCACGTACTTGAGGTGCTCTCCGGTGGGTGAGACAAGCAGCACGCCAGCACCGGCGCCTTGCAGCGAGAAATCACCATCAAAGTACATCAGCCTCTCTTTGCTTGCCTCCTTGACGGGGATGCTCGTCTCCGGAATTTCTTCATCTGGTGTTGGCGTCCACTCTGCTATGAATTCTGCCAATGCTCTGCTTTGGATAGTTGAAGTGCTCTCAAATTTGAGGCCAAAGCTTGACAGTTCCAGTGCCCACTCAACAATCCTGCCTGTTGCTTCGGGATTCTGCAGTATCCTCTTCAGCGGAAAGCGAGTGACAACTGTGATCTCATGTGCTTGGAAGTAATGGTGCAGCTTTCTCGAGGCCATGAGAAGGCCGAAAAGCAATTTCTGCACACCAGAGTACCTTGACCTTGCCCCCTGCAGCAGGGAACTGACAAAGTAGACTGGGCGCTGCACCACTCTCTTTTGCTGTATCTCTTCACACATCTGCGCAGATCCATCTTTGTCGGGACCAGAGCTTGTCGGGGCAGCCCCCTGCTTGTCGCTGGATGTGCTTGCCGCGGTCGCTGGTTCATCATCTGCCTCTCTCTCTGCTACTAACGCAACACTAACCACTTGATTGGTTGCCGCCAGATACAACAGCAACTTCTCTTGTGGCTTAGGTGCGACAAGTATTGGAGTGGAGGACAGGTATCTCTTCAAGTCCTGCAGCGCAGCCTCCGCTTCCGTAGTCCATTTCATTGGACCTGCCTTTTTCAAGATTTTGAAAAATGGCAGGGCGCGCTCAGCAGACTTAGAGATAAACCTGCTGAGAGCCGCCATGCAGCCGGCAAGTTTCCGTACATCCTTGACGCGCTTCGGTGCTTCGATCTACTCGATGGCCTTGATCTTGTCGGGATTGGCTTCAATTCCCCTCTGAGACACGAATAACCCGAGAAGCTTGCCGGACGGGACTCCAAACACGCACTTCTCGGGGTTGAGCTTGAGGCTGATCTTGCGCAGATTTGCAAAAGTCTCTTCTAGATCTTGAATCAGAGTTGCTTTGTCCCTGCTCTTGACCACTATGTCATCCATGTAGGCTTCCACATTTCTGTGTATCTGCGGTTCAAAAGTTGAACCAGCATTCTTCAAACCGAAAGGCATTCGTACGAAACAGTACGTGCCACATGGAGTGATGAACGCGGTTTTCTCCTCATCCTCTTCTGCCATGAAGATCTGATGGTATCCTGAGTATGCGTCAAGAAATGAAAGCAAGTCACATCCGGTCGTGGAGTCAACAATCTGGTCGATGCGCGGCAAGTGAAATGGATCTTTGGGACAAGCTTTGTTAACATCGATGAAGTCGATGCAAAGCCTCCACTTCCTGTTTGCCTTGCGCACGACTACAGGATTGGCCAACCACATAGGATGGAGCACTCCTCTGACAAGGCCTGCTGCTTCCAACTTCTTGATCTCTTCTGCAATGAATTCTTGGCGCTCCACTGCTTGTTTCCTGACTTTCTGCTTGACGGGCCGCGCGTGAGGACAGACGGCAAGGTGGTGCTCAATTACTTTCCTGGGAACGCCGGGGATGTCGGACGGTTGCCACGCAAACACATCGACATTCGCCCGTAGGAAAGCAACGAGCGCGCTTTCCTATTTAGGGTCGAGAGTGGCACTGATGGTGAAGGTACCACCAGTGCCGTCCTCCTTGGCAGACACCTTCTTGGTCGCTGGCGGAGCTGCCATCGTCTTCTTACACTTGCCGGTGGAGCTCGATGGTGCGTCCTCGACGGTAGCGCAGCACTCCGAAGAGGTGCGCTTGCCGGAGTGGGCATCAGAACTCTTGCTGGACTTGGTCTTCTTCTTCCCCCCGGGAGCTTCAGCGGCAAGTGTCTCGCGATCTGCTGCGGCTGCTGCTTCCCGGTAGATCTTGTCGGCACAGATAAGAGCATCTTTCTTGTCGCCAGGGACAGAGATGACGCTTATGGGGCCTGGCATCTTCAGCATGTTGTACGCGTAGTGAGAGGCCGCCATGAACTTGGCGAGCGCTGGACGGCCGAGAATTACATTGTAAGGCAATGGAAAATCGGCAACGTCAAAAGTGATCCTCTCTGTCCTGAAGTTCAGCTCGCTGCCAAATGTCACCGGCAGCGTGATCTTCCCCTTCGGATTGCTCCTTCCCGGGTTGATTCCTTGGAATGTGTCGGTCTCTTCGAGCTCGCTGTCAGGGACTTGGAGTTTTCGGAGCACAGCGGAGGAGATCAGGTTCAATCTGGCCTCGCCGTCAACTAGCATCTTAGTGACCTTGAGGTTGTGGATAGTTGGCGAAACCAACATCGGCAAGCACCCGACCGCAGTTGTGCGATCAGGGTGGTCCTCAATATCAAAGATGATAGGCGTGCTGGACCATTTCAGAAGCTTGCATGACTCGATGGGTGGTTCTGCCGCATTGACTTCCCGCACCCACTGTTTGAGTTGGCGGTGCAAAGTATGCAGACAAGCACCACCGTCAACGCACAAGACCTCTGTGGCTTTCTGAAACTCCTGCTCGCTGGTCTCGTCATCATCCATGTCTTCGTCGTCGTCGTCTTCATCCTTGTCGCGGCCGCGGGGAGGCCTGTCTCCTTGCCGCTGATTGGCCTTGCCGCGGCGTCCTCCCCGGCCGGATCCTCCAGCACCTGCTTGGGCTTTCTCCTTGTCGCGTCGCTCGTACTCGGCCTTTTGCAGCTCGACAAGCTGCTCGACCTTCTTGCAGCTCTGGAGGTCATGGCCCTTGGTGCAGTGGATCTTGCAGTACTGTTTCTTGGTGCCGTCCTGCCTGTCGGCGGCCGCCATAGCCTGGCAGTTGGTGCATGCGGCAACCTCCTTGCCGGAGCCACCATCTTTAGCTTTCTTGGCGCCACCGTCGCTGCCGGACTGCTCAACAACTAGCACATCTTTGCCTTTCCTCTTCCTGTTGTTCCGCCGCCGGTTTTTATTTGCCGGGGCGGCCTCCTCGCTGTCAGATCCTCCCGTTCCTGTATTCTCTCCGGGGAGTTTCCTCCCTTCCTCAGCACGTGCACACCTGTCGGCCAGAGCATATAGCACGCTGACGTCTCTGATCTTGCACATCGCCATCTCCTCCCGCATCCTGCGGTTACGCACGTTCTGATGGAACGCGCTGATGACCGCGGCAGGGTGGACATCTGGGATGTTGCGTTGCACTTAGCTGAATCTCTGGATGTACTTGCAAAAGGGCTCCCCTTCTTTCTGGGCAAGCAAGTGAAGGTCGCTCTCCTGGCCATGAGGTTTGTGGCCGCCCGTAAAGGCGCCGACAAACTGATGGCACAGGTCTGCCCAGGAAGATATGGAGTTTTTCGGCAAGTGCATGAGCCAGGATCTGACGATGGGCTTGAGCACCAGTGGGAAGTAGTTGGCAAGGATCTTGTCGTCTCGCCCCCCAGCAGCCTGCACCGCGATGGTGTAGATGCAGAGGAACTCCGACGGATGCAACCTGCCGTCGTACTTCTCTGGTACGTCTGGCTTGAAATTCTTCGTACTGGGCCACTGGACTTGCCGCAGCTCACGAGTAAACGCAGGGCAACCTACCGCATACGGCAGGTCACCTGGTTCCCCTGGCGCGTGCATGTCGACAGTGGGCCCAGCGCGCCGGTCTGATTGACGCCGCGTTTCTCTTCGGCGCTCGATGCGGGTACGAGCGTCTTCTTGCGGCCGTTCGTGAAGAACGTGGCGCTGATCGCGACGAGTTCGCGGATCTGATGAAGTGGTGGAGTCGCTGTCGCGGTGGACCCGGCGAGTCGGCGATCCTGGCCTTCGGGGCGGGGAGTGCACGGTGGTCGCGCCCCCACCGGTCTTGTCTCCACCGGCTCGCACCTGGCTGGTTTGTCGCGGCTACGATGTGGTTGGCTGCCGCGGAGTGTCGCCGTTGGCAAAGCCGATGAGGCTCTGAATGGTGGCCCTCCAGTCGTCGATCTTTTCTGGCGTTGGAGGGAAGTCTAGGAGCAGTTGAGCTCATGCCAAGGCTTCTGCTGGAGTGGCGGGTAGCGGTGGCGAACGGTGCGAGGAGCGGGATATGCTCGGACTTCCAACGACGTTAGAAGGAGCAGTATTCCGTCCAGGCGACCGTTCCTTGCTCGCGCCAGCACGTTGGCGTGCATGCTGGCCTTGAGCATCCCGAGATCCGCCAGCTCGATTTGGGTCCAGCGAACGTATGGTACCGTGAGTACCACGATGCTGCCGGTCTCGCGCTTCCTGAGATGGGCGCGGAGCATCCACGGACGCCCGGTCGTCGTGGGAGCCTGCTACGCCGCTGACGGGCAGCGCAGCCTTGTCCTTGGACCTGGCGGCACCGTGGGCTACCTCGTCGACGCCCGTTCTTCCGTCGGCGTCTTCCCCACCAGCCGTTTGCTCCGGCGGCGGTGGGTTCGACGCGGACGGAGCGGCCGCCTCCGAAGCCTTCTTGTTCGGCGGCATGTCGATGAAGTCAATGAAGATCTAGCTCGCGCGAAAGCCGGATCGGGTTCACACAACCTCCACGCCCCCTACCTGGCGCACCAAAGATGTCGGGGGAATCTGGCTCCTCGAGCACCTATGGGGACGGAGCCCCTTCTCGGTTCGGCGGGGGGCGGAGGTCGCGCGAAGAGCGGATCGAGGCGAGGCACGCGCGGGGTTTTTACCCAGCTTCGGAGCTCTCCGGAGAGATAATACTCCTACTGCTGCTTTGTGGATTGTATTGAGTTCTTGCTCGGGAGCGCTGGGTGCTACAGTACACACCAGCAGCTAACGAGACCGAGCGTGAGTGTTCTACTGTTCGTCCTCCTAGGGGCGATCCCCTTCTACGTTGTGCATGGGCCTCCTTTTATATGCTCAAAGGGGTCTCCAACAGGTGGCAACGTAGGCAAGGGCAAAAATGGAAAGGTGTTGCGGTAGGTACAACTACCTACATAGTGAATCATACCTAACCCTGACGGCAGGGGACAAAGGCATTAAATGCCTATCTACGTCGCCCAGACGGTGCAGAAAAGGGACTGTCAGGGGCGCCACCACTTGCCACGATGGCTATCTTGTCAGTGCTGCATGCCACAGTGTACCCCTGGCTGCACAGCCTCCCGCCACGTACGCCTGGAAGGGTCCCGGAGCGACACGTAGGTGGGTGAGCTGGAGCGCAGGCACAGAGTGGTTGCTTGTCGCGGCAAATGCCATGCCGCGGCCGTTGTCTTGTCGCGTCCTGGAGCTTGTCGCTCGTCGGGTCCTGACGGGACGCGTGGCGCGTCGCGGCAAGTTCTTTGATATGCCTTGGTTGGCCTTCCCGGCAAGCTCCTCTTGCCGGGGTCTTATGCCTTGAGGGGCCTTCCCGGCAAGCTCCTCTTGCCGGGGACTTGTCTCCTTGGCCTAAATACTTTGTTCTTGAATGGTTCCAAAGGAACCATAGAGGGCCTTGGCGGTCACCTGGCAAGCCTTGCCGCGGGGTGCTGCGACTGCCCGTGCACAAGTTCGGGATACTAGGGTACCCCTATTCTAGTACACTGACATATGGTGAATTTCATTGTCTCTCTTGTTGCAACCTTCCATGGCTTTGACATTAGGATTCTTCTAGCAGGTGCCTTCTTGTTCAACCCTGGCTTTGTTGCAGCAGCTGTGCCATACTCCTTCTTCAAGACTTTCTTCCTTGAGGTGGCCTCATCCTCAACAGCCACATAGTCCTCATCCTCAGAGTCTGAGGTTCTCTTCTTCCTTGCTCTAGTGGCTGCCTTGGGCAAGTTACTAGGTGTGCTCCTGCTACCCTCATCATAGCTACTTGAGGGATCTGAACCCTCACTCAATTGCACTTGTTCCTCAGATTTGTTCTGACTGTCACTCTGGTCAGACATCTTGGCAATCTCACTAATAGCAGACCCTGTGAATAGATGTAGATGAGGTAGAGAGGATGAGCATCACAAAGTGCAAAGTTTTTGTAAAACAGATGACTAAAAAACTTAGTTTTAGTTCTCCACCGAAAGCATTCCGGAGCTACCTATTTGATAAACTCGATGATACCGAAGCAATTTTTGGAGCCTAAACTAGTGAACTTGGTCAAACCGAGTCACAGTTCGGTGGCACAGAGATTTCTAGTGTTTCACACAGAGTCGAACTCGGTCGCACCGATTTGAAGTTTTCGGTCAGACCGAAAACGCATGTGCAATGGCCTAAGCCAAATTGGTGAGACCGATTTCTACAACTCGGTCGGTCCGAGATGAGTTCGGCGGAGACCTAACCCTAAATTTTCACATCAAATCTAACCTAAAGGATGTTTTCTGTGGATAGAACATTTGCATACGTGGTAAAGATCATGGCAAAGCAATGTGCTATGAATCGGAGTTAAGTAATTAGCACATAGAGTCGAACCCATACCCTTGTTCGGCGGAGGTTCGCTACGGCGGCAACGACGGAGCAGATTTCCTTTGACGGCAATGGAAACCAGCGGCGGGAGGTCACTGGCGACGAGGAGACGATCCGAAGACCCGAGGAGGCAGAGTAGGACACACACGCGGGCTAAGGAGTTTGATGAAATTTCCAAAATCTCACCCATGGGTTTATATATCTCGACCCTGTCGGTGTGACTGAGTGGAACAACTCGGTGGCACCAAGATGCAAAATCGCAGGCGGTTACTGCAAACTCGGTGTGCCCGAAAATTCAAATCAGTTGCACCGAGATTCAAAACCTAGATCAACTTAGTGATCTCGGTGTGACCGAAGTGGATGACTCGGTCATACCGAAAAGCACAACGAGGTTTTGGAGGTTTAAGTCTATGACGAATCAGGGACTCCGAGTGCTCCTCACACAGAGTGGTTCGAATCTGACTTGATCAAACTTTGTGATGTAGCATGAATACAGTCCGAGACGAGAAAAGCATAGATAGCTAGAGGGACTTCGTAGGCATTCTTGTCCATCCATTTGGCAAAAGAGAAAAAGCCAAACATTCAAAACAACAAATGGATGTCCTTGAATGAGTAAAATATGCAACCAACATGCTCACATGAATAAATTGGCAAATGAAATATGTTACAAAGCATGCAAATCACTCTAGCATCTATCAAGCAATTTGGCAATGACTAGGTCATCCATATATGAGTATATTGATTTAGGAGTCAAATGCGGACATTTGATCATACGTCATACTCATCGTTTAAGCACAAGTGGGGTTACCACTTTTACATAAAGCATTGTTGTGTTCACATCATTAGAGTTGCTTTAGCTCAATTGATTAGAGCAAAGCTCCCCTAGATGTGATATCCGCCCTAAGAGGGATGAACTAAACTTGGGTTTTGTCGATGATGACTTCATGTAGGTGTTGAAGATGTAGACGCTCAATGTTGATGTAGATCATTTGTAGCAATCCTTTGGAGTGAGTTGCACTTTCAATAGCTAAACGGGTTAATCCCACAAGGAACAAACAAGGATATCCATAGACATGGAGTGATGTACACATAGATGATGTCCATGAAAGCATTAGGTTACCTTTTCCGTTGTATTACCAACAAGAAGGTTTGTGACTCCTTGAAAGATATGAGTGAAGTATGTTGGCGGAGTCACCCTCAAGAACTCTATAGTTCTTCTTATTCGTGATCCACACCATCTTGATGGGAATCCTTGGAGTTGTAGTCATACTTGATGAAGTAGAACTTGATGTAGTCTTGGGAACCCACTTGACCAAGGCCTTGGGAGCTTCTTCAAATGCATCAATCTCCTCTTGAAGCTTGTCCTTGCGTTTTTGCTTGTGGTCTTGTGGTGGAAGATCATCTTGAGCTTGTGTTCCTTGGAAAGAAGTAGGATCATACTTCTCTTGTGGAGGAACAAACTTCGTCTTGGGGTATCGATCTTATTCCCACTCAACTCCATTGGCATTGAACTTTCGTTCAAAACCAACACATTGATTCTTCCGGTGTCTTCCTTACTTGCGTACAATTTCCTCAAATTGCTTACTTCCGGCAAGGCTCTTGTAAACACCTTTCTCTATAATTCCCTTCAATAAGCTATTTTCTTGCTCAAGTGTAAGTTGGCTAAGATAATCATTAGTGGAATCAAGAGAAATACTAGAAGCAACAGCATTGGATTTAGCATGATTATTGTTACTACTAGATGAAGAATCTTTCTTACTCTTGTTGCTGACGTAGCAGTAGCGTGTATCCCCGAATGCGCTGTAGCTAATGTAGCAGTAGCGCCCTTTCTGGAACGCGCTACTGCTACTTCTGACTTAACCACGGGGTTCGTCCTTCCACACGGCCACTTCCCCCAAATCCAACTCTCCACTCTCGCCGCCGCCGTCGCCCGTCGGCCGCCGCGCGCTCTCCGCACACCCTCCACGCCGCCCCCAACCCCAGATTCAACGCCGCCCCCGCCCCCGACCTCAACGCCGCCCCGGACGCCGCCCCGACCCCGACCTCGACGCCGTTCGCCCCTCCCTCGTCGCAGGCACCCGAGGTGAGCACGCCTGCTCCTCCCTCTCCCTTACCTCTGCCTAGGGTTTCTTTATATTTTAGTTGCATCAAATTAGTTAGGGTTCATGTAAGGGTGGAAACGATTCGGATGCGGATGCGGCCTCTAATGAGTTAGGGTTCATGTAAGGGTGGAAACGAATCAAATTTCTAAGATGAATCATAAAACGAGTAACATTTGACCACTTATTTCACTTTATAGTTGGATAATTGGAATATCCGCTACCACTTTCCACCCCTATAGGTTCATCAAATTAGATGGTAATTAGGGCAGTAGTTCCTAGGTACTAATTAGTTAGTAAGAACTAGGTACTAATTAGGTACTAGAATATTTTTATTTATAGTAAGTTTATTTTTAGTAAGAACTAGTTGAATTTTTATTTATAGAACTAGTTAGTAAGAACTTGTTGCTATTTTTTTAGTTAAAGCATTTTTTCTCGCATCAACGCGGACGATGCCTATCCCACATCCTCATCGTCGAGTCGGCGGAGGAAGACACCTGCTTGACCAGATGGGCCATGTCCGGGACTGGGCTCCGCCGGGGTGGTACTGGGAGGCGCTACCTACTGGGGAGCCAGCCTCTCGTTGACCCGAACCTCCTTTGGTGGCGGTCGCGTGGGCCAGTGACGGTCCAGAGGCTCAAGGACTCCGCGGAGGTGGTGCGTCACCGTGTCAGCGAGGAGGACGCGCACCTCCGTCGCTACTTGTTTGCGTTGGAGCACAGGTTCTCCAATACCTAGCAGGTTCTCCAGGGATCTCACTGGAGCTATGATCCCGTGATGGTTCCTTCTCTGTGGGTGTCCACTGCCCGCGCCGATACCCGTCATGTGCTAGGGTTTTAGTTGTATTAGTGATGTTATATGTATGACACTACTCGGGATGTATTAGTGATAATATTTGACGATGTACGAACGCATGAGATGATTTACTTTTGCTTATTGAATGCATGCTAATTTGAGTCCTATAAGATAATTTGAAATGTATATCTTGTGTTGCTCAATATCCAAGTGGTCGGTCATGTTTGCAGGTTACACCTCCGAGTGGCCTATGTTTTGCCGGAGTGTTGATTCATTTCCGTTCAGGCAAATTTCAGGCGCTCGATATGTCCTATTTTAGCAAAGGTCATGCCAGATTTTTCCGTTAATTTTGGCATGACCTGTGCCAGAATATGTAGGAAATATCGAGTGGCCCGGATTTGTGTGTTGAGTATCCTTTAAGCACAAGTGGGGTTACCACTTTTACATAAAGCATTGTTGTGTTCACATCATTAGAGTTGCTTTAGCTCAATTGATTAGAGCAAAGCTCCCCTAGATGTGATATCCCCCCTAAGAGGGATGAACTAACCTTGGGTTTTGTCGATGATGACTTCATCTAGGTGTTGAAGATGTAGACGCTCAATGTTGATGTAGATCATTTGTAGCAATCCTTTGGAGTGAGTTGCACTTTCAATAGCTACACGGGTTAATCCCACAAGGAACAAACAAGGATATCCATAGACATGGAGTGATGTACACATAGATGATGTCCATGAAAGCATTAGGTTACCTTTTCCGTTGTATTACCAACAAGAGGGTTTGTGACTCCTTGAACTAGTGCAAGATGTGGAAGTTGTTTGCACATGTCCTTGCCAAAAGATATGAGTGAAGTATGTTGGTGGAGTCACCCTCAAGAACTCTATAGTTCTTCTTCTTCGGGATCCACACCATCTTGATGGGAACCCTTGGAGTTGTAGTCATACTTGATGAAGTAGAACCTGATGTAGTCTTGGGAACCCACTTGACCAAGGCCTTGTGAGCTTCTTCAAATGCATCAATCTCCCCTTGAAGCTTGTCCTTGCCTTTTTGCTTGTGGTCTTGTGGTGGAAGATCATCTTGAGCTTGTGTTCCTTGGAAAGAAGTAGGATCGTACTTCTCTTGTGAAGGAACAAACTTTGTCTTGGGGTATCGATCTTATTCCCACTCAACTCCATTGGCATTGAACTTTCATTCAAAACCAACACATTGATTCTTCCGGTGTCTTCCTTGCTTGCGTACAATTTCCTCAAATTGCTTACTTCCGGCAAGGCTCTTGTAAACACCTTTCTCTATGATTCCCTTCAATAAGCTATTTTCTTCCTCAAGTGTAACTTGGCTAAGATAATCATTAGTGGAATCAAGAGAACTACTAGAAGCAACAACATTGGATTTAGCATGATTATTGTTACTACTAGATGAAGAATGTTTCTTACTCTTGTTGATAGACTTTACTTGTGGCATGTAAGTAGACAAGAGTAAACGCTTGGCAATGTAAGAAGAACTTTTTTTGCGAAGATCATCATTGATTGCCTTTAAGAACTCATGCTCTTGCTCAAGGTTGAGTTTTTTCAAAGCGTAGCTTCTCATGACTCTTTAAAAGTTTTCGATGATCTTCCAAGGTAGTTTCATGAGCTAACTTAAGAGTGTTTAGTTCTTTAGTTAGACGCTCAATCTCCTTATCATCGTCATTCGTTTTATCTTGATTAGCGTGATTAATAGCGAGTTCATCATAGTTTTCATAACTAGAGTTATCAACGAGTAAATCATCATCTCCTAGCAAATCATCTTCATCACTATTGAAATCAACATACTCGGGGTGTGATACCTTTGGGCCTTTAGCCATGAAGCATCTTCCAATTCCTTCATTTGGTGAGTCAAATATGTCGTAGGATTTGGTTGACACAAGTGCTAGACTGGCAACACCTTCATCTTGAGAATATTCGGAGTTGGAGTGATAACTTCTTTCGGAGTGATTGTCGGAGTCGGATCCGGATACCCATTCACCAACATGAGATTGATGTCTCCGCTTCGTGTAGCTCCTTGATGATTTGTCCTTCCTTTCCGAATCCTTGCTTCTCTGAGAGGTTCTACGTTCGTAACGACCATCTCTACTCCTTCTCTCTCTTGGTGGTGATTCTTCTCTTCTACTTCTTCTTTTAGGAGAATCTTCTCTTCTTTTGTAGGGAGGCGTACACTCATTGGAGTAGTGTCCGGGTCTTCCACAATTGTAGCAATTTCGTTCAAGACTTGAAGATCTTTTGTCATAGTAGGACCTTGACTTAGAACTTCTTTCCTTGCTTCTACTGTTGTAGAACTTGTTGAAATTCTTCACCATTAGGCTCAGTTCTTCATTGAAGGTTTGTTTCTCACTTGATGATGTGGGAGCATCACCTGAGGTTTTGTAAGCACCACTTGACTTGTTGTGAAGCTCTTCCTTATCCTTGAGTGACATCTTAAGAGCAACAATTCTTCCAATGACTTCCGTAGGCTTGAGATCTTTGCAATTGGGCATCATTTGGATCAATGTGCACACGGTATCATATTTTCCATCCAATGCCCTTAGGATCTTCTTGATGATGAATCTATCGGTCATCTCTTCACTTCCTAAGACGACAATCTCATTGTGATGAGAGCAAGCCCAGAGTACATTTCAGCGACACCTTCACCATCCTTCATTTTGAACTTGTCAAGTTGATTGTGAAGCACATCCAATTTGGATTCCTTGACGGAGTCGGTACCTTCGTGCATATCAATCAAAGTATCCCAAATTTCCTTTGAATTCTCAAGACGGCTAATTTTGTTGAATTCTTCGGGGCACAATCCATTTAAGAGAATGTCACAACCTTGAGCATTGTATTGCAGCATCTTCAACTCTTCCACGGTAGATTCACGGTTCGGTTCTCTCCCATCAAAGAATTCACCTTGCAAGCCAATACACACAATAGCCCAAATGACGGGATTATGTCCAAGAATATGAATTTTCATCTTATGCTTCCAACTAGCAAAATTAGTACCATCAAAGTAAGGACTTCTATGGTGGTAGTTTCCCTCGCTAGACGCCATACTCTCCTAGGTTGTGAAACCAAGGCTATGATCACCAAAGCTATGAAAATCAAGGAAAATGGAGACCAAAGCTCTAATACCACTTGTAGGATTCAGAGTATGTCTAGAGGGGGGTGATTAGACTACTTGACCAAATAAAAATCTAGCCTTTTCCCAATTTTAAGTCTTAGCAGATTTTAGCAACTTAGCACTAGTCAAGCAACCAACCTACCCATGCAAGTCTAAGAGTATAGCAGCGGAATGTAAAACATTGCACATGAAGGTAAAAGGAGGAGTTTGGAGGGAGCAAACGCAATGTAGACACGAAGATTTTTGGCGTGGTTCCGATAGGTGGTGCTATCGTACATCCACGTTGATGGAGACTTCAACCCACAAAGGGTAATGGTTGCGCGAGTCCACGGAGGGCTCCACCCACGAAGGGTTCACGAAGAAGCAACCTTGTCTATCCCACTATGGCCATCGCCCACAAAGGACTTGCCTCACTAGGGTAGATCTTCATGAAGTAGGCGATCTCCTTGCCCGTACAAACTCCTTGGTTCAACTCCACAATCTTGACGAAGGCTCCCAAGTGACACCTAACCAATCTAGGAGACATCACTCTCCAAAAGGTAATAGATGGTGTGTTGATGATGAAATCCTTGCTCTTGTGCTTAAAACGATAGTCTCCCCAACACTCAACTCTCTCTCACAGATTTGGATTTGGTGGAAAAATGATTTGAGTGGAAAGAAATTTGGAGAAGGCTAGAGATCAAGATTCATATGGTTGGAATGGAATATCTTGACCTCAACACATGAGTAGGTGGTCCTCTCTCAGAAAATGTATGATGGAAGTGTAGGCATGTTCTGATGGCTCTCCTCACGAATGAAGGGTGGAGGGGTATATATAGCCTCCACACAAAATCTAACCGTTACACACAAATTACCAAACTCGGTGGGACCGAATAATGAAACTCGGTCAGACCGATTTAGTTCAAAATGTGAACATTAGGCTTTTCGGTGGGACCGACTTGTCAACTCGGTGGAACCGATTTCATTAGGATTAGGGCATAACGTAATCTTGGTGAGACCGATTACACAAACTCGGTGGGACCAATTTTGGTAACAAGCTAACTGAGAGTTGGTCAGGCAAACTCGGTGGGACCGATTCACTCATCTCGTTAAGACCGAAACGTTACGAAAGGGAAACACAGAGTTTGCATTGCGAACTCGGTGGGACCAATCGCTCATCTCGGTTGGACCGAAATGTTATGAAGGGAAACAGAGAGTTTGCAATCCCATCTCGGTGAGACCGAGATCCCTATCGGTAAGACCGAAGTGACTAGGGTTTTGTGGTAGTGGCTATGTCAACTCAACTCGGTGGCGCCAGATAGAAAGTTTCGGTGGGGCCGAGTTTGACTTTTGGTTTGGGACATATGTGGATATGAGAAAGTGGTTGAGGATTTTGGAGCATATCACTAAGCACTTTGAGCAAGCAAGCCATTATGCAACACCTCATCCCCTTTTAATAGTATTGGCTTTTCCTATGGACTCAATGTGATCTTGGATCACTAAAAGTAGAATGTAGAGTCTTGAGCTTTAGAGCTTGAGCCAATCTTTTGTCCTTGAGCTTTCCATCCCATGCCATGCCAATCCTTGAGCTTTCCTGAAATATTTATCTTGAAATAGCTTTAGCTCAATGAGCTATATATTGTTAATAATTACCAAAACCACCCAGGGATAGTTGGACTTTCAGTAACTCCTTTTGTGGTGTGTTTGTTGGGATCATATGAACTTTGAGTTTATGATCAGATCTATCTTTTTATCCACGAAAGTTATTTGAGTCTTCTTGATCTCTTATCACTACTGCAGGATGCTGCTAACGCGACACTACGATCAGAGACCCTTTCACGAAACTGTGTGCGATGCATCAATCACAAATGGGGATGTAAAAAAACCATCCAAAAATATGCAAAACATTTGCAATGGATGATGCATCAAACACGGTTCATATTTTAGTTGAGTGTGCGATCCAGGGCATATGGTTCAGTCCAATGAACTGTTTGCGATGAGGCGGAACAAAAGGAACAGGCAGCCTGATGAAGGCGTGTGCGATATAGAGCATACGGTTCACTTGGATGAACTATTTGTGAGTAGGCAACACAAAAGAAATGAGCAGCCACATGAAGGTGTGTGCGATATACAGCATACGATTCACTTGGATGAACTGTTTGTGATTAGGCAACACAAAACAAATGGTCAGCCAAATCAAGGTGTGTGTTATTGAGGGCATACTCTTCAGAAGGATTAACTGTTTGCGATTAGCCAACAGAACAGAAACGGGTAAGCCAGATCAAAGTGTCTGCGATTGACGGCATACACTTCACATGGATGAACTGATTGCGATTAGCCACAAGAAACTGAAACAGATAGATAGATCAACGTGTGTGCGCTAGACGGGCACACCCATTCTAATTAAAAGAAGCATGCACGATGGTAATAACGAGCGTGCACGGTTGTTGGAACAAGACGTGTGCTGATATTGCCTATTGCGGTGCACCCTATGGTGCAAACGCCATGTATGCGGCCGAGAAGGTGTACGTGCCCACGTTACACCTTCAGGGAATAGTGCCACACTTATAACCGTCAGTAAAGTTTGAGCATGCGTGCCATCACAATTTTTTTAGAAGAACAGGGAGGCCGCGTCCCGTCACATTCCAAATTGCAAACCTGTTCACACCGATCAATACCTAAACGGTTTCCCACTTAGGAGCGTATTACTACGCGGTTATAAATACTACTATTCGAAGATGACTGCACATTCCTCCTCAACTCCTCATCCACAAAAAGCCAAAAACAAACAAGTCATTCATCATCGTTCCCGTGCGTCCGCGATGGCCGGCGTGAGTTCTGGGTCTAGAGATTGCCACCAGGGAGAGGCGAGCCTGGAAGCGGGAGCACAAGAGATGTCCAGCCTCACCGCGAAAGTAGCCAACATGTCCCGCCCCACGGCCGTAGCAACAAAGAGGTCCCTCCGCGCAGCCGAAGCAGCACGGAGGCCCCGCCGCGCCGTCGATGCAGGAGACAGGTCCGGCCGCGCCGTGGAAGCAGAAGAGATGTCCCACCGTGCCACGAATGCAGCAGAGATGTCCTCCCGCACCGCGGCGGCCTAGGAAAATGCCTCGCGGGCAGGTGAGGACTCTTACAAGCGCATGCGTGCCATCGTCCTTAGGCAGATGGATCATATCTCCAGGTGGACGAGGTTGCAAGATGACCTGAAAGCCTCATTTGAACAGTCTACCAACATCATCCGGCAACTAAATGAGAGCAATGCGAAGCTCCGGGCCGAGCCCGACCTGTTGAGGGCAAAGTTCGTCGGAAGTGCGGAGCAGCAGGAGCAAACCACTGCGTTGTTGATGAGGACTAGCGTCATCATCGAGAAACTTATGTACGAGAATGCCATGCTGTGCATCGAGCGCAGAAGGCTGGTGGAGGAATCCGTGGATGCTCTCAACCAGCATCTTGAGGACAAGAAAGAGCTTGTCGCCCCTCGCCACGGAGACTAGTTCCCGTGGCCTGCAGCAACACATCAAGAAAGTAGAGATTAGTGAGCCAGATCATTGTCTTCCTTCTTCTTTTGCCCTTGTGTATTTCGGGCGTTGCTGCATGTGGCTTTTTTTAATTATGTTTCTAAATATGTAAGACAATTATTATCCACTATCATTGTCCTTATATTCATCATTCTTGCTATAAGTTGCAGTCAATGTTATATAGTTCCGTCAGATCTTACATCAAGATTCGTGCAAAACTTTCTTTTCAGATTTTCATTTTTCTCTCTTAAATCTCAGTCTAGTGAGACATATAGCCACACCGTAGAACAGGTGCTCGGGCGCCATTAATGGAGACGTTGGGAGGGAGGTGCGCGGCGGATAGCTGTCAAAGAGCTCTCCTCCCGATAAGCACGTGCAGGGGTCTGATCGCACGCCTCCCGTACTCAAATAGCTACCCCGCACGGCACCTCCCAGCAAATAAAAAAAGGGGACGCGTGGCCGCACGTAATTGGTAAGTCGAACGCCCACGGTTTCAATAATACTTGTGTTTCCGATTTGTAACATGACAACACTAATTCCAAAATGACTTTGTTGATTGTTAATGTGTGGGACTTTGCAAATTGGATAGAAAAATTACCACAGCATGTTGGTGCCATGTCATGAGACCATTCCAAGTTTCATGATTTTCAGGCATGTTTTGGAATTACAGGAATTAAAAAACCAAGTTTCTCAATCTTTCCGGCAAGCCACGATGCCCAGATGTTTGAATTTCACTCCCATCTCTTGCATGGGACCTAGAAATTCACCCAAGGACACACATGTGATTTTTCAAACAACTTTGGTGCACTGGAGCACGTGCTTGTAGTTCAAAATTGAATTATACACATTAAATGCGCAGAAACTCAATTAATGTATAAAAAAAGCCGAACTAACATGGAGTAATTCCAAAATTTAGCACGATACTTCTATTTGGTCTAATCTGCCTGTGTAAAAAAATTAAGGCGGGAGAAGGCAGTGTACGTATGTCGTTTCACACACGAAGGTGACACGTTCCCTCTCGGAACCAGGAGCCTTCTTGAGGGAAGCTCCGGTTTGCAAGAAGCCTACACCAAAGCTTGTCCCAGTTCGGCCATAAAAATTACCGCAACATGTTGGTGTCATGTCATGAGACCATGCCAAGTTTCATGATTTTCAGCCGTGTTTTGGAATTACAGGAATTAAAAAACCAAGTTTCTCAATCTTTCCGGCCGAGCCACGATGCCTAGATGTTTGAATTTCACTCCCATCTCTTGCATGGGACCTAGAAACTCACCCAAGGACAGACATGTGATTTTTCAAACAACTTTGGTGCAATGGAGCACGTGCTTGTAGTTCAAATTTGAATTATGCACACTAAATGCCCAGAAACTCAATTAATGTATAAAAAAGGCCAAACGAACACGGAATAATTCCAAATTTTAGCACGATACTTCTATTATTTGGCTGTGTAAAAAAATCAAGGCGAGAGAAGGCAGTGTATGTATGTCGTTTCGCACATGGAGGTGACACGTTCCCTCTCGGAACCAGGAGCCTTCTTGAGGGAAGCTCCAGTTTGCAAGAAGCTTACACCAAAGCTTGTCCCAATTCATCCAAAAAATTTACTCCAGCATGTTGGTGCCATGTCATGACACCATGCCAAGTTTCATGATTTTTAGCGGTTTTTTGGATTTACAGGAATTACAAAACCAAGTTTCTCAATCATTCCGGCCGAGCCACGGCACCCAGATGTTTGAATTTTATTCCCATTTCTTGCATGGGACCTATAAATTCACCCAAGGACACACATGTGATTTTCAGCAAACTTTGGTGCATTGGACCATGTGCTTGCAGTTCAAATTTGAATTATGCACATTAAATGCCCAAAAACTCAATTAATGCATAAAAATGCCAAACAAACCCAGAATAATTCCAAATTGAAACACGGCACTCATGTACTCATTGCATGTTCACTGTACGTAAATGTTCTAGCAATTCAAATACCATCCTTTCCCTCCGTAACACCATTTTGTCTTTCAAAACATAATGAAAAAAATCAGGTATACCACAAACAGTTTACTAGAAAGAATCGTGTGGGATGCGATATAAAATAGCTTGGCGCACCGTCTTGTATGGCTTACGCAGGAAGCCTCGTCATCTACAGTCCACTGCCCCCGCTTGAACTACACTTGCACACTAGTTTCCCGTGGCACCGAGCGAATTTTTTTGGCCACCTCGGAAATATCTATCTCCCCGCCCCTCCCTCCTACCAAAAGCCACATTTCCACTGTTCCTCCTTGCTTTCCAAGTTCAAACCTTCAGTTCTGATTACTGGCAGCTCAGCCTCCTCGACGGTGACCCTTCTTCTTGCAGCGCGGCCTCCTCACCGGCTACCCTTCTTCTTGCAGCGCCGCCTCCTCGCCGGCGACCCTTCTTCTTGCAGCACCGCCTCCTCGCCGACGACCCTTGTTCTTGCTACACGGACTCCTCGCCGCCGCCCCTTCTTCTTGCTGCGCGGCCTCGTCGATATGGTCAGCTAATCCACACCCCACCCACACCATCCTCCTCATTTCCTGTCCCACACGCCCCGACTGATGGTGCGACACCTTACACCGGAATCACTGCCCCTCCTCCAATTAAGCGCTGCCCACAACCATTTTAGATGCAGTATAACATGGAGCTGAGTAGCATGCGGCCGCACGCGCGAACGAGGTCGCTATGGCTGACATGCGGGTCGACCGCCAGATCTTGTAGGAGCACCTCGTCTTTGAGGCCACCATCGACAGCGCCGCGCAGTTGTCAACTTTAAAATACTATTCGTGATGTTTTCTCGAGGCCACCGCTAGTGCATTCTAGTGATCTGTCCTCTGTAATGTTAATGTGCAATCTGATGTTCAGTTAATAGTTTGGTCCTCTGAAATGTAATGTTCAGTTAACACTTTGGTCCAACAATTGCTACATTTCGTAGTACTATTCTCAAGCATTCTTTGTTTTGTTAACTGTCTTATCTTCGAGTATATGTTTCTATTCTGCAATGTCGTGCTCAGTCAACTATTTTGGTTCATTTGGTCTGTTGTCCATTTAACTGTTTGGTTTAGTTCTGCAATTTGATTTCATTTGTTGCGGGTACAATTTTGTATTGTTATGCATGTGACACCAATCAAATTTGGCTATACTCAATACATATTCTACCGATAGTATGGCAACTCTCAGTTAACCTGATCAAGATCTCCCTTATGTGTGTTGCTGGGAAACAATGGGAGACACTGTGGTTTACCATCGAGTTTTGTTCAAGCAGGGTCCTTTTGCTAATATCACATTATTGTCTAGTTGCAGGAATCATTCTAATATTTAGGTTTCTTACAATTTGGTCTTGCACATGTAGGTCCTACTGTCAGAGGCTTAGACCCACTGTTTGACCCATTTTGCATATGGGGAAATGAGATGTCCATGAATATTAGTCAAGTCAAAAAACTCAGAAAGATTGTTAGGATGAAGAAACTTGCGACGAATAACAGTAAGATCTTTGTTTGCACAATGAAGAAGACTTCAGTCAAGTATAGGATGGTACCAACTCTTTTGCCTTGTTTTTACCTCTGGCGCCATTTCAAAATTTACAACAGCGATTTATGCATAGCTTTGTTTTCAGTACTTTTCAAAGCAGTTCACCGATGATTAGCTCTTAAACCACCTGCATGGTCAAGAGGCGAGGAAGGCATTTATTTAACACCCACGGTACAATATTGAAGTCTTGCTGAAGAGGACGAAGGTTGGGCGGGCAATTATCCATAGCCACTGGCCTAAAGTTGCAAGGACATTCAATATTACAGAAGGCTCAATATTTGCCTTCCGCTTCAGTAGTTTCCCAGATGAGATTCATCTGTCTATTTACCCTGTATGATGCTACTTTCCAAAGGTTTTTTATGCTGCATGGGAAACGTGGTGCTGTTGTGTAATGGCGTAACTGAGTGCCGAAGCTATCTGATGTAATTAGATTATGAAATCCTGGTTGCCTTTATATGGATATGAAATATCTGGCGTGTTTTATAAGAAATATCAATTTGATTAGTACATGGATTATCAATAATAGGCTAATTACCCTGCTTATTGGGGTTTTCTATTGCAAACGATTACTCAGACGGCACGGCGGGCGATGAACTCAAACAACCCGCACGGTTTCTAGAAAGTATACGTGTTCGATCAATTAACAATCACACATGGCTTCCAGCAGCGAACTGTTTGCGTTAGGCCACCTTGCACAAACGTTTCCACACAAAGAACTGTGTGGGATGTACATACCTACGGAAATGATTTTCTGGGAGTCACCATGTGGGATGTACATACCTACGGAAATGATTTATGGGATTCACCGTGTGGGATGTACATACCTACAAAAATGATTTCTAGAATTCACCGTGTGGGATGTACATACCTAAGAAAATGATTTCTGGGATTCACTGTGTGGGATGTACATACCTACAAAAATGATTTCTGGGATTCACCGTGTGGGATGTACATACCCACGGAAATGATTTCTGGGATTCACCGTGTGGGATGTACATACCTAAGAAAATGATTGGGTTTCCATGCCTCACCGATCGCACACGGCCCCAGCCTAGGTTCCACGAGGGCCTATCCCCGATGATTTCTGGGTCGTGTGGGAAGGACCCCCTATCGCCCACACTCACTTGGCAATGGTTCCAAATGCCATCGCGGAAAGGGGTTTTAAACCGATTGTTTAGGACGTCGTTGTACCAATGTATATGCATGATTGCTTACACCCTCGTATTTCTTCTCTAATATTTGGGTTTTGTTTGGCCAACTTGGTCTATTTATCTTGCAATGGGAAGAGGTGCTTTGTGATGGGTTCGATCTTACGGTGCTTGATCCCAGTGATAGAAAGGGAACCAACACGTATGTATCGTTGCCATTAAGGATAACAAGATGGGGTCTATTTCTACATAAATAGATCTTGTCTACATCATGTCATCATTCTTATTTCACTACTCCATTTTTCCATGAACTTAATACACTAGATGCATGCTGGATAGCGGTCGATCTGTGGAGTAATAGTAGTAGATAAAGGCAGGATCCGGTCTACTAATATTTGACGTGATGACTATATAATGATTTCCAGGATATCATCATGATTATTTGAAGTTCTATCAATTGCCCAACAGTAATTTGTTTACCCAGCGTATGCTCTTTTTCTTGAGAGAAGCCACTAGTGAAATCTACGGCCCCCGGGTCTCTTCTTTATTACATTTGCCTTTGCGATCTATTTTATTTGCTTTTATTTTCAGATCTATTAAACCAAAAATACAATAATACCTTGTTGCACTTTATTTTCTTTGGCGTTCGATCTATCAAATCATTGCAATTTTCTCCTGTCCGTTTGCTAATTTCTGGCGCCGTTGCCCGAAAGGGATTGACAACCCCTTAACACGCTGGGTTGCGAGTATTTGTTATTTGTGTGTAGGTGCTTTTTACGTAGTGTTGCTTGGTTCTCCTACTGGTTTGATAACCTTGGTCTCATCATTGAGGGAAATACCTACGTCTCTGTGCTACATCATCTCTTCCTCTTTGGGGAAATACCGACGTCGTCTAGAGACATCACATGCCCATCAACATTTTCAACCAGGAGATCCTTAATTAACCATTGCAATTGAAGGTTATACTTCAGTTTGTTTATAAGGTTTAGATGCTTTATTATTACTTTTATGAAGCATAGTTGTAGCCTTAGAATGCTCCTTGATTCTAACAGGAAAAGGTGGCCTTTCAAAAAAAGCAGTAGGTAAACAAGATTAGCAGCATGAGCCTGAATTTCAATACTAGCAACAATAGATTCTTCACCAATTACTCCTATAAAGTATGGTGGAGTACCCACCTCCCTGGGCTCTCCTAGCATGAAGAGAGCTTCCAGGCCGTCCGTTGGCCGGTGGCTTGCCACAGGAGTTACCAGGGGCCGACAAGAGTCGTACGATCTGTCTAGACGGCTCACGCACGGGCGACCATTACAAAAAACACTTACATGATGATACACATTTGTCATAGTAGGTCACATTTTCTATCATGCATGTACATCCATGACTATTTTATGACAGGATCAAAATAGTCATACATGTGCTTTCGCAGAAGTGTTCCATGACAACAATCCATTTATCATCACGGAAGTGACGCATCATGGAACTGATTTCATCAAGGGTAACCAACACATGGCAGCCACCGTAACGTGTCGCTGTTAAGCTATCGGGTGCCGGTTTTAGATCTGATACCCGTTAATAGCCCCGACCAATAATGATTTTCCATGTGTCACTTTCTCATTCACAAATGGAACCACATGTCAGCTATGCATTGCGACAGATGTCATCCATCCAGCGGATGAGACACGCCTATGAAACATCGACACATTGCAAGGCCCAACAGTGGCCCATTTAGGTTAAAATGATCAGCCCACATGACTTGGTCAAAAGTTAGCGGGCCGGCCCATTGAAATTCTATTAACGACATGTTTGCATATAGCCGATTTACGACCCGGGTACATGCGACCCACTATGGCATGTCAGAATTTAGCCCATTATGGTAATGTGGGCCATCCAATATGATTCCATCCCGTTGACACTTCCGGCCCATGTGTGGCCCATGATGTCTTTCAGCTCATATGCGGACATTGGTATCTCTTGACCTTTTAACGACCCATGGTGATTCTGGCCCATAAAGAGTAAATGGCTTTGGACCCATTAATGGTGCATGATCCAGTTGGGCCATTCCATCCCGCATTCTCTTTCGTCCTATTAAGGGCCCATAATTTCTTAGGCTCATTTCAGGCCCGCAATTACTTTTGGTTCATTACCCGTCTGTTCTGCTATTGGGCCAAATTCATCCCGTGGTTACATTTGGCCCATTTGTGGCACATTGATCCATTGGGTCGTTTCTCCCCCATCATGTATTTCAGCCCATTAATGTCCCGTTATGCCTGTCGATAGTATTAAGCTCGTGATGTCTTGTGGTCTGGGTGTTATTGCGGTCTGGGTGATAGTATTAAGCTCGTGATGTTATTGGCCCATTTTTTCTAGGCCCAGAAGCGGACCGTTTTGCTTTTAGCCTGTTTATGGCCCATATTGCGGTCTGGGTGTGGCCCATGTATAGTACGACTCATGGTGGCCCATGAATCCCGCGACACGTAGGAGGCCTATGGTCACTACTGTAGGTAGGAGGCCAATGGTTACTATGGTCCATATGTAACCCATGGTTATTGCGACGACTAGCAAACCGAGAAAATAGAACTGCAGTGACTATAAGAAAATAAATAAACAAGACTACAAGGAAATAAACAAGTAAGCAACTAATGTTAGGCTATTAAACAGATTACATCCACTCAGCATCGAAGTTCTCCACCAGTGCAAACAAAGGAAACAACAAGCAGCATATTACATACACTAGGCGTCAAAGTTGGCCACCAGTTCAAATAAATGTGGCAACAAAACAAGTCCATAACTGAAACCACTTTAGAAGAGCTCAAGAAACGTTATCCTGGGTACCCACCTTGTTGTCAATAAGCTTATAAAGCTTATTAGCTTTCCCATTTTGGCGCTAAATCCTCTAACTCATGATGTTGCACCGGAAAGTATGCATATTCATTCTGCAGGGACTTCCTGAGTCCTTTGGCTTCTTGTCGCAACACAACTGATCGATGTCTTTCAACTTGTAGTTGAGACTCAACAAGTCGTACTGATTCAGTCCGTGATTTCGAAGAGCTTGTGCCAACGCTATTGGCCAGTAACTCGAACACTACATCAAGATAAGACTTTGGGGTTGTCTTGTTATCTTCAACATAGTTTTCCTTATCTACTTTATCAGCTTGGTTGGAGACCAACGGGGTTGTCTCACTATCTTGAACCTTATCTGCATTACTTCCTTTACTATTACATAATGGGGTACTCTTCACCAATATTCTGTCAACATTCTAAAAGAGGAGCAAGAAGACGCATAACAAGTTTAGAATGTAGTATATGAAACTCATTGTGGTAAACTAGTTCAATAGTAAGGTGGACATGAATATACTAACATGTCTTCTTTTGCAATGTAGTACATAATAACAACATGAAACAAACCTATATCTATGTACTATGGTCACCGTATTGTATATATCATCCTATTTTATGTTGCCAAATCAAGATAGAGACACAGTTCAAATCATATCTGTTTACGACAAAGCAACATAGACATAATATAAGTGTGGGAAACTACACATCACTACTTGTAATGCGCATGATATGAGAAGATACTATTTATACAATTGAAACTAAAATCAACATAGAGCAACAAGTTACTACAACAAACCAATTAAAAAAAGGTTCAAAACATACATGTTGTGTCATTTGAGTTTCGGTTGGATCCTTCAAATTTGAAATTAGTTTGTATGAGTAAATACAGTGATGCAAGAGCAAAGGAATATGCACCATAGCTATGGAGTCTGACCTGAGAATAATTGTTCTTCTTCTTGAAGCATGGAGTTAGGGTTCATTGTGGTGGTCCTCGTGCTTTGGGAACTGCTAGTGTTTGGGTGCACTGTGGTGGAGATGGTGTTATGTCAACTGGAATTGGATTACTATCTGCTCGAGTTGGAGTTAGATGGGATGTAGCTGGTTCTCTAAACAACGGGGTAGGAGTACAATCTACAAGAGTCTAGGTTATGTTTGGTGGGGCTTGTTCTTGGGCAAGTACAACCCTGGTTTTATTTGCATCGACGGGTAGCACTCTCTTTTGTAAAGACCATGTTTTTACTCCCTTAGATACTACCAGCACCCTCTCTAATTCAAATTGCCGATATATAAGAAATGTAATTGAATGTGCAGAGCTTGTATGATAGATAGATGAATGCATAGTGGGAAATAAAATAGGGCATCGAATAATTCACGTATATGTTGTCTAACGAAAGAGGATAGCATGACACAATTTCACGTATATGATGGCTAACTAAACATGATAGCATGACACAATTTCACATATATGATGGCTAACTAAACAGGATATAATGACATAATTCAAAATATGATAAATATCTAAACTGCATGACATGACATAACTATATGATGTCTTTACTAAATATGTTGGCATGCCATAATTCACATACATGTAGTCTAAGTAAACAAGATGGCATGATATAATTCACATATATGATGTATATACTAAGTAGATGACATAAGCATATATGATGTCTAAAAAGCAGATGGCATTGAATACTGTGTATATGATGTTGAAAGATTGAGAATAGGGGTCTAAGGGGGTGATTAGACCCTTAACAGGTAAAAGTGGCGGTTTTTATGATTCTTCAAGTTAAGGTTGAGTTTAGCACATGTTAATGGGCACACAATACATTTTACACAAGCATAGCAAGCGTATGGGCAGCGGAAAGATTAAAGCATGCAAGTGCCAGAATTTAAAGTGAAAACGCAATGGAGACGCGGAGATTTTTGGCGTGGCACCAATAGGTGGTGCTATTGTACGTCCACGTTGATGCAGACTTCAACCCACAAAGGGGAACGGCTGCGCAAATCCATGATGGGTCCACCCATGAGGGGTCTGATTGCTTGTATGTGTGTTGGTATTTCCCCGAAGAGGAGAGGATGATGCAACACAACAATAGTAAGTATTTCCCTCAGTTATGAAACCAAGGTTATCCATCCATTAGGAGAACCAAGCAACACTATGTATACAACACCTGCACACAAATAACAAATACTTGCAACCCAACACGTAAGAGGGGTTGCCAATCCCTCCTCGATATTGAGATAGATAAAATTGTATGTGATTTGATAAATAGATCTGGCAAAAAATCAAAATAAAATAGATAAATAAAAGGTGCAACAAGGTATTTTTGGGTTTTTGGAATAATAGATCTGAAAATAATATGATAGAAAATAGACCGCGGGGCCGTAGATTTCACTAGTGGCTTCTCTCGAGAAAATAGCATACGGTGGGTAAACAAATTACTGTTGGGCAATTGATAGAAGAGAAAATAATTATGATGATATCGAAGGCGATGATCATGTATATAGGCATCACATCCAAGATTAGTAGACCGACTCCTTCCTGCATCTACTATTATTACTCCACACATTGACCGCTATCCAGCATGCATCTAGTGTATTAAGTTCATGGAAAAACAGAGTAATGCAATAAGAATGATGACGTGATGTAGACAAGATCTATTCATGTAGGAATAGACCCCATATTTTTATCCTTAATGGCAACAACACATGCATGTCATTTCTCCCTCTGTCACTGAGAATAAGCTCCGCAAGATCAAACCCATCACAAAGCACCTCTTCCCATTGCAATAAAAATCAATCTAGTTGGCCAAACCAAACCAAAGTTTCGGAGAAGAAATACGAGGCTATAAAGATCATGCATAATAGAGTTCAGAGGAGACTCAAAAAATATTCATAGATAGAACTGATCATAAACTCGCAATTCGTCGGACCCCAACAAACACACCGTAAAAAGTCATTACATCAAATAGATCTCCAAGAACATCGATGATAACATTGTATTGAACATCAAAGAGAGAGGGGAAGCCATCTAGCTACTACCTACTGACCCGTAGGTTTGTGGTAAACTACTCATGCATCATCGGAGGATCACGAATGAGGATGATGAACCCCTCCGTGGTTGTTTCCCCCTCCGGCAAGGTGCCGGAATAAGGCTCTAGATTGGATCTCATGGTTCTAGAACTTGCGGCGGCTGGAATTGTTTTTCGTCGACTCCTCTAGGGTTTCTAGAATATTTGGTATTTATAGAGCTGATATGTGGTGGAAAAGATCACCATGGGCCACACAAGGCAATAGGGCGGGCCTGGGGCCTCTGGCGCCCTAGTTTCTTGTGGGCCCCACGGGCCTCCACTGGTACACTTCCTGGGCTCACTGGGTATCTTCTGGGCAGAAAAAAATCTCCAAAATGTTTTGCTGCATTTGGACTTGGTTTGATATGGATATTCTACGAAGTAAAAAACAAGCAAAAAACAACAACTGGCACTGGGCACTATGTCAATAGTTAGTCCAAAATATGATATAAAGTTGCTATAAAATGAATGTAAAACATCCAAGATTGATAATGTAACAACATGGAATAATAAAAAATTATAGATATGTGGGAGACGTATCAACATCCCCAAGCTTAATTCCCGCTCTTCATCTTGTAGGTAAATGGTAAAAACAGAATTTTTGATGTAGAATGTTGCCTAACATGTTCATCACATATGCTTTTTCTTTTTTAGCATGGACATTTGGACTTTTAGATTATTCAAAGCAATAGTCTATAACTGACATGAGGACATCAATGCTCAAGCATATCAACAGGCAACCATGTCTTTCAAAATATCATCACTAAAGAAATCTATCCCTTGCCCATCATGCTCAATCATTGATCCATTCATGAAACACACTCGAATATTAGCTACATCCAATGCAAAAGTATGATCATAGTGCTCCCTAGTTGGTGCTTTGTAGGAGAAGATGGAGAATCAAATAAAACTAAAAATTGCAAAAAGTAAATAGATAGGCCCTTCGCAGAGGGAACCAGACATTTATAGAGGTGCGAGAGCTCAAAGCTTAAATTGAGAGATAAAAATATTTTAAGAGGCATGCTTTTCCTGTCAATGAAAATGATCAAGAATTCCCAATACTTTCCATGCTAGATACATCATAGGCCATTCCCAAACATAGAATGAAGTTTGTTCCTTTTCCACCATTCTTTCACAATCCATGGCTAGCCATATCCACGGGAGCCTTCCATACCAACACTTTCCAAGGAATTCATTGATAACATAAAAAATCTTTTTCATTCTGGACTAGGCGTCCCTATTACCTTTCCACATTCTCGTGCAATGACAAGTGAATAAACACTCATATTGAGAATAGCGCATCTATCAAGGAAAAAATTGGCCACCCCCTGTCGCTTCATGAGCGGTACAGGCACACAAAAAGGAAATTCATTTTGAAAATTAGAGTTGGCACATACAAATTTACTTGGAATGGCATGGAAATACCACATATAGGTAGGTACGGCGGACTCATTGGCACAACTTGGTTTAAGGAGTTTGGATGCACAAGTAGTATTCCCACTTAGTACAGGGAAAGGCTAGCAAATAGATTGAGAAGCAACCAACCAAAAAACAAAAACGAGCATAAACGAGCATTAAACATAACTAACGCTGAATAATGCACCATAAGTAGGATGTAACTTCATTACATAACTATTGACTTTCGTGCTTGCATAGGGAATCACAAACCTTAACACCAATATTCTTACTAAAGCATAATTACTCACCAACATAAATCACAGATTACTATCTCCATATCTCAAAACTATTGAAAGGAATCAAGTTTATTTTGTCCAATGGTCCTTCATGAAAGTTTTTATTATATCCTTCTTGTATATCTATCACTTTGGAACTAGTTTCATATATTACCATTGCTTATAACAGGCTCTCAAACAAATTTAAGTGAAGAACATGAGCTTAAGAATTTCATCTCTCAAAAATAATATAAGTGAAGCATGAGAGAATTTCTTTAAAAATGTACTAACTCTCAAATTGATCTAAGTGAATCATGAGAGTATTTCTTTCAAAAGTTAAAGCACCACCATGCTCAAAAAGATATAAGTGAAGCACTAAAGCAATTCCATAGCTCAAAAAATTTAAGTGAAGCACATAGAGCAATTCTAACAAATCATAGCATCATTATGGCTCTCTCAAATAGGTGTGTCCAGCAAGGATAATTGTGATAAACTAAAAAGAAAAACAAGCAAAGACTCATATAATACAAGATGCTCCAAGAAAAACTCATGATATGTGACGAATTAAAATATAGCTCCAAGTAAAATTACCGGTGGTTGTTAGAAGAAAGAGGGGATGTCTTCCGGGGCATCCCCAAGCTTAGTTGTTTGGTTCTCCTTGAATATTAACTTGGGGTTCCATGGGCATCCCAAAGCTTTGACTCTTTTCACTCATTATTCTTTCATCCATCGCGATCTCACCCAAAACTTAAAAACTTCAATCACACAATACTTAACAAAACCTTCGTGAGATCCGTCAGTATAATAAAGAAAATCACCACTCTAAGTACTATTGCAAATCCATTCATTTTATTATTGCATTATACGTACTGTATTCTAACTTTACCATGGCTTATACCCTTCAATACAATGCATAGATTCATCAAAATATGCACACAATGCAACGGAAATAGAATCTGTCAAAAACAGAACAGTCTGTAGTAATATGTACTTTAACCATATTTCTGTAAGTCCAAAAATTCTGAAACTTTAGGACAACGTAAGCAATTCGTATATCAATCTTGTGTAAAAAAATCAGAATTTTTCGTCGCTCCAGCAGAGCACTTCAATTCTGCTACCGGACGTAAAAGTTTATGTTTTCCAACAAGATCAAATCAACTATCACCCAACATGATCCTAAAGGCTTTACTTGGCACAGACACTAATTAAAACATAAAAAACACAATCATATTAGAAGTATAATTGCATATTTATTGAAAAACAGAAAATATAACTATTGGGTTGTCTCCCAACAAGCTCTTTCTTTATAGCCGTTAAGATAGGCTTGGAATTTTGAACCATCTACTATCAGCAATAGGATAAATTATATATGCTCCCAGAAGCCTTAATATTTCATTTCTTACCAATTCCTTCATCTTAGGATTTAATCGTTGTTTGTGATCAACAACCGTTTAGCATCGGGCTCCATATTTATTTTATGCTGACATAGAGTAGGACTAATGCCCTTAAGATCATCAAGAGTATATCCAATAGCGGCATGATGCTTCCTTAAAGTTTTCATTAATCTCTTTTCTTCATGCTCTAAAAGGTCAGCACTAATAGTAACATGATATATCTTCTTTTCATCAAGATAAGCATATTTCAAAGTATCAGGTAATTGTTTAAGATCAAACACGGGATCACTCTTTGGTGGAAGAGGATCTCCAAGAGTCTCAATAGGAAAATTATGTTTCAAAACAGGCATTTGTTTAAAGAATATCTCATCTATTTTGTTGCTTTCATTCATAAACATATCATTTTCATTGTCTAGCAAATATTATTCTAAAGGATCAGTAGGAGGCACGACAATAGAAGCAAGACTAATAATTTCATTTTTACAAGGCAATTCTTTATCACGAGGATGTCTACGGAATTTGGAGAAATTAGACTCATGAGACACATCACCAAAATTAACCTACCGTTTCTTTCTCACAATCTATCTTAGCATTAACAATATTCAAGAAAGGTCTATCAAATATAATGGGACAAAATCATCTTTCGGGGAACCCAAAAATAGAAAATCAGTAGGGTATTTTATTTTCCCACACAAGACTTCAACATCTCTAACAATCCCAAGTGGTGTGACAGTATCTCTATTAGCAAGCTTAATAGTAACATCAATATCTTATATTTCAGCAGGTGCAATATCATTCAAATTTTCTTGATATAAAGTTAAAGGGATTGCACTCACACTAGCACCTAAATCACATAAGCCATGATAACAATGATCTCATATTTTAACAGAGACAACAGGCGTGCCAAGAACAAGTATATGTTTATCTTTTTCGTCAGGTTTAGCAATTCTAGAAGCTTCATCACAAAATTAAATAACATACCCATCAATATTTTCACCCAAGTGTTCTTTAACCATAGCAACACTAGGTTAAAATTTAATTTGTTAATATGGTGTAGGTGTTCTTGTATAACTCTTACAAACCACAACTGAAGTTTTAGCATGTTGTTTTATCCTTACAAGAAAAGGTGGTTTCTCAACATAAGAAGTAGGAATAACTGGATCAACATCATAAGTAATGGTTTCTTCTTCAGCTTTAATGGGTTCTACTACTTTCACTTCAATGGGAGGATGATATTTAAACCACTTCTCCTTAGGGAGATCAACATGAGTAGCAAATGATTCACAAAAAGAAGCTACTATTTCAGAGTCAAGTCCATATTTAGTGCTAAATTCACGAAATACATCGGTATCCATAAAATATTTAACATAATCAAACTCAAGGTCTATACCTGACTTCTTAACATCATTGATCTCCCAATCTTTAGAGTTGTGTTTTATTATTTCCAAAAGATCCCATTTGAATTCAATAGTCTTCTTCATGAAAGAACCAGTACAAGAAATATCGAGCATGGATTGATCATTACGAGAAACCCGAGCATAAAAATTATGTATAATGATTTCTCTTGAGAGCTCAAGATTGGGGCATGAATACAACAGACTTAAGCCTCCCCCAAGGTTGAGCGATAATTTCTCCTTCATGAGGCCAAAAATTATATATATAATTCCGATCACGATGAACCCGATGCATAGGATAAAACTTCTGATGAAATTCCATTTTCAATCGGTTGTAATTCCAAGCTCCAATATCATCCCATAGCCTATACCATGTCAATGCTTTTACCTTCAAAGATAAAGGGAAGACCTTCTTCTTGACTTCATCCTTGGGTAAACCCGCAAGCTTAAATAATCCACAAACTCCATCCACATAGATTAGATGCATATCAGGATGTTGTGTTCCATCTCCTGCATAAGGATTAGCTAGTAGTTTCTCTATCATACCCGAATGAATTTCATAATAAATATTTTCAGTAGGTGCAGTAGGTTGAGGAGCAACTCTTTGCTCTTCCAGTCGAGGTGAAGATACCCCGAACAAGCCCCTCAAAGGATGATTTTCCATAGTGACAAGTGACAATAAATTTCAGCACATAGTATATATGTTTCCTTACGAAATTTCACTTACCAAAGGCGCTTCACTCCCCGGCAATAGCGCCCAAAAAGAGTCTTGATGACCCACAAGTATAGGGGATCAATCATAGTCCTTTCGATAAGTAAGAGTGTCGAACCCAATGAGGAGCAGAAGGAAATGTGTAGCGACCAGACCTCAAACAATCTGATCTCTGTGCTCAGGTGTCATCCCTGGATCAGTAATGCTGACACCACACAGTACTTGAAGGATTTATAATAGAGTAGCAATCCATCGAATGTCTCAAAACAGAACTTATTACAATAAATATGGCTTAAGGCCATCTAATAACGATAACACCGGAAGGCTTGGAAGATAAGTGAGTCCATCAACTCCAACAGCATCACTCGGTATAGAACCACGACCTAAAAGCACCTTACTCGTCCTCTGAAAAGTCTGCAACATGAAACATTGCAGCCCGAAAACGGGTCAGCACATGGAATATGCTGGCAATGTAACACATACAGAGTAATGAAAGAACAAAGCTATACTACATGCATATATGGCTGGTGGAAAGCTCTATGGTTACTGTTTTTGTGTAAAGCCAGTTTTTCCCTACTACAAAGGAATAAATTTATTTAACTATCATGGTGGTTGTTAAACATTGAGCATGGTTGACAGCATCCTCAATCCCATTAAAGTAATCATCATTAAACCCAACAAAATTTATTTAAAGTAACATGATGAGATTCACATGATATCCAAGTACTAGATACTCAAGACGTCCATAACCGGGGTATAACGCCCTCGATGCGGCTATATCTCCCACGTGTCGAAGCACGACTTAGAGGCATAACCGCATTGAAAGCAATGTCGCAAGTGAGGTAATCTTCACACAACCCATGTAATACATAAGGGAAAGAGATACATAGTTGGCTTACAATCGCCACTTCACACAATTACATGAATAAAACATTACAACATACAGCTACAATCAGGGCCCGACTACGGAGCCAAAATAAAAGAAGAAACCCCAAAAGCGACAAAGGACCAAGATCGACCCCAACTGGGCTCCACTACTGATCGACTAGAACGAAACAACAAAAGGACAAGATCTCCAACGAACTCCCCCTTGAGCTCGGGTGCATCATCTGCACGGTCTCATCGGCACCTGCAAACTGGTTTGGAAGTATCTAGTGAGTCACGAGGACTCAGCAATCTCACACCCGCGAGATCAAGACTATTTAAGCTTATAGGTAGGAAAGGATAGTGAGGTGGAGCTGCAGCAAGCGACTAGCATATATGGTGGCTAACATACGCAAAAGAGAGCGAGAAGAGAAGGCAAAGCACGGTCGAACAACTATGACCAAGAAGTGATCCTGAACTACTTACGTCAAACATAACTCCAACAACCGTGTTCACTTCCCGGACCCCACCGAGAAGAGACCATCACGGTTACACACGCGGTTGGTGTATTTTAGTTAAGATCAACTTCGGGTTTTCTACAACCGGACATTAACAAATTCCCATCTGCCCATAACCGCGGACACGGCTTTCGAAAGTTCAAAACCCTGCAGGGGTGTCCCAACTTAGCCCATGATAAGCTCTCGCGATCAACAAAGGATATTCCTTCTCCCCGGGAAGACCCGATCAGTCTCGGAATCCCGGCTACAAGACATCTCGACAGTAATAAAACAAGTCCAGCAAAACCGCCCGATGCACCGACATCCTGATAGGAGCTGCACATATCTCGGTCTCAGGGCAACACCGGATGAGTCAAGCTACGAGTAAAACCAGCCCTCGAGTTTCCCCGAGGTGGCCCCGCAGGCTGCTCGGTTCGGGCCAACACTTAGACAAGCATTGGTCCGGGGGGGCTGAATAAAGATGACCCTCGGGTTGATCAGACCCAAGAGAAAGGGGTAGGTGGTAGGCAAATGGTAAAACCAATGTTGGGCCTGCTAGAAAAGTCTTATTCAAAGCGAACTGTCAAGGGGGTCCCATAAATCACCCGACCGCGTTAGGGACGCAAAATCCGGGAACATAACACCGATATGACGGAAACTAGGGCGGCAAGAGTGGAACAAAACACCAGGCATAAGGCCGAGCCTTCCACCCTTTACCAAGTATATAGATGCATTAATTAAATAAGATATATTGTGATATCCCAACAAGTAAACATGTTCCAAACAAGGAACAACATCTCCATATTCCAACAAGGAACAAACTTCATCTTCACCTGCAACTAACAACGCTATAAGAGGGGCTGAGCAAAGCGGTAACATAGCCAAACAACGGTTTGCTAGGACAAGGTGGGTTAGAGGCTTGGTTTGACAATATGGGAGGCATGATAAGCAAGTGGTAGGTATCGCAGCATAGGCATAGCAAAAGAGCGAGCAATCTAGCAAGCAAAGATAGAAGTGATTTCAAGGGTATGGTCATCTTGCCTGAAATCCCGCAAGGAAGAAGAACGAGTCCATGAAGAAGACAAACGGACGTAGTCGGACGGGTCCTCACAAACGCGATGATAACGGAATAAACCCGAAGAAGCAACACCGGAAAGAAGCACACAACATAGTAAACAAACAACACATGAATATGACATGATGCATAAACAAGAATGATGCATGTCCGGTTTAATGAAGCATGGCATGGCAAATGCAACAAACAACACTACAAATTAAGTGGAGCACAATATACAACGAGTACCATATTGACGAAACACCACAACAATTATTTAGTTCTCTCTTGTTTATGTACCCAACAATCTTAAATGTTGTTAAACATGGCAAGGGGGTGAAGCACAACAAAACTACCTATCTAGACAAGTTTAACTGAGGCCGGAACAACAAACAACAATTCCGGAAACTCCTCATATGCATATTTTAGATTAGGTACTGTTCTGACCTAAACACAATTTTAATGTTGTTAAACAGGAAAATAAAGTGCAATATGTTAAACTAGGCATTATTCCACCCCATTTACATATATAATTTATTTAAATCCGAGTTACGGTTAATTAGTTATGAATTAAATCATTTTAACATGGCATTTGTGCAAATTTAAACAAACAGCAAGTTAAACATTTTAAACATGCATGAAAGTTGGATATTATTAAACTACACAATTTTATGAGTATTTTTCATATATAAATCATTTTAAACCGATGCACGGTTAGTGAGTTATTATAAGAATGAAGCTCGGGGTCCAAACTATAAAACAGGTAATTCGCTGGATAAAAGCTAAAATCGCAACAGGGAAAAAAACACGCATCGGGCCTAAACTTGCTGGGCCAAAAGAGCACAGGAGGGACTGGGCTGCTCACCCAGTGGGCCTTGGCCCGGTTCAGGAGGGAGGCTGCAGGAGGGGCGCTGGGCCGGGGAGGCACTGGCCCACGTGGTGGTCAACGGGGCGCGACGGGATCGGCACCTCCCGATCCGGTCTGGACGTCGAGCGACGGCGCTCTCCGGCGAAGGCGGCGCGGCGCCGGTCAGCAGGGAGGCCGGGAGGGCGCCGGGACGACGGGAACGGACAGATCCAACGGCGACGGTGCCGGATCCGAGCTTGGCGGAGCTCCAAACTGCGGTGGAGGCGGCGGCGCGACTTCCTGTCGACGGGAGAGAGAGAGGTGAGGACAGGAGAGGAGAAGGGTGGCGAGGTCGGGGCTCACCGGAGTTACGCAGCTCCGGTGGGGTCTGCGTGGCGCAGGCGGCGGCGAGAGACCGGCGGCGGCGGGGTTCGATCTGGATCGGGAGCTCCTCTCCCGATCTGGATCGATCGAGCGAGCGGGAACGGGGCGGAGGCGAACGACTGCGGGCCTCGGGCCCAGATCGGGGCCCGGGCGGGCCTGGCTTGGGCCTGGCGGCGGAGGGAGGAGGCCGGGGCGACGTGGAGGCCTCCTAGTGGTTGCGGGAGTCGGGGTAGGCGATGTGGCGGCGCCCGGTTGGCCGGGGCGACGTCTCAGGTGGCGGCGCGGCCTCTGGGCCGGCGACAAGTGGCGAGAAGGGCTTGGCCGGCGCGGAAAACGAGGCAGAGGAGGTGGGAGGCGGCTGGGAGATGATTGGGGCGCGGAAATGGAGGTGGAGGGGAAGGAATGACCAGATTTGGAAGGAGGGGGGTATATATAAGGAAAGGGGTGTTGGGTTGCACCAAAAGAGGCCTTTGCGGATACCCGGTTAACCGTTGGAGTATCAAACGACCTCCGATTGACCCGAAACTTGACAGGCGGTCTACCGGTGCTATACCAAGGCCACATGTCAAGCCTCGGTCCATTCCGAGAAGGTTTAATACCCGCACATGGAAAAAGGTAAAAGAGGACGCCGGGGAACATAGGAGCGCCGGATTGCAAAACGGACAACGGGGAAAATGCTCGGATTCATGAGACGAACACGTATGCGAATGCGATGCACATGATGACATGATATGAAATGCAGATGATGACATGGCAAAGGGCGACACGCAAGCACATGACATGGCAACGACGGCGAATAACTGGCGGGCACCTGGCGCATCAGATCCGGGGCGTTACAACACTCCACCACTACGAGAGGATCTCGTCCCGAGATCTAGAATGGCACCGGAGGGGAAAACGGAAGGGAAGGAGAACAGGTAAAACTAAGTTGCTTCTTAGACAAAAGAGTGAAACCAAAGAACCTTGAGAGGTTGAAAAACTTGAAAGAACGAATACAACAGGGATGAACAAGTCGAAAACACTCCGTTAGAAAAGAGGAACAAGGGATACGACGAGAATCAAGAGGTTTAGAGATAAGATAGATATTGAAACCACTCCGGTTAAAACAAGATAGGAAGGAATAAGAATGACATGATTTTGACAGCACTCCGACTGAAAAGAGAAGAAAAACTTGATGAGATGAAAAGATATTGAAGAGATGATACAACACTCCGGTTAAAACGAGATGTACAAAGAACGATAATGATCAATTACGATAACGCTCCGGTTGGAAAATGGAAGGGATCGAATATGAACTTGAGAAGATGGGATGATACTTGACGAAATCGACAACACACTGCCTCGAAAACAATTATAAGAATGACACAAGGGGTAAGAATGATTCCAAACAGCACTCCGGTTGAGAAGAGAGGATAAACTTGATAAGATGATAGAACTTGAATGAAGGACACGACACTCCGGTTGAATGGATAAGCAAAAGCAAAGAACATGGTCTTGGCAAAACGAGACTATTGGACGTAGGGAGCAACTTCACAATGCCTCTGGGACGGATGTATAGAAGATAGATCATCGGAATAAGAGAACGGAGAAGGAAATGATAACTTCTACCAAATAAAATTGAAAGAGAAAGCTTACGAAGAAAAAGGTTGAACGGATTTGTTGGATTATCAACAACGAAAACTTAAGCTTGATGTGGACTTATGGGAGACATCCCAAAATTATGAGGTGATAACCTGCCACTAACAAAACCAACGATTGGATTGATATCACCAAGGAGACGAGAGACTTATTTCACCGGGAGGACAAATGAAGAACTAGGATCATTTAGAAGCACCATAAACAGCAGCAATCCATAGGGAAGGCTTTAGGTGAAATATAACCCAAGATAACTCCAATGAAGAGATTGATGGATTGGTTGAAAAGATCCCTTGAACGAAGAGAAAAATGGTGGATTTAAATATCTCATTCTTAACAACATGTGAATCCTGAGACATGAACTCAAATTTATCAAGAATGACATAATACCACCTCAAATGATACGGTTGAAAGAATTGCACTTTGGAATACAAGATGAAGAAATGCTTGAACTCCTCCAAACAAAACATGTGTTGAACACCATGTTTATTTTTGAGTAGCTTGGCGGATCTTAACTTCGAGAGAAACCTTGATGAACAATTGAAGAATGAAAAGAATCCTTGACGAAGCGCCATGTAGAGCCTCCATGAAGAACTCCGGTAAGAAAAAGGATGGTAAAAGAAAGAGAAGTTAAAAACACAAGGTGAAGCCTTGCAGTGATAAGATGAAGCTTTGAAATGATGAGATCTTGGAACTCCGAGGAAGACAAGATGAAACAATTGAAATCAAGAATTTTGATGAATCTCCGGAATAAGGAATTGAATTTACTCGATGAAACAAGAATAAAAATTACATTATGCTTATCCTTCACCAATTCAATTGATGACAAGCAATGGATTCGGCATACTACTTATACTCGTAGAAAAGATTAAGAGAGATATAGCACAAACTTGAGAATGTCTTCAACGAACCACCGGTAGGATTGAAACAACGAATGAATCTATATGATAACAAAGGAAGAAGGGTCTTGGACGAACCACCGTAAGAAATTAAAATGGACGAAGAAAAAATAAAGAAACACCGGGAAGAGTTAGCAAATGAACGAAGATACTTGAGAGAATTTAGATATAAATGAACGCAGAGATCCCGAGCTGATTAAAGAATACTTGAATGATGCCCCGGTATGATTTGGAGAACGAGAGCTGAAAACTGAGAATGAATAATACTGAGATGATGGGCTCCGGAGAATCAAACTGAAAAGACTTCTGAAATGCTCCGGATGGTTGAAAAAAATTCTCACAATCGAAACAATTATGAGAGGATGGCAACAAGCTAGAACAATGAATCTTGAAGAGAATGGAGCAAGATTTAAGAGAAACTCTTCTTCGGTCTTCAAATGTTGAGAAAGATGATGAGAAACACCAAGAATTGTTGAGGCACTCCGGAATGAAAATTAGAAAGGTTGAACCAACGATGAAAAGAGTTTGAAAGATCTTGGAGAAAAACATATGACTGATGAAAATTCATTCTTACGTCAAACTTTGCAATAAATTTGGGAATAGCTTCGGGAAAATAGAAGAGTCAGGTAAGATCCTGGAAAAAGACCTGTGGGTTAGGGCTCACTCAAAAGAAACACCGTTGAACGACTGCTGGAAAGGAGAGATTGCACCGGTTGAATTAAATGGCTTGAATGAGATAGCATCCTCAAAAAAACTTGAGTGAAATGAGAATGAAAACTTGAATCTTCTGAGATATTTCCTCACTCCGGAACAAATGAATAGCGAGAAGTGAATTATTGTGGGGTGCACCGGTATGAGAGGGTATTGAAACAAGGAAAAAGATGTGATCGATAAAGCTTGAATTGAAACCACCGGAGAAGAAAAGAATGACGAATGATGAACTTGAAGCTCCGTTAGTATCTTTTTGGAAAACACCGGATAAGAACATTGAAGGAAAGAATGAAGAAGCTTCACATGAATAAAATGGATACTTGATTGAGAAATCTGAGTCGTTGAAGAAATAAGGGTGGGAGGGTGGGAAAACAAAGACAATTTGAGACGGATGAAACAAGCAACGTTGGGAAAACTGAGAGGTGATCTTGTGAATGTTGAAATGATCGGATCCACTTGAAGAGAAGCACACCGGTTGGAAAAAGAATTGGCATGATAATCTTGATGATCAAGAAGGATTAGTATTCACACGGAAATATGAGAACACCATTTAGGAAAGGTATGGATTCAACATTTGACATCGAAGCAACTCGAATACCATAAAACAAATCAAAAACAAAGGATTGGCTTGCAGAATAAGCCGGAACAAACATAAGATAGATCCCATATCGTATCATGTGTCTGTTGGAAAGATATCCTACGAGATACTTGAATTCCCACTTATAAACTCCCGAAACTCTCTAGTTATGCAATCAGGTGTTGGGGATACAGGGGAAGCATAATATCTCACCCAAACTAGCAAATCCTACAACCAGCTGTATCCATCCTTCAACACATAACCAAGAAACCTTCGGAAATCATCTACCTCAACCTTCGAAAAGCATCCGTTATACAAGTCATGGCAATACTCCTGCACTCGCCACAGTACTGGGCTATCAGGGTTATCTCACCAACAACTATACAAAAGAGATTTTCGATGTCGCCGTACTAAACTCAGGTATTCCAAAACCGCAACGATAAAATTATGACGACAACACCTCGGAGCTCAACTCCCCGGGACACTGCCACAACCCCTAAATGTCAGGAGGCAACCAAGACAATGTTGTCATCATAAAACCATCGGAACGATTGTAATATACCCGCGTGATCCTAAATTTTTTTTTGGGTGAAATTTGAGAAGAGAAGAGTCAAAACTCTACGTCAGGATGCCTTACCAGAGCGATGAGGAGTCTGGGAAGTAAAAAGAATTCCTAAACTCTCCGATATATAATTCCTAAATGACTCAAAACATTTTTTTTCTAGACACAACTCGGCCGCTAAAAACGATCAATCAGTGGGGGCTCCTAAGGTCGGGGAAGGCTCTGATACCAACTTATAACGCCCTCGATGCGGCTATATCTCCCACGTGTCGAAGCACGACTTAGAGGCATAACTGCATTGAAAGCAATGTCGCAAGTGAGGTAATCTTCACACAACCCATGTAATACATAAGGGAAAGAGATACATAGTTGGCTTACAATCGCCACTTTACACAATTACATGAATAAAACATTACAACATACAGCTACAATCAGGGCCCGACTACGGAGCCAAAATAAAAGAAGAAACCCCAAAAGCGACAAAGGACCAAGATCGACCCCAACTGGGCTCCACTACTGATCGACTAGAACGAAACAACAAAAGGACAAGATCTCCAACGAACTCCCCCTTGAGCTCGGGTGCATCATCTGCACGGTCTCATCGGCACCTGCAAACTGGTTTGGAAGTATCTGGTGAGTCACGAGGACTCAGCAATCTCACACCCGCGAGATCAAGACTATTTAAGCTTATAGGTAGGAAAGGATAGTGAGGTGGAGCGGCAGCAAGCGACTAGCATATATGGTGGCTAACATACGCAAAAGAGAGCGAGAAGAGAAGGCAAAGCACGGTCGAACAACTATGACCAAGAAGTGATCCTGAACTACTTACGTCAAACATAACTCCAACAACCGTGTTCACTTCCCGGACCCCACCGAGAAGAGACCATCACGGTTACACACGCGGTTGGTGTATTTTAGTTAAGATCAACTTCGGGTTTTCTACAACCGGACATTAACAAATTCCCATCTGCCCATAACCGCGGGCACGGCTTTCGGAAGTTCAAAACCCTGCAGGGGTGTCCCAACTTAGCCCATGATAAGCTCTCGCGATCAACAAAGGATATTCCTTCTCCCCGGGAAGACCCGATCAGTCTCGGAATCCCGGCTACAAGACATCTCGACAGTAATAAAACAAGTCCAGCAAAACCGCCCGATGCGCCGACATCCTGATAGGAGCTGCACATATCTCGGTCTCAGGGCAACACCGGATGAGTCAAGCTACGAGTAAAACCAGCCCTTGAGTTTCCCCGAGGTGGCCCCGCAGGCTGCTCGGTTCGGGCCAACACTTAGACAAGCATTGGTCCGGGGGGGGCTGAATAAAGATGACCCTCGGGTTGATCAGACCCAAGAGAAAGGGGTAGGTGGTAGGCAAATGGTAAAACCAATGTTGGGCCTGCTGGAAAAGTCTTATTCAAAGCGAACTGTCAAGGGGGTCCCATAAATCACCCGACCGCGTTAGGGACGCAAAATCCGGGAACATAACACCGATATGACGGAAACTAGGGCGGCAAGAGTGGAACAAAACACCAGGCATAAGGCCGAGCCTTCCACCCTTTACCAAGTATATAGATGCATTAATTAAATAAGATATATTGTGATATCCCAACAAGTAAACATGTTCCAAACAAGGAACAACATCTCCATATTCCAACAAGGAACAAACTTCATCTTCACCTGCAACTAACAACGCTATAAGAGGGGCTGAGCAAAGCGGTAACGTAGCCAAACAACGGTTTGCTAGGACAAGGTGGGTTAGAGGCTTGGTTTGACAATATGGGAGGCATGATAAGCAAGTGGTAGGTATCGCAGCATAGGCATAGCAAAAGAGCGAGCAATCTAGCAAGCAAAGATAGAAGTGATTTCGAGGGTATGGTCATCTTGCCTGAAATCCCGCAAGGAAGAAGAACGAGTCCATGAAGAAGACAAACGGACGTAGTCGGACGGGTCCTCACAAACGCGATGATAACGGAATCAACCCGAAGAAGCAACACCGGAAAGAAGCACACAACATAGTAAACAAACAACACATGAATATGACATGATGCATAAACAAGAATGATGCATGTCCGGTTTAATGAAGCATGGCATGGCAAATGCAACAAACAACACTACAAATTAAGTGGAGCACAATATACAACGAGTAGCATATTGACGAAACACCACAACAATTATTTAGTTCTCTCTTGTTTATGTACCCAACAATCTTAAATGTTGTTAAACATGGCAAGGGGGTGAAGCACAACAAAACTACCTATCTAGACAAGTTTAACTGAGGCCGGAACAACAAACAACAATTCCGGAAACTCCTCATATGCATATTTTAGATTAGGTACTGTTCTGACCTAAACACAATTTTAATGTTGTTAAACAGGAAAATAAAGTGCAATATGTTAAACTAGGCATTATTCCACCCCATTTACATATATAATTTATTTAAATCCGAGTTACGGTTAATTAGTTATGAATTAAATCATTTTAACATGGCATTTGTGCAAATTTAAACAAACAGCAAGTTAAACATTTTAAACATGCATGAAAGTTGGATATTATTAAACTACACAATTTTATGAGTATTTTTCATATATAAATCATTTTAAACCGATGCACGGTTAGTGAGTTATTATAAGAATGAAGCTCGGGGTCCAAACTATAAAACAGGTAATTCGCTGGGCCAAAAGAGCACAGGAGGGACTGGGCTGCTCACCCAGTGGGCCTTGGCCCGGTTCAGGAGGGAGGCTGCAGGAGGGGCGCTGGGCCGGGGAGGCACTGGCCCACGTGGTGGTCAACGGGGCGCGACGGGATCGGCACCTCCCGATCCGGTCTGGACGTCGTGGGGTCGCCGTGGCGCAAGCGGCGGCGAGAGACCGGCGGCGGCGGGGTTCGATCTGGATCGAGAGCTCCTCTCCCGATCTGGATCGATCGAGCGAGCGGGAACGGGGCGGAGGCGAACGACTGCGGGCCTCGGGCCCAGATCGGGGCCCGGGCGGGCCTGGCTCGGGCCTGGCGGCGGAGGGAGGAGGCCGGGGCGACGTGGAGGCCTCCTAGTGGTTGCGGGAGTCGGGGTAGGCGATGTGGCGGCGCCCGGTTGGCCGGGGCGACGTCTCAGGTGTCGGCGCGGCCTCTGGGCCGGCGACAAGTGGCGAGAAGGGCTTGGCCGGCGCGGAAAACGAGGCAGAGGAGGTGGGAGGCGGCTGGGAGATGATTGGGGCGCGGAAATGGAGGTGGAGGGGAAGGAATGACCAGATTTGGAAGGAGGGGGGGTATATATAAGGAAAGGGGTGTTGGGTTGCACCAAAAGAGGCCTTTGCGGATACCCGGTTAACCATTGGAGTATCAAACGACCTCCGATTGACCCGAAACTTGACAGGCGGTCTACCGGTGCTATACCAAGGCCACATGTCAAGCCTCGGTCCATTCCGAGAAGGTTTAATACCCGCACACGGAAAAAGGTAAAAGAGGACGCCGGGGAACATAGGAGCGCCGGATTGCAAAACGGACAACGGGGAAAATGCTCGGATTCATGAGACGAACACGTATGCGAATGCGATGCACATGATGACATGATATGAAATGCAGATGATGACATGGCAAAGGGCGACACGCAAGCACATGACATGGCAACGACGGCGAATAACTGGCGGGCACCTGGCGCATCAGATCCGGGGCGTTACACGGGGACACAGTAACCATGATTAGTTTGTACACTCTGCAGAGGTTTGCGCACTTTTCCCCACAAGACTCGATCTCCTCCGTTGGATTTCTTGCACTACATGGTGTTTGAGAAACGGATGACCGAGACATAGTCTTTCAGAAGCGCTAGCACCTTACGAACGGGTAGACCGTACCAACCTACATCCCCTACATCAGCTAGTCTACCACTGTAAGAGTCCGCACGACTTAATCAACTATGTCAGAGCCCATAATAGCTTGTGGCTGCACACGGAAGTTTCTAGTATGAATAATCTCATGATCCCTTTGAGCCTGGGTGCCGGTCCATAAAAAAAAGGCAATCCTGGAATACCCAGGTACCTCAATCCACCCAGATGTGTGTTTAAGTTGCCACCTTAGATAAACCATTAATTAACAATCTCACATCTGTCATGGATATCACTCACCCAATCCACGTCTACTAGCAAAGCATGGCATAATAAGCAAATGTAGAAGTAACTCCCAAAGGTTTGATAATAAAATAGGTAATAGGTACTACCTCAACTAGTTCCCATCCCACAATTTAGTTAGATCCTAATCATGCAGTGTTTGAGGATTGATCTAATGCAATAAAACTGGGTACTAAAAGAGGTATGATCAAAGTGTTACTTGCCTTGCTGATGATCCGCGAAACCTAGAGATTCGGAGTAACAGGCGGCGCACTCCGGGTATTCTATAACGGACAAACAAACAAGCATACAATAAGTACTCATCTAATGCACAGGTAAAACTCAAATAAAAGATCTAACCAGAAAGTTCAACTTAAGAACTCCGGTTTGCAAAAAGAATCAAATCGAACGAAGCAACGAAAGTCAAACGACGAAAGAAAACAACTTTGTTCTTCTAATCTGGATCTAAGTCAAATTTACAGAAGCAAAAACTTGTTTAAGTTGGTTAAATGGAAAGAGGGTTTCGAGATGAAACTCGAGGCGCTTGAATCGCCTGATTCCGATAAACGAGCGAAAAATTATACTAAAACGAAAATCGGATCAGAAATCGCGATCAGAAATAATCGCGGAAAATCCGAGAAAAAGAAAAACGATGAACAGATTAACGAATGAACGTTCGTTATCTGGATCTAAACGACAAACACGTTCGTTAAAACGAACGAACGAGCGAGCGCTCGCTAATTAACCTAAACCGAAAAAAACCAATCTAAATAAAAGAAATCGGAAAATAAAAAAAACCGACGGAAAAACCGAATGGTTTTTCGAGAAAAAACGGCGGCGCAGAAAACGAGGCACCTCGGGCGGTGGATCGGCGAGGCGGCGGGCGGCGGCTCCGGCTACGGCGGCACGGCGGGCGGCTGCGGCGTAGGCGGAGGCGGCGGCGCGTGGCGCGGGCAGCGGCGGCGCTGGTGGCGGGCGGCGTGGGTGGCTCGGGCGGGCAGCGGCTAGGGTTTGGGGAGGCTGCGGGCTGGGCTCCCCCGGCTTACAAAACCAGCCGGGCCAGGAGCCCGGGTCGGACACGGCCCGTAGGCCGGTTGCGTTTTTTTTTCAAATAATTACGCGCAAAAAAACAAATAAAAGAAATACTAAACAGACTCCAAAAATCCTGAAATAAATTTTCCCCAACTTCTAAAATCAACCGGACAAAGTGAACATTTATTTGGGGCCTAAATGCAATTTTGAAAAACGCATATTTTTTGCTAAATTCAAATAAAAGTAGTGAAAACTCCGAAATAAAATCTTATTTGATTTTATTATTAAATCCTCAATATTTCTTTATTTTGGGAAAGTCATTTTATTCTCTCTCTCATATTTTTGTAATAGAAATAATTGATGATAAAATAATTAAAATCGAATGATCCTATTCTCAAAATTTGAGAAAACTCAAATATGAAAATAACGAAATCCCCAACTCTCTCCGTGGGTCCTTGAGTTGCGTAGAATTTCTAGGATCGAAACCAAAAGCAAATGAAATATGATATGCATTGATGATCTAATGTATAACATTCCAAATTGAAAATTTGGGATGTTACAAACCTACCCCCCTTAAGATGAATCTCGCCCTCGAGATTCGGGTTGGCTAGAAAATAGGTGAGGTTGGTCCTTGAGCAAATCTTCCTCTCGTTCCCAGGTGGCTTCATCCTCGGTGTGGTGGCTCCACTAAACTTTGCAAAACTTGATAACCTTGCTGTGGGTGAATCGGCTGGCAAACGCGAGAATCTTAACTGGTTTCTCCTCATAGGTCAAACTGTTATCCAACTGAATTGCTTCCAATGGCACTGTATCACTCAAAGGTATGTCAGCCATCTCCGTGTGGCACTTCTTCAACTGAGAAACGGGGAACACATCATGAACTCCTGACAATCCTTCGGGCAATTCCAACTTGTAGGCCTCTTCTCCCATACGCTCCAATACAAATCGGGGCGCTAACTTTCCCTTAACACCAAAACGCTTTATTCCCCGAAGTGGGGATACTCGAAGATAAACTGGGTACACTGTCTCCTTGTGTGTGGAATCTGCGTAGCTCTTCTGCCTGTACTGGGCTACCTTGAGCCTATCGCGAATCAACTTCACCTTCTGTTCAGACTCCTTGATCAAATCAGGTCCAAACAACTGGTGGTCTCCAACTTCGTCCCACGACAACGGTGTCCTGCACCTTGTCGGTGTCAAAACCGGTGGATCTCGGGTAGGCGGTCCCGAACTGTGCGTCAAGTTCGGATGGTAACAGGAGACAAGGGACACTTTATTTTACCCAGGTTCGGGCCCTCTCGATGGAGGTAAAACCCTACTCCTGCTAGATTAATATTGATGATATGGGTAGTACAAGAGTGGATCTACCACGAGATCAAGGAGGCTAAACCCTAGAAGCTATCCTATGGTATGATTGTGTATGATGATGGTTGTCCTACGGACTACAACCCTCCGGTTTATATAGACACCGGATAGGGTTAGGGTTTACACAGAGTCGGTTACAATGGTAGGAGATCTCGAATATCCGCACGCCTAGCTTGCCTTCCACGCCAAGAAAAGATCCTTCCGGACACGGGACGAAGTCTTCGATCTTGTATCTTCATAGTCCTGGAGTCCGGCTGAAGGTATAGTTCGGCTATCCGAACACCCCCTAATCCAGGACTCCCTCAGTAGCCCCTGAACCAGGCTTCAATCACGATGAGTCCGGCGCACAGATTGTCTTCGGCATTGCAAGGCAGGTTCCTCCTCCAATTTCTTCAAGAAGATTAAACACCACAAAATAGTGTCCGGCTCTGCAAAATAAGTTTCCACATATTGCCATATAGAGAATAACATTAACACAAATCAAATCTGCTGACGTATTCCGCAGTGCGTCATAATACTGCGGCCAAGCCCTTTATATAAATTGTTTTCATTGTTCCACCTCAGCTCGTTTAGTGAGGCGGTTTCCTTGGCACGTCTTGTCGAAGCAGAGAGCATGTGCCCCCTTTAACGGGATTCTCATTAATACGGACGTGGGTAACCCAACCACGCCATTTACCACGGCGTTTGGGAGGCAAGTGAGTTTTATTAGGTAGGTGAGGACGCCTAACCGTACCTGCTTATATAAAGGGATAAGGATTCACCTTTTTAATCTACGCCTTCTTCCTCCTTTGCCAATCCATCTCTCGCGCACTCAAGCTCCAGCGCCCAAGTCCGCTCTTCCTTCCTCAACCTTCTCCAGCAATGTCCGGAGCGGGAGGCAAGTGGATGGTCTCCTCCGTTTCGGAGGCTCAAGTAAAATGGTTAAGGAAAGCCGGATACTTGTCCAAGGACATCCTGCATCGGCTTCCTGATAAGGGGCAGCTTCTTCCTACCCCAAGGCCCCATGAGAGGGTAGTTTTTCTTCCCTACTTCCTCCGCGGACTGGGCTTTCCACTTCACCCATTTGTCCGGGGGCTCATGTTCTACTACGGCCTGGATTTCCACGATCTGGCCCCGAACTTCGTTCTCAACATCTCGGCGTTTATCGTCGTGTGCGAGGCCTTCCTCCGCGTCCGCCCCCACTTCGGCCTCTGGCTCAAGACCTTCAACGTCAAGCCCAAGGTGGTGTCCAGCACCCAGGCGGAGTGCGGAGGCGCTATGGTTGGCAAGATAGCCGACGTCCTCTGGTTCGATGGCTCCCTCGTGGAGTCCCTTAAGGGGTGGCAGGCTGGGTGGTTTTACATCACCGAGCCCCGCGATCCGAAATGGGTCGCGGCCCCCGAGTTCAGATCCGGACCCCCCACGCGGCTCATGTCCTGGAAAGAGACATGCCTATCGTGGGGCAACGAGGAAGAAGTGACTGGGTTGCAAACATGCATCCAGTCCCTGGTGAACAAGCCAGTTCGGCTTGCCAACATAGTCCAGGTCATGCTCATTCGCCTGATCCTCCCGTGCCAAGAACGGGATTTTACTTTGTGGGAATTTGACCCGGCGCAACACCAGACCCTCAGTAGGCTCTTCGACACGACGTATGAAGACGTATGGAAGGTGCTGACCAAAGGCGCCGAGTCCCCCACATCCGCCTCCGAGGATCGCGGATACAGCTCGCAGCGTAAAGCTAGCGAGGTAAGCTATCTATACCTTTGACAGGTTCGTTAAGCTCTTCTTCATAGATTATCTCTATGCGGGATCTAAACTCCCTTTTACCTTTGACAAGCTTGGCAGGAAATATCCGGACCAATTAACTGTCCGGCTCCTCTGCCCGAAGACCCGGCCCCAGCTCTCTTGGTGAAGCTAATGGCTCCGGCACCTTACGTGGTGCCGGAGAGGAAGGCCAAGAAGAAGAAAACCACCGGGACTCGAAAAAGTTCCTGCAATATGGTGGTGTCGGACTCGTCATCCGATGAGTCCGCAACGCCCTCATCTCGTGAAAACGAGGAGGAGGAACAAGGAAGCTCTCCCCCTCCAGCGAGGGGAGCAAAGAAGAAGAAGGCCGCCCTAACGGGGGAGGCCGAGGGGTCAAGGAAAAGGAAGACCCCTCCGCCGGACTACTCCCACGACGCCGAAGAGGGCAGAGAGGAGTGGCCGGACAGAACCAAGCGTCCGGCAACATCGTAAGTGTTTACATACCAGAGTGACTCATGATATTCTTTTAATGCGCTGCTTTCCCTAATATCGAACGTAATTTATGCAGCCCACCCCGGGCCGAACTCGACGATTCGTCGAGCGGCTCCCTGGATTCGTCGGACGTGAACTCTGTTCCGCCCGCGGTCTCCCCCTGCGGGGCGGACGACGCCGAAGTGGCGCCCCGCCAAGCTTCGGGGCAGGAGGAGATGGTCCTGGAGGAGCCACAAGGCAATCCTCTGGACCCCAGGAGTAAAGGGGATGAAACCCCCCAGGGCTCCAAGTCCGGCTTTGTGCCGGACACCGCGCCGGACTCGACAGTCCCGGTCCGCGGTGGGCGAACTCCTTCCAAGAGGAGTAAGCCATCTGAGCCGGCGGCCTCCGTCCAACCGGAGGCGCCGGACAATCTGCTGGAGGTGCTTAAGGGCGCCGCCATCGATAAGGAGCACCGTACTGTTATGAGTACGGTGATCCAAAGGATTCAGTCCGCCAAGAGCGGACTGAATGAAGCTTGCGCTAGCCTTCTAACAGGCTTCGAGGTAAGTAAAAATATGTCAATTTATTTACCGCATAGACAGTAGCCCCTGATGCTCTGTTCGGTGTTCGGAAAGAAAAGCCGGATAGAGGATCTAGTAGTTTTCGCAGGAGTCCAACAAAAAAGGTCAAATATGCGTATGCAGGCTTCGCTGCTGTCCACCACCGCACTGACTGCGCAGGTGGATGTCCTTAAAAAGGACCTCGGGCGGACCGAGCAAGAGCTCGGCCTTGCCAAACGGCAGCTCGAGGAGAAGGAAGGTAAGAGATACCTAAAAAAAAGAAAAAGAAGAAAAAGGCGCCTATAGAGAGGCTTGATTGCAGAAAGAAATAACAGGATTGTACTGCTTATTGTAGGGGCCACTACCGAGGTGACAACCCTGAAGCAGGCGCTGGCTGAGGCCGAAAAGAAAACGGCCAAGGAGCACACCAAGCGAGAAAGGCTTGGGGTTCAGGTCGGTGAGGTGCAGCAAGAGATGCAAACTCTCATGAAAAAACTTGAGGGTTTGGAGCTTGAGGCGAAAGCGCAAACATCCGAGCTCGCGTCGGCCATCGAGACCGCCAAGAATGCCAAGGTCGAAGCCCAAAAGGCCCTCCAAGAGTTGGAGGAGGTGAAAAAGATAGCAACGGGTAAGGCATTCTCAATGCAGAGTAGGAATATAAAAGTAAACTACCTATTACTTACCCGAATCCGGAGTTCTCCAGGGGCGTTCGCCGATCTTCCCCGCAGTGTATCCGACGCCGTCGTGTTCTACCGAGCTGAAGAGGGTAGCTCGACGGAGAGTGTGTTCTGGTCTCAGTATTCTGAGGCCGGACACCCTGTGCCCTTAAGCGATCAGCTGAAACAGCTGGTCGATCTCCACAAGGCGGCCGAACAGGACATGAAGGGCTTACTAGTTCGGCTGTGGCCTGGAGAGGCCCTGCTTGGGAGCTATTTCGAGCTGGTGCGGCGGCTTGTGGAGGCCTGTCCACGGCTTGAGGTCATCAAGCGCTCCGTCTGCATTGAAGGTGCCCGGAGGGCCCTTGCCCGTGTAAGGGTACACTGGGGTAAGCTGGACGGAGAGAAGCTGGTGAAGGACGGGCCGCCGCAGGGGAAGGAGCATCGCAAGCCCGAGAACTACTATAAGGACGTTCTTGCCAGAGCCCGCCTTGTCGCGGATGAATGTGCTAAAGATGTAATATTTGAGTGAACTCGCTCGTTTGTATCCTGTGCGCTGAAAACTTGTTCATATGCGCAAACCAATGCTTGTTTAATTTAAAATATTATTTTCTGTGCGGCCATTTATAAAAAATTGAGAGATGGCGAGTCGTCGGCTTCTGCCCCCATGCCACTAGTGCTGGGGTGTTCGGGATAAACCTGAGGGCTCTGGTTCCCATAGTTGGATCCTTCGAGGGAGGCGCTCAGCGGAACGAACCAGGCAATCGGACTATAATGCTTGAACACTCTCACTTAGCCATAGAACGTTATAATTTTAAATTTCGGCGAAGCCCCTAGTTCGGAAGGCCGAATTCGGGGCGCTATCCACGCCTTTGGCCGGACATAGCCAGCTCCTCGCTCAAAGCGGCATAAGCCTTTATGGACTCGAAAAACCTCTCGAACAGCGACCGGTCTCACGCCTTATCATGACAGTCTGTTTTAGCTTTCTCCACTGAGGTGCTCAACCCACCTGATCTGGGGCACAATCGCAGTGGTTCTCCTAGTGCTACCTTAGCCGATAGAGCGGAACGTAAGGTACCAAAACATAGGAGCCGGGCAAACCCAACATGTGACCAAAATCATGACTCGAAGCCGATGCATATAGTGCTATAAGTTCGGGGTGCCGCACTTGTGAAAGTGTACGGACTTCTCACACCAGATAAAAGGGTAATGAAGCCCCTGGCGTGGTTTGCCGTACCATGGTGTACGGGTGCGATCATGTTATGTAATAAACACATATATTCAAAGGGGATAATGCAAAAAATAGACAAAAAGCTATGCATTGTTTATAAACAGGCTATTTATCAAAGCCGAACGATACAAGTAGTGCGATAAGCAAAAAAGATATTAGACTATTTAACATGTCCTGACCAGGCACAGGCCACGAAATTTAGAAACAGATATATCGCTCGAAATAGAGACCACCTGAGAGTTCTGGAATGCGGCGTAGCTTTGTCTGCTTTCCTGGATCTTGCATCGTCTGTGTGGCAAAACTGCCGAACAGGTTATCCAGAGTGTGGAGTCCTGAAAGTAAAAAGAAAAAGAAAAATCCGGCAGCCCCTAGTACGTTTGACGCCGTGTTGTAGGCATGCCGTTAATGTGCCCCTCCCCCTATGCCCATGGAATTTTAAGGGCGTAATTGTGTACTCGAGGTACTTGCTCCGCTATGTTGCGATGGCTGGGGTCGGGGCCGTATTGCTACGCTTGCTCTGATCGTGCCAGGTGGTCTTGTTGCAGGTTACTCCGGGCGCGCTTTGCATTGTCCGGTTTTTTAATGGCCGGACTGGAGAGTTGCCTTGAAAGGCTGCTTTGTACTTCCGCTGCGAGGGCCGCCGTGTGCTCTTCCGTTCGGATGGAGCGTTCTGTGTTTCCGCTGACCGTAATTACTCCTCGAGGGCCTGGCATCTTGAGCTTGAGATATGCGTAGTGCGGCACCGCATTGAATTTAGCGAATGCAGTTCGTCCGAGCAGGGCATGATAGCCACTGCAGAACGGCACTATATTGAAGATTAACTCTTCGCTTCGAAAGTTATCCGGAGATCCGAAGACCACGTCAAGTGTTATCGAGCCTGTGCAATTGGCCTCTACACCTGGTATGACGCCTTTAAAGGTCGTCCTTGTGGGCTTGATCCTTGATGGATCTATGCCCATTTTCCGCACTGTGTCCTGATAAAGCAGGTTCAGGCTACTGCCGCCGTCCATGAGGACTCTAGCACTACAAGGATACCCCCTATAAAGCAACGCAAATACTACAACATTTTAGCTATGCGTTGTAAGATTCACAATAGATACGGATATAAGCGTTGAAGGAGTATGCGTTCCAGGTTTACATTTTTACTGCTCATAACCCCACACATAAAAGAAAAGAGGAGAGAGATGCGCTAAAAACAAAGCTCACGTTCGAAAAAAAAGGAACAAAGCCTCCGATTCCCCTCATCTCTCCCAAACCGCCGCCACCCACCACCTCGTCCCCCTCCTCCGACCCACCTCGCCGCCGGCCCTCCCCCTCGCCTCCTCCCACCTCGCAGCATCGGAGGCCGCCGGATCCGCTGCATGCCCCACGCACCCATCCCTCTCGCATCCCATCCCACTCTGCTCCCGTGGCTCCTTGTTGCGCAACCTGCGGTGGCTGATTCAGGTGACGTTCGGCGAGTTCCACGACCGCGAAGCACAGCTCGAGGTCCCCTCGCACCGCGGCGCTTTCCCATCCGTCTAAATCTGGCGCTCGCTGCCACCAAAGCCCACCCGCGACCCTCCCCCTAGGGCCAGGGTTTCGGGCGGCGGCTCGGGCGCTGGGGTCCATGTCGTCCTCAACTTGTCCGGTGGTGCGTCCCCTCCCCGTTCTTTGTCCTCTCTCTCCCCCTTTCTTTAACCTCTGCTCTTCTCTTCTCCTTTAGATGTACAGGGAGGAATCGCTAGTGGACAGCCTTGCTGCTGCTTGGGACAAAGCAGCCATGGAGCTTCCTCCTCCTTGTCCTCCTATAACTTCATGTGAGTTGGTCCACTCCTCTCTGCTCTGGTCCGTGGGACATCAGGAACCATTGTTGTTCTGGTGGTGTTAGGATTTGCCACTGTTTGTGCTTAAGTGCCTGCTGTGATTTTGCTGTTAGAAACAAATATTAGAAGACTCCAAATTTTCAATCTTCTCTTCCAATCCGGCTAATTAAAGCATTAACGCCATGATGGTTGTTGCAGCGAAATCGGAAGTCCAGCGACGATAGTTTAAAGCAGATGGAGAGCAACGAGGCTACCACGCAGCTGTACGGCGGCCTGATAGGGAGGTGATTAATAGCTCAATTTACAGCTGATCTCAGTCCATGCTAGTCGAAGTAATTAATTAGTTGATTTTTGCACATACAGGATTTGAGAACTTTATGCCATTTCGTACGTATACCCACCGACACTCTAGTTAACTTCCTGTTATATTTTATATATCTGAGTTTCAGCATTAATATAAGCTATGATGCTGAGACTTTATATAATGTTCCTGAAGGAAATATGCCCTAGAGGCAATAATAAAGTTATTATTTATTTCCTTATATCATGATAAAAGTTTATTATTCATGCTAGAATTGTATTAACTGGAAACATAATACATGTGTGAATACATAGACAAACAGAGTGTCACTAGTATGCCTCTACTTGACTAGCTCATTAATCAAAGATGGTTATGTTTCCTAGCCATGAACAAAGAGTTGTTATTTGATTAACGAGATCACATCATTAGTTGAATGATCTGATTGACATGACCCATTACATTAGCATAGCACCCGATCGTTTAGTATGTTGCTATTGCTTTTATCCATGACTTATACATGTTCCTTCAACTATGACAAGATGCAACTCCCATTTACCGTAGGGACACTTTGTATGCTACCAAACGTCAAAACGTAACTGGGTGATTATAAAGGTGCTCTACAAGTGTCTCCGAAGGTACATGTTGAGTTGGCATATTTCGAGATTAGGATTTGTCACTCCGACTGTCGGAGAGGTATCTCAGGGCCTTCTCGGTAATGCACATCACATAAAGCCTTGCAAGCATTGCAACCAATGAGTTAGTTGCGAGATGATGTATTACAGAACGAGAAAAGAGACTTGCCGGTAACGAGATTGAACTAGGTATTGGATACCGACGATCGAATCTCGGGCAAGTAACATACCGATGACAAAGGGAACAACGTATGTTGTTATGCGGTCTGACCGATAAAGATCTTCGTAGAATATGTAGGAGCCAATATGGGCATCCAGGTCCCGCTATTGGTTATTGACCGGAGACGTGTCTCGGTCATGTCTACATTGTTCTCGAACCGTAGGGTCCGCAAGCTTAATGTTACGATGACAGTTATTATGAGTTTATGCATTTTGATGTACCGAAGGAGTTCGGAGTCCCGGATGTGATCACGGACGTGACGAGGAGTCTCGAAATGGTCGAGACATAAAGAATTATATATTGGAAGCCTATGTTTGGACATCGGATGCATTCCAGGTGAAATCAGGATTTTACCGGAATACCAGGAGGGTTACCGGAACCCCCCGGGAGCATAATGGGCCAACATGGGCCTTGGAGGAGAAGTGAGAGGGCAGCCCTAGGGGCTGCGCGCCTCCCCCCTTCCCCTAGTCCTATTAGGACTAGGAGAGGTGGGCGCCCCCCTCTCCTTCTCTCTCCCCCTTGAAGAATCCTAGTCCAACTAGGATTGGGGGGGGGGGGAATCCTACTCCCAGAGGGAGTAGGACTCCTCCTGCGCCTCCCTCCTTTGGCCGGCCAGCCTCCCCCCCTTCATCCTTTATATACGGGGGCAGGGGACACCCCAAAGACACACAAGTTGATCTACGGATCGTTCCTTAGCCGTGTGCGGTGCCCCCTTCCACCAAATTCCACCTCGATTATATCGTTGCAGTGCTTAGGCGAAGCCCTGCGCCGGTAACACATCAAGATCGTCACCACGCCGTCGTGCTGACGGAACTCTTCCCCGACGCTTTGCTGGATCGGAGCCAGGGGATCGTCATCGAGCTGAACGTGTGCCAAGAACTCGGAGGTGCCGGAGTAACGGTGCTGTGATCGGTTGGATCGCGAGGAGAACGTACGACTACTTCCTCTACGTACGACTACTTCCTCTACGTTGTGTCAACGCTTCCGCTTCGGTCTACGAGGGTACGTAGACAAACACTCTCCCCTCTCGTTGCTATGCATCACCATGATCTTGCGTGTGCGTAGGAAAATTTTTGAAATTACTACGTTCCCCAACAGTTCCATAATGTGAAGTTTAGCACATCAGCTTCCCAACTTTCTTGAAATAATGTGTAACGCTGTGCATAACTTTTACTTGGTTTATTTGGTAGTCAGACTACAATCCTACTAACGATGCGCAAGTTATGCTAATAGGAATGAGTACTTGATATGTACAGTTTCATGTTTACATCAGACTGATTGATGAGGTTTCAATATAAAACAGAACATTCATATAGAATGTTCCTACAATCATTATTATGGGAGCAATATTCTAAACATTTGTTTCTAACAGCATGTATATCGTTCCTCTGCAGTTTTGTTATTTGGATTTCAGAGCATCCACTTACTGAAAGCATAATAAGTTAATTAAGCAACTTTCCAGAATATACGGGATTGTATAAATCCCGACTAACGGTGTGTGGTTCCGAAGCAGTCCTTAATTTTGTTCCAAAATTGGCTTCCACCCTTTTCATGTTCTGAAGCAATAAAAGACGTGTGCACAATGCTTTTTGAATTACGTTAGCTGTATGTCTTTTGCAAATTGTACACACTCCAATTAAAGAATTGTTGTGATTAGTCATGGTCACTACATATATACCTTGCTATGTGGAAAGCCTGTAGCTTCAGAAAAACTGTAAGCATGTCTCTCCATAGTTTCGTAACGATTTCATATTTAGGTCTTTCTGGTTGTCTATATATACTGCATAGGCAGTGATTTTGTCCGGACTAATTTATTTTTACCCAAGCATGAATTACCATGTTAACCAGCATGATGTATTGAATAACTTAATTAGGCCCTTTACCACAACTGGTGTGTAACTAATATTTAAATTATGTTTACAAGCACAAACTGAAAGTCTATTGGTACTCCGATATATTTTACTCATGCTTGGACCAGTATCTCATGAGGAGGTGGGAGAAGGGACGCCAACAATTGGTGCAGGTTCGTGCTGCTCCAACAGATTTCGCACCGCATGCCATACAAAATGTGTATCTTTGTCCCATTTGATATGTTCAACATCTGAAGAAATCAAAGCAAATGTTAACACCTACTTTCTGCCATACACTAAGACACTCATATTAGGCTCATATGGTTTAAGTATGTAACCTGAACCCCTCAAAGAAAAGGTAACAAAACTATTACTAACGGCTCAATGATCACCTTGAGGTAAATTATGAATGCATTTCCATCTACTATGTATGCTAGTAATTTTTTATGTATAACAAAGATTGCATGTTCTTCACAATTTGTACGTGACTAATAACCTGCCTCTGTCACTAGTTGCATGATGTCAAATCATTGTGTGAATAATTCATTTTGTTATTTTCTTTGTAGATTCAGAAGATATATGGATGATTATATGGGTGCATGGCAAGTATACTGCAATGATGATGATGATGATGATGATGATGATCCGGTTCTTGATGATGATGATGATCCGGTTCATGATGATGATCATGATGGATGCCTTCAGTTTTGGTTAAGTTGTAGGGATTTTGTTCCTGTTGGATGATGTTCCTCGGTTAAGTTTTAGTTAAATTGTAGGGATATCAACAAAATATTTAGATTACGCATCACATTGGGATGATGTTCCTCATGTAATATCCACTATTGTAATCCAACATTTAAATCCAATATTTGATTTCTTCCTCTCCTGAGTATATTCACTTACTTTTTTTTGCTCACTGTGTGGAGCATATCCAATACATAATTCTCACCATTATATATGTAATATCCACATTACATATGTACCAACACCTTAAGCGTTGCACATTCTCTATTGCCAAGAAGTGCAATTTGGACTCATGAATGTTAATCACCAACATATAGAAGTGTTGTAAAAGTTAGTTTTATGTGTTGTACTCTTGCAACTGTGCTTTTACCAACGACAGTATAAGCGTTGCTTTATGCGCTAGCAACACTGGATAAGGCTACGCATCCCAAATCGTTGGTAAAGACACCTGCAATGCATATATGGGCATTTAGGTACGAAAAAATGCGTTGCTAGAGGGGGGTTCCTGTTGTAGTATTGTGAGATGAAATCCGTCCACGATTGGGTCGTGGACCTGTGTGGCAAAACCGCCGTGACGGATGCTAGTGGGGTGGTCCCTTCGATCGAAAGTGATCGGGCAGGAGGACCATGGGTTGAACTTTGGGGCGACTGGCTCCATCGCGTATACGTCTCGTAGCGCACGCTTCCTCTCCCGCTTGGGAATGTGGGTCGCGTATATCATGTTCACCGTCCGCACTTGTGGGTTAAACCCTTTCTATCCATTGTTGTTCGCGGCCTGGGCTCCTCCTCGTCGTCGCTGTTCAGCCCCTTGTCCTTGTGTTCGGCTCTTAACTTGCCTGCCTGCTTGAACACACAACAATCCCTGTTGGTGTGATTGGCTGGCCTTTCAGGGGTGCCATGAATCTGGCACGAGCGGTCGAGTATCCGGTCCAAACTGGACGGGCCCTGGGTATTCTTCTTAAATAGCTTTTTCCGCTGACCGGATTTATAGCCTCTGAATCCGGCATTGACTGCCGTATCCTCATTGCTGTCGCTGCTAACGCGACGCTTTTGATTATTTCGACGTGACCTGCCACTTTTGTCCTTGGTATCCGAATTACCGGGCTTCTTGGATAAGTTGTTGCTGCGAGCTAGCCAGCTATCTTCGCCCGCGCAAAAGCGGGTCATGAGTGTCGTGAGGGCTGCCATGGTTTTCGGCTTTTCCTGTCCCAGGTGCCAGGCAAGCCACTCGTCATGGATGTTATGTTTGAAGGCTGCTAGGGCCTCTGCGTCCGGACAATCGACTATCTGATTTTTCTTTGTTAGGAACCGTGTCCAGAATTGCCTGGACGATTCTTCTGGCTGATGAATTATGTGGCTTAGGTCGTCGGCGTCCGGTGGCCGCACATAGGTCCCCTGAAAGTTGTCGAGGAATGCGGCTTCCAGGTCCTCCCAAGAACCGATTGAGTCTGCTGGTAGGCTGTTAAGCCAATGCCGGGCTGGTCCTTTAAGCTTAAGGGGTAGGTATTTGATGGCGTGCAGATCATCGCCACGTGCCTTGTGGATGTGAAGGAGATAATCCTCAATCCATACTGCCGGATCTGTCGTACCATCGTATGACTCGATATTGACGGGTTAAAAACCCTCTGGGATTTTATGATCCATTACTTCGTCTGTGAAGCATAGTGGGTGTGCGGCGCCCCTGTACTGGGCTATGTCACGACGCAGTTCGAAAGAGTTGTGCCTGCTGTGTTCAGCCCGGCCGGATTTAGTGTGTCCGGAGTGCCGATCATCACGTGTCGTCGGGCGTCCGCGCGATCCATAGATCGATCTTGTTTGTTTTGCTTTATCCTCCAGTACGTCTCGCAGGTCTGGCTCGTTTTCCCGTGCCTTATTTGAGCGGCACCGGGGCATGGCTTGCCTAAGGGCTCGACAGGCCTCTCTGTCGCGGCCACGGGGTGGCCGGCCTGCGCTTAGGATAATTTTTGGAGGGGCGCACGAGTTCATACTCTTCGGCCGCAAGGACTTCAGTCCATGTATCAGCTAGCAGATCTTGATCAGCTCTAAGCTGTTGCTGCTTTTTCTTTAGGCTGTTGGCCGTGGCTAGAAGCCTGCGTTGAAAACGCTCTTGTTCGGCGGGGTCTGATGGTACGACGAATTCGTCGTCGTTGAGGCTTGCCTCGTCTTCGGAGGGAGGCATGTAGTTATCATCCTCAACCTCTTGCTCTGCCGCTCTCTCCTGAGGGCTGGTTTTTCCATCTTCCTGCGGCGAATCTTGCTGGTTCTGGTGTTCTTCGGCGCTGTCCGGGGTAGTATTATCTCCCATGCCAGAATCACCGTTTCTGCTGTGGCGGGATTTGGAGTGGCGCCGTTGGCGCCGGCGTTTTTGCGGTTTTTTCGAGTTGTCGTCTTCCGCTGCTCCATCACCATCCGCATCCTTTGGAGCATCCACCATGTATATGTCATATGACGAGGTGGCGGTCCAGCGCCCTACAGGTGCTGGTTCTTGTTCGTCTCCTCCTTCGTCGTCCATACCGTCGAAGTCTTCGGAGCCGAAGGCAAGCATGTCGGTTAAATCGTCGACAGTGGCTATTAAGTGGGTGGTGGGTGGGCTTTGAATTTCTTCGTCGCCCGAATCCCAACCTCGCAGACCATAATCCGGCCTGGGCTCTCCTGATAAAGAGAGAGACTTGAGAGAATTCAGGATATCACCGAAAGGTGAGCACTGAAAGATGTCCGCGGCGGTGAACTCCATTACAGGTGCCCAATCAAATTCGATCGGCGGGGGCGCGGAAGGCTCGGAGTTCGGAGAAGTGTCCGGCTCCTTGGAGTCCTAGGCCGTGCGGAGTACGGGGCTGGTGTTCGACTCGATCGCCTTTGAGATCGCAGCCCCCGAGGTGACGTCCAACCGTTCATCCTCAGAGAACGCAGCAGGCTCCGAGTCAAAGATCGGGGCCGGAGCGTGTGCGGCCTCCAGGGTGCGATTCGGAGGCAGAGTTACATCATGCTCCTCGAAATAGCATGGCGCGCTTGGCTGTGGCTCGAACCCGTCGAACATCAAGTCTCCGCGGATATCAGCTGTATAGTTTAAGCTTCCAAAACTGACTTGATGGCCAGGGGCGTAGCTTTCGATCTGCTCCAGATGACCAAGCGAATTAGTCCGCAGAGCGAAGCCTCCGAAGACGAAGATTTGTCCGGGGAGGAAAGTCTCACTCTGTACCTCATCGTTGTTGGTGATCAAAGGAGCCATCAGGCCTAAAAGCGACGACACAGAGGAACTCTCAATGAAAGCACCAATGTCGGTGTCAAAACCGGCGGATCTCGGGTAGGGGGTCCCGAACTGTGCGTCAAGGTCGGATGGTAACAGGAGACAAGGGACACTTTATTTTACCCAGGTTCGGGCCCTCTCGATGGAGGTAAAACCCTACTCCTGCTAGATTAATATTGATGATATGGGTAGTACAAGAGTGGATCTACCACGAGATCAAGGAGGCTAAACCCTAGAAGCTAGCCTATGGTATGATTGTGTACGATGATGGTTGTCCTACGGACTACAACCCTCCGGTTTATGTAGACACCAGATAGGGTTAGGGTTTACACAGAGTCGGTTACAATGGTAGGAGATCTTGAATATCCGCACGCCTAGCTTGCCTTCCACGCCAAGAAAAGATCCTTCCGGACACGGGACAAAGTCTTCAATCTTGTATCTTCATAGTCCTGGAGTCCGGCTGAAGGTATAGTTCGGCTATCCGAACACCCCCTAATCCAGGACTCCCTCACACCTCCTTCCGTATAAGGCTTCGAAAGGGGCCATTTTCAAGCTGGCTTGGTAACTGTTGTTGTAAGAGAACTCTGCATATGGCAAATTGTCGTCCCAACTAGATCCGTAATCTAGCGCACGAGCTCTCAGCATATCCTCCAAAATCTAATTGACTCTCTCGGTCTGTCCATCTATCTGTGGATGAAAAGCTGTACTGAACTCTAGCCTGGTACCCAAAGTTTCGTGCAACTGCTTCCAGAACTTTGAGGTAAACTGGGTTCCTCTATCTGATACGATACTCCTCGGAACTCCATGCAGACATACAATCCTGGTCATGTATATCTTTGCCAACTTAGCACTAGTGTAAGTGGTCTTTACCGGGATGAAATGAGCTACCTTCGTCAATCGATCAACTACAACCCAAATTGAGTCATAGCCTGAACGAGTCCTGGGTAATCCCGTGATAAAATCCATGCCTAGCTTATCCCACTTCCATTCGGGTATTGGCAATGGCTGTAGCAATCCTGCTGGACTCAGATGCTCTGCCTTTACTCTCTGACATACATCACAAACTGCTACATACTCCGCAATATCTTTCTTCATTCCGGTCCACCAGAAAGTATCCTTCAAATCCAAATACATCTTGGCATTTCCTGGGTGAATCGAATACGGTGAATCATGTTCCTCTTGCAGAATTAACTTCCTGATCTTCGGGTCATTGGGCACATAAACCCGGTCTTCAAACCATAGGGTATCATGCTCATCCTCGCGAAATCCTTTAGCCTTTCCATCGCTCATTTTCTCCTTTATAGAAGCAATCTCCTTGTGAGTTTTCTGAGCTTCTCTGATTCTATCCATCAAAGTTGACTGAATCTCCAATGCTGCTACATAGCCTCTCGGCCCTATTTCTAAACATAGCTCACGAAGATCCTTGGCTAATTCCCTTGGTATTTCTCCCGTCATTAGTGTATTGACATGGTTCTTACGGCTTAATGTGTCAGCTACTACATTAGCTTTTCCGGGATGATAATGCAATCTCATATCATAATCCTTGATGAGCTCCAACCATCTCCTTTGTCTGAGGTTTAACTCCTTCTGCGTGAAGATGTACTTCAAACTCTTGTGATCCGTGTACACCTCACAATGGTTTCCAATGAGGAAATGTCTCCATGTTTTCAATGCATGTACTACGGCTGCTAACTCCAAATCATGCGTGGCATAATTTAGTTCGTGAGGCTTCAGTTGTCGTGAAGCATACGAAACAACTCTTCCCTCTTGCATAAGCACTGCTCCAAGTCCTCGACGTGAAGTGTCGCAATACACCTCATAATCCTTGGTCTGGTCTAGCAAAATCAACACTGGTGAGGTAACCAAACGTTTCTTCAACTCCTGGAAGCTAGCCTCACACTCCTCAGTCCATATGAACTTGGTATACTTCTTCAACAACTCCGTCATAGGCTTTGCAATCTTTGAGAAGTTCTCAATAAATCTCCGGTAGTATCCTGCAAGTCCAAGGAAACTCCGGATCTCTCCAACTGTTGTTGGTGCTTCCCAGTTGGTGACAGTGATAACCTTTGTGGGATCAACTGCTATTCCTTCTCCGGATATAACGTGTCCGAGGAATCCTACTTCCTTCAACCAAAACTCACATTTGCTAAACTTGGCATATAACTGATGTTCTCTGAGCTTCTCCAGTACCAATCGGAAATGTTCTTTATGCTCCTCTTCATTCTTCGAGTAAACCAGAATATCATCAATGAACACTATGACGAACTTATCCAAAAACTCCATAAACACTTCGTTCATCATGTTCATAAAATAGGCAGGTGCGTTAGTCAGACCAAATGACATAACGGTATACGCATACAGCCCATATCTTGTCGTGAATGCTGTCTTAGGTATGTCCTGCTCTCTAATCTTCAACTGATGGTACCCTGATCGCAAATCGATTTTGGAAAACACTTTAGCTCCTTGCAACCGATCAAACAGATCATGGATCATCGGTAGTGGGTACTTGTTCTTGATCGTTACTTCGTTCAATCCACGATAATCTAGAACCATTCTTAACGATCCATCCTTCTTTTCCACTAGAAGTACTGGTGATCCCCAAGGCGAAGAGCTTGGGCGAATGTAACCTTTATCCAGTAACTCCCTAATCTGCTTCTTAATCTCCTCCAAATCTTTTGCGGGCATCCTGTATGGTCTCTTTGATATTGGCCCTGTGCCTGGCAAAAGCTCAATCAAAAACTCAATATCTCTATCCGGTGGCATGCCTGGCAACTCTTCTGGAAATACGTCAGGGAAATCCTTTACCACTGGTAGTTCCTCATGCACAACTCATGTTAAGGAATTTACTTGAATCCTTTTCGGCACATGCCGTGACACATACTTGATCCTTCTTCCTTCTGTGTTGTAAGCAAGATTGTCTTACTAGCGCATTCAATGTTCCCTTCATACTTTGACAACCAATCCATGCCTAATATCACATCCAATCCTTGAGATTCCAATACTATTAGGTCCGAGGGAAACACCTAGTTACCAATCCTTAAGGGTAACCGATCACACCATCGACTAGCCATAAACTCCAGGCGAGGTTACTAACATGGGTGACCTAAGGGCTTGGGTTGGCAGGTTATACATATCCACAAATCCCCTTGAGATGTATGAATGGGATGCACCAGTATCAAAAAGAACGAGTGCAGTAAATGAATTAACCAAAAAACTTACCTATTACTGCATCAGGCTGAGCTTCAACCTCCTCCACGCTAATGTGGTTCACCTGTCCCTGTTGAAAGGGTTCGGCTTCTCCCCAGAGCTTCCATTGCCATTCTGGCCTTCAGGACATTCATTGGCATAATGTCCGGTCTTCTGACACTTAAAACAGGTGATTTGGCTCAGGTCTCTCTTGGCTGGGGTTGATGGGGTGGTACGGTTCTAGCCATTGCTTCCTCCATTCCCATTACCATTCTTGGGGCCATTATGGTTGTGCAAGCTACCTCCTCCATGGGTATGCTGAAAATGAACGCCCGGTTTAGGGGTAAGACGGGGCTTCTACTGAGCTCCAGAATTGTACTTCCCCTGTCCATACTTCCTCTTGCGGTTTTCAATCTGCTGCTGCTTCCCTTCAATCATAAGAGCACGATCTACCAACTCCTGGTAGTTGTTGAAGCTTGCTACCATCAACTGCATGCTCAGCTCATCATTCAGTCCTTCCAGAAACTTCTCCTGCTTAGCTGCATCCGTAGCAACGTCATCCGGGGCATAACGTGCTAGTTTACTAAAGTCATCCACATACTGGCAAACTATCCGTCCTCCTTGGCGCAAGTTGCGAAACTCACGCTTCTTGATGGCCATAGCTCCTGCTGAAACATGGGCAGTACGGAAAGCTTGCTGAAACTGATCCCATGTGACAGTGTCTACATGGTAAGTGGCTGTAAAATTCTCCCACCATGCTGCTGCGGGTCCTTCAAGATGATGAGCGGCAAATTTCACCTTTCCCCCATCTGTACATCCTGCAGTGGTCAACTCCCTCCCTGTCTTGCGGAGTCAATCATCTGCTACTATCGGCTCGGTGCTACTGGAGAACACCGGCGGATTCAGCCTAAGAAAACGGGTTAAGTGGTCAACAGGTGGTGGCGGTGGTGGGTTGTTGTTGTTGTTGTTGTTGTTGTTGTTGTTGTTGTTGTTGTTGTTGTTGTTGTTGTTGTTGTTGTTGTTGTTGTTGTTGTTGTTGTTGTTGTTGTTGTTGTTGTTGTTGTTGTTGTTGTTGTTGTTGTTGTTGTTGTTGTTGTTGTTGTTGTTGTTGTTGTTGTTGTTGTTGTTGTTGTTGTTGTTGTTGTTGTTGTTGTTGTTGTTGTTGTTGTTGTTGTTGTTGTTGTTGTTGTTGTTGTTGTTGTTGTTGTTGTTGTTGTTGTGGTTGTTGTTGTGGTTGTGGTTGTTGTTGTTGTTGTTGTTGTTGTCGTTGTTGTTGTCGTTGTCGTTGTTGTTGTTGTTGTTGTTGTTGTTGTTGTTGTTGTTGTTGTTGTTGTTGTTGTTGTTGTTGTTGTTGTTGTTGTTGTTGTTGTTGTTGTTGTTGTTTTTGTTGTTGTTGTTGTTGTCGTTGTTGTTGTCGTTGTTGTTGTTGTTGTTGTCGTTGTCGTCGTCGTCGTTGTTGTTGTTGTTGTTGTTGTTGTTGTTGTTGTTGTTGTTGTTGTTGTTGTTGTTGTTGTTGTTGTTGTTGTTGTTGTTGTTGTTGTTGTTGTTCTGGTTCTGGACTAACAACTGCATCAAAACATTCTGCTGTTGTATCAACTTAGTAAGTTCCGGTGGGAAGGCAAATCCATTGTCACGTCTCGGAGGCATCTGTGGGTCTAGAAAAGATGAGAATTAAGAATAGAATGAGGTCTAAAGAGAAAACATTACCCAAATGCACATGAGGCAAATGCACACAAAATCACTTCATTCAATCAAACAAGGCCATACAATCGGTCTAGAACTATCGCAAAAGTGCATGGAATGTACTATGTACATGGTGGAACACTACTACTGTTATGGTAGTCTACTAGAAAAACTGCTCCCATGAAGACTCCATAATATCTGCTCCAGCTTCGTCTTCAAAATCATCATCACTAGGATCGGAATCGGTGTCGTCGATGATGATGTAGTTTTCTGGATAGGTGCAATCTTCATCTTCTCCTCCGGGTGCTGAATTCCCCATGAGTTCTTCAATCTTCTCCTTAAGATCGCCGTTTTGTCTCACTAGAGCTACTATCTCATCCATGTAGTCCTTGCGAGTGGCCTTCAGTTCTCCTTCTAGCTCAATAATCTTGTCTTTTGCTTTCTTGAACTCCATCATGTCTGCGCACATCTGGTTCTCCTGGCGTCGAATGTGCTGGTTTAACTCTTGGATGAAAGCTGCAATGGATCTACCCTTCTTGGTGCTAACTATCTCCCACTGTTCATCTCGGCGTCCGCAAATCTGGTAGATAGTATCCTTGAGGTCTTCTTGGTAGACTTCTCCAATGCGTCCCATGGTTATGTGAGCTACCATGCTCTTTCCCAGACTCTAGGTTGGTGCATTAAAAACACACTCTATGGGCTCCGTGACTGGCGCGAACGTCCTTCCTGGAACTTGAGCTTGAATCTTCCAATGCTCCTCTTCGGGTAAAGTGGCGTTGTAGGTCCCGGTGAAGCTTGGTATTCCGATGTTCAGGTACTTAGTGACTTCCTTTAGGTGTCGTCCAAAAGGTGTCTCTTCATCCGGCTGGGCGAACTTGATCCTCGCTTCCGTCATCCTAAAAGAGTAGAAAAGATGAGGAGTCAGAAATGAGAAGAGAGTAGTGATCTAGGGCTTTAGCTTAGTGGTCGTGTCCTACAGTCAGCGTGTGCTCTGATACCATCTTTGTAGCGACCAGACCTCAAACAGTCTGATCTCTGTGCTCAGGTGTCATCCCTGGATCAGTAATGCTGACACCACACAGTACTTGAAGGATTTATAATAGAGTAGCAATCACACACTTATTACATCGAATGTCTCAAAAGAGAACTTATTACAATAAATATGGCTTAAAGCCATCTAATAACGATAACAACGGAAGGCTTGGAAGATAAGTGAGTCCATCAACTCCAACGGCATCAATGAGTATAGAACCACGACCTAAAAGCACCTTACTCGTCGTCTGAAAAGTCTGCAACATGAAACGTTGCAGCCCGAAAACGGGTCAGCACATGGAATATGCTGGCAATGTAACACATAGAGAGTAATGAAAGAACAAAGCTATACTACATGCATATATGGCTTGGTAGAAAGCTCTATGGTTACTGTTTTTGCGTAAAGCCAGTTTTTCCCTACTGCAAAGGAATAAATTTATTTAACTATCATGGTGGTTGTTAAACATTGAGCATGGTTGGCAGCATCCTCAATCCCATTAAAGTAATCATCATTAAACCCAACAAAATTTATTTAAACTAACATGATGAGCTTCACATGATATCCAAGTACTAGATACTCAAGACGTCCATAACCGGGGACACGGTAACCATGATTAGTTTGTACACTCTGCAGAGGTTTGCGCACTTTTCCCCACAAGACTCGATCTCCTCCGTTGGATTTCTTGCACTACATGGTGTTTGAGAAACGGATGACCGAGACATAGTCTTTCAGAAGCGCTAGCACCTTACGAACGGGTAGACCGTACCAACCTACATCCCCTACATCAGCTAGTCTACCACTGTAAGAGTTCGCACGACTTAATCAACTATGCCAGAGCCCATAATAGCTTGTGGCTGCACACGGAAGTTTCTAGTATGAATAATCTCATGATCCCTTTGAGCCTGGGTGGCGGTCCATAAAAAAAGGCAATCCTGGAATACCCAGGTACCTCAATCCACCCAGATGTGTGTTTAAGTTGCCACCTTAGATAAACCATTAATTAACAATCTCACATCTGTCATGGATATCACTCACCCAATCCACTTCTACTAGCAAAGCATGGCATAATAAGCAAACGTAGAAGTAACTCCCAAAGGTTTGATAATAAAACAGGTAATAGGTACTACCTCAACTACTTCTCATCCCACAATTTAGTTAGATCCTAATCATGCAGTGTTTGAGGATTGATCTAATGCAATAAAACTGGGTAGTAAAAGAGGTATGATCAAAGTGTTACTTGCCTTGCTGATGATCCGCGAAACCTAGAGATTCGGAGTAACAGGCGGCGCACTCCGGATATTCTATCGCGGACAAACAAACAAGCATACAATAAGTACTCATCTAATGCACAGGTAAAACTCAAAAAAAAGATCTAACCAGAAAGTTCAACTTAAGAACTCCGGTTTGCAAAAAGAATCAAATCCAACGAAGCAACGAAAGTCAAACGGCGAAAGAAAACAACTCCGTTCTACTAATATGGATCTAAGTCAAATTACAGAAGCAAAAACTTGTTTAAGTTGGTTAAACGGAAAGAGGGTTTCGAGATGAAACTCGAGGCGCTTGAATCGCCTGATTCCGATAAACGAGCGAAAAATTATACTAAAAAGAAAATTGGATCAGAAATCGCAATCAGAAATAATCGCGGAAAATCCGAGAAAAAGAAAAATGATGAACAGATTAATGAACGAACGTTCGTTATCTGGATCTAAATGACGAACACGTTCGTTAAAACGAACGAACGCTCGCTAATTAACCTATACCGAAAAAAACCGATGTAAATAAAAAAATCGGAAACTAAAAAAAATGATGGAAAACCGACGGAAAAACCGAACGGTTTTTCGAGAAAAAACAGCGGCGTGGAAAACGAGGCACCTCGGGCGGCGGATCGGCGAGGCGGTGGGCGGCGGCTCCGGCTACGGCGGCGTGGCAGGCGGCGGCGGCGGCGGCGCTGGCGGCTCGGGCGGGCAGCGGCTAGGGTTTGGGGAGGCTGCGGGCTGGGCTCCCCCGGCTTATAAAGCCGGCCGGGCCAGGAGTCCGGGTCGGACACGGCCCGTAGGTCGGTTGCGTTTTTTTTAATAATTACGCGCAGAAAAACAAATAAAAGAAATACTAAACGGACTCCAAAAATCCTGAAATAAATTTTCCCTGACTTCTAAAATCAAGCCGGACAAAGTGAACATTTATTTGGGGCCTAAATGCATTTTTGAAAAACTCATATTTTTCCTAAATTCAAATAAAAATAGCGAAAACTCCGAAATAAAATCTTATTTGATTTTATTATTAAATCCTCAATATTTCTTTATTTTGGGAAAGTCATTTTATTCCCTCTCTCATATTTTTGTAATAGAAATAATTGATGATAAAATAATTAAAATGAAATGATCCTATTCACAAAATATGAGAAAACTCAAATATGAAAATAACGAAATCTCCAACTCTCTCCGTGGGTCCTTGAGTTGCGTAGAATTTCTAGGATCGAAACCAAAAGCAAATGAAATATGATATGCATTGATGATCTAATGTATAACATTCCAAATTGAAAATTTGGGATGTTACAAAATGACAAGCGGTTTTCAGCAGGGTATTTTCTACAGGCACTGAAATTATCGGTAACAGATAGTTTTGCGATAAGATAATTCACGGGTAATAAGAAACAAGTGTAGCAAAGGTGCAGCAAGGTGGACCAATCATTTTTATAGAAAATTATAAGCTTGGACGAAATCTTATGTAAAGCAAAGCGCTCCCGAGGACACATGGGAATTACTGTCAAGTTAGTTTTCATCATGCTCATATGATTCACGTTCGTTACTTTGATAATTTGATATGTGGTTGGACCGGTGCTTGGGTGCTGTCCTTACTTGGACAAGCCCCGCCCCTTATTATTAACCCCTCTCGCAAGCATCCACAACTACGAAAGAAGAATTAAGATAAATCTGACCATAGCATGAAACATGTGGATCCAAATCAGCCCCTTACGAAGCAACGCATAAACTAGGGTTTAAGCTTGCGTCACTCTAGCAACCCATCATCTACTTATTACTTCTGAATGCCTTCCCCTAGGCCAAAATCATGGTGAAGTGTCATGTAGTCAACATTCACATAACACCACTAGAGGAGAGACAACATACATCTCATCAAAATATCGGACAAATACCAAATTCACATGATTACTTATAACAAGACTTCTCATGTGTCCTCAGGAACAAACGTAACTACTCACAAAGCATGTTCATGTTCAAGATCAAAGGGGTATTGAATATCATTAAGGATCCAAACATATGATCTTCCACCAAATAAACCAACTAGCATCAACTATGAAGAGTAATCAACACTACTAGCAACCCATAGGTACCAATCTGAGGTTTTGGGACAAAGATTGAATACAAGAGATGAACTAGGGTTTGAGAGGAGATGGTGCTGGTGAAGATGTTGATGAAGATTGACCCTCCCTCGATGAGGGGATCGTCCGTGATCATGATGGCTTCGACTTCCCCCTCCCAGAGGGAAGTTTCCCCGGTAGAATAGCTCCACCGGAGCCCTAGATTGCTTTTGCCCAAGTTCCGCCTCGAGACTGCGGCGCTTCGTCTCGAAAGCTCTCCTCTATTTTTTTCTAGGTCAAAACCCTCCATATAGCAGAAGATGTGCACTAGATGATGGCCAGGGGGCCCACATGCCCTAGGGCGCGCCCTGGGGGGTAGGGCGCTCCCCCGGGCTTGTGGCCTCCTGGTGGTTCCACTTCTATAACTTCTTCGCCCATATATTCCAAAATAATTCTCCGTAAAGTTTCAGGACATTTGGGGTTGTGCAGAATAGGTCTCTCAGATTTGCTCCTTTCCCGTCCAAAATTCCAGCTGCCGGCATTCTCCCTCTTCATGTAAATCTTTTAAAATAAGAGAGAAAAGGCATAAATATTGTACCATAATGTGAAATAGCTTCCCATAATGCAATAAATATCAACAAAAAAGCATGATGGAAAAATGGACGTATCACATATCGATCCTACAACCCTCGTCTCTCCTGTCAGGTTTGCACAAAAACCTGTCAGTTACTACTCTCCACCGTGGTGAGGCATATTTACTCGCGTTCCCTCTTCCTATTTGGTTCATCATGTTCCCAAATTGGCTATAAAATAATGGAGAGCGTATATATGTTCATTATCTACCTTCCTAACTAGTACACATAAGTCGTATTTGTTCCAATTAGTTATTGTCGATTTACAGATCGTGGGCGCCGAGTCATACAAAATGAACAAATTAGCCATACATTTTCCAAATTATTACATGACATGTTTAGATAGCTTGCTACCAAGTTGAAAGCTTTATACTTATCCCCCTTTTATGAATTTTGCATGTGTTGTCCGTAGATGCCGAGTAGCAGCGACAACACTCATGCTTCAAGCGATTGCTACTTGTGAGCTGCGGTGAGATTTCCTCGAAGAGGAGAGGATGAGGTAGTCCAGTAGAGATAAGTATTTCCGTCAATCAAGAACCGAGGTTATCAATCCACTAGGAGAACCAAGCAACACCTCGTTAGTAGTACATACACACGAAATAACAAATACTTGCACCCAACACGAACAAGGGGTTGTCAATCCCTTGGCGGTTAATTGCAAGGATCAAATCTCGTAGTGATAGATAGATAAAAAAGTACAAAATAAAATAAAGTAAATAAAATTGCAGCAAGGTATTTTTGGATTTTAATATATGATAAAGTTAGACCCACGGGCCATAGTTTTCACTAGAGGCTTCTCTCTTGAAGATAGCATGCGGTGGGTAAACAAATTACTCTTGGGCGTTTGATATAAAATCAAAAAATCATGACGATGTCCAAGGCAATGATCATGTATATAGGCACCATGTCCAAGACAAGTAGACCGACTCCTGCTTGCATCTACTACTATTAATCCCCACATGGTCCGCTATCCAGCATGCATCTAGAGAATTAAGTTCATAAAGAACAGAGTAATGCGTTAAGCAAGATGAAATGATGTAGACACAGTAAATCCAATCAATATGAATAAACCCCATCATTTTACACTTAATGGCAATGACACAAATATGTGTCATGTCCCCTTCTATCACTGGGATTGAGCACCGCAAGATCGAAGACATCAGAAAGCACCTCTCCCGTTGCAAGACAAATCAATCTAGTTGGCCAAACCAAATCAATAGATCAGAGAGAAATACAAAGCTATAACAATCATGCATAGAAGAGTTCAGAGAAGACTCAAATAATATTCATCGATAATCTGATCATAAACTCACAATTCATTGGATCCCAACAAACACACCGCCAAAAGAATTACATCGAATAGATCTCCAAGAACATCGAGGAGAACATTGTATTGAAGATCAGAGAGAGAGAGAGAGAGAGAGAGAGAGAGAGAGAGAGAAGAAGCCTTCTAGCTACTAGCTATGGACCCATAGGTATGTGTAAAGTACTCACACATCATTGGAGGGGCAGTAAGGTTGATGTAGAAGCCCTCCGTGATTGATTACCCCTCCGGTAGAGTGCCGGAAAATGCCTCCAAACGGGATCTCACAAGAATAGAATTTGCGGTGGTGAAAAAATTATTTTGGGTGGCTCTCTGTTGGTTTCTCGATTTTAGAGAATTTATAGAGGCGGAATTAGGTCAAATGGAGCAAAGGTGGGCCCACGAGGCACCAGGGTGCCCCTAACCCCTGGGCGCACCCTGGTGGCTTGTGGCCACCTCCTTCACCTTCTGACTTCCTCCAGAAGCTTCTAGTGTCTCTTATGTCCAGAAAAAAATCATCAAAAATTATCATGGCATTTGGACTTTGTTTAGTGCTGATTTCCTTGAAAACCAAAAATAGGCAAAAAAACAACAACTGGCACTTGATACTAAGGTAATAGGTTAGTCTCAAAAATGGTATATAATTGCATATAGAACATACAAGATTCATACTATAATAGCATGGAACAATAAAAAATTATAGATACATTGTAGACGTATCAAGCATCCCCAAGCTTAATTCCTGCTCATCCTTGAGTAGGTAAATGATAAACAAGATTTTTTATGTGGAATGCTAGCTAACATGTTCATAATGTAATATCTCTTTTGTGCCATGAATATTTAGATCTGAATGATTCAAAGCAATAGTCTATAATTTAACATAAAGACATAAATACTTAGGCATCCCAACAAACAATCATGTCTTTCAAAATATCAATGCTAGAGAACATTATCCCTACAAAATCGTATAGCCTTGTCATGCTCCATCTTCTTAACACAAAGTATTTATCATGCACAACCCCAATGACAAGCTGAGCAATCGGTTCATAGTTTTAACGCGCTTCAGCTTTTTCAACCCCCACACAATACATGAGTGCAAGCCATGGATATAGCACTATGGGTGGAGTAGAGTATGGTGGTAGAGATAATATGGAGAAGACAAAATACAAAAAGCGTTACATCGATGTGGCTAATCAATGGCCTATGGAGATGCCCATCAATTGATGTCAATGCAAGGAGTAGGGATTGCCATGCAACGAATGTACTAAGAGCTATAAGTGTATGAAAGCTCAAAAAGAAAACTAAGTGGGTGTGCATGCAACTTGCTTTCTCATTAAGACCTCGGGCATTTGAGGAATCCCGTCATTCGAATATACAAGTCAAGTTCTATAATGAAAAATCCCACCAGTTATATGAAAATGAAAGCATAAGAGACTATCTATATGAAAACATGGTGCTACTTTGAAGCACAAGTGTGGAAAGGATAGTAACATTGCCCCTTCTCTCTTTTTCTCTCATTTTATTTTTTCTTCTTTTTTTACTCTTTTCCCCTTTTTTTCTTCTGCTCTTTTTGGCATCTTTTTTTTCTTTTTCATCCGGAGTCTCATCCTGACTTGTGGGCACTCATAGTCTCCATCATCCTTTCCTCACTTCGGACAGTTCTCTAGAAATGAACTAGTAAGATGCCCGTGCTACGCTACAGGATCAAAAAAGATAAGGTTGACTTAAGCTATTATTGATAGGTATACATTGAGCAAAATCAAACATATGATTTCTAATCCCCTTCATCGAAACCAAGCTCTTTCTGGTCTATCTCCATCTTTTATTTCTCCATTTGTTTGTCTTTGGCTTCCGTTTGCTTAACATGGACTACAACTCCAGCCCTCACACCATTATTAGCTAGAAATGGTATCACATTGAGCACCACACAAACATATCGCATTCAGTAACCGGGCACGAGACCTCACATGAGAAAAGAGATCACAAATAAAAACACTTGGTACATAACTTGCATATATAAGAAAGTACATACAAGTAGAACCAAAATGATTGGGCTCACACCATTATTTGCTAGAAATGGTATCACATTGAGCACCACACAAACATATCGCATTCAGTAACCGGCCACGAGAATTCACATGAAAAAAGGAATCACAAATAAAAACACTTGGTACATAACTTGAATATATAAGATAGTACATACAAGTACAACCAAAATGATTGGGCTCAGTAAGCTAGACTAATTTGCAAAATGATGTGCCATGCGTCAGCATCCTTCGAACATTGGCTTCGTCAAATGCAAGCCGTGTGAGCATCACAGCCAATAACTACGAATTGTGATAAATGTGATGCTGCACTCACACCAGATCTCCCAAGTCACCAGCACAACCAGCAATCTCCAATACATATCATCATGTCCATCCTTAGAACCACCTCAACATAACTGCTTTTTTCACTTCAAAGGCTATAGAAAGCAAAACAAGCTATTATGTTACCATTCATCCAGGTTGGTGGCTTGCTGTCCATGCACAAGTCAGGGGGAACATACGGCCCTGTTTCTGTACCCCGACATAAGCCCTCGGGCCTGAGCCATACGTGCCGCTGGGCACGTTGGGTTAGGCCCCAAACAGTGCATGGACACATGGCGAAATAACGCCGCGCATGCGGCGATTTGTCATGATAATCATTCAATCCAATGTCCACTTCGCGTATTTACCGCGGGACGTGGGGTAGTGGGACTGTCGTAGTTAATGTGAAATGGTAACTTTCTGAAGAGTCGCGCCCTCCCCCATGTTCTTTCCTTAAGAAAGGAAAATGCGGAAGGGCACTGCCCATTCGTTGCTCGCTCCGCTCCTCCATCATCTTCTTCCGCAAGCCAAACAACCGCTCCTCCTCCTCGGCCATACTCGCCGCCGGTCCCCCATACTACTACCTTCCCTCATCCCCGTCACAACTTGAAGAGATGGGGAAGAAGGCAGCCACCAAGGGGAAGCAGACGACCACCAAGAAAGAGGCGGTTGCTAAAGGGAGCAAGAGGGCAATGGAGCTGGACAAAAGGCGGAGGGGAGATGTTGTCGTCTTCCCACCGAATCTGGACGACGGGGTGCTGGAAGCAAGGTACAAATACCTGTGGAGAGGAAAGTCCCAAAAGGGCATGGTGCACCCAAAGTTCTGACGAAGGGAAAAGAGGACCCACCAGATTCATACTGATTCTTCTGTGCGTATTTCATCTGCGGCCTCTGCCCTCCCTTCTCAGATTTCTTTGAAGCAATGATGTTGATCTATGGATTTCATCTTCTGAATTTCATGCCAAACACAATGGCGTGCATGGCGATTTTTGCCACTTGTGCGAGAACCTTGTTGGAGTCACCCCCAATGTCGATTTGTTCAGGAACTATTTCGTCTCGTGGGTGGATAACAAAGCCCATCACTCTGGGAACATAAGTTGGATGTCACGGGTGGCGAGGGGAAACTTGGATTACCTCCTAGGTCAGCACCGGGGCAGATGGGAGGAATGGAGAGCAGATTGATGTTGGATTCAAGATTGGAAGGCCCCAGATTTCTTCCAAGCTCGGACAGAGTGCATCAAGCGCGGCCATGATTGGAGGGAATTCGGCCTCTCCGACGATAGTCTTCGCCTAGCAATAAACAAGATTACTCGTCTGAAGGTTGTCGGCTAACTATCGAGCATGTGGGAGCCGATTTCCTCCTCCGTTGCATCGCACCCCTGTAGAAGAGGGATAGGTTTGCCTGGGAGTATGGAAATGCAATGGATAGGATGAGATTGCTCCCTGGCTTGGCCAACAATCTATTAGTCTATGGCCACGGTTAGTTGTGTGACCAATTGTTTGGCAGCTTCGGGTTGTTCAAGCAGCCGACAAATGTCGTCTCACTGCATATCAATTCTGCCAGGGACCAGATGAACTGGATGCCGGATTGCAATTGTCATGGAGTTTCGGGTGACTAGAAGTTACCCATGCTCGATGAAGAGCTCGTGTGGTCCTCCATCCTGGTGGAAAGGGCTAATAGGGTGGAGTCCGACATGTACAAGTGTACCTGCAAGGTGGAGGCGTATATCAGGAAGAGGATAGAGGAGGAGAGGGTGCTTAGGGCTGCTGTGATGGCGAAGGCCAAGAAGGTGGCAAAGGGAAAGGAGGAGGCTAAGGAAGAAGGATCCTCCCACAGCAGGAGCAAGGTGCAAGCCACGGAGGAGGCTGCCGGGATGATCCTGTCGGGGGTGAACATGCAAGGGACGAGCCTGCTGGGGATGAGCCTTCTAGGATGGAAGCTCTGTACACCACGACGGTAGTGGCCCAGGAGGAAGAGGAGGATGAGGGGGTGGAGCAGCCTGAGGAGGATTGGCTCGTGGCAGGCCCTCAAGCCCCCGAACTAGACTTGGACCAGCGCCCTCACAGGCGGGCTGCCAACCGGGGAACGACAGTTCTGGACCCTGCGCCTGCCACCAAAAAGGTGAAAAATATTGCCACCAATAGCAGCATACAGGATGTGGTGTGCTGGCAGTCCTCCCGGCTCGCCGAGGCAGGGCTTGAGAGCGCCAACGGCACCATCGAAGACCTGAAGGCCAGGATCGGCACCTTGGAGAGCTCGGCAGGATCCAGCGGGGCCATGAGAAGCAGCTGACGAAATACCTGGAAGGTGCCTTCGGAAGAATGCAGAGGACAAGTTGGAGAATCACTCAGAGCAGGTTGACCTCTGGATCAAGAGCTTGTTCGAAATTGCCGGGCGTCTCACTGCTCATACTATAGCGATGGCATGGAAGGGCCAGTCGTTTCGGCTAGCAGGTGATACGTCCATTTTGCATCATGATTTTATATCGATATTTATTGCATTATGGGATATTACTACACATTATGTCACAACACTTATGCCTTCTTTCTCTTCTTTTACAAGGTTTACATGAAGAGGGAGAATGCCGGCAGCTAGAATTCTTGGCTGAAAAAGGGGAAAATATTAGAGACCTATTCTGCACAACTCCAAAAGTCCTGAAAGTCCATGAAAGTCATCTTTGGAATATAATAAAAATATTGGGCGAAGAAAGCACCAGATGTGGGCCACTCGCTGTCCACGAGGGTGGAGAGCGCGCCCCCTGCCTCTTGGGCCACCTGGAAGCCTCCCGATGCCCATCTTCTGGTATAAGGTGTCTTTCGCCCTGGAAAAAATAAGAAGGAAGCTTTCGGGACGAAGCTCCGCCGTCTCGAGGCGGAACCTGGCAAAACCAATCTAGGGCTCCGGCGGAGCTGTTCTGCCAGGGAAACATCCCTCCGAGAGGGGCAAATCGTCACCATCTTCATCACTGATACGTCTCCAACGTATCTATAATTTTTGAGTGCTCCATGCTATATTATGTACTGTTTTGGACTATATTGGCCTTTATTTTCCACTTCTATATTTTTTTTGGACTAACCTATTAACCAGAGGCCCAGCCCAGAATTGCTGTTTTTTTTGCCTATTTCAGTGTTTCGGAGAAACAGAATATCAAACAGAGTCCAAACGGAATAAAATCTTCGGGAACGTGATTTTCTCACCGAACGTGATCCAGAGGACTTGGACCCTACGCCAAGGCATCGAAGAGGCAGTCACGAGGGTGGGGGCGCCCCCCCCCCCCGAGGGCGCGCCCCCTGCCTCGTGGGCCCCTCGAAGCTCCACCGATGTACTCCTTACTCCTATATATACCTACGTACCCCCAATCAGAACAGGAGCCAAAAACCTAATTCAACCGCCACAACCTTATGTATCCACGAGATACCATCTTGGGGCATGTTCTGGAGCTCCGCTGGAGAGGGTCATCATCGGGAGGGCTTCTATATCATCATATCCTCTCCGATGAAGTGTGAATAGTTTACCTCAGACCTTCGGGTCCATAGTTAGTAGCTAGATGGCTTCTTCTCTCTTTTTGGATCTAAATACAAAGTTCTCCCCCTCTCTTGTGGAGATCTATTCGATGTAATCTTCTTTTTGCGGTGTGTTTGTTAACACCGATGAATTGTGGGTTTATGATCAAGTCTATCTTTGAATAATATTTGAATCTTCTCTGAATTCTTTTATGTATGATTGGTTATCTTTGCAAGTCTCTTAGAATTATCAGTTTGGTTTGGCCTACTAGATTGGCTTTTCTTGCCATGGGAGAAGTGCTTAGCTTTGGGTTCGATCTTGCGGTGTCCTTTCCCAGTGACAGAAGGGGCAGCAAGGCACGTATTGCATCGTTGCCATCGAGGATAACAAGATGGGGTTTATTTCATATTGCATGAATTTATCTCTCTACATCATTTCATCTTGCTTAAAGCGTTACTCTGTTTCTAAATTAATACTCTAGATGCATGCTGGATAGCGGTCGATGAGTGGAGTAATAGTAGTAGATGCAGGCAGGAGTCGGTCTACTTTTCACGGACGTGATGCCTATATACATGATCATACCTTAGATATTCTCATAACTATGCTCAATTCTGTCAATTGCTCCACAGTAGTTTGTCCATCCACCGTAGAATACTTATGCTCTTGAGAGAAGCCACTAGTGAAACCTATGGCCCCCGGGTCTATTCTCATCATATCAATCTCCATCACTTTAATTATCACAAAAAGTCAACATACCAAGTACCCATCACAATCCCTATCTCTCGCGTTACATTAGTTGCCATTTGCCTCTGAAAGGATCGAGAAGAGGTGTCTAGAGGGGGGGTAATTAGACACTAAGTGCCAAAAGTTGCAGTTTTTAATATTCTTAAGTTTAAGTGGAGGTTAAGCACAAATTTAACAATACATATCAAGCAAGCATGCAAAGAGTATATGACCAGCGGAAAGTAAAGCATGCAACATGCAAGAATGTGAAGGGAAGGGTTTGGAGTATTCAAGCGCAATTGGAGACACATATGTTTTTCGCGTGGTTCCGATAGGTGGTGCCATCGTACATCCATGTTGATGGAGATTTCAACCCACCGAGGGTACCGGTTGCGCGAGTCCACGGAGGGCTCCACCCACGAAGGGTCCACGAAGAAGCAACCTTGTCTATTCCATCACGGCCATCGCCCACGAAGGACTTGGCTCACTAGCGGTAGATCTTCACGAAGTAGGCGATCTCCTTGCCCTTACAAACTCCTTGGTTCAATTCCACAATCTTGTCGGAGGCTCCCAAGTGACACCTAGCCAATCTAGGAGACACCACTCTCCAAGAAGTAACAAATGGTGTGTTGATGATGAACTCCATGCTCTTGTGCTTCAAATGATAGTCTCCCCAACACTCAACTCCCTCTCACAGGATTTGGATTTGGTGGAAAGAAGATTTGAGTGGAAAGCAACTTGGGGAAGGCTAGAGATCAAGATTCATATGGTAGGAATGGAATATCTTGAGCTCAACACAAGGGTAGGTGGTTCTCCCTCAGAAAATGTGTATTGGAAGTCTAGATGTGTTCTGATGGCTCTCTCCATGAATGAAGAGTGGGTGGAGGGGTATATATAGCCTCCACACAAAATCTAACTGTTACACACAATTTACCAAACTCGGTGGGACCGAATGGTTAAACTCGGTCGGACCGATTCAGCAAACCTAGTGACCGTTAGGATTTTCGATGGGACTGAGATGCAACTCGGTAGGACCGATATGGTTAGGTTTCGGGCATAACGTAATCTCGGTGTGACCGATTACACAAACTCGATGGGACCGATTTTGGTAATAAGCTAACCAGAGAGTTGGTCAGGCAAACTCGGTGAGACCGATTACACAAACTCGGTGGGACCGATTTTGGTAATAAGCTAACCAGAGGATTTGCATTGTAATCTCGGTAGTACCGATTGCTCAAACTCGGTGAAACCGATTTTGGTAATGGACATACATAGAGAGATTACAATCCCATCTCGGTGAGACTGAGATCCCTATCGATGAAACCGATCTGCTAGGGTTTGTGGCAGTGGCTATGCCATTTGAAACTCGGTGGCTCCGGATAGAAAGAATCGGTGGGGCCGAGTTTGACTTTTGGTTTAACTCATATATGGATGTGGGAAGGTAGTTGAGGGTTTTTGGAGCATATCACTAAGCACATGAAGCAAGAGGCTCATTAAGCAACACCTCATCCGTCCTTGATAGTATTGGCTTTTCCAATAGACTCAATGTGATCTTGGATCACTAAAATAGAAAATGTAGAGTCTTGATCTTGAAGCTTGAGTCAATCCTTTGTCCTTAGCATCTTGAAGGGGTTCCACATCTTCTAGTCCATGCCACTCCATTGTTGAACTTATCTGAAACATACTAGGTAAAAGTGTTAGTCCAACAAGAGATATGTTGACATTAATTACCAAAACCACCCAGGGAGCACTTGTGCTTTCAATCTCCCCCTTTTTGGTAATTGATGACAACATACATCAAAGCTTTAGATAAAGATATAGAGAATAGCAAGAAAAGCTTTGGAAAGACATGTAACATGCATAGGCTCCCCCTACATGTATGCAAACGTGTGAATATGGAATATAGGAGCATGTGAATGCATAAGCCTGACAGAGTAAGCAATGTGTTACATGTATCTTGGCTATATGCATCAGAGCAAATGTTGTGAATATGAGAAAAGTACCTTCATGCTCATGAGTCCTTCTTGCAAACAGTATGTACATCAGCAAGAACTTCTCATTCACATGACTGTGATGCATATACTTACCTTGTGATTTTGAGTTGGCTTAGGATGGGATGAACCTGCGCAAACAAGGTTAGATAATACAGATACACCTACTGACCAAAGAAAACAAGAGAAACCACAAGAGAACCAAGACTGGGATGACATGTAGAGTGAGTACTAAGTACCACATTTGATATAGACATGTCCCCAAAGGCACTACTAGAAAAACCGCTACTAATGGCGCATCATTGGTGCGTCATTACTAGCACGCCATTAGTAATTTTTACTAATGGCGCACCACTGGTGCGTCATTAGTATCTGGTATACTAAGGGCGCACCACTGGTGCGCCATTAGTATAGGCCACGGTGCGCCATTAGTATGCCTCCCAGGGGCAATGTATACCCAGGTGCTTTGGCATACTAATGGCGCACGACAACGAGATGCGCCATTAGTAACTTCGGCATACTAATGGCGCACTGTTTAATGATGCGCCATTAGTATCCTCTGGCATACTAATGGCGCACTGTGATGTGATGCGCCATTAGTATGAATATTAGGTTTTTTTAATTTTTTAATTTTCTGTTTTTTGCACAGGTTACAAAATGTATAATTGGACAAAATATAGACAGCACACATCAACAATAGATTCATCGAATACAATAGAAGATTATTCTATGAATACAATTCATCATATTAGTCTCCGAATACAATTCATCATATTAGTCTCCGAATTGAAAAGACCGAACAAAGATAGAACATTATATTACAAGTCTCGAGACCGCGAGTAGCGAGTTTGTCTTCACATTACAAGTCGATATCGATCATCTAAACTACCATCACATAGAAGAGAGCTGCGGTCATCACGATGAAACTCGTCTTCATCCGGTTCCTCCAACGCTCCCTCCCCTCTCCCGCTAGATAGCGGGCGTATCTAGATTCGGCCTCGGCCCTAGTGGTGTACCCTTTGTAACTGTTACCGCTGAATCGGTGAACATGTCTCCAACACTCCTCCCAGTCGCCGTAGACTCCGGGAACCTTACCCTTGTACACGACATACGACGACATCGCTATGCACTAGCCAAACGAAACGTTAGTACCAATTCACAGACAATACATAAGCAATATATAAGTATGCAACAGAACGATCGGAAGAGAAAAGCAAGACATTAATAGCATCGATTACATCTAAGTTGAACGACTCTCGAAACCAAAGAGACATACTACAACTTCATTAAAGTTTAATTACAACATGAGCCAATCGATGTTTCAGAACTAGACACAGCATCACTACTTTCGACTCGACTCAAGGGACCGGAGCATGGATGTAGCCGCCGTCTATCGTGGGAGTCATGAAATTATGAGCGTTGTCAGCCTGCATTTGTAGCATTCCGTCTATCTCACTGTTGGACGGTTGATTTCTGAGGTAGAACTGCCCCGAGGTACGAAGGACATCTTGATGGATGATTTCCACAAACTCAGACTGGATGCGAAACAATTCTTGTCTGATGTCCGCGTCCTGGATTGCCGACAAGCTCGCGGCCCAATCTTTGAGTTTACTCGGTAGCAGAAGTTGATGATGGTCCCGTACGATCGCCCGCATGTGATGGATGGCATAGTAGGCACCCGAACGTCATATTGTGGGAGAACATGTGCTTGCCGTACTTACGAAGAGGCCTGCTGAAGGTGCCTCCAGATATGGCGTAGCCGGGGAGAACATCATCAAGAACCTTCTTGACATTTGTGTAGTCTACGTTCGACTGACGGTCCGGGTCGAAATACGTGTCCATGGAATATTTGGGGCTTAGGAGGATGAGCGTGCAATGTGTGTCACTGCAGAAAACACGGAATGTTAAAAGAAAAACGATCGAAATCTAAGAATTCATATGTTACGGGGCGGTTGAGGGGAGGACTTACTCGGGAAAGTAAGGCACGAGGAAGTTATCCTTATCTGGGTTTGCCAGAATGGCGCCTTCGAGGTAAGAACTCGCGACTTGCCGGTCCCCAGCGCTGCCCAAGATCTTGGCACGGGTGTAGAAGGGGTCGACTATCACGATGTTCGGGGGCTTGTCGCGAATGATCCGCATCTCCATACTCAGCGAAAATAGCCGAACGAAGGTGTAGTGCAGCGGATGAAGGTTCAACATAGCGTGGATGTCATCAAATCGCAGGACGATCGTACCCCCGATGGAGTTATCCACAAAGCCCTTGCCCTCTGGCACCTTGGCCACGAAAACCGGGTATGCCACATCCTTCTCTCTGAGACACCGCTTCTCCAAAGAAAGAACACTGTCATGCAGACTCCGCATAGCACCGGCTGCAACATCGAGCATATTTCTCGGTAGCATCGGCCTACCCACCACATGCACCCTCCTCATTAAATCCTCAGGTGAAGGTGGCCCGTCCTGAGCACGGATCGTACTCGGTGCCGGCTGGCCCGCACCCTTGTTAGTCTTTCTTTTGCGTGCCATCTTCTTCTCCTGTAATGGGACCGAGTTCTGCTCACAGACCGCCTTCTTGAGTGTGTTGGGGCTGAGAATATTTCGCACCTCGCCTATCTGAGGCTCGGTGAAGTCGGCAGCTGGAGGCGTCTCCTGAGAGCTGAACGGCAGACGACGCCTGTTGTAACTTGGCTTCTCCGCAGTACCAGCTAGATCGCGCACGTCTTTTGTTAGGTTGGGTCCTTGAGGAGACCCCATGAAGTCGCCATCGTACCCATGATCGGCAAAGTACCGATCGATGTTGGCAAATGTATCGTCGTCGTCATTGTTTTGATCCTGTGCCATATGCATGTTTGGATCCAGTGGCATAGGGATGTCCGGCACCGTTGCGGCGGTCTTGCCATATGGCCGACTTGGCGCCGGCATGACTGGCGGTGTTGTCTTTGGGGTGGTGTCCCCCGCCCCCAAACAAATCTGGCTCTTTGGCTAAAGCAGGGGCCAGCTCAGGCAGGCACTGAGGGTCATCACGTCATCATTGTCGGCCCCGATGGGTCGAATCAGAGGTAACAACTCGTCGCAGCCTGGCAGCACCTGAACCAGTTGAACCCTAAACAAGTTGGGTGGCATCTGGGTACCGTGGAACAAGGGGTCGCCCGGTTGAACGATTTTGCCCTTGGCGACATCGACCAACTCGTTGTTCACGAAGTGCAGGAGAGTGCACGGAATGTCGGCGGCGCCCTGCGAAAACATGTAGGGCGTCAGGGATGCCCAGTCAAAGGCAAGGACATGAAGTCCTCGGCCGAGAGAGGCTTAATTAGTTACCGTGATGATGGCATCGAGCTCGGCTAATGTCGAGGCACCGCCAACGGCGGGCGTGCAGTTGACGGAGGGGCCGCTTGCTGCAGAGGTGCCGGCCGGCGTACACCCGGGTGCATTAAGCTCCCGTGCCGGCGTCGGAGACACCAATGCCGCCTCCGCCAGAGACACCAATGGCCCCGCCATCGCGTTCTGCGAGTTGCTGGCCGTGAAGCTAATAATCGGGGGCGGCCCCTGTTGGCCGCCCGCAATCCACGCACTCAACCCCTGGATCAAGGTAGGCACAATGGCGGTGATCGTCGCTCCGAGTTGTTGTTGCACTTGCTCTTGGACAATCTCCGGAATCCGCGCCACCTGTGCCTTGAGTTCTTGAACCTCGCGCGCCTGGCTTTCCGAGCTGGTCTTTTTCTCCTTTCACCCACCAGTGTTATAGTATGACCCTCATTTTGTCGACAAGCCTTTGCCGGCCACACGACCAGCTGACGTCGGCTTACTGAGCTTATCCTTCTTCTTCATTACATTCAACGCCCTATTTAGAGTGGTGTCCCAAGGGTTGCTCTTAGTCGACCCCGCGCTACTGCTTTCAGTCGCCTGCGGAAGGAATGTGAACCATTTAGAAATTTGGCTTCATTAATTAGAATGCAACCATATGGAGCTAATTACGCGGGGGTGTATTCCTTACCAGAACAAGCTCAAGCGCCCTGGTCTTCGGATCCGTGGTAAGCTCCTTTCTTTTCGGGTCCTTCTTGTACCGGGCCCTGACATAGTTCCTGGTCTGCTTGTCACTGTATTTATCGAAGAGGGGCGGTAGGCCTTGCTTGGCACGGTCCACCTCCTCCTTGTCCCATATAGGCTCCGCCACTCTGTAACCGCCAGGACCGAGTGTGTGTTCCCCTAAGTTCAGCTCCCTCATTTCTTTCCCCCACCGACTTGATTCGGAGTTTGCGGTGCTCGAGCAATTGATCTTGAAGTCGTTGTAGTCATCTTCAGTGATCGAAGGATTTTTCTCCTTGATCTTCTCATAACTCTCACCTTTCTCGATCATTCTCTTCACATTGCTTTTCCAAGTAGACAGGGCCTTGCTCATCTTCGTGAGGGCAGCATTGTTCACTTTATTCCCTTTGAGGCTTGTGTTTTCAAATTCAGCGGGGAACTTGTATCGTTCATGCAGATTCATGAAGAGGAGGTTGCGCAAATTCCCTCGATCAGGATGCCTCAGGTTCTCATTGTTGATCGAGACGGTGCTCCGGAGAATGCACCCGAGCTGAAGCGAGTACCCCTTGACTATTCGTTCGGGCGTCGTTGGATTCCCGTCGGAGTCCACTTCAGTAACTTCCTCCTTGAGGGTGCGGAGCACGGTCGGGCGCCGGTCCTTCCGTTGCATCTTCGGTTGGCTGCCATCTGTGCGTGCGCCGCCATCATCAGTGGTGGCATCCTCGACGGCACCATCAGTGGTGGCTTCAGTGGGGTCATCCTCGGCGGCACCATCAGTGGACTCAGGATCGGTGGGGAAGGCGGCGTCCTCATACAAGTGAGGTTGTTCCTCCATCTCCTGGGACAGCTCCCAGAATTCCTTGCCGCCCGAACCCCAGGCCTCATCGTTGTTGGCCATGTTTCTCTCTAAATAGGAACAAAGTTTGGTCAAAAAGTTGGTTATTGTCAAGGAACAAGATCGCTCATCATTTAGGGTTTGTCGACACCGAGGCATCCTAAAAGCTAAGCTTTTATCATTGAGGGTTTTTCGACGCCGAGGCACCCTAAAAGCCTAAGCTTTCATCATTTCGGTTTTTATCGACACCGAGGCACCCTAAAAGCCAAGGTTCTATAATTAATGGTTTGTCGACATCGAGGCATCCTAAAAGCTAAGCTGGGAAGGAGAATTCTAAGTTGGGCCTAATCACTTGGCTCTATTGCCGCCTATGGTTTAATGCAGCTAGAATAAAGAGGCACTTGATCCTACTTAATTAACTACTAAGATACCCCGGCCCATGCATTAGTCACAAGTACCCCATATGTCCTATTTTTAGCAAAGCCATGCTAAAATTCACGGAAATTTTCAGCATGACCTTTGCTGAAAATAGGACATATGGAGTACCCGAATTTGCCGGAACGGAAGTTAATCGACATTCCGGCAAACTCAAGGGCCTCTTGGGGTACCTGCAAAATCATTATCCCAGGTGGACAAGGCAATGTGCTACTTGCTTAAATCTCTGTCCAATGCTCTATTTACAAGACAAACAACAGGTGGCAAAGCCCAGTGTTAAAAAAAGGCCCGTGCTGATTCAGTTCTACCATCATGCTCACAAAAATATGGTCAATCATTAGGCCAGACCCATCAATAAACGCAGGCCACCCTGCCCAAGTTACAAATGCGGGTAAGTTAAAATAGATGGAATCAAGCAGTAAAAATAGCAGTATTTATTCTCTAGCAGGGCCTACAACAATTTATATAAAGAAATTCTCTGGCTCGGAAGTCAGATCTGGAGACATATGTTATATCTTTATCTGAACGTTTATTTCGTAGTGGCTACAGCAAACTGCATACTTTTTCAGGCTTGATTCACATAGTCCAATCAGGATTTAACATGGCTAAGCTCTAGCTTTGTTTCATTCTTCAGTAAATAGGCTGTTATATTCCTTATTAATTTTGATTATGAAACAAAACAATGGGTTGATGCATGATCCAAGTTACAATTTAGATATGTCTGTTGCAGGATGATTTCTTTAACCGATGAGTTGATTGCATCAAAGCTGAAGCATGTTGAGGTCAGTATCGAGCAGTTCATGTAACAAGCGAGTAAATGGACTTGTAATTCCACATATATACAACATCATTTAAATCATCATAGTAAAATTGACATAAGAATGTGAAAATGAACACCATAATAAACTGATGATGATGTGTGCGTGATGGGTCTTGTGCATTACTTGTTGCAGCTGCAAGAAGAGCTAAATACACTCTACTGCCAAGAAGAAACAGGTGACACAAGATTGTCATGACACCTTTTGAGTGGTACAAGGAGGGAGTATTCATTCTCAAGTAATCTAGGTGGCCTGGCTTGTACCTGCTTTCTAAACAAGGCGTTATTTTGGTGGAGTGTTGGTGAGAGGAAGCAATATATATATATATATATATATATATATATATATATATATATATATATATATATATATATATATATATATATAATGGTCTTCGAAACCCTAGATGATTGGGAAGCAGAGTGATAGAGAGGCTGTTGGAGGCATAGCAGGAGAATATATATACATGCTGGTTGGTTGATGGTCTAGTTGGAGGGAGTCCGTGAATTTATCTTGTTGCTATCTATCTCTCTCTGTGTGTGTGTATATACATAGGAAGAAGTATCTATCTATCAACAGTAGTAGTTAGCAGCATGTGTAGCTTTGGTGCAGGGGTTTAAATATTTATACTGGATAACTGGAAGAGGAAGTCATGTGTAGATTTGTCTCAGCAAGTAACCCAGTTTGAAAAACTGAAAAATAAACTTAAAATCATACAAAAATATAGACTTATGTGCATGAACATGAATCTGTATGTACTTGCCACTATGATCTAGAAATAAGAACAAGGGAAGTTGATTTCATTTTACATTCACTATAGATAAAAAACTAAAGAGGCAGCTACACCCAGAGAGTCCTAGAGATTCAAACTTGCAGTTTCATAATGCAAATCCGATTGGACTTTCTTGATTTGATATCCTCAATTACAAAATCCCAGGTTTCAATAAATTGTGCAGCTAATGTGCCTCAAGATCAGCTGCCCTCAGCAAGTGTTGCAGCAAACTTAAAACCATTTTATCATATTAACAGGTTATGATGAAAAAAGTAATGGCAGTCACACAAATATATTCCTACTGCAAAAACACGACTTTGGTGACCAATTTGTATGGCAATCGCTCCTATGCAGCTAAATTTCTACTGCAGAAGCTGCAAAGACAGTACATCACATCATCATATGGCAAATTCCAAGTGATCATTTGCTTTTATTCAGCTAAAATTCATAGTGTACCGAAGCTGCGAAGGAACTGGGTCACACCACCATACAGCACACACACTGAATTCCAAGCAATCATTTATTCTTATTCAGCTAAAATCCTAGTGTTCTACTGAAGCAGCGAAGACCGTGGATCACATCAACACATGGCAATTTCATTTCCCTATTCATAAAACCTAATGGTACAGTTACACCCAGAGAGTCCCAGGCAGTAAAAATTGGAATGGTGCCGTAGTATATAAAATTTCATGGTGCCGTAGTATATGAAATTTTTATCCCATTAACAAGTCATGGTGTCGTAGTATATAAAATTTCCAATGACTATATTGAGACTCATTTTGTATATCATAGTTTGAAATGGCCAGGGAGGAAATCTGACTGACAAATGTTGAAGAGAATGGCGAAAGAACAGTTTGCTTTGTGCTCACCACGTAGTGGCGGGGCGACGGTGGTGTCGGGGCGGCGCTGGCGACGGTGGTGTGGACGGGGCGGCGCTGGTGTCGGGGCGGCGTCGAGGGCGGCGGGGCGATGGCGTCCAACGGGGTGGGGCGACGGGGAGAGCGGCGCCGACGTCGGGGCCTCAGGCGGCGATGGTTGGAGACGGGCTACAGGGACGACGGGGCGCCGACGATGGGCGCAGGGGCGTCGGGGCGGCGTCGAGGCGGCGGGGCAGCGGCGTCGGGAGAGGAGAGGGGAAGGGGATCGAGGGCGAGGGCGAGGGAGAGAGAGGGGATAGGTTTGGGCCGGGGGAAGGAAACATGGATGGGGGCGGCACAATACTAATGGCGCACCACCCCTCGGTGCGCCATAAGTACATCCATACTAATGGCGCACCTCACCCTGGTGCGCCATTAGTATTTTTTTATTTTTGCTCGAGCCAACAGGTTATCTCCCACCTGACCTAATCCACATCAAGTCCCCTCTACTAGCTCGACTGGTCAGCAGCCAGTTCTCAGACCAGGAGGTCCTGGGTTCGATTCCCAGGCTCCACAATTTTTTTATGCATTTAAAATGTTGTTTGATACTTATTTGTGTTTAAATATGTTCAAACTTGTTTAAATCATAACAGTAATATTTTTTTTATAAGACAATAATATTTTTTTAAAAATATCATCAAACAGTAATGCCGGTGGAGCGGGGGAGGGTGCGGGGGATCGGCGGCGGCGGTTGAGTAGGGGAGGGGTGCGGGGGCTCGGCGGCGGCGGTTGAGTAGGGGAATCGAGGGTGCGGGAGGTCGGCGGAAGCGGCCGGTGGACCGGGGGGTTCTCGGCGGCGAGGGGGACCGGATCTGGCGAGGTGGGATAGCGATCGAGATGGAGGGGGATCGAGATCGAGTGTCCATGAAATTTAAAAATATTCATGATAGTTCAAAAAGTGCCCATGAAATACAATCAAGAAATGAAGGCTACAATTTAAATACAATCGATCTTAGCTAGCTATCTGTTCACAATCTTCTTGCCCTTCTTTTTCGCAAATGGAGTTCTTCTGTGGAACGGACGTCCTTTAGGTAGGGTGGTCCTGCTTCTTCTTGTGGTGTATGCTGCTACTTCATCATCGTCGTCATGTTCGATCCTCGGGTCGCCGTACTTGTCGAAGTCTTGCTCATTGGCTACTCCATCCATTCCGATGATCTTCCTTTTGCCTCTCCTCACGACAACACGACTGGTCTTTGACGGGTCGGTAATGAAGAAGCATTGGTCCACTTGGGAAGCCAATACCCATGGCTCATTTTTCGCGGTGACGTTTGCGCCCGCAGTCTTGGATTTGGCTTCGGGTATAACCATGGTGGTGAAATACCGGACTTCTTTTAGGACGCTCTTGGCCCATCTGACACGGAACATCGGGACCTTCTCTCAAGTGTAGCTCAGCTCCCAGATCTCCTCGATCCTTCCGTAGTATCTGTCCTTGTCGTTACCGGTGTAGGATTCCATCGTTACCCCGGAGTTCTGATAACCATCGCTCTTCATGTCCTTGGCCTCGGTGTAGAATGTGTAGCCGTTGATATCGTACGCCTCATAGGTCATCAGGTTGTGCTCGACGCCCTGTGACAAGGCGAATATGAGTTGTTCTTCCGCGGAAGAATCCTCATGTAAAGGGTACGACAGAAGCTTCTGCTTGAACCAACGCGTGAAGCATGAGTTGAGCTCTTTGAGTATATCTCCGTCCGTCCTCTATTGGCCTCGGTCATTGTACGTCTTCTTAATAAAGGTTTTGTGCTCTACCACCCAAGGATCGACCACGTCTATGTGTTGTAGCGCGACTAGGTTTGCTCTTTCAAAGTCGGCGAGTCGACCCTCGAAGTCGACATGCATTTCGCGGCGACCCTCACGGTGACCCCATCCAGCGAGCCTGCCGAGGTGCCTGTTGACGGGCAGACCAACGGGGTTCTCGATGCCTAGATAATTCGTGCAGTAGGAGATGCACTCTTCGGTCAGAAAGCCCCTGGCTATGCTTCCCTCTGGACGTGACATGTTGCGAATGTATCCTTTGATGACACCATTCATCCTTTCGAACGGCATCATGTTGTGCAGGAACATCGGCCCGAGTTGGATGATATCCTCCACTATATGGACCAGCAGATGCACCATAACGTCGAAGAATGCGGGCGGGAAGTACATCTCAAGCTCGCATAGTATCACCACGATCTCTTCCTGTAGCCTTCTGAGTTGCCTCACGCCAATCGACTTCCGAGAGATGACGTCGAAAAAGTTGCATAGGCCAAATAGCGTTTCACGGACGTGCGCGTCCATGATCCCACGGATTGCAACTGGAAGTATCTGCGTCATCAGCACGTGACAGTCGTGAGACTTCATACCGCTGAACTTCTGCTTCGCTGGGTCTAGGTATCTGCTTATCTTCCCCGCGTAACCGTAAGGAAGTTTTACTCCTAGGAGGCAGGTGAAAAACTGCTCGATCTCCTCCTGACTTAGAGTGAAGCACGCGGGAGGGTAGTCATTTCCGGTCTTCTTGGCCTTTTTGCCTTTGCGACGACTTTCTGTGTCCTGCTTCGCCTCATCATCATCATCATCATCATCATCATCATCATCATCATCATCATCATATATAGTGTGAAGCTCCTGCCTGATGCCCATTGATTTCAAGTCTGCCCTTGCTTTCGGCCCATCTTTGGTCCTCTCTGGCATGTTGAGCAGGGTACCAAGCAGACTCTCGCACACTTTCTTCGTGATATGCATGACATCAAGGCTCTGAGGCACACGATGGATCTTCCAGTACGGCAAGTCCCAGAAAACAGACCTCGTTTTCCATACCTTCAGCAGCGGCTCTGGCACCTTTCGCTTCTTTCCCGGCTCTGGCGCCTTTTGCTTCTTTCCCGGCAGTGGGCAGCCTTTCCAAATTTTCAACAGCTTGTCTATTTCCTCGCCGCTCCTTGTACACGGGCGTTTTCGGGGTTCGATTTCACCATCGAACAGATCCTTGCGTTTCCTCCACGGGTCATCGTCGCGAAGCCACCGTCGATGTCCCATGAACACGGTTTTCGAAGACCCAGGATCTCTATCTAGTTGGCGATACGTTGTGTCATCCATGCACCTTACGCATCCAGAAAATCCGTGGACTACCTGCCCCCCGAGATATCCGTAACCGAGATAGTCGTGCACCGTCATGAGCAGAGCGGCTCTCATAGGGAAATATTCTTTCTCTGCGGCGTCCCACGTATTGGCTGGCGTTTTCCACAGCGTGTCTAGCTCCTCCTTCAGCAGCCCCAGATACAGATTGATGTCGTTCCCTGGTTGTTTCGGCCCTTCAATTAGCATACTCATGTGAATGTACTTCCTCTTCATGCACAACCAGGGGGAAGGTTGTACATCCACACAAACACAGGCCAGGTGCTATGTGTGCTTCTCTGGCTGCCAAATGGATTGACTCCATCGGTGCTCGCGCCCAGCACGATGTTCCTTGGATCCTTCCCAAATTCTGGGTATTCGAAGTTCAACGCTTTCCACTGGCTCGCATCCTTAGGGTGACTCAGCATCTTGTCTTTTTTATCTATCTCCGGATCATTTGCGTCATCTTCTCGCTTCTTCTCCTCCCTATCTGCGTGCCAACGCAGGAGCTTTGCTACCTTAGGATCCGTGAAATACCGCTGCAGACGAGGAGTGATCGGAAAGTACGACACCACTTTTCGAGGAGCTTTCTTCCTCTTCTTGTATCGAGTGACACCGCACACCAGACATATGGTAAACTCCGCGTGCTCGTCCCGATAAATGATGCAATTGTTCATGCACACATGGTATTTCACATGCGGTAAATCCAGAGGACACACGATTTTCTTCGCCTCCTCCAAACTGGTCGGGCACTTGTTCCCCTTTGGAAGACGTTCGTGCCAGAATGACATGTTCTCATCGAAGCATGCGTCAGTCATTTTGTGTTTTACCTTCATCTCCAGAGCCATGAGCGTTACTTTCAGGCGGGTATCCTCGGGCCTGCATCCTTCGTACAATGGAGTAACCGCGTCTAACTCAAGTTGATCCATCTTGGCTTTCTCTCGAGCGGCAGCTCTTGCGTTATCCGTCTGCTTGAGAAGCAGCTCTTGAATATAAGGGTCCTGCACCCAGCCCATCGATGGTCCACCGTCGTCTGCTCCGCCGGCATCATCATCTTCATGATCATGCCCGTCGTCTGCTCCGGCATCTTCCTCATCATCATGTCCTGCATCTTCTACATGATGACTGTGTACAGCATCACCGTCGTGATCATCTCCTGGGGATTCTTCGTCTTCTCGCCCGCCCGAGCCGCGGTGGTTGTCTTGCTGCCCTTCTTCATTTCTTGCCCGGCCCCCATGGACGACTTCGTAGTCATCTTCATCACCTTCCCAATGATAGCCATCCATGAAACCACGCAAGAGCAGGTGGTCCCGCACCTGCCCGGAATCCGGGTCCGCAATAAGGCTCTTCAGCTTGCATCTTCGACACGAACATCTTATTTTTGTCTCGTTCTTTTGAAGCATCTCGGCCTTCGCGGACCTCAAAAACCTATTCACGATGCCTTCGGTCATCGTGCGGACCATGGTCGCCTGCGGGGTAGAGCAAAACGATATTTTAGAACCAAGAAAAAATTTGGCATGACTTTCCCTAAAAATAGGACCAAAAAGAATGCTTAATGCCAAAATTATCGCCGAAACGGAAATGAATCAACATTCCGGCAAAATATTGGCAACTATCGCATTTCAAATACCGGTACACCTCCAAACACAAACACATATGCAACACCACAAACATATGCAACACCACGAACATACATAGATCTAGCTAGGCCATAAAAAGTGCATGTGCACATTGTTGTAGGGAGAACAACATAAATATAGCTTCCCCCCTTACTTACCTATCAAAACAAGGTAATTTAAACACTTAATTTGAATGAATCTATGGTGGAACTGAGGTGAAAAAGAGGAGGCACCCGAGACAAGGAGTAGGTGGAGAGAATGAAGTGGGGAGAAAGTGAGTGTGGGTAGGAGAGGCTGCCCAAAATATCTTGTTGCTGCCCACTTACTAATGGCGCACCAACAACAAATGCGCCATTAGTAATCCAGGTTACTAATGGCGCACCTTCTGCTGGTGCGCCATTAGTAGTTTTGCAAAAAAACAAAAAAAACATACTAATGGCGCACTTTTCCACAGTGCGCCATTACTAGTTTAAACTAGTAATGGCGCACGGTGGAACAGTGCGCCATTACTAGTTTAAACTAGTAATGGCGCACGGTGGAACAGTGCGCCATTAGTAGTTTTGCAAAAAAAAGGAATAAAAAAACAACATTAGTGGCGCACTTTCCGACAGGTGCGCCATTACTAGTTACAACTAGTAATGGCGCACTTTGTCTGGATGCGCCATTAGTATGTTTGGACAGGCGCACTAGTTCAAAAAAAATTTGTTTGATACTAATGGCGCACACTGTGCCAGGTGCGCCATTAGTAGTTTCAACTCTAATGGTGTATCTGTAAGTGGTGCGCCATTAGTATATACTAATGGCGCACCACTTGTCTGGTGCGCCATTAGTGTCAATCCTACCTATAGCCCTTTTTCTAGTAGTGAGGTAAAGATATGCAATAAAATCAGAGATTTCCTTCCCTTAGATGTCTTGCTCCCCCTGAATCTGCATGGGATATTGGGAGAAGATAGGGAACAGAAAATCAGAGCAACATAAAAGAAACAACAGAGCTTGAGCTAAAGCAAGCAAACAAACATGTCTTTCCCCTCTTAAAGACATGTGACATCTCTCCTCTTGAACACCAAGCATCTGGGGTCTTTGATGATATTACTTTCTCCCCCTGAGTATTCTCTCTTTCTCCCCCTATAGGAAAGATTAAGCTTTGATGTGATCTCTCTCTCCCCCTTTGACATCAATTTCCAAGAAGGGCTCTTCTGGACATGTGATACAAATGGGTTGGTCCTTGAGTCAGAGAGCAAAGTAGCATGTCTAATATGATGCTGGTAGAGGACAAGAATCATTGAGTGGATCTGGAGCAAACAGAAATCAGGGATAAGTGGCAAGTTGGTTTTCCTGTGGTGGAATCGGTGACTCCGAGTTGTGTGCTTTGGTTGCATCGAAAGATTTTGGTTGAGCTGAAGAAAACAAACCGGTGTGACCGAGTTCATCATATGCAAACCACTTGTCACCTCAGCTCACTAGACAAGTAAGATCTCACAAGGATATGCAAGGAATTTACTGAAAGATTTGCATTGAATTGGATGCAGAAAATGCAGAACAAAAAGGAAAGAAAAGAAACTAAAAGTTCTAGATGAAGTTTTTTTGAAAGGGGAAACAAATATGCAAATGACAAATGCAATAACATAGAAAAGAACTCAAGAGAACTTCATCTAGAGTTGGGCGGCGACAAAGTCACCTATGTTAGAGTATATTGACTTAGGAGTCAAGTGAGAGCACTTGATCATGGGTCATACTCATCGTTTAAGCTCAAAATGGGGTTACCATTTTTCGTTTAAGCATCTTGATGTATTCACATCTTGTTGAGTTGCATTGACTCATGACTTGGAGTAAAGCTTCTCTAAGATGGAATAACATACCTTGGGTGGTGGTGTGGATCTTGCTAATGTAGTTGAACTTGTGTGGGTTGCTCAAGGTTGGTGTAGTTCATCAAGAGTTGGGAGCACCACTTGGAGTTTGAGTTCATCTACCTACATGGGTTAGTCTTGCAAGGAAGAGCACTTGTGTATCCAAAATGATATTTATAGGATTTAACATAGAATTTGTCAAAGGATATGTTTGAATGGTTTCGTGCTTCCTTGTCTTCAACCACCATTGTGTAAAGACTTGGTGATGTAGAGATTGCTCAAGATGTGAGAGAGTTGCAATCTCATAGATTTAGATTCATCCAAGTACCTACGCGGGTTAGATAACATGCAAGGTACAAATATATCCAAGACATATGAATAGCATCATAAGAGAAATATCGAGGATTAGTCATAGGCTCATGCCCTGCATGTATCAAATGGAGTTCCTACTCCAAGTTTGAAGCATCAATGATGTTCAATTCACCTCTCAACCTGCAAAACACTTTCTCATCAAGTGGTTTAGTGAATATATCCGCTAATTGCTTATCGGTGCGAACATGCTTAATGTTAATGTCCCCTTTTGCAACATGATCTCGAATGAAATGATGATGAACTTCAATATGCTTAGTTCGAGAGTGTTGCAGAGGATTGTGAGCAATCTTAATAGCACTTTCATTGTCACATAGCAATGGAACATGTTTCACAAATATCCCATAATCTTTAAGAGTTTGGGTCATCCAAAGTAGTTGAGCACAACATGAACCAGCGGCAATGTATTCCGCTTCGGCGGTGGATAAGGATACTGAGTTTTGTTTCCTGGAAGACCAAGATACAAGAGATCTACCAAGGAATTGACAAGTACCCGAAGTGGACTTTCGATCAACCTTGTCTCCGGCATAGTCCGAATCGGAGTAGCCGACAAGATCAAAAGAGGACCTCTTAGGATACCAAATGCCAAAATTTGGTGTATGGATTAGGTATCTCACTATCCTTTTCACAGCCTTAAGATGACATTCTTTAGGAGCAGCTTGATATCGTGCACACATGCACACACTTAGCATAATATCGGGACACGAGGCACATAGATATAACAATGAACCAATCATAGAGCGATAAACTTTTTGATCAACTGGTTCACCATCTTTGGTCAAATCAAGATGTCCACTAGTAGGCATGGGTGTAGTCATACCTTTGCATTCTTGCATATTGAACTTCTTGAATAAGTCCTTAGTGTACTTGATTTGAGAGACAAAGGTACCTTCCTTAGTTTGCTTGATTTGCAAACCAAGAAAGAATTTGAGTTCACTCATCATAGACATCTCAAACTTCTCCGACATTAGCTTTCCAAACTTCTCACTAAAATGAGGGTTAGTTGAACCAAATATGATATCATCAACATAAATTTGGCACACAAATAGTTCTCCATTAACCTTTTTAGTGAAAAGAGTAGAATCAATTTTACCAATTTCAAAGCCTTTTTCAATAAGGAACTTGTTCAAGCATTTATACCATGCTCTAGGAGCTTGTTTAAGACCGTAAAGAGCTTTGTGAAGTTTGTAAACATGATTAGGTTTCTTAGAATTGACGAAGCCGGGAGGTTGCTTAACATAAACTTCCTCCTCAATTTTGCCATTTAGAAAAGCACTTTTAATGTCCATTTGGTACAAGGTGATATCATGGTGATTAGCATAGGCAAGTAAGATGCGAATGGACTCAAGTCTAGCAACGGGAGCATATGTCTCACCATAGTCCATACCTTCAACTTGTGTGTAGCCTTGGGCGACGAGACGTGCTTTGTTGCGAACCACCTGTCCATCTTCATCTTGCTTGTTGCGAAACACCCATTTGGTACCAATGATGTTGTGGTTGTTGTCGGGCTTCTCGACCAATGTCCACACTTGATTTCTCTCAAAGTTGTGTAGCTCTTCATGCATAGCGTTTATCCAATCCGGATCCTTCAATGCTTCTTCAACCTTCATAGGTTTAATGCTAGAGATGAATGAGTAATGTTCACAAAAGTTAGCTAAACGAGTTTTAGAGCGAGTGATTCTCCCGGTTTGGATATCATTGTAGATTTGCTCAACGGGATGATCTTTGGCAATTCTTGCTCGAACTCGTGAAAGCTTTTGCTTGGGTCGGGGGGGAACATCCTCTTCATCTTGTTCTTCTTCTTGGCCTTCTTCATTGTTGACATTGTCGTTCTCTTGTCATTGTGGAGAAAGAGGTTGTTGATGTTCATCTTGGTGTACTTCCTCGTTTTCTTCATCTTGGAGTGTCCCACTTGTGGATGCTTCCGTATCAACTCTTGGTTCACCTTGTCGTGAGGTAGAAGCTTCCACTTGGATGGATGAGGTACTCTCCTTCATTTCCGTTGGACGAATCTTGCCAATGGACAAGTCTTGAATTGCTTCTGAAGGGTCTTTGTCTCCTACATCAATTGGCAATTGCTCTACTTGCGAGCTGTTAGATTCATCAAACTTCACATCTACCGTCTCATCAACCTTTCGGGTGAAATTGTTGTAGACACGGTAAGTGTGAGAGTTTGAGCCATAACCAAGTAGGAAACTTCATGAGATTTAGGAGCAAATTTAGAACGACAATGCTTATCAAGGATGTAGCACTTTGAGCCGAATACTTGAAAGTATCCAACCTGGGGATTGTTACCGGTGAGGAGCTCGTATGCCGTCTTGCCGAGTAGCTTGTTAAGATACAAGCGATTTGTTGCATGACAAGCTGTCTCAGCCGCTTCCGCCCAAAAGTGCTTTGGCGTTTTGTACTCATCAAGCATCATTCTTGCCATCTCGATAAGAGTCCGGTTCTTCCTCTCAACAACTCCATTTTGTTGAGGTGTGTACGTAGACGAGAACTCGTGTGAAATCCCTTCTTCGTCAAGAAAGGTGTCCACATCTGCGTTCTTGAACTCCGTTCCGTTGTCGCTCCGAACCTTCTTGATCTTCACGTCAAACTGATTTTGGGCCTTCCTAGCAAAGTTTTTGAAGATCTTTTGGACCTGCGATTTGTCATCAAGAAAGAACACCCACATAAATGTTGAAAAATCATCAACTATGACTAGACCAAATGATTTACCACCGAGACTCTTGTAGGCATTTGGACCAAAGAGATCCATGTGAAGTAGCTCGAGTGGTCTTCTTGTGGTCATGATGTTCTTCACGCGATGACTTCCTCCAACTTGTTTCCCTGCTTGACAAGCACTACAAAGTCTATCCTTGTCAAATATGACATCTTTTATTCAAAGGATATGATCACCTTTAATAAGCTCATCAAGATTTTGCATTCCAACATGACCTAGTCTTCTATACCACAACCAGCCTTTAGAAGATTTAGCAATTAAGCAAGTTTTAGGTTGAGCCTTTTTAGTGAAATCAACAATGTAAAGATCTCCTCTATGTATACCGGTAAAGACCATTTTATGATTGTCTCTACGAAACACTTGGCAATCTACTTCAGTGAATAAGACGTTGAAACCGAAATCCGCAAGTCTAGAAACTGAAAGTAAATTGTATCCAAGAGATTCAACGAGCACGACATTTTGTATGGAGCTATCATGTGAGTACCAAGGCCAACCACCTTACCCTTTGAACTATCACCAAAAGTGATATATTTTCGAGGGCTGTCATTTTCAGCAAGCTCACGGAACATCTCTTCATCTCCGGTCATATCATCAGTACATCCACTATCAAGAACCCATTCCTTTCCTCCAGCCATGTAGCCACGAAGATTTGCCATAAGAGCAAAATGCCTCCTTGCATCATCAAGATCATAGTCACTATCATCATATTCATCATAGTATCCATGTTCAACATCATCTTGTGATTGATCAATTCCTAGAGAGGGTAATTCATTAGATAAATGATCATCACAATGGTTACCTTTATGAAATCTAATAGCTTCAGATACGATATTGCTAATGATTCCAATGTTTCCTTTAGCACGCATGAGATTGGTAAGCTCAAATAGACAATTACCAAAATTAGGATCACTAGAATTCATCTTACTCAAGGCAATTGACTTATGGAGAATTCCGTCTAAGTTTTTCAAGGAATAACTTGGAAATCGCTCCTGAAGAAATTTCCATATAGTATAGGCACAATCAAGAGTAGGCAAACTAGCATTCAAATTCTTGGGCAATCCTCTTATGATAAGATTGATGGTTCTAAGATTGCGAATCATGTCAACATCTTCATCTAGGGTAGGGTGCAAAGGATCAACATGAGGTGCACAAGGGCTAGCAATGTACTTGTTCAAATGATATTCATTGAAAATCGCAAGCATTTCATTTTTCCACTCATGAAAATACTCTCCATCAAGAATAGGCACTCTATGTCTAAGACTTCCCAAAGTAGACACATCCATCTTCCTCCAAAGGTGTTTAAACCAAGGCAATGGAGACCAAAGCTCTGATACCAATTGAAAGGATCGAGAAGAGGTGTCTAGAGGGGGGGGGGTGATTAGACACTAAGTGCCAAAAGTTGCAGTTTTTAATATTCTTAAGTTTAAGTGGAGTTTAAGCACAAATTTAACAATAGATATCAAGCAAACATGCAAAGAGTATATGAGCAGCGGAAAGTAAAGCATGCAACTTTCAAGAATGTAAAGGGAAGGGTTTGGAGTATTCAAACGCAATTGGAGACACGTACGTTTTTGGCGTGGTTCCGATAGGTGGTGCTATCGTACATCCACGTTGATGGAGACTTCAACCCACGGAGGGTAACGGTTGCGCGAGTCCATGGAGGGCTCCACCCACGAAGGGTCCACGAAGAAGCAACCTTATCTATTCCATCACGGCCATCGCCCACGAAGGACTTGCCTCACTAGCGGTAGATCTTCACGAAGTAGGCGATCTCCTTGCCCTTACAAACTCCTTGGTTCAACTCCACAATCTTGTCGGAGGCTTCCAAGTGACACCTAGCCAATCTAGGAGACACCACCCTCCAAGAAGTAACAAATGGTGTGTTGATGATGAACTCCTTGGTCTTGTGCTTCAAATGATAGTCTCCCCAACACTCAACTCTCTCTCACAGGATTTGGATTTGGTAGAAAGAAGATTTGAGTGGAAAGCAATTGGGGAAGGCTGGAGATCAAGATTCATATGGTAGGAATGGAATATCTTGAGCTCAACACAAGTGTAGGTGGTTCTCTCTCAGAACATGTGTATTGGAAGTGTAGATGTGTTCTGATGGCTCTCTCCACGAATGAAGAGTGGGTGGAGGGGTATATATATCCTCCACACAAACTCTAACTGTTACACACAATTTGCCAAACTTGATGGGACCAAATGGTTAAATTCGGTCGGACCGATTCAGCAAACCTAGTGACCATTAGGATTTTCGGTGGGACTGAGATGCAACTCGGTAGGACCGATATGGTTAGGGTTCGGGCATAACGTAATCTCGATGTGACCTATTACACAAACTCGGTGGGACCGATTTTGGTAATAAGCTAACTAGAGAGTTGGTCAGGCAAACTCGGTGAGACCGATTACACAAACTCGGTGGGACCGATTTTGGTAATAAGCTAACCAGAGGATTTGCATTGTAATCTCGGTAGTACCGATTGCTCAAACTTGGTGAAACCGATTTTGGTAATGGACATACACAGAGAGATTACAATCCCATCTTGGTGAGACCGAGATACCTATCGGTGAAACCAATCTGCTAGGGTTTGTGGCAGTGGCTATGACATTTGAAACTCGGTGGCTCCGGATATAAAGAATCGGTGGGGCCGAGTTTGACTTTTGGTTTAGGTCATATATGGATGTGGGAAGGTAGTTGAGGGTTTTTGGAGCATATAACTGTCGGATTTCAGGTTCCGACAGACCCTTAAGGTTCGAACTCTGGGGTGCGCGCGGAGATTATGCCCTCTACCTCTCCGTCTCGCAAAGATCTAACTACTGAAACAACAACACAAGAGACACAGGGTTTATACTAGTTCGGGCCACCATTGTGTTGTAATACCCTACTCTAGTTTGTGGTGGGTGGATTGCCTCTTGGGCTGATGATGATGAACAATACAAGGAAGAACAGCCTCGCGAGGGTCTGCTCTTAGCTGGGACGATGAACTACTAGGGGGAGTTCAGCCGCCCTTCTCTCTCTCTCTCTCTCTGTTGCCTGAGTCTTTCTAGCTTGCTTCTCGATCTCTCCCTCTCTACCCTGGGGGTGACTAGTCCTATTTATAGGCAAAGGCCCTGGGCCTCTTCCCAAATATTGAGCGGGAAGGGCGCCAACAATTGGCCAATTTGAAGGGGAACATCTGGTACACTTATCCTGACTAAAGTTGGTCCTCGCCTGACAAAGGCCCTGTGGTGACGTCGTTCTGGGCTCCACGATGACCTCCTTCCCACCGTTGGACTGGTCTTGGTCTCGTTGCACCGAAATGGATGCCTTTGCTTGATCCTCTCGCCTGCGCTTGCCCCCTTTGCACCAAAGAGGAAAGGGAGACACTGCGCGGGCTGGCGCCCGCCTGGCACCCCTGGTCATCATGGCTTGCGTCATGGGCACCTCATGAGGTACCCCGCCTTGATCTCTCCGCCTCCTCACGAGCCAGTCTGATGAGGCCGTGCCTGAGGAAGCGCCGTGTCGTCCGCCCCGCGAGGCTTGGCCCCTCGCGAGGGTCTTGGGTCTTGTGTTGATGAAGATGGGCCATGTTGGGCCCTCTTTCGAGCCACGCCGCAGGCCGTAGGCTGGCAAGTCTGGGGACCCCCGTTCCCAGAACGCCGACAGTAGCTCCCGGGCCCAAGGCGCGCCTGGATTTGGCCGTGGTGAGAGGCGAAAGGGCAAGGGCGAAGCGCCGCGGGCCATAATAGCCTGCGGCCTTGGGCGCCGCGTGGCGGTTGATTGGACGTGGGCGGCACTGTTCCCACATGCTCCCTTATTTTGCGCCCTGCTAGGTGGACTCGCAGTTGTACACAGCCGCTCCCCTTCCTGTTGCTCGACCGTCCCCTATTCTTCCTTCCTTCGAACTCCGACTCCTGCCTCCAATCCCATCTCACATCTTCCCCTTCCTTCCCATTTCCTTGGCTCCGACAAAGAAAGAGAAAGGGAAGAAACCCATGCCTCTGTCTCGCCCGCCGCCATTGGTGGCCCCCGCCGTCGGCCGGTCGATCATACTCAATCGAGAGTGCCTCGGTAAGCTCAGACCGGCTATGGCCACCATCTTCAACGAGTGTGGGAGGACGACGGCCTGGCCTACGTCTCACTTCCCCACGGACAGGATAATCACTAAGGTTCATTATTTTGCCGACGCCTTGTGGGCGGGTCTGGTTCCCCCCTTTTCCGATTTCTTCAAGGCCGTCCTCTCCCATTACCAGATCCATATGATGCATTTGGGTCCTGAATCCATCACCCTTCTTTCGGTGTTCGCTTTTGTTTGCGAGGCGATGATGGGCATCCCTCCTTCCGTTGCCTTGCTACGCCACTTCTTCTCCTTGCGCCTTGCCCACCCCGCTCAATGCTCGGCGTGTGTGAACTTCGTCGCCGCGCCTGAGACTGCGGCCTCAGGGATCGACTTCAAGCTTCCTTCGCGTTCAGCTGGGTTCCGCGAGCGGTGGTTGTACATTGATGTCGGGGTGCCCAGCCCCCTGCTGGCGAAGCCAACTTCGCCTGTTGTGCCCAATTCGGGCTGGGGCTAGGAGATGCTCGAGAGCCCCCGACTCTCCTTCGTCTGGCACCGCTTCGCGTTCTTGAAATCGCTCGGCGTGACAGCGCCTAAGGTGGTGAAGGAGTTCCTGTTGCGCCGCATTGCCCCTCTCCAACTCCACTCCCGCCGAATGTGGGCCTTCAGTGGGCATGATGATCGCATGAGGCTCCAGGAAGAAGACTTGACGCTTGGGGCGCTAAGGACAGTGCTCTTGGTCCTGACTGATGACCCCAACACGGGCAGCATCCAGCGGGGAGGGGCCCTGCTGTACCTCTGCCAGAACAGGGACGACTTCATGAAGTAGATGCCCTCCTTTGATGAATGGGGGTTGCGCCCTGCTGGCTTCCAAGGGCCTCGTGAGAACCCTGTGGTGGTGATCGCCCTTCCAGTCGGTCAAGGCGAATCCTCCTCGAGTGGTGGAGCAGGGAGGCATGAGACGACTGAGGCCGAGAGGGCTTTCGATGAGGTGACTGCGCCTGGTGATGCCCTCGAGGGGGCAGCTCCTGAGGCCCGTGCTGCCGAGGCTGAGGGCGGCAAGCAGCCGCTCCCAGCGCCTGGGGCTGAGGCCCCTGAGGCCCCGGCCGCGTCTTCTGGCAGGTAATTGACAGCGCGCGTCAGGCAGGCGCCCCTGACGCGGATCGCTTTGATGCTCCGTCTTCGTCGCAGGTTGATCCTTGCGCTCTTCTCTTGGGCCGCTTCCGTGTGGACTTTGAGGCCCTCCGGAGGAAAAGGGAGGCCCTGGGTGATGACTTCTCTTGTCGCTTGCTGAAGCGCCGGAAATACTTCGCTACTGACGAGTAAGCTTTCTCCTTTTCTGGCTCCTGATCCCCTTGTTGCGTCTACTGATCCTTACTCCGTAGGACTCTTCCGGCTGAGCTCGTGGGAGTCGCTCAGGCGTCGCCTCCTTTGGCTTCGTCTTCCCCGTCGTCCCCAAGTGCTCTGAGCAGCACTGCTCTTGTGGTGAGGGCGAATGAAGGGGCGGACCGTCCCGAGGCGCACTGCAGCCCTTCTCTTCCTGCGATCTTCCTTCGCGGGCCCTCTCTTGGCATAGCCAGCCTGCCGTGGGCTTCCTGCCTGGCCGTGGGCTGCGACTGGCTGAGGCGCCCCCTGCGCCCTTCTTCTGGAGACAGGCTGGCCCCAGGCCGGGCTTCTGGTACGGCGTGCCCGGTCGTCGTGAGGGCGCCAGCCCCCAGCCCCTGCCCGGAGGGGGAGCGATGATTTGTGGCCCCCGGCGATTGCTTGGGGCAGATGATGGTGTGGAAGACGTGCTCGAGCGCGCTCGGGAGCGTCGTGCTCGTCGCCAAGAGTTCCTTCGAAGGGCGACCGACGCGGTGGACCTGCTTGGGGAGGAGCTCGCTGGTGAAGACGCGCGCCTGGAGGCCGAGGGCCTGTGCCTGGCCGCAGGGAGGCGCAAGCTGGAGGCCGCCATCGTCCTCGCGCGCCATCAGCGCGACCTTGATGATGAAGAGGCGAAGGCGTCGCTGGAGGCCTCTCGGGCGACTCGATCCCAGGCCGCTGAGGAGGCCCGGGGAGCCGACCGACGGCGAGAAGCAGTGGAGGAACGGGCTCGGGAGCTCCTGGCCTGGTGCCAGAAATTGGAGGAGCAAGTGGAAATGCGCGAGGCGGCCCTTGCATCAATGAAGGTGGCCTCCGGCGACCCAGCTGAGCTTCGGAAGCGTGAGGAAGCGTTGACGCTGGAGGCCGCTGAACGCACTCGCGAGTACGAGCGACTGGAGACGAGGGAGCGCCTGGTGACGCAGGAGGAAGATGATGTCGTCGCACGGGAAGCACGTGTCCTGGAGGAGGTTGGTTGTCGGGTGGCGACGGCGCGCCAAGGCCTCGAGCGTGAGTTCGAGGGGAGGCTGGAGTTGATCCGGGTCGAGGCTGAGGGAAGAACCACAGCCCTGAGGGCCCAACGGGATGAGGCGACGCGGCGGGCCGACGCTTCCCGGGCCGCCCTTGAGACAGCGCAAAAGGAGTTGGCTGCCTCCCAGGCTGAGGTGCTCCGTCTTTGTCAACGGGTGGAGGAGGCTGAGGTCGTCGAGCGCCAGAATGCTGATGAGATACGCCAGCGGCAGGTCCTGGAGCACGTGCACGGCCCCATGCTTGCTACGCTCAGGGAGAGGGCTAACACAACCTTGGGCAACATCTGCGAGGCGGCCGTCGGCGAGCCGCACACGATCAACTATGCCGGCAACCTGCAGTTCTTCACCGCCGTGGTGACACAGCTGGAGGAGCGGTCGGTCAGGGCCGACAGGTTGGTGGAGGAGAGGAGCTGCGCCCTGCTCGGGCGCGCCTTTCTCGTGTCTTTAGCCATCTCCGAAACATGGATGCCCACTTCGACTTTGACGCCGCCATCACCCCAGTCCCCCAGGCTGTCCGAGGCGACCTGGCGCACTGGGTGGAAGACAACGTGGATGCTCTTGTCAGAGCCTTCGCTTCGGACGATGACGACGTGATCGTGGTTGCTGACGAGGGCGGTGTGGTGGATGGCTCTCATGCCGCTAGTGGCGACGCAGGCAGCGATGGCGAGTTCAGCGATGCCAGCGGCGGCTCGGGAGGTGCTCCTGAGGACGCATTGGGGGATTTGTCCGAGTGAGTATGTATCGCTCATGTCTTTTTACCCTGCATGAGTAGAACTCAGGTGTTTGGCCTGATGGCTGTGAGAGCATTTTGGGAGGGGAAGCCCCTCATGTAAAACCTGTATTCATCGTATTAGCAGCTATTATATTGCGCGAGCACCGGCGCCTGGCGGCTGGCGAGTTTACCTCTGTTTCGCGCAGGCCCTGAGGCAGCCCGTGGGAGGACGTGGTGTCCTGAGTGTTCTCTAGTTGAATTCGTAGGACGCGCAAGTGTCGCTGGCGGGGGGCTTCACAGGCGCTGGCCTTCTTCACAGGCTCCGGGCCTTTTCCCGCATGTGATGGCTTCACAGGCATTCGCCTTCTTCACAGGCTCTGGGCCTTTTCCTAAACGCGATAGCTTCACAGGCATTCGCCATCTTCACAGGCTCTGGGCCTTTTTCTTAACGCGATAGCTTCACAGGCATTCGCCTTCTTGACAGGCTCCGGGCCTTTTCCTAAACGCGATAGCTTCACAGGCATTCGCCTTCTTCACAGGCTCTGGGCCTTTTCCTAAACACGATAGCTTCAGAGGCATTCGCCTTCTTCACAGGCTCTGGGCCTTTTCCTAGACGCGATAGCTTCACAGGCATTGGCCTTCTTCATAGGCTCTGGGCCTTTTCATGAAGGGACATCCTCCACAGGTACTGGAAAGTCCTCCCGGGAAGGAGCAATAGCGGTAGTCTGGGCTGCGCACAAGCCAGGCCCGGCCCGACTCACGAGGGGCTCGCGAGGGGAGGCAGCTGTGGCAAAGCGGTAACCAGAACACGAGAAATGGCTTGAACGAGACTAAGCACCCCTTCCCCAAACACACGCAAATCTCAAATTAGAATCCAACTTAAATCCAGCAGGGGAAAAGTTACAACCAAAGAAGAAGTCAATGAAAACAAACAAAAGGCCGCGTCCGGCACCTAATCTAGTCTTGGACGTCTTCTCACCAGCGCGGAGCTAAGTGCTGTCCACTGGGCGTGGGTGGGAGCCCCAGGGCCTGAGGCCGGCACCCCTGAGACTCCGGGGCGTGTACAGCCCCACTCATTATTACGTGAGAGTGTCATGGGGCGGCGAGCTTCACAGGCACTGGGCCTTCTTCACAGGTACCGTCCTTGCTTCATATCGCCAGACAAGGGCCCCGCCTTGCGCCACACTCTAGTGCCACCAACGACGACCGGAAACCAGGATGCCGCCGGTGGGGTAGAGCGGTCTCCAGCGGTTCCCCCGACGACCACGGGTCCTCCGCCAGGGGCAGGCCCTTAGGCGCCTCCCCAGCGGAGGGCCTACCTCCTAAGAACGCCTTGCTCCGAACGCCGCGATGGTGATGTCAGATCTCTGCCCCTCTCCTGCAGCCCCCTGCGCCCTCCTCCAGAGGGGTAGGAGACTGTGGGAGCGGGGCAGCTGCTTGCTGCGGCAACCTGCACCTCCTGCGATCCATGATTAGCGTACGCCTGCTCCTGGGGAATTAGTGGTACCCGATAGTTGTCTCCTCCAGCGTGGCCGATGGAGCCGTCCTGGGGCTCCTGGAAGAGTTCAGCTTCTGGTGTCTCGTCTCCCCAGCTTGGGCTGAGAAGCGTGCCTTGTTCGCCCTCGTGAGCGTGCCCTTGGTCCATCATGTGGGGCACGTATTCTTCTGCCGCCGTCATCCCGAAGGCTGAGCTGTAGTACTCCATGTGCCATGCAGCGCTGCTTGACGTGCCCACCGCGGGGTGGTAGCGCGGTTGCCCGCTGGCATCGTGGGCCGCGCCGAGTCCCTCTTCCTCACGCGCCGGGGGCGGGGGTGGCGCCCCCGTCAGTCCGGCACCGACGGATTCACTGGCGTTGGGGTAGCCTTGGGGCCCGCGGGAGCGTGCGGGGCCCCGCGCGTGCCGCCCTGGGCTTGAGACGGGAGCTGGATGCAGAAGGGGTGAGCCCCGAAGCGGCAAAGCCCAGGAGTTTGGCAACCCGCTCTAGCAGCACGTCGCGGCCGCCTTCCAGCAGCCTGCACTGCAGCACCTCTCGGGCCACCGTGAGCGCGACCCTCGAGTTTGCCTGCTCCCGGCGGGTGTATGTTGTCGTGGTCGCGGCGTGATTGGAGGCCCTTGCCGCCGACCGCGCTTGCCGCGGCGTGAGGGTTGTTGAAGCCTGTCCGCGTCGCCCGCGGCCCGCAGCGCCCTGCGGACCACGAGCTGCCTGGGGCGCGGGGTCGCCTGAGGCGGGTGGCTCCGCGAGGGCGGACCATGCTGCCCATGGATTTTGGTTGCCCGCCTGGTCGCCGGACATAGTGATGACGATGCGACTGGACGCGGAGTGGTAGAGAGGTGGATTCCGGCGCACCCCTACATGGTGCGCCAAATGTCGGATTTCGGGTTCCGGCAGACCCTTAAGGTTCGAACTCTGGGGTGCACGCGGAGATTATGCCCTCTACCTCTCCGCCTCGCAAAGATCTAAGTACTAAAAGAACAACACAAGAGACACATGGTTTATACTAGTTCGGGCCACCATTGTGGTGTAATACCCTACTCTAGTTTGTGGTGGGTGCATTGCCTCTTGGGCTGATGATGATGAACAATACAAGGAAGAACAGCCTCGCAAGGGTCTGCTCTTAGCTGGGACGATGAACTGCTAGGGGGAGTTCAGCCGCCCTTCTCTCTCTCTCTGTGTTGCCTGAGTCTTTCTAGTTGGCTTGTCGATCTCTCCCTCTCTACCCTGGGGGTGACTAGTCCTATTTATAGGCAAAGGCCCTGGGCCTCTTCCCAAATATTGAGCGGGAAGGGCGCCAACAATTGGCCAATTTGAAGGGGAACATCTGGTACACTTATCCTGACTAAAGTTGGTCCTCGCCTGACAAAGGCCCTGTGGTGACGTCGTTCTGGGCTCCACGATGACCTCCTTCCCACCGTTGGACTGGTCTTGGTCTCATTGCACGGAAATGGATGCCTTTGCTTGATCCTCTCGCCTGCGCTTGCCCCCTTTGCACCAAAGAGGAAAGGGAGACACTGCGCGGGCTGGCACCCCTGGTCGTCATGGCTTGCGTCATGGGCACCTCATGAGGTACCCCGCCTTGATCTCTCCGCCTCCTCGCGAGCCAGCCTGATGAGGCCGCGCCTGAGGAAGCGCCGTGTCGTCCGCCCCGCGAGGCTTGGCCCCTCGCGAGGGTCTTGGGTCTTGTGTTGATGAAGATAGGTCGTGCTGGGCCCTCTTTCGAGCCATGCCGCAGGCCGCAGGCAGGCAAGTCTGGGGACCCCCATTCCCAGAACGCCGACAATCACTAAGCACATGAAGCAAGAGGCTCATTAAGCAACACCTCATCCCTCCTTGATAGTATTGGCTTTTCCTATAGACTCAATGTGATCTTGGATCACTAAAATAGAAAATGTAGAGTCTTGATCTTGAAGCTTGAGCCAATCCTTTGTCCTTAGCATCTTGAAGGGGTTCCACATCTTCTAGTCCATGCCACTCCATTGTTGAACTTATCTGAAACATACTAGGTAAAAGTGTTAGTCCAACAAGAGATATGTTGACATTAATTACCAAAACCACCCAGGGAGCACTTGTGCTTTCAATCTCCCCCTTTTTGGTAATTGATGACAACATACATCAAAGCTTTAGATAAAGATATAGAGAATAGCAAGAAAAGCTTTAGAAAGACATGTAACATGTATAGGCTCCCCCTACATGTATGCAAACATGTGAATACGGAATATAGGAGCATGTGAATGCATAAGCATGACAAAGTAAGCAATGTGTTACATGTATCTTGGCTATATGCATCAGAGCAAATGTTGTGAATATGAGAAAAGTACCTTCATGCTCATGAGTCCTTCTTGCAAACAGTATGTACATCAGCAAGAACTTATTTTTTCCGTTTGCCTTTTTTCTCGCTTGCCTTTTGTTTGCTCGTGTGTTGGATTGCTTGTTTGTCGCGATGGCTCAAGATACTACCAAATTGTGTGACTTCACCAATACCAATAATAATGATTTCCTTAGCACTCTGATTGCTCCTCTTGCCAATACTGAATCTTGTGAAATCAATACTGCTTTGTTGAATCTTGTTATGAAAGATCAATTCGCCGGCCTTCCTAGTGAAGATGCCGCTACTCATCTTAATAGCTTCGTTGATTTATGTGATATGCAAAAGAAAAAAGATGTCAATAATGATGTCGTTAAATTGAAGCTATTTCCTTTTTCGCTTAGAGATCGTGCTAAAGCTTGGTTTTCGTCTTTGCCTAAAAATAGTATTGATTCTTGGAACAAGTGCAAAGATGCTTTTATCTCTAAGTATTTTTCCTCCCGCTAAGATTATCGCTCTTAGAAACGATATTATGAATTTTAAGCAACTTGATCATGAACATGTTGCACAAGTTTGGGAGAGAATGAAATTAATGCTACGTAATTGTCCTACTCATGGTTTGAATTTGTGGATGATTATACAAAAAATTTATGCCGGATTGAATTTTGCTTCTAGAAATCTTTTAGATTCGGCCGCGGGAGGCACTTTTATGGAAATCACTTTAGGAGATGCTACTAAACTCCTAGATAATATTATGGTTAATTATTCTCAATGGCACACTGAAAGATCTACTAATAAAAAAGTGCATGCGATAGAAGAAATCAATGTTTTGTGTGGAAAGATGGATGAACTTATAAAATTATTTGCTACTAAAAGTGTTTCTTCAGATCCTAATGATATGCCTTTCTCTACTTTGATTGAGAACAATAATGAATCTATGGATGTGAATTTTGTTGGTATGAATAATTTTGGCAACAACGCGTATAGAGGGAATTTTAATCCTAGGCCTTATCCTAGTAATCCTTCTAATAATTATGGAAATTCCCACAAGAATTCTTATGCTAATTTTAATAAGATGCCCTCTGAATTTTAGAATAGTGTCAAAGAGTTTATGAATTCACAAAAGAATTTCAATGCTTTGCTTGAAGAGAAATTGCTTAAAGTTGATGATTTGGCTAGGAACGTTGATAGAATTTCTCTTGAGATTGATTATTTAAAGCTTAGATCTATTCCTCCTAAGCATGATATCAATGAGTCTCTCAAAGCCATGAGAATTTCCATTGATGAGTGCAAGGAAAGAACCGCTAGGATGCGTGCTATGAAAGATGCCTTTATTAAAGCGTGTTCTTCCAACTCCTATGAAAATCAAGATGAAGATATAGAAATTATTGATGTGTCCCCTATCAAATCTTTGTTTTGCAATATGAATCTTGATGAAACTGAATATGATCTTCCTTTACCTAGAAGGAGTTCTAAAAATTCGGAGTATTTAGACCTTTATGATGAAATTGATGAAAGTGGGATTGAAAGAAATAAAACCCTAGATGTTGCTAAACCCACTATATTGGATTTCAAGGAATTTAATTATGAAAGTTGCTCTCTAATTGATTGTATTTCCTTGTTGCAATCCGTGCTAAATTCTCCTCATGCTTATAGTCAAAAGAAAGCCTTTACCGAACACATTGTTGATGCCTTGATGCAATCCTATGAAGAAAAACTTGAGTTGAAAGTTTCTATCCCTAGAAAATTCTATGATGAGTGGGAACCAACTATTAAAATTAAAATTAAATATCATGAGTTTTATGCTTTGCGTGATTTGGGTGCTAGTGTCTCCACTATCCCCAAACTTTGTGTGATTTGCTAGATTTCCATGATTTTCACGATTGCTCTCTAAATTTGCATCTTGCGGATTCCACTTTAAAAAACCTATGGGTAGAATTAATGATGTTCTTATTATTGCAAATAGGAATTATGTGCCCGTAGATTTTATCGTTCTTGATATAGATTGCAATCCTTCTTGCCCTATTATTCTTGGTAGACCTTTCCTTAGAAAGGTTGGTGCGATTATTGATATGAAGGAAGGGAATATTAGATTTCAGTTTCCATTAAAAAGGGCAAGGAACACTTTCCTATAAAGAAAATAAGATTTCCATATGAAACTATCATGAGATCTACCTACGGATTGCCTACCAAAGATGGCAATACCTAAATCTATCCTCATTTTATGCCTAGCTAGGGGCGTTAAACGATAGCGCTTGTTGGGAGGCAACCCAATTTTATTTTGAGTGTTTTGTTTTTGCTTCTGTTTAGGAATAAATAACCCATCTACCTTCTGTTTAGATGTGGTTTTGTGTTTTGATTAGTGTTTTTCCAAGCTAGACCTATTGGATCTTCTTGGATGATACTTATTTGATCTTGCTGTAATTTCCAGAAACTTTGCGCTTAGTGCCCGAATTATTAAAAATCACCAGAACGTGATAAAATTCTGATTCCAATTGCTGCTGATCAATAAACAAATTTTCTAGGACGTCTAATTTTGGTAGATTTTGTGGCGTTCCAGAAGTTTGTGTTAGTTACAGATTATTACAGACTGTTCTGTTTTTGATAGATTCTGTTTTTCGCGTGTTGTTTGCTATTTTGATGAATCTATGGTTAGTAAAATAATTTATAATCCATAGAGAAGTTGGAATACAGTAGGTTTAACACCAATATAAATAAAGAATGAGTTCATTATAGTAACTTGAAGTGGTTTTATGTTTTCTTTCTCTAACGGAGCTCACGAGATTTCTATTGAGTTTTGTGTTGTGAAGTTTTCAAGTTTCGGGTGAAATCTTTTGATGGATTATGGAACAAGGAGTGGAAAGAGCCTAAGCTTGGGGATGCCCATGTCACCCCCAAGATAATCCAAGGACACCAAAAAGTCAAAGCTTGGGGATGCCCCTGAAGGCATCCCCTCCTTCGTCTACTTCCATCGGTATTTTACTTGGAGCTATATTTTTATTCACCAACATGATATGTGTTTTGCTTGGAGCGTCTTGTATTATTTGTGTCTTTGTTTGTTAGTGTGCCAGAATCATCCTTGCTGTACACACCTTTGAGAGAGCCATCTATGAATTAAAATTTGTTAGAATACTCTTTGTGCTTTACTTATATCTTTTGAGCTAGGCAGTTTTGCTCTATGTGCTTCACTTATATCTTTTGAGCGTGATAATTTTGCTCTGTGTGCTTCACTTAGATTTTTTAGAGCACGGTGGTGGACTTGTTTTAAAGAAACTATTGATCTCTCATGCTTCACTTAGATCATTTTGAGAGTCTTAATAGCATGCTAAATTGCTTAAATATTAATATGCTTGGTATTCATGATTTGTGAATTTTCTTTTGAGTGCGTTGAATACTAAGAAAAGATTCAAGCATGATAATTGTTTTGAGCTATGGAGGTGATAATATTAGAGTCATGCTAGTGGAAGTAGTTGTGAATTTAAAGAATACTTGCGTTGAAGTTTGTGATTCCCGTAGCATGCACGTATGGTGAACCGTTATGTAACGAAGTCGGAGCATGAGGTGTTTATTGATTGTCCTCCTTATGAGTGGTGGTCGGGGATGAGAGATGGTCTTTTCCTACTAATCTATCCCCCTAGGAGCATGCGTGTAATACTTTGTTTTGATAACTTCTAGATTTTTGCAATAAGTATATGAGTTTTTTATGACTAATGTTGAGTCCGTGGATTATACGCACTTTTCCCCATCCTTCCACCATTGCTAGCCTCTCTAATCCCGCACACTTTTCGCCGGTATCATAGACCCACCATATATCTTCCTCAAAACAGCCACCATACCTACCTATCATGGCATCTCCATAGCCATTCCAAGATATATTGCCATGCAACTTGTCGGGGAAGCTGATCCGCGAGCACCTATGGGGACGGAGCCACTTTTCGGTTTGGCGGGGGGCGGAGGTCGCATGAAGAGCAGATCGAGGCGAGGCACACGAGCTGTTTACCCAGCTTCGGAGCTCTCCGGAGAGATAATACTCCTACTGCTGCTTTGTGGATTGTATTGAGTTCTTGCTCGGGAGCGCTGAGTGCTACAGTATGCACCAACAGCTAACGAGACCGAGCATGAGTTTTCTACTGTTCGTCCCTCTTTCCACTACGTTGCGCTTGGGCCTCCTTTTATATGCTCAAGGGGTCACCGACAGGTGGCAACGTAGGCGAGGGTAAAAATGGAAAAGGTGCTGCGGTTGGTACAGCTACCTGCACAGTGTATCATACCTAACCCTGACGGCAGGGGATAAAGGCATTAAATGCCTATCTACGTCGCCCAAACAGTGTAGAAAAGGGACCGTCAGGGACGCCACCGCTCACCACGATGGCGATCTTGTCAGGGCCGCTTGCCACAGTGTACCCCTGGCTGCACAGCCTCGCGCCACGTACGCCTGGAAGGGTCCCAGAGCGACACGTTGGTGGATGCGCTGGAGCGTGGCTACAGAGTGGTTGCTCACCGCGGCAAGCGCCTTGCCGCGGCCGTTGTCTTGTCGCGTCCAGAAGCATGTCGCTCACCGGACCCTGCCGGGACGCGTGGCGCGTCGGGGCAAGTTCCTTGAGATGCTCTGGTTGGCCTTCCCGGCAAGCTCCTCTTGCCGGGGTCTTGTGCCTTGAGTGGCCTTCCTGGCAAGCTCCTCTTGCCGGGGACTTGTGCCTTGAGTGGCCTTCCCGGCAAGCTCCTCTTGCCGGGGACTTGTCTCCTTGGCTTAAATACTTTGTTCTTTAATGGCTCCAAAGGAACCACGGAGGACCTTGGCGATCACCCGGCAAGCCTTGCCGCGGGACGCTGCGACTGCCCGTGCACAAGTTCGGGATACTAGGGTACCCCTACTCTAGTACACCGACAGGAGCCCCCGGGCCTGGGCCATACACGGTGCCGAGCGTTGTTGGGCCAGGCCCAAAACAGGGCACGGGCACGCGCGGCCTGGATCACGCCGTATCTTACTCCGTATCCACCGCGCCCTCCCCGAACGGCACGCGTCGATTGCGGCGTCGTGGGAGAGATCGTGGGTGGTTCTTTATTCAGAAAGGCGGACCGTCCGCCCCTCCCTCCTTATAAGCAGGGGAAACAGGGGCAGAGGCGTGGTTTTCGAGGCGTCCACTCCCCACAATCACGGGGTGAGGAGAGGTCGCCTCATCTGTCGCCTCGGTTCTGCACGCCTGCCACGCGGCTTCCATGCGCTTGGGGTGGCGAACAGTGGAGGCGGGGAACCGGGCCGTCGTGGGTCGAGGCAGCGGGCCGGTCCCAGTTCCTGCTCCTTCTGTGTCTCGATTAGCTGAGCGGGGCGACCGAGCCCCCACCCTGTTCCTTTATAATGAGCGGGGGGGGGGGGAACGGAGGTCCGCATTCTTTCTTCTCCTCTTTCCTTCAGCTTCTGCTCCCCTCACTCTCATTCGCCATGGAGAAAGGGAACCCTGGTCCTTCAACGGTGGCGGCGAGGGTCGCCGCTAGGCAACGCGTCCTTCCTTCTCCCGCACCCGTGGTGGCAGAGCCAGCCGTAAGGGGAAGAGGGAGGGGGCGAGGCCGTGGGCGAGGTCGAGGGCGAGGGCGAGGCGCTCGGGGAAGAGGTGGACGGGGCGGCGCGCCGGCCTCGCCTCCGCCAGTGGTTCCTCTTCCCAATTGCGATCCATATTGGGGACAACCCTTGCGAGTTCTTCGTCAGGCTGCGTCAGCCGCCTCGTCGTCGCCTTCATCTCCCGACTCCATTTGCGAGCGAGATGGAGTTGGATCCGCCCGAGACACTAAGGCTGCACATGAGGGGCTGTGGAATCAGCGGTACGCGAGTCCGCGTTGACTTCCCGACCCCTAATGTGATGTATCTTGGTCGAGGGTGGAAGACGTTCGCCCGTATCCACCGCCTGACGGAGGGGCTCACCCTCCATTTTAAGCTGATGGAGGGCGGTCTCCTCTCCGTCAAGGTCTTCGGGTGCTTCGGAACTCGGGCAAGGTGTTGCGTGGAGAGCTCCTCTGACAGCGAAGATTCCTCCTCGAGCGAGAGTGACGAGGGGGACAGCGGCAGCGACGATGGGGGTAGCGGGCGGCAGGATGACGGGTCCGACTAGGTGTCGGGCGTCGCTCCGTGCGGCACCGGCGACCCCATCATCTGCGTCGTCGGCTCCTTGAGCTTCTCGGGGTCGTCTCCTTGGGCGGCTAGCGTAGGGAGGCTGCGGAAGAGGAAGAGGGCGGGCGGCAAGGCCGTCAACTCGGAGTACGTGGGTGCGACGCCCTCGACAGTGTGCTGACGTCCTGCTGCCTCGTCTTCGAGCCCTGCCTCCGGCGCCGCCATCACCATCCAGCCTTTGGACAACCACCGAGATGTTCTCTTGCTGTCTTCTGCTTCCCGTAGCTCGCCTAGGCGCCCCTTTTGCCCTTTTCGCCTCCTTGACCTATCTCCTGAAGAGAGAGACAAGAAAGGGGATTACGGGCACCTTATCTCTTTTTAATTTGTAAGCCCTCGGGCCTTAGCTGCATTTAAAACTTGTAATCCCATCATTCATGTTTTTCATTCTCTATGAACTGTACGTGAGTGGAATGTTTTTTTTGTGAAAAGGGGATGCTTGCCGGGTCACTTGTCTTGTGGGTGGAACCCACGTCAAGGAGCAAATCCTTAATATCTTTAAGATAGACACTTCTTTTCCCGGCAGCAGGCCCTGCCGTCTTCCCACGTCGCTTGACCTTTCTCATGCTTTTGGCGGAGGCAGGGATGAGGCGGGTTCAGGCTCCTCGTTTCGTCCCTTTGCTGTCGCGACTACGACCAAACCTGGCCCCAGGAACGAGCCCTAGGGCCTAGAGTTAAGGGAGCACGGTAGCTTTTAGGAAGAAACGAGGTTTCGCATACCTCAGTCCATAAGAGAATGCATGATAAGGGATGAAAAACTTATCTTAGATTGCAGCCCCCGGCAACTCTGGTTCGTCGTGGGTTAATCTTTGTACTTGCAGCCCTCGGCAACACTGGCTTGCCGGGGTCCAGATGTTGGTCCATCCTTCTCCTTTTCGTCCTCAAGTGGTCCGGTCAGGATATGCGAGCCCTGCGAACCAAGGGAAATGAAAGAACGGCAAAGGGACGCATACTCGACCTCTATGTTAGGGGTTAGCCGCTGCTAAGCACTGTCAACCCTAACCAAGGACGAGACTCGATCTAGCATGCATGCTATAACTTAGGGCGCCAGCGCTTCACTTATGCTCAGGGTCTGCGCCTGGCTTTGTACAAAGGATTACATGCAACAACATCAATACTTGTACAAAAGGTGGTTGCCGGAACAGGGTCCGGCAACCGCGCCTTACGGGTAAAACTTACGAAGATGTTCGATGTTCCAGGAGTTGCTCACCGGAATGCCATCTTCGGTCTCAAGGCGGACAGCGCCAGGCCTAGTGACTCGTTTCACCCGGTAAGGGCCTTCCCACTTCGGCGTCAACTTGTTGGAATTCTTGGCGGACTGAGCGCGCCGAAGAACAAGGTCGCCTTCATCGAGACTTCTGGCGTTAACTTTGCGGCTATGGTAGCGGCGCAAAGCTTGTTGGTAGCGAGCAGCTCGCACAACAGCCTAAAGACGGTCTTCCTAAAGGAGCAGCGCGTCATCTTGTCGCAGCTGCTCTTGCTCAAGCTCATCATAAGCGAGCACTCGAGGAGACCAGTATACGAGTTCCGTGGGGAGAACTGCCTCTGCTCCATAGACTAGAGCGAAAGGTGTCTGGCCAGTGGCTCGATTTGGCGTCATCCTGATCGACCAAAGAACCACCGGCAGCTCCTCAATCCAGTTTCTTCCGCACTTGTGCAACCTGTCGAAAGTCCTGGTCTTGAGTCCACGCAGCACTTTAGCATTTGCCCTCTCCGCTTGACCGTTGCTCCTGGGGTGAGCAACAGAAGTGAAGCAGACCTTGGCGCCAAGATCTTGGACGTACTGCATGAAGGTGTGGCTCGTGAATTGCGTACCGTTGTCGGTGATGATCCTGTTAGGGATCCCGGAGTGGCAAACCATCGACTTGAAGAACTTGACTGATGACTGTGCTGTCACCTTCCTCACTGCTTCCACTTCCGGCCACTTTGTGAACTTGTCGATTGCGACGTACAAGTACTCAAAGCCCCCGACTGCTCGGGGGAAGGGGCCGAGGATGTCGAGCCCCCAGACCAAAAATGGCCAGGATAAAGGGATCGTCTGGAGAGCTTGAGCTGGCCGGTGTATCTGCTTGGAATGAAACTGGCACGCTTCACACTTGGTTACTTGTGCAGTTGCATCCTGGAGGGCTGTCGGCCAAAAGAAACCTTGCCGGAAAGCTTTGCCGGCAAGCGCTCTTGCGCCAATGTGGTGACCACATATGCCTCCATGTATCTCTGCCAACAGCTTCTGTCCATCTTCCCGGTGAATACACATCAATTTCACACCGTTGAGTCTTCTTATGTATAGTGCGTTGTCGACAAACTGGTACATACTTGACTGCCGGGCTACTCTTTCCGCTTCTTCTTGCTCTTCGGGAAGTTCTCCTGTCTGAGGGAAACAGACTATCTGTTGTGCCCATGCTGGAGCTTGTGGCTCGACAACAAGGACTAAAGGCACATCTGCTGCTGTGGGAACATCCGCTTCTACGGCGAGAAACTGCGGCTCAGCCGGAGCTTGGCGTTCCTCGGCAAGCTTGCCGGAGCAAAACTTGTTGGGAGCGTCTGCTTCAACGGAACAAACCCTGGGGTTTGCCGGAGCAGACTGCTCCCCAGCAATCTTGGTGCTGATCTTGGGGACCTTCTTGGCGGCGGCTTCGGGAAGCTCTGCCGGAAAATAGTCACCAGAAATCAACTTCCTCTTCTTGCTCTCTCCAGTTGACGGCGTTACAGACGGTTGAGTCAGCTTGAGCACAAAGATCCCTGGTTCCACAGGTAACTTAAGTGCTGCGCACTTTGACAGGCCATCGGCGATGTCGTTCTGAGCTCTTGGAACATGTTCCATCTGTAGGCCGACAAAGTGCTCTTCTAGCTTCCTCACTTCATCAACGTAAGCTTCCATCAACGGACTCTGATAATTCTTATTCACTTGGCGGACGACAAGCCGCGAGTCACCCCTGACAATGAGCTGCTTGATCCCAAGGTCTGTCGCGATCCTGAGACCGGCAAGCAATCCTTCATACTCTGCAGTATTGTTTGTTGCTTGTTCCTTGGGAAAGTGCATCTGGACTACGTACTTGAGGTGCTCTCCGATGGATGCGACAAGCAGCACACCAGCACTAGCGCCTTGCAGCGAAAAAGCACCATCAAAGTACATCAGCCACTCTTTGCTTGCTTCCTTGTCGGGGATGCTTGTTTCTGGAATTTCTTCATCTGGTCTTGGCGTCCACTCTGCTATGAATTCCGCCAATGCTCTGCTTTGGATAGTTGAAGTGCTCTCAAACTTGAGGCCAAAGCTCGACAGTTCCAGTGCCCACTCAACAATCATGCCTGTTGCTTCTGGATTCTGCAGTATCCTCTTCAGCGGAAAACGAGTGACAACTGTTATCTCATGTGCTTGGAAGTAATGGCGCAGCTTTCTCGAGGCCATGAGAAGGCCGAAAAGCAATTTCTGCACACCAGAGTACCTTGACCTAGCCCCCTGCAGAAGGGAACTGACAAAGTAGACTGGGCCTGCACCATTCTCTTCTGCTGTATCTCTTCGCACATCTGCGCAGATCCATCTTTGTCGGGACCAGAGCTTGTCGGGGAAGCCCCCTGCTTGTCGTTGGATGTGCTTGCCGCAGTCGCTGGCTCATCATCAGCCTCCCTCTCCGCTACTAACGCAGCACTAACCACTTGATTGGTTGCCGCCAGATACAACAGCAACTTCTCTTGTGGCTTAGGTGCGACAAGTATTGGAGCGGAGGACAGGTATCTCTTCAAGTCCTGCAGCGCAGCCTCCGCTTCCGGAGTCCATTTCATTGGACCTGCCTTTCTCAATATTTTGAAAAACGGCAGGGCGTGCTCAGCAGACTTAGAAATAAACCTGCTGAGAGCTGCCACGCAACCGGCAAGTCTTCGTACATCCTTGACGCGCTTTGGTGCTTCGATCTGCTCAATGGCCTTGATCTTGTCGGGATTGGCTTCAATTCCCCGCTGAGACACGAAGAACCCGATAAGCTTGCCGGAAGGGACTCCAAACACGCACTTCTCGGGGTTGAGCTTGAGGCTGATCTTGCGCAGACTTGCGAAAGTCTCTTCTAAATCTTGAATCAGAGTTGCTTTGTCCCTGCTCTTGACCACTATGTCATCCATGTAGGCTTCCACATTTCTGTGTATTTGTGGCTCAAAAGCAGTATGTACAACCCTTGCAAATGTTGAACCAGCATTCTTTAAACCGAAAGGCATCCATATGAAACAGTACGTGCCATAGGGAGTGATGAATGCGGTTTTCTCCTCATCCTCTTCTGCCATGAAGATCTGATGGTATCCTGAGTATGTGTCAAGAAATGAAAGCAAATCACATCCGGCCGTGGAGTCAACAATCTGGTCAATGCGCGGCAAGGGAAATGGATCTTTGGGACAAGCTTTGTTAACATCGGTAAAGTCGATACAAAGCCTCCATTTCCCGTTTGCCTTGCGCACGACTACAGGATTGGCCAACCACGTAGGATGGAGCGCTCCTCTGACGAGGCCTGCTGCTTCCAACTTCTTGATCTCTTCTGCGATGAATTCTTGGTGCTCAACTGCTTGCTTTCTGACTTTCTGCTTGACGGGCCACGCATGAGGACAGACGACAAGGTGGTGCTCAATTACTTTCCTCGGAACACCGGGGATGTTAGACGGTTGCCATGCAAACACATCGGCATTCGCTCGCAGGAAAGCAATGAGCGCGCTTTCCTATTTAAGGTCAAGAGTGGCACTGATGGTGAAGGTACCACCAGCGCCGTCCTCCTTGGCGGACACCTTCTTGGTCGCTGACGGAGCTGCCATTGTCTTCTTACACTTGCCGGTGGAGCTCGATGGTGCGTCCTCGACGGTAGCGCATCACTCCGAAGAGGTGCGCTTGCCGGAGTGGGCATCAGAACTCTTGCCGGACTTGGTCTTCTTCTTCCACCCGGGTGCTTCAGCGGCAAGTGTCTCACGATCCGTTGCGGCTGCTGCTTCCCGGTAGATCTTGTCGGCATAGATAAGAGCATCCTTCTTGTCGCCAAGGACAGAGATGACACTTATCGGGCCTGGCATCTTCAGCATATTGTACGCGTAGTGAGAGGCCGCCATGAACTTGGCGAGTGCTGGACGGCCGAGAATTCCATTGTAAGGCAATGGAAAATTGGCAACGTCAAAAGTGATCCTCTCAGTCCTGCAGTTCAACTCGCTGCCAAATGTCACCGGCAGCGTGATCTTCCCCTGCGGCTTGCTCCTTACCGGGTTGATTCCTTGGAATGTGCCGGTCTCTTCGAGCTCGCTGTCAGGGACCTGGAGTTTCCGGAGCACAGCGGAGGAGATCAGGTTCAAGCCGGCCCCGCCGTCAACTAGCATCTTGGTGACCTTGAGGTTGCGGATAGTTGGTGAAACCAACATCGGCAAGCACCCGACCGCAGTTGTGCGATCAGGGTGATCCTCAATATCAAAGACGATAGGTGTGCTGGACCATTTCAGAAGCTTGCATGATTCGACGGGTGGTTCCACCGCATTGACTTCCCGCACCCACTGCTTGAGTTGGCGGTGTGAAGTATGCAGAGAAGCACCGCCGCCAACGCACAAGACCTCTATGGCTTTCTGAAACTCCTGCTCACTCGTCTCGTCATCATCCATGTCTTCGTCGTCGTCATCTTCATCTTTGTCGCGGCCGCGGGGAGGTCTGTCTCCTTGCCGCTGCTTGTCCTTGCCGTGGCGCCCTCCCCGGCCGGTGCGCTTCGTACCGGATCCTCCAGCACCTCCTTGGGCCTTCTCCTTGTCGCGTCACTCGTACTCGGCCTTTTGCAGCTCGACAAGCTGCTCGACCTTCTTGCAGCTCTGGAGGTCATGGCCCTTGGTGCGGTGGATCTTGCAGTACTGTTTGTTGGTGCCTTCCTTCTTGTTGGCGGCCGCCACAGCCTGGCAGTTGGTGCATGTGGCAACCTCCTTGCCGGGGCTACCATCTTTGGCTTTCTTGGCACCACCGTCGTTGCCGGACTGCTCAACAACTACTACATCTTTGCCTTTCCTCTTCCTGTTGTTCCGCCGCCGGTTTTTATTTGCCGGGGCAGCATCCTCGCTGTCAGATCCTCCTGCTCCTGCATCCTCTCTGGGGAGTTTCCTCCCTTCCTCAGCACGTGCACACTTGTCGGCCAGGGCATACAGCTCACTGACGTCTCTGATCTTGCACATCGCCATCTCCTCCCGCATCCTGCGGTTACGCATGTTCTGGTGGAACGCGCTGATGACCGCGGCAGGGTGGACATCCGGGATGTTGCGTTGCACTTGGCTGAATCTCTGGATGTACTTGCGCAAGGGCTCTCCTTCCTTCTGGCCAAGCAGGTGAAGGTCACTCTCCTGGACATGAGGTTTGTGGCCGCCCGTAAAGGCGCCGACAAACTGATGGCATAGGTCTGCCCAGGAAGATATGGAGTTTTCCGGCAAGTGCATGAGCCAGGACCTGACGTTGGGTTTGAGCACCAGCGGGAAGTAGTTGGCAAGGATCTTGTCGTCTCGCCCCCCAGCAGCCTGCACCGCGATGGTGTAGATGCTGAGGAACTCTGACGGATGCAACTTGCCGTCGTACTTCTTGGGTATGTCTGGCTTGAAATTCTTCATGCTGGGCCACTGGACTTGCCGCAGCTCACGGGTAAACGCAGGGCAACCTACCGCGTACGGAAGGTCGCCTGGTTCCCCTGGCGCATGCATGTCGACAGTGGGTCCAGCGTGCCGGTCTGATTGACGCCGCGCTTCTCTTCGGCGCTCGATGCGAGTACGAGCGTCTTCTTGCTGTCGTTCGTGAAGAACTTGGCGTTGATCGCGACGAGCTCGTGGATCTGAAGAAGCAGTGGAGTCACTGTCACGGTGGACCCAGCGAGTCGGCGATTTCGGCCTTCGGGGCGGAGTGTGCATAGTGGTTGCACCCCCACCGGTCTTGTCGCCATCGGCTCGCACCTGGCTGGCTTGCCGCGACTGCGATGTGGTCGGCTGCCATGGAGTGTCGCCGTTGGCGAATCCGATGAGACTCTGAATGGTGGCCCTCCAATCGTCGATCTTGTCTGGCGTTGGAGGGAAGTCTAGGAGCAGTTGAGCTCGCGCCAAAGCTTCTGCTGGAGTGGCGGGTAGCAGTGGCGAACGGTGCGAGGAGAGGGATATGCTCGGACTTCCAACGATGGTAGAAGGAGCAGTATTCCGTCCAGGCGACCGTGCCTCGCTCGCGCCAGCACGTTGGTGTGCATGCTAGCCTTGAGCATCCCGAGATCCGCCAGCTCGATTTGGGTCCAGCAAGCGTATGGTACCGTGAGTACCATGACGCTGCCAGTCCCACGCCTCCTGAGATGGGCGCGGAGCGTCCACGGACGCCCGGTCGTCGTGGGAGCCTGCTACGCCGCCGACGGGCAGCGCAGCCTTGTCCTTAGACCTGGCGGCACCGTGGGCTCCCTCGTCGACGCCCGTTCTTCCGCCGGCGTCTTCTCCACCAGCCATTTTCTCTGGCGATGGTGGGTTTGTCGCAGATGGAGCAGCCGCCTCCGAAGCCTTCTTCTTCGGCGGCATGTCGATGAAGATGTTGAAGATCTATCTCGTGTGAACGCCGGATCAGGTTCACACAACCTCGACGCCCCCTACCTGGCGCGCCAAAGATGTTGGGGAAGCTGATCCGCGAGCACCTATGGGGACGGAGCCCCTTTTTGGTTCGGCGGGGGGCGGAGGTCGCACGAAGAGCAGATCGAGGCGAGGCACACGAGCAGTTTACCCAGCTTCGGAGCTCTCCGGGGAGATAATACTCCTACTGCTCCTTTGTGGATTGTATTGAGTTCTTGCTCGGGAGCGCTGAGTGCTACAGTACGCACCAACAGCTAACGAGACTGAGCGTGAGTGTTCTACTGTTCGTCCCTCTTTCCACTACGTTGCGCTTGGGCCTCCTTTTATATGCTCAAGGGGTCACCGACAGGTGGCAACATAGGCGAGGGCAAAAATGGAAAAGGTGCTGCGGTTGGTACAGCTACCTGCATAGTGTATCATACCTAACCCTGACGACAGGGGACAAAGGCATTAAATGCCTATCTACGTCGCCCAAACAGTGTAGAAAAGGGACCGTCAGGGACGCCACCACTCGCCACGATGGCGATCTTGTCAGCGCCGCTTGCCACAGTGTACCCCTGGCTGCACAGCCTCGCGCCACGTACGCCTGGAAGGGTCCCCGAGCGACACGTTGGTGGATGCGCTGGAGCGTGGGTACAGCATGGTTGCTCGCCGCGGCAAGCGCCTTGCCGCGGCCGTTGTCTTGTCACGTCCGGAAGCTTGTCGCTCACCGGACCCTGCCGGGACACGTGGCGCGTCGCGGCAAGTTCCTTGAGATGCTCTGGTTGGCCTTCCCGGCAAGCTCCTCTTGCCGGGGTCTTGTGCCTTGAGTGGCCTTCCCAGCAAGCTCCTCTTGCCGGGGACTTGTGCCTTGAGTGGCCTTCCCGGCAAGCTCCTCTTGCCGGGGACTTGTCTCCTTGGCTTAAATACTTTGTTCTTGAATGGCTCCAAAGGAACCACAGAGGACCTTGGCGATCACCCGGCAAGCCTTGCCGCTGGACGCTGCGACTGCCCGTGCACAAGTTCGGGATACTAGGGTACCCCTACTCTAGTACACCGACGCAACTTTTCCACCGTTCCGTTTATTATGACACACTCCATCATTGGCATATTGATAGCATGATCATGTAGTTGACATCGTATTTGTGGCAAAGCTACCATTCATAATTCTTTCATACATGTCACTCTTGATTCATTACATATCCCGGTACCCCGCCGGAGGCATTCATATAGAGTCATATCTTGTTCTAAGTATCGAGTTGTAATTGTTGAGTTGTATGAAAAATAAAAGTGTGATGATCATCATTTTTAGAGCATTGTCCCAAGTGAGGAAAGAATGATGGAGACTATGATTCCCCCACATTTCGGGATGAGACTCCGGACAACAATAAAATAAATGAGAGAAAAAGAGAGAAGGGACAATTCTACTATCCTTTTACCACACTTGTGCTTCAAAGTAGCACCAAGATCTTCATGATAGAGAGTCTCCTAGTTGATGTGAGACTATCTTCCACTCTTTTTGTCTTCTCCACAACCACCGTTCTATTCCACATATAGTGCTATATCCATGGCTCACGCTCATGTATTGCGTGAAGGTTGAAAAAGTTTTGGAAATGTTAAAGTATGAAACAAATGCTTGTCTTGTCATCGGGTTTGTGCATGATTTAAAACTTTGTGTGGTGAAGATGGAGCATAGCCAGACTATATAAATTTGTAGGGATAACTTTATTTGGCCATGTTATTTTGAGAAGACATAATTGCTTTATTAGTATGCTTGAAGTATTATTATTTTTATGTTAATATGAACTTTTGTCTTGAATCTTTCGAATCCGAATATTCATACCACAATTAATAAGTTTTACATTGAAATTATGCCAAGTAGCACTCCGCATCAAAAATTCTCTTTTTATTATTTACCTACTCGAGGACGAACAGGAATTAAGCTTGGGGATGCCTGATACGTCTCCAACGTATCTATAATTTTTGATTGCTCCATGCTATATTATCTACTGTTTTGGACTATATTGGGATTTATTTTCCACTTTTATATTATTTTTGGGACTAACCTATTAACTGGAGGCCCAGCCCAGAATTGCTGCTTTTTGCCTATTTCAGTGTTTCAGAGAAACATAATATCAAACGGAGTCCAAACGGAATAAAATCTTCGGGAACGTGATTTTCTCACCGAACGTGATCCAGAGGACTTTGACGCTGCTCCAAGGCATCGAAGAGGTGGTGACGAGGGTGGGGGCGCACCCCCCTAGGGCGCGCCCCCTGCCTCGTGGGCCCCTTGAAGCTCCACCGACGTACTCCTTCCTCCTATATATACGTACGTACCGCCAAATGATTAGAACATGAGCCAAAAACCTAATTCCACCGCTGCAACCTTCTGTATCCACGAGATCCCATCTTGGGGCCTGTTCTAGAGCTCCGCCAGAGAGGGCCGTCATCACGGAGGGCTTCTACATCATCATAGCCTCACCGATGAAGTGTGAGTAGTTTACCTCAGACCTTTGGGTACATAGTTAGTAGCTAGATGGCTTCTTCTCTATTTTTGGATCTCAATACAAAGTTCTCCCCCTCTCTTGTGGACATCTATTCGATGTAATCTTCTTTTTGCGGCGTGTTTGTTGACACCGATGAATTGTGGGTTTATGATCAAGTCTATCTTTGAATAATATTTGAATCTTCTCAGAATTCTTTTATGTATGATTGGTTATCTTTGCAAGTCTCTTCGAATTATCAGTTTGGTTTGGCCTACTAGATTGGTTTTTCTTGCCATGGGAGAAGTGCTTAGCTTTGGGTTCGATCTTGCGGTGTCCTTTCCCAGTGACAGAAGGGGCAGCAAGGCACGTATTGCATCGTTGCCATCGAGGATAACAAGATGGGGTTTATTTCATATTGCATGAATTTATCTCTCTACATCATGTCATCTTGCTTAAAGCGTTACTCTGTTTCTAACTTAATACTCTAGATGCATGCTGGATAGCGGTCAATGAGTGGAGTAATAGTAGTAGATGCAGGTAGGAGTCGGTCTAGTTGTCACGGACGTGATGCCTATATACATGATCATACCTTAGATATTCTCATAACTATGATCAATTTTGTCAATTGCTCAACAGTAATTTGTTCACCCACCGTAGAATACTTATGCTATTGAGAGAAGCCACTAGTGAAACATATGGCCCCCGGGTCTATTCTCATCATATCAATCTCCATAACTTTAATCTTGCTTTGCTTTTTTACTTTGCCTTTTACTTTTCACTTTGCATCTCTATACCAAAAATACCAAAAACATTATCTATCAGTTCTCACTCTTGTAAGTGACCGTGAAGGGATTGACAACCCCTAATCGCGTTGGTTGCGAGTAGCTATCGTTTTGTGCAGGTACGAGGGACTTGAGCGTGGCCTCCTACGGGATTGATACCTTGGTTCTCAAAAACTGAGGGAAATACTTACGCTACTCTGCTGCATCATCCTCTCCTCTTCGGGGAAAACCAACGCAAGCTCAAGTGGTAGCAATCACCATCGATCCTCTCATTGGGAGGGGGTCAATCTTCATCAACATCTTCACCAACACCATCTCCTCTCAAACCCTAGTTCATCTCTTGTATCTGATCTTTGTCTCAAAACCTCAGATTGGTACCTGTGGGTTGCTAGTAGTGTTGATTACTCCTTGTACTTGATGCTAGTTGGTTTATTCGGTGGAAGATCATATGTTCAGATCCTTTATGCATATTGATACCCCTCTGATTATGAACATGAATATGATTTGTGAGTAGTTACGTTTGTTCCCGAGGACATGGGAGAAGTCTTGTTATAAGTAGTCATGTGAATTTGGTATTCGTTCGATATTTTGATGAGATGTATATTGTCTTTCCTCTAGTGGTGTTGTGTGAACGTCGACTACATGACACTTCACCATTATTTGAGCCTAGGGGAAGGCATTGGAAAGTAATAAGTAGATGATGGGTTGCTAGAGTGACAGAAGCTTTAACCCTAGTTTATGCGTTGCTTCATGATTTGGATACACATGTTTCATGCTATGGTTAGGTTTACCTTAATTATTCTTTCATTGTTGCGGATGCTTGTGTGAGGGGTTAATCATAAGTGGGATGCTTGTCCAAGGAAGGGCAGTAACAAAGCGCTGGTCTACCCACATATCAAATTATCAAAGTAATGAACGTGAATCATATGAGCATGATGAAAACTAGCTTGATGATAATTCCCATGTGTCCTCGGGAGCGTTTTCCTTTATATAAGAGTTTGTCCAGGCTTGTCCTTTGCTACAAAAAGGATTGGGCCACCTTGCGGCACCTTTTTTTTTACTCTTGTTACTTGTTACCCTTTACGAATTACCTTATCATAAAACTATCTGTTACCGACAATTTCAGTGCTTGCAGAGGATACCTTACTGAAAACCGCTTGTCATTTCCTTCTGCTCCTCGTTGGGTTCGACACTCTTACTTATCGGAAGGACTACGACAGATCCCCTATACTTGTGGGTCATCAAGACTCTTTTCTAGCGTCATTGCCGGGGAGTGAAGCGCATTTGGTAGGTGGAATTTGTTAAGGAAAAAATTATATAGTGTGCTGAAATTTACTGTCACTTGTTACTATGGAAAATAATCCTTTGAGGGGCTTGTTCGGGGTATCTTCACCCTGACAAGTAGAGCAAAGAGTTTCTCCACAACCTACTAAACCTACTGAAAATGTTTACTTTGAAATTCCATTGGGTATGATAGAGAAACTGCTAGCTAATCCTTTATCAGGAGATGGAACGTTACATCCCGATATGCACCTAATCTATGTGGATGAAGTTTGTGGATTATTTAAGCTTGTAGGTATGCCCGAGAATGTTATCAAGAAGAAGGTATTCCCTTTATCTTTGAAGGGGAAGGCATTGGCATGGTTTAGTCTATGTGATGATATTGGATCATGGAACTACAACCGATTGAAATTGGAATTTCATCAGAAGTTTTATCCTATGCATCTGGTTCATCGTGATCGTAATTATATATATAATTTTTGGCCTCATGAAGGAGAATGTATCGCTCAAGCTTGGGGGAGTCTTAAGTCAATGTTATATTCATGCCCCAATCATGATACCTCAAGAGAAATTATTATTCAAAATTTTTATGCTCGGCTTTCTCTCAATAATCGCTTCATGCTCGATACTTCTTGTACTGGTTCTTTTATGATGAAGACTATTGAATTCAAATGGGATTTATTGGAAAGAATTAAATGCAACTCTGAAGATTGGGAACTCGACGAAGGTAAGGAGTCAGGTATAACACCTAAGTTTGATTGTGTTAAATCTTTTATGGATATCGATGTTTTTCATGAATTTAGCACTAAATATGGACTCGACTCTCAGATAGTAGCTTCTTTATGTGAATCATTTTCTACTCATCTTGATCTCCCTAAGGAGAGTGGTTTAAAAATCATCCTCACATTGAAGTAAAATTAGTTTAACCTATTAAAGTTGAAGAAAAGACTATCACTTATAATGTTGATCCTATTGTTCCTAGCGCTTATATTGAGAAACCGCCTTTCCCTGTTAGAATAAAGGATCATGCTAAAGCTTCAACTGTGGTTCGTAAGAGTAATGCTAGAACATCTACATCCTCCGAGAAAATTAAAGTTCAACCTATTATTTCTATGGTTAAGGATCTCTTGGTCGATAATATTGATGGGCATGTTATTTACTTCTGTAATGAAGCTGCTAGAATTGCTAGACCCGATACTAAGGGTAAACATAGACTTGTTGTTGGCATGCCTGTTGTTTCTGTTAAAATAGGAGATCATTGTTATCATGGCTTATGTGATATGGGTGCTAGTCTGAGTGCAATACCTCATTCCCTATATGTAGAAATGATGCATGATATTGCACCTGCTGAGATAGAATGTATTGATGTTACAATTAAGCTTGCCAATAGAGATACTATTTCACCAGTTGGGATTTTTAGAGATGTTGAAGTATTGTGTGGGACAGTTAAATATCCTACTGATTTTCTTGTTCTTGGTTCCCCACAAGATGACTTTTGTCCCATTATATTTGTTAGACCCTTCTTGAATACTGTTAATGCTAGGATAGATTGTGAAAAGGATATTGTTACTGTTGCTTTAGAGGATATGTCTCATGATTTTAATTTTGCTAAATTTCGTAGACAACCCTATGATAAAGAATTGCCTAGTAAAGATGAAATTATTGGTCTTGCTTCTATTGCCGTGCCTCCTAATGATCCTTTAGAACAATATTTGCTAGACCATGAAAATGATATGTTTATGAATGAAAGTAGGGAAATAGATGAAGTATTCTTTAAAGAGGGACCTATTTTGAAACACAACTTCCTTGTTGAAATTCTAGGGGATCCTCCTCCACCCAAGGGTGATCCCATGTTTGAGCTTAAACCATTACCTGATACACTTAATTATGCTTACCTTGATGAAAAGAAGATATATCCTGTTATTATTAGTGTTAACCTTTCAGAGTAGGAAGAAGAGAAATTATTGAAAACTCTGAAGAAGCACCGTGCTGCTATTGGATATACCCATGATGATCTTAAGGGCATTAGTCCCGCTCTATGCCAGCACAAAGTAAAATTGGAGAAAGGCGCTAAACCGGTTGTTGATCACCAACGACGGTTAAATCCTAAGATGAAAGAAGTGGGAAGAAAGGAAATACTAAAGCTTCTGGAGGCAGGTATAATTTATCCCGTTGCTGATAGTCAGTGGGTAAGCCCTATCCATTGTGTCCCTAAGAAGGGAGGTATTACTGTTGTTCCCAATGATAAAGATGAATTGATCCCACAAAGAATTGTTACAGGTTACAGAATGGTAATTGACTTCCGCAAATTAAATAAAGCCACTAAAAAGGATCACTACCCTTTACCTTTTATTGATCAAATGCTAGAAAGATTATCCAAAACATACACATTTTTGCTTTCTAGATGGTTATTCTGGTTTCTCTCAAATACCTGTGTCAAAAGAGGATCAGGAAAAGACCACTTTTACTTGCCCTTTTGGTACCTTTTCTTATGGACATATGCCTTTTGGTTTATGTAATGCACCTGCTACCTTTCAAAGATGTATGCTTGCTATATTCTCTAACTTTTGTGAAAAGATTGTTGAGGTTTTCATGGATGATTTCTCCGTGTATGGAACTTCTTTTGATGATTGCTTAAGCAACCTTGATCGAGTTTTGCAGAGATGTGAAGAAACTAATCTTGTCTTGAATTGGGAGAAGTGCTACTTTATGGTTAATGAAGGTATTGTCTTGGGGCATAAAATTTCTGAAAGAGGTATTGAAGTTGATAAATCTAAAGTTGATGCTATTAAAAGATGTCCTGTCCTAAGGACATTAAAGGTATAAGAAGTTTCCTTTGTGATGCCGGTTTTTATAGGAGGTTCCTTAAAGACTTCTCAAAAATTTCTAGGCCTCTAACTAATCTCTTACAAAAAGATGTTCCTTTTGTCTTTGATGATGATTGTGTAGGAGCATTTGAAATACTTAAGAAAGCCTTGATTTATGCACCTATTGTTCAGCCACCTGATTGAAATTTACCCTTTGAAATTATGTGTGATGCTAGTGATTATGTTGTTGGTGCTGTTCTAGGAGAAAGAGTTGATAAGAAATTAAATGTTATCTAGTATGCTAGTAAAACTATAGATAGAGCCCAGAGAAATTATGCTAGTAATGAAAAATAATTTTTAGCAGTTGTATTTGCTTGTGATAAGTTCATAACTTATATTGTTGATTCTAAAGTAACTTGTAGCGACCCGACCTCAGATGGTCAAGTCTCTGTGCTCCGGTGTCATCCCTGGATCAGTAATGCTGACACCACATAGTACTTCGAAGGATTTATAGCGGGGTAGCAATCACACACTTATTACATCGATGTCTCAAAGAGAACTTATTACAATAAACATGGCTTAAGGCCATCTAATAATGATAACAGCGGAAGACTTGGAAGATAAGTGAGTCCATCAACTCCAACGACATCACTGAGTATAGAACCACGACCTAAAAGCACCTTACTCGTCGTTTGAAAAGTCTGCAACATGAAAGTTGCAGCCCCAAACGGGTCAGCACATGGAATATGCTGGCAATGTAACACATAAAGTGTAATAATTGATAAGCCTATACTACATGCATATATGGCTGGTGGAAAAGCTCTATGGTTACAGTTTTGCATAAAGCCAATTTTTCCCTACTGCAAAGGAATAGATTTTATTTAACTATCATGGTGGTTGAAACATCGAGAATGGTTGACAGCATTCCGATCCCAATTAAGTGAACAATTAAAACCCAACAATATTAATTAGAAGTAACATGATGAGATTCACATGATATTCAAGTACTAGATACTCAAGACGTCCATAACCGGGGACACGGCTAATCATGATTAGTTTGTACACTCTGCAGAGGTTTGCACACTTTTCCCCACAAGACTCGATCGCCTCCGTTTGGTTTCTCGCACTACCTGGTGTTTGAGAAACGGATGACCGAGACATAGTCTTTCAGAAGCGCTAGCACCTTACGTTTGGATAGATCGGTACACCTACTTTCCCCTACATCTGCTAGTCTACCCTGTAAGAGTTCGCACGACTTAATCAACTATGCCAGAGCCCATAATGGCTTGTGGCTACACACGGAAGTTACTAGCATGAATGATCTTATGATCCCTTTGAGCCTGGGTGGCGGTCCAAAAGAAAAACAGGCAAGTCCTGATAGAAACCAGGTGCCTCAATCCACCCAGATGTGTATTTAAGTTGCCACCTTAGATAAAACCATTAATTAACAATACTCACATCTGTCATGGATATCACTCACCCAATCCACGTCTACTAGCATAGCATGGCATAATAAGCAAACATAGAAGTAACTCCCAAAGGTTTCATAAGTAAAACAGGTAATAGGTACTACCTCAACTACTTCCCATCCCACAGTTTAATTAGACCCTAATCATGCAATGTTTGAGGATTGATCTAATGCAATAAAAACTGGGCAATGAGAAGGTATGATCAAAGTGTTACTTGCTTTGCTGAGGATCCGTGAAACCTAGAGCTTCGAAATAACAGGCGGCGCACTCCGGGTGATCTATCGCAGACAAACAACAAGCATACAATAAGTACTCATCTAATGCACAGGTAAAACTCGAACAGAAGATCAAACCAGAAAGTTCAACTTAAGAACTCCGGTTGCAAAAGAAAACGAACCGAACAAAGCAACGGAAAACAAACGGCAGAAGAAATCAACTCGGTTCTAGCAATTTAAAACTAGGTCAAATTTTACAGTAGCAAAAACTTGTTTAAGTCGATTAGTCGGAACGGCGGTTTCGAAATGAAACTCCAGGCGCTTGAATCACCTGATTCCGATAAACGAGCGAGAAAATAAACTAGAAAGAAGATCGGATCTGAAATCACGATCAGAAAAATCACGGAATAAATCCGACGAAAAAAGAAAAACAACGAACGGTTAAACGAACGGACGTTCGTTAACCGAGACTAACCGGTGATCATGTTCGTTAAGAAGAACGGTCCGGCGAACGCTCGCTAAACAATTAAACCGAAAAAAAACGATCTAGGGTTTTGAAAAAAACAGAAACAAAATAAACCGGAACAGTTTTTTTTTAAAAACCGAACCGAGGCGAGGGGCGGCGCGGCGCAGGCCTACCTCGTCGGCGAGGGGCTCCGGCGGGGCGGCGGGCTTGGCGGTGGGGCGAGGCGCGGGCGGCGGCGGCAGGCGGCGGCGGCAGCGCTGGCGAGCGGCGGCGACGGCGGCTGCGAGCGGCAGCGGCGGCGGCTTGCGGCTGCTACTGCTGCTTGCTGCGGGCGGCGGCGGGGCTGGGTGCGGAGGAGAGGGGGAGAGGGGGGTATTTATAGGAGGGGGGGTGGAGACTTAGGGGAGGGGGCAAGCAAGGGGAGGAGGAGGAGTCCTCCTCGGAGTCGGCCGGCGGCGGCAGGCTGCGCGCGGGCGCTCGCGCGCGAGGGGAGGGCGGCGGTGCGGGCCGGCTCGGCTGGGCCCTTGGCCCAGTCAGGCGCTGCGATTTTTTTAACTAAATATGCGCGCAGAAAAAAAATAAATAAAAGAAAATCTAAATGAACTCCAAAAATCCCGAAATTAATTTTTCCCGACTCCTAAAAATGAGTCGAACTAAATGAACTTTTACTCGGGGCCTAATGCAATATTTTAAAAACACACATTTTTCCCTAGTGCAAATAAACTCCAGAAAAATCCAAAATTTGATTTATTTATTAAATCTTTATTTTTCCTAAAATTGCGAAAGTCATATTATTCCCTTCTCATAATTTTGTTATTGGAAAAATAATTGAAGATGAAATAAATAAAATCAAAAGATCCTCTTTTCAAAATTTGAGAAAACTCAATTATGAAAATAACGAAATCTCCAACTCTCTCCGAGGGTCCTTGAGTTGCGTGAAATTTCTAGGATCGACCAAAATGCAAGAAAATATGATATGCATGATGATCTAATGTATAACATTCCAAATTGAAAATTTGGGATGTTACAAACCTACCCCCCTTAAGATGAATCTCGTCGTCGAGATTCGGGTTGGCTAGAAAATAGGTGAGGGTGGTCCTTGAGCAAATCTTCTTCTCTCTCCCAGGCTGCTTCATCCTCTGAATGGTGGTTCCACTGAACTTTGCAAAACTTGATAACCTTGCTGCGGGTAACTCTGCTGGCAAAATCGAGAATCTTGACTGGTTTCTCTTCATACGTTAAGTCATCCTTCAACTGAATTGCTTCAAGCAGCACTGTATCTCTTAGCGGTACCTCCGCCATCTCGGCGTGACATTTCTTTAGTTGAGAAACATGGAATACATCATGAACTCCTGATAGTCCCTCTGGTAATTCCAACTTATAAGCAACTTCTCCCATACGTTGCAAAATCTTATACGGTCCAACGAAAAGGGGTGCTAACTTTCCCTTAACTCCAAAGCGCTTAACTCCTCGAAGTGGGGATACACAAAGATAAACTCTGTCTCCTGTTTCGTAAACTATCTGCTTACGTTTAGAATCTGCGTAGCTCTTGTGCCTGGACTGGGCTACCTTGAGCCTATCACGAATCAACTTAACTTTCCGTTCAGACTCCTTAATCAGATCTAGTCCAAGAAACTGACGGTCTCCAACTTCGTCCCATGACAACGGTGTCCTGCACCTCCTTCCGTATAAAGCTTCGAAAGGTGCCATCTTCAAACTAGTTTGGTAACTGTTGTTATAAGAAAACTCCGCATATGGAAAGTTATCGTCCCAACTAGATCCATAGTCTAGTGCATAGGCTCTCAGCATATCTTCCAAAACCTGATTGACTCTCTCAGTCTGTCCATCCATCTATGCGTGAAAAGCCGTGGTGAACTCTAGTCTGGTTCCTAAAGTTTCATGCAACTGATTCCAAAACTTTGAGGTAAATTGGGTTCCTCTAGCTGATACGATACTCCTCGGAACTCCATGCAAACAAATGATACTGGTCATGTATATCTTTGCCAACTTAGCACTGGTGTAAGTGGTCTTAACTGGGATGAAATGTGCTACCTTCGTCAAACGATTGACTACTACCCATATCGAGTCATAGCCTGCCTTCGTCCTGGGTAGTCCTGTGATAAAATCCATGCCTATCTTATCCCACTTCCATTCGGGTATCGGCAATGGTTGTAACAATCCGGCTGGCTTCTGATGTTCTGCCTTCACTCTATGACACACATCACAAACTGCTACATATGCTGCAATATCCTTCTTCATTCCGGTCCACCAGAACGTTTCCTTCAAATCCAAATACATCTTGGCATTTCCGGGGTGAATCGAATAGGGTGAATCATGTGCCTCTTGTAGAATCAACTTCCTGATCTCCGGGTCATTGGGCACATAAACACGGTCCTCAAACCATAGGGTATCGTGCTCATCCGCACAAAATCCCTTTGCTTTTCCTTTCCTCATTTTCTTCTTTATATCTGCAATCTCCTTGTCAGATTTCTGAGCCGCCCTGATTTTATCCATCAAGGTAGATTGAATTTCCAATGCTGCTACATAGCCTCTCGGAACTATTTCCAAACATAGCTCACGAAGATTTTCTGCTAACTCCCTTGGTATTTCTCCCGTCATTAGGGTATTGACATGGCTCTTACGGCTCAATGCGTCAGCTACAACATTAGCCTTTCCTGGATGGTAATGCAATCTCATATCATAATCCTTGATGAGCTCCAACCATCTCCTTTGTCTGAGGTTCAACTCCTTCTGCGTGAAAATGTACTTCAAACTCTTGTGATCCGTGTACACCTCACAATGATTTCCAATGAGGAAATGTCTCCACGTCTTCAATGCATGCACTACGGCTGCTAACTCCAAATCATGCGTAGCATAATTTAGTTCATGAGGTTTCAGTTGTTGTGAGGCATACGAAACAACTCTTCCTTCCTGCATAAGCGCTGCTCCAAGTCCTCGACCTGAAGCGTCGCAATACACCTCATAATCCTTGGTCTGATCTGGCAGAATCAACACTGGTGAGGAAACCAATCGTTTCTTCAACTCCTGAAAACTGGCCTCACATTCCTCAGTCCAATTGAACTTGGTATCCTTCTTCAACAATTCCATCATAGGCTTTGCAATCTTTGAGAAATTCTCAATGAATCTCCGGTAGTATCCTGCGAGTCCAAGAAAACTCCGGATCTCTCCAACTGTCGTTGGTGCTTCCCATTCGGTTACGGTCTCAACCTTGGTGGGGTCAATTACTATCCCTTCTCCGGATATAACATGTCCAAGAAATCCAACTTCCTTCAACCAAAACTAACATTTGCTGAATTTGGCATATAATTGATGTTCCCTTAGTTTCTCCAAAACCGAACGCAAATGTTCCTTATGCCCTTCTTCATTCTTTGAGAAAATCAGAATGTCATTAATGAACACTACGACGAACTTATCCAGAAACTCCATAAATACCTTGTTCATCAGGTTCATGAAATAGGCAGGTGCGTTAGTCAATCCAAATGACATAACGGTATACTCATACAATCCGTATCTCGTGGTAAAAGCTGTCTTGGGTATGTCCTGCTCCCGAATCTTCAACTGATGGTACCCTGATCGCAAATCGATCTTGGAAAACACTTTAGCTCCTTGCAAATGATCAAACAGACCATTAATCCTTAATGATCCATCCTTCTTCTCCACAAGAAGTACGGGTGATCCCCAAGGCGAAGAACTTGGGCGAATATAACCTTTATCCAATAACTCCTTAATATGCTTCTTTATTTCCACCAAATCTTGTGCGGGCATCCTGTACGGTCTCTTCGATATTGGCCCAGTGCCAGGTAAAAGCTCAATCAAAAACTCAGTGTCTCTATCCGGTGGCATGCCTGGCAATTCCTCAGGAAATACATCAGGAAAATCCTTAACTACTGGTACTTGAAAACATCCTTGTCTGGCCATGTACTCTGCTCCTGGTGAGCTTACTAGCATAGGTGTTTTAAAAATCTTAGTGGGCAGGTTATACTTTTCCACAAATCCCCTTGATATGTATGAATGCGATGCACCAGTATCGAAAAGAACGAGTGCAGTAAATGACTTAACCAAAAACTTACCGATTACTGCATCAGGCTGAGCTTCAACCTCCTCCACGCTAACGTGGTTCACCTGTCCCCTATTGAAAGGGTTCGGCTTCTTTCCAGAGCTTCCATTGCCATTCTAGCCTTCAGGACATTCATTGGCATAATGTCCGGTCTTGGAACACTTGAAACAGGTGACTTGACTCAGATCTCTCTTGGCTGGGGTTGATGGGGTGGTACGGTTCTGGCTGTTGATTCCTCCATTCCCATTACCATTCTTGTGGCCATTATGGTTGTGCGAAATACTTCCTCCATGGGTATGCTGAACTGAACTCCCGGTTTAGGGGTAAAACGGGGCTTCTGCTGGGCTCGAGAGTTATACTTCCCTTGTCCATACTTCCTCTTGCGGTTCTCAATCTGCTGTTGCTTCCCTTCAATCATGATGGCACGATCTACCAACTCCTGGTAGTTGTTGAAACTTGCTACCATCAACTGCATGCTTAGCTCATCATTCAGTCCTTCTAGAAACTTCTCCTGCTTAGCTGCATCTGTAGCAACGTCATCTGGGGCATAACGTGCTAACTTGCTGAAGTCGTCAACATACTGGCCAACTGTCCTTCCTCCTTGGCGTAAGTTGCGAAACTCACGCTTCTTCATGGCCATAGCTCCGGCTGAAACATGGGCAGTGCAGAAGCTTGCTGAAACTGATCCCATGTGACAGTGTCAACTGGGTAAGTGGCTGTGAAATTCTCCCACCATGCTGCCGCGGGCCCGTCAAGCTGATGTGCGGCAAACTTCACTTTCTCCACATCTGTGCATCCTGCAGTGGTCAACTCCCTTCCTGTCTTGCGGAGCCAATCATCTGCTACTATTGGCTCGGTGCTACTGGAAAACACTGGCGGATTCAGCCTAAGGAAACGGGTTAGGTGATCAACAGGTGGCGGCGGCGGAGGGTTGTTGTTGTTGTTGTTGTTGTTGTTGTTGTTGTTGTTGTTGTTGTTGTTGTTGTTGTTGTTGTTCTAGTGATTCTGGACTAACAACTGCATCAATTGGTTCTGCTGCTGGATCAACTGAGTGAGCTCCGGTGGGAATCCATTGTCACGTCTCGGAGGCATCTGAGGGTTTTAGAAAAGATGAGAATTAAGAATAGAGTGAGGTCTAAGGACAAAACACTACCCAAATGCACATGAGACAAATGCACACAAATTCACTTCATTCAATTCAAACAAGGGCATACAAACGGTCTAGAACTATCGCAAAAGTGCTCGAACTATAATGTATACATGGGGAAAATACAACTAATATTTGGTGGTCATCTAGATATTTGAATCGGTGGAAGACTCCATGATGTCTGCTCCAGCTTCGTCTTCAAAGTCGGGTTCACTTGGATCCGAATCGGTGTCGTCGATGATGATGTAGTTGTCCGGACATGCGACGTATTTGGCTTCCTTCTTTGATGCTAATCTCTCCTTGAGTTCTTCAATCTCCTGCTTAAGATCGACATTGTGCCTTGCTAGAGCTACGATCTCGTCCATGTAGTCCTTGCGTGTACCCTTCAGTTCTCCTTCTAGTTCGATGAACCTTGCCTTCGCATTCTTCAACTCTATCATATCATTGCACATCTGGTTCTCTTGGCGTCGAATGTGCTGGTTTAACTCCTGGACGAAAGCTGCAATGGATCTATCCTTCTTCGTGCTGACTATCTCCCATTGTTCATCTCGGCGTCCGCAAATCTGGTAGATAGTGTCCTTGAGGTCTTCTTGATAAACTTCTCCAATGCGTCCCATGGTGATATGAGCTGCCATGCTCTTTCCCAGACTCCAGGTTGGTGCACTGAAAACACTATCTATGGGCTTCGTGATTGGTGCGAATGTCCTTCCAGGAACATGAGCTTGAATCTTCCAGCGCTCGTCTTCAGGCAGAGTGGCGTTGAAGGTCCCGGTGAAGCTTGGTAGTCCAATGTTCAGGTACTTGGTGACTTTCTTCAAGTGAAATCCAAAAGGTGTGCCTTCATCCGGTTGAGCGTACTTGATCTTCACATCCGTCATCCTAAAAGAGTAGAAAAGATGAGGAGTTAGAAAATGAGAGGAGAATAGTGATCTATGGCTTTAACTTAGTGGTCGTGTCCTACAGTCAGCGTGTGCTCTGATACCATCTCTGTAGCGAACCGACCTCAGATGGTCAAGTCTCTGTGCTCCGGTGTCATCCCTGGATCAGTAATGCTGACACCACACAGTACTTCGAAGGATTTATAGCAGAGTAGCAATCACACACTTATTACATCGATGTCTCAAAGAGAACTTATTACAATAAACATGGCTTAAGGCCATCTAATAATGATAACAGCGGAAGACTTGGAAGATAAGTGAGTCCATCAACTCCAACGGCATCACTGAGTATAGAACCACGACCTAAAAGCACCTTACTCGTCGTCTGAAAAGTCTGCAACATGAAAGTTGCAGCCCGAAACGGGTCAGCACATGGAATATGCTGGCAATGTAACACATAAAGTGTAATGATTGATAAGCCTATACTACATGCATATATGGCTGGTGGAAAAGCTCTATGGTTACAGTTTTGCATAAAGCCAATTTTTCCCTACTGCAAAGGAATAGATTTTATTTAACTATCATGGTGGTTGAAACATCGAGAATGGTTGACAACATTCCGATCCCAATTAAGTGAACAATTAAAACCCAACAATATTAATTAGAAGTAACATGATGAGATTCACATGATATTCAAGTACTAGATACTCAAGACGTCCATAACCGGGGAAACGGCTAATCATGATTAGTTTGTACACTCTCCAGAGGTTTGCGCACTTTTCCCCAAAAGACTCGATCGCCTCCGTTTGGTTTCTCGCACTACATGGTGTTTGAGAAACGGATGACCGAGACATAGTCTTTCAGAAGCGCTAGCACCTTACGTTTGGATAGACCGGTACACCTACTTTCCCCTACATATGCTAGTCTACCCTGTAAGAGTTCGCACGACTTAATCAACTATGCCAGAGCCCATAATGGCTTGTGGCTACACACGGAAGTTACTAGCATGAATGTTCTTATGATCCCTTTGAGCCTGGGTGGCGGTCCAAAAGAAAAACAGGCAAGTCCTGATAGAAACCAGGTGCCTCAATCCACCCAGATGTGTATTTAAGTTGCCACCTTAGATAAAACCATTAATTAACAATACTCACATCTGTCATGGATATCAGTCACCCAATCCACGTCTACTAGCATAGCATGGCATAATAAGCAAACGTAGAAGTAACTCCCAAAGGTTTCATAAGTAAAACAGGTAATAGGTACTACCTCAACTACTTCCCATCCCACAGTTTAATTAGACCCTAATCATGCAATGTTTGAGGATTGATCTAATGCAATAAAAACTGGGCAATGAGAAGGTATGATCAAAGTGTTACTTGCCTTGCTGAGGATCCGTGAAACCTAGAGCTTTGAAATAATAGGCGGCGCACTCCGGGTGATCTATCGCAGACAAACAACAAGCATACAATAAGTACTCATCTAATGCACAGGTAAAACTCAAACAGAAGATCGAACCAGAAAGTTCAACTTAAGAACTCCGGATGCAAAAGAAAACGAACCGAACAAAGCAACGGAAAACAAACGGCGGAAGAAATCAACTCGGTTCTAGCAATTTAAAACTAGGTCAAATTTTACAGTAGCAAAAACTTGTTTAAGTTGATTAGTCGGAACGGCGGTTTCGAAGTGAAACTCCAGGCGCTTGAATCACCTGATTCCGATAAACGAGCGAGAAGATAAACTAGAAAGAAGATCGGATCTGAAATCGCGATCAGAAAAATCGCGGAATAAATGCGACGAAAAAAGAAAAACGACGAACGGTTAAACGAACGGACGTTCGTTAACCGAGACTAAACGGTGATCACGTTCGTTAAGACGAACGGTTCGGCGAACACTCGCTAAACAATTAAACCGAAAAAATACCGGTCTAGGGTTTTGACAAAAACAGAAACAAAATAAACCGGAACGGTTTTAAAAAAAACGAACCGAGGCGAGGGGCGGCGCGGCGTGGGGCTACCTAGTTGGCGAGGGGCTCCGGAGGGGCGGCGGGCGTGGCCGCGGGGCGAGGCGCGGGCGGCGGCGGCGGCGACTTGCGGCTGCTGCTGCTGCTTGCTGCGGGCGGCGGCGGGGCTGGGTGGGGAGGAGAGGGGGAGAGGGGGGTATTTATAGGAGGGGGGGTGGAGAGTTGGGGGAGGGGGCAAGCAAGGGGAGGAGGAGGAGTCCTCCTCGGAGTCGGCCGGCGGCGGCAGGCTGCGCGCGGGCGCGCGCGCGCGAGGGGAGGGCGGCGGTGCGGGCCGGCTCGGCTGGGCCCTTGGCCCAGTCGGGCGCTGCGAATTTTTTTTAACTAAATATGCGCGCAGAAAATAAATAAATAAAAGAAAATCTAAACGAACTCCAAAAATCCCGAAATTAATTTTTCCCGAGTCCTAAAAATGAGTCGAACTAAATGAACTTTTACTCGGGGCCTAATGCAATATTTTAAAAACACGCATTTTTCCCTAATGCAAATAAAATGCAAATAAACTCCGGAAAAATCCAACATTTGATTTATTTATTAAATCTTTATTTTTCCTAAAATTGGGAAAGTCATATTATTCCCTTCTCATATTTTTGTTATTGGAAAAATAATTGAAGATGAAATAAATAAAATCAAAAGATCCTCTTTTCAAAATTTGAGAAAACTCAATTATGAAAATAACGAAATCTCCAACTCTCTCCGAGGGTCCTTGAGTTGCGTGAAATTTCTAGGATCGACCAAAATGCAAGAAAATATGATATGCATGATGATCTAATGTATAACATTCCAAATTGAAAATTTGGGATGTTACATAACTGTTCACACTGATCATGATGCTATCAAATATCTTATGGAAAAGAAAGATGCTAAACCTAGACTTGTTAGATGGGTTCTCTTGCTACAAGACTTTTATTTACAAATTATTGATAGAAAGGGAGTTGAGAACCCCGTTGCAGACAACTTGTCTAGGTTAGAGAATGTTCTTGATGACCCACTACCTATTGATGATAGCTTCCCTGATGAACAATTAGCTGTCATAAATGCTTCTCGTACTGCTGCGTGGTATGCTAATTATGACAATTACATTGTTGCTAAATTTATACCACCTAGTTTCACCTACCAGGAAAAGAAAAAGTTTTTCTATGATTTAAGACATTACTTGTGGGATGACCCAGACCTTTATAAAGAAGGAGTAGATTGTGTTTTTAGACGTTTTGTACCTGAGCATGAACATGAACACATCCTACGCAAGTGTCACTCCGAGGCTTATGGAGGTCACCACGCTGGAGATAGAACTACACATAAGGTATTGCAATCCGGTTTTTATTGGCCTACTCTTTTCAAGGATGCCCGTAAGTTTGTCTTGTCTTCTGATGAATATCAATGAATTGGTAATATTAGTAGACATCAAGAAATGCCTATGAACTATTCACTTGTTATTGAACCATTTGATCTTTGGGGCTTTGATTATATGGGACTTTTTCCTTCCTCTAACGGGTATACACATATTTAGTCGCTGTTGATTACGTTGCTAAGTGGGTAGAAGCTATTCCAACTAGTAGTGCTGATCATAACACCTCTATTAAGATGCTTAAAGAAGTTATATTCCAAGGTTTGGAGTCCCTAGATACTTAAGGACTGATGGTGGTTCACATTTTATTCATGGTGCTTTTCGTAAAATGCTTGCTAAGTATGATGTTAATCATAGAATTGCATCTCCATACCACCCATAGTCTAGTGGTCAAGTAGAACTGAGTACTATAGAGATTAAATTAATTTTGCAAAAGACTGTTAATAGATTTAGAAAGATTTGGTCCATGAAATTGGACGATGCATTATGGGCCTATCTGCATATAAAAATCCTATGGGTATGTCTCCGTATAAAATGGTTTATGGAAAAGCATGTCACTTACCTCTCAAGCTAGAACATAAGGGATATTGGGCCATTAAAGAGCTCAATTATGATTTCAAACTTGCCGGTGAGAAGAGACTATTTGACATTAGCTCACTTGATGAATGGAGAACCCATGCCTATGAGAATGCCAAACTGTTTAAAGAAAAAGTTAAAAGATGGCATGACAAAACGATACAAAAGAGTGAGTTTAATGTAGGTGATTATGTTTTGTTATACAACTCTCGTTTAAGATTTTTTGCAGGAAAACTTCTCTCTAAATGGGAAGGTCCTTACGTTATCGAGGAGGTCTATTGTTCCGGTGCCATAAAAATCTCAACAACTTCGAAGGCACAAATCCAAAGGTGGTGAACGGTCAAAGAATCAAATATTATATCTCATGTAATCCCATAAATGTTGAAACCAATGTTATTGAAACCGTAACCCCGGAGGAATACATAAGGGACACTTTCTAGAACGTTTCAGACTCCGAAAAGTAATAGGTATGCGGTACGGTAAGTAAACCTACTCCAAAACAATTCTAATAGCAATTCTTCTCCGTTTTGGAATATTTAAGAAAATAGGAAAATAATAAGTAGTCCGGGAAGGACATGAGGCGTCCACGAGGGTGGAGGGCGTGCCCTACCCCCCTGGGCGTGGCCCTCTGCCTCGTGGGCACCTCGTGTGCCCTCCAGACTCTATTTTCTTGCACGATACTTATTTTGGTCGGTAAAAATTCATTATATAATCTCCTGAAGGTTTTGACCACCGTACCACGAAAAATTCCTCAGTTTTTGTTTTGAGTAGTTTCTGTCGCAGATTAGAGCAATATGTCGTCCCCCTCCTCCAACGATGTGGGCGACGATGCTTGGCTAATGAAGATAGAGACGAAGCAAGAAGAAATCAGGGAAATCAAGGAAGGTGACAAGATCAAGGAGACCGCAAAGGAGCAAGTACCAACAGTAGAAGAAGAAGACTTCTCTCAACCTCACTACAATCATCTCACCCCAACTGAGATTAAAGCTTTCAAGATGATTTAGTTAGCTCGCATACAAAACAATTATCTCACACGTGAAACTATTTTGTTGAAGGAGCATATCACCGCACTCATGGGCATTATCCGCCAATTGGAGGATCTCCTACGCTCGATGTGCGACACTACATCATCAACAACTCCATCATCACCACCTTTGAATAAAGAGACATAAATACATGGGTATGGGCACTCCCCTTGGCAACTGCCAAGCTGGGGAGAGGTGCCCAGGTATCATATCACCATCACACTTCTATCTTTACCGTTTTTCTTAGTTCGATCCTTTTGGTTATATCTTGATCTAGTAGAATAAAGTTTAGTATGATCTAGCTTTGAGTTTTTGTGTTGATCCTTATCTATGTAATTGAGTCCATGAGCTATATATAATAAAGATTAGTCTTGAGTCGAGGGCTTGGTTATCTTGCTATGATCTTGAGGGAATAAAAGAAAGTATAAAAAGAAATAAAAAGATCATATTGACTTTATGAAGAGTAATGACTTCACATATAAAGAGTATGATGAATAAAAGTTGTTGAGAGTTGACAAACATAGTTTTTGTCATCATTGCAATTAATAGGAAGTAATAAAGAAAGAAAGGTTTTCACATAAATATACTATCTTGGACATCTTTTACGACCGTGAGCACTCATTAAAATTTGACATGCTAAAAAGTTGATGTTGGACAAGGAAGACAACGTAATGGGTTATTTTTTCTTATATCCGAAATAAATTATACTGTCATGGATCATCCAACATGTTGAGCTTGCCTTTCACCCTCATGCTAGCCAAATTCTTTCCACCAAGTAGAGATACTACTTGTGTTTCCAAATATCCTTAAAACCAAGTTTTGCCATGGGAGTCCATCATATCTACCTATGGATTGAGTAAGATCATTCAAGTAAGTTGTCATTGTTGCAAGCAATAAAAATTGCTCTTTAAATATGTATGATCTATTAGTGTGGAGAAAATAAGCTTTATACGATCTTGTGATATGGAAGAAATAAAAGTAAGGGATTGCATAATAAAGGTCCCTATCACAAGTGGCAATATAAAGTGACGTTCTTTTGCATTAAGATTTTGTGCATCCAACCATAAAAGCACATGACAACCCCTGCTTCCCTCTGTGAAGGGCCTATCTTTTATTTTTGTCTTATACCTTATACAAGAGTCATGGTGATCTTCACCTTTCCTTTTTACACTTTATCCTTTGGCAAGCACTATGTGTTGGAAAGATCCTGATATATATATCCAATTGGATGTGGATTTTCATAAAGCATTATCGTTGACGTTACCCTTGAGGTAAAAGGTTGGGAGGCAAAATTATAAGGCTCTATCTTTCTCTGTGTCCGATTAAAACTTCATACCCATAAGTATTGCGTGAGTGTTAGCAATTGTGAAAGACTAAATGATAGTTTAGTATGAGGACTTGCTGAAAAGCTCTTATATTGACTCTTTCTGATGTTATGATAAATTGCAATTGCTTCAATGACCGAGATTATAGGTTGTTAATTTTCGATGAAGTTTGTGATTCATACTTTACACTATGAATAGATTGTTACTTCAGCATAAGAAATCATATGACAATATATATACGTTGCTCTTTTAAGAATGATCATGATGCCCTCACGTCCGTATTTTATTTTATCGACACCTCTATCTCTAAACATGTGGACATATTTTTCGATATCGGCTTCCGCTTGAGGACAAGCGAGGTCTAAGCTTGGGGGAGTTGATACATCCATTTTGCATCATGCTTTTATATCGATATTTATTGCATTATGGGCTGTTACTACACAGTATGTCACAATACTTATGCCTTTTCTCTCTTATTTTACAAGGTTTACATGAAGAGGGAGAATGTCGGCAGCTGGAATTCTTGCTCGAAAAGGGGCAAATATTAGAGACCTATTCTGCACAACTCCAAAAGTCCTGAAACTCCACAAAAGTCGGTTTTGGAATATAATAAAAATATTAGGCGAAGAAAGCACCAGAGGGGGGCCACTCCCTGTCCACGAGGGTGGAGGGCGCGCCCCTGCCTCTTGGGCCACCTGGAAGCCTCCTGATGGCCATCTTCTAGTATTAGGTGTCTTTCGCTCTGGAAAAAAAAGAAGGAAGCTTTCAGGAGGAAGCTCCGCCGTCTCGAGGCGGAACCTGGCGAAACCAATCTAGGGCTCCGCGGAGCTGTTTTCCTGGGAAACATCCCTCCGGGAGGGGGAAATCGTCACCATCGTCATCACCATCGATATTCTCATCGAGAGGGGGTCAATCTTCATCAACATCTTCACCAGCACCATCTCGTCTCAAACCCTAGTTCATCTCTTGTATCCGATCTTTGTCTCAAAACCTGAGATTGGTACCTATGGGTTGCTAGTAGTGTTGATTACTCCTTGTAGTTGGTGCTAGTTGGTTTATTCGGTGGAAGATCATATGTTCAGATCCTTTATTCATATTAATACCCCTCTGATTATGAACATGAATATGATTTTTGAGTAGTTACGTTTGTTCCTGAGGACATGGGAGAAGTCTTGTTATAAGTGAATTTAGTATTTGTTCGATATTTCAATGAGATGTATGTTGTCTTTCCTCTAGTGGTGTTATGTGAACGTCGACTACATGACACTTCACCATTATTTGGGCCTAGGGGAAGGCATTGGGAAGTAATCAGTAGATGATAGGTTGCACATGTTTCATGCTATGGTTAGGTTTACCTTAATTCTTCATCCGTAGTTGCGGATGATTGCGAGAGGGGTTAATCATAAGTGGGATGCTTGTCCAAGGAAGGGCAGTACCCAAGCACCGGTCCACCCACATATCAAATTATCAAAGTAATGAACGCGAATCATATGAGCATGATGAAAACTAGCTTGACGATAATTCCCATGTGTCCTCAAGAGTGTTTTGCTTTATATAAGAGTTTGTCCAGGGTTTTCCTTTGCTACAAAAAGGATTGGGCCACCTTGCTGCACCTTGTTTACTCTTGTTACTTGTTACCCGTTACGAATTACCTTATCATAAAACTATCTGTTCCCGATAATTTCAGTGCTTGCAGAGAATACCCAACTGAAAACTGCTTGTCATTTCCTTCTGCTCATCGTTGGGTTCTACACTCTTACTTATCGAAAGGACTATGATAGATCCCCTATACTTGTGGGTCATCAGTAGGCAGGAGGTCCCCAGCGTCAAGCTAGGGTTCGTCTTCAACGAGCTTGGTCGACAAGCTGAAGGCGTGTGAAGAGGAAAGGGCCAGTGGCTTCGCGAATGAATACTGAAGCTTGCCCGCGACGCCATCTTCATGGTTTTGAGCAACATCGTCTGCCGTCATCCAGATATCGACCTCGTCGATGGCTTCAAGAAGCCGCCGGAAGGCGCTGATGTTCCTGCCGCCGAGGAGAAGGCTGCCCTCCTTACTGCCAAGGTCCTTTCCGTCCCAACAAATCCACGCGGTCGCCAGGCCCTGCGCTGAACTATTATCGTCACTACACTGTCCTGTAATAAAACATGATGCATGTCCTATGTTTAGACATCATTTTATTTATGCTCGCGTGAAACTGATGTTCTTGCTTAATCTTAATTGCGTGTTTATCCCTCTAGAGCTCGCCTGTCAGTGTTCTTATGATTAGTCCTTATATATGTTTTGGTTGCCTGCCGGTATCATATTTGCTGCGATTGTCATAAGGGGCGGGCCCTTAGCTTTCATCTTGGCATGGATGCATCCCGGCAGGCTTTTCCTTGGTAGTTCTTGATGCAGCCGCTCATTCTACGAGCAGGCTCGGAACAGAACGAGGGTGCGGACAGAGAAACTCGCAAGGTGCATCACACGAAGGTTTTCCTCATACGAACACTTCAATACCTAAGGGATAAACAAATGCGAAATCTTAAACTCAAAAGGGAGCAATGAATAACTTAGCTTTCGTCCTCACTACTCCCCATCCCCTTCATCTCCATGCCTTGGGAAGGATGGATGTCGTGTGCGTAGTTCTCTGGCTCCCGACAGGGGCCGATAAGAAAAAAAATCTTATGTATTTGGCGGCGGCAGGACGCGGTGCAAGGTACGACCATTTTTTATCTCCCCCACTCCATACTTTTCAAACAATCTGGTAGCGGCTGGCATAGAAGTCACAGTAATGTGGATGGCCTTGACGGAGCACACTTGCCAAGGCATCGATCAACGGATTCGCACTGGCGCTCCAGTCGAGATTTCCCTAAGTAGGGTAAATACTGAACCGAGTTTCATGTGGTACTCATCGACGTTGATGATGCTAAAACCCAGAGTGGCTCGATTGTCGATAAGTCAGTAGTGGTGGAAAGAGGAACCATGTACCTATGCGCTTTGTCCCTTTCCCCCGGACGGGGCCTACATGGTGACCATGCCGCCCAAACCCAGGGGTTGGTTTGCCGCCGCAGTTATTGATTCTTGCCACTGCAGCAGCTGTGGCGGAGGGAAGTGATGGAGATTGGACGAGGTGTGTGTGTGGGGGGGGGGGAGTGACATCGCTTCCCCTCTCCACCCCCATCACCTCACATCTTTTCTCGGACGTCATGGATGACGAAGCCGTTGATGAAGAAAATGACAATGAAGACAACGCGTTGTGTACGCTTCTCGGGTTCGCGCAAGCCCCTTCCCCTACCTGGCGCGCCAAAGATGTCGTGGGAAACCATGACCACCTATGGGTCCATGAGCCACTTGTGGTTCGGCAGGGGGGATGAGCACATTGCACAAAGAGCAGAGAACATCATGGTGCACGACAGAGATCACACGAGCGATTTTACCTAGGTTCGGGCCGTCGTGAGGCGTAAAACCCTACTCCTGCTTTGGTGGATTGATGGTGGATTGTGGTGGAAGCGCAACGCTCTAGCCCGGTAGGGTTGCCTCGGGGCGAGAACGGCTACGCGCATATGAGTGTACAAGGGTCCGAATCCTTTGTATGGTTGCCATGGGCCTCCTTTTATAGATCAAGCGGTCACCACAGTGGCAAATCAGTCATTGTGCATTGATTAGATAGCAATAGTTCATACCTAACTCTACAGACAGGGCAGAGCACATGAAATGCGCCACTTAGTGTCACATCATGGCCTACCCAGCAAGCCTTGACGGGCTGCTCGGCCACCTTCTCTCCTGTTTGTGTGACACGTCGCTGGACGGGTGCCATTTGGAGATGATTTCTATAGGAAGTGGCTTCCATATGGCAAGAAACGGCCACTTAGTCACCTTGGGGCTTGACACCGCACCGATTGATGACTTGCGTCGCTGTGAGGTGGTGCGGTGGAGCCTTGGCGGGGTGGTTTGCGGTGGAGGCCTGCCGGGAGGTTTTGAGGTTTTCTTCCGGGGTAACCTTGACCTCACCAGGCTCACCTGCGCGGCAAGGGAGGTTTTCGTTTAGTGGTGTCTTGCTCCTTTAGCCTAACTTGGTCTTCTTGATCTGCACTCTGATTCTTCAAAGAGCTAATCTCTTGTACTTGTTCTGGTCTTGGATTCTACAAACTTGCCGGGTTGGCGGCTTGTTGTCCATGCACAAGTCAGGGGAAACATACTCCCCTGTTTGTATACCCTAACACTACTATTACTCCACACATCGACCACTATCCGACATGTATCTAGAGTATTAAATTCATAAAGGACGGAGTAACGCCTTAATTAAGATGACATGTTGTAGACAAACTAAGTCCAATCAATATGAATAAACCCCATCGTTCTACCATTATTTGCAATGATATAAATACGTGTCATGTCTCCTTCTTTCACTGGGATTAAGCACTGCAAGATCGTACCCATCAAGCACCTCTCCCATTGCAAGATAAATCAATTTAGTTGACCAAACCAGATCAATAGATCAGAGAGAAATGCAAAGCCATAATAATCATGCATAAAAGTGTTTACACAAGACTCAAATAATATCCATGGATAATTTGATGATGAACTCACAACTCATCAGATCCCAACAAACACACCGCAAAAGAATTACATCGAATAGATCTCCTAGAACATCGAGGAGAACATTGTATTGAAGATAAAATAGTGAGAAGAAGCCATCTATATACTAGCTATGGACCCGTAGGTCTGTGGTAAACTACTCAAACATCATCTAAGGGACGGCAAGGTTGATGTAGAATCCCTAAATGATCGATTCCCCCTCTGGCAGAGTGCTGGAAAAGGCTTCCAGATGGGATCTCGCGAGAACAAAAATTTGCGGTGGCGGAAAAAATATTTTGGGTGCCTCTCTGTTGGTTTCCCTATTTCAAAGATTTTTTAGAGGCGGAATTAGGTCAAACGAAGCAAAGGTGGTCCCCCAAGGCACCGGAGTTCTAGTCTATTATCTCCAAAAAATCGTCAACAAGTTTCGTGGCATTTGGACTTTGTTTGGTACTGATTTCCTGGAAAACCAAAAACAGGCAAAAAACAGCAACTGGCACTTGGCGCTAAGTTAATAGGCTAGTCCCAAAAATGATATATAATTGCATAGAAAACATCCAAGATTGATACTATAATAGCATGGAACAATAAAAAAATTATAGATACGTTGGAGACGATTCAGTGATGTATCTTAATCTGAATTTGACAATTCTAGGTCTCCAACAGATGCTCAGGGATCAAGTAATCTGGAACATAGAGCTGCCACAATCACCCTTTCGATCAGGACATGGAAGATCTCTCCAAGAAAGCGAACACACAAGCCTAAAAGTGTATATGAAGTAACCGACATCGAAGTCTAGGCCTCCAACTAATCTAGATAAAACACGCACGAGGTTCAGGAGTGTGTGTGTACATTTGTTCGCAGGGTAAGGCTCGACATTAATCTGCTAGAGTTTGGAAGGCTAACAAAGAAACACAACACAGGATAGTCTGGGAGATCATGGATCACTTCAACGCTCCAAAGTAGTGGATAATGTAAGTGGAACACGCTGCACTGAAGAAGGCTTGGGATGCTTGGAGAAACTGGAAGCATGTGTTGTACAAGAAGTACTTGAGTGAAGGCAAGGATCCAATCCCCGCATACCCCCAAATTACAAAGGCAGACTGGGCAAAATTCAAAAGGGTCAGGGAAACTACAGAGTTTACTAAGAAGAGTGCCAAGACTACAAAAAAAATACACTTCCGTGATGATACGTGTTTTTCACAGTAGGTCATGTTTTCTGTCATGCATGTACATCCATGACGATTTTATGACAGAATCAAGATAGTCATACCTGTGCTATCGTAGAAGTGTTCCATGACATTACAAAAATTATCATCATGAAAGTGTCCACTTCCATGATGATAAATGGCGCATCATGGAAGTGCTTTCGTCAAGCATGACAGACACGTGGCATCCACCGTAATGGGTCACCATTAAGCTATCAGGTCCGGTTTTGGATCCGATAACCCGCTAACAGCCCAGACGAATGAGGATTTTCCACGTGTAAAATTCTCATTGGCCGAAGGAAACACGTGTTGGGTCACCGTTGGGACAAATGTCATCCATTCATTGGACAGGAGGCGCCTATGATATGTCGACACATGGCACGGCCCAATAGAGGCCCATTCCGGTGAAAGGTCGGCCCGTTTGACTTGGTCAAAAGGTAACGGGCTGGCCCACAAAAATCCTGTTAATGGCATGTTCGTATATAGCCCATTTACGACCCGCTAACTCACGGCCCGTTATGGCCTATCGGAATTAAGCACAATAGCTTCATTTAGGCCGTCCAATATGATTCCAGACCGTTGTAACTTCCGGCCCATTTATGGCCCATGATGTCTTTCGGCCCATACGAGGCCATTTGTAACTTTTGGCCCATTAACGGCCCGTGGTTAATCTGGCCTACAATGAACAGTGTACCGCTTTATACCCATTAATGACCCATTATTCCATTGGGCCATTTCCAACACGTGTTACCTTTCAGCCTTCTCAGGGCCCATTTATTCATGGGCTCATTTCCAACATTCAGTTACTTACGGCCTATTACTGGCCTTATCTGCTTGTGGGCCAAATTTAGCCGGTGGTTACAATCGACCCGTTTGCGGCCAGTTAATCCATTGGGCCCTTTTCATAGCGTCATCAAATATGGCCGATCAACGATGGCCCATTATTGTCGGCCCATGAATGAACGATTCCAAATCTAGCCCGTTTACGACCCATAATGCGGTTTGTTATTGGCCCATGTTTGGCCTATCGATCATACGGCCCATAGAAGGCCCATTGATGCTACGGCCCGTAAAAGGCCCATTGTTTCTACGACCCTTAAAAGGCTCATTGTTTCTACGGCCCAAAGGAGGCCCATGGTAACTACAGTAAATATGTAGCCCATGGTTATTGTGGCCTAGTTTTAAAAGATATGTTATTGCGGCCACTAGCAAACCGCGGAAAAAGAACTACACTGACTATAAGCAAACAAATAAACAAGACAACAAGGAAATAAATAAGCAAGCAACTTACACTAGGCTATCACGGCTATTACACATATTACATCCACTGGGCATCAAAGTTCGCCACAAGTGCAAATATAGGGAACAAAGCAGCATATCATGTACACTGGTTGTCAAAGTTGGCGACCAGTGCAAATAAGCGCCGCAGCCAAACAAGTACTGAACCGAAACCACTTCAGAAGAGCTCAAGAAACAATATCCTGGGTACCCATAATGTTGGCAAGATGCTTAGCAAGCTTATTAACATTCTCTTGTTTGGCGCTTAAATCCTCCAGCAGTACTTGCGTTGCACCAGAAAGTATGCATCTGAATTCTGCAGGGACTTCATCAGTCCTTCGGCTTCCTATCGCATAACATCTGATCGATGTCTTTCAACTTGAAGTTGAGACTCAAGAAGCTGAACTGATTCAGGCAGCGAGTTCGAAGAGCTGGTGCCAGCAGCAGTAGCTAGTAACTCGAACACTACATCAAGACATGACTTTGGAGTTGTCTCCGTGTCTTCAATATAGTTTTTATCAGCTTTCTTGGAGACCAAAAGGGATGTCTCACTATCTTGAACCTTATCTGCATTACTTACTTTACCATTGCATAACAAGGTACTCTTCTCCAATATTTTTATCCGCGTTCTAAAAGAGAAACAAACAAACACATTACATGTTTACCATGTTGTATCTGAAACTCATTTTGGTAAACCAGTTCAGTAGTAAGGTGGATAGGATAACAACATGAAACAAACATATATCTACGTAGTATGGTCACTGTATGGTCTATATCATTCTAGTTTATGTTGCCAAATCAAGATAGAGACAGTTCAAATCATATATATTTTAGACAAAGCAGCATAGACAGAATATAAGTGTGGGAAACTACACAGCAATAACAACACTTGTAATGGGCATGGTATGAGAACATAACTGTTTATCCAATTGAAACTGAAGTCAACATAGAGCAAGTTACAAAAGCAAACACGTTAAAGAAACAGGTTTGAAACATACCTATGACGCCATTGGAGTTTCAATTGCATCCTTCAAATTCGAAATTAGTTGGTATGAGTAAATACAGTGATGCAAGAGCAAAGTAGTATGAACCATAGCTACAAAACCTGACCTGAGAACAATTCTTCTTCTCCTTTAAGCGTTGACTTGGGGTTCAGAGTGGTGGTCCTCGTGCTTTGGGCACTGCGGTTGCCTTACTAATTGCTCGTGTTTGGGTGCTCTGTGGTGGAGACGGTGCTGTGTCAACTAGAACTGGGTTACTATCTGCCGGGGTTAGGGATAGAAGGGGTGTAGCTGGTTCTCTGTCCAACTGGGTAGGAGTACAATCTGTGTGAGTCTGGGTTATGTGTGGTGGGGCTGGTTCTTGGACAAGTACAACCGTGGTTCTATCTGCATCGACAGGTAGCATGATTGTTTCTGAAGACTGTGTTTTCACTCCCACAGATACTGCCGTCACCCCCTCCAATTGAAATGGCTGATAAACAAGAAAAGTAATTGGATGTATAGACATTGTAAGATAGACTGGTGCAATGGATAGTAGGGAAGAAAATAGGGCATGAAATAATTCACATTTATGTTGTCTAACCAAATAGAATAGCAAGATATAATTTCACGTACATGATGGCTAATTAAATAGGATAGCATGACACAATTTCACATGTATGATGGCTAACTAAACAGGTTAGAATGATATACTTCAAAATATGATGACTATGTAAACATGATGACATGATATGACTATACGATGTGTCTATTAAAGTGGTTGGCGTGCCATAAATCACAAAAAGGCCGTCGATGGAAACATGATGGCATGATATAATTCACGGATAGAATGACATAATTCAAAATATGATGATTATGTAAACATGATGAGATGATATAGCTATATTATGTCTTGGCATGCCATAATTTAGATACATGCCGTCTAGGTAAACATCATGGCATGATATCATGCAAATATGTATTTATATACTAAGCAAGTGAGCAGAGGGCAATCGCATATATGATGTGCCAACTAAGGAGATGGCATTCAATATTGTGTATATGATGTAAAAACTAAGCATTGCAATACAACATATGCATGATATGAGTAACATAACTCTACCAAGTTTGAGCATACACCTCAGGGGGATAATAGGACTAGTCATCTGCCTCTGAATCCTCCTCTGTAGAGCTATCTGTAACCAGCAAGATATCTGCTTCAGCAGGTAGCATTGTCTACTCTGAAGACCTTGTTTTCACTCCAGATTTCTCCATCACCAATTCAAATGGCTAATACACAGGAAGAGCAGTTGAATATACAACCATTGTTGACAAATGGAACAAGAAATACAAAAAAAGTACGACATGAAATAATTCACATATATGATGCTTGGCTAAACATCATGGCATTGCATAATTCACATATATAATGCCTTGCAACAAGATAGCATTGCATAATTCACATATATAATGTCTTGCAACAAGATGGCATTGCATAATTCACATATATGGTAATTAGACACTAAACAGGTGGCATTCATACAAAGCATGTCTAAACTAAGCAAATGACATAGCAATGCAAGATACCATACGCACAATATGAGCAATATAACCTTGCCAAGTTAGAGCATGCACCCCTAGGGGGAAATAGGACTGGTCATCCGTCTCTAAATCCTCCTCTGAGGAGCTATCCGTAACCAGCAAGACATGCGCTTCATTAGATAGCACTGTCTGCTCTGAAGACCTTGTTTCCACTCCATATTTTCCATGACCGTGCTGAATGGCTGATGCGCAGGAAGAGTAATTGAATGTACTAAAACTGATGACAAATTTAACACGTAATAAAAAATGATGGCATGATATAATTCACATATAATATGACTGGCTAACCAGGGTGGCATTGCAAAATTCACATATATGATGCCTGGCTAAACAAGATGACATTGCATGATTCACATATATGATAAAGAAACTAAACAGATGGCATTCACACAAAGCATGTCGAAACTAAGCAGATGACATATTTGATGTATAAAGTAAGCAATGCAAGGCACCATATGCATGATATTACCAACATCAGCATGTCAAGTTAGAGCGAAGACCTTAGAGGTAAATAGGACTAGTCTTCTCCTTCTGAATCCCCCACGGAACAATTATCTTCCTCTTGATTACAATCTGAAATGGGTGGAGGGGGGGCTGCCTTTGCGCCCACCATGGAGCGGCGTCTGCATGAAATTTTATTGCCACACAAGGCTCCTCTCTTTTGCTCTACATGTTTAGTTCCATTGTGTACAATAACTGACATGCATAGGAATAAAACAAAGTGAGATTATGTAAGGAGTGCATGCACAAATCCAGAGTGATGGTAGCAAACTATGGATAGACCCAAAACATATGATAGCAGACATATAATAGCTTTAGTTAAAAAATACAGATAATGGATCCTTTAATGTTTGTTTTCACCCAACATGAAACTCATAGTAGACACCCGAGATTAACCAGATAGTCGACAGATAGTACTGATTGCTTCCCCAATATGTACCACACAACCATTTAAAAACTCAAGTTTCTGCATTAGTTTGGACCTGACTCGGAGTCTAATAGGTGAACACGACGATAAAGTATCATGTCATCATATTAAGTGATGCATAACGTAAGCAGACACGGAAGAGTGCGACCTCTATTGCGGAGCCGTGTAGTCCTCAAGGTCATCTGCTCAGTTGATGATGGTAATGTAGTTATCGTGGCTGCCGGCGGCGGGGAAGAAGATCTGAGGCGGCGAAAGATAGTCTGGAGAGCAGATCCCTGCTGTGGTGAACCCTTTCGTTGTTGGAGCAGCTGAGCTGGGGTGGAACACAACGCAGTAGGAGCAGGACAAACCACACAAGGTTTTCTTTGACACATATCTGTAACAGAGGTAATTGTGTAAGGGCTTGTTTGAATTTGAGGATTCTAACAATGCAGGGATAGGAAGATTGGAATAGGATCGGAATGCACGTGCAAAATAGAGAATTGAAAAACACAGGATTTCTGCCAATTAGGGTGTTTGGTTCACAAGAATTGGAAGATCACAGGATGCAAAGAAGCATGGTGAGATTAAGTCAAACAACAAGAAAATATACGGTTATAATGCTATTGTGCTACTATCTCTTAGTCCTGCGCTTCATGAATAGGAATTTGAAGGACAAGTACAAATTAAAATTCCTACGGTTTTTCTTTCAAGGAGACACTAAAGGAACAAATCCTACAGTTTTACTTTGCTCCATTCCGTTGAGCCAAATGCATGAATAGAGTACCATAGGAAACTTTCCAATCCTATGTTTTTCCTTCACTTTTCCTTTCAAGCACTGGCGATTATAGTAGGCAGCCTTAAGCAAGGAAAAGCCTACACTCAAAACAAGTTGTTGTGCTACTTCTACTACTTTGGACCCACGCCACTGCCCTACTAGCTCAACTCCCAGGCCCATCGACAAATGCACAGCTGAAACGCGCAGAGATAATGATGGCATTCAAGAGAGTCCATCACAAATAATTAAGTTGCCTGGTACCTCACTGCTTGTCATATAGTAGGATAAAATAATCGTATTTCACGTTACTACGTGTGCTCAGTGGACAATATATATAACATGTAGAGTAAACAAAGATGCATCAAGTGTAAAACCTCTTTGGCGAAGCCATGTCGATCTGAGCGTGATTGGGTTGGTCGGTGAGGATTCTCTGGCTGACATGGCTTTGGCGGAGGGGAAGAAGATCTTAGGCGTCTAGAGATGGAGCCCGGTGTACTGCTCTGCTATGATGGAGGGTTTCGTCGTTGGAGCATCTCCGGTGAGTTGTACGACGCCGAGGCTGAAGCTGGACAAGAGAGACAACGTTAACCTGAGTGGAATTCTAATAGCATCACAAATACATGACATAAAATACATAACCACAAAGTGCTATATGTAAAATACATCAGCCGCTCATCTCTGAACATAACAGTCGAAACTGAATTTAACTGTCGAAACTGAACTTAACCATCAAAACTGAATTTTACTGTCAAAACTGAACGCACTAGTAGCAATAAAGCAGTAGCAGTAGCGCGTGCGAGAGCCGGGGCATCTAGTCGTGTAGCAGCATCAGGGTGAGGCTACACGTCAGTCGACTGACTTTTTCATCTTTGTTCAATCGATTTTCCAGCCGTTGGATACGAAATCAAGGGCCTGTAGTTCATCTTAAATATCCACTCCCCTGAGCCGCCAGCCACCACCGGCCAAACCGCCGCCCCCCGCCGGCCGCGTGCCGCCCCGCCCGCCCTGAAACCACTCCCCACCGCCGGTCCGCTGCCACCCTGGCCATCCCTCTAGCCCCCACCCCCCGTGCCGAGCTTTTTCTCCGGCGATCCCCATGCCACCGCCCCCCACCGCCAACGACCAAAGCCCCCACCCCGAACCCTAAGGTAGATAGTGGGGTACCTCTCTGGCGAGCCCCCCTCCTCACCGTGGCTGGTTCTTCCTTAACTCCGGCGAGCTCCCCACCCCCGGAAAATCGACTGACCCAAAAGTCGATTCAGTCGACTGAAGTGTAGCCAAATCAGAGTAGCATCGCAAGCAAGAGCAAGAGCGAGACCAGCAGAGAGAGCAAGAGCAAACCAGGTAGGGGACAGAGAGCAAAAGTAGAGCAGCAGTGCGAGCGAGAGCTAAATCAGCAGCACCTCTTACTGATGTGGACGTCGCCGCCGAGGGAGCGACGTCGTGGAGGAAGTGGCCTGCGATGCCGCTGTGGATGGAGCCACGCCATGTCGGCTTGGGACCGAGCGCCCGCAGCACCATGAGATCTAATCAAGAAGAAAATGCGGCGATTAGTGTACAACCTCTTTGCTGGTGCTGATTAGGCCTCAGCTTCATCCGAGGAAACGGTGATGATGTTGCTCTTCCGATGGTGCAGGTGAAGATGGCGGTGTGGGAATGGAGGTGGCGCGAAAGACGAGCGGAACGTCGGGGCAACTCCTTGGAGGTGGAGGACGGGGCGGCTGCACCGGCGGGATGACGAGATCGACGATGGATCCTCATCCGGTACGGTGGATGAGGGACGTCGAGGTGTTGTTGTGGACGACGTCGTCGGGGAAGAGACTCCGGCTGGGTGGCGGACGGAGGAGGGTGTGGGGCTTCATGGGTTTTCGTGGCCTCAGTGTACAAATGGTTGGCGGATGGGATGGGAGTGGGGAACCATGGATTACGGAGGTGCTTGTCCGAAATGTGGGGTAAGTTACGAAAGTACCCCAACCGATTTGAGCTAGGCGTTCCTTTCGGTTCAGGGGTATCACGGTCATTGTAATTTGGGATAGCAAGGCGCGGGTTGAGATGGAGGGAGTTTTCTGAGCACGACAAGACAAAGATATATCTTAAATATTTTGGGGTTACAAGGCATGGGTTTAAGAGACGTGAGTTTCGCAACATGATAGACAGAGATGCTAGCTTGAAATTTCGGCATAACAAGGCACGGCTTGAAATTTTGGGAGAACAAGCTTAACGTGTACCCCAAAAAAAGACAATTCGCACCTCATCACTAGAGAGAGCCATGCCCCGTTTTACTATATTACTAGAAATGCATTAGAATACAACAAAATAAAATTAAAAAAACGGGACAACAAACATAACATGTACAGTACCAAAACAATTTGCACATCACTCAACAATAAAAAAACAATGTGTGTTGTCTAGCATATGGACTAAATTTGAGTACATTTTCCCTGTTTGAACGGGATTGTACTCGGGTTAGTTATACAACCATCTAAATATTATCTTCACAACACATGACATGAAAATAGGAGAAGTAAATTCCTACTCCCTCCGTCCCAAAATTCTTGTCTTAGATTTTTCTAGATACGGATGTACCTAATACTAAAATGTGACTTGATACATCCGTGTTTAGACAAACCTAAGACAAGAATTTTGGGACGGAGGGAGTATATAAATATGAACTACATGTACATACGATCTATAATTCAAATATATGTATCCATTTTATATTGAATTCAAATCATAGTACATGTATGCTCTAGCTAGATGTTCGGAATCTAAACCATGTATACTAGTAAGGTACACGTGCATTGCACGCATGAGATTTGGAAACCAAATTATGAATAAATTCCACATTATAGCATGTAAGCTTTGAGTCATATATGCATGATGTAGATGTTCGTTTAATTTTTATAGTTCATTTCATTCAAAATCATCTAGTTTTTACAAGAAAGCTAAAATATTTTAAGATTCATGGAATTGTGCATTGTAAAGCATAAAGTAAAAACAAATAATGGCAAATCATGTAGAAAAACATTTGGGAAATTCTGATACGGAAGATTCTAGAACAAAGAAGAAGTGCTTGTGTTTTGAGGTTTGTGCATTCTGCTTAAGTTCAACCATGGAGTCTTCTAGATTGTACATGTAGCAAAATCTGGTGGAATCTAGATGATATCCAACGGCCACTAGTGCTCAAATTTGCATCTCTGCACCATCGGATTGGCATCATCCAACGACCATCTTTCAAAGTTAAAGTTATCAACTCACTATATAAAAATATAAAATATAATATATATAGGGTTATAGATATAGATATGTGATGCGAAATCCACCCATCATCTCCAATTAGAATAGTGTGTCCATGCACGGATGCAATGTGGCCGAAGGATGTCTGCCATTGGTATCTCAAATTCAAATCAGTCTCACCTTGTTCAGTGTGTATACAGTACAACATGCTCGTTTCCAAACCACACCACGCATATCTCAGTTATATTCATGCATGCATGGCTTTCAAACATCATGATCTCTTACTCAAATATTTGAATTCAACTTTACATTGATTAGGGCCTCACCTAGGCTTTTACACCCACACAGTCGTCTTCTCTTTATAATTGTACCACTAACTTTCTCTCATGCATGCATGCACACACACTACCAGTCGACATCATCCATCGCACACATGCAATCTTTTTCTTCGGGTCGGGCTCCCATGCAAGCACACACACACACACACACACACACACACACACACACACACACACACCTCCCCCTCTCCATCATATCGGGCATTCTTTATCTCTCACGTGCATGCGCAACGATCGATGTTCCTCTATGTGTGTGTGTATATATAGCTAGGTCTTTCACAGTTTTCCACACAAATCGATCAATCTATATATCTAGTGAGGTCTCACCCTCTTTCCAACGTCCACATCGATTAATCTAGACCTCTACATATAGGATTACATAGCTAATACACCCACATTAATTATATATCCAACGCCCCCCTCTCATCATCCATGCCTTCCGCTTCATCTCTCAGACGCGCGCACAATGGCGAAGACAGGGGGCAGCAAGGGCCCTGCCCCCCCTAACATGACTATATATCGAGGCTAATATGAATGTGATCATTAGACAATTGCTGATAAAATGGTTTAAGTTGATGAATTGGCCCTCCTCGTAAAGGATTAGCAATGCTTGGCCCACTAGCTCATTTATTTTTCATGGCTTCGCCACTGCGCACAATAGGGCACATTCTCGCCCCCTCTCTTTAAATATCGATCTCGCACTTGTGCACTCCTTCATAGTATCCCTCCACTTGTCCCCTCGCACCATATTCTAGCTCCCCGCTGGATTTTGCCACATGTACAATCTAGCAGACTCCATGGTTGAACTTAAGCATAATGAACAAACCTTAAAACAAAAGTGCTTCTCCTTTGTTCTAGAGTCTTCCATATCATAACTGCACAATCAAACATGTACAATCCTGTAGGATTCAAGACGACATTCCACTCTAATCCCATGTTTTTCCTATTCCCGCGTTTTGGAAATCCTACGAATCAAAGAGGCCCTAGCTTTTTTTATAAAAACTAATTTATTTTGAATGAGATGAACTATAAGAATTAAACGAATGTCAACATCAGGCACTCCATGACGAACGTATCATGTGTCTGTTGGAAAGATATCCTACGAGATACTTGAATTCCCACTTATAAACTCCCGAAACTCTCTGGTTATGCAATCAGGTGTTGGGGATACAGGGGAAGCATAATATCTCACCCAAACTAGCAAATCCTACAACCAGCTGTATCCATCCTTCAACACATAACCAAGAAACCTTCGGAAATCATCTACCTCAACCTTCGAAAAGCATCCGTTATACAAGTCATGGCAATACTCCTGCACTCGCCACAGTACTGGGCTATCAGGGTTATCTCACCAACAACTGTACAAAAGAGATTTTCGATGTCGGCGTACTAAACTCAGGTATTCCAAAACCGCAACGATAAAATTATGACGACAACACCTCGGAGCTCAACTCCCCGGGACACTGCCACAACCCCTAAATGTCAGGAGGCAACCAAGACAATGTTGTCATCATAAAACCATCGGAACGATTGTAATATACCCGCGTGATCCTAAAATTTTTTTTGGTGAAATTTGAGAAGAGAAGAGTCAAAACTCTACGTCAGGATGCCTTACCAGAGCGATGAGGAGACTGGGAAGTAAAAAGAATTTCTAAACTCTCCGATATATAATTCCTAAATGACTCAAAACATTTTTTTCTAGACACAACTCGGCCGCTAAAAACGATCAATCAGTGGGGGCTCCTAAGGTCGGGGAAGGCTCTGATACTAACTTATAACGCCCTCGATGCGGCTATATCTCCCACGTGTCGAAGCACGACTTAGAGGCATAACCGCATTGAAAGCAATGTCGCAAGTGAGGTAATCTTCACACAACCCATGTAATACATAAGGGAAAGAGATACATAGTTGGCTTACAATCGCCACTTCACACAATTACATGAATAAAACATTACAACATACAGCTACAATCAGGGCCCGACTACGGAGCCAAAATAAAAGAAGAAACCCCAAAAGCGACAAAGGACCAAGATCGACCCCAACTGGGCTCCACTACTGATCGACTAGAACGAAACAACAAAAGGACAAGATCTCCAACGAACTCCCCCTTGAGCTCGGGTGCATCATCTGCACGGTCTCATCGGCACCTGCAAACTGGTTTGGAAGTATCTGGTGAGTCACGAGGACTCAGCAATCTCACACCCGCGAGATCAAGACTATTTAAGCTTATAGGTAGGAAAGGATAGTGAGGTGGAGCTGCAGCAAGCGACTAGCATATATGGTGGCTAACATACGCAAAAGAGAGCGAGAAGAGAAGGCAAAGCACGGTCGAACAACTATGACCAAGAAGTGATCCTGAACTACTTACGTCAAACATAACTCCAACAACCGTGTTCACTTCCCGGACCCCACCGAGAAGAGACCATCACGGTTACACACGCGGTTGGTGTATTTTAGTTAAGATCAACTTCGGGTTTTCTACAACCGGACATTAACAAATTCCCATCTGCCCATAACCGCGGGCACGGCTTTCGAAAGTTCAAAACCCTGCAGGGGTGTCCCAACTTAGCCCATGATAAGCTCTCGCGATCAACAAAGGATATTCCTTCTCCCCGGGAAGATCCGATCAGTCTCGGAATCCCGGCTACAAGACATCTCGACAGTAATAAAACAAGTCCAGCAAAACCGCCCGATGCGCCGACATCCTGATAGGAGCTGCACATATCTCGGTCTCAGGGCAACACCGGATGAGTCAAGCTACGAGTAAAACCAGCCCTCGAGTTTCCCCGAGGTGGCCCCGCAGGCTGCTCGGTTCGGGCCAACACTTAGACAAGCATTGGTCCGGGGGGGGGGGCTGAATAAAGATGACCCTCGGGTTGATCAGACCCAAGAGAAAGGGGTAGGCGGTAGGCAAATGGTAAACCCAATGTTGGGCCTGCTGGAAAAGTCTTATTCAAAGCGAACTGTCAAGGGGGTCCCATAAATCACCCGACCGCGTTAGGGACGCAAAATCCGGGAACATAACACCGATATGACGGAAACTAGGGCGGCAAGAGTGGAACAAAACACCAGGCATAAGGCCGAGCCTTCCACCCTTTACCAAGTATATAGATGCATTAATTAAATAAGATATATTGTGATATCCCAACAAGTAAACATGTTCCAAACAAGGAACAACATCTCCATATTCCAACAAGGAACAAACTTCATCTTCACCTGCAACTAACAACGCTATAAGAGGGGCTGAGCAAAGCGGTAACATAGCCAAACAACGGTTTGCTAGGACAAGGTGGGTTAGAGGCTTGGTTTGACAATATGGGAGGCATGATAAGCAAGTGGTAGGTATCGCAGCATAGGCATAGCAAAAGAGCGAGCAATCTAGCAAGCAAAGATAGAAGTGATTTCGAGGGTATGGTCATCTTGCCTGAAGTCCCGCAAGGAAGAAGAACGAGTCCATGAAGAAGACAAACGGACGTAGTCGGACGGGTCCTCACAAACGCGATGATAACGGAATCAACCCGAAGAAGCAACACCGGAAAGAAGCACACAACATAGTAAACAAACAACACATGAATATGACATGATGCATAAACAAGAATGATGCATGTCCGGTTTAATGAAGCATGGCATGGCAAATGCAACAAACAACACTACAAATTAAGTGGAGCACAATATACAACGAGTAGCATATTGACGAAACACCACAACAATTATTTAGTTCTCTCTTGTTTATGTACCCAACAATCTTAAATGTTGTTAAACATGGCAAGGGGGTGAAGCACAACAAAACTACCTATCTAGACAAGTTTAACTGAGGCCGGAACAACAAACAACAATTCCGGAAACTCCTCATATGCATATTTTAGATTAGGTACTGTTCTGACCTAAACACAATTTTAATGTTGTTAAACAGGAAAATAAAGTGCAATATGTTAAACTAGGCATTATTCCACCCCATTTACATATATAATTTATTTAAATCCGAGTTACGGTTAATTAGTTATGAATTAAATCATTTTAACATGGCATTTGTGCAAATTTAAACAAACAGCAAGTTAAACATTTTAAACATGCATGAAAGTTGGATATTATTAAACTACACAATTTTCTGAGTATTTTTCATATATAAATCATTTTAAACCGATGCACGGTTAGTGAGTTAATATAAGAATGAAGCTCGGGGTCCAAACTGTAAAACAGGTAATTCGCTGGATAAAAGCTAAAATCGCAACAGGGAAAAAAACACGCATCGGGCCTAAACTTGCTGGGCCAAAAGAGCACAGGAGGGACTGGGGCTGCTCACCCAGTGGGCCTTGGCCCGGTTCAGGAGGGAGGCTGCAGGAGGGGCGCTGGGCCGGGGAGGCACTGGCCCACGTGGTGGTCAACGGGGCGCGACGGGATCGGCACCTCCCGATCCGGTCTGGACGTCGAGCGACGGCGCTCTCCGGCGAAGGCGGCGCGGCGCCGGTCAGCAGGGAGGCCGGGAGGGCGCCGGGACGACGGGAACGGACAGATCCAACGGCGACGGTGCCGGATCCGAGCTTGGCGGAGCTCCAAACTGCGGTGGAGGCGGCGGCGCGACTTCCTGTCGACGGGAGAGAGAGAGGTGAGGACAGGAGAGGAGAAGGGTGGCGAGGTCGGGGCTCACCGGAGTTACGCAGCTCCGGTGGGGTCGCCGTGGCGCAGGCAGCAGCGAGAGACCGGCGGCGGCGGGGTTCGATCTGGATCGGGAGCTCCTCTCCCGATCTGGATCGATCGAGCGAGCGGGAACGGGGCGGAGGCGAACGACTGCGGGCCTCGGGCCCAGATCGGGGCACGGGCGGGCCTGGCTCGGGCCTGGCGGCGGAGGGAGGAGGCCGGGGCGACGTGGGGGCCTCCTAGTGGTTGCGGGAGTCGGGGTAGGCGATGTGGCGGCGCCCGGTTGGCCGGGGCGACGTCTCAGGTGGCGGCGCGGCCTCTGGGCCGGCGACAAGTGGCGAGAAGGGCTTGGCCGGCGCGGAAAACGAGGCAGAGGAGGTGGGAGGCGGCTGGGAGATGATTGGGGCGCGGAAATGGAGGTGGAGGGGAAGGAATGACCAGATTTGGAAGGAGGGGGGGTATATATAAGGAAAGGGGTGTTGGGTTGCACCAAAAGAGGCCTTTGCGGATACCCGGTTAACCGTTGGAGTATCAAACGACCTCCGATTGACCCGAAACTTGACAGGCGGTCTACCGGTGCTATACCAAGGCCACATGTCAAGCCTCGGTCCATTCCGAGAAGGTTTAATACCCGCACATGGAAAAAGGTAAAAGAGGACGCCGGGGAACATAGGAGCGCCGGATTGCAAAACGGACAACGGGGAAAATGCTCGGATTCATGAGACGAACACGTATGCGAATGCGATGCACATGATGACATGATATGAAATGCAGATGATGACATGGCAAAGGGCGACACGCAAGCACATGACATGGCAACGACGGCGAATAACTGGCGGGCACCTGGCGCATCAGATCCGGGGCGTTACACGGGGACACAGTAACCATGATTAGTTTGTACACTCTGCAGAGGTTTGCGCACTTTTCCCCACAAGACTCGATCTCCTCCGTTGGATTTCTTGCACTACATGGTGTTTGAGAAACGGATGACCGAGACATAGTCTTTCAGAAGCGCTAGCACCTTACGAACGGGTAGACCGTACCAACCTACATCCCGTACATCAGCTAGTCTACCACTGTAAGAGTCCGCACGACTTAATCAACTATGTCAGAGCCCATAATAGCTTGTGGCTGCACACGGAAGTTTCTAGTATGAATAATCTCACGATCCCTTTGAGCCTGGGTGGCGGTCCATAAAAAAAAGGCAATCCTGGAATACCCAGGTACCTCAATCCACCCAGATGTGTGTTTAAGTTGCCACCTTAGATAAACCATTTATTAACAATCTCACATCTGTCATGGATATCACTCACCCAATCCACGTCTACTAGCAAAGCATGGCATAATAAGCAAACGTAGAAGTAACTCCCAAAGGTTTGATAATAAAATAGGTAATAGGTACTACCTCAACTACTTCCCATCCCACAATTTAGTTAGATCCTAATCATGCAGTGTTTGAGGATTGATCTAATGCAATAAAACTGCGTACTAAAAGAGGTATGATCAAAGTGTTACTTGCCTTGCTGATGATCCGCGAAGCCTAGAGATTCGGAGTAACAGGCGGCGCACTCCGGGTATTCTATAACGGACAAACAAACAAGCATACAATAAGTACTCATCTAATGCACAGGTAAAACTCAAATAAAAGATCTAACCAGAAAGTTCAACTTAAGAACTCCGGTTTGCAAAAAGAATCAAATCGAACGAAGCAACGAAAGTCAAACGACGAAAGAAAACAACTTCGTTCTACTAATCTGGATCTAAGTCAAATTTACAGAAGCAAAAACTTGTTTAAGTTGGTTAAACGGAAAGAGGGTTTCGAGATGAAACTCGAGGCGCTTGAATCGCCTGATTCCGATAAACGAGCGAAAAATTATACTAAAACGAAAATCGGATCAGAAATCGCGATCAGAAATAATCGCGGAAAATCCGAGAAAAAGAAAAACGATGAACAGATTAACGAATGAACGTTCGTTATCTGGATCCAAACGACAAACACGTTCGTTAAAACGAACGAACGAGCGAGCGCTCGCTAATTAACCTAAACCGAAAAAAACCAATCTAAATAAAAGAAATCGGAAAATAAAAAAAACCGACGGAAAAACCGAACGGTTTTTCGAGAAAAAACGGCGGCGCAGAAAACGAGGCACCTCGGGCGGTGGATCGGCGAGGCGGCGGGCGGCGGCTCCGGCTACGGCGGCGTGGCGGGCGGCTGCGGCGCAGGCGGAGGCGGCGGCGCGTGGCGCGGGCAGCGGCGGCGCTGGTAGCGGGCGGCGTGGGTGGCTCGGGCGGGCAGCGGCTAGGGTTTGGGGAGGCTGCGGGCTGGGCTCCCCCGGCTTACAAAACCGGCCGGGCCAGGAGCCCGGGTCGGACACGGCCCGTAGGTCGGTTGCGTTTTTTTTTCAAATAATTACGCGCAAAAAAACAAATAAAAGAAATACTAAACGGACTCCAAAAATCCTGAAATAAATTTTCCCCAACTTCTAAAATCAAGCCGGACAAAGTGAACATTTATTTGGGGCCTAAATGCAATTTTGAAAAACGCATATTTTTTGCTAAATTCAAATAAAAGTAGTGAAAACTCCGAAATAAAATCTTATTTGATTTTATTATTAAATCCTCAATATTTCTTTATTTTGGGAAAGTCATTTTATTCTCTCTCTCATATTTTTGTAATAGAAATAATTGATGATAAAATAATTAAAATCAAATGATCCTATTCTCAAAATTTGAGAAAACTCAAATATGAAAATAACGAAATCCCCAACTCTCTCCGTGGGTCCTTGAGTTGCGTAGAATTTCTAGGATCGAAACCAAAAGCAAATGAAATATGATATGCATTGATGATCTAATGTATAACATTCCAAATTGAAAATTTGGGATGTTACAAACCTACCCCCCTTAAGATGAATCTCGCCCTCGAGATTCGGGTTGGCTAGAAAATAGGTGAGGTTGGTCCTTGAGCAAATCTTCCTCTCGTTCCCAGGTGGCTTCATCCTCGGTGTGGTGGCTCCACTAAACTTTGCAAAACTTGATAACCTTGCTGTGGGTGAATCGGCTGGCAAACTCGAGAATCTTAACTGGTTTCTCCTCATAGGTCAAACTGTTATCCAACTGAATTGCTTCCAATGGCACTGTATCTCTCAAAGGTATGTCAGCCATCTCCGCGTGGCACTTCTTCAACTGAGAAACGGGGAACACATCATGAACTCCTGACAATCCTTCGAGCAATTCCAACTTGTAGGCCTCTTCTCCCATACGCTCCAATACTCGGTATGGTCCTACAAATCGGGGCGCTAACTTTCCCTTAACACCAAAACGCTTTATTCCCCGAAGTGGGGATACTCGAAGATAAACTGGGTACACTGTCTCCTTGTGTGTGGAATCTGTGTAGCTCTTCTGACTGGACTGGGCTACCTTGAGCCTAACGCGAATCAACTTCACCTTATGTTCAAACTCCTTGATCAAATCAGGTCCAAACAACTGGTGGTCTCCAACTTCGTCCCACGACAACGGTGTCCTCCACCTTGTCGGTGTCAAAACCGGTGGATCTCGGGTAGGCGGTACCGAACTGTGCGTCAAGTTCGGATGGTAACAGGAGACAAGGGACACTTTATTTTACCCAGGTTCGGGCCCTCTCGATGGAGGTAAAACCCTACTCCTGCTAGATTAATATTGATGATATGGGTAGTACAAGAGTGGATCTACCACGAGATCAAGGAGGCTAAACCCTAGAAGCTATCCTATGGTATGATTGTGTATGATGATGGTTGTCCTACGGACTACAACCCTCCGGTTTATATAGACACCGGATAGGGTTAGGGTTTACACAGAGTCGGTTACAATGGTAGGAGATCTCGAATATCCGCACGCCTAGCTTGCCTTCCACGCCAAGAAAAGATCCTTCCGGACACGGGACGAAGTCTTCGATCTTGTATCTTCATAGTCCTGGAGTCCGGCTGAAGGTATAGTTCGGCTATCCGAACACCCCCTAATCCAGGACTCCCTCAGTAGCCCCTGAACCAGGCTTCAATCACGATGAGTCCGGCGCACAGATTGTCTTCGGCATTGCAAGGCGGGTTCCTCCTCCAATTTCTTCAAGAAGATTAAACACCACAAAATAGTGTCCGGCTCTGCAAAATAAGTTTCCACATATTGCCATATAGAGAATAACATTAACACAAATCAAATCTGCTGACGTATTCCGCAGTGCGTCATAATACTGCGGCCAAGCCCTTTATATAAATTGTTTTCATTGTTCCACCTCAGCTCGTTTAGTGAGGCGGTTTCCTTGGCACGTCTTGTCGAAGCAGAGAGCATGTGCCCCCTTTAACGGGATTCTCATTAATACGGACGTGGGTAACCCAACCACGCCATTTACCACGGCGTTTGGGAGGCAAGTGAGTTTTATTAGGTAGGTGAGGACGCCTAACCGTACCTGCTTATATAAAGGGATAAGGATTCACCTTTTTAACCTACGCCTTCTTCCTCCTTTGCCAATCCATCTCTCGCGCACTCAAGCTCCAGCGCCCAAGTCCGCTCTTCCTTCCTCAACCTTCTCCAGCAATGTCCGGAGCGGGAGGCAAGTGGATGGTCTCCTCCGTTTCGGAGGCTCAAGTAAAATGGTTAAGGAAAGCCGGATACTTGTCCAAGGACATCCTGCATCGGCTTCCTGATAAGGGGCAGCTTCTTCCTACCCCAAGGCCCCATGAGAGGGTAGTTTTTCTTCCCTACTTCCTCCGCGGACTGGGCTTTCCACTTCACCCATTTGTCCGGGGGCTCATGTTCTACTACGGCCTGGATTTCCACGATCTGGCCCCGAACTTCGTTCTCAACATCTCGGCGTTTATCGTCGTGTGCGAGGCCTTCCTCCGCGTCCGCCCCCACTTCGGCCTCTGGCTCAAGACCTTCAACGTCAAGCCCAAGGTGGTGTCCAGCACCCAGGCGGAGTGCGGAGGCGCTATGGTTGGCAAGATAGCCGACGTCCTCTGGTTCGATGGCTCCCTCGTGGAGTCCCTTAAGGGGTGGCAGGCTGGGTGGTTTTACATCACCGAGCCCCGCGATCCGAAATGGGTCGCGGCCCCCGAGTTCAGATCCGGACCCCCCACGCGGCTCATGTCCTGGAAAGAGACATGCCTATCGTGGGGCAACGAGGAAGAAGTGACTGGGTTGCAAACATGCATCCAGTCCCTGGTGAACAAGCCAGTTCGGCTTGCCAACATAGTCCAGGTCATGCTCATTCGCCTGATCCTCCCGTGCCAAGAACGGGATTTTACTTTGTGGGAATTTGACCCGGCGCAACACCAGACCCTCAGTAGGCTCTTCGACACGACGTATGAAGACGTATGGAAGGTGCTGACCAAAGGCGCCGAGTCCCCCACATCCGCCTCCGAGGATCGCGGATACAGCTCGCAGCGTAAAGCTAGCGAGGTAAGCTATCTATACCTTTGACAGGTTCGTTAAGCTCTTCTTCATAGATTATCTCTATGCGGGATCTAAACTCCCTTTTACCTTTGACAAGCTTGGCAGGAAATATCCGGACCAATTAACTGTCCGGCTCCTCTGCCCGAAGACCCGGCCCCAGCTCTCTTGGTGAAGCTAATGGCTCCGGCACCTTACGTGGTGCCGGAGAGGAAGGCCAAGAAGAAGAAAACCACCGGGACTCGAAAAAGTTCCTGCAATATGGTGGTGTCGGACTCGTCATCCGATGAGTCCGCAACGCCCTCATCTCGTGAAAACGAGGAGGAGGAACAAGGAAGCTCTCCCCCTCCAGCGAGGGGAGCAAAGAAGAAGAAGGCCGCCCTAACGGGGGAGGCCGAGGTGTCAAGGAAAAGGAAGACCCCTCCGCCGGACTACTCCCACGACGCCGAAGAGGGCAGAGAGGAGTGGCCGGACAGAACCAAGCGTCCGGCAACATCGTAAGTGTTTACATACCAGAGTGACTCATGATATTCTTTTAATGCGCTGCTTTCCCTAATATCGAACGTAATTTATGCAGCCCACCCCGGGCCGAACTCGACGATTCGTCGAGCGGCTCCCTGGATTCGTCGGACGTGAACTCTGTTCCGCCCGCGGTCTCCCCCTGCGGGGCGGACGACGCCGAAGTGGCGCCCCGCCAAGCTTCGGGGCAGGAGGAGATGGTCCTGGAGGAGCCACAAGGCAATCCTCTGGACCCCAGGAGTAAAGGGGATGAAACCCCCCAGGGCTCCAAGTCCGGCTTTGTGCCGGACACCGCGCCGGACTCGACAGTCCCGGTCCGCGGTGGGCGAACTCCTTCCAAGAGGAGTAAGCCATCTGAGCCGGCGGCCTCCGTCCAACCGGAGGCGCCGGACAATCTGCTGGAGGTGCTTAAGGGCGCCGCCATCGATAAGGAGCACCGTACTGTTATGAGTACGGTGATCCAAAGGATTCAGTCCGCCAAGAGCGGACTGAATGAAGCTTGCGCTAGCCTTCTAACAGGCTTCGAGGTAAGTAAAAATATGTCAATTTATTTACCGCATAGACAGTAGCCCCTGATGCTCTGTTCGGTGTTCGGAAAGAAAAGCCGGATAGAGGATCTAGTAGTTTTCGCAGGAGTCTAACAAAAAAGGTCAAATATGCGTATGTAGGCTTCGCTGCTGTCCACCACCGCACTGACTACGCAGGTGGATGTCCTTAAAAAGGACCTCGGGCGGACCGAGCAAGAGCTCAGCCTTGCCAAACGACAGCTCGAGGAGAAGGAAGGTAAGAGATACCTAAAAAAAAGAAAAAGAAGAAAAAGGCGCCTATAGAGAGGCTTGATTGCAGAAAGAAATAACAGGATTGTACTGCTTATTGTAGGGGCCACAACCGAGGTGACAACCCTGAAGCAGGCGCTGGCTGAGGCCGAAAAGAAAACGGCCAAGGAGCACGCCGAGCGAGAAAGGCTTCGGGTTCAGGTCGGTGAGGTGCAGCAAGAGATGCAAACTCTCATGAAAAAACTTGAGGGTTTGGAGCTTGAGGCGAAGGCGCAAACATCCGAGCTCGCGTCGGCCATCGAGACCGCCAAGAATGCCAAGGCCGAAGCCCAAAAGGCCCTCCAAGAGTTGGAGGAGGTGAAAAAGATAGCAACGGGTAAGGCATTCTCAATGCAGAGTAGGAATATAAAAGTAAACTACCTATTACTTACCCGAATCCGGAGTTCTCCAGGGGCGTTCGCCGATCTTCCCCGCAGTGTATCCGACGCCGTCGTGTTCTACCGAGCTGAAGAGGGCAGCTCGACGGAGAGTGTGTTCTGGTCTCAGTATTCTGAGGCCGGACACCCTGTGCCCTTAAGCGATCAGCTGAAACAGCTGGTCGATCTCCACAAGGCGGCCGAACAGGACATGAAGGGCTTACTAGTTCGGCTGTGGCCTGGAGAGGCCCTGCCTGGGAGCTATTTCGAGCTGGTGCGGCGGCTTGTGGAGGCCTGTACACGGCTTGAGGTCATCAAGCGCTCCGTCTGCATTGAAGGTGCCCGGAGGGCCCTTGCCCGTGTAAGGGTACACTGGGGTAAGCTGGACGGATAGAAGCTGGTGAAGGACGGGCCGCCGCAGGGGAAGGAGCATCGCAAGCCCGAGAACTACTACAAGGACGTTCTTGCCAGAGCCCGCCTTGTCGCGGATGAATGTGCTAAAGATGTAATATTTGAGTGAACTCGCTCATTTGTATCCTGTGCGCTGAAAACTTGTTCATATGCGCAAAGCAATGCTTGTTTAATTTAAAATATTATTTTCTGTGCGGCCATTTATAAAAAATTGAGAGATGGCGAGTCATCGGCTTCTGCCCCCATGCCACTAGTGCTGGGGTGTTCGAAATAAACCTGAGGGCTCTTGTTCCCATAGTTGGATCCTTCGAGGGAGGCGCTCAGCGCAACGAACCAGGCAATCGGACTATAATGCTTGAACACTCTCACTTAGCCATAGAACGTTATAATTTTAAATTTCGGCGAAGCCCCTAGTTCGGAAGGCCGAATTCGGGGCGCTATCCACGCCTTTGGCCGGACATAGCCAGCTCCTCGCTCAAAGCGGCATAAGACTTTATGGACTCGAAAAACCTCTCGAACAGCGACCGGTCTCACGCCTTATCATGACAGTCTGTTTTAGCTTTCTCCACTGAGGTGCTCAACCCACCTGATCTGGGGCACAATCGCAGTGGTTCTCCTAGTGCTACCTTAGCCGATAGAGCGGAACGTAAGGTACCAAAACATAGGAGCCGGGCAAACCCAACATGTGACCAAAATCATGACTCGGAGCCGATGCATATAGTGCTATAAGTTCGGGGTGCCGCACTTGTGAAAGTGTACGGACTTCTCACACCAGATAAAAGGGTAATGAAGCCCCTGGCGTGGTTTGCCGTACCATGGTGTACGGGTGCGATCATGTTATGTAATAAACACATATATTCAAAGGGGATAATGCAAAAAATAGACAAAAAGCTATGCATTGTTTATAAAGAGGCTATTTATCAAAGCCGAACGATACAAGTAGTGCGATAAGCAAAAAAGATATTAGACTATTTAACATGTCCTGACCAGGCACAGGCCACGAAATTTAGAAACAGATATATCGCTCGAAATAGAGACCACCTGAGAGTTATGGAATGCGGCGTAGCTTTGTCTGCTTTCCTGGATCTTGCATCGTCTGTGTGGCAAAACTGCCGAACAGGTTATCCAGAGTGTGGAGTCCTGAAAGTAAAAAAAAAGAAAAATCCGGTAGCCCCTAGTACGTTTGACGCCGTGTTGTAGGCATGCCGTTAATGTGCCCCTCCCCCTATGCCCATGGAATTTTAAGGGCGTAATTGTGTACTCGAGGTACTTGCTCCGCTATGTTGCGATGGCTGGGGTCGGGGCCGTATTGCTACGCTTGCTCTGATCGTGCCAGGTGGTCTTGTTGCAGGTTACTCCGGGCGCGCTTTGCATTGTCTGGTTTTTTAATGGCCGGACTGGAGAGTTGCCTTGAAAGGCTGCTTTGTACTTCCGCTGCGAGGGCCGCCGTGTGCTCTTCCGTTCGGATGGAGCGTTCTGTGTTTCCGCTGACCGTAATTACTCCTCGAGGGCCTGGCATCTTGAGCTTGAGATATGCGTAGTGCGGCACCGCATTGAATTTAGCGAATGCAGTTCGTCCGAGCAGGGCATGATAGCCATTGCGGAACGGCACTATATTGAAGATTAACTCTTCGCTTCGAAAGTTATCCGGAGATCCGAAGACCACGTCAAGTGTTATCGAGCCTGTGCAATTGGCCTCTACACCTGGTATGACGCCTTTAAAGGTCGTCCTTGTGGGCTTGATCCTTGATGGATCTATGCCCATTTTCCGCACTGTGTCCTGATAAAGCAGGTTCAGGCTACTGCCGCCGTCCATGAGGACTCTAGCACTGCAAGGATACCCCCTATAAAGCAACGCAAATACTACAGCATTTTAACTATGCGTTGTAAGATTCACAATAGATACGGATATAAGCGTTGAAGGTGTATGCGTTCCAGGTTTACATTTTTACTGCTCATAACCCCACACATAAAAGAAAAGAGGAGAGAGATGCGCTAAAAACAAAGCTCACGTTCGAAAAAAAAGGAACAAAGCCTCCGATTCCCCTCATCTCTCCCAAACCGCCGCCACCCACCACCTCGTCCCCCTCCTCCGACCCACCTCGCCGCCGGCCCTCCCCCTCGCCTCCTCCCACCTCGCAGCATCGGAGGCTGTCGGATCCGCCGCATGCCCCACGCACCCATCCCTCTCGCATCCCATCCCACTCTGCTCCCGTGGCTCCTCGTTGCGCAACCTGCGGTGGCTGATTCAGGTGACGTTCGGCGAGTTCCACGACCGCGAAGCACAGCTCGAGGTCCCCTCGCACCGCGGCGCTTTCCCATCCGTCTAAATCTGGCGCTCGCTGCCACCAAAGCCCACCCGCGACCCTCCCCCTAGGGCCAGGGTTTCGGGCGGCGGCTCGGGCGCCGGGGTCCATGTCGTCCTCAACTTGTCTGGTGGTGCGTCCCCTCCCCGTTCTTTGTCCTCTCTCTCCCCCTTTCTTTAACCTCTGCTCTTCTCTTCTCCTTTAGATGTACAGGGAGGAATCGCTAGTGGACAGCCTTGCTGCTGCTTGGGACAAAGCAGCCATGGAGCTTCCTCCTCCTTGTCCTCCTGTAACTTCATGTGAGTTGGTCCACTCCTCTCTGCTCTGGTCCGTGGGACATCAGGAACCATTGTTGTTCTAGTGGTGTTAGGATTTGCCACTGTTTGTGCTTAAGTGCCTGCTGTGATTTTGCTGTTAGAAACAAATATTAGAAGACTCCAAATTTTCAATCTTCTCTTCCAATCAGGCTAATTAAAGCATTAACGCCATGATGGTTGTTGCAGCGAAATCGGAAGTCCAGTGACGATAGTTTAAAGCAGATGGGGAGCAACGAGGCTACCACGCAGCTGTACGGCGGCCTGATAGGGAGGTGATTAATAGCTCAATTTACAGCTGATCTCAGTCCATGCTAGTCGAAGTAATTAATTAGTTGATTTTTGCACATACAGGATTTGAGAACTTTATGCCATTTCGTGCGTATACCCACCGGCACTCCAGTTAACTTCCTGTTATATTTTATATATCTGAGTTTCATTATTAATATAAGCTATGATGCTGAGACTTTATATAATGTTCCATAATGTGAAGTTTAGCACATCAGCTTCCCAACTTTCTTGAAATAATGTGTAACGCTGTGCATAACTTTTACCTGGTTTATTTGGTAGTCAGACTACAATCCTACTAACGATGCGCAAGTTATGCTAATAGGAATGAGTACTTGATATGTACAGTTTCATGTTTACATCGGACTGATTGATGAGGTTTCAATATAAAACAGAACATTCATATAGAATGTTCCTACAATCATTATTATGGGAGCAATATTCTAAACATTTGTTTCTAACAGCATGTATATCGTTCCTCTGCAGTTTTGTTATTTGGATTTCAGAGCAGCCACTTACTGAAAGCATAATAAGTTAATTAAGCAACTTTCCAGAATATACGGGATTGTATAAATCCCGACTAACGGTGTGTGGTTCCGAAGCAGTCCTTAATTTTGTTCCAAAATTGGCTTCCACCCTTTTCATGTTCTGAAGCAATAAAAGACGTGTGCACAATGCTTTTTGAATTACGTTAGCTGTATGTCTTTTGCAAATTGTACACACTCCAATTAAAGAATTGTTGTGATTAGTCATGGTCACTACATATATACCTTGCTATGTGGAAAGCCTGTTGCTTCAGAAAAACTGTAAGCATGTCTCTCCATAGTTTCGTAACGATTTCATATTTAGGTCTTTCTGGTTGTCTATATATACTGCATAGGCAGTGATTTTGTCCAGACTAATTTATTTTTCCCCAAGCATGAATTACCATGTTAACCAGCATGATGTATTGAATAACTTAATTAGGCCCTTTACCACAACTGGTGTGTAACTAATATTTAAATTATGTTTACAAGCACAAACTGAAAGTCTATTGGTACTCTGATATATTTTACTCATGCTTGGACCAGTATCTCATGAGGAGGTGGGAGAAGGGACGCCAACAATTGGTGCAGGTTCGTGCTGCTCCAACAGATTTCGCACCGCATGCCATACAAAATGTGTATCTTTGTCCCATTTGATATGTTCAACATCTGAAGAAATCAAAGCAAATGTTAACACCTACTTTCTGCCATACACTAAGACACTCATATTAGGCTCATATGGTTTAAGTATGTAACCTGAACCCCTCAAAGAAAAGGTAACAAAACTATTACTAACGGCTCAATGATCACCTTGAGGTAAATTATGAATGCATTTCCATCTGCTATGTATGCTAGTAATTTTTTATGTATAACAAAGATTGCATGTTCTTCACAATTTGTACGTGACTAATAACCTGCCTCTGTCACTAGTTGCACGATGTCAAATCATTGTGTGAATAATTCATTTTGTTATTTTCTTTGTAGATTCAGAAGATATATGGATGATTATATGGGTGCATGGCAAGTATACTGCAATGATGATGATGATGATGATGATGATGATGATGATGATGATCCAGTTCATGATGATGATCATGATGGATGCCTTCAGTTTTGGTTAAGTTGTAGGGATTTTGTTCCTGTTGGATGATGTTCCTCGGTTAAGTTTTAGTTAAATTGTAGGGATATCAACAAAATATTTAGATTACGCATCACATTGGGATGATGTTCCTCATGTAATATCCACTATTGTAATCCAACATTTAAATCCAATATTTGATTTCTTCCTCTCCTGAGTATATTCACTTACTTTTTTTTGCTCACTGTGTGGAGCATATCCAATACATAATTCTCACCATTATATATGTAATATCCACATTACATATGTACCAACACCTTAAGCGTTGCACATTCTCTATTGCCAAGCAGTGCAGTTTGGACTCATGAATGTTAATCACCAACATATAGAAGTGTTGTAAAAGTTAGTTTTATGTGTTGTACTCTTTCAACTGTGCTTTTACCAACGACAGTATAAGCGTTGCTTTATGCGCTAGCAACACTGGATAAGGCTACGCATCCCAAATCGTTGGTAAAGACACCTGCAATGCATATATGGGCATTTAGATACGGAAAAATGCGTTGCTAGAGGGGGGTTCCTGTTGTAGTATTGTGAGATGAAATCCGTCCACGATTGGGTCGAGGACCAGTGTGGCAAAACCGCCGTGACGGATGCTAGTGGGGTGGTCCCTTCGATCGAAAGTGATCGGGCAGGAGGACCATGGGTTGAACTTTGGGGCGACTGGCTCCATCGCGTATACGTCCCGTAGCGCACGCTTCCTCTCCCGCTTGGGAATGTGGGTCGCGTATATCATGTTCACCGTCCGCACTTGTGGGGGAAACCCTTTCTATCCATTGTTGTTCGGCGGCCTGGGCTCCTCCTCATCGTCGCTGTTCAGCCCCTTGTCCTTGTGTTCGGCTCTTAACTTGCCTGCCTGCTTGAACACACAACAATCCCTATTGGTGTGATTGGCTGGCCTTTCAGGGGTGCCATGAATCTGGCACGAGCGGTCGAGTATCCGGTCCAAACTGGACGGGCCCTGGGTATTCTTCTTAAATAGCTTTTTCCGCTGACCGGATTTATAGCCTCTGAATCCGGCATTGACTGCCGAATCCTCATTGCTGTCGCTGCTAACACGACGCTTTTGATTATTTCGACGTGACCTGCCACTTTTGTCCTTGGTATCCGAATTACCGGGCTTCTTCGATAAGTTGTTGCTGCGAGCTAGCCAGCTATCTTCGCCCGCGCAAAAGCGGGTCATGAGTGTCGTGAGGGCTGCCATGGTTTTCGGCTTTTCCTGTCCCAGGTGCCAGGCAAGCCACTCGTCATGGATGTTATGTTTGAAGGCTGCTAGGGCCTCTGCGTCCGGACAATCGACTATCTGATTTTTCTTTGTTAGGAACCGTGTCCAGAATTGCCTGGACGATTCTTCTGGCTGCTGAATTATGTGGCTTAGGTCGTCGGCGTCCGGTGGCCGCACATAGGTCCCCTGAAAGTTGTCGAGGAATGCGGCTTCCAGGTCCTCCCAAGAACCGATTGAGTCTGCTGGTAGGCTGTTAAGCCAATGCCGGGCTGGTCCTTTAAGCTTAAGGGGTAGGTATTTGATGGCGTGCAGATCATCGCCACGTGCCTTGTGGATGTGAAGGAGATAATCCTCAATCCATACTGCCGGATCTGTCGTACCATCGTACGACTCGATATTGACGGGTTAAAAACCCTCTGGGATTTTATGATCCATTACTTCGTCTGTGAAGCATAGTGGGTGTGCGGCGCCCCTGTACTGGGCTATGTCACGACGCAGTTCGGAAGAGCTGTGCCTGCTGTGTTCAGCCCGGCCGGATTTAGTGTGTCCGGAGTGCCGATCATCACGTGTCGTCGGGCGTCCGCGCGATCCATAGATCGATCTTGTTTGTTTTGCTTTATCCTCCAGTACGTCTCGCAGGTCTGGCTCGTTTTCCCGTGCCTTATTTGAGCGGCACCGGGGCATGGCTTGCCTAAGGGCTCGACAGGCCTCTCTGTCGCGGCCACGGGGTGGCCGGCCTGCGCTTAGGATAATTTTTGGAGGGGCGCACGAGTTCATACTCTTCGGCCGCAAGGACTTCAGTCCATGTATCAGCTAGCAGATCTTGATCAGCTCTAAGCTGTTGCTGCTTTTTCTTTAGGCTGTTGGCCGTGGGTAGAAGCCTGCGTTGAAAACGCTCTTGTTCGGCGGGGTCTGATGGTACGACGAATTCGTCGTCGTCGAGGCTTGCCTCGTCTTCGGAGGGAGGCATGTAGTTATCATCCTCAACCTCTTGCTCTGCCGCTCTCTCCTGAGGGCTGGTTTTTCCATCTTCCTGCGGCGAATCTTGCTGGTTCTGGTGTTCTTCGGCGCTGTCCGGGGTAGTATTATCTCCCATGCCAGAATCACCGTTTCTACTGTGGCGGGATTTGGAGTGGCGCCGTTGGCGCCGGCGTTTTTGCGGTTTTTTCGAGTTGTCGTCTTCCGCTGCTCCATCACCATCCGCATCCTTTGGAGCATCCACCATGTATATGTCATATGACGAGGTGGCGGTCCAGCGCCCTATAGGTGTTGGTTCTTGTTCGTCTCCTCCTTCGTCGTCCATACCGTCGAAGTCTTCGGAGCCGAAGGCAAGCATGTCGGTTAAATCGTCGACAGTTGCTATTAAGTGGGTGGTGGGTGGGCTTTGAATTTCTTCGTCGCCCGAATCCCAACCTCGCAGACCATAATCCGGCCTGGGCTCTCCTGATAAAGAGAGAGACTTGAGAGAATTCAGGATATCACCGAAAGGTGAGCACTGAAAGATGTCCGCGGCGGTGAACTCCATTACAGGTGCCCAATCAAATTCGATCGGCGGGGGCGCGGAAGGCTTGGAGTTCGGAGAAGTGTCCGGCTCCTTGGAGTCCTAGGCCGTGCGGAGTACGGGGCTGGCGTTCGGCTCGATCGCCTTTGAGATCGCAGCCCCCGAGGTGACGTCCAACCGTTCATCCTCAGAGAACACAGCAGGCTCCGAGTCAAAGATCGGGGCCGGAGCGTGTGCGGCCTCCAGGGTGCGATTCGGAGGCAGAGTTACATCATGCCCCTCGAAATAGCATGGCGCGCTTGGCTGTGGCTCGAACCCGTCGAAGATCAAGTCTCCGCGGATATCAGCTGTATAGTTTAAGCTTCCAAAACTGACTTGATGGCCAGGGGCGTAGCTTTCGATCTGCTCCAGATGACCAAGCGAATTAGTCCGCAGAGCGAAGCCTCCGAAGACGAAGATTTGTCCGGGGAGGAAAGTCTCACTCTGGACCTCGTCGTTGTTGATGATCAAAGGAGCCGTCGGGCCTAAAAGCGACGACACAGAGGAACTCTCAATGAAAGCACCAATGTCGGTGTCAAAACCGGCGGATCTCAGGTAGGGGGTCCCGAACTGTGCGTCAAGGTCGGATGGTAACAGGAGACAAGGGACACTTTATTTTACCCAGGTTCGGGCCCTCTCGATGGAGGTAAACCCTACTCCTGCTAGATTAATATTGATGATATGGGTAGTACAAGAGTGGATCTACCACGAGATCAAGGAGGCTAAACCCTAGAAGCTAGCCTATGGTATGATTGTGTATGATGATGGTTGTCCTACGGACTACAACCCTCCGGTTTATATAGACACCAGATAGGGTTAGGGTTTACACAGAGTCGGTTACAATGGTAGGAGATCTTGAATATCCGCACGCCTAGCTTGCCTTCCACGCCAAGAAAAGATCCTTCCGGACACGGGACAAAGTCTTCAATCTTGTATCTTCATAGTCCTGGAGTCCGGCTGAAGGTATAGTTCGGCTATCCGAACACCCCCTAATCCAGGACTCCCTCACACCTCCTTCCGTATAAGGCTTCGAAAGGGGCCATTTTCAAGCTGGCTTGGTAACTGTTGTTGTAAGAGAACTCTGCATATGGCAAATTGTCGTCCCAACTAGATCCGTAATCTAGCGCACGAGCTCTCAGCATATCCTCCAAAATCTGATTGACTCTCTCGGTCTGTCCATCTGTCTGTGGATGAAAAGCTGTACTGAACTCTAGCCTGGTACCCAAAGTTTCGTGCAACTGCTTCCAGAACTTTGAGGTAAACTGGGTTCCTCTATCTGATACGATACTCCTCGGAACTCCATGCAGACATACAATCCTGGTCATGTATATCTTTGCCAACTTAGCACTAGTGTAATTGGTCTTTACCGGGATGAAATGAGCTACCTTCATCAATCGATCAACTACAACCCAAATTGAGTCATAGCCTTAACGAGTCCTGGGTAATCCCGTGATAAAATCCATGCCTAGCTTATCCCACTTCCATTCGGGTATTGGCAATGGCTGTAGCAATCCTGCTGGACTCAGATGCTCTGCCTTTACTCTCTGACATACATCACAAACTGCTACATACTCCGCAATATCTTTCTTCATTCCGGTCCACCAGAAAGTATCCTTCAAATCCAAATACATCTTGGCATTTCCTGGGTTAATCGAATACGGTGAATCATGTTCCTCTTGCAGAATTAACTTCCTGATCTTCGGGTCATTGGGCACATAAACCCGGTCTTCAAACCATAGGGTATCATGCTCATCCTCGCGAAATCCTTTAGCCTTTCCATCGCTCATTTTCTCCTTTATAGAAGCAATCTCCTTGTGAGTTTTCTGAGCTTCTCTGATTCTATCCATCAAAGTTGACTGAATCTCCAATGCTGCTACATAGCCTCTCGGCCCTATTTCTAAACATAGCTCACGAAGATCCTTGGCTAATTCCCTTGGTATTTCTCCCGTCATTAGTGTATTGAGATGGTTCTTACGGCTTAATGTGTCAGCTACTACATTAGCTTTTCCGGGATGATAATGCAATCTCATATCATAATCCTTGATGAGCTCCAACCATCTCCTTTGTCTGAGGTTTAACTCCTTCTGCGTGAAGATGTACTTCAAACTCTTGTGATCCGTGTACACCTCACAATGGTTTCCAATGAGGAAATGTCTCCATGTTTTCAATGCATGTACTACGGCTGCTAACTCCAAATCATGTGTGGCATAATTTAGTTCGTGAGGCTTCAGTTGTCGTGAAGCATACGAAACAACTCTTCCCTCTTGCATAAGCACTGCTCCAAGTCCTCGACGTGAAGTGTCGCAATACACCTCATAATCCTTGGTCTGGTCTAGCAAAATCAACACTGGTGAGGTAACCAAACGTTTCTTCAACTCTTGGAAGCTAGCCTCACACTCCTCAGTCCATATGAACTTGGTATACTTCTTCAACAACTCCGTCATAGGCTTTGCAATCTTTGAGAAGTTCTCAATAAATCTCCGGTAGTATCCTGCAAGTCCAAGGAAACTCCGGATCTCTCCAACTGTTGTTGGTGCTTCCCAGTTGGTGACAGTGATAACCTTTGTGGGATCAACTGCTATTCCTTCTCCGGATATAACGTGTCCGAGGAATCCTACTTCCTTCAACCAAAACTCACATTTGCTAAACTTGGCATATAACTGATGTTCTCTGAGCTTCTCCAGTACCAATCGGAAATGTTCTTTATGCTCCTCTTCATTCTTCGAGTAAACCAGAATATCATCAATGAACACTATGACGAACTTATCCAAAAACTCCATAAACACTTCGTTCATCATGTTCATAAAATAGGCAGGTGCGTTAGTCAGACCAAATGACATAACGGTATACTCATACAGCCCATATCTTGTCGTGAATGCTGTCTTAGGTATGTCCTGCTCTCTAATCTTCAACTGATGGTACCCTGATCGCAAATCGATTTTGGAAAACACTTTAGCTCCTTGCAACCGATCAAACAGATCATGGATCATCGGTAGTGGGTACTTGTTCTTGATCGTTACTTCGTTCAATCCACGATAATCTAGAACCATTCTTAACGATCCATCCTTCTTTTCCACTAGAAGTACTGGTGATCCCCAAGGCGAAGAGCTTGGGCGAATGTAACCTTTATCCAGTAACTCCCTAATCTGCTTCTTAATCTCCTCCAAATCTTTTGCGGGCATCCTGTATGGTCTCTTTGATATTGGCCCTGTGCCTGGCAAAAGCTCAATCAAAAACTCAATATCTCTATCCGGTGGCATGCCTGGCAACTCTTCTGGAAATACGTCAGGGAAATCCTTTACCACTGGTAGTTCCTCATGCACAACTCATGTTAAGGAATTTACTTGAATCCTTTTCGGCACATGCCGTGACACATACTTGATCCTTCTTCCTTCTGCGTTGTAAGCAAGATTGTCTTACTAGCGCATTCAATGTTCCCTTCATACTTTGACAACCAATCCATGCCTAATATCACATCCAATCCTTGAGATTCCAATACTATTAGGTCCGAGGGAAACACCTAGTTACCAATCCTTAAGGGTAACCGATCACACCATCGACTAGCCATAAACTCCAGGCGAGGTTACTAACATGGGTGACCTAAGGGCTTGGGTTGGCAGGTTATACTTATCCACAAATCCCCTTGAGATGTATGAATGGGATGCACCAGTATCAAAAAGAACGAGTGCAGTAAATGAATTAACCAAAAACTTACCTATTACTGCATCAGGCTGAGCTTCAACCTCCTCCACGCTAACGTGGTTCACCTATCCCTGTTGAAAGGGTTCGGCTTCTTCCCAGAGCTTCCATTGCCATTCTGGCCTTCAGGACATTCATTGGCATAATGTCCGGTCTTCTGACACTTAAAACAGGTGATTTGGCTCAGGTCTCTCTTGGCTGGGGTTGATGGGGTGGTACGGTTCTAGCCATTGCTTCCTCCATTCCCATTACCATTCTTGGGGCCATTATGGTTGTGCAAGCTACCTCCTCCATGGGTATGCTGAAAATGAACGCCCGGTTTAGGGGTAAGACGGGGCTTCTGCTGAGCTCCAGAATTGTACTTCCCCTGTCCATACTTCCTCTTGCGGTTTTCAATCTGCTGCTGCTTCCCTTCAATCATAAGAGCACGATCTACCAACTCCTGGTAGTTGTTGAAGCTTGCTACCATCAACTGCATGCTCAGCTCATCATTCAGTCCTTCGAGAAACTTCTCCTGCTTAGCTGCATCCGTAGCAACGTCATCCGGGGCATAACGTGCTAGTTTACTAAAGTCATCCACATACTGGCAAACTGTCCGTCCTCCTTGGCGCAAGTTGCGAAACTCACGCTTCTTGATGGCCATAGCTCCTGCTGAAACATGGGCAGTACGGAAGCTTGCTGAAACTGATCCCATGTGACAGTGTCTACATGGTAAGTGGCTGTAAAATTCTCCCACCATGCTGCTGCGGGTCCTTCAAGCTGATGAGCGGCAAATTTCACCTTTTCCCCATCTGTACATCCTGCAGTGGTCAACTCCCTCCCTGTCTTGCGAAGTCAATCATCTGCTACTATCGGCTCGGTGCTACTGGAGAACACCGGCGGATTCAGCCTAAGAAAATGGGTTAAGTGGTCAACAGGTGGTGGCGGTGGTGGGTTGTTGTTGTTGTTGTTGTTGTTGTTGTTGTTGTTGTTGTTGTTGTTGTTGTTGTTGTTGTTGTTGTTGTTGTTGTTGTTGTTGTTGTTGTTGTTGTTGTTGTTGTTGTTGTTGTTGTTGTTGTTGTTGTTGTTGTTGTTGTTGTTGTTGTTGTTGTTGTTGTTGTTGTTGTTGTTGTTGTTGTTGTTGTTGTTGTTGTTGTTGTTGTTGTTGTTGTTGTTGTTGTTGTTGTTGTTGTTGTTGTTGTTGTTGTTGTTGTTGTTGTTGTTGTTGTTGTTGTTGTTGTTGTTGTTGTTGTTGTTGTTGTTGTTGTTGTTGTTGTTGTTGTTGTTGTTGTTGTTGTTGTTGTTGTTGTTGTTGTTGTTGTTGTTGTTGTTGTTGTTGTTGTTGTTGTTGTTGTTGTATTGTTGTTGTTGTTGTTGTTGTTGTTGTTGTTGTTGTTGTTGTTGTTGTTGTTGTTGTTGTTGTTGTTGTTGTTGTTGTTGTTGTTGTTGTTGTTGTTGTTGTTGTTGTTGTTGTTGTTGTTGTTGTTGTTGTTGTTGTTGTTGTTGTTGTTGTTGTTGTCGTTGTCGTCGTTGTTGTTGTCGTTGTCATCGTTGTTGTTGTCGTTGTCGTCGTTGTTGTTGTTGTTGTCGTTGTTGTTGTTGTTGTTGTTGTCGTTGTTGTTGTTGTTGTTGTTGTTGTTGTTGTTGTTGTTGTTGTTGTTGTTGTTGTTGTTGTTGTTGTGGTTGTTGTTGTTGTTGTTGTTGTTGTTGTTGTTGTTGTTGTTGTGGTTGTTGTTGTGGTTGTTGTTGTGGTTGTTGTTGTTGTTGTCGTTGTTGTTGTCGTTGTTGTTGTTGTTGTTGTTGTTGTTGTCGTTGTCGTCGTCGTCGTCGTCGTCGTCGTTGTTGTTGTTGTTGTTGTTGTTGTTGTTGTTGTTGTTGTTGTTGTTGTTGTTGTTGTTGTTGTTGTTGTTGTTGTTGTTGTTGTTGTTGTTGTTGTTGTTGTTGTTGTTGTTGTTGTTGTTGTTGTTGTTGTCGTTGTTGTTGCTGTTGTCGTTGTTGTTGCTGTTGTCGTTGTTGTTGCTGTTGTCGTCGTTGTTGTCGTTGTCGTCGTTTGTTGTTGTCGTTGTTGTTGTTGTTGTTGTTGTTGTTGTTGTTGTTGTTGTTGTTGTTGTTGTTGTTGTTGTTGTTGTTGTTGTTGTTGTTGTTGTTGTTGTTGTTGTTGTTGTTGTTGTTGTTGTTGTTGTTGTTGTTGTTGTTGTTGTTGTTGTTGTTGTTGTTGTTGTTCTGGTTCTGGACTAACAACTACATCAAAACATTCTGCTGTTGTATCAACTTAGTAAGTTCCGGTGGGAAAGCAAATCCATTGTCACATCTCGGAGGCATCTGTGGGTCTAGAAAAGATGAGAATTAAGAATAGAATGAGGTCTAAAGAGAAAACATTACCCAAATGCACATGAGGCAAATGCACACAAAATCACTTCATTCAATCAAACAAGGCCATACAATCGGTCTAGAACTATCGCAAAAGTGCATGGAATGTACTATGTACATGGTGGAACACTACTACTGTTATGGTAGTCTACTAGAAAAACTGCTCCCATGAAGACTCCATAATATCTGCTCCAGCTTCGTCTTCAAAATCATCATCACTAGGATCGGAATCGGTGTCGTCGATGATGATGTAGTTTTCTGTATAGGTGCAATCTTCATCTTCTCCTCCGGGTGCTGAATTCCCCATGAGTTCTTCAATCTTCTCCTTAAGATCGCCGTTTTGTCTCACTAGAGCTACTATCTCATCCATGTAGTCCTTGCGAGTGGCCTTCAGTTCTCCTTCTAGCTCAATAATCTTGTCTTTTGCTTTCTTGAACTCCATCATGTCTGCGCACATCTGGTTCTCCTGGCGTCGAATGTGCTGGTTTAACTCTTGGATGAAAGCTGCAATGGATCTACCCTTCTTGGTGCTAACTATCTCCCACTGTTCATCTCGGCGTCCGCAAATCTGGTAGATAGTATCCTTGAGGTCTTCTTGGTAGACTTCTCCAATGCGTCCCATGGTTATGTGAGCTACCATGCTCTTTCCCAGACTCTAGGTTGGTGCATTAAAAACACACTCTATGGGCTCCGTGACTGGCGCGAACGTCCTTCCTGGAACTTGAGCTTGAATCTTCCAATGCTCCTCTTCGGGTAAAGTGGCGTTGTAGGTCCCGGTGAAGCTTGGTATTCCGATGTTCAGGTACTTAGTGACTTCCTTTAGGTGTCGTCCAAAAGGTGTCTCTTCATCCGGCTGGGCGAACTTGATCCTCGCGTCCGTCATCCTAAAAGAGTAGAAAAGATGAGGAGTCAGAAATGAGAAGAGAGTAGTGATCTAGGGCTTTAGCTTAGTGGTCGTGTCCTACAGTCAGTGTGTGCTCTGATACCATCTTTGTAGCGACCAGACCTCAAACAGTCTGATCTCTGTGCTCAGGTGTCATCCCTGGATCAGTAATGCTGACACCACACAGTACTTGAAGGATTTATAATAGAGTAGCAATCACACACTTATTACATCGAATGTCTCAAAAGAGAACTTATTACAATAAATATGGCTTAAGGCCATCTAATAACGATAACAACGGAAGGCTTGGAAGATAAGTGAGTCCATCAACTCCAACGGCATCACTGAGTATAGAACCACGACCTAAAAGCACCTTACTCGTCGTCTGAAAAGTCTGCAACATGAAACGTTGCAGCCCGAAAACGGGTCAACACATGGAATATGCTGGCAATGTAACACATAGAGAGTAATGAAAGAACAAAGCTATACTACATGCATATATGGCTTGGTAGAAAGCTCTATGGTTACTGTTTTTGCGTAAAGCCAGTTTTTCCCTACTGCAAAGGAATAAATTTATTTAACTATCATGGTGGTTGTTAAACATTGAGCATGGTTGGCAGCATCCTCAATCCCATTAAAGTAATCATCATTAAACCCAACAAAATTTATTTAAACTAACATGATGAGATTCACATGATATCCAAGTACTAGATACTCAAGACGTCCATAACCGGGGACACGGTAACCATGATTAGTTTGTACACTCTGCAGAGGTTTGCGCACTTTTCCCCACAAGACTCGATCTCCTCCGTTGGATTTCTTGCACTACATGGTGTTTGAGAAACGGATGACCGAGACATAGTCTTTCAGAAGCGCTAGCACCTTACGAACGGGTAGACCGTACCAACCTACATCCCCTACATCAGCTAGTCTACCACTGTAAGAGTTCGCACGACTTAATCAACTATGCCAGAGCCCATAATAGCTTGTGGCTGCACACGGAAGTTTCTAGTATGAATAATCTCATGATCCCTTTGAGCCTGGGTGGCGCTCCATAAAAAAAGGCAATCCTGGAATACCCAGGTACCTCAATCCACCCAGATGTGTGTTTAAGTTGCCACCTTAGATAAACCATTAATTAACAATCTCACATCTGTCATGGATATCACTCACCCAATCCACTTCTACTAGCAAAGCATGGCATAATAAGCAAACGTAGAAGTAACTCCCAAAGGTTTGATAATAAAACAGGTAATAGGTACTACCTCAACTACTTCTCATCCCACAATTTAGTTAGATCCTAATCATGCAGTGTTTGAGGATTGATCTAATGCAATAAAACTGGGTAGTAAAAGAGGTATGATCAAAGTGTTACTTGCCTTGCTGATGATCCGCGAAACCTAGAGATTCGGAGTAACAGGCGGCGCACTCCGGATATTCTATCGCGGACAAACAAACAAGCATACAATAAGTACTCATCTAATGCACAGGTAAAACTCAAAAAAAAGATCTAACCATAAAGTTCAACTTAAGAACTCCGGTTTGCAAAAAGAATCAAATCGAACGAAGCAACGAAAGTCAAACGGCGAAAGAAAACAACTCCGTTCTACTAATATGGATCTAAGTCAAATTACAGAAGCAAAAACTTGTTTAAGTTGGTTAAACGGAAAGAGGGTTTTGAGATGAAACTCGAGGCGCTTGAATCGCCTGATTCCGATAAACGAGCGAAAAATTATACTAAAAAGAAAATTGGATCAGAAATCGCAATCAGAAATAATCGCGGAAAATCCGAGAAAAAGAAAAATGATGAACAGATTAATGAACGAACGTTCGTTATCTGGATCTAAATGACGAACACGTTCGTTAAAACGAACGAACGAGCGAACGCTCGCTAATTAACCTATACCGAAAAAAACCGATGTAAATAAAAAAATCGGAAACTAAAAAAAATGATGGAAAACCGACGGAAAAACCGAACGGTTTTTCGAGAAAAAACAGCGGCGTGGAAAACGAGGCACCTCGGGCGGCGGATCGGCGAGGCGGTGGGCGGCGGCTCCGGCTACGGCGGCGTGGCAGGCGGCGGCGCGGGCGGCTCGGGCGGGCAGCGGCTAGGGTTTGGGGAGGCTGCGGGCTGGGCTCCCCCGGCTTATAAAGCCGGCCGGGCCAGGAGTCCGGGTCGGACACGGCCCGTAGGTCGGTTGCGTTTTTTTTAATAATTACGCGCAGAAAAACAAATAAAAGAAATACTAAACGGACTCCAAAAATCCTGAAATAAATTTTCCCTGACTTCTAAAATCAAGCCGGACAAAGTGAACATTTATTTGGGGCCTAAATGCATATTTGAAAAACTCATATTTTTCCTAAATTCAAATAAAAATAGCGAAAACTCCAAAATAAAATCTTATTTGATTTTATTATTAAATCCTCAATATTTCTTTATTTTGGGAAATTCATTTTATTCCCTCTCTCATATTTTTGTAATAGAAATAATTGATGATAAAATAATTAAAATCAAATGATCCTATTCACAAAATTTGAGAAAACTCAAATATGAAAATAACGAAATCTCCAACTCTCTCCGTGGGTCCTTGAGTTGCGTAGAATTTCTAGGATCGAAACCAAAAGCAAATGAAATATGATATGCATTGATGATCTAATGTATAACATTCCAAATTGAAAATTTGGGATGTTACAAAATGACAAGCGGTTTTCAGCAGGGTATTTTCTACAGGCACTGAAATTATCGGTAACAGATAGTTTTGCGATAAGATAATTCACGGGTAACAAGAAACAAGTGTAGCAAAGGTGCAGCAAGGTGGACCAATCATTTTTATAGAAAATTATAAGCTTGGACGAAATCTTATGTAAAGCAAAGCGCTCCCGAGGACACATGGGAATTACTGTCAAGTTAGTTTTCATCATGCTCATATGATTCACGTTCGTTACTTTGATAATTTGATATGTGGTTGGACCGGTGCTTGGGTGCTGTCCTTACTTGGACAAGCCCCGCCCCTTATTATTAACCCCTCTCGCAAGCATCCACAACTACGAAAGAAGAATTAAGATAAATCTGACCATAGCATGAAACATGTGGATCCAAATCATCCCCTTACGAAGCAACGCATAAACTAGGGTTTAAGCTTGCGTCACTCTAGCAACCCATCATCTACTTATGACTTCTGAATGCCTTCCCCTAGGCCAAAATCATGGTGAAGTGTCATGTAGTCAACATTCACATAACACCACTAGAGGAGAGACAACATACATCTCATCAAAATATCGGACAAATACCAAATTCACATGATTACTTATAACAAGACTTCTCATGTGTCCTCAGGAACAAACGTAACTACTCACAAAGCATGTTCATGTTCAAGATCAAAGGGGTATTGAATATCATTAAGGATCCGAACATATGATCTTCCACCAAATAAACCAACTAGCATCAACTATGAAGAGTAATCAACACTACTAGCAACCCATAGGTACCAATCTGAGGTTTTGGGACAAAGATTGAATACAAGAGATGAACTAGGGTTTGAGAGGAGATGGTGCTGGTGAAGATGTTGATGAAGATTGACCCTCCCTCGATGAGAGGATCGTCCGTGATCATGATGGCTTCGACTTCCCCCTCCCGGAGGGAAGTTTCCCCGGTAGAATAGCTCCACCGGAGCCCTAGATTGCTTTTGCCCAAGTTCCGCCTCGAGACTGCGGCGCTTCGTCTCGTAAGCTCTCCTCTATTTTTTTTCTAGGTCAAAACCCTCCATATAGCAGAAGATGAGCACTAGATGATGGCCAGGGGGCCCACATGCCCTAGGGCGCGCCCTGGGGGGTAGGGCGCTCCCCCGGGCTTGTGGCCTCCTGGTGGTTCCACTTCTATAACTTCTTCGCCCATATATTCCAAAATAATTCTCCGTAAAGTTTCAGGACATTTGGGGTTGTGCAGAATAGGTCTCTCAGATTTGCTCCTTTCCCGTCCAAAATTCCAGCTGTCGGCATTCTCCCTCTTCATGTAAATCTTTTAAAATAAGAGAGAAAAGGCATAAATATTGTACCATAATGTGAAATAGCTTCCCATAATGCAATAAATATCAACAAAAAAGCATGATGGAAAAATGGACGTATCACATATCGATCCTACAACCCTCGTCTCTCCTGTCAGGTTTGCACAAAAACCTGTCAGTTACTACTCTCCACCGTGGTGAGGCATATTTACTCGCGTTCCCTCTTCCTATTTGGTTCAGCATGTTCCCAAATTGGCTATAAAATAATGGAGAGCGTATATATGTTCATTATCTACCTTCCTAACTAGTACACATAAGTCGTATTTGTTCCAATTAGTTATTGTCGATTTACAGATCGTGGGCGCCGAGTCATACAAAATGAACAAATTAGCCATACATTTTCCAAATTATTACATGACATGTTTAGATAGCTTGCTACCAAGTTGAAAGCTTTATACTTATCCCCCTTTTATGAATTTTGCATGTGTTGTCCGTAGATGCCGAGTAGCAGCGACAACACTCATGCTTCAAGCGATTGCTACTTGTGAGCTGCGGTGAGATTTCCTCGAAGAGGAGAGGATGAGGTAGTCCAGTAGAGATAAGTATTTCCGTCAATCAAGAACCAAGGTTATCAATCCACTAGGAGAACCAAGCAACACCTCGTTAGTAGTACATACACACGAAATAACAAATACTTGCACCCAACACGAACAAGGGGTTGTCAATCCCTTGGCGGTTAATTGCAAGGATCAAATCTCGTAGTGATAGATAGATAAAAAAGTACAAAATAAAATAAAGTAAATAAAATTGCAGCAAGGTATTTTTGGATTTTAATATATGATAAAGTTAGACCCACGGGCCATAGGTTTCACGAGAGGCTTCTCTCTTGAAGATAGCATGCGGTGGGTAAACAAATTACTCTTGGGCGTTTGATATAAAATCAAAAAATCATGACGATGTCCAAGGCAATGATCATGTATATAGGCACCATGTCCAAGACAAGTAGACCGACTCCTTGTTGCATCTACTACTATTAATCCCCACATGGTCCGCTATCCAGCATGCATCTAGAGAATTAAGTTCATAAAGAACAGAGTAATGCGTTAAGCAAGATGAAATGATGTAGACACAGTAAATCCAATCAATATGAATAAACCCCATCATTTTACACTTAATGGCAACGACACAAATATGTGTCATGTCCCCTTCTATCACTGGGATTGAGCACCGCAAGATCGAACACATCAGAAAGCACCTCTCCCGTTGCAAGACAAATCAATCTAGTTGGCCAAACCAAATCAATAGATCAGAGAGAAATACAAAGCTATAACAATCATGCATAGAAGAGTTCAGAGAAGACTCAAATAATATTCATCGATAATCTGATCATAAACTCACAATTCATTGGATCCCAACAAACACACCGCCAAAAGAATTACATCGAATAGATCTCCAAGAACATCGAGGAGAACATTGTATTGAAGATCAGAGAGAGAGAGAGAGAGAGAGAGAGAGAGAGAGAGAGAGAGAGAGAGAGAAGAAGCCTTCTAGATACTAGCTATGGACCCATAGGTATGTGTAAAGTACTCACACATCATTGGAGGGGCAGTAAGGTTGATGTAGAAGCCCTCCATGATTGATTACCCCTCCGGTAGAGTGCCGGAAAATGCCTCCAAACGGGATCTCACAAGAATAGAATTTGCGGTGGTGAAAAAATTATTTTGGGTGGCTCTCTGTTGGTTTCTCGATTTTAGAGAATTTATAGAGGCGGAATTAGGTCAAATGGAGCAAAGGTGGGCCCACGAGGCACCAGGGTGCCCCTAACCCCTGGGCGCACCCTGGTGGCTTGTGGCCACCTCCTTCACCTTCTGACTTCCTCCAGAAGCTTCTAGTGTCTCTTATGTCCAGAAAAAAATCATCAAAAATTATCATGGCATTTGGACTTTGTTTAGTGCTGATTTCCTTGAAAACCAAAAACAGGCAAAAAACAACAACTGGCACTTGATACTAAGGTAATAGGTTAGTCTAAAAAATGGTATATAATTGCATATAGAACATACAAGATTCATACTATAATAGCATGGAACAATAAAAAATTATAGATACATTGTAGACGTATCAAGCATCCCCAAGCTTAATTCCTGCTCATCCTTGAGTAGGTAAATGATAAACAAGATTTTTTATGTGGAATGCTAGCTAACATGTTCATAATGTAATATCTCTTTTGTGCCATGAATATTTAGATCTGAATGATTCAAAGCAATAGTCTATAATTTAACATAAAGACATAAATACTTAGGCATCCCAACAAACAATCATGTCTTTCAAAATATCAATGCTAGAGAACATTATCCCTACAAAATCGTATAGCCTTGTCATGCTCAATCTTCTTAACACAAAGTATTTATCATGCACAACCCCAATGACAAGCTGAGCAATCGGTTCATAGTTTTAACGCGCTTCAGCTTTTTCAACCCCCACGCAATACATGAGTGCAAGCCATGGATATAGCACTATGGGTGGAGTAGAGTATGGTGGTAGAGATAATATGGAGAAGACAAAATACAAAAAGCGTTACATCGACGTGGCTAATCAATGGCCTATGGAGATGCCCATCAATTGATGTCAATGCAAGGAGTAGGGATTGCCATGCAACGAATGTACTAAGAGCTATAAGTGTATGAAAGCTCAAAAAGAAAACTAAGTGGGTGTGCGTGCAACTTGCTTTCTCATTAAGACCTCGGGCATTTGAGGAATCCCGTCATTCGAATATACAAGTCAAGTTCTATAATGAAAAATCCCACTAGTTATATGAAAATGAAAGCATAAGAGACTATCTATATGAAAACATGGTGCTACTTTGAAGCACAAGTGTGGAAAGGATAGTAACATTGCCCCTTCTCTCTTTTTCTCTCATTTTCTTTTTTCTTCTTTTTTTTTACTATTTTCCCCTTTTTTTTCTTCTGCTCTTTTTGGCATCTTTTTTTTCTTTTTCATCCGGAGTCTCATCCTGACTTGTGGGCACTCATAGTCTCCATCATCCTTTCCTCACTTCGGACAGTTCTCTAGAAATGAACTAGTAAGATGCCCGTGCTACGCTACAGGATCAAAAAAGATAAGGTTGACTTAAGCTATTATTGATAGGTATACATTGAGCAAAATCAAACATATGATTTCTAATCCCCTTCATCGAAACCAAGCTCTTTCTGGTCTATCTCCATCTTTTATTTCTCCATTTGTTTGTCTTTGGCTTCCGTTTGCTTAACATGGACTACAACTCCAGCCCTCACACCATTATTAGCTAGAAATGGTATCACATTGAGCACCACACAAACATATCGCATTCAGTAACCGGGCACGAGACCTCACATGAGAAAAGAGATCACAAATAAAAACACTTGGTACATAACTTGCATATATAAGAAAGTACATACAAGTAGAACCAAAATGATTGGGCTCACACCATTATTTGCTAGAAATGGTATCACATTGAGCACCACACAAACATATCGCATTCAGTAACCAGCCATGAGAATTCACATGAAAAAAGGGATCACAAATAAAAACACTTGGTACATAACTTGAATATATAAGATAGTACATACAAGTACAACCAAAATGATTGGGCTCAGTAAGCTAGACTAATTTGCAAAATGATGTGCCATGCGTCAGCATCCTTCGAACATTGGCTTCGTCAAATGCAAGCCGTGTGAGCATCACAGCCAATAACTACGAATTGTGATAAATGTGATGCTGCACTCACACCAGATCTCCCAAATCACCAGCACAACGAGCAATCTCCAATACATATCATCATGTCCATCCTTAGAACCACCTCAACATAACTGCTTTTTCCACTTCAAAGGCTATAGAAAGCAAAACAAGCTATTATGTTACCATTCATCCAGGTTGGTGGCTTGCTGTCCATGCACAAGTCAGGGGGAACATACGGTCCTGTTTCTGTACCCCGACATAAGCCCTCGGGCCTGAGCCATACGTGCCGCTGGGCACGTTGGGTTAGGCCCCAAACAGTGCATGGACACATGGCGAAATAACGCCGCGCATGCGGCGATTTGTCATGATAATCATTCAATCCAATGTCCACTTCGCGTATTTACCGCGGGACGTGGGGTAGTGGGACTGTCGTAGTTAATGTGAAATGGTAACTTTCTGAAGAGTCGCGCCCTCCCCCATGTTCTTTCCTTAAGAAAGGAAAATGCGGAAGGGCACTGCCCATTCGTTGCTCGCGCCGCTCCTCCATCATCTTCTTCCGCAAGCCAAACAACCGCTCCTCCTCCTCGGCCATACTCGCCGCCGGTCCCCCATACTACTACCTTCCCTCATCCCCGTCACAAATTGAAGAGATGGGGAAGAAGGCAGCCACCAAGGGGAAGCAGACGACCACCAAGAAAGAGGCGGTTGCTAAAGGGAGCAAGAGGGCAATGGAGCTGGACAAAAGGCGGAGGGGAGATGTTGTCGTCTTCCCATCGAATCTGGACGACGGGGTGCTGGAAGCAAGGTACAAATACCTGTGGAGAGGAAAGTCTCAAAAGGGCATGGTGCACCCAAAGTTCTAACGAAGGGAAAAGAGGACCCACCAGATTCATACTGATTCTTCTGTGCGTATTTCATCTGCGGCCTCTGCCCTCCCTTCTCAGATTTCTTTGAAGCAATGATGTTGATCTATGGATTTCATCTTCTGAATTTCATGCCAAACACAATGGCGTGCATGGCGATTTTTGCCACTTGTGCGAGAACCTTGTTGGAGTCACCCCCAATGTCGATTTGTTCAGGAACTATTTCGTCTCGTGGGTGGATAACAAAGCCCATCACTCTGGGAACATAAGTTGGATGTCACGGGTGGCGAGGGGAAACTGGGATTACCTCCTAGGTCAGCATCGGGGCAGATGGGAGGAATGGAGAGCAGATTGATGTTGGATTCAAGATTGGAAGGCCCCAGATTTCTACCAAGCTCGGACAGAGTGCATCAAGCGCGGCCATGATTGGAGGGAATTCGGCCTCTCCGACGATAGTCTTCGCCTAGCAATAAACAAGATTACTCGTCTGAAGGTTGTCGGCTAACCATCGAGCATGTGGGAGCCGATTTCCTCCTTCGTTGCATCGCACCCCTGTAGAAGAGGGATAGGTTTGCCTGGGAGTATGGAAATGCAATGGATAGGATGAGATTGCTCCCTGGCTTGGCCAACAATCTATTAGTCTATGGCCACGGTTAGTTGTGTGACCAATTGTTTGGCAGCTTCGGGTTGTTCAAGCAGCCGACAAATGTCGTCTCACTGCATATCAATTCTGCCAGGGACCAGATGAACTGGATGCCGGATTGCAATTGTCATGGAGTTTCGGGTGACTAGAAGTTACCCATGCTCGATGAAGAGCTCGTGTGGTCCTCCATCCTGGTGGAAAGGGCTAATAGGGTGGAGTCCGACATGTAGAAGTGTACCTGCAAGGTGGAGGCGTATATCAGGAAGAGGATAGAGGAGGAGAGGGTGCTTAGGGCTGCTGTGATGGCGAAGGCCAAGAAGGTGGCAAAGGGAAAGGAGGAGGCTAAGGAAGAAGGATCCTCCCACAGCAGGAGCAAGGTGCAAGCCACGGAGGAGGCTGCCGGGATGATCCTGTCGGGGGTGAACATGCAAGGGATGAGCCTGCTGGGGATGAGCCTTCTAGGATGGAAGCTCTGTACACCACGACGGTAGTGGCCCAGGAGGAAGAGGAGGATGAGGGGGTGGAGCAGCCTGAGGAGGATTGGCTCGTGGCAGGCCCTCAAGCCCCCGAACTAGACTTGGACCAGCGCCCTCACAGGCGGGCTGCCAACCGGGGAACGACAGTTCTGGACCCTGCGCCTGCCGCCAAAAAGGTGAAAAATATTGCCACCAATAGCAGCATACAGGATGTGGTGTGCTGGCAGTCCTCCCGGCTCGCCGAGGCAGGGCTTGAGAGCGCCAACGGCACCATCGAAGACCTGAAGGCCAGGATCTGCACCTTGGAGAGCTCGGCAGGATCCAGCGGGGCCCATGAGAAGCAGCTGACGAAATACCTGGAAGGTGCCTTCGGAAGAATGCAGAGGACAAGTTGGAGAATCACTCAGAGCAGGTTGACCTCTGGATCAAGAGCTTGTTCGAAATTGCCGGGCGTCTCACTGCTCATACTATAGCGATGGCATGGAAGGGCCAGTCGTTTCGGCTAGTAGGTGATACGTCCATTTTGCATCATGATTTTATATCGATATTTATTGCATTATGGGCTATTACTACACATTATGTCACAACACTTATGCCTTCTTTCTCTTCTTTTACAAGGTTTACATGAAGAGGGAGAATGCCGGCAGCTAGAATTCTTGGCTGAAAAAGGAGAAAATATTAGAGACCTATTCTGCACAACTCCAAAAGTCCTGAAAGTCCATGAAAGTCATCTTTGGAATATAATAAAAATATTGGGCGAAGAAAGCACCAGATGTGGGCCACTCCCTGTCCACGAGGGTGGAGGGCGCGCCCCCTGCCTCTTGGGCCACCTGGAAGCCTCCCGATGCCCATCTTCTGGTATAAGGTGTCTTTCGCCCTGGAAAAAATAAGAAGGAAGCTTTCGGGACGAAGCTCCGCCGTCTCGAGGCGGAACCTGGCAAAACCAATCTAGGGCTCCGGCGGAGCTGTTCTGCCAGGGAAACATCCCTCCGAGAGGGGCAAATCGTCACCATCTTCATCACTGATACGTCTCCAACGTATCTATAATTTTTGAGTGCTCCATGCTATATTATGTACTGTTTTGGACTATATTGGCCTTTATTTTCCACTTCTATATTTTTTTTGGACTAACCTATTAACCAGAGGCCCAGCCCAGAATTGCTGTTTTTTTTTGCCTATTTCAGTGTTTCGGAGAAACAGAATATCAAACAGAGTCCAAACGGAATAAAATCTTCGGGAACGTGATTTTCTCACCGAACGTGATCCAGAGGACTTGGACCCTACGCCAAGGCATCGAAGAGGCAGTCACGAGGGTGGGGGCGCCCCCCCCCCCGAGGGCGCGCCCCCTGCCTCGTGGGCCCCTCGAAGCTCCACCGATGTACTCCTTACTCCTATATATACCTACGTACCCCCAATCAGAACAGGAGCCAAAAACCTAATTCCACCGCCACAACCTTCTGTATCCACGAGATACCATCTTGGGGCATGTTCTGGAGCTCCGCTGGAGAGGGTCATCATCGGGAGGGCTTCTATATCATCATATCCTCTCCGATGAAGTGTGAATAGTTTACCTCAGACCTTCGGGTCCATAGTTAGTAGCTAGATGGCTTCTTCTCTCTTTTTGGATCTAAATACAAAGTTCTCCCCCTCTCTTGTGGAGATCTATTCGATGTAATCTTCTTTTTGCGGTGTGTTTGTTAACACCGATGAATTGTGGGTTTATGATCAAGTCTATCTTTGAATAATATTTGAATCTTCTCTGAATTCTTTTATGTATGATTGGTTATCTTTGCAAGTCTCTTAGAATTATCAGTTTGGTTTGGCCTACTAGATTGGCTTTTCTTGCCATGGGAGAAGTGCTTAGCTTTGGGTTCGATCTTGCGGTGTCCTTTCCCAGTGACAGAAGGGGCAGCAAGGCACGTATTGCATCGTTGCCATCGAGGATAACAAGATGGGGTTTATTTCATATTGCATGAATTTATCTCTCTACATCATTTCATCTTGCTTAAAGCGTTACTCTGTTTCTAAATTAATACTCTAGATGCATGCTGGATAGCGGTCGATGAGTGGAGTAATAGTAGTAGATGCAGGCAGGAGTCGGTCTACTTGTCACGGACGTGATGCCTATATACATGATCATACCTTAGATATTCTCATAACTATGCTCAATTCTGTCAATTGCTCCACAGTAGTTTGTCCACCCACCGTAGAATACTTATGCTCTTGAGAGAAGCCACTAGTGAAATCTATGGCCCCCGGGTCTATTCTCATCATATCAATCTCCATCACCTTAATTATCACAAAAAGTCAACATACCAAGTACCCATCACAATCCCTATCTCTCGCGTTACATTAGTTGCCATTTGCCTCTGAAAGGATCGAGAAGAGGTGTCTAGAGGGGGGGTAATTAGACACTAAGTGCCAAAAGTTGCAGTTTTTAATATTCTTAAGTTTAAGTGGAGTTTAAGCACAAATTTAACAATACATATCAAGCAAGCATGCAAAGAGTATATGAGCAGCGGAAAGTAAAGCATGCAACTTGCAAGAATGTGAAGGGAAGGGTTTGGAGTATTCAAGCGCAATTGGAGACACATATGTTTTTGGCGTGGTTCCGATAGGTGGTGCCATCGTACATCCATGTTGATGGAGATTTCAACCCACGGAGGGTACCGGTTGCGCGAGTCCACGGAGGGCTCCACCCACGAAGGGTCCACGAAGAAGCAACCTTGTCTATTCCATCACGGCCATCGCCCACGAAGGACTTGCCTCACTAGCGGTAGATCTTCACGAAGTAGGCGATCTCCTTGCCCTTACAAACTCCTTGGTTCAATTCCACAATCTTGTCGGAGGATCCCAAGTGACACCTAGCCAATCTAGGAGACACCACTCTCCAAGAATTAACAAATGGTGTGTTGATGATGAACTCCATGCTCTTGTGCTTCAAATGATAGTCTCCCCAACACTCAACTCCCTCTCACAGGATTTGGATTTGGTGGAAAGAAGATTTGAGTGGAAAGCAACTTGGGGAAGGCTAGAGATCAAGATTCATATGGTAGGAATGGAATATCTTGAGCTCAACACAAGGGTAGGTGGTTCTCCCTCAGAAAATGTGTATTGGAAGTCTAGATGTGTTCTGATGGCTCTCTCCACGAATGAAGAGTGGGTGGAGGGGTATATATAGCCTCCACACAAAATCTAACTGTTACACACAATTTACCAAACTCGGTGGGACCGAATGGTTAAACTCGGTCGGACCGATTCAGCAAACCTAGTGACCGTTAGGATTTTCGATGGGACTGAGATGCAACTCGGTAGGACCGATATGGTTAGGTTTCGGGCATAACGTAATCTCGGTGTGACCGATTACACAAACTCGGTGGGACCGATTTTGGTAATAAGCTAACCAGAGAGTTGGTCAGGCAAACTCGGTGAGACCGATTACACAAACTCGGTGGGACCGATTTTGGTAATAAGCTAACCAGAGGATTTGCATTGTAATCTCGGTAGTACCGATTGCTCAAACTCGGTGAAACCGATTTTGGTAATGGACATACATAGAGAGATTACAATCCCATCTCGTTGAGACTGAGATGCCTATCGATGAAATCGATCTGCTAGGGTTTGTGGCAGTGGCTATGCCATTTGAAACTCGGTGGCTCCGGATAGAAAGAATCGGTGGGGCCGAGTTTGACTTTTGGTTTAGCTCATATATGGATGTGGGAAGGTAGTTGAGGTTTTTTGGAGCATATCACTAAGCACATGAAGCAAGAGGCTCATTAAGCAACACCTCATCCGTCCTTGATAGTATTGGCTTTTCCAATAGACTCAATGTGATCTTGGATCACTAAAATAGAAAATGTAGAGTCTTGATCTTGAAGCTTGAGTCAATCCTTTGTCCTTAGCATCTTGAAGGGGTTCCACATCTTCTAGTCCATGCCACTCCATTGTTGAACTTATCTGAAACATACTAGGTAAAAGTGTTAGTCCAACAAGAGATATGTTGACATTAATTACCAAAACCACCCAGGGAGCACTTGTGCTTTCAATCTCCCCCTTTTTGGTAATTGATGACAACATACATCAAAGCTTTAGATAAAGATATAGAGAATAGCAAGAAAAGCTTTGGAAAGACATGTAACATGCATAGGCTCCCCCTACATGTATGCAAACGTGTGAATATGGAATATAGGAGCATGTGAATGCATAAGCCTGACAGAGTAAGCAATGTGTTACATGTATCTTGGCTATATGCATCAGAGCAAATGTTGTGAATATGAGAAAAGTACCTTCATGCTCATGAGTCCTTCTTGCAAACAGTATGTACATCAGCAAGAACTTCTCATTCACATGACTGTGATGCATATACTTACCTTGTGATTTTGAGTTGGCTTAGGATGGGATGAACCTGCGCAAACAAGGTTAGATAACACAGATACACCTACTGACCAAAGCAAACAAGAGAAACCACAAGAGAACCAAGACTGGGATGACATGTAGAGTGAGTACTAAGTACCACATTTGATATAGACATGTCCCCAAAGGCACTACTAGAAAAACCGCTACTAATGGCGCATCACTGGTGCGTCATTACTAGCACGCCATTAGTAATTTTTACTAATGGCGCACCACTGGTGAGTCATTAGTATCTGGTATACTAATGGCGCACCACTGGTGCGCCATTAGTATAGGCCACGGTGCGCCATTAGTATGCCTCCCAGGGGCCATGTATACCCAGGTGCTTTGGCATACTAATGGCGCACGACAACGAGATGCGCCATTAGTAACTTCGGCATACTAATGGCACACTGTTCAATGATGCGCCATTAGTATCCTCTGGCATACTAATGGCGCACTGTGATGTGATGCGCCATTAGTATGAATATTAGGTTTTTTTAATTTTTTAATTTTCTGTTTTTTGCACAGGTTACAAAATGTATAATTGGACAAAATATAGACAGCACACATCATCAACAGATTCATCGAATACAATAGAAGATTAGTCTATGAATACAATTCATCATATTAGTCTCCGAATACAATTCATCATATTAGTCTCCGAATTGAAAAGACCGAACAAAGATAGAACATTATATTACAAGTCTCGAGACCGCGAGTAGCGAGTTTGTCTTCACATTACAAGTCGATATCGATCATCTAAACTACCATCACATAGAAGAGAGCTGCGGTCATCACGATGAAACTCGTCTTCATCCGGTTCCTCCAACGCTCCCTCCCCTCTCCCGCTAGATAGCGGGCGTATCTAGATTCGGCCTCGGCCCTAGTGGTGTACCCTTTGTAACTGTTATCGCTGAATCGGTGAACCTGTCTCCAACACTCCTCCCAGTCGTCGTAGACTCCGGGAACCTTACCCTTGTACACGACATACGACGGCATCGCTATGCACTAGCCAAACGAAACGTTAGTACCAATTCACGGACAATACATAAGCAATATATAAGTATGCAACAGAACGATCGGAAGAGAAAAGCAAGACATTAATAGCATCGATTACATCTAAGTTGAACGACTCTCGAAACCAAAGAGACATACTACAACTTCATTAAAGTTTAATTACAACATGAGCCAATCGATGTTTCAGAACTAGACACAGCATCACTACTTTCGACTCGACTCAAGGGACCGGAGCGTGGATGTAGCCGCCGTCTATCGTGGGAGTCATGAAATTATGAGCGTTGTCAGCCTGCATTTGTAGCATTCCGTCTATCTCACTGTTGGACAGTTGATTTCTGAGGTAGAACTGCCCCGAGGTACGAAGGACATCTTGATGGATGATTTCCGCAAACTCAGACTGGATGCGAAAGAATTCTTGTCTGATGTCCGCGTCCTGGATTGCCGACACGCTCGCGGCCCAATCTTTGAGTTTACTCGGTAGCAGAAGTTGATGATGGTCCCGTACGATCGCCCGCATGTGATGGATGGCATAGTAGGCACCCGAACGTCATATTGTGGGAGAACATGTGCTTGCCGTACTTACGAATAGGCCTGCTGAAGGTGCCTCCAGATATGGCGTAGCCGGGGAGAACATCATCAAGAACCTTCTTGACATTTGTGTAGTCTACGTTTGACTGACGGTCCGGGTCGAAATACGTGTCCATGGAATATTTGGGGCTTAGGAGGATGAGCGTGCAATGTGTGTCACTGCAGAAAACACGGAATGTTAAAAGAAAAACGATCGAAATCTAAGAATTCATATGTTATGGGGCGGTTGAGGGGAGGACTTACTCGGGAAAGTAAGGCACGAGGAAGTTATCCTTATCTGGGTTTGCCAGAATGGCGCCTTCGAGGTAAGAACTCGCGACTTGCCGGTCCCCAGCGCTGCCCAAGATCTTGGCACGCGTGTAGAAGGGGTCGACTATCACGATGTTCGGGGGCTTGTCGCGAATGATCCGCATCTCCATACTCAGCGAAAATAGCCGAACGAAGGTGTAGTGCAGCGGATGAAGGTTCAACATAGCGTGGATGTCATCAAATCGCAGGACGATCGTACCCCCGATGGAGTTATCCACAAAGCCCTTGCCCTCTGGCACCTTGGCCACGAAAACCGGGTATGCCACATCCTTCTCTCTGAGACACCGCTTCTCCAAAGAAAGAACACTGTCATGCAGACTCCGCATAGCACCGGCTGCAACATCGAGCATATTTCTCGGTAGCATCGGCCTACCCACCACATGCACCCTCCTCATTAAATCCTCAGGTGAAGGTGGCCCGTCCTGAGCACGGATCGTACTCGGTGCCGGCTGGCCCGCACCCTTGTTAGTCTTTCTTTTGCGTGCCATCTTCTTCTCCTGTAATGGGACCGAGTTCTGCTCACAGACCGCCTTCTTGAGTGTGTTGGGGCTGAGAATATTTCGCACCTCGCCTATCTGAGGCTCGGTGAAGTCGGCAGCTGGAGGCGTCTCCTGAGAGCTGAACGACAGACGACGCCTGTTGTAACTTGGCTTCTCCGCGGTACCAGCTAGATCATGCACGTCTTTTGTTAGGTTGGGTCCTTGAGGAGACCCCATGAAGTCGCCATCGTACCCATGATCGGCAAAGTACCGATCGATGTTGGCAAATGTATCGTCGTCGTCATCGTTTTGATCCTGTGCCATATGCATGTTTGGATCCAGTGGCATAGGGATGTCCGGCACCGTTGCGGCGGTCTTGCCATATGGCCGACTTGGCGCCGGCATGACTGGCGGTGTTGTCTTTGGGGTGGTGTCCCCCGCCCCCAAACAAATCTGGCTCTTCGGCCAAAGCAGGGGCCAGCTCAGGCAGGCACTGAGGGTCATCACGTCATCATTGTCGGCCCCGATGGGTCGAATCAGAGGTAACAACTCGTCGCAGCCTGGCAGCACCTGAACCAGTTGAACCCTAAACAAGTTGGGTGGCATCTGGGTACCGTGGAACAAGGGGTCGCCCGGTTGAACGATTTTGCCCTTGGCGACATCGACCAACTCGTTGTTCACGAAGTGCAGGAGAGTGCACGGAATGTCGGCGGCGCCCTGCGAAAACATGTAGGGCGTCAGGGATGCCCAGTCAAAGGCAAGGACATGAAGTCCTCGGCCGAGAGAGGCTTAATTAGTTACCGTGATGATGGCATCGAGCTCGGCTAATGTCGAGGCACCGCCAACGGCGGGCGTGCAGTTGACGGAGGGGCCGCTTGCTGCAGAGGTGCCGGCCGGCGTACACCCGGGTGCATTAAGCTCCCGTGCCGGCGTCGGAGACACCAATGCCGCCTCCGCCAGAGACACCAATGGCCCCGCCATCGCGTTCTGCGAGTTGCTGGCCGTGAAGCTAATAATCGGGGGCGGCCCCTGTTGGCCGCCCGCAATCCACGCACTCAACCCCTGGATCAAGGTAGGCACAATGGCGGTGATCGTCGCTCCGAGTTGTTGTTGCACTTGCTCTTGGACAATCTCCGGAATCCGCGCCACCTGTGCCTTGAGTTCTTGAACCTCGCGCGCCTGGCTTTCCGAGCTGGTCTTTTTCTCCTTTCGCCCACCAGTGTTATAGTATGACCCTCATTTTGTCGACAAGCCTTTGCCGGCCACACGACCAGCTGACGTCGGCTTACTGAGCTTATCCTTGTTCTTCATTACATTCAACGCCCTATTTAGAGTGGTGTCCCAAGGGTTGCTCTTAGTCGACCCCGCGCTACTGCTTTCAGTCGCCTGCGGAAGGAATGTGAACCATTTAGAAATTTGGCTTCATTAATTAGAATGCAACCATATGGAGCTAATTACGCGGGGGTGTATTCCTTACCAGAACAAGCTCAAGCGCCCTGGTCTTCGGATCCATGGTAAGCTCCTTTGTTTTCGGGTCCTTCTTGTACCGGGCCCTAACATAGTTCCTGGTCTGCTTGGCACTGTATTTATCGAAGAGGGGCGGTAGGCCTTGCTTGGCACGGTCCACCTCCTCCTTGTCCCATATAGGCTCCGCCACTCTGTAACCGCCAGGACCGAGTGTGTGTTCCCCTAAGTTCAGCTCCCGCATTTCTTTCCCCCACCGACTTGATTCGGAGTTTGCGGTGCTCGAGTAATTGATCTTGAAGTCGTTGTAGTCATCTTCAGTGATCGAAGGATTTTTCTCCTTGATCTTCTCATAACTCTCACCTTTCTCGATCATTCTCTTCACATTGCTTTTCCAAGTAGACAGGGCCTTGCTCATCTTCGTGAGGGCAGCATTGTTCACTTTATTCCCTTTGAGGCTTGTGTTTTCAAATTCAGCGGGGAACTTGTATCGTTCATGCAGATTCATGAAGAGGAGGTTGCGCAAATTCCCTCGATCAGGATGCCTCAGGTTCTCATTGTTGATCGAGACGGTGCTCCGGAGAATGCACCCGAGCTGAAGCGAGTACCCCTTGACTATTCGTTCGGGCGTCGTTGGATTCCCGTCGGAGTCCACTTCAGTAACTTCCTCCTTGAGGGTGCGGAGCACGGTCGGGCGCCGGTCCTTCCGTTGCCTCTTCGGTTGGCTGCCATCTGTGCGTGCGCCGCCATCATCAGTGGTGGCATCCTCGACGGCACCATCAGTGGTGGCATCAGTGGGGTCATCCTCGGCGGCACCATCAGTGGCCTCAGGATCGGTGGGGAAGGCGGCGTCCTCATACAAGTGAGGTTGTTCCTCCATCTCCTGGGACAGCTCCCAGAATTCCTTGCCGCCCGAACCCCAGGCCTCATCGTTGTTGGCCATGTTTCTCTCTAAATAGGAACAAAGTTTGGTCAAAAAGTTGGTTATTGTCAAGGAACAAGATCGCTCATCATTTAGGGTTTGTCGACACCGAGGCATCCTAAAAGCTAAGCTTTTATCATTGAGGGTTTTTCGACGCCGAGGCACCCTAAAAGCCTAAGCTTTCATCATTTCGGTTTTTATCGACACCGAGGCACCCTAAAAGCCAAGGTTCTATAATTAATGGTTTGTCGACATCGAGGCATCCTAAAAGCTAAGCTGGGAAGGAGAATTCTAAGTTGGGCCTAATCACTTGGCTCTATTGCCGCCTATGGTTTAATGCAGCTAGAATAAAGAGGCACTTGATCCTACTTAATTAACTACTAAGATACCCCGGCCCATGCATTAGTCACAAGTACCCCATATGTCCTATTTTTAGCAAAGCCATGCTAAAATTCACGGAAATTTTCAGCATGACCTTTGCTGAAAATAGGACATATGGAGTACCCGAATTTGCCGGAACGGAAGTTAATCGACATTCCGGCAAACTCAAGGGCCTCTTGGGGTACCTGCAAAATCATTATCCCAGGTGGACAAGGCAATGTGCTACTTGCTTAAATCTCTGTCCAATGCTCTATTTACAAGACAAACAACAGGTGGCAAAGCCCAGTGTTAAAAAAAGGCCCGTGCTAATTCAGTTCTACCATCATGCTCACAAAAATATGGTCAATCATTAGGCCAGACCCATCAATAAACGCAGGCCACCCTGCCCAAGTTACAAATGCGGGTAAGTTAAAATAGATGGAATCAAGCAGTAAAAATAGCAGTATTTATTCTCTAGCAGGGCCTACAACAATTTATATAAAGAAATTCTCTGGCTCGGAAGTCAGATCTGGAGACATATGTTATATCTTTATCTCAATGTTTATTTCGTAGTGGCTACAGCAAACTGCATACTTTTTCAGGCTTGATTCACATAGTCCAATCAGGATTTAACATGGCTAAGCTCTAGCTTTGTTTCATTCTTCAGTAAATAGGCTGTTATATTCCTTATTAATTTTGATTATGAAACAAAACAATGGGTTGATGCATGATCCAAGTTACAATTTAGATATGTCTGTTGCAGGATGATTTCTTTAACCGATGAGTTGATTGCATCAAAGCTGAAGCATGTTGAGGTCAGTATCGAGCAGTTCGTGTAACAAGCGAGTAAATGGACTTGTAATTCCACATATATACAACATCATTTAAATCATCATAGTAAAATTGACATAAGAATGTGAAAATGAACACCATAATAAACTGATGATGATGTGTGCGTGATGGGTCTTGTGCATTACTTGTTGCAGCTGCAAGAAGAGCTAAATACACTCTACTGCCAAGAAGAAACAGGTGACACAAGATTGGCATGACACCTTTTGAGTGGTACAAGGAGGGAGTATTCATTCTCAAGTAATCTAGGTGGCCTGGCTTGTACCTGCTTTCTAAACAAGGCGTTATTTTGGTGGAGTGTTGGTGAGAGGAAGCAATATATATATAATGGTCTTCGAAACCCTAGATGATTGGGAAGCAGAGTGATAGAGAGGCTGTTGGAGGCATAGCAGGAGAATATATATACATGCTGGTTGGTTGATGGTCTAGTTGGAGGGAGTCCGTGAATTTATCTTGTTGCTATCTATCTCTCTCTCTCTGTGTGTGTATATACATAGGAAGAAGTATCTATCTATCAACAGTAGTAGTTAGCAGCATGTGTAGCTTTGGTGCAGGGGTTTAAATATTTATACTGGATAACTGGAAGAGGAAGTCATGTGTAGATTTGTCTCAGCAAGTAACCCAGTTTGAAAAACTGAAAAATAAACTTAAAATCATACAAAAATACAGACTTATGTGCATGAACATGAATCTGTATGTACTTGCCACTATGATCTAGAAATAAGAACAAGGGAAGTCGATTTCATTTTACATTCACTATAGATAAAAAACTAAAGAGGCAGCTACACCCAGAGAGTCCTAGAGATTCAAACTTGCAGTTTCATAATGCAAATCTGATTGGACTTTCTTGATTTGATATCCTCAATTACAAAATCCCAGGTTTCAATAAATTGTGCAGCTAATGTGCCTCAAGATCAGCTGCCCTCAGCAAGTGTTGTAGCAAACTTAAAACCATTTTATCATATTAACAGGTTATGATGAAAAAAGTAATGGCAGTCACACAAATATATTCCTACTGCAAAAACACGACTTTGGTGACCAATTTGTATGGCAATCGCTCCTATGCAGCTAAATTTCTACTGCAGAAGCTGCAAAGACAGTACATCATATCATCATATGGCAAATTCCAAGTGATCATTTGCTTTTATTCAGCTAAAATTCATAGTGTACCGAAGCTGCGAAGGAACTGGGTCACACCACCATACAACACACACACTGAATTCCAAGCAATCATTTATTCTTATTCAGCTAAAATCCTAGTGTTCTACTGAAGCAGCGAAGACCGTGGATCACATCAACACATGGCAATTTCATTTCCCTATTCATAAAACCTAATGGTACAGTTACACCCAGAGAGTCCCAGGCAGTAAAAATTGGAATGGTACCATAGTATATAAAATTTCATGGTGCCGTAGTATATGAAATTTTTATCCCATTAACAAGTCATGGTGTTGTAGTATATAAAATTTCCAATGACTATATTGAGACTCATTCTGTATATCATAGTTTGAAATGGCCAGGGAGGAAATCTGACTGACAAATGTTGAAGAGAATGGCGAAAGAACAGTTTGCTTTGTGCTCACCACGTAGTGGCGGGGCGACGGTGGTGTCGGGGCGGCGCTGGCGACGGTGGTGTGGACGGGGCGGCGCTGGTGTCGGGCGGCGTCGAGGGCGGCGGGGCGATGGCGTCCAACGAGGTGGGGCGACGGGGAGAGCGGCGCCGACGTCGGGGCCTCAGGCGGCGGTGGTTGGAGACGGGCTACAGGGACGACGGGGCGCCGACGATGGGCGCAGGGGCGTCGGGGCGGCGTCGAGGCGGCGGGGCAGCGGCGTCGGGAGAGGAGAGGGGAAGGGGATCGAGGGCGAGGGCGAGGGAGAGAGAGGGGATAGGTTTGGGCTGGGGGAAGGAAACATGGATGGGGGCGGCACAATACTAATGGCGCACCACCCCTCGGTGCGCCATAAGTACATCCATACTAATGGCGCACCTCACCCTGGTGCGCCATTAGTATTTTTTTATTTCTGCTCGAGCCAACAGGTTATCTCCCACCTGACCTAATCCACATCAAGTCCCCTCTACTAGCTCGACTGGTCAGCAGCCAATTCTCACACCAGGAGGTCCTGGGTTCGATTCCCAGGCTCCACAATTTTTTTATGCATTTAAAATGTTGTTTGATACTTATTTGTGTTTAAATATGTTCAAACTTGTTTAAATCATAACAGTAATATTTTTTTATAAGACAATAATATTTTTTTTAAAATATCATCAAACATTAATGCCGGTGGAGCGGGGGAGGGTGCGGGGGGTCGGCGGCGGCGGTTGAGTAGGGGAGGGGTGCGGGGGCTCGGCGGCGGCGGTTGAGTAGGGGAATCGAGGGTGCGGGAGGTCGGCGGAAGCGGCCGGTGGACCGGGGGGTGCTCGGCGGCGAGGGGGACCGGATCTGGCGAGGTGGGATAGCGATCGAGATGGAGCGGGATCGAGATCGAGTGTCCATGAAATTTAAAAATATTCATGATAGTTCAAAAAGTGCCCATGAAATACAATCAAGAAATGAAGGCTACAATTTAAATACAATCGATCTTAGCTAGCTATCTGTTCACAATCTTCTTGCCCTTCTTTTTCGCAAATGGAGTTCTTCTGTGGAACGGACGTCCTTTAGGTAGGGTGGTCCTGCTTCTTCTTGTGGTGTATGCTGCTACTTCATCATCGTCGTCATGTTCGATCCTTGGGTCGCCGTACTTGTCGAAGTCTTGCTCATTGGCTACTCCATCCATTCCGATGATCTTCCTTTTGCCTCTCCTCACGACAACACGACTGGTCTTTGACGGGTCGGTAATGAAGAAGCATTGGTCCACTTGGGAAGCCAATACCCATGGCTCATTTTTCGCGGTGACGTTTGCGCCCGCAGTCTTGGATTTGGCTTCGGGTATAACCATGGTGGTGAAATACCGGTCTTCTTTTAGGACGCTCTTGGCCCATCTGACACGGAACATCGGGACCTTCTCTCCAGTGTAGCTCAGCTCCCAGATCTCCTCGATCCTTCCGTAGTATCTGTCCTTGTCGTTACCGGTGTAGGATTCCATCGTTACCCCGGAGTTCTGATAACCATCGCTCTTCATGTCCTTTGCCTCGGTGTAGAATGTGTAGCCGTTGATATCGTACGCCTCATAGGTCATCAGGTTATGCTCGACGCCCTGTGACAAGGCGAATATGAGTTGTTCTTCCGCGGAAGAATCCTCATGTAAAGGGTACGACAGAAGCTTCTGCTTGAACCAACGCGTGAAGCATGAGTTGTGCTCTTTGAGTATATCTCCGTCCGTCCTCTATTGGCCTCGGTCATTGTACGTCTTCTTAATAAAGGTTTTGTGCTCTACCACCCAAGGATCGACCACGTCTATGTGTTGTAGCGCGACTAGGTTTGCTCTTTCAAAGTCGGCGAGTCGACCCTCGAAGTCGACATGCATTTCGCGGCGACCCTCACGGTGACCCCATCCAGCGAGCCTGCCGAGGTGCCTGTTGACGGGCAGACCAACGGGGTTCTCGATGCCTAGATAATTCGTGCAGTAGGAGATGCACTCTTCGGTCAGAAAGCCCCTGGCTATGCTTCCCTCTGGACGTGACATGTTGCGAATGTATCCTTTGATGACACCATTCATCCTTTCGAACGGCATCATGTTGTGCAGGAACATCGGCCCGAGTTGGATGATATCCTCCACTATATGGACCAGCAGATGCACCATAACGTCGAAGAATGCGGGCGGGAAGTACATCTCAAGCTCGCATAGTATCACCACGATCTCTTCTTGTAGCCTTCTGAGTTGCCTCACGCCAATCGACTTCCGAGAGATGACGTCGAAAAAGTTGCATAGGCCAAATAGCGTTTCACGGACGTGCGTGTCCATGATCCCACGGATTACAACTGGAAGTATCTGTGTCATCAGCACGTGACAGTCGTGAGACTTCATACCGCTGAACTTCTGCTTCGCTGGGTCTAGGTATCTGCTTATCTTCCCCGCGTAACCGTAAGGAAGTTTTACTCCTAGGAGGCAGGTGAAAAACTGCTCGATCTCCTCCTGACTTAGAGTGAAGCACGCGGGAGGGTAGTCATTTCCGGTCTTCTTGGCCTTTTTTCCTTTGCGACGACTTTCTGTGTCCTGCTTCGCCTCATCATCATCATCATCATATATAGTGTGAAGCTCCTGCCTGATGCCCATTGATTTCAAGTCTGCCCTTGCTTTCGGCCCATCTTTGGTCCTCTCTGGCATGTTGAGCAGGGTACCAAGCAGACTCTCGCACACGTTCTTCGTGATATGCATGACATCAAGGCTCTGAGGCACACGATGGATCTTCCAGTACGGCAAGTCCTAGAAAACAGACCTCGTTTTCCATACCTTCAGCGGCGGCTCTGGCACCTTTCGCTTCTTTCCCGGCTCTGGCGCCTTTTGCTTCTTTCCCGGCGTTTTCGGGGTTCGATTTCACCATCGAACAGATCCTTGCGTTTCCTCCACGGGTCATCGTCGCGAAGCCACCGTCGATGTCCCATGAACACGGTTTTCGAAGACCCAGGATCTCTATCTAGTTGGCGATACGTTGTGTCATCCATGCACCTTACGCATCCAGAAAATCCGTGGACTACCTGCCCCCCGAGATATCCGTAACCGAGATAGTCGTGCACCGTCGTGAGCAGAGCGGCTCTCATAGGGAAATATTCTTTCTCTGCGGCGTCCCACGTATTGGCTGGCATTTTCCACAGCGTGTCTAGCTCCTCCTTCAGCAGCCCCAGATACAGATTGATGTCGTTCCCTGGTTGTTTCGGCCCTTCAATTAGCATACTCATGTGAATGTACTTCCTCTTCATGCACAACCAGGGGGAAGGTTGTACATCCACACAAACACAGGCCAGGTGCTATGTGTGCTTCTCTGGCTGCCAAACGGATTGACTCCATCGGTGCTCGCGCCCAGCACGATGTTCCTTGGATCCTTCCCAAATTCTGGGTATTCGAAGTTCAACGCTTTCCACTGGCTCGCATCCTTAGGGTGACTCAGCATCTTGTCTTTTTTATCTATCTCCGGATCATTTGCGTCATCTTCTCGCTTCTTCTCCTCCCTATCTGCGTGCCAACGCAGGAGCTTTGCTACCTTAGGATCCGCGAAATACCGCTGCAGACGAGGAGTGATCGGAAAGTACGACACCACTTTTCGAGGAGCTTTCTTCCTCTTCTTGTATCGAGTGACACCGCACACCGGACATATGGTAGACTCCGCGTGCTCGTCCCGATAAATGATGCAATTGTTCATGCACACATAGTATTTCACATGCGGTAAATCCAGAGGACACACGATTTTCTTCGCCTCCTCCAAACTGGTCGGGCACTTGTTCCCCTTTGGAAGACGTTCGTGCCAGAATGACATGTTCTCGTCGAAGCATGCGTCAGTCATTTTGTGTTTTACCTTCATCTCCAGAGCCATGAGCGTTACTTTCAGGCGGGTATCCTCGGGCCTGCATCCTTCGTACAATGGAGTAACCGCGTCTAACTCAAGTTGATCCATCTTGGCTTTCTCTCGAGCGGCAGCTCTTGCGTTATCCGTCTGCTTGAGAAGCAGCTCTTGAATATAAGGGTCCTGCACCCAGCCCATCAATGGTCCACCGTCGTCTGCTCCGCCGGCATCATCATCTTCATGATCATGCCCGTCGTCTGCTCCGGCATCTTCCTCATCATCATGTCCTGCATCTTCTACATGATGACTGTGTACAGCATCACCGTCGTGATCATCTCCTGGGGATTCTTCGTCTTCTCGCCCGCCCGAGCCGCGGTGGTTGTCTTGCTGCCCTTCTTCATTTCTTGCCCGACCCCCATGGACGACTTCGTAGTCATCTTCATCACCTTCCCAACGATAGCCATCCATGAAACCACGCAAGAGCAGGTGGTCCCGCACCTGCCCGGAATCCGGGTCCGCAATAAGGCTCTTCAGCTTGCATCTTCGACACGGACATCTTATTTTTGTCTCGTTCTTTTGAAGCATCTCGACCTTCGCGGACCTCAAAAACCTATTCACGATGCCTTCGGTCATCGTGCGGACCATGGTCGCCTGCGGGGTAGAGCAAAACGATATTTTAGAACCAAGAAAATATTTGGCATGACTTTCCCTAAAAATAGGACCAAAAAGAATGCTTAATGCCAAAATTATCGCCGAAACAGAAATGAATCAACATTCCGGCAAAATATTGGCAACTATCGCATTTCAAATACCGGTACACCTCCAAACACAAACACATATGCAACACCACAAACATATGCAACACCACGAACATACATAGATCTAGCTAGGCCATAAAAAGTGCATGTGCACATTGTTGTAGGGAGAACAACATAAATATAGCTTCCCCCCTTACTTACCTATCAAAACAAGGTAATTTAAACACTTAATTTGAATGAATGTATGGTGGAACTGAGGTGAAAAAGAGGAGGCACCCGAGACAAGGAGTAGGTGGAGAGAATGAAGTGGGGAGAAAGTGAGTGTGGGTAGGAGAGGCTGCCTAAAATATCTTGTTGCTGCCCACTTACTAATGGCGCACCAACAACAAATGCGCCATTAGTAATCCAGGTTACTAATGGCGCACCTTCTGCTGGTGCGCCATTAGTAGTTTTGCAAAAAAACAAAAAAAACATACTAATGGCGCACTTTTCCGCAGTGCGGCATTACTAGTTTAAACTAGTAATGGCGCACGGTGGAACAGTGCGCCATTAGTAGTTTTGCAAAAAAAGGAATAAAAAAACAACATTAGTGGCGCACTTTCCGACAGGTGCGCCATTACTAGTTACAACTAGTAATGGCGCACTTTGTCTGGATGCGCCATTAGTATGTTTGGACAGGCGCACTAGTTCAAAAAATTTTTGTTTGATACTAATGGCGCACACTGTGCCAGGTGCGCCATTAGTAGTTTCAACTCTAATGGCGTATCTGTAAGTGGTGCGCCATTAGTATATACTAATGGCGCACCACTTGTCTGGTGCGCCATTAGTGTCAATCCTATCTATAGCCCTTTTTCTAGTAGTGAGGTAAAGATATGCAATAAAATCAGAGATTTGCTTCCCTTAGATGTCTTGCTCCCCCTGAATCTGCATGGGATATTGGGAGAAGATAGGGAACAGAAAATCAGAGCAACATAAAAGAAACAACAGAGCTTGAGCTAAAGCAAGCAAACAAACATGTCTTTCCCCTCTTAAAGACATGTGACATCTCTCCTCTTGAACACCAAGCATCTGGGGTCTTTGATGATATTACTTTCTCCCCCTGAGTATTCTCTCTTTCTCCCCATATAGGAAAGATTAAGCTTTGATGTGATCTCTCTCTCCCCCTTTGACATCAATTTCCAAGAAGGGCTCTTCTGGACATGTGATACAAATGGGTTGGTCCTTGAGTCAGAGAGCAAAGCAGCATGTCTAATATGATGCTGGTAGAGGACAAGAATCATTGAGTGGATCTGGAGCAAACAGAAATCAGGGATAAGTGGCAAGTTGGTTTTCCTGTGGTGGAATCGGTGACTCCGAGTTGTGTGCTTTGGTTGCATCGAAAGATTTTGGTTGAGCTGAAGAAAACAAACCGGTGTGACCGAGTTCATCATATGCAAACCACTTATCACCTCAGCTCACTAGACAAGTAAGATCTCACAAGGATATGCAAGGAATTTACTGAAAGATTTGCATGGAATTGGATGCAGAAAATGCAGAACAAAAAGGAAAGAAAAGAAACTAAAAGTTCTAGATGAAGTTTTTTTGAAAGGGGAAACAAATATGCAAATGACAAATGCAATAACATAGAAAAGAACTCAAGAGAACTTCATCTAGAGTTGGGCGGCGACAAAGTCACCTATGTTAGAGTATATTGACTTAGGAGTCAAGTGAGAGCACTTGATCATGGGTCATACTCATCGTTTAAGCTCAAAATGGGGTTACCATTTTTCGTTTAAGCATCTTGATGTATTCACATCTTGTCGAGTTGCATTGACTCATGACTTGGAGTAAAGCTTCTCTAAGATGGAATAACATACCTTGGGTGGTGGTGTGGATCTTGCTAATGTAGTTGAACTTGTGTGGGTTGCTCAAGGTTGGTGTAGTTCATCAAGAGTTGGGAGCACCACTTGGAGTTTGAGTTCATCTACCTACATGGGTTAGTCTTGCAAGGAAGAGCACTTGTGTATCCAAAATGATAATTATAGGATTTAACATAGAATTTGTCAAAGGATATGTTTGAATGGTTTCGTGCTTCCTTGTCTTCAACCACCATTGTGTAAAGACTTGGTGATGTAGAGATTGCTCAAGATGTGAGAGAGTTGCAATCTCATAGATTTAGATTCATCCAAGTACCTACGCGGGTTAGATAACATGCAAGGTACAAATATATCCAAGACATATGAATAGCATCATAAGAGAAATATCGAGGGTTAGTCATAGGCTCATGCCCTGCATGTATCAAATGGAGTTCCTACTCCAAGTTTGAAGCATCAATGATGTTCAATTCACCTCTCAACCTGCAAAACACTTTCTCATCAAGTGGTTTAGTGAATATATCCGCTAATTGCTTATCGGTGCGAACATGCTTAATGTTAATGTCCCCTTTTGCAACATGATCTCGAATGAAATGATGATGAACTTCAATATGCTTAGTTCGAGAGTGTTGCAGAGGATTGTGAGCAATCTTAATAGCACTTTCATTGTCACATAGCAATGGAACATGTTTCACAAATATCCCATAATCTTTAAGAGTTTGGGTCATCCAAAGTAGTTGAGCACAACATGAACCAGCGGCAATGTATTCCGCTTCGGCGGTGGATAAGGATACTGAGTTTTGTTTCCTGGAAGACCAAGATACAAGAGATCTACCAAGGAATTGACAAGTACCCGAAGTGGACTTTCGATCAACCTTGTCTCCGGCATAGTCCGAATCGGAGTAGCCGACAAGATCAAAAGAGGACCTCTTAGGATACCAAATGCCAAAATTTGGTGTATGGATTAGGTATCTCACTATCCTTTTCACAGCCTTAAGATGACATTCTTTAGGAGCAGCTTGATATCGTGCACACATGCACACACTTAGCATAATATCGGGACACGAGGCACATAGATATAACAATGAACCAATCATAGAGCGATAAACTTTTTGATCAACTGGTTCACCATCTTTGGTCAAATCAAGATGTCCACTAGTAGGCATGGGTGTAGTCATACCTTTGCATTCTTGCATATTGAACTTCTTGAATAAGTCCTTAGTGTACTTGATTTGAGAGACAAAGGTACCTTCCTTAGTTTGCTTGATTTGCAAACCGAGAAAGAATTTGAGTTCACTCATCATAGACATCTCAAACTTCTCCGACATTAGCTTTCCAAACTTCTCACTAAAATGAGGGTTAGTTGAACCAAATATGATATCATCAACATAAATTTGGCACACAAATAGTTCTCCATTAACCTTTTTAGTGAAAAGAGTAGAATCAATTTTACCAATTTCAAAGCCTTTTTCAATAAGGAACTTGTTCAAGCATTTATACCATGCTCTAGGAGCTTGTTTAAGACCGTAAAGAGCTTTGTGAAGTTTGTAAACATGATTAGGTTTCTTAGAATTAACGAAGCCGGGAGGTTGCTTAACATAAACTTCCTCCTCAATTTTGCCATTTAGAAAAGCACTTTTAATGTCCATTTGGTACAAGGTGATATCATGGTGATTAGCATAGGCAAGTAAGATGCGAATGGACTCAAGTCTAGCAACGGGAGCATATGTCTCACCATAGTCCATACCTTCAATCTGTGTGTAGCCTTGGGCGACGAGACGTGCTTTGTTGCGAACCACCTGTCCATCTTCATCTTGCTTGTTGCGAAACACCCATTTGGTACCAATGATGTTGTGGTTGTTGTCGGGCTTCTCGACCAATGTCCACACTTGATTTCTCTCAAAGTTGTGTAGCTCTTCATGCATAGCGTTTATCCAATCCGGATCCTTCAATGCTTCTTCAACCTTCATAGGTTCAATGCTAGAGATGAATGAGTAATGTTCACAAAAGTTAGCTAAACGAGTTTTAGAGCGAGTGATTCTCCCGGTTTGGATATCATTGTAGATTTTCTCAACGGGATGATCTTTGGCAATTCTTGCTCGAACTCGTGAAAGCTTTTGCTTGGGTCGGGGGGGAACATCCTCTTCATCTTGTTCTTCTTCTTGGCCTTCTTCATTGTTGACATTGTCGTTCTCTTGTCGTTGTGGAGAAAGAGGTTGTTGATGTTCATCTTGGTGTACTTCCTCGTTTTCTTCATCTTGGAGTGTCCCACTTGTGGATGCTTTCGTATCAACTCTTGGTTCACCTTGTCGTGAGGTAGAAGCTTCCACTTGGATGGATGAGGTACTCTCCTTCATTTCCGTTGGACGAATCTTGCCAATGGACAAGTCTTGAATTGCTTCCGAAGGGTCTTTGTCTCCTACATCAATTGGCAATTGCTCTACTTGCGAGCCGTTAGATTCATCAAACTTCACATCTACCGTCTCATCAACCTTTCGGGTGAAATTGTTGTAGACATGGTAAGTGTGAGAGTTTGAGCCATAACCAAGTAGGAAACTTCATGAGATTTAGGAGCAAATTTAGAACGACAATGCTTATCAAGGATGTAGCACTTTGAGCCGAATACTCGAAAGTATCCAACCTGGGGATTGTTACCGGTGAGGAGCTCGTATGCCGTCTTGCCGAGTAGCTTGTTAAGATACAAGCGATTTGTTGCATGACAAGCTGTCTCAGCCGCTTCCGCCCAAAAGTGCTTTGGCGTTTTGTACTCATCAAGCATCATTCTTGCCATCTCGATAAGAGTCCGGTTCTTCCTCTCAACAACTCCATTTTGTTGAGGTGTGTACGTAGACGAGAACTCGTGTGAAATCCCTTCTTCGTCAAGAAAGGTGTCCACATCTGCGTTCTTGAACTCCGTTCCGTTGTCGCTCCGAACCTTCTTGATCTTCACGTCAAACTGATTTTGGGCCTTCCTAGCAAAGTTTTTGAAGATCTTTTGGACCTGCGATTTGTCATCAAGAAAGAACACCCACGTAAATGTTGAAAAATCATCAACTATGACTAGACCAAATGATTTACCACCGAGACTCTTGTAGGCATTTGGACCAAAGAGATCCATGTGAAGTAGCTCGAGTGGTCTTCTTGTGGTCATGATGTTCTTCACGCGATGACTTCCTCCAACTTGTTTCCCTGCTTGACAAGCACTACAAAGTCTATCCTTGTCAAATATGACATCTTTTATTCAAAGGATATGATCACCTTTAATAAGCTCATCAAGATTTTGCATTCCAACATGACCTAGTCTTCTATACCACAACCAGCCTTTAGAAGATTTAGCAATTAAGCAAGTTTTAGGTTGAGCCTTTTTAGTGAAATCAACAATGTAAAGATCTCCTCTATGTATACCGGTAAAGACCATTTTATGATTGTCTCTACGAAACACTTGGCAATCTACTTCAGTGAATAAGACGTTGAAACCGAAATCCGCAAGTCTAGAAACTGAAAGTAAATTGTATCCAAGAGATTCAACGAGCACGACATTTTGTATGGAGCTATCATGTGAGATGGCCACCTTACCAAGGCCAACCACCTTACCCTTTGAACTATCACCAAAAGTGACATATTTTCGAGGGCTGTCGTTTTCAGCAAGCTCACGGAACATCTCTTCATCTCCGGTCATATCATCAGTACATCCACTATCAAGAACCCATTCCTTTCCTCCAGCCATGTAGCCACGAAGATTTGCCATAAGAGCAAAATGCCTCCTTGCATCATCAAGATCATAGTCACTATCATCATATTCATCATAGTATCCATGTTCAACATCATCTTGTGATTGATCAATTCCTAGAGAGGGTAATTCATTAGATAAATGATCATCACAATGGTTACCTTTATGAAATCTAATAGCTTCAGATACGATATTGCTAATGATTCCAATGTTTCCTTTAGCACGCATGAGATTGGTAAGCTCAAATAGACAATTACCAAAATTAGGATCACTAGAATTCATCTTACTCAAGGCAATTGACTTATGGAGAATTCCGTCTAAGTTTTTCAAGGAATAACTTGGAAATCGCTCCTGAAGAAATTTCCATATAGTATAGGCACAATCAAGAGTAGGCAAACTAGCAGTCAAATTCTTGGGCAATCCTCTTATGATAAGATTGATGGTTCTAAGATTGCGAATCATGTCAACATCTTCATCTAGGGTAGGGTGCAAAGGATCAACATGAGGTGCACAAGGGCTAGCAATGTACTTGTTCAAATGATATTCATTGAAAATCGCAAGCATTTCATTTTTCCACTCATGAAAATACTCTCCATCAAGAATAGGCACTCTATGTCTAAGACTTCCCAAAGTAGACACATCCATCTTCCTACAAAGGTGTTTAAACCAAGGCAATGGAGACCAAAGCTCTGATACCAATTGAAAGGATCGAGAAGAGGTGTCTAGAGGGGGGGGGGGGTGATTAGACACTAAGTGCCAAAAGTTGCAGTTTTTAATATTCTTAAGTTTAAGTGGAGTTTAAGCAGAAATTTAACAATAGATATCAAGCAAGCATGCAAAGAGTATATGAGCAGCGGAAAGTAAAGCATGCAACTTTCAAGAATGTAAAGGGAAGGGTTTGGAGTATTCAAACGCAATTGGAGACACGTACGTTTTTGGCGTGGTTCCGATAGGTGGTGCTATCGTACATCCATGTTGATGGAGACTTCAACCCACGGAGGGTAACGGTTGCGCGAGTCCATGGAGGTCTCCACCCACGAAGGGTCCACGAAGAAGCAACCTTATCTATTCCATCACGGCCATCGCCCACGAAGGACTTGCCTCACTAGCGGTAGATCTTCACGAAGTAGGCGATCTCCTTGCCCTTACAATCTCCTTGGTTCAACTCCACAATCTTGTCGGAGGCTTCCAAGTGACACCTAGCCAATCTAGGAGACACCACCCTCCAAGAAGTAACAAATGGTGTGTTGATGATGAACTCCTTGGTCTTGTGCTTCAAATGATAGTCTCCCCAACACTCAACTCTCTCTCACAGGATTTGGATTTGGTAGAAAGAAGATTTGAGTGGAAAGCAATTGGGGAAGGCTAGAGATCAACATTCATATGGTAGGAATGGAATATCTTGAGCTCAACACAAGTGTAGGTGGTTCTCTCTCAGAACATGTGTATTGGAAGTGTAGATGTGTTCTGATGGCTCTCTCCACGAATGAAGAGTGGGTGGAGGGGTATATATATCCTCCACACAAAATCTAACTGTTACACACAATTTGCCAAACTTGATGGGACCAAATGGTTAAATTCGGTCGGACCGATTCAGCAAACCTAGTGACCATTAGGATTTTCGGTGGGACTGAGATGCAACTCGGTAGGACCGATATGGTTAGGGTTCGGGCATAACGTAATCTCGATGTGACCTATTACACAAACTCGGTGGGACCGATTTTGGTAATAAGCTAACCAGAGAGTTGGTCAGGCAAACTCGGTGAGACCGATTACACAAACTCGGTGGGACCGATTTTGGTAATAAGCTAACCAGAGGATTTGCATTGTAATCTCGGTAGTACCGATTGCTCAAACTCGGTGAAACCGATTTTGGTAATGGACATACACAGAGAGATTACAATCCCATCTTGGTGAGACCGAGATACCTATCGGTGAAACCAATCTGCTAGGGTTTGTGGCAGTGGCTATGACATTTGAAACTCGGTGGCTCCGGATATAAAGAATCGGTGGGGCCGAGTTTGACTTTTGGTTTAGGTCATATATGGATGTGGGAAGGTAGTTGAGGGTTTTTGGAGCATATAACTGTCGGATTTCAGGTTCCGACAGACCCTTAAGGTTCGAACTCTGGGGTGCGCGCGGAGATTATGCCCTCTACCTCTCCGTCTCGCAAAGATCTAACTACTGAAACAACAACACAAGAGACACAGGGTTTATACTAGTTCGGGCCACCATTGTGTTGTAATACCCTAATCTAGTTTGTGGTGGGTGGATTGCCTCTTGGGCTGATGATGATGAACAATACAAGGAAGAACAGCCTCGCGAGGGTCTGCTCTTAGCTGGGACGATGAACTACTAGGGGGAGTTCAGCCGCCCTTCTCTCTCTCTCTCTGTTGCCTGAGTCTTTCTAGCTTGCTTCTCGATCTCTCCCTCTCTACCCTGGGGGTGACTAGTCCTATTTATAGGCAAAGGCCCTGGGCCTCTTCCCAAATATTGAGCGGGAAGCGCGCCAACAATTGGCCAATTTGAAGGGGAACATCTGGTACACTTATCCTGACTAAAGTTGGTCCTCGCCTGACAAAGGCCCTGTGGTGACGTCGTTCTGGGCTCCACGATGACCTCCTTCCCACCGTTGGACTGGTCTTGGTCTCGTTGCACCGAAATGGATGCCTTTGCTTGATCCTCTCGCCTTCGCTTGCCCCCTTTGCACCAAAGAGGAAAGGGAGACACTGCGCGGGGCGGTTTATTGGACGTGGGCGGCACTGTTCCCACATGCTCCCTTATTTTGCGCCCTGCTAGGTGGACTCGCAGTTGTACACAGCCGCTCCCCTTCCTGTTGCTCGACCGTCCCCTATTCTTCCTTCCTTCAAACTCCGACTCCTGCCTCCAATCCCATCTCACATCTTCCCCTTCCTTCCCATTGCCTTGGCTCCGACAAAGAAAGAGAAAGGGAAGAAACCCATGCCTCTGTCTCGCCCGCCGCCATTGGTGGCCCCCGCCGTCGGCCGGTCGATCATACTCAATCGAGAGTGCCTCGGTAAGCTCAGCCCGGCTATGGCCACCATCTTCAACGAGTGTGGGAGGACGACGGCCTGGCCTACGTCTCACTTCCCCACGGACAGGATAATCACTAAGGTTCATCATTTTGCCGACGCCTTGTGGGCGGGTCTGGTTCCCCCCTTTTCCGATTTCTTCAAGGTCGTCCTCTCCCATTACCAGATCCATATGATGCATTTGGGTCCTGAATCCATCACCCTTCTTTCGGTGTTCGCTTTTGTTTGCGAGGCGATGATGGGCATCCCTCCTTCCGTTGCCTTGCTACGCCACTTCTTCTCCTTGCGCCTTGCCGACCCCGCTCAATGCTCGGCGTGTGTGAACTTCGTCGCCGCGCCTGAGACTGCGGCCTCAGGGATCGACTTCAAGCTTCCTTCGCGTTCAGCTGGGTTCCGCGAGCGGTGGTTGTACATTGATGTCGGGGTGCCCAGCCCCCTGCCGGCGAATCCAACTTCGCCTGTTGTGCCCAATTCGGGCTGGGGCTAGGAGATGCTCGAGAGCCCCCGGCTCTCCTTCGTCTAGCACCGCTTCGCGTTCTTGAAATCGCTCGGCGTGACAGCGCCTAAGGTGGTGAAGGAGTTCCTGTTGCGCCGCATTGCCCCTCTCCAACTCCACTCCCGCCGAATGTGGGCCTTCAGTGGGCATGATGATCGCATGAGGCTCCAGGAAGAAGACTTGACGCTTGGGGCGCTAAGGACAGTGCTCTTGGTCCTGACTGATGACCCCAACCCGGGCAGCATCCAGCGGGGAGGGGCCCTGCTGTACCTCTGCCAGAACAGGGACGACTTCATGAAGTAGATGCCCTCCTTTGATGAATGGGGGTTGCGCCCTGCTGGCTTCCAAGGGCCTCGTGAGAACCCTGTGGTGGTGACCGCCCTTCCAGTCGGTCAAGGCGAATCCTCCTCGAGTGGTGGAGCAGGGAGGCATGAGACAACTGAGGCCGAGAGGGCTTTCGATGAGGTGACTGCGCCTGGTGATGCCCTCGAGGGGGCAGCTCCTGAGGCCCGTGCTGCCGAGGCTGAGGGCGGCAAGCAGCCGCTCCCAGCGCCTGGGGCTGAGGCCCCTGAGGCCCCGGCCGCGTCTTCTGGCGAGGCAATTGACAACGCGCGTCAGGCAGGCGCCCCTGACGCGGATCGCTTTGATGCTCCGTCTTCGTCGCAGGTTGATCCTTGCGCTCTTCTCTTGGGCCGCTTCCGTGTGGACTTTGAGGCCCTCCGGAGGAAAAGGGAGGCCCTGGGTGATGACTTCTCTTGTCGCTTGCTGAAGCGCCGGAAATACTTCGCTACTGACGAGTAAGCTTTCTCCTTTTCTGGCTCCTGATCCCCTTGTTGCATCTACTGATCCTTACTCCGCAGGCCTCTTCCGGCTGAGCTCGTGGGAGTCGCTCAGGCGTCGCCTCCTTTGGCTTCGTCTTCCCCGTCGTCCCCTAGTGCTCTGAGCAGCACTGCTCTTGTGGTGAGGGCGAATGAAGGGGCGGACCGTCCCGAGGCGCACTGCAGCCCTTCTCTTCCTGCGATCTTCCTTCGCGGGCCCTCTCTTGGCATAGCCAGCCTGCCGTGGGCTTCCTGCCTGGCCGCGGGCTGCGACTGGCTGAGGCGCCCCCTGCGCCCTTCTTCTGGAGACAGGCTGGCCCCAGGCCGGGCTTCTGGTACGGCGCGCCCGGCCGTCGTGAGGGCGCCAGCCCCCAGCCCCTGCCCGGAGGGGGAGCGATGATTTGTGGCCCCCGGCGATTGCGTGGGGCAGATGATGGTGTGGAAGACGTGCTCGTCGCCAAGAGTTCCTTCGAAGGGTGACCGACGCGGTGGACCTGCTTGGGGAGGAGCTCGCTGGTGAAGACGCGCGCCTGGAGGCCGGGGGCATGTGCCTGGCCACAGGGAGGCGTGAGCTGGAGGCCGCCATCGCCCTCGCGCGCCATCAGCGCGACCTTGATGATGAAGAGGCGAAGGCGTCGCTGGAGGCCTCTCGGGCGGCTCGATCCCAGGCCGCTGAGGAGGCCCGGGGAGCCGACCGACGGCGAGAAGCAGTGGAGGAACGGGCTCGGGAGCTCCTGGCCTGGTGCCACTCATTGGAGGAGCAAGTGGAAATGCGCGAGGCGGCCCTTGCATCGATGAAGGTGGCCTCCGGCGACCCAGCTGAGCTTCGGAAGCGTGAGGAAGCGTTGACGCTGGAGGCCGCTGAACGCACCCGCGAGTACGAGCGGCTGGAGACGAGGGAGCGCCTGGTGACGCAGGAGGAAGATGATGTCGTCGCACGGGAAGCACGTGTCCTGGAGGAGGTTGGTTGTCGGGTGGCGACGGCACGCCAAGGCCTCGAGCGTGAGTTCGAGGGGAGGCTGGAGTTGATCCGGGTCGAGGCTGAGGGAAGAACCGCAGCCCTGAGGGCCCAACGGGATGAGGCGACGCGGCGGGCCGACGCTTCCCGGGCCGCCCTTGAGGCAGCGCAAAAGGAGTTGGCTGCCTCCCAGGCTGAGGTGCTCCGTCTTTGTCAATGGGTGGAGGAGGCTGAGGTCGTCGAGCGCCAGAATGCTGATGAGATACGCCAGCGGCAGGTCCTGGAGCACGTGCACGGCCCCATGCTTGCTACGCTCAGGGAGAGGGCTAACACAACCTTGGGCAACATCTGCGAGGCGGCCGTCGGCGAGCCGCACACGATCAACTATGCCGGCAACCTGCAGTTCTTCACCGCCATGGTGACGCAGCTGGAGGAGCGGTCGGTCAGGGCCGACAGGTTGGTGGAGGAGAGGAGCTGCGCCCTGCTCGGGCGCGCCTTTCTCGTGTCTTCAGCCATCTCCGAAACATGGATGCCCACTTCGACTTTGACGCCGCCATCGCCCCAGTCCCCCAGGCTGTCCGAGGCGACCTGGCGCACTGGGTGGAAGACAACGTGGACGCTCTTGTCAGAGCCTTCGCTTCGGACGATGACGACGTGATCGTGGTTGCTGACGAGGGCGGTGTGGTGGACGGCTCTGATGCCGCTGGTGGCGACGCAGGCAGCGATGGCGAGTTCAGCGATGCCAGCGGCGGCTCGGGAGGTGCTCCTGAGGACGCATTGGGGGATTTGTCCGAGTGAGTATGTATCGCTCATGTCTTTTTACCCTGCATGAGTAGAACTCAGGTGTTTGGCCTGATGGCTGTGAGAGCATTTTGGGAGGGGAAGCCCCTCATGTAAAACCTGTATTCATCGTATTAGCAGCTATTATATTGCGCGAGCACCGGCGCCTGGCGGCTGGCGGGTTTACCTCTGTTTCGCGCAAGCCCTGAGGCAGCCCGTGGGAGGACGTGGTGTCCTGAGTGTTCTCTAGTTGAATTCGTAGGATGCGCAAGTGTCGCTGGCGGGGGGCTTCACAGGCGCTGGCCTTCTTCACAGGCTCCGGGCCTTTTCCCGCATGTGATGGCTTCACAGGCATTCGCCTTCTTCACAGGCTCTGGGCCTTTTCCTAAACGCGATAGCTTCACAGGCATTCGCCTTCTTCACAGGCTCTGGGCCTTTTTCTTAACGCGATAGCTTCACAGGCATTCGCCTTCTTGACAGGCTCCGGGCCTTTTCCTAAACGCGATAGCTTCACAGGCATTCGCCTTCTTCACAGGCTCTGGGCCTTTTCCTAAACACGATAGCTTCAGAGGCATTCGCCTTCTTCACAGGCTCTGGGCCTTTTCCTAGACGCGATAGCTTCACAGGCATTGGCCTTCTTCATAGGCTCTGGGCCTTTTCATGAAGGGACATCCTCCGCAGGTACTGGAAAGTCCTCCCGGGAAGGAGCAATAGCGGTAGTCTGGGCTGCGCACAAGCCCGGCCCGGCCCGACTCACGAGGGGCTCGCGAGGGGAGGCAGCTGTGGCAAAGCGGTAACCAGAACGCGAGAAATGGCTTGAACGAGACTAAGCACCCCTTCCCCGAACACACGCAAATCTCAAATTAGAATCCAACTTAAATCCAGCAGGGGAAAAGTTACAACCAAAGAAGAAGTCAATGAAAACAAACAAAAGGCCGCGTCCGGCACCTAATCTAGTCTTGGACGTCTTCTCACCAGCGTGGAGCTAAGTGCTGTCCACTGGGCGTGGGTGAGAGCCCCAGGGCCTGAGGCCGGCACCCCTGAGACTCCGGGGCGTGTACAGCCCCACTCATTATTACGTGAGAGTGTCATGGGGCGGCGAGCTTCACAGGCACTGGGCCTTCTTCACAGGTACCGGCCTTGCTTCATATCGCCAGACAAGGGCCCTGCCTTGCGCCACACTCTAGTGCCACCAACGACGACCGGAAACCAGGATGCCGCCGGTGGGGTAGAGCGGTCTCCAGCGGTTCCCCCGACGACCACGGGTCCTCCGCCAGGGGCAGGCCCTTAGGCGCCTCCCCAGCGGAGGGCCTACCTCCTAAGAACGCCTTGCTCCGAACGCCGCGATGGTGATGTCAGATCTCTGCCCCTCTCCTGCAGCCCCCTGCGCCCTCCTCCAGAGGGGTAGGAGACTGTGGGAGCGGGGCAGCTGCTTGCTGCGGCAACCTGCACCTCCTGCGATCCATGATTAGCGTACGCCTGCTCCTGGGGAATTAGTGTACCCGATAGTTGTCTCCTCCAGCGTGGCCGATGGAGCCGTCCCGGGGCTCCTGGAAGAGTTCAGCTTCTGGTGTCTCGTCTCCCCAGCTTGGGCTGAGAAGCGTGCCTTGTTCGCCCTCGTGAGCGTGCCCTTGGTCCATCATGTGGGGCACGTATTCTTCTGCCGCCGTCATCCCGAAGGCTGAGCTGTAGTACTCCATGTGCCATGCAGCGCTGCTTGACGTGCCCACCGCGGGGTGGTAGCGCGGTTGCCCGCTGGCGTCGTGGGCCGCGCCGAGTCCCTCTTCCTCATGCGCCGGGGGTGGGGGTGGCGCCCCCGTCAGTCCGGCACCGACGGATTCACTAGCGTTGGGGTAGCCTTGGGGCCCGCGGGAGCGTGCGGGGCCCCGCGCGTGCCGCCCTGGGCTTGAGACGGGAGCTGGATGCAGAAGGGGTGAGCCCTGAAGCGGCAAAGCCCAGGAGTTTGGCAACCCGCTCTAGCAGCACGTCGCGGCCGCCTTCCAGCAGCCTGCACTGCAGCACCTCTCGGGCCACCGTGAGCACGACCCTCGAGTTTGCCTGCTCCCGGCGGGTGTATGGTGTCGTGGTCGCGGCGTGATTGGAGGCCCTTGCCGCCGACCGCGCTTGCCGCGGCGTGAGGGTTGTTGAAGCCTGTCCGCGTCGCCCGCGGCCCGCAGCGCCCTGCGGACCACGAGCTGCCTGGGGCGCGGGGTCGCCTGAGGCGGGTGGCTCCGCGAGGGCGGACCACGCTGCCCATGGATTTTGGTTGCCCGCCTGGTCGCCGGACATAGTGATGACGATGCGACTGGACGCGGAGTGGTAGAGAGGTGGATTCTGGCGCACCCCTACATGGTGCGCCAAATGTCGGATTTCGGGTTCCGGCAGACCCTTAAGGTTCGAACTCTGGGGTGCACGCGGAGATTATGCCCTCTACCTCTCCGCCTCGCAAAGATCTAAGTACTAAAAGAACAACACAAGAGACACATGGTTTATACTAGTTCGGGCCACCATTGTGGTGTAATACCCTACTCTAGTTTGTGGTGGGTGCATTGCCTCTTGGGCTGATGATGATGAACAATACAAGGAAGAACAGCCTCGCAAGGGTCTGCTCTTAGCTGGGACGATGAACTGCTAGGGGGAGTTCAGCCGCCCTTCCCTCTCTCTCTGTGTTCCCTGAGTCTTTCTAGTTGGCTTCTCGATCTCTCCCTCTCTACCCTGGGGGTGACTAGTCCTATTTATAGGCAAAGGCCCTGGGCCTCTTCCCAAATATTGAGCGGGAAGGGCGCCAACAATTGGCCAATTTGTAGGGGAACATCTGGTACACTTATTCTGACTAAAGTTGGTCCTCGCCTGCCAAAGGCCCTGTGGTGACGCTGTTCTGGGCTCCACGATGACCTCCTTCCCACCGTTGGACTGCTCTTGGTCTCATTGCACCGAAATGGATGCCTTTGCTTGATCCTCTCGCCTGCGCTTGCCCCCTTTGCACCAAAGAGGAAAGGGAGACACTGCGCGGGCTGGCACCCCTGGTCGTCATGGCTTGCGTCATGGGCACCTCATGAGGTACCCCGCCTTGATCTCTCCGCCTCCTCGCGAGCCAGCCTGATGAGGCCGCGCCTGAGGAAGCGCCGTGTCGTCCGCCCCGCGAGGCTTGGCCCCTCGCGAGGGTCTTGGGTCTTGTGTTGATGAAGATAGGTCATGCTCGGCCCTCTTTCGAGCCACGCCGCAGGCCGCAGGCAAGCAAGTCTGGGGACCCCCATTCCCAGAACGCCAACAATCACTAAGCACATGAAGCAAGAGGCTCATTAAGCAACACCTCATCCCTCCTTGATAGTATTGGCTTTTCCTATAGACTCAATGTGATCTTGGATCACTAAAATAGAAAATGTAGAGTCTTGATCTTGAAGCTTGAGCCAATCCTTTGTCCTTAGCATCTTGAAGGGGTTCCACATCTTCTAGTCCATGCCACTCCATTGTTGAACTTATCTGAAACATACTAGGTAAAAGTGTTAGTCCAACAAGAGATATGTTGACATTAATTACCAAAACCACCCAGGGAGCACTTGTGCTTTCAATCTCCCCCTTTTTGGTAATTGATGACAACATACATCAAAGCTTTAGATAAAGATATAGAGAATAGCAAGAAAAGCTTTGGAAAGACATGTAACATGTATAGGCTCCCCCTACATGTATGCAAACATGTGAATATGGAATATAGGAGCATGTGAATGCATAAGCATGACAGAGTAAGCAATGTGTTACATGTATCTTGGCTATATGCATCAGAGCAAATGTTGTGAATATGAGAAAAGTACCTTCATGCTCATGAGTCCTTCTTGCAAACAGTATGTACATCAGCAAGAACTTATTTTTTCCGTTTGCCTTTTTTCTCGCTTGCCTTTTGTTTGCTCGTGTGTTGGATTGCTTGTTTGTCGCGATGGCTCAAGATACTACCAAATTGTGTGACTTCACCAATACCAATAATAATGATTTCCTTAGCACTCTGATTGCTCCTCTTGCCAATACTGAATCTTGTGAAATCAATACTGCTTTGTTGAATCTTGTTATGAAAGATCAATTCGCCGGCCTTCCTAGTGAAGATGCCGCTACTCATCTTAATAGCTTCGTTGATTTATGTGATATGCAAAAGAAAAAAGATGTCAATAATGATGTCGTTAAATTGAAGCTATTTCCTTTTTCGCTTAGAGATCGTGCTAAAGCTTGGTTTTCGTCTTTGCCTAAAAATAGTATTGATTCTTGGAACAAGTGTAAAGATGCTTTTATCTCTAAGTATTTTTCCTCCCGCTAAGATTATCGCTCTTAGAAACGATATTATGAATTTTAAGCAACTTGATCATGAACATGTTGCACAAGTTTGGGAGAGAATGAAATTAATGCTACGTAATTGTCCTACTCATGGTTTGAATTTGTGGATGATTATACAAAAAATTTATGCCAGATTGAATTTTGCTTCTAGAAATCTTTTAGATTCGGCCGCGGGAGGCACTTTTATGGAGATCACTTTAGGAGATGCTACTAAACTCCTAGATAATATTATGGTTAATTATTCTCAATGGCACACTGAAAGATCTACTAATAAAAAAGTATATGCGATAGAAGAAATCAATTTTTTGTGTGGAAAGATGGATGAACTTATAAAATTATTTGCTACTAAAAGTGTTTCTTCAGATCCTAATGATATGCCTTTCTCTACTTTGATTGAGAACAATAATGAATCTATGGATGTGAATTTTGTTGGTATGAATAATTTTGGCAACAACGCGTATAGAGGGAATTTTAATCCTAGGCCTTATCCTAGTAATCCTTCTAATAATTATGGAAATTCCCACAAGAATTCTTATGCTAATTTTAATAAGATGCCCTCTGAATTTTAGAATAGTGTCAAAGAGTTTATGAATTCACAAAAGAATTTCAATGCTTTGCTTGAAGAGAAATTGCTTAAAGTTGATGATTTGGCTAGGAACGTTGATAGAATTTCTCTTGAGATTGATTCTTTAAAGCTTAGATCTATTCCTCCTAAGCATGATATCAATGAGTCTCTCAAAGCCATGATAATTTCCATTGATGAGTGCAAGGAAAGAACTGCTAGGATGCGTGCTATGAAAGATGCCTTTATTAAAGCGTGTTCTTCCAACTCCTATGAAAATCAAGATGAAGATATAGAAGTTATTGATGTGTCCCCTATCAAATCTTTGTTTTGCAATATGAATCTTGATGAAACTGAATATGATCTTCCTTTACCTAGAAGGAGTTCTAAAAATTCGGAGTATTTAGACCTTTATGATGAAATTGATGAAAGTGGGATTGAAAGAAATAAAACCCTAGATGTTGCTAAACCCACTATATTGGATTTCAAGGAATTTAATTATGAAAGTTGCTCTCTAATTGATTGTATTTCCTTGTTGCAATCCGTGCTAAATTCTCCTCATGCTTATAGTCAAAAGAAAGCCTTTACCGAACACATTGTTGATGCCTTGATGCAATCCTATGAAGAAAACTTGAGTTGAAAGTTTCTATCCCTAGAAAATTCTATGATGAGTGGGAACCAACTATTAAAATTAAAATTAAATATCATGAGTTTTATGCTTTGCGTGATTTGGGTGCTAGTGTCTCCACTATGCCCAAACTTTGTGTGATTTGCTAGATTTCCATGATTTTCACGATTGCTCTCTAAATTTGCATCTTGCGGATTCCACTATAAAAAAACCTATGGGTAGAATTAATGATGTTCTTATTATTGCAAATAGGAATTATGTGCCCGTAGATTTTATCGTTCTTGATATAGATTGCAATCCTTCTTGCCCTATTATTCTTGGTAGACCTTTCCTTAGAAAGGTTGGTGCGATTATTGATATGAAGGAAGGGAATATTAGATTTCAGTTTCCATTAAAAAGGGCAAGGAACACTTTCCTATAAAGAAAATAAGATTTCCATATGAAACTATCATGAGATCTACCTACGGATTGCCTACCAAAGATGGCAATACCTAAATCTATCCTCGTTTTATGCCTAGCTAGGGGCGTTAAACGATAGCGCTTGTTGGGAGGCAACCCAATTTTATTTTGAGTGTTTTGTTTTTGCTTCTGTTTAGGAATAAATAACCCATCTACCTTCTGTTTATATGTGGTTTTGTGTTTTGATTAGTGTTTTTCCAAGCTAGACCTATTGGATCTTCTTGGATGATACTTATTTGATCTTGCTGTAATTTCCAGAAACTTTGCGCTTAGTGCCCGAATTATTAAAAATCACCAGAATGTGATAAAATTCTGATTCCAATTGCTGCTGATCAATAAAAAAAATTTCTAGGACATCTAATTTTGGTAGATTTTGTGGCGTTCCAGAAGTTTGTGTTAGTTACAGATTACTACAGACTGTTCTGTTTTTGACAGATTCTGTTTTTCGCGTGTTGTTTGCTATTTTGATGAATCTATGGTTAGTAAAATAATTTATAATCCATAGACAAGTTGGAATACAGTAGGTTTAACACCAATATAAATAAAGAATGAGTTAATTATAGTAACTTGAAGTGGTTTTATGTTTTGTTTCTCTAACGGAGCTCACGAGATTTCTATTGAGTTTTGTGTTGTGAAGTTTTCAAGTTTTGGGTGAAATCTTTTGATGGATTATGGAACAAGGAGTGGCAAGAGCCTAAGCTTGGGGATGCCCATGTCACCCCAAGATAATCCAAGGACACCAAAAATTCAAAGCTTGGGGATGCCCCAGAAGGCATCCCCTCCTTCCTCTACTTCCATCGGTATTTTACTTGGAGCTATATTTTTATTCACCAACATGATATGTGTTTTGCTTGGAGCGTCTTGTATTATTTGTGTCTTTGTTTGTTAGTGTGCCAGAATCATCCTTGCTGTACACACCTTTGAGAGAGCCATCTATGAATTAAAATTTGTTAGAATACTCTTTGTGCTTTACTTATATCTTTTGAGCTAGGCAGTTTTGCTCTATGTGCTTCACTTATATCTTTTGAGCGTGATAATTTTGCTCTGTGTGCTTCACTTAGATTTTTTAGAGCACGGTGGTGGACTTGTTTTAAAGAAACTATTGATCTCTCATGCTTCACTTAGATCACTTTGAGAGTCTTAATAGCATGCTAAATTGCTTAAATATTAATATGCTTGGTATTCATGATTTGTGAATTTTCTTTTGAGTGCGTTGAATACTAAGAAAAGATTCAAGCATGATAATTGTTTTGAGCTATGGAGGTGATAATATTAGAGTCATGCTAGTGGAAGTAGTTGTGAATTTAAAGAATACTTGCGTTGAAGTTTGTGATTCCCGTAGCATGCACGTATGGTGAACCGTTATGTAACGAAGTCGGAGCATGAGGTGTTTATTGATTGTCCTCCTTATGAGTGGTGGTCGGGGATGAGAGATGGTCTTTTCCTACCAATCTATCCCCCTAGGAGCATGCGTGTAATACTTTGCTTTGATAACTTCTAGATTTTTGCAATAAGTATATGAGTTTTTTATGACTAATGTTGAGTCCGTGGATTATACGCACTTTTCCCCATCCTTCCACCATTGCTAGCCTCTCTAATCCCGCACACTTTTCGCCGGTATCATACACCCACCATATATCTTCCTCAAAACAGCCACCATACCTACCTATCATGGCATCTCCATAGCCATTCCAAGATATATTGCCATGCAACTTGTCGGGGAAGCTGATCCGCGAGCACCTATGGGGACGGAGCCACTTTTCGATTCGGCGGGGGGCGGAGGTCGCATGAAGAGCAGATCGAGGCGAGGCACACGAGTAGTTTACCCAGCTTCGGAGCACTCCAGAGAGATAATACTCCTACTGTTGCTTTGTGGATTGTATTGAGTTCTTGCTCGGGAGCGCTGAGTGCTACAGTATGCACCAACAGCTAACGAGACCGAGCATGAGTTTTCTACTATTCGTCCCTCTTTCCACTACGTTGCGCTTGGGCCTCCTTTTATATGCTCAAGGGGTCACCGACAGGTGGCAACGTAGGCGAGGGTAAAAATGGAAAAGGTGCTGCGGTTGGTACAGCTACCTGCACAGTGTATCATACCTAACCCTGATGGCAGGGGATAAAGGCATTAAATGCCTATCTACGTCGCCCAAACAGTGTAGAAAAGGGACCGTCAGGGACGCCACCGCTCACCACGATGGCGATCTTGTCAGGGCCGCTTGCCACAGTGTACCCCTGGCTGCACAGCCTCGCGCCACGTACGCCTGGAAGGGTCCCAGAGCGACACGTTGGTGGATGCGCTGGAGCGTGGGTACAGAGTGGTTGCTCACCGCGGCAAGCGCCTTGCCGCGGCCGTTGTCTTGTCGCGTCCGGAAGCATGTCGCTCACCGGACCCTGCCGGGATGCGTGGCGCGTCGGGGCAAGTTCCTTGAGATGCTCTGGTTGGCCTTCCCGGCAAGCTCCTCTTGCCGGGGTCTTGTGCCTTGAGTGGCCTTCCTGGCAAGCTCCTCTTGCCGGGGACTTGTGCCTTGAGTGGCCTTCCCGGCAAGCTCCTCTTGCCGGGGACTTGTCTCCTTGGCTTAAATACTTTGTTCTTTAATGGCTCCAAAGGAACCACGGAGGACCTTGGCGATCACCCGGCAAGCCTTGCCGCGGGACGCTGCGACTGCCCGTGCACAAGTTCGGGATACTAGGGTACCCCTACTCTAGTACACCGACAGGAGCCCCCGGGCCTGGGCCATACACGGTGCCGAGCGTTGTTGGGCCAGGCCCAAAACAGGGCACGGGCACGCGCGGCCTTGATCACGCCGTATCTTACTCCGTATCCACCGCGCCCTCCCCGAACGGCACGCGTCGATTGCGGCGTCGTGGGAGAGATCGTGGGTGGTTCTTTATTCGGAAAGGCGGACCGTCCGCCCCTCCCTCCTTATAAGCAGGGGAAACAGGGGCAGAGGCGTGGTTTTCGAGGCGTCCACTCCCCACGATCACGGGGTGAGGAGAGGTCGCCTCATCTGTCGCCTCGGTTCTGCACGCCTGCCACGCGGCTTCCATGCGCTTGGGGTGGCGAACAGTGGAGGCGGGGAACCGGGCCGTCGTGGGTCGAGGGAGCGGGCCGGTCCCAGTTCCTGCTCCTTCTGTGTCTCGATTAGCTGAGCGGGGCGACCGAGCCCCCACCCTGTTCCTTTATAATGAGCGGGGGGGGACGGAGGTCCGCATTCTTTCTTCTCCTCTTTCCTTCAGCTTCTGCTCCCCTCACTCTCATTCGCCATGGAGAAAGGGAACCCTGGTCCTTCAACGGTGGCGGCGAGGGTCGCCGCTAGGCAACGCGTCCTTCCTTCTCCCGCACCCGTGGTGGCAGAGCCAGCCGTAAGGGGAAGAGGGAGGGGGCGAGGCCGCGGGCGAGGTCGAGGGCGAGGCCGAGGCGCTCGGGGAAGAGGTGGACGGGGCGGCGCGCCGGCCTCGCCTCCGCCAGTGGTTCCTCTTCCCAATTGCGATCCATATTGGGGACAACCCTTGCGAGTTCTTCGTCAGGCTGCGTCAGCCGCCTCGTCGTCGCCTTCATCTCCCGACTCCATTTGCGAGCGAGATGGAGTTGGATCCGCCCAAGACACTAAGGCTGCACATGAGGGGCTGTGGAATCAGCGGTACGCGAGTCCGCGTTGACTTCCCGACCCCTAATGTGATGTATCTTGGTCGAGGGTGGAAGACGTTCGCCCGTATCCACCGCCTGACGGAGGGGCTCACCCTCCATTTTAAGCTGATGGAGGGCGGTCTCCTCTCCGTCAAGGTCTTCGGGTGCTTCGGAACTCGGGCAAGGTGTTGCGTGGAGAGCTCCTCTGACAGCGAAGATTCCTCCTCGAGCGAGAGTGACGAGGGGGACAGCGGCAGCGATGATGGGGGTAGCGGGCGGCAGGATGACGGGTCCGACTAGGTGTCGGGCATCGCTCCGTGCGGCACCGGCGACCCCATCATCTGCGTCATCGGCTCCTTGAGCTTCTCGGGGTCGTCTCCTTGGGCGGCTAGCGTAGGGAGGCTGCGGAAGAGGAAGAGGGCGGGCGGCAAGGCCGTCAACTCGGAGTACGTGGGCGCGACGCCCTCGACAGTGTGCTGACGTCCTGCTGCCTTGTCTTCGAGCCCTGCCTCCGGCGCCGCCATCACCATCCAGCCTTTGGACAACCAGCGAGATGTTCTCTTGCTGTCTTCTGCTTCCCGTAGCTCGCCTAGGCGCCCCTTTTGCCCTTTTCTCCTGCTTGACCTATCTCCTGAAGAGAGAGACAAGAAAGGGGATTACGGGCACCTTATCTCTTTTTAATTTGTAAGCCCTCGGGCCTTAGCTGCATTTAAAACTTGTAATCCCATCATTCATGTTTTTCATTCTCTATGAACTGTACCTGAGTGGAATGTTTTTTTTGTGAAAAGGGGATGCTTGCCGGGTCACTTGTCTTGTGGGTGGAACCCACGTCAAGGAGCAAATCCTTAATATCTTTAAGATAGACACTTCTTTTCCCGGCAGCAGGCCCTGCCGTCTTCCCACGTCGCTTGACCTTTCTCATCCTTTTGGCGGAGGCAGGGATGAGGCGGGTTCAGGCTCCTCGTTTCGTCCCTTTGCTGTCGCGACTACGACCAAACCTGGCCCCAGGAACGAGCCCTAGGGCCTAGAGTTAAGGGAGCACGGTAGCTTTTAGGAAGAAACGAGGTTTCGCATACCTCAGTCCATAAGAGAATGCATGATAAGGGATGAAAAACTTATCTTAGATTGCAGCCCCCGGCAACTCTGGTTCGCCGTGGGTTAATCTTTGTACTTGCAGCCCTCGGCAACACTGGCTTGCCGGGGTCCAGATGTTGGTCCATCCTTCTTCTCCTTTTCGTCCTCAAGTGGTCCGGTCAGGATATGCGAGCCCTGCGAACCAAGGGAAATGAAAGAACGGCAAAGGGACGCATACTCGACCTCTATGTTAGGGGTTAGCCGCTGCTAAGCACTGTCAACCCTAACCAAGGACGAGACTCGATCTAGCATGCATGCTATAACTTAGGGCGCCAGCGCTTCACTTATGCTCAGGGTCTGCGCCTGGCTTTGTACAAAGGATTACATGCAACAGCATCAATACTTGTACAAAAGGTGGTTGCCGGAACAGGGTCCGGCAACCGCGCCTTACGGGTAAAACTTACGAAGATGTTCGATGTTCCAGGAGTTGCTCACCGGAATGCCATCTTCGGTCTCAAGGCGGACAGCGCCAGGCCTAGTGACTCGTTTCACCCGGTAAGGGCCTTCCCACTTCGGCGTCAACTTGTTGGAATTCTTGGCGGACTGAGCGCGCCGAAGAACAAGGTCGCCTTCCTCGAGACTTCTGGCATTAACTTTGCGGCTATGGTAGCGGCGCAAAGCTTGTTGGTAGCGAGCAGCTCGCACAACAGCCTAAAGACGGTCTTCCTAAAGGAGCAGCGCGTCATCTTGTCGCAGCTGCTCTTGCTCAAGCTCATCATAAGCGAGCACTCGAGGAGACCAGTATACGAGTTCCATGGGGAGAACTGCCTCTGCTCCATAGACTAGAGCGAAAGGTGTCTGGCCAGTGGCTCGATTTGGCGTCGTCCTGATCGACCAAAGAACCACCGGCAGCTCCTCAATCCAGTTTCTTCCGCACTTGTGCAGCCTGTCGAAAGTCCTGGTCTTGAGTCCACGCAGCACTTTAGCATTTGCCCTCTCCGCTTGACCGTTGCTCCTGGGGTGAGGAACAGAAGCGAAGCAGACCTTGGCGCCAAGATCTTGGACGTACTGCATGAAGGTGCGGCTCGTGAATTGCGTACCGTTGTCGGTGATGATCCTGTTAGGGATCCCGGAGCGGCAAACAATCGACTTGAAGAACTTGACTGTTGACTGTGCTGTCACCTTCCTCACTGCTTCCACTTCCGGCCACTTTGTGAACTTGTCGATTGCGACGTACAAGTACTCAAAGCCCCCGACTGCTCGGGGGAAGGGGCCGAGGATGTCGAGCCCCCAGACCAAAAATGGCCAGGATAAAGGGATCGTCTGGAGAGCTTGAGCTGGCCGGTGTATCTGCTTGGAATGAAACTGGCACGCTTCACACTTGGTTACTTGTGCAGTTGCATCCTGGAGGGCTGTCGGCCAAAAGAAACCTTGCCGGAAAGCTTTGCCGGCAAGCGCTCTTGCGCCAATGTGGTGACCACATATGCCTCCATGTATCTCTGCCAACAGCTTCTGTCCATCTTCCCGGTGAATACACATCAATTTCACACCGTTGAGTCTTCTTCTGTATAGTGCGTTATCGACAAACTGGTACATACTTAACTGCCGGGCTACTCTTTCCGCTTCTTCTTGCTCTTCGGGAAGTTCTCCTGTCTGAGGGAAACAGACTATCTGCTGTGCCCATGCTGGAGCTTGTGGCTCGACAACAAGGACTAAAGGCTCATCTGCTGCTGTGGGAACATCCGCTTCTACGGCGAGAAACTGCGGCTCAGCCGGAGCTTGGCGTTCCTCGGCAAGCTTGCCGGAGCAAAACTTGTTGGGAGCGTCTGCTTCAACGGAACAAACCCTGGGGTTTGCCGGAGCAGACTGCTCCCCAGCACTCTTGGTGCTGATCTTGGGGACCTTCTTGGCGGCAGCTTCGGGAAGCTCTGCCGGAAAGTAGTCACCAGAAATCAACTTCCTCTTCTTGCTCTCTCCAGTTGACGGTGTTACAGACAGTTGAGTCAGCTTGAGCACAAAGATCCCTGGTTCCACAGGTAACTTAAGTGCTGCGCACTTTGACAGGCCATCGGCGATGTCGTTCTGAGCTCTTGGAACATGTTCCATCTGTAGGCCGACAAAGTGCTCTTCTAGCTTCCTCACTTCATCAATGTAAGCTTCCATCAACGGACTCTGATAATTCTTATTCACTTGGCGGACGACAAGCCGCGAGTCACCCCTGACAATGAGCTGCTTGATCCCAAGGTCTACCGCGATCCTGAGACCGGCAAGCAATCCTTCATACTCTGCAGTATTGTTTGTTGCTTGTTCCTTGGGAAAGTGCATCTGGACTACGTACTTGAGGTGCTCTCCGATGGATGCGACAAGCAGCACGCCAGCACTGGCGCCTTGCAGCGAAAAAGCACCATCAAAGTACATCAGCCACTCTTTGCTTGCTTCCTTGTCGGGGATGCTTGTTTCTGGAATTTCTTCATCTGGTGTTGGCGTCCACTCTGCTATGAATTCCGCCAATGCTCTGCTTTGGATAGTTGAAGTGCTCTCAAACTTGAGGCCAAAGCTCGACAGTTCCAGTGCCCACTCAATAATCCTGCCTGTTGCTTCTGGATTCTGCAGTATCCTCTTCAGCGGAAAACGAGTGACAACTGTTATCTCATGTGCTTGGAAGTAATGGCGCAGCTTTCTCGAGGCCATGAGAAGGCCGAAAAGCAATTTCTGCACACTAGAGTACCTTGACCTAGCCCCCTACAGAAGGGAACTGACAAAGTAGACTGGGCCTGCACCATTCTCTTCTGCTGTATCTCTTCGCACATCTGCGCAGATCCATCTTTGTTGGGACCAGAGCTTGTCGGGGAAGCCCCCTGCTTGTCGTTGGATGTGCTTGCCGCAGTCGCTGGCTCATCATCAGCCTCCCTCTCCGCTACTAACGCAGCACTAACCACTTGATTGGTTGCCGCCAGATACAGCAGCAACTTCTCTTGTGGCTTAGGTGCGACAAGTATTGGAGCGGAGGACAGGTATCTCTTCAAGTCCTGCAGCGCAGCCTCCGCTTCCGGAGTCCATTTCATTGGACCTGCCTTTCTCAATATTTTGAAAAACGGCAGGGCGTGCTCAGCAGACTTAGAAATAAACCTGCTGAGAGCTGCCACGCAACCGGCAAGTCTTCGTACATCCTTGACGCGCTTTGGTGCTTCGATCTGCTCAATGGCCTTGATCTTGTCGGGATTGGCTTCAATTCCCCGCTGAGACACAAAGAACCCGATAAGCTTGCCGGAAGGGACTCCAAACACGCACTTCTCGGGGTTGAGCTTGAGGCTGATCTTGCGCAGACTTGCGAAAGTCTCTTCTAAATCTTGAATCAGAGTTGCTTTGTCCCTGCTCTTGACCACTATGTCATCCATGTAGGCTTCCACATTTCTGTGTATTTGTGGCTCAAAAGCAGTATGTACTACCCTTGCAAATGTTGAACCAGCATTCTTTAAACCGAAAGGCATCCGTATGAAACAGTACGTGCCATAGGGAGTGATGAATGCGGTTTTCTCCTCATCCTCTTCTGCCATGAAGATCTGATGGTATCCTGAGTATGTGTCAAGAAATGAAAGCAAATCACATCCGGCCGTGGAGTCAACAATCTGGTCAATGCGCGGCAAGGGAAATGGATCTTTGGGACAAGCTTTGTTAACATCGGTAAAGTCGATACAAAGCCTCCATTTCCCGTTTGCCTTGCGCATGACTACAGGATTGGCCAACCACGTAGGATGGAGCACTCCTCTGACGAGGCCTGCTGCTTGCAACTTCTTGATCTCTTCTGCGATGAATTCTTGGTGCTCAACTGCTTGCTTTCTGACTTTCTGCTTGACGGGCCACGCATGAGGACAGACGACAAGGTGGTGCTCAATTACTTTCCTCGGAACACCGGGGATGTTAGAAGGTTGCCATGCAAACACATCGACATTCGCTCGCAGGAAAGCAATGAGCGCGCTTTCCTATTTAAGGTCGAGAGTGGCACTGATGGTGAAGGTACCACCAGCGCCGTCCTCCTTGGCGGACACCTTCTTGGTCGCTGACGGAGCTGCCATTGTCTTCTTACACTTGTCGGTGGAGCTCGATGGTGCGTCCTCGACGGTAGCGCATCACTCCGAAGAGGTGCGCTTGCCGGAGTGGGCATCAGAACTCTTGCCGGACTTGGTCTTCTTCTTCCACCCGGGTGCTTCAGCGGCAAGTGTCTCGCGATCCGTTGCGGCTGCTGCTTCCCGGTAGATCTTGTCGGCATAGATAAGAGCATCCTTCTTGTCGCCAAGGACAGAGATGACACTTATCGGGCCTGGCATCTTCAGCATATTGTACGCGTAGTGAGAGGCCGCCATGAACTTGGCGAGTGCTGGACGGCCGAGAATTCCATTGTAAGGCAATGGAAAATTGGCAACGTCAAAAGTGATCCTCTCAGTCCTGCAGTTCAACTCGCTGCCAAATGTCACCGGGAGCGTGATCTTCCCCTTCGGCTTGCTCCTTACCGGGTTGATTCCTTGGAATGTGCCGGTCTCTTCGAGCTCGCTGTCAGGGACCTGGAGTTTCCGGAGCACAGCGGAGGAGATCAGGTTCAAGCCGGCCCCGCCGTCAACTAGCATCTTGGTGACCTTGAGGTTGCGGATAGTTGGTGAAACCAACATCGGCAAGCACCCGACCGCAGTTGTGCGATCAGGGTGATCCTCAATATCAAAGACGATAGGTGTGCTGGACCATTTCAGAAGCTTGCATGATTCGGCGGGTGGTTCCGCCGCATTGACTTCCCGCACCCACTGCTTGAGTTGGCGGTGTGAAGTATGCAGAGAAGCACCGCCGTCAACCCACAAGACCTCTGTGGCTTTCTGAAACTCCTGCTCACTCATCTCGTCATCATCCATGTCTTCGTCGTCGTCATCTTCATCTTTGTCGCGGCCGCGGGGAGGTCTGTCTCCTTGCCGCTGCTTGTCCTTGCCGCGGCGCCCTCCCCGGCCGGTGCGCTTCGTACCGGATCCTCCAGCACCTCCTTGGGCCTTCTCCTTGTCGCGTCACTCGTACTCGGCCTTTTGCAGCTCGACAAGCTGCTCGACCTTCTTGCAGCTCTGGAGGTCATGGCCCTTGGTGCGGTGGATCTTGCAGTACTGTTTGTTGGTGCCTTCCTTCTTGTTGGCGGCCGCCACAGCTTGGCAGTTGGTGCATGTGGCAACCTCCTTGCCGGGGCTACCATCTTTGGCTTTCTTGGCACCACCGTCGTTGCCGGACTGCTCAACAACTACTACGTCTTTGCCTTTCCTCTTCCTGTTGTTCCGCCGCCGGTTTTTATTTGCCGGGGCAGCATCCTCGCTGTCAGATCCTCCTGCTCCTGCATCCTCTCTGGGGAGTTTCCTCCCTTCCTCAGCACGTGCACACTTGTCGGCCAGGGCATACAGCTCACTGACGTCTCTGATCTTGCACATCGCCATCTCCTCCCGCATCCTGCGGTTACGCACGTTCTGGTGGAACGCGCTGATGACCGCGGCAGGGTGGACATCCGGGATGTTGCGTTGCACTTGGCTGAATCTCTGGATGTACTTGCGCAAGGGCTCTCCTTCCTTCTGGCCAAGCAGGTGAAGGTCACTCTCCTGGCCATGAGGTTTGTGGCCGCCCGTAAAGGCGCCGACAAACTGATGGCATAGGTCTGCCCAGGAAGATATGGAGTTTTCCGGCAAGTGCATGAGCCAGGACCTGACGTTGGGTTTGAGCACCAGCGGGAAGTAGTTGGCAAGGATCTTGTCGTCTCGCCCCCCAGCAGCCTGCACCGCGATGGTGTAGATGCTGAGGAACTCTGACGGATGCAACTTGCCGTCGTACTTCTTGGGTATGTCTGGCTTGAAATTCTTCATGCTGGGCCACTGGACTTGTCGCAGCTCACGGGTAAACGCAGGGCAACCTACCGCGTATGGAAGGTCGCCTGGTTCCCCTGGCGCATGCATGTCGACAGTGGGTCCAGCGTGCCGGTCTGATTGACGCCGCGCTTCTCTTCGGCGCTCGATGCGAGTACGACCGTCTTCTTGCTGTCGTTCGTGAAGAACTTGGCGTTGATCGCGACGAGCTCGTGGATCTGAAGAAGCAGTGGAGTCACTGTCACGGTGGACCCAGCGAGTCGGCGATCTCGGCCTTCGGGGCGGAGAGTGCATAGTGGTTGCACCCCCACCGGTCTTGTCGCCATCGGCTCGCACCTGGCTGGCTTGCTGCGGCTGCGATGTGGTCGGCTGCCATGGAGTGTCGCCGTTGGCGAATCCGATGAGACTCTGAATGGTGGCCCTCCAATCGTCGATCTTGTCTGGCGTTGGAGGGAAGTCTAGGAGCAGTTGAGCTCGCGCCAAAGCTTCTGCTGGAGTGGCGGGTAGCAGTGGCGAACGGTGCGAGGAGCGGGATATGCTCGGACTTCCAACGATGGTAGAAGGAGCAGTATTCCGTCCAGGCGATGCCTCGCTCGCGCCAGCACGTTGGCGTGCATGCTAGCCTTGAGCATCCCGAGATCCGCCAGCTCGATTTGGGTCCAGCAAGCGTATGGTACCGTGAGTACCATGACGCTGCCAGTCCCACGCCTCCTGAGATGGGCGCGGAGCGTCCACGGACGCCCGGTCGTCGTGGGAGCCTGCTACGCCGCCGACGGGCAGCGCAACCTTGTCCTTAGACCTGGTGGCACCGTGGGCTCCCTCGTCGACGCCCGTTCTTCCGCCGGCGTCTTCTCCACCAGCCATTTTCTCTGGCGATGGTGGGTTTGTCGCAGATGGAGCAGCCGCCTCCGAAGCCTTCTTCTTCGGCGGCATGTCGATGAAGATGTTGAAGATCTATCTCGTGTGAACGCCGGATCAGGTTCACACAACCTCGACGCCCCCTACCTGGCGCGCCAAAGATGTCGGGGAAGCTGATCTGCGAGCACCTATGGGGACGGAGCCCCTTTTTGGTTCGGCGGGGGGCGGAGGTCGCACGAAGAGCAGATCGAGGCGAGGCACACGAGCAGTTTACCCAGCTTCGGAGCTCTCCGGGGAGATAATACTCCTACTGCTGCTTTGTGGATTGTATTGAGTTCTTGCTCGGGAGCGCTGAGTGCTACAGTACGCACCAGCAGCTAACGAGAGCGTGAGTGTTCTACTATTCGTCCCTCTTTCCACTACGTTGCGCTTGGGCCTCCTTTTATATGCTCAAGGGGTCACCGACAGGTGGCAACATAGGCGAGGGCAAAAATGGAAAAGGTGCTGCGGTTGGTACAGCTACCTGCACAGTGTATCATACCTAACCCTGACGACAGGGGACAAAGGCATTAAATGCCTATCTACGTCGCCCAAACAGTGTAGAAAAGGGACCGTCAGGGACGCCACCACTCGCCACGATGGCGATCTTGTCAGCGCCGCTTGCCACAGTGTACCCCTGGCTGCACAGCCTCGCGCCACGTACGCCTGGAAGGGTCCCCGAGCGACACGTTGGTGGATGCGCTGGAGCGTGGGTACAGCATGGTTGCTCGCCACGGCAAGCGCCTTGCCGCGGCCGTTGTCTTGTCACGTCCGGAAGCTTGTCGCTCACCGGACCCTGCCGGGACACGTGGCGCGTCGCGGCAAGTTCCTTGAGATGCTCTGGTTGGCCTTCCCGGCAAGCTCCTCTTGCCGGGGTCTTGTGCCTTGAGTGGCCTTCCCAGCAAGCTCCTCTTGCCGGGGACTTGTGCCTTGAGTGGCCTTCCTGGCAAGCTCCTCTTGCCGGGGACTTGTCTCCTTGGCTTAAATACTTTGTTCTTGAATGGATCCAAAGGAACCACGGAGGACCTTGGCGATCACCCGGCAAGCCTTGCCGCTGGACGCTGCGACTGCCCGTGCACAAGTTCGGGATACTAGGGTACCCCTACTCTAGTACACCGACACAACTTTTCCACCGTTCCGTTTATTATGACACACTCCATCATTGGCATATTGATAGCATGATCATGTAGTTGACATCGTATTTGTGGCAAAGCTACCATTCATAATTCTTTCATACATGTCACTCTTGATTCATTACATATCCCGGTACCCCGCCGGAGGCATTCATATAGAGTCATATCTTGTTCTAAGTATCGAGTTGTAATTGTTGAGTTGTAAGAAAAATAAAAGTGTGATGATCATCATTTTTAGAGCATTGTCCCAAGTGAGGAAAGAATGATGGAGACTATGATTCCCCCACATTTCGGGATGAGACTCCGGACAACAATAAAATAAATGAGAGAAAAAGAGAGAAGGGACAATTCTACTATCCTTTTACCACACTTGTGCTTCAAAGTAGCACCAAGATCTTCATGATAGAGAGTCTCCTAGTTGATGTGAGACTATCTTCCACTCTTTTTGTCTTCTCCACAACCACCGTTCTATTCCACATATAGTGCTATATCCATGGCTCACGCTCATGTATTGCGTGAAGGTTGAAAAAGTTTTGGAAATGTTAAAGTATGAAACAAATGCTTGTCTTGTCATCGGGTTTGTGCATGATTTAAAACTTTGTGTGGTGAAGATGGAGCATAGCCAGACTATATAAATTTGTAGGGATAACTTTCTTTGGCCATTTATTTTGAGAAGACATAATTGCTTTATTAGTATGCTTGAAGTATTATTATTTTTATGTCAATATGAACTTTTGTCTTGAATCTTTCGAATCCGAATATTCATACCACAATTAATAAGTTTTACATTGAAATTATGCCAAGTAGCACTCCGCATAAAAAATTCTCTTTTTATCATTTACCTACTCGAGGACGAACAGGAATTAAGCTTGGGGATGCCTGATACGTCTCCAACGTATCTATAATTTTTGTTTGCTCCATGCTATATTATCTACTGTTTTGGACTATATTGGGATTTATTTTCCACTTTTATATTATTTTTGGGACTAACCTATTAACTGGAGGCCCAGCCCAGAATTGCTGCTTTTTGCCTATTTCAGTGTTTCAGAGAAACATAATATCAAACGGAGTCCAAACGGAATAAAATCTTCGGGAACGTGATTTTCTCACCGAACGTGATCCAGAGGACTTTGACGCTGCTCCAAGGCATCGAAGAGGCGGTGACGAGGGTGGGGGCGCACCCCCCCTAGGGCGCGCCCCCTGCCTCGTGGGCCCCTTGAAGCTCCACCGACATACTCCTTCCTCCTATATATACGTACGTACCGCCAAACGATTAGAACATGAGCCAAAAACCTAATTCCACCGCTGCAACCTTCTGTATCCATGAGATCCCATCTTGGGGCCTGTTCTAGAGCTCCGCCAGAGAGGGCCGTCATCACGGAGGGCTTCTACATCATCATAGCCTCACCGATGAAGTGTGAGTAGTTTACCTCAGACCTTCGGGTCCATAGTTAGTAGCTAGATGGCTTCTTCTCTATTTTTGGATCTCAATACAAAGTTCTCCCCCTCTCTTGTGGACATCTATTCGATGTAATCTTCTTTTCGCGGCGTGTTTGTTGACACCGAGGAATTGTGGGTTTATGATCAAGTCTATCTTTGAATAATATTTGAATCTTCTCAGAATTCTTTTATGTATGATTGGTTATCTTTGCAAGTCTCTTCGAATTATCAGTTTGGTTTGGCCTACTAGATTGGTTTTTCTTGCCATGGGAGAAGTGCTTAGCTTTGGGTTCGATCTTGCGGTGTCCTTTCCCAGTGACAGAAGGGGCAGCAAGGCACGTATTGCATCGTTGCCATCGAGGATAACAAGATGGGGTTTATTTCATATTGCATGAATTTATCTCTCTACATCATGTCATCTTGCTTAAAGCGTTACTCTGTTTCTAACTTAATACTCTAGATGCATGCTGGATAGCGGTCAATGAGTGGAGTAATAGTAGTAGATGCAGGTAGGAGTCGGTCTAGTTGTCACGGACGTGATGCCTATATACATGATCATACCTTAGATATTCTCATAACTATGCTCAATTCTGTCAATTGCTCAACAGTAATTTGTTCACCCACCGTAGAATACTTATGCTCTTGAGAGAAGCCACTAGTGAAACCTATGGCCCCCGGGTCTATTCTCATCATATCAATCTCCATCACTTTAATCTTGCTTTGCTTTTTTACTTTGCCTTTTACTTTTCACTTTGCATCTCTATACCAAAAATACCAAAAACATTATCTATCAGTTCTCACTCTTGTAAGTGACCGTGAAGGGATTGACAACCCCTAATCGCGTTGGTTGCGAGTAGCTATCGTTTTGTGCAGGTACGAGGGACTTGAGCGTGGCCTCCTACGGGATTGATACCTTGGTTCTCAAAAACTGAGGGAAATACTTACGCTACTCTGCTGCATCATCCTCTCCTCTTCGGGGAAAACCAACGCAAGCTCAAGTGGTAGAAATCACCATCGATCCTCTCATTGGGAGGGGGTCAATCTTCATCAACATCTTCACCAACACCATCTCCTCTCAAACCCTAGTTCATCTCTTGTATCTGATCTTTGTCTCAAAACCTCAGATTGGTACCTGTGGGTTGCTAGTAGTGTTGATTACTCCTTGTACTTGATGCTAGTTGGTTTATTCGGTGGAAGATCATATGTTCAGATCCTTTATGCATATTGATACCCCTCTGATTATGAACATGAATATGATTTGTGAGTAGTTACGTTTGTTCCCGAGGACATGGGAGAAGTCTTGTTATAAGTAGTCATGTGAATTTGGTATTCGTTCGATATTTTGATGAGATGTATATTGTCTTTCCTCTAGTGGTGTTGTGTGAACGTCGACTACATGACACTTCACCATTATTTGGGCCTAGGGGAAGGCATTGGAAAGTAATAAGTAGATGATGGGTTGCTAGAGTGACAGAAGCTTTAACCCTAGTTTATGCGTTGCTTCATGATTTGGATACACATGTTTCATGCTATGGTTAGGTTTACCTTAATTATTCTTTCATTGTTGCGGATGCTTGTGTGAGGGGTTAATCATAAGTGGGATGCTTGTCCAAGGAAGGGCAGTAACAAAGCGCCGGTCTACCCACATATCAAATTATCAAAGTAACAAACGTGAATCATATGAGCATGATGAAAACTAGCTTGATGATAATTCCCATGTGTCCTCGGGAGCGTTTTCCTTTATATAAGAGTTTGTCCAGGCTTGTCCTTTGCTACAAAAAGGATTGGGCCACCTTGCGGCACCTTTTTTTTTACTCTTGTTACTTGTTACCCTTTACGAATTACCTTATCATAAAACTATCTGTTACCGACAATTTCAGTGCTTGCAGAGGATACCTTACTGAAAACCGCTTGCCATTTCCTTCTGCTCCTCGTTGGGTTCGACACTCTTACTTATCAGAAGGACTACGATAGATCCCCTATACTTGTGGGTCATCAAGACTCTTTTCTAGCGTCGTTGCCGGGGAGTGAAGCGCATTTGGTAGGTGGAATTTGTTAAGGAAAAAATTATATAGTGTGCTGAAATTTACTGTCACTTGTTACTATGGAAAATAATCCTTTGAGGGGCTTGTTCGGGGTATCTTCACCCTGACAAGTAGAGCAAAGAGTTTCTCCACAACCTACTAAACCTACTGAACCTACTGAAAATGTTTACTTTGAAATTCCATTGGGTATGATAGAGAAACTGCTAGCTAATCCTTTATCAGGAGATGGAACGTTACATCCCGATATGCACCTAATCTATGTGGATGAAGTTTGTGGATTATTTAAGCTTGTAGGTATGCCCGAGGATGTTATCAAGAAGAAGGTATTCCCTTTATCTTTGAAGGGGAAGGCATTGGCATGGTTTAGGCTATGTGATGATATTGGATCATGGAACTACAACCGATCGAAATTGGAATTTCATCAGAAGTTTTATCCTATGCATCTGGTTCATCGTGATCGTAATTATATATATAATTTTTGGCCTCGCGAAGGAGAATGTATCGCTCAAGCTTGGGGGAGTCTTAAGTCAATGTTATATTCATGCCCCAATCATGATACCTCAAGAGAAATTATTATTCAAAATTTTTATGCTCGGCTTTCTCTCAATAATCGCTTCATGCTCGATACTTCTTGTACTGGTTCTTTTATGATGAAGACTATTGAATTCAAATGGGATTTATTGGAAAGAATTAAATGCAACTCTGAAGATTGGGAACTCGACGAAGGTAAGGAGTCAGGTATAACACCTAAGTTTGATTGTGTTAAATCTTTTACGGATATTGATGTTTTTCATGAATTTAGCACTAAATATGGACTCGACTCTCAGATAGTAGCTTCTTTATGTGAATCATTTTCTACTCATCTTGATCTCCCTAAGGAGAGTGGTTTAAATATCATCCTCACATTGAAGTAAAATTAGTTTAACCTATTAAAGTTGAAGAAAAGACTATCACTTATAATGTTGATCCTATTGTTCCTAGCGCTTATATTGAGAAACCGCCTTTCCCTGTTAGAATAAAGGATCATGCTAAAGCTTCAACTGTGGTTCGTAAGAGTAATGCTAGAACATCTACATCCTCCGAGAAAATTAAAGTTGAACCTATTATTTCTATGGTTAAGGATCTCTTGGTCGATAATATTGATGGGCATGTTATTTACTTCTGTAATGAAGCTGCTAGAATTGCTAGACCCGATACTAAGGGTAAACATAGACTTGTTGTTGGCATGCCTGTTGTTTCTGTTAAAATAGGAGATCATTGTTATCATGGCTTATGTGATATGGGTGCTAGTCTGAGTGCAATACCTCATTCCCTATATGTAGAAATGATGCATGATATTGCACCTGCTGAGATAGAATGTATTGATGTTACAATTAAGCTTGCCAATAGAGATACTATTTCACCAGTTGGGATTTTTAGAGATGTTGAAGTATTGTGTGGGACAGTTAAATATCCTACTGATTTTCTTGTTCTTGGTTCCCCACAAGATGACTTTTGTCCCATTATATTTGTTAGACCCTTCTTGAATACTGTTAATGCTAGGATAGATTGTGAAAAGGATATTGTTACTGTTGCTTTAGAGGATATGTCTCATGATTTTAATTTTGCTAAATTTCGTAGACAACCCTATGATAAAGAATTGCCTAGTAAAGATGAAATTATTGGTCTTGCTTCTATTGCCGTGCCTCCTAATGATCCTTTAGAACAATATTTGCTAGACCATGAAAATGATATGTTTATGAATGAAAGTAGGGAAATAGATGAAGTATTCTTTAAAGAGGGACCTATTTTGAAACACAACTTCCTTGTTGAAATTCTAGGGGATCCTCCTCCACCCAAGGGTGATCCCATGTTTGAGCTTAAACCATTACCTGATACACTTAATTATGCTTACCTTGATGAAAAGAAGATATATCTTGTTATTATTAGTGCTAACCTTTCAGAGTAGGAAGAAGAGAAATTATTGAAAACTCTGAAGAAGCACCGTGCTGCTATTGGATATACCCATGATGATCTTAAGGGCATTAGTCCCGCTCTATGCCAGCACAAAGTAAAATTGGAGAAAGGCGCTAAACCGGTTGTTGATCACCAACGACGGTTATATCCTAAGATGAAAGAAGTGGGAAGAAAGGAAATACTAAAGCTTCTGGAGGCAGGTATAATTTATCCCGTTGCTGATAGTCAGTGGGTAAGCCCTATCCATTGTGTCCCTAAGAAGGGAGGTATTACTGTTGTTCCCAATGATAAAGATGAATTGATCCCACAAAGAATTGTTACAGGTTACAGAATGGTAATTGACTTCCGCAAATTAAATAAAGCCACTAAAAAGGATCATTACCCTTTACCTTTTATTGATCAAATGCTAGAAAGATTATCCAAAACGTACACATTTTTGCTTTCTAGATGGTTATTCTGGTTTCTCTCAAATACCTGTGTCAAAAGAGGATCAGGAAAAGACCACTTTTACTTGCCCTTTTGGTACCTTTTCTTATGGACATATGCCTTTTGGTTTATGTAATGCACCTGCTACCTTTCAAAGATGTATGCTTGCTATATTCTCTAACTTTTGTGAAAAGATTGTTGAGGTTTTCATGGATGATTTCTCCGTGTATGGAACTTCTTTTGACGATTGCTTAAGCAACCTTGATCGAGTTTTGCAGAGATGTGAAGAAACTAATCTTGTCTTGAATTGGGAGAAGTGCTACTTTATGGTTAATGAAGGTATTGTCTTGGGGCATAAAATTTCTGAAAGAGGTATTGAAGTTGATAAATCTAAAGTTGATGCTATTAAAAGATGTCGTGTCCTAAGGACATTAAAGGTATAAGAAGTTTCCTTTGTGATGCCGGTTTTTATAGGAGGTTCCTTAAAGACTTCTCAAAAATTTCTAGGCCTCTAACTAATCTCTTACAAAAAGATGTTCCTTTTGTCTTTGATGATGATTGTGTAGGAGCATTTGAAATACTTAAGAAAGCCTTGATTTATGCACCTATTGTTCAGCCACCTGATTGAAATTTACCCTTTGAAATTATGTGTGATGCTAGTGATTATGTTGTTGGTGCTGTTCTAGGAGAAAGAGTTGATAAGAAATTAAATGTTATCCAGTATGCTAGTAAAACTATAGATAGAGCCCAGAGAAATTATGCTAGTACTGAAAAATAATTTTTAGCAGTTGTATTTGCTTGTGATAAGTTCATAACTTATATTGTTGATTCTAAAGTAACTTGTAGCGACCCGACCTCAGATGGTCAAGTCTCTGTGCTTCGGTGTCATCCCTGGATCAGTAATGCTGACACCACATAGTACTTCGAAGGATTTATAGCAGGGTAGCAATCACACACTTATTACATCGATGTCTCAAAGAGAACTTATTACAATAAACATGGCTTAAGGCCATCTAATAATGATAACAGCGGAAGACTTGGAAGATAAGTGAGTCCATCAACTCCAACGGCATCACTGAGTATAGAACCACGACCTAAAAGCACCTTACTCGTCGTTTGAAAAGTCTGCAACATGAAAGTTGCAGCCCCAAACGGGTCAGCACATGGAATATGCTGGCAATGTAACACATAAAGTGTAATAATTGATAAGCCTATACTACATGCATATATGGCTGGTGGAAAAGCTCTATGGTTACAGTTTTGCATAAAGCCAATTTTTCCCTACTGCAAAGGAATAGATTTTATTTAACTATCATGGTGGTTGAAACATCGAGAATGGTTGACAGCATTCCGATCCCCATTAAGTGAACAATTAAAACCCAACAATATTAATTAGAAGTAACATGATGAGATTCACATGATATTCAAGTACTAGATACTCAAGACGTCCATAACCGGGGACACGGCTAATCATGATTAGTTTGTACACTCTGCAGAGGTTTGCACACTTTTCCCCACAAGACTCGATCGCCTCCGTTTGGTTTCTCGCACTACCTGGTGTTTGAGAAACGGATGACCGAGACATAGTCTTTCAGAAGCGCTAGCACCTTACGTTTGGATAGATCGGTACACCTACTTTCCCCTACATCTGCTAGTCTACCCTGTAAGAGTTCGCACGACTTAATAAACTATGCCAGAGCCCATAATGGCTTGTGGCTACACACGGAAGTTACTAGCATGAATGATCTTATGATCCCTTTGAGCCTGGGTGGCGGTCCAAAAGAAAAACAGGCAAGTCCTGATAGAAACCAGGTGCCTCAATCCACCCAGATGTGTATTTAAGTTGCCACCTTAGATAAAACCATTAATTAACAATACTCACATCTGTCATGGATATCACTCACCCAATCCACGTCTACTAGCATAGCATGGCATAATAAGCAAACATAGAAGTAACTCCCAAAGGTTTCATAAGTAAAACAGGTAATAGGTACTACCTCAACTACTTCCCATCCCACAGTTTAATTAGACCCTAATCATGCAATGTTTGAGGATTGATCTAATGCAATAAAAACTGGGCAATGAGAAGGTATGATCAAAGTGTTACTTGCTTTCCTGAGGATCCGTGAAACCTAGAGCTTCGAAATAACAGGCGGCGCACTCCGGGTGATCTATCGCAGACAAACAACAAGCATACAATAAGTACTCATCTAATGCACAGGTAAAACTCGAACAGAAGATCAAACCAGAAAGTTCAACTTAAGAACTCCGGTTGCAAAAGAAAACGAACCGAACAAAGCAACGGAAAACAAACGGCGGAAGAAATCAACTCGGTTCTAGCAATTTAAAACTAGGTCAAATTTTACAGTAGCAAAAACTTGTTTAAGTTGATTAGTCGGAACGGCGGTTTCGAAATGAAACTCCAGGCGCTTGAATCACCTGATTCCGATAAACGAGCGAGAAAATAAACTAGAAAGAAGATCGGATCTGAAATCACGATCAGAAAAATCACGGAATAAATCCGACGAAAAAAGAAAAACGACGAACGGTTAAACGAACGGACGTTCGTTAACCGAGACTAACCGGTGATCACGTTCGTTAAGACGAACAGTCCGGCGAACGCTCGCTAAACAATTAAACCGAAAAAAAAACGATCTAGGGTTTTGAAAAAAACAGAAACAAAATAAACCGGAACGGTTTTTTTTAAAAACCGATCCGAGGCGAGGGGCGGCGCGGCGAAGGCCTACCTCGTCGGCGAGGGGCTCCGGCGGGGCGGCGGGCTTGGCAGTGGGGCGAGGCGCGGGCGGCGGCAGGCGGCGGCGGCAGCGCTGGCGAGCGGCGGCGGCGGCGGCTGCGAGCGGTGGCGGCGGCGGCTTGCGGCTGCTACTACTGCTTGCTGCGGGCGGCGGCGGGGCTGGGTGCGGAGGAGAGGGGGAGAGGGGGGTATTTATAGGAGGGGGGGGTGGAGACTTAGGGGAGGGGGCAAGCAATGGGAGGAGGAGGAGTCCTCCTCGGAGTCGGCCGGCGGCGGCAGGCTGCGCGCGGGCGCGCGCGCGCGAGGGGAGGGCGGCGGTGCGGGCCGGCTCGGCTGGGCCCTTGGCCCAGTCAGGCGCTGCGATTTTTTAACTAAATATGCGCGCAGGAAAAAAATAAATAAAAGAAAATCTAAATGTACTCCAAAAATCCCGAAATTAATTTTTCCCGACTCCTAAAAATGAGTCGAACTAAATGAACTTTTAGTCGGGGCCTAATGCAATATTTTAAAAACACACATTTTTCCCTAGTGCAAATAAACTCCAAAAAAATCCAAAATTTGATTTATTTATTAAATCTTTATTTTTCCTAAAATTGCGAAAGTCATATTATTCCCTTCTCATAATTTTGTTATTGGAAAAATAATTGAAGATGAAATAAATAAAATCAAAAGATCCTCTTTTCAAAATTTGAGAAAACTCAATTATGAAAATAACGAAATCTCCAACTCTCTCCGTGGGTCCTTGAGTTGCGTGAAATTTCTAGGATCGACCAAAATGCAAGAAAATATGATATGCATGATGATCTAATGTATAACATTCCAAATTGAAAATTTGGGATGTTACAAACCTACCCCCCTTAAGATGAATCTCGTCGTCGAGATTCGGGTTGGCTAGAAAATAGGTGAGGGTGGTCCTTGAGCAAATCTTCTTCTCTCTCCCAGGTGGCTTCATCCTCTGAATGGTGGTTCCACTGAACTTTGCAAAACTTGATAACCTTGCTGCGGGTAACTCTGCTGGCAAAATCGAGAATCTTGACTGGTTTCTCTTCATACGTTAAGTCATCCTTCAACTGAATTGCTTCAAGAAGCACTGTATCTCTTAGCGGTACCTCCGCCATCTCGGCGTGACATTTCTTTAGTTGAGAAACATGGAATACATCATGAACTCCTGATAGTCCCTCTGGTAATTCCAACTTATAAGCAACTTCTCCCATACGTTGCAAAATCTTATACGGTCCAACGAAAAGCGGTGTTAACTTTCCCTTAACTCCAAAGCGCTTAACTCCTCGAAGTGGGGATACACAAAGATAAACTCTGTCTCCTGTTTCGTAAACTGTCTGCTTACGTTTAGAATCTGCGTAGCTCTTCTGCCTGGACTGGGCTACCTTGAGCCTATCACGAATCAACTTAACTTTCCGTTCAGACTCCTTAATCAGATCTAGTCCAAGAAACTGACGGTCTCCAACTTCGTCCCATGACAACGGTGTCCTGCACCTCCTTCCGTATAAAGCTTCGAAAGGTGCCATCTTCAAACTAGTTTGGTAACTGTTGTTATAAGAAAACTCCGCATATGGAAAGTTATCGTCCCAACTAGATCCATAGTCTAGTGCATAGGCTCTCAGCATATCTTCCAAAACCTGATTGACTCTCTCAGTCTGTCCATCCATCTGTGCGTGAAAAGCCGTGGTGAACTCTAGTCTGGTTCCTAAAGTTTCATGCAACTGATTCCAAAACTTTGAGGTAAATTGGGTTCCTCTAGCTGATACGATACTCCTCGGAACTCCATGCAAAGAAATGATACTGGTCATGTATATCTTTGCCAACTTAGCACTGGTGTAAGTGGTCTTAACTGGGATGAAATGTGCTACCTTCGTCAAACGATCGACTACTACCCATATCGAGTCATAGCCTGCCTTCGTCCTGGGTAGTCCTGTGATAAAATCCATGCCTATCTTATCCCACTTCCATTCGGGTATCGGCAATGGTTGTAACAATCCGGCTGGCTTCTGATGTTCTGCCTTCACTCTATGACACACATCACAAACTGCAACATATGCTGCAATATCCTTCTTCATTCTGGTCCACCAGAACGTTTCCTTCAAATCCAAATACATCTTGGCATTTCCGGGGTGAATCGAATAGGGTGAATCATGTGCCTCTTGTAGAATCAACTTCCTGATCTCTGGGTCATTGGGCACATAAACACGGTCCTCAAACCATAGGGTATCGTGCTCATCCGCACAAAATCCCTTTGCTTTTCCTTTCCTCATTTTCTTCTTTATATCTGCAATCTCCTTGTCAGATTTCTGAGCCGCCCTGATTTTATCCATCAAGGTAGATTGAATTTCCAATGCTGCTACATAGCCTCTCGGAACTATTTCCAAACATAGCTCACGAAGATTTTCTGCTAACTCCCTTGGTATTTCTCCCGTCATTAGGGTATTGACATGGCTCTTACGGCTCAATGCGTCAGCTACAACATTAGCCTTTCCTGGATGGTAATGCAATCTCATATCATAATCCTTGATGAGCTCCAACCATCTCCTTTGTCTGAGGTTCAACTCCTTCTGCGTGAAAATGTACTTCAAACTCTTGTGATCCGTGTACACCTCACAATGATTTCCAATGAGGAAATGTCTCCACGTCTTCAATGCATGCACTACGGCTGCTAACTCCAAATCATGCGTAGCATAATTTAGTTCATGAGTTTCAGTTGTCGTGAGGCATACGAAACAACTCTTCCTTCCTGCATAAGCGCTGCTCCAAGTCCTCGACGTGAAGCGTCGCAATACACCTCATAATCCTTGGTCTGATCTGGCAGAATCAACACTGGTGAGGAAACCAATCGTTTCTTCAACTCATGAAAACTGGCCTCACATTCCTCAGTCCAATTGAACTTGGTATCCTTCTTCAACAATTCCATCATAGGCTTTGCAATCTTTGAGAAATTCTCAATGAATCTCCGGTAGTATCCTGCGAGTCCAAGAAAACTCCGGATCTCTCCAACTGTCGTTGGTGCTTCCCATTCGGTTACGGTCTCAACCTTGGTGGGGTCAATTACTATCCCTTCTCCGGATATAACATGTCCAAGAAATCCAACTTCCTTCAACCAAAACTCACATTTGCTGAATTTGGCATATAATTGATGTTCCCTTAGTTTCTCCAAAACCGAACGCAAATGTTCCTTATGCTCTTCTTCATTCTTTGAGAAAATCAGAATGTCATCAATGAACACTACGACGAACTTATCCAGAAACTCCATAAATACCTTGTTCATCAGGTTCATGAAATAGGCAGGTGCGTTAGTCAATCCAAATGACATAACGGTATACTCATACAATCCGTATCTCGTGGTAAAAGCTGTCTTGGGTATGTCCTGCTCCCGAATCTTCAACTGATGGTACCCTGATCGCAAATCGATCTTGGAAAACACTTTAGCTCCTTGCAAATGATCAAACAGACCATTAATCCTTAATGATCCATCCTTCTTCTCAACAAGAAGTACGGGTGATCCCCATGGCGAAGAACTTGGGCGAATATAACCTTTATCCAATAACTCCTTAATATGCTTCTTTATTTCCACCAAATCTTGTGCGGGCATCCTGTACGGTCTTTTCGATATTGGCCCAGTGCCAGGTAAAAGCTCAATCAAAAACTCAGTGTCTCTATCCGGTGGCATGCCTGGCAATTCCTCAGGAAATACATCAGGAAAATCCTTAACTACTGGTACTTGAAAACATCCTTGTCTGGCCATGTACTCTGCTCCTAGTGAGCTTACTAGCATAGGTGTTTTAAAAATCTTAGTGGGCAGGTTATACTTTTCCAGAAATCCCCTTGATATGTATGAATGCGATGCACCAGTATCGAAAAGAACGAGTGCAGTAAATGACTTAACCAAAAACTTACCGATTACTGCATCAGGCTGAGCTTCAACCTCCTCCACGCTAACGTGGTTCACCTGTCCCCTATTGAAAGGGTTCGGCTTCTTTCCAGAGCTTCCATTGCCATTCTAGCCTTCAGGACATTCATTGGCATAATGTCCGGTCTTGGAACACTTGAAACAGGTGACTTGACTCAGATCTCTCTTGGCTGGGGTTGATGGGGTGGTACGGTTCTGGCTGTTGATTCCTCCATTCCCATTACCATTCTTGTGGCCATTATGGTTGTGCGAAATACTTCCTCCATGGGTATGCTGAACTGAACTCCCGGTTTAGGGGTAAAACAGGGCTTCTGCTGGGCTCCAGAGTTATACTTCCCTTGTCCATACTTCCTCTTGCGGTTCTCAATCTGCTGTTGCTTCCCTTCAATCATGATGGCACGATCTACCAACTCCTGGTAGTTGTTGAAACTTGCTACCATCAACTGCATGCTTAGCTCATCATTCAGTCCTTCTAGAAACTTCTCCTGCTTAGCTGCATCTGTAGCAACGTCATCTGGGGCATAACGTGCTAACTTGCTGAAGTCGTCAACGTACTGGCCAACTGTCCTTCCTCCTTGGCGTAAGTTGCGAAACTCACGCTTCTTCATGGCCATAGCTCCTGCTGAAACATGGGCAGTGCAGAAAGCTTGCTGAAACTGATCCCATGTGACAGTGTCAACTGGGTAAGTGGCTGTGAAATTCTCCCACCATGCTGCCGCGGGCCCGTCAAGCTGATGTGCGGCAAACTTCACTTTCTCCACATCTGTGCATCCTGCAGTGGTCAACTCCCTTCCTGTCTTGCGGAGCCAATCATCTGCTACTATTGGCTCGGTGCTACTGGAAAACACTGGCGGATTCAGCCTAAGGAAACGGGTTAGGTGATCAACAGGTGGCGGCGGCGGAGGGTTGTTGTTGTTGTTGTTGTTGTTGTTGTTGTTGTTGTTGTTGTTGTTGTTATTGTTGTTGTTCTAGTGATTCTGGACTAACAACTGCGTCAATTGGTTCTGCTGCTGGATCAACTGAGTGAGCTCCGGTGGGAATCCATTGTCACGTCTCGGAGGCATCTGAGGGTTTTAGAAAAGATGAGAATTAAGAATAGAGTGAGGTCTAAGGACAAAACACTACCCAAATGCACATGAGACAAATGCACACAAATTCACTTCATTCAATTCAAACAAGGGCATACAAACGGTCTAGAACTATCGCAAAAGTGCTCGAACTATAATGTATACATGGGGAAAATACAACTAATATTTGGTGGTCATCTAGATATTTGAATCGGTGGAAGACTCCATGATGTCTGCTCCAGCTTCGTCTTCAAAGTCGGGTTCACTTGGATCCGAATCGGTGTCGTCGATGATGATGTAGTTGTCCGGACATGCGACGTATTTGGCTTCCTTCTTTGATGCTAATCTCTCCTTGAGTTCTTCAATCTCCTGCTTAAGATCGACATTGTGCCTTGCTAGAGCTACGATCTCGTCCATGTAGTCCTTGCGTGTACCCTTCAGTTCTCCTTCTAGTTCGATGATCCTTGCCTTCGCATTCTTCAACTCTATCATATCATTGCACATCTGGTTCTCTTGGCGTCGAATGTGCTGGTTTAACTCCTGGATGAAAGCTGCAATGGATCTATCCTTCTTCGTGCTGACTATCTCCCATTGTTCATCTCGGCGTCCGCAAATCTGGTAGATAGTGTCCTTGAGGTCTTCTTGATAAACTTCTCCAATGCGTCCCATGGTGATATGAGCTGCCATGCTCTTTCCCAGACTCCAGGTTGGTGCACTGAAAACACTATCTATGGGCTTCGTGATTGGTGCGAATGTCCTTCCCGGAACATGAGCTTGAATCTTCCAGCGCTCGTCTTCAGGCAGAGTGGCGTTGAAGGTCCCGGTGAAGCTTGGTAGTCCAATGTTCAGGTACTTGGTGACTTCCTTCAAGTGAAATCCAAAAGGTGTGCCTTCATCCGGTTGAGCGTACTTGATCTTCACATCCGTCATCCTAAAAGAGTAGAAAAGATGAGGAGTTAGAAAATGAGAGGAGAATAGTGATCTATGGCTTTAACTTAGTGGTCGTGTCCTACAGTCAGCGTGTGCTCTGATACCATCTCTGTAGCGACCCGACCTCAGATGGTCAAGTCTCTGTGCTCCGGTGTCATCCCTGGATCAGTAATGCTGACACCACACAGTACTTCGAAGGATTTATAGCAGAGTAGCAATCACACACTTATTACATCGATGTCTCAAAGAGAACTTATTACAATAAACATGGCTTAAGGCCATCTAATAATGATAACAGCGGAAGACTTGGAAGATAAGTGAGTCCATCAACTCCAACGGCATCACTGAGTATAGAACCACGACCTAAAAGCACCTTACTCGTCGTCTGAAAAGTCTGCAACATGAAAGTTGCAGCCCGAAACGGGTCAGCACATGGAATATGCTGGCAATGTAACACATAAAGTGTAATGATTGATAAGCCTATACTACATGCATATATGGCTGGTGGAAAAGCTCTATGGTTACAGTTTTGCATAAAGCCAATTTTTCCCTACTGCAAAGGAATAGATTTTATTTAACTATCATGGTGGTTGAAACATCGAGAATGGTTGACAACATTCCGATCCCAATTAAGTGAACAATTAAAACCCAACAATATTAATTAGAAGTAACATGATGAGATTCACATGATATTCAAGTACTAGATACTCAAGACGTCCATAACCGGGGAAACGGCTAATCATGATTAGTTTGTACACTCTCCAGAGGTTTGCGCACTTTTCCCCAAAAGACTCGATCGCCTCCGTTTGGTTTCTCGCACTACATGGTGTTTGAGAAACGGATGACCGAGACATAGTCTTTCAGAAGCGCTAGCACCTTACGTTTGGATAGACCGGTACACCTACTTTCCCCTACATATGCTAGTCTACCCTGTAAGAGTTCGCACGACTTAATCAACTATGCCAGAGCCCATAATGGCTTGTGGCTACACACGGAAGTTACTAGCATGAATGTTCTTATGATCCCTTTGAGCCTGGGTGGCGGTCCAAAAGAAAAACAGGCAAGTCCTGATAGAAACCAGGTGCCTCAATCCACCCAGATGTGTATTTAAGTTGCCACCTTAGATAAAACCATTAATTAACAATACTCACATCTGTCATGGATATCACTCACCCAATCCACGTCTACTAGCATAGCATGGCATAATAAGCAAACGTAGAAGTAACTCCCAAAGGTTTCATAAGTAAAACAGGTAATAGGTACTACCTCAACTACTTCCCATCCCACAGTTTAATTAGACCCTAATCATGCAATGTTTGAGTATTGATCTAATGCAATAAAAACTAGGCAATGAGAAGGTATGATCAAAGTGTTACTTGCGTTGCTGAGGATCCGTGAAACCTAGAGCTTTGAAATAATAGGCGGCGCACTCCGGGTGATCTATCGCAGACAAACAACAAGCATACAATAAGTACTCATATAATGCACAGGTAAAACTCGAACAGAAGATCGAACCAGAAAGTTCAACTTAAGAACTCCGGATGCAAAAGAAAATGAACCGAACAAAGCAACGTAAAACAAACGGCGGAAGAAATCAACTCGGTTCTAGCAATTTAAAACTAGGTCAAATTTTACAGTAGCAAAAACTTGTTTAAGTTGATTAGTCGGAACGGCGGTTTCGAAGTGAAACTCCAGGCGCTTGAATCACCTGATTCCGATAAACGAGCGAGAAGATAAACTAGAAAGAAGATCGGATCTGAAATCGCGATCAGAAAAACCGCGGAATAAATGCGACGAAAAAAGAAAAACGACGAACGGTTAAACGAACGGACGTTCGTTAACCGAGACTAACCGGTGATCACGTTCGTTAAGACGAACGGTCCGGCGAACACTCGCTAAACAATTAAACCGAAAAAATACCGGTCTAGGGTTTTGACAAAAACAGAAACAAAATAAACCGGAACGGTTTTAAAAAAACGAACCGAGGCGAGGGGCGGCGCGGCGCGGGGCTACCTAGTTGGCGAGGGGCTCCGGTGGGGTGGCGGGCTTGGCCACGGGGCGAGGCGCGGGCGGCGGCGGCGGCGGCTTGCGGCTGCTGCTGCTGCTTGGTGCGGGCGGCGGCGGGGCTGGGTGGGGAGGAGAGGGGGAGAGGGGGGTATTTATAGGAGGGGGGTGGAGACTTGGGGGAGGGGGCAAGCAAGGGGAGGAGGAGGAGTCCTCCTCGGAGTCGGCCGGCGGCGGCAGGCTGCGCGCGGGCGCGCGCGCGCGAGGGGAGGGCGGCGGTGCGGGCCGGCTCGGCTGGGCCCTTGGCCCAGTCGGGCGCTGCGAATTTTTTTTAACTAAATATGCGCGCAGAAAATAAATAATTAAAAGAAAATCTAAACGAACTCCAAAAATCCCGAAATTAATTTTTCCCGAGTCCTAAAAATGAGTCGAACTAAATGAACTTTTACTCGGGGCCTAATGCAATATTTTAAAAACACGCATTTTTCCCTAATGCAAATAAAATGCAAATAAACTCCGGAAAAATCCAAAATTTGATTTATTTATTAAATCTTTATTTTTCCTAAAATTGGGAAAGTCATATTATTCCCTTCTCATATTTTTGTTATTGGAAAAATAATTGAAGATGAAATAAATAAAATCAAAAGATCCTCTTTTCAAAATTTGAGAAAACTCAATTATGAAAATAACGAAATCTCCAACTCTCTCCGAGGGTCCTTGAGTTGCGTGAAATTTCTAGGATCGACCAAAATGCAAGAAAATATGATATGCATGATGATCTAATGTATAACATTCCAAATTGAAAATTTGGGATGTTACATAACTGTTCACACTGATCATGATGCTATCAAATATCTTATGGAAAAGAAAGATGCTAAGCCTAGACTTGTTAGATGGGTTCTCTTGCTACAAGACTTTTATTTACAAATTATTGATAGAAAGGGAGTTGAGAACCCCGTTGCAGACAACTTGTCTAGGTTAGAGAATGTTCTTGATGATCCACTACCTATTGATGATAGCTTCCCTGATGAACAATTAGCTATCATAAATGCTTCTCGTACTGCTGCGTGGTATGCTAATTATGACAATTACATTGTTGCTAAATTTATACCACCTAGTTTCACCTACCAGGAAAAGAAAAAGTTTTTCTATGATTTAAGACATTACTTCTGGGATGACCCAGACCTTTATAAAGGAGTAGATTGTGTTTTTAGACGTTTTGTACCTGAGCATGAACATGAACACATCCTACGCAAGTGTCACTCCGAGGCTTATGGAGGTCACCACGCTGGAGACAGAACTACACATAAGGTATTGCAATCCGGTTTTTATTGGCCTACTCTTTTCAAGGATGCCCGTAAGTTTGTCTTGTCTTCTGATGAATATCAATGAATTGGTAATATTAATAGACATCAAGAAATGCCTATGAACTATTCACTTGTTATTGAACCATTTGATCTTTGGGGCTTTGATTATATGGGACTTTTTCCTTCCTCTAACGGGTATACACATATTTTAGTCGCTGTTGATTGCGTTGCTAAGTGGGTAGAAGCTATTCCAACTAGTAGTGCTGATCATAACACCTCTATTAAGATGCTTAAAGAAGTTATATTCCAAGGTTTGGAGTCCCTAGATACTTAAGGACTGATGGTGGTTCACATTTTATTCATGGTGCTTTTCGTAAAATGCTTGCTAAGTATGATGTTAATCATAGAATTGCATCTCCATACCACCCATAGTCTAGTGGTCAAGTAGAACTGAGTACTATAGAGATTAAATTAATTTTGCAAAAGACTGTTAATAGATTTAGAAAGATTTGGTCCAAGAAACTGGACGATGCATTATGGGCCTATCTGCATATAAAAATCCTATGGGTATGTCTCCGTATAAAATGGTTTATGGAAAAGCATGTCACTTACCTCTCAAGCTAGAACATAAGGGATATTGGGCCATTAAAGAGCTCAATTATGATTTCAAACTTGCCGGTGAGAAGAGACTATTTGACATTAGCTCACTTGATGAATGGAGAACCCATGCCTATGAGAATGCCAAACTGTTTAAAGAAAAAGTTAAAAGATGGCATGACAAAACGATACAAAAGAGTGAGTTTAATGTAGGTGATTATGTTTTGTTATAAAACTCTCGTTTAAGATTTTTTGCAGGAAAACTTCTCTCTAAATGGGAAGGTCCTTACGTTATCGAGGAGGTCTATTGTTCCGGTGCCATAAAAATCTCAACAACTTCGAAGGCACAAATCCAAAGGTGGTGAATGGTCAAAGAATCAAATATTATATCTCATGTAATCCCATAAATGTTGAAACCAATGTTATTGAAACCGTAACCCCGGAGGAATACATAAGGGACACTTTCTAGAACGTTTCAGACTCCGAAAAGTAATAGGTATGTGGTACGGTAAGTAAACCTACTCCAAAACAATTCTAATAGCAATTCTTCTCCGTTTTGGAATATTTAAGAAAATAGGAAAATAATAAGTAGTCCGGGAAGGACATGAGGCGTCCACGAGGGTGGAGGGCGTGCCCTACCCCCCTGGGCGTGGCCCTCTGCCTCGTGGGCACCTCGTGTGCCCTCCAGACTCTATTTTCTTGCACGATACTTATTTTGGTCGGTAAAAATTCATTATATAATCTCCTGAAGGTTTTGACCACCGTACCACGAAAAATTCCTCAGTTTTTGTTTTGAGTAGTTTCTGTCGCAGATTAGAGCAATATGTCGTCCCCCTCCTCCAACGATGTGGGCGACGATGCTTGGCTAATGAAGATAGAGACGAAGCAAGAAGAAATCAGGGAAATCAAGGAAGGTGACAAGATCAAGGAGACCGCAAAGGAGCAAGTACCAACAGTAGAAGAAGAAGACTTCTCTCAACCTCACTACAATCATCTCACCCCAACTGAGATTAAAGCTTTCAAGATGATTTAGTTAGCTCGCATACAAAACAATTATCTCACACGTGAAACTATTTTGTTGAAGGAGCATATCACCGCACTCAAGGGCATTATCCGCCAATTGGAGGATCTCCTACGCTCGATGTGCGACACTACATCATCAACAACTCCATCATCACCACCTTTGAATAAAGAGACATAAATACATGGGCATGGGCACTCCCCTTGGCAACTGCCAAGCTGGGGGGAGGTGCCCAGGTATCATATCACCATCACACTTCTATCTTTACCGTTTTTCTTAGTTCGATCCTTTTGGTTATATCTTGATCTAGTAGAATAAAGTTTAGTATGATCTAGCTTTGAGTTTTTGTGTTGATCCTTATCTATGTAATTGAGTCCATGAGCTATATATAATAAAGATTAGTCTTGAGTCGAGGGCTTGGTTATTTTGCTATGATCTTGAGGGAATAAAAGAAAGAATAAAAAGAAATAAAAAGATCATATTGACTTTATGAAGAGTAATGACTTCACATATAAAGAGTATGATGAATAAAAGTTGTTGAGAGTTGACAAACATAGTTTTTGTCATCATTCCAATTAATAGGAAGTAATAAAGAAAGAAAGGTTTTCACATAAATATACTATCTTGGACATCTTTTACGACCGTGAGCACTCATTAAAATTTGACATGCTAAAAAGTTGATGTTGGACAAGGAAGACAACGTAATGGGTTATTTTTTCTTATATCCGAAATAAATTATATTGTCATGGATCATCCAACATGTTGAGCTTGCCTTTCACCCTCATGCTAGCCAAATTCTTTCCACCAAGTAGAGATACTACTTGTGTTTCCAAATATCCTTAAAACCAAGTTTTGCCATGGGAGTCCATCATATCTACCTATGGATTGAGTAAGATCATTCAAGTAAGTTGTCATTGTTGCAAGCAATAAAAATTGCTCTTTAAATATGTATGATCTATTAGTGTGGAGAAAATAAGCTTTATACGATCTTGTGATATGGAAGAAATAAAAGTAAGGGATTGCATAATAAAGGTCCCTATCACAAGTGGCAATATAAAGTGACGTTCTTTTGCATTAAGATTTTGTGCATCCAACCATAAAAGCACATGACAACCCCTGCTTCCCTCTGTGAAGGGCCTATCTTTTATTTTTGTCTTATACCTTATACAAGAGTCATGGTGATCTTCACATTTCCTTTTTACACTTTATCCTTTGGCAAGCACTATGTGTTGGAAAGATCCTGATATATATATCCAATTGGATGTGGATTTTCATAAAGCATTATCGTTGACGTTACCCTTGAGGTAAAAGGTTGGGAGGCAAAATTATAAGGCTCTATCTTTCTCTGTGTCCGATTAAAACTTCATACCCATAAGTATTGCGTGAGTGTTAGCAATTGTGAAAGACTAAATGATAGTTGAGTATGAGGACTTGCTGAAAAGCTCTTATATTGACTCTTTCTGATGTTATGATAAATTGCAATTGCTTCAATGACCGAGATTATAGGTTGTTAATTTTCGATGAAGTTTGTGATTCATACTTTACACTATGAATAGATTGTTACTTCAGCATAAGAAATCATATGACAATATATATACGTTGCTCTTTTAAGAATGATCATGATGCCCTCACGTCCGTATTTTATTTTATCGACACCTCTATCTCTAAACATGTGGACATATTTTTCGATATCGGCTTCCGCTTGAGGACAAGCGAGGTCTAAGCTTGGGGGAGTTGATACATCCATTTTGCATCATGCTTTTATATCGATATTTATTGCATTATGGGTTGTTACTACACATTATGTCACAATACTTATGCCTTTTCTCTCTTATTTTACAAGGTTTACATGAAGAGGGAGAATGTCGGCAGCTAGAATTCTTGCTCGAAAAGGAGCAAATATTAGAGACCTATTCTGCACAACTCCAAAAGTCCTGAAACTCCACAAAAGTCGGTTTTGGAATATAATAAAAATATTAGGCGAAGAAAGCACCAGAGGGGGGCCACTCCCTGTCCACGAGGGTGGAGGGCGCGCCCCTGCCTCTTGGGCCACCTGGAAGCCTCCTGATGGCCATCTTCTAGTATTAGGTGTCTTTCGCTCTGGAAAAAAAAGAAGGAAGCTTTCAGGAGGAAGCTCCGCCGTCTCGAGGCGGAACCTGGCGAAACCAATCTAGGGCTCCGGCGGAGCTGTTTTCCTGGGAAACATCCCTCCGGGAGGGGGAAATCGTCACCATCGTCATCACCATCGATATTCTCATCGAGAGGGGGTCAATCTTCATCAACATCTTCACCAGCACCATCTCGTCTCAAACCCTAGTTCATCTCTTGTATCCGATCTTTGTCTCAAAACCTGAGATTGGTACCTGTGGGTTGCTAGTAGTGTTGATTACTCCTTGTAGTTGGTGCTAGTTGGTTTATTCGGTGGAAGATCATATGTTCAGATCCTTTATTCATATTAATACCCCTCTGATTATGAACATGAATATGATTTTTGAGTAGTTACGTTTGTTCCTGAGGACATGGGAGAAGTCTTGTTATAAGTGAATTTAGTATTTGTTCGATATTTCAATGAGATGTATGTTGTCTTTCCTCTAGTGGTGTTATGTGAACGTCGACTACATGACACTTCACCATTATTTGGGCCTAGGGGAAGGCATTGGGAAGTAATCAGTAGATGATAGGTTGCACATGTTTCATGCTATGGTTAGGTTTACCTTAATTCTTCATCCGTAGTTGCGGATGATTGCGAGAGGGGTTAATCATAAGTGAGATGCTTGTCCAAGGAAGGGCAGTACCCAAGCACCGGTCCACCCACATATCAAATTATCAAAGTAATGAACGCGAATCATATGAGCATGATGAAAACTAGCTTGACGATAATTCCCATGTGTCCTCAAGAGTGTTTTGCTTTATATAAGAGTTTGTCCAGGGTTTTCCTTTGCTACAAAAAGGATTGGGCCACCTTGCTGCACCTTGTTTACTCTTGTTACTTGTTACCTGTTACGAATTACCTTATCATAAAACTATCTGTTCCCAATAATTTCAGTGCTTGCAGAGAATACCCAACTGAAAACTGCTTGTCATTTCCTTCTGCTCATCGTTGGGTTCTACACTCTTACTTATCGAAAGGACTATGATAGATCCCCTATACTTGTGGGTCATCAGTAGGCAGGAGGTCCCCAGCGTCAAGCTAGGGTTCGTCTTCAACGAGCTTGGTCGACAAGCTGAAGGCGTGTGAAGAGCAAAGGGCCAGTGGCTTCGCGAATGAATACTGAAGCTTGCCCGCGACGCCATCTTCATGGTTTTGAGCAACATCGTCTGCCGTCATCCAGATATCGACCTCGTCGATGGCTTCAAGAAGCCGCCGGAAGGCGCTGATGTTCCTGCCGCCGAGGAGAAGGCTGCCCTCCTTACTGCCAAGGTCCTTTCCGTCCCAACACATCCACGCGGTCGCCAGGCCCTGCGCTGAACTATTATCGTCACTACACTGTCCTGTAATAAAACATGATGCATGTCCTATGTTTAGACATCGTTTTATTTATGCTCGCGTGAAACTGATGTTCTTGCTTAATCTTAATTGCGTGTTTATCCCTCTAGAGCTCGCCTGTCAGTGTTCTTATGATTAGTCCTTATATATGTTTTGGTTGCCTGCCGGTATCATATTTGCTGCGATTGTCATAAGGGGCGGGCCCTTAGCTTTCATCTTGGCATGGATGCATCCCGGCAGGCTTTTCCTTGGTAGTTCTTGATGCAGCCGCTCATTCTACGAGCAGGCTCGGAACAGAACGAGGGTGCGGACAGAGAAACTCGCAAGGTGCATCACACGAAGGTTTTCCTCATACGAACATTTCAATACCTAAGGGATAAACAAATGCGAAATCTTAAACTCAAAAGGGAGCAATGACTAACTTAGCTTTCGTCCTCACTACTCCCCATCCCCTTCATCTCCATGCCTTGGGAAGGATGGATGTCGTGTGCGTAGTTCTCTGGCTCCCGACAGGGGCCGATAAGAAAAAAAATCTTATGTATTTGGCGGCGGTAGGACGCGGTGCAAGGTACGACCATTTTTTATCTCCCCCACTCCATACTTTTCAAACAATCTGGTAGCGGCTGGCATAGAAGTCACAGTAATGTGGATGGCCTTGACGGAGCACACTTGCCAAGGCATCGATCAACGGATTCGCACTGGCGCTCCAGTCGAGATTTCCCTAAGTAGGGTAAATACTGAACCGAGTTTCATGTGGTACTCATCGACGTTGATGATGCTAAAACCCAGAGTGGCTCGATTGTCGATAATTCAGTAGTGGTGGAAAGAGGAACCATGTACCTATGCGCTTTGTCCCTTTCCCCCGGACGGGGCCTACATGGTGACCATGCCGCCCAAACCCAGGGGTTGGTTTGCCGCCACAGTTATTGATTCTTGCCACTGCAGCAGCTGTGGCGGAGGGAAGTGATGGAGATTGGACGAGGTGTGTGTGTGGGGGGGGGGGGGAAGTGACATCGCTTCCCCTGTCCACCCCCATCACCTCACACCTTTTCTCGGACGTCATGGATGACGAAGCCGTTGATGAAGAAAATGACAATGAAGACAACGCGTTGTGTACGCTTCTCGGGTTCGCGCAAGCCCCTTCCCCTACCTGGCGCGCCAAAGATGTCGTGGGAAACCATGACCACCTATGGGTCCATGAGCCACTTGTGGTTCGGCAGGGGGGATGAGCACATTGCACAAAGAGCAGAGAACATCATGGTGCACGACAGAGATCACACGAGCGATTTTACCTAGGTTCGGGCCGTCGTGAGGCGTAAAACCCTACTCCTGCTTTGGTGGATTGATGGTGGATTGTGGTGGAAGCGCAACGCTCTAGCCCGGTAGGGTTGCCTCGGGGCGAGAACGGCTACGCGCATATGAGTGTACAAGGGTCCGAATCCTTTGTATGGTTGCCATGGGCCTCCTTTTATAGATCAAGGGGTCACCACAGTGGCAAATCAGTCATTGTGCATTGATTAGATAGCAATAGTTCATACCTAACTCTACAGACAGGGCAGAGCACATGAAATGCGCCACTTAGTGTCACATCATGGCCTACCCAGCAAGCCTTGACGGGCTGCTCGGCCACCTTCTCTCCTGTTTGTGTGACACGTCGCTGGACGGGTGCCATTTGGAGATGATTTCTATAGGAAGTGGCTTCCATATGGCAAGAAACGGCTACTTAGTCACCTTGGGGCTCGACACCGCACCGATTGATGACTTGCATCGCTGTGAGGTGGTGCGGTGGAGCCTTGGCGGGGTGGTTTGCCTTCGTAGGCCCAGGCAGGCCTGCCGGGAGGTTTTGAGGTTTTCTTCCGGGGTAACCTTGACCTCACCAGGCTCACCTGCCCGGCAAGGGAGGTTTTCGTTTAGTGGTGTCTTGCTCCTTTAGCCTAACTTGGTCTTCTTGATCTGCACTCTGATTCTTCAAAGAGCTGATCTCTTGTACTTGTTCTGGTCTTGGATTCTACAAACTTGCCGGGTTGGCGGCTTGTTGTCCATGCACAAGTCAGGGGAAACATACTCCCCTGTTTGTATACCCTAACACTACTATTACTCCACACATCGACCACTATCCGACATGTATCTAGAGTATTAAATTCATAAAGGATGGAGTAACGCCTTAATTAAGATGACATGTTGTAGACAAACTAAGTCCAATCAATATGAATAAACCCCATCGTTCTACCATTATTGGCAATGATATAAATACGTGTCATGTCTCCTTCTTTCACTGGGATTAAGCACTGCAAGATCGTACCCATCAAGCACCTCTCCCATTGCAAGATAAATCAATTTAGTTGACCAAACCAGATCAATAGATCAGAGAGAAATGCAAAGCCATAATAATCATGCATAAAAGTGTTTACACAAGACTCAAATAATATCCATGGATAATTTGATGATGAACTCACAACTCATCAGATCCCAACAAACACACCGCAAAAGAATTACATCGAATAGATCTCCTAGAACATCGAGGAGAACATTGTATTGAAGATAAAATAGTGAGAAGAAGCCATCTATATACTAGCTATGGACCCGTAGGTCTGTGGTAAACTACTCAAACATCATCTAAGGGACGGCAAGGTTGATGTAGAATCCCTAAATGATCGATTCCCCCTCTGGCAGAGTGCTGGAAAAGGCTTCCAGATGGGATCTCGCGAGAACAAAAATTTGCGGTGGCGGAAAAAATATTTTGGGTGCCTCTCTGTTGGTTTCCCTATTTCAAAGATTTTTTAGAGGCGGAATTAGGTCAAACGAAGCAAAGGTGGTCCCCCAAGGCACCGGAGTTCTAGTCTATTATCTCCAAAATATCGTCAACAAGTTTCGTGGCATTTGGACTTTGTTTGGTACTGATTTCCTGGAAAACCAAAAACAGGCAAAAAACAGCAACTGGCACTTGGCGCTAAGTTAATAGGCTAGTCCCAAAAATGATATATAATTGCATAGAAAACATCCAAGATTGATACTATAATAGCATGGAACAATAAACAAATTATAGATACGTTGGAGACGATTCAGCGATGTATCTTAATCTGAATTTGACAATTCTAGGTCTCCAACAGATGCTCAGGGATCAAGTAATCTGGAACATAGAGCTGCCACAATCACCCTTCCGATCAGGACATGGAAGATCTCTCCAAGAAAGCGAACACACAAGCCTAAAAGTGTATATGAAGTAACCGACATCGAAGTCTAGGCCTCCAACTAATCTAGATAAAACACGCACGAGGTTCAGGAGTGTGTGTGTACATTTGTTCGCAGGGTAAGGCTCGACATTAATCTGCTAGAGTTTGGAAGGCTAACAAAGAAACACAACACAGGATAGTCTGGGAGATCATGGATCACTTCAACGCTCCAAAGTAGTGGATAATGTAAGTGGAACACGCTGCACTGAAGAAGGCTTGGGATGCTTGGAGAAACTGGAAGCATGTGTTGTACAAGAAGTACTTGAGTGAAGGCAAGGATCCAATCCCCGCATACCCCCCAATTACAAAGGCAGACTGGGCAAAATTCAAAAGGGTCAGGGAAACTACAGAGTTTACTAAGAAGAGTGCCAAGACTACAAAAAAAATACACTTCCGTGATGATACGTGTTTTTCACAGTAGGTCATGTTTTCTGTCATGCATGTACATCCATGACGATTTTATGACAGAATCAAGATAGTCATACCTGTGCTATCGTAGAAGTGTTCCATGACATTACAAAAATTATCATCATGAAAGTGTCCACTTCCATGATGATAAATGGCGCATCATGGAAGTGCTTTCGTCAAGCATGACAGACACGTGGCATCCACCGTAATGGGTCACCATTAAGCTATCAGGTCCGGTTTTGGATCCGATAACCCGCTAACAGCCCAGACGAATGAGGATTTTCCACGTGTAAAATTCTCATTGGCCGAAGGAAACACGTGTTGGGTCACCGTTGGGACAAATGTCATCCATTCATTGGACAGGAGGCGCCTATGATATGTCGACACATGGCACGGCCCAACAGAGGCCCATTCCGGTGAAAGGTCGGCCCGTTTGACTTGGTCAAAAGGTAACGGGCCGGCCCACAAAAATCCTGTTAATGGCATGTTCGTATATAGCCCATTTACGACCCGCTAACTCACGGCCCGTTATGGCCTATCGGAATTAAGCACAATAGCTTCATTTAGGCCGTCCAATATGATTCCAGACCGTTGTAACTTCCGGCCCATTTATGGCCCATGATGTCTTTCGGCCCATACGAGGCCATTTGTAACTTTTGGCCCATTAACGGCCCGTGGTTAATCTGGCCTACAATGAATAGTGTACCGCTTTATACCCATTAACGACCCATTATTCCATTGGGCCATTTCCAACACGTGTTACCTTTCAGCCTTCTCAGGGCCCATTTATTCATGGGCTCATTTCCAACATTCAGTTACTTACGGCCTATTACTGGCCTTATCTGCTTGTGGGCCAAATTTAGCCGGTGGTTACAATCGACCCGTTTGCGGCCAGTTAATCCATTGGGCCATTTTCATAGCGTCATCAAATATGGCCGATCAACGATGGCCCATTATTGTCGGCCCATGAATGAACGATTCCAAATCTAGCCCGTTTACGACCCATAATGCGGTTTGTTATTGGCCCATGTTTGGCCTATCGATCATACGGCCCATAGAAGGCCCATTGATGCTACGGCCCGTAAAAGGCCCATTGTTTCTACGACCCTTAAAAGGCCCATTGTTTCTACGGCCCAAAGGAGGCCCATGGTAACTACAGTAAATATGTAGCCCATGGTTATTGTGGCCTAGTTTTAAAAGATAGGTTATTGCGGCCACTAGCAAACCGCGGAAAAAGAACTACACTGACTATAAGCAAACAAATAAACAAGACAACAAGGAAATAAATAAGCAAGCAACTTACACTAGGCTATCACGGCTATTACACATATTACATCCACTGGGCATCAAAGTTCGCCACAAGTGCAAATATAGGGAACAAAGCAGCATATCATGTACACTGGTTGTCAAAGTTGGCGACCAGTGCAAATAAGCGCCGCAGCCAAACAAGTACTGAACCGAAACCACTTCAGAAGAGCTCAAGAAACAATATCCTGGGTACCCATAATGTTGGCAAGATGCTTAGCAAGCTTATTAACATTCTCTTGTTTGGCGCTTAAATCCTCCAGCAGTACTTGCGTTGCACCAGAAAGTATGCATCTGAATTCTGCAGGGACTTCATCAGTCCTTCGGCTTCCTATCGCATAACATCTGATCGATGTCTTTCAACTTGAAGTTGAGACTCAAGAAGCTGAACTGATTCAGGCAGCGAGTTCGAAGAGCTGGTGCCAGCAGCAGTAGCTAGTAACTCGAACACTACATCAAGACATGACTTTGGGGTTGTCTCCGTGTCTTCAATATAGTTTTTATCAGCTTTCTTGGAGACCAAAAGGGATGTCTCACTATCTTGAACCTTATCTGCATTACTTACTTTACCATTGCATAACGAGGTACTCTTCTCCAATATTTTTATCCGCGTTCTAAAAGAGAAACAAACAAACACATTACATGTTTACCATGTTGTATCTGAAACTCATTTTGGTAAACCAGTTCAGTAGTAAGGTGGATAGGATAACAACATGAAACAAACATATATCTACGTAGTATGGTCACTGTATGGTCTATATCATTCTAGTTTATGTTGCCAAATCAAGATAGAGACAGTTCAAATCATATATATTTTAGACAAAGCAGCATAGACAGAATATAAGTGTGGGAAACTACACAGCAATAACAACACTTGTAATGGGCATGTCATGAGAACATAACTGTTTATCCAATTGAAACTGAAGTCAACATAGAGCAAGTTACAAAAGCAAACACGTTAAAGAAACAGGTTTGAAACATACCTATGACGCCATTGGAGTTTCAATTGCATCCTTCAAATTCGAAATTAGTTGGTATGAGTAAATACAGTCATGCAAGAGCAAAGTAGTATGAACCATAGCTACAAAACCTGACCTGAGAACAATTCTTCTTCTCCTTTAAGCGTTGACTTGGGGTTCAGAGTGGTGGTCCTCGTGCTTTGGGCACTGCGGTTGCCTTACTAATTGCTCGTGTTTGGGTGCTCTGTGGTGGAGACGGTGCTGTGTCAACTAGAACTGGGTTACTATCTGCCGGGGTTGGGGATAGAAGGGGTGTAGCTGGTTCTCTATCCAACTGGGTAGGAGTACAATCTGTGTGAGTCTGGGTTATGTGTGGTGGGGCTGGTTCTTGGACAAGTACAACCGTGGTTCTATCTGCATCGACAGGTAGCATGATCTTTTCTGAAGACTGTGTTTTCACTCCCACAGATACTGTCGTCACCCCCTCCAATTGAAATGGCTGATAAACAAGAAAAGTAATTGGATGTATAGACATTGTAAGATAGACTGGTGCAATGGATAGTAGGGAAGAAAATAGGGCATGAAATAATTCACATTTATGTTGTCTAACCAAATAGAATAGCAAGATATAATTTCACGTACATGATGGCTAATTAAATAGGATAGCATGACACAATTTCACATGTATGATGGCTAACTAAACAGGTTAGAATGATATACTTCAAAATATGATGACTATGTAAACATGATGACATGATATAACTATACGATGTGTCTATTAAAGTGGTTGGCGTGCCATAAATCACAAAAAAGCCGTCGATGGAAACATGATGGCATGATATAATTCACGGATAGAATGACATAATTCAAAATATGATGATTATGTAAACATGATGAGATGATATAGCTATATTATGTCTTTAGAAAATGGGTTGGCATGCCATAATTTAGATACATGCCGTCTAGGTAAACATCATGGCATGATATCATGCAAATATATATTTATATACTAAGCAAGTGAGCAGAGGGCAATCGCATATATGATGTGCCGACTAAGGAGATGGCATTCAATATTGTGTATATGATGTAAAAACTAAGCATTGCAATACAACATATGCATGATATGAGTAACATAACTCTACCAAGTTTGAGCATACACCTCAGGGGGATAATAGGACTAGTCATCTGCCTCTGAATCCTCCTCTGTAGAGCTATCTGTAACCAGCAAGATATCTGCTTCAGCAGGTAGCATTGTCTACTCTGAAGACCTTGTTTTCACTCCAGATTTCTCCATCACCAATTCAAATGGCTAATACACAGGAAGAGCAGTTGAATATACAACCATTGTTGACAAATGCAACGAGAAATACAAAAAAAGTACGACATGAAATAATTCACATATATGATGCTTGGCTAAACATCATGGCATTGCGTAATTCACATATATAATGCCTTGCAACAAGATAGCATTGCATAATTCACATATATAATGTCTTGCAACAAGATGGCATTGCATAATTCACATATATGGTAATTAGACACTAAACAGGTGGCATTCATACAAAGCATGTCTAAACTAAGCAAATGACATAGCAATGCAAGATACCATACGCACAATATGAGCAATATAACCTTGCCAAGTTAGAGCATGCACCCCTAGGGGGAAATAGGACTGGTCATCCGTCTCTAAATCCTCCTCTGAGGAGCTATCCGTAACCAGCAAGACATGCGCTTCATTAGATAGCACTGTCTGCTCTGAAGACCTTGTTTCCACTCCATATTTTTCCATGACCGTGCTGAATGGCTGATGCGCAGGAAGAGTAATTGAATGTACTAAAACTGATGACAAATTTAACACGTAATAAAAAATGATGGCATGATATAATTCACATATAATATGACTGGCTAACCAGGGTGGCATTGCAAAATTCACATATATGATGCCTGGCTAAACAAGATGACATTGCATGATTCACATATATGATAAAGAAACTAAACAGATGGCATTCACACAAAGCATGTCGAAACTAAGCAGATGACATATTTGATGTATAAAGTAAGCAATGCAAGGCACCATATGCATGATATTACCAACATCAGCATGTCAAGTTAGAGCGAAGACCTTAGAGGTAAATAGGACTAGTCTTCTCCTTCTGAATCCCCCACAGAACAATTATCTTCCTCTTGATTACAATCTGAAATGGGTGGAGGGGGGGCTGCCTTTGCGCCCACCATGGAGCGGCGTCTGCATGAAATTTTATTGCCACACAAGGCTCCTCTCTTTTGCTCTACATGTTCAGTTCCATTGTGTACAATAACTGACATGCATAGGAATAAAACAAAGTGAGATTATGTAAGGAGTGCATGCACAAATCCAGAGTGATGGTAGCAAATATGGATAGACCCAAAACATATGATAGCAGACATATAATAGCTTTAGTTAAAAAATACAGATAATGGCTCCTTTAATGTTTGTTTTCACCCAACATGAAACTCATAGTAGACACCCGAGATTAACCAGATAGTCAACAGATAGTACTGATTGCTTCCCCAATATGTACCACACAACCGTTTAAAAACTCAAGTTTCTGCATTAGTTTGGACCTGACTCGGAGTCTAATAGGTGAACACGACGATAAAGTATCATGTCATCATATTAAGTGATGCATAACGTAAGCAGACACGGAAGAGTGCGACCTCTATTGCGGAGCCGTGTAGTCCTCAAGGTCATCTGCTCAGTTGATGATGGTAATGTAGTTATCGTGGCTGCCGGCGGCGGGGAAGAAGATCTGAGGCGGCAAAAGATAGTCTGGAGAGCAGATCCCTGCTGTGGTGAACCCTTCCGTTGTTGGAGCAGCTGAGCTGGGGTGGAACACAACGCAGTAGGAGCAGGACAAACCACACAAGGTTTTCTTTGACACATATCTGTAACAGAAGTAATTGTGTAAGGGCTTGTTTGAATTTGAGGATTCTAACAATGCAGGGATAGGAAGATTGGAATAGGATCGGAATGCACGTGCAAAATAGAGAATTGAAAAACACAGGATTTTTGCCAATTCGGGTGTTTGGTTCACATGAATTGGAAGATCACAGGATGCAAAGAAGCATGGTGAGATTATGTCAAACAACAAGAAAATGTACGGTTATAATGCTATTGTGCTACTATCTCTTAGTCCAGCGCTTCATGAATAGGAATTTGAAGGACAAGTACAAATTAAAATTCCTACGGTTTTTCTTTCAAGGAGACACTAAAGGAACAAATCCTACAGTTTTACTTTGCTCCATTCCGTTGAGCCAAATGCATGAATAGAGTACCATAGGAAACTTTCCAATCCTATGTTTTTCCTTCACTTTTCCTTTCAAGCACTGGCGATTATAGTAGGCAGCCTTAAGCAAGGAAAAGCCTACACTCAAAACAAGTTGTTGTGCTACTTCTACTACTTTGGACCCACGCCACTGCCCTACTAGCTCAACTCCCAGGCCCATCGACAAATGCACAGCTGAAACGCGCAGAGATAATGATGGCATTCAAGAGAGTCCATCACAAATAATTAAGTTGCCTGGTACCTCACTGCTTGTCATATAGTAGGATAAAATAATCGTATTTCACGTTACTACGTGTGCTCAGTGGACAATATATATAACATGTAGAGTAAACAAAGATGCATCAAGTGTAAAACCTCTTTGGCGAAGCCATGTCGATCTGAGCGTGATTGGGTTGGTCGGTGAGGATTCTCCGGCTGACATGGCTTTGGCGGAGGGGAAGAAGATCTTAGGCGTCTAGAGATGGAGCCCGGTGTACTGCTCTGCTATGATGGAGGGTTTCGTCGTTGGAGCAGCTCCGGTGAGTTGTACGACGCCGAGGCTGAAGCAGGACAAGAGAGACAACGTTAACCTGAGTGGAATTCTAATAGCATCACAAATACATGACATAAAATACATAACCACAAAGTGCTATATGTAAAATACATCAGCCGCTCATCTCTGAACATAACAGTCGAAACTGAATTTAACTGTCGAAACTGAACTTAACCATCAAAACTGAATTTTACTGTCAAAACTGAACGCACTAGTAGCAATAAAGCAGTAGCAGTAGCGCGTGCGAGAGCCGGGGCATCTAGTCGTGTAGCAGCATCAGGGTGAGGCTACACGTCAGTCGACTGACTTTTTCATCTTTGGTCAATCGATTTTCCAGCCGTTGGATACGAAATCAAGGGCCTGTAGTTCATCTTAAATATCCACTCCCCTGAGCCGCCAGCCACCACCGGCCAAACCGCCGCCCCCCGCCGGCCGCGTGCCGCCCCGCCCGCCCTGAAACCACTCCCCACCGCCGGTCCGCTGCCACCCTGGCCATCCCTCTAGCCCCCACCCCCCGTGCCGAGCTTTTTCTCCGGCGATCCCCATGCCACCGCCCCCCACCGCCAACGACCAAAGCCCCCACCCCAAACCCTAAGGTAGATAGTGGGGTACCTCTCTGGCGAGCCCCCCTCCTCACCGTGGCTGGTTCTTCCTTAACTCCGGCGAGCTCCCCACCCCCGGAAAATCGACTGACCCAAAAGTCGATTCAGTCGACTGAAGTGTAGCCAAATCAGAGTAGCATCGCAAGCAAGAGCAAGAGCGAGACCAGCAGAGAGAGCAAGAGCAAACCAGGTAGGGGACAGAGAGCAAGAGTAGAGCAGCAGTGCGAGCGAGAGCTAAATCAGCAGCACCTCTTACTGATGTGGACGTCGCCGCCGAGGGAGCGACGCCGTGGAGGAAGTGGCCTGCGATGCCGCTGTGGATGGAGCCACGCCATGTCGGCTTGGGACCGAGCGCCCGCAGCACCATGAGATCTAATCAAGAAGAAAATGCGGCGATTAGTGTACAACCTCTTTGCTGGTGCCGATTAGGCCTCAGCTTCATCCGAGGAAACGGTGATGATGTTGCTCTTCCGATGGTGCAGGTGAAGATGGCGGTGTGGGAATGGAGGTGGCGCGAAAGACGAGCGGAACGTCGGGGCAACTCCTTGGAGGTGGAGGACGGGGCGGCTGCACCGGCGGGATGACGAGATCGACGATGGATCCTCATCCGGTACGGTGGATGAGGGACGTCGAGGTGTTGTTGTGGACGACGTCGTCGGGGAAGAGGCTCCGGCTGGGTGGCGGACGGAGGAGGGTGTGGGGCTTCATGGGTTTTCGTGGCCTCAGTGTACAAATGGTTGGCGGATGGGATGGGAGTGGGGAACCATGGATTACGGAGGTGCTTGTCCGAAATGTGGGGTAAGTTACGAAAGTACCCCAACCGATTTGAGCTAGGCGTTCCTTTCGGTTCAGGGGTATCACGGTCATTGTAATTTGGGATAGCAAGGCGCGGGTTGAGATGGAGGGAGTTTTCTGAGCACGACAAGACAAAGATATATCTTAAATATTTTGGGGTTACAAGGCATGGGTTTAAGAGACGTGAGTTTTGCAACATGATAGACAGAGATGCTAGCTTGAAATTTCGGCATAACAAGGCACGGCTTGAAATTTTGGGAGAACAAGCTTAACGTGTACCCCAAAAAAGACAATTCGCACCTCATCACTAGAGAGAGCCATGCCCCGTTTTACTATATTACTAGAAATGCATTAGAATACAACAAAATAAAATTAAAAAAACGGGACAACAAACATAACATGTACAGTACCAAAACAATTTGCACATCACTCAACAATAAAAAAACAATGTGTGTTGTCTAGCATATGGACTAAATTTGAGTACATTTTCCCTGTTTGAACGGGATTGTACTCGGGTTAGTTATACAACCATCTAAATATTATATTCACAACACATGACATGAAAATAGGAGAAGCAAATTCCTACTCCCTCCGTCCCAAAATTCTTGTCTTAGATTTTTCTAGATACGGATGTACCTAATACTAAAATGTGACTTGATACATCCGTGTTTAGACAAACCTAAGACAAGAATTTTGGGACGGAGGGAGTATATAAATATGAACTACATGTACATACGATCTATAATTCAAATATATGTATCCATTTTATATTGAATTCAAATCATAGTACATGTATGCTCTAGCTAGATGTTCGGAATCTAAACCATGTATACTAGTAAGGTACACGTGCATTGCACGCATGAGATTTGGAAACCAAATTATGAATAAATTCCACATTATAGCATGTAAGCTTTGAGTCATATATGCATGATGTAGATGTTCGTTTAATTTTTATAGTTCATTTCATTCAAAATCATCTAGTTTTTACAAGAAAGCTAATGTATTTGAAGATTCATGGAATTGTGCATTGTAAAGCATAAAGTAAAAACAAATAATGGCAAATCATGTAGAAAAACATTTGGGCAATTCTGATACGGAAGATTCTAGAACAAAGAAGAAGTGCTTGTGTTTTGAGGTTTGTGCATTCTGCTTAAGTTCAACCATGGAGTCTTCTAGATTGTACATGTGGCAAAATCTGGTGGAATCTAGATGATATCCAACGGCCACTAGTGCTCAAATTTGCATCTCTGCACCATCGGATTGGCATCATCCAACGACCATCTTTCAAAGTTAAAGTTATCAACTCACTATATAAAAATATAAAATATAATATATATAGGGTGTCGGTGTACTAAAGTAGGGGTACCTTAGTACCCCAGACTTGTGCACGGGCAGTCGTAGCACCCTGCGGCAAGGCCCGCCCCGGAAGCGCCAAGAGAAGACCAAGCATTCAAGACAAGGCCCCCGGCAAGAGGAGCTTGCCGGGCCAAGAAGACAAGGCCCCCGGCAAGAGGAGCTTGCCGGGCCAAGAAGACAAGACCCCGGCAAGAGGAGCTTGCCGGGACGACTGAGCCCATGTAAGGCCATCCAAGAACAAAGTATACGAGACAGAAGATCGAGACCCCGACAAGAGGAGCTTGTCGGGAAGGCCGAACCCAGGCACCACAAGAGAAGCCCGCCGTGGCGCGCCAAGCGCCCCGGCAAGGCCTGATAGCTGGCACGCTATCAGGCACAGGAAGACGACCCCCGCGGCAAGCCACTTGCCGCGGCAAGATCGCCACCTCAAGACTGCGCTCCAGCTCGCCCGCCCACGCGTCGCTCCGGGGCTTCCCCCGAGGGCACGTGGCGAGGCACCGCGCAGCCTGGGGCATGCGGCGGCATGCAGCCGCCATCGTGGCGAACGGTGGCGCACCTAACGGTCCGCCTCGGTGCTGTCCGGGCGACCGTGACGGGCATTTAATGCCCTTGTCCCCTACCGTCAGAAGTAGGTATGATAACACTGTGCCGCACTGTAGCGCCACCGTCCCCGCACTATTACAACTACCACCCCTTTTACACTTTTACCCCTTTCTCTTACGTTGACACCTGTCGGTGACCCCTTTGCGCTATAAAAGGAGGCCCGTGTGCAACGTAGAAGGGGTTCCGGGGTTCGGAGATTCGGCATCCAGACAGCCATACGCTCGGTGCAGCTAGCTCTCCAAGCTCCCGAGCTCCCCAGTTCAATACAACTAAGCAGGAGTAGGGTTTTACGCGTCCATCGCGGCCCGAACCTGGGTAAACCGCCCGTGTGCCCGCCTCGATCTGCTCTCTGTGCTCCCTCCGCCCCCCTCACCGGACAACGAAAGGGGCTCCGGCCCCATAGGTGCTCGCGGGGGGACGCCGTCCGCCCCGACATCTTTGGCGCGCCAGGTAGGGGGCGCGTCGAGGTTGTGCGGATCAGATCCTGCGTTCGCGCGAGCGCGCTCTTCGTCAGCTTCTCCGAACTCGCTAGCTTCATCAACACCATGGCCCCGAAGAAGAAGGCTTCGGAGGCCGCGGGCCCGTCCGCGTCACTCCCACCGCTACCGGAGCCAACGGTGGGCGGGGAAGACGCCGTCGGAGGGGTGGCCACCGGCGAGAACACTCGCGGTGCCACCAAATCCAAGAACAGGGCGGACGACCGAGCCTCGGCCTCCGAGGACGCGCCGCATCCGTCCCTTCAAACGACGACCCAGCAGCGCCATGCCACGGGAGGTGGCATCCGCTTGCTGGAACAAGGGCAAACAGGAGGTTCACGGGACGCCACGGGCCCCCGTCCGGACACGGGCAAGGCGAAGGCGCCGGGGAGGGACCCCGCTCTTTCTAACATTGTTAGGAGTCCGAGCGTATCCCGCTCCTCGCGCCACTCGCCCCCGCTCCCCTCCACTCCGGCAGAAGCGCTCGCGAGAGCGCAACTGCTCCTCGACTACCCTCCAGCGGCTGGCAAGGCCGAAAGCTGGAGGGCCACCATCCAGAGCCTGATCACCTTCGCCAACAACGACACGCCGCAGCGGCCGGCGACCTCACGGCCCCGGCAGGTCGAGAAGACGAAGGCCGACGGCGACAAGACCGCCGGAGGTGCAACCACCGTGCACTCCCCGGCGCAGAAGCAGAAGACGCCGCCCCGCTGGAACAACGCCGACGACGGCTCCACAGCGTCGTCGGACCCGCGGACTCGCCGGGACCAGCGCCAAGTCCTCGACGAGCGGCAGCAAGAAGACGCTCGAACAAGGATTGAGCGCCGCCGAGAAACTCGGCGGCAATCAGACCAGCGGGCTGGGAACGCTGTCGACGCGCACGCGCCCGGTGAACCAGGTGACTTACCGTACGCGGCAGGTTGCCCTGCGTTCACCCGCGAGCTGCGGCGCGTCCGGTGGCCCAGCACGAAGAACTTCAAGCCCGACGTACCGGAGAAGTACGACGGCAGGACGCACCCCTCGGAGTTTCTCAGCATCTACACAATCGCTATACAAGCTGCCGGGGGGCGCGACGAGAGGATATTGGCGAACTACTTCCCGCTCGTGCTTAAGCCGAACGTTCGTTCGTGGCTTATGCACTTGCCGGAAGGCTCCATTTCTTCCTGGGCGGATCTTTGCCATCAGTTTGTTGGCGCCTTCACAGGCGGCCACAAACCTCATGGCCAGGATAGCGACCTCCACATCCTAGCCCAGAAGGAAGGAGAACCCCTGCGCAAGTACATCCAGCGCTTCAGCCGCGTGCATCGCAACATCCCCGACGTTCACCCTGCCGCGGTTATCAGCGCGTTCCACCAGAACGTGCGTAACCGCCGCATGCGTGAAGAGATGGCCATGACCAAGATCCGGGACGTCAGCGAGCTATATGCCTTGGCTGACAAGTGCGCGCGCGCGGAGGAGGGGAGGAAACTCCCCGGGGAGGATGCTGGCGCAGGAGAAAGCGACAGTGACGACACCGCCCCGGCGAAGAGAAGCCAGCGGCGGAATAATAGGAGGAAGAACAGGAAAGAGGTGCTTGCCGTCGAGGGGTCCGGCAAGGAGGCTCCCGCCAAGCAAACGCAGGCTGGCGGCTCCGGCAAGGAGCCTGCCCCCGTGGCGGCAGCCGACAAGCAGGACGGCTCCGACAAGCAATACTGCAAGATCCACCGCACCAAGGGCCACGATCTCTCCAACTGCAAGAGCGTCGAGCACCTCGTCGTGCAGCAGAAGGCTGAGTACGAGAGGCGCGACAAGGGGAAGGCCCAGGGTGGGGGTGGCGAACCAAGCAAGAAGCGGCCGCCCGTCGGCCGGGGAGGACGCCGCGGCAAGGCCAAGCAGCGGCAAGGCGATCGGCCTCCCCGGGGCCGCGACGAGGATGAAGAAGACGACGACGAAGACGTGGAAGACGAAGATAACAGCGAGCAGGAGTTCCAGAAGGCCACGGAGGTCCTATGCGTTGACGGCGGCGCCTCTCTGCACACCTCCCACCGCCAGCTTAAGCGGTGGGCGCGAGAGGTGAACGCAGCAGAGCCGCCCGTGGAGTCGCGCAGGCTCCTCAAATGGTCCAGCACGCCCATCATTTTCGATCTTGAGGATCACCCCGACCGCACAACCGCGGTCGGGTGCTTGCCGATGCTGGTCTCACCCACCATCCGCAACCTCAAGGTCACCAAAATGTTGGTAGACGGCGGGGCCGGGCTGAACTTGATCTCCTCCGCTGTGATCAAGAAACTCCAGATCCCAGACGGCGAGCTCGAAGAGACCGGATCCTTCCAAGGAATCAACCCGGGGAGGAGCAAGCCCAAGGGGAAGATTACTCTGCCGGTGACCTTTGGCGGCGAGCTTAACTTCAGGACTGAGCGTATCACGTTCGACGTCGCCGATATCCCGTTACCATACAATGGGATCCTCGGCCGTCCCGCTCTCGCCAAGTTCATGGCGGCTTCCCACCACGCCTACAACGTACTCAAGATGCCGGGGCCGATAAGCGTCATCACTGTCCATGGCGACAAAAAGGATGCGCTTATCTGCGCCGACAAGATCTACCGGGATGTAGCAGCCGCGGCAGAGAAGGACACACTTGCCGCTGAAGCCCCCGGGGGGAAGAAGACAAAGACCAAGCCCGGTAAGTGCTCTAGGGCCCACTCCTGCAACCGCACCTCTTCGGAGTGCCGCGCCGCCGTCGAGGACGTTCCATCGAGCTCCGCCGGCAAGTACAGGAAGGGAATGACCGCTCCTCCGGCAACCAAGAAGGTGTCCGCCAAGGAGGACGGCACTGGCGGTACCTTCACCATCAGTGCCACGCTTGACAGCAAATAGGAAAGCGCGCTTGTCGCCTTCCTGCGGGCGAATGACGACGTGTTTGCATGGCAACCGTCCGACATCCCCGGTGTTCCCAGGAGGGTGATTGAGCACAAGCTCGCTGTCTGTCCTCACGCGCGACCCGTCAAGCAGAAAGTGAGAAAGCAAGCCGTGGAGCGCCAAGAATTCATCAGCGAAGAGATCAAGAAGCTAGAGGCAGCAGGCCTAGTGAGAGGTGTGATCCATCCAACGTGGCTGGCCAATCCGGTCGTCGTGCGCAAAGCCAATGGGAAGTGGAGACTGTGCATAGACTTCACCGACGTGAATAAAGCATGTCCCAAAGATCCATTTCCCTTGCCGCGCATTGACCAGATTGTTGACTCCACTGCCGGATGTGAGCTACTCTCTTTTCTTGATGCATATTCAGGCTACCACCAAGTCTTTATGGCCAAGGAAGATGAAGAGAAGACCGCATTTATCACTCCGTGCGGCACCTATTGCTTCATACGCATGCCGTTTGGACTGAAGAATGCGGGATCAACGTTTGCAAGGGTAGTGCACTCTGCTTTCGAGCCGCAGATCCATAGGAACGTGGAGGCCTACATGGATGACATCGTGGTGAAGAGCAGGAGCAAGGAAACCCTGGTCCAAGATCTGGAAGAGACATTTCAGAACCTGCGCAAGATACAGCTCAAGCTGAACCCCGAGAAGTGCGTTTTCGGAGTCCCCTCCGGCAAGCTTCTCGGGTTCTTTGTGTCACAGAGGGGGATTGAAGCTAATCCCGACAAGATCAAAGCCATCGAGCAGATCGAAGCCCCAGAGCGCGTCAAGGACGTCAGAAAGCTTGCAGGTTGTGTGGCCGCCCTCAGTCGGTTCATTTCAAGGTCTGCAGAACGCGCCCTGCCCTTCTTTAAAATCTTGAAGAAGGCAGGCCCCATGCAGTGGACTCCAAAAGCGGAGGCAGCGCTGCAAGATTTGAAAAGGTACCTATCCTCCACTCCAATACTTGTCGCACCTAGACCACAGGAGAAGTTGTTGCTATACCTAGCGGCGACCAACCAGGTGGTTAGTGCTGCGTTAGTGGCGGAGAGGGAGGCCGATGAGGAGCCTATACCACCTACAAGCGAGTCCAGCGACGAGCGGGGGGCTGCTCCAGCAAGCTCTGGCCCCGACAAGGACCACCCTGCGCAGGAACAGGATGGAGCGCGGAAGAAGATGGTGCAGCGCCCGGTGTATTTTGTAAGTTCCCTCTTGCAGGGGGCTAGATCAAGATACTCCGGGGTGCAGAAATTGCTTTTCGGCCTCCTCATGGCCTCAAGAAAGCTGCGCCATTACTTCCAAGCGCATGAGATAACAGTAGTCACTCGCTTTCTGCTGAGGAGGATATTGCACAATCCAGAGGCGACAGGCAAGATCGTCGAGTGGGCACTGGAGCTGTCGAGCTTTGGGCTCAAGTTTGAAAGTACTTCAACCATACAGAGCCGAGCTTTGGCAGAATTCATAGCTGAGTGGACCCCGACGCCAGATGGAGAAGGCCAAGAAACAAGCGCGCCCGTACAAGGAGCAACAAGCGAGTGGGTAATGTACTTCGATGGTGCCTTTTCGCTGCAAGGCGCCGGTGCTGGCGTGGTACTCATCGCGCCCACCGGAGAGCACCTCAAGTATGTTATCCAGATGCACTTCCCAAGAGAGCAAGCTACCAACAATACTGCTGAGTATGAAGGCTTGCTCGCCGGCCTCAGGATTGCGGCCGAACTTGGGATCAGAAAGCTGATCGTGCGGGGAGATTCTCAACTGGTGATCCGGCAAGTCAACAAGAGCTACCAGAGCCCTCTGATGGAAGCTTACGTAGATGAAGTGAGGAAGCTGGAAGAACACTTTGAAGGGCTGCAAATGGAGCACGTCGCGAGAGCTCAGAATGAGATAGCAGACGGCCTTTCGAAGTGTGCTTCGTTGAAGTTACCTGTGGAACCAGGGACCTTCTTACTCAAGCTGACTCAACCATCCGTTACTCCATCAGTTGGGCAGTCCAAGAAAAGGAAGTTGGTCTCCGGCGACTACTCGCAGGCGGACCTCCCTGAGACCGCCGCCAAGGTCCCCAAGATCAACAACCAGAACGCCGGGGGACAGCCCGCTCCTGCGGATCCCAGGATCCGTCCAGTCGAAGCCGGTGTCCCCGGTAAGCCTTGCTCCAGCGAGCTGATCAGCAGCCTGAACGCCGAGGGACAGCCCGCTCCTGCGGATCCCAGGATCCGTCCAGTCGAAGCAGGTGTCCCCGATAAGCCTTGCTCCGGCGAGCGGATCAGCAGTCTGAACGCTGAGGAACAGTCCGCTCCTGCGGGTCCGAGGGTCCGTCCAGTTGAAGCGGGGGTTCCCGACAAGCTTTGCCCCGGCAAGCTTGCCGGGGGATCACCGGCTCCGGCTGAACCAGAGGTTCTTGCCGTAGAAGCCGGGGTCCCCGCAGCGGCCTTCATGCCTTTAGTCCTTGCCGTCGAGCCCCGGGCTCCGGCATGGGCGCGGCAGATCGTCCGTTTTCTGCAAACTGGAGAACTTCCCGACGACCCAGAAGAGGTGGAGAAGATCACCAGGCAGTCAAGTATGTACCAGTTCGTGGACAACGAGCTGTACAGAAGGAGACTCAATGGTGTCAGATTGAAGTGCATCTCCAGGGAAGACGGACAGAAGCTGTTGGCAGAGATACACGGAGGCATGTGCGGCCATCACATTGGCGCAAGAGCACTTGTCGGGAAAGCCTTCCGGCAAGGGTTCTTCTGGCAAGAAGCCCTCCAAGATGCAACTGCACTAGTAACCAAGTGTGAAGCGTGCCAGTTCCATGCAAAACAGATTCATCAGCCAGCTCAAGCTCTCCAAACAATCCCTTTGTCCTGGCCCTTCTCGGTCTGGGGGCTCGATATCCTCGGCCCTTTTCCCCGAGCCGTCGGGGGCTTTGAGTACTTGTACGTTGCAATCGACAAGTTCACGAAGTGGCCAGAAGTGGAGCCAGTGAGGAAGGTGACCGCGCAGTCAGCAGTCAAGTTCTTCCGGTCGATCGTCTGCCGTTTCGGAATCCCCAACAGAGTCATCACCGACAACGGGACACAATTTACAAGTCGCGCCTTCATGCAATACGCCCAGGATCTCGGCGCCAAGGTCTGTTTCGCTTCGGTTGCTCACCCCAGGAGCAACGGTCAAGCAGAAAGGGCCAACGCTGAAGTGCTGCGCGGACTCAAGACCAGGACCTTCGACAGGCTGCACAAGTGCGGAAGAAATTGGATTGAGGAGCTGCCGGCGGCTCTTTGGTCAATCAGGACGACACCAAGTCGAGCCACCGGACAGACACCTTTTGCTCTAGTCTATGGAGCGGAAGCAGTTATCCCCACGGAACTCGTATACGGATCTCCTCGGGTGCTTGCCTATGACGAGCTCGAGCAAGAGCGGCTGCGCCAAGATGACGCGCTGCTCCTTGAGGAAGGACGTCTCCAGGCTGCGGTACGAGCTGCTCGATACCAGCAAGCCTTGCGTCGCTACCATAGCCGCAAGGTCAAGGCCTGGAGTCTCGAAGAGGGCGACCTTGTTCTTCGGCGCACTCAGTCGGCCAAGAATTCCAACAAGTTGACGCCAAAGTGGGAAGGACCTTATCGGGTGAGACAAGTCACGAGGCCTGGCGCTGTCCGCCTCGAGACCGAAGAAGGCGTACCAGTGAGCAACTCCTGGAACATAGAGCATCTTCGCAAGTTTCACCCATAAGGCGCGGTTGCCGTGACCCGCTCCGGCAACCATCGGTTTGTACAGGCCTTGCCGCTGTTGCATGTAACCCCTTGTACAAAGCCAGGCGAAGCCCCTGGCACCAGATAAAGTTGCCCTGTTAGGCGACCTTGTTCTTAGGCACGTTCAGTCGGCCAAGAATTATAACAAGTTGACGCCGAAGCAGGAAGGCCCTTGTCGGGTGGAACGAGTCGCGAGGTCCGGCGCTGTCCGCCTCAAGACCGAAGAGGGCCTACCAGTGAGCAACTCCTGGGAATATAGAGCATCTTCGCAAGTTCCGCCCACTAGGCGCGGTTGCCGTGATCCGCTCCGGCAACCATCGGTTTGTACAGGCCTTGCCGCTGCTGCATGTAACCCCTTGTACAAAGCCAGGCGAAGCCCCTGGCACCAGATAAAGTTGCCCTGTTAGGCGACCTTGTTCTTAGGCACGTTCAGTCGGCCAAGAATTATAACAAGTCGACGCCGAAGCAGGAAGGCCCTTATCGGGTGAGACGAGTCGCGAGGCCCGGCGCTGTCCGCCTCAAGACCGAAGAGGCCCTACCAGTGAGCAACTCCTGGGAACATAGAGCATCTTCGCAAGTTTCGCCCATAAGGCGCGGTTGCCGTGATCCGCTCCGGCAACCACCGGTTTGTGCAGGCCTTGCCGATGTTGCATTTAAGCCCTCGTACAAAGCCAGGCGAAGCCCCTGGCCGAAGATAAAGAAGCGCTGGCGCCCTAGATTTTAGCATGCATGCCGAGTCAGAGTCTCGTCCTTGGTTAGGGTTGTCAGTTCCTAACTGTCGCTAACCCCTAACTTAGAGGTCGAGTCCGCGTCTTTTTCCCATCCTTCCCCTTTTGGCTCGCAGGAATTGAATGTCCTTGCCGGGCCGCTCGAGGACAAGGAAGAGGAGAAGGACGAGCCAACACCTGCCCCCCGGCGGGCCAGAGTCGCCGGGGGCCGCAACCTCAGATAAGTTTTTGCATCCCTCATCATGCATTCTCTTACGGACTGTGGAATTTGAAAGCCTCCTTCCCTCCCGAAAAGCTACCATGCTCTCTTAGCGGCAAGCCCCAGAGCGCGTTCCTAGGGCCCGTTTCGATAGCAGCCGCGGCAGCAAGGGGGAGGGAAGCGAGGGGCCGGAACCCACCTGCTCCCCGCCTCCGCCAAGGGCATGAGAAAGGTCGAGCAGTGCGGGGGATCGGCTGGGCGTATTGCCGGGCGAGAAACTGTCTATCTTAACGATGTAAAGGATTCGTTCCCTACCGCGGTTTCCACCCGCGAGACAAATGATCTGGCAAACATCCCCTTTTCATTAAAAACATTCCACTCAGGTACAGTTCAGAGAGAATGAAAAACATGAAAAGAGGGATTACAAGGCTTAAACGCAACTAAGGCCCGAAGGCTTACGAGCTGAAAAGAGATAAGGTGCCCGTAATCCCTTTCTTGTCTCTCTCCTCAGGAGGTAGGGCAAGTAGGCGAAGAGGGCGAAAGGGGCACCTAGATGAGCTACGGGTGGCAGAAGGCACCAAGAGAAGATCCGGGGGCTCCGCCCGGGGGTCTCCGGAGGCTGAAGAAGACGGAGGCGCCGGAGGCAGAGCTGGAAGATGAGGCAGCGGCCTTGCCGCCAGCCTCTTCCTCTTCCGCAGCCTCGCCACTCCGGCCGCCCGAGGAGATCAAGCCCCCGGCAAGAGGAGCTTGCCGGGCCGAAGAGAAGACCCCGGTGGTCGTCACCGAGAGCAAGGGTGATGACGGCGTCTGGGGCGCATCTGGAACACGAGGCACCGGAGCGTCAGCCAGCTGTCGAAGTCGGCCCGTACTCCGACTTCGCGGCCTTCGATGTCCGCCCTCTGTCCTCCTCAGCAGCCCCCCCTACGCCAGTCGCCCAAGGAGACGACCCCGGGGAGTTCACGGAGCCCGGCGCGGTCGATGGGGCCGCCGGCGCCACCCGGAGCTGCGGCCGACGCCTAGTCGTACCCGTCATCCCGGCGGCTGCTCCCCTCGTCGTCGCTGTCGCTCCCCTCCTCGTCACTCTCGCTCGAGGAGGAGCCTTCGCTGTCGGAGGAGCTATCTTCGCAGCACCGGGCCCGGATACCGAAGCCCTAGAAGGCCTTGACGGAGAGGAGGTCCTCCCCCACTAGCTTGAAGTGGAGGGTGAACCCCTCCGTCAAGCTGTGTATCCGGGCGAACGTCTTCCACCCGCGGCCCAGACACACCACGCCGGGAGCTCGGGACTCGACGTGGACTCGCGTCCCACTGATCCCGCAGCCCCTCATGCGCAGGTTTAGCGTCTCAGGCTGCTCCACCTCCAACACGTTCGCGAATGGAGCGGGAAGCCGGAGGTGGCGACGAGGCGCCCGGCGCAGCCTGATAATGAACTCACGGGGGTCGTCCCCGAGATGGACCGCGGGAAGGAACGGCGCCGCTGGCGGAGGCAAGGGCGGCGCACCGATCCGTCCGCCCCGAGCGCCTCGGCCCCGTCCACGACCTCGTCCGCGACCTCGCCCTCTCCCTCTTCCCCCGACGATCGGCTCCACTGCCGCGGGCGCAAGGGGAGGAGGGGCGCCTTGCCGAGCAGACACCCTCGCGGCAACCGAAGAAGAACCAGGGTTCCCCCCCTCCATCACAGATGGGGGAAGGAAACCAGAAGCAGAAGGAGGAAGGAGATGGAGTGCGTATTTCCGTCGCCCCCTTTCGCTCCTTATAAAGGAGCGGAGTGGGACCGCGGCCGCCCCGCTCCTCCAATAGAAGCGGAGGAAGGGCAGGCGACTGGGGCCGACCCACTGCATCGGCCCGCGCCGGCCCGACTCCCTGCCTCCGCCGCCGCGACTCCGAGTGCATGAGGACCGCGTGGTGGGCGCGCAGAACCGAGGCGACGGGTGGGACGACCTCTCCCCATCCCGTAACTATGGGGAACGGACGCCTCGAAAACCGCGCCCCACCCCCGTTCATTTATTGAGCCGCGCCTCCGCACCTCCCTCCACTTAAAGAGGGAACGGGCGTTTTCGCCCCCACGACGCCGCGGTAAGCGCGCGCCGCCTGGGGAAGGCGCGGCGGATGCGGAGTTAAGGAGCAGCGCGACCAAGGCCATGTGTGCCCATGCACCGTTAGGGCCTGGCCCAACGACGCTCGGCACCGTGTGTGGCCCAGGCCCGGGGGCTCCTGTCGGTGTACTAAAGTAGGGGTACCTTAGTACCCCAGACTTGTGCACGGGCAGTCGTAGCACCCTGCGGCAAGGCCCGCCCCGGAAGCGCCAAGAGAAGACCAAGCATTCAAGACAAGGCCCCCGGCAAGAGGAGCTTGCCGGGCCAAGAAGACAAGGCCCCCGGCAAGAGGAGCTTGCCGGGCCAAGAAGACAAGACCCCGGCAAGAGGAGCTTGCCGGGACGACTGAGCCCATGTAAGGCCATCCAAGAACAAAGTATACGAGACAGAAGATCGAGACCCCGACAAGAGGAGCTTGTCGGGAAGGCCGAACCCAGGCACCACAAGAGAAGCCCGCCGTGGCGCGCTAAGCGCCCCGGCAAGGCCTGATAGCTGGCACGCTATCAGGCACAGGAAGACGACCCCCGCGGCAAGCCACTTGCCGCGGCAAGATCGCCACCTCAAGACTGCGCTCCAGCTCGCCCGCCCACGCGTCGCTCCGGGGCTTCCCCCGAGGGCACGTGGCGAGGCACCGCGCAGCCTGGGGCATGCGGCGGCATGCAGCCGCCATCGTGGCGAACGGTGGCGCACCTAACGGTCCGCCTCGGTGCTGTCCGGGCGACCGTGACGGGCATTTAATGCCCTTGTCCCCTACCGTCAGAAGTAGGTATGATAACACTGTGCCACACTGTAGCGCCACCGTCCCCGCACTATTACAACTACCACCCCTTTTACAGTTTTACCCCTTTCTCTTACGTTGACACCTGTCGGTGACCCCTTTGCGCTATAAAAGGAGGCCCGTGTGCAACGTAGAAGGGGTTCCGGGGTTCGGAGATTCGGCATCCAGACAGCCATACGCTCGGTGCAGCTAGCTCTCCAAGCTCCCGAGCTCCCCAGTTCAATAGAACTAAGCAGGAGTAGGGTTTTACGCGTCCATCGCGGGCCGAACCTGGGTAAACCGCCCGTGTGCCCGCCTCGATCTGCTCTCTGTGCTCCCTCCGCCCCCCTCACCGGACAACGAAAGGGGCTCCGGCCCCATAGGTGCTCGCGGGGGGACGCCGTCCGCCCCGACATAGGGTTATAGATATAGATATGTGATGCGAAATCCACCCATCATCTCTAATTAGAATAGTGTGTCCATGCACGGATGCAATGTGGCCGAAGGATGTCTGCCATTGGTATCTCAAATTCAAATCAGTCTCACCTTGTTCAGTGTGTATACAGTACAACATGCTCGTTTCCAAACCACACCACGCATATCTCAGTTATATTCATGCATGCATGGCTTTCAAACATCATGATCTCTTACTCAAATATTTGAATTCAACTTTACATTGACTAGGGCCTCACCTAGGCTTTTACACCCACACAGTCGTCTTCTCTTTATAATTGTACCACTAACTTTCTCTCATGCATGCATGCACACACACTACCAGTCGACATCATCCATCGCACACATGCAATCTTTTTCTTCGGGTCGGGCTCCCATGCAAGCACACACACACACACACACACACACACACACACACACACACACACACACACACACCTCCCCCTCTCCATCATATCGGGCATTCTTTATCTCTCACGTGCATGCGCAACGATCGATGTTCCTCTATGTGTGTGTGTATATATAGCTAGGTCTTTCACAGTTTTCCACACAAATCGATCAATCTATATATCTAGTGAGGTCTCACCCTCTTTCCAACGTCCACATCGATTAATCTAGACCTCTACATATAGGATTACATAGCTAATACACCCACATTAATTATATATCCAACGCCCCCCTCTCATCATCCATGCCTTCCGCTTCATCTCTCAGATGCGCGCACAATGGCGAAGACAGGGGGCAGCAAGGGCCCTGCCCCCCCTAACATGACTATATATCGAGGCTAATATGAATGTGATCATTAGACAATTGCTGGTAAAATGGTTTAAGTTGATGAATTGGCCCTCCTCGTAAAGGATTAGCAATGCTTGGCCCACTAGCTCATTTATTTTTCATGGCTCCGCCACTGCGCACAATAGGGCACGTTCTCGCCCCCTCTCTTTAAATATCGATCTCGCACTTGTGCACTCCTTCATAGTATCCCTCCACTTGTCCCCTCGCACCATATTCTAGCTCCCCGCTGGATTTTGCCACATGTACAATCTAGCAGACTCCATGGTTGAACTTAAGCATAATGAACAAACCTTAAAACAAAAGTGCTTCTCCTTTGTTCTAGAGTCTTCCATATCATAACTGCACAATCAAACATGTACAATCCTGTAGGATTCAAGACGACATTCCACTCTAATCCCATGTTTTTCCTATTCCCGCGTTTTGGAAATCCTACGAATCAAAGAGGCCCTAGCTTTTTTTTATAAAAACTAATTTATTTTGAATGAGATGAACTATAAGAATTAAACGAACGTCAACATCACGCATATATGACTCAAAGCTTACATGCTATGGTGTGGTATTTATTCATAATTTGGTTGCCAAATCTGATGCGTGCAATGCACGTGTACCTTACTAGTACTCCGAGTATGTGCAAAACACGTAAATTGGAATTCCTATGGCACACTACACAGTGTCTCTCTTACAGTTCATGAAGTCACGTGGCACATGTGGAGGCGTTGTCGCGACCTCCTTGTGTGGATTGATCATAGTGACGTGCTGCTTGTTCCAGAAGAATGTACTCGTCCTCTCTGAGGCACACTGGTGATACATGTGATATATCTCCAACGTATCTATAATTTTTTATTGTTCCATGCTATTATATATTCTGTTTTGGATGTTTAATGGGCTTTATTATACACTTTTATATTATTTTTGGGACTAACCTATTAACTAGAGGCCCAACCCAAATTGTTGTTTTCTTTTGCCTATTTCAGTGTTTCGAAGGAAAAGGATATCAAACGGAGTCCAAACGGAACGAAACCTTCGGGAACGTGATTTTCGGAACAAACATGATCCATAGGACTTGGAGTGGACGTCAAGGAATCAACAAGGAGGCCACGAGGCAGGGAGGCACGCCTGCCCCCTGGGCGTGCCCCCACCCTCGTGGGCCCCTCCTAGCTCTCCTGACCGACCTCTTTCGCCTATATATACAACATCATATACCCTATTTCCACCGTCGCAACGTTCTGTACCCATGAGATCCCATCTTGGGGCCTTGTCTGGCGCTCCACCGGAGGGGGCATTGGTCATGGAGTGCCTCTCCGATGATGTGTGAGTAGTTTACCTCAGACTTTCGGGTCCATAGTTATTCACTAGATGGCTTCTTCTCTCTCTTTGGATCTCAATACAAAGTTCTCCTCGATTTTCTTGGAGATCTATTCAATGTAACTCTTCTTTTTGCGGTGTGTTTGTCGTGATCCAATGAATTGTGGGTTTCTGATCAAGATTATCTATGAACAATATTTGAATCTCCTCCGAATTCTTTTGTGTATTATTGGTTATCTTTGCAAGTCTCTTTGAATTATCAGTTTGTTTTGGCCTACTAGATTGATCTTTCTTGCAATGGGAGCAGTGGTTAGCTTTGGGTTCAATTTTTCGGTGCTCGATCCCAGTGATAGTAGGGGAAACGATGTGTATTGTATTGTTGAAATCGAGGATAAAAAGATGGGGTTTATATCGTATTGCATGAGTTTATCCCTCTACATCACGTGTCGGTGGGAAACGACACCTATGGGATCACAAGAATCCCTACTACGGTTGTAGGGCGCGGGGTTGAGAGAAGAGCGGGTCTAATAGAGAAGCACGTGATTCGTTTATCCAGGTTCGGGCCGCGAGGATGAGTAAAACCCTACTCCTGCTTTGGTGGCTGTATTCTGTGTTCTTGAGCTAGCTACAGGGTGTAACGAGCTCCAAAAACCCGAATCCTTCTCCTGGTCGCCTCGGGCCTCCTTTTATAGGAAAAAGGGGTTGCCACAGTGTCACACAGGAGGTGGAAAGGTCTACAGTGGCACGAGGTTATCCCTCATATTATAGGACAAGGTGCATTTAATGCATCGCTTAGGTGTCCTCTTACTTTATCAGGGAAAGGGGCGAGGCATGTCCCGTCCGTCGCCGCTCCTCCAAGCTTCGACATGCGCCCTGGCCAGCGATGCATGCGGTGCCAAGTAAGTAGGCAGGCAGCTGAGGTGGCGCGATGGTGGAGCCTCCACGAAGGGCTGTATGTTGCCACGCAGGTGCCTGCCCAGCTGGTTTGGTCGGCAGCTGCATGCGAACGGCGGTGGAGACTTATTTGGTGCGGGCCTGACGGTGGCCCTGCTGGTGCGCTTGGCAAGGGCCTTGCTGGGTGGCCCGGCAAGGGTCTTGCCGTGGCGCGCAGGCGTCCCCGACAAGGATTTTGCCGGGGGTCTTGTGGGTTTCTTCGGTGAGGATGGCTGCCTTCCTATCCTCATTTGATCTGGACTGTCCTTTGTCTTCACAAAGATCTGCATGCCACCAAAGAGGTGCCTTCCCGAGCCCTGGCCCCATGCTAATGATGGCGCTGGGGGTCGTGGGCTCAAGGGTGGCTCACTCCATTGGCGTGGGGCGAGCTGCCCCAGCAAGGGTCTTGCCGGGGCTGCCGAGGCTGCCCGGCAAGGGTCTTGCCGGGGGGAACCTGCTTCGTCCGTCTGATCTTTGTGGCCTTGGCCTTGGCGTTGCTTTGCTTCGTCTTGTGTCTTCGGTCTTACCTTAGCTCACCTCCCTCGCTCTGCTTGGTGTGATCGCGAGGGTGGCTCCGACTGCCCGTGCACAGGTAAAGGGGTATAAAAATGTGCCCCTAGTTTTGTACACCGACAGGAGCCCCCGGGCCTGGGCCACACATAAGCGCGACACGTTGTTGGGTCAGGCCCAAAATGGTGCGCGGGCAGGCGGGGTGGTTTTTGCTGTGGTAAGATTTTTCGCGCGCTGTGCTTCCCACGACCCGCGTGCGTGGCGCGGCGTGTAGGGGCGTGCGTGACGTGGGCGGCATCCGTGGGGAGGTTTTCACATGCATGCGTCACATCGCAGTAAAGAGGCGGCTCGCGCCTTCCCCGTAAAGGGAGGGAGGAATGGAGGCGTGGCTCATTTACCGAATGGGGCCGAGGCACGGTCTTCAAGGCGTCCACTCCCCACGATCACGGGGTGGGGAGAGGTCGCCTCACCTGTCTTGTCGGTTCTGCACGTTTGCCACGCGTCCTTCATGCGTGCGGGGTGGCAAACGGTGGAGGCGGGAAACCGGGTCATCGCTGGTTGGGGCAGCGGGTCGGTCCTGGTCCTGCGCCTCCCGTGTCTTGATTGGCCGAGCGGGGCGGCCGAGCGCTAACTCCGTTCCTTTATAAAGAGCGGGAGGGGAGATGGCATCCCGCATTCTTCCATCTTCTCCTTCCTTCTGCTTCTGCTCCTTCCTTCCATTCATTATGGAGAAAGGAAATCCCGGTCCTTCGACGGTGGCGGCGAGGGTCGCCGCTCGACAACGCGTTCCTCCTCCTCCTGCGCCCGCGGTGGCAGAGCCGGCCGCGAGGGGAAGGGGGAGGGGGCGAGGCCATGGGTGAGGCCGGGGCAGAGGTCGCAGCATTCGGGGAAGAGGAGGACAGGGTGGCGCGTCGGCCTCGCCCCAGCCAGCAGCTTCTCCTCCGATGGAGGGCCACACTGGGGACAACCCCTGTGAATTCTTCGTCAGGCTGCACCAGCCGCCGCGTCGTCGCCTTCGCCTCCCGACTCCATTTGCGCGGGAGATGGAGCTGGATCCGCCTCAATCGTTGCGGATGCATATGAGGGGCTGCGGGAACAGCGGCACATGGGCCGACGTCGAGTTCCCCGCCCATCACATCATGTATCTTCACCGAGGGTGGAAGACCTTCGCTCGTCTCCACAGCTTGAGGGATGGGCTCACGCTCCATTTCAAACTAATGGAGGGTGGCCTCCTCTCCGTCAAGACCTTCGGGCACTTCAGGACTCGCGTAAGGTGTTGCGTGGAGAGCTCTTCTGACGACGAAGATCCTTCCTCGAGCGAGAGTGGCGAGGAGGATAGCGGCAGCGACAACGAGGCCAGCGGGCGGCAGGATGAAGGGTCCGACTAGGCGTCAGGCGCCGCTCCGAGCGGCACCGGCGACCCCATCATCCGTGTCGCCGGCTCCTTGAACTTCTCGGGGTCGTCTCCTTGGGCGGCTGGCCTTGGGAGGCTGCATAAGAGGAAGAGGGCGGGCGGCAAGGCCGTCAAGTCTGAGTACGCGGGCACCGACGCCTTCGTCGCGTACTGACGTCCTGTCGCCTCGTCTTCGAGCTCTGCCTCCGGCGCCGCCATCACCATCCAGCCCTAGGACGACCACCAAGATGTTCCCTTGGTGTCTTCTACCACTCGTAGCTCGCCTAGACGCCCCCTTTGCCCTTTTCGCCTCCTTGACCTGCCTCCTGAGGAGAGGGACAAGAAAGGGATTACGGGCATCTTATCTCTTTTTAGTCTTGCAAGCCTTCGGGCCTTTGTTAACTTTAGAAATTGTAACCCCTTTGTTCATGTTTTTCATTTCGTATGGACTGTACCTCTATGGGATGTTTTTTAATCAAAAAGGGATGTTTGCCAGGATTTTCGCTCGTACGTAAAACCCACGACAAGGAGCAAATCCTGGTTACCTTTAATATAAATGTTTTTTGCCTGGCAACAGGCCTTGCCGTCCCCCCACTTCGCTCAACCTATCTCACGCGCTTGGCGGAGGCAGGGATGAGGTGGGCTTAGGCTCCTCGTTTCATTTCCTTGCTACCGCGATTACGGCCAAACTCGGTCCCAGGAAACGAGTCCTGGGGTCCGGAGTGAGGGGAGCACGGTAGCCGAAGGATAAAACGAGGTTTGACATACCTCAGTCCATAACGAAATGCATGATAAGGGATAAAGAACTTATCTAAATCTGCAGCCTCTGGCAACCTTTGCTTGCCGCGGGTGGATATTTGCTCTTGTAGCCCTCGGCAATACTGGCTTGCCGGGGCCCGGGCGCCGGTTCGTCCTCTTTCTTCCAAAGCAGCTCGGCAAGGATATTCATGTGTCCTGCGAACCAAAGAAGACAGAGAAGAACAGAAAGACGCAAACTCGACCTCTAAGCTAGGGGTTACCCGCCGCCAAGCACTATCAACCCTAACCAAGGACGAGACTTGACCTAGCATGCATGCTATAACTTAGGGCGCCAGCGCTTCATTTATTCTCGCTCAGGGTCTGCGCCTGGCTTTGTACAAAGGGTCACATGCCTTGCGGCAAATCTCGTACAAAAGGTGGCTTGCCGGGAGACCCGGCAAGCCGCGCCTTATGGGTAAAATTGTGAAGATGCTCGATGTTCCAGGAGTTGCTCACTGGTACAGCATCCTCGGTCTCCAGGCGGACTGCGCCAGGCCTGGTGACTCGTATTACCCGATAAGGGCCTTCTCACTTTGGTGTCAACTTGTTGGAATTCCTGGCCGACTGAACGCACCGAAGAACAAGGTCGCCTTCCTCAAAGCTTCGGGCATGAACCTTGCGGCTATGGTAGTGGCGCAAGGCTTGCTGGTAGCATGCCACTCTCACAGCCGCCCGAAGACGATCTTCCTCAAGGAGCGTCGCGTCATCTTGGCGCAACGGCTCTTTCTCAAGCTCATCATAAGCGAGCACTCGAGGTGACCCGTATATGAGTTCCGTGGGGAGAACTGCTTCTACCCCGTATACCAGGGCAAAAGGTGTCTGGCCGGTAGCTCGATTTGGCGTTGTCCTGATCGACCAAAGAACCGCCGGCAGTTCATCAATCCAGCGCCTTCCACCCTTGCACAGCTTGTCAAAAGTCTTTGTCCTGAGGCCTCGCAACACTTCAACGTTTGCCCTCTCCGCTTGGCCGTTGCTCCGTGGGTGTGCCACGGAAGCAAAACAGAGCTGGCTGTCGAGGTCTTGAATGTACTGCCTGAAGGTGTGGCTTGTGAAATGCGTGCCGTTGTCGGTGATGACTCTGTTTGGCACACCAAAACGGCAGACCTGTCCTTTGAAAAACTTGACAGCTGACTGAGCAGTCACCTTTCTCACTGTCTCCACCTCTGGCCACTTTGTGAACTTCTCAATTGCAACGTACAAGTACTCAAAGCCCCCGACAGTGCGGGGGAAAGGGCCCAGTATGTCGAGCCCCCAGACCGAGAATGGCCAGGACAGAGGGATTGTTTGAAGGGCTTGAGCTGGTTGATGAAGCTTCTTTGAATGGAACTGGCACGCTTCACACTTGGTGACTAGTGCCGTCGCATCCGGGAGGGCGGTGGGCCAGAAGAAACCTTGCCGGAACGCCTTCCCAGCAAGGGCCTTTGACCCTATGTGGGAGCCACATATGCCACCATGTATCTCTGCCAACAGCTCCAGTCCTTCCTCCCGTGGGATGCACTTGAGTTTCACACCGTTAGGCCTTCTCCGGTACAGGACATCATCGACGAGTTGGTACAGGGCGGACCGACGGGCTACTTTCTTCGCTTCTTCCTGCTCCTCAGGAAGCTCCCCCGTCTGGAGGAATTGGACGCTATGTTGCGCCCATGTCGGAGCCTGAGGCTCGACGGCAAGGACTAAAGGCATCTCTTCCGCCATAGGAGCGACTGCCTCTATAGCCAGGGCCTGACGCCCCGCTGGAATCAATTGCTCTTGGGCAGGCTCAGCGTCCGCGGCAGTACCCTTGCCGGCAGCCCCGGGGGGCTCGGTAGGAAAGTACTTGCCGGGACCTGATTTTCTCCGCTTGCTCTGCCCTGCTGATGGATCGACGGATGGCTGAGTTAACCGGAGCAAAAAGGTACCTGGTTCCACAGGTAGCTTGAATGCGACACGCTTTGACAGGTAATCGGCGATGTTGTTCTCTGCTCGGGGGACGTGCTCCGCCTGGATACCGTCAAAGTGTTCCTCCAGTTTCCTCACCTCATCTATGTATGCTTCCATCAATGGGTTGTGATAATCTTTGTTGACTTGCCTGACAACGAGCTGCGAGTCGCGCCTGACGATGAGCTTCTTGACCCCGAGGTCTGTCGCGATCCTGAGACCAGCAAGCAATCCCTCGCACTCGGCGGTGTTGTTGGTGGTTGCGTGGCGAGGGGTTGAGAGAAGAGCGGTTCTGACAGAGAAGCACGTGGTTTGTTTATCCAGGTTCGGGCCGCGAGGATGCATAAAACCCTGCTCCTGCTTTGGTGGTTGTATTCTGTGTTCTTGAGCTAGCTACGGGGGTGTAACGAGCTCCAAAAAGCTGAATCCTTCTCCTGGTCGCGTCGGGCCTCCTTTTATAGGAAAAAGGGGCTGCCACAGTGGCACACAGGAGGTGGAAAGGTCTACAGTGGCACGAGGTTATCCCTCGTATTACAAGACAAGGTGCATTTAATGCATCGCTTAGGTGTCCTCTTACTTTATCGGGGACAGGGGCGATGCCCGACCCGTCCGTCACTGCTCCTCCAAGCTTCGACACGCGCCCTGGCCAGCGATGCATGCAGTTCCATGTAAGTAGGCAGGCATATGAGGTGGCGGGGTGGTGGAGCCTCCACGAAGGGCTGTATGTTGCCACGCAGGTGCCTGCCCAGCTGGTGGGTCGGCAGCTGCATGCGAACGGCGGCGGAGACTTGTCTGGTGCGGGCCTGACGGTGGCCCTGCTGGTGCGCTTGGCGAGGGCCTTGCCAGGTGGCCTGGCAAGGGTCTTGCCATGGTGCGCAGGCGTCCCCGGCAAGGATCTTGCCGGGGTTCTTGTGGGTTTCTTCGGTGAGGATGGTTGCCTTCCTATCCTCATTTGATCTTGATTGTCCTTTGTCTTCACAATGGTCTGCATGCCACCACAAAGGTGCCTTCCCGAGCCCTGGCCCCACACTAATGATGGTGTTGGGGGCCGTCGGCTCAAGGGTGGCTCACTCCGTTGGCGTGGGGCGAGCCGCCCCGGCAAGGGTCTTGCCGGGGAGAACCTGCTTCCTCCCTCTGCTCTTTATGGCCTTGGCCTTGGCATTGCTTTGCTTCGTCTTGTGTCTTCGGTCTTACCTTAGCTCACCTCCCTCGCTCTTCTTGGTGTGGTCGCGGGCGTGGCTCTGACTGCCGGTGCACAGGTAAAGGTGTATAAAAATGTGCCCCTAGTTTTGTACACCGACATCATGTCATCTTGCTTAAAGCGTTACTCCGTTCTTATGAACTTAGTACTCTAGATGCATGCTGGATAGCGGTCGATGTGTGGAGTAATAGTAGTAGATGCAGGCAGGAGTCGGTCTACTTGTCACGGACGTGATGCCTATATACATGATCTTACCTAGATATTCTCATAACTATGCTCAATTCTATCAATTGACCGACAGTAATTCGTTTGCCCACCGTAATACTTATGCTATCTTGAGAGAAGCCACTAGTGAAACCTATGGCCCTTGGGTCTATTTTCCATCATATTAATCTCCCGTCAACTAGTTATTTCTGTCGCCGTTTATTTTTGCAATCTTTACTTTTACACTTTATCATAAAAATTACCAAAAATATTATCTTATCATCTCTATCAGATCACACTTTTGCAAGTGGCCGTGAAGGGATTGACAACCCCTTTATCGCATTGGTTGCAAGATTCTTATTTTTTTGTGTAGGTGCGTGGGACTTGAGTGTGGTCTCCTACTGGATTGATACCTTGGTTCTCAAAAACTAAGGGAAATACTTGCGCTACTTTGCTGCATCACCTTTCCTCTTCAAGGGAAAACCAACGCAGTGCTCAAGAGGTAGCAGCATGCACGAAGGGAAGATGTGCACGCACGCCACACACGCACTCATTCCCTCGCACGCACACGCGAGTACACGGGGGGACGTATTTTTGTACGAAGGTCCACCCCTTGTGACAATTTGACGCGTGTAAAGTCCTTCACTTATTTGATGGTCAATTAATAGAGCGCATGCAAATTGAGTGGACGTGAGGGAGGAAGAAAGACATTACTACTCCACTGCGTGCATGCGAGTTGTTTAATCATGGGTTGCTACTTCCATTGGTCTCCTTCGTATTTTGTGCCAATTTTTGACCATATTTTTAAGTAACATAATATTAATGCATGTCATAAAAGGTGGCACAAAAAAGGGGGCCAATAAACCAGGACGCAGGCAACATGATCTATTTTTGCCAGGGCTACTGTTGGTAGCCTTTGTATTTAAATATGGACGGAGCAGAGTAGTACTATCTTAATCTTAGCCTCATAGGGCTCTCCCAGCGCCTAGGATCGCCTCCCCGCCTCGCCCACCGGATGCCGCCATGGATAACCCCTTAGATCCCAGGATCCCGTGGGCTGCCCTCTCGCTGCAGCCCATAGCACTGCCGCCTTTGAGGGAAACCCACATGTGTTTTAGAGGGATCCATTGCTCTGGAATCACAGATCAGTGGCACCGGAGGACATGCCAGGGTTGCATTTCAGGTGGTGTGCAGCATGGGCAAATCAGATCGAGGAAGCTTCGCATTGATTGGAGAGATGTTCCAAGGAGTTGCGCCTGGCGCAGCACAAGGCGGAGGCGCAAGTCGATCTCAGTGGAGAGATGCTGAGGGATGTCAGCATCTGGCAGTGTCGCATTGATTTCGAGCTAGGGCTAATGGCAGAGATCATATTCATGGAGTCGACTACGGAGGAAAGAACGCGCATGCCTGCGCAATGGCATGAGCAGCCGGTGCAACTATTCAAATGTGCGGTAGGAGAAGCCAAATCCAGGGACCAGTTGCGGCGGTGCCGCTGGGCATGCATCATAGGCGAGGTGAGCTTCCCTTCTTCCCCGCCAGCGATGAAGTGACCTAGTTGGTTGCTTTTGCAGTGAATTGCAACGACATGTCGGTTTGCAACCTTGACAATCACTCCATCTATATGTATTGTATTCCTGTGAAAATACTTGGTCGTTTGGAAAAAGATGGTATTTGATTTATCACTAGTTTTAGAATGCTTGGTCGTGACAATCAACAGAAGCCACAACCAGAAGTCTCCATTGCGTAATACTTTACGGTCGGTCGCACCAACAAACGGTCGATCGGACCCGCGTCTCAACCAAGGGACACACATCGGCTTGGTCTGACATGTACGACCAGTTACATCACTGACTTGTGCGACCGCATTTGAGTAGACTCCCTCTATCTCAGTTTACAAGTCTTGCACGTGTACCTAGGTCGTTAATTTGATGAACTTAATAAGAGGCATACATTATGAAAAATATATCATTACAAACTTCAAATATTCAATTTTTTAATGATATTTTTTGTTAATCAATTTATTTTATATAAGTTACATTGATGACCTAGATACACGTGCAAGCCTTGTAAACTAAGATGGAGGGAGTAGTTGAAATTAATGTTCCACTAAACTCATCGGGAGCCGTTTCGGGCCTCGAAACCAAAACCATCAATTAATCTTTACCTTGTTCCCATCACATTCCAAAGTACTAGTGCTACAATTAAGTGCAAGCCTACTCACACCTACCAGTACGTACCAAACTTGAACATGTTCCCACTATGCAAGTTTTAGTACTAGTGCTAGTACTTAGGTTATAAAAACGGGAACTACCTAACCGAAAATTACTCTACCTTCCTCCTCATAAGTCCTTCGTCCATCCTTGCCATGGCCGGTGTGTAGAGCTCTAGGTCGAGAACTACTCATAACAAGGGAGCGGCAACCAAATTTGCGAAAAAAAAGAGGGCTCGCCGCCTCGCAGAGACCTCGAAAGATCTCTGACGGGCAGGCGATGGCTCCCAGGAGCGCCATAGCCGCGGAGGCAAACATGCCGAGCTAGCGGCGCTGGAGTCATTATCGCTCGACGGCATACCCGATCAGCTCAATAGGCACCTCAATAAGTAGAAGGAGTTCATCCACGGCTTGGTGGAGCTGCTCAAGGAGACACTACAAAAAAAGACACTTCTGTGATGATAAGTGTTTGTCACAGTAGGTCACTTTTTCTGTCATGCATGTACGTCCATGATGATTTTCTAATAGAATCAAGATAGTCATACCTGTGGTGTCATAGAAGTGTTCCATGAAATTACCAAAATTATCATCACGGAAGTGTCCACTTCCATGACGATAAATGGCGCGTCATGGAAATGCTTTCGTCAAGGGTGACCGACACGTGGCATCCACCGTAACGGGTCGCCGTTACGCTATCGGGTCCGGTTTTGGATCCTATAACCCGCTAACAGCCCGGACCAATGAGGATTTTCCACATGTAAAATTCTCATTGGACGGAGGAAACACGTGTTAGCTCACCGTTGGGACAGATGTCATCCATTAATTGGACAGGAGGCCCCTATGATACGTCGACACGTGGCACTGCCCAATAAAGGCCCATTCCGGTGAAAAGGCCGACCCGTTTGACTTGGTCAAAAGGTAACGGGCCGACCCATGGAAAGCCTGTTAACGACCTGTTTGTATATAGCCCATTTACGGCCCACTAACTCACGACCCGTTACGACCTATCGGAATTAAGCTCAGTAGCTTTATCTGGGCCGTCTAATATGATTCCAGCCCATTATAACTTCCGGCCCATGTATGGCACATGATGTCTTTCGGCCGATACGAGGCCATTTGTATCTCTTGGCCCATTAATGGCCCATGGTGAATCTGGCCCACAATAAATAGTGTACCCATCAACGGCCCATTATTCCATTGGGCCATTTCCAACCCATCTTACCTTTCGGCCTTCTCAGGGCCCATTTATTCTTGGGCTCATTTCCAGCATTCGGTTACCTATGGCCCGTTACGGGCCTTTTCTGCTTGTGAGCCAAATTCTGCCCGGTGGTTACAATCGGCCCGTCTGCGGCCCGTTAATCCGCTGGGCCGTTTTCATAGCATCATAAAAAATGGCCAATTAACGACGGCCCGTTTTTGTCGGCCCATGAACGGACGATTCCAAATCTAGCCCGTCTATGGCCCATAATGCGGTCAGTTACCGGCCCATGTTTGGCCTATCGATCATACGACCCATAGAAGGCCCATTGATGCTACGGCCCGTAGAAGGCCCATTATTTCTACGGCCCTTAGAAGGCCCATTATTTCTACGGCCCGTAGGAGGTCCATGGTAACTACAGTAAATATGTATCTCATGGTAAGTATAGTAAATATGTAGCCAATGATTATTGTGGCCTAGTTTTTAAAAAATAGGTTATTGCGGCCACTAGCAAACCGCGGAAAAAGAACTACACTGACTACAAGCAAACAAATAAACAAGACAACAAGGAAATAAATAAGCAAGAAACTTACGCTAGGCTATCACGGCTATTACACATATTACATCCACTGCGCATCAAAGTTCGCCACCAATGCAAATATAGGGAACAAAGCAGCATATCATATATACAGGTTGTCAAAGTTGGCGACCAGTGCAAATAAATGCTGCAGCAAAACAAGTCCAGAATGAAACCACTTCAGAAGAGCTCAAGAAACAATATCCTGGGTACCCATAATGTTGGCAATATGCTTAGCAAGCTTATTAACTTTCTCTTGTTTGGAGCTTAAATCCTCAAGCGCTTGCTGTTGCGTCAGAAATTATGCATCTGGATTCTGCAGGGACTTCCTCAGTCCTTCAGCTTCCTGTCGCAGCACATCTGATCGATGTCTTTCAACTTGAAGTTGAGACTCAAGAAGACGAACTGATTCAGGCAGCGAGTTCGAAGAGCTTGTGCCAGCAGTAGTGGCCAGTAACTCGAACACTACATCAAGATAGGACTTTTGGGTTCTCTCACTGTCGTCAAGATAGTTTTTATCAGCTTTCTTGGAGATCGACAGGGAGGTCTCACTATCTTGAACCTTATCTGCATTACTTCCTTTACCATTGCATAACGGGGTACTGTTCTCCAATATTTTGTCCGCATTCTAAAAGAGAAACAAGTAGACACATCACAGGTTTACCATGTTGTATATGAAACTCATTTTGGTAAATTAGTTCAGTAGTAAAGTGGACAGGATAACAACATGAAATAAACATATATATGTGTACCATGGTCACTTTATGGTATATATCATTCTATTTTTTGTTTCCAAATCAAGATAGAGACACAATTCAAACAATATTTGTTCAAGACAAAGTAGAATAGACAAAATATAAGTGTGGGAAACTATAGAGCAATAACAACACTTGTAATGTGCATGACATGAGAACATAACTGTTTATTCAATTGAAACTTAAATCAACATAGAGCATGTTACAACAACAAACCAGTTAAAGAAATAGGTTTAAAATATAACTATTGCGCCATTGGAGTTTCAATTCCATCCATCAAATTTTAAAATAGTTGGTATGAGTAAATATAGTGATGCAAGAGCAAAGGAGTACGAACCATAGCTACAGGACCTAACCTAAGAACAATTCTTCTTCTCCTTTAAGCATTGAGTTGGGATTCGGAGTGGTGGTCCTCGTGCTTTGGGCACTGCAGTTCCCTTACTAACTGCTCATGTTTGGGTGCTCTGTGGTTGTGACAATGTTGTGTCAACTGGAACCGGGTTACTATCTGCTGGGGTTGGGGTTAGAAGGGGTGTAGCGGGTTCTCTGTCGAACTAGGTAGGGGTGAATCTGCGAGAGTCTGGGTTATGTGTGGTGGGGCAGGCTCTTAGGAAAGTACAACCGTTGTTCTATCTGCATCAACTAGTAGCACTATCTCTTCTGAAGGCCGTGTTGTTACTCTCTTAGATACTGCCATCACCCTCTCCAATTCAAATGGCTGACAAACAAGAAAATTAATTGAATGTACAGACATTGTATGATAGACAGGTGCAATGGATAGTGGGGAATAAAAGAGGTCATGAAATAATTCACATTTATGTTGTCTAACCAAACAGGATAGCATGACACGATTTCACATATATGATGGCTAACTGAACAGGATAGCATGACACAATTTCACATTATGATGGCTAACTAAAAAAGATGGAAAGACATAGTTAAAAATATGATGACTATGTAAACAGGATGACATGATATAACTATATAATGTGTTTATTAAATAGGTTGGCATGCCATAATTCACATACGTGCCGCCTATGGAAACATGCTAGCATGAAATAATTCACGGATAGAATGACATAATTCAAAATATGATGACTGTAAACACTAAACAAGATGAGATGATATAACTATATGATGTCTTTATTAAATGGGTTGCCATGCCATAATTGAGATATATGTTCTGTATGTAAACATCATGGCATGATATAATTCAAATATACGATTTATATAGTAATCAAGTAAGCAGATGGCAATCCATATATGATGTAAAAACTAAGCAATTCAAGACAACCCTCCCAAGTTTGAGCATAGACCTCAGGGGGCAATAGGACTGGTCATCAGTCTCTGAATCCTCCTCCGACGAGCTCTCTGTAACCAACAAGATGTCTGCTTCAGCAGGTAGCATTGTCTGCTCTGAATACCTTGTTTTCACTCCAGATACTTCCATCACCGCTTCAAATGGCTGATGCACAGGAAGAGTAGTTTAATATACAAACATTGTTGACAAATGGAACACGTAATACAAAAAAATGATAGCATGATATAATTGACATACATGATGATTAGCTAACCAGCATGGCATTGCATAATTCACATATATAAAGCCTTTGCAACAAGATATCATTACATAATTCACATATATAATGTCTTGCAACAAGATGGCAACGCATAATTCACATATATGGTAATTAGACACTAAATAGGTGGCATTCACACAAAGCATGTCTAAACTAATCAAATGACATAGCAATGCAAGACACCATACGCACGATATGTGGAACCTAACCCTGCCAAGTTAGAGCATACACCTCGGGGGGGGATAGGACTGTTCATATGTCTCTGAATCCTCTTTTGAGGAGCTATCCGTAACCAGCGAGATATGCGCTTCACCAGATAGCATAGTCTGCTCTGAAGACCTTGTTTTCACTCCAGAATTTTCCATCACCGTGTCAAATGGCTGATGCACACGAAGAGTAGTTGAATGTACTAACATTGTTGTCAAATGTAATACATAACGAAAAAGAAGGATGGCCTGATATAATTCACATATAAGATGACTGAGTAAGTAGGATGGCATTCCAAAATTCACATATATGATTCCTAGCTAAACAAGATGGCGTTGCAGAAATCACATAAACGATGAATGAACTAAACAGATGGCATTCACACAAAGCATGTCTAAGCTAAGCAGATAACACATTTGATGTATAAAGTAAACAATGCAAGGCACCATATGCATGATATAACCAACATCAGCATGCCAAGTCAGAGCGAAGACCTCAGGGGTAAATAGGAGTGGTCATCTCCTTCTGAATCCCCCTCAGAACAGATATCTTCCTCTCGATTACAATCAAAAATCGGTGAAGGCGGGCTGCCTTTGCGCCTACCATGGAGCGATGTCTGCATGAAATTTTATTGCCATGCAAGGCTCGTCTCTTTTGCTCTACATGTTCTGTTCCATTGTGTACAATAACTGACATGCATAAGGATAAAACATAGTGAGATTATGTAAGGAGTGCATGCAGAAATCCAGAGTGATGGTAGCAACCTGTGAATAGACCCAAAACCAATGATGGCAGGCAACTAATGTCTTCAGTTAAAAATTACAGATAATGGCTTCTTTACTGTTTGTTTCCCACCCAACATGAAACTCATAGTAGACACCAAAGATTAACCAGATAGTAGACAGATACTATTGATTGCGGCCCCGATATGTACCCCATAACCATTCAAAAACTCAAGTTTGACCATTAGTTTGGAGCTGACTCAGAGTCTAATCGGTGAACAGGATGATAAAGTAGCATGTAATATTAAGCGATGCATAATGTAAGCAGACACGAAAGAGTGCGACCTCTCTTGCAGACCCATTTAGTCCTCGAGGTCATCTGCTCGGTTGATGATGGTAATGCGTTTGTCATGGCTACCCACGGCGGGGAAGAAGATCTATGGCGGCGAAAGACAGTTTGGAGGCCGGATCCCTGCTGTGCTGGACCCTTCTGTCGTTGGAGCAACTGAGCTGGGGTGGACGACAGCGCAGTAGGAGCGGGACAAACCACACAAGGCTTTCTTTGACAACTATCTATAAGAGAAGTAATTCTATCAGGGCTCGCTTGAATGGGCGGATTTTTACAACGCAAGGATAGGAAATACACATTAATAGCATAGGAATGCACGTGCAAAACAGAGAATTTAAAAACACAGGATTTTTGCCAATCTCAGTGTTTGGTTCACCAGAATTGGAAGATCACAGGATGCAAAGAAGCAAGGTGAGATTAAGTCAAACCACAAGAAAATGTACGATTATAATGCTATTATGCTACTATCTCTTAGTCTTGTGTTTCACGAATAGGAATTTGAAAAGGAAGACAAGTGGATATTAAAATTCCTACGGTTTTTCTTTCAAAGAAACACTAAAGGAACAAATCCTACAGTTTTAATTTGCTCCATTCCTTTGAACCAAATGCATAAATAGTAGTACCATAGGAAACTTTCCAATTCCTATGTTTGCCCTTCACTTTTCCTTTCAAGCACTGGCGATTCTAGTAGGCAGGCTTGAGCAAGGAAAAACCTACACCCAAAAAATGTTTTTGTGCTACTTCTACTACTTTGGACCCAGGCCACTGCCCTACTAGCTCAACACCCAGGCCCATCGACAAATGCATAGCTGAAACGCGCAGAGACAAATAATGATGGCGTTCAAGAGAGTCCATCACGGATAGCTAAGTTGCCTGGTACCTCACTGCTTGTCATATAGTAGGAGAAAATAATCGTATTTCATGTTACTACATGTGCTTTGTGGACAATATATATAACATGTAGAGTAAAAAAGAGATGCAACAAGCGTGCAACCTCTTTGGCGAAGCCATGTCGATCTCAGCGTGATTGGGTTGGTCGGTGAGGATGCTCCAGCTGACTTGGCTATCGGAGGAGGGGAAGAAGATCTTAGGTGTTTGGAGATGGAGCCCGGGGTACTGCTCCACTGTGATGGAGGGTTTCGTCGTTGGAGCAGCTTCGGTGAGTTGTACGATGCCGAGGCTGAAGCAGGACAAGAGAGACAAGGTTAACCTAAGTGGAATTGTAATAGCATCTCCAATAGATGACGTCAAATACATAACCACAAAGTGCTAGATGTAAAACATATCAGCCGCTCATCTCTGAACTTAACTGTCGAAACTGAATTTAACTATCGAAACTGAACTTAACTATCAAAACTGAATTTTGCTGTCGAAACTGAACGCACTAGTAGCAGAAAATCAGTAGCAGCAGGGCGTGCGAGAGCCGGGGCAGCTGGTCGTGTAGCAGCATCAGTCGACTGACACCACCGGCAAACAGCCCCCCCCCCCCGCCGCCCACGGTCGGCGGTGCGCCGCCCCGCCCGCCCCAAAATAACTCCCCACGGCTGGTCTGCCGCCGCCGCCCCGACCATCCCTCTAGCCCCCCCCCCCGTGCCGAGATTTTTCTCCGGCAATCCCCATGCCACCGCCCCACCACCGCCGTCGACCACCGCCCCACCATCGCCGTCGACCACCGCCCCCAGCCTGAACCCTAAGATAGATAGTAGAGTACCTCTCCGGCGAGCCCCCCTCCCCGCTGCGGCTGGTTCTTCCTTAACTCCGGCGAGCCCCCTGCCCGCTACGGCTGGTTCTTCCTTAACTCTGCGAGCCCCCCACGCCCTGAAAATCGACTGACCCAAAAGTCGATTAAGTCGACCGAAGTGTAGCCAAATTGGAGCAGCATCGCAAGAAAGAGCAAGAGCGAGAGCAATAGCGCGAGCAAGAGCAGACCAGCCAGGGGACTGAGAGCAAGAGCAGAGCAGCAGAGCGAGCGAGAGCTAAAGCAGCAGCAGATCCTGCTAATGTGGACGTCGCCGCCGAGGGAGGGACACTGTGGAGGAAGTGGCCGGTGATGCCGCCGTGGATGGAACCGCGCCATGTCGGCTCGGAACCAAGCGCCAGCAGCACCGTGAGATCGAATCAAGAAGAAAATGTGGCGATTAGTGTACAACCTCTTTGCTGGAGCCGATTAGGCCTCAGCTTCATCCGAGGAAATGGTGATGATGCTGCTCTTCCGGTGGTGCAAATGAAGACGGCGGTGTGGGAATGGAGGTGGCGCGAAAGACGAGGGGAACGTCGGGGCAGCTCCTTGGATGTGGAGGACGGGGTGGATGAACCGGCAGGACGAAAAGATCGACGTCGGATCCTCATCCGGTACGGTGGATGAGGGACGTCGAGGTGTTGCTGTGGACAATGTCGTCAGGGAAGAGGCTCCGGCTGAGTGGCGGACGGAGGAGGGTGTGGGGCTTCCCTAGTTTTCGCGGCCTTGATGTACGAATTGGTGGGCTGATGGGATGGGAGTGGGGAATCATGGCTTAGCGACGCGCTTGTTTGAAATGTGGGGTAAGTTACGAAAGTACCCCCACAGATTTGTGCTAGGTGGTTCTTTCGGTTCAGGGGTATCACGGGCATTTAGCGTGTCGGGATTTCGCAGGAGGTGGGAGTTTTCGCGCACGTTGTAATTTTCCGATAGCAAGGCACGGGTTGAGATGGAGGGAGTTTTCAGAGCACAAAGAGACAAAGAAGTATCTTAAATATTTCGGGGGTAAGAAGGCGTGGGTTGCAATTTCCGAGCAAGCCTAACGTGTATTGTACCAAATCAATTCGCACTTCTGTCGCCGAAAAAACAAAAAGAAATCAATTCGCACCACACAAGAGAGTCTAGCCCTGTGTACTGTACCAAATCAATTCGCACTACAAATGCCATTCAAAACTTTGAATCATGCTATGTTCAATTAAAATATTTCACTACATGTATATTGCAAGCAACCTGCTACTCAAATGAACGTTTTAGTGCATTCCAAACGTATATACTACCGCTTCAATATGAACTAAATTTGAATCCGTTTCTCTATTTGAATAAGATCTGCAATAATAATTGTTGTGAAGTCAAACCATTTGAATTCCTTTCTCTATTTTAATAAGATTTACAATCATCATTATTGTCAAGTTAAACCATCGTTTGTGTATTATCTGCACAACACACCACATGATTACTGTCGAGTTAGATATGAACTATGTGTACTATATGAACTCGAACTCGATTTTTTGAATCCACTTTATGTTGATTTCAAATCACAGTATTTCAAGCTCTAGCTAGATCTTCATAATCTAAACCATGTCTCATATGTATAATGTGTTTATCACATAATGTATGGTGCCCCGCCCCCTACTCCTACAAGTATTTAGATGTGAGTTGCAAACGCCACACATTACCACAAATTCAAATAAAATGTGAGATTGTTTGATATATAGTATTGTTCAGATTGTTCGATATTTAGTTGTAAGCTGCAAATGCCACACATTATCCCAAATTCAAATAAAATGTGAGATTGTTCGATGTATAGTATGGTTTAGATTGTTTGACATTTAGGTGTGAGTTGCACACGCCATGCATTATCACGTTACGGTATAACATGTGCAAAACCACAACACCCATATCACCGTTGTATTCATGCATGCATATGTTTATAACACTATGATCTCCTATTCAAATATATGAATCCACTTTCATATCAAGTTATCATCTTTGTTAGTCTCTTACACCCACACAATCCTCTAACCTTTGTAGCTAGCACTAACTTTCACTCTTGCATGCACACGCCCTCCTCGCCCTCCACCTCCCTCAGTATTCTATCCATCGCGCACATTCTTTTTTTAGGTCGTTCTCCCATAGTGTCCACAACTCCTTTTCAACAAACACCGATTGATAAACCTCTCCAGCATTGTCTGCCTACAACATACACACGCACCTTCCATCTCCTCCTTTCTGTGTCCATGCCTCGTGTCTCTCATACGGCCCCACACACGTGTAAACTCTCGCCCCTCTTTTCATCTATCTCACAATCGCACACTTCTCCCCCTATCTAGCTAGTAGCTCGGCATCTCGCACCACCTCCCGGCTCCATTCTCTTTGTATATCCGTCTCGCTGGGCCCTATTTGACTCTAACAAATGGATGTACACCGACCGATCTCCCTCTATACATATAGCTAGCTAGGTCCTTATAACTCGTTTTTCCCCACGTGTCGATCGATATACATCATTAGTTATGTCTCTCCCTTCCTCTGACAAACAAAAATTGATCTATCGATCTAGTTAGGTTTGCTTACCAAACACATGGTTCCCCTTCATCATCCATGCATGCGCCCCGACACATCTATCATGCACAGGCACACACAGAAACACTTCCCCACTCTTATTGATAATATTGCAGTTCTACCCTTGATTTGTCTAGTAGGCATCCCCCACCATTTTAGAGAAGTAACTCCATCACCCATCCAACACTCTACCCCTCTCCCTCCCCCCTCCCTCACCTCTCTCTCTCTGTGTGTGTGTGTGTGTGTGTGTGTGTGTGTGTGTGTCCCAACCTATTTCCCGTCCTTCAGTTATGTATGGATGTCGACTAATCTCCCTCAAGACATAGCTGGGTCTCTCGTTCTAAACACATATACGAGTCATTCTACCTCTCTAGTTAGGCCTCTGCCTCCCCCCTCCTCCCCCCAACACACACCGATACATCGAGCGCTCTAGTCATGTCTCCCTGCCACACACAAACTTGCCCTATGCCCTCCAAAGTTCCGGTAGGTCAGTCGCCCTATATGTTTGACTTGCACACACACAATTTGGATGGATCTCTTCATCGATCTCGCACCCACCCACTTGATCCTCTCTTTGACTCTATTGATATCTATGACCCCTCCCTCTCTTCTCGTGGATCGTCCCCTCTATATATGATATTGATTGGCCTCTAGTTCACACACATTGCATGTGTCAAATTTTTGTTTGAGATGTCATCGACACATATTCCCACAAATACATTCACGAAATCACCCAAAAAAAACACTCACGAACGCACACTCCATCTGTCTAGGTTTGTATCTCTCTCACACACACCCACATAGGTGGGGGACGTGCACGGAGAGAAGAGGTGCACCCATGGCGCACGTACTCCCATCTCTTTCCCAACCACACCCGCGTGGGTACACGGTGGATCTTAGTTCTGTAAGAAAAGGCAACCCACGTGGTAATTTGACACGTGTACTGGTTGTCCACTTGAAGGAGAATCTTCTACCACGGGTGAACAAACAAATTGTGACTTGACGCATTATGTTAAAAACAAGGCAAATCATGTGGGGCCTACCTTAGAGGCAATGCTCTATACACTCGGGATGCTCTGAGCGTATTACTTTTGATGTGTCCCGTCAACTCGCATAACGAGGAGAAGCTTGCTTAGTACGCCGTCTCCCCTGCCCACAGGTGCGGTGGCTCGCATGACGAAGTGAAGCTTGCTTACTACGCTTTACGCCCGCTCCCTCAGCCATGTGCGCGGTGGCTCGCATGACGAGGAGAAAATTTTACTACTCCCTCCGTTTACTCCTAGTCCCTACCTTGGTTAGAGAGATTATTATATTTTTTGGAATATATGTCCTTTAGTAGATTTCAATATGAACTACTAGTACATACTCCAAACACTGATGTATATGGACGTATTTTAGAGTGTAGATTCACTCATTTTTCTCCGTATGTAGTCAATATTGAAACGGACATAATAGTACGCACTCTCCCTCGCCCACGTGGTGGACGTGCAGCAATTCATTCGGTCTCATATAGCCACAACGATATATACTACAGTACCATTATTGCTCAACTTCCTGAAGAGGCGAAGAGCCAATCAGAAGGTTAATATTTTGGAGATGCCAAGCGTAAGGTTTATAGGAGAACGAGTAGTAGTAGTACTAGTAGTACGTACCAGTGGTACATAATGTACGAGGAAGAATGCAACAAGATGTATGTTTTGGGTGACAGTCTCTTATTACAGGACGTGCTAGACCTAGTGGACCTCATTGTTGCAATGGGACTACTCCCTATCATAGATGGCACGATTCAGAGTGGTGGGCAGCGGGCATAATTTGGAGCTGCTTAGGCTAGTCATAGTGGGAGTAACATATGTAGTAACATGACACATCCCAAGACAAATTTGCTTATGTGGCATGGAGTTAATGAGGGAAGAGATGCTTGTGGTAACATAATATGTTACTGTAACATAACACACCCCAAAGTAAAATGAGTCTATGTCTTAATTAATGAAGGTTTGTATGTTACCATCTATATGTTACTACACATTATGAAGACAGTAACATGGACTAGTAAAAAAGCATGTTACTAGTCTAAGTTACTCCCCACTATGACCAACCTTAGTCTTAAACCCCATGAAGAAGTCCCATCGAAAGGAATAGCCATCCTCTACACGTGTTCCTATGTAAAATGAGTAAATGAGACAAAAAGAGAAAGAGACAAAGTAAAAAAAACACCAGCCTTAGATCCAGCCCTATTGTATCAGTGAATGATATTTCTACGCCGTGATTGACATGGCTATATTATTAACTATGCTACGGAGGTAGAAGCGCATTTTTATTTATTCGCGGAGGTAGCAACGGATGGATATTCAACGAGGATGAAATGATGGCTGCTTCCTCAGTCAAACATAGAGAAAGGTGGGCCTCATGATTTCACGGCTTATTAGTCATTATTACTGCCTATACACTTTGCCCCTATATAATAACCGCGTGGTAGTACAGTAGTGGGCTATACTTTTAATAACCATGCTCGAAGAGAAGAGGTGCACGCACATAGTGTACTAGTAGCACTCTTTGCGTCTTTTGCGTCTTCCCCAACCACACACGTGACACGGTGGAGCTCATTTCTGTAAGATGATGCATCCCACGTGATAATTTTACGCGTCTAGTAGTAGTTACTCACTTATAAATAAAGAAGGGCCCGGAACCACGCATGAACGGTGTTGCATCATTTATAAATAAAGTTTTTTCTTTAGTGGCACATACACAATATAAATAGGTTCATATGGACAGAAAAGGAAACCGCTTCACTATATACATACCTAGGACGAGCCTACACTGTTGCTTGTTGGGGTTGCTCTCTTAAACTCTCTCGCACAAAATGACTGTCGCCACATCTCTAACATCCCGGTGAATCACGCTTGCCGAGGGAAGGGGTAGATGCTTAGTGTAGATGCGGTTGCCGTCGCCGATGGTGCAAACCCACTGTCGGCACGTCCTGATCAGGGGTCTCCGCAATTCTCTCTCACAAAGCTGGTGAGGTTGCCTTCGTACCTTGCTCACTTCCGCGACGTGGGCAGTTGCCGCCTCCCGCCGCCCTCCTCTTGGTTGAGCTACGTCCCGACATCCCTCAGGTACAACTTCCTTTAGAGCCGGCTTGCACCACTGCTCCAGCTGCCCACATCACTCCATGTGGATATTTCTCTACTTCTTTGCCCCGCACATACCTCTACTGCCTTCTACATACTGTATTTGTGATGAGTTATGTCTCATCAACTAGTCTTAGTAATCTTATTCTAATCACGCTTGTTCAATTTCTTTGCCACAGGGATGCTCATCTAGATTTTGGTGAAACTGCACAAAATGATCCGATGGTCAAAGGGTTGCAAACTTCATTTCTTCAGAAGCTTCAACGTTGCCAACAAATTAAAGCCTGGTTAGGGTTTACGGTTCAAGGGCTAGGAATTGCATGGGTCATTTTTTTTCTTTAGCTGTCTCTGTTCCAAAATAAGTGTCAACTTTAGTAGTAGTACAACTTTGTACTAAAGTTTGCATAAAGTTGAGACACTTATTTTGGAACGGAGGGAGTACATATTGGCTATGATCTGTTAGTCATTGAGATGCAATAGCATGCATGTTAGTCTCCTTTTCATTTGATGAAATGTTGCAACGGGAAACCTTGGGCGCAAGATACATGAAACAGAAGTTGGAAGCTTCATTGCATTGTACATATTTATCTCACTGATAAATTACAGTACGTACTATACTAGTACTATGTAAAGAGTTAGGTGTCGCACGGTGTCCAGAAAATATGGTGATAATGTGAGGTGGGCCATGTAATCACTGAGCCTGCGTGTTTTCACTCGTCTCGCACTCCTCCACTTTAAGAATGGAGAAAATTGTAATCTAGTAGTACCTCCTTTTGCCGAAAACGTGGGACATCCAGCAGTCCTACCACCTTAGTAATAATAACCAATGAGCCATCAAGTCACATAGACCCAGCAGTAAGTTGGACGGACGAAGCAACCATCACTCTTGAATCCGTTTCTCTCTTCAACGCAGGCGCCGGTGAGAGGTTGCGTTCGCTCCGCCCGAGCATGAATGCGGCACCGATTCTTTGGAGCGGCGCTGACCGTTTCGGGTGGGAAGCACACGTGGGCGATGGAGGTTCTTTGTGTGGGCTAGGCTAGTCAGGAGTGGGCGTGGCAGCGGTCCGTCTGTCCTGACCGGATGCCTGGAAACAAGAGGATGCACCGACTCTCGCGGCTAAATCATACACTACACACCATCTCTCTGTAGGAGTAGGTCGATATGTCGCTCTCTGTAACACACACATGATGTTAAACACACACGCACACATGCACACACACGTTCATAGAATAGGAATATCATGCGAGTTACTTAGGGAGCATTTGGATCATTAGCAAGAACAGTTTATAGCCTAGCCGGGCAAGGTTAGGCATTTGGACCTATTAAAATATGTTAGCTTTTGTGGGCCAACTATCTTGGGTGGGCTAGAAAAACCTTGCTAGCTCAGGAGAGCTAGATCGGTTCGCTTCCGATGACAACCTTCGCGTGCTACTTCCGTCCTAGTTTATTGGTCCCCATTGTATTTTGTGTCAAATTTTGACCATAGATTGAACTAACAAAATGTTCATGCATGTCACAAAAAATTATATTAATTTGTATTTCGCGTACTAACATTTTTCTTATTAATTTGTTTGTTTCACCCTCTGACTGGTGGGACCCAACATACTACATGGAGAGAGGTAAGGTGACTAAGGCTGCATTATTTCTATACTACCAACACTGCTTTAAATCCCAAAAGAGCTTACCACCAAAGCCACATGACACAATTATGATTTAAATCCCAATGACTCCCATGCAAAAAAAAACACGGCATGCTTGTCCCACGAATGCAGGAATGTATAAAATTTTATTTTCCTCTCGTTAAACATAATGCGTGGGTGGTGTAGCTGGTTAGCCTGTTCGCTCATCAAACTAGAGGTCTCGGGTTCGATAACCACACTTGAGCAAAAAAATTTTTTGTTCGACTTCTTTCTTCCACCCAATGACAGGTAGGCCCCGCATGACAGAGAGAGAAAGTGATCTGGGGCCGTGCTAGGAGGATTCTTTGACTGGTCAAAATGGATGGATACGGGGCTATACGATCTCGGCCTCGACGCTTGTTTTCTAGGGTTTGCACTCTTCACACTCTCTCTCCACTATATATATACACACTTGAGCCTCAGTGCTTGTAGTTTCTCTCTTCACACTCTCTCACCCTCTCTAGATCTGAACAAGACTTCATTGGCCTCTCTCTCTCCCCTCACTGCTGGTCAAAGAGCCGACAGGATCCGTCTGCCGGGAAGGGAAGGAGGCTTAACGCGGTCACTGTCGGCGAAGGAGGGAATCCACTACCGGTGCAGCTGTTCTCTTTCACCCAGCGGCAGTGCAGGAGGGCCTCTGACCCCTTCTTCCCCGCCGTCGTACATAGTGTGGGCAGAACGGCCTCAGGTCGCCCACTGAACCACACCCCAAGAACCTTAAGGTATAATTTACGTATTCCACATGAATTGCTCTAGCTGCATGTGGGCTTTTTCCGCTTCTGCACTCGAATCTTGGTGTTGGATCAAACAGGAAAGTAGTGGGGAAAGTTGTATAGCATGAATCTAGGACGTGGTTCAAAGAGGAAAGGAATGGGGGAAGTAGTGGGGAAACTTGTATCGCATGAACCTAGGACGTGGTTCAAAAAGGAAAGGAAGGGGGAAAGTAGTGGGGAAAGTTGTATAGCATGAATCTAGGACATGGTTCAAAGAGGAAAGGAAGGGGGGAAAATACTAGTACAGACTGGCTATCTAGCACCTACGTCGGTCGAAAAGGCAAAACAATGACAAACACAGTACGTACATCTGTAACAAACTGGTCTTTTTGTTTTGGGGGACAAGGCTGTAGAGTTTTAGTAGGACTAGATTTGTTGCGCTCACATAGGGAAAGGTGTCTAAAGATAACAAAACTGGGACCAACACAAATATGCTCCTTGGTTGTTTGTTCTTTGTTGCAATAGACTCGGCATCACCCTTTCATACATCGGTAGATGCACATGGAGATGGTGAGTCCATTGTCCCATGCAACTCTTTAGCTGTTGTTAATCTAAGGCCCTGTTTGGTTAAAAAGTCCTAGGACTTTTTTTAGTCCCAACTAAAAAGTCCCTAGTCCCTACCTGCTTGGTTTGAAGGACTATACATGGACTAGAGGTTATTAAATGACATGCTAAAAGACCATGTTACCCCCTATTAGTGAACTAATAGAGATAAGGTGCGATGCGGGGCAGGGGAACTGTTGGAAAAAGTCCCAAAAATACTCTCCCTCGGGTTCTTCTATCTTTAGTCCCAAATGCCCACTTTTAGTCCCTAAAAGTCCCTCCTGTTTAGTTTAGATGGGACTGAAAGAGACTTTTTTTAGTCCCTACACCAAAGAGTCCCTGTAAACAATCACCCTAATAATGCCACTGGAAAATTGACGAAATGCCACAGTTAAAAGCAAATTACATGTTTAACAAATTTTATTGTTAATGTAATCTCTCTGTTATTATGAATCAATGCCACCATTTGAGAAATGCTACTGTCTTTCTTTATTTCCTAGTTAGATAAGTTAGATGCTTCTTTTTGTTGGCTTCTGTGTCATCCACCGTTATTGACCACTTGTTGTTTCCTTTGCACCTCTGTGTAAACTGGGTTATCTACTTCACCTCATTCCTATTGTGACCTTTTGTTGCACTGCACAAAACACTTTTGTTTTAAGAGTGTTTTGTGCGGTTCAACCAAAACGTCGCACCTACAATGTTGCTTGATTGTTTGATCTTAGTGGAACTACATAAGAGGAGATCTTACTTCCTATCCGTGTTGGCAAATTTGGTTCAGATCTTCTTCTTGTGAGTTGTTTGAATTCCGCGTCATGAGAGGTCATTTCTAGACTTCTTTCACATGATTGTGCAGTGTGCTTTCATATGTTGTGCTACGTGTACGGTAATGTTGCTTGATTTTAGTGAACTAGACAAATGGAGACAAGACTTCCAATCTGTATGTGCACCGTAATATCCCATTGAGGTAAGATAAGGATATTGCACAACTTTTGGCCTGTATTTTGCCACTTTCATCAGAAAATTAATGTCATTGTTTAGTGCTATACTTGTGCTCCCTAATTGACATGCCAAATCTTACATTGAAGGCGAAGCTTGTCTGTTATTGAACCAAGTGATGAAGGGGAAGAACAAGCGAAAGAAAAACAGAAATCAACTCCCGGTGCTGTAATGAAGCACTGGAATTGTGATGACACAAGTAATGATATATTTTTGCATCTTAATTTATTGCTATGGTTGGAACGAGCAATTGTTTTGCCACTGATTTTGTCCGATTTTGGGTTCCGCCAGACCCTTAAGGTTCGAACTCTGGGGTGCGCACGAAGATCTTTCCCCTACCGACTCGCGCTTCTATGGCTCGCAAGAAATCTAGGCCGGAAAGAAAAACACACAAGGGGCACGAGGTTTATACTGGTTCGGGCCACCGATGTGGTGTAATACCCTACTCTAGTGCGTGGTGTAGTGGATTGCCTCAGGGGCTGATGATGTACAATACAGGGGAAGAACAGCCTCGCGAGAGGTGTTCTTGAGCTGGTGCGGTGTGTTCTGCTTGGTCTCGATCTCTCTTCCTTCGATCCCTATGGTGGCTAGTCCTATTTATAGAGGCCCTGGTCCTCTTCCCAAATACTGAGCGGGAAGGGCGCCAACAATTGGCCATTTTGTAGGGGAACATCCAGTACAAGTTATCTTGACCAAAGGTGGTCTTCAGCTGCCAAAAGCACTGGTGATGACGCCGTCTTGGGCTCCACGGTGACCTCCGTCCTGCCGCTCTGCTGGTCTTGGTCTCATTGCATCGGAATGGTAACCTTTGCCCGATCCCTTGGCCTGTGCTTGCTCCCTTTGCACCGAAGGGGAAACAAGGACACTCCGCAGGCTCGCACCCGCCTGGCGCCCGCCTGATCTCGATCGTGATGGCTTGCGTCATGGGCTCCTTGCGTGGTGCCCCTGCCTTGATCTCTCCGCCTCCTCGCGATCTTGCCTTATGAGGCTGCTCCTGAGGAAGCTTCATGTCGTCCGCCCCGCAAGGCTTGGCCCCTCGCGAGGGTCTTGAGCCTGAGCTGACGAAGTTGGGCCGCGCTGGGCCCCCACTTGAGCCACGCAGCAGGCCGCAGGGAGGCAAGTCTGGGGACCCCCGTTCCCAGAACGCCCACAGTAGCCCCCGGGCTCAAGGCGCGCCCGTGCTTGGCTTAGCAGAGAAGCGAAGGGCAGGGGCGAAGCGCCGCGGGCCCAAATGGCCTGCGGCCTCGGGCGCCGTGTGGCGATTGATTGGACGTGGGCGTCTCCGCTTCCCACGACGCCTTGTTACGCGCCCGGCTAAGCGGACCCGTTGTTGCACATAGTTGTTCCCCTTTCCGCTGCTCGCACGCCTCCTACCCTTCCTTCTACTTCGAGCTCTAACCTCCGCCGCCAATCCGGCTCGATCTCTCCCCTCTTTCCATCGCCATGGCGCCAACGAAGAAGGAAAGGGCAAAGAAGCCCGCGTCTTCGCCCCGCTCGCCTCCGGTGGCGGCTCCCACCGATGGTTGGTCGATCATACTCAATCCTGAAGCCTTGAACAAGGTCCGCTCTGCCCTTGCCACTATCTTCAACGAGTGCGGCAGGACCACACTATGGCCTGCGTCTCATGCCTCCCTTGATAGGATCGTCACGGAGGTCCGATTCTTCACCGATGCCCTGTGGGCGGGTCTGGTTCCCCCCTTTTCCACTTTCTTCAATGCAGTGCTCTTCCATTATCAGATCCGCATGATGCACCTCCGGCCTGAGTCCATTACCCTTCTGGCTGTCTTTGCTTTTGTTTGCGAGGTGATGATAGGCATTCCTCCTTCCGTTGCCCTGCTGCGCCTCTTCTTTTCTTTGCGCCTGAGCAACCCCACTCAGTGCTCAGGGTGTGTAGGCTTCTTCACCGTGCTAGAGACGGCCGCTTCAGGGATCGACTTCGGCCTTCCTCCTCCTGAGGCCAGGTTCAGAGAGCGGTGGCTATATGTGGACGTCGGAGTGCCCAACCCCTTGCTCTCGCACCTGACCTCGACTGTTGTTCCCAACTCGGGCTGGGATCATTAGATACTCGCGAGTCCCCGGCTCGCCTTCGTCTGGCGCCGCTTCCAGAGTTCGAGGGCACTCAACGTGACAGCATCCAAGGTGGTGAAGGAGTTCCTCCAATGTCGTATTGCTACTCTCCAGCCCCACTCTCGCCGGATGTGGGACTTTGAGGGGCACAGAGACTGCATGCGACTTCAGGAGGAGGACCTGGCGCCTAAAGTGCTGCGGACGGTGCTCAAGGTCTTGACTGGTGACCCTTCCCCGGGCAGCCTTTGGCCCGATGGTGCCCTTTTGTATTTTGCTCTGGCAGGGCCGATTTTGTGAGGCAGATGCCCAGCTTCGACGAGTGGGGGCTGCACCCGGCTGGCTTCACGGGGCCTCGCGAGAACCCAGCCGCTGTGGTTGCTCCCCCTGTCGCCCACAACGGTCCTTCCTCAGGCGATAGAGCGGGGAGATGAGAACTGGCGGGAGCTGAGGCGACTGATGTTGAGGTGCCGACGCCACGAGAAGCCTCGAAGGCAGCGTCTCCCGAGGCCTGCCCTGGAGCGGCAGCAGGCGCGGAGTTGCGGCTTACGGCTCTTGAGGCCGGGGCTCCTGAGGCCCCGGCCGTTCCTCGCGAGGCGACGCCTGACGGCATCCCCCAGGCCGACTCCTTCGGCGCTGACCATCTTGACGCTTCTTCTGCGCCACAGGCCGAGCCCTACGTCGAGCGCTTAGGTCGGTTCCGCGTAGACTTCGAGGCCCTCCGCAAGAGGAAGGAGGCCTTGGGTGGCGACGACCGCCCTTGCCGCTTGTTGAAGCACAGGAAGTACTTTGCCATGGACGAGTAAGTCCTCTTCCATCTCTACTCATTTACTTTGCTATCCCTGCGGCTGATTGTGGCTTTTCAGGCCCATCTTGCCAGATTTGCCGGGTCGGCCCGGGAGCCAGCCCCCCAAGCTTCGCCTTCTCAGTTGACCCTGGGCGCGCCAAGCTCGAGCAGCACTCCCGCCGCTGGACCGGTCGGCGGAGCGGTTCGTTCCACCGGGCACCTCGAGCCTGCGCGCCCGCTGTCCTTTCTTCACGAGTCCTCCTGGGGCACATCCGGCTTGCCCCGCATTCCTCCTCTGATCATAGATGGTGAATGGTTGAAGTCTGTCCTTAGTTCCTCCTCCATGGGTGGACCGACGCCAGGCTGGATTCCCAGAGGGCTCCATGCGGCGACGGCTAGGGCGCCAGCCCCCAGCCCCGCGCCGGGAGGGGGCATGCCACCTCGGGGCCCTCCACATACTCTGGTGGCAGAGGGTGATGCAGAAGACGTGCTCAGGCGCGCTCGGGAGCGTCGCGACCTTCGCCAAGAGTTCCTCCAAGGGCGGCGTACGTGGTGAGCCGGATCGGAGCAGAGCTTGCTGGCGAGGATGCGCGCCTCGAGGCCGAAGGTTTGCGCCTTGCTGAGGAGAGGCGCAAACTGAAGGTAGCCGTCGCTCTCGCGCGTCAGCAACGTGATCTCGACAACGCGAAGGCTGAGGCATCGCTGGTGGCTTCGCGGGAGGCCTGCTCCTAGGCCGTTGAGGAGGCTCGGGAAGCAGACCGACGGCGCAAAGATGCGGAGGAGCGCGCATGGGAGCTCCAAGTCTGGAGCAACTCCCTGCAGCAGCAAGTGGAACTGCGCCAGGCAGCCCTTGCGTCGCTGAAGGGGGACTCCGTTGACCGGGCGGAGCTTCTGAAGCGTGAGGAGGCGCTGACGCTGGAGGCCGCCGAGCGCAACCTTGACCTTGAGCGGTTGGAGACGAGGGAGCGCCTGGTGGCTCAGGCGGAGGATGACATTGCTGCGCACGAAGCCCGGGCCCAAGAAGAGGTCGACCGCCGCGTGGTGGAAGCTCGCTCGGCCTTCGAGCGTGAATATGAAGCGAGGTTGGAGCTGATCAGGGCCGAGGCTGAAGGTAGGACCGCGGCCCTTAGGGCCAAACTGGCTGAAGTGGCGCGGTGTGCGGACTCCTCCGTAGCTGCCCTTGGCGCAGCACAGGCGGAGCTGGCCTCTTCCCGGGCCGAGCTGCATCTTCTCCAACAGAGGGTTGATGACGCCGAGGCCATCGCGCAGCCGAATGAGGACGAGATCCGTCAACGGCGGGTTCTGGAGCACGAGCATGCCCCCATGCTTCGAACGCTCAGGGAAAGGTCTAACACAGCTTTGGGAAACATTTGCGAGGCTGCCGCTATGGAGCCGCATGAGGTCAGCTACGCCGGCAACCTCCATTTTTTCACCGACGTGGTGACGCTTCTGGAGAGCCGCTCTGAGAGGTCCCGTTGGCTTGTCGAAGAGAGGAGCCGAGCCTTGCTCGGGCGTGCCTTCTCCCGTGTCTTCAGCTATCTGCAGGGCAGAGACCCACACTTCCCCAAACACACGCAAGTCTCGAGCTCAAATCCAACTTAAATCCAAACCGAAGAACCTTGTCAACAAGGGAGAAGCAAAAAGCAAAAGGCCGCGTCGGCACCTAGTCTAGTCTTCGACGTCTTCTCACAAGCGCGGAGCTAAGTGCTGCCACTGGGCGTGGGCGGGAGCCCACGAGGCCCGAGGAAGGCTCTCCGGAGACTCCGGGGCGTGTACAGCCCCACTCATTATTACGTGAGAGTGTCACGGGCGGCGAGCTTCACAGGCACTGGGCCTTCCTCACAGGTACCGGCCTTGCTTCATATCGCCAGACGAGGGCCCCGCCTTGCGCCTCACTCTACCACCATTGACGGCGACCGGAAACCAAGGACGACGCCAGTGGGGTAGAGCGGTCGCCAACGGTTCCCCCGACGACCACGGATCCTCTGTCGGGGGCAGGCCCTGGGGCACCTCCCCAGCAGAGGGCTTACCTCCTGAGAGCGCCTTGCTCCGACTGCCGCGGGGGCGAACCCGGATCTCGGCCCCTCTCCTACAGCCCCCTGCTCCCTCCTCCCGAGGGGTAGGAGGCTGCAGCATTGGGGCACCCATCTGCTGCGGCGACCTGTATCTCCTGCGACCCATGGTTAGCATAAGCTTGCTCCTCAGGAATTAGTGCTACCCGATAGTTGCTGCCGCCGGTGCGGTTGTCGAGGCTCTCTTGGGGTTCCTGAAAGAGCTCAGCTTCTGGTGTCTCCTCGCCCCAGCCTGGCCCGAGGAATGAGCCATCGTCTTCTTCCAGCGCGCACTCCTGATCCACCATGCAAGGCACATAAGCTTCTGGGGCCACCGCCTCGTGGGTCTCGTCGTAGCGCCCTGCATGCCATGCAGTCCAGCCTGGAGCATCGTCTTGGGGTGGTGGCGTGACAGTCCGCCTAGGCCGAAGGCCACGGTGTGCATCACTTCGCCGGTCGGAGATGGGGCCGGCGCGACCTGTCGCCCGGTGCCGACGGAGGTGTTGGCACTGAACAGGCCCTGAAGTCCGCCTGAAGTTGCGTGAGCACGTACGATGCCGCCATACGGCCCGCCCTGGATCTGGGGTGGCAGCTAGATGCAGAAACGAGGTGCTCCCAAGTGGCGGCGTCCAAGAGCTTGGCTACTCGCTCCAACAACACGTCGTGGCCGCCTTCCAGCAGCCGGCACCGTAACAGCTCTCGGGCCACTGTGAGCGCGGCCCTGGAGTTCACCTGCTCCCGCCGGGTGTGTTGCGTTGTGTCCGCGGCATGGTTTGAGGCCCTTGCTACTGCCCGCGCCTGCCGCGGTGTGAGGGCAGGAGGCGTCTGGCTGCGTCACCTGCGCCCCGCAGCGCCCTGCGGAGCGCGAGCTGCCTGAGGCGTGAGGTTGAGGTCGCCCTGGGCCGGTGACACGGCGTGGGAGGGCCACGCCCTCCAGCGGCCGACGTTGGCAGCCGGGTCGCTTGACATCTGAATGGTGAGGCGACGGAACATGATGCGGAGGAAGAAGGATTCCGGCGCACCGCTACCTGGCGCGCCAAATGTCGGATTTCGGGTTCCGACAGACCCTTAAGGTTCGAACTCTGGGTTGCGCACGAAGATCTTTCCCCTACCGACTCGCGCTTCTATGGCTCGCAAGAAATCTAGTCCGGAAAGAAGAACACACAAGGGGCACGAGGTTTATACTGTTCGGGCCACCGATGTGGTGTAATACCCTACTCCAGTGTGTGGTGTAGTGCATTGCCTCAGGGGCTGATGATGAACAATACAGGGGAAGAACGGCCTCGCGAGAGGTGTTCTTGAGCTGGTGCGGTGTGTTCCGCTTGGTCTCGATCTCTCTTCCTTCGATCCCTATGGTGGCTAGTCCTATTTATAGAGGCCCTGGTCCTCTTCCCAAATAATGAGCGGGAAAGGTGCCAACAATTGGCCATTTTGAAGGGGAACATCCAATACAAGTTATCCTGATCAAAGTTGGTCTTCGGCTGCCAAAAGCACTGGTGATGACGCCGTCTTGGGATCCACGGTGACCTCCATCATGCCGCTCTGCTGGTCTTAGTCTCGTTGCACCGGAATGGTAACCTTTGCCCGATGCCTTGGCCTGTGCTTGCTCCCTTTGCGCCAAAGGGGAAACAAGGACACTGCGCAGGCCGGCGCCCGCCTGATCTCGATCGTCATGGCTTGCATCACGGGCTCCTCGCGAGGTGCCCCTGCCCTGTTCTCTCCGCCTCCTCGTGAGCCTGCCTGATGAGGCTGCTCCTGAGGAAGCTTCCTGTCGTCCGCCCTGCAAGGCTTGGCCCCTCGCGAGGGTCTTGAGCCTGAGCTGATGAAGTTGGGCCGTGCTGGCCCCCCACTTGAGCCACGCTGCAGGCCGCAGGCAGGCATGTCTGGGGACCCCCGTTCCCAGAACACCGATAGATTTGATGCCACTCTTAACGTAATATCTAATTATCTCTACTTGTGCAAATAGGGATCTTCTTTGAAGATACCATATATTTTAGTGGAACTGCACAAGAAGATGTTGGGAACATTAAACTAATCTAGGTGTATATAGTAAGCATGGCAACCACAGTAGATAACAACAGATGGTTCCGGAGAAGTGCTTGATCTGTATGCTCTACACAATAAGCCTCCTGACAAAGGTTGTTACTCGCCCACGGATATCATCCATATGATTCAGCTTTGTCATCTCTATTGGTGTTGTGCTACTGTTTAGATACTGTCATGAGAAAGTGGTATTGTCCTTGAGAAGTGATTCATCTGTGCTATTTTAAATATTTTCGTTTCTTTTTTTCGACCAAACAGGTAGCATTTAGTTGTCCTCTTGTCTTTGCACAACATGATCATCCTCCTCTGAAGAAGAATATGGAGTACGTGAGGTGACTAGTTCCGATTATGCCATGATGAAGAAGCCCTGTCTATCTTCTCATCAGAAGGAGTAGTTGAAGGATGGTTACATTACTCCCCACAAGACCAAACTAACTTCAGCTCGGAAGGAATGACAGATCTCCATCTTTTTTGCTGTGATGCGCAAGTACAATGTTGTTCTAGGATTCTTTCCGTTGAGTTCCATTTTTTAATTGTGCTCTACATGGACCATGTAAGTGCCTGTTTAAACTGTCAATTCATAGTACAGTTTGCTTTATACTAATCACTTATTTTGTATTTGTGCAAACAGGGGTGCTCAGCTTGATTTGAATGGGAACTGCACAAAATGTTCATGAATACATCAAATCATTCATTTCCACCACAAGAAAGGAGGTGCCGATATGTTCAAGGCGTTGCAACATATAAAGGCGAAATCATACAAGCTACGCGCGAATTTGGTTGATTTTGATGGAACTGCACAAATAGAACAATTTGTTTATTTAGCACGAGGTGCCATGTCAATGTCCGAACTGATGGCAAACCCTGCCCATTCCACAGTCGTTGGCATTTGATATTTTGGAATGGGAAAACCTTATCTAAGTTTGCTCATTGATGTACACAAAAGAACACGGATTTGACATTTTGGAATGGGACAACCTTGTCCAATTTTGCTCATTGATGTTAGCAAGAAGACATGCGTTTGATATTTTCTAATGGGACGCCCTTTGCTGTCAGCAGCATCGATTGATTTTTCATTATTGTTTAGTTGTGAAGTAAATATTGGCTCTGACATGTGAATCGCTGAGATGCATAATCATCGATTGTTTTGAATGTTCTCTATGAATTGCCAGGCATGTGTGTTTGATTGCAATGTACAGGAATGCTAAAAAGCAGCTCAAACACTTTGTACTCCCTCTGTTCCTTTTTACTTCGCATATTAGATTTCTTTTGAAGTCAGTTGATTTTACATTGTGAATGTTCATACTTTTTTCTAAAAGATTGGTCAAAGTAGAGATACTTTGACTGCAGACAAAACTTGTATACAGACTAAAAAGGACCAGATGGAGTACATGTGAAATAAAAGAAAAAAGGTGGTACATATAGAGAGCACTCGTTGCCAAATTATGCATATAGTACTATTTAAAAAGCTAGCACGTGCTTAAATGGGGTGCTAAATTCTATTAAAGAAATTAGCGTACCTATTTAATTCTTGGGCTCTTATTATTTATGCCACTAGTTGTGTATCACTACTCAATTTTGCCATTAGAAGTTACAACTACTCAAAAATTCCAACGATCTGTGAGATGCCTGCTCAAAAGTGCAATTAGATATCTCAAAAGTGCCATCGTTAGGTTAGATGTTTGCTCAAAAATGCCATTAGACATTGTTTTTTTCACGTCAAACCCGTTGACCATGTTATATGACAAAATTAAGCCTATTCTCAAAAATGCCATGAGTAACCAAGTGAATAATTTTACAGGAAAATAAGAACGCTGTTGGGATCAAGTAGGCCCCACAGTTTATTTTATTGTAGTGAGATAGAGGGAGAGCTGGCATGTTGGTCCATCGGTATTTATGTCATTATAACATGGCAAAAGAGATTTGAGTCACAATAATGGTGTCCAGCACAACACACCCCTCAAATATAACTAAGCATCCTGAAATTCTTTGATAAAACTAAGCACCCTAAAATTCTTTGACAACTAAAATGTTGGCTATATGATGTTGGCCATATATATACATAGATAATGTGAAGAAACGAGTGGTAGTACTATACCAACTAAAAGATGAACTGTAAGAAATACTAGTATGTACGTACTGAAGAGTTAAAGTAACGAGAAGGAACATAACATAATTCAGCTGGGGCTCAGCACAACACACACCTCAAATAAAACTAAGCACACCTGAAATTAAACTAAGAAACTAATCTGGTACACATTGCATTAGAACCACCATGAGCAACGACACTGCCACCTTACTCGGACTGCTCGTCCACGTGCTCGACTTCGTCCTTGTCCCTCTTCCTCTTGGCCGATACTTCTTTGCTTGAACCGCACACTTGGCTCTTGCTCTTCGTCCAACCCTTGTAGATATTGAAACAAAGGTATCCATCCGTTGTAGCATAGTGGATGTGGTATCTATCTAGTACATTCCACTGCCATGCACGATGAAACTTGGGCGGAGGATTCTTCAGTTTACCGTATGAAGGATTCACCATGGCTCCTGCCAGGGTCAACATTGAAGGATGATCACGGGAGGGTACCATCCATTCTTCTAGAGCTCGAAGGGGTTGCCTACAACAAGGCCTATTCGACCCAGTACTGTTCTGTCGTTCATAAAGTCTACGGTAATGAATTTTACTAGGCCTCCCTTGAGGAAGTTCTTAAATTCCTCGCACTCAACGTCGGCATGGCATATGTGGTAGACCAAGCATAAGTCATGCACACAAACCTAGATCACAACGGGATTCATCTTATCTTCCTCCTTTAGATTCTTCTCTTTGTCCAGGGTTGTGGTGTACTCAACATCTAGCCTAGCGACCCACTCATCATTTGAGTTCTCGAACATGCGTCTAAAGCGAGAAAGGCATCTTTCACCGTCGCGGAAGAACGGGTGTAGGGTGTAGATGACGTCGAACTCATCGCCGGTGATGGTTCTAACCTTGTACTCACAGCTGATCATGGAGATTTGGGACTCCATGGATTTGGGAGGAGGGTTTGGATTAGTGGAACTGCCGTAATGTGAAAGGATAGGACGACTAGGAGCGAACTGCCGTAATGTGAAAGGATAGGACGACTAGGAGCGAACTGCCGTAATGTTAAAGGACGTCCGGGGACGAGTAGGAGGGAACTCTACCAGCGGTTTTTCGATTGTAAAAATGCTGAGTGGGGCATGCGAACGGCAGGGTAGTGGCTTGCTTGGTGGATAAATGGATTCTTGCACAGTACTATGGTGCCCAATTAGATGTCATGTCTACTCGACGCCCAATTAAATGGCTTCCGATGTCATGTCAAGCATCGGGAAAATTACAGGTGATACGAAGCTTTCCATTCTTCCATGATACGGGCTTCCAAGAGCCCTTGGATCTGAGAATGAACAGTTGCATGGCGTGATTCTAGACCTATGGGTGAATATCCTATCCTGGAGGGTTATTCTGCAAATTTTCAGTGACTTAGCATGCGACCGTTCGATCTCCGATCCAAGGGCTACCAGCAGCCCGTATCATGGTCGCGCCTACCACGACCGTCGCCTCGCTCGCACGGTCGCGCCCTTGAAGATTTAACATGGAGCATTAGGCTATCTGATGTTGGCATGTCATACATAGTCATCACTTAGTCACTCATACAACAAGGTTCGCTATAAGGTTGGCTATAAGAGTATTTTTTTACTTCTCTCTATCTCTTTCTTCGTAGTATTTATTGCATTTGCCAAGGAGTGACCTCTTCTAGTGAAATGGTGCTTAGATGAGGTGCTAAGGGCATTAAATGGCTTAGCAACTAAAGTCCCCAATGCATAGGTGCTTAGGTTTTTGTTGCTAAGTTTGCTTCATTTAATTAGCTATGGAATCAAAATTATCTTTTAACCTAGGTACACGCGCTTAGCACCGTTTCTTCCTGGGGTCACGAAACTAGTCTCTGTCTTCTTAATTAACTTGCCACATCAGACTTTATGTCTATGTGGTAGGCTTAGCACCTGTACGAGCAAGTACAATAGTGGGCTATAAGCCCACTTACATGGCATTTTTGCATATGTGGAGGAAAGAGGCAAGGAAAAAGTGGAGGAGTGGGCTCTCATGCAAGTGCCAGCCTCTACATGCTGGAGCATTGGGAGAGGCACCTGTATACCATGGAGGTTTTCAGTGTCAAAACCGGCGGATCTCGGGTAGGGGGTCCCGAACTATGCGTCTAGGCAAATGGTAAGAGGAGACAAGGGACACGATGTTTTTACCCAGGTTCAGGCCCTCTCGATGTAGGTAAAACCCTACTCCTGCTTGATTGATATTGATGATATGGGTAGTACAAGAGTTGATCTACCACGAGATTAGAGAGGCTAAACCCTAGAAGCTAGCCTGTGGCATGATTGTTGTTGTTATGTCCTACGGACTAAACCCTCCAGTTTATATAGACACCGGAGGGGGATAGGGTTACACAGAGTCGGTTACAAGGAAAGAGATCTACATATCCGTATTGCCAAGCTTGCCTTCCACGCCAAGGAGAGTCCCATCCGCACACGGGACGAAGTCTTCAATCTTGTATCTTCATAGTCCAACAGTCCGGACAAAGGTTATAGTCCGGCTATCCGGATACCCCCTAATCCAGGACTCCCTCAGTAGCCCCTGAACCGGGCTTCAATGACGATGAGTCCGACGCGCATATTGTCTTCGGCATTGCAAGGCGGGTTCCTCCTCTGAATACTTCATAGAAGGTTTTGAACACAAGGATCGTGTCCGGCTCTACAAAACAAGTTCCACATACCACCGTAGAGAGAATAATATTTCCATAAATCTAATCTGCTGACGTATCCCGTAATGTGACATCACACCACAGCCAAGCCTTTATTCGAATCGTTTTTTACAGCAAACCTTAGCGCGTTTTACGATGTGGTTTCCTCGGCACGTCTTGTCGAAGCAGAGATTGTGTCCCCATATCACGGGATTCTCATCAATGCGGACGTGGGTAACCCAACCGCGCCATCAATTACAACACTTGGGGGGATCAGCGAGTTTTACCAGGCTGGTGGGGACGCATAGTTTCGTGCGCCCATATAAAGGGATAAGGATTCACCTTTTTCCACCCACGCCTTCTTCCTCCTTTGCTCATCCATTCTCGCACACTCGAGCTCCAGCACCCAAGTCCATATTCTCTTCCTCTACCCTCTCCAACCATGTCCGGAGCGGGAGGCAAGTGGATGGTTTCCTCCGTCACGGAGGGACACATCAAGAAGCTGAGGGGAACCGGATACCAGTCCAAGGATATCGCACATCGGCTCCCTGATGCGGGGCAGTTCATCACCACCCCCAGGCCTCATGAGAGGGTAGTATTCCTCACCCATTTCCTCCGTGGACTGGGATTTCCTCTCCACCCATTCGTCCGGGGACTCATGTTCTACTACGGCCTAGACTTCCATGATCTAGCCCCGAACTTCATCCTCAACATTTTGGCGTTTATCGTCATGTGTGAGGCCTTCCTCCGCATCAAGCCCCACTTCAGGCTATGGATGAAGACGTTCAATGTCAAACCAAAGATGGTGGGCGGCCAGCAGGCGGAGTGCGGAGGCGCCATGGTGGGCAAGATGCCCGACGTCACATGGCTTGAGGGCTCCTATGTGGAGACCATAAAGGGGTGGCAATCAGGGTGGTTCTACATCACGGAGCCGCGTGACCCCAAATGGGTAGCGGCCCCCGAGTTCCGATCCGGAATCCCCATGCGGCTCACCTCCTGGAAAGAGAAGGGCCTGCCCTGGGGTAGTCCGGGAGAGCTGACCGGACTCCAAACATGTATCCAAAACATGGTGAACAAGAAGCTCAAGCTTGTCAACATAGTCCAGGTCATGCTCATCCGTCGGATCCTCCCGTGTCAACAACGGGCGTTCAACTTGTGGGAGTTCGACCCAGCCCAACACCAAACTCTGAGCGAGCTCTTCGACACAACACACGAGGGTGCTTGGAATGTGCTTTTTAAGGGCGTCGAGGTTCCCCTCCCCTTACCGAGGATCGCGGCTTCAGCGCGAAGCACCAAGCCAGCGCGGTAAGCTATTTTATCTCTTATAGGGTATTCATTTTTCATAGTCTAACTATGCTCGGGATCTGAGCTTCCGTGCCTTTGACAGGAATGGGTGGAGACATCGGGGCAGATTGATTGTCTAGCCCCCCTTCCCAAAGACCTTGCCAACGCTCTCCTGACGGAGATGCTGACTCCGGTGCCTTACGAGGTGCTGGAGAATAAGATCAAGAAGAAGACCACGGGAACCCGAAAGAGTTCCCGGCGCCAGGTGTTAACGGACTCATCGTCCGTTAACTCCGAGACGCACTCCTCCCGTGGAGACGAGGAGCATGCAGATAAAGGTTCTTCCCCTCCAGCCGGGGAAGATAAGAAGAGGAAGGTCGCCCCAACTGGGGAGGCCGGAGGGTCCAAGAAGGGAAGGACTCTCCCTCTGAACTACTCCACCACCGCCGCCGACAGCGAAGATGAGTGGCCACCCAGGGCCAAGCCCCTGGCGAGATCATAAGTTATTCGGACACCAGAGTAACTCATGGCACCGTTTAATTGAATAGCTTGTTCTAACGCCGGACAAGGTTATGCAGTCCGTCCCGGGCCCGTATCGACGTATCCTCGTCGAGCGGTTCTTTGGACCCGTTGGCCATGAGCAGCGAAGGATCACTTCCGACCGCCTCCACAACTCGCCCTACGGACAACACCGAGGTGTTGTCTCAAGGGGCACCAAGCCGAGGGGAGGCGCCACAAGGCGACCTTACGGACTCCAGGCTCAAAGGGAGCAAGGCTCCCAAGGGCTACAGGTTCCTAGGCCGAATATCGCACCGGAACCTCCAGTGGTTCCGGACTCCGGCAGGCGGCCCCCCATTAAGAGGGGCAAGCCTACCGTGCCGGTGACCTCCGTCCACCCAAAGGCACGGGATAATTTGCTGGAGGTGCTTAACGGCGCCTCCATCGACGAGGAGCACCGCACTATTATGAGTGCGGTGATCCAGAAGGTTCAGTCCGCTAAGAGCGGACTGGCTGAAGCCTGTGCTAGTCTTCTAACAGGCTTTGAGGTATGTATTTAAACTATATGAAAATATTACCGCATAGACAGTAGCCCCTGATGCTCTGTTTGGCGTTCATAAAGAAAAGCCAAATAGAGGATCAAAATAACATTCGCAGGAGTCTAATACCAGTATGTCGATATGCGTATGCAGACTTCGCTTCTGACCTCTGCCGCACTGACTGCGGAGGTCGATTCGCTGAAGCAGAACGTCAAGCGGTCCGATAAAGAGCTCAGCCTTGCCAACAAGCAGCTCGAGGAGAACCAAGGTAAGTAATGCCTTGTGTGTGTATATAGAAAAGATGTAGTTGCAAAAATGGTAGGATCGTTATGAATGTCCCAGGGTCCACGACCGAGGTGGCGACCCTGCAACAAGCGTTGTCCGTGGCCGAAAACAAAGCGGCCACGAAGCGGACCGAGAGAGAGAAGCAAGAGGCGCGGGTGGGCGAAGTGCAGCAAGAGCTCCAAGCTCTCGTGAAAAAACACGAGGCTTTGGAGCTTGACTCGAAGACATGAGAGTCCGTGCTTGCCACGACCCTTGAGGGTGCCAAGCATGCCAAGGCCGACGCCCCAAAAGCCCTCCAGGAAATTGAGGCGATGAAGAAGATAGCGGCGGGTAAGGCATTCATTATGTAGAGCAAGCATGTGAAAGTAAATTACTTGTTACTTACCCGAGTCCGGAGCTCTCCAGGAGCATTCGCAGATTTGCCCCGCAGCGTGTCAGATGCCGCAAAGCACTACCAGGCCGAGGAAGGGAGCTCGACGGAGAAGGTGTTCTGGTCTCAGTATACTGAGGCCGAACACCCGGTGCCCTTAAGCGACCAACTGAAGCAATTGGTCGAGCTCCACAAGGGGGCCGAAGAGGCCATGAAGGGTCTGATACACTACTGGAATCAGCTACTTTGCCATCTGCCAGCTCTTTGCCATTTGCTAGCAGACGACAAAGAAGCTCTTTGCCATCAGCTACAGAAAAGCAGACGGCAAAGAGACGGCGGACGGCAAAACAGTCCTTTGCCATCTGCCAGCTCTTTGCCATCAGCCAGCAGACGGCAAAGATTCTTTGTCGTCAGCTGGCTCACGACAAAGAGAGAGGTGGGCCCCACGCCAGTAGACGGCAAAGAAGCTCTTTGCCATCAGCTATAGAAAAGCAGGCGGCAAAGAAATGGCGGATGGCAAAACAGTCCTTTGCCATCTGCCAGCTCTTTGCCGTCAGCCAGCAGACGGCAAAGATTCTTTGCCGTCCGCTGGCTGACGGTAAAGAGAGAGGTGGCCCCCACCCCAAGCCCGTTTAAAAAAACTTAACGGCCCAAATCTTTACCGTCCGCTAGCGGACGGCAAAGAGACATAAAGGCGGACGGCAAAGATCGGCGGACGGCAAAGAGCAGAATAACTAACGGCCCCCCACCCCCCGCCCGTTACTCTCTCTCCTCTCCCTCTCTCCTCTCCCTCTCTCCTCCCCGACGCCCACCAGATCCCCACGCACCCTCCGCCCGGCACCGCCCACGCCCCGCCGCCCACGCCGCCCGGCGCCGCCCCCGCAGCCGCTTGGCCTGTCGCCCCACCACCCCTCCGGCCCCACCCACCCGCCGACGCCCCGTCAACCTGCCACCCGCCGCCCGGCGCCGCCCCCGCCACCGCCCCCGCTTGCCCCGTCACCCCACCACCCCTCCGCCCCCACCCCACTCGCCGACGCCCCGTCGCCCCACCACCCGCCGCCCCCGCCGCCTGGTGCCCCCCGCCCCCGCCGACCGTCCCAATGCTCCGGTGAGGAACTACTTTTTTTCTTCTGTTTTTTCATTTTTTGCTGTTTAATTGTTAGTGCTAGATTGTGTTAGTGTTAGTGTTAGAAAAGAATTAGAAGAAGTAGAAGAAGTAGAAGAAATAGAAGAAGAAGAAGAAAATAAAAGAAGTAGAAAAAAGATGAAAAAAGAAAAGCAAGAAAAGAAGTAGAAGAAGAAGAAACGAAGAAAAGAAAAGAAGTAGAAAAAAGATGAAAAAAGATGAAAAAAGAAGAAGAAGAAAAGAAGTAGCAGAAGTAGAAGAAGAATAAAAGAAGAAAAGAAGTAGAAGAAGTAGAAGAAGAAGAAAAGAAGAAAAGAAGAAAAAAGAAGTAAAAAGGTACCCCGACCCCGACCCCGACACGACACCCCGACCCCCTGACCCCGAAACAGCACCCCGACACCCGACCCCCTGACCCCCTGACCCTAACACCCCAACCCCGACACCCCGACACCACACCCCGACCCCGACACGACACCCTGACAGCCGACCCCCTGACCCCCCGACCACGACACCACACCCCGACACCCCGACCCCGACACCACACCCCGAAACCCGACCCCCTGACCCCGACACCCCGACACCGACACGACACCCCGACCCCCTGTAACGCCCTGGATGCAACTTTCCATATTCGTAACTCCAACTCTTGCCATTTCCGGAGATGTGATATGTTTTTCCCTTCGTGGTTGGGTTTTGTCTTTTGTTTTGCATTTTGTTCGTGTCATGCATCTCATCTCATAGCATCATGCGCATTGCATCTGCATGTTTTCATAAAACTTGCACCCGTTCATAGTCGCCGCATTTTCCCCTTGCCTTCGTTGCCCGTTCCGAGACCAATCGTGCTTTCGGTTCCCTCTTGTCAAACCACCTAATCTCTCTCGTCAGCTCATGGCCCCCTCGCGTGAGCGTCCGAAACTCCCCCGAACCCGTCTCAGGTTGTCATTACCAGTGGGTTCGGATCATCCCCTAACGTCTACAAAACATCTCCATTTTGTTATTTGGACTCCCTAACCCTTTTATTCCGTACCGCCCGATCGCGATCGGAGGATCCTAATCATCCCGTTTTCGTATATATATAGACCCCCTAACCTAATCTAGACACCCCACCTAATCTCTAGGGATCCTCCCGAGCGCCGCCACTCTTCCTGTCTCTTCCTCATCGGGATCCTACCCCGATCCAAAATCCCTTCCTCGTTTTCAGATCTACCCAATCCCTCCATCGATCGAAACAGCAGCTCCTTCAAGCTCCACCCACAGCCCATCCTTCCCTGCTTCGTTCCTGAAGCCGTTGGCACCGAGCTCCCCCTGCCTCGTTCGCCTCTCATGCCGGAGACCTCTGCTCCCGCGTGTCTCCGACCCTCCTCGAGCCTCCTTGCCGGAGTAGCAGCAGCCGGCAACCACCAGGTCGCCACACCCTGCCTTCTCTTCTTCTACCCCCCTGCTTATCTCCCTCTCTAATCTCTCTTGCCTCTCCCTTCTCTAGCAGGAAACCGACGCCATGGATGCTCGCGTCCCTAATCCTGCAGTGCCACCACCCGCAGCTTCTCCGTCGGAGGCCTTCACCTCGTCCGCGTCGCCGGCGTCCATCCCCGCCTGAACCTCGCGACCTCTCTGAAACCTGCGGCAGCTTCTTCGTCTCTATCTCTGTCAGCAATCGCAAGAGATCATCGTTGCCCCGGACCTCCACTGTTCCCGTCCCCGACCTGCCTCGGTCCACCGGGAACCCATTCCCGTCCTCCTCCGCGCCGGATACGGCAAGCACCGCCCGGATCTTGCGCTGCCGCAAGCCCCGCTTCCGGCCACCAAGTCCCCTGCGCCTCCTCTGCATCGAGCACCGCTCGTCTCCTCTGCTTCGCACCTGCACGAGCAGGACGGCCCCGGCCTGCTTCGCTCGATCGAGCAGCGCCTCTGCCGGAGTTCCTCGTCGCGGGAACCGCCTCTCCAAACCTCGGACTGCCGGGATCCGCCGCGCCCGCTGGCCCCATGCCCATGCATCGCGCCTCTGCCGGTCTTCTGCATCGTCTGCGGCTGTTTCTGTTCTTCAGAAACAAGCGCCGCCGAGCCTGTTCCTCCCGCGTTGACCAGCGTCACTGCTTCCTAATCCAGGGCCGGCCTCGCCTCGTTCCTCTACGCCCTGCCTCGCCCTGATCTGCAGCCCGCGTCCAGCCTCCTCCACCGAACTGGGCCTGGCCCATGGTGAGCGCCCCAGCGCCCAGCAGCTTTCGGCCCATGATGTGTTTTTATCCGTCTGGCGAATTTCTCTATTATCCAGTAATTTACCGTTTTACAGAAAAGGCCCTCATCTTCATGCATATAATAACTCATGAACCGTGCATCATATTAAAATAATTTATATATGTAAAATGCTCAAAAATTTGTGTAGTTTAATAATATCCAACTTTCATCCATGTTAAAAATGTTTAAACTTGCTGTTTGATTAAATTTATATAAATGCCATGTTAAAATGATTCATTTCATAACTAAATAACCGTAGCTCGGATTTAAATAAACTTTATATGTAAATGGGGTAGAAAAATGCGTAGATTAATATGGTGCACTTTATTTTCCTGTTTAACAACAATAAAATATGGCTTAGGGCAGAACAGTACCAAATCTAATATATGCTCATGAGGTTCTTCCGGACTTGTTGTTCGTTGTTTCCGGCCTCATTTAAATTTGCCTAGATAGTTAGTTTTCATATGTTTCACCTCTTGCCATGTTAATCAACATTTAACATTGTTGGGTACATAAACAAGAGAGAACCAGATAATTAAATGTGGTGTTTCGTCAATATGCAACTCGTTGCATATTGAGCTCCACTTAATTTGTAGTGTTGTTTGTCGCACTTTGCCATGCCATGCCTACTTAAACCGTACATGCATCATACTTGATTGTGCATCATGCCATGTTTATGTGTTGGTTGTTTACTATTTTGTTTGTTTCTTTCCGGGTTGCTTCTCTCGTTAGTTTCGGTTTCGTTCCGGAGTTGTGAGGATTCGATCGTCTTCGTCCGTTTGTCTTCTTCATGGACTCGTTCTTCCTCCTTGCGGGATTTCAGGCAAGATGACCATACCCTCGAAATCACTTCTATCTGTGCTTGCTAGTTGCTCGCTCTTTTGCTATGCCTATGCTGCGATACCTACCACTTGCTTATCATGCCTCCCATATTGTTAAACCAAGCCTCTAACCCACCTTGTCCTAGCAAACCGTTGTTTGGCTATGTTACCGCTTTGCTCAGGCCCTCTTATAGCATTGTTAGTTGCAGGTGAAGATGAAGTTTGTTCCTTGTTGGAACATGGAGATGTTGTTCCTTGTTTGGAAAATGTTTACTTGTTGGGATATCACAATATCTCTTATATTATTAACGCATCTATATACTTGGTAAAGGGTGGAAGGCTCGGCCTTATGTCTGGTGTTTTGTTCCACTCTTGCCGCCCTAGTTTCCGTCATATCGGTGTTATGTTCCCGGATTTTGCGTCCCTAACGCGGTCGGGTGATTTATGGGACCCCCTTGACAGTTCGCTTTGAATAAGACTTTTCTAGCAAGGCCCAACATTGGTTTTACCATTTGCCTCAGCCTATTACTTTTTCCCTTGGGAGTCGCGCATCCCGAGGGTCATCTTTATTTCAGCCCCCCCCGGGCCAATGCTTGTCTAAGTGTTGGTCCGAACTGAGCAGCCTGCGGGGCCCCCTCGTGGAAACTCGAGGCCTGGTTTTACTCGTAGCTTGACTTATCCGGTGTTGCTCTGAGAACGAGATATGTGCAGCTCCTATCAGGATGTCGGCGCATCGGGCGGCTTTGCTGGACTTGTTTTATTGCTGTCGAAATGTATTGTAGCCGGGATTCCGAGGCTGATCGGGTCTTCCCCGGGAGAAGGAATATCCTTCGTTGATCACGAGAGCTTATCATGGGCTAAGTTGGGACACCCCTACAGGGTTTGAACTTTCGAAAGCCGTGCCCGTGGTTATGTGGCAGATGGGAATTTGTTAATGTCAGTTTGTAGAAAACCCGAAGTTGATCTTAACTAAAATACACCAACCGCGTGTGTAACCGTGATGGTCTCTTCTCGGTGGGGTCCGGGAAGTGAACACGGTTGTTGGAGTTATGTTTGACGTAAGTAGTTCAGGATCACTTATTGATCATAGTTGTTCGACCGTGCTTTGCCTTCTCTTCTCGCTCTCATTTGCGTATGTTAGCCACCATATATGCTAGTCGCTTGCTGCAGCTCCACCTCACTACCCTGTCCTACCTTTAAGCTTAAATAGTCTTGATCTTGCGGGTGTGAGATTGCTGAGTCCCCGTGACTCACCAGATACTTCCAAACCAGTTTGCAGGTGCCGATGAGACCGTGCAGGTGTCGCACCCGAGCTCAAGGAGGAGCTCGATGAAGATCTTTGTTCATTGTGTTGTTTCGTTCTAGTCGATCAGTAGTGGAGCCCAGTTGGGATCGATCGTGGACCTTTGTCGCTTTTGGGGGTTTCTTCTTTTATTTTGGCTCCATAGTCGGGCCCTGATTGTAACTGTATGATGTAATGGTTTTATTCATGTATTTGTGTGAAGTGGCGATTGTAAGCCAACTATGTATCTCTTTCCCTTATGTATTACATGGGTTGTGTGAAGATTACCTCATTTGCGACATTGCTTTCAATGCGGTTATGCCTCTAAGTCATGCTTCGACACGTGGGAGATATAGCCGCATCGAGGGTGTTACACCCCCCGGCCCCAAAACAGCACCCCGACCCGACACGGCACCCCGACACCGACACGACACCCCGACCCCCTGACCCCCCTGACCCCGACACCTTGAACCCGACACCCCGACACCACACCCCGACCCCGACACGACACCCCGACACCCGACCCCCTGACCCCCCGACCCCAACACCACACCCTGACACCCCGACCCTGACACCACACCCCGACACCCGACCCCCTGACCCCGACAGCCCAACCCCGACACGACACCCCGACCCCCCGACCCCGAAACAGCACCCCGACCCCGACACGGACACGACACCCCGACCCCCCGACACCTCCCGAAAAGGTGTTCTTTGGCCTTCTAGAGGCCGACGGGGTCATATATTTGTGAATTATTAGTTAGGTCATATATTTTTCGATTTTGTTATGAAAAACATCTTATATAATTGTGTTGATCGGGTAGATTTAAATGTGCAGTTGTTTCATCGCTGCAAGGTTTGGTGTTCGACGACCTCGCCGTGCGTTTGACGAGCTCTGCCCCTTCGTTCGTGGGTGAGCACAAATGACATGTCCTCCTCCCCCATTAATTATGTAATTTGTTCCGATGTTCGTGCCGATGAAACTTGATAGCTAGCTATATATGTGTCTTGAATCATCAGTATGCGTAACCAATATGTGTCTCCCGTTCGAAAGCGTCATAGTTATAAATATGCATGCATTTGCATATTTATAACGTTGATTCTTTCGAATTGTCCAACGCTATCCATGGACAGCCCGAGTATGTGTAGATTGGGTTCATTTTCCCATATGCTTCTGTCGGGGGATATCGGCCTCCACGAGCACCTATGGGGACGGAGCCCCTTGTCGGTTCGGCGGGGGGCGGAGGTTGCACAAAGAGCAGATCGAGGCGACACACACACATAACGATTTTACCCAGCTTCGGGCCGCACGGATGCGTAAAACCCTACTGCTGCATGTCTGGTTGATTGGAGTTCTTGCTCTGGAACGCAAGAAGCTACAGTAAGTCGGAGCTGGACGTAGACGAGGGTCTATTGGGTGTCCTCCTTCTCTGGTCTCTCCTCTAGGGTTCGATCCTTTCCTTCCTCCTTCTCTACGTGCGCATGGGCCTCCTTTTATATGCTAAGGGGTTTCCCACAGGTAGCGACGCAGGTGAGGGTAAAAATGGCAAGGGACTGTGCGAACAGTGGCCGCACAGTGCTATCGCACCTAACTCTGACGGCGGGGGACAAAGGCATTAAATGCCCGTCTGGATCGCCTGAACAGTGCCGAGGCGGACCGTTAGGGGCGACCCCGCTTGCCACGGGGGAGAATCCGCCAACGTCGCATGCCACGCGCGCGTCTCAGGCTGCGCGGCGCCCCGCCACGTGCCTCTGGGGAAGCTCCAGAGTGACGCGTGGGCAGGTGAGCTAGAGCGCATGCCTGAGGTGGTGGTTTGCCGCGGCAAGTGGCTTGCCGCGGTGGTTGTCTTGCCGCACCTGAGAGCTTGCCGCTCGTCAGGCCTTGCCGAGGCGCGCGGAGCGCCGCGGCGGGCTTCTCTTGGGGTGCCTTGGCTTGGGCCGTCCCGGCGAGCCCCTCCCGCTGGGGCCTTGGTGCTTCGTCTTAGTCGTCCCGGCAAGCTCCTCTTGCCGGGGCCTTGTCGCCTTGGCCCGGCAAGCTCCTCTTGCCGGACCTCGCCTTCTTGGCCCGGCAAGCTCCTCTTGCCGGGGCTTGGTATTCTTGGCTCGATCACTTGGCCTTCGTCCGGCCCAGAAAGGGCCGTGGAGACTCTTGTCGCTCCCCTGGCAGGCCTTGCCGCGGGACGCTACTACTGCCCGTGCAAAAGTTCGGGGTACTAAGGTAACCCTACTTTAGTACACCGACAGGAGCCCCCGGGTCTGGGCCATTCACGGTGCCGAGCGTTGTTGGGCCAGGCCCTAACAGTGCACGGGCACGCGTGGCCTGGGTTGCGCTGCTCCTTAACTCCGTGCTCATCGCGCCCTCCCCAAGTGGCGCGCACTTGTCGCGGCGTCGTGGGAGGCGAGGCGTGCGAGACGTGCGTGACGTGGGTGGCGTGCGCGGGGCTTGAGGCCAGCAGGCATGCGTCACATCGGGAACGACTCCTGCATCTGGAAAGGCGAAACATCCGCCCCCACTTTCGAGTGGGGGGGAGAGGTCGCCTCATCTGTCGCCTCGGCCCTGCTCGCCCGCCACGCGTCCTCCATGCGCTTAGGGTCGTGGTGGTGGAGGCAGGAAGCCGGGCCGACGTGGGTCGAAGAAGAGGGTCAGCCCCGCCGCCTGCCCTTCCTCTGCTTTGATTGGTTGGGCAGGGCGGCCGAGCCCCCACTCCGCCCCTTTATAAGGAGCGGAAGGGGATGACGAGGGTCCGCACTCCTTCCTTCTTCCTTCTCTTAGATCCCTGGTCCCCTCTCCCCAACTATCATGGAGGAAGGGAACCCTGGTCCTTCTTCGGTGGCGGCAAGGGTTGCCGCCAGGCAGCGCGCCCCTCCTCCCCTTGCACCCGCAGCAGCGTAGCCAACCGTAAGGGGAAGGGGGAGGGGGCGAGGTCGTGGACGAGGCCGTGGACGGGGCCGAGGCGCTCGAGGCGGGCGGGGCGGTGCGCCGGCCTCGCCTCCGCCGGCGGCTCCGTTTCCCCCGGTGGTTCATCTCGGGGACGACCCCTGCGAGTTCATCATCAGGCTGCGCCGGGCGCCTCGCCGTCGCCTCCGCCTCCCGGCTCCCTTCGCGGACGTCTTGGAGGCGGAACAACACGAGACGCTGAGACTGCGCATGAGGTGCTGCGGGATCAGTGGTACGCAAGTCCACGTCGAATCCCGAGCCCCCGGCGTGATGTGTCTTGGCCGCGGGTGGAAGACGTTCGCCCGGATCCACAGCTTGATGGAGGGGTTCACCCTCCATTTTAAGCTGATGGAGGGCGATCTCCTCTCCGTCAAGGCCTTCGGGGAACTCGGCACCCGGGCCCGGTGCTGCGTGGATAGCTCCTCCGACAGCGAAGGCTCCTCCTCGAGCAAGAGTGGCGAGGAGGGGAGCGACAGCGACGACGAGGGGAGCGGCCGCCGGGATAACGGGTCCGACTAGGTGCCGGTCGCAGCTCCGCGTGGCACCGGCAGCCCCCATCGTCCGCGTCGCTGAAGCCGTGAACTCCCCGGGGTCGTCTCCTTGGGCGGCTGGCGTAGGGAGGATGCGGAAGAGGAAGAGGGCGGGCGGCCAGGCCGCTGCCTCGTCTTCCAACTACGCCCCGGACGCCGGCACCACCCCTGCTCGCGGCGACGACCACCGGGGTCTTCTCTTCGGCCCGGCAAGCTCCTCTTGCCGGGGCTTCGTCTTCTCGGGCGGCCGGAGTGGCGAGGCTGCGGAAGAGACTGGCGGCAAGGCCGTCAACTCGGAGTACGAGGGCTAGATGCCCTCGACAGCGTGTTGACGTCCCGCCGCCTCCTTCTTGAGCTCCGCTTCTGGCATCGCCGTCTCCTTCCGCCTCCGGAGCCCTGGGGTGGAGCCTCGGACGCTCTCTTGGCGTCTTCTGCCACCTGTAGCTCGCCTAGGCGCCCCTTTTGCCCTTCTCGCCTCCTTGCCCCACCTCCTGAGGAGAGAGACAAGAAAGGGATTATGGTCACCTTATCTTTTTTCATCTTGTAAGCCCTCGGGCCTTAGTTGTGTTTAAATCTTGTAATCCCATCTTTCATGTTTTTCATTCTCTCCGAACTGTACCTGAGTGGAATGTTTTTAATGAAAAGGGGATGTTTGCCGGATCATTTGTCTCGCGGGTATATCCCGCGGCAAGGGGAGGACCCTTTGCACCGTTAAGATAGACATTTCCCCGCCCGGCAACGGACCCTGCCGTCCCCGCGCCCCTTGGCCCTCCTCACGCTCTTGGCGGAGGCAGGGAGAAGGCGGGTTCTGGCCCCTCGCTTCCTCCCCCTTGCCGCCGCGGCTACTATCCGAAGCGGGCCCTGGGAACGCGCTCCGGGGTTTGCCGCTTAAGAGAGCACGGCAGCCTTTTAGGAGGAAGCAAGGTTTTCACATTCCGCAGCTCACGAGAGAATGCATGATAAGGGATGTAAAGACTTATCTGAGGTGGTAGCCCCCGGCAACTCTGGCTTGCCGGGAGGCGGGTGCTGGCTCGTCCTTCTCCCCTTCTTCGTCCTTGAGCGGCTCGGCAAGGGTAGGCAGTTCCCGCGAACCAAAGGGAAAAGACGGGAAAAAGACGCGAACTCGACCTCTAAGTTAGGGGTTAGCGACTGTTAGGCACTATCAACCCTAACCAAGGACGAGACTCGACTCAGCATGCATGCTAAAACTTGGGGGGCCCCAGCGCGTCATTGCGGCCAGGGTCTGCACCTGGCTTTGTACAAAGTATTACATGCATCTGCGGCAAGACTTTTGTACAAAGAGTTGGTTGCCGGACGGGGTCCGACAACCGCGCCTTACGGGTAAAACTTGCGAAGATGCTCAATGTTCCAGGAATTGGTCACCGGAGTACCATCTTCGGTCTCGAGGCGGACGGCGCCGGGCCTCGTGACTCGTTTCACCCGGTAAGGGCCTTCCCACTTCGGCGTCAACTTGTTGTGTATCTTGGCCGACTGAACGCGCCGAAGAACAAGGTCGCCTTCCTCGAAGCTCCTGGCTTTAACTTTGCGGCTATGATAGCGACGCAGAGCTTGCTGGTAGCGAGCGGATCGCACAGCGGCCTAGAGACGATCTTCCTCGAGGAGCAGTGCGTCATCTTCACGCGACCGCTCTTGCTCAAGCTCATCATAAGCGAGCACTCGAGGTGACCCGTATACGAGTTCCGTGGGGGTAACTGCTTCTGCTCCATAGACTAGAGCAAATGGTGTCTAGCCGGTGGCTCGATTTGGCGTCGTTCTGACTGAACAAAGAACCGCCGGCAGCTCCTCGATCCAGTTCCGTCCGCGCTTGAGCAGCTTGTCAAAACTTCTGGTCTTGAGCCCGCGCAGTACCTCGGCGTTGGCCCTTTCCGCTTTACCGTTGCTCCGGGGATGAGCAACAGAAGCGAAGCAGACCTTGGTGCCGAGATCTTGGGTGTACTGCATGAAAACGTGGCTTGTGAACTGCGTACCGTTGTCGGTGATGATCCTGTTGGGGATCCCGAAGCGGCAAACAATCGACCTGAAGAATTTGATCGCGGACTGGGCGGTCACCTTCCTCACTGGTTCCACTTCTGGCCACTTTGTGAACTTGTCGATGGCAATGAACAAGTACTCAAATCCCCCGACGGATCGGGGGAAGGGGCCGAGGATATCGAGCCCCAGACCGAGAAGGGCCAGGATAAAGGGATCGTCTGGAGAGCTTCAGCTGGCTGGTGCATCTTCTTGGAATGGAACTGGCACGCTTCACACTTGGTTACTCGTGCAGTTGCATCCTGGAGGGCTGTGGGCCAGAAGAAACCTTGCCGGAACGCCTTTCCGGCAAGTGCTCTGGCGCCAATGTGGTGTCCACATATGCCTCCGTGTATCTCCGCCAACAGCTTCTGTCCGTCTTCCCGGTGAATGCACTTCAATTTCACCCCATTGCGTCCTCTTCTGTACAGTGCGCTGTCAATGAACTGGTACATACTGGACTGTCGGGCTACTCTTTCAGCTTCTTCTTGTTCTTCGGGAAGTTCTCCTGTCTGGAGGAAACGGACGATCTGCTGTGCCCACGTCGGAGCCTGTGGCTCGACGACGAGGACTAAAGGCATGTCGGCGGCTGCGGGAACATCAGCTTGTACGGCGAGGACTTGGGACTCAGCCGGAGCTTGACGTTCCCCGGCAAGCTTGCCGGGGCATGGCTTGCCGGGAGTGCCTGCTTCGTCGGGACAAACCCTGGGGCTTGCCGGAGCGGGTAGCTCCTCAGCACTCTTGGCGTCGATCTTGTGGACTCTCTTGGCGGCGGCTTCGGGAAGCTCTGCCGGGAGATAGTCGCCGGAGACCGATTTCCTCTTCTTGCTTGGCCCAGTCGATGGTGTCACGGATGGATGAGTCAGCTTGAGCACAAAAGTCCCTGGTTCCACAGGTAGCTTTAGTGCGGCGCATTTTGACAGGCCGTCGGCGATGTCGTTCTCTGCTCTTGGAACGTATTCCATTTCAGGCCATCAAAGCGCTCTTCCAGCTTCCTCACTTCATCAACGTAAGCTTCCATCAACGGGCACTGGTAATCCTTGTTCACTTGGCGGACGACGAGCTGCGAGTCACCCCTGACAATGAGCTTCTTGATCCCAAGTTCCGCCGCGATCCTGAGACCGGCGAGCAAACCTTCGTACTCTGCCGTATTGTTGGTTGCTTGCTCCTTGGAAAAGTGCATCTGGACGACGTACTTGAGGTGCTCTCCGGTGGGCGCGATGAGCAGCGCGCCGACACCGGCGCCTTCCAGCGAAAAGGCACAATCAAAGTACATCAGCCACTCTTTGGTTGCTTCCTTGCCGGGGATGCTCGTCTCTGGAATTTCTTTGTCCGGCGTCGGCGTCCACTCTGCTATGAACTCTGCCAATGCTCGGCTCTGAATGGTCGATGTGCTCTCGAACTTGAGGCCAAAGCTTGACAGTTCCAGTGCCCACTCGACAATCCTGCCTGTTGCTTCGGGATTCTGCAGTATCCTCTTAAGCGGAAAGCGAGTGACCACTGTGATCTCGTGTGCTTGGAAGTAATGGCGCAGCTTCCTCGAGGCCATGAGGAGGCCGAAGAGCAATTTCTGCACACCAGAGTACCTCGACCTAGCCCCCTGCAGGAGGGAACTGACGAAGTAAACTGGGCGCTGCACCATCCTCTTCCTCTGCACTTCCCTTTGCGCTTGCGCGGATCCGCCTTTGCCGGGGCCAGAGCTTGTCGGGGAAGCCTCCTGCTTGCCGTCGGACGCGCTTGCCATGGCTGATGGCTCGTCATCAGCTTCCCTCTCCGCAACTAACGCAGCACTAGCCACTTGATTGGTTGCCGCTTGGTAGAGCAACAACTTCTCTTGCGGTCTAGGCGCGACAAGTATAGGAGCGGAGGACAGGTATTTCTTCAAGTCTTGCAGCGCAGCCTCCGCTTCCGGAGTCCATTTTACTGGACCTGCCTTTTTCAAGATTTTGATAAACGGCAGGGCGCGTTCTGCAGTCCTGGAAATAAACCTGCTGAGAGCCGCCACGCAGCCGGCAAGTCTTCGCACGTCCTTGACACGCGTTGGTGCTTCAATCTGCTCGATGGCCTTGATCTTGTCGGGGTTGGCTTCGATCCCACGTTGAGACACGAAGAACCCGAGAAGCTTGCCGGAGGGAACTCCGAACACGCACTTCTCGGGGTTGAGCTTGAGGCTGATCTTGCGCAAGTTCGCAAAGGTCTCTTCCAAGTCTTGAACCAGGGTTGCCTTGTCTCTGCTCTTGACCACAATGTCGTCCATGTAGGCCTCCACATTTCTGTGGATCTTTGGCTCGAAAGCAGTGTGGACAACCCTCGCGAACGTCGAGCCTGCGTTCTTCAGTCCAAAAGGCATCCGCAAAAAACAGTACGTGCCGCATGGAGTGATGAACGCAGTCTTCTCTTCGTCTTCTTCAGCCATGAAGACTTGGTGGTACCCGGAGTAGGCGTCAAGGAATGAAAGCAGGTCGCATACGGCCGTGGAGTCAACAATCTGGTCGATGCGCGGCAAGGGGAATGGATCTTTAGGGCAAGCTCTGTTGACATCGGTGAAATCGATGCAAAGCCTCCACTTCCCATTTGCTTTGCGCACGACGACAGGATTGGCCAACCACGTCGGATGGAGCACGCCTCTGACGAGGCCTGCCGCTTCCAACTTCCTGATCTCCTCCGCGATAAACTCTTGGCGCTCCACCGCTTGTTTCCTGACCTTTTGCTTGACGGGCCGCGCATGAGGGCAGACGACAAGGTGGTGCTCAATCACTTCCCTGGGAATGCCGGGGATGTCAGATGGTTGCCAGGCAAACACATCGACATTCGCCCGCAGGAAAGCAACGAGCGCGCCTTCCTATTTGGGGTCAAGAGTGGCACTGATGGTGAAGGTACCACCAGTGCCGTCCTCCTTGGCGGGCACCTTCTTGGTCGCTGGTGGAGCAGTCGTCGTCCCCTTCTGTTCACCGGCGGGGCTCGATGGCGCGTCCTCAATGGCAGTGCAGCACTCCGAAGAGGCGCGCTTGCCGGAGTGGGCGCCAGAGCATTCGCCGGGCTTGGCCTTCTTGCCGGCGGGGCTCGATGGCACGTCCTCGACGGCAGCGCAGCACTCCGAAGAGGCGCGCTTGCCGGAGTGGGCGCCAGAGCACTTGCCGGGCTTGGTCTTCATGCCGGTGGGGCTCGATGGCACGTCCTCGATGGCAGTGTAGCACTCCGAAGAGGCGCGCTTGCCGGAGTGGGCGCCAGAGCACTTGCCGGGCTTGGTCTTCATGCCGGCGGGGCTCGGTGGCACGTCCTCGACGGCAGCGCAGCACTCCGAAGAGGCGCGCTTGCCGGAGTGGGCGCCAGAGCACTTGCCGGACTTGGTCTTCACGCCGGCGGGGCTCGATGGCATGTCCTCGACGGCAGCGCAGCACTCCGAAGAGGCGCGCTTGCCGGAGTGGGCGCCAGAGCACTTGCCGGGCTTCTTCTTTCCGCCGGAAGCTCCAGCGGCAAGTGGGCCGTGGGCCATTGCCGCTGTTGCGTCCCGGTATATTTGGTCGGCGCAGATAAGGGCGTCCTTCTTGTCGCCGGGGACAGAAATGACGCTTATCGGGCTAGGCATCTTGAGCATGTTATACGCGTAGTGAGAGGCCGCCATGAACTTGGCGAGCGCTGGCCGGCCGAGGATCCCGTTGTAAGGCAACGGAATGTCGGCGACGTCAAAGGTGACCTTCTCAGTCCTGAAATTTAGCTCGCTGCCAAATGTTACCGACAGCGTGATCTTTCCCTTCGGCTTGCTCCTTCCCGGGTTGATTACTTGGAATGTACCGGTTTCTTCGAGCTCGCTGTCGGGAACTTGGAGTCTCCGGAGAACAGCAGAGGAGATCAGATTCAAGCCGGCCCCACCGTCAACTAGCATCTTAGTGACCTTGAGGTTGCGGATCATTGGGGAAACTAACATCGGCAAGCACCCGACCGCGGTTGTGCGATCAGGGTGGTCCTCAATGTCGAAGATGATAGGCGTGCTGGACCATCTCAGGGGTCTGCGTGACTCGACGGGCGGCTCCGCTGCATTGACCTCCCGCACCCACCGTTTAAGCTGGTGGTGGGAAGCGTGCAGGGAGGCACCGCCGTCAACACACAAGACCTCAGTCGCTTTCTGAAACTCCTGCTCGCTGGTCTCGAGGTCTTCCATATCTTCGTCGTCGTCGTCGTCTTCGCTCTTGTCACGTCCCCGGGGAGGTCTGTCTGCTTGCCGCTGCTTGTCCTTGCCGCGGCGCTCCCCCGGGCCGGGACGCTTCGTGCCGGATCCCCCGCCGCCTGCCTGGGCTCTCTCCTTGTCGCGTCGCGCGTACTCGGCCTTCTGCAGGTCGACGAGTCGCTCGACTTGCTTGCAACTCTAGAGGTCGTGGCCCCTGGTGCGGTGGATCTTGCAGTACTTCTTGTCGGTACCGTCCCGCTTATCGGCAGCAGCCACTGCCCGTCAGTTGGCGCACCCGGCAACCTCCTTGCCGGGGCCTCCCGCCTGGGCTTTCTTGGCGGAGCCTTCGCTGCCGGACTTCTCGACAACCAGTACCTCTGGGTTTTTCTTCTTTTTGCCGTTCCGCCGCCGGCCTCTCCTTGCCGGGGCGGTACCTTCGCTGTCGGATTCTTCTTCTCCAACACTTTCTCCGGGGAGCTTCCTCCCCTCCTCAGCGCGTGCACACTTGTCGGCCAGGGCGTAAAGCTCGCTAACCTCCTTGATTTTGCACATCGCCATCTCCTCCCGCATCCTGCGGTTGCGCACGTTCTGATGGAACGCGCTGATCACCACGGCGGGGTGGACGTCTGGGATGTTGTAGTGCACACGGCTGAACCTCTGGATGAACTTGCGCAAAGGCTCCCCTTCCTTCTGAACAAGCAGATGAAGATCGCTTGCCTGGCCATGGGGTATGTGGCCGCCCGTGAAGGCGCCAACAAACTGATGGCATAGATCTGGCCAGGAGGAGATGGAGCCGTCCGGCAAGTGCATGAGCCAGGATCTGACGTTGGGCTTGAGTACCAGCGGGAAGTAGTTGGCAAGGATCTTATCGTCCCGTCCCCCGGCAGCCTGCACCGCAATGGTGTAGATGCTGAGGAACTCAGACGGATGCGACTTGCCGTCGTACTTCTCGGGCACGTCAGGCTTGAAGTTCTTTGTGCTGGGCCACTGGACTTGCCGCAGCTCGCGGGTGAACGCAGGGCAGCCTACCGGATATGGCAGTTCGCCTCGTTCCCCCGGTGCGGGCATGTTTCCAGAGGGCTCAAAGCGCTGGTCTGATTGACGCCGCGCCTCTCTTCTGCGCTCGTTGCGGGTTCGAGCATCTTCTTCCCTTCGTTCGTGAAGGACTTGGCGTTGGTCGCGGCGAGTTCGCGGGTTCGACGACGCGGTGGAGTCGTTGTCGAGGTGAGCCCGGCGAGTCGGCGACCGCGGCTTCTGGGGCGGGGAGTGCACGGTGGTCGCACCCCCGCCATTCTTGGCGCCATCGGTTCTCGCCTGGGTGACTGGCCGCGGCTGCGACGCGCTGTGCTGCCGCGGAGTGTCGCCGTTGGCGAAACCGATGAGGCTCTGGATGGTTGCCCCCCAGCCGTCGAGCTTGTCCGCCGCTAGAGGGTAGTCTAGGAGCAGCTGAGCTCGCGCGAGAGCTTCCACTGGGGTGGCGGGCAGAGGCGGCGAACGACGCGAGGAGCGGGAAGTGCTCGAACTCCTAACCATGTTAGAAGGAGTAGCACCCGGTCCAGGCAGCCGCGCGACGCTCGTCCCGGCACGCTGGATCGCATGCTGGTCCTGAGCGCCTTGGGACCCACCAGCCCGGTCTGGGTCCAGCGAGCGTATGGTACCATGGGTACCATGACGCTGCTGGTTTCGCGCCTCCTAAGAGGGGCATGGGGCGAGCTCGGACGTCGCGGGACCAAGAACTGGTTCGACGGCGCTCGTTCCTCCGCCGGCGTCCTCCCCACCACCCGTACGCTCCATGGGCGGCGGGTTCGACGCTGACGGACCAGTCACCTCCGGAGCTTTCTTCTTCGGCACCATGCCGGCGCAGACAGTGAGAGACTGGCACGTGCGGACGCCGGATCTGGTTCACACAACCTCGACGCACGCCCCTACCTGGCGCGCCAAAGATGTCGGGGGATATCGGCCTCCACGAGCACCTATGGGGACGGAGCCACTTGTCGGTTCGGCGGGGGGCGGAGGTTGCACAAAGAGCAGATCGAGGCGACACACACACACAACGATTTTACCCAGCTACGGGCCGCACGGATGCGTAAAACCCTACTGCTGCATGTCTGGTTGATTGGAGTTCTTGCTCTGGAACGCAAGAAGCTACAGTAAGTCGGAGCTGGACGTAGACGAGGGTCTACTGGGTGTCCTCCTTCTCTGGTATCTCCTCTAGGGTTCGATCCTTTCCTTCCTCCTTCTCTACGTGCCCATGGGCCTCCTTTTATATGCTAAGGGGTTTCCCACAGGTAGCGACGCAGGTGAGGGTAAAAATGGCAAGGGACTGTGCGAACAGTGGCCGCACAGTGCTATCGCACCTAACTCTAACGGCGGGGGACAAAGGCATTAAATGCCCGTCTGGATCGCCTGAACAGTGCCGAGGGGGACCGTTAGGGGCGCCCCCGCTTGCCACGGGGGCGACTCCGCCAACGTCGCATGCCACGCGCGCGTCTCAGGCTGCGCGGCGCCCCGCCACGGCCCTCTGGGGAAGCTCCAGAGTGACGCGTGGGCAGGTGAGCTGGAGCGCATGCCTGAGGTGGTGGTTTGCCGCGGCAAGTGGCTTGCCGCGGTGGTTGTCTTGCCGCACCTGAGAGCTTGCCGCTCCTCAGGCCTTGCCGAGGCGCGCGGAGCGCCGCGGCGGGCTTCTCTTGGGGTGCCTTGGCTTGGGCCGTCCCGGCGAGCCCCTCCCGCCGGGGCCTTGGTGCTTCGGCTTAGTCGTCCCGGAAAGCTCCTCTTGCCGGGGCCTTGTCGCCTTGGCCCGGCAAGCTCCTCTTGCCGGACCTCGCCTTCTTGGCCCGGCAAGCTCCTCTTGCCGGGGCTTGGTCTTCTTGGCTCGATCACTTGGCCTTCGTCCGGCCCAGAAAGGGCCGTGGAGACTCTTGTCGCTCCCCTGGCAGGCCTTGCCGCGGGACGCTACTACTGCCCGTGCACAAGTTCGGGGTACTAAGGTACCCCTACTTTAGTACACCGACAGCTTTGCTCCGGATCCGACGCATAAATTTTGTTAGTGCCTCCCCTGTTGTTCTCCGGGTACACATCCTCTCTGTTTACTGCAGAGACGTGTATTAGGAGAACAGCGGGGAGGTGCTGCCGAAATTTTGCGTCGGATCCGGAGCATAGCATGGGAAAATGAACCCAATCTACACATACTCGGGTGGGATTAGGACCTATCATTACCTATTAGAGTGTAGGTTGCATGGACGTAATAAAATTGACAAAGTAGATCAACTGATTAATATATACATGGTGAATTATATATATAATTGTTGTGTGTCCAGTAGCTCTGAAAGTCAAGATGAGTGATCGTGCGTGGATGTATACCGGTCACACTGGTCAGAACAAATGGAGCGCTAAATGGTTCACAAAAACTAAGGGGTTTGTGCAAGCCGCATTTGCAAATGGCCAGAGGAAAACCTGGTGTCCCTATTTCTCGTGCGGCAATTGGGAAAAGAGGACAGAGGCTGAAATGGGCAAACGCCTGCAGAAGAGTGGTTTTACGCCCGATTTTACGGTTTGGACATTTCATGGTGAGTTTGCCCAACGTGACCGAGTTGAGGTGGATCGTCGTCGCACCGACATGCATGGTACCGGGATGGAAAACATGGTGCAAGACTATGATGATGCTCGGGATTCGGACGAGGAGATGGAGGAATCTGCAAAGGCCTTCAATGCAATGTTGGAGTCTTCAAAACGTCCGCTCCATGAGCACATTGAGCTTTGTCAGTTGGATGCCATCTCACAACTAATGGCTCTGAAGGCCCAGTTCAACTTGGGCAAAGAATGCTACGACGCAATTATGACAATATTTGGACGCTTTCTACCCAAAGGCCATGTAATGCCTGCAAACCAGTACCAGTCAGACAAAATCCTCCGTGCACTGAAGATGCCCTATGAGAAGATACATGCCTGTGAGAAAGGATGTGCCTCATTTAGGCTTGACTATGCGGACTTGACTATTGTCCCAGTTGCAAGTCTTCCAGGTATATTATGGTAGACAATGGTATGGGTGAGAAGACACAGACCGAAATCCCCGTTATTGTTCTTCGGTATATGCCAATCGTACTAAGACTTCAACGTCTTTTCATGGTCGAAGAGACGGCCAGACAGATGACATGGCACAAAACAGGCAAAAGAACCAAACTAGATGCAGATGGGAATCTGATGATGGTACACACATCGGATGGTGTTGCGCGGAAAAAGTTTGATGAATTACATGCTGACAAAGCGGCAGATCCGAGGCATCCTCGAGTCGGCATCAGCACGGATGGGTTCAGTGTGTTTGGTATGATGACATCCCAATACAGTTGTTGGCCCGTATTTGTCTTTCCACTCAATCTCCCCCCTGGACAGATTATGCAAGGAAAGAACATTTTCCTGATGTTGATAATTCCAGGGCCCAACTATCCGGGGGAAAATATGAATCTGTACATGAAGCCGCTTAAGGATGAATTGCAAGAAGCCTGGGATAATGGGTTCAAGACATATGACTCCTATAGCAAACGGAACTTCATAATGCGTGTCTGGTACATGTACTCGACGCATAACTTGCCGGCGTATGCGCTATTCATTGGATGGTGTGTGCATGGAAGGTTCCCATGCCCCACATGCAAGGGAGCTCTTGAGTTTCGTTGGCTTCAGTCCAGTCGCAAGTTTTCTTCCTTCGACATGCATAGACAGTTCCTGGATCCTCGCCATAAGTTCAGGAAAGACAAGAAGAACTTCATCAGAGGTAGAGTTGTCAAAAACTCTGCACCACCTACGTTGACAGGCCAACATACCCTGGATCAGTTAAACGCTCTCGAGCCAGATCTAGAGCGTTCAGGGTACTTCAAGGGGTATAATTCTAAGCAAGCCTGGACTCACAAAACATGCTTATGGGATCTGCCTTACTTCAAAGACCTCCTTTGCCCACACAACAACGACGTGATGCACACTGAGAAGAATATCGCTGAGGCACTTTTTGTTACATTGTTCGGCATAGATGGGAAGTCAAAGGATAATACTAAGGCTAGAGTCAATCTGGAGGACAAATTTTGCCGCCAGCAGCGCACGGCAAAGGCCTGCTGTTAGCCACCTAACGGACTAACAGCGCATTTTTTTGCCGTCTGCTTTCTTTGCCGTCTGCTGCTGATGGCAAAGGCCCCTTTGCCGTCAGCCGCATAAAGCGGACGGAAAAATAGCTGTTAGTCGGACCTGACTTTGTCGGAGCCTGTTGCCGTCCGCGGCAGACAGCAAAGACCTTTGTCGTCCGTCGTTCGGGCCTTTGCCGTCCGCCGTGGCAGAAGGCAAAGTAGTTGATTCCTATAGTGATAGTGCAGCTATGGCCTGGAGAGGCCATGCCAGGGAGCTATTTCGGGCTGGTGAGGCGGCTTGCGGATGCCTGTCCTTGGCTTGAGGTCATCAAGCGCTCCGTTTGCATCGAGGGTGCCCGCAGGGTGCTTGACCGTGTTAAAGTACACTAGGGCAAGATGGACGCTGAGAAGCTGGTGAAGGATGGACCACCGCAGGGCAAGGAGCATCGCCGCCCGAAGATGTATTATGAGGGGGTCCTGAAGGGTGCCCGCCTTATGGCGGATGAATGTTCCAAGGATGTAATTTTTGAGTGAACTTGCTAGTTTGATCCTGTATTTGTGAAAACTTGTTTCATATGCGCTATGCAACGCTTGTTTGAATTTAAAATATTACCTTCTGTGCGGCTGTTTACATATGAGAGATGGCTTGTCGTCGGCTTCTGCCCCCATGCCACGAGTGCTGGGGTGTTCGGGATAAATCTGAGCACTCTTTTTCCCATTCTTGGGTCCTTCGAGGGAGGTGCTCAGCGCAGCGAACAAGGCAATCGCACTATAATGCTTTATCACTCTCACTTAGCCATAGAAGTATACAATTTTAAATTTCGGCGAAGCCCCTAGTATTCGGAAGACCAAGTTTGGGGCGCGATACACGCCTAAGCCGGACAAAGCCGACTCCTTGCCCTAAGCGGCATAAGTCTTTAAGGACTCGAGACCTCTCTAACAGCGACCAGCTCTCGCCTTATCATGACAGTTAGTTTTAGCTTTCTCTACTGAGGTGCTTAGCCCAGCTGGACCGGGGCACAATCGCAGTAGTTCTCCCAGTGCTATCTTAGCCGATATAACGGAACGTAAGGTACCAAAACATGGGAGCTGGGCAAACCCAACGTTTGACCAAAGACATGACTCGGAGCTGATGCATATAATGCTATAAGTTCGGGGTGCCGCACTTTCGAAAGTGTTCGAACTTCTCACGCCGTATTATGGGGTCCTTAAGCCCCTGGCATATTAGCCGTACCAAAGTGTACGGGTGCTGGGTGTTATGAATGGACATAAAAGGGAAGGAATAGGTAATGCAGTAATAGGCTCGTGCTATGCATTGTTTATTCAAAAAATGTGCATTAAAGTAGAACGATACAAGTAGTGCGTTAAGCAAAAAATGGGACTATCTGACATGTCGCCTCCAAGGGCAAGCTGCGGAGTGTTATTTAAAGCAGGTATTTCGCTCGTTATAGAGACCACCTGGGGGTTCCATAGTACGACGTAGCTTTCTGCCTCCTTGGTTGTTGTATCATGTGTTCGGCGATTATACTGCCGGACAGAGCTTCCAGAGCGTAAAGTCCTGAAAGAGAGTAAAAAGAAAAAATGACAAAGTAGGAAGCCCCTAGTGCGATTGAGCCGCGTTGTGGGGCGTGCCGTAGTCGTGCCCCTCCCCCTATGCCCAAGGTATTTTCAATCCGTAGTTATGTACGTGTGGCACAGATTTTGCTGTTTGGCTCGGGCTGGGGTGGGGGCCGCATTGCTACGCTTGCTCGGAATGTGCCAGGCGATCTTGTTGCATATTACTTCGGGCTCGCTTGATGGTGTCCGGACGTTTGACCGCCGGACTGGAGAATTGCCTTGAGAAGCTGCTATGTGCTTCTGCTGCGAGGGCTGCAGTGTGCTCCTCCGTTCAGAGGGAGCGCTCTGTGTTTCCATTGACCGTGATGACCCCCCGAGGTCCTGGCATTTTGAGATTTAGGTATGCATAGTGTGGCACCGCATTGAATTTAGTGAATGCGGTTCGCCCGAGCAATGCATGATAACCACTGCGGAACGGGACTATATCGAAGATTAACTCCTCGCTTCGGAAATTATCCGGGGATCCGAAGACCACTTCTAGCGTGCCTGAGCCTGTGCAATGGGCCTCTACACCTGGTATAACACCTTTAAAGGTCGTTTTTTGTGGGTTTAATCCTTGAGGGATCTATACCCATTTTGCACAATGTGTCCTGGTAAAGCAGGTTCAGGCTGCTGCCGCCATCCATAAGAACTCGAGTGAGGTGAAATCCATCGATGATTGGGTCTAAGACCAATGCAGCAAATCCGCCATGACGGATGCTAGTGGGATGGTCCCTGCGATCGAAATTGATCGGGCAGGAGGACCATGGGTTGAACTTTGGGGCGACTGGCTCCAATGCATATACGTCCCTTAGCGCACGCTTCCGTTCTCTCTTGGGGATGTGGGTTGCGTATATCATGTTCACCGTCCGCACTTGTGGGGGGAATCTCTTCTGTCCTCCGGTGTTCGGCGGCTGGGGCTCCTCCTCGTCATCGCAGTGTAGCCCCTTGTCCTTGTGCTCAGCATTTAACTTGCCAGCCTGCTTGAACACCCAACAATCCCTGTTGGTGTGGTTGGCTGGCTTGTCGGGGGTGCCATGTATTTGGCACAAGCGGTCGAGTATACGGTCCAAACTGGACGGGCCCGGAGTGCTTCTTTTGAATGGCTTTTTCCGCTGACCGGGCTTAGAGCCTCTGAATCCGGCATTGACTACTGTATCCTCAGTATTATCGCTGTTGATGCGGCGCTTGTGTTTGTTGTGGCGTGACCTGCCATTGTTGTCCTTGGTATCCGAAGTACCAGGGTTTTTTGATATGTTATTGCTGCGATCCAGCCAGCTGTCCTCTCCCTCGCAAAAGCGGGTCATGAGTGTCGTGATGGCTGCCATAGATTTCGGCTTTTCCTGGCCAAGGTGTCGGGCAAGCCACTCGTCTTGGATGTTGTGCTTAAAAGATGCTAGGGCCTCTGCATCCGGGCAGTCGATGATTTGATTTTTCTTGGTTAGGAACCGCGTCCAGAATTGCCTGGCCGATTCCTCTGGCTGCTGAATTATATGGCTCAAGTCATCGGCATCTCGTGGTCGCACATAAGTACCCTGGAAGTTGTCAAGGAATGCGGCTTCCAGATCTTCCCAACAGCCAATGGATTCTGCTGGCAAGCTGTTGAGCCAATGCTGAGCTGGTCCTTTAAGGTTGAGTGGGAGGTATTTGATGGCGTGTAGATCGTCGCCGCGGGCCATGTGGATATGAAGGAGATAGTCCTCAATCCATACCGCGGGGTCTGTCGTACCATCGTATGATTCGATATTCACGGGTTTGAAACCCTCTGGGATTTGATGATCCATTACTTCATCTGTGAAGCATAGCGGGTATGCGGCGCCTCTGTACTGGGCTATATCACGACGCAGCTCAAATGAGTCTTGTCTGCTGTGTTCGGCCCGGCCGGATTTACTTCTGTATCCGGCGTGATGGTTATCATCTCTCGTAGTGGGGCGTCCTCGCGATCCGTAGATCGATCTTGCTTCCTTTGCTTTGTATTCCAATACGTCTCGCAAGTCTAGCGTATTTCCCCGTGCCATGGCATTTTTATTTGAGTGGTGTCGGGGTGCGGGCTGAGCTTTTGGTTGAAATGCCTCTCTCTCGCGGCCACGAGGTGGCTGATCAGCCGCATCATACACTAGAGATGTAGGCTTTAATGCTTCCTCCTCTAAACGGGGTAGCAACCTGCGCTTTGGGTAATTCTTGGAGGGGCGTTCGAGTTCATATTCCTCGGCCGCAAGCAAGGTTGTCAGAATCACGATCTTGAATCGGATCGGAGCTCCGACGGTAGGATCGCAAATCATAGAATCTTCACTATCAGGATCGTAGAAACGTAGATTCTATGAACTAAAATCGTAGAATCATAGGTGTTAGGTTGGATCGTAAAGTCGTAGAATCGTATAACAGAATCGCGATTCAGACAACCTTGGCCGCAAGGACTTCAGTCCATCTGTTAGCTAGCAAGTCTTGATCAGCCCTAAGCTACTGTTGCTTTTTCCTAAGGCTGTTTGTCGTGGCTATAAGCCGACGCTTGAAGCGCTCTTGCCCGACGGGATCCTCATGCACGACGAATTCGTCGTCGTTGAGGCTTGCCTCGTCTTCGGAGGGAGGCATGTAATTATCATCCTCTACCTCTCTATCTGCCGCTTTCTCATGAGGGTTGGCTTCTCTAACATCCTGCGCTGAATCTTGCTGGAGGGGGTTGTCGTTGTCTTCGGCACTGTCCGGAGTGTTATTATCTCCTGTGTCGGTATCACCGCTTTTGCTTTGGCGAGACTTAGAGCGGCACCGCTGACGTCGACGCTTGGGTTGCTTATTGGTGGGGTCATCCTCTGTTGTTCCGTCGCCATTGCCTTATTTGGGTGTGTCCACCATGTATATATCATATGATGAGGTGGCTGTCCAGTGCCCTGTGGGCAGTGGTTCTTGTTCGTCTCCTACATCGTCGTCCATACCGTCGATGTCTTCGGATTCAAAGTCTAGCATGTCGGTTAAATCATCGACAGTGGCTACTAAGTGGGTGGTGGGTGGGCAGTGAATTTCTTCGTCATCCGCATCCCAATCCTGCCGGTCACAGTCCGGCCAGGATTCTCCTGACAAGGAGAGAGACTGAGAGAGTTCAGTATGTCGTCGAAGGGCGAGTGTTGAAAGACATCTGCGGAGGTGAACTCCATGATCGGCGTCCAGTCGGATTCGATTGGCAAGGGGGCAGGCAGTTCGGAGCCCGTGGCCGGAGAAGAATCTGACAACTTGGGGTCACGGCTTTCGTGAAGGGTAAGGTTGGTATTCAGCTCGATCGCCGCTGAGACTGCGTCATCCGGTGCGGGGTCTAGCCACTCGTCCACGAATGGCGTGGCTGGCTCCGAATTGAAGGTCGGAGCGGTTGCAGGTGCGATCTCCTGAACACTGTCCGGTGGCAGAGCTAAATCATGATCATCGTGACGGTGCGGCGGACTCGGCGGGGGCTCGAATCCGTTGAAGATCAAATCTCCGCAGATGTCGTCCGTGTAGTTCAAGCTTCCAAACTAGACCTGATGGCCAGGGGCGTAGCTTTCGATCTGCTCCAGATGGCCAAGCGAATTGGCCCGCAGTACGAAGCCGCCGAATACGAAGATCTATTCGGGGAGAAAAGTCTCACCCTGGACTACATCGCTATCGATGATTGAAGGAGCCATCAAGCCTAACGATGACGACACAGAGGAACTCTCAATGAAAGCACCAATGTCGGTGTCAAAACCGGTGTATCTCGAGTAGGGGGTCCCGAACTGTGCGTCTAGGCAGATGGTAACAGGAGACAAGGGACACGATGTTTTTACCCAGGTTCGGGCCCTCTTGATGGAGGTAAAACCCTACTCCTGCTTGATTGATATTGATGATATGGGTAGTACAAGAGTTGATCTACCATGAGATCAGAGAGGCTAAACTCTAGAAGCTAGCCTATGGTATGATTGTTGTTATGTCCTACGGATTAAACCCTCCAGATTATATAGACACCGGAGGGGGCTAGGGTTACACAGAGTCGGTTACAAGGAAAGAGATCTACATATCCTTATTGCCAAGCTTGGCTTCCACGCCAAGGAGAGTCCCATCCGGACACGGGACGAAGTCTTCAATCTTGTAACTTCATAGTCCAACAGTCCGGCCAAAGATTATAGTCCGGACAGCCGGTCATTGCGCCATAGTTAAAATGATAGTGGCAAGTCAAATAACGGGGCCCCACCTATCCAGCAGTAACTCGCTGTCAAATCACACAACCCTACGTTTGCAGCAGCCTAGCTACTCCCTCATCTTCTCGTGTCTGTGTCAAACCGACTAGGCGGATGTGGCACCCCGGCTCAGAGCGACCGGTTTACCATGCATTGCCAGCCCAGAGACCATGTCTTCTGGCAACACACAACATCTTGGTATAGAAAACAACCGCTTTATTGATGCTAGCAGCTCATAGTTTATATTACAACAGGTGTCGAGGACAAGTGGCACACACGGTGCGGCTGAACAATATGTACATTATTTAGTGAACATAAAGGGGCCTCGATCATAACAACTACGCGGCAGCGGGACAACGTCGTAGCGGAAACTCCATAGCACAGGGACACCAATGTGGACACGATCTAGACTCGAGCAGCACTCCTTTCCAACGAGACTTTCCTGAAATCCGGCATCACACGCCAGGTCAGTACATGGAATGTACTCGCAAGCTCACAACAGGCATAATCATAATGACAAACAATATCATGATAATTAATCAATTAATAATGCAGTAATGTTTCGACATGCTGTGATCATGCTCTTGTGATACAAGTCCCTCGGGACTGGCTTACCAACTGTGATCGTTCTTGGATCACAAACATACCATCATCATGGTCCTGACTAGGGATATCTCGTAATCCTTACGGAAATCACAACCAAGACCAATACTTGGTCCCTAACATCTCGATGGCTTTCCCACCATCATCAACAGTGCAAAGTTCATAACTTAGTGTGCAAAATTTATTAAACATTGACCCATGGTGTGACCTACTACGAGCATGTCCGTAACCGTGGACTCGGCTATCGATAGATTATTACACTCTACATAGGTAGCACACTGTACCCACACCACAGAACCCATGGCCTCGCACTCCCATTCGGGTGGACCAACGGCATTCTAACGAAACCCCTCCATTGCCATGACACTCTCCCGGCCACTCCGACTCAATTCCCACTGGGCTAGTCCTGGGTGGCCCCGTGTCTACCAAAGACACAACGATCACCGTTGTGGCCAAAACGATCCCACAAGAGGACCCCGTACCATAATCTCAACAACGGGCACACAAGGTTATGTTTGCTTACCGGGCTAGGGTAAGCATGCCCATAACCTTCCCTAGTTGGAGGCACTGACCAGAGACATGACAACGGACCGAATCACGGCCTTCCCATAAAGGCAAATGTGGTTGCACTGGGAAAAACTCGATTCAGTGGCACCATGACCCGGCCAACGATATATTCAAGTTGAATTATATTCAGGTTTAACTTAAAGTAAAAATGATCGGTGTCATCGCATGCCATGAAATGCAACACTACATATGCATCATATATTAACGGAAATGACTGAGTCAACTATATTCACACTAAGTATAAACATCAACAACTCATGCTACTTTTCTAGTTAATATAAACCTCACTTTAAAACAAAATATTTCCTAGCAAATTTTATTATTTTGCTCATGCAAGAAAATAACTTCAAATAATTACACATATGCATAACAATATTATTTTTTCATCACCACAAATGAATGCTAGTTTCTTTACAAAATAAGTTAGTTCCAAACATTCTATAAATCAAGCATATTAACTAAAGCAAGCACTTAACAAATATAAATAACATAATAGTTATTTAAATGCATGTATTAAATCTTTCATTCAAGTAACAGAATCATAAATATTGAAATGGCACCGTGAAAATGTTGCTTTGGCTTGCCTTAGTGCCGATGAGGTTCACAAGCCTTCTGGTGATCCTCAAGACAAGCTTCACCCTCTGAAAATAATTTTAAACAAAAGAAGAAAATATCAAGAACCCTTCTGAAAATCACCAGAAAATCTAGACAGCACAGAAAAATCTCATTTTTGATGAGCTGCTAAATTTCTTTGAAAAGAACACAATGCAAAAAAGAATCAATTCATTTGGACTTATGGTTGAAGAGTTATAGCTGTTTGAAGCTCTCTGGAAATATATATAAATTTGAATTTAAATAAAACAAACTAGGGGGGTGACGTCGAAGGCGTAAAGCCTCGGGGCGCCACCACTCGCACCTCTTCACGCGCGTACTGAGTGGCTGACTAGCAGGCCCCGCTAGTCAGGCGAGGGGGAGAGGGAGGAGGAAACAGAGGGGGTCGCGGCTTCGCCGGAGCTCAAGCCGGCGGCGAGGGCTCCTTGGCCAAAACGAGAGGGAGGGATCGAGAGAGGGGATGGAGGCGCACCTGCTCGTACCCGTAGCATAGCTAGGGGTGGTCGGACGGCGTCAGAATCGACCTCGCAAGCGGGGGCAGAGAGCGGTGGTCGCCGGAGACGAAGATGACGGCGAAAAGAGGCAACTCCAGGGGATCCAAGTGGACGGAACGGCTTCACCGAAGAGTGGCGGAGGCCGTGGAAGGAACGCCCAGTCCAGGGAGGGGCTGGAGCTACCGCGACGACCCAAGGGGATCGCCGGTGAGCTCGAGCTCGGGGACGGCAGCCCGCGGCCTGCCCAGCTGGGCTACGACTGTCTACAAGTTTGTGGAGTGTGTGGGAGTGGAGGATGGTGCTCGAGGAAGCTGGGGATGGCTCCTTTTATAGGCGAGCATCGAGGGAGGGTTCGGGCTCCGCTGGTGACACCTAGACACGACGCCCGGCGATGACGGCGTCAGTGAGAGGGGGAGAAGGCGACACAACTCACTCGGGGACTGTGGGCGAACACGGGCGAGCACAGGATTGAGAGGAAGGCGACGAGCACAGTGTAGAGCGCACAGTTGCGTTGGCCGGACCGCGCCCGTGCTCGCTGCAGTGAGCTCCGTTGTCGGCGAGTGCCAGGAGGGAGTTAAGGGGGTTGGGACAAAGATGGTGGCGAGGTTTGGCGCGCTTTGGTAGTCGGGGAAGCGAGCACGCGCGAAACAGAGCGCTCGGCGGCACTCAGAGCGCGTCGACACGCAAGCTGGCATCATGTACATGCGTGGTCACCGCGTGAACTCTGCCCTCAGGCCGACCTACGTCCAAAGATCATGCCTGGTTTTTGTTCATGGTAGTTTTGAAGATTACCACACTTTGGTTTGGATCCAGACGCAGTAGAAAAGATTTCACAAGCCAAGTAAGTTTCTGATCAGTAACTTTGAGAGGCTACTGAGGTCAAATGGCTGGGAGTTGGGGGCTGTGCTTTGGAGGCTAGCAATCATCTACTAAGGTGATGATGCACAAGAAAAATCAGCCTCATTGGAGCTAGTAAAATGGTAGTTGCTGTAGAAACCACCATTTCTATCCAGAATAGAAAATATTTTTTGTATCAAAAATATTCCAAAAAGTGATGAAATATTTTTGCTCAGGAAGGTGCCCTAGGGTTCAAAGAATATTTTTGAATTTTCTCAGATTTTTGTGGGCAAGAAACATTAGGGTTGCTTTGGAGCACAGTGAGCTACCTAGGGTTTTAGAGAGGAAAATGAATATTTTTCATTAAAGAAAAATATTCCAAATATTATTTTGGGGTGAACCAGAGAGGGAATGATGATTAGAGAGGGAAATGAGGCACTTGGGTGAAAGCCAAGGGTACCCAAGTGTTTAAGTCCATATGAAAAGATTCAAAAACTCCAAATTTCAAAATAAATCCAAATGAAAATCAGGCAAATAAAGGAGGGCAAAAACGAGGCTGTCACAAACCTCCCACACTTAGAATGAATCTCATCCTCGAGATTCGATTGCTTGGGAAAACCATTCTGTATAATGTTCCCTTAGAAATTCTTCTCGTTCCCAAGTTGATTCTAACTCGGTGTGATGCTCCCACTGGACTTTGTAAAACTTCCCTACTTTACTACGAGTGACTCTTTCCATCTAATCCAAAATTCTAACCGTTCTCTCTTCATATGTTAAAATCCCTTGCCAACTCTATCTCAGTCATAGCAGTGTTTTTCTCAGGCGGCGATATACATCGCCTCAACTGTGAAACATGAAACACGTTTTGCACGTCCGACAATTCAGGGGGTAGTTCCAACTGATATGCAACAGTACCCACTCGAGACATAACTGGAAATGGGCCAATAAATCTGGGTGCCAACTTTCCATGAGTCTGGAATCTCTTGACTCCTTTCATAGGAGTGACTCGGAGCTATACGTCTTCTCCGGGTTCAAAACTGATATGTCGGTGCTTTGCATCATAATAACTCTTCTGTCGAAATTTGGCCAATTGTAATCTGTCTATGATCTCCTTAACTTGTTTCTCAGCTTCCATCATGAGATCTATTCCGAAGATACGGCTATGTCCTGTTTGAAACCAGTTTAAAGGAGTGCGACACTTACGGCCATACAAAGCCTCGTACGGTGACATCTTTAGACTGGTCTGGAAGTTGTTGTTATAAGAGAACTCGGCATACGGCAGACAGTCTTCCCATTTAGATCCTTGTGCCAAAGCATAGGCTCGCAACATATCTTTGAGTATTTGGTTTACCCACTCTGTCTATCCATCGGTCTGAGGATGATAAGAGGTACTGTATTTCAGCGCTGTCCCCAAGGCTTGATGGAGGCGTGACCAAAAAGCGGAGGTAAAAAGTGAACCACGGTCGGAAGTGATGGTTCGGGGTACTCCATGCAGACTGACTATTTTGGATACATACAGTTGTGCAAGTTGATCCGCTCGATATGTGGTTCTATTCGGGATAAAGTGAGCAACCTTGGTTAAGGTGTCCACTATGACCCATATTACATCATTGCCTCGCTGAGTATTAGGTAGTCCTGTGATGAAATCCATGCAAACGTTGTCCCATTTCCATTGCGAAACTGGCAGTGGTTGGAGAAGTCTGACTGGCTTATGATGCTCTTCCTTCACCTTGTTGCATATGTCGCAACATGCCACAAAATAGGCAATGTATTTCTTCATTCCATCCCACCAGAGTATTTGTCGAAGGTCTTCATACATTTTCGTACCTCCAGGGTGAATAGAATATGAGGATTCATGTGCTTCTGATGGGATTTTCTTCTTTAAGTCCGACTGATTGGGTACACAAATCTTTCCACGGAACCGGAGGGTACCGAATTTATCCTTTGAGAAATCTGGAGTTTGTCCTGCCATCGTGCTCTTGACATGTTTTTGTAGATCGATGTTAGCTGGCTGGGCCTTGCGGATTTCTTCCTCAAGTGTGGGGGTAACTTCCAAAATATTAGCAAGGCCAGCATCAACTATGACCAGGTTGAGCTGAGCAATCTCCTCTTGTAGGTTATGAGGCAAGGACTCCAATATGACAGTCAAGCTGACAGGCTTTCGACTGAGTGCATCAGTGACCATGTTGGCCTTACCCGGGTGGTAATTTATTCCCAGATCATAATCCTTGACCAAGTCAAGCCATCTTCGTTGTCGAAGGTTTAAATCTGGCTGAGTAAATATATACTTGAGAGTTTTATGATCGGTAAAAATTTGGCACCTCTTCCCGATGAGGTAGTGTCTCCAAATTTTTAGAGCATGAACCACCGCGGCCAATTCTAAATCATGAGTAGGATAATTTCCCTCATGGGGTCGTAGCTGTCGCAATGCATATGCTACTACCTTCCCGTCTTGAATAAGTACGCATCCATGTCCTTGTCTAGAGGAGTCACAGTACACATCAAAACTGCGATAGATATCTGGAAGAGTAAATACAGGTGCGGTCGACAGCCGTACCTTTAGCTCATTGAAACTTTTCTCACAGTCCTCAGTCCATTCAAACTTCTTATCCTTTTTGAGCAGCTCCGTCATGGGTTTAGCAATCTTGGAAAATCCTTCAATGAAACGACGATAATATCCGGCTAATCCAAGGAAACTCCTGATCTGTGTTACAGTCATGGGTGGCAACCAATCGAGCACATCCTTTACTTTGCTTGGGTCCATGGCTATACCTTTGGCGGATAGTACATGTTCGAGAAACCCAACTTGCTTGAGCCAAAACTCACATTTACTGAATTTGGCGTATAGCTGATGGTCGTGGAGTCGTTGTAGCACTGCTCGGAGGTGATCCTTGTGATCTTCTTCACTCTTGGAGTAAATGAGTATGTCATCGATGAAGACTACCACGAACTTATCGAGGAAGTCCATGAATACTTTGCTCATCATATGCATGAAGAAGGCAGGGGCATTGGTGAGACCAAAGGACATAACTGTATATTAATAAAGACCGTACCGAGTGGTGAATGCGGTCTTAGGAATATCTTCCTTTTTAATCTTGAGCTGATGATATCCCGTCCGTAAATCAATCTTAGAGAATACCTTGGCCCCGCTGAGCTGATCAAACAGATCATCAATCCTTGGCAGCGGATATTTATTTTTGATGGTGACCCCATTCAGCTGACGGTAATCCACACACATGCAGAGGCTGCCATCCTTTTTGTCTACGAAAATAGCAGGTGATCCCCATGGTGAAGAGCTGGGACGGATATATCCTTTTTGGACAGTTCATCAAGTTGTTTCTTTAGCTCCACTAATTTTGATAAGGGCATCCGGTAATACTTCTTGTATAATGGTGCGGTTCCGGGCACAAGATCTATTGCAAACTCAAGCTCTCGATCTGGTGGCATGCCTGGCAGTTCTTCTGGAAATAGATCAGGATACTCGCTGACCACATGAATTAATTCCAATTCACCAGTTACCACGGTGAAGACCATTTCTTTCTTGGGTATACTTTTGCGAGCATAGAATTTTGTAGTCTGCCCATTCTGACTGGTCAAAGTGACTTCTCGGGTTGCGCAGTTTATGCAAACTTGATATTGGGTCAACCAATTCATACCCAATATAACATCCAACTTGGCGGACTCAATAATTATCAAAGAAGTCAGAAAACCGACTCCGTTGATATTGATTTCCAGATTACAGCAGACCAGATTGCTCTTGATTAAGGATCCCGGGGTTTGTACCAGCATATTTTTTCCCAAAAGCGAACAAGGAAATTTGTTTTGGGCAACAAAACTCCGAAAAATAAAAGAGTGGGAAGCCCCAGAGTCAAATAAAATTACTACAGGTATGTTATTACTAGAGAACATAGCAATGACGACTTCGGGGTTCTCTTGGGCTTCATCGGTGGAGAGGTGATGCACGTGCCCAGTAAAGTTTTGCTGGTTCGGGCATGACTCCATAAAGTTGACTTATGGCCAGCATAGGGCATTCGCCTTGCTGTTCTGTAACATCCCAAATTTTCAATTTGGAATGTTATACATAGATCATTCTTGCATATCATAATTTATTGCTTTTCGTTTCACGATCCTCAAAATCCTAAGCAACTCAAGGACCCTCAAAGAGAGTTGGAGATTTCCCGGTTTTCATATTTGATTCTTATCAAATATTGAAACGAGGATTTCGGTTTTAATTATTTTTTTCTCTCCGAAAAATATTTCATATAAAAATATAGAGTTAATTGCAAGGCACTACCACACTTCAGCACGTTGTGACGAATCAGTACCACTAGTCAATTTTTTTGCCATGCAGTGCCAACTCTAAGCCTAAGTGTTGCAAAATGGTCTGACAGCCGTATAAGCTCGTATTGACCACGTATCTGACCGACCGGGCCCACTTGTCAGGTGCCATGGTGGCCTACCTGCGCGCACCCGCACCCGCGCGGTCACTCGTCCCAGCCTGCTCGGTCGAACCAAGTAGCTTGGTCCGGTCCGGTCAAACCCATACGCGACGAACCCTAGTTTCCTCTTCCCCCCTGCCCTCGTCTTCCTCTCCCCTCTCAGGCGATGGCGGCGGCGACTCCCGGCAGCGTCGATGGCGCAGGCGGGTACGGGGACCTTCCTGGCCTCGGCCCCAATGACCACTTAGCTCTGGACAACGTCGAGGGCTCCAGTTCATACTACTCCAGTGCAGACGACGAGGATTTGGAGGAGGAGCCCGCGCTGTCCATGGAGGACAGGGTGAAGCTAGCAGAGATATGGGTGGCCCACCCTACCAGTAGCCATCAGTGGACCAGTGGAGCCGCTGGCGGCGTGTTGTAAGTCATTCTCTTCTCTGCTTCTGCTTCTTTCTGTATATACCAAAACAGGGGGCTAGGGTTAGTGTTGCTAATGACAGTATAAATTTGTGCTGTCAATTATAGTTTGGATGATGCTGTTTGGGATGTTCGTCTTCATTTTGATGCACAACACAATTTGGATAGGAAGATATGCAGTTCAGATGTTACATTTCTGAACTTATATGCACTGATGCACACACAAGGTTATTCTTTCTCCGATGAACTGTATCACATGAAGAATTTAGGCAGTGGAGAGGAAAGAGAGCGTGGGTTAGAGTTAATTGACACAAACATCAAACTACAGCAACTTAAGAAGGAATATGAGCATAGTTTAGTTCTGAATTTGCTAGTGAGGGCAACAACACCTTTTGTATGTCACATGGAAGCAGATTTAGTGAGATCAAACTACAACAATGTCTGTCGGAGGAGAGAAGAAAATTTAGCAACTATATTGTATAGACCACCTGCTGTGTTTGATCTTAGTGAGCCTGCAGTTCTTGCTGTTGATCAATAAGGTGTTGTTTTTCATAGTCAGTGCACACAAGAGAGCATAAGTTTAAGTAAGGAGAAGCTCAAAGCTGTAATTTAGGAAGAGGCAGTGGTAGAGGAGGAACATAGTAACAGTGATGACTCTGAGGCTGCTGCATATAACAGTGATAACAATCCTTTCTGCATGGAGAAGTACAGGATAATTGAAGAGACAGAGATAATTGAGGGGAATAGACTAGTAGAACAAGAACTTGAAGATGAAGATTCAAATGAAGATGATGAGGATTCAGAAGAGGAACAATTACATTATGAGGGTGACACTGAGGTTGAGGACTTGTTTGACATGGAGGAGGAGGAGCAGGAGAAGGAGAAAGAGGATGAGGTCAATGTTGTTGCAACAGAAGAAGCACCAATGCAAAAACCTCCAAAAAAGAGGAAGAAGCTGGCAGTTAGGAGAGGCCCTACTACTAGGACACATTCAAGTGTGTTGGAGGAGGTGCAACCTGATTTCATTCCTTCATCAAATGAAGAAGATAATGGGTTGTTGTTTGAGGATGATGATGATGGACATGAGCCAATGTCCCTTGTTCTACCTAAAGGGAGGAAGAGTAGGGCCAAGAAAAGGAAACCAAGGATCTGGTACAATGACAAACTTGAGCAACCACATCAACAGTTATGTCTGTACATGTGTTTCAAGAATCAGCAGCAATTCAGAGATGTTTTGTTGAGCTTGCACATCACACAGGCCAGAGACTCCAGGTATCACAGGAATTCAAACCAAAGGATCATTGCCTGTTGTAAGCAAGAGCACTACCAATTTTGCATAGTTGCTGCAGTTATCAAAGGGGAGAAGACTTTTGCTATTAAGAAGATGAGGCTGGAGCACACTTGCCCTAGCAGCACTGAGTCATCAAGGATCAGTGCCAAGTGGCTTGCAAAGACCTATGAGCCATTGTTCAGGTCTGATCCAACCACCAGCATACACACTCTAATTGACAACTGCAATGAGAAGTATGGTGTTGATGTGCCAAGGCACATGGCCTATAGGGCCAAAAACCTTGCTGTAGAAGCTATGCTAGGAGAGCACAAGATTCAGTATCCCAGACTTAGGGATTATGCTCAGACCATCATGGATACAAACCTTGGTAGTAGAGTTATAGTTGCAACAGTTACTCCAAGACCAACTACAAAAATACCACATCCAGGACCAAGGTTTCAAGCTATGTTCTTCTACATAAATGGAGCAAGGGAGGGAATTCTCAATGGATGCAAACCATTCATTGGTTAGTAATGCTTTATACTTCTTTCTCAATGGATGTAGTGGCGCTTTATAGTTATTTATACTTAAATATATAGTTTAGTAATGCTTCAAATTGTTATTTGGTTGCAACAACAGGTGTTGATGGATGCTTTATTAAGCTCAACACTGGTGCTCAAATCCTAGCTGTCACTGGAAGAGATGGGAATAATAATATTTTCCCACTTGCATTTGCTGTTGTTGGACAAGAGGACACAACTAACTGGTGTTGGTTTCTACACCAACTGAAGATATGTCTAGGAGGAGAAGTTGGCAAATTTGGGCCTTATACTATCATGTTTGATAGACAGAAGGTATGCATGCATCTTTCTGTTATGTTATTGCTTTTATGTCCTTCTGCATTAGCATGTTATGTTCTAGATGTAACTGTACTTCAGCTAAGACTAGCATACTATGTGAACAGGGGTTACTAAATGCAGTAAACCAAGTTTTTCCAAACTGTCATCAAAGATTTTGCCTTAGAAACCTCTATGCAAATTTCTAGAATGCTGGATATAGGGGGGAAGATCTTAAGAAATGCATGGATAATGCCAGCTATGCTTACAACCAACACAAGTTTAACATTGCCATGAATGACTTAAAAAATGAGAGTGAGGAAGCTTGGAAGTGGCTAAGTGGAATACCTAAGCACACATGGGCTAGGCATGCTTTTGACACTAACTGCAAGACATACTTGGTTGTTAACAACCTGTCTGAGGTGTTCAACAAATACATCCTAGATTTTAGGAAAAAACCTAGTAGGACTATGATTGATGGTATCAAGGACAAGAAGATGGTGAGGTGGCATAATAACAGAGAGAGGGGAAAGGCATCTTTGTGGGAGATCACACCACATTATGATGAGAAGCTTGAGGTTGTCGGATTTCGGGTTCCGGCATACCCTTAAGATTCGAACTCTGGGGTGCGCGCGGAGATTATGCCCTCTACCTCTCCGTCTCGCAAGGATCTAAACTACCAAAAGAACAACACAAAAGACACAGAGTTTATACTGGTTCGGGCCAGCGATGTGGTGTAATACCCTACTCCAGTGTGGTGTGGTGGATTGCCTCTCAGGCTGGTGATGATGAACAATACAGGGAAGAACAACCTCGCGAGGGTCTGTTCCTGGCTAGGCGGATGAACTGCTAGGAGGAGTTCAGCCGCCCTTCTCTCTCTCTCTCTCTCTCTCTCTCTCTCTCTCTCTCTCTCTCTTTCTCTCTCTCTCTTCTTCTTTGCTTGCTCTGATTCTCTGCCTCTAATTCTCAATTACCCGATCGCTGGATCCCGAATGCCCCTACCCTGGGGGTGGCTAGTCCTATTTATAGGCAAAGGCCCTGGGCCTCTTCCCAAGTATTGAGCGGGAAGGGCGCCAACAATTGGCCAATTCGAAGGGGATCATCTGGTACACTTATCCTGACTAAAGTTGGTCCTCGCCTGCCAAAGGCCCTGTGGTGACGCTGTTCTGGGCTCCACGATGACCTCCTTCCCACTGCTGGACTGGTCTTGGTCTCGTTGCACCGAAATGGGTGCCTTTGCTTGATCCTCTCGCCTGCGCTTGCCCCCTTTGCACCAAAGAGGAAAGGAAGTACACTACGCGGGCTGGCGCCCGCCTGGCGCCCTTGGTCATCATGGCTTGCGTCATGGGCACCTCGCGAGGTACCCCGCCTTGATCTGTCCGCCTCCTCGTGAGCCAGCCTGACGGGGTCATACCTGAGGGTGCGTTGTGTCGTCCGCCCCGCGAGGCTTGGCCCCTCGCGAGGGTCTTGGGTCTTGTGTTGATGAAGTTGGGCCGTGCTGGGCCCCCTTTGAGCCACGCCGCAGGCCGCAGGCAGGCAAGTCTGGGGACCCCCGTTCCCAGAACGCCGACAGTAGCCCCCGAGAGGCGAAAGGGCAAGGGCGAAGCGCCACGGGCCCTATCAGCCTGCAGCCTTGGGCGCCGCATGGCGGTCGATTGGACGTGGGCGTCTCCGCTTCCCCACGACGCCTCGACGATCGCGCGGATTGGACAAGTCCCTGCATGCAAATCCTGTCATGATTACCTGTGATCGTGGAGGCCGATGGTTGGCCTCCGCCGGCTATAAGTACGGCACCGCGCGTGCCCTTCGTGTCCATCTCTCCTTGCTTTCTCCTTCGCCTTGATTCTTGCTCCGCCTTGCCGTGATGGCTCCGATTCGCCGGTTCTCTGCAGCGGAGAAGGGAAAAGCTCCTCGAGAGGGACCAGACCCGCTCCCGCCGAAGAAGCAGCCTGCCTTTCACGGCCGAGACGAGGAAGACCGCCTGGCGGTGCTGAGGCCTTGGTACGAGCGGCCTCCGCCGGGGTTCCCGCTTCCCTTGTATGCCCACGCCGAGGGCCTTGGAAGAGGAGATGCCGATCCCCTCGGCCAGCACCGTCGCCGGCGCCGGCGGGTCACGAAGGTGTGGGTCGTTCCTCCTGGAGTCCACGCCGAGGGCTCCTCCCGCGAGCTCGTGCTCCACGCCGCCATGCCTCCGCGAACTTGGATTCGCTTTCCTCCCTTCTTCGCCTCTGTCTTCCCGCAGGGAAGACTCCCGGAATTATGGCTGCAGCACGCCGACTGCAGCACCTCCGCGACCGAGGTAGAGGTCGCAGTCCTTGCCTCGGGCGAGGTCTTCATGACTCACGGCTGGGGCGAGACCGCTCGGGGTTGCAGAGCAAGGGGCGCCCTCACGATCCACCTGGAGTACGACGGCGCTTCGGTGATGTTCTTCAAGGTCTTCGACGCGAATGGGCGCCAGCTAGAGTGCTGCCCCGGGGGAGGCGGCCAGGACCTCGCTATGGCGACGGCTGGGCCCGCCGACCGCCCCCCAGACAGCTCCACAAGCGATGGGAGCGCCTGAGGATCCAGCGACCCCAGCGAGGTCTTCGCGACTCCGGAGACGAGCGACGACAGCTACGAGCCCGCGAGCCAGCGCTGCTCCCAGAGCAGGGCGGGCTCACTCGGCCTTCACTGACTCTGATCTGGATGGGGTTCGTGCCGGTGCTTGATGGCCCACTGTTGATGATGGCGTCTCTTGCAGGGGCACGTGTAGTTAGCGTCCCCTAGGACCTGTTTCCTGCAAGGAATCATACTGCGCCCAATGGGGGCTTGTAAGGTGTCTGTGATCCTTTTGTTAATATATGACTTTTGCTATGGAACTGTGCGAGTTGTAAATTCCGTCGTAGCTTAGTTCTCCCTTTCGAACCTCGCGAAGGCTTGGTGCTCTGCGTCGATAGGTTCCAGTCCCAAGGCGGCGTCAGCCGTCACTGTTATGCCAGGTCGCGATGCCGTGGTCAAGGCCAGGAGGTGAGCGACCCGGGGTCCGGTAAGAGCCCCTGAGTCGTGATGCTCAGGAGGTCCCCTTTGGCGCCAAAGAAGCCGTCGCTCGGTGAGAAAGGGGAGCGACGTCGCTAGTACGGAGTTGTGTTAGGTGAGGGGATAGTGCCACAGTAGCCGGGGTTGTCGGGCGGTGACTTATTTTATTAATCAGGGGTTACTCCTGTGTGACGACGGGTCCGCGCGGCAGCGGGAACGGAGTTGCATGGCGAGGTCCTCACGTGCCCCTTCTCCCTCACCTTTGCTCCCCTTTCTGCTCTAAGTCCTTGGGTCCCGGCTCTCGAGTTGGTCTCAGCCGTCGCTGGTATGCCAGGTCGCGATGCCGTGGTCAAGGACAGAGGGTGAGGGCTGGAGAGCCAGTAGGAGCCCTGAGTGGCGATGCTCAGGCACCCCCCCCTTTAAGGTGCAAGCGGTTCGCGCGGACGAGGGTGAAGGGAACTCCGTGAAGGCCTCGGCCGACGCAATTCCCCCAGGGGGTCCTGCAAGCTCATCATAGAAGGAAAAAGGGGCTGCCATGACAGCTATCAGTCGGTCGTTAGTTGCTCCGGTTGGCGCAGGTGAGGTGTACCTGGGCGCCCATGAGCCAGCGCGGGACTCACGGGGCCCTACCTCTAGGCGGGTTGCGCCTGGCACTGGGCCGTATCTTGAGATGTGTTCCTGCAAATTGGGTTAGATGCCGGCACTCTACGTCCTCGGGTCCCGGCCCTCGAGCTTGTCTCAGCCCTCGCTGGTATGCCAGGTCGCGATGCCATGGAGAAGGACAGAGGGTGAGGGCTGGAGAGCCAGTAAGAGCCCTGAGTCGCGATGCTCAGGTACCACCCCTTTAACGTGCAAGTGGTCGACATGGAGAAGGAGAGGTGCCGTGGATAGGCATGAAGTAATCAAGCATGATAGGCGAAAGCATAGCTGGAAATAAACGCAAGGGAGATACACGCCACTGGGCCTGGCCCGAGCGGCTTGGGGATGATGCATCCCGAGGGGCGCCCCCAACAAAGCAAGCTGATGACCGAAAAATAAAATGGGATACACGCCGCAAGGACGGACCCACGCGGCCTGGGAATGAAGCAGCCCTGGGAGGGCGTTCCTAGCTAGAAATGAAGCTTGCAGGGCGTCACTTGAAGATGTCGAGGATGAAGTGGTGTTGGTGCAGCAGACTCGGTGGGCTGCGGAAGCCGATCCTCACGAGCCCCCAGGCCCAGGGGCCTAAGGAGGCTCCGGAGGCGCTCGTGGCTCCTCGCGAATCATCTCCATCTCCGCCAGGACCGCGGAACGCCTGTCTTCCTGAGTCTCCATGATGCCCCTCATGAGGCGCTGGTATGCAGCAGCCACGCTCGGCAAGCCATAAGGCATGCGAACATAGCTGTGGGGTGGGCCTCCGCAACGCCCCACTTGCGAGGGCCAGAGGCGCTCCATCGTGGCGACCCGATTGAGCCTTGGTACGTCGATGCAGACGCGCAGCCCACCATTTTCTCCTGGATGGGGAGCCACAGCTGGCAGACGGCGGCAACCTCTCATGATTCTTGTCTCCTGTAGTTCTTGAACGGCCTTGTTAACGAACTCCTGCTGGTCTGACCTTCCTTGCCTTGCCCCTTCTTGAGGGAAACGTGCTTCAAGGCATGCCTCCACGTGGTGCCCAAGCGCCTCCCTCGTGACCCTAGCCAGGTCGGTGGCCCTCCAGGTGAGAGCCCCCGAGCCCTACCTAAGGAGGGTGCCGGGCGTGCTTTCCTATGCGATGGATGGAGGGTCCCCTTGGGCAGACGCGAGCCCTGAGGGGCCTGCCTCGTGAGGGGCTGAGCCTGCCGATGTCTTCTTCTTCCTGGGGGTGATCTCGGGAAGCCTCCTGCTTCCGCGATCCGGGTCTTCTAGTGACGCGGCCTGAAAGGCTCGCTCTAGGGAACACACTACATCCTTCTCTTCACATGGCACCGTGATGACTCCGCCACTTCCTGGCATCTTGAGGACGTTGTAGCCATGAGGGGTCGCGGCCATGAACTTGGCCAGCGCTGGGTACCCGAGGATGGCGTTGTACGGCAGGCGGATGTGAGCAACGTCGAAGTCGATGAGCTCGGTGCGGTAGTTGCTGCGGGCTCCGAAGGTGACAGGGAGGCGGACCTGCCCGATCGGGATCGTGGAACCGTCCGTGAATCCGGAGAAGGGCTTGGTTGGCTGAAGCTGGTCGTATGGCACTTGAAGATTGTTGAATGTTTCCACGGACAGGACGTTGAGCCCTGCTCCACCATCGATGAGGGTCCTGGTGACCAGTACGTTGCTGATGACTGGGGAGCAAAGCATCGGGAGGACCCCGGCTGTGGCCGCCCACTTGAGCTGATTTGCTGAGCTGAATGTGATGGTGCACGCCGACCACCTGAGAGGGCGCGTTGCCTCGAGCCTGGGGAGGACTACATTCACTTCGCGGGCAAACTGCTTGAAGATGCGTTGGGAGGCTGGGGTTTGAGCTCCGCCCAGGATGCAGGCGATTGCGCGCGGCTCCTCGAAGCCCCCAACCCCCTCGTCCTGGTGGCGGTCCTTGTTCCTTCTTGGATGAGGCGGCAGTGGAGGGAGGCCTGCGTTGCCCTGCAGGCGATCCTCACGAGGCTGATCCCGCCAGTCCCCCTCACGAGGCAAGTCTCGCCAGCGGTCCTCGCGAGGTTGATCGCGCCACCAATGGCGTGGGCCGCGGTCTTCCCAGCGTCCTGGGTTCCTTCCTCCTCCTCGGCCGTAGCCCCGGTCAGCACAGTCAGGACGACCGCCGATCCTTCCTTCTCGCACGGCACGGAGCTCTTGGCATTCACTGGTGTTGTGGGTGTGGAGCTCGTGGTACACACAGTACCGGCTGCCCCTGGAGGATTCAGGCAGATCCTTGCCCCGCTTGGTGTCCGGTTCTACCGTGAGCACGACAACCCCCTTGCGCTTCACGACCTTGGCCTTGGGTTTCTTCTCTTCTGGGTCTGCGGCAGGCAGCTCGAGGAGGGAGAGACGCCCCTCCTCATCCCTGGCGCACTTGGTCGCCAAGTTGAACAGCTCCAGGGAGGTGCACAGGTCTTCATGCATCGCCAGCTCCTCCTTCATCTTGACGTCACGCACACCATCGGAGAAGGCCGAGATGATGGCTTCCTCGGACAACTTGGGGATCTTGAGGCGCGCACTATTGAAGCGCTGGATGTACTTTTGCAGGGTCTCTCCGGGTTGTTGCTTTATGCGGCGCATGTCGCTCACGGCAGGCGGCCGGTCACGAGTACCTTGGAAGTTGGCGATGAAGCGGGTGCGCATCTGGTCCCAGGAAGAGATCGTGCCTGGGGCCAAGTTCAGGAGCCAGGTGCGAGCTCCTTCCTTGAGTGCCATGGGGAACCAGTTCGCCATGACCTTTTCGTCTCCACTAGCAGCTTCGATGCCCAGCTCATAGAGCTGGAGGAACTCTGCAGGGTCGGTCGTGCCGTCATAGCGAGGAGGCAGGTCTGGCTTGAACTTTCCGGGCCACGCGACGCTGCGCAGCTCGGTGGTGTAGGTGCGGCAGCCTGCGGTGGCCACGGGAGGCTTCGGTTGAGGGAGAGCTTGGCCTTGCGGGTCCCCATGTGCTGCAGCTGGGAGCAGCGCGAGGTCTTGACGTGCCGGAGCCGGAGCAGGGTCACGGCGAGCCGGAGCAGGAAGCGCCCGGGCAACCTCTTGCGGTCGAGGGACTTCTTGGTAGCTCCGTTCTTGCTGGGCTAGCGCCTGACGGAGCGGGTTCCGCCCAGGGGCCACGCGCCTTGGAGCCACGGCGTCTTCTTGGAGAGGAGGCGGCTGGTACACCCCCGGAACTTCATGGCCCGCGCGGGGCGGGGTGCGGCGCAGCGGAGCGCACGGCGCAGGAGAGCCCCCTGCGGCTCGGACGAGCTCGGCGACGCGGTCGAGCCACTCTTCGTAGACGTCGTCGACGGGACGGTAGCGCAAGAGCTCGTTTGCTATGATGAGCGCAGCTCGAGCCTCCAAGGGTGCGTGGAGCGCACGGGACGAAGATCCAGCTGGTGTGAGCGATGGAGTAGCGGTGCGGCCGTCTTGCCGCACGGACGGGTGCTGAGATGACGCTTGCTGCTCGTTCCCCGCCGGGCCGGTGGCGGCTATGACGGCGGGAGACGGAGAACGACGAGGACACCCACCGACGGGATCCGTCTGGGCGACGTGGGAAGCGATGGCGGCCCGGTGCTCGGCGCGGGCCCGACGAGCGTCAGACATGGACGCGACGGTCGGCGGAGAGCGGAGCGGTGGAAGACAAATTCCAGCACACCCCTAGCTGGCGCGCCAAATGTCGGATTTCGGGTTCTGGCAGACCCTTAAGGTTCGAACTCTAGGATGCGCGCGGAGATTATGCCCTCTAGCTCTCCGTCTCGCAAGGATCTAAACTACCAAAAGAACAACACAAAAGACAGAGAGTTTTTACTGGTTCGGGCCACCGATGTGGTGTAATACCCTACTCCAGTGTGGTGGTGGATTGCCTCTCAGGCTGGTGATGATGAAAAATACAGGGAAGAACAACCTCGCGAGGGTCTGTTCCTGGCTAGGGGGATGAATTGCTAGGAGGAGTTCAGCCGCCCTTCTCTCTCTCTCTCTCTCTTGTTCTTTGCTTGCTCTGATTCTCTGCCTCTAATTCTCAATTACCCGATTGCTGGATCCCGAATACCCCTACCCTGGGGGGTGGCTCGTCCTATTTATGGGCAAAGGCCCTGGGCCTCTTCCCAAATATTGACGGGAAGGGCGCCAACAATTGGCCAATTCGAAGGGGAACATGTGGTACACTTATCCTGACTAAAGTTGGTCCTCGCCTGCCAAAGGCCCTGTGGTGACGCCGTTCTGGGCTCCACGATGACCTCCTTCCCACCGTTGGACTGGTCCTGGTCTCGTTGCACCGAAATGGGTGCCTTTGCTTGATCCTCTCACCTGCGCTTGCCCCCTTTGCACCAAAGAGGAAAGGGAGTACACTGCGCGGGCTGGCGCCCGCCTGGTGCCCTTGGTCGTCATGGCTTGCGTCATGGGCACCTCGCGAGGTACCCCGCCTTGATCTCTCCGCCTCCTCATGCGCTGTGTCGTCCGCCCCGCGAGGCTTGGCCCCTCGTGAGGGTCTTGGGTCTTGTGTTGATGAAGTTGGGCCGTGCTGGGCCCCCTTCGAGCCACGCCACAGGCCGCAGGCAGGCAAGTCTGGGGACCCCCGTTCCCAGAACGCCGACAGAGGTGGAAAAGGAAAGGGCCAGATTCTGCAAACCTATTCAGGCTGGTGTAAATCTTTGGCAAGTGACCAGTGGGCAGCAAACACATGCTATAAACTTGGAAATCTATACATGTGGCTGCAGAAAGTGGGACCTGTCAGGCATACCATGCAACCATGCAATATCAGCAATTAACAAGGCAAAAAGATTTCCAGAGGACTATGTCTGCAAATTCTTCAAAAAACCTTTTTACCTTGCTGCATATGAACCAATGATATATCCAGTTCCTGGTGAACATGATTGTACAAGGACAAGTGGACCAGACATAGAGCCACCCAAATTTCATGTCAAGAAGGGAGGAAGGAAAGAGAAGAGAATAAAGGGCAAATTTGAGGTTCCAAAACCCAAGGACAGTTCAAGAATGGCCACTATAACATGCAACAACTGTGGGCTCCAAGGCCATAGGTACACCAACTGCAAGCAACAATTGAGACCAGAGTTGGCTTTGAGGAAAAATAAGCATGTGGTAGACCCTTGTGAATTGTACTTGTTATTTGGTCTTCTTTCCTTCTATGTTTTTTGTGCTAAACCTAAACCCTAAACTATCATGTTTCCTTGTATGTTTGCAAGGCACCTGCAAGATCAAGGAATGAAGATACTCCATCAGGATCACAGCAGCCACCAGCAAGGTCTGCTTCTGCAAGAACTACTTCTGCAAGATCTGCTAGTGCAAGATCTAGTACTGCAAGATCTGCTAGTGCTAGATCTGCTACTGCTAGATCTGCTTCAAGAACTGCTAGAGGGGTCAGCCAGTGCAAGTGCAAGATTTGCAAGGCCTTTCACTGCCCCAAGATTTGCTGAAGGAGCTTCATCTTCTGGTCCTTCTACTTCTGGTGCTCCTTCAAGTGCCACAGGGAATTATACTCATTTGATATCATTCTTTACTGCCAGTGGTAACTTCTGAGTGAATGAATGTTGCTACTTTAGTCTGAGTGGTTCTACAAAAGTGATGTATGTTCTAATGGATTGCTAAGTTGAGTCTGTTGTGAACTAAGTTGAGTCTGCAATATTTGGTCATTTGGCAATTGTGAACAACTCAATGCTTTTTGTGTTGCTCATTTGGCATTTCTGAAACAACTCAATGCTCATTTGTCATTTGTCACTTGGCATTTCTGAAACAACTCAATATTTGGTCATTTGGCATTTCTGAAACAACTCAATGCTCCTGTAAATATTATGTCAAGAAACCATGCTCATGTGATTTCTGTGAAATAACACAATGCACATGTGTCAAGAAACCATGCATGTACTGGATGATACTGCCACAATGACCACATACTTCATCACTAAGATGAACATACCAAATATTGTTTACAAAGACACTAACTAATAACACCTGATACTAACTTGCAACACCTGACACTAAGTTCCAAAGATCAACCTGACCACAACTGACACTAACTTGCATCTCTCCTTAACAAGGATCAACCTTAACTTACAAGGATAAACATGACCACTACTAGCATCTTCAGTGCCAAAACAAGCTTCAGCCTAAACCACTGACACTAACTGCAGCAGCATCTTACTGCACCATCATCTAGCTCTGAAGCAGCATCTTGGCTGTCACCAAACCTACCACAAAGACAATAAAAAGAAAGACAACATTCTGATATTTGGCCTTCACTGCATCTTGCTCTGTATTTTTCTCCCTGAGCTGATCTTCCAAAGCCACCACCTCTCTTCCTCTTTGAGCTTCAGGCAGAGCCACAATTGCACTGTCATCTTCAAACACACCAACACTTGATTCACCTCTCAGCCTACGCACTTCATCTTGCAAATCTCCAATCAAATCACTCAAAAACTTAGGCAGAGGATCATCATGCCATTCAACGAAGCCACAACCACCATGCTATACCAATAGAAATCAGGGTTTGAGAGGGGAGAAGATGTAATGAACAAAAAAGTATAACTAAAATGAAACTTACCATGGCATCCACGCAGGCGTAGTACCGCCTGCCTGGGTTCTCGCGGCTCCATGAGATCCATCTGGGCGCCTTCCTACTCGGCTTGCACCAGCAGAGCTTCTCCGGCTCATACGCCATCGGGCTCTCACGGTAGGGCACCGGCGACGTCGATTCGTCCCCTCTCCTTCCAGAGGCTCGACGGAACCTGGGAGCCTGAGAACGACCAGAAGACCACGACATCGACATTGACTCCGCCGCCGCCGCCTGCGAGATCGCCTCCGCCACGGGCTCGCTCAGGAATCGCCTCCGCCCTCGTGTAACCCTAGTTTTCCCCCAAATGCACAAACTGTTTCACTCAACTGTTTCCTGTTCGCCCCATGCATTGCTTTAATAACCAGGGCCACCACTCTGTGCAATCCCTGACAGTGGCCACGTTAGCGTTTGTGTTGCTCTAATGTGCGCTTTTTTTGAGCATTTGGCCATCTAACTTGAGCATTTGGCCAGAGGTTCAAGAGGAGATATAATTTGAGGAGTAGCATTAGCTAAATAACATAGCATACATACTGGAGTTCAACATTGATTCTTACAAGATTAGCTAAATAACCATAGATTCTTACAGCCATAATTACTAGATTCTTACAACATTAGCTAAAGACCATAGAATACATTGGAGTTCAACATTGTTCACAACTACTACATCCATACATTACACTTAACTAAACCACCCTTCACAAAAGATTAGCAAAGCCTTCTATCAAAGCAACTTATATCATGACAGGTATGTTATGCTTCATCTACCCAGACCATCTTCATCTACCTCATTCCTTCAAGATGTCATGGATCAACTCCAAATTTTCTTTGCTCTTCTCATGCGACTTCAACTGAACAGCAAGCTGGAGCTTTACCTCATCCCTGCGTTTTATCAGATTCTCATGTCCCCTCTTGAGATCAGACATGTGAAGGTTCAACTGCACATTCTCTTCTTTGACTTTTTCCAAAGACTTGGTGAGCTCATCAACCCGGATCTTTAAATTGTTGTTGCCTTCAGCTAGCGTTTCCTTCTCTTTCAAATGATTCATCTTCATGTTCCTAATGACAGTGCCTTGAGCTTCTACCAGGTTCATCAGCACTTTGTACTTCTCTTTCATCTCGAAGTTCTCTGCCTCTTTCTTCTCCATCTCATTCTTCATGGTAGCCACAACTGATGCACTGGCTCTCTCATCTCTCTTCTCCTTAGCTTGCAGAGAGCTGAAATCCAATGCCCTGCCCTCCTGGGCACTGAGAAGTTGATGGACATCTTCAACTAGTTTGTCATAGCTGGCATCGAGATTCCTTTTCCCTTCTTTAAGGTGGTGGATAGTAAGTGAACTTTCCAGGTTAGCCTTCCTCCTAGCAGTCCTGCTGTCTTCAAACATTTCCCAAAGCTTCAACAATGCATTTTGCATTGTGGGAGGCCACTCTGGGTCAACCCAAGCAAGGAAACCACAATTGACAACTTCCTGCAATATAACAAACACTTATATTGTTAATCTATGAAGAATTACCATTATGAAAGGGCACTTTAAAAAAATGAACTAACAACTGCAGAACTACAAACTATACATGTCGCCAACTAAACAATGCTACTTCAACTGCAACCTATACTGCCTCAATTAAAATTATGCAACTACACTGCCTCAATCAACTAACAATTTGCTTCATAAATACACTGCCTCAAACTATATATATTACAGTGAACATAAGCATCAAAACCATAATCATCAGAACTACTAATAAATAACTAAACCATAAATATATTACAGTGAACATAGCCAACTAAGCTATTGCAGTGAGCATCAGTAGTAGAAGCATCAAAACTACTAAGTGGTAACTAGGTGCTTCATCATCAGTACTAGTTACTATATTACAGTGAACATAAAGAAAGCATGAATCTTACAGACCGAGCACAAACTAGAAACCTCCTGCCCGTCTTAAATGATTCAAAAGCTACACGGCGCTCAGTTGGCAGACGATGCTCCACGCAGAGCCCCTCTAGTGCATTCTCCAAGCCATTGTAGTCTTGGTCTTCGATGCTACCAGGAATCTATAGAGAGCAAATCCTCAAATCAGAAAACCAGAGAAAATCCCCAAATAACCTAACCCTAACCCTAGCTCTACCACTGACCTGATAATGCATCCCATCATCGTCGGAGGAGATCTGCAGGCCGGACATGTCATTGCTGCTCTCATCCTAAAAGACCATGGCACGGCGGCAGTGGTGGACGCGGCGGTCTGCGCGGCGAGCGGCGGCGACGGCGGCTGGAGAGACGAGGGCGATGGCGAGGAGAGGGACAGAGTGCGGCTGGCTCCAGTTGGGTTCGACCGGACCCGGCTACATGGAGCGACCGAGAGGGGTGCATGAGTTACCGTGCAGGTGCGCGCGGGTAGGCTATCGAGGCACCTGACAAGTGGGCCCGGTCGGTCAGATACATGGTCAATACGAGCTTATACGGCTGTCATACTGTTTTGCAACACTTAGGCTTAGAGTTGGCACTGCATGGCAAAAAATTGACTAGTGGTACTGATTCGTCAAAACGTGCTGAAGTGTGGTAGTGCCTTGCAATTAACTCAAAAATATATGAGAGGAGATAATATGGCTTCTCCAAAATAATTGAAATATTGGACGAAAAATATTAAAATCAAATATTAGATTTTATTCGGATTTTATCGCAATTTTATTTGCATTAGAAAAATTGCACGTTTTCAAAATTGCATTTTAGGGCCAAGAAAATGTTCATCTCGTTCTAAATATTTTATTTAGACAGTGAAAATTTGTTTTGGAATTTTTAGATTTTTATTTTATTTTCTAGAATTTACTTTCTGTTCGGCAGAATTGTTTAAAAAAAGTTTCCAGTGCCCGACTGGGCCAAGGCCCAGCCGAGCCGGCCCACCTCCCCCGCGCCGCCGTCTCCCACCTGGAGACCACGCGCCGCCGCCGCCGTCTCCCACCTGGAGACCGCGTGCCGCCGCCGCCGACTCGGACCGGAGTCCAAGCCGCCCTCCTCCAAGCCGCCCCTCCACTCTTAAATACCCCCCCGAGCCCCCGCCACCACCACCAACCCCGCCACCGCAGCCGCGTCGTGCCGCCTTTGTCGCGCCTCGCCGCCGCCGCCCCTCGCCGCGCCGTGCTGCCATCGCCCCGCCGATGCAGTCCCGCCGTCCCACCGCCGGAGCCCCGCCTCGCCTGAGGTAACCGCGCCATTCGCGATGTCGGATTTTTTAGAACACCGATTCGGTTTTTTAAGAAAAAAACTAGTTCGTTTTTTTTCAGATCGGTTCGCCGGTTTTTCTCGGTTTAGTTATTCAGCGGACATTCGTCCGTATGTTCGTTTTAACGAACGGTTTTCGCTCGATAGTTACACACAACGAACACTCGTTCGTTAGCCTGTTCGTCAGTTTTCTTTTATTGGATTTTTCCGTGATTATTTTCAATCGCGATTTCTGATCCGATTTTTGTTTCAGTTTATCTTTTCGCTCGTTTATCAGAGTCAGGCAATTCAAGTGCCTAGATCTTCGTCTCTTTCTTTTTAATCAACTTAAATAAGATTTTGGTACTGTAAAATTTGACTTTAGTTCACATTAGTAAACGGATCTTGTTTTTTCGCCGTTTGAGTTTCGTTGCTCCGTTCGATTTGATTATTTTTGCAAACTGGAGTTCTTAAGTTGAACTTTCTGGTAAACTCTTCTTATTTGAGTTTTGCCCGTGCATCTTTGCTTGATTGCTCATGTATGCTATTGTTTGTTTGCGATAGAATTCCCGTAGTGCGAAGCGTGCTACTACGAATCTCTAGGTTTCGTGGATCGTCAGCAAGGCAAGTAACACATTGATCATACTCTTTCCATACCCAGTTTTTATGCATTAGTTTGAATCCTCAAATATTGCATGATTAGGATGTCATTAACACGTGGGTTGGGAAGTAGTTGATGAGGTAGAACCTATTGCCATGTTATACTCAAACCCTTGGGAGTTACTTCTACGTATTGCTTATATTGCTATGCTATGCTCGTAGACGTGGTTTTGGTGAGTGAAATCAATGACAGATGTGAGATTATTAATTAATGGTTCAACTTAAGGTGGCAACTTCAATACACATCTGGGTGGATTGAGGCACCTGGAGAATCCAGTGTTGCCTGTATTTTTTGGAAATCCCGGGGTTCCGTGCGATCTTCCTATGGACCGCCACCCAGGCTCAAAGGGAACTGAGATAATTTCATGCTTGAAACTTCTGTGTGCGGCCACAAGCTATTATGGACTCTAGCATAGTTGAGTAAGTTACGTGAAGCTCTCGAAGAGGTGGATCAGCAGGTAGAGGGATGTAGGTTTGGTATGGTCTGCCCGAAGTAGAGAGTTAATATTTCTGAAAGACAGTGTCTCGGTCATCCGTTTCTCAAACACCATGTAGTGCGGGAAATCCAAAGGAGGCGATCGAGTCTTGTGGGGAAAAGTGCGCAAACCTCTGCAGAGTGTACAATCTAATCATGGCTAGTCGTGTCCCCGGTTATGGACAATCTTGAGTATCTAGTACTTGGAGTATCTTAAGTAGCTCATCACGCTACTTAAATTAATATTGTTGGGTTGATAATTACTTTAATTGGGATTAAGTTGGAGGAACCTTATCAATGATGTTTCAACTACCATGATAGTTAAATTAAAATCTATTCCTTTGTTGTAGGAAAAAATTGGCTTTTCGCAAAAACTATAACCATAGAGCTTTCCACCAGCCAAATATGCATGTAGTGATTGCATTATTCTGTTCTTGCTCTACTATGTTATATTGCCAGCATATTCCATGTGCTGAGCCGTTTTCGGGCTACAACGTATGACGAGGAGTAAGGTTCGTCAGGTCGTTGCCGTGCCCCTCGGCTATGCCTTTGGAGTTGATGGACTCACTTTATCTTCGAAGCCTTCTGCTGTTATCGTATTAGATGTCCTTAAGCCATATCTATTGTAATAAGTTCTCTTTTGAGACATTCGATGTAATAAGTGTGTGATTGCTACTCTGTTATAAATCCTTCAAGTACTGTGTGTGTCAGCATTACCGATCCAGGGATGACGCTGAAGCATAGAGACTTGACCGTTTGAGGTCGGGTCGCTACAAGATGGTATCATAGCACACGCTGAGTGTAGGACACGACCACTAAGATAAACCCTAGGTCACTCTTCTCTACTCATTTTTGACTCCTCTCTATTTTCTACTCTTTAGGATGGCGGAGTTGAAGAACAAGTTTGCACAGCCGGATGAAGACATACCCTTTGGACGCCACTTGAACAAAGTCACTAGGTACTTGAACATTGGAATATCAAGCTTCACCGGGACGTACAACGCCACCTTACCAGAAGAGGAGCGTTGGATGATTCAAGTACAAGTTCCAGGAAGGACGTTCTCGCCTACCTCTAAGCCCATAGAGTTTTCTTTTGAAGCACCCACCTGGAGTCTAGGAAAGAGCATGGCAGCCCACATTACCATGGGACGCATTGGAGAAGTCTACAACAAGGATCTTAAGGACACTATCTACCAGATATGTTGGCGCCGAGATGAGAACTGGCAGATGATCAACACCAAGAAGGACAGATCCATTGCAGCTTTCATCCAGGAGTTAAACCAGCACATTCGACGTCAGGAGAATCAGATGTGCGCAGACATGATAGATTTGAAGAAGGCGAAGACAAGGATCATCAAGCTGGAAGAACTTAAGTCTACACGCGATGGATACGAGGAGGAAATTGCGACACTATTGGAGAAGAATGATGACCTAATTAAGAAGATCGGAGTATTCATGGGAGATCCAGCGCCGGGAAGAGAAGACGATGATTCCACTTGCCCAAAAACTACATCATCATCGACGACACCGACTCTGACCCCAGTGATGATGACTTTGAAGATGAAGCTGGAGCAGACATCATGGAGTCTTCCACCGATCAAAATTTCTAGATGACCACCAAATAATTAGTATTATTCCCCCATGTATTTAGTAGTAGCTGAGCACTTTTGCGACAGTTCTAGACCGCTTGTATGCCCTTGCTTGATTGATTGAGTGAAATGATTGTGTTTGTCACATGTGCATATGTGTAGTGTTTTCTCATTAGACGCCTTTTCTATGCTAATCTCTCCCCTCTAAACCCACCAGATGCCTCCAAGACGTGACACCGGATTTGCCTTCCCGCCGGAGCTCACTCAGTTGATCCAGCAGCAGAATGCCTTGATGCAATTGCTAGTTCAGAACCAAGGCAACAACAACAACAACCCGCCTCCAGTTGACAACTTAGCTCACTTTCTGAGGTTACACCGTATTGGAAGGGAGTTGACCACCGCAGGTTGCACAGATGCTGAGAAGGTGCGCTTCGCCGCACATCAATTGGATGGACCAGCAGCCTCATGGTGGGAGAATTACACGACCACTTTCCCCATAGCCAACGTCACTTGGGATCAGTTTCAGCAAGCTTTTCGTACAACCCATGTCTCAACTGGAGCCATGAATATGAAGAAGCGTGAGTTTCACAACTTACGCCAGGGGAACCATACTGTGGCTCAGTACATGGATGAGTTTAGCAAGTTATCTCGCTATGCCCCTGATGACGAGGCCACAGATGCCGCGAAGCAGGAGAACTTTATGGAAGGGCTGAATGATGAGATGAGCATGCAGTTGATGGTGGCAACCTTCAACAACTACCAGGAGTTGGTAGATAAGGCTCTTATGATTGAAGGGAAGCAGCAGCAGATTGAGAGCCGCAAGAGGAAGTATGGACAAGGGAGGTATAACCCAGAAGCCCAGCAGAAGCCTCGCCTAACCCCGAATTCGGGAGGACTTGTTCATAACCATGGATGTCATAACCACACCGGAGGAAGTTCACATAACCACAATGGTTCTAAGAATGGAAATGGGAATGGAGCAAGCAACAATTACAACCACTCCAATCCAGCCACACCCGCCAAGAGGGATCTAAGTCACATTACTTGCTTTAAGTGCGGGAAGACTGGACACTATGCCACGGAGTGCCCTGAAGCGAAGAATGGAAACGGTAATGGGAGCGCTGGGAAGAATCCCAATCCATTCAACAAAGGACAAGTGAACGGCGTTAACGTGGAGGAGGTTGAAGAGCAGCCAGACGCGGTTATAGGTAAGTTTTTGGTTAAGTCATTTACCACTCTTGTTCTTTTTTATACTAGTGCATCGCATTCATACATATCAAGGGGATTCGTGGATAAGTTTAAACTACCAACCCAAACCCTTAGGACCCCTCTGTTAGTGAGTTCACCTGGAGCAGAGTATATGGCTAGTCGATGGTGCAACCAAATACCCCTAACCATTGGTAGCCATATTTTTCCGTTTGACCTAATAATCTTGGAGTCATAAGGAGTGGAGGTGATATTAGGCATGGACTAGATGTCAAAGTATGGAGGAAGCATTAATTGTGCTAGTAAGTCGATTTATCTCACCACCCCGGAGGGAAAAAGGATCAAGTATGTATCTAGGCATGTGCCTAGGAGGAGCCGAGTGAATACCCTCACGGGAGTTGTTCAGGAGGAAGTGCCTATAGTGAAGGATTACCCGGATGTTTTCCCAGAGGAGTTACCAGGCATGCCACCGGATCGAGACATTGAGTTTTTGATAGAGCTATTGCCAAGTACATGGCCAATATCCAAGAGATCCTATCGAATGCCCGCAAATGATCTGGAGGAGATTAAGAAACATATCAAGGAGTTATTGGAGAAAGGTTACATTCAACGGAGTTCATTACCATGGGGAGCCCTAGTGCTTTTGGTTGATAAGAAGGATAAGTCTCTAAGAATTGTTGTTGATTATCGGGCCTTGAATGAGGTGACGATCAAGAACAAGTACCCACTGCCGATGCTCAATGATCTGTTTGACCAGCTGCAAGGAGCTAAGATGTTTTCAAAGATCAATCTGTGATAAGGACACCATCAGTTGAAGATCCGACAGAAGGATATACCAAAGACAACATTCACCACACGGTACGGGTTATACAAATATACGTTCATGTCGTTTGGACTGACTAACGCCCCTGCCTATTTCATGAGCATGATGAACAAGGTGTTCATGGAGTATTTGGACAAGTTTGGTGTGGTGTTTATTGATGATATAATGGTATACTCGGAGAATGAAGAGGAACACAAGGAGCATTTGCGTTTAATTCTCGAGAAACTCAGGGAACACCAGTTGTATGCCAAATTCAACAAATGCGAGTTTTGGTTGAAGGAAGTCGGATTCCTTGGCCATGTTATATCAGGAGAAGGTATAGCAGTAGACCCCGCCAAGGCCCAGTCAGTCACTGAATGGTTGGCACCCACTTCAGTTAGCGAGATCCGCAGTTTTCTTGGACTCGCAGGATACTATCGGAGATTCATTGAGAATTTTTCGAAGATTGCGAAGCCAATGACGGAATTATTGAAGAAGGATACCAAGTTTAAATGGACGGAAGATTGTGAGGCAAGTTTCTAGGAGTTGAAGAAACGTTTGACTATAGCCCCAGTGCTGACACTGCTAGATATACGTAAGGATTTCCATGTGTATTGCGACGCCTCTTGCTTGGGACTTGGAAGTGTGCTTATGCAGGACGGAAGAGTTGTTTCGTATGCCTCACGACAACTAAAACCGCATGAGTTGAATTATGCCACGCATGATTTGGAGCTAGCAGCCGTAGTGCATGCGTTGAAAACTTGGAGACATTACCTTATTGGGAACCGTTGTGATGTGTACACGGATCATAAGAGTTCCAAGTACATCTTCACATAGAAGGAGTTGAACCTTAGGCAGAGGAGATGGTTGGAGCTTATAAAGGATTATGACATGAAGTTGCACTATCATCCAGGAAAGGCCAATGTCGTAGCAGATGCTTTGAGCCGGAAGAGTTATGCTAACATCATAGGGAGTACGGGATTACCAAAGGAGTTAGCATAGGATCTCAGGGAACTTCGATTGGAGATTGTTCCTAGAGGTTTTGTTGCAACAATGGAGGTTCAGTCTACATTGTTGGGAAAGATTCGAGAAGCTCAGAAGGATGACAAAGAGATTGCCGAGATAAAAGAGAGGATGAGCAAAGGAAAGGCCAAAGGTTTTCATGAGGATGAGCATGCCACCTTATGGTTTGAGGACCGAGTTTATGTGCCCAATAACACAGAGATTAGGAAGTTAATACTTCAGGAGGCTCATGACTCACCATACTCGATACACCCCGGAAACACCAAGATGTATTTGGATTTGAAGGAACGTTTCTGGTGGACAGGGATGAAGAAGGATATCGCCGAGTATGTAGCCGTATGTGATGTATGTCAGAGAGTGAAGGCAAAGCATCAAAAGCCAGCAGGATTGTTACATCCTATGCCGATACCCGAATGGAAGTGGGATAAACTTGGCATGGACTTTATCACCGGATTACCCAGGACCAAATCAAGATATGATTGAATATGGGTAGTAGTTGATCGCTTGACCAAAGTGGCTCACTTTATCCCAGTGAAAACAACTTATACAAGTGCGAAGTTGGCCAAGGTATATATGTCCAGGATCGTATGTATGCGTGGAGTCCCAAGGACCATCGTATCAGATAGAGGAACACAGTTTACCTCAAAGTTTTGGCAAAAGCTGCAACAGACTTTGCGAACGAGATTGGAGTTCAGCACATCATTTCACCCGCAGACGGGTGGACAGACCGAGAGAGTCAACCAGATTCTGGAGGACATGTTGAGAGCCTGTGCGCTAGATTATGGATCTAGTTGGGATGACAATTTGCCTTACGCAGAGTTCTCATACAACAATAGTTACCAAGCCAGTTTGAAGATGGCACCGTTCGAAGCCCTGTATGGACGAAGGTGCAGAACACCGCTGATGTGGGATGAAGTAGGAGACCGACAGTTGTTTGGACCATACTTGATCAAGGAGTCTGAAGAGAAAGTTAAGCTGATTCGAGATAGACTGAAGATAGCTCAGTCCAGGCAGAAGAGTTATGCAGATTCGAAATGCAAGGAGGTAACCTATGAAGTTGGAGACATAGCATATCTGCGAGTATCACCCTTGCGAGGAGTGAAACGTTTTGGAGTTAAGGAAAAAATTAGCCCCGAGATTTGTAGGACCGTATCGTGTTTTGGAACGGATGGGAGAAGTTTCCTACAAGTTGGAGTTACCTAAAGGACTGTCAGGAGTTCATGATGTGTTCCATGTTTCACAATTGAATAAGTGTAATGCTGAGATGGCCGATATACCATTAAGAGATGCAATACCCTTGGAGGCGATTCAGTTGGACAGTGATTTGACTTATGAGGAGAAGCCAGTCAAGATTCTTGAGTTTGCCAGTCGAGTCACCCGCAGCAAGGTTATCAAGTTTTGCAAAGTTCAGTGGAGCCACCATACCGAGGATGAAACCACCTGGGAACGAGATGATGATCTTCGTAAAGACCACCCACACCTATTTTCTAGCCAACCTGAATCTCGAGGGCGAGATTCATCTTAAGGGGGTAGGTTTGTAACATGCCAAATTTTCAATTTGGAATGTTATACATAGATCATTCTTGCATATCATAATTTATTGCTTTTTGTTTCACGATCCTCGAAATCCTAAGCAACTCAAGGACCCTCGGAGAGAGTTGGGGATTTCCCGGTTTTCATATTTGATTCTTATCAAATATTGAAACGAGGATTTCGGTTTTAATTATTTTTTTCTCTCCAAAAAATATTTCATATAAAAATATATGAGAGGAGATAATACGACTTCTCCAAAATAATTGAAATATTGGAGGAAAAATATTAAAATCAAATATTTGATTTTATTCGGATTTTATCGCAATTTTATTTGCATTAGAAAAATTGCACGTTTTCAAAATCGCCGCCCCTTGCCGCGCTGCACCGCTGTCGCCCTGCTGCCGCAGTCCCGCCGCCCCAACTCCCGAGCCCCGCCTCGCCGGAGCCTCGCCGGAGGTTCCCGCGTCGTTCGCCGCCGCCATTTTTTTAGAAAACCGATTCGTTTTTTTAAGAAAAAAACCATAGTTCATTTGTTTTCAGATCGGTTCGCCGGTTTTTCTCGGTTTAGTTATTTACCGGACGTTCGTCCGTAGTTCATTTTAACGAACGGTTTTCGCTCGATAGTAACAGACAAAGAACGCTCATTTGTTAGCCTGTTCGTCAGTTTTCTTTTATCGGATTTTTCCGCGATTATTTTCAATCGCGATTTCTGATCCGATTGTCGTTTCAGTTTATCTTTTCGCTCGTTTATCGGAATCATGCGAATCAAGCGCCTAGATCTTTGTCTCGAAACCCTCTTTCTGTTTAATCAACTTAAACAAGATTTTGGTACTTTAAAATTTGACTTTAGTTCAGATTAGTAAATGGAACTTGTTTAATTTGCCGTTTGAGTTTTCTTGCTCCGTTCGATTTGATTCTTTTTGCAAACCGGAGTTCTTAAGTTGAACTGTCTGGTCCATTCTTATTATTTGAATTTTGCCCGTGCATCTTATAGTTCTTCTTGTTTGAGTTTTGCCCATGCATCTTTTCTTGATTGCTTATGTATGCTATTGTTTGTTTGCGATAGAATTCCCGTAGTGCGAAGCGTGCTACTACGAATCTCTAGGTTTCGTGGATCGTCAACAAGGCAAGTAACACATTGATCATACTCTTTACATACCCAGTTTTTATGCATTAGTTTCAATCCTCAAACATTGCTTGATTAGGATGTCATTAACATGTGGGTTGGGAGGTAGTTGATGAGGTAGAACCTATTGCCCTGTTATATTGAAACCCTTGGGAGTTACTTCTACGTATTGCTTATATTCCTATGCTATGCTCGTAGACGTGGTTTGGGTGAGTGAAATCCTTGACATATGTGAGATTGTTAATTAATGGTTCAACTTAAGGTGACAACTTCAATACACATTTGGGTGGATTGAGGCACCTGGAGAATCCAGTGTTGCCTCTATTTTTTGGAAATCCCGGGGTTCCGTGTGATCTTCCTATGGACCACCACCCAGGCTCAAAGGGAACCGAGATAATTTCATGCTAGGAACTTCCGCGTGCAGCCACAAGCTATTACGGGCTCTAGCATAGTTGATTAAGTTACGTGAAGCTCTCGAAGAGGTGGATCAGCAGGTAGAGGGTTGTAGGTTTGGTATGGTTGTCGGCGTTCTGGGAACGGGGGTCCCCAGACTTGCCTGCCTGCGGCCTGCGGTGTGGCTCGAGTAGGGGCCCAGCGCGGCCCAACTTCATCAGCTCAAGCTCAAGACCCTCGCGAGGGGCCAAGCCTTGCGGGGCAGACGACAGGAAGCTTCCTCAGGTGCAGCCTCATCAGGCAGGCTCGCGAGGAGGCGGAGAGATCAAGGCAGGGGCACCTCGCGAGGAGCCCGTGAAGCAAGCCATCACGATCGAGATCAGGCGGGCGCCGGGCGAGCGCTGGCCTGCGCAATGTCCTTGTTTCCCCTTCGGTGCAAAGGGAGCAAGCACATGCCAAGGCATCGGGTAAAGGTTACCATTCCGGTGCAACGAGACCAAGACTAGCAGAGCGGCAGGACGGAGGTCACCGTGGAGCCCAAGACCGCTTCATCACCAGTGCTTTTGGCAGCTGAAGACCACCTTTGGTCAGGATAACTTGTACTGGATGTTCCCCTTCAAAATGGCCAATTGTTGGCGCGCTTCCCACTCATTATTTGGGAAGAGGACGAGGGCCTCTATAAATAGGACTAGCCACCATAGGGAAGAGAGAGGAGAGGAGAGATCAAGACCAAGCAGAACACACCGCACCGGCTCAAGAACACCTCTCACGAGGCCGTTCTTCCCCTGTATTGTTCATCATCAGCCTCTGAGGCAATCCACTACACCACGCACTGGAGTAGGGTATTACACCACATCGGTGGCCCGAACCAGTATAAACCTCGTGTCCCTTGTGTGTTCTCCTTTTCGGCCTAGATTTCTTGCAAGCCATTGAAGCGCGAGTCGGTAAGGGAAAGATCTTCGTGCGCACCCCAGAGTTCGAACCTTAAGGGTCTGCTAGAACCCGAAATCCGACATTTGGCGCGCCAGGTAGGGGTGCGCCGGCATCTTTCTTCCGCTATTCGCGTGTGATCTTCCATCGTGTCCATGGCTGACGCTCGTCGGGCTCGCACCGAGCGCTGGGCTACTCTCGCCACCAGCGTCGCCCAGACGGCGCCCGTCGGCGGACGTCCCCGTCATTCCCCGTCGCCCGCCGCCAACGCCGCCACCGGCCCGACGGGGAACGAGCAGCAGGCCTCATCCCTGCATCCTTCGGTGCCGCGGGAGGGCCGCACCGCCACCCCGTCGCTGACTCCAGCCAGTTCGTCGTCCCATGCCCGTCGCGCCCCCACGGACGCGCACGCCGCGCTGCTGCTAGCAAGAGAGGTCCTGCACTGCCGCCCCGTCGACGACCTCTACGAGGACTGGCTCGCCCGCATCACCCAGCTCGTCAGCGCTGCAGGGGGCTCTCCCTTGCCGTCCCTCTCACTGCCTCACCCTCCATTCCGTGCAGGGGCCAGGATCAGGAGGCGCCTCCGCCGCCTCCTCCCCAAGAAGGCGGCCTGGCTCCAAGGTGCGCAGCTCTAGGGCGAGACCCTCCACGTCCGGCGCCTGCACGGCAAGAAAGGAGCTGCCAAGAGATCCCTTGTCCCCAAGAAGGTGCTCGCGCGCTCCCAGCACCGGCGCGCCAAGATCGCGCCCCTGCGCCTCCACGCCAAGACCCCGCGCTGCTCTAAGCGGTGGCGCGTGGTAACCCCCAGGAGCAAGCCCAGCACCAGCAAAGGGCGCCGGTGGCCACAGCAGGCTACCACGCCTTCACCCCCGAGCTATGCGGCGTCGCATGGCCAGGCAAGTTCAAGCCTAATCTGCCCCCCTCCCGCTATGATGGCACGGCGGACCCCGCGGAATTCCTATAGCTCTACGAGCTAGGCATCGAAGCCGCAAACCGAGACGAAAAGGTCATGGCGAACTGGTTTCCCATGGCGCTCAAGGACGGCGCCCGCACCTGGCTCCTGAACCTGGCTCCTAGCACGATTTCCTCCTGGGACGAGACGCGCACTCGCTTCATCGCCAACTTCCAGGGTACTCGCGACCGGCCCTCGGCCATGAGCGACCTGCGCCGCATCAAGCAACAGCCAGGGGAAACCCTGTAGAAATACATCCAGCGCTTCAACAACGCTTGCCTCAAGATCCCCAGGGTGACGGAGGAAGCCATTATCTCCCCCTTCTCCGATGGCGTGCATGACATCAAGATGAAGGAGGAGCTAGCAATCCATGAAGACCTGTTCACGTCCCTGGAGCTGTTCAACTTGCCGACCAAGTGTGCCAGGGCTGAGGAAGGGCGCCTCTCCCTCCTCGAGCTCCCGGCGGCCGACCCAGAAGAGAAAAAGCCCAAGGCTAAGGACGTGAAGCGTAAGGGAGCTGCCGTGCTCGCAGTGGAACCAGACACCAAGCAAGGCAGGGATCAGCCTGAGTCATCCAAGGGCAGCCGATACTGCATGTATCACGACCTCCACACCCACAACACCAATGAATGCCAAGACCTCAGGGCCGTGCGGGATGGGCGTATCGGCCGACGCCCCGAGCGCAACGACAGGGGCTATGGCCGAGGAGGAGGAAGAGGTGGAGGACGATTGGAAGACCGTGGCCCTCGCCAAGGGTGGCATGACCAACCTCGCGAGGATCGCTGGCAGGACCAGCCTCGCAAAGGAGGCTGGAGGGATCAGCCTCGTGAGGATCGCCCGCACGGGAAGGCAGGCCTCCCTCCTTTACCGCCACAACCAAGGAGGAACGAAGACCAACATCAAGACGAGGGGGCTCGGGGCTTCTAGGAGCCATGCGCAATCGCTTGCATCTTGGGTGGCGCCCAGGCCCCAGCCTCACAGCGCATCTTCAAGGAGTTTGCTCGAGAGGTGAATGCAGTCCTTCCCAAGCTTGAGGCCACGCGCCCTCTCAGGTGGTCTGCGTGCGCTATCACGTTCAGCTCAGCGGATCGGTTCAAGTGCGCGGCAACGACCGGAGTCCTCCCGATGCTTTGCTCCCCAGTCATGAGCAACGTGCAGGTCACCAGGACCATCGTCTATGGCGGAGTAGGACTCAACGTCCTGTCCGTCGAGACATTTGACCATCTCCAAGTGCCATATGATCAGCTTCAGTCGACCAAGCCTTTCTCAGGAGTCACTAATGGTTCCACTATTCCAATAGGGCAGGTTCGCCTTCCAGTCACCTTCGGGCAGCGCAAGAACTACCGCACCAAGCTCATCGACTTCAACGTCGCCCACATTCTCCTGCCATACAACGCCATCCTCGGGTACCCAGCCCTAGGCAAGTTCATGGCAGTGACTCACCATGGCTACAATGTCCTCAAGATGCCAGGAAGCGGTGGAGTCATCACAATACCCTGTGAGGAAAGGGACGCAGTGTGTTCACTTGAGCGTGCCTTCCAAGCCACAGCAATCGAAGACCCAGGTCACATGAGCGGAAGACTTCCTGAGACGACCCCTAAGAAGAAGAAGGCTTCGCCTGGCCCAAGCCGTAAGGAGGCAGGCGCCTCCGGAGGCGTTGTGTCAGGATTTGTGCTCGTTCAGGGAGCACCACTCTCTGTCGCATAGGAAGGCGCGCCCGGCGCCCTCTTCAGGCAGGGCTCGAGGGCTCTTTCTCGGAGAGCCACCGACTTTGCCAAGGTCACGAGGGAGGCGCTCGGGCACCACTTGGAGGGGTGCTTCCAGGAACGTTTCCCTCAGGAAGGTACGAGGCAAAGACGACCAAACCCTCAGGAGTTCATCGCAAGAAACCCCCAGGAGCAACAGGAGTTGAGAGTCATGCGCGGCAGCTGCCGCTTGCCCGCCGTAGCCCCACATCCAGGCGAAGAAGTTGGGCTGCGCGTCTGCATCGACATGCCAGGGCTCAACCGAGCCGCGTCTCAGGAGCGCCTCTGGCCTTCGCGCGCGGGGCGTTGCGAGGGTCCACCTCACAGCTATCTTCGCATGCCTTTCGGCCTGCCGAACACGGTCGCCCCTCATCAGCGCCTGCTGAGGAGAATTCTGGAGGCTCAGGAGGTCAGGCATTGTGCGGTCCTCGCGGAGATGAAGATGGCCCTCGAAGACCCACCTATGCCCCGGGAGCCTCCCGAGGCTCCCGGGCCTGGGGGCTCGTGAGGGTCGACGTCTTCACCGCGCGCCGCCCGCTTCTTCGGCATCACTTCATCTCCAACGGCATCAGGTGACATCTTTCAAAGTTCCATTTTTAGCTGGGAGCACCCACAGGGCCGCGTCATTCCCAGGTCACGTGGGTCCGTCCCTGCGACATGTATCTGTTTTGCTTATGCTCTTTTACCTACCTTGTTGGGGGCGCGCCCCGGGCTGCATCATCCCCAAGCTGCTCGGGCCTGGCCCAGCGGCGTTTGCTTTTCCCGCATCTACCTGAAATGAATTTGCTCCCTCCGCTTAATCTGGTTCCCATGATTGTCATCTGTTGCTTATCGCGGACTCCTCTGCTCTCATGCGAAGCGCTTGCACGTTAAAATGGGGGTACCTGAGCATCACAACTCATGGGCTCCTACTGGCTCTCCAGCCCTCACCCCCTGGCCTTGACCCACGGCATCGCGACCTGATATACCAGCGGCGGTTGAGCTCGCTCGAGGGCTGGGACCTGAGGACGTAGAGTATTTGCATTCTAACCAGCCTGCAGGAACACACCATTGATAAAGGCCCAGAGCCAGGCGCAACCCGCCTCGAGGTAGGGCCTCGTGAGTCCCGCGCTGACTCACGAGTGCCCAGATACACCTCTCCAAGCCCTACCGTGCCGGCCACGCATCAGGGCGGGGTTGTACACGCCCCGGGGGCTCCTCCCGGAGGGGAGCCCCCCTCCCACATACCAGTGGAAGCACCATGCTCCGCGCTGGCTGACGACACTGCCGAGGAGCGGCTATGCCCGTACACATACGGAAGCACTATGCTCCACGCTGGTGATCAACAACTGAGGGCGGCCCACGGCTGTACCAACCTCAGGGAGCCCAGTGCTCAGTGTCCGGCACCGTTACAACGCCTCCCCTCGGGAGTGCCGCGCGAGGGGGCTGGACACGGGGGCTACGCCCGGGCCATGCACGAGCGCACGCCACCCAGCCAGGTCCCTCGGACCTGGTCATCGCGCGCCCCTCCCCGAGCGGAGACAAGGTATGAAAACCCGTTGGAACGTCAAGGGGGACTCCTAAGCATCGCGACTCAGGAGCCTAACTGGTCACGTAGCCCCTCACTCCTTAGTCCCGTCCTGGTTTCTGGTCAGGGCTAACGACGGTTGACGTATGTGCGGGGCCAGGCCCTGCCGACGCAGAACGACAAATCCACTCCTTTGCTCCCCCTTTCCTACTTGTTGCTCGCTTGCCCTTCACTCCTTAGTCCCGTCCTGGTTTCCGGTCGGGGCTAACGGCGGTTGAGGTATGCGCGGGGCCGGGCCCTGCCGACGTAGAGCGCAAGCAAATTGGAAGGGAAAATGCAAGTTCCAGAGAATTCAAAGCAAATATTACAAGCCATAGATTGTTTCACGACGCCAAACACAAGTTTAAATGCCTCCGCGAGGCATGGTGCATGTTGTGGGAGTAAAAACAGGACAGAAGCCGCGAAGGGATCACTCTCCAGTGGCGCCGCCGCCTGTGGTGGAGTCATGTTGGGCGACTCCGCCTCCTGAGGCCGCGGAGCTGGTGGCACCGTGCCCGGGCAAGGTACTGAAGGCGCGGAACCTCCCCAGCAAATCCTCGGCTCAGCCTTTCACGGCCTCAGCAGCAGCAGCGGTATGGTCGCCGCTCACGGGTTCCAGCAGGCTGTCGAAGTCAACGTCGGGGTCGCGCAGGTAGACGTGGCTGAGGACATGCGTCGGCGCCGAGGAAGACAGGGCACGCGCCTCGGCCTCGGCCGTGGGGCCGAGGCCGTCTGCGACGTCTTCAAGCGCATGGACCAGGAAGGGAAGCAGCTCGACAGGGCCGTCCTCCGCACCAGCCAACGGCTCCTCCAAGCCGCCCTCGTAAAGCATCTTCAGCGCGGCGCGAGCTTTCTTCTCCAGCTGCGCGAAGGCGACCCGATCCTCGGCCAGGACCTTCGCCTTGGCTTCTAGCTCGGTCCTCTCCGCCTCTAGCGACTTCTCCGGCGTCTCCAACCGGCCGCAGCAGTCATCAAGCTTGGCGTCCCGGTCCTTGATGGCAGCCTCCCGAGCCTTCATCTCCTCCTTCTGGCAGCCGCGGACCTCCTTGGCGAGATCGTCGCGCAGGCCTTGCAGCTCGACCTCCAGCGCCTTGCAGCGGCCCTAGGCAGCCGCAGCGTCGCCCAGGGCAGCGTCGCGAGCGGCCTTGGCTTGGCTGGCGGCCTGCTTCTCCCCATCGGAGGCCGACACGGCCTGGCTTAGTGCTGCTCGGGCGGAGGCAGCAGAACGGGCCCAGCCAGAAGCTAGCTCCATGCGCCCGGCCACTAGGCGAGGGTCGCGCTCAGAAGATCCTCCCGCAGCTGGCTCAGTTCATTGGCGACCCGGTCTTGGATGGCGGCAGAGGGATTAGAAGAGATGGGAACCGGTGGAGCGGGTGGAGAGGACATCAGCGTGATCACAACGTGGCAGGAAGGAACCCCTGGGGCTTGGCTACCCCGGCCGCAGCATCGAGCGCAGTCGCCTCCAGGGTCAGCGGGGCCACGGGGGCTGACTCCTCGCCGGGGCGTCCCAGTTGGCCAAGCGAAGACGATCGGGCAGGGGGTGTGCGAGCCTCGTCGCCTCTTTCCCCAGTGGATGAAGGCGCCACCCCGGCAGATGGACTCGCCCCAAGCAGGGCCGCAGAAGCCCCTCTCAACCTCTTTGCTGCAGGTGCCGGCCTGGCAAAAGAATGCAGACGTCAAGCCTCGGCGGCAGAAACCAAGCAAAGCACAAATCGAGCACTTACTGGTCGTCGTTCACGGACTTAAGCAGCTTCCGGCCAAACTTGAAGCCCGAGAGCCTGCAGCTGGGGTCAGCCTTGGGAGGCCCGGAAGTAGAAGGCACGTCAAGAGGGCTAGAGCTGGCCCCAGACCGCCCGGGGACCAGAGCGGACCCTGGGAGAACCAGCCCCGACCTACCCTTCCTTGCGACCAAGGGAGAGGCCTCCCCTCCTCGCCTGGCGCCGGCCTCTTCGTCGTCCGGCATGGAGCGGAGGGCCCGGGACCTGCGCCGAGGGAAGGACTCCCCTGACTCCTCGCCAGTCGCCTCAGAGTCAGACTCTTCCTCCTCGGCCTATTCTTCCCCCTCGCTCCCGCTGGAGCTGCCGGAGGACACGTTCACCATCGCTAGCGCCGCCAGATCCTCGAGAGCTTCCGCAGGCACCAACCCCTCACCATTGAAGGTGTTCATGGTGTTCACCACCTGCTCCCAGTCGCCACGAAGGAACAGGGGGGACGGGGCGCCCACCGAGCTCGCCACGTCTCCCCCAACCAAGGAGTGAAGGGCCGCGACTAGATCCTTGTCGGGCAGGGCCTCGAAACTTAGGCGTAGGGCGGCGTCCGCTTCCCCAAGCCTCCACAATGGGAGTGATTGTTCCTGGAGTGGAGCCACCCGGTGTTCCAAGAACTCCCTTAGGAGTGTAGCCGCGGTCAACTTTGCCGCCCCTAAGTTGCCTGGCCTCAGGTCCATGTTCATCCTCTTCAGCACCGCCTTCACGCGGGGGTCGACGAGCTCCGCGTGGTACCACGCGTCAACGGCCTTGGGCTGCCCCATAGGCAACACCAGTCGGGGGTGGAGGCGCCCGACATCCACCATGACCCACTTGCTCCGGAAGCCTTCGATCCTCTTCCCAGGCTTTGAGATAGCATTGGAATTGGAGTATGCAATAAAGCTCGCGCATGCGGAGATATGGGCACGAGAAACCCGGAGGGAAAAATAGTGGCGCAGCAAGGCCACCGAGGGCTTTACCCCAACGCGAGCCTCACAATAGTAAGCGAAAATCGCCAGGAGAAGAACAGAGTTGGGGTGGAGATGCAGAGCATGCAAGTTGTATTGGCGGAGAATAGCAAAGAAGAGCTCGGAAAAAGGAGGCACCAGATCGGTGATGATGGCGCTCACAAAGAACGGATAGAAGGTGCTCCCCTTGCCCTCAAGCTGGTCGAAGCCGGCCTTGAGCACAGTCGCCCCATCGCTGCCCTGCGCCACCGTCATCAGGCGCGTGAGGGCGAGGTTGTTCTCCGACAAATTCGGGGGATCCAGAGCCGGCGAGTACCAAGCCTCGGTCGGGGACTTGCGAGGCACCATAGCGTGCCGGATGGGAAGGATTGAGGAAAATCTAGAGGATTTCAGGAGCAGGAAGGAGAAGAGCGAGAAAGGGGATCTGGGGCAAGGCGAACGAGAACAAAGCGAGTAAGTCTGGCCCGGGCACCTCTTTTGTCAAATGGGCGGTTGCCGAGGTGTCGTAGGGAAGTACAAACGCCCACGTCCAATCAATCGCCACGCGGCGCCCGAGGCCGCATGCTATTGGGGGCCCGCGGCGCTTCGCGCTTGCCCCTTCGCTTTTCTTCTATGCTAAGCCCGGGCGCGCCTTGGACCTAGGGGCTACTGTCGGCGTTCTGGGAACGGGGGTCCCCAGACTTGCCTGCCTGCGGCCTGCGGCATGGCTCGAGTAGGGGCCCAGCGCGGCCCAACTTCATCATCTCAAGCTCAAGACCCTCGCGAGGGGCCAAGCCTTGCGGGGCGGACGACAGGAAGCTTCCTCAGGAGCAGCCTCATCAGGCAGGCTCGCGAGGGGGTGGAGAGATCAAGGCAGGGGCACCTCGCGAGGAGCCCGTGACGCAAGCCATGACGATCGAGATCAAGCAGGCGCCTGGCGGGCGCCGGCCTGCGCAGTGTCCTTGTTTCCCCTTCGGTGCAAAGGGAGCAAGCACATGCCAAGTCATCGGGCAAAGGTTACCATTCCGATTCAACGAGACCAAGACCAGCAGAGCGGCAGGATGGAGGTCACCGTGGATCCCAAGACGGCGTCATCGCCAGTGCTTTTGGCAGCCGAAGACCACCTTTGGTCAAGATAACTTGTACTGGATGTGTTCCCCTTCAAAATGGCCAATTGTTGGCGCCCTTCCCGCTCATTATTTGGGAAGAGGACCAGGGCCTCTATAAATACGACTAGCCACCATAGGGAAGAGAGAGGAGAGGAGAGATCAAGACCAAGCAGAACACACCGCACCAGCTCAAGAACACCTCTCGCGAGGCCGTTCTTCCCCCGTATTGTTCATCATCAGCCCCTGAGGCAATCCACTACACTACACACCGGAGTAGGGTATTACACCACATCGGTGGCCCCAACCAGTATGAACCTCGTGTCCCTTGTGTGTTCTTCTTTCCAGCCTAGATTTCTTGCGAGCCATTGAAGCGCGAGTCGGTAGGGGAAAGATCTTCGTGCGCACCCCAGAGTTCGAACCTTAAGGGTCTGCCGGAACCCGAAATCCGACAATGGTACGCCCGGAGTTATTGTTTCTGAAAGACTATGTCTCGGTCATCCGTTTCTCAAACACCATGTAGTGCGAGAAATCCAACGGAGGCGATCGAGTCTTCTGGGGAAAAGTGCGCAAACCTCTGCAGAGTGTACAATCTAATCATGGTTAGCCGTGTCCCTGGTTATGGACAATCTTGAGCATCTAGTACTTGGAGTATCTTAAGTATCTCATCATGCTACTTAAATTAATATTGTTGGGTTGATAATTACTTTAATTGGGATTGAGTTGGAGGAACCTTCTCAATGATGTTTCAACTACCATGATAGTTAAATTAAAATTTATTCCTTTGTTGTAGGAAAAAATTGGCTTTTCGCAAAAACTATAACCATAGAGCATTCCACTAGCCAAATATGCATGTAGTGATAGCATTATTCTGTTCTTGCTCTACTGTGTTATATTGCGAGCATATTCCATGTGTTGACCCGTTTTCGGGCTGCAACGTATTATGTTGCAGACTTTTCAGATGAGGAGTAAGGTTCGTTAGGTCGTTGCCGTGCAGCTCAGCTATGCTGTTGGAGTTGATGGACTCACTTTATCTTCCAAGCCTTCCGCTGTTATCGTATTAGATGGCCTTAAGCCATATCTATTGTAATAAGTTCTCTTTTGAGACATTCTATGTAAGAAGTGGGTGATTGCTACTCTGTTATAAATCCTTCGAGTACTGTGTGTGTCAGCATTACCGATCCAGGGTTGACACTGAAGCACAGAGACTTGACCATTTGTGGTCGGGTCGCTACATGTTCTTGGGGCACTGCCTGGCATAATGTCCATTTTTTCCACAACTGAAGCAAGAATTGTTGCGCTGGCGCTCCTCGTGCACTGGGTTGGTCACGACATTCTTGACTTGAGTGGAGGTCTTGTTAACATTTTGTTGCCAATTGGGCTTGTATTCCACCTGAGTCTGCTGCCAGGTACGAGCCTTTTGCACTGGTTGTCCATCCTTCTTTGGCTCAAACTTGCGCTTGTGGTCATTGTTAGCAGGCCTATTATCTGATACAAGCTTGTGCTCCCTTTTATCAATGAAAGCCTTGTTCACTAGAGTTTGGAAATCTGGGAAATCAAACATATTGAGAGTACACCAGAGTTGCGGATTTAATCCACCAAGAAATCTGTCAATCTTTCTTTCTTCGGTGGCCACGTCATAAAGGGAGTAACGGGCCAGATGATTGAATTTTTGCAAATATTCACCCACAGACTGATTTCCTTGGATGTGTGCGAGAAATTATCGCTGCTTAGTCTTCACAATTCCAGTGGGGATGTGATATTTCCGGAACTGCTCCTTGAATTTTGACCAGGTGATTTCTTCATCAGCAGGCCACATGGCTTTTGCATTTTCCCACCATATGGCAGCAGCGCCTTCAAGATAATGAGTTGCAAATGGGAATTTATCATTTTCTTCAGTACGAGCAATCTCAAGCTTTTTCTCAATGGTACGCAACCAATTGTCTGCATCCAAAGGATCAACAACCTGACTGAAACTGGGGGGCTTGGTCCTCTGAAAATCTGACAACTTGGAGTAATGATTGTTCGGATTTCCATTCTGTCCAACCATAGCTTGCGCACTTCTTAATATTTCAATCAGATCATTGTTCCTTCTTTCCTCAAACATATGTAGAATTTGCTCGGTGGAGGGCGGATTTGGCGGTGGTGGAACGTACGGCTCGGGGGAGTGTCCTCCCTATCGTGCGGAACGACGAACAGGGGTACCCTCGCGAACGTTGCTACTACCTCCCTGCGGCATACTATTGTGGACTTTTCCCAAGACAACACAACCGAGATGAGAAACATCCAAAAGTAAATTGGGGAAAAGCCAACAACAAAATCCGAAAGAGAATGAAATAACGAAGAAAATACGGCGAATAAAATAGAGTTCCAACATAATTATACATAGACTCATACATGAAAGATAACCAACATGCTAGGTTCAACTACTCTCATATAGGCAACGAAACATCATGACTCGTACGACTACATCCATACATCATCTCGTGGATCATAAGATACCTAGTAGTGATATAACGAGCAAGGTGGCTAGCAAGACTATCAGACTCCGGATCAATGATAGGGAAAAGGACACAACCATTGTCGTGCAGAGAAGGATAGTAATAGAAACCTGGGTGGTTCTGCATCCGGACCTCGTTGTAGCGAAGCTCGACACGGACCTCAAATGCAGCAAACTGGACAGCCTGAGAAGCGGTAGAAGCGTAACCGCTCCGAGAAGTACGAGTGTAAGTGCTGGAAATGGAATTGGTGCACAGAGTAACCACTGCGTGATACTCTTACACTGAGTCAGCTAGACGCTCCTTGTACACACGATAGACTGGATCGTCTCCGAGGGGGTATAGCCGACGCCCCACATTGCGAAGGAGGTGCTGTGACGTGTACGGCATGAGCTGCAACTGGCACGGCTACGACACCGGAGCCATCTACACTCACAACCATTAGCAGGTTAGCATAAAAATAAAGCAAATGCATGCAATGCAACAACCAGCTACACATGCTAATGACACTCAACTTAAACTCGTATCTAACGTCCAGTTAACATGTTGTAGTCTAGCGTGGCCTACAGTCAGCGCGGCTCTGATACCAAGCGTTGTAGCACCCCGGCTCAGAGCGACCGGTTTACCATGCATTGCCAGCCCAGAGACCATGTCTTCTGGCAACACACAACATCTTGGTACAGAAAACAACCGCTTTATTGATGCTAGCAGCTCATAGTTTATATTACAATAGGTGTCGAGGCCAAGCGGCACACACGGTGCAGCTGAACAATATGTAAATTATTTAGTGAACATAAAGGGGCCTCGATCATAACAACTACGTGGCAGCGGAACGTAGCAGAAACTCCATAGCACAGGGACACCGATGTGGACACCATCTAGACTCGAGCAGCACTCCTTTCCAACGAGACTTTCCTGAAATCTAGCATGACACGCCAGGTCAGTACATGGAATGTACTTGCAAGCTCACAACAGGCATAATAATAATGGCAAACAATATCATGATAATTAACCAATTAATAATGCAATAATGTTTCAACATGTTGTGATCATGGTCTTGTGATAAAAGTCCCTCGGAACTGGCTTACCAACCGTGATCGTTCTTGGATCACAAACATACCACCATCATGGTCTTGACTAGGGATATCTCATGATCCTTATGGTGATCACAACCATGACCAATACTAGGTCCCGAACATCTCGATGGCTTTCCTACCATCATCAACAGTGCAAAGTTCATAACTTAGTGTGCAAGATTTATTAAACGTTGACCAATGGTGTGACCTACTACGAGCGTGTCCGTACCCGTGGACTCAGTTATTGATAGATTATTACACTCTACAGAGGTAGGACACTGTACCCACACCACGGAACCCATGGCCTCGCACTCCCATTCAGGTGGACCAACGGCATTCCGACGAAACCACTCCATTGCCATTACACTCTCCCGACCACTCTGGCTCAATCCCCACCGGGCTATTGGCAATATGCCCTAGAGGCAATAATAAAATGGTTATTATTGTATTTCCTTGTTCATGATAATTGTCTATGGTTCATGCTATAGTTGTATTAACTGGAAACCATAATACATGTGTGAATACATAGACCAGAACATGTCCCTAGTAAGCCTCGAGTTGACTAGCTCGTTGATCAATAGATGGTTATGGTTTCCTGACCATGGACATTGGATGTCATTGATAACGGGATCACATCATTAGGAGAATGATGTGATGGACAAGATCCAATCCTAAGCATAGCACAAGATCGTGTAGTTCGTTTGCTAAGAGCTTTTCTAATGTCAAGTATCATTTCCTTAGACCATGAGATTGTGTAACTCCCGGATACCGTAGGAATGCTTTGGGTGTACCAAACGTCACAACATAACTGGGTGGCTATAAACGTGCACTACAGGTATCTCCGAAAGTGTCTGTTGGGTTAGCACGAATCGAGACTGGGATTTGTCACTCCATATGACGGAGAGGTATATCTAGTCCCACTCGGTAATGCATCATCATAATGAGCTCAATGTGACTAATGAGTTAGCCACGGGATCATGCGTTACAGAACGAGTAAAGAGACTTGCCGGTAATGAGATTGAACAAGGTATAGGGATACCGACGATCGAATCTCGGGCAAGTAGCATACCGATAGACAATGGGAATTGTATACGGGATGGATTGAATCCCCGACATCATGGTTCCTCCGATGAGATCATCGTGGAACATGTGGGAGCCAACATGGGTATCCAGATCCCGCTATTGGTTATTGGCCAGAGAGCTGTCTAGGTCATCTCTGCATGATTCCCGAACCCGTAGGGTCTACACACTTAAGGTTCGGTGACGCTAGAGTTGTTATGGGAACTAGTCTGAAGTTACTGAATGTTGTTCGGAGTCCCGGATGTGATCCCATACATCATGAGGAGTTCTGGAATGGTCCGGAGGTAAATATTTGTATATGGGAAGTCCTATTTTGGCCACCGGAAAATGTTCAGAATTTTTCGGTATTGTACCGGGAAGGTTCTAGAAGGTTCTGGCGTGGGGCCCACCTGCATGGGGGGACCCACATGAATGTGGGTAGTGCGGGAAAGGCCCCACACCGTTGGTCAAGGCGCACCAAGATCCCCCCTTAGAAGTAATAAGATCATATCCCGAAGGGATAAGATCAAGATCCCTAAAAAGGAAATGATGGGATTTCCTCCCCCACCTTTGCCAACGCCCCAATGGACTTGGAGGGCAAGAAAACAGCCCCCTCCACCCCTATATATAGTGGGGAGGCACATGGGAGCCATACCCCTTCCCTGGCGCAGGCCTCTCCCTCCCCAACACCTCTTCCTCCGTAGTAGTGCTTGGCAAAGCCCTGCCGGAGAACTGCAAGCTCCATCACCACGCCGTCGTGCTGCCGGAGCTCTCCCTCAACTTATCCTCTCCCCTTGCTGGATCAAGAAGGAGGAGACATCCCTGGGCTATACATGTGTTGAACGCGGAGGCGCCGTTGTTCGGCGCTTAGATCGAAATCGACCGCGATCTGAATCGCTACGAGTACGACTCCTTCATCCGCGTTCTTGTAACGCTTGTGCATCACGATCTTCAAGCGTATGAAGATGTACTCCCCTCTCTCTCGTTTCTAGTCTCTCCATAGATTGATCTTGGTGATGCGTAGAATTTTTTTGAATTTCTGCAACGATCCCCAACACGGGCTAATCCTGGGTGGCCCAGTTTATACCAAAGACACAACAACCACCGTCGTGGCCAAAACGATCCCACAAGAGGACCCGGTACCATAATCTCAAAAATGGGCACACAAGGTTATGTCTGCTTACCGGGCCAGGGTAAGCATGCCCATAACCTTCCCTAGTTGGAGGCACCAACCAGAGGCATCATAACGGACAGAATTAAGGCCTTCCCATAAAGGCAAATGTGTTTGCACTGCGAAAAACTCGATTCAGTGGCACCATGACCCGGCCAATGATATATTCAAGTTGAATTATATTCAGGTTTAACTTAAAGTAAAAATGACCAGTGTCATCGCATGCCATGAAATGCAACACTACATATGCATCATATATTAACAAAAATGACTAAGTCAACTATATTCACACTAAGTGTAAACATCAACAACTCATAACACTTTTCTGGTTAAGATAAACCTCACTTTAAAACAGAATATTTTCTAGCAAATTTTATTATTTTACTCATGCAAGAAAATAACTTCAAATAATTAGTCATATGCATAACAATATTATTCTTTCATCACCACAATTGAAACCTAGTTTCTTTACCAACTAAGTTAGTTTCAAACATTCTGTAAATCAAGCATATTTACTAAAGCAAGCACTTAACAGAATATAAATAACATAATAGTTATTTAAATGCAAGGATTAAATCTTTCATTCAAGTAAGAAAGTCATAAATATTGAAATGGCACCATGAAAATGTTGTTGTGGCTTGCCTTAGTGCAGATGAGGTTCACAAGCCTTCTAGTGATCCTCAAGACAAGCCTCACCCTCTGAAAATAATTTTAAACCAAAGAAGAAAATATCAAGAACCCTTCTGAAAATCACTAGAAAATCTAGACAGCATAGAAAAATCTCATTTTTGGTGAGCTGCTATATTTCTTTGCAAAGAACACAATGCAAAAAGAATCAATTCATCTGGACTTATGGTTGAAGAGTTATACCTGTTTGAAGCTCTATGGAAATATATATAAATTTCAATTTAAATAAAACAAACTAGGGGGGTGATGTCGAAGGCGTAAAGCCTCGGGGCGCCACCACTCGTACCGCTTCACGCGCGTACTGAGTGGCTGGCTAGAGGTCCCCGCTAGTTAGGCGAGGGGGAGAGGGAGGAGGAAACAGAGGGGGTCGCGGCTTCGCCGGAGCTCATGCCAGCGGTGAGGGCTCCTTGGCCAAAACGAGAGGGAGGGATCGAGAGAGGGGATGGAGGCGCACCTGCCCGTACCCATAGCGTAGCTAGGGGTGGTCGGACGGTGTCGAAATCGACCTCGCAAGCGGAGGCAGAGAGCGGTGGTCATCGGAGATGAAGACGACGACGAACAGAGGCAACTCCAGGGGCTCCAAGTGGACGGAACGGCTTCACCGAAGAGTGGCGGAGGCCCTGGAAGAGTCGCCCTGACCAGGGAGGGGTTGGAGCTACCATGACGACCCGAGGGGATCGCGGGCGATCTCGAGCTCGGGGACCGCGGCCCGCGGCCTGCCTGGCCAGGCTACGGCTATCTACAAGTTTGTGGACTGTGTGGGAGTGGAGGATGGTGCTCAAGGAGGCTGGGGATGGCTCCTTTTATAGGCGAGCACCGAGGGGGAGTTCGGGCTCCGCCGGTGACACCTGGACATGGCGCCCGGCGAGGAGCGGCGTCAGTGAGAGGGGCAGAAGCCGATACAACTCACGCGGGGACTGTGGGAGAATGGGGACGAGCACATGATCGAGAGGAAGGAGACGAGCACAGTGCAGAGCGCACTGTTGCATTGGCCGGACCATGCCCGTGCTCGCTGCGGCGAGCTCCGGCGTCGACGAGTGCCAGGGGGAGTTAAGGGGGTTGGGACGAAGATGGTGGCGAGGTTTGGCGCGCTTTGGCAGTCGGGGAAGCGAGCACGCGTGAAACAGAGCGCTCGGCGGCACTCAGAGCGCGTAGACACACAGGCTGGCATCGTGTACACGCATCGTCAGCACGTGAACTCTGCCCTCATGCTGAACTACGTCCAAAATCATGTCTGGCTTGTTGCTCGTGCTAGTTTTGAAGATTACCATGCTTTGGTTTGGATCCAGATGCAGTAGAAAAGATTTCACAAGCCAAGTAAGTTTTTGATCAGTAACTTTGAGAGGTTACTGAGGTCAAATGGCTGGGAGTTGGGTGCTGTGCTTTGGAGGCTAGCAATCATCTACTAAGGTGATGATGCACAAGAAAAATCAGCCTCATTGGAGCAAGTAAAATGTTAGTTGCTGTAGAAACCACCATTTCTGTCCAGAACAGAAAATATTTTTTGTAAGCAAAAATATTCCAAAAAGTGATGAAGGTTTTTGCTCAGGAAGGTGCCATAGGGTTCAAAGAATATTTGTGAATTTTCTCAGATTTTTGTGGGCAAGAAAAATTGAGGTTGCTTTGGAGCACAGTGAGCTAGGTAGGGTTTTAGAGAGGAAAATGAATATTTTTCATTAAAGAAAAATATTCCAAATATTATTTTGGGGTGAACCCGAGAGGGGATGATGATTAGAGAGGAAAATGAGGCACTTGGGTGAAAGCCAAGGGTAACCAAGTGTTTAAGTCCATATGAAAAGATTCAAAAACTCCAAATTTCAAAATAAATCCAAATGAAAATCAGGCAAATAAAGGAGGGCAAAAACCAGGCTGTCACAGCGGAACCGCCCCACCTACCGCACGGGAAAAGCCCACCCTCGACTTTTAAATAGTACATTATACTAATTTCGTATCCATGGATTGCGCTGTGGAGCAAAGCCTCAAGAAAACAGTGGTACACATGTACAGAGTATACAACATGCCCGTCGCGCTCGTGTCGCATCCGAGACGGTCGGTCAGTTTGTCGCGCCGCTCTCCAAATGGAACGCGCGACATATTGCGTTTGCACACACATGTGGGACCACAATTGAGAAACGACCCTAGGCACACTCCCCGGCCCCGCAAGTCGGGTGAGTTAATAGAAGAGAGAGACGAGCGATAGTACTAGAGAAGTGTTGTATAGACGTTGGTGTCTGGACGATCCCTGCATGACACAGAAGATCAGTTCATCCATGCATGTGACCAGACTCCAGCAGACACCCCTGGATTGGCTATAGTCTACATATCGTGCAGGCTGTGTTGTACATGGCTGTATTTCTGATGAGAAATCTAAAAAAGGGTTTCTTGTCATCTCTCAATATTAGGTGTCATGTGCTTCGGATCACTTTGAGGGTTAAACAACGACAACTGAGTTCCTCCAAGGCGCTGGTCATTGGGGGCACATGCAGGAAGACTACTCGGTTGCCATCTAGGTCAAGCCGGCTATGTTAATTAGGACATCTATCGATGGACCCCTTTTCTACGAGTTTATCTTTAATTTGAGCTTTGATCCTCATCTAGTTTGTCCGTCGGGATTCATGTTGTCTCCTTTGGGCAGTGAGGTTATGGTTTCTTGCCATATGGCATTTTTTCATGTTATATATTATAAGCCGGTGCTTTAGATGAAAATGACGACAACTGCGCCTCCGGGGCACGCGCATGAAGAATTCTCGAAAGTCATTGATGAGGTCAAGCCAGCTCCGGTAGACAAAAGAAAACTACTACTCCACTATATAGGCAGGAGCCTCCGCGCTTGCTTGCTAGTGTTTCTCTCTTCACACTATCTCATCCTCTCTAGATCTAAACATGATAGCGGTGGCCACACACACACTCTCTCTCTCTACTCACCGCTAGTGATAGATCCAGCCGGATCCTCTCCGCCGGGGAAGGTGAGAAGGTGCAATGTTCACGCGGTCGTCCTCGGCGACGGCTCTTACCCACTGCCGACACGTCCCGATCAGCGTGCCTTGCCGTTCTCTCCCAAGCACCACTGGCTAGGGAGGGCCTCCGACCCCTTCTTCCTCGATGTCGTAGTGTGGGCAGATCCGGCCTCCCGCCGCCCACCTAGTGACATTCCGGCGACCCTCAGGTATAACTTACTTCGAAACCAGCCTTGCTCTACTTCCTGAGCTCCTGACGTCGCTGATTTGTATGTTTTACTATTTCTCAGGCCCCCTCGTAGATAGGATCGATCAGCTATTCGAAAGCCACCTAAATTTTTACTGTTAAGAGGTAAAACTAGTTCATGCACTCGAATCTAGTACTACTTGGTTCAAACAAGGAAGAAAGGGGGTGGGGGTGGGGCAAGATTTGTTACCTTAATCTTAGACTTGGTCGAAAGAGGAAATAATGGGGTGAAAAGTAGCAGAGACTGGCTATCCAACTGGTATCTTGGTCTAATAGGGAAATAAAGGCAAACATAGTACAAACTCAATATAAACCCGATCTATTGGTTGAAAAAGGAAAGAAAGTGGGGACTGGGGGACAAGTCAACAGAGTAAGTCCAGCACTAGATTTGCTAGCCTCACACAGTATAAGGTGCCTATACCGAACAAAAATGGGACAAACCCAGATATCCTGTTCTGATGTTTGTTGCCTCGAGCCACTCTTATGTAATGCCACTGGTAAAATGTAGCAGTCGCACAATTAAAAGTAAGGACACGTTAAACCAATGTTGTTGTCGATGTAATGCCTCCAGTAATATGAATCAATGGCACTTTTATCATGTGCTACTAAATTTCCCATTAAGATAAGTTGCTTATTTTTGTTAGAAATGCAACTGTCCTGGTCCGCCTACTCTCCCATGCCCAAATACCAACTCTGTAGCAGCTTTTAATGTAATGTTGCTGGTAAAATGAAGCAACGGCACCATTAAAGTAATGTCATATTTAATGGTTGTCATAGTTAATCCTAATGCCCACACAAAAATCTAGCAATGTTGTTGCTTTAGAAATTGCTGCTGTCTTTGTAGGATTGCCATTAAGATAAGGAACATGCTTCTTTTCATTTGATGTATGTTTCATCACTTGTTAGTCACCCTCCTTTCCAACTGTTTTGTGCAAACATAGATATACATTTCACGCTTGATCTTAGTTGAACTACACAAATGATATCCAAATTATAGTTGAACATTCCAGGAGCTTCACAACCAACCTTGACGTTGCTCAATTTTATTGCAACTAATGAAGAAGAAGCTCCATGGGTTTCGTTTTCTGATGGAAATGGAACCAAGGCTGGGGCCCTTTTCTTAAAAAAATGAAGAAGAAGCTGCTAGCTCATGGGACACTGCTTCATTTTAGGTGAAGTGCACCAAAAGGTCCCATGAATTAAATAATCCATGTTGGTGACTAGTGTCATCCCTTCTACGATGGCGTTGACTGCAGATATTGTTCCCATCGCGAAGTATGTTCCTTTTTGGTCTGACTATTCGCCAAAGATCCTGCATGTTGAGTCTACTCTTGTGCTACTGTTTTGGCACTACCATGATAAAATAGTAATGTTATTATTTTGCACCTTAATATAGTGGCACTATTAATTTTAGGCAATGTTTTGGCACCGCTAGTGACACTGATTTTTTATATATTGAAAGAGAGGGTTTCCTCTGATTTCATCAAAGAAACCAACCATAGAGAACCATTATCCGACAACATCTCAGTGTAAACGGGCAGTTATGCAACTACTACTAGAACGGACTGAGTACTAGTAGGAGACAAGTTCGCCAAATAAGCTAGCCAGGTAGGGGTACACAGCACCAACTCGACCAAGTTTGGATTACAACCCAAATATGTCGGATTTCGGGTTCTGGCAGACCCTTAAGGTTCGAACTCTAGGGTGCGCGCGGAGATTACGCTTCCTACATACCCGTACTCGTCCGCCTCACAAAGATCTAAACTACCAAAAGAACAACACGAGAGACGCAGAGTTTATACTGGTTCGGGCCACCGATGTGGTGTAATACCCTACTCCAATGTGGTGTGGTGGATTGCCTCTTGGGCTGATGATGATGAACAATACAAGGAAGAACAGCCTCGGGAGGGTCTGTCCTTGGCTGGGGGGATGAACTGCTAGGAGGAGTTCAATCGCCCTTCTCTCTCTGTCTGCTGCCTATCTAACTGATTGCCGGTTTGCTCTCTGTGTCTTGATGCTAAGAACTCCGGTCCCTCCACCCTGGGGGGGTGACTAGTCCTATTTATAGGATAAGGCCCTGGGCCTCTTCCCAAATATTGAGCGGGAAGGGTGCCAACAATTGGCCAGTTTGAAGGGGAATATCTGGTACACTTATCCTGACTAAAGTTGGTCCTCACCTGCCAAAGGCTCTAGTGATGACGCTGGCTTGGGCTCCACAGTGACTTCCTCCTTGTCGCGGAGCTGGTCTTGGTCTCGTTGCACCGAAATGGGTGCCTTTGTTGCGCCAGGTGTCCGCCAGTTATTCGCCGTTGTTGCCATGTCATGTGCTTGCGTGTTGCACTTTGCCATGTCATCATCTGCATTTCATATCATGTCATCATGTGCATCGCATTCGCATACGTGTTCGTGTTATGCATCCGAGCATTTTCCCCGTTGTCCGTTTTGCAATCTGGCGCTCCGATGTTTCCCGGCGTCCCCTTTTACCTTTTTCCGTGAGCGGGTATTAAACTTTCTCGGAATGGACCGAGGTTTGTCAAGCGGCCTTGGTATAGCACCGGTAGACCGCCTGTCAAGTTTCGGGTCATTCGGAGGTCGTTTGATACTCCAACCGTTAACCGGGTAACCGTAAAGGCCTCTTTTGGTGCAGCCCAACACCCCTTTCAAAGTGGCCCAAAACCCATCTAAGTCATCTCCATGTTATCGGGCGTTCTATGACGATCGTGTGGGCGAAAACCGCACTCCATTTGGAGCTTCCTAGCTCCCTCTACCTATAAATATGTGCTCCCCCTCGGATTTCTCGCGCAGATCAAACCCTAGGCTAGCTCCTCCCGCAGCCACCGGACGCGTTCGCAACCCACCGGACATGTCCACCCCGTCGCCACGTCGCCCGGTCCAATCACGTCGCGCCACGTCACCTTCCCCGCCGCCACAGCCAATCAGGCATTGCCACCTCACCATCTCTCTCTCTCTCCTCCCGCGCGGCCCGCGGACCCGGATCGGGCCCACGCGAGCCCGCGCCGCCGCCGCCGTTCGCCCGCTGCTCGCCGTGCGCCGCGCCGCCCGCTGCGCCCTGCCGCCCGGCCCGCCACCTGCGCCGCGTCGCCCCGCCGCCTGCTGCGCGCCGCCGCCGCCACCGCGCCACCGCCCGCCTCCGAAGCGCCGCCGCCCGCTGCGCGCCACCGCGCCACCTCCCCGCGCCGGCCCGGCCTCGCCTCGCCTCCACCGGCGCAGGATCCGGCGGGATCCGGCCCGGATCCGCCGCGCGCGCCCGTCCCCGGCCCCTCCTCCGGCGTTCCTCGGAGTACGTGCCAGATCTGGATCACGAGGTTGACCCCGAATTTTGCCCAAGTCCCGATTATTTTGCATTAACATGCCATATTCATCATGCCATATCTCTGTATCCGAGGCTCCGTTTTGGGCGTGTAGCACATCAAATAGTTCGTCTCGATGAGTACACCATTTCATCTCATTGCATCATTTTCATTTGTGCTCATTTTGATGCCCGAAATGCTGTTAGAAGAGGGCTATGTGATGTTAGTTTCTGATTCTTATCAGAACATGCACTTTTGTCATTTTTGCCATGATTGATATGTGCATCCTATGAAGTTGAGTCCTACATGTGTTTTGTAATATGCCATGCTATATTTCCAGAGATTTATGCCATGTATTTTTGTGATCTTTGTGGTGACTAGCACAAGAATGCAAACTAGGTGACATAATGTTGCTGATTTCAGAGACTTAGTATTTTCACTAAGTCCTGGCCTGCTGTTATTTTTATGCCATGTGTTCATATTGTTTCAGAGAGATCTATGCCTCTTTTGAGCATGATCAGTAAGAGTGTTTTGAGAATATGGATTTTCTATATCCATCCATGCCTTTTTTCGTATTTATGGAGTGTCATAGCTTGACTCAAGCAAACTCTACTTTTGCTATAAAATGTTACTGGCAGATTGTTTACATGTTATTCGATTTTGCCAAGCTTGGTGTAGGTGATCCTTGCATGATATATTGTTGTTCTTGCCATGTATAGCTTCTATGCCATGTCTTCTTGATGTATGTATGCTTAGTTTATCATGCAATGCTCTGTAGTGAGTGCATCAAGCTCACGAACATGTCTACTTGTTATCTGTTTTTGACATGTCCAGTTTTCTGCTAAGTCTGAAACCTGTAACGAAACTTGCTTAATTGACATGGGTGCTATCATATTTTCTGCTCTTTTTTGGCTTATGGTCAGTAAGGGACTTTTGTTAAGTGCTTCGATTAGATTCATGCCATGCCTTATTTTGCTACGTCCTATTAATGTAGCATGCTGTTCCATTGCTCTAAACATGTCATCCTGATGTTAATTTCAGCTATGTTATTATTTTCACTGTGTCTTTGAACCTGTTATCTTTTGCACTTTTGCCATGCTTGTTTGAACCTGTTGTGGTGTGATTTAACCATAGCTCAGTGTTCATCTTTTGTCAAGAATCTTGAGTAGATTACTTTCATATGATTTGTTGATATGTTTGGGTGCAGTAGCTTAATTGCTTGTTGCTTGCTAAGTAGCATCATGCTGTTAATGGCAGATTATTGTCCTTCTTGTTTTGCTTGTCATTTGCAAACCGTGCATCCGATTCCGGTGATCTTTATATCGATTTCAACCGAAATCACCTCACCTTTCCAGTGGCATACTTGGTTTGCCAAGATTATGCCTGGTTCATCTTTTCCCTTCCGAAGCATGCATATGCATTGCATATCACATCTCGCATATCATGTCATGTTTATGTGGTGGTTGTTTACTTTGATGTTTGCTTCTTTCCGGTGTTGCTTCTTCGGGTTAGTTCCGATAACGTTGCGATTGTGAGGATCTGTTCGTCTACGTCCGTTTGTCTTCTTCATGGACTCGTTCTTCTTCCTTGCGGGATCTCAGGCAAGATGACCATACCCTCGAAATCACTTCTATCTTTGCTTGCTAGTTACTCGCTCTTTTGCTATGCCTTTGCTGCGATACCTACCACTTTATTATCATGCCTCCTGTATTGTTAAACCAAGCCTCTAACCCACCTTGTCCTAGCAAACCGTTGTTTAGCTATGTTACCGCTCTGCTCAGCCCCTCTTATAGCGTTGTTAGTTGCAGGTGAAGATGAAGTTTGTTCCTTGTTGGAACATGGAGATGTTGTTCCTTGTTTGGAACATGTTTACTTGTTGGGATATCACAATATATCTTATTTAATTAATGCATCGATATACTTTGTAAAGGGTGGAAGGCTCGGCCTTATGCCTGGTGTTTTGTTCCACTCTTGCCGCCCTAGTTTCCGTCATATCGGTGTTATGTTCCCGGATTGTGCGTCCCTAACGCGGTCGGGTGATTTATGGGACCCCCTTGACAGTTCGCTTTGAATAAGACTTTTCAAGCAAGGCCCAACATTGGTTTTACCATTTGCCTACCACCTATACCTTTCCCTTGGTAGTAGCTAACCCGAGGGTCATCTTTATTTAGCCCCCCGGGCCAATGCTTGTCTAAGTGTTGGTCCAAACTAGAGCGCTTTGCAGCGCCACCTCTAGGAAACTTGGGGTCTGGTTTTAGTTGTACGGACAGCTCATCCGGTGTTGCCCCGAGAACGAGATATGTGCAGCTCCTATCAGGATGTCGGCGCATCGGGCGGCTTTGCTGGACTTGTTTTATTACTGTCGAAATGTCTTGTAGCCGGGATTCCGAGACTGATCGGGTCTTCCCGGGGAGAAGGAATATCCTTCGTTGATCGCGAGAGCTTATAATGGGCTAAGTTGGGACACCCCTGCAGGGTTTGAACTTTCGAAAGCCGTGCCCGCGGTTATGTGGCAGATGGGAATTTGTTAATGTCCGGTTGTAGAAAACCCGAAGTTGATCTTAATTAAAAATACACCAACCGCGGGTGTAACCGTGATGGTCTCTTCTCGGCCGGGTCCGGGAAGTGAACATGGTTGTTGGAGTTATGCTTGACGTAAGTAGTTTCAGGATCACTTCTTGATCATAGTTGTTCGACCGTGCTTTGCCTTTCTCTTCTCGCTCTCATTTGCGTATGTTAGACACCAGATATGCTAGTCGCTTGCTGCAGCTCCACCACACTACCCTGTCCTACCTTTAAGCTTAAATAGTCTTGATCTCGCGGGTGTGAGATTGCTGAGTCCCCGTGACTCACAGATACTTCCAAAACCAGATTGCAGGTGCCGATGAATCCGTGCAGGTGCACACCCGAGCTCAAGGAGGAGCTTGATGAAGATCTTATCCTTTATGTTGTTTCGTTCTAGTCGATCAGTAGTGGAGCCCAGTTGGGGTCGATCGGGGACCTTTGTCGCTTTTGGGGTTTCTTCTTTTATTTTGGCTCCGTAGTCGGGCCCTGATTGTAACTGTATGATGTAATGTTTTATTCATGTATTTGTGTGAAGTGGCGATTGTAAGCCAACTATGTATCTTTTCCCTTATGTATTACATGGGTTGTGTGAAGATTATCTCACTTGCGACATTGCTTTCAATGCGGTTATGCCTCTAAGTCATGCTTCGACACGTGGGAGATATAGCCGCATCGAGGGCGTTACAAGTTGGTATCAGAGCCTTCCCCGACCTTAGGAGCCCCCACTGATTGATCATTTTTAGCGGCCGAGTTGTGTCTAGAAAAATGTTTGGAGTCATTTAGGAATTATGTATCGGAGAGTTTAGGAATTCTTTTTACTTTCCAGTCTCCTCATCGCTCTGGTAAGGCATCCTGACGTAGAGTTTTGACTCTTCTCTTCTCAAATTTTACTAAAAAAAAATTTAGGATCACGCGGGTATCTTAGAATCGTTCCGATGGTTTTGTGATGACAGCATTGTCTTGGTGCCTCTTGTCAGCAGGGGTTTAGTGGAGGTGTCCCGGGGAGTTGAGCTCCGAGGTGTTGTCGTCATAATTTTATCGTTACAGTTCCGGAATACCTGAGTTTAGTACGCCGACATCGAAAATCTCTTTTGTACAGTTGTTGGTGAGATAACCCTGATAGCCCAGTACTGAGGCGAGTGCGGGAGTATTGCCATAACTCGTATAACAGATGTTTTTCGAAGGATGAGGTAGACGATTTCCGAAGGTTTCTTGGTTATGTGTTGAAGGATGGATACAGCTGGATCTAGGTATTGTTAGTTTGGGTGATATATTTTGTGTCCCCTGTATCCCCAACACCTGATTGCATAACCAGAAAGTTTCGGGAGTTTATAAGTGGGAATTCAAGTAGCTCCTAGAATATCTTTTTAACAGACACATGATACGATATGGGGTCTATCATATGTTTGTTTCCGGCTTATTCTGCAAGCCAAATCCTTTGTCTTTGTTTTGTTTTGTGGTATTCGAGTTGCTTCAATGTCAAGTGTTGATTCCATACCTTTTTTAAGTGGTGTTCTCATATTCCTATGTGGATACCAATCCTTCATGATAACTGAGAGTGCCATGTCAATCCTTTTCAACCGGTGTGCTTCTCTTCAAGTGGATCCGATCACTTCAACATTCGCAAGATCAATTATCAGTTCTTCTCAACGGTGTTTGCTTCATCCGTTCCAAGTTGTCTTTGTTTTTCCCGCCATCCCACCCTTATTTCTTCAAGGACGCAGATTTCTTGATCAAGTATCCATCTTATTGATGTGAAGCCTCTCCATTCTCCTCCTTCATGTTCTTATCCGGTGATTTTCTATGAAGATGCGCAACAACTTCAAGTTCATCATTCTTTGTTATTTTTTTCTACTCCGGTGGACTCAATTCAAGCTTTATCGATCATATCTTTTCCTTGTTTCTAATGTTTTCTCGTACCGGTGTATCTCTTAATCATTCACTTCTCGTTATTCATTTGTTCGGGAGTGATGAAGATATCTCAGAAGATTCAAGTTTCCAGTCACGATTCACTCAATTTCTTTTGAGGATGTTATCTCGTTCTAGCCATCTAAATCAACCGGCGCAATCTCCCTTTCAAGTAATCGTTCAACGGTGTTTCTTTTGAGTGGGCCCATAACCCACAGGTCTTTTCCCAGGATCTTACCTGACTCTTCTAATCTTCCCGGAGCTATTCTCTAATTCTTTTCAAAGTTTGACGTAAGAATGAATTGTCATCAGTCATATGTCTTTCTCCAAGATCTTTCAAATTCTTTTCATCATTGGTTCAACCTTTCCAATTCTCATTCCGGAGTGCCTCAACAATTCATGGTGGTGTTTCTCGTCATCATTCTCAACATTTGAAGACCGAAGAAGAGTTTCCCTTAAATCTTGTCCATTCTCTTGAAGTTGTGGGGTTCTAGCTTGTTGCCATCCTCTCATAATTGTTTTCGATTGTGAGAATAATTTTCACCCATCCGGAGCATTCATGAGTCTTTTCAGTTTGATTCTCCGGAGCCCATCATCTCAGTATTATTCATTCTCAGCTTTCAGGTCTCGTTCTCCAAATCATACCGGTGCATTATTCAATATTCTCTAATCAGTTCATGATCTCTTCGTTCTCATATATCTCAAGTATCTTCATTCGTTTTCTAAGTCTTCCCGGTGAATTGTGCCTTTTCTAATTTCATTTTCAATTCTTACGGTGGTTCGTTCAAGAGTTCTCTTCCTTCGTTATCATATAGATGTATTCGTTGTTCCAATCCTACCGGTGGTTCGTTGAAGACCTTCTCAAGTTTGCGCTATATCTCTCTTAATCTTTTCTACGAGAATAAGTAGTATGTCAAATCCATTGCTTGTCATCAATTTGAATTGGTGAAGGATAAGCATAATGTAATTCTTATTCTTGTTTCATCGAGTAAATTCAATTCCTTACTCCGGAGATTCATCAAAATTCTTGATTTCATTTGTTCATCTTTCTTTCCGGAGTTCCAAATTTTTCTCGGTTATATCATTTCAAAGCTCCATCTTATCACTTCAAGGCTTCACCTTGTGTTCTCAACTTCTCTTTCGATTTATCATCCTTTTTACCAGAGTTATTCATGGAGGCTCTACATGGTGGTTCGCCAACGATTCTTTTCATTCTTCAATTGTTCTTCAAGATTTCTCTCGAAGTATGATCCGTCAAGTCATACTCTTAAATAAACATGGTGTTTCAACACATGTTTTGTCTTGAGGAGTTCAAGTATTCTTCATCTTGCATTCCAAAATGGATTTCTTTCAACCGTATCATTCGAGGTGGTATTATGTCATTGTTGATAAGTTGAGTTCATGTCTCATGATTCACATGTTGTTAAGAATGAGATATTTAAATCCATCATTTTCTCTTCGTTCAAGGGATCTTTTCAACCAATCTATCTCTTCGTTGGAGTTATCTTGGGTTATATTTCACCTAAAGCATTTCCTAAGGTTTGTTGCTATTATGGTGTTTATCAATGACCCAAGTTCTTCTGTTATCCTCCCGGTGAAATAGTTTCTAGTCTCCTTGTTTAGAGCAATGCAATCTTTTGCTTCCGGTTAGTGGCAGAAGCCCACCTTATAATTGTGAGATGTTTCCATAAGCCCGCTACAAGCTTATTCGTTTCGTTGTTGGTTTTCCAAAAACTCCGTTCTAACCTTCTTGGAAGGGTGTTCTCCAAGATCATTTGTGGCAGAAGTTGTCATTTTCTTCTCCATTCTTTTATTCCAATGAACTATTTTCTATTCTTTCTTCCGGAGGCATTGTGTTGTTTTCTCAACCCATCATCTCATTTTGGAGATCATGTTGTTTTCCTTGCTTATCCATTTAACCGGAGTGTCGTGTTTTCATTCGAGCTCTCTCATCTTATCAAGTCTTGCATCACTTCTCAACCGGAGTGCTGTCTGAAATCTTTCTTACCCCTTGTGCCATTCTTTTAATAGTTCCGGAGGCAGTGTGTTGTTAATTTTAGCAAGTATCCTCTCATCTTGTCAAGATCATGTTCAAATCCCTTCCATTCTCAGTCGGAGTGCTGCCAAATTATATCATTCTTATTCCTTCTCTATCTTGTTTTAACCGGAGTGGTGTCAATATCTATCGTGTCAATTAACCTCTTGGTTCTCGTCGTATCCCATGTTCCTCTTTTCTAAAGGAGTGTTTGCAATCTCCTCATCACCATTGTATTCTCTCTTTCACTTTGTTCAACCACTCAAGGTTCATGGTTTCACTCGTTTGTCGAAGAAGCAACTTAGTTTTACCTCTTCTCTTTCTCTTCCGTTTTCCCCTCCGGTGCCATCCTAGATCTCGGGACGAGATCCTTTCGTAGAGGTGGAGTGTTGTAACGCCCCGGGTTCGATGCGCCAGGTGTCCGCCAGTTATTCGCCGTTGTTGCCATGTCATGTGCTTGCGTGTTGCACTTTGCCATGTCATCATCTGCATTTCATATCATGTCATCATGTGCATCGCATTCGCATACGTGTTCGTCTTATGCATCCGAGCATTTTCCCCGTTGTCCGTTTTGCAATCCGGCGCTCCGATGTTTCCCGACGTCCCCTTTTACCTTTTTCCGTGAGCGGGTATTAAACTTTCTTGGAATGGACCGATTTTTGTCAAGCGGCCTTGGTATAGCACCGGTAGACCGCCTGTCAAGTTTCGGGTCATTCGGAGGTCGTTTGATACTCCAGCGGTTAACCGGGTAACCGTAAAGGCCTCTTTTGGTGCAGCCCAACACCCCTTTCAAAGTGGCCCAAAACCCATCTAAGTCATCTCCATGTTATCGGGCGTTCGATCACGGTCGTGTGGGCGAAAACCGCACTCCATTTGGAGCTTCCTAACTCCCTCTACCTATAAATATGTGCTACCCCTCGGATTTCTCGCGCAGATCAAACCGTAGGCTAGCTCCTCCCGCAGCCACCGGACGCGTCCGCAACCCACCGGACATGTCCACCCCGTCGCCACGTCGCCCGGACCAATCATGTCGCGCCACTTCACCTTCCCCGCCGCCACAGCCAATCAGGCATCGCCACCTCACCCTCTCTCTCTCTCTCCTCCCGCGCGGCCCGCGGACCCGGATCGGGCCCGCGCGAGCCCGCGCCGCCGCCGCCGTTCGCCCGCTGCTCGCCGTGCGCCGCGCCGCCCGCTGCGCCCTGCCGCCCGGCCCGCCGCCTGCGCCGCGCCGCCCCGCCGCCTGCTGCGCGCCGCCGCCGCCCGCCTCCGATGCGCCGCTGCCCGCTGCGCGCCACCGCGCCACCTCCCCGCGCCAGCCCGGCCTCGCCTCGCCTCCACCGGCGCCGGATCCGGCAGGATCCGGCCGGGATCCGCCGCGCGCGCCCGTCCCCTGCCCCTCCTCCGGCGATCCTCGGAGTACGTGCCACATCTGGATCACGAGGTTGACCCGAATTTTGCCCAAGTCCCGATTATTTTGCATTAACATGCCATATTCATTATGCCATATCTCTGCAGCTCTGGCTCCGTTTTGGGCGTGTAGCATATCAAATTGTTCGCCACGATGAGTACATCATTCCTTCTCATTGCATCATTTTAGTTTGAGCTCATCTTGATGCCCGAAATGCTGTTAGAAGTGGGCTATGTGATGTTAGTTTCTGATTCTTATCAGAACATGCACTTTTGTCATTTTTGCCATGATTGATTTGTGCATCCTATGAAGTTGAGTCCTACATGTGTTTTGTAATCTGCCATGCTATCTTTCCATAGATTTATGCCGTGTATTTTGGTGATCTTTGTGGTGACTAGCACAAGCATGCAAACTAGGTGACATAATGTTGCTGATTTCAGAGACTTGGTATTTTCACCAAGTCCTTGCCTGCTGTTATTTTTATGCCATGTGTTCATGTTGTTTTAGAGAGATCTATGCCTCTTTTGAGCATGATCAGTAAGAGTGTTTTGAGAATATGGATTTGCTATATCCATCCATGCCTTTTTTTGTATTTATGGAGTGTCATAGCTTGACTCAAGCAAGCTCTACTTTTGCTATAAAATGTTATTGGCAGATTGTTTACATGTTATTCGATTTTGCCAAGCTTGGTGTAGGTGATCGTTGCATGATATATTGTTGTTCTTGCCATGTATAGCTTCTATGCCATGTCTTATTGATGTATGTATGCTTAGTTTATCATGCAATGCTCTGTTGTGAGTGCATCGAGCTCACGAACATGTCTACTTGTTATCTGTTTTTGACATGTCCAGTTTTCTGCTAAGTCTGAAACCTGTAACGAAACTTGCTTAATTGACGTGGGTGCTATCATATTTTCTGATCCTTTTTGGCTTAGGGTAAGTAAGGGACTTTTGTTAAGTGCTTTGATTAGATTCATGCCATGCCTTGTTTTGCTACGTCCTGTTCCTGTAGCATGCTGTTCTATTGCTCTAAACATGTCATCCTGATGTTAATTTCTGCTATGTTGTTATTTTCACTAAGTCTTTGAACCTGTTATCTTTTGCACTTTTGCCATGCTTGTTTGAACCTGTTGTGGTGTGATTTAACCTTAGCTCAGTGTTCATCTTTTGTCAAGCATCTTGATTAGATTACTTCCATATGATTTGTTGATATGTTTGGGTGCAGTAGCTTAATTGCTTGTTGCTTGCTAAGTAGCATCATGCTGTTAATGGCAGATTATTGTCATTCTTGTTTTGCTTGTCATTTGCAAACCGTGCATCCGATTCCGGTGATCTTTATATCGATTTCAACCGAAATCACCTCACCTTTCCAGTGGCATACTTGGTTTGCCAAGATTATTCCTGGTTCATCTTTTCCCTTCCGAAGCATGCATATGCATTGCATATCACATCTCGCATATCATGTCATGTTTATGTGGTGGTTGTTTACTTTGTTGTTTGCTTCTTTCCGGTGTTGCTTCTTCGGGTTAGTTCCGATAACGTTGCGATTGTGAGGATCCGTTCGTCTACGTCCGTTTGTCTTCTTCATCGACTCGTTCTTCTTCCTTGCGGGATCTCAGGCAAGATGACCATACCCTCGAAATCACTTCTATCTTTGCTTGCTAGTTACTCGCTCTTTTGCTATGCCTTTGCTGCGATACCTACCACTTTCTTATCATGCCTCCCATATTGTTAAACCAAGCCTCTAACCCACCTTGTCCTAGCAAACCGTTGTTTGGCTATGTTACCGCTCTGCCCAGCCCCTCTTATAGCGTTGTTAGTTGCAGGTGAAGATGAAGTTTGTTCCTTGTTGGAACATGGAGATGTTGTTCCTTGTTTGGAACATGTTTACTTGTTGGGATATCACAATATATCTTATTTAATTAATGCATCTATATACTTGGTAAAGGGTGGAAGGCTCGGCCTTATGCCTGGTGTTTTGTTCCACTCTTGCCGCCCTAGTTTCCGTCATATCGGTGTTATGTTCCCGGATTGTGCGTCCCTAACGCGGTCGGGTGATTTATGGGACCCCCTTGACAGTTTGCTTTGAATAAGACTTTTCAAGCAAGGCCCAACATTGGTTTTACCATTTGCCTACCACCTATACCTTTCCCTTGGGAGTAGCTAACCCGAGGGTCATCTTTATTTAGCCCCCCGGGCCAATGCTTGTCTAAGTGTTGGTCCAAACTAGAGCGCTTTGCAGCGTCACCTCAAGGAAACTTGGGGTCTGGTTTTAGTTGTACGGACAGCTCATCCGGTGTTGCCCTGAGAACGAGATATGTGCAGCTCCTATCAGGATGTCGGCGCATCGGGCGGCTTTGCTGGACTTGTTTTATTACTGTTGAAATGTCCTGTAGCCGGGATTCCGAGACTGATCGGGTCTTCTCGGGGAGAAGGAATATCCTTCGTTGATCGCGAGAGCTTATAATGGGCTAAGTTGGGACACCCCTGCAGGGTTTGAACTTTCGAAAGCCGTGCCCGCGGTTATGTGGCAGATGGGAATTTGTTAATGTCCGGTTGTAGAAAACCCGAAGTTGATCTTAATTAAAAATACACCAACCGCGTGTGTAACCGTGATGGTCTCTTCTCGGCCGGGTCCGGGAAGTGAACACGGTTGTTGGAGTTATGCTTGACGTAAGTAGTTTCATGATCACTTCTTGATCATAGTTGTTCGACCGTGCTTTGCCTTTCTCTTCTCGCTCTCATTTGCGTATGTTAGACACCAGATATGCTAGCCGCTTGCTGCAGCTCCACCTCACTACCCTGTCCTACCTTTAAGCTTAAATAGTCTTGATCTCGCGGGTGTGAGATTGCTGAGTCCCCGTGACTCACAGATACTTCCAAAACCAGATTGCAGGTGCCGATGAATCCGTGCAGGTGCACACCCGAGCTCAAGGGGGAGCTTGATGAAGATCTTATCCTTTATGTTGTTTCGTTCTAGTCGATCAGTAGTGGAGCCCAGTTGGGGTCGATCGGGGACCTTTGTCGCTTTTGGGGTTTCTTCTTTTATCTTGGCTCCGTAGTCGGGCCCTGATTGTAATTGTATGATGTAATGTTTTATTCATGTATTTGTGTGAAGTGGCGATTGTAAGCCAACTATGTATCTTTTTCCCTTATGTATTACATGGGTTGTGTGAAGATTACCTCACTTGCGACATTGATTTCAATGCGGTTATGCCTCTAAGTCGTGCTTCGACACGTGGGAGATATAGCCGCATCTAGGTCATTACAACCGGGCCCAAGGCGCGCCCGGACTTTGCCGTGCTGAGAGGCGAAAGGGCAAGGGCGAAGCGCCGCGGGCCCTAACAGCCTGTGGCCTTGGGCGCCACGTGGCGGTTGATTGGACATGGGCGTTTCCGCCCTCACGACGTCTCGGCATCTGCACGGATTGGACAACTCCCTGCATGCAAAACGGGTCATGATTACCTGAGATTGTGGAGGCCGACGGTTGGCCTTCGCCGGCTATAAGTACGGAACGGCGTGCACCCTTCCAGTCCATCTCTCCTTGCTTCTACTTCTTCCCGGTCCTTGCTCCGTCTTGCTGCGATGGCTCCGATCCGCCGGTTCTCGGCGGCAGAGAAGGGAAAGGCTCCCCGAGAGGAACGAGACCCTCTCCCGCCGAAGAAACGGCTCGCCCTCCGCCGTTGGGATGAGGGGACTCTTCAGGTGGTGTCGAGGCCCTGGGGCGAGCGGGCACCGCCGGGGTTCCCGCTCCCCTTTATGCCCACGTCGAGGGCTCTGATGGGGCGGATGCCGATCGCCACGGGCGGCGCCGTCGTCGGCGCCGACAGGTCACAAAGGTGTGGGTCGTCCCCCCTGGGTCCAATCCGAGGGCTCCTCCTGAGAGTTCGTGCTTCACGCCGCCATTCCTCCTTGGTCTTGGATCCGTCTTCCTCCCTTCTTCGCCTCCATCATCCCGCAGGGAGAACTCTTGGAGCTGTGGCTGCAGCACGCCGGCTGCATCACCCTTGCGATCGAGGCGGAGGTCACAGTCGTTGCCCCGGGCGAGGTCTTCATGACTCGAGGCTGGAGCGAGATCGCCTGGGTTTGCAGGACAAGAGGCGCCTTTGTGATCCACCTAGAGTACGATGGTGCCTCGGTGGTGTTCTTCAAGGTCTTCGATGCGAACGGGCGCCGGCTGGAGTGCTGCCCCGGGAGAGGTGATCGGGACCCTGCCACGGCGAGGGCTGGGCCCGCCGACCGCTCCCTTGGCAGCTCCTCAGGCGGTGGAGGCGTCGGAGGATCCAGCGACTCCGGCGAACTCTTCGCGACTCCAGAGACGAGCGACGATAGCTACGAGCCCCCGAGTCGGGGGCGCTCCCGGAGCAGGGCAGGCTCGTCAGGCCGCCGCCGACTCTGATCTGGATGGGGTTGGCGCCGGTGCTTGATGGCCCACTATTGATGATGGCATGTTTTGCAGGGGTGCGTGTAGTTAGCGTCCCTCTAGGATCTGTTCCCTGCGAGGAATCAAAGTCGCGCCCCGCGGGGGCTTGTAAGGTGTCTGTGATCTTGTTTGTTAATACAACCCTTGTCATAGAATTGTGCGAGTTGCTCATTCCGTCTTAGCTCAGTCCTTCCTTTCGAACCTCACGAGGGCTTGGTGCTCTGCGCTGACAGGTCCCAGTCCCAAGGCGGCTTCATCCGTCGCTGGTATGCCAGGTCGTGATGCCGTGGTCAAGGCCAGGAGGTGAGCGACCCGAGGTCCGGTAAGAGCCCCTAAGTCGCGATGCTCAGGAGGTCCCCCTTGGCGCTCAAGCAGCCATCGTTCGGTGAGAAAGGAGAGCAGCATCGCTAACACGGGATCGCATTAGGTGCGGGGACGGTGCCACGGTAGCTGGTACTTCCGGGTAGTGACTTATCTTGAGAATTAGGGACCGCTCCCTGGTGTTTCGCCGGGTCCATGCATTGGCAGGCGTGAGGTTGCTTGGCGAGGTCCTCACAGGTCCCTCCCCTCTCGCCCTTGCTCCCCTTTCTGCTCTACTTCCTCGGGTCCCAGCCCTCGAGCGAGTCTCAGTCGTCGCTGGTATGCCAGGTCGCGATGCCGTGGTCAAGGCCAGAGGGTGAGGGCTGGAGAGCCAGTAGGAGCCGTGAGTCGCGATGCTTAGGCGCCCCCCCTTTAACGTGCAAGCGATTCGCGCGGTTGAGAGTGAAGGAGGCTCCGCAAGGGCCTCGCCTGACGCAACTCCTCTAGGGGATCCATAGAAAGAGCGAGGGGTTGCCATAGCAATTGACAGTCAGCCATTGGTTGCTTCCGAGGGGCGGTGAGGCACTGATGGCTTGACGAGGTGGCGCAGTGCGGGGCTACCGCGGCCAGAGCTCAGCCACTCAGGTTTGTCGGCGTTGCAGGGACGGACCTATGCGCAAGCGTCGTGCCATTTTGGGAGCAGCTCCGTCAGTCGGCGTCAGTTGAATGGGCAACTGGGTCAAACACATTAGCCACGAAGAAGTAGATTCATTCAAATAGATGCTGGGGAGGCAGGTATCACTGGGTCAGGCCCGAGCGACCTGGGGATGATGCAGCCCGAGGGGTGCCCCCAACAAAGTAAACTAATGACATGGAATAAAAGGGATACATGCCGCAGGGAAGGACCCACACGGCCTGGGAATAATGCAGCCCGAGGGGGGGCGCTCCCAGCTGGAAATGAAACTTAAAAGATGTCACCTGATGATGTTGAGGACGAACGAGTGTTGGTGCAGCAGACTCGGTGCCGGGGTTTACCTGGGCTCCCCGAGCACCTATGGGGACGGAGCCCCTTCTCGGTTCGGCGGGGGGCGGAGGCCGCGCAAAGAGCGGATCGAGGCAAAGCACGCGGGGGAAGGTTTTTACCCACCTTCGGAGCTCTCCGGAGAGATAACACTCCTAGTGCTGCTTTGTGGATTGTATTGAGTTCTTGCTCGGGAGCGCCGAGTGCTACAGTACACTCGAGCAGCTAACGAGACCGAGCGCTTCTCTGAGGATCGATCCCCCCCCTACGTTGTGCATGGGCCTCCTTTTATATGTCCAAGGGGTCTCCAACAGGTGGCAACGTAGGTAAGGTAAAAGTGTAAATATGCTGCGGTAGGTACAACTACCTACACAGTGTATCATACCTAACCCTGACGGCAGGGGACAAAGGCATTAAATGCCCGTCTACGTCACCCAGACGATGCAGAAAAGGGACCGTCAGGGGCGCTATCGCTCGCCACGATGGCCATCCTGTCAGCGTTGCATGCCATAGTGTACCCCTGGCTGCACAGCCTCCCGCCACGTACGCTGGGAAGGGTCCCGGAGCGACACGTAGGTGGGTGAGCTGGAGCGCGGGTACAGAGTGGCTGCCTGCCGCGGCAAGTGCCTTGCCGCGGCCATTGTCTTGTCGCGCCCGGGAACTTGTCGCTCGCCGGGTCCTGCCGGGACGCGTGGCGTGCTGTGGCAGGTTCTTTGAGATGCTCTTGTTGGGCTTCCCGACAAGCTCCTCTTGCCGGGGTCTCGTACCTTGAATGGCCTTCCCGGCAAGCTCCTCTTGCCGAGGACTTGTCTTCTTGACTTAAATATTTTGTTCTTGAATGGCTTCAAAGGGACCATAGAGAGCCTTGGTGATCACCTGGCGGGCCTTGCCGCGGGGTGCTGCGACTGCCCGTGCACAAGTTCGGGATACTAGAGTACCCCTACTTTAGTACACCGACAGGAGCCCCCGGGCCTGGGCCACACACGGTGCCGAGCCCTGTTGGGCCAGGCCCAAAACAGGGCACGAGCACGCACGGCCTGGGTCGCGTTGTACCTTGCTCCGCATCCACCACGCCCTCCCGAATGGCACGCGTCGATTACGGCGTCGTGGGGGAGGTCGTGGGTGGTTCCCTTACTCAGAAAGGCGAAACGTCCGCCCCCTGGTGGTTCGTATCTTCCTCATAAATGGAGGGAGACGTGGAGGCGTGGTCTTCGAGAGGTCGCCTCATCCGTCGCCTCAACTCTGCCCTCCCGCCACGCGGCTTCCATGCGCTTGGAGTGGCGAACGGTGGAGGCAGGAAACCGGGTCGCCACGGGTCGAGGCAGCAGGTCGGGCCCAGTTCCCTGCGCCTTCTGCGTCTCGATTGGCTGAGCGGGGCGGCCGAGCCCCCACCCCGCTACTTTATAAGGAGCGGGACGGGAGGGACGGAAGCCCGCATTCTCTCATCTTCTTCCTTCTTCAGCTTCTGCTCCTCTTTCTTCCATCCGCCATGGAGAAAGGGAACCCTGGTCCTTCGACGGTAACGACGAGGGTTGCCGCTAGGCAACGCGTTCCTCCTCCCTCCGCACCTGTGGCGGCAGAGCCAGCCGCAAGGGGAAGAGGGAGGGGACGAGGCGGCGGGCGAGGTCGAGGGCGAGGTCGAGGAGGTCGGGGAAGAGACGGACGAGGCAGCTCGCCGGCCTCGCCTCCGCCAGCAGATCCTCTCCCGGTGGCGGACCATATCGGGGACGACCCTTGCGAGTTCTTCGTCAGGCTACGTCGGCCGCCTCGTCGTCGCCTTCGTCTCCCGACTCCATTTGCGAGTGTGATGGAGTTGGATCCGCCCGAGACACTGAGGTTGCACATGAGGGGCTGCGGAATCAGCGGTACGCGAGTCCGCATCGACTTCCCGGCCCCTGATGTGATGTATTTTGGTCGAGGTTGGAAGACGTTCACCCGCATCCACAGCTTGACGGCGGGCCTCACCCTCCATTTCAAGCTGATGGAGGGCGGTCTCCTCTCCGTCAAGGTCTTCGGGTGCTTCGGGACTCGGGCACGGTGCTGCGTGGAGAGCTCCTCCGATAGCGAAGGCTCCTCCTCGAGCGGGAGTGACAAGGAGGACAGCGACAGCGGCGACGAGGGTAACGGGCGGCGGGATGACGAGTCCGACTAGGTGTCGGGCGCCGCTCCGCGGGGCACCGGTGACCCCATCATCCGCGTCGCTGGTTCCTGGGGCTTCTCGGGGAGGCTGCGGAAGAGGAAGAGGGCAAGCGACAAGGCCGTCAACTTGGAGTACGAGGGCAAGACGCCCTCGACAGCGTGCTGACGTCCTGCCGCCTCGTCTTCAAGCTTCTGCCTCCGGCGCCGCCATCACCATGCTGCCGCGACGCCCTTTTGGTGTCTTCTGGCACCCGTAGTTCATCTAGGCGCCCCTTTTGCCCTTTTCGCCTCCTTGACCTGTCTCTTGAAGATAGGGACAAGAGAGGGATTACGGGCACCTTATCTCTTTTTAGTTTGTAAGCCCTCGGGCCTTAGTTGCGTTTAAAACTTGTAATCCCATTGCTCATGTTCTTCATCCTCTTATGAACTGTACCTGAGTGGAATGCTTTTTAATGAAAAGGGGATGCTTGCCGGGTCACTTGTCTCGCGGGTGGAACCCACGTCAAGGAGCGAATCCTTTATATCTTTTAAGATAGACACTTTCTTTCCCGGCAGCAGGACCTGCCTTCTTCCCACGTCGCTCGCCCTTTCTCACGCTCTTGGCGGAGGCAGGGAGGAGGCGGGATCAGGCTCCTCGCTTCGTCCCTTAGCTACCACGACTATGACCTTACCTGGCCCTGGGGTCGGGCCCTAGGGCCTAGAGTTAAGGGAGCATGGTAACTTTCAGGAAGAAACGAGGTTTCGCATACCTCAATCCATAAGAGAATGCATGATAAGGGATGAAAAACTTATCTGAGATAGCAGCCCCCGGCAACTTGGGTTCGCCGTGGGCTAATCCTTGCACTTGCAGCCCCCGGCATTACTGGCTTGCCGGGGTCTTGCAGCCCCCGACAACACTGGCTTGCCGGGGTCTAGATGTTGGTCCGTCCTCCTTCTCCTTTTCGTCCTCAGGTGGTCCGGCAAGGATATGGTGAGTCCTGCGAACCAGGGAAACGAAATAACGGTAAAGGGGCGCACACTCGACCTCTAAGTTAGGGGTTAGCCACTACTAAGCACTATCAACCCTAACCAAGGACGAGACTCGACTCAGCATGCATGCTAAAACTCAGGGCGCCAGCGCTTTATCTTCGCTCAGGGTCTGCGCCTAGCTTTGTACAAAGGATTACATGCAACAGCGGCAAGACTTGTACAAAATGGTGGTTGCCGAACAGGGTCCGACAACCGCGCCTTACGGGTAAAACTTACGAAGATGCTCGATGTTCCAGGAGTTGCTCACCGGAAAGCCATCCTCAGTCTCAAGGCGGACTGCGCCAGGCCTCGTGACTCGTTTCACCCGGTAAGGGCCTTCCCACTTTGGCGTCAACGTGTTGGAATTATTGGCGGAATGAACGCGCCGAAGAACAAGGTCGCCTTCCTCGAGACTTCTGGCTTTAACTTTCCGGCTATGGTAGCGGCGCAAAGCTTGCTGGTATCGAGCAGCTCGTACAGCAGCCTGAAGACGGTCTTCCTCAAGGAGCAGCGCGTCATCTTGCCACAGCTGCTCTTGCTCAAGCTCATCATAAGCGAGCACTCGAGGTGACCCATATACGAGTTCCGTGGGGGTAACTGCCTCTGCTCCATAGACTAGAGCGAAAGGTGTCTGGCCAGTGGCTCGATTTGGCGTCGTCCTGATCGACCAAAGAACCATCGGCAGCTCCTCGATCCAGTTTCTTCCGCACTTGTGCAGCCTGTCGAAAGTCCGGGTCTTGAGTCCATGCAGCACTTCAGCATTTGCCCTCTCTGCTTGACCGTTGCTCCTGGGGTGAGCAACAGAAGTGAAGCAGACCTTGGCGCCAAGGTCTCGGACGTACTGCATGAAGTTGCGACTCGTGAATTGTGTACCGTTGTCAGTGATGATCCTGTTAGGGACTCCGAAGCGGGAAACAATCGACCTGAAGAACTTGACTGCTGACTGTGCTGTCACCTTCCTCACTGGCTCCACTTCTGGCCACTTTGTGAACTTGTTGATTGTGACGTACAAGTACTCAAAGCCCCCGACTGCTCGGGGGAAAGGGCCGAGGATGTCGAGCCCCCAGACCGAAAATGGCCAGGATAAAGGGATTGTCTGGAGAGCTTGAGCTGGTTGGTGTGTCTGCTTGGAATGGAACTGGCACGCTTCACACTTGGTTACTCGTGCAGTTGCATCCTGGAGGGCTGTCGGCCAAAAGAAACCTTGTCGGAACGCTTTGCCGGCAAGTGCTCTGGCGTCAATGTGATGACCACATATGCCTTCATGCACCTCTGCCAACTGCTTCTGTCCATCTTCCCGGGGAATACACTTCAATTTCACTCAGTTGAGCCTTCTTCTGTACAGTGCGTTGTCAACGAACCGGTAGATACTAGACTGTCGGGCTACTCTTTCCGCTTCTTCTGGCTCTTCGGGAAGTTCTCCTGACTGGAGGAAACGGACGATCTGTTGTGCCCATGCTGGAGCCTGCGGCTCGACAACAAGGACTAAAGGCATAACTGCTGCTGCGGGAACATCAGCTTCTACGGCGAGAACCCGTGGCTCAGCCGAAGCTTGATGATCCCCTGCAAGTTTGCCGGAGCGAAACTTGTCGGGAACGTCTGCTTCAACGAAACAAACCTTGGGGCTTGTCGGAGCAGACTGCTCCTCATCACTCTTGGTGTTGATCTTGGGGACCCTCTTGGCGGCGGCTTCGGGAAGCTCAGCCGGAAGATAGTCGCCAGAAATCAACTTCCTCTTCCTGCTCTGTCCAGTTGGTGGCGTCACAGATGGCTGAGTCAGCTTGAGCACAAAGATTCCTGGTTCCACAGGTAACTTAAATGCCGCGCACTTTGACAGGCCATCGGCGATGTCGTTCTGAGCTCTAGGAACATGTTCCATCTGTAGGCCGACAAAGCGCTCTTCCAGCTTCCTCACCTCATCAACTTAAGCTTCCATCAACGGACTCTGATAATCCTTGTTTACTTGGCAGACGACAAGCTGCGAGTCCCCCCTGACAATGAGCTGCTTGATCCCAAGGTCTGCCGCGATCCTGAGACCGGCGAGCAACCCTTCATACTCTGCAGTATTGTTTGTTGCTTGCTCCTTGGGAAAGTGCATCTGGACCACGTACTTGAGGTGCTCTCCGGTTGGTGCGATAAGCAGCACGCCAGCACCGGCGCCTTGTAGCGAGAACGCGCCATCAAAGTACATCAGCCACTCTTTGTTTGCTTCCTTGACGGGGATGCTCATCTCTAGGGTTTCTTCGTCAGGTGTTGGCGTCCACTCTGCTATGAATTCTGCCAATGCTCTGCTTTGAATAGTTGAAGTGCTCTCAAACTTGAGGCCAAAGCTCGACAGTTCCAATGCCCACTCAACAATCCTGCCTGTTGCTTCTGGATTCTGCAATATCCTCTTCAGCGGAAAGCGAGTGACAACTGTGATCTCATGTGCTTGGAAGTAATGGCGCAGCTTTCTCGAGGCCATAAGAAGGCCGAAAAGCAACTTCTGCACACCAGAGTACCTCGACCTAGCCCCCTGCAGAAGGGAACTTACAAAGTAGACTGGGCGCTGCACCATTTTCTTCTGTATCCCTTCGCACATCTGCGCAGATCTATCTTCGTCGGGACCAGAGCTCGTCGGGGAAGCCCCTTGCTTGTCGCTGGACGAGCTTGCCGCGGTTGCTGGCTCATCATCTGCCTCTCTCTCCGCTACTAACGCAGCACTAACCACTTGATTGGTTTCCGCCAGATATAGCAGCAACTTCTCTTGTGGTTTAGGTGCGACAAGTATTGGAGTGGAGGACATGTATCTCTTCAAGTCCTGCAGCGCAGCCTCCGCTTCCGGAGTCCATTTCATTGGACCTGCTTTTTTCAAGATTTTGAAAAACGGCAGGGCGCGTTCAGCAGACTTAGAGATAAACCTGCTGAGAGCCGCCACGCAGCCGGCAAGTTTTCGTGCATCCTTGACGCGCTTCGGTGCTTCGATCTTCTCAATGGCCTTGATCTTGTCGGGATTGGCTTCAATCCCCCGCTGGGACACAAAGAACCCGAGAAGCTTGCCGGAAGGGACTCCAAACACGCACTTCTCGGGGTTGAGCTTGAGGCTGATCTTACGCAGATTTGCAAAAGTTTCTTCTAGATCTTGAATCAGAGTTAACTTGTCCCTGCTTTTGACCACTATATCATCCATGTAGGCATCCGCATTTCTATGTATTTGCGGCTCAAAAGCAGTATGGACGACCCTTGCGAATGTTGAACCAGCATTCTTCAAACCAAAAGGCATCCGTACAAAACAATACGTGCCACATGGAGTGATGAACGCGGTTTTCTCCTCATCCTCTTCTGCCATGAAGATCTGATGGTATCCTGAGTATGCATCAAGAAACGAAAGCAAGTCGCATCCGGCTGTGGAGTCGACAATTTGGTCAATGCGCGGCAAGGGAAATGGGTCTTTGGGACAAGCTTTGTTGACATCGGTGAAGTCGATGCAAAGTCTCCATTTCCCGTTCGCCTTGCGCACGACTACAGGATTGGCCAACCACGTAGGATGGAGCACTCCTCTGACGAGGCCTGCTGCTTCCAACTTCTTGATCTCTTCGGCGATGAACTCTTGGCGCTCCACCGCTTGTTTCCTGACTCTCTGCTTGACGGGTCGCGCGTGAGGACAGACGGCGAGGTGGTGCTCGATTACTTTCCTGGGAACGCCGGGGATGTCAGACGGTTGCCACGCAAACACGTTGACATTCGCCCGCAGGAAAGCAACGAGCGCGCTTTCCTATTTAGGGTCGAGAGTGGCACTGATGGTGAAGGTACCACCAGTGCCGTCCTCCTTGGCGGACACCTTCTTGGTTGCTGGCAGAGCTGCCATTGTCTTCTTACACTTGCCGGTGGAGCTCGATGGTGCGTCCTCGACGGTAGGGCAGCACTCCGAAGAGGTGCGCTTGCCAGAGTGAGCATCAGAGCTCTTGCCGGACTTGGTCTTCTTCTTCCCCCCGGGAGCTTCAGCGGCAAGTGTCTCACGATCCTCGGCAGCTGCTGCTTCCCAGTAGATCTTGTCGGCACAGATGAGAGCGTCTTTCTTGTTGCCATGTACAGAGATGACACTTATCGGGCCTGGGCATCTTCAGCATGTTGTACGCGTAGTGAGAGGCCGCCATGAACTTGGCGAGCGCTGGACGGCCGAGAATCCCATTGTAAGGCAATGGGAAATCGGCAACGTCGAAAGTAATCCTCTCAGTCCTGAAGTTCAACTCACTGCCAAATGTCACCGGCAGCGTGATCTTCCCCTTCGGCTTGCTCCTTCCCGGGTTGATTCCTTGAAACGTGCCGGTCTCTTCGAGCTCGCTGTCAGGGACTTGGAGTCTCTGAAGTACAGCGGAGGAGATCAGGTTCAAGCCGGCCCCGTCGTCAACTAGCATCTTAGTGACCTTGAGGTTGCGGATAGTTGGTGAGACCAACATCGGCAAACACCCGACAGCAGTTGTGGGATCGGGGTGGTCCTCAATATCAAAGATGATAGGCGTGCTGGACCATTTCAGAAGCTTGCGTGACTCAACGGGTGGTTCTGCTACATTAACTTCCCGCACCCACTGCTTGAGTTGGCGGTGTTGTGAAGTATGCAGAGAAGCACTGCCGTCAACGCACAAAACTTCTGTGGCTTTCTGGAACTCCTGCTCGCTGGTCTCGGCGTCATCCATGTCTTCATCGTCGTCGTCATCTTCATCCTTGTCGCGGCCGCGGGGAGGTCTATCGCCTTGCCGCTGCTTGGTGTTGCCGTGGCGTCCCCCCCCCCCCCCGGCCAGTATGCTTCGTACCAGATCCTCCAGCACCTTCTTGGGCCTTCTCCTTGTCGCGTCGCTCGTACTCGGCCTTTTGCAGCTCAACGAGCTGCTCGACGTTCTTGCAGTTGGGGAACGTAGCAGAAATTCAAAATTTTCCTACGTGTCACCAAGATCTATCTATGGAGAAACCAGCAACGAGGGGAAGGAGAGTGCATCTACATACCCTTGTAGATCGCTAAGCGGAAGCGTTCAAGTGAACGGGGTTGATGGAGTCGTACTCGTCGTGATTCAGATCACCGATGATCCTAGTGCCGAACGGACAGCACCTCCGCGTTCAACACACGTACAGCCCGATGACGTCTCCCACGCCTTGATCCAGCAAGGAGAGAGGGAGAGGTTGAGGAAGACTCCATCCAGCAGCAGCACAACGGCGTGGTGGTGGTGGAGGAGCGTGGCAATCCTGCAGGGCTTCGCCAAGCACCTGCGGGAGAGGAGAAGAACTTGGGAGAGGGAGGGGCTGCACCAAAGGCAAAAGGTGTGTCTCAAGAGGCCCTCTACCCCCACTATATATAGGGATCCCAAGGGGGGTGCGCCAGCCCTAGGAGATCCAATCTCCTAGGGGGCGGCGGCCAGGGGAGGTTTCCCTCCCCCCCAAAGCACCTAGGAGGTGCCTTCCCTCCTTGGGACTCTTCCTTAGGGTTTCCCCCTTCACCCTAGGCGCATGGGCCATAAGGGAAGTGGCGCCCCAGCCCACTTTGGGCTGGATCCCTTCCCACTTCAGCCCATGGGACCCTCCGGGATGGGTGGCCCCACCCGGTGGGCCCCCGGGACCCCTCCGGTGGTCCCGGTACAATACCGATGACCCCGAAACTTGTCCCGATGGCCGAAATAGGACTTCCTATATATAAATCTTTACCTCCGGACCATTCCGGAACTCCTCGTGATGTCCGGGATCTCATCCGGGACTCCGAACAACATTCGGTAACCATATACAAGCTTCCTTTATAACCCTAGCGTTATCGAACCTTAAGTGTGTAGACCCTACGGGTTCGGGAGACATGCAGACATGACCGAGACGTTCTCCGGTCAATAACCAACAACGGGATCTGGATACCCATGTTGGCTCCCACATGTTCCACGATGATCTCATCAGATGAACCACGATGTCAAGGACTTAATCAATCCCGTATACAATTCCCTTTGTCTATCGGTACGATACTTGCCCGAGATTCGATCGTCGGTATCCCGATACCTTGTTCAATCTCGTTACCGGCAAGTCTCTTTTACTCGTTCCGCAACACATCATCCCATGATCAACTCCTTGATCACATTGTGCACATTATGATGATGTCCTACCGAGTGGGCCCAGAGATACCTCTCCGTTTACACGGAGTGACAAATCCCAGTCTCGATTCGTGCCACCCAACAGACACCTTCGGAGATACCTGTAGTGTACCTTTATAGCCACCCAGTTACGTTGTGACGTTTGGCACGCCCAAAGCATTCCTACGGTATCCGGGAGTTGCACAATCTCATGGTCTAAGGAAATGATACTTGACATTATAAAAGCTTTAGCATACGAACTACATGATCTTGTGCTAGGCTTAGGATTGGGTCTTGTCCATCACATCATTCTCCTAATGACGTGATCCCGTTATCAATGACATCCAATGTCCATGGTCAGGAAACCGTAACCATCTATTGATCAACGAGCTAGTCAACTAGAGGCTTACTAGGGACATGGTGTTGTCTATGTATCCACACATGTATCTGAGTTTCCTATCAATACAATTCTAGCATGGATAATAAACGATTATCATGAACAAGGAAATATAATAATAATCAATTTATTATTGCCTCTAGGGCATATTTCCAACAGTCTCCCACTTGCACTAGAGTCAATAATCTAGTTCACATCGATATGTGATTAACACTCAAGGTCACATCCCTATGTGACTAACACCCAAGAGTTCTGGGTTTGATCATGTTATGCTTGTGAGAGATGTTATAGTCAACGGGTCTGAACCTTTCAGATCCGTGTGTGCTTTACAAATCTCTATGTCATCTCCTAGATGCAGTTACCACGCTCTATTTGGAGCTATTCCAAATAACTGTTCTACTATACGAATCCAATTTACTACTTAGAATAATCTGGATCAGTGTCAAAGTTTGCATCGGTGTAACCCTTTACGATGAACTCTTTTCCACCTCCATAATCGAGAAAATTCCTTAGTCCACTAGTTACTAAGGATAACCTTGACCGTTGTCCTGTGATCCATTCCTGGATCACACTTGTACCCCTTGACTGACTCAAGGTTTGGCACACTTCAGGTGCGGTACACAACATAGCATACTGTAGAGCCTATGTCTAAGCATAGGGGACGACCTTCGTCCTTTCTCTCTCTTCTGCCGCGGTTAGGTCTTGAGTCTTACTCAATACTCACGCGTGTAATACAGCCAAGAACTCCTTCTTTGCTGATCTATTTTGAATTCCTTCAAAATCTTGTCACGGTATGTATTCATTTGAAAGTACTATTAAGCGATTTTGATCTATCCTTATAGATCTTGATGCTCAATGTTCAAGTAGCTTAATCCAGGTTTTCCATTGAAAACATTTTTTAAACAACCCTATATGCTTTCCAGAAATTCTACATCATTTCTGATCAACAATATGTCAACAACATATACTCATCAGAAATTCTATAGTGCTCCCACTCACTTCCTTGGAAATACAAGTTTCTCATAAACTTTGTATAAACCCAAATCTTTGATCATCTCATCAAAGCGTACATTCCAACTCCGAGATGCTTACTCCAGTCCTTAGACGGATTGCTGGAGCTTTGCGTACTTGTTAGCATCTTTCAGGATTGACAAAAATCTTCTGGTTGTATCACATACAACCTTTCCTCAAGAAACTCGTCGAGGAAACAATGTTTTGACATCCTATCTGCATAATTTCATAAATAATGCAGTAATTGCTAACATAATTCAAATAGACTTTTAGCATCGCTACGAGTGAGAAAGTCTCATTGTAGTCAACTCCTTGAACTTGTCGGGAAACACCTTAACGACAAGTCGAGCTTTCTTAATGGTGACATTTACCATCATTGTCCGTCTTCCTTTTAAAATCCATCTGTACTCAACAGCCTCACGACCATCGAGCCGTTCTGCCAAAGTCTACACTTTGTTTTCATACATGGATCCTCTCTCGGATTTTATGGCCTCGAGCCATTCATCGGAATCCGGGCCCACCATCGCTTCTCCATAGCTCGTAGGTTCATTGTTGTCTAGCAACATGACTTCCAAGACAGGATTACGTACCACTCTGAAGTAGTACGCATCCTTGTCATCCTACGAGGTTTGGGAGTGACTTGATCCGAAGTCTCATGATCACTATCATAAGCTTCCACTTCAATTGGTGTAGGTGCCATGGGAACAATTCCTGTGCCTTGCCACACACTAGTTGAAGTGACGGTTCAACAACCTCATCAAGTCTCCACCATCCTCCCACTCAATTCTTTTGAGAGAAACTTTTCCTCAAGAAAGGACCCGATTCTAGAAACAATCCCTATTGCTTTCGGATCTGAGACAGGAGGTATACCCAACTATTTTGGGTGTCTATGAAGATGCATTTATCCGCTTTGGGTTCGTGCTTATCAGCCTGAAACTTTTTCACATAAGCGTCGTAGCCCCAATTTTTTTTTAAGAAACAACAACTTAGGTTTCACTAAACCATAGTTCATACGGTGTCGTCTCAACGGATTTGTGTGGTTCCCTATTTAAAGTGAATGAAGTTGTCTCTAATGCCTAAACCATGAACGATAGTGGTAATTCGATAAGAGACATCATGGTATGCATCATATCCAATAGGGTGCAGTTATGATGTTCGGACACACCATCACACTATGGTGTTCCAGGCGATACTAGTCATGAAATAATTTCCACAATGTCTCAATTGTGTACCAAACTCGCAACTCAGATATTCATCTCTATGATCATATCATAAATATTTTATCCTCTTGTCACGACGATATTCAACTTCACTCTGAAATTACTTGAACCGTTCAATAATTCAGACTTGTGTTTCATCAAGTAAATATGCTCAGTATCTACTCAAATCATCTGTGAAGTAAGAGCATAACGATATCCACTGCGTGCCTCAGCACTCATTGGACTGCACACATCAAAATGTGTTACTTCCAACAAGTTGCTTTCTTGTTCCATTTCACTGAAACCGAAGCTTTCAGTCATCTTGCCCATGTGGTATGATTTGCATAACTCAAGTGATTCAAAATCAAGTGAGTCCAAACGGTCCATCTGCATGGAGTTTCTTCATGCGTATATACCAACAGACATGGTTCACATGTCTCAATCTTTTCAGAAATGAGTGAGTTCAAAGATCCATCAGCATGGAGCTTCTTCATGCGTTTTATACCAATATGACTTACATGGCAGTGCCACAAGTAGGTGGTACTATCATTACTATCTTATATCTTTTGGCATGAACATGTGTATCATATGATCGAGATTCAATAAACAATTCATTCTAGGTGCAAGACCATTGAAGGTATTTATTCAAATAAATAGAGTAACCATTATTCTCTTTAAATGAATAACCGTATTGCGATAGACATAGTCCAATCATGTCTATGCTCAACGCAAACACCAAATAACAATTATTTAGGTTTAACACCAATCTCGATGGTACAGGGAGCGTGTGATGCTTGATCATATCAACCTTGGAAATACTTCCAACACATCTCGTCAGCTCACCTTTAGCTAGTCTCCGTTTTCCGTAGCTTTTATTTCGAGTTACTAACACTTAGCAACCGAACCGGTATCTAACACCCTGATGCTACTAGGAGTACTAGTAAAGTACACATTCACATAATGTATATCCAATATACTTCTATCGACAGCCTTCTCATCTACCAAGTATCTAGGGTAATTCTGCTCCTAGTGGTTGTTCCCCTTATTACAGAAGCACTCAGTCTCGGGTTTGGGTTCAACCTTGGGTTTCTCCACTAGAGCAGCAGCTGATTTGCCGTTTCATGAAGTATCCCTTCTTGCCCTTGCCCTTCTTGAAACTAGTGGTTTCACTAACCATCAACAATTGATGCTCCTTCTTGATTTCTACTTTCGCGGTGTCAAACATCGCGAATATTTCAAGGATCATCATCTCTATCCCTGATATGTTATAGTTCATCACGAAGCTCTAGCAGCTTGGTGGCAATGACTTTGGAGAAACATCACTATCTTATCTGGAAGATCAACTCCCACTCGATTCAAGTGATTGTTGTACTCAGACAATCTGAGCACAAGCTCAATGATTGAGCTTTTCTCCCTTAGTTTGCAGGCTAAGAAAATCGTTGGAGGTCTTATACCTCTTGACGTGGGCACGAGCCTGAAATCCCAATTTCAGCCCTCGAAACATCTCATATGTTCCGCGACATTTCAAGAATGTCTTCGGTGCCTCAATTCTAAACCATTTATCATTACCGAACTATCATGTAGTCATCAAAACGTGTATGTCAGATGTTCGCAACATCCACAGACCACGTTCGAGGTCCATCACACCGAGCGGTGCATTAAGGACACAAGCCTTCTATTGTCCGCATAATTGCTACTATCAACTTTCAACTATATTTTCTCTAGGAACATATCTAAAACAGTAGAACTAAAGCGCGAGCTTACGACATAATTTGCAAAGATCTTTTGACTATGTTCAGGACAATTAAGTTCATCTTATGAACTCCCACTCAGATAGACATCCCTCTAGTTATCTAAGTGATTACATGATCCGAGTCAACTAGGCCGTGTCCGATCATCACGTGAGACGGACTAGTCAACATCGGTGAACATCTTCATGTTGATCGTATCTGTCATACGACTCATGCTCGACCTTTCGGTCTTCTGTGTTCCGAGGCCATGTCTGTACATGCTAGGCTCGTCAAGTCAACCTAAGTGTTTCGCGTGTGTAAATCTGTCTTACACCCGTTGTATGTGAACGTAAGAATCTATCACACCCGATCATCACGTGGTGCTTCGAAACGACGAACTTTCGCAACGGTGCACAGTTAGGGGGAACACTTTCTTGAAATTTTAATGAGGGATCATCTTATTTACTACCGTCGTTCTAAGCAAATAAGATGCAATAACATGATAAACATCACATGCAATCAAATAGTGACATGATATGGCCATCATCACTTTGCTCCTTTTGATCTCCATCTTCGGGGTTCCATGATCATCGTCGTCACCGGCATGACACCATGATCTCCATCATCGTGTCTTCATGAAGTTGTCACGTCAACTATTACTTCTACTACTATGGCTAACGCTTTAGCAATAAAGTAAAGTAATTACATGACGTTTATGTTGACACGCAGGTCATAAATAAATTAAAGACAACTCCTATGGCTCCTGCCGGTTGTCATACTCATCGACATGCAAGTCGTGATTCCTATTACAAGAACATGATCATCTCATACATCACATATATCATTCATCACATCCTTTCGGCCATATCACATCACATAGCATACCCTGCAAAAACAAGTTAGACGTCCTCTAATTGTTGTTTGCATGTTTTACGTGGCTGCTATGGGTTTCTAGCAAGAACGTTTCTTACCTACGCAAAACCACAACGTGATATGTCAATTGCTATTTACCCTTCATAAGGACCCTTTTCATCGAATCCGATCCGACTAAAGTGGGAGAGACTGGCACCCGCTAGCCACCTTATGCAACTAGTGCATGTCAGTCGGTGGAACCTGTCTCACGTAAGTGTACGTGTAAGGTCGGTCCGGGCCGCTTCATCCCACAATGCCGCCGAATCAAGATTGACTAGTAACGGTAAGCATATTGAACAAAATCAACGCCCACAACTACTTTGTGTTCTACTCGTGCAAAGAATCTACGCAATAGACCTAGCTCATGATGCCACTGTTGGGGAACGTAGCAGAAATTCAAAATTTTCCTACGTGTCACCAAGATCTATCTATGGAGAAACCAGCAACGAGGGGAAGGAGAGTGCATCTACATACCCTTGTAGATCGCTAAGCGGAAGCGTTCAAGTGAACGGGGTTGATGGAGTCGTACTCGTCGTGACTCAGATCACCGATGATCCTAGTGCCGAACGGACAGCACCTCCGCGTTCAACACACGTACAGCCCGATGACGTCTCCCACGCCTTGATCCAGCAATGAGAGAGGGAGAGGTTGAGGAAGACTCCATCCAGCAGCAGCACAACGGCGTGGTGGTGGTGGAGGAGCGTGGCAATCCTGCAGGGCTTCGCCAAGCACCTGCGGGAGAGGAGAAGAACTTGGGAGAGGGAGGGGCTGCACCAAAGGCAAAAGGTGTGTCTCAAGAGGCCCTCTACCCCCACTATATATAGGGATCCCAAGGGGGGTGCGCCAGCCCTAGGAGATCCAATCTCCTAGGGGGCGGCGGCTAGGGGAGGTTTCCCTCCCCCCCAAGGCACCTAGGAGGTGCCTTCCCTCCTTGGGACTCTTCCTTAGGGTTTCCCCCTTCACCCTAGGCGCATGGGCCATAAGGGAAGTGGCTCCCCAGCCCACTTTGGGCTGGATCCCTTCCCACTTCAGCCCATGGGACCCTCCGGGATGGGTGGCCCCACCCGGTGGGCCCCCGGGACCCCTCCGGTGGTCCCGGTACAATACCGATGACCCCGAAACTTGTCCCGATGGCCGAAATAGGACTTCCTATATATAAATCTTTACCTCCGGACCATTCCGGAACTCCTCGTGATGTCCGGGATCTCATCCGGGACTCCGAACAACATTCGGTAACCATATACAAGCTTCCTTTATAACCCTAGCGTTATCGAACCTTAAGTGTGTAGACCCTACGGGTTCGGGAGACATGCAGACATGACCGAGACGTTCTCCGGTCAATAACCAACAGCGGGATCTGGATACCCATGTTGGCTCCCACATGTTCCACGATGATCTCATCAGATAAACCACGATGTCAAGGACTTAATCAATCCCGTATACAATTCCCTTTGTCTATCGGTACGATACTTGCCCGAGATTCGATCGTCGGTATCCCGATACCTTGTTCAATCTCGTTACCGGCAAGTCTCTTTTACTCGTTCCGCAACACATCATCCCGTGATCAACTCCTTGATCACATTGTGCACATTATGATGATGTCCTACCGAGTGGGCCCAGAGATACCTCTCCGTTTACACGGAGTGACAAATCCCAGTCTCGATTCGTGCCACCCAACAGACACCTTCGGAGATACCTGTAGTGTACCTTTATAGCCACCCAGTTACGTTGTGACGTTTGGCACGCCCAAAGCATTCCTACGGTATCCGGGAGTTGCACAATCTCATGGTCTAAGGAAATGATACTTGACATTATAAAAGCTTTAGCATACGAACTACATGATCTTGTGCTAGGCTTAGGATTGGGTCTTGTCCATCAAATCATTCTCCTAATGATGTGATCCCGTTATCAATGACATCCAATGTCCATGGTCAGGAAACCGTAACCATCTATTGATCAACGAGCTAGTCAACTAGAGGCTTACTAGGGACATGGTGTTGTCTATGTATCTACACATGTATCTGAGTTTCCTGTCAATACAATTCTAGCATGGATAATAAACGATTATCATGAACAAGGAAATATAATAATAATCAATTTATTATTGCCTCTAGGGCATATTTCCAACACTTGCAGCTCTGGAGGTCATGGCCTTTGGTGCGGTGAATCTTGCAGTACTGCTTGTTGGTGCCATCCTGCTTGTCGGCGGCCGCCACAGCCTGGCAGTTGGCGCATGCGGCAACCTCCTTGCCGGAGCCATCAGTCTTGGCTGTCTTGGCGCCACCTTTGTTGCCGGATTGCTCGACAACTAGCACATCTTTGCCTTTCCTCTTTCTGTTGTTCCGTCGTCTATTTTTGCTTGTTGGGGCGGCATCGTCGCTGTCAGATCCTGTGGTCCCTACATTCTCTCCGGGGAGTTTCCTCCCTTCCTCAGCACGTGCACATCTTTCGGCCAGGGCATACAGCTCGCTGACATCTCTGATCTTGCACATCGCCATCTCCTCCCGCATCCTGCGATTGCGCACGTTCTGATGGAACGCACTGATGACCGCGGCTGGGTGGACATCTGGGATGTTGCGTTGCACTTTGCTGAATCTCTGGATGTACTTACGCAGAGGCTCCCCTTCCTTCTTGGCAGGCAGGTGAAGATCACTCTCCTAGCCATGGGGTTTGTGGCCGCCTGTAAAGGCGCCGACAAACTGATGGCATAGGTCCGCCCAGGAAGATATGGAGCTTTTCGGCAAGTGCATGAGCCAGGACCTGACGTTGGGCTTGAGCACCAGAGGGAAGTAATTGGCGAGGATCTTGTTGTCCCGCCCCCGGCAGCCTGCACCGCAATGGTGTAGATGCTGAGGAACTCTGACGGATGCAGCCTGCCGTCGTACTTCTCTGGTACGTCTGGCTTGAAATTCTTCGTGCTGGGCCACTAGACTTGCCGCAGCTCACGGGTAAACGCAGGGCAACCTACTGCGTACGGTAGGTCGCCTGGTTCCCCTGGCGCTTGCATATCGACAGTGGGGCCAGCGCGTCTGTCTGATTGACGCCGCGTTTCTCTCCGACGCTCGATGCGGGTGCGGGCGTCTGCTTGCTGCCGTTCGTGAAGAACGTGGCGCTGATCGCGACGAGTTCGCGGATCTGAGGAAGCAGTGGAGTCGCTGTCGTGGCGGACCCGGCGAGTCAGCGATCTTGGCCTTCGGGGCGGAGAGTGCACGGTGGTTGCACCCCCACCGGTTTTGTCGCCATCGGCTCGCACTTGGCTGGCCTGCCGCGGCTGCGATGTGGTCGCTGGCCGCGGAGTGTCGCCGTTGGCGAAGCTAATGAGACTCTGAATGGTGGCCCTCCAGTCGTCGATCTTGTCTGGCGCTGGAGGGAAGTCTAGGAGCAGTTGAGCTCGCGCTAGAGCTTCTGCTGGGGTGGCGGGTAGCGGTGGCGAACGGTGCGAGGAGCGGGATATGCTCGGGCTCCCAACGATGTTGGAAGGAGCAGTATTCCGTCCAGGCGGCCGTGCCTCGCTCGCGCCAGCACGTCAGCGCGCATGTTGGCCTTGAGGGTCCCGGGATCCGCTAGCTCGATTTGGGTCCGGCGAGCGTATGGTACCATGAGTACCACGACGTTGCCGGTCCTGCGCCTCTTGAGATGGGCGCGGTGCGTCTATGGACGCCCAGTCGTCGGGGGAGCGGACTACGCCGCCAGCGGGCAGCGCGGTCTTGTCCTTGGACTTGTTGGCACCGTGTGCTCCCTCGTCGGCGCCCGTTCCACCGCCGGCGTTCTCCCCGCCGGCCGTTTGCTGTGGCGGCGGTGGATTCGATGCGGACGGCGCAGCCGCCTCCGAAGCCTTCTTCTTCGGCGGCATGTCAATGAAGTCGATGAAGATTCAGCTCGCGTGAACGCCGGATCAGGTTCACACGACCTCGACGCCCCCTCCCTGGCCCGCCAGAGATGCCGGGGTTTTCCTGGGCTCCCCGAGCACCTATGGGGACGGAGCCCCTTCTCGGTTCGGCATGGGGCGGAGGCCGCGCGAAGAGCGGATCGAGGCGAAGCACGCGGGGGAAGGTTTTTACCCAGCTTCGGAGCTCTCCGGAGAGATAACACTCCTGCTACTGCTTTGTGGATTGTATTGAGTTCTTGCTCGGGAGCGCCGAGTGCTACAGTACACTCGAGCAGCTAACGAGACCGAGCGCTTCTCTGAGGATCGATCCCCCCCCTACGTTGTGCATGGGCCTCCTTTTATATGTCCAAGGGGTCTCCAACAGGTGGCAACGTAGGTAAGGGTAAAAGTGTAAATATGCTGCGGTAGGTACAGCTACCTACACAGTGTATCATACCTAACCCTGACGGCAGGGGACAAAGGCATTAAATGCCCGTCTACGTCGCGCAGACGATGCAGAAAAGGGACCGTCAGGGGCGCTATCGCGCGCCACGATGGTGATCCTGTCAGCGCTGCATGCCATAGTGTTCCCCTAGCTGCATAGCCTCCCGCCACGTACGCTGGGAAGGGTCCCGGAGCGACACGTACGTGGGTGAGCTGGAGCGCGGGTACGGAGTGGCTGCCTGCCGCGGCAAGTGCCTTGCCGCGGCCGTTGTCTTGTCGCGCCCGGGAACTTGTCGCTCGCCGGGTCCTGCTGAGACGCGTGGCGTGCTGCGGCAGGTTCTTTGAGATGCTCTTGTTGGGCTTCCCGGCAAGCTCCTCTTGCCGGGTTCTCGTACATTGAATGGCCTTCCCGGCAAGCTCCTCTTGCCGAGTTCTTGTCTTCTTGACTTAAATATTTTGTTCTCGAATGGCTTCAAAGGAACCATAGAGAGCCTTGGTGATCACCTAGCGGGCCTTGCCGCGGGGTGCTGCGACTGCCCGTGCACAAGTTCGGGATACTAGAGTACCTCTACTTTAGTACACCGACACTCGGTGGGCTATAGGAGCTGCTCCTCACGAGCCCCCAGGCCCTGGGGCCTCGGGAGGCTCCGGAGGCGCTGGTGGCTCCTAGCAGACCATCTCCATCTCCACCAGGGCTGCGGAACGCCTGGCCTCTTGAGACTCCATGATGCCCCTCATGAGGCGCTGGTACATGGCAGCCACGCTCGGCAAGCCGTAAGGCATGCGAACGTAGCTGTGTGGTGGACCTTCGCAGCGCCCCACTCGCGAGGGCCAGAGGTGCTCCAGAGTGGCGACCCGACTGAGCCCTGGTACGTCGACGCAGACGCGCAGCCCACCATCCTCGCCTGGATGGGGAGCTACAGCTGGTAGGCGGCGGTCGCCTCTCATGACTCTCGACTCCTCTAGCTCTTGAATGACCTTGCTGACGAACTCCTGAGGGTCTTGCTCTCCTTGCTTTACTCCTTCTTGAGAGAAATGTGCTTCGAAACACGCCTCCACGTGGTGCCCAAGCGCCTCCCTCGTGACCTTAGCCAGGTCGGTGGCCCTCTAGGGGAGAGCCCCGGGCCCTGCCTAAGGAGGGCGCCAGGCGCGCTTTCCTATGCGATGGAAGGAGGTTCCCCCTGGGCAGGCACGGGCCCTGAGGGGCCTGCCTCCTGAGGGATCGGTCCAGACGACATCTTCTTCTTCTTGGGGGTGATCTCGGAGAGCCCCCTGCTTCCATGATCAGGGTCTTCCAATGATGCGTCCTGAAAAGCTCGTACCAGGGAACACACCGCGTCTTTCTCCTCACACGGCACCGTGATGACTCCGCCGCTCCCTGGCATCACGGCCATGAACTTGGCCAGCGTCGGGTACCCAAGGATGTCGTTGTACGGCAGGCGAATGTGAGCGACATCGAAGGTGACAGGGAGGCGGACCTGCCCGATCGGGACCGTGGAGCCATCAGTGACTCCGGAGAAAGGCTTGGTTGGCTGAAGCTGGTTGTAAGGCACTTGGAGATTGTTGAATGTTTCCACGGACAGGACGTTGAGCCCTGCCCCGCCGTCGATGAGGGTCTTGGTGAACACCACGTTGCTGATAATTGGGGAACAAAGCATCGGGAGGACTCCAGCTGTGGCTGCACACTTGAGCTGATCCGCTGAGCTGAACATGATGGCGCATGACGACCACCTGAGAGGACGTATGGCTTCGAGCTTGGGGAGGACTGCATTCACTTCGCGGGTGAACTGCTTGAAGATGCGCTGAGAGGCTGGGGCTTGAGCTCCGCCCAGGATGCAGGCGATCGGGCGTGGCTCCTGGAAGCCCCCAGCCCTTCGTCCTGATGGCGGTCTTCGTTTCTCCTTGGATGAGGCGGCAGCGGAGGGAGGCATGCGTTACCTTGTGGGCGGTCCTCGCGAGGTTGATCCCTCCAGTCTCCCTCGCGAGGCGGGTCTTTCCAGTGGTCCTCGCGAGGTCTATCGCGCCACCCTTGGCGTGGGCCGCGGTCTTCCCAGCGTCCTGCGTTTCTTCCTCCTCCTCGGTCGTAGCCCCGGTTGACACGGTCGGGGTGTCGGCCGATCCTTCCTTCTCGCACGGCTCAAAGCTCTTGGCATTCGTTGGTGTTGTGGGTGTGGAGGTCGTGGTACACACAGTACCGATTGCCCTTGGAAGACTCGGGCTGATCTCTGCCCCGCTTGGTTCTACCGCGAGCACGGCAGCCCCCTTGCTCTTCATATCCTTGGCCTTGGACTTCTTTTCTTCTGGGTCTGCGGCAGGCAACTCGAGGAGGGAGAGACGCCCTTCCTCAGCCCTGGCGCACTTGGTCGCCAAGTTGAACAGCTCCAAGGAAGTGCACAGGTCTTCATGCATCACCAGCTCCTCCTTCATCTTGACGTCGCGCACGCCGTCGGAGAAGGATGAGATGATGGCCTCCTCGGACACCCTGGGGATCTTGAGGCATGCGTTGTTGAAGCGCTGGATGTACTTTTGCAGGGTCTCTCCGGGTTGCTGCTTGATGCGGCGCATGTCACTCATGGGGGGTGGCCGGCGCGGGTACCTTGGAAGTTGGCGATCAAGCGGGTGCGCATCTCGTCCCAGGAGGAGATCGTGCCTGGGGCCAGGTTCAGGAGCCAGGTGCGGGCTCCGTCCTTGAGCGCCATGGGAAACCAGTTCGCCATGACCTTCTCATCTCCGTTGGCAGCTTCGATGCCCAGCTCATAGAGCTGCAGGAACTCCGCAGGGTCGGCCGTGCCGTTGTAGCGAGGAGGCAAGTATGGCTTGAACTTGCCGGGCCACGCGACACTGCGTAGTTCGGCGGTGAAGGCGCGGCAGCCCGCCGTGGTTATGGGAGGCCTTGGGTGATGGAGAGCTTGGTCTTGCAGGTCCCCGCGCACTTCAGCTCGGAGCAGCGCGGGGTCTTGACGCGCGGGAGCAGGAGCGTGGCCGCGACGTGCCGGAGCATGGAGCGCGCAGGCGGCTTCTTGCGGGCGAGGGACTTCTTGGCAGCTCTGCTCTTGCCGCACTGGTGCCTGGCGGAGCGGGTTCCAGCCAGGTGCCACGCGCCTTGCGGCCGGGGCGTCTTCTTGGTGAGGAGGCGGCTGGGGCGCCCCCGGAGCTTCGTCGCCCGCGCGGGGCGGGGTGCGGTGCAGCGGAACGGACGGTGCAGGAGAGCCCCCCGCGGCGCGGACGAGTTCGACGACACGGTCGAGCCACTCTTCGTAGACGTCGTCGACGGGACGGTAGCGCAGGAGCTCGTTTGCCGTGATGAGCACAGCTCGAGCCTCCAAGGGCACGCGGAGCATGCGGGACGAAGAGCCAGCTGGGGTGAGCGAGGGAGTAGCGGTGCGACCGTCTCGCCGCACGGAAGGATGCTGGGACGATGCTTGCTGCTTGTTCCCCGCCGAGCCAGTGGTGGCGTTGATGGCAGGCGACGGGGAACGGCAAGGACGCCCGCCGACAGGGGCCGTCTGGGCGACGCGGGAAGCGAGAGCGGTTCGGCGCTCGGCGCGGGCCCGACAAGCGTCAGACATGGATGCAATGGTCGGAGTAGAATGGAGCGGCGGAAGACGAATTCCGGCGCACCCCTACCTGGCGCGCCAAATGTCGGATTTCGGTTCCGGCAGACCCTTAAGGTTCGAATTCTGGGGTGCGCGCGGAGATTACGCTTCCTACCTACCCGTACTCGTCCGCCTCACAAAGATCTAAACTACCAAAAGAACGACACGAGAGACACAGAGTTTATACTGGTTCGGGCCACCGATGTGGTGTAATACCCTACTCCCGTGTGGTGTGGTGGATTGCCTCTTGGGCTGATGATGGTGAACAATACAAGGAAGAACAGCCTCGCGAGGGTCTGTTCTTGGCTGGGGGATGAACTGCTAGGAGGAGTTCAATCGCCCTTCTCTCTTTGTCTGTTGCCTATCTAACTGATTGCCGAGTTGCTCTCTGTGTCTTGATGCTAAGAACTCCGGTCCCTCCACCCTGGGGGGTGGCTAGTCCTATTTATAGGCAAAGGCCCTGGGCCTCTTCCCAAATATTGAGCGGGAAGGGCGCCAACAATTGGCCAGTTTGAAGGGGAACATCTAGTACACTTATCCTGACTAAAGTTGGTCCTCGCCTGCCAAAGGCTCTGGTGATGATGCTGGCTTGGGCTCCACAGTGACTTCCTCCTTGTCGCGGAGCTGGTCTTGGTCTCGTTGCACCGAAATGGGTGCCTTTGCTTGATCCTCCAGCCTGCGCTTGCTCCCTTTGCACCAAAGAGGAAAGGGAGGACACTGCGCGGGCTGGCACCCGCTTGGCGCCCTTGGTCGTCATGGCTTGCGTCATGGGCACCTCGTGAGGTACCTTGCCTTGATCTCTCCGCCTCCTCGCGAGCCAGCCTGATGAGGCTGTGCCTGAGGAAGCTCCGTGTCGTCCGCGAGGGTCTTGGGTCTGTGTTGATGAAGATGGGCCGTGCCGGGCCCCCTTCGAGCCACGCCGCGGGCCGCAGGCAGGCAAGTCTGGGGACCCCGTTCCCAGAATGCCGACAAAATGCTACCACAGAAACATCAGGGGGGAAGATAGGGACTGAAAGAGCCAGCTTTAGCATCCCAGTCTAAGCAGCCCCGGCCTCCAACCTTGCGACGCACGGTACACCTCGTTTGCCACCTGCTCGACCCTAGTGCCACGTGCTCGACCCTAGTGTCCTCTCTATCATTTCATTTCCAATGTAGATAAAGAAAGTGCTTCTCTTTGTTAGTATATGTTTCATCAAATACTCCCATTGTTAATGTTTAAGCGTTTCTGCTATCTGGGGTGCTTAATTTTAGTTGATCTGCACAAAAATAGAGATTGGAATGTCTCAAGGCCCCTCCTTGTACTACCGCTGTACACTAATGTTCATCACTGGCAGAAGGTGTATCGGGGACACTTGGGTCGATTTCCAGTATGAGGCGTACCGTATAAGGCGTCGCATGGCCCATCTCGCCCTTGCAGCATGGCATACTTTGATACTATCGCAATATTTTCTTCTATTTATTAGTGTATGTTTCATCAACTAGTGCCACTATAATGTAATCATGCTTTTTCATTATCTGTGCAAACAGGGTTATTCAGCTACATTTTAGTGGAACTGCACAAATGTACGGATGGAACCGGCATATATGCAGAGTGCGAGGTGTGCCAAGTAAAAATTACCGACACCAACCATGCTCCATGCACGCATTAGCATCCACCACCACCAGTGGGATGTGTGGGCTCTCTGTGGATGGATCTTTCTCGACAGCAAATCCTCTAACCACATACTAGTAGCTTATATTGGCAGTTTTCTAGGGAGTACTCTTTTATGAAAGAAGCACCAATCTATTTTTCTTTATTTGTACATAGTGTCACAACTTTGACCCAAAGGTCAAGAGCTATTTTAGGGTGATTGGCATAGTACTCGGAGATTGATTGTAAGCATGATTTTCATTAGCTGTCACACTGATTGTAAGCATGAGCAAATGAAGATTAGGTTAGTGCGAAGCTTACCTTAAATCCTACCACCGCCATTGAAATGAGGCAAGCGTTGAGGGAACCATGGAGAATGGCAGGGAAGCGACGTCGCGCCATCTGGCCTCCCCTTGCGGTGGGAGAACGAATACTCCTGTGGCTCCAGCTGGCTCTGCACCCTCATGAATGGCACACTGTACTCGATCGATTCGTTATCCTCTGGGTGCTCAACCTTCGACCTGTACGCCCACCACCTCTGCCTGACTTCCGCCTCGGGAGAATCTGTCTGCTCCATCGCCTAGAGGAGATACTCGATGAAATCGAAGGACTGCGGCGTGACTGCCGCCGAGGAGTACATCACCGCCCTCATCGCCGATGTCTCGCTCTTCCGCATACACTGGCACATGGCCCTCACCGTCCATGAAATCTCCCACTCATTTTCAAACCAAGTAAGGATCTCCTTTAACCTGGCTAACTTTGCCTGGTCGCCGTCGGCTATCTGCCTGATTCGCCTACCAAAGGCCCTATGGTGACGCCGTTCTGGGCTCCATGGTGACCTCCTTCCCACCGTTGGACTGGTCTTGGTCTTGTTGCACCGAAATGGGTGCCTTTCCTTGATCCTCTCGCCTGCGCTTGCCCCCTTTGCACCAAAGAGGAAAGGGGAGGACACTGCGCGGCCTGGCGCCCGCCTGGCACCCTCGATCGTCACGGCTTGCGTCATGGGCACCTCGTGAGGCACCCCGCCTTGATCTCTCCGCCTCCTCGTGAGCCGGCCTGAGGAGGCCGTGCTTGAGGAAGCGTCGTGTCGTCCGCATCGTGAGGCTTGGCCCCTCGCGAGGGTCTGGATCCTTGTGTTGATGAAGATGGGCCGCGCTGGGCCCCCATTAGAGCCATGCCGCAGGCCGCAGTCAGGCAAGTATGGGGACCCCCATTCCCAGAACGCCGATAGTAGCCCCCGGGCCCAAGGCGCGCATGGACTTGGCCGTGCCGAGGGGCGAAAGGGCAAGGGCGAAGCACCGCGGGCCCTAACAGCCTGCGGCCTTGGGCGCCGCGTGGCGGTTGATTGGACGTGGGTGCCCCACTGCCCCACGACGCCTTGGCGACCATGCGGATGTAACAAGTCCCTGCATGCAAATCGTGTCATGATTACCTGCGGTCGTGGAGGTCGACGGTTGGCTTTTGCCGGCTATATGTACGGCACCGGGCGTGCCCTTCTAGTCCATCTCTTCTTGCTTCCTCCTCTGCCTCAGTTCTTGCTCCGTCTTGGTGTGATGGCTCCAATTCGCCGGTTTTCTGCGGCGGAGAAGGGAAAGGCTCCTCGAGAGGGGCCAGACCCTCTCCCGCCGAAGAAGCGACTCACTCCCCGCGGCGGAGATGAGGAGGGCTATCGGGTGGCGCCGAGGCATTGGTATGAGCGGCCTCCGCCCGGGTTCCCGCTTCCTTTGCATGCCGCGGACCTTGAGGGGGATGGTGCTGGTCCCCGCGGCCAGCGCCGTCGTCGGCGCCGACAGGTCACGAAGGTGTTGGTTATCCCTGCAGGGGTCCATGCCGAAGGCTCCTCCCGCGAGCTCGTGCTCCACGCCGCCATGCCTCCTCGAACATGGATTCGCCTTCCTCCCTTCTTCGCCTCTGTCTTCCCGCAGGGGAGACTCCTGGAGCTATGGCTGCAGCACGCCGACTACAGCACTCCTGCGACCGAGGCTGAGGTCGCGATCACTGCCCCGGGCGAGGTCTTCATGACTCGCGGCTGGGGCGAAATCGCTCGGGGTTGCAGAACGAGGGGCCCCCTCACGATCCACCTGGAGTATGACGGCGCTTCGGTAATGTTCTTCAAGATCTTTGATGCAATCGGGCGCCAGCTGGAGTGCTGCCCCAGGGGAGGCAGCCAGGGCCCTGCCACGGTGAGGGCCGGGCCCGCCGGCCGCTCCCCGGACAGCTCCACAAGCGACGAGAGCACCGGAGGATCCAGCGACCCCAGCGAAGTCTTCGTGACTCCGAGGACGAGCGACGACAGCTACGAGCCTACGAGCCAACGCCGCTCCCGGAACAGGGCAGGCTCGCTCGGCCGCCGCCGACCCTGATCTGGATGGGGTTGGCGTCGATGCTTGACGGCCCACTTTTGATGATGGCGTCTTTTGCTAGGGCACGTGTAGTTAGCACCTTTTAGGATCCGTTCTCTGCGAGGAATCACGTCGCGCCCCATAGGGGCTTGTAAGGTGACTGTGGTCCTTGTCGTTAATATGTAACCCTTGCTATAGATCTGTGTGAATCGCAAATTCCGTCATAGTTTGGTTCTCCCTTTCGCACCTCGCGAGGGCTTGGTGCTCTGCGTCGATAGGTCCCAGTCCCAAGGCGGCGTCAGTCGTCGCTGGTATGCTAGGTCGCGATGACGTGGTCAAGGGCAGGAGGTGAGCGACCCGGGGTCCGGTAAGAGCCCCTGAGTCGCGATGCTCAGGAGGTCCCCTTTGGCGCCCAAGCAGCCGTCGTTTGGGGAGAAAGGGAAGCAACTTCGCTAGTACGGAGCCGCTTTAGGTGCGGGGGTAGTGCTATGGTAGCCAATGTTCTGGATGATGACTTATCTTCGCGGATCGGGGATCATCCCCAGCGCGTCGTTGGGTCTGGGGGGCAGCTTGAGCGGAGTCACTAGACGAGGTCCTCGCGTGCCCCTTCTCCCTCGCCTTGGCTCCCCTTTCTGCTCTACGTCCTCAGGTCCTGGCCCTCGAGCTGGTCTCAGCCGTCGCTGGTATGCCAGGTCGCGCTGCCGTGGACAAGGCCAAAGGGTGAGGGCTGGAGAGCCAGTAGGAGCCCTGAGTCGCGATGCTCAGGCACCCCCCCCCTTTAACGTGCAAGCGGTTTGCGCGGGCGAGGGTGAAGGGAACGCCGTGAGGGCCTTGGCTAGTGCAGCTTCCTCTGAGGACCCTGCAGATTCATCACAGAAAGAGGATGGGGCTGCTATGTCAGCCATTATTTGATTGTTAGTCGCCCAAGAGCTCGCTGGTTGGGGTAGGCGAGGTGTATCTGGGCTCTCGTGAGCCAGCGCGGGACTCACGAGGCCCTACCTCTAAGCGAGTTGCGCCTGGCACTGGGCCGTGTCTTGAGATGTGTTCCTGCAAAATCTGGTCAGATGCCGGCACTCTACATCCTCGGGTCCCGGCCCTCGAGCTTGTCTCAGCCGTCGCTGGTATGCCAGGTCGTGATGCCGTGGACAAGGCCAGAGGGTGAGGGCTGGAGAGCCAGTAAGAGCCCTGAGTCGCGATGCTCAGGCACCCCCCCTTTAACGTGCAAGTGGTCGACATGGAGAAGAAAAGGTGCCATGGACGGCATCAAGTAATCGAGCATGATAGGCGAATGCATAATTGGAAATAAACGCGGAGGGGATACACGCCGCCGGGCCTAGCCCGAGTGGCCTGGGGATGATGCATCCTGAGGGGCGCCCCCAGCAAAGCAAGCTAACGACTGAGGAGATAAAAAGGGATACATGCCATAGGGACGGACCCACGCAGCCTGGGAGTGACGCAACCCTGGGAGGGAGCTCCCAGCTGGGAATGAAACTCGAAAGATGTCACCTGAAGATGTCGTCGGCGAAGTGGTGTTGGTGCAGCAGACCCGGTAGGCTGCGGAAGTCGATCCTCACGAGCCCCCTGGCCCTGGGGCCTCGGGAGGCTCGGGAGGCTCTGGAGGCTCCTCGTGAGCTGTATCCATCTCTGCCAGGGCCGCAGAACGCCTGTCTTCTTGAGCCTCCAAGATACCCCTCATGAGGCGCTGGTACGCCGCAGCCATGCTCGGCAGCCGTAAGGCATGCGAACATAGCTGTGGGGTGGTCCTCCGCAGCGCCCCACTTGTGAGGGCCAGAGGCGCTCCGTTGTGGCGATCCGATTGAGCCCTGGCACGTCGACGCAGATGCGTAGCCCACCATCCTCGCCTGGATGTGGAGCCAAAGCTGGCGGACGACGGCAACCTCTCATGATCCTTGACTCCTGTAGTTCTTGAATGGCCTCGTTAATGAACTCCTGCTGGTCTGACCTTCCTTGCCTGGCTCCTTCTCGAGGGAACCGTGCTTCAAATCACGACTCCACATGGTGCCCAAGCGCCTCCCTCGTGACCCTGGCAAGGTCGGTGGCCCTCCAGGTGAGAGCCCCCGAGCCCTGCCTGAGGAGGGCGCCGGGCGCGCTTTCCTATGCGACGGAAGGAGGGCCCCCCTGGGCAGACACGGGCCCTGAAGGGCCTGCCTCCTGAGTGACTGAGCCTGACGACGTCCTCTTCTTCTTGGGGGTGGTCTCAGGAAGCCTCCTGCTTTCGTGGTCTGGGTCTTCTAGCGACGCGGCCTGAAAGACTCGCTCCAGGGAACACACTGCATCTTTCTCTTCACAGGGCACCGTGATGATGCCGCTACTTCCCGGCATCTTGAGAACGTTGTAGCCGTGGTGAGTCATAGCCATGAACTTGGCCAGTGCTGGGTACCCGAGGATGGCGTTGTACGGCAGGCGGATGTGGGCGACGTCAAAGTCGATGAGCTCGGTGCGGTAGTTGCGGCGGGCCCCGAAGGTGACAGGGAGGCGAACCTGCCCGATCGGGACGGTGGAACCATCGGTGACTCCGGAGAAAGGCTTGGTTGGCTGAAGCTGGTCATAGGACACTTGGAGGTTGTTGAATGTTTCCACAGACAAGACGTTGAGTCCTGCCCCACCGTCGATGAGGGTCTTGGTGACCAGAACGTTGTTGATGACTGGGGAACAAAGCATTGGGAGGACTCTGGCTGTGGCCGCGCACTTGAGCTGGTCTTCTGAACTGAACGTGATGGCGCATGCCGACCACCTGAGGGGACGCGTTGCTTCGAGCTTGGGGAGGACTGCATTCACTTCGCGGGCAAACTGCTTGAAGATACGCTGAGAGGCTGGGGCTTGAGCTCCGCCCAGTATGCAGGCGATTGCACGTGGCTCTTGGAATCCCCCAACCCCCTCGTCTTGTTGACGGTCTTCATTCCTTCTTGGCTGAGGCAGCAACGGCGGCAGGCTGGGTTGCCGTGAGGGCGATCCTCACGAGGCTGATCCCTCCAGTCCCCCTCGCGAGGTGGGTCTCGCCAGCGGTCCTCGCGAGGTTGGTCGCACCACCCTTGGCGTGGGCCACGATATTCCCAGCGTCCCGGGTTCCTTCCTCCTCGTCGGCCGTAACCCCTGTCAGCGTGGTCAGGGCGTCGGCCGACTCTTCCTTCTCGCACGGCGCGGAGCTCTTGGCATTTGTTGGTGTTGTGGGTGTGGAGGTAATGGTACACACAGTACCGGCTGTCCCTGGAGGATTCGGGTAGATCCTTGCCCCGCTTGGTGTCCGGCTCCGCCGCGAGCACGGCAGCCCTCTTGCGCTTCACGTCCTTGGCCTTGGGCTTCTTTTCTTATGGGTCTGCGGCAGGCAACTCGAGGAGGGAGAGGCGTCCCTCCTCAGCCCTGGCGCACTTGGTCGCCAAGTTGAACAACTCCAGGGAGGTGCAGAGGTCTTCATGCATCGCCAACTCCTCCTTCATCTGGACGTCGCGCACGCCGTCGGAGAAGGCTGAAATGATAGCTTCCTCGGACACCCTAGGGATCTTGAGGCGCGCACTGTTGAAGCGCTGGATGTACTTTTGCAGGGTCTCCCCAGGTTGCTGCTTGATGCGGCGCATGTCGCTCACGGCGGGAGGCCGGTCGCGGGTACCTTGGAAGTTGGCGATGAAGCGAGTACGCATCTGGTCCCAGGAGGAGATCGTGCCCGGGGCTAGGTTCAGGAGCCAAGTGCGAGCACCTTCCTTCAGCGCCATGGGGAACCAGTTTGCCATGACCTTTTCGTCCCCGCTGGCAGCCTCGATCCCCAGCTCATAGAGCTGGAAGAACTCTGTGGGATCAGTCGTGCCATCGTAGCGAGGGGGCAGGTCTGGCTTGAACTTGCCGGGCCATGCGACGCTGCGCAGCTCGGTGGTGTAGGCGCGGCAGCCCGCGGTGGCCGCGGGGGATTTTGGTTGAGGGTGAGCTTGGCCTGGCGGGTCCCCTTGCGCTGCTGCTGGGAGCAGCACGGGGTCTTGACGTGCCGGAGCTGGGAGCGCCCGGGCGGCTTCTTGCGGTCGTGGGACTTCTTGGCAGCTCCGTTCCTACTGGGCTGGTGCTTGGCGGAGTGGGTTCCGGCCAGGAGCCGCGCGCCTTGGGGCCATGGCGTCTTCTTGGAGAGGAGGCGGCTGGAACGCCCCCGGAGCTTCGTTGCCCACGCGGGGCGGAGTGCGGTGCAGCGGTGCGGACGGCGCGGGAGAGCCCCCTGCGGCGCGGATGAGCTCGGCGACGCGGTCGAGCCACTCCTCCTAGACGTCGTCGACGGGGCGGTAGCGCAGGAGCTCATTCGCCGCGATGAGCGCAGCTCGGGCCTCCAAGGGCGTGCGAAGCGCGCGGGACGAAGAGCCGTCCGGGGTGAGCGACGGAGTAGCGGTGCGGCCGTCCCGCCGCACGGACGGGTGCTGAGAGGATGCCTGCTGCTCGTTCCCCGCCGAGTTGGTGGCGGCGTTGACGGCGGGCGACGGAGAACGACGAGGACGCCCACCGACGGGGGCCGTCTGGACGACGCGGGAAGCGATGGCGGCCCGGCGCTCCGCACGGGCCCGACGGGCTTCAGACATGGATGCGACGGTCGGAGGAGAATGGAGCGGTGGAAGACAGATTCCAGCGCACCCCTACCTGGAGCGCCAAATGTCGGATCACAGGTTCTGGCAGACCCTTAAGGTTCGAACTCTGGGGTGCGCGCGGAGATTCTGCCCTCTACCTCACCGTCTCGCAAAGAACTAACTGATGAAAGAACGACATAAGAGACACAGGGTTTATACTGGTTCGGGCCACCGATGTGGTGTAATACCCTACTCCAGTGTGTGGTGGGTGGATTGCCTCTTGGGCTGATGAAGAAGAACAGTACAAGGAAGAACAACCTCGCGAGGGTCTGTTCTTGGCTAGGGGATGAACTGCTGGGGGAGTTCAGCCTCTCTTCTCTATCTCTACTTGTTCTCTGCTCGCTCTGAATACTCCTCGATCTCTCGATGTCAAAATCCCTCCTCGATCTCTCGATGTCTAGATCCCTCCACCCTGGGGGTGGCTAGTCCTATTTATAGGCAAAGGCCCTGGGTCTCTTCCCAAATATTTGAACGGGAAGGGCGCCAACAATTGGCCAATTTGAAGGGGAACATCTAGTACACTTATCCTGATGAAAGTCGGTCTTCGCCTGCCAAAGGCCCTGTCGTGACACCGTTCTGGGCTACATGGTGACCTCCGTCCCACCGTTGGACTGGTCTTGGTCTTGTTGCACTGAAATGGGTGCCTTTCCTTGATCCTCTCGCCTGCGCTTGCCCCCTTTGCACCAAAGAGGAAAGGGGAGGACACTGCGCGGCCTGGCGCCCGCCTGGCACCCTCGATCGTCACGGCTTGCGTCATGGGCACCTTGCGAGGCACCCCGCCTTGATCTCTCCGCCTCCTCGTGAGCCGGCCTGAGGAGGCCGTGCTTGAGGAAGCGCCGTGTCGTCCGCCTCGCGAGGCTTGGCCCCTCGCGAGGGTCTTGAGCCTTGTGTTGATGAAGATGGGCCGCGCTGGGCCCCCATTCGAGCCACACCGCAGGCCGCAGGCAGGCAAGTCTGCGGACCCCCGTTCCCAGAATGCCGACAAGGAGAGGAGGTGGTTTTGCAATGGAGAAGAGGGAGAGGCAAGATGGTGGTTTTGGAATGGAGATGACGGAGAGGAGAGGAGGTGGTTTTGCAATGGAGAAGAGGGAGAGGAGCGTGCGACAGCGATTTAGGATTGGAAGAGAGGGCCGGCGCGCTGTGACTGGATCAAAATCAAAATCAATTTACCCTTCAATTAAGAAAGCGACCGCACATTAACTTGTCTCCCTTTTATTCCGGGTCATAATTGACCATGATTTTCACAAATAAAATATATGTTATACGTTGCAAAAATAATATAATTTGTAAGTACATTCAGATACAAACCAAACGATACAATTTTAGGTGACATGCATTCACATTGTTCTTGTTAAATACAGTATGTGGTCAAACTTTGATCCAAAATACACAAAACAAAAAATACTTCAAAGATCAGCGCCGCTCCTCTCCTCTTGAACCACCGCCACTCCTCTCCTATTCCAATCTAAATCCAGCACCGCTCCTTGCCTCTTCCATTTCAAAACCACTGTCCCTACTCTCATGTTCCAATCCAAAACCAGCGCCGCTCCTCTCCCGTTCTAATGCAAAACCAGCGCTGCTCCTCTCCTCTTCCATTCAAAAACCACCACCGGCGCGTGAAGGTGATGTGGAGAAGTAGATCAATGAAGGAGTACAAGCGATACGTGAGGGTCGTAGACGGCGACCCTGTGAAGCTAGCTAGGATCTTGGAGATACAGTCTTGGTTTGACAACAAGGACCAACTAGCAACGAGGGCGACATCCATGGCCAAATATCTGCAACAGAGCAAAAAGGCGACGATACTCCCGAAGGGAGTCTCGCGGGAGTACATAGAGTTGTTCCCGTGGGCCATGGAGCAAACTGATTCACTGAATCCGATCGTGAGGGAGCGGTGGTGGGAGTATGGATCCCAGATGGAGCATCCATAAGAGATTGAAGGATCGAGCATCTACAGGGTGCCATTTGTGAGGGTGTTGTGCCAGAGCGAGCCGGTGGAGTCTTCGTCGACCAAACCCAACTGCAAAGAGGAGAAAAGCAGTTGGCCCGATGATGCTTCCCCGCCATCCTCTCCCTTGCCGTTCACATCGTCTCACGGGGCGGCTATCTACCGCCGAGGAATAGGAGGGGACTGCCCCCCATCCTAATAGTCGGGCAGGTTGTGAATTGTCAGGAGGAGCTTAGGGTTGTCAGTATTTGCAGGTTGTGAATTATTTTTTGTGTTGTGTATTTGGGAGTACTTTCAGATATGAATGTCTTTTGAATTTCAGATTTGCAGTATTGATCATATGAAGTATTTTATGAATTCTAGGGATCAATTTTTGGCACTTAAAAAATGTAGTTTCATAGGAGTATAAAAGTGCACACAATGTCATGCTTACAGAAGAAACTGCAAGTTTTAGTTTCACATAAGAAACTACAAGTTCAGTTTCAGATAAGAAACTGCAACTTTCAGAGGAAGATCATTTATATTAACACGGCCTTTTCAAATATTGATAACATCATGTTGGAAGTTTTATTCATGGTCGAAAATGGAACTACCAGCCAGTTAACATCATGCTGATCAACATTCATGCATAGCACATCTTCATATGATGCATAGTCAAAAAGATATGCTATTTTAAAAATGCCGACACAATGTCGAGTGTGCGAAAAAGAGAAAACGAGGGACGAAGTTTTGGCAAGTGTTGGATGTGGTGTGCGTTCATGGCAATGGAAACCCACATGTCAATAATGGCAGAGGAAAAAAAATTGGAGATATTTTCCCTACATCAGGTGGAATCGAACTAGGGCAGAATAGCTGTCAGGTAGTGTCACTTGGCCACTGGGCTAGTTCAGTAATTTTGTTACAAATAAGGCACTGCCTCAGGTGGTTCGATCTCCTCCTATGCCTTTGTGTGCTCGCCATGGTGCCGCTGTCTGCCGTTGTGAACATGTTGAACAAACGAGAGGAATCTTGAGAGGACTGTACGTGGAGAGGCGGACAGTCGGGACCCACCAGGTCTATGGTCATACGCAAGCAAGTGCCTCATTGAAAAAATACTTTCTCGTAATGCTATACTGACGTTGGGGCCCACGGGTTTGTCAACATAGTTACATTTTTTAGATGCTTCAACATAGTTACTAAAGAAGATAAATTCACAACAAAGCCGGAGAGCTGGCAGGTATCATTTATTATCACTGGGGCAGCAAGTATCAGCTGGGTTGTGGGCTGCCCCGGCTAGGCTTTCTTTTTTAACATGCGCAGCCCACGACATGTCGGTTTGTATTTTCTTGAGGGCCGTCATGTATCTACCGGCCTACGGACCTCCCATCAGAGGTTTTATTTTTCCTGAAACATCGGCATCCCAATTTATGTAGTTTTGTGAAGAAACACAGAGGTATGTTCTATTTTTCTATATAAGAATAGGAACGCTTGGTCCAACTTATGTTTCCCTTCTAACTATATTATATATATTTAAATTATTTTATATGTTATTATATATTATTGTTATTGTCATCATATATTTAACAGATACTTACATATGTAAGAAAACAATATCCCACATCTTATTAACTTATAAAAATCATTTCTTAACAATTAAATCCTGGATTTTTTTGGCAACAAAAATCGTTGTTATTGTGTACAAAAGCTTGGTAGGATTTAAGGACCAATTTAAGAATATATCACTTATTATTTAAATATATTTATAACAAAATTCTCAGCCCCTGTTTATTTTTTGATAACATTGATGCGCCCAACCCAACATTATAATTAAAATCAGCCCAGCAAAATCATGTATTTCGAGAAAGTGCAAATGGCGTGTAATTTTTTAGGAAAAAAATAAATGGGCTGCATGGACGCTATATTATTTGTTCACCCAGCCCATCAAATGGACTGTAATTCTAAAAAATAAGAGATAAAATTGATTCTAAATTATGAAAAATGGGTTGAATACGTGCCACATTTTTGGAGGCTGAAATGTGGGCCAGTTGGTCGAAGCCAACGCAAGTCGTTGTAAACTTAGTCAACAAATGATACTGACATCGTTAGCCGTTGGATTTACATCCAACGACCAGCATCCATCTTCAATCTCTCGTCTTCTTCCTCCAGCGCCGCAAGGACCACTTGCTCCCACCTCCTGCTGCTAACATCTCTGCTTAGCACGCTTCGCTGTGAAGCGCTACCCCACCGCTACTCCACCCCTCCACACCTCATGTTCTTGTCCACCGACTGCCGAACCACACCACACCAGAAACAGTTAACCCTCGAACACCTCTCTGTCTGCAACTCCACTCCCGCGTCTTCCCTTCTCCGGCTCGTTTTTGTCCGGGGCCTCGCCGTCGTCCACCACCTTGGATGCGCTCGGCGCGGAGTGGTCAACATGGTCAACGAACGACATCCATCAAAAGTGGACTGTACGTGGAGAGGCTAACAGCTGGGTCCAAGGCCGCACACATGGAAATGCCTCCTTATTACGCACAAAATAATGATTCCTCCACCTCACAATTGGGACCCACCGGAAGGGCCTCTGTATTTCACGATAAAATGTTCCCCCCGCTGACAGGTCGGACCCACCAGCTATATCTTCGCACGCAAGGAAGTGCCTCCTTATTACGCATAAAAAATATGAATACCCCCTGCTAGCTGGGACCCACCATAGTGGGAGGCTGACTTGTGGTCTTACTAAGTTGACGGGGACGGAGGCTTTGTCAACTTGGTCAATATGAACGATTCTAGCTCCAGTGACCGTACGATGTCCATCTAACGGCCGTAGTGCTTCTTCAACCTCTGGTCTTCTTGCTCGAGCCGCCCAAACAAGCGCCGGTCGTGCCACGTGCTCCTGCCTCTTGTGGCCGGCTATGATGCCGCGGAGGCCTCACCGCACCCTACTATCCCACCGCTGGCCAGGCCATCCCTCTACTCACCCACACCCCCTGTTATTCTGTGGCGACGGCAGCCTCACACAACAGCCGAAGCAGTGAACCCTCATACTCCTCTCCATGTGGGCATCCACTGCCGCATCTTCCCCAGCTCCGCGTCGTCCCCTTCCTAGGCCTTGCCGTCGTCCACCGCCCTCGTGTTGTCGGCACGGTGTGGTCAACGTGGTCAAGGAATGACTTCCATCGAAAGAGTGTTGTACGTGGAGAGGCTGACAGCTGGGTCCACGCCCGTAGCAAGGAAGTGCCTCCTTATTACACGGAAAATAATAATTCATCCACCAGACAGCAGGGAACCACCGGACGGGCCACCGTATTTCGCAAAAAAATGTTTCCCCCTAACTGCTGGGACCCACTAGCTACATCTTGGCACGCAAGGAAGCGCGTCCATATTACGGGCAAAAAAAATGATTCGCCCCCAGACTGCTAGGACCCACCAGCTACATCTTCGCATGCAAGGAAGTGCTTGACAGTTGGGACCCACCTGGTTGAAGCGTAAGTAGCGTTGTCATTCTGGTCGCAAACGTGTATGTACATACTGGTCGATCGGACTGCAGGCTGCAGTGATGAACCGTGGCCGTGTAAGGAAGGGCACGTGCCGTAGTAGAGGCGCGCAAGTGTCGTAGTAGAGCCGCGCATGTAGCATGTCATGTAGTCCCGTTAATATCGTGTACACGTACGTACAGCGGCCAGGGTGCAAGAAAGTAAATACGACCACGTACATACATACATGTGGGGTCTCGAACGCCTACATGCGCATACGTACAGCCAGGTCACGTGTACATGGCTGGTTCGGAACGGAGTAACTCCGTCATCGTGGTGTTCATCGGGAGCCAACCGGCTTGGACGGAACGCCGATCGAAACAAGGCCTGGCGTACCGCAGAACGGAGGAAACGACCATGTGTTCGACCGGCCACGGTCTTAACGGGATCCTGTTTATCGGGAATGGGCCTGGCGTACCGCAAAACAGAGGAAATGGACTTCTCTTGGACCTCCTACGGTCGAAATAAGGTCCTGTTGATCGGGAGGGGTGTGGCATACCGCAAAACGGAGGAAACGGACTTGTGTTGGAGCGCTACGGTCGAAACGGGGGTCTTGTTCATCGGGAAGTGCGTGGTGTACCGCAAAATGGGACACCACGGGATGCTGTTCATCTCCACCGCCGACGTCCTCCAGCCTCCACGGGCTACTGTTCATCCACCGTCGACCTCCTCCAGCCTCCACCTGCGACTGTTCATCCACGGGCTCCTCTTCATCCAGCCTCCACAGCTCCTCCACCGACTACTGTTCGACCAGCCCTCTCCACTGGGTCCTGTTCAACCACCCCTCCACGGGCTACTATTCATCAAGCCCTTCACCAACTACTGTTCAACCAGCCCTCCATGGGGTCCTATTTATCCAACCTTCCACGGGGTCCTGTTCATCCACCCCAACCGGCTCGATCAAGGTCATGTGACATTCTGTTTGATGCTCTAGAAACAAAAGAGCCCCCGGTCATGTAAGGGGTATAAGTTTCAATGTCCTGCAAAAGAGGGCTTTCGCACTCAGCAAAGAAGAGAGGCTCACCATGAAAAAAGCGAGGGAACAGAATCAGAATCAGTTGTATGAAAGGTTGAGGAGGGACATGTATCCGACAATTTGAAAGGAAATTGAGGAGTCACTGATGATGTAGATGACTCTAACACTAGGAGATAGCCAATAGATGGGAGGGGAGGCGACCATGGGGGATGTTGCTTATTGCATGACTACAGCGCACAAGAGTAGCTGTGCATCAGCTGACCCCAGCGATACTGAGACTACAACTCCGTATGATGATGCTATATCTGATCTATCTGGAATGACAAATAGACTGAGGGGCGTTCTTACACATTATGAACGTACGTTACAATGTGCAACAACCTAGGTTTTGGCCCCACCCCACTCTTGGAAGGGCCTTTTATTGGACAATGTGCCATGAAGCCGGGCTGTGTCAAGTGAAACATGACTGAAGTAAATCCTGGATTCAGTTAATTTTCGATGAAGAATGTCCTAGAGGATTATGATGAGGAGAGGACCTTGGGAGAAACACTATTAAATCATATCCAGTGACCTTGAAAAATGGTGGACTTCATGGATGAGATCCCTCAAGCCCCGCCAAGAGCAATCAATGTCGCCCTTCAACCGGTGACTCTCTGCTTGCCACAACAGCTCTCGCGTGATTCCCCCAAGGAACCTAGTACTCATAATCCGATGGTTGACGCATCAACCTGTGATCAGCCCGCCCGACTTCATGCCGTAAGCAGCCAGTGGCAAGGCCTACAACTGCTAAAGACGAACCACCAGTTCAGATGATGGCCACTAAAGCAGCAGGGGAGACACAACGACACTGCATGCTCAGCAGACCAACCCGGTGGAACAGACTACTGAGCAGCCGATGCTTCGGAACCCCCTACTCAGCAGCCAAACTGTTCGGAACTGCTTGCTAAGCTGTTCGAAGGTCCAAAAGGACGTGCCAGAGAGCTCCACCGGCAGGAACAAGAAATCCAGGGCCACGCCATCGGAGACCAAGAAGGTATCCGCCAAGGAGGACGACACGGAAGGAGCTTTCACCATAATCTCCGCCCTGGACGACAAATAGGAAGAAGCGCTCGTCACCTTCCTGTAGGCGAATGTCGATGTATTTGCATGGCAAGCATCCGACATCCCCGGTGTTCCCAGGGAGGTGATTAAGCATCACCTTTCTGTCTTCCTCATGCGCGGCCCGTCAAGCAGAAGGTCAGAAAGCAAGCTTTGGAATGGCAAGAGTTCATTACAGAGGAGATCCGGAAACTGGAAGCAGCGGGTTTGGTAAGAGAGTGCTCCATCCAACGTGGCTGGCCAATCCAGTGGTAGTGCGCAAGGCAAATGGGAGGTGGAGGCTTTGTATTGATTACACAGATATCAATAAAGCTTGTCCCAAGGACCCTTTCCCATTGCCGCGCATCGACCAGATTGTTGACTCCACGGCTGGGTGTGACCTGTTGTCATTCCTCGACGCCTACTCCGGCTACCACCAGATCTTCATGACAAGAGAAGATGAAGAGAAGAGAACGTTCATCACCCCATGTGGTACGTATTGTTTTATACGGATGCCTTTCGGGTTGAAGAGTGTTGGCTCAACATTTGCAAGGGCGGTCCAGATTGGTTTTGAACCCCAGCTCCATAGAAATATGGAAGCTTATATGGATGATAAAGTGGTCAAAACCAAGAATAGGGTGACCCTCAAACCGGATTTACAAGAGACATTTGCAAACCTACACAAGATCAACCTCAAGTTGAACCCTGAGAAGTGTGTCTTTGGCGTCCCGTCCGGCAAGCTTCTCGGGTTCTTTGTGTCGCAGCGTGGGATAGAGGCCAATCCGGACAAGATCAAGGCTATAGAGCAGATTGAGGGGCCCAAGCGGGTCAAGTATGTAGGTCAGCTTGCTGGTTGCATTGCCGCCATGAGCAGGTTCATCTCCAAGTCCACTGAGCGCGCCCTCCCCTTTTTCAAGATTTTGAAAAAGGCAGGCCCGATGGAGTGGACACCAGAAGCCGAAGCGGCATTACAAGATCTGAAGAGGTATCTCTCCTCTACGCCAGTACTAGTTGCGCCTAAACCACAGGAACCATTGCTGTTGTACTTGGCGGCAACGAACCAGGTGGTCAACGTCGCACTAGTGGCGCAGAGAGAAGTCGACGATGAGGTGATAGCAGCAACAGAGCCTGATGCCATGGTGTAGAGACGGCGCAACCAGTTGGAGTGCTGCCGAGGAGGAAAATGATGCAGCACCCGGTCTACTTTGTTAGCTCCCTCCTGCAGGGGGCTAGGTCCAGGTACTCCGGTGTGCAGAAACTGCTCTTCGGCCTTCTTATGGCCTCGAGGAAGCTGCGTCACTACTGCCAGGCGCACGAAATCACTTTCGTCACTCGCCTCCCTCTACAACGGATTTTGCACAATCCAGACGCGACTGGAAGGCATAGAGTAGGCACTGGAGTTGTCCAGCTTTGGCCTCAAATTTGAGAGTACCTCAATGATCCAAAGTCGAGTCCTGGCGGAGTTCATTGCAAGGTGGACCGTGATGCTTAATGGAGAAGCTCAGGAGACTATCCTCCCCGGCAAGGAGGCAAGTTGCAACTAGGTCATGTACTTTGATGGAGCTTTCTCCTTACAGGGCGCAGGGGATGGCGTACTGCTTGTCGCGCCCACTGGCGAGCACCTCAAGAACGTGGTCCAAATGCACTTCCCCAGGGAGGCGTCGACAAACAATACTGCAGAGAACGAATGGCTGCTTGATGGTCTCAGGATCGCGGCAGACCTTGGAATCAAGAAACTCATCGTCAGGGGCGACTCGCAACTTGTCGTCAAGCAAGTCAGCAAAGACTACCAGAGCCCGTTGATGAAGGCCTACGTAGATGACATGAGAAAGCTGGAAGAGCGCTTTGACGGTATACAGGCAGAGCATGTTCCCCGAGCAGAGAACGACATCATAGATTACCTGTCAAAACGCGTTGCCCTCAAGCTGCCTGTGGAACCAGGTACCTTTGTGCTTCAGCTAACTCGGCCATCCGTTGATCCATCTGGAGAGCAGAGCAAGAGAAGGAAATCAAGGCCCGGCAAGTACTTTCCCGCCGAGCTCCCTGAAGCCGCCGGCGAAGATGTTGCCGGAGACACTGAGCCCGTCGTAGGGTGATCGGCTCCGGCAGAGCATCAACCTCTCGTCGTAGAGACGACCGCCCTTATGATGGAAGAAATGCGTTTTGAGGGAGTCCTGGATTAGGGGGTGTTCGGGTAGCCGGACTATACCTTCGCCGGACTCCCGGACTATGAAGATACAAGATTGAAGACTTCGTCCCGTGTCTGGAAGGGACTTTCCTTGGCGTGGAAGGCAAGCTAGGCGATGCGGATATTCAAGATCTCCTTCCAATGTAACCGACTCTGTGTAACCCTAACCCTATCCGTTGTCTATATAAACCGGAGGATTGTAGTCCGTAGGACAGAATCATCATCATACACAATCATACCATAGGCTAGCTTCTAGGGTTTAGCCTCCTTTATCTCGTGGTAGATCTACTCTTGTACTACCCATATCATCAATATTAATCAAGCAGGAGTAGGGTATTACCTCCATCGAGAGGGCCCGAACCTGGGTAAAAACATCGTGTCCCTTGTCTCCTGTTACCATCCGGCCTTGACGCACAGTTCGGGACCCCCTACCCGAGATCCGCCGGTTTTGACACCGACATTGGTGCTTTCATTGAGAGTTCCTCTGTGTCGTCGCCTTTAGGCCCGATGGCTCCTCTGATCATCAACAACGATAAGGTCCAGGGTGAGACTTTTCTCCCCAGACAGATCTTCGTTGTCGGTGGCTTCGCTCTGCGGGCCAATTCGCTTGGTCATCTGGAGCAGATCGAAAGCTACGCCCCTGGCCATCAAGTCAGGTTTGGAAGCTTGAACTACACGGCTGATATCCGCGGAGACTTGATCTTCGTTGGGTTCGAGCCACAGCCAATCGCGCCGCACTATCTCGAGGGGCATGATCTAGCTCTGCCTCTGAACAGTGTCCTGGAGGCCGCATACGCACCGATTCCGACCCTTAACTCGGAGCCCGTTGCGCCAAGCGAGGATGAACGGTTGGACGTCACCTCGGGGGCTGTGATCTCAAAAGCGATCGAGCCAAACGCCAGCCCCGCACTCCGCGTGACCCGTGACCCCGAGGGTCCGGACTCCTCCCCGGACTCCGAACCCCCCGCGCCCCTGCCGGTCGAATCCGATTGGGCTCCGATAATGGAGTTCACCGCCACGGACATCTTTCAGCACTCGCCTTTTGGTGACATCCTGAATTCTCTCAAGTCTCTCTTTATCAGGAGAGCCCTGGCCGGACTACGGTCAGCGAGGATGGAATATGGACGATGAAGAAATTCAAAGCCCACCCACCACCCACTTGGTAGCCACTATCGACGATTTAACCGACATGCTTGACTTCGGCTCCGAAGACTTCGATGGTATGGACGACGAAGTAGGAGAAGAACAGGAACCAGCACCTATAGGCCACTGGACAACCACCTCATCATATGACATATATATGGTGGAAACTCCAAAAGATGGAGATGGCGAGGAAACAGCGGGGGATGACACCTCCAGGAAACAGCCAAAGCGCCGGCGTCAGCGGCACCGCTCTAAATCCCGCCAGAGTAAAAACGGTGATTCCGGCACCGGAGATAATAGTACCCCGGATAGCACCTAAGAACACCATCCCCGGCAAGATTCGGCGCAGGAAGATGGAGAAGCTAGCCCTCATGAGAGAGCGGCAGACCGAGAGGTTGAGGATGATAACTATATGCCTCCCTCCAAAGACGAGGTCAACCTTGATGACGACGAATTCGTCGTACCATCAGACCCCGCCGAACAAGAGCGTTTCAAACGCAGGCTTTTAGCCACGGCAAACAGCCTCAAGAAAAAGCAGCAACAACTTAGAGCTGATCAAGATCTGCTAGCTGATAGATGGACTGAAGTCCTTGCGGCTGAAGAGTACGAACTTGAATGTCCCTCGAAGAGCTACCCAAAGCGCAGGCCGCTACCCCGATCAGAGGAGGAAGCGCCTACATCACCAGCGCACGACATGGCAGACCGGCCACCTCGCGGCCGCGACAGAGAGGCCTCTCGGCCCTCCACACAAACCATGCCCCGACGCCGCTCAGCTAAGGCACGGGAAAGCACGCCAGACCTGCGAGATGTACTGGAGGATAAGGCAAGGCAAACAAGATCGATCTACAGATCGCGCAGGCGCCCTACGATACGTCACGATGATCTTCACTCCGGATACAACAAATCCGGTAGGGCCGAACACAACAGACATAGCTCTTCCGAGCTGCGTCGAGATATAGCCCAGTACAGGGGCGCCGCACACCCACTATGCTTCACAGATGAAGTAATGGATCATAATATCCCAGAGGATTTCAAACCAGTAAACATCGAATCATACGATGGCACTACAGACCCGGCGATATGGATCGAGGATTATCTCCTTCACATCCACATGGCACGTGGTGATGATCTAGACGACATCAAATACCTCCCGCTCAAACTCAAAGGACCGGCCCGGCATTGGCTTAACAGCCTGCCAGCAGACTCAATCGGTTCTTGGGATGACCTGGAAGCCGCATTCCTCGACAACTTCCAGGGCACTTATGTGCGACTGCCGGACGCCGACGACCTAAGCCACATAATTCAGCAGCCAGAAGAATCGGCCAGGCAATTCTGGACACGGTTCCTCACAAAGAAAAACTAGATAGTCCACTGTCCGGACGCACAGGCCCTAGCAGCCTTCAAACATAACATCCGCGACGAGTGGCTTGCCCGGCACCTAGGACAGGAAAAGCCGAAATCTATGGCAGCCCTCACGACACTCATGACCCGCTTTTGCGCAGGCGAAGATAGCTGGCTAGCTCGCAGCAACAACTTATCAAAGAACCCTGGTAATTCGGATACCAAGAACAAAAGTGGCAGGACACGTTGAAATAAGCAAAAGCGCCGCGTTAGCAGCGATAGCAATGAAGATACGGCAGTCAATGCCGGATTCAGAGGCTATAAATTCGGTCAGTGGAAAAAGCCATTTAAAACTAATACTCAGGGCCCGTCCAGTTTGGACCGAATACTCGACCGCTTGTGCCAGATCCATGGTACCCCCGAAAGGCCAGCCAATCACACCAACAGGGACTGTTGGGTGTTCAAGCATGCAGGCAAGTTAAGAGCTGAAAATAAAGACAAGGGGCTACATAGCGATGACGAAGAAGAGCCCAGGCCACCGAACAACAACGGACAGAAGGGGTTTCCCCCACAAGTGCGGACGGTGAACATGATATACGCAACCCACATTCCCAAGAGGGAACAGAAGCGTGCGCTACGGGACGTATACACGATGGAGCCAGTCGCCCCAAAGTTCAACCCATGGTCCTCCTATCCGATCACCTTTGATCGAAGGGACCACCCCACTAGCATACGTCATGGCGGCTTTGCCGCATTGGTTCTCGACCCAATCATTGACGGCTTTCACCTCACAAGAGTCCTCATGGACGGCGGCAGTAGCCTGAACCTGCTTTACCAGGATACAGTACGGAAAATGGGCATAGATCCCTCAAGGATTAAGCCCACAAAAACGACCTTTAAAGGCGTTATACCAGGTGTAGAAGCCAATTGTACAGGCTCCGTAACACTTGATGTGGTCTTCGGACCTCCGGATAACTTCCGAAGCGAAGAGTTAATCTTCGACATAGTCCCGTTTCGCAGTGGCTATCACGCCCTGCTAGGACGAACCGCATTCGCAAAGTTCAATGCAGTGCCGCACTACGCATATCTCAAGCTCGAGATGCCAGGCCTTCGAGGAGTAATCATGGTCAACGGAAACACCGAATGCTCCCTCCGTAAGGAGGAGCACACGACGGCTCTCGCAGCGGAAGTACAAAGCAGCCTTTTCAGGCAACTCTCCAGTCCGGCCATTAAAAAGCCGGACACTGCCAAGCGCACCCGGAGTAACCTACAACAAGACCGCCTGGCACGTTCTGAGCAGGCGTAGCAATGCGGCCCCAACCCCAGACATCGCGACATAGCAAAGCTAGTACCTCGCGTACATAATTACGCCCTTGAAATACCATGGGCACAGGGGAAGGGGCACAGTAAAGGCATGCCCGAAATACGGCCTAAAATGTACTAGGGGCTGCAGGATTCTTTTTTTTACTTTCAGGACTCCACACTTTGGACGACCTGTTCGGCAATTCGACTGCCGCACAAACGCTACAAGATCCAGGAAAGCAGACAAAGCTACGCCGCATTATGGAACTCTCAGGTGGTCTCTATTACGAGTGGTATATCTGTTCCGAATACAATTCAGCGGCCTGCCCCTGGTCAGTACATGTTAAATAGTCTAATATCTTTTGCTTATCACACTACTTGTATCGTTCGGCTTTGATAAATAGCCTCTTTATAAACAATGCATAGCTTTTTGTCTATTTTTTGCATTATCCTCTTTTAATATATGTTTATTAAATAACATGATCGCACCCGTACACCATGGTACGGCAAACACGCCAGGGGCTTCAGTACCCTTCGATCTGGTGTGAGAAGTCCGTACACTTTCACAAGTGTGGCACCCCGAACTTATAGCACTATATGCATCGGCTCCGAATCATGATTTGGGTCAATAGTTGGGTTTTCCCGGCTCCTATGTTTTGGTGCCTTACGTTCCGCTATATCGGCTCAGGTAGCACTAGGAGAACCACTGCGATTGTGCCCCGGTTCAGCTAGGTTAAGCACCTCAGTGGAGAAAGCTAAAACTGGCTGTCACGATAAGGCGAGAGACCGGTCGCTGTTCGAGAGGTTTTTCGAGTCCCTAAAGACTTATGCGGCTTCGAGCGAGGAGCTGGCTTTGTCCAGCCAAAGGCGTGGATAGCGCCCCGAATTCGGTCTTCCGAACTAAGGGCTTCGCTGAAATTTAAAATTATAAAGTTCTATGGCTAAGTGAGAATGTTCAAGCATTATAGTCCGATTGCCTGGTTCGTTGTGCTGAGCGCCTCCCTCGAAGGACCCAACCATGGGGAAAAGAGCGCTCAGGTTTATCCCAAACACCCCAGCACTAGCGGCATGGGGGCAGAAGCCGACGACTGGCCATCTCTCAATTTCTGATAAACGGCCGCACAGAAAATAATATCTTAAATTCAATAAGCATTGCTTAGCACACATGAACAAGTTTTCAGCGCACGGGATAAAAACGAGCGAGTTCATTCAAAAATTACATCTTTGGTACATTCATCCGCAATAAGGCGGGCACCTGCAAGAACATCCTTGTAATAGTTCTCGGGCTTGCGATGCTCCTTCCCCTGCGGTGGCCCGTCCTTCACCAGCTTCTCACCGTCAAGCTTACCCCATTGCACCTTTGCACGGGAAAGGGCCCTCCGGGCACCTTCGATGCAGATGGAACGCTTGATGACCTCAAGCCTGGGACAGGCCTCCACTAGCCGGCGCACCAGCCCGAAGTAGCTCCCAAGCAGGGCCTCTCCGGGCCACAGCCGAACTATGAAGCCCTTCATGGCTTGTTCGGCGGCATTGTGGAACTCGACCAGCTGTTTTAGCTGGCCGCTCAAGGGCACAGGGTGTCCGGCCTCATAATACTGAGACCAGAACACACTCTCCGTCGAGCTACCCTCTTCAGCTCGGTAGAATGCGGCGGCGGCGGATACGCTGCGGGGAAGATCTGCGAACACCCCTGGATAACTCAGGATTCGGGTAAGTGACAAGTAGTTTACTTTTATATTTCTACTTTGCATTAAGAATGCCTTACCCGCTGCTATCTTTTTCATCTCCTCCAATTCTTGGAGGGCCTTTTGGGCTTCGGCCTTGGCACCCTTGGCGGTCTCAAGGGCCGACGTGAGCTCGGATGCTTGCACCTTTGGCTCAAGCTCCAAGCTCTCATGTTTCTTCATGAGAGCCTGCAGCTCTTGCTGCACCTCGCCAACCTGAGCCCCAACTCTTTCTTGCTCGGTGCGCTCCTCGGCCGTTTTCTTTTCAGCCTCAGATAGCGCCTGCTTGAGGGTCGCCACCTCAGTTGTGGCCCCTACAATAAGCAATACGATCCTGTTATTCTTTGCAATCACGCCTCTCTATAGGCACCTTTTCTTAGGGTATTTCTTACCTTCTTTTTCCTCGAGCTGCCGTTTGGCCAGGCCGAGCTCTTGCTCGGTCCGCCCGAGGTCCTTTTCTAGGACATCCACCTGTGTAGTCAGTGCGGCGATGGATAGCAGCGAAGCCTGCATACGCATATTGACTCTTTATTGTTAGACTCGTGCGAAAATTAATAGATCCTCTATTCGGCTTTTCTTTCCGAACGCCAAACAGAGCATCTGGGGCTACTGTCTATGCGGTACTATCTTGACATATTTTAACTTACCTCGAAGCCTGTCAGAAGGCTAGCGCAAGCTTCAGTCAGTTAGCTCTTGGCGGACTGAACCTCTTGGATCACCGTACTCATAATAGTACGGTGCCCCTTGTCGATGGAGGTGCCGTCAAGCACCTCCAGCAGATGGTCCAGCGACTCCGGTTGGACGGAGGTCGCTGGCTTAGAAGGCTTGCTCCTTTTGGAAGGAGTTCGCCTACCGCGGCTCGGAACTGTTGAAGATTTCGGCGCGGGGTCTGGCACAAAGCCGGACTTGGAGCCCTGGGGGGTCTTGTCCCCTTCACTCCTGGAGTCCGAGAGGTTGCCTTGCGGCTCCTCCGGGACCACCTCTTCCTGCCCCGGGGCTTGTCGCGACGCCACTTCGGCGTCATCCGTGGTGCGCGGGGAGACAGCGGGCGGAACGGAGTTCACGTCCGATGAGTCCAGGGAGCCGCCCGACGATTCATTGTATTCGGCCTGGGGCGGGCTGCATGTTCACATTCAACATTAAGGAAAGCTGCGCAACGAAGGAACATCATGAGTTACTCTGAAGTCCAAACTTACGATTTCGCCGGACGCTTGGCCCTGTTCGGCCACTCCTCTTCGCTCTCTTCGCTGTCATGGGAGTCGTCCGGCGGAGGGGTCTTCCTTTTCCTAGACCCCTCGGCCTCCCCTGACGGGGCGGCCTTCTTCTTCTCTTCTCCCTCCACTGAGGGGGGATAGCTTTCTTCTTCCTCCTCGTTTTCACGAGAGGAGGGCGTCTCGGACTCGTCAGATGACGAGTCCGACACCACCAAGTTACGGGCACTCTTTCGAGTCCCGGTGGTCTTCTTCTTCTTCTTGACCTTCCTCTCCGACACCACATATGGTGCCGGAGTCAGCAGCTTCACTAGGAGAGCTAGGGCTGGGTCTTCGGGCAGGAGAGCCGGACAGTTAATTGGTCCGGATATCGCCTGCCATGCCTGTCAAAGGTAAGGGAGTTTAGATCCCGCATAGAGTTAATCTATGAAAAAGAGCTTAATAATCCTGTCAAAGGCATAGATAGCTTACCTCGCTAGCATGACGCTGCGTGCTGTATCCGCGATCCTCGGAAGCGGATGCGGGGGCCTTGGCGCCTTTGATCAGCACCTTCCAGACGTCTTCATACGACGTGTCGAAGAGCCTGGTGAGGGTTCGGTGTTGCGCCGGGTCGAACTCCCACAAATTGAAATCTCGTTGTTGGCACGGGAGGATCAGACGAACGAGCATGACTTGGACTATATTAACAAGCCGGATTGGCTTGTTTATCAAGGACTGGATGCAGGTCTTCAGTCCGATCACCTCTTCCTCGTTGCCCCATGACAGGCCCGTCTCTTTCCAGGACATAAGCCGTGTGGGGGGGTCCGGATCTGAACTCGGGGGCTGCAACCCATTCCGGATCGCGTGGCTCGGTGATGTAAAACCACCCGGCTTGCCACCCCTTTAGGGTCTCCACAAAGGAGCCCTCGAACCAGAGGATGTTGGCTATCTTGCCAGCCATAGCGCCTCTGCACTCCGCTTGGCTGCCGCGCACCACCTTAGGCTTGACGTTGAAGGTCTTGAGCCAAAGGCCGAAAGGGGGGCGGACGCGGAGGAAGGCCTCACACACGACGATAAACGCCGAGATGTTGAGGATGAAGTTCGGGGCCAGATCGTGGAAATCTAGGCCGTAGTAGAACATGAGTCCTCGGACGAATGGGTGGAGTGGAAAACCCAGTCCGCGGAGGAAGTGGGGAAGGAAAACTACCCTCTCATGGGGCCTTGGGGTGGGGAGAAGCTGCCCCTTCTCGGGAAGCCGGTGCGGGATGTCCTTGGATAGGTATCCGGCCTTCCTTAGCTTTTTTACTTGAACCTCCATGACGGAGGAGACCATCCACTTGCCTCCCGCTCCGGACATTGCTGGAGAAGGTTGAGGTGGGAAGAGCGGGCTTGGGCGCTGGAGCTTGAGTGCGCGAGAGATGGATTGGCAAAGGAGGAAGAAGGCGTAGGTAAAAAGGTGGATCCTTATCCCCTTATACGGGCAGATGCGGTTATGCGTCCCCACCTACCTAATAAAACTCGCTTGCCTCCCAAGCGTCGTGGTAAATGGCGCGGTTGGGTTACCCACGTCCGTATTGATGAGAATCCCATAAAAGGGGCACACAATCTCTGCTTTGACAAGACGTGCCAAGGAAACCGCCTCGCTAAACGTTCTGAGGTGGAAAAGTGAAAACAATTTGTATAAAGAGCTTGGTCGTGGTGTCATGATGCACTGCGGAATACGTCAGCAGATTTGATTTGTGTTAATATTATTCTCTCTATGGCAATATGTGGAAACTTATTTTGCAGAGCCGGACACTATTTTTGGTGTTTACAATCTTCTATGGAGGACTTGGAGGAGGAACCCGCCTTGCAATGCCGAAGACAATCTGAGCGCCGGACTCGTCGTCATTGAAGCCTGGTTCAGGGGCTACTGAGGGAGTCCTGGATTAGGGGGTGTTCGGGTAGCCGGACTATACCTTCGCCGGACTCCCGGACTATGAAGATACAAGATTGAAGACTTTGTCCCGTGTCCGAAAGGGACTTTCCTTGGTGTGGAAGGCAAGCTAGGCGATGCGGATATTCAAGATCTCCTGCCAATGTAACCGACTCTGTGTAACCCTAACCCTATCCGTTGTCTATATAAACCGGAGGGTTGTAGTCCGTATGACAGAATCATCATCATACACAATCATACCATAGGCTAGCTTCTAGGGTTTAGCCTCCTTGATCTCGTGGTAGATCTACTCTTGTACTACCCATATCATCAATATTAATCAAGCAGGAGTAGGGTATTACCTCCAACGAGAGGGCCCGAACCTGCGTAAAAACATCGTGTCCCTTGTCTCCCGTTACCATCCGGCCTTGACGCACAGTTCGTGACCCCCTACCCAAGATCCGCCGGTTTTGACACCGACACCTTTGGTCCTTACTGTCGAGCCTCGGGCTCAGGCATGGGCGCAGCCTACCGTCCGATTCCTCGAAAAAGGGGAACTTCCTGAGGAGCAGGAAGAAGCGGAAAAAGTAGCCCGCCGGTCTGCTATGTATCTGTTAGTCGATGACGTCCTGTACAGGAGAAGACCGAACGGTGTGAAATTGAAGTGTATCCCTCGAGAGGAAGGACTGGGGCTGTTGGCGGAGATACATGGAGGCATATGTGGATCGCACATAGGGTCGAGAGCCCTTGCAAGAAAGGCATTTCGGCAGGGCTTCTTCTGGCCCACTGCCCTCCAGGATGCAACGACGCTAGTCACCAAGTGTGAAGCATGTTAGTTCCATTCAAAGAAGCTTCATCAGCCAGCTCAAGCCCTTCAAACCATTCCTCACTCCTGGCCCTTCTAGGTCTGGGGGCTCGACATAGTGGGCCCCTTCCCCCGCGCTGTCGGGGGCTTTGAGTACTTGTACGTCGCAATCGAGAAGTTCACAAAGTGGCCAGAGGTGGAAGCAGTGAGGAAAGTTACAGCCCAGTCAGCCGTCAAGTTCCTCAAGGGGCTAGTATGCCATTTTGGTGTAACCAACAGGGTCAGCACCGACAACGGCACGCAGTTCACAAGCCGAACCTTCGTGCAATACATCCAAGACCTCGGCAGCAAGGTCTGTTTCGCTTCTGTTGCTCACCCACGAAGCAATGGTCAAGCTGAGAGGGCAAACGCTGAAGTGCTACGAGGCCTGAGGACAAAGACCTTTGACAGGCTCCACAAAAGTGGAAGGCACTGGATTGATGAGTTGCCGACGGTTCTTTGGTCAATCAGAACAATGCCAAATCGAGCCACCGGCCAGACACCCTTTGCCCTGGTATACGGGGCAGAATTAGTTCTCCCTACGGAACTCATATACGGGTCACCTCAAGTGCTCGCTTATGATGAGCTTGAGCAAGAGCGACTGCGGCAAGATGACGAACGCTCCTTGAGGAAGATCGTCTTTGGGCGGCTGTGAGAGCAGCACGCTACTAGCCAGCCTTGCACCGCTACCATAGCCGCAAGGTCCATGCCCGAAGCTTTGAGGAAGGCGACCTTGTTCTTCGGCACGTTCAATCGGCCAAGAATACCAACAAGTTGACGCCAAAGTGGGAAGGCCCTTATCGGTTAATACGAGTCACCAGGCCTGGCGCAGTCCGCCTGGAGACCGAAGATGCCATTCCAGTGAGCAATTCCTGGAACATTGAGCATCTTCCCAAGTTTTACCCATAAGGCGCAGTTTGCCGGGGCCCCCGGCAAGCCAGCTTTTGTACAAGCCTTGCCGGTGAGGCATGTAACCCTTTGTACAAAGCCAGGCGCAGACCCTGAGCATAAATAAATGAAGCGCTGGCGCCCTAAGTTATAGCATGCATGCTAGGTCGAGTCTCGTCCTTGGTTAGGGTTCATAGTGCTTAGCAGCGGCTAACCCCTAGCTTAGAGGACGAGTGTGTGTCTCTTTGTCCCTCTTTGTCTTCTTTGGTTCGTAGGACACACGAATATCCTTGTCGGGCCACTTGGGAAGAAAAAGGGGCAGACCAGCATCCGGTCCCCGGCAAGCCAGTATTACCGGGGACTGCAAGAGCAAAAGTTCACCCACGGCAAACCGAGGTTGCTGGGGGCTGCAGATTCAGATAAGTTTTCCATCCCTTATCATGCATTTTCCTTATGGAATAAGGTATGTGAAACCTCGTTCTATCCTTAGGCTACCATCCTCCCCTAACTCTAGGCCCTAGGGCTCGTTCCTGGGACCGAGTTTGGTCGTAGTCGAGGCAGCGGAAGGGTGGAACAAGGAGCCTAAACCCACTTCATCCCTGCCTCCGCCAAGGGCGTGAGAAAGGTCGAGCGAAGTGGGGGGACGGCAAGGCCTGTTGTCGGGTGATAAAATGTTTATCTTAGAGATATCAAGGATATATTCCTTGTCATGGGTTCCACCCGCAAAAAAAAACCCCAGCAAACATCTCTTTTTCATTAAAAAACATCCCGCTCAAGTACGGTCCGTAGGGAATGAAAAACATGAACAAGGGCAAAAGGAGATAAGGTGCCCGTAATCCCTTTCTTGTCCCTCTCCTCAAGAGGCAGGTAAACGAGGCGAGAAGGGCAAAAGGGGCGCCTAGGCGAACTACGGGTGGCAGAAGACACCAAGAGAACATCTTGGTGGTCGTCCAAGGGCTGGATGGTAATGGCGGCGCCGGAGGCAGAGCTCGAAGACGAGGCGGTAGGACGTCAGTACGCGTCGAAGGCGTTAGTGCCCGCGTACTCTGACTTGACGGCCTTGCCGCTCGCACTCTTCATCTCCTGCAGCCTCCCAACGCTAGCCGCCCAAGGAGACGGCCCCGAGAAGTTCAAGGAGCCGGCAACACGGATGATGGGGTCTCCCGTGCCGCCCAGAGCGGCGCCCGACGCCTAGTCGGACCCGTCATCCTGCCGCCTACCACCCTCGTCGTCGTTGTCGCTGTCCTCCTCGTCACTCTTGCTCGAGGAGGAATCTTCGTCATTAGAAGAGCTCTCCAAGCAGCACCTTGTGCGAGTCCCGAAGTGCCCGAAGACCTTGACGGAAAGGAGGCCACCCTTCATTAGCTTAAAGTGGAGAGTGAGCCCATCCATCAAGCTATGGATATGGGCAAATGTTTACCATCCCCGACGGAGATACATCACGTGAGGAGCAGGGAAGTCGACGCGGACCCGCGTGCCACTGATCCCGTAGCCCCTCATGTGCAGCCGCAACGACTGCGGCGGATCCAGGTCCATCTCCCGCGCGAATGGAGTCAGGAGGAGAAGGCGACGGCGCGGCGGCCGGCGCAACCTGACGAAGAACTCGCAGGGATCATCCCCAACGTGGCCCTCCATCGAAGGAAGAGCTGCTGGCGGGGGCGAGGCTGGCGCGCCACCCCGTCCTCCTCTTCCCCGAGTGCTGCGGCCTCGCCCACGGCCTCGCCCGCTCCCCCTTCCCCTCACGGTCGGCTCCGCCACCGCAGGCGCAGGAGGAGGAGGGACGCGTTGTCGAGCGGCGACCCTTGCCGCCATCGTCGAAGGACCGGGATTTCCTTTCTCCATGACGAATGGAGGAAAGGAGCAGAAGCAGAAGGAAGAAGAAGATGGAAGAATGCAGGATGCCATCCCCCTACCCGCCCTTTATAAAGGAACGGGGTTGGGGCTTGGCCGCCCTGCTCGGCCAATCAAGACACGGGAGGCGCACAGAGCCAGGACCGACCCGCTGCCCCAACCAGCGACGACCCGGTTTCCCGCCTCCACCGTTTGCCACCCCAAGTGCATGGGAGACGCGTGGCAGACGTGCAGAACTGAGGTGATGGGTGAGGCGACCTCTCCCCACCCCGTGATCACAGGGTGTGGACACCTTGAAGACCGCGCCTCGGCCCCATTCGGTAAATGGGCCGTGCCTCCACGCCTCCCTCCATTTACGGGGAAGGCACTAGCCGCCCCTTTATTACGACGTGACGCATGCGTGCGGAACCTCACGCATGCCGCCCACGTTACGCGCACCCCTCCACGATGCGCCGCGCGCGCGAGTCATGGGAAGCACAGCGCGCGAAGAATCTTACCGTGGTAAAAAAACGCCCCGCCTGCCCGCGCACCGTTCTGGGCCTAGCCCAACAACGCGTTGCGCTTATGTGTGGCCCAGGCTCAGGGGCTCCTATCGGTGTACAAAAAGGGGGGTACACTTTTTGTACCCCTCTAACTGTGCACGGGCAGTCAGAGCCACGCCCGCGACCACACCAAGCAGGGCAAGGCAGGTGTGCAAGGGTAAGACCGAAGCCCAAGGTAGCTGGAACAATGCCCAGACCAAGACCACGAAGAGCAAAGGGGCGAAGCGGGCTCCCCCCGGCAAGATCCTTGCCGGGATCAGCCCTAGCAGCCCCAGCAAGGCCCTTGCCATGGCAGCTCGCCCCACGCCTACGGAGCGAGTCACCCTTGAGTCCACGGCCCCGACCATGGTCCACTATGTTGGTGGAAGGGCTCGGGAGACACCTCTGTGGTGGCATGCAGATCTTTGTCAAGAAACATTCAAGATCAGATGAGTACTAGAAGACGACGACCCTTGGCGAGATCCCATCCAAGGAAAACCATGAGACCTCCGGCAAGCACCTTGCCGGGGACAACATCGGGCGCCACGGCAAGACCCTTGTCGGGGCCCCCGCAAGGCCCTTGCCGTGGGCATCTACATGGCCACCGCCAGGCCCGCGCCGACCAAGCCTCCACCGTCGTTCACATACAGCTGCTGACCTAACCAACTGGGCAGGCACCTGTGTGGCGGTATGCAGATCATCGTAAAGACTCCACCATCACGCCACCTCAGCTGCCTGCCTGCCTACATGGCATCGCACGCACCGCTGGCCAGGGCGCGTGTCAACACAAGGAGGAGCGGCAACGGACGGGACGGGCTTCGCCCCCGTCCCCGATAAAGCAAGAGGACACCTAAGAAGACGCATTAAATGCACCTTGTCATGTAATACAAGGGATAACCTCGCAACACTGTGCCCTTTCCAGCTCCTGTGTGCCACTGTGGCAACCCCTTTTCCCTATAAAAGGAGGCCCGAGGCGACCAGGAGAGGGATTCGGCTTTTTGGACCTCCTCACGCCCCATAGCTAGTTCAAGAACACAAATATACATCCACCAAAGCAGGAGTAGGGTTTTAGCATCCTCGCGGCTCGAACCTGGATAAACGAACCGCGTGCTGTCTGTTTGATCTGCTCTTCTCTCAACCCCACACCCCGCAACCGTAGTAGGGATTCCTGTGATCCCATAGGTGTCGTTTCCACCATCTTTATGTCGGTGTACAAAAAGGGGGGTACACTTTTTGTACCCCTATAACTGTACACGGGCAGTCAGAGCAACGCCCGCGACCACACCAAGCAGGGCAAGGGAGGTGAGCCAGGGTAAGACCGAAGCCCAAGGTAGCTGGAACAACGCCAAGACCAAGACCACGAAAAGCAAAGGGGTGAAGCGGGCTCCCCCCCGGCAAGATCCTTGCCGGGATCAGCCCTAGCAGCCCCGGCAAGGCCCTTGCCACGACAGCTCGCCTCATGCCTATGGAGCGAGTCACCCTTGAGTCCACGGCCCCCACCATGGTCCACTATGTTGGGGCAAGGGCTCGGGAGACACCTCTGTGGTGGCATGCAGATATTTGTGAAGAAACATTCAAGATCAGATTAGTACTAGAAGACGACGACCCTTGCCGAGATCCAAGCCAAGGAAAACCACGAGACCCCCGGCAAGCACCTTGTCGGGGACAACAGAGGGCGCCACGGCAAGACCATTGCCGGGTCCCCGGCAAGGCCCTTGCCGAGAGCATCTACAGGGCCACCGCTAGGCCTGCCCCGACCAAGCCTCCACCGCCGTTCACATGCAGGTGCCAACCCAACCAACTGGGCAGGCACCTGCGTGGCGGCATGCAGATCTTCGTAAAGACTCAACCACCACGCCACCTCAGCGGCCTGCCTGCCTACATGGCATCGCACGCACCGCTGGCCAGGGCGCGTGTCAACATGAGGAGGAGCGGCAACGGACGGGACGGGCTTCGCCCCCGTCGCCGATAAAGCAAGAGGACACCTAAGCAGACGCATTAAATGCGCCTTGTCATGTAATACGAGGGATAACCTCACAACATTGTGCCCTTTCCACCTACTGTGTGCCACTGTGGCAACCCCTTTTCCCTATAAAAGGAGGCCCGAGGCGACCAGGAGAGGGATTCGGCTTTTTGGACCTCCTCACGCCCCATAGCTTGTTCAACAACACAAATATACATCCTCCAAAGCAGGAGTAGGGTTTTACGCATCCTCGCGGCCCGAACCTGGATAAACGAACCGCGTGCTGTCTATTTGATCCGCTCTTCTCTCAACCCCGCACCCCGCAACCGTAGTAGGGATTATTGTGATCCCATAGGTGTCGTTTCCACCGACATCTTTGGCGCGCCAGGTAGGGGGGTTGCAGTTGTGAGAATTGGCTTAGCAGTTAGCTCAGCGTTTCTTCATCACCATGGTGCCCAAGAAGAAGGCAACGGTGACGGTCGGCTCGTCGGGAGCTAGACGGCCCGTCCCGACGCGGGCGAGTAGCGGACCGGTCGTGGAGAGGACCCGGGGCGTAGCTCGCGAGCACCAACACCATCCCAACAGCTGGAGCTTGGGAGACGGCGGTGTTCGCGTGCTTGGCGATGAGCCGCACGTTGCCAAACCTAAAAATGGAGCTAGGCCCTCCGCAAGCGGCGCGGGGACCTCCAGAGGCGGCGCGGTGGCCTCGAAGTCTCCCACGCCGGCGCCCACGGTGCACTCCTCTCAAACTGCGCGCGACGAACCGCGTCGTCACGCCGAAGATCCCGGCCGCCGCCGCGGGAAGAGCCCCAAACACCACTCCCGGGACGCAGAAGACCTGCCCCGCTCGCCGAAGCACTGTCGAAAACGGCGTGCGACCGCGGGACCGTGATAGAGCTCCTTCTGACATAGTTAGAAGTCGAAGCGCGTCGCGGTCCATGCAGGTTGCACTGCCGCCGACGCCAGCAGAGGCCCTGGCGCGCGCGTAGTTGCTCCTCGACTTTTCTCCCGCTACGGGGAAACTCGATGAATGGAGAGGTACCATCCGAAGCCTTGTTGCCGTCGCTAACAAGGACGAACCAAGTCCAGCGGGGCCCCCGGGTCGACGCTCCGATGGAGTCCCATGCACCAGCAGCGGGAGGACCGGCGGCACCGCGTCCATGGTGCATTTGCCCCCTCCTCGCCCGGTACCGCGGATGTCGACTCCTCGTGACGTTACGGGCGACGACATCTCCATAGCGTCGTCCGACCCACGGACCCACTGTGACCAGCGTCAAGTTCTTCGGGAGCGAGCCCATGAAGACGCTCGAACCACCATCGAGCATTGGCGTGGAGCGCGCCACCAGTCAGACAGGCGAGCAGGGCCTGTTGTGAACCACCCAGCACCGGAGAGCCATGGAGGTCTACCTTACAAGGTAGGTTGTCCGGCTTTTACCCGTGAGCTGCAGCAGTTCCAGTGGCCCACTCACCGCACTTTCAAACCTGACGTTGGCGAGAAGTACAACGGCAAGACCGACCCGTCGGAGTTCCTCAGCATCTACACCATCGCGATGCAAGCTGCCGGAGCCCGCGACGATAAGGTGCTTGCGAATTACTTTCCGTTGGCTCTTAAACCCAACACCATGTCATGGTTGATGCACTTGCCAATAGACTCTATTTCCTCTTGGTCGGATTTGTGCCATGAGTTTGTTGGCGCCTTCACTGGAGGCCACCAAGCCCATGGCCAAGTGAGCGACCTGCACGTCATCCCCCAGAAGGGAGGCGAGAATCTGCGCAAGTACATACAGAGATTCAGCCAGGTACAGTACAATATCCCTGATGTTCGTCCTGCCGCAATCATCAGGGCGTTCCATCAGAACGTGCGTAACCGCAAGATGTGCGAAGAGCTGGCAATGAACAAGGTGAAGGATGTGGCGGAACTCTACGTTCTTGCCGACAGATGTGCCCCGGATGAAGAGGGAAGGAAGTACCCTGGCGAAGATGCCGGCATGGAAACTGACTCTTCAGACGAGGATATTGCCGCCCCGGCGAAGAAAGGCCGACGCCGCAATAGGAAGCGCAAGGGTAAAGTTGTGCTTGTCGTCGAGGGATCTAATGACACCGGCTCCACCAAGAAAACCAAGGCAGATGACCCCAGCAAGGAAATTGCCGGATGTGTCGCCTGCCGGGCCTTGGCGGCTGCCGAGAAGCCAGGGAACTCCGACAAGCAATACTGCAAGATCCATCACACCAATGGCCGTGACCTCCGGAACTGCCGACAAGTTGAGCTGCTTGCTGAGAAGCAAAAAGCTGAATATGAGAGGCGGGACAAGGAGAAGGGCCAGGACGGAGCTGATGGGTCCGGCAAGAAGCATGACGGCCAGGCGGGCCATCGCAGTAAGTGTAAACAGCAGGAGAGGCCCGCCCGGGGCCGCGACAAGAAGCCAGAAGACGATGATCATGAAGAGGACAATGAGTCCAGTGACCAAGAGTTTCAGAAAGCTACAGAGGCCATGTGCGTCGATGGAAGCGCCTCGCTGCATACCTCTCGCCACCAGCTTAAACAGTGGGTGCGTGAGATTACAGCAGCGGAGCCGTCGTTTGATGCTCGAAAACCGCTGAAGTGGTCCAACACGCCTATCTTTTTAATACTGAGGATCACCCTGATAGCACCACTGCGGTCGGGTGCTTGCCGTTGTTGGTTTCGCCGACAATACGCAACCTCAAGGTGACGAAAATGCTAGTCGATGGCGGGGCCGGTCTGAACTTAATCTCGCCCGCCGTGATCAAGAAGTTGCAGATTCCCGACGGAGACCTCAAAGAAACGGGCACGTTCCAGGGGATCAAACCGGGAAGGAGTCAACCAAAGGGGAAGGTCATGCTGCCTGTGACCTTCGGGAGTGATCTGAACTACAGGACGGAAAGGATTGTGTTCGATGTTGCAAAGATCCCCTTGCCCTACAACGGGATCCTTGGCCGCCCAGCGGTGGCCAAGTTCATGGCCGCGTCACACTACGCCTACAACACGCTTAAGATGCCAGGGCCGGTAACGATCATTACCATCCCCTCCGACAAGAAAGATGCGCTGATTTGCGCTGATCAACTCTACCAAGAAGTAGTTGCAGAAGCCGCCGCCGCTAAGGTAGTTGCTCCTACCACTGGAGCCCCGGAAGGGAAGAAGAAGAAGACTGGTGAGACCTCGGACACCCACTCCGGCAAGCGCACCTCTTCGGAGTGTGGCGCTCCCGTTGAGGACGTGCCAGAGAGCTCCACCGGCAGGAACAAGAAATCCAGGGCACGCCGTCGGGGACCAAGAAGGTATCCGCCAAGGAGGACGACACGGGAGGAGCTTTCACCATAAGCTCCGCCCTGGACGACAAATAGGAAGAAGCGCTCGTCACCTTCCTGCGGGCGAATGTCGAAGTATTTGCATGGCAAGCATCCGACAACCCCGACGTTCCCAGGGAGGTGATTGAGCACCACCTTGCTGTCTGCCCTCATGCGCGACCCATCAAGCAGAATGTCAGAAAGCAAGCTTTGGAATGGCAAGAGTTCATTACAGAGGAGATCCGGAAACTGGAAGCAATGGGTTTGGTAAGAGGCCAATCCAGTGGTAGTGCACAAGGCAAATGGGAGGTGGAGGCTGTGTATTGATTACACAGATATCAATAAAGCTTGTCCCAAGGACCCTTTCCCATTGCCGCGCATCGACCAGATTGTTGACTCCACGGCTGGGTGTGACCTGTTGTCATTCCTCGATGCCTACTCCGGCTAACACTAGATCTTCATGACGATAGAAGATGAAGAGAAGACAGTGTTCATCACCCCATGTGGTACGTATTGTTTCATCTGGATGACTTTTGGGTTGAAGAGTGCTGGCTCAACATTTGCAAGGGCGGTCTAGATTGGTTTTGAACCCCAGCTCCATAGAAATATGGAAACTTATATGGATGATATAGTGGTCAAAACCAAGAATAGGGCGACCCTCATACTGGATTTACAAGAGACATTTGCAAACCTACGCAAGATCAACCTCAAGTTGAACCCTGAGAAGTGCGTCTTTGGCGTCCCGTCCGGCAAGCTTCTCGGCTTCTTTGTGTCGCAGCGTGGGATAGAGGCCAATCCAGACAAGATCAAGGCTATAGAGCAGATTGAGGCGCCCAAGCGGGTCAAGGATGTATGTCGGCTTGCTGGTTGCATTGTCGCCATGAGCAGGTTCATCTCCAAGTCCGCCGAGCACGCCCTCCCCTTTTTCAAGATTTTGAAAAAGGCAGGCCCGATGGAGTGGACACCAGAAGCCGAAGCGGCATTACAGGATTTGAAGAGGTATCTCTCCTCTACGCCAGTACTAGTTGCGCCTAAACCACAGGAACCGTTGCTGCTGTACTTGGCGGCAACGAACCAGGTGGTCAGCGCCACACTAGTGGCGCAGAGAGAAGTCGACGACGAGGTGATAGCAGAAACAAAGCCTGATGCCATTGGTGTAGAGACGGTGCAACCAATTGGAGTGCTGCCGAGGAGGAAAATGATGCAGCACCCAGTCTACTTTGTTAGCTCCCTCCTGCAGGGGGCTAGATCAAGGTACTCCGGTGTGCAGAAACCGCTCTTCGGCCTTCTTATGGCCTCAAGGAAGCTGCGTCACTACTTCCAGGTGCATGAAATCACTGTCGTCACTCGCCTCCCTCTACAACGGATATTGCACAATCCAGACGCGACTCGAAGGATCGTAGAGTGGGCACTGGAGCAGTCCAGCTTTGGCCTCAAATTTGAGAGTACCTCAACAATCCAAAGTCAAGTCCTGGCGGAGATCGTTGCACAGTGGACCGCGACGCCTGATGGAGAAGCTCAGGAGACTGTCCTCCCCGGCAAGGAGGCAAGTTGCAACTGGGTCATGTACTTTGATGGAGCTTTCTCCTTACAGGGCGTAGGGGCTGGCGTACTGCTTGTCGCGCCCACTGGATAGCACCTCAAGTACGTGGTCCAAATGCACTTCTCCAGGGAGGCGTCGACAAACAATACTCTAGAGAACGAAGGGCTGCTTGATGGTATCAGGATCGCGGCAGACCTTGGAATCAAGAAACTCATCATCAGGGGCGACTCGCAACTTGTCGTCAAGCAAGTCAACAAAGACTACTGGAGCCCGTTGATGAAGGCCTACGTAGATGAAGTGAGAAAGCTGGAAGAGCGCTTTGACGGTATACAGGTAGACCACGTTCCCCGAGCGGACAACGACATCACAGATTACCTGTCAAAACGCGCTGCCCTCAAGCTGCCTGTGGAACCAGGTACCTTTGTGCTTCAGCTAACTCGGCCATCCGTGGATCCATCAGCAGAGCAGTGCAAGAGAAGGAAATCAGGGCCCGGCAAGTACTTTCCCGCCGAGCTCCCTGAAGCCGCCGGCGAAGATGTTGCCGGAGACACTGAGCCCGTCGTAGGGCGATCGGCTCCGGCAGAGCATCAACCTCTCCCCGTAGAAACGGTCGCCCTTATGATGGAAGAAATGCCTTTGGTCCTGACTGTCGAGCCTCAGGCTCCGGCATGGGTGCAGCCTACCGTCCGATTCCTCCAAAAAGGGGAACTTTCTGAGGAGCAGGAAGAAGCGGAAAAAGTAGCCCACCGGTCTGCTATGTATCAGTTCGTCGATGACGTCCTGTACAGGAGAAGGCCGAACGGTGTGAAATTGAAATGTATCCCTCGAGAGGAAGGACTAGGGCTGTCGGCGGAGATACATGGAGGCATATGTGCATCCCACATAGGGTCGAGAGCCCTTGCCGGCAAGGCATTTCGGCAGGGCTTCTTCTGGCCCACTGCCCTCCAGGATGCAACGACGCTAGTCACCAAGTGTGAAGCATGTCAGTTCCATTCAAAGAAGCTTCATCAGCCAGCTCAAGCCCTTCAAACCGTTCCTCTCTCCTGGCCCTTCTCGGTCTGGGGGCTCAATATACTGGGCCCCTTCCCCCGCGCTGTCGGGGGCTTTGAGTACTTGTACGTCACAATCGACAAGTTCACAAAGTGGCCAGAGGTGGAAGCAGTAAGAAAAATTACAGCCCAGTCAGCCGTCAAGTTCCTCAAGGGGCTAGTATGCCGTTTTGGTGTACCCAACAGGGTCATCACCAACAACGGCACGCAGTTCACAAGCCACACGTTCATGCAATACATCCAAGACCTCGGCAGCAAGGTTTGTTTCGCTTGCGTTGCTCACCCACGAAGCAATGGTCAAGCTGAGAGGGCAAACGCTGAAGTGCTACGAGGCCTAAGGACAAAGACCTTTGACAGGCTGCACAAGAGTGGAAGGCACTGGATTGATGAGTTGCCGACGGTTCTTTGGTCAATCAGAACGACACCAAATCGAGCCACCGGCTAGACACCCTTTGCCCTGGTATACGGGGCAGAAGCAGTTCTCCCCACAGAACTCATATACGGGTCACCTCGAGTGCTCGCCTATGATGAGCTTGAGCAAGAGCGACTGTGGCAAGATGAGACAACGCTCCTTGAGGAAGATCGTCTACGGGCGGCTGTGAGAGCAGCACGCTACGAGCAAGCCTTGCGCCGCTACCATAGCCGCAAGGTCCATGCCCGAAGCTTTGAGGAAGGTGACCTTGTTCTTCGGCATGTTCAATCGGCCAAGAATACCAACAAGTTGACGCCAAAGTGGGAAGGCCCTTCTCGGGTAATACGAGTCACTAGGCCCGGCACAGTCTGCCTCGAGACCGAAGATGCCATTCCAGTGAGCAATTCCTGGAACATTGAGCATCTTCGCAAGTTTTACCCATAAGGCGCGGTTTGCCGGGCCCCCCGGCAAGCCACCTTTTGTACAAGCCTTGCCGGTGAGGCATGTAACCCTTTGTACAAAGCTAGGCGCAGACCCTGAGCATAAATAAATGAAGCGCTCGCGCCCTAAGTTATAGCATGCATGCTAGGTCGAGTCTCGTCCTTGGTTAGGGTTGATAGTGCTTAGCAGCAACTAACCCCTAGCTTAGAGGTCGAGTGTGTGTCTCTTTGTCCCCCTTTGTCTTCTTTGGTTCGCAGGACACACGAATATCCTTACCGGGCCGCTTGGGAAGAAAAAGGGGTAGACGAGCATCCGGTCCCCCGCAAGCCAGTATTACTGGGGACTGCAAGAGCAAAAGTTCACCCACGGCAAACCGAGGTTGCCGAGGGCTGCAGCTTCAGATAAGTTTTCCATCCCTTATCATGCATTTCCTTATGGACTGAGGTATGTGAAAGCTCGTTTTATCCTTAGGCTACCGTGCTCCCCTAACTCTAGGCCCTACGGCTCGTTCCTGGGACCGAGTTTGGTCGTAGTCGCAGCAGCGGAAGGGTGGAACAAGGAGCCTAAACCCACTTCATCCCTGCCTCCGCCAAGGGCGTGAGAAAGGTCGACCGAAGTGGGGGGGATGGCAAGGCCTGTTGCCGGACGAGAAAATGTTTATCTTAGATATATCAAGGATTTATTCCTTGTCGTAGGTTCCACCTGCAAATAAATAAACCCGACAAACATCCCTTTTTCATTAAAAACATCCCGCTCAGGTACAGTCCGTAGGGAATGAAAAACATGAACAAGGGGATTACAAGTTTTAAATTCAACAGAGGCCCGAAGGCTTACAAACTAAAAAGAGATAAGGTGCCCACAATCCCTTTCTTGTCCCTCTCCTCAGGAGGCAGGTTAAGGAGGCGAGAAGGGCAAAAGGGGCGCCGAGGCGAGCTACGGGTGGCGGAAGACACCAAGAGAACACCTTGGTGGCCGTCCAAGGGCTGGATGGTGATGACGGCGCCGGACGCAGAGCTCGAAGACGAGGCGGCAGGACGTCAGTACGCGTCGAAGGCGTCGGTGCCCGCGTACTCCGACTTGACGGCCTTGCCGCCCACCCTCTTCCTCTCCTGCAGCCTTCCAACGCCAGCCGCCCAAGGAGACGGCCCCGAGAAGTTCAAGGAGCCGGCAACACGGATGATGGGGTCACACGTGCCGCCCGTAGCGGCGCCCGGCGCCTAGTCAGACCCGTCATCCTGCCGCCTACCACCCTCGTCGTCGTTGTCGCTGTCCTCCCCGTCACTCTCGCTCGAGGAGGAATCTTCGTCATCAGAAGAGCTCTCCATGTGGCACCTTGCGCGAGTCCCAAGTGCCCGAAGACCTTGACGGAAAGGAGGCCACCCTCCATCAGCTTAAAGTGGAGAGTGAGCCCATCCATCAAGCTGTGGATACGGGCAAACGTTTTCCATCCCAGACGGAGATACATCACGTGAGGAGCAGGGAAGTTGACGCGGACCCGCGTGCCACGGATCCCGCAGCCCCTCATGTGCAGCCGCAACGACTGCGGCGGATCCAGCTCCATCTCCTACGCGAATGGAGTCGGGAGGCGAAGGCAACGGCGCGGCGGCCGGCGCAGCCTAACGAAGAACTCGCAGGGGTCGTCCCCAACTTGGCCTTCCATCGTAGGAAGAGCTGCTGGCGGGGGCGAGGCCGGCGCGCCACCCCGTCCTCCTCTTCCCCGAGCGCTACAGCCTCGCCCATGTCCTCGCCCCCTCCCACTTCACCTCACTGCCGGCTCCGCCACCGCAGGCGCAAGAGGAGGAGGGACGCGTTGTCGAGCGGCGACCCTCGCCGCCACCGTCGAACGACCGGGATTTCCTTTCTCCATGACGAATGGAGGAAAGGAGCAGAAGCAGAAGGATGAAGAAGATGGAAGAATGCGGGATGCCATCCCCCCTTCCCGCCCTTTATAAAGGAACGGGGTTGGGGCTTGGCCGCCCCGCTCGGCCAATCAAGACACGGGAGGCACAGGGAGCCAGGACCGACCCACTGCCCCAACCAGCGACGGCCCGATTTCCCGCCTCCACCGTTTGCCACCCCAAGCGCATGGGAGACGCGTGGCAGACGTGCAGAACTGAGGGGATGGGTGAGGCGACCTCTCCCCACCCCGTGATCATGCGGAGTGGACGCCTTGAAGACCGCGCCTCGGCCCCATTCGGTAAATGGGCCGTGGGTCCACGCCTCCCTCCGTTTATGAGGAAGGCGAGAGCCACCCCTTTATTACGATGTGACGCATGCGTGCGGAAACCAACCTCACGCATGCCGCCCACGTCACGCACACCCCAACATGCCACGTCGCGCGCGTGAGTCATGGGAAGCGCAGTGCACGAAGAATCTTACTACGGTTAAAACCGCCCCGCCTACCCGCGCACCGTTCTGGGCCTAGCCCAACAACGTGTTGCGCTTATGTGTGGCCCAGGCTCGAGGGCTCCTGTCGGAGTACAAAAAGGGGGGTACACTTTTTGTACCCCTATAACTGTGCATGGGCAGTCAGAGCCACGCCCGCGACCACACCAAGCAGGGCAAGGGAGGTGAGCCAGGGTAAGACCGAAACCCAAGGTAGCTGGAAAAACGCCAAGACCAAGACCACACAGAGCAAAGGGGCGAAGCGGGCTCCCCCCGGCAAGATCCTTGCCGGGATCAGCCCTAGCAGTCCCGGCAAGGCCCTTGCCGCGGCAGCTCGCCCCACGCCTATGGAGCGAGTCACCCTTGAGTCCATGCCCCCACCATGGTCCACTATGTTGGGGCAAGGGTTCGGGAGACACCTATGTGGTGGCATGCAGATCTTTGTGAAGAAACATTCAAGATCAGATGAGTACTAGAAGACGACGACCCTTGGCGAGATCCCAGCCAAGGAAAACCACGAGACCCCCGGCAAGCACATTGCCGGGGACAACAACGGGCGCCACGGCAAGACCCTTGTCGGGGCCCCGGCAAGGCCCTTGCCGAGAGCATCTACAAGGCCAACGCCAGGCCCGCGCCGACCAAGCCTCCACGTCCGTTCACATGCAGCTGCCGACCCAACCAACTGGGCAGGCACGTGCGTGTCGGCATGCAGATCTTCGTAAAGACTCGACCACCGCGCCACCTCAGCTGCCTGCCTGCCTACATGGCATCACACGCACCGCTGGCTAGGGTGCGTGTCAACACGAGGAGAAGCGACAACGAATGGGACTGGCTTCGCCCCCCTCCCCGATAAAGCAAGAGGACACCTAAGCAGACACATTAAATGTGCCTTGTCATGTAATACGAGGGATAACCTCGCAACACTGTGCCCTTTCTACCTCCTGTGTGCCACTGTGGCAACCCCTTTTCCCTATAAAAGGAGGCCCGAGGCGACCAGGAGAGGGATTTGTCTTTTTGGAGCTCCTCACGCCCCACAGCTAGTTCAACAACACAAATATACATCCACCAAAGCAGGAGTAGGGTTTTACGCATCCTCGCGGACCGAACCTGGATAAACGAACCGCGTGCTATCTGTTTGATCCGCTCTTCTCTCAACCCCGCACCCCGCAACCGTAGTAGGGATTCTTGTGATCCCATAGGTGTCGTTTCCACCGACACGTTGGCATAGCCTCCTCAGCACACCGTCGCGTGGGCACCACCAGCGTAGAAGCCCGACATAGCTTCACCGCCTGGTTAGCAGTGTTATGCCTCTCCTCCTACAATTATGTAGTCCGTTGAAGTAGCACGGATAGCTCAGCAACCCGGCATAGCTAAACTGTCTGCTCAGCAGTCCATCGTAGCTTCACCGCCTGCTTTGCAATCAGTTTTCGACCATCCAGACCTTGCACCAGAAGTGCTTCAAGTACCATGAAGAAAGTATGCATGGCCGCACCAACAAGGAAGACGATCCCGAGATTGAGGAGGGATGAGAACGATATCATCTTTCGAAAGCACTCATCGCCCAGAACCAAATTACCAGCAAGTTGTTTGCATCAGAGAGTAATATTGGTTCTGACATCCTATCCGATGAAGAATTCAAAAGGATACTTGCTAAATATAAACAGACATACTTGAAGCTTGCAAGTACGTCCATGGGCAGCCATTTCTTGTTGGTGAATACTTTGAGAGTGTAGTTCCATTTGCCGCAAGTTACATAAACGTTGATGGATGAAATGTCAAAAGGTCGTGAGCTTCTACTAGTCCACTACCACAGAGATCATTTCTGTCATGATCAGGGAGCCATCAGTGTGGAATTCGAGAACTTTCATCTGTTCTTTGATTTCAATGTGCTCTATTTCACTCTTGTTAAATGCTTGCAGTTGTATGTACTTCACAAACTCTTATCAACTTCTCCATACAAGTCTGTAAAATAAAAAAAGATAATTGTATTGTATTCCTCTCAAGGGATTGATTGTGCAAAGAAGAACAAGGGAGAGAGCATATTTCATAGATCCTGAAGTAGAAAATGGCACATTATTATATGGTACCATAGGTAAACAGGAGTGGTCCATTGGCAAGGTAGCCAGTGTCCTGGATTGCACACTCCATGCATAATTCTTTCTCTTGCAATATCATGAAGGGTAAGTCAAATAAACAACCACGCATACATTGATCTCCTTCATATTTCGACATGGTTCGTAAGTTCATGGTTTTCTTAATCTACAACATTCACTGGATCTTGGTAGTTATTGTTCCAAAGCAGAACAGAGTTTACTACCTGGATTCTCCCAAAGAGTCAATAAAGCCTCAGGATTCGATGCATCTTCAGCAATTTATGAATATGTATCGAATAGTATGGTGTTGAAATTTGCATTCATATCTTTTTCAAGAATTGAGTATGTAAAAATTCATCTTAATTTGCGATGTGTTGGCATCGTGCAAAACTAAACCAGGGAATCAGTTAAAGAGTGCACTACCTCTGTAGTGCGAGATCGTTTCTCCGTAAGACACAGAAATCCATTATTTTTGAAAAATGTATCCGAAAGTTTGCAAATATCTTTTCTTATGCTAGTCAAATGTTCAAGTTTCTAAATAAACCTCTTTCTATTTCTCTCCAAAGAGAAAAAATAAACATCTTACACTGGTTAGGTTGTTCCTAACGGGGCAAATACATTACCAATTATATACAAAACATTTCAATGTACTCAAAAACAAGAAGGGACCATACTTTGTGAAAGCTATGTTTGTAGACACATGAACTCCATCTACAAATCAACTGATTTTTGTGACAATGCTCCCAAATAAGTAACAACAAGTCTGTATCTTAGTTAATATATTCTACTCCACTCGTATGACACATTCTGATCAAAAAATCTGTCGGTGTACAAAAGTAGGGCCATCTGTACCCCTTTACTTGTGCGCGGACAGTTGTAGCCACACCTACGGCCACGCTTGGCGGGGTAGAGGGAGCAGAGATACAAGACTACCAGTGCAGCACTCAAGCCAGAGGCATGAAGAACAAAGGGGCGAGATGGGTCTCCATCGGCAACAGCCTTGCCCGGGCGGCCTGCGTAGCCCCGGCAAGAGCCTTGTCGGGGCAGCTTGCCCAACACCAGCAAGGCCACCACCCTTGAGCCTAAGAGTTCCAACACCATCAACGACATTATGAACCAAAGGCTCGGGAGGCGCCTGCATGGTGGCATGCAGATCTTTGTGAAGACCAAAGGCCGACAAGACTAGATGAGAACCAGAAGACGAAGGCCCCCGGCAAGACCCTTGCCGGGGACGCCCACGAGACCCCCGGCAAGATCCTTGCCGGGGACACCCACAAGACACAGGCAAGAACCTTGCCGGCGACATCTGCAGGGCCGCGGCCAGGCCCACACCTACCAAGGCTCCGTTGCCTTGCACCCATTCCGACGTGGAGGCCAGCCTACCAACTAGGCGAGCGCCTGCGTGGCAGCATGCAACTTCTAGGACAACTAGCCAAGCACCTGCGTGGTGTCATGCAGATCTTTGTGAAGACCCTACCACCGCACCAGCTCAACAGCCAGCCAGCTAGCGTGGTGCTGCATGCCTCGTTACCTTGGACGTGCGTCGAAGTAAGGCGAGGCGGTGATGGACGGGACGAGCTTCTTTGACATCCCCGATAAAGCAAGGGGACACATAGGCGACACATTAAATGTGTTCGTCCTATGATGTCAGGAGATAAACTCATATACTATAGATACTTTCCACCTCCTATGTGCCGCTGTGGCAACCCCTTTTTGGCTATAAAAGGAGGTCCGAGGCATACTGCGGAAGGATTTAGACTTTTTGGGCTAGGCATGCACCGCAGCTAGTTCAAGAGCTCAAGAACACGAAATATACACCAAAGCAGGAATAGGGTATTACGCATCGCTTGCGGCCCAAACCTGGATAAAATTCCCCCGCGTTGATCATCTAGACCCGCTCTTTGCACAGCCCCGCGCTGTCAGTGTGGAACAACATCTATGTGATCACAAGAATCCCTACTACGGTTGCCGGGGCGCAGGGTTGCGAGAAGAGCAGGATTAGTAATGAGCACAAGGTTTGGGCCGCAAGGATGCGTAAAACCCTAGTCCTGCTTTGGTGGGTGTATTTCAGAGAGTTCTTGAGCTCTCGAACTAGCTGTGGTGAGTGCGTGGTTCGAAAGAGCCGAATCCTCTCCCAGTATGCCATGGGCCTCCTTTTATAGTCGAAAGGGGCTGCCAAAGTGGCATACAGGAGGTGGAAAGGACTACAGTATTGCAAGCTTATCACCTGTATTACAGGACAAGACACATTCATGCACTGCTGAGGTGTCCCCTGGCTTTATCGGGGACGGGGCGAGGCCCATCCTGTCCGTCACCGCTCCTCCTCGCTTCGACACGCGCCCCGGCCAGTGATGCATGTGGCGCCATGTAGGCAGGCAGGCAGCTGAGGTGGCACGATGGTGGGGCCTCCACGAAGATCTGCATGCCGCCACGCAGGTGCTTGACAAGTTGGCCTGGGAGCTGCACGTTGCCACACAGGTGTCCGCTCAGCTGGTTGAGCTGGCAGCTATATACGAACGATGGTGGAAACTTGGTTGGTGCGGTCCTGGCAATCGCCCTGCTGGTGTCCTTGGTGGGAGCCTTGTCGGGTGGCCCGGCAAGGGTCTTATCGTGGCACGTAGTCATCCCCAGCAAGGATCTTGCCGGGAGTCTTTTGGCTCATCTCGGCAAGTATCTTGCCGAGGACCGTTGTCTTTTAATCCACATCTGATGTTGAGTATTCTTTGTCTTCACAAAGATCTGCATGTCACCACAGAGGTGCCTCCCGAGCCATGGCCCAACGTGGCTAATGGTGTTGAGGACGTGGTCTCAAGGGTGGCCCGCCCTATTGGTGTTTGGGCATGCTGCCCCGGCAAGGGTCTCGCCGGAGCTGCAGAGGCCGTCCCCGGCAAGGGTCTTGACGGGGGAAACTGCTCCGCCCCTCTGCTTCTTTGCGTCCTTGGTCTTGGCGTTGCTCCGGCTGCCCTGGGCTTCGGTTTTACCTTGGTTCACCTCCCCTGCTCTGCTTGGTGTGGCCGTGGGTGCGGCTCTGACTGCCCGTGCACAGGTAAAGGGGTACAAAGGTGCACCCCTTCGTTTGTACACCGACAGGAGCCCCCGGGCCTAGGCCACACATAAGTGCGACGCGTTGTTGGGCCAGGCCCAAAATGGTGCACTGGCAGGCGGGGCGGTTTTTACCTTGGTAAAACTTTTCTCGGGCTGTGCTTCCCACAACCCGTGAGCGGCGTGGCGCGGCGTGGAGGGGTGCGCGTGACGTGGGCGGCATGCGTGGGGCAGTTCCTGCACACATGCGTCACATCGCAGTAAATGGGCAGCACGACCCGCGGCTTCCCCATAAAAAGGATAACCGCGAGCGCACTGTTCCATTACTGATAAGGCACAACCTCGAACGCGCCATTGATTTGGCCCGATCTTTTACGATGCAACGAACTCCTCCAGGATCCACGGTAAAATTTCGCAATTAAGCAAACAGTACGCGTAACCTGAAGACGGGGTGACGACGACCAACGGACAATTCCTCGACGCACAAGGAACCTCCTGCCGTGGTAGACGTAACCAGCGCGTAACCCGTCGGTGACGACGGACCTCGAGCCAATAGCTAGAAAATTCTCAGTGTATGCACTAGAATCCTCTTGCCAAAGTAAAATCTTCAATTTAGAAAATTTCACAAAGATAAACAAAACGAACGCCCAGAGGGCCACTTCATACTAGATGTATAAACCTCAAAAATTCAACCTGCCTCCGAATACTAGGTCGTAAGCCTAAAATACTCTAACTGATCTGACCCAAACTAACACGCTAGATCCTCTCCTTTTACATCTCGGATAAAAAAACTAAACTACCTAATAACAAACTTGTACGAGGACCTCTGTCCTGGGTAGTACTCTTTTAATTAGAACACTAATTAATCAATACGGCCACGTTGATCACCGGCCACGCTGATCACATAATTTAAAATAATAAAAGAATAACTTTGCTCGTACGATCGGAACTACTCCACCGGACATGAAAATAGTATACCAATATTACTTCAGTTTGGTGGGGTTCTGAAGTTTGGCTTCACTGCATCCTTCTCCGATTCAGTTGGCGGCACCTCAAAGCTAAAAGAGCCAAACATGTTTGGAGGATTATCTCTTGCGTTTACGGTCACATCATTTACCCTTCGTGCAATCCCAATCTCGGAAGCCTTCTTCCCCAAGCTTCGCCCTCGCTCGCCGCCGTTGCGTTCCCGCCGCCCTCGGCTTTGCCCTTCTCCCCCAGCCACCATGGCGCCGAAATCCGTCAAGGGCAAGGGTGTGGCTAAGGATGCCGGAGCGGCGGAGCCGCCGGAGAGTGCGCAGGCGGTGTAGCAGACGTAATCCGCCCTCTTCCCCTCGACAGTTGACGTGTTCGAGCTTCGGGAAGCCTTCAAGCCCCTGTGGGGGGTGAAGACGGGGGGAGAGAAGTCGGGGAAACCAGCCACGCACGTCATCCCTACCAACTGCGCCGAGGCCGCCCCAAATCGGTACCCCTTTTTTGTCTACTATTTATTTATTTATTCCTAAATAGAACCAAAAAGCAATAAACTAAAATTAAATTGGGTTGCCTCCCAACAAGCGCTAACGTTTAACGCCCCTAGCTAGGCATGATGATTTCAATGATGCTCGCATAAAAGATAAGAACTGAAACATAAAGAGAGCAACATGAAGAATATGACTAGCACATTTAAGTCTAACCCACTTCCTATGCATAGGGATTTCGTGAGAAAACAACTTATGGGAACAATAATCAACTAGCATAGGAAGGCAAAACAAGCATAACTTTAAAACTTTAAGCACATAGAGAGGAACTTGATATTATTGCAACTCCTACAAGCATATGTTCCTCCCTCATAATAATTTTCCGTAGCATCATGAATGAATTCAACAATATAACTATCACATAAAGCACTATTTTCAAGATGCACAAGCATAGAATTTTTATTACTCTCCACATAAGCAAATTTCTTCTCATGAATAGTAGTGGGAGCAAACTCAACAAAATAACTATCATGTGAAGCATAATCCAATTGAAAATTAAAATCATGATGACAAGTTTCATGGTTATCTTTATTCTTTATAGCATACGTGTCATCATAATAATCATCATAAATAGGAGGCACGCTTTCATCATAATAAATTTTCTCATCAAAACTTGGGGGACTAAACATATGATCTTCATCAAACATAGTATCCCCAAGCTTGTGGCATTGCATATCATTAGCATCATGGGTATTGAAAGAATTCATACTAACAACATTGCGATCATGCTTATCATTCACATATTTTATGCCAAGCATTCTATGTAAATCTTCTTCTAGTACTTGAGCACAATTTTCCTTCCCATCATTTTAAGACATTAAAAAGGTGAAGCATATGAGGCACTCTTAATTCCATTTTTTGTAGTTTTCTTTTATAGACTAAACTAGTGATAAAACAAGAAACTAAAATATTCAATTGCAAGATCTAAAGATACAACTTCAAGCACTCACCTCCCTGGCAACGGCGCCAGAAAAGAGCTTAGTTGACGGGGTGTGAGTGCTGCTTACCTAGCCTCCCCTGCAACGGCGCCAGAAAAGAGCTTGATGTATACTACGCAACCTTCTCCTTGTAGACGTTGTTTGGCCTCCAAGTGCAGAGGTTTGTAGGACAGTAGCAAATTTCCCTCAAGTGGATGACCTAAGGTTTATCAATCCGTGGGAGGTGTAGGATGAAGATGTTCTCTCTCAAACAACCCTGCAACCAAATGACAAAGAGTCTCTTGTGTCCCCAACACACCCAATACAATGGTAAATTTTATAGGTGCACTAGTTCGGCGAAGAGATGGTGATACAAGTGCAATATGGATGGTGGATATAGGTTTTTGTAATCTGAAAATATAAAAACAGCAAGGTAACTAATGATAAAAGTGAGCACAAACGGTATTGCAATGCGTTGAAACAAGGCCTAGGGTTCATACTTTCACTAGTGAAAGTTCTCTCAACAATAATGACATAATTGGATCATATAACTATCCCTTAACATGCAAAAAAGAGTCACTCCAAAGTCACTAATAGCGGAGAACCTACGAAGAGATTATGGTAGGGTACGAAACCACCTCAAAGTTAATCTTTCTGATCAATCTATTCAAGAGTCCGTAGTAAAATAACACGGGGCTATTCTTTCCGTTCGATCTATCATAGAGTTCGTACTAGAATAACACCTTAAGATACAAATCAACCAAAACCCTAATGTCACCTAGATACTCCAATGTCACCTCAAGTATCCGTGGGTATGACTATATGATATGCATCACACAATCTCAGATTCATCTATTCAACCAACACAAAGTACATCAAAGAATGCCCCAAGGTTTCTACCGGAGAGTTAAGACGAAAATGTGTGCCAACCCCTATGCATAGATTCATGGGCGGAACCCGCAAGTTGATCACCAAAACATACATCAAGTTCATCACGTGATATCCCAGTGTCACCACAGATAAGCACATGCAAGACATACATCAAGTGTTCTCAAATCTTTAAAGACTCAATCCGATAAGATAACTTCATAGGGAAAACTCAATCCATTACAAGAGAGTAGAGGGGTAGAAACATCATAAGATCCAACTATAATAGCAAAGCTCGCGATACATCAAGATCGTACCATCTCAAGAACACGAGAGAGAGAGAGAGAGATCAAACACATAGCTACTGGTACATACCCTCAGCCCCGAGGGTGAACTACTCCCTCCTTGTCATGGAGAGCGCCAGGATGATGAAGATGGCCACCGATGCCAGAACAGGGTCCCGATTGGTTTTTGGTGGCTACAGAGGCTTGCAGCGGCGGAACTCCCGATCTATTTTGTTCCTCGATGGTTTTAGGGTATATTGGTATATATAGGAGGAAGAAATATGTCAGGGGGGCACGAGGGGCCCATGAGGGTGGAGGGCGCGCCCAGGGGGGTGGGCGCGCCCCCTGCCTCGTGACTTCCTTGTTGCTTCCATTACGTACACCCCAAGACTTCTGGATTGCTTCCGTTCCAAAAATAACTTTCCCGAAGGTTTCTTTCTGTTTGGACTCCGTTTGATATTCCTTTTCTGCGAAACACTGAAACAAGGGGAAAAACAGAAACTGGCACTAGGCTCTGGGTCAATAGGTTAGTCCCAAAAGTAATATAAAAGTGCATAATAAAGCCCATAAACATCCAAGATGGATAATATAATAGCATGAATACTTCATAAATTATAGATACGTTGGAGATGTATCGAAGAGCAGCTTGGCCTTGTCGGAGATGGCGACCTGCACATCCGCCAGAGTGCGGTTGGCCATGTCCCTCTCCTTCGACAGCTCCGAGACGTTCTTCTTCAGCTCTCCCTCTCCCGCTCCAGCTTCTTCACCTCGCCAGCGTGGTCCAAGGCTAGAGCATTGAGTGCGTCTTTGTGCTTTTGCTCCATCTCCTGGGTCTGTTGCACGATGATGTTCCCGATTTCCTCGTCCTTGCCATGAAGCGTGGTGGCAAGCGCCTGCTCATGAGCAACGAGGTCTTCCTCCTGGCTGTTCAGCAGAGCATGTCGCTGCTACCGAGTAGCCTCGTCCTTGGCGGCCTGGTCCTTTGCCACCTCTTGGGCCGTCTTGATATCGTCTTACTTCAGGATGAGCTCTCGCTTGCGCTCATCTAGCTCACCCTGGGCAGCCCTAAGTTCATCCCGGGCCTCGCCAAACCAGACCTGTGTCTGAGCGACGCACTCCTCAAATTCCGCCTCCGCCTTGTCCACCGCCGCCACCCTAGATTTCACTTTGTCTTGGCGGGCGTGGTGGAGCGTCTGGAGATTCTAGAAGTTGGCGTTCATGGCTCGGAGGAGCTGCTCTTCTTGGGAACCGTCGCTGCTAGTGCTTGGTTCATCAACAACCTGGAGCCCAGCAGTGGCGAGCGCCTCGTCATCGAAGGCCTCCCCCTCGGCAGGCGCTCTGGTGTCTGCCGCCCCTGGGAGGCGGACGAACAAGTCATCGCCCACCTTCAAGTAGTTGGACGGCGCGGGGGCGGCGGGGCAGGCAGGTTGGTCGCTGGCCACCTGCTCCTCACCAAGCTTCTGGGTGGCCTCCCCGGCAGCAGCCTCGGCAGTGGCCTTGTCCGCCTCCTCGGCAGCGGCCTTGTCGGGAGCCTTGCCGGCCTCCTCGGCAGTAGCCTCGCCAGCCTCCCCGGCAAGACCCTTGTCGGCCTCCTGGGGGGTGGATTTGGCGGCTTCCTTAGCAGCGATCTTGGTGGCCTCAGCTTCGGCGTTCTTGGCAACCTCCTCGATGACGGTGTCGATCTCCTCCTGGTGCATCGAGGGAGGGTCTGGAAACCAGAAGGGAGAATGAAATGAGGCCAAAATCAAGGTTCAGAATAAAGGAAAAGAAACAGGGATGGAGGGCAGGCTACTTACCCGTGCCGAGCTGAGAATGATTGGTTCCCTCCCCACCAATGTTTGTTGCCGGGGCGGGGCCGCCGGCATCCAAGCTTGCCCCTCCTCCTCCATACGCGTGGGCTCGGCGGTAGATGCCCTTGCCGGCGACACCCCTCCGGGTGGCGTGGCTGACGGGGGCAGCATGTTGGGGGTGGCCCTCAGTGGCTCCTCCTGTTGCCACTCTCCTCCTGCAATTCCAGCAAGGTCAGCATCAAAGAATTCATGCCCCATCACCCGTCAATGGGGAGTGAGTAACAGACTCACGCTGGGGGCTGGAGTGGGAGCTGCGTTGGGGGTTGTTGTCCGGGCTGAGCACCACCAACACCGGCGTACGCGGGGTGCTCGCCGGGGGCTTGTCGCTCGTCGAAGCTTTGGCCCTCTTCGCCACCCTCTGGGCCAGCGTCTCTGTCTCGCTGCAAAGACAAGGTCAAGTCAGAAATAATGGCACAGGCTGAGGGTCAGAAATGGTGAAAGACATAATGCTTAATCATTCTCCCCCGCCGGCCTCCTATTCCTCTTCGTGCTGAAGGACCCAAGATCAAAGTCGACCTCTGGGGCGGCGCCCGTGGGGGAGGGGAAGGCGAAGGCGTCCTGCGTCGCTTGGATGAGGAAGAAGTGGCGGCCACGGCCTTCTTCGCTGCCGCTGTGCTCGTCTGGCGCATGGGCTATCCCAAGTCCTATTGTTGCCGCGTGTTCCTGCCGGGCCGGACTGGCTCGCAGAAGCTAGCCCGCCGTAGGACATGTTTCCTCCCCGGGGACGAGGAGTCATTCGACAAGGGGGCCCCGGCGCTGGCGCCGCTGGCTTCCCCGGAAGATCCCGCCCGTTCGCGCGAGCTCTTTCTCTTCTGTGACCGTGTCGGCCTCGTCGGCCATGGTGCTGACGCTGCTGGCCTCCTCTGCCCTGGCGGCGATGTACGCCAGCTCTTCCCGGGTGGTGTCGCGGATGAGTAGTGGCTCATCACGAACATACCTCTCCGACAGGTTGTCGAAGAATGCTTGCACCCGCTCCGCCTCCGGCTCCGCCCAGCTTGGATCGAGGTCGTGCGCGTTGAAGTCCGGCATCATGACGATGATGGCGGTCTGGCATGAGTTGTTGCTGAACAGGACCACTCCCGCTAGCAACCCAAACAGAGACCCGCCGGCCTTGACGGCCTTGCCGGACTTCTGGGCCTTGCCGGTCCTCTCCACCCCGCCGGCCTCGTCAACAACTAATAGGAAAATGCTTATACACAGTAGCATAGTAGTAGCATTGGAAAGAAGTACACATTGTTGCTATTTAGCAGTAGCGATTTTCCTGGAAAGCGCTACTAGTAACTCCATAGTAGTAGCGTTGTGAAGCAAAAACGCGCTACTACTATGTGGGACCAGACGAGGCCACCGACTGTTTTTTTAGTTGTAGCGGTGTACAGAAAAAAGCGCTAATACTAACAGTTTAGTAGCAGCGCTCTGTTTTTACGCGCCGCTACTGCTAGTGGGCCCCACTTAGTAGTAGCGCTTTCCATGGGAAGCGCTACTACTAAGTCCAATAGCAGAAGCGCTTTTTGCAAAGCAGTGCTACTGCTAGTTGCGGCTGGTGCCACCTTTTACACCCCCTTTTCCCCTCCTCTCCCCCACTTTGCCCTCTCTCCCCCTCCTTTCCCCTCTCCCCTCTCCACTCTAGCTCCACCATTGTTTATCTTCTTCTCTCTTCCATCTACCTCTCTTCTCTCCTCATTAATAGCACCCTCCTGCATAAATGGCCTCTCTCTTTCTCCTACACCTCTCTTCTCTCCCCCATTAATGCCCCCATCCACCATAACCCCTCTCCATTAGTTAGCTAGCTAGATTCACCTCTCCTCCCCAACAACTAGATCTAGCTAGATATTTAGCCAACCACACGTGCTCTGTCGATCGTTCTCTCTCATCATCTAATTAACTGCGTGCTCTCAGTCCCTCTCGGGAGATATATATAGGTGAGTAAAAAGTTGTTCATTTGAAGAATAGGAATATGTGTGTGAATGAGAATATGCGTGTTTGGGATATATATATATATATATATATATATATATATATATATATATATATAGAGAGAGAGAGAGAGGGAGAGAGAGAGAGAGAGAGATTTGTGCTAGTGACATGCCCTCGAGTTGCTTATGTTTTGCCGAAATGTCGATTTTATTTCCGTTTCGGTGAATTTTGAGCAAACTCATATGTCCTATTTTTAGGCAAGGTCATGACAAAATTTTATATATATGACTTTGAAGCATCCATTATTTATTACATAACCCTTTTGCTTGTTATACCGTGCAGTCGGTCATGAAGGTGAGTGGATGGAAGGTGGAGCGGTACATGCAATCCACGGTGATGGACATGTATGCAAATAATCGGACTAGGATTAGATGTCCGTGTGCAAGATGCAAGGAAGGAGTCCTTTTGGACCCTTTTGATCGTGGCACTTTGAAGGCGCGCCTACTGATGAATGGTTTCATGGATGGCTATATTCAGTGGATAAGTGAAGAAGACGATGATGAGGAGGACGTCCACATGGCAGGGAATAACGACATGGGGCTAGACGAAGAGATGACCGATCGACAAGAAGACGATGGCGCCGGACATGTCGGCGGGGAAGAGACGGGAAATGATGACGGCGGCGAAGAAGATTCCGGACACGGCGGAGAAGATTCCGGACATGGCGGAGAAGAGGCGGCGGTCACGCCGCAGTCTTTGATGCTACTAAGTGAAGTCGTCCAGGACCCTCATGTTCTAGACCTCCTTCGTAAGAGTACGACTAGCGAGAGAGCTGCTTCTAGAGATGAGGCCAAGCTGGCGCAACTTGAAGTAGACTCTAGGACTCCATTGTATGACGGTTGCGATCCCTAGGTGACCCGCTTGAGTTCCACGCTCAAACTTCTAAAGACGGAGGCAAAAAACAAATGGACAGGCAAAAGCCTCGATGAGCATTTGAAGTTTCTACATAATAAAGTTTTCCCGCGGGGAACCTGTGTCCTACTAGTGTCAACGAGGCCAAGAAAACCGTTTTTCCTTTTGATTTGCTGCACAATAGGTACCATGCATGCATCAACGATTGTATCATTTATCGGGGGGAGCACACGGGAAAAACCAGTTGTCCAGTGTGCAATGCTTCTCGGTACAAGAAGGCAGGAAAGGAAGCTCCTCAGAAAGTTGTATGGTACATTCCGATCACTCCCCGTCTGCAGTGGTATTTCATAGATCCTAAGGAAGCAAAGCTCATGCGCTGGCACGCGGAGAGGAAGAAGCCCGACGATGGACATGATCCGAGGCTGAGACACCTCATATATGGTAGCCAGTGGAGAGCATTCAACACCGTATATGGATTTGCTGCAGAAGCTCCAAGGAACATCGTGCTTGGTGCGAGTACCGATGGCATAAATCCATTTGGAAACTAGAACACCAATCACAGCACATGGCCCGTGTTTGTATGGATGTACAACCTCTCCCCATGGAAGTGCATGAAGACAAAGTACATACACATGACCATGCTGATTCAAGGGCCGAAAAAACCGGGAAATATTATTAACCTGTATATGGGGCTTCTACAAGAGGATCTAGACACGTTATGGAAAACACCATCATGGACATGGGACGCCAACAAAGGAGAATATTTCCATATGAGAGCCACGCTGATGACGACAGTGCACGACTATCTCGGTTACGGGTACACCCTAGGCCAGGTGTGCCACGGATACTGCGGATGCACGAGGTGCGAGGAAGATACAACATCTCAGCAGCTTACGTCAATGAAAGATGGCGGGTCCGGGAAAATTGTGTACATGGGGCATCGTAGATGGCTCGAGAAGGATGACCCGTGGAGAAAGCATGGAGATCTATTAAATGGGTTGGCTGAGCTTCGAGGACCTCCACGTAAGAGGAGCGGCGTCGAAATCGACGAGCTGCTAAGAAACTGGGAACAATGCCCCGCGCCGGGAAAGATCAAAAAGGCACCGGAGCCACTGCTGAAGGTATGGAAAACGAGGTATGTTTTCTGGGACTTGGAGTACTGGCCCAATCATGACACACCTCATTGCCTTGATCCAATGCATATCACGAAGAATGTCCTCGAGAGCTTGCTCTTCACACTGATAAACATGCCGGAGAAGACCAAGGATGGGCCAAAGGCAAGGAAAGACTTAGAAGATTTGAAGACCAGGAAAGATCTCCACCGTAAAAAGTTGATGGAGGAGACAGAGGAGGGGGAAAGGGGCAGAAAATTCAACAAGAAGGAGGATAATTATTGCCCCCTTCTTGCTTCACCTTAAGTGCGAAGGAGATCGATCAATTCATCAAGTGCCTTATGGGAATCAAAGTAGGTTCTGGTTACTGTGGGAAGATAAGCAAATTTCTAGACCCTAAGAAGAAAAGATTCAGCGGGATGAAGTCTCATGACTGTCACGTGATGATGACGCAGATACTCCCGGTTGCCATTAGAGGGATAATGGAGAAGCACGTCCATGACACACTTACTGGTCTCTGCAACTTCTTCGAAAGTCCATAAGTGTGAAGCAGCTCCGAAGGCTACAGGAAGAGATTGTTGTCATACTATGTGAGCTTGAGATGTACTTGCTGCCCGCGTTCTTTGACGTCATGGTGCATCTGTGTGTCCACATCATGGACGACATCATCAACCTCGGGCCGACATTCCTTAACAGCATGATGCTGTTCGAGAGGATGAATGGGGTCATCAAAGGATTCGTTCGTAACATGTCCCGTCCGGAAGGGAGCATCGTCCAGGGGTATCTGATGCATGAGTGCATCTCCTTTTGCGAGAATTATATAAGCATCAGAGACCCTGTTGTTGGTTTGCCCGTCAAGAAGCACGATGGAAAGCTCCAAGGATATGGTCACAACAACGGTCGGAGGGAATTGCACGTGGACTACTCGGAGAGACGGAACAACTTTGACAGGCTAACTTAGTAGTGCTACGATACCTAGATGTGGTAGATGATTATGTGGCACAACACAAAGAAACCATCGCAAAGAAGTACCATGATAAGGGGATGCTCAAGACAGACGACGAAGTTACTGTAGAGCAAAACACCACTTTCTTGCGCTAGTTAAACAACAAGTTCTTGCAAATCCCCCGGAAGAGGGCAGTTCGGACGGATTGCTCATACACACCTTAGCACATGGCCCCGCGCCCAAGCTCGCGACCTATCAGTCCTATGATATCAATGGGTACACATTCTACACAGAGGCCAAAGACATTGACAGTGATTACCAGATCTCCGGGAGACAATTCAATGCGTGACTGACGCCAACGACACAACTGAGAGATTCTACGAAAGGGTCGAAGAGATCTGGGAGCTTGATTATGCTGGAATGCACGATGCGACAATGTTCCGTGTCAGATGGGCCAAGGACGTCATAAGAGAAAACAAGTATTTCACCACCATGTCTATACCCGACGCAAAGAGCACTCCCGTGAATGTTAACGTCATCGCCAAAAATGAGCCACGGGTACACGCTAAGCACGTGACACAATGCTTCTTCATAACCGACCCGGCCAATCCCAGCCGTGTTGTCGTGAGGAGATCCAAAAGGAGCATCGTCGAATGGATGGAGTAGCCAACGAGGAATACTACGACCAATACGACAACCCGATGAGGGAAGATGACGATGACGATGAAGCATACGTGAAAAGAATAATCAATACTACATTACCTAAGAAAGATCGTAATCCATGGCTCCGGAAAAGTCACAAGGAGGGGCTCAATTACTCGGGAACGAACAAGAAAGGGAAGAAGCTCAATGTGAAACGTCGTCGACGCAGCTGATCAGAAACCTATATATATGTATCTATTTTGTGTACGCACTTAAGTAACCGTTATCGGTCAACTGTTATGCTACCACCACATGCATGGTTCCGGTGATATTCGCGCAGTGGGGGAGAGGGAGACACCATCGTTGGGAGAAAAACAAAAAAACAAAAACAAAAGGGAGAAAGAAGTACAAAAGAAAAAAAAAGTAAACAGAAAAGAAAAGGAAAATAATAAATGAAAAAACAAAAGGAAAATAATAAAAGAAAATAAAACTAAATACTAAAAAAGGAAAATAGCAGTAGCGCTTGTCTGTGGACCAGCGCTATAGCTAAGTATTTTAGAATTTAAAAAATAAAAATTGGAAAAGATAGCGGTAGCGCTGGTTTGTAAACAAGCGCTATACCTAACTTGGCTATAGCGCTTGTTTACAAACCAACACTATCACTGTAGCTAAGTTAACCCCCGCGCCGCGCGGGCTAAAACTTTCACCAAGTCCTATTTCCCCACATATCCACCTCGCACCTCTGCCCGCCGTCGAAGCCCTCGCGACCTCGCTGCCGCCGGTCATCGCCCTGCGCCCTCCCTCGATCTCACCGGCCCGCACCCCTGCGCCTGCCCTCGACCTTGCCGCCGCCGCCGCCCTCGACCTGGACGCCACCGCCCTCTCCACTGCCCCGTAAGCCTCTGCCTCTCCTCTTCCCTGCCCTCCTCTCTCCCTCTCTGCTCTTTTCTCTCTCTCTAAGTGTTCGGTGTATGAACCCTAGCTAGGAGATGTAGCAGAGAGAGAGAGAGAGAGCAATTTAGTTTAGGGCAATTTAGCGAATTTAGTTTAGGGAAATTTTAGTTTAGTGAAATTTAGTTTGGGGCAAGTAAAAAATAGTAGCAAATTGGTTTTTGTAGGTATAAAAAACAGTAGCTAAAATTTATAAAAAACAACAGCTAATTAGTTTTTGTAGGTATATAAATTAGCTATAGAAACATCAACAAAAATTTATAAAAAACTATAGCTAATTAGGGCAGTAGCAAATATAGCTAGGGCCAATTTTTTTTAGCAAATTTAGCTAGGGAAAATTTGTTTAGGGAAGTAGCTAATGCAATAGCTAATTAATTAGGGTCAGTAGTAGAGAGAGAGAGAGAGAGAGAGAGAGATCATTTAGGAAAAACAATAGCAAATAAAAACTAATGCAATAGCCTATACAATGTTGTTGTTTTTAACACTTTGTTAATTTGCTAACTCCTGGAAATCTGTCATATGATGTTGCCATGTTCTCTTGAGATAGCATCAAATCTGTTATTTGAACTTGTGCCAATTGTCGAAAAATATCTGAGTGGCCTATGTTTTGCCGGAATGTTGATTCCTTTCCAGCAAATTTCAGGCGCTCCATATGTCCACTTTTTAGCAAAGGTCATGCAAAAAAATTCCGTGAATTTCTGCATGACTTGTGCTAGAAACTAGGACATATGGAGTACCCAGAATTTCCCGAAAGGGGAATGAATCAACATTCCTACCAAATATAGGCCCCTTTTTATTTTCATTATATCTTTTATTTACAATTGTTGAATAGGAAACATGTCTACTGACGTTGAAGTCGCGGGTGGTTCTGCTCGGCTTGAAGACCCCATCCAGGCAGCAAATCACTATTCCGATTACCTGGACGAACACTAGATGGGGTTACATGGTGGCGGCAGTGGCACCAACCCCGACACGACACCGGCACTGGCATCAGCACCGACACCAGCCCCGAGACCGGCAACGATCCTGTCATAGCCGGTAAAGCACCGAAGAAGAAGAGGACACGAAGACGAAACGAGCTTGGCATCGGACAAATTGTGGTCACAGAAATGCACCCCAAGAAGTTAGAGAAAACGGAGCCAGAGGAAGCGCGCTCGTGCTGGGGGAATCAACTTGGATGCATCCTCAGGGAAACCGCCAACATCAACGAAGAGAGGCTGAGGCAGATACCACATATGGAGAACATGCTCCTAAAGAAGTTGCACAATAGGTTCTTGTTCCCCGGCCGGAATGAAGAAAAATATAAAGATCCAGGGAAGACATCTCCATGACAAAGATAAACGACAAGGCGATGGTGACGCTCACCAACGACTTGTCTGCCTGGAAAGTTTAGGTTAAAAAAGCGGTTGCGAAGAATGAACCGTGGTCCAAGATTCATGCTGACAATCCGTCAATAACAGAAGAGGACTTTGCAAAATTCAAGGAGAATTGCACTAAAGAAAGTGTCAAGGCAAAGTCGGAGAAAATGAAGGCGCTCCAGGCCAGGAACAAGCCTCCCCACTGCCTCGGAAGCCGTGGTTACGAGGGGAAGAGGGCCATATGGGCCAAGGAGGACGCCGAACGTGAAAGTCACGGGATCCCAGAACCCTTGGCGGAGTTCACCGACCCGCTGGAGCATGATTGGATCAGGGCCCGGTACAAGTGGGATAAAGAAAAAAAGCTCTTTTACACGGACCAGATCACGAGGGAGTTCATGAGACTTCTAGTAATTTTAATATTACCAGATTATCATATTATAGCTTCCAATCAATTTGACTGCAAGTCTGGTCACATTAGTAAACCATCCACGTTCCTTTTGTAGAAAGCGCAGCACCAAAAGGCAGTCGAAAGTGATGAGTCGTCACAGTCGTCGGCGAGGCCCATGTGGGACACCCCATTCAACCGGGCCTTGAACATACTAAAGAAGGTCCCGGTGGACAAGCCGCCGTCCTATGGACGTGTGCACGGCGTCGGAGATGGCGCCTCGGGGAAGATGTGCTACCCCAAGGAGCTAGAGCAAAGAAGGAAGAGACGCTCAGTCGTCACTCAACAGAGCATCGACGAGAAGGTCAAGATTGCGGTTGATAAGACCAAAGCTGAGACCAAAGAAGAGTTACTCGGGGCCGTCTCTGCAGTGGTCAGTGACAAGGTGGTCAGCTTGCTTCCTGCACTATGGGATTTCACGAAGAACAATCCAAATGCACGACCGGAGGACTTTCACCTTCCCGGCTTTGTCGGGAGCAATTCAGTGAACACCAGAGCACCAGCACCTGCTCAAGCAACCGCAAAAGGTCCTGCTCCTGTTCATAGCAACCCGACCTCCGTCTCTTGCATGGTCGGTGAGCCTTCATCGCTGGCTGAGCTTGACGCCCTCACGGTAATTACGCATCATACCCTTTTCACCAGCATGTATGTAGTCTTCTGTTTTAGTTGCCTTTCAGATGTTTGACGATGCAGACATGTCTCCTTCGTAGGCCGACGACACCCCGTGGACCCTACTCTACGACATCAAGGGCCAAAAGGTGGCCGTGAGAAAGGCAACGATCATGAAGCCAAAGGACCGCATGTTCCACAATCGAGAGATGCCCGATGGCGTCTTCAAGGTTAACGCGGGCAGTGTCTTAGCGGGCTTCGAGGATTTGCCTCCTCCGGTACCAGTTGATGACGACGAGACCCCTAAGATGATTGGCGCATGCAAGAGCTGGTTCTTGCCTTGGCCCAAGTCTATTCTTCGTCTCGGGGCTCCCAGTATCATACCAACGCCACCTTCTCAAGAAGGTATGAACACCACCCCACCTACCAAATTACCTGCACGTGTCGTGGCGAGTGATAGCGGACGACGCAAGGGAGAGCCTCCATTAGTGCCAGATAATGTAGCCCCCGTTGTTAAAGAAGCAAATGTTGATGATGACATGGAGGATGATGATGATGACCCAGACAAGTATTTCAATACCGCCTATGATGATGGAGGATTGATGGCACGGGACGGCGAAGACTCAGGCTATGAGCGTGGAGATGATGACTTGATGCTGCCTGATTTGTCGGAGCCGGAACGTCCTAAGGAAGAATGCAAAAAGTCTCTCTTCAAGCGATCCTCGCAGGAGACGCCTCCAGATGCCGCCTGTACCCAGCAACCCCCGAGGCCCGTCCACTGATTAGCCCGACGACACTGGGGTGGTGGTTAGGGAAGGTATGGTGGGCTCACTACTGCCACCCACCAAGAAGCAAAGTAGGAGACCAGAGAAGAAAGTCCCTAAAGGAGCCAGAGCTGCTTCAAGCAGCCAGCTGCCTATGGAGCCCCGGGTGGTAGACAAAATACCTGTCGAAGGTGCGCAACGCTTCCATGTCACCGGCCAGCTGATCCTACATGCGAAGGCGCTAGAGCACATACTGAACAATGATCTAAGGAGACTCCATGAAGATGTGATGGCCAGAGAGAAAAGCCTTTTGGTCGCGGAAAAACTATGATACCCGCTTTACGCTGCTCAAGTGCTGGGTGGGAGGTTGTACGTCGAGAGATGGCCCGCGAATAAGTTCATCCAACGATTTGACTACATCTACGACGTGTTCCACATGACCAAGCTAGATTTCCAGTTCATCCGCATGTATGCGCTGTATCTGAACTACTTCATCAAGGTCGAGAACATCAAATATATCTGCGTCGCGGACCTGTTCTATATGCACGAGAGCTTCTTGGCAGTTTGCAAAGAGCACCGTGGCTATGCGAGCAAGTACCTCGGCGAATTCATGCTCGCTAATAAGGACAAGGAAGTGATTCTCTTGCCTTATCATCCCACGTAAGTCATCCGCACATATCCTTTCATAAGTGCTAATCATTCCTTTGCAAGCATGGAGGCTAATTTGAGGTGTACTTAATTTGCGCAGCGGGGGGGGGGGGCGTCCTCGTCGTTCTGTCCCCGGAATACTCCCACGCGATATACTTGGACTTATCGAAGAACCTCAGGAAAAAGGATTACAAGCACATAAAGAGTGTTCTCGATAGTGCCCTGTTAACCTTCAGCCTGTCTGGTGGATATATCAAGGTGAATAAGTACAGGAATCGCGGGCTGGCTTTTGTTCATAAGACCAACTTCTGCTGCATCCAGCAACCACACACCAGTATGGCTGATGGATTCTACCTCATGCATCACCTGCTCGAGTATAGAAGGGATAATCAACGGCTTCGCATGTCACCTACTACCAACGATGCCGAGATTGTCAGCTGGGCCACAAGCATAGGAAGGACACCAAATCATCGAATCAGAGCTGAGTTTTATCACGTACAGTGTGAACTTGCCCAAGTGATCATGAAGCAGGTCCTCGAACCAACCGGGATGTTCTACCATGGGCCAATCACACGAGAAGATGTCTGAGAACTGCTACTCGCTCGGCGTCTGGACCTGAAGCCTTTCAAGAAGCTCGGGTGCTTCCTCCCTAACTATGAAGATTGGACCGCCGACATGGAGGACTGATTGTTGATGACAATGTGTCACTACTGTCTTTCTATGGCAAAACTTTGGATTTATGCATGGAGAAACTATGTGATGTAACTAAACCGTGGTCCTGAACTAGCGTAGATCGCTCTAGTTAATTAGTTTGGGTATGAGGAACTTCGTCATTTATGTTTACTTTTGGTTGCTTGTATTTTTCTAATTATGCCTCCGCTCAGGCCCAGGTGGTAGCCACAGAGGGTTCGACAGCAGAGCCGAAGCCGAAAGTAGTTACTTGAGGTGGACACTCCAGCATGAGCAGGGGCGGGACCGCCGGTACTACATAGTCGCGTTCTTGCTCATGTTGATCGCTCTTCTCTTCTACATCATGGTTCAGAAAGAGATGATGAAACTTGTGTGTGTGCCATGACCATGTAGTTGCACTTATTCGAGACATGACATCATCGCGCTTGTGTATCACTATTTTCGAGATTTGATGATATTTGTGTTGAATGATGATGATGGTATGATGAGACTACTGTATATCATGATATGATGAGAATAGTGTATGTTTAGTATGATGTGATGAAACTATAGTATATAGCCTATATAAATACAACACAAATACGTATAGGGGTGCGAATTGGTGAAAGCAGGAACATTAGTAGTAGCGCTGGAAAGCACCTAGCAGTAGCGCTGGATTAGCAGAAACGCTTCCTATGAACAAGCGTTATAGATAGGTATCAGTAGCGCTGGTCCAAGAAGCGCTACTGCTAACAATACTTACCGGTAGCGCTACCCATACCAGCGCTACTGCTACAACTTAGCTGTAGCGCGCTAGCAGTAGCGCTGGACCCAGCGCTACTGCTATGCATATTTCAAGGGCTGATACTAGGTTTTTCCCTAGTAGTGAACCTTGAGCTGAAAAAGCCTCTGGCAAAGGTGGGCATGCTGCAGCATCGTGAAATTGTGCTTCGGGCCGGGGTGGAGCCTCATGACATCAGCCGCGTTCCTGAAATCCCAGGCCGACCTCCCCTTGTTGTGCAGTGGGGCAATCCGGTGGAGGATGAAGTCTGCCCCAATCATCTCAAGTGTGAGCCCGGCCGAGGTGAGCTTCTTGTCATCGGTGTCGACATTGCTCCAGTCCTTGTCGCGGACCGGCGGCTTCTGACGGACCCGACAGAACTCTTGCGGGTCTGCCTCCTCAATCCAGCACCATCGGCCCCGCCACACTTCCCACCTCTCCTTCTGGGCACCCTTCGGGTACGTGCCCCCTGCTTTGGGTCCTCGGGATCCAAGTAATGCAGCCGGAGATGGCGCCCCCTGGCTGGATGCGATGGGAGAAGTAATGCCGGAAGAGCGCCGTGCTGGGGTGCACTCCGGCGAATCCCTCACAGAGATGGGCAAAGAAGGCCATGCAGGGCATGGTGTTCGGTGTGAAATCCAGAAGGTGGAAGCCGTAGGTGTGCATGAAATCGTTCCGAAATTGGGACCAGCCTCGGCGAAGGCGGTAGGGATGATGCGCGTGGCAGGCTGCCCCGACGTCTCCCTTCCCCACAGGGGCCTGAACATGTCGCTGAGGGTGAGCGCATCGACCGTCGAAGTGAACAAGGCGCGCTTCGTCCGAAGCTCCACCTACTCGCTCTCCGGCGCCTCCTTCCCTCCGTCGTCCTTGGCCGAACCCTTGCGCTTGCTCATCTTTGGCGCCATGGCAGCTGAGAGCGGATGAGGAATCAAGGGCAATGGGGGCGCAGCGGCAGCAAGCGGAGGCACGAGCTTTGATTTTCGCCTAGGGAAGAAGAGGGGAACGACAGTTCTGAGATTTGAAAAGGCACAGAGGGTAAATGAGCAGCGCCCCTGCAGTTTTCCCTTTTATGGGGAAGACACGGGCCGCCTCTTTACTATTCACCCACGACGTGACGCAAGCATGTTGGAACCGCTCCACGCACGACCCCCACGTCACGCACTCAATGCGGGTCGTGGGGAAACGCAACTGGCGAAAGAGTTACCGCGGTTAATACTCTGCCACGCATGCCCGCGCATCATTCTGGGCCTGGCCCAACAACGCACCGAGCTTATATGTGGCCCAGGCCTGGGGGCTCCTGTCGGTGAACAAAAGTAGGGGCCTTCTGTACCCCTTTACTTGTGCGCGGGCAGTTGTAGCCGCACCTATGGCCACGCTTTGCGGGGCAGAGGGAGCAGAGATACAAGACTACCAGGGCAACACTCAAGCCAGAGGCATGAAGAACAAAGGGGCAAGATGGGTCTCCCCCGGCAATACACTTGCCGGGGCAGCCTGCGTAGCCCCGACAAGAGCCTTGCCAGGGCAACTTGCCCAACACCAGCAAGGCCGCCATCCCTGAACCTAAGAGTTCCGGCACCCTCGACGACATTAGGAACCAAAGGCTTGGGAGGCGCCTGCATGGTGGCATGCAGATCTTTGTGAAGATCGAAGGCCTGCAAGAGTAGATGAGAACCATAAGACGAAGGCCCTCGGTAAGACCCTTGCCGGGGACGCCCACGAGACCCCCGGCAAGATCCTTGCCGGGGACGCCCACTCTTGCCGGGGACATCTGCAGGGCCGCGGCTAGGCCCACACCTACCAAGGTTTCATTGCCTCGCACCTGTTCCGACATGGCGGCCAGCCCGCCAACTAGGCCAACGCCTGCGTGGCAGCATGCAACTTCTAGGCCAACTAGCCAAGCACCCGTGTGGTGGCATGCAGGTCTTTGTGAAGACCCTGCACCGCACCAGCTCAGCAGCCAGCCAGCGTGGCGCTGCATGCCTCGTCACCTTGGACGCGCGTCGAAGAAGGCGAGGTGGCGATGGACGGGGCGAGCTTCTTTGCTGTCCCCCATAAAGCAAGGGGACACATAGGCGGCGCATTAAATGCGTTTGTCCTATTATGTCAGGATATAAACTCGTATACTGTAGATACTTTCCACCTCCTGTGTGCCGCTGTGGCAACCCCTTGTTGGCTATAAAAGGAGGCCCAAGGCATATTGAGGAAGGATTTGGACTTTTTGGGCTAGGCATGCACTGCAGCTAGTTCAAGAGCTCAAGAACACCAAATATACACCAAAGTAGGACTAGGGTATTATGCATCGCTTGTGGCCCGAACCTGGATAAAATTCCCCCAGGTTGATCTTCTAGACCCACTCTTTGCACAGCCCCGCGCCCCGCCAACCGTAGTAGGGATTCTCTATGATCCTATAGGTGTTGTTTCCCCGACAAAATCCTGCGGCTCATCTTTGAACCGATGACTCCTGAACCGCTCACCGTTGGTGAATTGCTGGAGGTTAGTAGATTTATCAGCGACTTCTTCCTGAATCACTACATCAAGCCCACTGGTGATAATGAAGATTTCAGCATGGTTGTTCCTTAAACAATGAGTAATCATTCAACTAGAGTTAGTCACTAAAGTTATACGCATGGATGCATTGGTTTCCATGTGATGAGGTCTTCGTATTGAATACAATATGATTATGTACTTCATATGTCAATAATTAGTGGAATTTAGCTAGCTTTTTCAATTGCATATTGTTGTGAATTCTGATGAATGTTCTTCCTGTGGGCACTTTGTGGTGAATTTGATTTTTGCAAGGAAATTCAAATGCGATAGTTTCTTTAACCTGGCCATTGATGCACACAATCTTCAACTAAATGAGCGTGTGCGATCCAGAATGGAAATCACACGTCAGTCATAGCGTAACTGTTAGTGATACACAACAATTACAGACGATTTGCAACACTTCTATGTGTGCATAGGAGCTCCTCAACCATTCGTGATAGCACATTATCGCACACGAGAGCTTAAAGGAAACCGTGTCCAATGCAAAACACAATCCCACTCGTAAATTTCTCAAGAAACATGTGCAGTGATGTCATGCATGGCAGACGACTGCCAAAGAATACTCATGTGCGATGGGCCACGCATGGTGGACGGTTGCCGTAGAATACTCGTGTGCGATGGGCCACATATCGCAAACAGTTTCTATGATAGTCTGTGTTCCTTAGGTACTATTTCGCAAACGGTCAAATGTCATACACTGTTTGGTTTCCCTGTGCCATTAGAAACGTTTGACTCGTGAGAGACATGGGCGATTGAGCCCCACTACCACACGTGTGCCAAAATATAGTGTGTGTGTGTGATATGTTTTTGCATCGCATAGATTACATTTGGCAACGTGTTTGCATCATCACTACCTATCACCGACGGTTTCTGGGTCGTGTGGGAAGGACCCCCCTATCACACACACAGGCAAGGCGACAGTTTAAAAATATATTGCGGAAAGGGGTTAAAAACCGTTTGTATAGCACATCACTACACTAGTGGTGTGTGCTAGCTACTGATCTAGGGATAGCACATTAAGCACAGGAGACTTGGATCTTCATCAGAACCGGGTCACTGCAACTGGGAACTTGATCAATATCCTCTCCTGTGTCGGTACCTGCTGGGAGCAAAACACTTGAGCCTGCATTACTCTCGGGATATGATGGTCCCATCCCTAAATATTCATAGGATGATTCTCTAGACAACTATAAGTTGTTCAAGAACCAACATGGTGAGGCTGTTGCTCGCTATGTTGGACCTAACACCAGGAATGGTCCCCCAAACAAAACCATCTGAGTACCTAAGAAAACCATCTAGGCATTACATGTTACTATGTTACTAACCTTGCAGTTTAAAAATGCTCGATACATACTCGAGAAGCCTCAGCAGAATGAATATATGCATACGTCCTCAAACCACTAAGCTCATTTGTCTGGGAAGAATTTCAATACATATTCCTTTGATTATGCTCGCACTTCTTCAAGAAACAATTCTTATGGCTATCTAAAGAAGTCATATCATGCTCCCTCATATGTTTCGAAGCCACCCGCAAAGATGTGGGTGGTTACAAAAGCCTGATTCTCCTACAGGACTACGTCTCCGGGTGTATCGAATGGATCATGGACAGTGGATGCACTAGTGATGAGTCCAATTTATGCGATAGCTTTACCAAGTATTTTGTGCCTACATAGTAGGATTTGTGGAACTTTACCACGCTCATGCACTTATTTTTGTCGATAATGCCTCAGGTAACGTCTTTTCGATCAATTATCATTTAATCAAGAAAATCCTTAAAAATGGTAGTGAAATCACGTATTTAAAGTGATAATCACCTACCATAAAAGACTCAAGCAAGAAGGACAAAGAAACAGGCATCATGGTGCTTCTAGAGCAAAATATGGTGTTCCATACGACAGTCGAGCGCCCGTACGAGTCGTTGTCTGACACGCCGCTGCCACCACCAGATCAACTATTTCCACGCCCTGAAATCGGATCATGGATCAGATGCCTAGAGAAACAATAAACTCATCCAAAAGAAAGAACCCTAGCCCCCTAGTTCATCAGAGGATGGATTGGCAAGGAGAAGAAGGGGGATACCTCCACCACGAGAAGGGATATAACATCATCGCCACTATCATCATCATAATAGTAATAATAATAATAATCATCCAATCCATCATCATCGTCATCATCCACATCCCTATCATTTGCAACATCAAGAACCCTAGTGGATCCTTTGGTGTATCATTTGAATCAGTCATCCATGTATGTCATTACCATTGCTATGATGTTTGTTGTTCCTGTGTGTGAGTAGACCCCTAGTTCTCGAGTATATGGATGAACCTTGGTATGAGTAAGATATAAAACAATATTGTGGATATGAGATCCTCTGTTGAATGCTTAGTTTAATAACTTTGTGAATGTTGTGAAGAGGCTCCACTCAGCAGTTGTGCCTTATGGCCACGAGGTATATCACTGTTGTTGTAAAGGTCTAGGATGCGAAGGTAATTCGAGGTGACAATAAAAGCCTACTGCTCCTAACCTTGCAATTGACCGGCAATTATGGAGAAACCTTAGAGAGGCGATGTCCGCTGTGAAATCCTTAATTACCATGATTTGTAACCCTCTAGGCGAGACTGTGATGGTGGCATGTGTGGCACGAAGTCTACCTCGAGTTGAACGTGTATTGTACCTGGATCCGCCTAGCATAATCGTCAACAGTGGCTTAAGTATCCATTCCATACCATGCTTATGCATGGGTGTGCTAGAAACATACCAATGGGGATTCCAAACTCCTTGAGAACACCTTTTTATTATGTTGTTTCACCCGTCACTGCAACCCTTGTCCTTTATTTACTTTTATGTTATTTTGTTACAAGTCACTACACTACTCGGTTATCATTTATACTCGCCCTTACTCTGCTTTAAGTCTACAACTATCTGCAGGTACAAAAATATATAATTCCCTACAAGAGGCAAAATTCTCATTCATGTGCTCCCTGTGGGATCGATACTCGTACTTTAAGAATGCTACAACTAAACCTTGTGCACTTGCAGGCTATCAACTAGTTATATGACTGGAGAGAAGTCATTCTTTGTCGACCCCAACTTAACTGCATCTTCTAAGAAGTACCTTACTTTAGGTGACAACAAAGAAGGAAAGGTAGCTGGGCGATAGAGGCAAAGGTGTCCCATCTTTCGATGAGATGGTGATTATCGTTCAGAGGAGTAGACTTTGATGTCCGACTATGAACGTGCGAGGACATCGCGCGTTAACAATCGCTAAACCAACTCCCAGAGGTTATTGACCACACAGGAACATGATCAACCTGACCACGAAGGTCTATTTCCTACAAGCAAACGAAGAACACACAGGAAACTAAGATTGCAATGTGGATATTGTGAATATGAGATGAAAGCTTTATTGATCAAGGTGGGGTTATGTGATGCCTTGGTCCGGTTGTTGAACACAAACGAAGTACACGAAGTTGCAGCTATGGTGAACTTTCAATCTAAACAAAACACAAAGTCTAAATGGTGCCCTAAGGGCTGTGTATATGGAGGAAGAGGGGGGAATTTCGTGTCCCTTTGAGGAGGGGTCCGAAACGAACCCTATCTCTTGTTTTCCCACACATATGGACTCTAAAAACAACCTATACTCAAGTATTTAGAAACTATACGGGCGTGGCCCAAAAATAAGGCGACTCAACACCTATAATAGCTTCTGGACGAAATTTAGGAAGTGGCATCTTGTATATTTCGTCCAAGCCTTCATACAGTCATTATGGTGGCTTCAAAGTCCTGAAATCATCACTTGAAACTTCATTCTTGTTCCACTTGCGCATGCCATAATCTCCATGCTTGAACTTGCTCCAAGGTCCATCTTTCTTGTCCAAGTTAGGCCCTTCATTTGTAAGTAAAACAAATGTATCCAATTTAGGCAGCATCATATTCTCATGAACATTAGAATCTTTACCAAGAAACGAAAGTACCTGGTAATTCAATTGGCGTGTGCGAGCTCTAGTAATTGGTCTTGTATGTATAGTAATAGGGGCTATGGGTGTAACAACGGTATTGGTGTCCTAATCATCCTCCCCTTCTTGAAACGAAGTCGTCCTCGATGGAAGCTCATCTTCTTCACCCAAATAAGGCTTCAAATCTACAATCTTAAAAGTGGGACTAACCCCAAAATCTGCAGGCAGCTCAAGTTTATATGCATTATCATTTATTTTCTCTAACACCTTAAAAGGACCATCAGCATGTGTCAATAGCTTTGATTTGCACAAATTAGTAAATCTATCCTTACACAAATGTAACCAAACAAGATCTCTAGGTGCACACACCACATATTTTCTACCTTTATCTCCAGCAAGTTTATATTTAGCATTCATACACTCAATGTTTTCCTTAGGTAACTCATGCATTTTTAAGATCAATTCAGCACGATGTTTAGCATCAACATTAACCTTCTCCGAAGATGGAAGAGGCAACAAATAAATAGGTGCACGAGGTAGGAAACCATACAAAATTTCAAAAGGGCACATCTTAGTAGTAGAATGTAGCAAATGATTATAATCAAATTCAATATGAGGCAAGCATTCTTCCCATATTTTCTTGTTATTCTACAAAACAACACTAAGCATAGAACACAATCTCCTATTGACTACTACAATTTGTCCATTAGTTTGGGGGTGATATATAGTACTAAAAAGAAGTTTAGTCCCCAACTTAGACCATAAACATCTCCAAAAGTGGCTAAGAAATTTAGTATCATGATCTGAAACAATAATATTTGGCACTCCATGCAAGTGAATAATTTCACGAAAGAATAAATCAACAACATTAGTAGGATCATCGCTTCTATGATATGGTATGAAGTGTGCCATTTTCGAAAATCTATCCACGTCAACAAATATGCTATCCCTCCCCTTCTTTGTTCGAGGTAATCCTAAAACAAAATTCATAGATATATCGTCCCAAGAAACACTAGGTATAGGCAAAGGCATATATAAACCATGAGGATTGGGTCGTGACTTACCTTTTTGACATGTAGTGCAGCGAGCAACAAAACACTCAACATCCTGTCTCATCTTTGGCCAAAAGAAATGTGTAGCAAGTATATCCTCTATTTTCTTCACGCCAAAATGTCCCATTAATCCTCCTCCATGCGCCTCCTGCAACAACAAAAGACGAACAAAGCTAGCTAGAATGCATAGCTTGTTAGCATGGAATGCAAATCCATCATTATAGACGAACTTGTTCCATGTTCTTCCTTCTTTACAATTGAACATTACACCTCTAAATTTAGCATCATGCACATATTGATCTTTGATGGTCTACAAACCAAATATTTTAAAGTCAAGTTATGAAAGCATAGTATAGCGACAAGACAATGCATCAGGAATAACATTTTCTTACGCTTATTGTGTTTAATAACATAAGGAAAAGTCTCTATGAATTTAACTTAGCATGTCTACGATTAAATTTGCCTTGAATTTTACTATGTTTCAAAGATTCATGATCAGAATGTACCATAAATGTTGGGGAACGTAGTAATTTCAAAAAAAATCCTACGCACACGCAAGATCATGGTGATGCATAGCAACGAGAGGGGAGAGTTTGCCCACGCACCCTCGTAGACCGAAAGTGGAAGCGTTAGCACAACGCGGTTGATGTAGTCGTAAGTCTTCACGATCCGACCGACCAAGTACCAAACGCATGGCACCTCCGAGTTCAGCACAAGTTCAGCCCGATGACGTCCCTCGAACTCCGATCCAGCCGAGTGTTGAGGGAGAGTTTCGTCAGCACGACGGCGTGGTGACGATGATGATGTTCTACCGACGCAGGGCTTCGCCTAAGCACCGCTACGATATTATCGAGGTGGACTATGGTGGAGGGGGCCACCGCACACGGCTAAAAGATCAATGATCAATTGTTGTGTCTTTGGAATGCCCCCTGCCCCCGTATATAAAGGAGCAAGGGGGAAAGGCTGCCGGCTAGGAGAGGGGCGCGCCAGGAGGAGTCCTACTCCCACCGGGAGTAGGACTCCCTCCCTTCCTCGTTGGATTAGGAGATGGGGGAAGGAGGAGGAGGAGAAGAAGGAAAGGGGGGCGCCGCCCCCCCTCCTTGTCCAATTCAGACTAGAGGGGGAGGGGGCATGCGGCCTGCCCTGGCCACCCCTCCTCTTCTCCACTAAGGCCCATGTAGGCCCATTAAACCCCCGGGGGGGTTCCGGTAAGCCCCGGTACTCCGTATATATCCGATAACCCTCGGAACCATTCCGGCGTCCGAATATAGTCGTCCAATATATCAATCTTCATGTCTCGACCATTTCGAGACTCCTCGTCATGTCCGTCATCACATCCGGGACTCCAAACTACCTTCGGTACATCAAAACATATAAACTCATAATATAACTGTCATCGAAACTTTAAGCGTGCGGACCCTACGGGTTCGAGAACAATGTACACATGACCGAGACACGTCTCCGGTCAATAACCAATAGCGGAACCTGGATGCTCATATTGGCTCCCACATATTCTACGAAGATTTTTATCGGTCAAACTGCCTAACAACATACGCTATTCCCTTTGTCATCGGTATGTTACTTCCCGAGATTCGATCGTTAGTATCTTAATACCTAGTTCAATCTCGTTACCGGCAAGTCTCTTTACTCATTCCGTAATACATCATCCCACAACCAACTCATTAGTTGCAATGCTTGCAAGGCTTAGGTGATGTAAATTACTGAGTGGGCCCAGAGATACCTCTCCGACTATCGAAGTGACAAATCCTAATCTCAAAATACGCCAACCCAACAAGTACCTTTTGAGACACCTGTAGAGCACCTTTATAATCACCCAGTTACGTTGTGACGTTTGGTAGCACACAAAGTGTTCCTCCGGTAAATGAGAGTTGCATAATCTCATAGTCATAGGAACATGTATAAGTCATGAATTAAGCAATAGCAACATACTAAAGGATCGATTGCTAAGCTAACGGCATGGGTCAAGTCAATCACATCATTCTTAGAATGATGTGATCCGGTTAATCAAATGACAACTCATGTAAATGGCTAGGAAACATAACCATCTTTGATGAACGAGCTAGTCAAGTAGAGGCATACTAGTGACACTCTGTTTGTATATGTATTCACACATGTATTACGTTTCCGATAAATACAATTCTAGCATGAATAATAAACATTTATCATGATATAAGTAAATAAATAATAACTTTATTATTGCCTCTAGGGCATATTTCCTTCGGTCTCCCACTTGCACTAGAGTCAATAATCTAGTTCATATCGCCATGTGATTTAACACTAGTAGTTCACATCACCATGTGATTAACACCCATAGTTCACATCGTCATGTGACCAACACTGTCGTGGGTTTGTCACGGCAGACGTCCTAGCCAAAGGACTTAGTCGTGGAGCCATCGCAACGGGTTAACTCGAAGGGGTTAAAGCGGACACAGGGACGCAGAGAGTTTATACTAGTTCGGCCCCTTCAATGAAGGTAAAAGCCTACGTCTAGTTTGTGGTGGAATTGATGAAGTCACGATGACTAGGGAGCAAACAAGCTTCGCCTAGGCCTCGAGTGGTGGTTGTCTGTCCTTGAACCGCTGTCGGGTCGTCCCCTTATATACACGGGTGACGCCCGTCGGTTCACAGAGTCCCAATCTCCGGTTTATACTCGTACCCGGGTTGGTCTCTTTCTTTCCATATCTTATAGTTCAAGTTTATACAAGTCGGTTTATGGCTACAGATACTAAACCGACTACGGCCTTGGGCCTTTACAAGTTTATCGGGCTTTAACATCCTTGAATTACTGTTGAAGTTAACCCGGCCCACGCAGGCCGGTTTACGCCCAGTAGTGATATCCCCAACATTAGGCCCAGATTGATTTGAATGAATTCATGTCAATCCTTAGCAGAAATCTTCAGATTCAGTATCTTCCCTTAATCGCTGAACCGCCATGTCGTCATCTTCTTTGGTCGCTGTAAACCGGCATGACGTCATCATGAAACTGGCTTTTATGATGCCTTCTTTGTTTTAACAGATCCGCAATAATCGAGGCGACAGCTCCACTTCCGAAATCTGTGGCTCCTAGATTCGCGCGCCTGACACATGTTTTTTACCTCATAAATAGGGACGAAGGGTCATTTCCCTTTTTCCCCTTCACCCCTTTCCTCTTTGTATTCTCCGCGTCGCCAACTTCGGAGCTCCAACGCCGTCGCTGACCTCCGCATCATCTTGGGCCGCTGCATCAACCTGACCGTACCAGAGAACTGCGGCATCCTTCCGCATCTCTCTGAGCTCCGGTAAGATCTCCGTCCTCTCAATCTAAATTTGCTTTTAGGGTTTACTGTGTTCCACGTGTTCTTCGTGTTCTTCGTCCGCCTCGAACTTCGGCTGAGATGCCTCTTCAGATGATCCCATATCCTTTGCTCCGTACAGCGGTAGTTTCCCGCATCTGTTTTTACTGCAGTATAACTGGACCGTGGTTCTGATCCATAACTTTCCCTTGCTGCTCTTGCATAACTTCTTTTAAATCATGAATATTTATCCTTTTTATGAAATCACCCCAGATCCAATGTTATAATGAGATTGTGTGAAACCTGTTTCTACACACTTGTTTATTTGTAATTCCCAATGTTTCGCGGTTTTAGATCTAGCGGTTTAACTTTTGAAGAAGAGGATTACCAAATTAGTACATACCATTAGTCCCCTTGTTAAACCGCCAGCAATCCCTTGATGAACCGCACCGCTTTACCAATGTTGGTTTATGATTGACTTCCTCCGGTTTAACATTGATAATATCAACATGTAACCTGTGCACAACACAATCTTGAACCGGAATCATTTTCCTTCTGTAGACTTCCTCATGGCTAAACAAGTGTACGAGTGCAACTGGGCTCCTTCTCGGGTCACGGAAACGCAACTGAACAATCTGGTCCTGACCGGCGCTTTAAGCAGCAGAAAAACCATTCACTGGAGGGTCCCAGGCAAAGAGTGCCCCCTACACCTCGAGACGGAGAAGTTGTAGTCTTTGCAGATCACTTAGCCCGCGGTTTTAACCCGCCCGGTTCAAAATTTTACCGTTATGTTTTGGCCAACTTCCAACTCCATCCGCAAGATATCGGCCCTAGTTCTGTCACCAACATATGCCACTTCCAAGTGCTCTGCGAGGTATTCTTCCAAGAAGAACCCACAGTGGAGCTGTTCCGAGACTGCTTTCACTTAAACCGCCGTACAGAATTTCCTGACGGTTCCAACATGGAGTTGGGTGGCGTGTCAATCCAAAAGAGAAAAGAGGTCACTTACCCTCATGCAAAACTGCATAGTCATCCCAAGAGTGGAATAACTCCTGGTTTTATTGTAAAGACACCTCCCCGAATAATGAGAATATATTGCCCGGTTTTCGCCCAGAACGGCTCAGCAACACACATCCTTTTCCTCAGCGGCTGACTGGCAAAGATAGGATGAAATATGCTCCTCAACTGTCCAAACTCCGAGCTTTTATGGCTATCGGTTTAACAGGAGTCAATCTTGCTCGTTGCTAGATATCCTGGAGTATACTGCCACTCAGTCAACGCTCCGGTTTAATGTGCGAGTATACAGGCAGCGTTGATGATCCGTTGCGTCACGTAAACATCTAGCTTACTGATGAAGAGGTCACCGAAGCTGTAAAGAAAATTCTGAATGAACCGGAATGCGTCTGTGCCCGAACCGGCCTTCTACCCTTCTGTGCCACCAATAAACCGCCAGCGGTAAACCGAACTTCCTTCTCACCGAGTCTAATACTATTGTACGTGCTTATGACTGATACCGATATCTGTTGGTGCAGGGTGATGATCCGTTTTGGAGCAAAAAGCTCCCGCAAGGAAAGGCGGATAAACCGGAGAAACCAATCCGGCCTAAGACAAGGGTCGTTAAAAAGTCTGCTCATAAAAGGAAAACTACAGCCTCCTTTGATCCACCTACTGATGATGATGTGGGTAATCCGGATTTTGAAGCTGAACTTGATTCTATTGGTTTACTGTTTATGCAATTTATTGATGATACAATTTGTCAGGATGATGCTGAAGCTAGCCACGCTGACGATGTTGAGGTAATTACTCTTTCTTCTGATTCAAGCCTTCCGCCTTCGCACAAAATCCGTCAGGCAAACCGCAAAGTTAAATTTTACCATCCTCTTGCTTACTTGGATCCCAACTTTCTTATGAAGACCCGTCAGCATGAGGTGCGTCGTACAACTCGACACAGCGGCCAGGTAGTTACCTCCGCCGGTTTACCGAACAGTCCGGTTCGGAGACATCGTTGAGAGGTCTCTAATTTGCTTGTCAATATTTGTCCTAAAGCGGGCTGTTTTTGTCAACCGCTTAATCCGTCTGACTCTGATTATCAGGTCACCTCGCACTCTTCTTCTGGTGAGTCAACTGGTACTCAGCTGCCTCCACTCAAAACCGTGCTTGGGTAAGCTTTTGCCTTTATCATAAAGTTGTTGATTTTTGTAACCTTCCATATATACTGTCTTTAATTTTGCTGCTTCTTTCAGGGCCAAACCGAGGCCAAGTAAGAAAGCTCGCCAGGATAAGGCAGCTGAAGAAGATGCTGCTCCTGAACCGGATGCTACCCCAAATGTTGAAGCGATCATCCATGAAGATGTAGTTGATGACCCACCAGTAAGGGATGAAGTTGTTCTTCCTGAAGAAAGTTCTGTGAACCCCTCCGGTCCTGCTGACCAACCAGCCAGTCCAATCCGGATTGAGAAAACTATCAGTCCCTCCAAACTTGCTGATAAACCGACTATGCCAGTTCAGACCGGCGAGCTTAAGGATGACGAAGTCGTAATTACTGGCATAGGTCGTACTGAACCGGGAAATCCCATCGCTTTAGCCAAGCATACTGCTAAAGAAGAATTTTCCGCCCTGAGCAAAGGAAAATGGTATATTGATCTGGCAACATACTCTGCTCTCAGTGCTCAAGACATTCACTTTGGTTACTTAAACCGGCTATATACTAGCCGTGATTATGAAGCCAATCTGGTAAAGATGATGAAGGAAAAACTTGAGGTAATTTCCATGCATTTGTTCCCGCTTCATGCCGCTGTAGCCCCCAAGGGTCGGTTCAACTTGTAGTATAATTCAATCGAGACTTTTAAATAACATCCGTAATACCACCAGATCAAATGGCCATTAGCCCCCAAGTGCCAAGTTGGAATACTTGTATTCAGCTTGGGACTTTCATAACTAACTGGTAGCTGTAGATCAATTAGGCATTATCCCCCAAGTACAAAGCGCCTAACTTGTTATGTGGTTGGTACTTCCTTTGTTAAACCGTATAACTGTCGGTCTGCAGGCTGAACTGAAAGTTAAAGAGAACCAAGTCGCCGACCTTCAAGAGAATTTAAAATCCCAACAAGCAGAAAGTTCCAAGGCCAAGGAGGAATTAACCAGCGCTTTAGGTAGTATGGAGCAACTGAAGGAAGGTTATAAGAAGGAACGGGCTGACTGGGCCACAGAAAAGGCCGCTTTAACCAAAAAGATTGAAGATGCAGAAGCTGCCCTCTAACCGGTAACTGATGAATTAACCTGCGTGAAACGACAAGTGCACGCAATGACTGCCGCCATCTTTGGTAAGCTTCCTGTGACTTTTGTAATAATCTTGATTCTCCTATAAACAGCTCGGTTTGTAAACTGCTGATTGTATTATAGGCACCCGCATTAATCACTTGGGGTCGGATGTGCGGATGAAACTGAAAGCCGTCTATACTTTAGTCGAGCAGCTGTATACTGGTGCGCAGCGGATTATCACCACTGCGTCCCATAACAATCCAGCACCCACGTTGATCCAGGATACACTGAGGAGATTGTCCATGCTCCCTGCTCGGATTGAGGAGTTAAAAAAGTCTGCTGCTCGAACCGGAGCCATTAATGCCTTAATCCGGGCCAAAGCATGGGTGCCCGATTTTGATCCCGTTGAAGCGGCTCAAGGCTATCCTAGCTTGAAGGAGGATGGATCCGAATTCGACGAAGAAGAGTTAAGAAAGATAAACCGGGCAGTGCGCCGTCTGGCCTGCCAGTTGGTAGAAGAAGCAAACTTGTCACATTATCAATCCCAGTATGATGACCAGAACAAACGAGTGGCTGCACCAATCCCTGAAGCGGAAAACTTAATTCCTCCAATCCGTAAGCACACTTACGCCCCTGATCTTGAACCGTCTTCACTGATACATGAAGAGGCTGTCTTTCAAGCATTAATGGGGATCGACTGGACCACTGTTGACTTCCAGCCGCTGGGTAGGGAGGAGGAAGCTGACGCGGCGCAGGATGATCCAGAACCATCAAACCGGGATGGCACGCAGGCGTGAACCGAGGGCAGCCTTAATTAGCTTCCGTGCTATATCTTGTCAGGAAAAACAATTGTCTTATTGAGGCACCATGTTGCCTTGTAATAGGATAGACCGTACATGTGTTTTGTGAGATGCCTTCGTGCATCAGTACTGAAACCTTCATTTGGAAAATCTTCCTTGCCAACTTATATCTCCTGCAATCACAAAAATTTAAAACTGCCAGGGTGGTTGTACCGCCATCCGGTTTGTGAACCTTTATATAGATACGCAGGGAGACTTGCCAGTACGGTCAAATTTTGTGATACGAAATACCTGCCATGTAATGGGCATGAAGTAGGCGTTTTTAGCCAATCTTGAGACGGGGGCTTGACAGCCCTAAACCGCCGGAGGAGAAAACAGCTCCTTTTTTATCATGATATCCTTGTTGCTCCAAAAAGGATGTTTCAGAAGAAAAATCAAACCGAGCAAACAAACTCCGGCTTAAAAAAGAGACCGTGTTCTGCCAAATTGGCTGTATGAACCGTCGGTTTAAAAAACGCAACAAAGATAAAATAGCAATTCCTTAAGAAAGGCTATTAAAGCAAAAGCAATGTCGACAACTCTTTATAAAAGAAAGGCTCTAATGAGCTGGTCAGATGGTATTACCATGGTCAGACGCAACCAGGCTCCCCGAAGGCGTAGCAATGGTGCCAGTCAGCCAGGTCCCCAAAAGACTCGTGGCATTACGCCGGCCAAGTGGCATGACATTGGTTCGGGTTCGACCAAGCCCCCAAGTGACTCTAAGGCCTGTAGGCCGACCAAGAGGCGTGACCGGTTCAGACTTGACCGTGTCCCGAAGTGATCTGGTGGCTTTCACCGATCAAGAGGCATTGCATCGGTTCGGACACGACCGAGCCCCCAAATGATCTGGTGGCTTTCGCCTATCAAAAGGCATTGCATCGGTTCAAATATGACCGAGCCCCCAAGTGATATTGATAAACTTTGCAAGGGGTAAACCAGAGGTCGTTTTACAACAAACAACTCCATGTAACCACACATGATATAAAAGAATAGATACACCGCTTTAGCTGAGGATCCAGTTTATTATAATATATACATTGTCATAATATGTACATAAGCAGAGCCCATGGCTCAAGTATAGTAAGGCCGAAGATGTGCTATATTCCACGGCCTGTTGGTCTCCTACTCTGATTTAGGTGAGTCTTTGTGCTCTCGAACATCGATCAGGTAGTATGACCCGTTGTGCAGATTCTTGCTGACCACGAAAGGCCCTTCCCAAGGCGGAGACAACTTATGCATCTCAGTTTGATCTTGAATAAGTCGAAGCACCAAATCTCCTTCTTGAAAGGTTCTGGTCCTGACCCGACGACTGTGATAGCGACGAAGATCCTGTTGGTAGATCGCTGAGCGGGCAGCTGCTATGTCTTGCTCTTCATCCAGCCGGTCCAAAGCGTCTTGTCGAGCCGTCTCGTTATCCGCTTCAACGTAAGCCGCAACACGAGGTGAATCGTGACGGATGTCACTAGGGAGAACTGCCTCCGCCCCATAAACCATGAAGAACGGCGTGTACCCAGTGGACCTGTTAGGCGTGGTGTTGATGCTCCATAACATAGAGGGCAATTCTTCGACCCAACAACCCGGCGTCCTCTGCAAAGGAACCATAAGCCGGGGTTTGATGCCTCTCAAGATCTCCTGATTAGCTCTTTCTGCTTGACCGTTGGACTGTGGGTGTGCTACCAATGAAACATCAAGGCGGATGTGCTCTCGTTCGCAGAACTCCTTCATGGCACCTTTAGATAAATTGGTACCGTTATCTGTGATGATACTGTGTGGAAAACCAAACCGGAAAATCACCCTTTTAATGAACTGAACCGCGGTGGCCGCATCACACTTGCTAACGGGCTCTGCCTATATCCACTTTGTAAATTTGTCAACCGCCACCAGAAGGGGGGGTCTTTTTGTCCTTGGATCTTTTGAAAGGCCCGACCATATCCAGCCCCCAGGTTGCAAACGGCCAAGTAATTGGAATCATCCTCAATTCTTGAGCCGGAACATGAGCGCGTCTTGAGAATTTTTGGCAACCATCACATCGCCTGAACAGATCCTCCGCATCAGCATGGGCAGTCAACCAATAGAAACCGTGACGAAATGCTTTCGCCACTAAAGACTTTGAACCGGCGTGGTGACCACAATCTCCTTCGTGGATCTCACGATAAATTTTGCGGCCCTCCTCAGGAGATACACACCGTTGAAACGCCCATGTCACACTGCGATGATGTAGCTCGCCGTTTTCGATTACCATGGATTTGGACCGCCGTACTATTTGTCTGGCCAGAGTCTCGTCCTCTGGCAACTCGCCTCGGTTCATGTAAGCCAGGTAAGGAAGCGTCCAATCCGGGATGACATGTAGCACCGCCACCAACTGAGCCTCCGGGTCAGGAATCGCCAAATCCGCTTCCCCAGGTAGTTGAACTGATGGGTTGTAAAGCACATCAAGGAACACATTAGGTGGTACCGGTTTACGCTGTGAACCCAGCCGGCTTAAAGCATCTGCCGCCTCGTTCTTTCGTCGGTCCACGTGGTCCACCTGATACCCCTTGAAGTGACCTGCGACCACATCAACCTCACGACGATATGCAGCCATGAGTGGATCTTTAGAATCCCATGTACCAGACACCTGTTGGGCCACCAGATCCGAGTCGCCGAAGCACTTAACTCGGCTTAAATTCATCTCCTTAGCCATCCGGAGACCGTGGAGCAAGGCTTCGTACTCTGCTGCATTGTTAGTACAAGGGAACATTAAACGGAGAACATAACAAAACTTGTCACCTCGTGGGGAAGTTAATATGACTCCAGCCCCCGAGCCCTCCAATTGACGTGATCCATCAAAATGAATGGTCCAATATGTGTGATCCGGCTTCTCTTCAGAGACTTGTAACTCCGTCTAATCATTGATGAAGTCAAAAAGTGCCTGAGACTTTATCTCAGTGCGAGGCACGCATTTTAAACCGTGCGGTCCAAGCTCGATAGCCCATTTGGCAATCCGACCAGTTGCTTCTCGGTTTTGGATGATATCACCCAAAGGAGCAGAGCTGACCACTGTGATGGGATGCCCTTGGAAATATTGCTTCAACTTCCGGCTCGCCATAAAAACTCCGTATACCAGCTTCTGCCAATGCGGATATCTCTGTTTAGATTCAATAAGCACCTCGCTGATATAGTAAACCGGACGCTGAACCTGGTACTCTTTGCCCGCCTCCTTCCGCTCCACCACAATAGCCACACAAACTGCATGAGCATTAGCAGCTACATATAGCAGCAATGGTTCCCTATCAATGGGAGCGGCGAGCACGGGCGGATTGGCCAACTGCCGCTTTAAGTCCTCCAATGCCTGATCAGCAGCAGAACTCCAGACGAACCGCTCCGTCTTCTTCAACATTTGATACAAAGGAATCGCTTTTTCCCCGAGGCGGCTGATAAACTGACTTAGCGCAGCGATCTGACCCGCCAGGCGTTGAACATCGTTAATACACTTCGGTTTAGCCAGAGAGGTGATAGCCGTGATCTTCTCCGGATTAGCCTTAGTTCCCCTATGGGACACCAGAAAACCCAATAACTTGCCAGCTGGCACACCAAAGACACATTTGGCTGGATTGAGCATCATCTTGTACGTCCTGAGGTTATCAAAAGTCTCCTTCAAATCATCGACCAAAGTCTCCTTCTTCCTTGACTTAACCACAATATCATCCACATAAGCATGCACATTACAGCCAATCTGTTTGTGGAGACAATTCTGCACACACCGCTGATAAGTTGCCTGGGCACTTTTGAGCCCAAAAGGCATAGACACATAACAGAAGGCTCCAAATGGAGTTATGAACGCCGTCTTCTCCTGGTCCTTAACTGCCATTTTAATCTGATGATAGCCGGAGTATGCATCCAAGGAACATAAGCGCTCGCAACCCGCCGTAGCATCAATGATTTGATCAATACGGGGGAGGGCAAAAGCATCCGCAGGGCAGGCCTTATTAAGATCCGTATAATCCACACACATGCGCCAGGTGCCATTTTTCTTAAGGACCAGCACCGGATTAGCAGGCCACTCAGGGTGAAAAACTTCAATGATGAAGCCAGCTGCCAATAGCCTATCCACCTCTTCTCCAATAGCTTTTCTCCTCTCCTCGTTGAACCGGCGGAGGAACTGTTTCACTGGTCTGTGTTTAGGATCCACATTAAGGGTGTGCTCAGCGAGTTGCCTCGGTACACCTGGCATGTCAGAAGGCTTCCATGCAAAGATGTCCCGATTCTCACGGATGAACTCGATGAGCGTGTCTTCCTATTTTGGATCCAGATTGGCACTAATGCTGAACTGCTTGGACGAATCGCCAGGTACGAAGTCAACAAGCTTGGTCTCAGCCGCCGATGTGAATTTCAGGGTCGGATCATGCTCTGTAGTAGGCTTCTTTAAAGGAGTCATATCCGTCGGATCAACGTTGTCTTTATAGTACTTGAGCTCCTCGGTAGCACAAACCGACTCCGCATACACGGCATCTCCTTCCTCGCACTCCAAAGCGATCTTACGGCTTCCGTGAACTGTGATGGTCCCCTTATGACCTGGCATCTTGAGCTGTAGATACACATAGCAGGGCCGTGCCATGAACTTGGCATAGGCTGGCCGGCCAAACAGGGCATGGTACGGGCTTTGGATTTTCACCACCTCAAACGTCAGTGTCTCTGATCGGGAATCGTGATCATCTCTGAAGGCTACTTCCAAGGCTATCTTGCCCACGGGGTATGCTGACTTGCCAGGCACCACACCATGGAAAACCGTGTTTGAAGGACGGAGGTCTTTATCCTTTAGCCCCATGCGTCGAAAGGTCTCATAGTATAGGATATTAATACTGCTACCCCCATCCATGAGTACCTTGGTGAACTTATAGCCCCCCACCTGAGGCGCCACCACCAAAGCCAGCTGACCCGGATTGTCAACCCGGGGAGGGTGATCCTCTCTACTCCATACAATTGGCTGCTCTGACCAGCGCAGATACCGTGGCACAGCCGGTTCAACAGAGTTAACCGCCCGCTTCTGGACCTTTCGGTCCCGCTTGTCCAAGCTGGTGGTAAACACATGATATTGTCCACTGTTTAACTGCTTTGGATTACTCTGGTAACCCGACTGCTACTGTTGCTGACTGTTTTGATTATGTTGATTGCCATGTCCGCTCGGATTACCGTTAAACCCTGAACCGGGATTTCCTCCACCATGACTCGGCCCGAATCCTGAACCGCCACCGGAGCTGGGGTCATACCGAAAAGCATTGGAGCTCTTAAACTCTTGCATGATATAACAATCCTTCCAAAGGTGGTTTGCTGGCTCCTCTCTGGTCCCATGCTTTGGACAAGGCTGATTCAACAGATAATTTAAGCGCTCCAGATTGGGTCCAGGTCCGCCACTGCGGTTTTTGCCCCTACGTCGTCGGCCTCTGTCCTGCACATTAGTGTTAGCCACATAATCCGTGTTGCCATCCGCCTTACGCTTGCCACCGCCAACGCTTCCTGCCGAGCTATGCTGCTGACCTCTGGGGTTGTCGTTCTTCCTTCCCTTCACTGTCTTTTCATCATCAGACTCGGGATCCTTGGTACTATCAGAATCAGCATACTTCACCAGAGCAGTCATGAGCGTTCCCATGTCAGTACAATGGCGCTTCATCCGTCCTAATTTTAACTTTAAAGGCCCAAACCGGCAATTGCCTTCCAGGGTTACAACCGCGATGTCCGCATTGATACGGTCTGATGAATGTAGGATCTTTGAGACCCGGCGCACCCAATGAGTTGTTGACTCTCCTTCCTCCTGGACACAAGCCGCTAAATCCACCACCGACATGGGTTGCTTGCACGTGTCTTTAAAATTGCTTATGAACCGGGCTCGCAACTGTGCCCATGAACCGATAGAATTTGGCGGCACGCTTTTTAACCAAGTACGGGCTGTCCCTTCAAGCATCATGGTGAAATATCTTGCGCACGCCACATCATCCACGTCCAGCATCTCCATGGCCATCTCATAACTCTCCACCCACGACTCTGGGGGTTGATCCGCCGTATAGTTCGGCACCTTGCGCGGGCCTTTGAAATCCTTGGGCAGGCGCACATTGCAGAGGGCTGGGACGAGGCAAGGCACTCCCAAAGCGCTAGAAGTGAGTCCCGTTTCAACTGAAGTGGTGGGACGAACCGGTGTAATCTGATAAGCCTGATGCGGTGCTGCTAACTCAGATTCCCTACGCGCCCGGGCCCGGTCTACCACCTCCTGGGCGTCGAGGGCCGGATTGTTGCCATGGGGAGCCCTACGCCGTGCATTACTTGACTCGGCTGGTTCTTCCATATCTCTACTGTAACTCCGGCTTGGACGCGGGGTGGAGTGAATCCGTTCGTGGCTATATGAGTACGCTTCCTGCTGAACCAACGCTGTTCTGAGGAGCTCCTTAACCCGGCGTGTCTCTATCGCTTGCAGTGAATCTCCCTCGACCGGAATAGCTTCCAACCATGCCGCCGCTGCAACAAGGTTGTCCAGCGGATTAGAATAGTGATCCGGAGGGGTATGCACAACCCGTGGCTCTCCCGGGTTATGACGGGGCAGATCTATTACACGGGGCTGAACCGGCGCGCCCGTCCCGGGCGCCTCCGCCCGGTTTACCACCGGTTGGTTACTGGTCCCTGCCCCAGGGGTATTGAAAAGATCCCTTCCTTCAAAGACCGAGGGCAAGCGACATCGGAACTTCCTCCTCATGACTTCCTGCGAAGCATTCTGATCCAGCATAAGTTTATAGGCTTGCGCGTCCAAAGCGGCCCGCTCCGCGGTCATCCTGACCTCCTCAGCTGCCAGATCCGCCTTGTCCTGGTTAATCTGTTCTCTCACCTTTGCAATCTCTGCATTATGAGCATCCTGATCCGTCGGATTAGCTTCTGCCATGAGCGCAGCCAATGCGTCGAATAGATCGGATAACACTTGAGCTGGTGGGCGCACAGAGCCTCCTGCTCCGGCAGCCGTTGCCGCCGCTGAACCGGAAACTATTGCTGCGGCCGTTGATGACTGAGGCGCTGCCTGGGTACCAGCCATGAATATACCGACCCGGCTAGGCAGATCAGAGGGGTCCGGAATACTGTCGCCATTGGAACGGCCCCCAATCCGACCATCTTGTACTTGATACAAGGACTCAGTTTCCCCGGTTGACGACTCGTCGCCGGAATAAACGACAGTTTCGCCACCAGATCCTGATCCGTCTTCATAGTTCCCTCCATGGATGACTCCCACAAAGGCACGCTTCACAGCTGGCTTAACCCAGGCAGGTCGCGCACACTGAGCTGTTTCGATGAGGTCAGTGCAGGTGTCCAGCTCAGGGCCCGGTTCACCGATTTTGCCGATGAAGACGTGTATACCGCCAAAGGGGACCCCGTACCCGTACTCAATTGAGCCGGCCTCGGGGCCCCAGCCTGCGTCGTCGATGTAGATCTTGCCGCGACGACTCTTGGTCATCCGGCCCACGACGTATCCCTCGAGTCCTTCAAAGCGGCCCTCCAAGAACTTGAAACCATCGTGCGATAGCCCCACGGTGGGCGCCAACTATCGTGGGTTTGTCACGGCAGACGTCCTAGCCAAAGGACTTAGTCGTGGAGCCATCGCAACGGGTTAACTCGAAGGGGTTAAAGCGGACACAGGGACGCAGAGAGTTTATACTAGTTCGGCCCCTTCGATGAAGGTAAAAGCCTACGTCTAGTTTGTGGTGGAATTGGTGAGGTCTAGATGACTAGGGAGCAAACAAGCTTCGCCTAGGCCTCGAGTTGTGGTTGTCTGTCCTTGAACCGCTGTCGGGTCGTCCCCTTATATACACGGGTGACGCCCGTCGGTTCACACAGTCCCAATCTCCGGTTTATACTTGTACCCGGGTTGGTCTCTTTCTTTCCCTATCTTATAGTACAAGTTTATACAAGTCGGTTTATGGCTACGATACTAAACCGACTACGGCCTTGGGCCTTTACAAGTTTATCGGGCTTTAACATCCTTGAATTACTGTTGAAGTTAAACCGGCCCAAGCAGGCCGGTTTACGCCCAGTAGTGATATCCCCAACAAACACCCAAAGGGTTTACTAGAGTCAATAATCTAGTTCACATCGCTATGTGATTAACACCCAAAGTGTACTAAGGTGTGATCATGTTTTGCTTGTGAGAGAGGTTTAGTCAACGGGTCTGCCACATTCAGATCTGTATGTATTTTGCAAATTTCTATGTCAGCAATGCTCTGCACGGAGCTACTCTAGCTAATTGCTCCCACTTTCAATATGTATCCAGATTGAGACTTAGAGTCATCTGGATCAGTGTCAAAACTTGCATCGACGTAACCCTTTACGACGAACCTTTTTGTCACCTCCATAATCGAGAAACATATCCCTATTCCACTAAGGATAATTTTGACCGTTGTCAAGTGATCTACTCCTAGATCACTGTTGTACTCCCTTGCCAAAATCAGTGTAGGGTATACAATAGATCTGGTACACAGCATGGCATACTTTATAGAACCTATGGATGAGCCATAGGGAATGATTTTCATTCTCTTTCTATCTTCTGCCGTGGTCAGGTTTTGAGTCTTACTCAATTTCACACCTTGTAACAAAGGCAAGAACTCTTTCTTTGACTGTTCCATTTTGAACTACTTAAAAATCTTGTCAAGGTATGTACTCATTGAAAAAAACTTATCAAGCGTCTTCATATATCTCTATAGATCTTGATGCTCAATATGTAAGGAGCTTCACCGAGGTCTTTCTTTAAAAAAAAACTCCTTTCAAACACTCCTTTATGCTTTGCAGAATAATTCTACATTATTTCCGATCAATAATATGTCATTCACATATACTTATCCGAAATGTTGTAGTGCTCCCACTCACTTTCTTGTAAATACAAGCTTCACCGCAAGTCTGTATAAAACTATATGCTTTGATCAACTTATCAAAGAGTATATTCCAACTCCGAGATGCTTGCACTAGTCTATAGATGGATTGCTGGAGCTTGCACATTTTGTAAGCACCTTTAGGATTGACAAAACCTTCTGGTTGCATCATATACGACTCTTCTTTAATGAATCCATTAAGGAATGTAGTTTTGTTTATCTATTTGCCAGATTTCATAAAATCCGGCCATTGCTAACATGATTCGGACAAACTTAAGCATAGATACGAGTGAGAAACTCTCATCGTAGTCAACACCTTGAACTTGTCAAAAACCTTTTGCGACAATTCTAGCTTTGTAGATAGTAACACTACTATGAACGTCCGTCTTCCTCTCGAAGATCCATTTAATCTCAATGGCTCGCCGATCATTGGGCAAGTCAATCAAAGTCCATATTTTGATCTCATACATGGATCTCATCTCAGATTTCATGGCCTCATGCCATTTCGCGGAATCTGGGCTCATCATTGCTTCCTCATAGTTTGTAGGTTAATCATGGTCAAGTAACATGACCTCCAGAACAGGATTACCGTACTACTCTGGTGCGGATCTCACTCTGGTTTACCTATGAGGTTCGGTAGTAACTTGATCTGAAGTTACATGATCATCATCATTAGCTTCCTCATTAATTGGTGTAGTAGTCACAGGAACAGATTTTTGTGATGAGCTACTTTCCATTAAGGGAGCAGGTACAGGTATCTCATCAAGTTCTACTTTCCTCCCACTCACTTCTTTCGGGAGAAACTCCTCTAGAAAGATTCAAATTTAGCAACAAAAGTCTTGCCTTCGGATCTGTGATAGAAGGTGTACCCAACAATCTCTTTTGGGTTTCCTATGAAGATACATTTCTCCAATTTGGGTTTGAGCTTATCAGCATGAAACTTTTTCACATAAGCATCGCAACCCCAAACTTTAAGAAACAACAACTTTGGTTTCTTGCCAAACCATAGTTCATACGGTGTCGTCTCAGCGGATTTAGATGGTGCCCTATTTCAACGCGAATGTAGCTGTCTCTAATGCATAACCCCAAAACGATAGTGGTAGATCGGTAAGAGACATCATAGATCGCACCATATCTAATAAAGTACGGTTATGACGTTCAGACACACTATTACACTGTGGTGTTCCAGGTGGCGTGAGTAGTGAAACTATTTCACATTATTTTAACTGAAGGCCAAACCCGTAACTCAAATATTCGTCTCCAAGATCAAATCGTAGAAACTTCATTTTCTTGTCACGATGATTCTCCACTTCACTCTGAAATTCTTCGAACTTTACAAATGTTTCAGAATTATGTTTCATCAAGTAGATATACCCATATCTGCTCAAATCATCTGTGAAGGTTAGAAAATAATGATACCCGCCGCGAGCCTCAATATTTATCGGACCATATACATTAGTATGTACGATTTCCAACAAATCTGTTGCTCTCTCCATTGTTCCGGAGAACAGAGTTTTAGTCATCTTGCCCATAGGGTATGATTCGCAAGCATCAAGTGATTCCAAAATTCCATCAGCATGGAGTTTCTTCATGCGCTTTACACCAATATGACCTAAACGGCAGTGCCACAAATAAGGTGCACTATCATTATTAACTTTGTATCTTTTGGCTTCAGTATTATGAATATGTGTATCACTACGATCGGGATCCAACAAACTATTTTAGTTGGTGTGTATGACCATAGAAGGTTTTATTCATGTAAACAGAACAACAATTATTCTTTAACTTAAATGAATAACTGTATTGCAATAAACATGATCAAATCATATTTATGCTCAACGCAAACACCAAATAACACTTATTTCAACACTAATCCCGAAAGTATAGGGAGTGTGCGATGATGATCATATCAACCTTGGAACCACTTCCAACACACATCGTCACTTCACCCTTAACTAGTCTTGTGATCCCATAGGTGTCGTTCCCACCGACAATCCCACAACTAACTCATTAGTTGCAATGCTTGCAAGGCTTAAGTGATGTGCATTACCGAGTGGGCCCAAAGATACCTCTCCGCCAATCGGAGTGACAAATCCTAATCTCGAAATACGACAACCCAACAAGTACCTTTGGACACACCTGTAGAGCACCTTTATAATCACCCAGTTACATTGTGACGTTTGGTAGCACACAAAGTGTTCCTCCGGTAAACGGGAGTAGCATAATCTCATAGTCATAGGAACATGTATAAGTGATGAAGAAAGCAATAACAACATACTAAACGATCGAGTGCTAAGGTAAAGGAATGGGTCAAGTCAATCACATCATTCTCCTAATGATGTGATCCCGTTAATCAAATGACAACTCATGTCAATGGCTAGGAAACATAACCATGTTTGATCAACGAGCTAGTCAAGTAGAGGCATACTAGTGACACTCTGTTTGTCTATGTATTCACGCATGTATTAAGTTTCCAGTTAATACAATTCTAGCAAGAATGATAAACATTTATCAAGATATAAGGAAATAAATAATAACTTTATTATTGCCTCTAGGTCATATTTCCTGCAACAAATTCTTTAGACCATAAATAATGTTGCAACAAATTCTTTATCATAAGTAGAATAGTTCAGACTAGGCCCACTCAATTTTTCAGAGAAGTATGCAACAGGTTTGCCATCCTGTAATAACACACCTCCTAATCCAATTCCACTAGCATCACATTCAAGCTCAAAAGTCTTATGAAAATCAGGAAGTTGGAGTAAAGGAGCATGTGTCAACTTATCTTTCAATAGCGTGAAGGCTTCTTCTTGTGCGGTACCCCAAACAAAAGCCACATCCTTCTTTGTAAGCTCATTGAGAGGTGCAGCAATGGTGCTGAAATCTCTCACAAAACGCCTATAGAATCCAGCGAGGCCAAGAAAACTCCTCACTTGTGTAACTGTTTTGGGTTGCGGCCAACTCTCAATAGCAACACTAGATGGTTTATTATTATGTTTCATTTGTTACTCAAATTCTTTTGCCACTATCTGATTTTCACTCTTATTTTGCTCTTGTTTTGCTTTACTAGCTCGATTAATATCATCTTTCAAAATGGAATCAGGAGTCATAGGAAGCAAAGTAATATGTTTATCCTTATGAACAAGAGTATAGTGATTGTTTCTACCATGGTGTACAAAATTTTTATCAAATTTCCATGGTCTTCCAAGTAATAAGGAACATGCTTGCATGGTTACCACATCACAATCAACAAAATTAGCATATGTAGTGATACTAAAATGAACATGAACAATATGTATTACCTTAACCTTGTGGTTGTTGTTGAACCATTGGATGTAGTAAGGATGCGGATGTGGTCTTGTGGTGAGAGAGAGCTTATCCACCATCTCCATGCTAGCGAAGTTGTTGCAACTCCTTTCATCTATCATGATGCAGATAAAACGTTCCTTCACAACTCCCTTTCTATGGAACAAATTATTCCTCTGATTTTGCTCAGCTTGTGTGACCTACACACTCAGAACACATTGAGCAATTAAACTTTCATACCTATCAGCATCTTCAACAGCCATGTATTGCGTCTCATGATCAGAATCATCTCCACCGTGTTCTTCACTTGTAATAAGAGCCAAAGTCTCCTCATCATAGTCACTAGTGGAATCATACCCACTGTCGCGGGGGATGGCTGTCCCCCGCGGGCACCTATGGGGCCGGAGCCCCTTTCGTTGTCCGGAGGGGGGCGGAGGGAGCACAGAGAGCAGATCGAGGCGAGCACGCGGGCGATTTACCCAGGTTCGGGCCGCGATGGGCGCGTAAAACCCTACTCCTGCTTGGTTGTATTCAACTGGGGAGCTCGGGAGCTTCCAGGGGCTAGCTGCACCGAGCGTATGGCTGTCTAAAAGCCCAGTCTCCGAACCCCGGGGCTCCTTTCTACGTTGCACACGGGCCTCCTTTTATAGCGCAAAGGGGTCACCGACAGGTGTCAACGTAGGAGAAGGGGGTAAAAGCGTAAAAGGGGTGGTAGCTGTAATAGTGCGGGAACGGTGGCGCTACAGTGCGGCACAGTGTTATCATACCTACTTCTGACGGTAGGGGGACAAGGGCATTAAATGCCCGTCACGGTCGCTCGGACAGCACCGAGGCGGACCGTTAGGTGCGCCACCGCTCGCCACGATGGCGGCTGCATGCCGCCGCATGTCTCAGGCTGCGCGGTGCCTCGCCACGTGCCCTCGGGGGAAGCCCCGGAGTGACGCGTGGGCGGGCGAGCTGGAGCGCAGTCTTGAGGCGGCGATCTTGCCGCGGCAAGTGGCTTGCCGCGGGGGTCGTCTTCCTGTGCCTGATAGCGTGCCAGCTATCAGGCCTTGCCGGGGCGCTTGGCGCGCTACGGCGGGCTTCTCTTGTGGTGCCTGGGTCCGGCCTTCCCGACAAGCTCCTCTTGTCGGGGGCTCAGTCGTCCCGGCAAGCTCCTCTTGCCGGGGTCTCGTCTTCTCGGCCCGGCAAGCTCCTCTTGCCGGAGGCCTTGTCGTGTACGCTTGGTCTTCTCTTGGCGCTTCCAGGGGCGGGCCTTGCCGCGGGGTGCTACGACTGCCCGTGCACAAGTCTGGGGTACTAAGGTACCCCCACTTTAGTACACCGACAGGAGCCCCCGGGCCTGGGCCACACACGGTGCCGAGCGTCGTTGGGCCAGGCCCTAACAGTGCACGGGCACGCGTGGCCTTGGTCGCGCTGCTCCTTAACTCCGCATCCGCCGCGCCTTCCCCAGGCGGCGCGCGCTTACCGCGGCGTCGCGGGGGCGGGGCGTGCGAGGTGAGCGTGACGTGGGTGGCGTGCGCGGGGCTGAACCGCGCAGGCGCGCGTCACGTCGCGCACGATCTCTTGATTCGGAGAGGCGAAGCGTCCCCCCCCCTCCCACCTCTCCCTCTTATAGCGGAGGAAAGTAGGGGCGGTTCGCCTTTCCCTCGGTCACTACCCCTCTAAAACCTCTGCCACCTCCTCCTCTCAGAGGCAGCAGCGGTTTGTTCTTGGGGCGCCCGTCGTCGTCAGCTCCGGCGATCTCCCTCCCCCGCCTCCGCCATGGCCCCGAAGAGCGATAAGGCGAAGGGGAAGGCTGCGAAATCGGCCGAGGCGCTACAGCTTGAAGTGCTTCGGAAGGAGACGGCGACGTTCCCTCCCCAGCTCGGTGCGGTGGAGCTGAGGGACAAGTACTCCCTTTTCTGGTCGACGAAGACGCGAGCGCATCCGCGCACGCGGGTGCTCCCCGCCGAAGCCCAGAAGCAGTACCCGACCGGGTATCCTTTCTTCGTCGTCTTCTTCTACTGCGGGCTCTGCCCGCCGTACTCGGAGTTCTTCTCTGAAATCATGAGCACCTATGGCCTCCACCTCCTCGACTTTACCCCCAACGCCGTCCTCACAATGGCGGTCTTCACGCACCTTTGCGAGAACTTCGTCGGAATTCGTCCCAACGTGGCCCTCTTCCGGCACTTCTTTGTCCCTCGGGTGGAAAAAGGGGAGCCGCTGTCCGGTGGGATCGCCTGGGTTTCCCGGTCCGGCCAGAAGGGGGCCTACTTGGGCGGGGATCTCCGCGGCAGGTGGGAGGAGTGGAGGGCGGAATGGTGCTTGATTGTCGAGGATCATCCGCAGCCGTTCACCGCCGTGCGCCGAACTCCGGTGGTGCGCGGCGACGACTGGAGCGAGGTGTCCTCGGACGACGCCAAATTGAAGATCGCCGTCACCCGGATCCTGCGCCTCAGGCTCGCCGGACTCACCGTCGGCGCCGTCGGCGCGGATTTCCTTCGCCGTCGCATCGCTCCCCTGCAGGAGAGGAGGAAGCCGGCTTGGGAGTTCCGGAACGCGGCGGACATCATGAGGCTGCGTCCGGGCCTCAATTTTAACTTCACCGTGCTGGAGCACGACGCGATGTTGAAGGAGTTGTTCAAGCACGACCCTGACCACCCGGAGTGGTTCCGGCTGCCGCCGGGCGTCGTTCCCTTGTGCAACAACTCGTCGCTCAGCCATATCCTTGCGATGATGCCATTGTGCGACTCGCACGGGGTCAACGCGACCTGGCAGGAGCCGCCGGATGATGTCGTGCGGGCCTTCTTCGACGGCCTGGAGGAGGAGCCAGTCGATCCTGCCGAGAAGGATGGCCTCATCCGAGCCACCACCGCGGCGGAGCTAGCTTACATTGCCTCCAGGATGGAGGAGGCGGCGGCCGCCGCGGCTGCGGGCGAAGCTGGGTTCACCGTGGCCGAGGCGGAGGCGGCGGAGGCGGAGAGCCTCGCCGACCCGATGGAACTTGTCGACCAGGGGGAACCGGCCGGGCATGGCGGCGAGGACGAGCCCGCCCAAGACGCGAGCGGCTTGCCGGAGGTCGGCGTTGCCTTCCTGCAGCCTCCGGGCGGCTCGTCGCAGGCGGAGCCCCCGGCCCGGCCGAGGAGGCGCCTCCGCAGGGCCGGGTCGGCGGCGGGAGCGGGGTCCCCGCGGGCTGGGGCTTCGGTTGCCGCCGCGCCCCGTGCCGCGGCGTCGACGGGGGCGGAGTCATCTACAGCCCCCGCCAAGCGGCCTCGGGAGCCCACTCCCCCGCCTCCCCGCGTCAGGGCCGAGCCGGTTTTCGACTATTCAGCGCTCAGCTCCGACGACGAGGAGGACGGAGAGTAAGTTCCCCATGGAGCTCATATCTTTTTCCCTGATGGTTCGTCCTGTTCGACAGCTCGTTCGCCCTTCCTTTGACCCGGTCCCCTTCTCAGGACCCTGGCTCAGAGGAGAGCGAAGAGATCGAGGATCCCGTGGGTCATCCTTGATGACGAATCTCCCCCGGCAAGCGAGGTCGTGTCGGAGGCGCCCTTACTGGACCCGGCAAGGGGTCCTCAGGGCGGCTCGCAACGCAGCCCCCAGCGTGAGCACATGACTCGTCCTTGCTGCTTGGCGCGTACGCGAGCCCTCCCTCTTCTTGTTGTTGATGCGAAGTTGTTGCTTTTGGGCAGGAGCGGAGCAGCTCCGGCGGGCGCGTCCAGAGGGCGCCTCCGCCGTGCCGACCGAGTCCGCTACCCCGCCAAGGGAGAGATCCTCGGCAAGGGAGGACCTTCCGACGGGGGACGCGGCCGACGGTCCCCCGGCCGCGGCGAGCGCAGCGCCCGCCTCGGATCCGACGAAGGCTGAGGCCGTCGTCGAGGAGGGCGCGCGTGGCGATGCCGACGACGTCGCCGGTGCCCAGGAGGCGGACGGCGCTGATGTCCCTGTGGGCGACGGGGAGGCCGAGGAGCAGCAGAGGCTTGCCGCCGCGGAGTTACCCGCGCGGGAAGGCGAGCTGGTGCTGAAAACGGCCAGCCTCGCCGACCACGAGGAGGAGGCTGCCGCGCGCGAGCGGGCGCTCAGCGGAGACCTGAAGAAGGCGCGGGACGTTGCCGCAGCCGCTGAGATCACCAAGAAGGGGCTGGAGGCGAGGGTGGCGCAGCTCGATTCTGACCTCAAGGCGAAGGGCGAGGAGCTCGCCGCGCTCCGGCTGGAGCGCGAGAAGGGTGCGCTCACCCTTGGTGAGCTTCAGGGTCGCTTTGCCGAGAAGATCCGGGAGCTTGACGCCGCCAAGAACTCCAACTCCACTCTGGGACTGAAATTGGAGGCGCTCGGCAAAGCGCTGGACAGCGCTAAGGAGAAGGAGGCGGCCTTACGGAAAGAGGTCGACGGCAACGAGGAGCTGCTGAGGCGCGCCGCCGCTTCTCAGAACACCTTCAGGGATACAGTGGAGCGGTGGACCGAGGGCCTCGTCGACATCGCCGCCACCATCGACAAGGAGCTGACGCTGCTGGGGATCGAGGGCCACCAGTCTCTCGCCGACAAGGACGCCGCGCCCAGCGCCAAGCTCACTTCCTTCTTCCAAGGGGTGGCGCAGGCGCTCCAGCACCTCCGAACGTCGCTCCCGAAGGAGCGGGCCGACGAGATGCGGGAGGCCATCTCCGGGGCCCTCGAGAGGGTGCTGGCGAAGATCGTTTTCCGCAATCCCGACATCAGGCTTACCAACGTCCTCAGGCCCTTGCCGGAGAACGCAGACCTGACGGGGATCCAGGCCCTCATCGCCCCTATCGTCAAGAAGGCGGCCGGGGTCAAGAGGATCGAGGGTGACCGCGTAGATTAGGCCGCCTGCCCCTTTCTTTTATCTCCCTTTCCCTGCCGCTGTTAAATATGCCACGGAAACGGCTGGTTAGGGCAGCAGTAAGGCATTTTGTAATATAACTTTTCATCTTAGGCTATGCATCGCGCTGTTATCCCCTCTACTTGACCGGCGCCTTGTTTGTTTCCGCCCTACGCTTTCGGGGACTTGCCGGCGTAGGCCTCCGCCTTGCCACGGGCGCCGAGCGCGGGACGTCAGCGACCCGCTGGCGGGGCTACCACCGGCAAGAAACCTGGCCGCGGCTGGTTGCCGCTCACTCAGATTGTTGAGCAGGCTCAAAGCAAAGCAAACGGTGCGACTGCGGTCGCAGCACGCTTGGGGTGCCGGGCAAGCTCGAAACAAAGTGAGGACGCTACTCGGGGTGTAGCACACTCAAGTCGTTGAGCGGACTCGAAACGGAATGAGGGCGCAACCAGTCTCGTGCCGGTCCTTCCGCGCTCAGGCCTCTCAACCAAGGCTCGGTCGTTCGAGGGAGATAACTCTTAAAAATCAATGGAGCAATTGCTCGAGCTTCGGCAACTTATCTTCTCTTATCGCTTGCCGCCCGGTGGGGTAAAACCTCCTTGGGCAGCATCCAGCCCATCCTGGGGGTAGGTGAGGGCGCAGGGCCTCACGACCCTCCGGAGCTAGGCGTAGCTATGCTTGGGGATCCGCGCCCCTCTCTGCGCCAAGGATCACATGCGACCGCGGCAAGACTTGGGCAGAGAGGATGGTTGGCGGAAACAGGTTCCGGCAACCGCGCTGGCGAAACTCCTCCCACGGTCGGCGTTGACTCGTTTGGATCTTGGCGGACGAAGCGCGCCGAAGAACGAGGTCGCCTTTTTCGCGGCTTCCGGCGCTATCCGCTGCGGCTACGGGAGCGGCGCAGGGTTCGCTGGAAGCGATCGGTTCGCCCAGCAGCCGGAAGGCGGTCCTCCTCAAGGAGCAGCTGCTTCTTGCCTGAACTCTGCGCGAGCGGATACTCGAGGAGGGCCGCACACGAGCCCGTGGGAAGGAATGCCAAAGCTCGTCGGGAACCCCCGCTTCAACTGGACAGATCCTCGGATCCGCAGGAGCGGACTGTTCCCCGGCGTTCAGACCGCTGGTCTGCTCGCCGGAGCAAGGCTTACCGGGGATACCTGCTTCGACTGGACGGATCCTGGGATCCGCAGGAGCGGGCTGTCCCTCGGCGTCTTGTCGCCCCCCTACCTGGCGCGCCAAAGATGTCGCGGGGGATGGCTGTCCCCCGCGGGCACCTATGGGGCCGGAGCCCCTTTCGTTGTCCGGAGGGGGGCGGAGGGAGCACAGAGAGCAGATCGAGGCGAGCACGCGGGCGATTTACCCAGGTTCGGGCCGCGATGGGCGCGTAAAACCCTACTCCTGCTTGGTTGTATTCAACTGGGGAGCTCGGGAGCTTCCAGGGGCTAGCTGCACCGAGCGTATGGCTGTCTAAAAGCCCAGTCTCCGAACCCCGGGGCTCCTTTCTACGTTGCACACGGGCCTCCTTTTATAGCGCAAAGGGGTCACCGACAGGTGTCAATGTAGGAGAAGGGGGTAAAAGCGTAAAAGGGGTGGTAGCTGTAATAGTGCGGGAACGGTGGCGCTACAGTGCGGCACAGTGTTATCATACCTACTTCTGACGGTAGGGGGACAAGGGCATTAAATGCCCGTCACGGTCGCTCGGACAGCACCGAGGCGGACCGTTAGGTGCGCCACCGCTCGCCACGATGGCGGCTGCATGCCGCCGCATGTCTCAGGCTGCGCGGTGCCTCGCCACGTGCCCTCGGGGGAAGCCCCGGAGTGACGCGTGGGCGGGCGAGCTGGAGCGCAGTCTTGAGGCGGCGATCTTGCCGCGGCAAGTGGCTTGCCGCGGGGGTCGTCTTCCTGTGCCTGATAGCGTGCCAGCTATCAGGCCTTGCCGGGGCGCTTGGCGCGCTACGGCGGGCTTCTCTTGTGGTGCCTGGGTCCGGCCTTCCCGACAAGCTCCTCTTGTCGGGGGCTCAGTCGTCCCGGCAAGCTCCTCTTGCCGGGGTCTCATCTTCTCGGCCCGGCAAGCTCCTCTTGCCGGAGGCCTTGTCGTGTACGCTTGGTCTTCTCTTGGCGCTTCCAGGGGCGGGCCTTGCCGCGGGGTGCTACGACTGCCCGTGCACAAGTCTGGGGTACTAAGGTACCCCCACTTTAGTACACCGACACCCACCATCCTCAGTATCAATCATCACACACTTAGATGGGCATTCTCTCACATAATGACCTCCAGCCTTGCAACGACGATAAATAATGTTATGTGTTTGCCCTGTTGATGCCATGGATCAAGAAGACCTCTGTGCGGGACCCGAAGGTGTACTCCTGACAGTTGGTGCACTACAAAAAATACACTTTCGTGATGATACGTGTTTGTCACAGTGGGTCACGTTTTCTGTCATGCATGTACATCCATGACGATTTTATGACAGAATCAAGATAGTCATACATGTGATGTCATAGAAGTGTTCCATGACATTACCAAAATTATTATCACGGAAGTGTTCGCTTCCATGATGATAAATGGCACGTCACGGAAGTACTTTCGTCAAGGGTAACCGATACTTGGCATCCACCGTAACGGGTCGCCATTAAGCTATCGGGTCCGGTTTCGGATCCGATAACCCGTTAACAGCCTAGACCAATGGGGATTTTCCACATGTAAAATTCTCATTGGCCGGAGGAAACATGTGTTGGCTTGCCGTTGGGACAGATGTCATCCACTCATTGGATAGGAGGCGCCTATGCTAGGTCGACACTTGGAACGGCCAAATAGTGGCCCATTCCCGTGAAAAGCCCGGTGTAACATCCCAAATTTTCAATTTGGAATGTTATACATTAGATCATCATGCATATCATATTTTATTGGCTTTTGGTTTTGATCCTAGAAATTCTACGCAACTCAAGGACCCGCGGAGAGAGATGGGGATTTCGTTATTTTCATATTTGAGTTTTCTCAAATTTGGAGAATAGGATCAATTTATTTTATTTATTTTATCATCAATTATTTCTATTACAAACTACGAGAGAGGGAATAAAATGACTTTCCCAAAATAAAGAAATACTGAGGATTTAATATTAAAATCAAATTAGATTTTTATTTCAGAGTTTTTTGATATTTTTATTTGAATTTAGGAAAAATTTGCGTTTTTTCAAAAATTGCATTTAGGCCCCAAATAAATGTTCACTTTGTCGGGCTTGATTTTAGAAGTCCGGGAAAATTTATTTCGGGATTTTTGGAGTCCGTTTAGTATTTCTTTTTATTTTTCTTCTACGCGTTATTATTTAAAAAAACGAACCGACCTACGGGCCGTGTCCGACTGGGACTCCGCCCGAGGTGGCTTTATAAGCCGGGGGGAGCCAGCCCGAAGGCCGAGCCGCCCCCAAACCCTAGCCCGCCCGTGCTGCCGCGAGCCGCCGCCGCCGCCTCGCCGCCCGCCACAGCGCCGCCGCCCGCCGACCCGCTGGACGCCCCCGCCGTCGATCCCGCCACCCGAGGTTCGCCTTGCCTCGAAATCCGTGTCGTCGGTTTAAAAAAAATGATCAGTTTCGTTGGTTTTCGTCGGTTTATTTTTTTTAGCTTCGGTTTTTTATTCGATCGTTTTTTTTGGGTTAGGTTAAATAGCGAGCGTTCGCTCGTTCATTCGTTTTAATGAACATGTTCATCGTTTAGATCTGGATAACGAACGTTCGTTCGATAATCCATTCGTCATTTTTATTTTTCTCGGATTTTCCGTGGTTATTTTCTGATCGCGATTTCTGATCCGATTTTCGTTTTAGTATAACTTTTCGCTCGTTTATCGGAATCAGGCGATTCAAGCGCCTGGAGTTTCGTCTCGAAACCCTCTATCCGTTTAACCAACTTAAACAAGATTTTGCTTCTGTAAAATTTGACTTAGATCCAGATTAGTAGAACGAAGTTGTTTTCTTTCGCCGTGTGACTTTCGTTGCTTCGTTCGATTTGATTCTTTTTTTGCAAACCGGAGTTCTTAACTTGAACTTTCTGGTTAGATCTCTTATTTGAGTTTTACCTGTGCATTAGATTAGTACTTATTGTATGCTTGTTTGTTTGTCTGCGATAGAATACCCGGAGTGCGCCGCCTGTTACTTCGAATCTCTAGGTTTCGCGGATCATCAGCAAGGCAAGTAACACTTTGATCATACCTCTTTTACTACCCAGTTTTATTGCATTAGATCAATCCTCAAACTTTGCATGATTAGGATCTAATTAAATTGTGGGATGGGAAGTAGCTGAGGTAGTACCTATTACCTGTATTATTATCAACCTTTGGGAGTTACTTCTACGTTTGCTTATTATGCCATGCTATGCTAGTAGACGTGCATTGGGTGAGTGATATCCATGACAAATGTGAGTTTGATTAATTAATGGTTTATCTAAGGTGGCAACTTAAACACACATCTGGGTGGATTGAGGTACCTGGGTATTCCAGGATTGCCTGTTGTTTTTCTTTATGGACCGCCACCCAGGCTCAAAGGGATCATGAGATTATTCATACTAGAAACTTCTGTGTGCAGCCACAAGCCATTATGGGCCCTGGCATAGTTGATTAAGTCGTGCGAACTCTTACAGGGTAGACTAGCAGATGTAGGGGAAAGTAGGTGTACCGATCTATCCATCGTAAGGTGCTAGCGCTTTTGAAAGACTGTGTCTCGGTCATCCGTTTCTCAAACACCATGTAGTGTGAGAAATCCAACGGAGGAGATCGAGTCTTGTGGGGAAAAGTGTGCAAACCTCTGCAGAGTGTACAAACTAATCATGGTTAGTCGTGTCCCCGGTTATGGACGTTTTGAGTATCTAGTACTTGGATATCATGTGAATCTCATCATGTTACTCTAAATTAATGTTGTTGGGTTTTAATGATGATTATTTTAATGGGATTGAGGATGTTGTCAACCATTCTCAATGTTTAACAACCACCATGATAGTTAAATAAATTTATTCATTTGCAGTAGGGAAAAATTGGCTTTACGCAAAATTGTAACCATAGAGCTTTCCACCAGCCGTATATGCATGTAGTATATACCATTCTTTCATTACTCTCTATGTGTTACATTGCCAGCATATTCCATGTGCTGACCCGTTTTCGGGCTGCAGCGTTTCATGTTGCAGACTTTTCAGACGATGAGTAAGGTGCCTTTTAGGTCGTGGTTCTATACTCAATGATGCCGTTGGAGTTGATGGACTCGCTTATCTTCCAAGCCTTCCACTGTTATCGTTATTAGATGGCCCTAAGCCATATTTATTGTAATAAGTTCTCTTTGAGACATCGATGTAATAAGTGTGTGATTGCTACTCTGTTATAAATCCTTCAAAGTACTGTGTGGTGTCAGCATCACTGATCCAGGGATGACACTTGAGCACAGAGGTCAGACTGTTTGAGGTCTGGTCGCTACATGTCGGGGGATATCTGCCTCCACGAGCACCTACGGGGACGGAGCCCCTTGTCGGTTCGGCGGGGGGCTGAGGTTGCACAAAGAGCAGATCGAGGCGACACACACACACAATGATTTTACCCAGCTTCGGGCCACACGGATGCGTAAAACCCTACTGCTGCATGTCTGGTTGATTCGAGTTCTTGCTCTGGAGCGCAAGAAGCTACAGTAAGTTGGAGCTGGACGTAGACGAGGGTCTACTGGGTGTCCTCCTTCTCTCCTTCCGTCCTCTTTTCCTGTCCGGTCCCGGTCCCCCTCCTACGTGCGCATGGGCCTCCTTTTATATGCTAAGGGGTTTTCCACAGGTAGCGATGCAGGTGAGGGTAAAAATGGCAAGGAACTGTGCGAACAGTGGCCGTACAGTGCTATCGCACCTAACTCTGACGGCGGGGGACAAAGGCATTAAATGCCCGTCTGGATCGCCTAAACAGTGCCGAGGCGGACCGTTAGGGGCGCCTCCGCTTGCCACGGGGGCGACTCTGCCATCGTCGCATGCCACGCGCGCGCCCCAGCCTGCGCGGCGCCCCGCCACGTGTCTCTGGGGAAGCTCCAGAGTGACGCGTGGGCAGGCAAGCTGGAGCGCACGCCTGAGGTGGTGGTTCGCCGCGGCAAGTGGCTTGCCGCGGTGGTTGTCTTGCCGCACCTGAGAGCTTGCCGCTCGTCAGGCCTTGCCGGGGCGCGCGGCGCGCTGCGGCGGGCTTCTCTTGGGGTGCCTTGGTTTGGTCGTCCCGGCGAGCTCCTCCCGCTGGGACCTTGGTGCTTCGGCTTAGTCGTCCCGGCAAGCTCCTCTTGCCGGGGCCTTGTTGCCTTGGCCTGGCAAGCTCCCCTTGCCGGACCTCGCCTTCTTGGCCCGGCAAGCTCCTCTTGCCGGGGCTTGGTCTTCTCGGCTCGATCACTTGGCCTTCGTCCGGCCCAGAAAGGGCCGTGGAGACTCTTGTCGCTCCCCTGGCAAGCCTTGCCGCGGGACGCTACTACTGCCCGTGCACAAGTTCGGGGTACTAAGGTACCCCTACTTTAGTACACCGACAGGAGCCCCCGGGTCTGGGCCATACACGGTGCCGAGCGTTGTTGGGCCAGGCCCTAACAGTGCACGGGCACGCGTGGCCTGGGTTGCGCTGCTCCTTAACTCCGTGCCCGTCGCGCCCTCCCCAAGTGGCGCGCGCTTATCGCGGCATCGTGGGGGGCGAGGCGTGCGAGACGTGCGTGACGTGGGTGGCGTGCGCGGGGCTTGAGGCCCGCAGGCATGCGTCACGTCAGGCACGATACCTTTATTTGGAAAGGCGGAACGTCCGCCCCCACTCCTTCCCCCCTTTATAAGCGGAGGGGAACAGGGGCAGCTCGCCATTCCGCCGGTTGCTGTTCCTCGAAAATCTCCGCCACTTCCTCCTTACTAGAGAAAGCAGCGATTCGCCCTCGCAGCCCCCGGAGCCGCCAACGCCGACAACTCCCCCTCCCCATTTCTGCCATGGCCCCGAAGAGCGACAAGGCTAAGGGGAAGGCCGTGAAGTCGGCCGAGGCGCTGCGGCTGGAAGCGCTTCGGAAGGAGACGGCGACGTTCCCCCCTCAGCTTGATGCGCTGAGGCTGAAGAACGGGTACCGCCTCTTCTGGTCGACGGCGACGCAAGCTCATCCGCGCACGCGAGTTCTTCCCGCCATCGCCCAGAAGCTGTACCCGACCGGGTACCCTTTCTTCGCCGTGTTCTTCTATTGCGGGCTCTGCCCGCCTTTTTCCGAGTTCTTCTACGACATCATGCACACCTACAACCTCCACCTCCTTGACTTCACCCCCAACGCCGTTCTGACAATGGCGGTTTTCGCACACCTTTGCGAGAACTTTGTCGGAGTCCGCCCCAACGTAGCCCTCTTCCGCCACTTCTTTACTCCCCGGGTGGAGAAAGGAGAGCTGCTATCCGGCGGAGTCGCCTGGGTCTCCAGGACCGGCAAGAAAGAGGTCTACTTGGAGGGGGAACTCCGTGGCAGATGGGAGGAGTGGAGGGCCGAGTGGTGCCTGATCGTCGAGGAGAATCCACCGCCGTTCACCGCTGTGCGGCGAACTCCAGTGGTGCGCGGCCATGACTGGAGCGACTTAGCCCCGGACGACGCCAAGCTGAAGATCGCCGCCACCCGAATCCTGCGCCTCAGGTTTGCCGGGCTCACCGTCGGCGCCGTCGGCGCGGATTTCCTTCGCCGGCGTATCGCCCCCCTGCAAGAGAGGGGGAAGCCAGCTTGGGAATTCCAAAACGCGGCGGATATCATGAGGCTGCGCCCGGACCTTAACTACAACTTCACCGTTCTGGAGCTCGTCGGAGTGTTGAAGGAGCTGTTCAAGTACGACTCCGAGCACCCAGAATGGTTCAGGTTGCCGCCGGGCGTCGTCCCCCTGTGCAACAATTCGGCGCTCAGCCGCATCCTCGCGATGATGCCGCTGTGCGACTCGCACGGGATCGACGCGACCTGGCAGGAGCCAGCGGACAACGTCGTGCAGGCCTTCTTCTACAACTTGGAGGAGGTGTCGGTCGACCCCGACGAGAAGAGGGGCCTCACGCGGGACACCACCCCCGAGGAGCTGGCCTACATCGCCTCCAGGATGGAGGAGGCGGCCGCCGCCGCGGCCGCGGGCGAGTCTGGCTTCACCCTGGCCGAAGCAGACGCGGCGGAGGCGGAGAGCCTCGCCGACCAAATGGGGCTCGCCGACGCGGAGGAACCAGCCGGGCACGGTGGCGCGGGCGAGCCCGCTCAGGACGCGAGCGGCTTGCCGGAGGTTGACACGTCCTCCTCGCAGCTCCCAGGCAGCTCGTCGCAGGCGGAGCCCAATGCCCAGCCGAGGAGGCGTCTCCGCAGGGCCGGAGAGGTGGTGCGGCAGGCCGACCAGCAACCGCAGCCCCGCGTGACACGCGCCTCCGAAGCAGCAGGAGCGGGGTCCTCACGGGCCACGGCTTCTGCTCCTGCCGCTCCCCGTACCACGGCGGCAACGGGGGCGGGGTCGTCCACCGTCCCCGCCAAGCGGTCCCGGGAACCCACCCCGCTGTCTCCTCGCGCCTGGAGCAAGCCGGTTTTTGACTATTCCGCGCTTAGCTCCGACGACGAAGAGGAGGACGAAGAGTAAGTTCCTGGTAGAGCTTGTATCTCCTTGATTTCCATTGCTTCGTCTTGTTTCGCAGCCCACTCATCCTCCCCTGAAACCATTCCTTTTCAGGAGCCTGGCCCAGAGGAGGGCGAAGAGGGCCAAGGTCCCACTGGTCATCCTTGAGGGCGAATCTCCCCCGGCAACTGGGGAGGTGCCGGAGGCGACCTTGCCGGACTTGGCAGCGGGCCCCCAGGGCAGCCCACAGCGCAGCGTCCAGGGTGAGTGTACGGCTAGTTCTTGCCGTTTGGCGCGCGCATGAGCTTCCCTTCTCTTTGTGGTTGACATCTGGCTGTTGTTGTTCTCGTTGGGTAGGAGCAGAGCAGCCCTAGCAGGCGACCCCGGGGGGCACTCCTGCCGCGCCGTCTGCGTCGACCACCCCGCCTAGGGAGAAATCTTCGGCAAGGGAGGAGCCCCCGGCAGGGGAGACCTCCCCGGCAAGGGAGGAGCCCCCGACAAGGAAGACCTCTCCGGCAAGCGAGGGATCTCCTGCGAGGGACGCGGCCAGCGATCCCCCGGCAGCGGAGGCCGCGGCCACGGACCCTGCCACCGGTAGGCCCCCCTGCACGGAAATCTGTCCCTGGTTATCTTTCCTCATGAGCCTTTTTGTCGGCTGCTCGGTTGACTCTTCTCCCCTCTTCCGGCCATCAGACCCGCCCACCGCGGACCCGATGGAGACCGAGGTCGTCGTTGGGGAGGGCGCGTGCGGCGACGCGGACGACGTCGTCGTAATCGAGGAGGCGGACGGCACTGACGCCCCCGCAGGCGGCGGGGAGGCCGAGGCCGCCAAGGCCGCTGCGGGGGCAGACGGCGAGGGGACCGGCGACCGTGCCGACGACCCCGGGGAGGCAGGGGCATCAAGCACTCCACCGTCCGGCGATCCCGCTGCTGCCGCCGCGTCGGGCCTCGTGGGGCCCCCGGCGGGCGCCTACCTGAAGGCCGGTGATGGCGTCTTCATCAGGCTCCCCTGGGAGCCCAGCTCTAGGGCGCCGGTCGAGGGGGAGGCCTTGGACGGAGAAGTGCTTGCCTCCGTCGGGCTGACAGTGGTCGACGCGCCAAGCACCAGCAGCGGCGAGCCCGAGGAGGAGCGGCTGCTCCGGAAGCTTGTGTCGCTCTACCGCGCCCGACAGGCTAAGGTGGAGCGCCAAGAGGCACTCGTCGCGAGGGCCGGCGCGGACATGGAGAAGCACGCCGGGGAGCTCCGGGAGCTCAACCAGGAGGCTCTCCGGTCCTTGGCGGAGGAGCGGAGGCTGCTCGACGAGGCGCGGACGGCCTTTCTCCTCGAGAAGGCAGAGGCCGAAGAGCAGCAGAGGCTTGCCGCGGCGGGGCTATCCGCGCGGGAAAGCGAACTGGTGCAGCAGGAGGCCAGCCTCGCCAGCCACGAGGAGGAGGTTGCCGCGCGCGAGCAGGCGCTTGGCGGGGCCCTGCAGAGAGCGCAGGACGCTGCCACGGCCGCCGAGGTCGCCAAGGGGGAGTTGGAGACGAGGGTGGCGCAGCTCGTCAGCGACCTCAAGGCGAGCGGCGAGGAGCTTGCCGCGCTCAAACAGGAGCGCGAGAAGGGCGCTCACACCCTTGGTGAGCTGTAGGGCCGCTTCGCCGAGAAGATCCAGGAGCTCGACGCCGCCAAGGATTCCAAGGCTGACCTCGAGCTGAAGCTGGACACCCTGTCCAAGGCGCTGGAGAGCGCCAAGGGGCAGGAAGCGACCTTGCGGAAGGAGGTTGCTGGCAACGAGGAGCTATTGAAGCGCGCCGCCGTTACCCAGAACGCCTTCCAGGAGACGGTGGAGCGGTGGACCGAAGGCCTCGTCGACATCGCCACCACCATCGACAAGGAGCTGAAGCTGCTGGGGATGGAGGGCCACGAGTACCCCTCCAGCGAGAACGTCCCGGCGAGCGTCAAGCTCACTTCCTTCTTCAAGGGCTTGGTGGGGGTGCTCCAGCATCTCCGGGAAACGATCCCGGAGCAGCTGGCCGAGGAGACGCGGGAAGCCATCTCCGGGGACCTCGAGAGGGTGCTGGTGAAGATCGTCTTCCGCAACCCCACCATCAGGCTTACCAACGTCCTCAGGCACTTGCCGGAAGACGCCGACCTGACGGAGATCAGGGCCCTCGTCACCCCCATTGTGGAAAGGGTGGCCGGGATCAGGCGGGTCGAGGGCGACCGCGCGGATTTGGCCGCCCACCTCTTTCTTTTCTTCCCTTGTCGCTGCTGAGCATGTCATAGAAACAGCTGATTAGAGCAGCGACAAGTCATTTTGTAATATAACTTTTATCTTAGGTAGTTCATTGCGCTGTTATCTCCCTCGTTCGGCTTTGTGCTTCGTACGTTCGCGCCCTACGCTCCCGGGAACTTGTCGGCGTAAGCCTCCGCCTTGCCACGGGTGCCGAGTGCGAGACATCAGCAACCCGCTGGCGGTGCCTCCACCGGCAAGAAACCTTGCCGTGACTGGCGCATCTCACTTAAAATGTTGAGCAGGCTCAGGGCGAGGTAAGCGTGGTGACTGCGGTCGCGGCACACTCAAGCTGCCGAGCAAGCTCGAAACAAAGTAAGGACGCCACTCTGGATGTAGCACACTTAAGTCGTTGAGCAGACTCGAAACGAAATAAGGGCGCAACCAGCCACGAGTCGGCCCCTCCGCGCACAGGTTTCCCATACGAAGCTCGGCCGTTCGAGGAAGATAACTTAAGGATAAAAAGGAGCTTAATTGCTCAAACTTTGGCAACTTAGCTTTTTTGTTGTTTGCAGTCCGGCAAGGCGCAGCTTCCTCGGGCGACGCCCAGCCTATCCTGTCATCCCCCCTTCTCGAGGTAGGGGAATAACAAGGGCTCGGGGCTTCACGGCCCGCCATCGCTTGCCGGAGTCGAGTGCTACACAATCATGTCAAATAATGCATGCGCCAAGCGGAGAGGCGCGAAGTCGACAAGATGTGTGAGGCACATAAGCTATGCTTGGGATCTGCGCTCGTCTCTGTACCAAGGATTACATGCAACTGCGGCAAGACTTGGACAGAGAGGATGGTCGACGGAACGGGTTCCGACTACCACGCTGGCAAGATCCCTCCCACGGTCGGCGTCGACTCGTTTGGATCTTGGCGGCCTGGGCTCACCGAAGAACGAGGTCGCCTTTCCCGCAACTTCCGGCGCTAACTTCTGCGGCTACGGGAGCGACGCAGAGTTTGCTGGAGGCGAGATACTCGCTCAGCGGCCGGAAGGCGGTCCTCCTCAAGGAGCAGCTGCTCTTTCCCGGGCTCTGTGTGAGTGGGTACTCGAGGAGGGCCGTGCACGAGTCCGTGAGGAGGAATGCCTCCGCTCTGCGGGTTGGAGCGGAAAGGTACCTGGCCATACCTGAGCTTACCTGTGGTCGCCAAATCTAGTTCGCACAACCTCGACGCAGCCCCCTACCTGGCACGCCAAAGATGTCGGGGGATATCTGCCTCCATGAGCACCTATGGGGACGGAGCCCCTTGTCGGTTCGGCAGGGGGCGGAGGTTGCACAAAGAGCTGATCGAGGCGACACACACACACAACGATTTTACCCAGCTTCGGGCCGCACGGATGCGTAAAACCCTACTGCTGCATGTCTGGTTGATTCGAGTTCTTGCTCTGGAGCGCAAGAAGCTACAGTAAGTTGGAGCCGGACGTAGACGAGGGTCTACTGGGTGTCCTCCTTCTCTCCTTCCGTCCTCTTTTCCTGTCCGGTCCCGGTCCCCCTCCTACGTGCGCATGGGCCTCCTTTTATATGCTAAGGGGTTTTCCACAGGTAGCGATGCAGGTGAGGGTAAAAATGGCAAGGAACTGTGCGAACAGTGGCCGTACAGTGCTATCGCACCTAACTCTGATGGCGGGGGACAAAGGCATTAAATGCCTGTCTGGATCGCCTGAACAGTGCCGAGGCGGACCGTTAGGGGCGCCTCCGCTTGCCACGGGGGCGACTCTGCCATCGTCGCATGCCACGCGCGTGCCCCAGGCTGCGCGGCGCCCCGCCACGTGTCTCTGGGGAAGCTCCAGAGTGACGCGTGGGCAGGCGAGCTGGAGCGCACGCCTGAGGTGGTGGTTCGCCGGGGCAAGTGGCTTGCCGCGGTGGTTGTCTTGCCGCACCTGAGAGCTTGCCGCTCGTCAGGCCTTGCCGGGGCGCGCGGCGCGCCGCGGCGGGCTTCTCTTGGGGTGCCTTGGTTTGGTCGTCCCGGCGAGCTCCTCCCGCCGGGGCCTTGGTGCTTCGGCTTAGTCGTCCCGGCAAGCTCCTCTTGCCGGGGCCTTGTTGCCTTGGCCCGGCAAGCTCCTCTTGCCGGGGCTTGGTCTTCTCGGCTCGATCACTTGGCCTTCGTCCGGCCCAGAAAGGGCCTTGGAGACTCTTGTCGCTCCCCTGGCAAGCCTTGCCGCGGGACGCTACTACTGCCCGTGCACAAGTTCGGGGTACTAAGGTACCCCTACTTTAGTACACCGACACTACAGCCGGCCCAGTAAAAATTAGCAGGCCGACCCATATAAGGCCTACTTGTGTTAGGTCCATTTAAGCCCATGGCCCATATGAGATGTGCCAATTCGGCCCATCAACGGCCCGTTAACGAGTTGACACCATTGAAGCCCATTGTTAGTTCGAGCCCGTTAACAGCCCGCTATATATTTGGGCTCATTATCGGCCCGATGTGGTTTTGGCCTGTTAACGGCCCATTCAAGGGGTGGGCCAATTTTCAGGATGTACATCTTTCGGCCTTTTAGCGACCCATGTAAGTGTTGGGCCAATTTCTGGCCTGGTATGTCTTTCAGCCTGTTGATGGCCCATAAATGAGTTGGGCCATTTGGAGTCGGACCTGAGTTTCAGCCTTTTAACAGCCCATGCTCTTCATGGTCCAATACCAGCCCGATTTCTCTTTCGGGCTGCTAAAGGCCCACAACACAGTTGAGCCATATACAGTACGACCTGACTTTCGGCCTCTTAGCGGCCCATGCTCTTCATGATCTAGTATGAGACCGTTGTCTCTTTCGGCCTGCTAAAGGCCCACATTATAGTTTGGCCATATGTAGCTTGACCTTAGTATTGGCCTGTTAACAGCCCGTGAAATCAAATGGGCCCACCTGTTTCCCACTTTAATGTCGGCCTATTAACGACCTGGGAGGTAAGAGGGCCGACCATTAACTTTCAGCCTGGTAACTGCCCATTAAATTAATGGGCCCACTAAAGTTCGAACATGTCTGTAGGCCCAATTAGATAATTTGAGCCCATTACGACGAGCAATTATGCACAGGACCAAAAAATATCAATCAAAGGCCTATGAGAATTTTAGCCCCTGCGAGCCAATTAGGGGAGCTCATTAAGCCCAATGGGTTGTTTCCTTCATATAGGGCCCATGACTGTTTGTGCAAATTAATAATTTCACTGCTTTTTTAGCTTCCTAACGACCATTTAGCTGGAATGCGAGGCGCGCTAAGCAAAGGTACGACATCACAGGAAAAAACATAGCACATCCAGTATATATTACAGGAAATTACATCCACTGGGCAATCAAAGATTGATGACAGTGCAAATAAATGTACAGAACCTAATGATCTACAACGTCACAATCTGCAACCTCAGCGTGGATGACGCCCATAAGCATGTGGGCAAGTTCTTTCTGCTTTGCTACACTATCTCTGAAAACATTGATCAGTTGATGTTGCGCACGGATGTGCACCTCTGTTTCCTCCACCATTTCCATCATTGCTTCAGCCATTATTTGGTTCACAAACATACATTTTTTCCGTTGCATTCGAGAAAGAGGAAACTGAACAGATTCAGATGGCGATTTTGGCAGGCTTGTATTATTGATAGTGGAGAGTATCTCGACCACTAATGATGATGACGGCAACGAATCCCCCTCTCCGGAGCCCCGAACGGACTCCAGATCAGCCCTCCCAAGAGGTTTTAGGGCTTGGCGGCGGCTCCGTATCGTTAAACGCGATGATTTCTTCTCTCTAATTTTTTTCTCCCCGAAAGCCAATATATAGAGTTGGAGTTGGTGTCGGAAGGTGTCCAGGGGGCCCACGAGGTAGGGGGCGCGCCCCCACCCTCGTGGACAGGGTGTGGGCCCCCTGGTCTTCATCTTTGGCGAGGATTTTTTATAATTTTTTATTTTTTATTATTTTTTATAAGACATCACGTGGACTTTCAGGTCATTCCGAGAACTTTTGTTTTCTGCACATAAAACAACATCATGGCAATTCTGCTAAAAACAGCGTCAGTCCGGGTTAGTTCCATTCAAATTATACAAGTTAGAGTCCAAAACAAGGGCAAAAGTGTTTGGAAAAGTAGATATGACGGAGACGTATCAACTCCCCCAAGCTTAAACCATTGCTTGTCCTCAAGCAATTTAGTTCACAAACAGAAAGGAATAAATAAAAACTTTTACAAACTCTTTTGCTCTTGTTGTTGTAAATATGTCAAGCCAGCATTCAAGTTTTCAGCAAACATCATGGCTAACCACATTTGCAATAATTCTTAGGTCTCACAATTACTCATATCAATAGGATAATCAACTAGCAAGCCATAATAATAAATCTCGGATGACAACACTTTCTCAAAATAATCATAATATGATATAACAAGATGGTATCTCGCTAGCCCTTCCTGAGACCGCAAAACATAAATGCAGAGCACCTTTAAAGATCAAGGACTGACTAGACATTGTAATTCATGGTAAAAGAGATCCAATCATAGTCACACCCAACATAGATTAATAGTGATGAATGCAAATGACAACTGTGCTCTCCAGCTAGTGCTTTTTAATAAGAGGGTGATACTCAACATAAAAGTAAATAGATAGGCCCTTCACAGAGGGAAGCCGGGATTAGTAGAGGTGCCAGAGCCCGGTTTTGAAATAGAGATAAATTATATTTTGAGCGGTATACTTTCATTGTCAACATAGCAACTAAGAGACGGCGATATCTTCCATGTCACACACATTATAGGAGGTTGCCAAACAGAATGGTAAAGTTTATACTCCCCCTCCACCAACAAGCATCAATCCATGGCTTGCTCGAAACAACGAGTGCCTCCAACATACATCAGGTCCCAGGGGGGTTTTGGTTGCAATTAATTTTGATTTAGTTTGCATAAAGCATGGGACTAGGCATCCCGGTGACCAGCCATTTTCTCGTGAGTGAGGAGCGGAGTCCACTCCTCTTGAGAATAACCCGCCTAACATGGAAGATAAGGGCAGCCTTGGTTGATACATGAGATATTCGAACATACAAAACAGAATGTTTATTTGAAGGTTTAGAGTTTGGCACATACAAATTTACTTGGAACGGTAGGTAGATACCGCATATAGAAAGGTATAGTGGACTCATCTGGAATAACTTTGGGGTTTAGGGGATTGGATGCACAAGCAGTATTCCCGCTTAGTACAGGTGAAGGCTAGCAAAATACTGGGAAGCGACCAACTAGAGAGCGACAACAGCCATGTACATGCATTAAAATTAATAAACATTGGATGCAAGCATGAGTAGGATATAATCCACCATGAACATAAATATCGTGAAGGCTATGTTGATTTGTTTCAACTACATGTGTGAACATGTGCCAAGTCAAGTCACTTAAATCATTCAAAGGAGGATACTGCCCCATCATACCACATCATAACCATCTCAATAGCATGTTGGCACGCAAGGTAAATCATTATAACTCATAGCTAATCAAGCATGGCACAAGCAACTATGATCTCTAATTGTCATTGCTGTCAGCGTTCTGGGAACGGGGGTCCCCAGACTTGTCTGCCTGCGGCCTGCGGCGTGGCTCAAATGGGGGCCCAGCGTGGCCCATCCTCATCAACACAAGGCTCAAGACCCTCGCGAGGGGCCAAGCCTCGCGAGGCGGACGACACGGCGCTTCCTCAAGCACGGACTCCTTAGGCTGGCTCACGAGGAGGCGGAGTGGTCAAGGCGGGTACCTCACGAGGTGCCCATGATGCAAGCCATGACGACCAAGGGTGCCAGGCGGGCGCCAGCCCGCGCAGCGTCTCCCTTTCCTCTTTGGTGCAAAGGGGGCAAGCGCAGGTGAGAGGATCAAGCAAAGGCACCCATTTCGCTGCAACAAGACCAAGACCAGTCCAATGGCGGGAAGGAGGTCACCATGGAGCCCAGGACGGCGTGACCACAGGGCCTTTGGCAGGCGAAGACCAACTTTAGTCAGGATAAGTGTACCATATGTTCCCCTTCAAATTGGCCAATTGTTGGCGCCCTTCCCGCCCAGTATTTGGGAAGAGGCCCAGGGCCTTTGCCTATAAATAGGACTAGCCACCCCCAGGGTAGAGGCATCTGATCGAGTACCAAGAAACCAGTAGGGCATCGAGAAACTAGCTAGAACGTAGCAACACACTCAGGGAGTAAGAAGGGCGATCGAACTCCCCCTAGCAGTTCATCCCCTAGCCAAGAACAGGCCCTCGCGAGGTCGTTCTTCCTTGTACTGTTCTTCCTCATCAGCCCAAGAGGCAATCCACCCACCACAAACTAGAGTAGGGTATTACACCACAATGGTGGCCCGAACTAGTATAAACCATGCGTCTCTTGTGTTGTTCTTCTTGTAGTTAGTTCTTTGCAAGACGGAGAGGTAGAAGGCACGATCTCCGCGCGCACCCCAGAGTTCGAACCTTAAGGGTCTGCCGGAACCCGTGATCCGACAATTGCAAACATGTTTATTCATAATAAGCTGAATCAAGAACGATGAGCTCATCATATTTACAAAAACAAAAGAGGTCGAGTTCAAACCAGCTTTTTGTTGGGGAACGTAGTAATTTCAAAAAAATTCCTACGCACACGCAAGATCATGGTGATGCATAGCAACGAGAGGGGAGAGTGTTGTCCACGCACCCTCGTAGACAAAAAGCGGAAGCGTTATAACAACGCGGTTGATGTAGTCGTACGTCTTCACGGCCCGACCGATCAAGCACCGAAACTATGGCACCTCCGAGTTCTAGCACACGTTCAACTCGATGATGATCCCCGGACTCCGATCCAGCAGAATGTCGGGGAAGAGTTTCATCAGCACGACGGCGTGGTGATGATCTTGATGTTCTACCATCGCAGGGCTTCGCCTAAGCACCGCTACAATATTATCGAGGATTATGGTGGAGGGGGTGTCGGATTTTGGGTTCTGGTAGACCCTTGAGGTTCGAACACTGGGGTGCACGCGGATATCTCGCCTTCTACCTACCTGCACCCCACCGCCACGCTAAGATCTAAACTATGGAAAGAACAGCAAAAGAGACATAGGGTTTATACTGGTTCGGGCCACCGTTGTGGTGTAATACCCTACTCCAGTTTGTGGTGTGGTGGATTGCCTCTTGGGCTATTGATGATGAGCAATACAAGGAAGAACAGCCTCGCGAGGGTCTGTTCTTGGCTGGGGCGATGAACTGCTAGGAGGAGTTCAGTCACCCTTCTCTCTCTCTCTCTCTTTGATCGCCTCTGTATCGATTGCCTCTACCTTGGGGGTGGCTAGTCCTATTTATAGGCAAAGGCCCTGGGCCTCTTCCCAAATATTGAGCGGGAAGGGCGCCAACAATTGGCCATTTTGAAGGGGAACATCTGGTACACTTATCCTGATTAAAGTTGGTCTTCGCCTGCCAAAGGCTCTGGTGGTGACGCTGGCTTGGGATCCACAATGACTTCGTCCCTGCCGTTGGGCTGGTCTTGGTCTCGTTGCACCGAAATGGGTGCCTTTGCTTGATGCTCTCGCCTGCGCTTGCCCCCTTTGCACCAGAGAGCAAAGGAGGACACTGCGCGGACTGGCATCCACCTGGCGTCCTTGGTTGTCACGGCTTGCGTCACGGGAACCTCGTGAGGTACCCCGCCTTGATCTCTCTGCCTCCTCGCGAGCTAGCCTGATGAGGCCGTGCCTGAGGAAGCTCCGTGTCGTCCACCCCGCGAGGCTTGGCCCCTCGCGAGGGTCTTGGGTCTGTGTTGATGAAGATGGGTCATGCTGGGCCCACCTTTGAGCCACGCCTTGGGCTGCAGGCAGGCAAGTCTGGGGACCCCCGTTCCCAGAATGCCGACAGTAGCCCCCGGGCCCAAAGCGCGCCCGGACTTGGCCGTGCAGAGAGGCGAAAGGGCAAGGGCGAAGCACCGCTGGCCCTAATAGCCTCTAGCCTTTGGTGCCGCGTGGCGGTTGATTGGACGTGGGCGTCTCCGCAACCGCGCGAGTTGATAAAGGAGCGGCATCTGCCCAGGCTTTGCTTTTTTCACTTTCTCCGGTTGCTGCTCAGATCCCCTTTCTTGCGCCTCTCCTTCCTTCCTCCAAAATTTCCAGATCTACTCCGACCGCGTGACCTAGGAAGCCATGGTGCCTCGTCAGTCCCAGCCGGAGCTTGGTACTCGTCTGCCCTGGAGTCGCCGAACGTGTCAGAGTCGAGCCTCGCCTGGTTGCGCCGGATGGCGGCGGCGCAGGGCATCGACGGGGCGAAGGTGTTCAAGGCCGGCTCCACCACCCCTGAGAGCCAAGGGAGCACCTTCTATCCGCTCTTTGTAAGCGCCATTGCTGCTGGCCTGGTGCCTCCCTTCTCTGAGTTCTTCTTCTCTGTCCTCCGCCATTATAAGCTACAGGATCTGCACCTCCACCCCAACTCCGTCCTTCTCCTGGCAATCTTCGCCTATTACTGCAAGGCTCACGTAGGGGTGCAGCCCTCAGTGGCCTTGCTGCGCCACTACTTCTATCTCTGGACCACTCGTGGTCCTGCTTCCGCATGCGCGAGCTTCATCACGTACGGTGGCGCTATTGCCATTTCGAGCCCTGGGAAAAGGATTGAGGGCTTCAGGAGCAAGTGGGTCTTGACAGATGCTGGGCGCATCCACCCTTGGCTGATCTTGCCCACAGAGCAACCCACGAGCTGCAGCGATTGGGGTCGAGCGGAGCTCGCGGACCCCCGCGCGAAGCTGGTGTTGGAGAAGATGGACGCGGATCTAAGGCCGGCCAACATGGCGGCGGCGAAGCTGACCGGTGCGTCGCTGCTGAGGGAATTCCTGGAGCACCAGCTGGCTCCGCTTCGGCAGTACGCACTTCCGATGTGGAGGCCCCATCCGAGCCCCGCGGCCTTGGCCGACGAAGATCTAGCTGCGGTCCTCCAATCTCTTGTCGGGGGCGATGTGGCGAGGTTGGAGGACGCTCCTATGCCCTTGTTCCTCCGCGACAACTGGGAGCAGGCAGTGGGGTCTATGCCCGTCTTCAACGGGGATGGGCCTGTGCCCACGGAAGCTCCTGAGGAACCGATGGACGTGTCCTCCGACGGCTCTAGCGAAGAGGAGGAAGGAGGGGAGTGGGAGAAAGGGCCTGACTCCGAGGCGACTGACGGAGAGTCGAGGGCTCCCTTCTCCCGGCACAGGTCCCGCGTTCTCCACCTCTCTCCGAGTGATGACGACGAGGATGATGACGAGCAGGGCAGCGGGATCTCGCCCCCGATCCCGAAGAAGGATAGGACCGGGCTGATCTCCCGCGGGTCTGCCCCGGCCCCGAGGCGGACCGCAGATGCACCTTCCGCTCCTGAGCTTCCCAAGGTTGACCCTTCCAGCCGGCTTTCAGGCTTCAAATTTGGCCGGAGGCAGCTTGAGCTCACCGGCGACGACCCGTAAGCGCTTGATTCCTGTCGTTATTTCTTGTTCTGCTGCTGAGGCTTGACGTCCGCATCTCTTGGAAGGCTGGCGCCCGCAGCAAAGAACCTGAATGGATCTCTTGAGGTTCCACCCGGGGCAGCGCCTCTGCCCGCGAAGGAAGGTGACCGCGATGCACGGGCCTCTCCTGCCCGGTCGTCCTCGCGATGCCTGGCTGAGCCGGCTGGGGCGAGCTCAGCCCCCATGGCCCAAGCGACTCCCGAGGTTCCTTTGCCTGCTGCCGCCACCACAGCCGTTGGGGCGCAGCAGGCTCCGCCTCAGGATGCTATGGTCGTGCTGCCGCCTTCTCCTCCTACTCCATCGACTGCTATCTCTCCGACTCCTCCTGCCATTCTGGATTGTGTTGCTGCTGAGTTGGACCGGCTACGGCAGGATCTTCTTGGCGCCGACCCTCGCTTGGTGGCCGGGCGCTTGGAGCTGGCTTCAGGATGGATTCGCTCCAACGCTTCGATTCGGGCGGCGCTGGTCTAGGCCTCGACGGCTTGCGATGAGGAGAAGCAGGCCGTCCTTGAGGCGAAGGCCGCTCGTGACGCAGCCCTGGGGGAGGCGGCCGACGCCCGTGGTCGCTGCAAGGTGCTGGAGGATGAGCTGCAAGGCCCGCGGGACCAGCTCGCGAAAGAGGCCCGCCTTCGCCAAGAGCAGGAAGAAGGCGTGAAGGTTCGTGAGGCGGCCATCAAGGTCCTGGAGGCCAAGCTCAGGAAGCGCCGTGACCGCCTAGGCACGCTGGAGCAGGAGTTGGGGGCGAGGAAGGTCGAGCTGGACAAGAAGGCCCGGGTTCTTGCCGAGGACCACGTGGCCTTTGAAGATATGGAGGAGAAGGCTCGCTCCTCTCTGAAGACGCTTTACGACAGCAGCCTGGAGAGCCCGCTGGCTGGCGCTGAGGACGGCCCCGCCAAGCTGCTTCCCTTCCTGGTTCGCGCTCTTGAAGATGTCGCCCTTGGCCTTGGCCCCACGGCCGAGGCCGAAGCGTGTGTCCTGTCTTCTGCAGCGCTGACCCGGGTCTTCACCCACATCTACCTTCGCGACCCCAGCATCGACCTCGACAGCCTGCTGGAGCTAGCAGGCAGCGAGCATGCCGCTGTCGCTGCCGAGGCCGTGAAGGGTCGCGCGGAGGCTCTGCTGGGGAAGTTCCGGGCCTTCAGCACCAAGCCGAAGCGAGGCGCTGCCGACCCTGCTGCTCCATGAGGCGAACCCACTCCGCGCTGCTCCACCACCGACAAGTGACTCCGTTGTGGCTCCTGTCCTGCTTTCAATTCCTGCACATGTATCATTGCCTCGGGGAGGCGTTTAAACTTGCGTTTGTCATTGAGATAACAGTGTGGACTGTAATATTTGCTTTTGAACTCCTTGAAATTTAAGATGGCGCTCCCCTCTCGCCTTTCCTCCCCTTTCTGCTCTACGTCCTCGGGTCCCGGCCCTCGAGCAAGTCTCAGCTGTCACTGGTATGCCAGGTCGCGATGTCGTGGACAAGGCCAGAGGGTGAGGGCTGGAGAGCCAGTAGGAGCCCTGAGTCGCGATGCTCAGGAACCCCCCCTTTAACGTGCAAGCGCTTCGCGTGGATGAGAGTGAAGGAGGCTGTCTTTTGGATTCCTTGAAATTTATGCTTTTCCTTCCTTCTTGCTTATGTTCTACGCCGGCAGAGCCCGGCCCCGTGCATACCTCAGCCGCCATTAGCCCCGACCGGAAACCAGGATGGGACCAAGGAGTGAGGGGCTACATGACAAGTTAGGCTCCTGAGTTGCGATGCTCAAGAGTCCCCCTTGGCGCACGAACAGCAAGTAGGGAGGTGAGATGTGGGTGGATCTACCGTTCTACGTCTGCAGAGCCCGGCCCCGCGCATACCTCAACCGCCATTAGCCTTTCGGAACTAAGGAGTGAGGGGCTACGTGACCAGTTAGGCTCCTGAGTCGCGATGCTTAGGAGTCCCCCTTGACGCTCAAACGGCCTTCGTACCTTGGGTCCGCTCGGGGAGAGACGTGCGATGAACCAGGCCCGGGGGAGCCTGGCTGGGTGGCGTGTGTCTGGGCATAAGGGTCTGTTCTTGGCTGGGGCGATGAACTGCTAGGAGGAGTTCAGTCACCCTTCTCTCTCTCTCTCTTTGATCGCCTCTGTATCGATTGCCTCTACCCTGGGGGTGGCTAGTCCTATTTATAGCCAAAGGCCCTGGGCCTCTTCCCAAATATTGAGCGGGAAGGGTGCCAACAATTGGCCATTTTGAAGGGGAACATCTGGTACACTTATCCTGACTAAAGTTGGTCTTCGCCTGCCAAAGGCTCTGGTGGTGACGCTGGCTTGGGCTCCACAATGACTTCCTCCCAGCCGTTGGGCTGGTCTTGGTCTCGTTGCACCGAAACGGGTGCCTATGTTTGATGCTCTCGCCTGCGCTTGCCCCCTTTGCACCAAAGAGGAAAGGAGGACACTGCGCGGGCTGGCACCCGCCTGGCGTCCTTGGTCGTCATGGCTTGCGTCACGGGCACCTCGGGAGGTACCCCGCCTTGATCTCTCCGCCTCCTCGCGAGCCAACTTGATGAGGCCGTGCCTGGGGAAGCTCCGTGTCGTCCGCCCCGCGAGGCTTGGCCCCTCGCGAGGGTCTTGGGTTTGTGTTTGTTGGCGTTCTGGGAACAGGGGTCCCCAGACTTTCCTGCCTGCGGCCTGCGGCGTGGCTCAAGGGGGGCCAGCACGGCCCATCTTTATCAACACAAGACCCAAGACCCTCGCGAGGGGCCAAGCCTCGCAGGGCGGATGACACGGTGCTTCCTCAGGCGCGGCCTCATCAGGCTGGCTCACGAGGAGGCGGAGAGATCAAGGCGGGGTACCTCATGAGGTGCCCATGACACAAGCCATGACGACTAAGGGCGCCAGGCGGGCGCCAGCCCGCGCAGTGTCCTCCCTTTCCTCTTTGGTGCAAAGGGGGCAAGTGCAGGCGAGAGGATCAAGCAAAGGCATCCATTTCGGTGCAACGAGACCAAGACCAGTCCAACGGTGGGAAGGAGGTCATCGTGGAGCCCAGAACGGCGTCACCACAGGGCCTTTGCCAGGCGAGGACCAACTTTAGTCAGGATAAGTGTAGCAGATGTTCCCCTTCGAATCGGCCCATTGTTGGCGCCCTTCCCGCTCAATATTTGGGAAGAGACCCAGGGCCTTTGCTTATAAATAGGACTAGCCACCCCCAGGGTAGAGGCAGCTAGAGAGGAGGAATCCGGCATCTAGAGATCATCGAGTAGTCTAGCAATTGGATCAGAGAGAGAGAGAGAGAGAGAGAAGGGTGATTGAAATCCTCCTAGCAGTCCATCCCCCAGGCCAAGAACAGACCCTCGCGAGGCTGTTCTACCTTGTAGTGTTCATCATCACCAGCCCAAGAGGCAATCCACCACACCACACTAGAGTAGGGTATTACACCGCATCGGTGGCCCGAACCAGTATAAACCCTGTGTCTTTTGTGTTGTTCTTTCGGTAGTTAGATCTTTGTGAGACGGGGAGATAGAGGGCATAATCTCCGCGCGCACCCCAGAGTTCGAACCTTAAGGGTCTGCCGGAACCCGAAATCCGACATTTGGCGCGCCAGGTAGGGGTGCGCCGGAATTTGTCTTCCACCGCTCCGCTCTCCGCCGACCGTCGCGACCATGTCTGACGCTCGAAGGGCCCGCGCCGAGCGCCGGGCCGCCATCGCTTCCCACGTCGCCCAGACGGCTCCCGTTGGTAGGCGTCCTCGTCGTTCCCCGTCGCCTGCCGTCAACGCCGCCATCGGCCCGGCGGGGAACGAGCAGCAAGCGTCTTCTCAGCACCCGTCCGAGTGGCAAGACGGCCACACCGCTACTCCATCACTCACACCAGCTCGCTCTTCGTCCCGCGTGCTCCGCGCACCCTTGGAGGCTCGAGCTGCGCTCATCGTAGCAAACGAGCTCCTGTGCTACCGTCCCGTCGACGACGTCTACGAAGAGTGGCTCGACCGCGTCGCCGAGGTCGTCCGCGCCGCGGGGGGCTCTCCTGCGCCGTCCTCTCCGCTGCGCCGCACCCTGCCCCGCAGGGGCCATGAAGCTCCGGGGGCGTACCACCCGCCTCCTCTCCAAGAAGACGCCATGGCTCCAAGGCGCGTGGCCCCTGGGCGGAACCTGCTCCGTCAGGCGCCAGCCCAGCAAGAACGGAGCTGCCAAGAAGTCCCTCGACCGCAAGAGGCTGCCCGGGCGCTTCCTGCTCCGGCTCGCCGTGACCCTGCTCCAGCTCCGGCACGTCAAGACCCCGCACTGTTTCCAGCTGCAGCGCATGGGGACCCGCAAGGCCAAGCTCTCCCTCAACTGAAGCCTCTCGTGGCCACTGCAGGCTGGCGCGCCTACACCACCGAGCTGCGCAGCGTCGCGTGGCCTGGCAAGTTCAAGCCAGACCTGCCTCCTCGCTATGACGGCACTACTGACCCCGCCGAGTTCCTCCAGCTCAACGAGTTGGGCATCGAAGCTGCCAGTGGAGACGAGAAGGTCATGGTGAACTGGTTCCCCATGGCGCTCAAGGAAGGAGCTTGCACCTGGCTCCTGAACCTGGCTCCAGGCACGATCTCTTCCTGGGACCAGATGCGCACCCGCTTCATCGCCAACTTCCAAGGTACTCGCGACCGGCCGCCTGCCGTGAGCGACATGCGCCGCATCAAGCAACAACCCAGAGAGACCCTGCAAAAGTACATCCAGCGCTTCAATAGCGCGCGCCTCAAGATCCCCAAGGTGTCCGAGGAAGCCATCATCTCGGCCTTCTCCGATGGTGTGCGCGACGCCAAGATGAAGGAGGAACTGGCGATGCATGAAGACCTGTGCACCTCCCTGGAGCTGTTCAACTTGGCGACCAAGTGCGCCAGGGCTGACGAGGGGCGTCTCTCCCTCCTCGAGTTGCCTGCCGCAGACCCAGAAGAGAAGAAACCCAAGGCCAAGGACGTGAAGCGCAAGGGGGCTGCCGTGCTCGCGGCAGAACCGGACACCAAGCAGGGCAAGGATCTGCCTGAATCCTCCAGGGGCAGCCGGTACTGTGTGTATCACGACCTCCACACCCACAACACCAACGAATGCCAAGAACTCTGCGCCGTGCGAGAAGGAAGGATCGGCCGTCGTCCCGACCGCACTGACCGGAGCTACGGCCGAGGAGGAGGAAGAAACCCAGGACGCTGGGAAGACCGCGGCCTGCGCTAGGGATGGCGTGATCAACCTCGCGAGGACCGCTGGCGCGACTTGCCTCGCGAGGGGGACTGGCGGGATCAGCCTCGTGAGGATCGCCTGCAGGGCAACGCAGGCCTCGCTCCGCTGCCGCCTCAGCCAAGAAGGAACGAGGACCGCCACCAAGACGAGGGGGCTGGGGGCTTCCAGGAGCCGCGCGCAATCGCCTGCATCCTGGGCGGAGCTCAAGCCCCAGCCTTCCAACGCACCTTCAAGCAGTTTGCCCGCGAAGTGAATGCAGTCCTCCCCAAGCTCGAAGCCACGCGCCCTCTCAGGTGGTCGGCGTGCGCCATCACGTTCAGCTCAGCAGATCAGCTCAAGTGCGCGGCCACAGCCGGAGTCCTCCCGATGATTTGCTCCCCAGTCATCAGCAACGTACTGGTCACCAGGACCCTCATCGATGGTGGAGCAGGGCTCAACGTGCTGTCCGTGGAAACATTCAACAATCTCCAAGTGCCCTACGACCAGCTTCAGCCGACCAAGCCTTTCTCCGGAGTCACCGACGGTTCCACGATCCCGATCGGGCAGGTCCGCCTCCCTGTCACCTTCGGAGCCCGCAGCAACTACCGCACCGAGCTCATCGACTTCAACGTCGCCCACATCCGCCTGCCGTACAACGCAATCCTTGGGTACCCAGCGCTGGCCAAGTTCATGGCCGTGACTCATCATGGGTACAACGTCCTCAAGATGCCAGGAAGTGGCGGAGTCATCACGGTGCCGTGTGAAGAGAAGTATGCAGTGTGTTCCCTAGAGCGAGCCTTTCAGGCCGCGTCACTAGAAGACCCAGATCGCGGAAGCAGGAGGCTTCCCAAGATCACCCCCAAGAAGAAGAAGACATCGGCAGGCTCAGCCCCTCAGGAGGCAGGCCCCTCAGGGCCTGCGTCTGCCCAAGGGGACCCTCCTTCCATCGCATAGGAAAGCGCGCCCGGCGCTCTCCTCAGGCAGGGCTCGGGGGCTCTCACCTGGAGGGCCACCGACCTGGTCAGGATCACGAGGGAGGCGCTTGGGCACCACGTGGAGGCATGCCTCGAAGCACGTTTCCCTCAAGAAGGAGCGAGGCAAGGAAGGTCAGACCAGCAGGAGTTCGTTAACAAGGCCGTTCAAGAACTACAGGAGTCAAGAATCATGAGAGGTTGCCGCCAACTACCGGCTGTGGCTCCCCATCCAGGCGAGGATGGTGGGCTGCGCGTCTGCATCGACGTACCAGGACTCAATCGGGTCGCCACGATGGAGCGCCTCTGGCCCTCGCAAGTGGGGCGTTGCGGAGGCCCACTCCACAGCTATGTTTGCATGCCTTACGGCTTGTCGAGCGTGGCTGCTGGTACCAGCGCCTCATGAGGGACATCATGGAGACTCAGGAAGACAGGCGTTCCGCAGTCCTGGCGGAGATGGAGATGATCCGCGAGGAGCCACCAGCGCCTCCGAAGCCTCCTAAGGCCCCTGGGCCTGGGGGCTCGTGAGGATCGGCTTCCGCAGCCCACCCAGTCTGCTGCACCAACACCACTTTGTCCTCGACAACTTCAGGTGACGTCCTTCAATTTTCATTTCCAGTTGGGAGCGCCCTCCCAGGGCTGCATCATTCCCAGGCCGCGTGGGTCCGTCCCTGCGGCATGTATCCCTTTTATTTTCGGTCATTAGCTTGCTTTGTTGGGGGCGCCCCTCGGGCTGCATCATCCCCAAGGCCAAGAACAGACCCTCGCGAGGCTGCTCTACCTTGTAGTGTTCATCATCACCAGCCCAAGAGGCAATCCACCACACCACACTGGAGTAGGGTATTACACCGCATCGGTGGCCCGAACCTGTATAAACCATGTGTCTTTTGTGTTGTTCTTTCGGTAGTTAGATCTTTGCGAGACGGAGAGGTAGAGAGCATAATCTCCGCGCGCACCCCAGAGTTCAAACCTTAAGGGTCTGCCGGAACCCGAAATCCGACAGTGTTGATGAAGATGGGCCGTGCTGGGCCCCCTTTGAGCCACGCCGTGGGCCGCAGGCAGGCAAGTCTGGGGACCCCCATTCCCAGAATGCCGACAAGGGGCACCGCATACGGCTAAGAGATCAATGATCAATTGTTGTGTCTCTAGGGTGTCCCCCTGCCCCCGTATATAAAGGAGCAAGGGGGAGGCCGGCCGGCCCTTGATAGGCGCGCCAGGAGGAGAAGTCCTCCTCCTAGTAGGAGTAGGACTCCCCTCTTTCCTACTCCTACTAGGAGGGGGAAAGGAAGGGGGAGAGGGAGAAGGAAAGGGGGCCGCCGCCCCCCCCCCTCTCCTAGTTCAATTCGGACCAGAAGGGGAGGGGGCGCGCGGCTCACCCTGGCTGCCCCTCTCTCTCTGCACTAAGGCCCATAAGGCCCATTACTTCTCTCGGGGGGTTCTGGTAACCCTTCGGCACTCCGGTTTTCTACGAAATCACCCAGAACATTTCTGGTGTACGAATATAGTCGTCCAATACATCAGTATTCATGTCTCGACCATTTCGACACTCCTCGTCAAGTCCGTGATCTCATCCAGGACTCCGAACAACCTTTGGTACATCAAAACATATAAACTCATAATGAAACTGTCATCGTAACGTTAAGCGTGCGGACCCTACGGGTTCGAGAACAATGTAGACATGACCGAGACACGTCTCCAGTCAATAACCAATAGAGGAACCTGGATGCTCATATTGGCTTCCACATATTCTATGAAGATCTTTATCGGTCAGACCGCATAACAAAATACGTTGTTCCCTTTGTCATCGGTATGTTACTTGCCCGAGATTCGATCGTCAGTATCTCAATACCTAGTTCAATCTCGTTACCGGCAAGTCTCTTTACTCGTTCCGTAATACATCATCTCACAACTAGCTCATTAGTTGCAATGCTTGCAAGGCTTATGTGATGTGCATTACCGAGAGGGCCCAGAGATACCTCTCCGACAATCGGAGTGACAAATCCTAATCTCGAAATACGCCAACCCAACATGTACCTTCGGAGACACCTGTAGAGCTCCTTTATAATCACCCAGTAACGTTGTGACGTTTGGTAGCACGCAAAGTGTTCCTCCGGCAAACGGGAGTTGCATAATCTCATAGTCATAGGAACATGTATAACTCATGAAGAAAGCAATAGCAACATACTAAACGATCGGGTGCTAAGCTAATGGAATGGGTCATGTCAATCACATCATTCTCCTAATGATGTGATCTCGTTAATCAAATGACAACACATGTCTATGGTTAGGAAACACAACCATCTTTGATCAACGAGCTAGTCAAGTAGAGGCATACTAGTGACACTCTGTTTGTCTATGTATTCACACAAGTATCATGTTTCCGGTTAATACAATACTAGCATGAATAATAAACATTTATCATGATATAAGGAAATAAATAATAACTTTATTATTGCCTCTAGGGCATATTTCCTTCACCTTTCCCATCTCAGTCAGTCCATCATATATCATCATAATTGCCTTTCACTTGCACGATCGAACGATGTGAATATTAATAAGAGTGTACGTGCATTGGACTAAGCTGGAATCTGCGAGCATTCAATAAACAGGAGAAGACAAGACAATATCGGCTATTGGTTAAATCAACAATAATGCATATAAGAGCCGCTTCAACAATTTAATAATGGTCTTCTCCTACTGACCCCCAAAGAAAAGAAAAGAAATAAAACTGTTTACACGGGAAAGCTCCCAACAAGCAAAAGAAGAACGGGAAATATTTTTAGGTTTTCTTTTTAACTACTACAAATTTTTTTGGTTTTTCTTAAGGTTTAACAAACACACAAGAAGAAAGTGGGAAAGAGAAAATAAACTAGAATGGATATTATAGTGAAAGAGTATGAGCACCGACATCTAGCAATGAGTGTGTGTGTGAACCATAAATGTAATGTCAGTGAGAAATACGTACTCCCCCAAGCTTAGGCTTTTGGCCTAAGTTGGTTTATTGCCAGGGATAGCCTGGCGGATACCCGTAGGTGTAGTTGGGGTCGTACTGCGACGAAGAATAGTTGGGTTTGAACTGTGATGCAGCGGTTATCGCCTCCTGAGCTGCAGCGTGGAGTCGGGCTGCCTCAGCTCTCCTCTCGTACTCATCTGCCTCCTCTCTGGTAATAGTATATCTTCCGTTTGCCTGGTAGTCAAAGAAGGCATGAGCAGGGAGAGGAATACGGACAACACGCCGTTTATCAAAGATTAGTCGATTTAGGAGAGGTGATTCAGGCCTCTCGACAAACTGGTGCGAAGCCATAGAGTTATAACCTAAATATGCAGGAGGCAACTCAGTATCACCCTCACGAATGTGATGTGCATTACCGAGAGGGCCCGGAGATACCTCTCCGACAATCGGAGTGACAAATCCTAATCTCGAAAGACGCCAACGCAACTTGTACCTTCGGAGACACCTGTAGAGCTCCTTTATAATCACCCAGTTACGTTGTGACGTTTGGTAGCACACAAAGTGTTCCTCCGGCAAACGGGAGTTGCATAATCTCATAGTCATAGGAACATGTATAAGTCATGAAGAAAGCAATAACAACATACTAAACTATCGGGTGCTAAGCTAATGGAATGGGTCATGTCAATCACATCATTCTCCTAATGATGTGATCTCATTAATCAAATGACAACACATGTCTATGGTTAGGAAACACAACCATCTTTGATCAACGAGCTAGTCAAGTAGAGGCATACTAGTGACACTCTGTTTGTCTATGTATTCACACAAGTATTATGTTTCTGGTTAATACAATTCTAGAATGAATAATAAACATTTATCATGATATACGGAAATAAATAATAACTTCATTATTGCCTCTAGGGCATATTTCCTTCAGTCTCCCACTTGCACTAGAGTCAATAATCTAGATTACACAGTAATGATTCTAACACCCATGGAGCCTTGGTGCTGATCATGTTTTGCTCGTGGAAGAGGCTTAGTCAACGGGTCTGCAACATTCAGATCCGTATGTGTATCTCGCAAATCTCTATGTCTCCCACCTGGACTAGATCCCGGATGGAATTGAAGCGTCTCTTGATGTGCTTGGTTCTCTTGTGAAATCTGGATTCCTTCGCCAAGGCAATTGCACCAGTATTGTCACAAAAGATTTTCATTGGACCCGATGCACTAGGTATGACACCTAGATCGGATATGAACTCCTTCATCCAGACTCCTTCGTTTGCTGCGTCCGAAGTAGCTATGTACTCCGCTTCACATGTAGATCCTGCCACGACGCTTTTTTAGAACTGCACCAACTGACAGCTCGACCGTTTAATGTAAACACGTATCCAGTTTGCGATTTAAAATCGTCCGGATCAGTGTCAAAGCTTGCATCAACGTAACCATTTACGATGAGCTCTTTGTCACCTCCATATACGAGAAAGATATCCTTAGTCCTTTTCAGGTACTTCAGGATGTTCTTGTCCGTTGTCCAGTGATCCACTCCTGGATTACTTTGTTACCACCCTGCTAGACTTATAGCAAGGCACACATCAGGTCTGGTACACAACATTGCATACATGTTAGAGCCTATGGCTGAAGCATAGGGAACATCTTTCATTTTCTCTCTATCTTCTGCAGTGGTCGGGCATTGAGTCTTACTCAACTTCACACCTTGTAACACTGGCAAGAATCCTTTCTTCGCATGATCCATTTTGAACTTCTTCAAAACTTTGTCAAGGTATGTGCTTTGTGAAAGTCCAATTAAGCGTCTTGATCTATCTCTATAGATCTTAATGACCAATATGTAAGCAGCTTCACCGAGGTCTCTCATTGAAAAATTCTTATTCAAGTATCCCTTTATGCAATCCAGAAATTCTATATCATTTCCGATCAGTAATATGTCATCCACATATAATATCAGAAATGCTACAGAGCTCCCACTCACTTTCTTGTAAATACAGGCTTCTCCAAAAGGCTGTATAAAACCAAATGCTTTGATCACACTATCAAAGCGTTTATTCCAACTCCGAGAGGCTCGCACCAGTCCATAAATGGATCGCCGGAGCTTGCACACTTTGTTAGTTCCCTTTGGATCGATAAAACCTTCTGGTTGCATAATATACAACTCTTCTTCCAGAAATCCATTCAGGAATGCAGTTTGGACATCCATCTGCCAAATTTCATAATCATAAAATGCGGCAATTGCTAACATGATTCGAACAGACTTAAGCATCGCTAAGGGTGAGAAGGTCTCATCGTAGTCAATCCCTTGAACTTGTCGAAAACCTTTCGCAACAAGTCGAGCTTTGTAGATAGTAACATTACCGTCAGCGTCAGTCTTCTTCTTGAAGATCCATTTATTTTCAATTGCTTGCCGATCATCGGGCAAGTCAACCAAAGTCCACACTTTGTTCTCATACATGGATCCCATCTCAGATTTCATGGCCTCAAGCCATTTTGCGGAATCTGGGCTCACCATCGCTTCTTCATAGTTTGTAGGTTCACCATGATCTAGTAGCATGACTTCCAGAACAGGATTACCATACCACTCTGGTGCGGATCTTACTCTGGTTGATCTACGAGGTTCAGTAACAACTTGATCTGAAGTTTCATGATCATCATCATTAACTTCCTCACTAATTGGTGTAGGTGTCACAGAAACCCGTTTCTGTGATGTACTACTTGCCAATAAGGGAGCAGGTAAGGTTACCTCATCAAGTTCCACTTTCCTCCCACTCACTTCTTTCGAGAGAAACTCCTTCTCTAGAAAGTTTTCGAATTTAGCAACAAAAGTCTTGCCTTCGAATCTGTGATAGAAGGTTTATCCAATAGTCTCCTTTGAACATCCTATGAAGACACATTTCTCCGATTTAGGTTCGAGCTTATTAGGTTGAAGCTTTTTCACATAAGCATCACATCCCCAAACTTTCAGAAACGACAACTTTGGTTTCTTGCCAAACCACAGTTCATTAGGCGTCATCTCAACGGATTTCGATGGTGTCCTATTTAACGTGAATGCGGCCGTCTCTAAAGCATAACCCCAAAACGATAGCGGTAAATCAGTAAGAGACATCATAGATCGCACCATATCTAGTAAAGTATGATTACGACTTTCGGACACACCATTACGTTGTGGTGTTCCGGGTGGTGTGAGTTGCGAAACTATTCCGCATTGTTTCAAATGTACACCAAACTCGTAACTCAAATATTCTCCTCCACGATCAGATCATAGAAATTTTATTTTCTTGTTACGATGATTTTCAACTTCACTCTGAAATTCTTTGAACTTTTCAAATGTTTCAGACTTATGTTTCATTAAGTAGATATACCCATATCTGCTTAAGTCATCTGTGAAGGTGAGAAAATAATGGTATCCGCCACGAGCCTCAACATTCATTGGACCACATACATCTGTATGTATGATTTCCAACAAATCTGTTGCTCTCTCCATAGTACCGGAGAATGGTGTTTTAGTCATCTTGCCCATGAGGCACGATTTGCAAGTACCAAGTGATTCATAATCAAGTTGTTCCAAAACTCCATCAGTATGGAGTTTCTTCATGCGCTTTACACCGATATGGCCTAAACGGAAGTGCCACAAATAAGTTGCACTATCATTATCAACTCTGCATCTTTTGGCTTCAACATTATGAATATGTGTATCACTACTATCGAGATTCAACAAAAATAGACCATTCTTCAAGGGTGCATGACCATAAAAGATATTACTCATATAAATAGAACAACCATTATTCTCTAATTTAAATCAATAACCGTCTCACATCAAACAAGATCCAGATATAATGTTCATGCTCAACGCTGGCACCAAATAACAATTATTTAGGTCTAAAGCTAATCCCGAAGGTAGATGTAGAGGTAGCGTGCCGACCGCGATCACATCGACTTTGGAACCATTTCCTACGCGCATCGTCACCTCGTCCTTTGCCAATTTTCGCTTAATCCGTAGTCCCTGTTTCGAGTTGCAAATATTAGCAACAGAACCAGTATCAAATACCCAGGTGCTGCTGCGAGCATTAGTAAGGTACACATCAATAACATGTATATCACATATACCTTTGTTCACCTTGCCATCCTTCTTATCCGCCAAATACTTGGGGCCGTTCCGGTTCCAGTGACCAGTCTGCTTGCAGTAGAAGCACTCAGTTTCAGGCTTAGGTCCAGACTTGGGTTTTTTCTCCTGAGCAGCAACTTGCTTGCCATTCTTCTTGAAGTTCTCCTTCTTCTTCCCTTTGCCCTTTTTCTTAAAACTGGTGGTCTTGTTGACCATCAACACTTGATGCTCCTTCTTGATTTCTACCTCCGCAGCTTTTAGCATTGCGAAGAGCTCGGGAATCGTCTTATCCATCCGTTGCATGTTATAGTTCATCACGAAGCTCTTGTAGCTTGGTGGCAGTGATTGGAGAATTCTGTCAATGACGCTATCATCCGGAAGATTAACTCCCGGTTGAATCAAGTGATTATATACCCAGACATCTTGAGTATATGCTCATTGACAGAACAATTCTCCTCCATCTTGCAACTATAGAACTTATTAGAGACTTCATATCTCTCAATCCGGGCATTTGCTTGAAATATTAACTTCAACTCCTTGAACATCTCATATGCTCCATGACGTTCAAAACGCTGTTGAAGTCCCGGTTCTAAGCCATAAAGCATGGCACATTGAACTATCGAGTAGTCATCAGCTTTGCTCTGCCAAACGTTCTTAACGTCGGCAGTTGCATAAGCAGCAGGCCTGGCACCCAGTGGTTCTTCCAGGACGTAATTCTTCTGTGCAGCAATGAGGATAATCCTCAAGTTACGGACCCAGTCCGTGTAATTGCTACCATCATCCTTCAACTTTGCTTTCTCAAGGAACGCATTAAAATTCAACGGAACAACAGCATGGGCCATCTATCTACAATCAAACCATAGACAAGCAAGATACTATCAGGTACTAAGTTCATGATAAATTTAAGTTCAATTAATCATATTACTAAAGAACTCCCACTTAGATAGACATCCCTCTAATCCTTCTAAGTGATCACATGATCCATATCAACTACACCATGTCCGATCATCACGTGAGATGGAGTAGTTTCAACAGTGAACATCAATATGTTGATCATATCTACTATATGATTAACGCTCGACCTTTCGGTCTCCGTGTTCCGAGGCCATATCTGTTATATGCTAGGCTCGTCAAGTTTAACCTTAGTATTCTGCGTGCGCAACTATTTTGCACCCGTTGTATTTGAATGTAGAGCCTATCACACCCGATCATCACGTGGTGTCTCAGCACGAAGAACTTTCACAACGGTGCATACTCAGGGAGAACACTTATACTTTGATAATTTAGTGAGGGATCATCTTATAATGCTACCGTCAATCAAAGCAAGATAAGATGCATAAAAGATAAACATCACATGCAATCAATATAAGTGATATGATATGGCCATCATCATCTTGTGCTTGTGATCTTCATCTCCGAAGCACCATCATGATCACCATCGTCACCGGCGCGACACCATGATCTCCATCGTAGCATCGTTATCGTCTCGCCAATCTTATGCTTCTACGACTATCGCTACCGCTTAGTGATAAAGTAAAGCATTACAGGGCGATTGCATTGCATACAATAAAGCGACAACCATATGGCTCCTGCCAGTTGCCGATAACTCGGTTACAAAACATGATCATCTCATACAATAAAATTTAGCATCATGTCTTGACCATATCACATCACAACATGCCCTGCAAAAACAAGTTAGACGTCCTCTACTTTGTTGTTGCAAGTTTTACATGGCTGCTACGGGCATAGCGAGAACCGTTCTTACCTAAGCATCAAAAACCACAATGATTGTTTGTCAAGTTGGTGCTGTTTTAACCTTCGCAAGGACCCGGCGTAGCCACACTCGGTTCAACTAAAGTTGGAGAAACTGACACCCGCTAGCCACCTGTGTGCAAAGCACGTCGGTAGAACCAGTCTCGCGTAAGCGTACGCGTAATGTCGGTCCGGGCCGCTTCATCCAACAATACCGCCGAACCAAAGTATGACATGCTGGTAAGCAGTACGACTTATATTGCCCACAACTCACTTGTGTTCTACTCGTGCATATGACATCTATGCATAAAACCAGGTTCAGATGCCACTGTTGGGGAACGTCGTAATTTCAAAAAATTTCCTACGCACACGCAAGATCATGGTGATGCATAGCAACGAGAGGGGAGAGTGTTGTCCACGTACCCTCGTAAACCAAAAGCAGAAGTGTTATAACAACGCGGTTGATGTAGTCGTACGTCTTCACGGCCCGACCGATCAAGCACCGAAACTACGGTACCTCTGAGTTCTAGCACACATTCAACTCGATGACGATCCCCGGACACCGATCCAGTAGAATATCGGGGAAGAGTTTCGTCAGCACGACGGCGTGGTGATGATCTTGATGTTCTACCGTCGCAGGGCTTCGCCTAAGCGCCACTACAATATTATCGAGGATTATGATGGAGGGGGGCACCGCACAAGGCTAAGAGATCAATGATCAATTGTTGTGTCTCTAGGGTGCCCCCCTGCCCCCGTATATAAAGGAGCAAGGGGGGAGGCCGGCCGGCCCTTGCTTGGCGCGCCAGGAGGAGGAGTCCTCCTCCTAGTAGGAGTAGGACTCCCCTCTTTCCTACTCCTACTAGGAGGGGGAAAGGAAGGGGGAGAGGGAGAAGGAAAGGGGGGCGCCGCCCCCCTCTCCTAGTCCAATTCGGACCAGAGGGGGAGGGGGTTCACGGCCCACCCTGGCTGCCCCTCTCTCTCTCCACTAAGGCCCATAAGGCCCATTACTTCTCCCGGGGGGGTTCCGGTAACCCTCCAGCACTCCGGTTTTCTCCGAAATCACCCAGAACATTTCTGGTGTCCGAATATAGTCGTCCAATATATCAATATTTATGTCTCGACCATTTCGAGACTCCTCGTCATGTCCGAGATCACATCCAGGACTCCAAACAACCTTCGGTACATCAACACATATAAACTCATAATGAAACTGCCATCGTAACGTTAAGCGTGCGGACCCTACGGGTTCGAGTACAATGTAGACATGACCGAGACAAGTCTCCGGTCAATAACCAATAACGGAACCTAGATGCTCATATTGGCTCCCACATATTCTACGAAGATCTTTATCGGTCAGACTGCATAACAAAATATGTTGTTCCCTTTGTCATCGGTATGTTACTTGCGCGAGATTCGATCGTCGGTATCTCAATACCTAGTTATATCTCATTACTGGCAAGTCTCTTTACTCGTTCCGTAATACATCATCTCACAACTAACTCATTAGTTGCAATGCTTGCAAGGCTCATGTGATGTGAATTACCGAGAGGGCCCAGAGATATCTCTCCGACAATCGGAGTGACAAATCCTAATCTCGAAATACGCCAACCCAATATGCACCTTCGAAGACACCTGTAGAGCTCCTTTATAATCACCTAGTTACGTTGTGACGTTTGGTAGCACACAAAGTGTTCCTCCGGCAAACGGGAGTTGCATAATCTCATAGTCTTAGGAACATGTATAAGTCATGAAGAAAGCAATAGCAACATACTAAACGATCGGATGCTAAGCTAATGGAATGGGTCATGTCAATCACATCATTCTCCTAATGATGTGATCTCATTAATCAAATGACAACACATGTCTATGGTTAGGAAACACAACCATCTTTGATCAACGAGCTAGTCAAGTAGAGGCATACTAGTGACACTCTATTTGTCTATGTGTTCACACAAGTATTATGTTTCTGGTTAATACAATTCTAGCATGAATAATAAACATTTATCATGACATAAGGAAATAAATAATAACTTTATTATTGCCTCTAGGGCATATTTCCTTCACCTTTCCCATCTCAGTCAGTCCATCATATATCATCATAATTGCCTTTCACTTGCACGACCGAACGATGTGAATATTAATAAGAGTGTACGTGCATTGGACTAAGCTGGAATCTGCGAGCATTCAATAAACAGGAGAAGACAAGACAATATCGGCTATTGGTTAAATCAACAATAATGCATATAAGAGCCGCTTCAACAATTTAATCATGGTCTTCTCCTACTGACCCCCAAAGAAAAGAAAAGAAATAAAACTGTTTACACGGGAAAGCTCCCAACAAGCAAAAGAAGAACGGGAAATATTTTTGGGTTTTCTTTTTAACTACTACTATTTTTTTGGTTTTTCTCAAGGTTTAACAAACACACAAGAAGAAAGCGGGAAAGAGAAAATTAACTAGAATGGATATTATAGTGAAAGAGTATGAGCACAGACATCTAGCAATGAGTGTGTGTGTGAACCATAAATGTAATGTCGGTGAGAAATACGTACTCCGCCAAGCTTAGGCTTTTGGCCTAAGTTGGTTTATTGCCAGAGATAGCCTGGCGGATACCCGTAGGTATAGTTGGGGTCGTACTGCGATGAAGAATAGTTAGGGTTGAAATGTGATGCAGCGGTTATCGCCTCCTGAGCTGCAGCGTGGAGTCGGGCTCCCTCAGCTCTCCTCTCGTACTCATCTGCCTCCTCTCTGGTAATACTATACCTTCCGTTTGCCTGGTTGTCAAAGAAGGCATGAGCAGGGAGAGTAATACGGACAACACTCCATTTATAAAAGATTAGTCGATATAGGAGAGGTGATTCAGGTCTCTCGACAAACTAGTGCGAAGCCATAGAGTTATAGTCTAAATATGCAGGAGGCAACTCAGTATCACCCTCACGAATGTCTATCTCAAGAAAATTAGCTAAGCGGGTTGCATAAATTCCTCCAAAGAAATCTCCATTATATCTATTATGATGCAACCTACGGGCTATAATGGCTCCCATATGATAAGATTGGTCTCCTAACACAGCACTCCTGAGAATGCTGAGGTCAGGGACACACATGTGACATGCTTCATCCTTAGCATTTATGCATCTACCGATAAAGAGAGCAAAATAATGTATAGCAGGAAAGTGAATGCTCCCTATGGTAGCCTGCGTTATATCTCTAGATTCCCCTACAGTTATGCTAGCAAGAAAGTTTCTAAATTCAGATTTTGGGGGATCCCTAATACTACCCCATGATGGAAGTTTGCAAGCAAAACTGAAATCCTCTCAGTCCATGGTATAAGATTTGTCATAAAGATCAGACATGACTGAAGGAGAATTACGCGAAGATGAATACACAAACCTCCTCATGAACGAACTTGTGAGATCATGATATTGAGGGCATTTGTCTGCCTCAAAATCCTCAAGACCGGCATTACGCAAATATGCGTTAAATTCTTCTTTAATTCCCACTCGATCCATAAAATTTTCTGAAGGACATTCACAGGGCCGCACTGGAGCGTCCCTCGGGGGCTCTTCATCAGCATCACGCATTGCAAGCCTGGGGCCTTGCTTCCTTTAAGAACCACCCTGGAACATCTTCCTAAGCATATTGCTTTTCTCTGACAAATTTCTGAAATTTTTAGTAACTTCAAACAAAAGTGAACCAAGTTCAATAAAACTGATAGCAACTACTCCTACAAGTGCCTAGGGCCTATATCAAGCATTAGAACTACTTGGAACAATATAAATTTGACATGCAAGCTCAAGAACATGGTCACCTATGCAGCACAAATTTGCAAAGAATAGAGCACTAGAACAAAAACTAATTGGACCAATGGAGGAGTCACATACCAAGGAACAATCTCCCCAAGCAGTTTTGCGAGAAGTGCTTTGAGCAAGGAGATCGAAAATCACAGCAAAGAGGGCTGGAACCCGTGCTTGAGTTGGTTTTTCGTGTTTGTGTGAGGAAGAACAAGAAGATGGGTGTTGGAATAAGTGGAGGAGGGCCACCGTGGGCCCACGAGGCAGGGGGGCGCGCCCAGGGGGTAGGGCATGCCCTCCACCCTCGTGGCCAGGTGGCAGCTCCCCCCGCGGTAATTTTTGCAACATAAATCCTCAAATATTCTCGAAAAAATCATATTAAATTGGCATGTCATTCTCAGGACTTTTATTTTCGGGATATTTTCATATTGCACGGATAAGTCAGGAAACAGACAGAAAAATACTATTTTTACTTTATTTGAACTAAATTACAGAAAGTATAGAGAGGATACAAAAGGTTTGTGCTTCTTGTTTCATCCATCTCATGCTCATCAAAAGGAATCCACGAACAAGGTTGATCAAGTCTTGTTAACAAACCCATTCCGATAATCATGAAATCGGAGAAATTTCGAATTACACTAGGTTACCTCAACGGGGATATGCACATCCCAAAGAATAAGTATATCATATTTCTTTTTGACAGTAGGAAGAGAAAATTCAAAACCTCCGAATATAATCGATGGAATTTTTCCAATAGAGTTGATACTGTGGACTTGAGGTTGTTTCCTCAGGAAGTGTACCGTATGCTCATTACCATTAACATGAAAAGTTGTCGGATTTCGGGTTCCGGCAGACCCTTGAGGTTCGAACACTGGGGTGTGCGCGGAGATTTCGCCTTCTACCTACCTGCACCTCACCGCCTCGCTAAGATCTAAGCTACGGAAAGAACAGCACAAGAGACACAGGGTTTATACTGGTTCGGGCCACCGTTGCGGTGTAATACCCTACTCCAGTTTGTGGTGTGGTGGATTGCCTCTTGGGCTGATGATGATGAGCAATACAAGGAAGAACAGCCTCGCGAGGGTCTGTTCTTGGCTGGGGCGATGAACTGCTAGGAGGAGCTCAGTCACCCTTCTCTCTCTCTCTCTCTCTCTCTCTCTCTCTCTCTCTCTCTCTCTCTCTCTCTCTTTGTCTGTCTCTGATCTTCTCATCGATTGCTTCCTGCTTGCCTCTGCCCTGGGGGTGGCTCGTCCTATTTATAGGCAAAGGCCCTAGGCCTCTTCCCAAATATTGAGCGGGAAGGGCGCCAACAACTGGCCATTTTGAAGGGGAACATCTGGTACACTTATCCTGACTAAAGTTGGTCTTCGCCTACCAAAGGCTCTCGTGGTGATGCTGGCTTGGGCTCCACATTGACTTCCTCCCTGTCGTTGGGCTGGTCTTGGTCTCGTTGCACCGAAACGGGTGCCTTTGCTTGATGCTCTCGCCTGCGCTTGCTCCCTTTGCACCAAAGAGGAAAGGAGGACACTGCGCGGACTGGCGCCCGCCTGGCACCCTTGGTCGTCATGGCTTGCATCACGGGCACCTCGTGAGGTACCCCGCCTTGATCTCTCCACCTCCTCATGAGCCAGCCTGATGAGGCCGTACCTGAGGAAGCTCTGTGTCGTCCGCCCCGCGAGGCTTGGCCCCTCGCGAGGGTCTTGGGTCTGTGTTGATGAAGATGGGCCGTGCTGGGGCCCCCTTTGAGCCACGCCGCGGGCCGCAGGCAGGCAAGTCTGGGGACCCCCGTTCCCAGAACGCCGATAGTAGCCCCCGGGCCCAAGGCGCGCCCGGGCTTGGCCGTTGTAACACCCCGGATGTAACTTGCCATAATTGTAACTCCAACTCTTGACATTTTCGGCAATGTGATATGTTATTCCCTCCGTGGTTGGGTTTTCCTTCTTTTTGCATTTTGTTCATGTCATGCATTTTATGTCATGTCATCATGTGCATCGCATTCGCATACGTGTTCGTTTCATGAATCCGAGCATTTTCCCCGTTGTTCGTTTTGCAATCCGGCGCTCCTATGTTCCACGGCGTCCCCTTTTACCTTTTTCCCTGAGCGGGTATTAATCTTTCTCGGAATAGACCGACGTTTGTCAAGCGGCCTTGGTATAGCACCGGTAGACCGCTCGTCAAGTTTCGGGTCATTCGGAGGTCGTTTGATACTCCAACGGTTAACCGGGTAACCGTGAAAGCCTCTTTTGGGTTGCAGCCCAAAACCCCTTCAAATCAGCCCAATAACCCATCTAAGACACTCCCATGTCCATCGCCGTTCGATCACGATCGCGTGGCCGAAAACCGTGCTCAATTTGGAGCCTCCTAGCCCCTCCTACCTATAAATATGCTTCTCCCCCTCCAATTTGCGGATCATTCCTACCCTAACCCTAGCCCCGCTCCCCTCCGCGCCGCCGGACACGTCCGCCCGAGCCGGACAAAATCCCGCCGCCGCCCGCGGCCACTCACCGTGCGCCACGTGTCGCCGCCGCCTCCAACAACCGTGCCGGCCCGCTCGGCCCGCCGCGGGCCCCCGCGGCCCGTAAGCCGCCACCCGCGCGCGCGCCTGCACCGCCCGCCCCGCGGCCCGGAGCCGCTCCGCCTCCCGTCCCGGATCCGCGCCGCCGCCGCCCTCCTCTGCCGCCTCCTCGCCGCCTCCGCGCCCAGCTCCGGCGGACCTCGTTTCGCGTGCCTCCACAAACCCTAGATCTCGGAGGTTATTTTGTTGCATGTTCATCGCATCATAACTTTGCACCCGTGGCTCAGTATTGGATGTGTAGCATATCGAATTGTTCGCCTCGATGAGTACATCATTTCATCTCATTGCCGCATTTTCATTTGAGCTCATCTCGACGCCCGAAATGCTGTTAGAATAGGGCTATGTGATGTTAGTTTCAGATCTGTTTCAGTAGATGCACTTTCGTCATTTTTGCCATGATTGATGTGTGCACCCTATGAAGTTGAGTCCTACATGTGTTTTGTAACATGCCATGCCATCTTTCCAGGGGTGTATGCCATGTATTTTTGTGATATTTGGGGTGACTAGCACAAGCATGCAAACTAGGGATCATATTGTTGCTGATTTCAGAGACTTAGTAATTTCACTAAGTTATTCCCTGCTGTTATTTTTATGCCATGTGTTCATGTTGTTTCAGAGAGATCTATGCCACTTTTGAGCATGATCAGTAAGGGTGTTTTGAACATATGGATTTGCTCTATCCATCCATGTCTTTGTTTGTAATTATGGAGTGCCATAGCTTGAGTCAATCAAGCTCTACTTTTGCTATAAAATGTTACTGACAGATTGTTTACATGTTATTCGATTTTGCCAAGCTTATTGTAGTTGTTCTTTGCATGCTATGATGTTGTTCTTGCCATTACTAGTTTCTATGCCATGTCTTCGTGATGAATGTATGCTTAGTTTATCATGCAATGCTTTGTAGTGAGTGCATCGAGCTCGTAAACATGCCTACTTGTTATCTGTTTTTGACATGTCCAGTTTTCTGCCAAGTCTGAAAAACTGTAACGAAACTTGCTTAATTGACATGGGTGCTATTATATTTTCTGGTCCTTTTTGGCTCATGGTCAGTAAGGGACTTTTGTTTAATGCTTTGAGTATATTCATGCCATGTCGTACTTTGCTATGTCCTGCTCCCGTAGCATGTTGTTTCCTTGATCTAAACATGTCATCCTGATGTTAATTTCTGGCAAGATAGTATTTTCACCATGTTATCTTTTGCCATGCTTGTTTGGACCTCTTATAGTGTGATTTAGCCGTAGCTCAGTGTTCATCTTTTGTCAAGCATCTTGAGTAGATCACTGCCATAAGCTTTGCTGATATGTTTGGACGCAGTAGCTTAATTTCTTGTTGCATGCTAAGTGGCATCATGCTGTTAAACGCAGAAATATGTCATTCTTGTTTTGCTTGTCATTTGCAAATCGTGCATCCGATTCCGGTGGTCTTTATATCTATTTCAACTGAAATCACCTCACCCTTCTAGTGGCATACTTGGTTTGACAAGATCATGCCTTGTTCATCTTTTTCCTTCCAAGGCACGCATATGCATTGCATATCACATCTCGCATATCATGCCATGTTTTGCATCATGTTGATTGCGCATTGCATCGTGGTTGATAGTTGTATATTTGCTTGTGTTCTTGTTTTGGGTAGAGCCAGGAGATGAGTACGTGAATGAGGAACCTGTTGAGAACACTTACGAGGATCAAGCTTTCGACAACCCTGAGAACTTTGCATGCAAGATGACCATACCCTCGAAATCACTTCTATCTTTGCTTGCTAGATGCTCGCTCTTTTGCTATGCCTATGCTGCGATACCTACCACTTGCTATATCATGCCACCCATATTGCCATGTCAAACCTCTAACCATGCTTTCCTAGCAAACCGTTGATTGGCTATGTTACCGCTTTGCTCAGCCCCTCTTATAGCGTTGCTAGTTGCAGGTGAAGATGAAGTTTGTTCCATGTTGGAACATTATTATTTTGGGATATCACAATACCTCTTATTTTAATTAATGCATCTATATACATGGTAAAGGGTGGAAGGCTCGGCCTTATGCCTGGTGATTTGTTCCACTCTTGCCACCCTAGTTTCCGTCATACCGGTGTTATGTTCCTTGATTTTGTGTTCCTTACACGGTTTGGTGATTTATGGGACCCCCTTGACAGTTCGCTTCGAATAAGACTCCTCCAGCAAGGCCCAAACTTGGTTTTACCATTTTCCACCTAAGCCTTTTTTCCCCGGGTTTTCGCGAGCCCGAGGGTCATCTTTCTTTTAACCCCCCCCCCCCCCGGGGCCAGTTCTCCTTCGATTGCTGGTCCAAACTAGAGCCACTTGCGGTGCCGCCCTAAGGCAACTTGGGGTATCCTCGGTTGCCGTACGTACTGCTCATCCGGATGTGCCCTGAGAACGAGATATGTGCAGCTCCTATCGGGATTTTTCGGCACAATCGGGCGGCTTTGCTGGACTTGTTTTATTACTGTCGAAATGTCTGGTAGTCCGGGATTCTGAGACTGATCGGGTCTTCCTGGTAGAAGGAATATCCTTCGTGGACCGTGAGAGCTTATAATGGGCTAAGTTGGGACACCCCTGCAGGGTATTATCTTTCGAAAGCCGTGCCCGCGGTTATGAGGCAGATGGGAATTTCTTGATGTCCGGTTGTAGAAAATCCGAAGTTGACCTTAATTAAAACACATCAACCGCGTGTGTAACCGTGATGGTCTCTTCTCGGTGGAGTCCGGGAAGTGAACACGGTGTTGGAGTTATGCCTGACGTAGGTTGTTCTAGGATCATGGGCCCAAGTGGAGGTGATGCAACACCTTTGGACTTGTTGTTTGACTCGGATTCTGCTGCAGCGTCAGATTGTTTCGTCCATATCTCAACTCTCCGGATGAATTTAAAGGTGATTCCAATTGTTTCGAAGAGAGGATGGAATCTACTTTCCAACAAAAAAAGAATCACCCAATTCGGTGTCCGTATGAAAAAGTTGTTGGCGTTTTGAGTCAGGTATGTCTGTGCAGTCCGAATCTGAATCCAGAACGTGAGAGACTTGGACTCTGTCTTCTCTTGGTCCAAAAGTGACGTGAGAGGACTTTTTGAACAGCACCTAAACTTCTCTTTTTCCCTTATCTTCATATGTGGATTGCACAAATGTCCCATACACCTGCAATTAGACAAAACACAAAAGTGTGTGAAGTATTTTTGTTCTGGATAACATAAATAGATTATTGAATAGTTTGCACTAGAAATCACCTGACAAATATGCATGTATGCAATATTTTTGGTCGTTTCCAAGGTAGTCATGTCCTCATCATCCTCCCCTTTTTGAAAACAAAGCCGTCCTCGGCGTTGCTTAATCTGAAATGTGGCTAACAAAAGAGACAAGGTGTACATGTTGTATATGTATATGTCATCCATTTTTACTTCCCTTGGTTTTTGCACATATGACACATGTATAGATGAGTAACTTGCATAGTTCATAAAATCTGAAGCCAAAATATTATCACTAGAAGTAGAAGACATGAAAATATTGCAACTCAATTTGCACATATAAGTGATGCTCTTATTCATATCAAAAGATTGACAATGTTCATCATTAAACCATCCCAACATTGGTGAATAAACCTTACTTGCATCTAATTTACATGCTACAACATGCTTAAATAGGCAAACATGCAATAAGTCTTTGGTCACAGAATCATCACCAAGATTAGAGGTCATATCAAAATGATTAAACATTGATTCTTTTGCATCAACAGTTAACTCAATGGGTGCACTAAAAATTGTTGGTATTTCAGTTGTTTGATCACATGACGCATTCATGGCAGTATCAAGATTCTCTAAAATAGGTGTTGTGCTCAAATCACCAGGTAACTGAACACATGATGGATTTAAGTTAACTAGGGATGCATCATTCTCATGTGAAGTTATATCATCAATAGCTTTACTGTTACCTTGTCGCAAAGACGTAGCTGATGTAGGTATGGACGTTGACAATGCACCATACTCTTGAGATGATGTCGCGCTCACAATCCGAGGTGTGGCTGCTCTAGTAGGTGCAACGGTGGAGGAACCAACCGGCGGTGGTGAGCACGAACTGGAATAGTAGTTGTTGTAGTCACCCAATGCATCCTCCTGCATCTGTCTCTCAAAGGTACAAGCACGAACATACATACCAGTAATGCAACGGGGAATATACTGAAATCTTGCCTGAATATCATGGTTCAAACCACCAAAAAATCTATTCATTGTATCATCCTTAGATTCTTCTATGTCACAATGATGCATATAAGATTTGAACTCTTGGTAGTAAGCATGAACAGTGTTGTTGCCTTGTTTAAATTGTTCAAATTTGCGAAGCAATTCACGACGATAGTAAGGAGGGAAAAAATGTTGTCTCGTTACATCTTTCAAATCTTTCCATGTTGTGGGTTGGTTATCAATGTTTTTCTTACAATGCACATTCCACCAAACAGAAGCAAAACCAGTAAATGCTCTAGTGGCAGCTCGTACTCGCTCAAGTTCAGAAAAGTCATGGTGACTAAAAACTTGTTCAACTTCAAGCTCCCAAGCTAGATAAATAGCAGGATTAAATCTACCCTCAAATGACGGTAAAGAGATAACCTGACCATGCGCTTCTGTGTGTTGTCCCAACTCTCGTGATGGTGAAGATGTGTCCGTCATCCAAGAACTTCTATCTCCGGAACCTGTCATGATTAGTAGAAACAAGAAACAAAATTCGAGAATAATGTTCCTATGAACTACTAGGATGTGGTTGTAAAGTGTTCATAGTAAAGCAAATATCAATATCTTACAAGTTCTTACCATGCGGCAGGTGGTGACAGGCAACCAGCGGTGTCAAATAACTCCGATGATTGTGTAAAGCGATTGCCAGAGGAACGTACGTATACACGATGTAGAAATATGTGGAGATGGGTTGGCTATATATGGTAGCAAAAGATTAGCAATAATCAATTCAAAGATGCAATGTTGAATAAAGGCTCAACGACGGTACTGTGCTGGTCCTAGGCTAGACCGGACTAGAGACGCGAGCCTAGAACACCAATAAGGTCACGGCGTAGCACAACTAGCATTAATAAAGGATATGAAGTAGCTCTGGACAACAATATATAAGTGAAGATCACAATAGCAGTAAAGACAATGATGTGAAACAACTGCCAAGCAGGATAAACAACAACTCTCTCTCCAACTTTCCTCTTGAAAAATTTGAGCAAATTTTCTGATAACTTTTTTCAAAGAATGCTACTAGCTCAAGCTTTCCAATGCAAAAAGAATCACTCAATTCCGAATTGATATGAGGAGTCAAAGAATTCGAAGACTGGCCTGAAAACTGGAATAAGCTGTGTCCGCGAACTTCGGAGGAAAAAAAGACCTATTTAGAAGACGATTTTGAGGTGTCAAATATTGAACTAGCTTCTGCAACTATTTAGATGAGGCTCGTCGCTAGCTTTAATTTGAGTACTCGTGGAGCCAAAACGGACTTCGTATGAGAAAGTTATGCCTGTTTGACTGAATAGTGCACAAAACAGAATCCAATCCGAATTCAACTACGAGATTGAGTCAAGATAGATCCGATTATTTTTTTCTTCTCTCTTTTTTTTTACTCACACATTTTTTTCTTTTTGTTTTTTTTCCTCTGACTTTTTTTTCTTTTTTTCACTCTTTTTTTCTCTGTCTTTTTTTTTCTCCCTCTTTCCAAGACAAACTAGATAAGATGCAGATTGGATCAAGCGAAGACGTGAATGACCTCAACTATGATTGTGACAATGAACTATGGGTAGCACGTGGTGGAAAGTGATGGATGGTGTGGTGGACAGCGGAAGGGATAACGATGCAGCGGCGACGTGACTAATGTGAACAGAACTCAAAACTCTAAACGAACTAGACACTAAGACCAGCAACTCGACACGACGATGCAACCGATAATTCAATAATGCAAACAATGAAAAGAAAATTGCAAAGACTCAGACTGGCTTGGACAAAGGATTAATAGATCTAACTTTTTTGTGTGTGGCTTTTTTTTGGACAATAGGTAAGAGAATAGATCTAATCTAGTAAAAACTGGAAATTCTCACCGAGCAACCTGAAAACTGATACCACTTGATAGAGGCGGGGTGTCCCGATCTTTCGATGAGATGATAACTAACGATTTGGTGGAGACGACTTTGACGATCCGACTACAAACATGCACGACGTTGCGCCTTAGCAATCGCTAAACCAACTCCGAGAGGTTATTGACCACGCCGGAGCACAATCAACCTGACCACGAAGGTCTATTCCTGCAAGCAATCGAAGAACAAGCAAGAATATGACAAAAGCAATCTGAATATTGCGAGTATATATGAAGTATTGATAAAGGTGGAGATCCGGAAGCGGTCTTGGTCTGGTCGTTGGACACAAACGAAGTACACGAAGTTGCAATGGCTAACTTTTAACTAAACAAATCCCAAGAAAAAAGCTACTAGGTGGATCTACTTATATAGGAGCAAGGGTGGCGGCCAAGGAGCTGGGAGGACGTCCCAAGGCAGCCTAAAACCAACCCTAGGACGTACAAGGCTCATGGGCCCAAGTGGAGGTGATGCCACACCTTTGGACTTGTTGTTTGACTCAGATTCTGCTGCAGCGTTAGATTGTTTCGTCCATATCTCAACTCTCCGGATGAATTTAAAGGTGATTCCAATTGTTTTGGAAAGAGGATGGAATCTAATTTCCAACAAAAAAAGAATCACCCAATTCGGTGTCCGTATGAAAAAGTTGTTGGCGTTTTGAGTCAGGTATGTCTGTGCAGTCCGAATCTGAATCCAGAACGTGAGAGACTTGGACTCTGTCTTCTCTTGGTCCAAAAGTGACGTGAGAGGAGTTTTTGAACAGCACCTAAACTTCTCTTTTTCCCTTATCTTCATATGTGGATTGCACAAATGTCCCATACACCTGCAATTAGACAAAACACAAAAGTGTGTGAAGTATTTTTGTTCTGGATAACATAAATAGATTATTGAATAGTTTGCACTAGAAATCACCTGACAAATATGCATGTATGCAATATTTTTGGTCGTATCCAAGGTAGTCATGTCCTCATCACCTTCTTGATCACTTCTAGCTTCACGACCGTGCTTTGCTTCTCTTCTCGCTCTCTTTTGCGTTGTTAGCCACCATATATGCTAGTCGCTTGCTGAAGCTCCACCTCACAACCCTATCCTACCTTTCAGCTTAAATAGTCTTGATCTCGCGGGTGTGAGATTGCTGAGTCCCCGTGACTCATAGATTTCTACCAACACAGTTGCAGGTGCCGACGATGCCTGTGCAGATGACGCAACCGAGCTCACGTGGGAGTTCGACGAGGAACGTGGTCGTTACTATGTGTCTTTTCCTGATGATCAGTAGTGGAGCCCAGTTGGGACGATCGGGGATATCTGTAGCATTTGGGGTAGTCTTCTTTCATTTTGGTTCCGGAGTCGGACCTTGAGTGTAATCTGGATGTGCTGCCAGGGAAATTCAATTGACTCACTCTTCTGACGATGTGATCATTTATGCCGCTCGTGACGAAACCATTCGGTTGTTTTCTCTCAATGAGAAGGGCGAATTGGATGCTATCTCTCAGATTCCAGTCATTTGTGAGTACCAAGATGTCTTTCCAGAAGAGCTTCCGGGTATGCCTCCTCACCGGCCAGTCGAATTCATTATTGATCTTGAGCCTGGCACGGAACCCGTTTGCAAGCGTCCATACAAGCTTGGGCCAAAAGAGTTGAAGGAATTGAAGAAACAACTCGATGAACAAGAGCGTGTGGGTCTGATCAGACCGAGTTCTTCTCCTTGGGGTTGTGGTGTTCTTTTTGTCCAGAAGAAGGATGGCACGGACCGACTTTGCGTCGATTACCGTCCATTGAACAAGAAGACTATCAAGAACAAGTACCCACTTCCCAACATCAATGAGCTATTCGAGCAACTTAAAGGTGCTAAAGTGTTCTCCAAGCTTGATCTTCGTATGGGTTATCATCAGATTCGCATTCGTGAAGAAGATATTCCCAAGACAGCATTCAGAACAAGCTTTGGTTCTTATGAATATACTGTCATGTCTTTCGGCCTTGTCAATGCTCCTCCAACGTTCTCTCGAATGATGAACTTCATCTTCAACCCCTACACCAATGAATTCGTCTTGGTCTATCTCAATGATATATTGGTCTTCTCCAAGAATAAGAAGGATCATGCCAAGCATTTGCGATTGGTGCTCGACAAGCTTAGAGAGTATCAATTCTATGCGAAGTTCTCCAAATGTGAATTCTGGCTTGATGAAGTTCTTTACCTTGGGCATATCATCTCTGCCAAGGGCATTGCTATTAATCCAGAGAGGGTGTCTGCAGTTTTGAATTGGGAACCTCCTCAGAATGTCAAGCAGCTTCGCAGTTTTCTTGGACTTGCAAGCTATTGCCGAAGATTCGTTGAGAATTTCTCAAAGATTGCAAAGCCTCTTTCCAACCTCCTCGAGAAGCATGTGAAGTACGTCTGGTCTCCTGAGTGTGACGTTGCTTTCAACGCTATCAAAGAGAAACTCGTCACTGCTCCAGTTTTGACTCCTCCTGACGAATCCAAGCCTTATGAAGTTTTCTGTGATGCTTCTCTTCAAGGTCTCGGTGCTGTGTTAATGCAAGAGAAGAAGGTTGTGGCCAATACCTCTCGTCAGTTGAAGCCCAACGAAAAGAACTACCCCACTCACGATCTTGAGTTGGCGGCAGTTGTCCATGCATTGATAACATGGAGACATCTCTTGTTGGGAAGGAAAGTGGACATATTCACCGGTCACAAGAGTCTCAAGTACATCTTCACTCAGCCCAACCTCAACCTCAGGCAAACTCGATGGGTCGAAATGATTCAAGAGTATAATCCGAGTATTGAATATACTCCAGGAAAGGATAATGTGATTGCACATGCATTGAGCAGGAAGGCTTATTGCAACAGCTTAATCCTCAAGCCCTTTCAACCGGATCTTTGTGAAGCTTTCCGCAAGTTGAATCTCCAAGTTGTTCCTCAAGATTTTCTTGCCAACCTCATAGTCTCTCCTACTTTGGAAGATCAAATTCGTGAGGCACGACTACTGGATACCATGGTGAAGAAGGTGAAACGTGGTATTGACAAGGGCATTTCCAAATACAAGTGCTATCGCGTTGATGACAGAGATACTCTTTTCTTCGAGGACCGGATTGTGGTTCCTAAGGGTGATCTACGGAAAGTCATTATGAACGAGGCGCACAATTCACTCCTACCCATTCATCCTGGAAGTACGAAGATGTACCATGACCTCAAGCAGTCGTATTGGTGGACTCGAATGAAGCGGGAAATTGCTCAATTCGTAAATGAATGTGATGTCTGTCGAAGGGTGAAAGCAGAACACCACCGACCAGCTGGTCTACTCCAACCTCTTGCTATTCCAGAATGGAAGTTTGATCATATCGAAATGGACTTTGTGACTGGTTTTCCTAAGTCCAAGCGTGGAAATGATGCTATCTTCGTCGTCATCGACAAGCTCACTAAAGTGGCTCATTTTCTTCCTATCAAAGAGTCTATCACAGCAGCGCAGCTAGCAGAGCTTTACACCTCCAGAATTGTCTCCTTGCATGGCATTCCACAATTGATTTGTTCAGACCGTGGCAGCATCTTTACATCCAAGTTTTGGGATTCTTTTCAGAAGGCCATGGGCACAAACATTCGCTTCAGCACAGCTTTCCATCCTCAAACTAGTGGACAAGTCAAGCATGTCAACCAAATTCTTGAAGATATGCTCAGGGCTTGTGTCATCTCTTTCGGCATGAAGTGGGAGGATTGTCTTCCATATGCTGACTTCTCTTACAACAACATCTTTCAAGCGAGCTCGGGCAAAGCCCCATTCGAGATTCTCTATGGCAGAAAGTGTCGTACTCCTCTCAGTTGGTCAGAGACGGGCGAACGCCAACTTCTTGGCAACGACTTGATCACAGAGGCTGAAGATATGTGTAAAGTCATTCGTGAGAATCTTAAAGCCACTCAATCGCGCCAGAAGAGCTATTACGATAGCAAACACCGTGATTTGGCTTTCGAGATCGGAGACCATGTCTACCTCCGCGTCTCTCCAATGAAAGGCACTCGTCGCTTCGGTATCAAAGGGAAACTTGCCCCTAGATACGTCGATCCTTTCAAGATTCTCGGTAAAAGAGGCAATCTCGCCTATCAACTTGAGCTTCCCCCCAACTTTGCAAATGTGCACGATGTGTTCCACGTGTCACAGCTTCGCAAGTGCTTCAAGACGCCTGAGCGCACCATCAACTTCGAAGAGATTGATCTTCAAGAAGATTTGTCTTATCATGAGCACCCCGTTGCTATTCTTGAAGAAACTGAGCGCAAGACTCGCAACAAGTCCATCAAATTCCTGAAAGTGAAGTGGTCTCACCATTCAGACCGAGAAGCCACCTGGGAGCGCGAGGACCACCTCCGTTCCGAATATCCGGAGTTCTTTCAGTCCTAGATCTCGGGACGAGATCCTCTTGTAGTGGTGGAGTGTTGTAACACCCCGGATGTAACTTGCCATAATTGTAACTCCAACTCTTGCCATTTTCGGCAATGTGATAGGTTATTCCCTCCGTGGTTGGGTTTTCCTTCTTTTTGCATTTTGTTCATGTCATGCATTTTATGTCATGTCATCATGTGCATCGCATTCGCATACGTGTTCGTTTCATGAATCCGAGCATTTTCCCCGTTGTCCGTTTTGCAATCCGGCGCTCCTATGTTCCCCGGTGTCCCCTTTTACCTTTTTCCGTGAGCGGGTATTAAACTTTCTCGGAATGGACCGAGGTTTGTCAAGCGGCCTTGGTATAGCACCGGTAGACCGCTCGTCAAGTTTTGGGTCATTCGGAGGTCGTTTGATACTCCAACGGTTAACCGGGTAACCGTGAAAGCCTCTTTTGGGTTGCAGCCCAAAACCCCTTCAAATCAGCCCAATAACCCATCTAAGACACTCCCATGTCCATCGTCGTTCGATCACGATCGCGTGGCCGAAAACCGTGCTCAATTTGGAGCCTTCTAGTCCCTCCTACCTATAAATATGCATCTCCCCCTCCAATTTGCGGATCATTCCTACCCTAACCCTAGCCCCGCTCCCCTCCGCGCCTCCGGACACATCCGGCCCGAGCCGGACGAAATCCCAACGCCGCCCGCGGCCACTCACCGCGCGCCACGTGTCGCCGCCGCCTCCACCAACCGTGCCGGCCCGCTCGGCCCGCCGCGGGCCCCCGCGGCCCGTACGCCGCAGCCCGCGCGTGCGCCTGCACCGTCGCTCCGCCGCCCGCCCGGATCCGCGCCTCGCCGGCCCCGCGCCGCTCCGCCCGGCATGCCTCGCCGGCGCACTGCGCCTGCGTGCGTCGCCGCCCCGGATCCGCGCCTCCGCCGCCCTCCTCTGCCGCCTCCACGCCCAGCTCCGGCAGACCTCGTTTCGCGTGCCTCCACAAACCCTAGATCTCGGAGGTTGATTTTTCCCCTAAGTCTTTTCTGTCAGTTATTTTGTTGCATGTTCATCGCATCATAACTTTGCACCCATGGCTCCATTTTGGAAATATAGCATATCTAATTGTTCGCCTCGATGAGTACATCGTTTCATCTCATTGCATCATTTTCATTTGAGCTCATCTTGATGCTCGAAATGCTGTTAGAAGAGGGCTATGTGATGTTAGTTTCAGATATGTTTTAGTAGATGCACTATTGTCATTTTTGCCATGATTGATGTGTGCACCCTATGAAGTTGAGTCCTACATGTGTTTTGTAATATGCCATGCCATCTTTCCAGGGGTGTATGCCATGTAGTTTTGTGATCTATGTGGTGCCTAGCACAAGCATGCAAATTAGGGATCATATTGTTGCTGATTTCAGAGACTTAGTAATTTCACTAAGTTATTCCCACCTGTTATTTTTATGCCATGTGTTCATGTTGTTTCAGAGAGATCTATGCCTCTTTTGAGCATGATCAGTAAGGGTGTTTTGAACATACGGATTTGCTCTATCCATCCATGTCTTTGTTTGTAATTATGAAGTGCCAAAGCTTGAGTCAATCGAGCTCTACTTTTGCTATAAAATGTTACTGGCAGATTGTTTACATGTTATTCGATTTTGCCAAGCTTATTGTAGTTGTTCTTTGCACGCTATGATGTTGTTCTTGCCATGACTAGCTTCTATGCCATGTCTTCTTGATGAATGTATGTTTAGTTTATCATGCAATGCTCTGTAGTGAGTGCATCGAGCTCGTAAACATGCCTACTTGTCCCGGTCCTGTAGCATGTTGTTCCCTTGCTCTAAACATGTCATCCTGATGTTAATTTCTGGCAAGATAGTATTTTCACTAAGTCTGTGAACCTGTTATCATTTGCACTTTTGCCATGCTTGTTTGGACCTGTTATGGTGTGATTTAGCTGTAGCTCAGTGTTCATCTTTTGTCAAGCATCTTGAGTAGATTACTGCCATATGCTTTGCTGATATGTTTGGATGCAGTAGCTTAATTTCTTGTTGCATGCTAAGTGGCATCATGCTGTTAAACGCAAAAATATGTCATTCTTGTTTTGCTTGTCATTTGCAAATCGTGCATCCGATTCCGGTTGTCTTTATATCGATTTCAACCAAAATCACCTCACCTTTCCAGTGGCATACTTGGTTTGCCAAGATCATGCCTTGTTCATCTTTTTCCTTCCGGGGCACGCATATGCATTGCATATCACATCTCGCATATCATGCCATGTTTTGCATCATGTTGATTGCGCATTGCATCGTGGTTGATAGTTGTATCTTTGCTTGTGTTCTTGTTTTGGGTAGAGCCGGGAGACGAGTACGTGAACGAGGAACCTGTTGAGAACACTTACGAGGATCAAGCTTTCGACAACCCTGAGAACTTTGCATGCAAGATGACCATACCTTCGAAATCACTTCTATCTTTGCTTGCTAGATGCTCGCTCTTTTGCTATGCCTATGTTGCGATACCTACCACTTGCTATATCATGCCACCCATATTGCCATGTCAAACCTCTAACCATCCTTTCCTAGCAAACCGTTGATTGGCTATGTTACCGCTTTGCTCAGCCCCTGTTATAGCGTTGCTAGTTGCAGGTGAAGATGAAGTTTGTTTCATGTTGGAACATGATTATTTTGGCATATCACAATACCTCTTATTTTAATTAATGCATCTATATACTTGGTAAAGGGTGGAAGGCTCGGCCTTATGCCTGGTGATTTGTTCCACTCTTGCCACCCTAGTTTCCGTCATACCGGTGTTATGTTCCTTGATTTTGCGTTCCTTACACGGTTGGGTGATTTATGGGACCCCCTTGAAAGTTCGCTTTGAATAAGACTCCTCCAGCAAGGCCCAAACTTGGTTTTACCATTTGCCACCTAAGCCTTTTTCCCCCGGGTTTTCGCGAGCCCGAGGGTCATCTTTATTTTAACCCCCCGGACCAGTTCTCCTTCGATTGCTGGTCCAAACTAGAGCCACTTGCGGTGCCGCCCTAAGGCAACTTGGGGTATCCTCGGTTGCCGTACGTACTGCTCATCCGGATGTGCCCTGAGAACGAGATATGTGCAGCTCCTATCGGGATTTGTCGGCACAATCGGGCGGCTTTGCTAGACTTGTTTTATTACTGTCGAAATGTCTTGTAGTCCGGGATTCCGAGACTGATCGGGTCTTCCCGGTAGAAGGAATATCCTTCGTGGACTGTGAGAGCTTATAATGGGCTAAGTTGGGACACCCCTGCAGAGTATTATCTTTCGAAAGCCGTGCCCGCGGTTATGAGGCAGATGGGAATTTGTTGATGTCCGGTTGAAGAAAATCCGAAGTTGACCTTAATTAAAACACATCAACCGCGTGTGTAACCATGATGGTCTCTTCTCGGCGGAGTCCGGGAAGTGAACACGGTGTTGGAGTTATGCCTGACATAGGTTGTTCTAGGATCACTTCTTGATCACTTCTAGCTTCACGACCGTGCTTTGCTTCTCTTCTCGCTCTCTTTTGCGTTTTTAGCCACCATATATGCTAGTCGCTTGCTGCAGCTCCACCTCACAACCCTATCCTTCCTTTAAGCTTAAATAGTCTTGATCTCGCGGGTGTGAGATTGCTGAGTCCCCGTGACTCACAGATTTCTACCAAAACAGTTGCAGGTGCCGACGATGCCAGTGCAGATGACGCAACCGAGCTCACGTGGGAGTTCGACGAGGAACGTGGCCGTTACTATGTGTCTTTTCCTGATGATCAGTAGTGGAGCCCAGTTGGGACGATCGGGGATCTCTGTAGCATTTGAGGTAGTCTTCTTTCATTTTGGTTCCGTAGTCGGACCTTGAGTGCAATCTGGATGATGAATGTTTATTTATGTATTGTGTGAAGTGGCGACTGTAAGCCAACTATGTATCTCTTTCCCTTATGTATTACATGGGTTGTGTGAAGATTACCTCACATGCGACATTGCTTTCAATGCGGTTATGCCTCTAAGTCGTGCTTCGACACGTGGGAGATATAGCCGCATCGAGGGCGTTACAGCCGTGCAGGGAGGTGAAAGGGCAAGGGCGAAGCGCCGCGGGCCCTAACAGCCTGCGGCCTTGGGCGCCGCATGGCGGTTGATTGGACGTGGGCGGCATTGTTCCCCCACGCCCCTTATTCCGTGCCATGCTAGGCGGACTCGTAGTCGTACACAGCCGCTCCCCTTTCTGTTGCTCGAGCGCCCTCTGTCCTTCCTCCTTCCGAACTCCAGCTTCTGTTTTCTACCCAATCTTGAACCTTCCCCCCCTTCCCATCGCCATGGCTCCGACGAATAAGGGAAGAGGGAAGAAACCCATGCCTCCACCTCGCTCGCCGCTGTTGGCGGCCCCCGCCGTCGGCCAGTCGATCATAGTCAATCAAGAGGGCCTGGGCAAGGTCAGCTCGGCTCTGGCTACTATCTTCAACGAATGCGGGAGGACGATGGTCTGGCCCGCGTCTCACTTCTCCATTGATAGGATAATCACCGAGGTCCAGTATTTTGCTGACGCCCTATGGGCGGGTATGGTTCCCCCCTTTTCTGATTTCTTCAATGCCGTGCTTTCCCATTATCAGATCCACATGATGCATATGGGTCCTGAATCCATCACCCTTCTTTCGGTCTTCGCCTTTGTTTGCGAGGCAATGATGGGCATCCTTCCTTTGGTTGCCTTGCTGCGCCACTTCTTCTCTCTGCGCCTTGTCGACCCTACCCAATGCTCGGCGTGTGTGAGCTTCGCTGCCGCGTCTGAGACGGCGGCCTCAGGGATTGACTTCAGGCTCCCTCCGCCTGCGACTGGGTTCCACGAGCGGTGGTTGTATGTGGATGTAGGGGTGCCCAGCCCCCTGCTATCGAAGCCAACTTCGCCTGCTGTCCCCAATTCGGGCTGGGGCCAGGAGACGCTCGAGAGCCCCCGGCTCGTCTTCGCCTGGCACCGCTTCGCGTTCTTGAGGTCGCTTGGCGTGACAGCGCCCAAGGTGGTGAAGGAGTTCTTGTTACGCCGCATTGCTCCTCTCCAACGCCACTCCCGCCGGATGTGGGCCTTCAGCAGGTGTGGTGATCGTATGAGGCTCCAGGAAGAGGACCTGACGCCTGAAGTGCTGAGGACAGTGCTCTTGATCCTGACTGGGGACCCCAACCCTGGCAGCATCCAACAGGGAGGGGCCTTGCTGTACCTCTGCCAGAACAGGGGCGATTTCATGAATCAGATGCCTATCTTTGATGAGTGGGGGCCGTGCCCTGCCGGCCTCCAGGGGCCTCACGAGAACCCAGTTATGGTGACTGCCCTTCCAGTCGGCCAAGGCGACTCTTCCTCAAGTGGCGGAGCAGGGAGGCATGAGGCGCCAGAGGCCGAGGGGGCTTCCGGCGGGGTGACAGCGCCGGGCGACGCTCATGAGGAAGCAGCTCTTGGGGCCCGTGCCGCTGAGGCTGAGGGCGGCAAGCAGCTGCCCGCAGCGCCGGCGGCTGAGGCCCCTGAAGCTCCAGCCGCTTCTCTTGGCGAGGCAACTGGCAGTGCGCATCAGGCAGGCGCCCCTGACGCGGATCGCCTTGACGCTTCGTCCTCGTCGCAGGTTGATCCCTGCGCTCAACTCTTGGGCAGCTTCCGCGTGGACTTTGAGGCCCTCTGGAAGAAAAGGGAGGCCCTGGGCGACGATTACCCTTGTCGCCTGCTGAAGCGTAGGAAGTACTTCGCCACTGATGAGTAAACCTTCTCCTTTTCCAGCTCCCGATCCGTCTGTAGCTTTTACTGATCCTTGCTCCGCAGGCCCCTTCCAGCCGAGCTCGCGGAGATGGCTGAGGTGTCGTCCCCCTTGGCTTCGCCCCTTCTACTGTCCTCAAGCGCTCCGAGCACTAGAGAACTTGTGGTGAGGGTGATCGGACAGACGAACCGTCCCGAGGCGCATCGAGGCCCTGCGCACCTCGCGATCCTCCTTCGCGGGCCTTCTCGTGGCATAGCCAGCCTGGTCGTGGACTGCGATTGGCTGAGGCGCTCCCTGTGCTCTTCATCTGGGGATGGGCTGGCTCCAGGCCGGGCTTCTGGCGTGCTGTGCCAGGCCGTCGCGAGGGTGCCAGCCCCCAGCCCCTGCCCAGAGGGGGAGTGACGATTCGTGGCCCCTGGCGCTTGCTAGGGGCAGATGATGGTGTGGAAGACGTGCGCGAGCACGCTCGGGAGCGTTGCGCTCTTCGCCAAGGATTCCTTCGAAGGGCGGCTGACGCGGTGAACCTGCTTGGTGAGGAGCTTGCTGATGATGACGCGCGCCTTGAGGCCGAGGGCCTGTGCCTGGCTGCAGAGAGGTGCGAGCTGGAGGGTGCCATCGCCCTTGCGCGCCATCAGCGCGATCTTGACGACGAAAAGGCCAAGGCGTCGCTGGTGGCCTCTCGGGAGGCCCGATCTCGGGCCGCCGAGGAGGCCCGGGAAGCTTACCGACGATGAGAGGCGGTGGAGGAGCGGGCTCGGGAGCTCCTGGCCCAGTGCCACTCACTGGAGGAGCAAGTGGAGCTGCGCGAGGCAGCCCTTGCGTCGATGAAGGTGGCCTCTGGCGACCCTGCAGAGCTCCAGAAGCGTAAGGAGGCGCTGATGCTGGAAGCCGCCGAACACGCACGCGAGTACGAGTGTCTGGAGACGAGGGAGTGCTTGGTGACGCAGGCGGAGGATGATGTCGCTGCACGGGAAGCCCGTGTCCTGGAGGAGGTCGGACGTCGGGTGGCGATGGCGCGCTTGAACCTCGTGCGCGAGTTCGAGGAGAGGCTGGAGTTGATCCGGGTTGAGGCTGAAGGTAGGACTGCTGCCTTGAGGGCCAAGCTGGAGGAAGCGATGCGGTGGGCCGATGCTCTTCGGGCCGCCCTTGAGGTAGCGCAAGGGGAGTCAACCACCTCCGAGGCCGAGGTGCTCCTTCTTCGCCATCGGGTGGAGGAGGCTGAGGCCGTCGCGCGCCAGAATGAGGACGAGATACACCAGCGGCGGATCCTGGAGCATGAGCACGGCCCCATGCTCACCACGCTCCGGGACAAAGCCAACACTGCCTTGGGCAACATCTGCGAGGCGGCTGTTGGCGAGCCGCATGCAGTCAATTACGCCGGTAACCTTCAGTTCTTCACCGACGTGGTGAAGCAGCTGGAGGCGCGGTCGGTCAGGGCCGACAGGTTGGTGGAGGAGAGGAGCCGCGCCCTGCTCGGGCGCGCCTTTTCTCGCGTCTTCAGCCATCTCCGGAACATGGATCCCCGCTTCGATTTCGACGCCGCCATCGCCCCAGTCCCCCAGGCCGTCCGAGACGACCTGGCGCACTGGGTGGAAGACAATGTGGATGCTCTTGTCAGGGCCTTCGCTTCAGACAACGACGGCGTGATCGTGGCCGCCGACGAGGGCGGTGTGGTGAACGACCCTGACGCCGCTGGCGGCAATGCAGACAGCGATGGCGAGTCCAGCGATGCCAGCAACGGTAAGGGAGGTGCTCCTGAGGACGCATTGGGGGATTTATCCGACTGATTATGCATCGTTCCTATTTCCTTACCCTGCATGAATAGAACTCAGGTTTTGGCCTGATGGCTGTGAGAGCATTTTGGGAGGGGGAGCCCCTCATGTAAACTTGCGTTCATCCTATTAGTTGATGTTACATTGCCCATGCGCCCACGCCAAGTGGCGGGCTAAGCGACGTGCTGGTTGGCTAGTTTACCTTCGTTCCGTGCGGGCCCTGAGGTAGCCTGTGGGAGGCTGTGGTGTCCCGAGTGTTCCCTGGTCGAATCCGTAGGATCTGCAGTAAAAACGCTCCTGAGAGGACGCGGCGGCGGCAGTCTGGGCTGCGCGCAAGTTAGGCCTGACCCGGCTTGCGAGGGGCTCACGAGGGGAGGCAGCTGAGGCGAACTGGTAATCAAAACGCGAGAAATTTCTCGAACGAGACTAAGCACCCCTTCCCCGAACACACGCAAATCTCAAATTCGAATCCAACTTAAATCCAGCGGGGGAAAGTGACAACCAAAGGGAAAAGCAATGAAAGTAGACAAAAGGCCGTGTCCGGCACCTAATCTAGTCTTGGACCTCTTCTCACCAGCGCGGAGCTAAGTGCTGCCACTGGGCGTGGGAGGGAGCCCCAGGGCCTGAGGCCGGCACCCCTGAGACTCCGGGGCGTGTACAGCCCCACTCATTATTACGTGAGAGTGTCACGGGGCGGCAAACTTCACAGGCACTGGGCCTTCTTCACAGGTACCGGCCTTGCTTCATATCGCCAGACGAGGGCCCCGCCTTGCGCCACACTCTAGTGCCATCAACGACGACCGGAAATCAGGACGCCGCCGATGGGGTAGAGCGGTCGCCAGCGGTTCCCCCGACGACCACAGGTCCTCCGCCAGGGGCAGACCCTGAGGCACCTTCCCAGCAGAGGGCCTACCTCCTGAGAACGCATTGCTCCGACCGCCGCGCTCGCGATGTCGGATCTCGGCCCCTCTCCTGCAGCCCCCTGCGCCCTCCTCCCGAGGGGTAGGAGACTGTGGGAGCGGGGCAGCTGCTTGCTGTGGCGACCTGCACCTCCTGCGATCAATGATTAGCGTATGCCTGCTCCTGAGGAATCAGCGGTAACCGATAACCGTTGCCTCCAGCGTGGCCAGTGGGACCGTCCCGGGGCTCCTGGAAGAGCTCAGCTTTTGGCCCCTCGTGCCCCCAGCTTGGGCTGAGGAGCGAGCCTTGTTCGCCCTCGTGAGGATGCCCTTGGTCCACCATGTGGGGCACGTATTCTTCTGGCGCCGTCATCCCGAAGGCCACGCCGTAGTGCTCCGCGTGCCATGTAGCTCTGCTTGACGCGCCCACCGTGGGGTGGTAGCGCGGCTGCCCGCTGGGGTCGTGGGCCGCGTCGAGTCCTTCTTCACGGACCGGGAGCAGGGCCAGTGCCGCCGCCGGTCTGGTGCCGACAGCTTCCCTGGCGCTGGAGTAGCCTTGGAGCCCGCGGGCGCGCGTGGAGCCCCCGCGCGGGCCGCCCTGGGCTTGAGAAGGGAGCTGGATGCAGAAGGGGTGAGCCCCCGAGGTGGCAAATCCCAGGAGCTCTACCACCCGCTCCAGCAACACGTCGCGGCCGCCCTCCAGCAGCCTGCACTGCAGCAGCTCTCGGGCCACCGTGAGCGCGGCCCTCGAGTTCGCCTGCTCCCGGCGGGTGTATGGAGTCGTGGTCGTGTCGTGATTGGAGGCCCTTGCTGACGACCGCGCCTGCCGTGGTGTGAGAGTTGTCGAAGCCTGTCCGCGTTGCCCGCGGCCCGCAGCGCCCTGCGGACCGCGAGCTGCCTGGGGCACGGGGTCGCCCGAGGCGATCGGCTCTGTGCGGTCGGGCCACGCCGCCCAAGGATCTAGGTTGCCCGCGTGGTCGTCGGACATGGTGATGATGACGCGACGGGACACGAAGCGGTAGAAGGTGGATTCCGGCGCACCCCTACCTGGCACGCCAAATGTCGGATTTCGGGTTCCGGCAGACCCTTGAAGTTCGAACACTGGGGTGCGCGTGGAGATTTCACCTTCTACCTACCTGCACCCCACCGCCTCGCTAAGATCTAAGCTACGGAAAGAACAGCACAAGAGACACAGGGTTTATACTGGTTCGGGCCACCGTTGCGGTGTAATACCTAATCCAGTTTGTGGTGTGGTGGACTGCCTCTTAGGCTGATGATGATGAGCAAAACAAGGAAGAACAGCCTCGTGAGGGTCTGTTCTTGGCTGGGGCGATGAACTTCTAGGAGGAGCTCAGTCACCCTTCTCTCTCTCTCTCTCTCTCTCTCTCTCTCTCTCTCTCTCTCTCTCTCTCTCTCTCTCTCTCCGACTTCTCATCGATTGCTTCCTGCTTGCCACTACCCTGGGGGTGGCTAGTCCTATTTATAGGCAAAGGCCCTGGGACAATTCCCAAATATTGAGCGGGAAGGGCGCCAACAACTGGCCATTTTGAAGGGGAACATCTGGTAAACTTATCCTGACTAAAGTTGGTCTTCGCCTGCCAAAGGCTCTGGTGGTGACGCTGGCTTGGGCTCCACAATGACTTCCTCCCTGTCGTTGGGCTGGTCTTGGTCTCGTTGCACCAAAACGGGTGCCTTTGCTTGATGCTCTCGCCTGCGCTTGCTCCCTTTGCACCAAAGAGGAAAGGAGGACACTGCGCGGGCTGGCGCCAGCCTGGCACCCTTGGTCGTCATGGCTTGCGTCACGGGCACTTTGTGAGGTACCCCGCCTTGATCTCTCCGCCTCCTCGTGATCTAGCCTGATGAGGCCGTGCGTGAGGAAGATCCGTGTCGTTCACCCCGCGAGGCTTGGCCCCTCGTGAGGGTCTTGGGTCTGTGTTGATGAAGATGGGTCGTGCTGGGCCCCCCTGTGAGCCACGCCGCGGGCCGTAGGCAGGCAAGTCTGGGGACCCCCGTTCCCAGAACGCCGACAAAAGTGACATTGCCTTTGTTGCAATCAATAACAACCCCTCCAGTATTAAGAAAAGGTCTTCCAAGAATAATAGACATACTATCATCCTCGGGAATATCAAGAATAACAAAGTCCGTTAAAATAGTAACGTTTGCAACCATAACAGGCATGTCCTCACAAATACCGACAGGTATAGAAGTTGATTTATCAGCCATTTGCAAAGATATTTCAGTAGGTGTCAACTTATTCAAGCCCAGTCTACGATATAAAGAGAGAGGCATAACACTAACACCGGCTCCAAGATCACATAAAGCAGTTTTAACATAGTTTCTTTTAATGGAGCATGGTATAGTAGGTTCTCCTGGATCTCCAAGTTTCTTTAGTATTCCACCCTTAAAAGTATAATTAGCAAGCATGGTGGAAATTTCAGCTTCCGGTATCTTTCTTTTATTAGTAACAATATCTTTCATGTACTTAGCATCAGGATTCATTTTGAGCATATCAGTCAATCGCATACGCAAAAAGATAGGTCTAATCATTTCAGCAAAGCGCTCAAAATCCTCATCATCCTTTTTCTTGGATGGTTTGGGAGGAAAAGGCATGGGTTTCTGAACCCAAGGTTCTCTTTATTTACCATGCTTCCTAGCAACAAAGTCTCTTTTATCATAATGTTGATTATTTGATTGTGGGTTATGAAGATCAATAGCAAAATCAATTTCTACATCATTGTCATTACTAGGTCGAGCATCATCATGAACATCATCATTAACATTTTCACTAGGTTCATGTTCATTACCAGATTGTGTTTCAACATCAGACATAGATATATCATTTGGATTATCAGGTGGTTCAGCAATAGGTTCACTAGAAGTTTGCACAGTTCTATCATTTTTCTTTTTCTTCTTCTTAGAAGAATTAGGTGCATCAATATTATTTCTTTGAGAATCTTGCTCGATTCTCTTAGGGTGGCCTTCAGGATACAAAGGTTCCTGAGTCATTCTACCAGTTCTAGTAGCCACTCTTACAGCATAATCATTTTTCTTACTATTTATTTCATCAAGCACTTCTTTTTGAGATTTAAGTACTTGTTCTACTTGAGTGGTAACCATAGAAGCATGTTTGCTAACAAGTTTAAGTTCACCTCTAATATTAGCCATATAATCACCCAAGTGTTTAATCATATCGGAATCGTAATTCAATTGTCTACCAAAATAAGCATTAAAATTTTGTTGTTTGACAATAAAGTTATCAAACTCTTCTAAGCATTGTCTAGGAGACTTATAGTGAGGAATATCACCTTCATCAAATCTATAGAGAGAATTTACCTTTACTACCTGTGTCGGGATATCGGGATCAGGAGGTTCTTCAATAAATAAGGGATTGAGATCATATGTTTCTTCAACAGGTGGTAAATTAAGACCATGTATTTCTTCAATAGGAGGTAAATTCTTAACATCTTCAGCTTTAATACCTTTTTCTTTCATAGATTTCTTTGCCTCTTGCATATCTGCGGGACTGAGAAATAGAACACCTCTCTTCTTCTGAGTTGGTTTAGGAATAGGTTCATTAATTGGAGCAAGAGCGGGCTCAGGAGCTGGCTCAGGAGGTGCCCAATTATTTTCATTTGTCAACATATTATTCAATAGAATTTCAGCTTCATCCGGTGTTCTTTCCCTGAAAAGAGAACCAGCACAACTATCCAGGTAATCTCTGGAAGCATCGGTTAGTCAATTATAAAAGATATCAAGTATTTCATGTTTCTTAAGAGAATGATCGGGCAAAGCATTAACTAACTTGAGAAGCCTCCCCCAAGCTTGTGGGAGAATCTCTTCTTTAATTTGCACAAAGTTGTATATTTCCTTTAAAGCAGCTTGTTTCTTATGAGCAGGGAAATATTTAGCAGAGAAGTAATAAATCATATCCTGGGGACTACGCACACAACCAGGATCAAGAGATTTAAACCATATCTTAGCATCACCCTTTAATGAGAACGGAAATATTTTGAGGATATAAAAGTAGCGAGATCTCTCATCATTAGTAAACAGGGTGGCTATATCATTTAATTTAGTAAGATGTGCCACTACAGTTCCAGATTCATAACCATGGAAAGGATCAGATTCAACCAAAGTGATTATATCAGGATCAAAAGAGAATTCATAATCCTTATCAGGAACACAGATAGGTGAAGTAGCAAAAGCAGGGTCAGGTTTCATTTTATCTCTAAGTGATTCTTTGTTCCATTTAGCTAATAACCTCATGAGCTCATATCTATCCTTGCAAGCTAAAATAGCGGCAGAAGATTCCATATCAAAAACATTACCCTCAGGAATAACATGCATATCTTCATCATCACTTTCATCATTATAATCAGATTCAATAATTTCTTTTTCTCTAGCCCTAGCAATTTGTTCATCAAGAAATTCACTAAGGGGCACAGTAGTATCAGGCATAGAAGCAGTTTCATCATAAGTATCATGTATAGCAGAAGTGGCATCATCAATATCATGCGACATATCAGAACGAATAGCAGAAGCAGGTTTAGGTGTCGCAAGCTTACTCATAACAGAAGGTGAATCAAGTGCAAGGCTAGATGGCAGTTCCTTACCTCCCCTCGTAGTTCAGGGATAAATTGTTGTCTTAGCGTCTTTCAAGTTCTTCATAGTGTCCAGCAGATATAAATCCCAGGTGACTCAAAGAATAGAGCTATGCTCCCCGGCAACGGCGCCAGAAATTACTCTTGATGATGACGACGGCGACGAATCCCCCTCTCCGGAGCCCCGAACGGACTCCAGATCAGCCCTCCCGAGAGGTTTTAGGGTTTGGCAGCAGCTCCGTATCGTAAAACGCGATGATTTCTTCTCTCTGATTTTTTTCTCCCCGAAAGCCAATATATAGAGTTGGAGTTGGCGTTGGAAGGTGTCCAGGGGGCCCACGAGGTAGGGGGCGCGCCCCCACCCTCGTGGACAGGGTGTGGGCCTCCTGGTCTTCATCTTTGGCGAGGATTTTTTATTATTTTTTATAAGACATCCCGTGGAGTTTTAGGTCATTCCGAGAAATTTTGTTTTCTGCACATAAAATAACATCATGGCAATTCTGTTGAAAACAGCGTCAGTCCGGGTTAGTTCCATTCAAATCATACAAGTTAGAGTCCAAAATAAGGGCAAAAGTGTTTGTAAAAGTAGATACGACGGAGACGTATCAACCACTGCATCATAACATAAATTAGGAGGGGAACCGAACAAATTAATCAAGAGTTATTGCCAAATTACATGGCCTAGATTTATTGGAAAGAAACAATGGAGTTGCCTTGCTGTTTCCAGAGTTTGTCTTCTTATCTTCAGTAGCCTGCACCGAATTAACACACTAGTATTGCTATCGTTGGCCAGGTCATATAATAGGAAAGCAACATTGACAGAGCGAACGTTTGGGCAACCAGACCACACCAACCTACACCAAATTAACACAATATGGCACAACTATCATCAGCCAGGTAAGGTAATACAAAAGCAACATTGACACAATGAATGAATGGACAACCAGAGCAGCACTACAACTCAGTAATGTGCATGATATGAGATAGTACACTCATGCAGCTCAGTATGCAAAACTACCAGGCAGTTTTCCTTACAAAAATCAACATTGTCTCCTTTAGGGTCTATTTGGTTGGAGACTAGTGTGGCCAAGCCAAAGTGTGGCTAGCCACACAAGTATGGCAAGCCACACAAGTGTGGCTGAGAAATTGGATGCCAAACTTTGGCAAAAGTTGGCAAAAAAATTGTCTCTATGACAAGCGGGCCATAGGGGCAATAAAGTGTGGCAAGCCAAAGTGTGGCAAAACCCAAACACATGCCAAATAAACTATGTCTGCCAAATTTTGGCTTGGCAAACTGTGCTTGGAACCAAACAACACCTACATTTTGCTACAACTAACTTTAGATCAGATAAAGGTTGGATTTAGGCCGATTAACAAAATACTTGTTGATGTAAAAATATAGTGATATACAATAGGTACTTACTTCAGCATTGGATCACAGAGAATTCCTGCAAGATACTTTCCTCGAATATGATCCCAATGCAGAAAGTCTTCTATCGTTCAACCTTATTTTCTAAAAGAGAGATGGATACGAAACATGTAGAAAATATGATTAGAATGCCATAAAATCGCATAATGCGAGGATACACACATGCTTCTTAGAATGGATTTGACATATTTTTGCTCGACTAGAGCGGACTAGTCCTTTGGCCACTGGAATATGCTTATTATCAGTAGGAGTTAGGTTTCTCTTTGCTGGAGTAGTATCTATGAAAACTGGAGTTGGTTTACTAACTCCTGGCGTTTGGATCTTTTGCAAAGACCTGGTTTGTAACCCTTCAGATTCTAACATAGTCGTCTTCCCCTTGCATGCCTTATATAGAATAATGGCACTTCAATTATAAAACATGCTACAGCAGATATGGAATAGGTACTGAAGAATAGAAAGGCATGACATATTGACATGTATTCCCTCCATCCGGAAATAAATGGATGGGTCTAGGCGTATTTCACTTCTAGATACATCCATTTTTCTCCATTTCTGCAACATGTAATCCGGACGGAGGGAGTATGATGTAAGAGCTAGGGATACGACAGGACAACAGTGAAAAAAAACACTACTTGAATGTAAAAATGTATGCTAGCGGAGTACATATAGAAAAACACTAAGGCAACATATGCGTGTATGGTTGGGAAACTAAGATGCCATTGCAAAAGACCACTAGAAGAAGCTTCAATGTAAAAATGGAACATGGTATGGTAGAAAGATGAAGTACATACTGATGAATAATAATGCATAAGATATTCAGAAGCATGATGTCGTCCAAACTAAGTAGATGGCATTGGGATAGAGTAGAATGACAATACTTGAGTTTGAAAACATGTTATCATGAATGGAATAGGTACTGAAAAATAGTAAGGCATCACATATTTACATGCATGATGAGTAGGCTAAGCACAAGGCATTGCAATAGAGTAGATGCACTCCAGGACATTATATGCATGTTGTACCCATATCACTGGCCAAGTTAGAGAAAGGACCTTGTGGGATGAATAGGATTCATCATCTTTCTACAAGTCTTCTTAAGAACTGCCTCTACATGTTCCATCATATTGGGTATCATTGACGTCAAGTTTGTTGGTTGTTACGTTGCTCCGTGAGGTTCTTGTGGATAAATCAGTGTGTGCAATTATATCTGACATGCACGGGAGACAACTAGTATTTAGATTTCTGTAATGAGTGACTCTAGGAGACGACATAAATAGTAGGACCGGGGTTAACTAGCAGCAACAGATCTCAAAAACTAAAGGGAGAACATGGATGAAAGCTACAGAATATGTATCATTTGTACTCAAGATTAACTAGATGGCACACAAAAGTATTAAAGAACAACATAGGTAATACTAGAAGTGGTATAATACTATAATCAGCAGCATGTGGGATAGCATTGGCTGATGGATGATAACTATGGAACAACGTTACCTAAAGAACAAGTCTCTTAGCTGAACTATGGAACAACGTTAACTCCTAAACAAGACACGTAAGAGATCAGCATGAATATACAGTGAAATGTGATAATCTATTTTCCATGCTTAGATGAATAACAAAGCCATAAATGTTGCACACAAGTAAGATGAGGGTACAACCTATCTGGCCGCCATCCATAGTAGTGAGCATCATGTGCTGACTTATCGAGGGACCTGCAGTTGTTGTGTTTGTCATGTCGGGCATGTGCATTCGATGCAGGGAATTATTCAGTGGGGACTATAGCTCCCTTCTGGTGTATGCTTCCCTTGTTGGAGCAGCTGCAGTGAGTCGGAAGATGGTGTGGCTAAAGATGTGGAAAACGCATAATGTTAAGAACGACACATATCTTTGATCTGAAGAAATACCCTAAGAGATCAACAGCAACGACCGAGAGTGGTCACACGTCTGTTGACTGAAGACTAAATTGGGGTCACACGGTTTTATTTTATTTTGGGACTGTCTGATCTACGCCGGATGGCTTGTTGGCCATCTTGTGCCTCCTGGCTGACATTGTTCGGAATCTTCCCCGAAGAGCCAGCGACCACCGGTAGAGCAGCCTGCCTCCACCGTCCCTGGCCGCGAGAGCTCCGACCAAGAGCCTGCTCCCCACCCTACCGCACTGATGTGGTTGCCCGCCATCGGCCAATCCACAAAGACTCGCTGTCATCCAGATCCGGCGGTGGCAGTACCTTCAACCCACGCAACTCTAAGATAGCCATCTAAGCATTGCTTCTATAGCGAACTTGTGCCCCGGCACCCTTACGTTAGACACCAGCCAACCGGCAGCCTAGGAGTTTCGCCGCCTCGAGGGGTGCTGCTTCCCATTAGGAATCGATTGGCCTAGAATAAAAATTCAGACGACTGACGCCTAAATAAAGTGATTTGAGATGAGGGTACGACCTATCTTGCGGCCCGGTGAAGTAGGCAACTCCAGCTGCCGAGTCGGTGAGGCCGGCGCTCTTGCGGTGGCTATCAGCACAGGGAAGCAAAGATGTCATGACGGTCGATGGCTACGGGGAAGCAGCGCCGAGGCCCTGGACAGATCCGAAGTTGGAGCCGCTCCGGCGCTGTGCACAACGGCGAGGGTGAATCGGCTTCGATACAATTCACGCGGCCGTCATCGAGGCAGCTCCAGCAGCACGGAGTAAGAGGCACACAGCCCAGTGCACGACGGCAAATGGACAACGTCTCCAGCATTGGGGAGGAGGGCGGCGGTGAATTTCGTGTGGTGAGGGCGCCATGGAGGTGGGGCTGAGGTTTCACAGCTGGGGAGAAGGGAGCTTTCGGGGAGAAGGTGATTTGCCGCCCATGAGGTATGAATGGGGAATTGGGAGGGGGAACCATGTATGTGGGGGGAGTTACAGTTCTACCTCTGTCGTTAGGCTTCTCGGATTGGGTCTGTGTACTGAGGGTCGGGGATAGTAAAGTAACTTTGCTTCTCCCAAATAGTGGGCGCGAGCGATTTCGGGCGAGGAGGGCATGTTTTGAAATAGTGGGTGCGAGCGATTTCAGGCGGGGAGGGCGTGTTTTGAAATAGTGGGCGTGAGCTATTTCTGGCGAGGAGGGCGTGTTTTGAAATAGTCGGCGCGAGCGATTTCGGGCGAGGAAAGGGTGTTTTGCCACCCATGGTTTATGAATTATTCGGCATAAGTCATTTCGGCCAAGGAGAAGGCGTGCTTGGATGAAGTTATGAAGCTACCCTCGATGTACAATGGGCCAATTGATGTGTGTCCCACATAGGCCGGTAATTTTGTGTCTCCCATTTATTTGCTTGGGCGAATTCCACCGAGAAGAGGGTGTTTAACGGTTTGTTCAAATTTTGGGAGAACGAGCATCCACATCTACCTTACCAAGTCGATTCGAATCATATTTTGAAATATTAGCTTGCCACTTCTTTTTTAGATCGAGAGATGATGCTCGATAGTAATATGTTTTTACATGCTCGTTGCTAATGATTTACTATATGACAAATAGTTGACCCACTCAAAAACGGGAATCAAACCCAAAATGAAATATCTCGATTCAATGAAATAGCTCGTTCACCAGGTCAAAATAATGAACTAAATCCAAATTGAACACCTCAATCGAGTAGCATGTTGTACAGTATTATAGTACTCCATGAACATGTTGATAGTCAAATTAATGAACTTGTTTGATACGTATATCTCCATTCATGTGTGGATTGCAGACAACATGTTCTCCAATTTAAATATTTGAATGCAAGTTTATATCGAAACATGGTTTATATCAGTTTTTGATGCATAAAATGCGACCTCCCCCTCTCTCGGACTCCTGGTCTCTCTCTCGTTGACAATCTTCAATTCTATCGCACGCAGCCAACACACAAACCTTGTTGCCCCCCCCTCTCTCTCTCTCTCTTTGTGTGTGTGGGGGGGTCTTTCTAGTTCGCATGCATATATGCTCCATGTATAGGTCTCTCTCGCACACTATGTATGATTCTCTAATCCAAGCTAAATATCTTGGGTGCACTCATCGTACGCACACTAATTCCCTGGCTCGTTGCCCGTAACTCATGCACCACTCTGCCGTCTTGGAGCTCTTCCCTCTCTCTATCTATCAAACTCTCCATCTCCCTGGGTCAGACGTACACATGCATATCTCACTCGCACTCGATAGACCCATCTAAAACTCTATCTCTCTCCCTCATTCTCTCTCCATCTCACACGCACACACACACAATCTCATGCCTAGCCAAGTATGATGGCCTCTCACTCAATTGTAGGCACACGCAGTCCCCCTGTATGTATATGACTAGCTAATTCTTAGTCCACATCACAAACATGTGCATGGTCTATATCGATTTCTCTCAGGGCATCTTTCTATCACACACGCACCTCATCCCTCGATCTCCCACCCATATAGTCCCCTCACAATCTCGAGGGGATCTCTCTATCACAAACACACCCTCTCTCCCTCCCCATGCGTTTATCTTCTCCATGCGTACCTCTCGACCTTTGTTCCTTGTTGGCTAGACCTATATTGGACATGTGCTATAGGGGTGTCTCTCTCCATTGCAAACAATCACGCACTAGCTATCTTCGTGTATCTCCTCACATCGCTTTTCTATCTCGGAGATGCATGCATGATATGTTTGCAAAAGAAACGAACACACTCTCTCTCTCTAATTTATCGTTTGTTGTCCCTTTATCTTTCACACACATACTCTTTTTGCGCACTCTCTCATTCTAGTTGACACGCACTTGATCTCTCTTGACTTAGGAACTCTCTCCGGTCCATAGCATATAGATTTATTGAAAAGTCAAACATCACAAAATTTGACCATGTACGTGAAGAAAAGCATTTACATCTAGAACGACAAACATATACCATTAGATTCATCATGAGATGTAGTTTCGTATGATGTATCTTTGGTATAGTAGATATAAATAATATTTGCGTAAACCTGGTCAAAGTTTCCAAAGTTCGACTTCTAAAAAATTTATGTGGATTATCGAGCGGATGGAATATCTCTTCCCCCCTCTCAGCTATCTGATGCACCACTCAGCCATATCGGGGCTCCTCTATCTCTCTCAAACTTTATATCTCCCTGGTTCACACATACACATGTCTCGCTCGCGCTACATTGACCCATCTAACACTTTCCGTCCTTGCTCTCTCTCTATGTGACATGCACCCCCTAAGTACCATAATCCCTCACTCCATCATAGGCGCACGCACTCCCCCCCCCTAAGTATGACTATCTCTCACTAGCCATCAGGAACACACGTATTGTCTCCTTCCATCCATACGTCTATCTCGATACCTCTCAGGGTATCTTCTATCGCGCACACACCTTGTCACTCGATCTCCCACCCATGTAGTCCCATCACGATCTACAGGGATCTCTCTATGACAAACATACACTCTCTCCTCCCGATGTCTGCATTTTCTCCACACGTCTCTCTCGACCTCTCTCCCTTATTTGCCAGACCCCTCTTGGCCACGTGCTAGGGGTCTTTCTCTCTCGGTTGCAAACAACCACACACTATCTCCTCACCTTGCTTCCACTGTCGAAGCATGTGTGATATGTTTTCATAAGGCACACACGCTTTTTCTCTACTTTTATCGTGTGTTGTCCATGTCTCTTTCACACACGCACACACACTTTTTTCAGTCACCCTTTCTATTTCATAGACACACACACACACACTCTCTCTCTCTAGTTAGGTACTCTCTCACGTCCATAAGCATATGGATGTTTTGAAAAGTCAAACCTTAGAAAAGTTTGACCAGGTATATGTGGAGAAAAATATTTACATCTGGAACGATCATTAGATTCATCACAACATGTACTTACTTCATACTATCAATTATCACTGGTATTGTAGATATAAGTAATTTCTTTATAAACTTGGTCAAAGTTTCAAAAGTTTGACTTAAAAGAATGTAGGCACTAAATTATCGAATGAAGAGAGTAGCTCTTTCTCTCTCTCTCTGCAATCTCTCACTGGCCTCCCCTCTCACTCGAACTCTCTATACCGAGGGATTATACGGTCACTGTGTGTCAGCGTATAGCTCCATATATTGTTTAGTACCAGTCAACCAGTCCACATGCCGCCTTGTCAGCTCGTGTTCTCTATGTTTGTGTGCTGGCCCATGTGGCAGTGTGTGAAAATAAGTAAACTAGAGGCCCATCTGACACGCAGTGGAGTAAAGAAAGTTGAAACCACTCGGGGTAGCACCCCGCACGCTAGTAAATTGAGCGCACACTTCTTCCGCGTGAAGGACGCACTAGCGCAGACTTCACCACTGCGCGGCGGCATACACAGAACGATGCACTCGCGCACACCCAGCACACAACATACACCAGCACATGTGTACACCAGTGTCGCCGTCGGCTGAGATGGATGGCGAGGCAGCCAACAAGTGGAGGCGGCTCAAGCCAAAACCACATCCGGCAAACCTGGACTTCATCAACAGCCTCCCCAACGACATGCTGCTCGTCATCATCGGCCTTCTCCCCACCAAATCTGCCATGCGGACCACCCTGCTCTCCCACCAGTGGCGCCCCCTCTGGCGTTGCGTCCCCCTCAACCTCACTGTCCACAGCTGTCTGTGCGATGGGGATTGCAAACGCATGGCCGCAGTCTCCAAGAACCTTTCATCGCATCCTAGGCCAGCCAGACGCCTTGACATTTGCATGTTTAGTACCAACTACAAGGTCCAAGCCAAGTTCGACGAGTGGTTCTTATCCCCCACACAAGATCAGCTCGAGGAGCTCAGCTTTGAAGTGGGACAATGTGTCTCTCTGCTGCCGTCCGTGCTCCGCCTCATGCCAACACTGCGCCGCGCCAACTTCAGCTCCTGCTATTTTCCCTAGATTAATTTCGCGCCCGCCCTTCTCCCTCAACTCAAGCAGCTTGACCTCTTCGACGTTGGATACTCGAAGAAGGATATGGAGCACCTGCCCTACAGCTGTTGGGGGGATGAACCCCAGGCAGGCAACGGAACCCGGATCCTTTTCAAAAACAACGGAGCCAGCGACGCCCCTCAAGCCGGCTCGCGCTTGTTCGGGTCGATTGACCCGGCCAAGCCCCTCGACCCAGCCAAATTCCTCAACCCGGCCCCAACGGCCGGCGCAAGGCAGCCGAACCCGGCGCACCAAGACTTCTCAAACAAGCCAGCTTCCCTTTGGCGTGTTCCCCGACCCGGCCACAGGTCAGCTCCCGTCTCATACAGGCCGTACGATGGGACGAGTCTTCACTCAGAGTTGAGCAAGGCAACAGTGCCCCACCCATGCCTCTGGTCAGCCGGGCGTGGCAATAGTGCCCCACCTACCCGCTGACCAGGGCTGGCGTGGCTACAGTGCGCCCGTCGTCACTGCTGACGCCAGCAAGCGGAGACCTGATGGAGCGCCACTGTAGCGGACTCTACCCGGCCACTCCCTGACGATCGACAAGACAGCCAACAGTGCCCCTGCCCCCGGCGGGTCCCGCACCCGGAAAACCCGGCGAGCCATGACACCCGGCGGGTCCCAGCGCCGGCTTCCCGGACGATGACAACCCGGCCCCACGACCTTGTAACATTACAATTGTACCCCTGGGGGGTTTGTCGGCGTTCTGGGAACGGGGGTCCCCAGACTTGCCTGTCTGCGGCTCGCGGCGTGGCTCGAGTGGAGGCCCAGCGCGGCCCAACTTCATCAGCTCAAGCTCAAGACCCTCGCGAGGGGCCAAGCCTTGCAGGGCGGACGACAGGAAGCTTCCTCACGAGCAGCCTCATCAGGCAGGCTCGCGAGGAGGCGGAGAGATCAAGGCAGTGGCACCTCGCGAGGAGCCCGTGACGCAAGCCATGACGATCGAGATCAGGCGGGCGCCAGGCGGGCCCCGGCCTGCGCAGTGTCCTTGTTTCCCCTTCGGTGCAAAGGGAGCAAGCACATGCCAAGGCATCGGGCAAAGGTTACCATTCCGGTGCAACGAGAGCAAGACCAGCAGAGCGGCAGGATGGAGGTCACCGTGGAGCCCAAGACGGCGTCATCACCAGTGCTTTTGGCAGCCGAAGACCACCTTTGGTCAGGATAACTTGTACTGGATGTTCCCTTCAAAATGGCCAATTGCTGGCGCCCTTCCCGCTCATTATTTCGGAATAGGACCAGGGCCTCTATAAATAGGACTAGCCACCATAGGGAAGAGGGAGAGAAGAGGAGAGATCGAGACGAAGCAGAACACACCGCACCAGCTCAAGAACACCTCTCGCGAGGCCGTTCTTCCCCTGTATTGTTCATCATCAGCCCCTGAGGCAATCCACTACACCACACACTGGAGTAGGGTATTACACCACATCGGTGGCCCGAACCAGTATAAACCTCGTGTCCCTTGTGTGTTCTTCTTTCTGGCCTAGATTTCTTGCGAGCCAGAGAAGCGCGAGTCGGTAGGGGAAAGATCTTCGTGCGCACCCCAAAGTTCGAACCTTAAGGGTCTGCCGGAACCCGAAATCCGACAGGGTTGCCCTATAAAAAACCCCTAGGAGCCCTCATGCATACAGGCAAACACAGAGAGACTGATCAGTCGAACACACGCACACACACGCACTCATGGAGAGGGAGCAACCTAAGCCTTGGCCCGCCTTACTTCTTCCTCCATACAACTCTAGGAGCAACTCTCTACTAATAAATATGAACTACACTCGGTAGGACTAGGGGTGTTATCTATCCGGAGAGCCCCGAACCTAGGTATGTCTTGCGTCCCGCTCTCGCTCATGCCGACCTCGCCTCTGGAGCCCACCAGTGCCCTCGAGCCTCCTCCTATATTAGCCATCCCTTAGTATCTTCAGTGTGCCCACCATGACAGTTGGCGACCACCGTGGGGCAGCTCGAGGTCCTGGCCGGGAGCATGCTTCAGACGGGGCTCCTCTCCGACTCCGACGAGCCCGTCACGCTGGCGGACGACATCATCGACGCACTTGCAGCCTCCTTCGCCGTGCTGCGCATCTCCGATGCGCCTGTGGCCGACGAGTACCCCAGCGAGGTACTTGACTTTTCCGACTCCCCCCTTTCCCTCGGCGGTAGCGCTCCCACTGGGGCAATGGACCTCTGCGTGGAGGTCTTCATCACCGACACTGGCGCCCCTTCCTCGTCCAGCGCGACGAGGAAGGCCGCTGAATCCAAGGCCGCAGTAGAACGGGCCGCCTCGCCCAACACGTAGTGCGCAATGATGTAGAGCCTTTCCGTCCCCATCGGCACCGACATCGCCGCCTCCAACATCGCCGAGGCCCGGACGCGGCTCAACGAGGACCGCCAGTGCCTGCTGAACCTCACTGAGATGATCGCCGCCGTGCAGCGTCGCCTAAACTCCGCTCAACTGGAGCGCAACACCGCCTACGGCTTCACGCTGGATGCGCCCGAGCCAAGCCGAGTTGCCGACTTGCGGTCCCGGGGCGGCGCCATCGGACGCACCTTCGGTGCCATCCCTCCCGTCTATGAGACTCCCGTGAAGAACATGCGCGCCGCTCAGGCGGCCGCAGTCGTCCTGGATCAGCTCGCAGGCGAAGAGCTGCAGGACCGCCTCAAGAGTGTAACGCCCTCAATGCGGCTATATCTCCCACGTGTCGAAGCATGACTTAGAGGCATAACCGCACTGAAAGCAATGTCGCAAGTGAGGTAATCTTCACACAACCCATGTAATACATAAGGGAAAGAGATACATAGTTGGCTTACAATCGCCACTTCACACAATACATGAGTAAAGCATTACATCATACAGATACAATCAAGGTCCGACTACGGAACCAAAATAAAAGAAGACTACCCCAAATGCTACACAGATCCCCGATCGTCCCAACTGGGCTGCACTACTGATCAACTGAAACGAAGCAACACAGTGAACAAGATCTTCATCAGCTCGGGTGCGTCACCTGCATGGTTTCATCGGCACCTGCAAACTGGTTTTGGAAGTATCTGTGAGTCACGGGGACTCAGCAATCTCACACCCGTGAGATCAAGACTATTTAAGCTTAAAGATAGGACAAGGTAGTGAGGTGGAGCTGCAGCAAGCGACTAGCATATCTAGTGGCTACCATACGCAAAAAAGAGCGAGAAGAGGAGGCAAAAGCACGGCCGAACAACTATGATCAAGAAATGATCCTAGAACAACCTACGTCAAGCATAACTCCAACACCGTGTTCACTTCCCGGACTCCGCCGAGAAGAGACCATCACGGTTAGACACGCGGTTGGTGTATTTTAATTAAGATCAACTTCGGGTTTTATACAACCGGACATTAACAAATTCCCATCTGCCTCATAACCGCGGGCACGGCTTTTGAAAGATAATACCCTGCAGGGGTGTCCCAACTTAGCCCATTATAAGCTCTCACAGTTAACGAAGGATATTCCTTCTACCGGGAAGACCCGATCAGTCTCGTAATCCCGGCTACAAGACATTTCGACAATGGTAAAACAAAACCAGCAAGACCACCCGTTGTGCCGACAAATCCCGATAGGGGCTGCACATATCTCGTTCTCATGGCACACCGGATAAGCGAAGCGTACAGGTACCAACGTAACCCAAGTTGCCAAGGGACGGTCCCGCACGGTGCTCTAGTTTGGACCAACACTCAGAGCAGCACTGGCCTGGGGGGTAAAATAAAGATGACCCTTGAGTCTGCAGAACCCAAGGGAAAAACGATTAGGTGGCAAATGGTAAAACCAAGGTTGGGCCTTGCTGGAGGAGTCTTATTGAAAGCAAACTGTCAAGGGGGTCCCATAAATCACCCAACCGTGTAAGGTACGCAAAATCCGGGAACATAATACCGATATGACGGAAACTAGGGCGGCAAGAGTGGAACAAAACACCAGGCATAAGGCTGAGTCTTCCATCCTTTACCAAGTATATAGATGCATTAATTAAATAAGAGATATTGTGATATCCCAACGTAGTCATGTTCCAACATGGAGCAATCTTCAACTTCACCTGCAACTAGCAACGCTATAAGAGGGGCTGAGCAAAGCGGTAACATAACCAAACAACGGTTTGCTAGGAAAGGATGGTTAGAGGCTTGACATGGCAATAGGGGAGGCATGATAAGCAAGTGGTAGGCATCGTAGCATAGGCATAGCAAAAGAGCGAGCATCTAGCAAGCAAAGATAGAAGTGATTTCGAGGGTATGGTCATCTTGCCTGAGATCCCGCTAGGAAGAAGAACGAGTCCATGAAGAAGACACACGGAAGTAGTCGAACGAATCCTCACGAACGCGACGTTATCGGAACTACCCGAAGAAGCAACACCGGAAAGAAGCAAACAACATGGTAAACAACCATCACATGAACATGGCATGATGCACAATCAAGTATGATGCATGTCCGGTTTAATAATTCATGGCATGGCAAATGCACAAACAATACCACAAATTAAGTGGAGCTCAATATGCAATGAGTTGCATATTGATGAAACACCACATCAATTATTTAGTTCTCTCTCGTCTATGTACCCAACAATGTTAAATGTTATTAAACATGGCAAGTGTGAAGCATATGAAAACTACCTAACTAGGCAAGTTTAAATGAGGCCGGAACAACAAACAACAAATCCGGAAAATCCTCATGTGCATATTTTAGATTTGGTACTGTTCTGCCTAAAACCATATTTTATTGTTTTTAAATAGGAAAATAAAGTGCAACATGTTAAGCTATGCATTTTCCTACCCCATATACATATATAATTTATTTAAATCCGAGTACGGTTATTTAGTTATGAAACAAATCATTTTAACATGGCATTTAAGCAAATTAATTCAAACAACACATTTAAACATTTTAAACATGGTTGAAAGTGTCATATTATGAAACTAGATGAAATTCTAAGCACTTTACATATATAAAACATTTTAATATGATGCACGGTTCATGAGTTATTATATGCATGAAGATGAGGGTTTTTCTATTAAACTGCAGTCTCTGGTATAATAAACAAATTCGCAGCGCGGGGAAAAAAATACATGGGCCGAATCTGAGTTGTACTGGGCTGAGGGGAGTTGCTCACATTGGGCCAACAGGGAGCTGGCAGATCTGGGCCTGGCTGGATCGAACGAGGAGGTGGATGGGGGCGCAGTCAACGGCGAAGCGGGACTTGGCGCTGGGTCGTCCTCCTCGCGCAAGGGCGAAGCAGAGGAGGCGAGCAGGGCGGCGGTGGCTGGGAGCAGAGCTCCGGCGAACGGGGCGAAGGGGCGGCGAGGTCCTTGGCGCCCGGATCCGGCCGGGAACGGGCTTGGACGGCGCCGGGCTTGAGGAGGCCGAGGCGCCATGGGAGGGGAACGGCAGCAACGGCGGGGAAACTTGGTGGCATCAGCAGGCACGGTTGAGGAAGGGGCGCCGAGAGTGGGAGGTCGTAAGGTGTGGGTTGAGGAGCTCAGCGTCCATCGCGGCAGTGCTCCATCAGGCGCGCATGGGGAACCTGCGACGGGTCAGAGAAGGGGAGGTGAGAGAGAGAAGATCAAGAAGATGGAAGGGGAGGCAGGGACGAGAGGGGTGGTACGGGCCTGCTGGAGGAGGTCGCCGGCGACGCAGCTGGTCGCGAGAATGGGCGTGAATGCAGCTGAGCTCGGGAGCAAGCTCCTGCACGGGATGGACGTGGCTGCGGGAGCCTCAGCGAGCTCCTGCTCAGGAGAGGAACGAGGAGGCCTGCGCGGTCGGGATAGGAGGCTCGCGGCAGCGAGGCTGCGGGCGTGGTGGCTCGGCAACAGGAGGAGGAGGCTGCGATCTTGTTGGGCGGCGCTGAAAGCAAGGTGGAGGCGCTCGGGTGGATGGGGAAAACAAGGTGGATCTGGCGAGTAGGTCGATGGCTGGCGGCGGGACGGGACTGATGGGACAAGCTCCCTAGGATCTAGGGTTCAACTGTTTATATAGCAGGCAGGTAAAAGGAGGAAGAATTTGGATCATCGGATCGGGATCGGGCGGACAGAAAATATCGCTAGGGAAGTCCAAACAAAGAGCCAAAGGTATTTTAGGGATGTTTGGGGGATGATCCGAATCCAACGGTGATGACTGAGTGGTTCGGGTTCGGGGAAGTTTCAGACGCGCTCAAGAGGGGAAATTTGTGCACTGTGCGGTGAGGCTAGGCGGACACGGTGAAGAGGGAAGCGAAAACCCGATTGGTCTGCAACGTCAACGGCTAACGAATGCAAGTTTTGAAAAATGACAGCAACAAAGTGTTGATGCAATGCGGATGATGCGGTGATGAATGCAACAAACAAACGGAACGCATGACAACAACGAAAAACATGGAAGCCGTCTGGAGCGTCGGTCTTGGGGCGTTACAACACTCCACCACTACAAGAGGATCTCGTCCCGAGATCTAAGAATGGCACTAGGGAGAAACGGAAGAGGAAGAGGTAAAACAAAGTTGCTTCTTTGACAAACGAGTGAAACCAATGAACCTTGAGAGGTTAAACAATTTAAAGAAGAATAAAATGGAGATGAATGAGATTGCGAACACTCCGTTAGATAAGAGGAACAAGGAACACCATGTGAACCTTGGAGGTTGCAAAGCTATGAATGATGATCACAATGGACAAGAAGGAACTGAAAGCACTCCGGTTGAAAACAGATGCAAGACTTGATAAGATGAAAAGAACTTGAAAAGTGAACACCACACTCCGGTTAAATGGATTAGCAAGGAAAAGAACATGATCTTGGCAAACTAGATGATGAGTCGAAGAGAGTAACATCACAATGTCTCCGGAACGAAAGAATGGAAGTTAGATGGTTGGGAGAAAAGAACGGAGAAGATAATGACAACTTCAACCACAATTGAATTTGGAAAGCATCCTTTCAAGAAGGTTAGAGCGGAATTGTTGGAAAACCAACAACGAAAAGAATAAGCTTGATGTGGGCTTATAGAAGACATCTCAAAATTATGAGGTGAAATTCTGCCACTAACGAAAACAATAGATTGGATTGAGATCAACAAGGAGATGAAAACTTCTTCACCAGGAGGATAGGAGAAAACTTGGATCATTAATAAGCACCACAATCGGAACATTCCCTGTGGAAGGCTTTAGGTGAAATATAACCCAAGATAACTCCAATGAAGAAATTCATGAATTTAAAATATCTCATTTTTAACAACTTGTGAACCTTGAAACACAAAGGGAAATTGTCAAGAATGGCATAACACCATCTCAAAAGATAAGGTAGAAAGGATTGCACTTCGGAATGCAAGATGAAGAACACTTGAACTCCTCAAAACAAAACATGTGTTAAACACCATGTTAATTTTAGAGTATAGCTTGGTGGATCATAACTCCGAGAGACATCTTGAAGAACAATTGAAGAGTGAACAGAATCCTTGATGAACCACCACGCAGAGCCTCCATGAAGAACTCCGGTAATAAAAGGATGATAGAAAGAAAGAGAAGTTGAAAAGCACAAGGTGAAGCCTTGCGATGATTTAGATGAAGCTTCATGACAAGTTAACTGAGAGAGCTTAGAACTCCGGAAACAAAAGATGAACAACTTAGCACCGAAAAATTGATATCATGAACGAACTCCGGAAGAAAAGAATTGAGACACCTCCAAGAAACACGAGTAAGATTTACTGTATGTTTATCCTTCATCAACTTAAATTGATGACAAGCAACGGATTTGGCATACTACTTATTCCGTAGAAAGGATTAAGAGAGAGATAGGCCAACTTGAAGAATTCTTCGACGAATCACCGGGAGGATTGGAAAGAATAAATGAAATGATACGATAATAACGGAATAGGAATGTTGAACAAACCACTGGTAGGATTATGAGAGAACAAATGAATTGATACGATGCCAAACGAAGAGGAATGTTAAACAAACCATCGTAAGAACTAAAAATGAAAGTAGAAAAGGCACAATTCACCGGGAAGAATTGAAAAACGAATGAAGATACTTTAGGGGATTTAGATACATGAGAACGAATAGATCACGAGCTGATTAGAGGATATTTGAATGATGCACCGGTAAGATTTATAGAACAAAAGCTGAACGCTGAGAATGAAGAATTATGAAATGATGGCCTTCGGGGAATAAAACTAAAAAGACTCATGAATTGCTCTGGATGGGTGAAAAGAATTCTCACAATTGAAAACAATTATGAGAGGATGGCATGACGCTAGAACTATGAATCTTCAAGAGAACGTATATGATTTGGAGGAAACTCTTTTTCGATGTTCAAATGTTGAGAATGACGACGAGAAACACCACCATGAATTGTTGAGGCGCTCCGGGATGTAAATTCGAAAGGTTGAACCAACGATGAAAAGAATTTGAAAGATCGAGGAGAAAGACATATGACTGATGATAACCCATTCTTACGTCAAACTTGGAAGAATTTTAGAAGCTCCGGGAAAATTAGAAGAGTCAGGTAAGATCCTGGGAAAAGACCTGTGGGTTAGGGCACACTCAAAAGATACACCGTTGGATGATTGCTTGAAAAGAGAGATTGCACCGGTTGAATTAAATGGCTTTAATGAGATAGCATCCTCAAAAGAACTTGAGTGAATTGAGAATGGAAACTTGAATCTTCTGAGATATCTTCAGCACTCCAGATAACATGAATAGCAAGAGGTGGATGATTAAGAGATGCACCGTCATGAGAAAGCATTTGAAACGAGGAAAAGAATACGATCAACACCGAAAGCTTGAGTTTAGTCCACCGGGGAAGAAAAAAGAATGAAGAATGATAAACTTGAAGCACCGTTAGTATCTTCATGGGAAATCACCGGATAAGAACATTGAAAGAAAAGAATGACGAGACTTCTCACAAATAAAGGATACATGATTGAGAAATCTGAGTCCTTGAAGAAAAAGGGTGGGAGGGCGGGAAAAACAAAGACAACTTGGGACGAATGAAACAAACACCGTTGAGAATACTTAGAGTTGATCTTGCGAATGTTGAAAATGATCGGATCCACTTGAAGAGGAGCACGCCGGTTGGAAAAGAATTTACATGACAATCTCTATTATCATGAAGGATTAGTATTCACATAAAAATATGAGAACACCGCTTAGAAAAGGTATGGAATCAACACTTGATTTCGAAGCAACTCGAATACCACAAAACAAAACAAAACAAAAACAAAGGATTTGACTTGCAGAATAAGCCGGAAACAAACATATGATAGATCCCATATCGTATCATGTGTCTGTTGGAAAGATATCCTACGAGATACTTGAATTCCCACTTATAAACTCCCGAAACTTTCTGGTTATGCAATCAGGTGTTGGGGATACAGGGGACACAAAATATATCACCCAAACTAACAATACCTAGATCCAGCTGTATCCGTCCTTCAACACATAACCAAGAAACCTTCGGAAATCGTTTACCTCAACTTTCGAAAAGCATACGTTATACGAGTTATGGCAATACTCCCGAACTCCCGCCCCAGTACTGGGTGGCGTCGAGGTGATCTCACCAACAACTGCATAAAAGAGATTTTCGATGTCGGCAAAACTCAGGTATTCCAGAACTGCAACGATAAAATTGTGACGACAACACCTCGGAGCTCAACTCCTCGGGACACTGCCACAACCCCTAAATGTCAGGAGGCACCAAGAACAATGTTCTCGTCACAAAACCATCGGAACGATTCCAAGATACCCGCGTGATCCTAAAAAAAATTTAGTGAAATTTGAGGAGAGAAAAGTCAAAACATCTACGTCAGGGGGCCTCACCAGAGCGATGAAGGGGCTGAGGAGTAAAAAGAATCCTACTCTTAATCCTAAGACTCAAAACATTTTTTTAGACTCAACAACGCCAGCGATTCGATCAAGCAGGGGGGGGGGCTCCTAAGTCGGGGATGGCTCTGATTACCAACTTGTAACGCCCTCGATGCGGCTATATCTCCCACGTGTCGAAGCACGACTTAGAGGCATAACCGCATTGAAAGCAATGTCGCAAGTGAGGTAATCTTCACACAACCCATGTAATACATAAGGGAAAGATATACATAGTTGGCTTACAATCGCCACTTCACACAATACATGAGTAAAGCATTACATCATACAGATACAATCAAGGTCCGACTACGAAACCAAAATAAAAGAAGACTACCCCAAATGCTACACAGATCCCCGATCGTCCCAACTGGGCTCCACTACTGATCAACTGAAACGAAGCAACACAATGAACAAGATCTTCATCAGCTCGGGTGCGTCACCTGCACGGTTTCGTCGGCACCGGCAAACTGGTTTTGGAAGTATCTGTGAGTCACGGGGACTCAGCAATCTCACACCCGCGAGATCAAGACTATTTAAGCTTAAAGGTAGGACAGGGTAGTGAGGTGGAGCTGCAGCAAGCGACTAGCATATCTAGTGGCTACCATACACAAAAGAGAGCGAGAAGAGGAGGAAAAAGCACGGTCGAACAACTATGATCAAGAAATGATCCTAGAACAACCTACGTCAAGCATAACTCCAACACCGTGTTCACTTCCCGGACTCCGCCGAGAAGAGACCATCACGGTTACACACGCGGTTGGTGTATTTTAATTAAGATCAACTTCGGGTTTTATACAACCGGACATTAACAAATTCCCATCTGCCTCATAACCGCGGGCACGGCTTTCGAAAGATAATACCCTGCAGGGGTGTCCCAACTTATCTCATTATAAGCTCTCATGGTCAACGAAGGATATTCCTTCTACCGGGAAGACCCGATCAGTCTCGGAATCCCGGCTACAAGACATTTCGACAATGGTAAAACAAAACCAGCAAGACCACCCGCTGTGCCGACAAATCCCGATAGGAGCTGCACATATCTCGTTCTCAGGGCACACCGTATAAGTGAAGCGTACAGGTACCAACGTAACCCAAGTTGCCAAGGGACGGTCCCGCACGGTGCTCTAGTTTGGACCAACACTCAGAGGAGCACTGGCCCGGGGGGTAAAATAAAGATGACCCTTGAGTCTGCAGAACCCAAGGGAAAAAGGCTTAGGTGGCAAATGGTAAAACCAAGGTTGGGCCTTGCTAGAGGAGTCTTATTCAAAGCGAACTATCAAGGGGGTCCCATAAATCACCCAACCGTGTAAGGAACACAAAATCCGGGAACATAATACCGATATGACGGAAACTAGGGCGGCAAGAGTGGAACAAAACACCAGTCATAAGGCCGAGTCTTCCACCCTTTACCAAGTATATAGATGCATTAATTAAATAAGAGATATTGTGATATCCCAACATAGTCATGTTCCAACATGGAGCAATCTTCAACTTCACCTGCAACTAGCAACGCTATAAGAGGGGCTAAGCGAAGCGGTAACATAACCAAACAACGGTTTGCTAGGAAAGGATGGTTAGAGGCTTGACATGGCAATAGGGGAGGCATGATAAGCAAGTGGTAGGCATCGTAGCATAGGCATAGCAAAAGAGCGAGCATCTAGCAAGCAAAGATAGAAGTGATTTCGAGGGTATGGTCATCTTGCCTGAGATCCCGCTAGGAAGAAGAACGAGTCCATGAAGAAGTCAAACGGAAGTAGTCGAACGAATCCTCACAAACGCGACGTTATCGGAACTACCCGAAGAAGCAACACCGGAAACAAGCAAACAACATGGTAAACAACCATCACATGAACATGGCATGATGCACAATCAAGTATGATGCATGTCCGGTTTAATAATTCATGGCATGGCAAATGCACAAACAATACCACAAATTAAGTGGAGCTCAATATGCAACGAGTTGCATATTGACGAAACACCACATCAATTATTTAGTTCTCTCTCGTCTATGTACCCAACAATGTTAAATGTTATTAAACATGGCAAGGGGTGAAGCATATGAAAACTACCTAACTAGGCAAGTTTAAATGAGGCCGGAACAACAAACAACAAATCCGGAAAATCCTCATGTGCATATTTTAGATTTGGTACTGTTCTGCATAAAACCATATTTTATTGTTTTTAAACAGGAAAATAAAGTGGAACATGTTAATCTATGCATTTTCCTACCCCATATATATATAATTTATTTAAATCCGAGCTACGGTTATTTAGTTATGAAATAAATCATTTTAACATGGCATTTAAGCAAATTAATTCAAACAGCACATTTAAACATTTTAAACATGGTTGAAAGTGTCATATTATGAAACTAGATGAAATTCTAAGCACTTTACATATATAAAACATTTTAATATGATGCACGGTTCATGAGTTATTATATGCATGAAGATGAGGGTTTTTCTATTAAACTGCAGTCTCTGGTATAATAGACAAATTCGCAGCGCAGGGAAAAAATACATGGGCTGAATCTGAGTTGTACTGGGCTGAGGGGAGTTGCTCACATTGGGCCAACAGGGAGCTGGCAGATCCGGGCCTGGCTGGATCGAACGAGGAGGTGGATGGGGGCGCAGTCAACAGCGAAGCGGGACTTGGCGCTGGGTCGTCCTCCTCGCGCAAGGGCGAAGCAGAGGAGGCGAGCAGGGCGGCGGTGGCTGGGAGCAGAGCTCCGGCGAGCGGGGCTAAGGGGCGGCGAGGTCCTGGGCGTCCGGATTCGGGCCGGGAACGGGCTTGGACGGCGCCGGGCTTGAGGAGGCCGAGGCGCCATGGGAGGGGAACGGCAGCAGCGGCGGGGAAACTTGGCGGCATCAGCAGGCATGGTTGAGGAAGGGGCGCTGAGAGTGGGAGGTCGTAAGGTGTGGGTTGAGGAGCTCAGCGTCCATTGCGGCAGTGCTCCATCAGGCGCGCATGGCGAACCTGCGACGGGTCAGAGAAGGGGAGGTGAGAGAGAGAAGATCAGGAGGATGGAAGGGGAGGCAGGGACGAGAGGGGTGGTACGGGCCTGCTGGAGGAGGTCACCAGCGACGCAGCTGGTCGCGAGGACGGGCGTGAATGCAGCTGAGCTCAGGAGCGAGCTCCTGCGCGGGATGGACGTGGCTGCGGGAGCCTCGGCAAGCTCCTGCTCAGGAGAGGAACGAGGAGGCCTGCGCGGTCGGGATAGGAGGCTCGCGGCAGCGAGGCTGCGGGCGTGGTGGCTCGTCAACAGGAGGAGGAGGCTGCGATCTGGTTGGGTGGCGCTGAAAGCAAGGTGGAGGCGCTCGGGTGGATGGGGAAAACGAGGTGGATCTAGCGAGTGGGTCGATGGCTGGCGGCGGGACGGGACTGATGGGACAAGCTCCCTAGGATCTAGGGTTCAACTGTTTATATAGCAGGTAGGTAAAAGGAGGAAGAATTTGGATCATCGGATCGGGATCGGGCAGACGAAAAATATCGCTAGGGAAGTCCAAACAAAGAGCCAAAGGTATTTTAGGGATGTTTGGGGGATGATCCGAATCCAACGGTGATGACTGAGCGGTTCGGGTTCAGGGAAGTTTCACACGCGCTCAAGAGGGGAAATTTGTGCACTTTGCGGTGAGGCTAGGCGGACACGGTCAAGAGGGAAGCGAAAACCCGATTGGTCTACAACGTCAACGGCTAACGAACGCAAGTTTTGAAAAATGACAGCAACAAAGTGTCGATGCAATGCGGATGATGCGGTGATGAATGCAACAAACAAACGCAACACATGACAACAACGAAAAACATGGAAGCCGTCTGGAGCGTCGGTCTTGGGGTGTTACAAAGAGGGTGAACGACCTCCTCGCTGCGGCCAACGCGCAGAAGGACCGCCTCAACCAACTCGCCAAGCCGGCGGGATGCGGCTCCGCCTGCGCCGTCGGACCTGGCAACCACCAAAACACGGCGTTTTCGCCACCCGGCGAGGCGCACTCTGGCCGCACCTGGACCCGGCGCAACCATGCCCCGATGACTGCCGGCGGCTTGAGTGATGAGCCGGTCTCGGAAGTCCGACGCCGACTCGACCCTCTGCTCCAACCCAACCGACGTCCTTCTACGGTCGACCCGGCCGCCCGCGGCGCGGTCGCCGACCGACTGGGCCTGCGCGTCATCGACGACCCCGATGCCTGCCACCGCCTCGACCGACTCACCCTATCCCAGGAGCTGGAGGAGAGCGGCCCCGTCAGGCCGGCGTGCTTCGGACCACGCATCCGGGATGAGCCCTTTACTAAAGGGTTCACGCTCCCCCGCGACACCCCAAGTACAACGACACCATGAAGCCGGAGGACTGGCTCACCGACTACACCACCGCCATCGGCATCGCTGGCGGTAACCACCGCCTCGTCGTGCGCTACGCACCGCTCATTCTCCATGGGTTGGCCCGCACCTGGTTGAACAGCCTGCCGGCAGGCAGCATCAACGCGTGGGTCGACTTCGAGCAGGCCTTCGTGCGCAACTTCACCTGCACCTACAAGTGACCTGGCCGCACCAGCCAGCTCGCCATCTGTGTGCAGGGGCCGACGGAAACCGGCCGCGAGTACCTCGCACGCTGGACCGAGCTCCGGAACATCTCGAGGGTGTCCACGAAGTCCAAGCGATCCAGTACTTTGTCAACGGGTGGCGGGATGGCACCCTCCCCAAGCACAAGCTCTTACACTCCGAGCCGGCCACCATGGCCGCGCTCATGGTGATGGCGGACAAATCCGCCAATGCCGACTCTGCCATGAAGATCCAGGTGGCATTGGATGAAGCCGGCAAAGCGAAGCCGGTTCCCCCTCCGAAGCCGGCCGGTGAAGGAAGCCGGCAGCAGTACAACCAGCAGAACAACAAGCGCAAGGCGCCCCCGACCGACCCGGCCGCTACGACAATTTGCTCGTCGAGGCCGCCGAGCAGGCGCCCCCGACCGACCCGGCCGCCAAGCGCCGGTAGACCGGCAAGACGACGTGGCAACCCGCCATGAGCTTCGAGGAGATGCTCGATGCCCCCTGCAAGCACCACAGTGGCGCAAGGCCGTCCACGCACACGCTTCGGCAGTGCACCATCACCAAGCGCCTCATGAGGGGCCACATCCCGCCTCCTCCCGCCCCGGCTCCTGGAGCGGGGCAGTCGCCTCCGCCTCCACCGCCGCCTCCCACCGGCTGCGCGATAAGCGATGACGCCTACCCGGCCCAGCACGCAACTTACGTCGTCTTCACCAACCTCAGCGATGACAAACGCAGCGAGCGCCTCCTTCGGCAGGAGGTGAACACCATCATCCCGGCCAAGCCGGAATACATGAACTGGTCGGAGCGCCCGGTCACCTGGACTCGGGAGGACCACCCGGCCGGCATGCCGAACCTGGGTGGTTACGCTCTCGTCCTCAAACCCACCATCGTCGCACCTCAGCGCACGTGCAAATTCTCCCGGGTCCTCATCAATGGCGGCAGCAACATCAACATCCTCTACCGCGACACCATGGCCAAGCTCGGCCTCGAGGCCAAAGATCAGGAGCAGACCTAGACGATCTTCCACGGCATCGTTCGCGGCCTCTCCTACTCTCCAATCGGCCGGGTCCAGCTCAACGTCCTGTTCGGCAACAACAACCACTTCCGACGCGAGCCGCTCTGGCTCGAAGTGGTGGACCTGACAAGCATGTACCATGCGCTGCTAAGACGGCCCGCGCTCGCCAAGTTCATGGCGGTCCCCCAGTACGCCTACCTGAAGATTAAGCTGCCGGGTCCGAAGGACCTCATCACCATCATCGGCGATTACCGCAAGTCCCTGGAGTGCGCCCGAGACAGCTCCAAACTGCCCGAGTCGCTGGTCATAGCCGAGGAGCAGCGCCAGCTCGACCGGATCATCGCCTTGGCCAACGAGACGTCGTCCGCGCCAATCCCAACTGAGGAACCGGTCGACGAGGCCTCGTTCAAGCCCTCTAAGGAGACAAAGAAAGTGAAGCTGAAACCGGAAGACCCCTGCTACAGCAAGTACGTCGTCGTGGGCACCCGCCTCGACAGCAAATAGGAAGGCGAGCGTGTCGACTTCCTTTGTGAGAATCGGGATATTTTTGCATGGACCCCAAAGGACATGCCGGGTATCCCGAGGAAGTACGCCGAGCACAAACTCCACGTCCGCAAGGATGCCAAGCCTGTCCGTCAACCCCTGCGACATTTTTCCGAAGAGAAGAGGAGAACCATCGGTGAAGAGGTCACAAAGCTTTTGGCGGTCGGCTTCATCATGGAAGTGTTTCACCCCGAGTGGTTGTCCACCCCAGTCCTCGTCCTGAAGAAGAACAAGACTTGGTGCATGTGTATCGACTGCACCAGCCTTAATAAGGCCTGCCCCAAGGATCTGTTCGCCCTCCCGCGGATCGACCAAGTCATCGACTCCACTGCCGGATGTGAGCTCCTGTCCTTCCTGGATGCTTACTCCGGCTATCATCAGATCAAGCTAGACCCAGCCGACAGCCTGAAGACATACTTCATCACGCCCTTTGGGGTGTATTGCTACATGACCATGTCGTTCGGCCTGAAGAACGCCGACGCCACGTTCCAGCGCTGCATGCAGAAATGCTTGCTACCGCAACTCGGCCGCAACATCCACGTGTACGTGGACGAAATCGTGGTGAAGACCAAGCAGCAACTCATGCTCCTCAATGACCTGAAGGAAACCTTCGCCAACCTGCACAAGTACAAGGTCAAGCTCAACCCGGAAAAGTGCGTTTTCGGCGTCCCGGCCGGAAATCTACTCGGCTTCCTCGTCTCAGAGCGCAGCATTGAACAAACCCAGAGAGGATCAAGGCCATCGAGCGCATGCGCAAGCCGGCTCGGTTGCGCGATGTCCAAAAGTTCACCGGCTGCTTGGTCTCGGTAAGCCGGTTTCTCAACCGGCTGGGCGAGAGGGCTTTGCCCCTGTATCAGCTGATGAAGAAGATGAGGTCGTTTGAATGGAACGACCCGGCGGACGAGGCTTTCCGGGACCTCAAGCGCATGCTCTCCACTGCACCCGTCCTGGACGCACTGGCCGAGAAGGACCCGCTGTTGCTCTACATCACCGCAACCTCGTGGTCGGTCAGCAGAGTGAAGGTGGTCGAGCGACCAGAGAAGAGCAAGATCCAAGCCGTCCAACGTCCCGTCTACTACCAGAGCGAGGTCCTCTCCGCCTCCAAGAACTACCCGCACTACAAGAAGAAGTGTTACGGCTTATATTTCACCGCCAAGAAATTGAAGCAGTACTTCCAAGAGCACGTGGTGACTGTGGTCAGCATGGCCCCTCTCGGCGAGATCATCGGGAGCCGGGATGCCTCTGGCCGGTTCACCAAGTGGGCACTCGAGGAAGCTGGTCACACCATCCTCTATGAGCCCCGCACTACGATCAAGTCCCAAGCTCTGGCAGACATCCTCGTAGACTGGACCGAGGCCTAGTACCTGCCGCCGCCGTCGGACTCGACACACTGGCGCATGTACTTCAACGGCTCGAAGATGCGTCTTGGCCTAGGGGACGGCATTGTGCTCTCCTCCCGTAAAGGCGACCGGCTCAAATACGCGCTCCAAATCCACTTCATCGCCTCCAACAATGTCGCCGAATACGAAGCCCTTGTGCATGGCCTCCGGCTTGCCAAGGAACTCGGCATCCGACGCATCCTGTGCTATGGTGACTCGGACCTGGTGGTGCAGCAGTGCTCCGGCAAGTGGGACGCCCGCGACCCCAACATGGCGAGCTACCGCTTCCTCATTCAGACGCTCTCCGGATTCTTCGCGGGCTGTGAGTTCCTCCATGTCCCGCGCGTGGAAAATGAGGCGGCCTACACGCTCACCAAGATCGCCTCGTCCCGGCAGTCCATCCCGTCCGGCGTCTCCCTCGAGCACCTGCACAAGCTATCCGTCAAGCCGTCTGAGGACTCCGAGTCCATCGACGTCCTGGACAGCCCGGCGGTGCCTCAACCCGGCCCGAGAACTGCCAAACCCGCCCGGGGGCTGCTCAACTCGGCCTAGGGGCTGCAACCATCAACCCGGCCACTGCCGTTCCCGATCCGAGGGCTGCTGAACCCGGCTCGGGGGCTGCCGCCCCAGAACCCACCATGGTGGTCGTCTTTGCCGTGATGACGGCGCCATCGTGGGCCCTGCCCATCTCAGAGTTTCCGGATGAGACATCCTAGTTAGCTCATGCATTATAGTGTTGCATCATGTCTACTTTTACAGAAACTTGAAATGGGGATAGCAGAACCCCCAGCACCCCCTGGAAACAAATAGGGTTTACTAAAATTGTTTTCAATGAACCTGAAATGCCCTTCTAAAAAGTCCACCCTTTTTGTCTTGGGTTAGAACCTCTAACAAAATGGGTTCACGATTTTCTAGGACACATAAGGTCATTGGATTAAATTATTACTATTTGCATTTGGGCATTTAAATGCTATAAAATATTTTAAATGATCAAATCATTCCGGAAATAAGTGTGGGCTGTTGGAAATAATCTAAACAGAGCCCCTGATTATTTTCAGGATTTTTAAAGATGCCTAAGTATTTTTAATATTGCCACAAACTTACAGAAATATAGAAAACAGAAATAAAAGAGGAGGGAACTTACCTGGCCGCAGCCCACCTGGCCGGCCCAGCGCTGTGCTGGCCCATGCCAGCCAGCTGCTTCGTCCTCGCCAGGCAGGCACAGAGGTGACGCCGGTGAGCACGAGCTCGCCACGGCGCCACCTACTTGCCGCCCGCACCCCTGGCCACCTGGGCGAGCTCCACATCGCCGCCCCGACCCCGTGGACATCTCGCACTCTCCCGTGCCTCTCTCCCTTGCCTCTCCTCACCATGGCCGACGCCGCCGCAGCCGCACCGCCGTCGTAGTCGCGCTCTCCGTCGTCCCCGCGCCTCACCAACGTGTCCAGAAGCTCCGTCGTCGTCGTCTTCGTCGAGCAGCCTGAGCCCCGAGCACTCGCGCTCCCAGCTTCATCCCCTTCGAGCTCGACTCGACTGAGCACCGCCGGAGATCCCCTTCATCGTCGTTGCTGCATCAGCTCGTCCCCGACCGCGCCGTCTGCTCCTACGTGACCGTCGTGAGCCCAGCGACCTCTCCATCCCTCTCGTTCTCGCTTTCGAGCCCTGCACCGAGCTCGGCCGCACTCGTCGTTGCCACCGCACGTCGTCGTCGTGGCCACAGCCATATTGGCTCGATTCCGAGCGCACCACCGCACTCACCGCACTCGCAGGAGCCCAACGCACCACTCCACGCGCCTCACCGTGCCCCATATCTTCGGGTTCGTCCTCACCCGACTCCGGTGACTGCCAAGGTCGTCGCCGGCGATGTTCCCGGCCACCCCGAGCTCCACCACTGCCACCAAATGACGTGGCTCGCTCCCCGCGTCCCGTAGATGGTCTCCGCCGTCCATTTAGCCGCCGCAGCGCGAAACCACACTCCCACCGCCGCGTTTGGCCTCGCCGGCGGCTAAACGCCAGCGAGTTTGACCCCGTTGACTTTGACTGGGTGGGCCCAGGTTGACTCCCCCTGAGTCTATGACAAGTGGGGCCCGCTCTGCTAATTAACCTAGGGTTAGCGCTAACTAATTTTAGTTAGTTTAACTAACTAGTGACACGCGGGACCCACTGGTCAGTTTGACCTGGACCAGCTCCGTTGACCACTGACGTCACCCTGACGCAATGCTGGCACATTAATTCAATTACTGGAATTACTCTTTTACAGGAAATTCCAGAAAATAGTTCAAACTTCAAAAATTCATAGAAATTAATCTGTAACTCCAAATGCAAAGATTAATATATGAATTTTGATCAGAAAAATTCAACCTTTCCATCTGTACTAGTTTCATGCATGTCAGAACACCTTAACCCTGCTTTTGAGATGAAACAAGCTAATGCACATATATCACCTCTTATTTTGGGTTATCATTGGAATCCTTTGTTCAAATGGACTCAAACTATTCTGTCCCAAGTTGCATTAGACTTACCACACACCATTTTGCCATTTTATTGCATGCATCATATTGTTGCATATTTCCATGGGGTGATTGTGTTTCGATGTGTTCTTCATGGTAGGTTCTGCCTCCGAGGATATTCACGAGTATCCAACTGAAGGGCAGTATCCCACTACCACTCCGTCAGGCAAGCAACCCATTGATAATTTCGATACAAACCCATCTTCTCGCTTCTGCTCTCGTTTACTGCATTAAGACAACACGTTTCAACTATTGTGTGTTGCGGTAGTTGAACCCACTTCCTCTGCATGACCTGTCATTGCCACAGTAACTAGATGAAATCCACTAGCATGCGTAGGAGTTGATTGAGCCATGCTTGTGTTTCCTACCATGCTATGCTTGCTATGCTTAGAGTCGTGTCAGGTCTGGCTCATCGGGGTGATGAACTAGAGTGAAAGGTTGTGTCGGTAATGAGAGTGAGGTGCCGAATATGATTTGGTAAAGGTATCGATGAGAGGCCATGTAGGAGTACATGGTGGGTTGTTTCATTGAGACCATTCTTAAGAACTGAGATCTATATGCGTGATTTAAGGTTCAGCTACTACCACACATTGGGATCCTTAATTGACTCTCTCGACTTATTAACCACCCCATCCTCTGTCCAGGAGTTGCAAGTAGTTTTTGGTGTTTGTAGTTGCTGGAGGCCGTGCGCAGCGCTGACCTTAGGGGTGGGCTGTGATGCGGTAGGCTCGTTGCATGGTGTACCGATTCACCCGTTTGGTGTCTTGGGAATGCTGCACACATCGTTTGGGGCCGTTGAGGACACCCCGGACGGATCTCCTTGCGGATGGAACCCGAATAGGCGATAAACCTGGACTAGGAACTCGTGTGTTTAGTCAGGTCATGGCTGACACCCTCGCTGGGCTTCCGCTTGAAGGTTGTCGAGTACATGTCGTGTAAACGGCGATAAGTGGTGAAAGCGTGTGTGAAGAAGTACACCCCTGCAGGGTATGAAACTATTCGAATAGACGCGTCCGCAGTAAAGGACTACTTGGTCGCTTATGCAGTTCATAGACAAGTTAATGGTTACTACTAAAAGCCTCAAGATAAGTGTGAGTACCGCGGATGGCCCCTTCGTAGGATGATGAGGGAGGATCCACGGTGGAGTATTGTGATGGTGATTAGTGGACTCGTGTGCGAAAACTATTTTACAAGTGGTGTCTCGTAGGATAGCTTAGCCAAGAGTCAAAGCTGGCTTGCTGCAATAATTCCACTACCTTCTTGAGAATGTGCATGTATAGTAGGATCTGTTGTAAGACTTGCTGAGTACCTTTGTACTGATGTTGCTTTAATTAATGTTTTTAGACGACAACACCGCCCCTTCAGATGGGTTCTATGTAGAACTCGACATTGACAAGTGACTTGCCACCCAGGTGGTGATCTAAGCTTGTGAAGGGCCTATGTAGATAGACAGGCTTCGTCAAGCCTTCTTTCTTTCTAGTGTCTGTATTCAGACTAGTTTCCTTCCACATGTGCTTGTATGTTTGTATGACTTGAGTGTCGGGTCATGTGACCCCTATCTGTATGAACATGTTATGTTTGGCTCTTCGGAGCCTTTAAATAAAGTACTTTAAGTTGTAGAGTTTTGTTGTGATGCCATGTGGTATTTACACATATCGGGCATATTGTGTGTATGATTGAAATGCTTAGTATGTGTGGGATCCGACAGTCTAGTTGTTTATCCTTGGCAGCCTCTCTTATGGGGAAATGTAGTCTAGTGCGTCCATGAGCCATAGTAGTCCGCTACAGCCCGGTTCACCAGAGTCCTGCTAGCCCAGCACTACTGCTCAGGACACTTGACTGGCCGGCATGTGTTTCACTTCGTTCCTGTGTCTGTCCCTTCGGGGAAATGTCATGCGGTGACATCCGGAGTCCTGCCTAGCATGCTACAGCCCGGGTTACCGGAGTCCTGTTAGCCCAGTGCTACAGCCTGGAATCACACGCTGCTGACCGACATGCTCGATGTGATTCATGTATGCCTGTCCCCATAGGTTAGTGCCGCTTTGGGTTCACGACTAGCCATGTCGGCCCGGGTTCTCTGTCATATGGATGCTAGCGACACTATCATATACGTGAGCCAAAAAGGCGCAAACGGTCCCGGGCCATGGTAAGGCGACACCCGTGGGATTACCATGCGTGAGGCCACAAAGTGATATGAGGTGTTACCGGCTGGGTCGATGTGACTTGGAATCCGGGTCCTGATAGTGTTGGCATCAGAGCCGGACTGCCTGTAGGTTCGATAAGCCAAACTGATCGATGTCGAGTCTAGAAATGCTTTAGTTATATGTTGGGGAATTGATTGTGGGAGGGAACGTAAGGCTCTTTTTACTCCTTTACCTTATGCCCTCTGATCTGAGTCATTTTCTTCTCATTCTACGTGGGATAAGGACTAGGCTCTCTTCTCTCTATCAGGTTCACGTGTTACTAATCCGTAGTAACTTATAGGATTGTTGGTTACAACTCAGTTCAGTTTCTACTACTTTTAGTATGTTGCCAGTTGAACTAGAACCTTGATATGATGTTGTTGAGTGGTTTTGCAAACTGTTGTCAATGTCTCAAATCTTTTTCCGAGCATTTACAGCCGTTATGCTGTCCAATTTCTCCTAGAAAATTCTAATGTCGTTGCATTATTTTGTGCTTTCAGATGGCCACCCGTTCCCAGAACCAAGTGGTTCGTCTGACTCAGTGCATCGATGTATGTGGTCACACGGCCATGCTGGTCCGAGTGATGGTCAGGACAGGCTATCGATGGTATCCTAAATATACCGTCGAGGAGCAGTTTAGAGACTTTAATCAAAGCCAATATCTTTGCACAGTCAGGATATATCCATCTTATCCTGGAGCTACTGAACCCCTCCATTGCTCTTATGGACTTGGGGTTACCATCGGGATGTCCGTGCAGGACGCAGCCTACTCGATGATGACTATCATACGAGCCAGAACTACCTTGCTGTGCAACACCGAGTTCCGCTATATGCCAACATCACTCCCTGGGGCACATGGGTACTACCAGGCTATTTAATGTGACTCTTCCCATGAGGATTCACTACTCCGCACCACCACCAAGATGCTTAAAGACAAGGACCGTGAAAATCGTGCCTTGCGTATGGAGCTCTTCAATGCTTATTCTGAACACTGGGCCACTCTGACACGGTTTGCACATGCCGTGCAAGCCAGATATATGGACATGAGGGACTTGTACCCCGTGCGGTCTGGTCTGCCAGATTTCATGGAATGGCGTGAGGTAGGAGGCATCACCCCTCCTCGTGGACCTCATCTGCCACCGTTTGTTGGACCAAGGCCACATCCGAGTCCCTATGGACCGCAAGCTCCACAGGACCGTCTCTTCCCAGATGATCATGTTCCGCTTCTAGGCTTGGGTGGTGACTTTTATGAGGATTACTACGGAGTTGTCTGAGCTAGTAGTAGTTTCACTAGTATTGTAGTAGTTGTGTTTCCACCGTCCTGCGCGACTTGTGGAATATGACTTGGTGTGTATCATGTTCCGGAGGTGTAGAAAAATAATGTATAGGAGCTTGGAATGCCTCCGATGAGATGTAACGTCCTTCACCATAGTTGTACTCTAGCCTGGGCTTGTACTAAACTATGTATGGTGTGTATGACCGTTGGTTTATAAATGGCAGTTTCTATATTACCATGTCATACAGATGAACATCTCTGCATTCTGTGTTGTCATTACATTCCGCGTTTCCTTGCCAAGATTTTGCCATCCTTGTCTAAACCGTTGTCTTGTTTTCCTAGGATGGTCAACACCCGCAACAACCCTGCTGCCCCGGAGCAGGGTGAAGCCAGTGCAGCTAGGGATGAAAATCTGCCTCAACCGCCTTCTCTGGCCGAAGTCATGTTGGAGGAGGAAAGAAACAAGCGTGAGACTAACCGCTTGCTGGAGCGGATTGAGAAGAATACTGCACGTCAGCAGAGGAACGACTTGGTGTCAATCAATGACTTCGTCAAGTTGTACCCACCGAAGTTTAATCATTCCGTCGAGCCTCTCGATGCGGATGACTGGCTTCGTAGCATCACCCATAAGCTACGTTCTGCCAACGTAGCGAAGCTAATAAGGTTACCTTTGCTGCCTATCACCTCGAAGGCCCTGCTAGCCTTTGGTGGGAAAACTTTGAGGCTATGCGCCCCGTCGGGGAAATCACTACTTGGGCTGAGTTCAGTGAGGCTTTCTGTGAGTATCACATCCCGGAAGGTCTCATGGGTCGTAAGAGGGAAGAGTTCTTCAATTTCACACAAGGCAGATTGACTGTGGATGCATACAGCCGTGAGTTTGGAAAACTAGCACGTTATGCTCCTGAAGAGGTAGCCACCGACGCCAAGAAGTAGGCAAGGTTCCGCAAGGGACTTAGCCCCGAGCTTTGCCATGATCTTCATCTGCACGAGTGCACCTCCTTCCAGAAGTTTGTCAATAAGGCCATCAGTGCTGAGACAGGTCAGACTGACTATGAAGCCTCACGCAAGCACTCCCGTGACTTTGGTTCTTCATCCGGCTCTAGATCTTAGAAGTGCCAGGTCTGGATTCCAAACACAGCACTACCACCCAGGTTCACTCCGAGGCCATCCTTTGAGGCGCCTTGCCCCAACCAGCAGTATGTACCGCCCAAGACCTACGATGGCCCCGCTGCTAATGCTGCTCCACGCCCCAATGTTGTCACATGCTTCAAGTGTGGAGAGACAGGTCACTATCTGCGTGAGTGCCCCCAGAACAACCCCAATCAGCCTGGGAAGTCTGTTGGTCGTGGTAAGCCAGCGGGAAAGACTTATTACTCCAAGCCAGCCACCACTGCACGTGGCCTTGTCAACTATGTCTCAGCTGAGGAGACTTATGAGGATCCCAACGTCGTCCTTGGTACGCTCCATGTTAATTGCCATCCGACAACTGTTCTTTTCGATACTGAAGCATCTCATTCATTTATATCTGAGAGGTATGCTCGATTGCACAACACCACATTTTGTGACATGCCCACCTCCATGGTAATTCAAACCCCTGGTTCTAAATGGCAAACCTCTCAAGTAAGCCATGGAAATGAAATTCTTGTCGACAGATTGATCTTCCTTGCATCACTAATAGCTCTCAAGTCCTCAGACATAAACATCATCTTGGGTATGGACTGGATGTCAGCCCATTATGCTAAGATAGATTTCTCTACTAGAACTGTTCAACTCACCCATCCATCGGGCAAGACAGTCAATGTTTTGACCCGAGTGTCTAAGCGTCAGCTCTACTCCCTAAATGCCAACCCTCTTCCAGACCTTGAAGATATTCCGGTAGTCCGCGACTTCCCGGATGTCTTTCCAGAAGAACTGCCAGGTGTTCCACCTGACAGGGATGTCGAGTTTGTGATAGACCTTGTTCCAGGAACCGTCCCAATCTCTAGAAGACTTTATAAGATGGCACCCCTAGAACTAGCCGAGCTTAAGAAACAACTCGATGAGTCCTTGAAAAAGGGTTTCATCCATCCTAGTTCTTCTCCATGGGCTTGCCCCGTCCTCTTCGTCAAGAAGAAGGATGGAACGGATCGGATGGTTCTAGATTACCGACCTATCAACTTGGTCACTATCAAGAACAATTATCCGCTCCCCAGGATCAACGATCTGTATGATCAGCTCGCTGGATCCTCAGTCTTTTCCAAAATGGATTTGAGGTTGGGCTACCATCAAATCAAGATCAAGAACGGGGACATTCCTAAAACGGCCTTTGTTACTCGTTATGGCCAATACGAGTACACCGTCATGTCCTTCGGTTTAACCAATGCTCCAACCACTTTCTCTCGGTTAATGAACTCGATCTTCATGGAGTATTTGGATAAATTCGTCATGGTATATCTCGATGATATACTCATCTACTCCAAGAATGAGGAAGAACATGCCGAACATCTAAGGCTAATATTGTTGAAACTTCGAGAGCATCGCCTTTATGCCAAATTCTCCAAGTGTGAATTTTGGTTGCCAGAAGTGACCTATCTAGTCCATGTAATCTCTGGTAAGGGTATTGCGGTCAATCCCGAGCGAGTTCAAGCCGTCCTTGATTGGACTCCACCTGAAACGGTCAAGCAAGTTCGGAGTTTCGTTGTCTTAGTGAGCTATTGTCGCCGCTTCGTCGAAAATTTCTCCAAGGTTGCTAAACCTCTAACTAAACTCCTCAAGAAAGATAAAAAGTTCGAGTGTACCCCACAGTGCGAGTTCAGCTTTCAGGAACTGAAAAGATGCCTGACATCTGCTCCCGTACTCGTACCACTAGATTTTTCTAAGGACTTTGTTATCTATTGCGATGCCTCGCGACAAGGACTAGGTTGCATACTCATGCAAGATCGTCATGTGATTGCCTACGCTTCTCGACAGTTGCGTCCACATGAGGATAATTATCCCACACATGATCTAGAGCTTGCAGTTGTGGTCCATGCACTCAAAACCTAGCGACATTATCTCCTCGATAATCGTTGTGAAGTCTACACCAATCACCAAAGTCTGAAATACATCTTCACCCAACTGGATTTGAATCTCAGGCAAAGACGTTGGGTCGAGTTGATCACAGATTACGACTTAGGAATAACTTACACCTCGGGCAAAGCCAATGTCATGGCTGATGCACTAAGTCGTAAATCTTATTGTAACAACTTGATGTTACAACAAAGTTAACCACTTCTCCAGGAATTTCGTAAGCTTAACCTTCACATAGTTCCTCGAGGATTCCTGTCCACCCTGGTGGCGAAACCTACTTATGGATCAAAACATAACCGCTCAGCGGTATGATAGAGGAATATCTCGGATCAAGGAGAACAATGCTAGCGGAGCTGCTAAGTGTTTCTCCATGGATGAGCGAGGTGTTGTCTTCTTCGAGAACCACTTGGTGGTTCCCAAGAAACAACAGCTGCGGCAATTGATCCTTAAGGAAGCTCATGAATCCCCTCTCACCATTCATCCCGGTAGTACTAAAATGTATCAAGACCTACTCCATAGGTTTTTGTGGACTAGGATGAAGAGAGAAATTTCTCAATACATTGCTAATTGCGACGTTTGTCGTCGTGTTAAAGAAGAGCATTAATGGCCTGCTGGCACCCTTCAACCTTTGGCTATTCCTGAATGGAAATGGGATAAAATCGGTATGGATTTCATTACCGGGTTTCCCAGGACCAAGAGAGGGAATAATGCTATCTTCGTCATTGTCGATCGTCTTTCCAAAGTAGCCCACTTCCCACCTGTTCTGCTAGCCAGCTAGCTGATTTTTACATCTCCCAAATAGTGTCTCTTCATGGTGTTCCATTGGAGATTAACTCAGGCCGTGGAAGTCTCTTCACCTCTTGATTTTGGGAAAGTTTCCAAAATGCTATGGGAACTCGTCTCTCCTTTAGCACCTCCTTCCACCCTCAATCAAGTGGTCAAGTAGAACGAGTCAATCAAATCCTGGAGGATATGCTCCGAGCCTCTGTCATCTCTTATGAATTGGGAGAAATGCCTTCCATTCGCCGAGTTTGCTTATAACAATAGTTATCAAGCTATCTTGGGCAAAGCTCCTTTCGAAGTTCTCTATGGACGAAAATGTCGAACGCCTCTTAACTGGTCAGAAACCGGGGAAAGACAACTCTTTGGCCCGGATATGATCCAGGAAGCAGAAGAGCAGGTTCGCATTATTCGTGAGAAATTGAAAATATCCCAATCTTGTCAAAAGAGCCAATATGACTGCAAACATAAGCTCATGACTTATGAAGTTGGTGAGAAGGCTTACCTTCGGGTTACTCCTTTGAAGGGAACCCATCGTTTCGGTATCCAAGGCAAATTGGCTCCTCGTTACATTGGACCCTTTCGCATTCTTGCCAAACGAGGAGAAGTTGCCTACCAATTGGAACTACCTCCGCATCTTTCCAGAGTTCATGATGTCTTCCATGTTTCTCAACTCGGGCGTTGCTTCTAGGATCCTATCCGTGGACTGGACCACGAAACGTTTGATCTCCAAGATAATCTCACATATCGAGAATATCTCGTTCGTATCCTTGATCAAGCCGAGCGTACCACTCGACGCCAGAATATCAAGTTTCTCAAGGTTCAATGGTCACACCATTCCGAGCAAGAAGCTACTTGGGAAAGGGAGGATCGTCTTCAACTTGAGTACCCCACCTTCATCTCGGAGGATCCTAAATCTCGGGACGAGATTCTTTTGAGTGGGGGTGAGTTGTCACATCCTAGCTAGCTCATGCATTAGAGTGTTGCATCATGTCTACTTTTACAGAAACTTGAAATGGGGATTACACAACCCCCAGCACCCCCTGGAAACAACCAGGGTTTACTAAACTTGTTTTCAATGAACCTGAAATGCCCTTCTAAAAAGTCCACCCTTTTTGTCTTGGGTTAGAACCTCTGACAAAATGGGTTCACAATTTTCTAGAACACATAAGGTCATTGGATTAAATTATTACTATTTGCATTTGGGCATTTAAATGCAATAAAATATTTTAAATGCTCAAATAATTCTGGAAATAAGTGTGGGCTGTTGGAAATAATCTAAACAGAGCCCCTGATTATTTCAGGATTTTTAAAGATGCCTAAGTATTTTTAATAATGCCACAAACTTAAAGAAAAATAGAAAACGGAAATAAAAGAGAAGGAGGGAACTTACCTGGCCGCAGCCTACCTGGCCGGCCCAGCGCTATGTTGGCCCATGCCAGCCAGCTGCTTCGTCCTCGCTAAGCAGGCACAGAGGTGACGCCGGCGAGCACAAGCTCGCCACGGCGCCACCTGCTTGCCGCCCGCGCCCCTAGACACCTGGGCGAGTTCCACGTCGCCGCCCCGATCCCGTGGACATCTCGCACTCCCCCCTGCCTCTCTCCCTTGCCTCTCCTCACCATGGCCGACGACGCCGCAGCCGCACCGCCGTCGTAGTCGCGCTCTCCATCGTCCCCACGCCGCGCCATCGTGTCCAGAAGCTCCTTCGTCGTCGTCTCCATCGAGCAGCCTGAGCCCCGAGCGCTCGCGCGCCCTGCTTCGTCCCCTTCGAGCTCGACTCCACCGAGCACCGCCGCAGATCCCCTTCGTTGTCGCTGCCGCATCAGCTCGTCCCCGACCGCGCCGTCTGCTCCTACGTGACCGCCGTGAGCCCAGCTACCTCTCCATCCCTCTTGTTCTCGGTTTCGAGCCCTGCACCGACTGCCTCGCTCCCTGCATCCTGTAGATGGTCTCCGGCGTCCATTTGGTCACCGGAGCGCGAAACCACACTCCCACTATCGTGTCTGGCCTTGCCGACAGCTAAACACCGTCGAGTTTGACCCCCTTGACTTTGACTGGGTGGGCCCAGGTTGACTCCCCCTGAGTCTATGACAAGTGGGGCCTGCTCTGCTAATTAACCTAGGGTTAGCGCTAACTAATTTTAGTTAGTTTAACTAACTACTGACACGCGGGACCCACTGGTCAGTTTGACCTGGACCAGATCCGTTGACCGCTGACATCACCCTGACGCAATGCTGACGCTTTAATTCAATTACTGGAATTATTCTTTTACCGGAAATTCTAGAAAATAGCTCAAACTTAAAAAATTCATAGAAATTAATCTGTAACACCAAATGCGAAGAATTTTATATGAATTTTGATCAGAAAAATTCAGTCTTTCCATCTGTACTAGTTTCATGCATGTCAGAACACTTTAACCCTACTGTTTAGATGAAACAAGCTAGTGCACATAAATCACCTCTTACTTTGGGTTATCATTTGAATCCTTGTTTCAAATGGACTCAAACTATTCTGTCCCAAGTTGCATTAGACTTATCACACACCATTTTGCCATGTCATTGCATGCATCATATTGTTGCATATTGCCAAGTGGTGATTGAGTTTCGATGTGTTCTTCGTGGTAGGTTCTGCCTCCTAGGATATTCACGAGTATCCAACTGAAGGGAAGTATCCCACTACCACTCTGTCAGGCAAGGAACCCATTGATCATTTCGATACAAACCCATCTTCTCGCTTCTGCTCTCGTTTACTGCATTAAGACAATGCGTTTCAACTGTTGTGTGTTGCAGTAGTTGAACCCACTTCCTCTGCATGACCTATGATTGCCACAGTAACTAGATGAAACCCACTAGCATGTGTAGGAGTTGATTGAGCCATGCTTGTGTTTCCTACCATGCTATGCTTGCTATGCTTAGAGTCGTGTCAGGTCTGGCTCATCGGGATGATGAACTAGAGTGAAAGGTTGTGTCGGTAATGACAGTGAGGTGTTGAATATGATTTGGTAAAGGAATCGATGAGAGGCCATGTAGGAGTACATGGTGGGTTGTTTAATTGAGACCGTTCTTAAGAACTGAGATCTATATTGACTCTCTCGACTTATTAACCTACTACCACACATTGGGATCCTTAATTGAGTCTCTCTACTTATTAACCACCCTCGTCCTCTGTCCGGGAGTTGCAAGTAGTTTCTGGTGTTTGTAGTTGCTGGAGGCCGTGCGTAGCGCTGACCTTAGGGGTGGGCTGTGATGCGGTAGGCTCGTGGCACGGTGTACCGATTCGCCCGTTTGGTGTCTCAGGAACCCTGCACACATCATTTGGTGTCGTTGAGGACACCCCGGCCGGATCTCCTTGCGGATGGAACCCGAATAGGCGATAAACCTGGACAAGGGACTCGTGTGTTTAGTCAGGTCGTGGCCGACACCCTCGCTGGGCTTCCGCTTGAAGGTTGCCGAGTACATGTCGTGTAAACGGCGATTAGTGGTGAAAGCCTGTGTGAAGAAGTACACCCCTGCAGGGTATGAAACTATTCAAATAGCCGCGTCCGTGGTAAAGGACTACTTGGTCGCTTATGTAGTTCATAGACAAGTTAATGGTTACTACTAAAAGCCTCAAGATAAGTGTGAGTACCGCGGATGGCCCCTTCGTAGGATGACGAGGGAGGATCCACGGTGGAGTATTGTGATGGTGATTAGTGGACTCGTGTGCGAAAACTATTTTACAAGTGGTGTCTCGTAGGATAGCTTAGCCAAGAGTCAAAGCTGGCTTGCTGCAATAACTCCACTGCCTTCTTGAGAATGTGCATGTATAGTAGCATCTGTTGTAAGACTTGCTGAGTACCTTTGTACTCATGTGGCTTTAATTAATGTTTTCAGACGACAACACCACCCCTTCAGATGGGTTATATGTAGAACTTGACGTTGACGAGTGACTTGCCACCCAGGTGGTGATCTAAGCTTGTGAAGGGCCTATGTAGATAGACAGACTTCGTCAAGCCTTCTTTCTTTCTAGTGTCTGTACTCAGACTAGTTTGCTTCCGCATGTGCTTGTATGTTTGTATGACTTGAATGTCGGGTCATGTCACCCCTATCTGTATGAACATGTTATGTTTGGCTCTTCGGAGCCTTTAAATAAAGTACTTTGAGTTGTAGAGTTTTGTTGTGATGCCATGTGGTATTTACACATATCGGGCATATTGTGTGTATGATTGAAATGCTTGGTATGTGCGGGATCCGACAATCTAGTTGTTTATCCTTGGCAGCCTCTCTTATGGGGAAATGCAGTCTAGTGCTTCCATGAGCCATAGTAGTCCGCTACAGCCCGGTTCACCGAAGTCCTGCTAGCCCAGCACTACTGCTCAGGACACTTGACTGGCCGGCATGTGTTTCACTTCGTTCCTGTGTCTGTCCCTTCGGGGAAATGTCATGCGGTGACATCCGGAGCCTTGCAAAGCCTGCTACAGTCCGGGTTACCATAGTCCTGTTAGCCCAGTGCTACAGCCTGGAATCACACGCTACTGACCGACATGCTCGATGTGATTCATGTATGCATGTCCCCATAGGTGCTACAGTGCCGCTTTGGGTTCACGACTAGCCATGTCGGCCCGTGTTCTCTGTCATATGGATGCTAGTGACACTATCATATACGTGAGCCAAAAGGCGCAAACGGTCCCGGGCCATGGTAAGGCGACACCCGTTGGATTACCGTGCGTGAGGCCGCAAAGTGATATGATGTGTTACCGGCTGGGTCGATGTGACTTGGAATCCGGGTCCTGACACTGGAGAACGGGGTCCTCCCCATGGACGAGACCGAAGCCCGACAAGTGCAGCACCGAGAGTCCACCTACAGCATCATCAACAATGAGCTCGTCAAACGCAGCTCCACCGGCATGTTCCAGTACTGCGTCGAGCAAGACAAGGGCATCTAGATCCTCCTCGACATACACCAGGGCGAGTGCGAGAACCACGCCGCCTCGCGGTCCCTGGTGCCCAAGGCCTTCCGCCATGGTTTCTACTAGCCCACGGCCCTCGAAGACGCCGAGTCACTCGTCCTCAAGTGCGAGGGATGTCAGCGCTTCAGCAAGCACAACCACCAGCCGGCATCGGCACTCATCCCGATCGCCTAGCCCTTTGCAGTCTGGGGACTCGACATGGTGGGGCCCTTCAAGACCGCTCGAGGCGGCATGACGCATTTGCTGGTGGTGGTGGACAAGTTCACCAAATGGATAGAAGCAAGGCCAATCAAGAAGCTCGACGGGCCGACGACCGTCCGGTTCATCAAAGACATCGCGGTCGTTATGGCATGCCGAACAGCATCATCACAGACAACGACACCAACTTCGCCAAGGGCGCGCTCATGCAGTACTGCTCCGTCTCTGGCTTTCGCCTCGACCTAGCTTCCGTTGCACACCCGCAGTCCAACGGCCAGGTCAAGCGGGCCAATGGCCTCATCTTATCCGGCATCAAGTCGTGGCTCGTCGAACCGCTCATCCTTCGCCTGGCAGCTGGCTCAACGAGCTGCCGGACGTCCTCTGGAGTCTCCGAATAACGCCAAACCGGTTGACTGGGTTCACCCCGTTCTTCCCCATCTACGGAGCAGAAGCCATCATCCTGATCGACGTCGAGTTCGACTCGCCGCGCGTCACGATGTACAATAAAGCCGAAGCCAAAGAAGCCCGCAAAGATGGCGTCGATCTGCTCGAAGAAGCACGTCTCCTAGCGCACAGTCGCTAAGCCATCTACCAGCAAGGCCTGAGGCACTACCATAGCAAGAAGATCAAGCCCCTCACTTTTCGGGAGGGAGACCTCGTCCTCCGACTCGGCCAAGAGTAGACCGGCCAACACAAGTTGTCCTTCCCATGGGAGGGCCCCTTCATCGTTAGCAAAGCTTTATGCGATCGCAACGCCTACTACCTCATCGATGCCCGCAAGTCAAACAAGCGCAAGAGGGACACCGTCGGCGAAAAAACATCCCGGCCATGGAACGCAGAAATCCTCCGCCCATTTTACAGTTAGCCGTGTGTACGTATGTATCGCTGCCTTTTGTAATCATTTGAAAACTATGGAGTCCCTGAACGATGCTCCGGGGCTGCCCTTTCCGACCAAGCTATTGTTTCTCCTGCATTTGTGCATTATTTACCTCTTTATCAAACCCGGCCACCGGTCTGACTCACTCGACCCGGGGGCTCGGGGCTGGCCGGCTTGGTCACTACCCGTCGCCTTACTTAGCGGTTCCTAACGCATTGGGATCGTCGTGGCCTTCCACTTTGCCCTAAGCCACAGAACCAGCTTCGGCTGTTGGCCGGCAAGCGCACAAGGCCAGAGCACCAGCACGCCACGAACATTAAGTCAAGGATCGCCAGGTTACCCAACCCAGCCATGCCACTTTAAGTAACCGCAAGACCGACCGCTCGCCCACCGGCTTCGCCGGATTGCAGCCAGCCGGCCTAGTGGGTGTTTCGCTCGTGCTCAACGTTTCAAACGCCTAAGTACTGCGTGCTCCTTTCTAAGGCCAAACCCCTTGTCACGGACTGGGGCCTTGGCCGTCAGACTCGCGGGAGGGGGGAACCCAAGAGGGGAAGGTCGCAAGAAAACGGCTCAAAAGACGAAAAGCAAAAGCACACGCATCCACGAGATTCATATATACCGCCGGGTTGATCGACCTAGCCCCGCCACTTTAAATTACCGCACGACCGTCTGCTTGCCAAACCGGCTTCGCTGGATTGCCGCCAGCCAGCCCAGTGGGTGTTTTGCTCGCGCTCAACGTTTTGACAGCCTAAATACTGCGCACTCCTCTCAAAGGCTGAACTCCTTGTCACGGACTAGAGCCTCGACCGTCAGACTCGCGGGTGGGAGGCCCGAGAGGGGAAAGTTGCAAGAACATGGCTTAAAAGACAAAAAGAAAGAGCGCAAACATTCATGAAATTTATACATCACGAGTTTAAATTTAAAAAGGCCCAAGGCCAGGATTCATCACCCGGATACCCCCAGTGGGACCTGCTACCTAATAGAAATTTTTACTAAGTTAAAAACAGGCAGCTTCAGGCATCTCCCTCGGTTGCCTCCGGGTTCGCCGAGGTGCCGGTGTCTCCCTCCTCGGCGTCCGCGTCACGGTAGACGTTCGTCTCCTCGGGGCTGCCCTCTAGGTCGTCCAGAAGTAGGCCATAGTCGTCAGCAGGCACGACTCCTCCATCCTCCGCCCGCTCCGGCCGGAACTCGTCGTGGAAGGCGAACCCGACAATGTAGCTGGCCCGAGTAGCGATTCACCGGCCTCCGCCTGTAGCTGGTTCTCTGAGCTGGCTCGCTGGCCCATCAACGCGTCCAGCGACACGTTCTGATGCCAGGACATTGCAAACCTGGGCGCCATCTCGGCGCCGGCACGAGCTGCGGAAACGCGCCAGTCATTGAGCCGATCCGGCCCCGCCTCCAACCACCACGCCAGCTGCGTGAAGCTGCTTGGCAAAACATAACCCGGCAATAGGGACGCCATCATCACCGCGCCAGCCTCAGAGAGCCACCCCATCTGCTCTCTCAAGACTTACAGACGAGCCTCGGCGGCGGTCACGATCTCTGGGAAGGTCTAGGCCACCTGCGGATCAGTCCCGGAGCCGATGACCCCCTGCGGGTCGCGCTGAAAGCGAACGGCCTCCTCCGCCAGTTGGCACATCTCCGGGAAGGCCCCTCTCAAGAAAAAAAGCAAGTCAGAAGAAATTCACCAAGGACAAGAAGCCGGGGTCCCAGCCTGGCAAAACCCAAGGAAAGCACTTACTAGAGAAGGACTCTTCCAGGTGTTGCGCTTCGAGCAACATAACGTGCCGCTCCAGGGTGATGGTGCGGTCACGCTCCTGGAGCGTCTTCTCCAGATCGGCGACTGTCGTGGATTTGTCACGGCAGATGTCCTAGTGTAACGACTTAGTCGCGAGGCCAACGCATCTATGTGATAGCTTGAAGGGGTTGAGCGGAATCGAGAGACGCAACACACAAGACGAGGATTTAGACAGCTTCGGGCCCCGGGAAACATCATCCGGTAATAACCCTACATGCTGTTTGTGGCTAGGTCTCATTATGATCATGAGGGAGTCACCGGTAAGCCGGCTCTTTGTGTCTAGCCCTAGAGATTGTTTCTTCTTGCCCGTCCCTCTTTGGGGAGCCCTGCCCCTCCTTATATAATTTAAAGGTGTGGGTTACATGTGGAGTCCAAATAGGATTAGGACTAGCCTATCTTCTACTACAAGCCGGATACAAGTTCGGGTCTTGATTCCTTGTAAGTGAGATATTCCTCACGCCTTTCCTCTTAAGCCGGCCTACCATAACGTAAGCCGGCCTTCTGGGCCTTGAGCCTCCTGGGGCCCCGGGTCTTGTCGCTCCTCTGATCCGCTTGCCAGGTCACCCATAAGTCGCCAGGATCGGGCGGGTCACTTAGTGTGTCGTCTAGTCAGGGCGGGTCATTAGTGAGTCGCCAAGTCCGGCTGGGTTATACATCCAGCCGGGTCATACCGCGGGGTATATCCCCGACATGATTTATCCATGTTAAACTGATCTGCAACATAAACACAAGAACAAACTGACAGGTTGTACTCCGGGTTAAATATTCTTGTAAGCCGGCACTTGATCATCCTGAAGTCCTTGTCATCTCCTCCTTCTGGAAAGTCCGAGTCAATAGGCCAGCTTCATATTCAATTTGCTGACGTTGGTTTCTCACAGAGAAATGTTGTGAAGAATAATCCACTTGAGTCGGCCTCCAAAGCTCCGGCTTTAAAAAATATTGGTCTTGAAATACTTATCTGATTTTCAGCCGGCTTGAATATGTATATCTTGCCAATTTATCATTACCAAAATCACCGGGTTATAAACAGATGATGCCGAGTGATAATTGATACCGACGCTGGGTCATAATTGTTGCAGATACCAGGTCAATCTGGTTTGCTCAAAACTGAGAATTTAAAGATTTTTTCTCCCTTATATCCATATTACCTGTAGCCCCCAAGTGTCGGGTTGTCATGCTTGCAGCAACCTGGGACTTGTAATTGCCTGATGCCCATAAAAACTTCAACCAGTATAGCCCCCAAGGGCCGGGTCATTTAAGCAATAATGAGCAGGGACTTTTGTAAATATGATCATGTAGACTTGAGCGGCGACGTATAGCCCCCAAGGACCGGCTCAGTAAGATAATACTAGGTTGGGACTTTGTATATAATTCGTTGATAATAACATCATATGATGTAATCTCCACCATGGGGCTTGAACCCACGTCCATAAGGTTAAGAGCTTTGTACTCTAATAACTGAGTAGTGGATCTTCCAATATAATGGACTCAGGCTTGTGTACCTTGAATTTTTGACAGGAGCAATTGGTAGCCCCCAAGTGTCGGGTCGTAAGCCTGCAGCGACTCGGGACTATTTCCTCCATTGTAAAATAAATCATGCCCAATGATAAAAATAATAGCCGTTGCGCTAAAGCGACTTTGAAAACCTCAATCATAACACTGGTTATTGATAATCACAATAGAAATCCAGCCATGTTGGCTATTTAAGATTTGAATAATATAATCCGGCATGAAAACCTCAATCATTCAATATCATCATGAAAATCCAGCCCGTTTTGGCTATTTAAAGATTTGAATACCTCATCGGTTGACAAGTAAATCCAGAGTTTAAATACCTGGCAGCTCTTGGTCGATGATGATTTAATGCGTATTCATTGTAAGCCGGAATTTTTGTAACCCGGTGGCTTATAGCCTTTGAGAAAATCAAGAATTGATAACCCTTTTGAGACACCAATTTCAATCTTTGATGATGGGCTTGAACTTGATCGTTTATGTAAGTCATAGCTCTGTAAATCCTGCACAAAGCTTAAACAACATATGCCCTGGCGACTTAACGTCAAAAGCCAAGGAGGGTAACCACCCAAATGTAGTCTTATCCTGCACACAAATAGATCACAAGATCCCTATGATCCTTTGAATGATACCGCCGGATTATGTGACCCGGACAGTGAGGGTGAGAACCCAAGTCTGTAAAAGCCGACACATATGATGTTTGTAATGTGCTGACAACTCTATTGATCAAGGTTAAGCCGGTGGAATCAAAGCCACTCCCTAGATGCTTTCAAATATGATCAAAAGAGTCTCAAGACAAAGTCAAATAACTGCGATTGCAAAAAACTATACAAGAGACAGACAAAATTTTGAGGTTTCTGATTCGAATACGATCAGTAAACCGTTCCAAAGGGGTTAAGCTAAGATTCGAATACGATCATATAGCCCCCAGTGGCTTTGGCATTGCCGATCAAGAGGGTATCGACAGCTATGTTCTCTTTGGTTCGAATACGACCTATGTTTGAATAGGAAGCCCCCAAATGACCTTAAGAGTTGTTTAGCGACGCTGATTTGAATACGATCCACGTCGATTCCCAAAGGGGTTGAGCTATGATTCGGATACGATCAAGAAGCCCCCAAGTGGGTTCTGCAGTTTGCCAATCAAAAGGGTATCGACAGCTATGTTCTCTTTGGTTCGAATACGACCTATGTTTGAACAGGAAGCCCCCAAGTGACCATATAAGTTTTGGCATTGCACCAATCAAGAGGGTACTGATAGCTATGCCCGATGAGCAGGAAGCCCCCAAGTGACCATAATAAAATAAACCGTAAGGCAAGATACCTATGTTTGAACCGCGCATCATGGCAGCAAGTTCTTTTTGGCAACCTTTAATTTTTCTTAGAACTTGAACTTGCGAGAGATTAATTCTTTTTGAACCGGAACTTTAAACCGGATTTGAAAGCTTCAAAAATTTGTGAGGGACAAATTTACCTTGAGCCGGATTTTGAACCGGATTTGAGAGCTTCAAAAATTTGAGAGAGAGAGAGAGATGTCTCTTGAGCTACATTTGAAACCGGCATCTTCATCATGAGCCAGAAATTTTCTGACGGCCTTTAAATGTTCGCCAATAAAGCAGTAGCCTCCAGGGCCGGGTTATCTTTCCTTCAATGACCCGGAGTTCTTGAATTCATTGAAACCGGCTAATTTTGCCGAGCCATATCATTGTAGCCCCCGAGTCTCAAGATGACTCGAGGTGTTGGCTTGAGATTCTCCATATTTGACCATAGCAGAAAGTATATATCATTGGCGTTGATAGCGCGATGTGAATCCACAGAAGGTTGAGGTGACTGCGGCGGGTTTATAAATGATCCCGTATGAGTCGTGTCAGCAACTCGGCCAATGGTTCTTTCCAACTGGCTGTTTGAAATTTAACCAAACTGTAGCGACGGCGACTTGTGCGCCTTCCCATTGAGCCATCCAGTGCAGAAGGCGGCTGATAATACATGATAATTTGCCTCCAATTTGTTGGAAGAAAATCGGGCTTCCCAAGCAGTGACTTGCTCATACTCAATAAACAGCTCATGCAGACAGGTGTGGCCCGATGTGTTGATGTAGACCAGGCCGCGAGAGGCGGACCGTAAAGACCACCGTAACATCAGAGGCGGCATAGACAGATGAACCGTCTGTGGCGTTGTAAGCCGGTTCGGACGGGCAAGTTGTCCTCCTTGTTGTAGGCTGGCGTGGTCGCGAGAGACGGCCACGACGTAGTAAGCCGTTGCGGGAGTCCGTTGAGTAACGACGACCACCTATGCCACAAGATGTTGGCATGCCTCCATCTCCGCGGTATAATATCACTCTTTGTCATAAATAATTGCCCTGCATAAACAATATTGCAGACCGAGGCAAAGGTAAACTTGCTCTTTGACAAAGAACCACATGTGCTAATAAAACAAACTTGGATGGACATCACCTAATATATTAGACCGGAAATAATCCACCATGGAGTTGATGATATCTATGGTGAAACTGAAATCACTCACGGGTGTCGGATTTCGGGTTCCGGCAGACCCTTGAGGTTCGAACTCTGGGGTGCGCGTGGAGATTATGCTTCCTACCTACCTGTACCCCTCCGCCTCGCAAGGATCTAAGCTACGAGAAGAACAACACAAGAGACACAGAGTTTATACTGGTTCGGGCCACCGATGTGGTGTAATACCCTACTCCAGTGTGGTGGTGTGGTGGATTGCCTCTTGGGCTGTTGATGAACAATACAAGGTGGAACAGCCTCGCGAGGGTCTGCTCTTGGCTGGGACGATGAACTGCTAGGAGGGTTTCAGTCGCCCTTCTCTCTGGATCCTAGCTGATTAGATTTCTTGATCTCTAGATTCCTCTACCCTGGGGGTGGCTAGTCCTATTTTTAGGCAAAGGCCCTGGGCCTCTTCCCAAATATTGAGCGGGAAGGGCGCCAACAATTGGCCATTTTGAACGGGAACATCTGGTACACTTATCCTGACTAAAGTCGGTCCTCGCCTGCCAAAGGCTCTGGTGGTGACGCTGGCTTGGGCTCCACAATGACATCCTTCCAGCCGTTGGACTGGTCTTGGTCTCGTTGCACCGAAACGGGTGCCTTTGCTTGATCCTCTCGCCTTCGCTTGCTCCCTTTGCACCAAAGAGGAAAGGGAGGACACTGCGCGGGCTGGCGCCCGCCTGGCGCCCTTGGTCGTCATGGCTTGTGTCATGGACACCTCGTGAGGTACCCCGCCTTGATCTCTCCGCCTCCTCACGAGCCAGCCTGATGAGGCCGCGCCTGAGGAAGCTCCATGTCGTCCGCCCCGCGAGGTTTGGCCCCTCGCGAGGGTCTTTGGTCTGTGTTGATGAAGATGGGCCGTACTGGGCCCCCTTTGAGCCACGCCGCAGGCCGCAGGCAGGCAAGTCTGCGGACCCCCGTTCCCAGAACGCCGACAGTAGCCCCCGGGCCCAAGGCGCGCCCGGACTTGGCCGTGCAGGGAGGCGAAAGGGCAAGGGAGAACCGCCGCGGGCCCTAACAGCCTGCGGCCTTGGGCGCCGCGTGGCGGGTGATTGGACGTGGGCGTCTCCGCTCCCCCACGACGCCTCGGCTTTTGGGCGGATTGGACAAGTCCCTGCATGCAAAACGGGTCATGATTACCTGAGATCGTGGAGGCCGGCGGTTGGCCTTCGCCGGCTATAAGTACGGAACCACGCGCACCCTTCCAGTCCATTCCTCCTTGCTCCTCCTTCTTCCCAGTCCTTGCTCCTTCTTGCGGCAATGGCTCCGATCCGCCGGTTCTCGGTGGCAGAGAAAGGAACGGCCCCCCGAGAGGAAGCAGACCCGCTCCCGCCGAAGAAATGGCTCGCCCTCCGCCGTCGGGACGAGGGGACCCTTCAGGTGGTGTCGAGGCCCGGGGGCGGGGTTCCCGCTCCCCTTGTATGCCCACATCAAGGGCTCAGACGGGGTTGATGCCGATCGCCACGGGCGGCGCCGCCGTCGGCGCCGACGGGTAACAAAGGTGTGGGTCGTCCCCCCTGGGGTCCACTCCGAGGGCTCCTCCCGAGAGTTCGTGCTCCACGCCGCAATGCCTCCTCAGTCTTGGATTCGCCTTCCTCCCTCTTCGCCTCCATCATCCCGCAGGGAGAACTCTTGGAACCGTGGCTGCAGCACGCCGGCTGCAGCACCCTTGCGACCGAGGCGGAGGTCGCAGTCGTTTCCCCAGGCGAGGTCTTCATGACTCGAGGCTGGGGCGAAATCGCCTGTGTTTGCAGGACGAGAGGCACCCTCGTGATCCACTTGGAGTACGACGGTGCCTCGGTGATGTTCTTCAAGGTCTTTGACGCGAACGGGCTCCGGCTAGAGTGCTGCCCCAGGAGAGGTGGTCGGGACCCTGCCACGGGGAGGACCAGGCCCGCCGACCGCCCCCTTGGCGGCTCCTCGGGCGACGGAGGCGTCGGAGGATCCAGCGACTCCGGTGAACTCTTCGTGACCCCAGAGACGAGCGACGACAGCTACGAGCCGTCGAGCCGGCGCCGCTCCTGGAGCAGGGCGGGCTCGTTTGGTCGTCGCCGACTCTGATCTGGATGGGGTTGACGCCGGTGCTTGACGGCCCACTATTGATGATGGCGTCTTTTGCAGGGGCGCGGGTAGTTAGCGTCCCTCTAGGATCCGTTCCCTGCAAGGAATCAAAGTCGCGCCCCGCGGGGGCTTGTAAGGTGTCTGCGATCTTGTTTATTAATACAACCCTTGTCGTAGAATTGTGCGAGTCGCTCATTCCGTCTTAGCTCAGTCCTTCCTTTCGAACCTCACGAGGGCTTGGTGCTCTGCGCTGATAGGTCCCAGTCCCAAGGCGGCTACAGCCGTCGCTGGTATGCCAGGTCGCGATGCCTTGGTCAAGGCCAGGAGGTGAGCGACCCAAGGTCCGGTAAGAGCCCCTGAGTCGCGACGCTCAGGAGGTCCCCCTTGGCGCTCAAGCAACCATCGTTCAGTGAGAAAGGAGAGCGGTGTCGCTAACACGGGATTGCATTAGGTGCGGGGACAGTGCCACGGTAGCTGGTACTTCCGGGTAGTGACTTATCTCGAGAATCAGGGACCGCTCCCTGGTGTGTCGCCGAGTCCGTGCATCGGCGGGCGTGAGGTTGCTCGGAGAGGTCCTCGCGTGTCCCTCCCCTCTCGCCTTTGCTCCCCTTTCTGCTCTACGTCCTCGGGTCCCGACCCTCGAGCGAGTCTCAGCCATCGCTGGTATGCCAGGTCGCGATGCCATGGTCAAGGCCAGAGGGTGAGGGCTGGAGAGCCAGTAGGAGCCCTGAGTCGCGATGCTCAGGCACCCCCCTTTAACGTGCAAGCGGTTCGCGCGGTTGAGAGTGAAGGAGGCTCTGCAAGGGCCTCGCCTGACGCAGCTCCTTTAGGGGATCCTACAAACCATCATAGAAAGAGCGAGGGGTTGCCATGGCAATTGACAGTTAGCCGTTGTTTGCTTCCGAGGGGTGGTGAGGCACTGAAGGCTTGACGAGGTGGTGCAGTGCGGGGCTGCCGTGGCCAAAGCTCAGCCACTCAGGTTTGTCGGCGTTGCAAGGGCGGACCCATGCGCAAGCGTTGTGCCGTTTGGGAGCAGCTCCGTCAGTTGGCGTCAGTTGAGTGGGCAACTAGGTCAAACACATTAGCCGCGAAGGAGTGGATTCATTCAAATAGATGCTGGGAAGGTAGGCGTCACTAGGTCAGGCCCGAGCGACCTGGGGATGATGCAGCCCGAGGGGCGCCCCCAACAAAGTAAGATAACGACACGAAATAAAAGGATACATGCCGCAGGGACGGACCCACGCGGCCTGGAAATAATGCAGCCCTGGGGGCGCTCCCAACTGGAAATGAAACTTGAAAGATGTCACCTGATGATGTTGAGGACGAAGCAGTGTTGGTGCAGCAGACTCAGTGGGCTGCAGAAGCCGATCCTCATGAGCCCCCAGGCCCTGGGGCCTCGGGAGGATCAAGAGGCGCTGGTGGCTCCTCGCGGACCATCTCCATGTCCGCCAAGGCTGCGGAACGCCTGGCCTCTTGGGCTTCCATGATGCCCCTCATGAGGCGCTGGTACATGGCAGCCGCGTTCGGCAAGCCATAAGGCATGCGAACGTAGCTGTGGGGTGGACCCTCGCAGCGCCCCACTCGCGAGGGCCAGAGACGCTCCAGAGTGGCGACTCGATTGAGACCTGGTACATCGACGTAGACGCGCATCCCACCATCCTCGCCTGGATGGGGAGCCACAGCTGGTAGGCGGGGGGCGCCTCTCATGACTCTTGACTCCTCTAGCTCTTGAACGGCCTTGTTGACGAACTCCTGAGGGTCTAGCCCCCCTTGCCTTACTCCTTGAGGGAAACGTGCTTCGAAACACGCCTCCACGTGGTGCCCAAGCGCCTCCCTCGTGACCTTAGCCAGGTCGATGGCCCTCCAGGGGAGAGCCCCCGAGCCCTGCCTGAGGAGGGCGCCTGGCGCGCTTTCCTATGTGATGGAAGGAGGTTCCCCCTGGGCAGCCACGGGCCCTGAGGGGCCTGCCTCCTGAGGGACCGGGCCAGACGACATCTTCTTCTTCTTGGGGGTGGTCTCGGGAAGCCCCCTGCTTCCGCGATCCGGGTCTTGTAGTGATGCGGCCTGAAAGGCTCGTTCCAGGGAACACACCGTGTCCTTCTCTTCACAGGGCACCGTGATGACTCCGCCGCTCCCTGGCATCTTGAGGACGTTGTAGCCGTGGTGAGTCACGGCCATGAACTTGGCCAGCGCCGGGTACCCAAGGATGGCGTTGTACGACAGGCGAATGTGAGCGACATCGAAGTCCATGACCTCGGTGCGGTAGTTGTCGCGTGCTCCGAAGGTGACAGGGAGGCGGACCTGCCCGATCGGGACCGTGGAGCCGTCTGTGACTCCGGAGAAAGACTTGGTTGGCTGAAGCTGGTTGTAGGGCACTTGGAGATTGTTGAATGTTTCCACGGACAGGACGTTGAGCCCTGCCCCGCCATCGATGAGGGTCCTGGTGACCACCACGTTGTTGATGATTGGGGAACAAAGCATTGGGAGGACTCTGGCTGTGGCTGCACACTTGAGCTGAACGTGATGGCGCACGATAACCACCTGAGAGGACGTGTGGCTTCGAGCTTGAGGAGGACTGCATTCACTTCGCGGGCGAACTGCTTGAAGATGCGCTGAGAGGCTGGGGCTTGAGCTCCGCCCAGGATGCAAGCGATTGCGCGTGGCTCCTGGAATCCCCCAGCCCCCTCGTCCTAGTGGCGGTCCTCGTTTGTCCTTGGATGCGGCGGCAGCGGAGGGAGGCCTGCATTACCTTGCGGACGATCCTCGCGAGGCTGATCCCTACAGTCTCCCTCGCGAGGCGGGTCCTGCCAGCGGTCCTCGCGAGGTCGACCGCGCCACCCTTGGCCTGGGCCGCGGTCTTCCCAGCGTCATGCGTTCCTTCCTCCTCCTTGACTGTAGCCCCGGTCGGCACGATCGGGGCGACGGCCGATCCTTCCTTCACGCACGGCTCGGAGCTCTTGACATTCGTTGGTGTTGTGGGTGTGGAGGTCGTGGTACACACAGTAGCGACTGCCCTTGGAAGACTTGGGCTGATCTCTGCCCTGCTTGGTGTCCGGTTCTGCCGCGAGCATGGCAGCCCCCTTGCGCTTCACATCCTTGGCCTTGGACTTCTTCTCTTCTGGGTCTGCGACAGGCAGCTCGAGGAGGGAGAGACGCCCTTCCTCAGCCCTCGCGCACTTGGTCGCCAAGTTGAACAGGTCCAAGGAAGTGCACAGGTCTTCATGCATCGCCAGCTCCTCCTTCATCTTGACGTCGCGCACGCCGTCGGAGAAGGCTGAGATGATGGCCTCCTCGCACACCCTGGGAATCTTGAGGCGTGCGCTGTTGAAGCGCTGGATGTACTTTTGCAGGGTCTCTCTGGGTTGTTGCTTGATGCGGCGCATGTCGCTCACGACGGGTGGCCGGTCGTGAGTACCTTGGAAGTTGGCGATGAAGCGGGTGCGCATCTCGTCCCAAGAGGAGATTGTGCCTGGGGCCAGGTTCAGGAGCCAGGTGCGGGCTCTGTCCTTGAGCGCCATGGGAAACCAATTCGCCATGACCTTCTCATCTCCGTAGGCAGCTTCGATGCCCAGCTCATAGAGCTGGAGGAACTCCGCAGGGTCGGCCGTGCCATCGTAGCGAGGAGGCAAGTCTGACTTGAACTTGCCGGGCCACGCGACGCTGCGCAGCTCGGTGGTGAAGGCGCGGCAGCCCGCCGTGGCCACGGGAGGCCTTGGTTGACGGAGAGCTTGGTCTTGCAGGTCCCCGCGCGCTGCACCTGGGAGCAGCTCGGGGTCTTAACATGCGGGAGCAGGAGCGTGGCCGCGATGTACCGAAGAATGGAGCGCCCATGCGGCTTCTTGCGGGCGAGGGACTTCTTGGCAGCTCTGCTCTTGCCGTGCTGGTGCCTGGCGGAGCGGGTTCCAGCCAGGGGCCACGCGCCTTGCGGCCGGGGCGTCTTCTTGGTGAGGAGGCGGCTGGGGCACCGCTGGAGCTTTGTCGCCCGCGCGGGGCGGGGTGCGGTGTAGGAGAGCCCCCCGCGGGGCGGACGAGCTCGGCGACGCGGTCGAGCCACTCTTCGTAGACGTCATCGACGGGACGGTAGCGCAGGAGCTCATTCGCCGCGATGAGCGCAGCTCGAGCCTCCATGGGTGCGCGGAGCGCGCGGGATGAAGAACCAGCTGGGGTGAGCGAGGGAGTAGCGGTGTGGCCGTCTTGCCGCAGGGAAGGATGCTGAGACGACGCTTGCTGCTCGTTCCCCGCCGGTCCGGTGGCGGTGTTGATGGCAGGCGACGGGGAACGGCGGGGACGCCCGTCAACAGGGGCCGTCTGGGCGACACGGGAAGCGAGAGCGGCTCGGCGCTCGGCGCGGGCCCGACGAGCGTCGGACATGGACGCGATGGTCGGAGGAGAAACGGGCGGTGGAAGACGAATTCCGGCGCACCCCTACCTGGCGCGCCAAATGTTGGATTTCAGGTTCCGGCAGACCCTTGAGGTTCGAACTCTGGGGTGCGCGCGGAGATTACGCTTCCTACCTACCTGTACCCCTCCGCCTCGCAAGGATCTAAGCTACAAAAAGAACAACACAAGAGACACATGGTTTATACTGGTTCGGGCCACCGATATGGTGTAATACCCTACTCCAGTGTGGTGGTGTGGTGGATTGCCTCTTGGGATAATGATGAACAATACAAGGTGGAACAGCCTCGCGAGGATCTGCTCTTGGCTGGGACGACGAACTGCTAGGAGGGGTTCAGTCGCCCTTCTCTCTGGATCCTAGATGATTAGATTTCTCGATCTCTCGATGCCTCTACCCTGGGGGTGGCTAGTCCTATTTATAGGCAAAGGCCCTGGGCCTCTTCCCAAATATTGAGCGGGAAGGGTGCCAACAATTGGCCATTTTGAAGGGGAACGTATGGTACACTTATCCTGACTAAAGTCGGTCCGCGCCTGCCAAAGGCTCTGGTGGTGACGCTGGCTTGGGCTCCACAATGACATCCTTCCTGCCGTTGGACTGGTCTTGGTCTCGTTGCACCAAAACGGGTGCCTTTGCTTGATCCTCTCGCCTGCGCTTGCTCCCTTTGCACCAAAGAGGAAAGGGAGGACACTGCACGGGCTGGCGCCCGCCTAGCGCCCTTGGTCTTCATGGCTTGCGTCATGGACACCTCGTGAGGTACCCCGCCTTGATCTCTCCACCTCCTCGCGAGCCAGCCTGATGAGGCCGTGCCTGAGGAAGCTCTGTGTCGTCCGCCCCGTGAGGCTTGGCCCCTCGCGAGGGTCCTCGGTCTGTGTTGATGAAGATGGGCCGTAATGGGCCCCCTTTGAGCCACGCCGCAGGCCGCAGGCAGGCAAGTCTGGGGACCCCCGTTCCCACAATGCCGACAACGGGTGAGTCGCTCGTGGCGTTGTAAACCGGCGTGGACGGGCGAGTCAATTGCAGGCGCGGTAAGCCGCACGGACGGACGAGTCAATTGCAGGCGCGGTAAGCCGCATGGACGGACGAGTCAATCGCAGGCACGGTAAATTGCGCGGACGGGCGAGTCAGCCGCATCGTGTTGATGTAGACCAGACCGCAGGGGCAGTGGTTTGCGCACATCCGCTGAGCAATTTGTCATAGCGCGGATGTCGACTCGACCTCCAATGACAGTGCACGAGGACGGGATCATACTTCGGCCATGAGTTAATTGACCTGTGTACACAATAGCATACCACGAAAGAGCTTTGGATGATATTTAATTATACCAAGTACAGTAAGAGTTTAGAAAAATAGCACCTGATTGTTTTTTGTTCGGCAAGTCAATAGAACCCCTTTTCTTTTTATCTCTACTCCGGGTGCAAACGCCTTGCCGTGCACATTATATGCATACTTGCACCGTTCTTTAACTGGTACTGGCTTTGTTAGTATTTTACATTGGCTCAAGTCCTCACATGGAGGAAGAAGTAGCAGCAGCTGTAATCATTGACCGCTCCTTGTCCTCATATCAAACACACAGAAAACCACTGCTTGGTGGTACCATACTCATCGTCTTCAGAATCCCAGCCGCTCAATGCATGTCATCTGATGAGTCTGACAATACCCGCGTCATCTGCTTACTTATTCATTATCACCTTGTAATTCTCACACAAGAAACACGAGGCATCTGAGACTGGAGAGAGAGCGACCCGTCATCAAAGAAGGCGCGGGCGTATCCAGCGACCCATGTTGGTGGAAGTAGCCAGGCGGTGCCGCGGCGGTTGCAGCGACATGTGGCCGTAGTAGCGGGCGCTAGAAGGCAGTTCTCCAGCGGCGGCACTAGCGAAGCGGGCATGCGCACGAGCCAGCGGGCAGTGCTGAGACACGCGACGGCCCGGTGGCGACGGGGAGGCCAGCAGGCGGACCGAAACGCGCCAAGCCGGATGAAACGACGCGGACGCGGTGAAGTGCGATGGAGTGCAGGGCGCACGAGGCGGAGCCTGGCCCGAAGGAACATCAACACAGGCACGACCATTGTTGGCGGAGAATGAGGCGAGGCCACGGGCCTTAGCAGAGGCGGCAATGCAGGCGGGTCGCGTCGGGCGATGGTTCAGCCCCGCTACTGCTGAGGCGGGCGGAGACGGAGGTCTCGAAGGCGGACCGCGGCAGTCGGCGAGGCTGAAACGACTCTGGATAGGGTTGAAACCGTGCCCCTGTCCACGTCCTTTTCCGAGTTGTTGTAACGCCCTCGATGCGGCTATATCTCCCACGTGTCGAAGCACGACTTAGAGGCATAACCGCATTGAAAGCAATGTCGCAAGTGAGGTAATCTTCACACAACCCATGTAATACATAAGGGAAAGAGATACATAGTTGGCTTACAGTCGCCACTTCACACAATACATAAATAAACATCCATCATCCAGATTACACTCAAGGTCCGACTACGGAACCAAAATGAAAGAAGACTACCCCAAATGCTACACAGATCCCCGATCGTCCCAACTGGGATCCACTACTGATCATCAGGAAAAGACACATAGTAACGACCATGTTCCTCGTCGAAATCCCACTTGAGCTCGGAAGCGTCATCTGCACTGGCATCGTCGGCACCTGCAACTGTTTTGGTAGAATCTGTGAGTCACGGGGACTCAGCAATCTCACACCCGCGAGATCAAGACTATTTAAGCTTAAAGGTAGGATAGGGTTGTGAGGTGGAGCTGCAGCAAGCGACTAGCATATATGGTGGCTAACAACGCAAAAGAGAGCGAGAAGAGAAGCAAAGCACGATCGTGAAGCTAGAAGTGATCAAGAAGTGATCCTAGAACAACCTACGTCAGGCATAACTCCAACACCGTGTTCACTTCCCGGACTCCGCCGAGAAGACACCATCACGGTTACACACGCGATTGATGTGTTTAATTAAGGTCAACTTCGGGTTTTCTACAACAGGACATTAATAAATTCCCATCTGCCTCATAACCGCGGGCACGGCTTTCGAAAGATATTACCCTGCAGGGTTGTCCCAACTTAGCCCATTATAAGCTCTCACGGTCAATGAAGGATAATCCTTCTACCGGGAAGACCCGATCAGTCTCGGAATCCCGGACTACAAGACATTTCAACAGTAATAAAACAAGACCAGCAAAGCCGCCCAATTGTGCCGACAAATCCTGATAGGAGCTGCACATATCTCGGTCTGAGGGCACATCCGGATAAGTCAAGCTACGAGTAAAACCAGGCCTCGAGTTTCCACAAGGTGGCCCCGCAGGTTGCTCGGTTCGGGCCAACACTCGAAGGAGCACTGGCCCAGGGGGATTAAAATAAAGATGACCCTCGGGCTCGCGAAAACCCGGAGGAAAAAGGCTTAGGTGGCAAATGGTAAAACCAAGGTTGGGCCTTGCTGGAGGAGTCTTATTCAAGGCGAACTGTCAAGGGGGTCCCATAAATCACCCAACCGTGTAAGGAACGCAAAATCAAGGAACATAACACCGGTATGACGGAAACTAGGGTGGCAATAGTGGAACAAAACACCAGGCATAAGGCTGAGCCTTCCACCCTTTACCAAGTATATAGATGCATTAATTAAAATAAGAGACATTGTGATATCCCAACATAATCATGTTCCAACATGGAACAAACTTCATCTTCACCTGCAACTAGCAACGCTATAAGAGGGGCTGAGCAAAGCGGTAACATAGCCAATCAACGGTTTGCTAGGAAAGGATGGTTATAGGTTTGACATGGCAATATGGGTGGCATGATATAGCAAGTGGTAGGTATCGCAGCATAGGCATAGCAAAAGAGCGAGCATCTAGCAAGCAAAGATAGAAGTGATTTCGAGGGTATGGTCATCTTGCCTGCAAGGTTCTCAGAGTTGTCGAAGGCTTGATCCTCGCAAGCGTTCTCAATAAGTTCCTAGTTCACTTACTCGTCTCCCAGCTCTACCCAAGGCAAGAACACATGCAAAGGAGACAAACATCAATCACGATGCAATGCACAAGCAACATGATGCAAAACATGGCACGATATGCGAGATGTGGTATGCAATGCATATGCGTGCTCCGGAAGGAAAAAGATGAACAAGGCATAATCTTGGCAAACCAAGTATGCCACTGGAAAGGTGAGATGATTTCGGTTGAAATCGATATAAAGATCACTGGAATCGGATGCACTGTTTGCAAATGACAAGCAAAACAAGAATGACAAGATTCTGCCATTAACAGCATGATGCCACTTAGCATGCAACAAGAAGTTAAGCTACTGCACCCAAACATATCAGCAAAGCATATGACAGTGAACTACTCAGGATGCTTGACAAACTATGAACACTGAGCTACAGCTAAATCACACCACAACAGGTTCAAACAAGCATGGCAAAAGTGCAAAACATATCAGCTTCACAGACTTGGTGAAGATATTATCATGCCAGAAATTAACATCAGGAAGACATGTTTAGAGCAAGGAAAAAACCTGCTAGAGGAACAGAATATAGCAAAACAAGGCATAGCATGAATCCACTCAAAACATAGAACAAAAGTCTCTTGCTGACCATGAGCCAAAAAGGACCAGAAAATATAATAGCGCCCATGTCAATTAAGCAAGTTTCGTTACAGGTTTCGTTACATGTCAAAAACAGATAACAAGTAGGCACGTTTACGAGCTCGATGCACTCACTATAGAGCATTGAATGATAAACTAAGCATACACCCACCAATAAGACATGGCATAAAAGCTAGACATGGCAAGAATAACATCATATCAAGCAAGGATAAACTACAACAAGCTTGGCAAAATCGAATAACATGTAAACAATCTGCCAGTAACATTTTATAGCAAAAGTAGAGCTCGATTGACTCAAGCTACAGCACTCCATACTTACAAACAAAGGCATGGATGGATATAGCAAATCCATATGTTCAAAACACCCTTACTGATCATGCTCAAAAGAGGCATATATCTCTCTGAAACAACATGAACACATAGCATAAAAATAACAGCAGGGAATAAATGTGGAATTACTAAGTCCCTGAAATCAGCCACATTATGTACCCTAGTTTGCATGCTTGTGCTAGTCACCAAAAAGATCAAAAAAATACATGGCATACACCCCTGTAAAGATGGCATGGCATATTACAAAACACATGTAGGCATCCAGTTCATAGGATGCACACATCAATCATGGCAAAAATGACAAAAGTGCATGTTCTAAAACAGATCTGAAACTAACATCACATAGCCCTCTTCTAACAGCATTTTGGGCAACAAGATGAGCTCAAATGAAAATGATGCAATGAGATGAAATGATGTACTCATCGAGGCGAACAGTTTGACATATTACACGCATGAAACGGAGCAGTATGCAGCAAGTTATGATGCGATGAATATGGCATGATTATGCAAACTACACGGAGACTTAGGCGAAATTTCGACCTGAGGGGGGGGGGGAAGTCAACGCGGGGTTGGATCTGGATCGAGCCCGAGCTCGCCGGAGTTGGCGCTGCGGTGGCCAGAGAAGGAGCGGGGGGGGCGCCGGCGAGGTGGTTCCAGGGCGGATCCGGCCTTGGGGCCGACGGATCCGGCGAGGAGGGGCGGCGGGGCGACCGGGACGGCGGGACGCGCAGGCGGCGGCGAGGGAGCGGCGCGGTCGGCGGCGACTGCGGCGAGGCGGGGCGACGGGGCTCCGGCAACGGCCGGCGACAGCCGCGGCCGGCGCGGAAGGCGGGGAGGCGCGCGCGCGGGCGCGGGGTACGGGCCGCGGGGGCCCGCGGCGGGCCGTGCGGGCCGGCGCGGTGGGAGGCGCAGCGATGTGGGGCGCGTGACACGTGGCGGCTCCCGGTTGGCTGCGGGCGCGGCTGCGGACGCGTTCGGCGCCGTCCCGACATGTCCGGCGCGGGGAGAGGAGCGGGGCTAGGGTTATGGTAGGTTTGATCCGAAAATTTCAGGAGAGGGATGTATTTATAGGTAGGAGGGGCTAGGAGGCTCCAAATTGAGCACGGTTTTCGCCCACACGATCGTGAGCGAACGGCGATGGACATGGGAGTGACTTAGATGGGTTATTGGGCTCATTTGGAGGGGTTCTGGGCTGCAACTCAAAAGAGGCTTTCACGGTTACCCGGTTAACCGTTGGAGTATCAACCAACCTCCGAATGACCCGAAACTTGACAGGCGGTCTACCGGTGCTATACCAAGGCCGCTTGACAAACCTCGGTCCATTCCGAGAAAGTTTAATACCCGCTCATGGAAAAAAGGTAAAAGGGGACGCCGGGGAACATAGGAGCGCCGGATTGCAAAACGGACAACGGGGAAAATGCTCGGATTCATGAAACGAACACGTATGCGAATGCGATGCACATGATGACATGATATGAAATGCACGACAAGGACAAAATGCAAAACGACGGGAAACCCAACCACGGAGGGAATAACATATCACATAGCCGGAAATGGCAAGAGTTGGAGTTACAAATATAGCAAATTACATCCGGGGTGTTAAAACACTCCACCACTACGAGAGGATCTCGTCCCGAGATCTAGGACTGAAAGAACTCCGGATATTCGGAACGGAGGTGGTCCTCGCGTTCCCAGGTGGCTTCTCGGTCGGAATGATGAGACCACTTCACTTTCAGGAATTTGATGGACTTGTTGCGAGTCTTGCGCTCAGTTTCTTCAAGAATGGCAACGGGATGCTCATGATAGGACAAATCTTCTTGAAGATCAATCTCTTCGAAGTTGATGGTGCGCTCAGGCGTCTTGAAGAACTTGCGAAGCTGTGACACGTGGAACACATCGTGCACATTTGCAAAGTTGGGGGGAAGCTCAAGTTGATAGGCGAGATCGCCTCTTTTGCCGACGATCTTGAAAGGACCGACGTATCTAGGGGCAAGTTTCCCTTTGATACCGAAGCAACGAGTGCCTTTCATTGGAGAGATGCGGAGGTAGACATGGTCTCCGATCTCGAAAGCCAAATCACGGTGTTTGCTATCGTAATAGCTCTTCTGGCGCGATTGAGCGGCTTTGAGATTCTCACGAATGACTTTACACATATCTTCAGCCTCTGTGATCAAGTCGTTGCCAAGTAGTTGGCGTTCGCCCGTCTCAGACCAATTGAGGGGAGTACGACACTTTCTGCCATAGAGAATCTCAAATGGGGCTTTGCCCGAGCTCGCTTGAAAGCTGTTGTTGTAAGAGAACTCAGCATATGGAAGACAATCCTCCCACTTCATGCCGAAAGAGATAACACAAGCCCTGAGCATATCTTCAAGAATTTGGTTGACACGCTCGACTTGTCCACTAGTTTGAGGATGGAAAGCTGTGCTGAAGCGAATGTTTGTGCCCATGGCCTTCTGAAAAGGATCCCAAAACTTGGAGGTAAAGATGCTGCCACGGTCTGAAGAAATCAATTGTGGAATGCCATGCAAGGAGACAATTCTGGAGGTGTAGAGCTCTGCCAGCTGCGCTGCTGTGATAGACTCTTTGATAGGAAGAAAATGAGCCACTTTAGTGAGCTTGTCGATGACGAGAAAGATGGCATCATTTCCATGCTTGGACTTAGGAAAACCAGTCACGAAGTCCATTTCGATATGATCAAACTTCCATTCTGGAATAGCAAGAGGTTGGAGTAGACCAGCTGGTCGTTGGTGTTCTGCTTTCACCCTTCGACAGACATCACATTCATTCACGAATTGAGCAATTTCTTGCTTCATTCGAGTCCACCAATACGACTGCTTGAGGTCATGGTACATCTTCGTACTTCCAGGATGAATGGACAGAAGAGAATTGTGCGCCTCGTTCATAATGACTTTACGAAGATCGCCCTTAGGAACCACAATCTGGTCCTCGAAGAAAAGAGTATCTCTGTCATCAACGTGATAGCACTTGTATTTGGAAATGCCCTTGTCAATACCACGTTTCACCTTCTTCACCATGGTATCCATCAGTTGTGCCTCGCGAATTTGATCTTCCAAAGTAGGAGAGACTATGAGGTTGGCAAGAAAACCTTGAGGAACAACTTGGAGATTCAACTTGCGGAAAGCTTCACAAAGGTCCGGTTGAAAAGGCTTGAGGATTAAGCTGTTGCAATAAGCCTTCCTGCTCAATGCATCTGCAATCACATTAGCCTTGCCTGGAGTATATTCAATACTCGGATTATACTCTTGAATCATTTCGACCCATCGAGTTTGCCCGAGGTTGAGGTTGGGCTGAGTGAAGATGTACTTGAGACTCTTGTGATCGGTGAATATGTCCACTTTCCTTCCCAACAGGAGATGTCTCCATGTTATTAATGCATGGACAACTGCCGCCAACTCAAGATCGTGAGTGGGGTAGTTCTTTTCGTTGGGCTTCAACTGACGAGAGGTATAGGCCACAACCTTCTTCTCTTGCATTAACACAGCACCGAGACCTTGAAGAGAAGCATCACAGAAAACTTCATAAGGCATGGATTCGTCAAGAGGAGTCAAAATTAGAGCAGTGACGAGTTTCTCTTTGATAGTGTTGAAAGCAACGTCACACTCAGGAGACCAGACATACTTCACATGCTTCTGGAGGAGGTTGGAAAGAGGCTTGGCAATCTTTGAGAAATTCTCAACGAATCTTCGGCAATAGCTTGCAAGTCCAAGAAAACTGCGAAGCTGCTTGACATTCTGAGGAGGTTCCCAATTCAAAACTGCAGACACCCTCTCGGGATTAATAGCAATACCCTTGGCAGAGATGATATGCCCAAGGTAAAGAACTTCATCAAGCCAGAATTCACATTTGGAGAACTTCGCATAGAATTGATACTCTCTGAGCTTGTCGAGCACCAATCGCAAATGTTTGTCATGATCCTTCTTATTATTGGAGAAGACCAATATATCATCGAGATAGACCAAGACGAATTCATTGGTGTAGGGGTTGAAGATGAAGTTCATCATACGAGAGAATGTTGGAGGAGCATTGACAAGGCCGAAAGACATGACAGTATATTCATAAGAATCAAAGCTTGTTCTGAATGCTGTCTTGGGAATATCTTCTTCACGAATGCGAATCTGATGATAACCCATACGAAGATCAAGCTTGGAGAACACTTTAGCACCTTTAAGCTGCTCGAATAGCTCATTGATGTTGGGAAGTGGGTACTTGTTCTTGATTGTCTTCTTGTTCAATGGACGGTAATCGACGCAAAGTCGGTCCGTGCCATCCTTCTTCTGGACAAAAAGAACACCACAACCCCAAGGAGATGAACTCGGTCTGATCAGACCCAGACGCTCTTGTTCATCGAGTTGTTTCTTCAATTCCTTCAACTCTTTTGGTCCAAGCTTGTATGGACGCTTGCAAACGGGTTCCATGCCAGGCTCAAGATCAATAACGAATTCAACTGGCCGGTGAGGAGGCATTCCCGGAAGTTCTTCTGGAAAGACATCTTGGTACTCACAAACGACTGGAATCTGAGAGATAGCATCCAATTCGCCCTTCTCATTGAGAGAAAACAACCGAATGGTTTCGTCACGAGCGGCATAAATGATCACATCATCAGAAGAGTGAGTCAATTGAATTTCCCTGGCGGCACAATCAAGCTGAGCCTTGTGCTTAGAAAGCCAGTCCATCTTGAGAATTAGATCAATATCAGAGTCGCCAAGAACAATTGGTTTAGCCAGAAATCTATAGTCGCCCATCTTGATACCGACATTCGGAACCAAAACTCGAGAAGTCATCTACTTACCCGGGGACACAATCTTCAACGGAATAGGAATCTTTTCTGTCACAAACTCATGCGTGGCAACAAAAGCTCTTGAAATGAAAGAATGCGATGCACCAGTATCAAATAAGACTTTTGCAGGAATATCATTAACTGAGAGATTACCCATGATCACTTCAGAAGAATCCTCTGCTTGAGCTGCGTTCATCATGTTCACCTTTGCAGACTTGGAATTATGCTTGACCACTTCATTGCTTGAAGATCTCACAGGAGGAGGAGGCGGAAGGCGCCTTTGGTTGAAGCACTTGTTCGCATAGTGACCCTTTTGCTGACATTTGTTGCAAGTCACCTCTGAGAGCGGACGATGATACGGTGCATTTGACCTTGGAGCTTGATTCTGAGACTTGTTCTGAAAGCCAGGGTTGGGTAGGTGGGAAGTTCCACGACCACCTGAGTTCTTCTGCTGATAAGGCTGACGGAACGGAGGAGGAGGAGGCAACCAGAACTTCTGTTGCTTGGCCGCCACTAGTGAGGAAGAAGAGGACTGAACTACGTCTCTGACTCTCTTCTTAGATGCCTCACACTTGAGCTGAGCAGCTTCTTGTTTCAGTGCCATGTTGTAGAATTCATCATACTTTATCGGCTCAAAAAGCACGAGAGCTAGTTGCAGATCTTCTCTGAGGCCACGCCTGAATTGGTAAATCATGCTCTTCTCATCAGGGATGTCTTGCTTAGCAAAATGAGAGAGCTTCTGGAACTGAGTGTTGTATTGATACACAGACATGTTGCCTTGCTTGAGATTGCGGAACTCCTCACGCTTAGTCTCAACAACACTTTCTGGAATGTGATGAGCTTTGAAGTCACGGCGGAAATCATCCCAGGTAATCACACGACCTCCTCTGGAATCTTTGTATTGTTGGAACCACTCAGCAGCTTGATCCTTGAATTGAAAAGAGGCAAACTCGACAATGTCCTCAGGTCTGACATTGCTACATTCAAAATGCTTGTTGATGTCCACGAGCCAATCATCGGCGTCTGTGGCCTCGACATAGTAGCTGAAAGACTTTGGCTGATTTGCAAGGAACTGATTGAGGGTAGCAAAATGCGGCTGATTGTTGCATTGGCCTTGATTTCCTTGATTACCTTGCCCTTGGTTGCGATCTTGCAAGAGCTGAATCAGAATCTGAGCGTTGGCATCGGTGGCTGTCATCAAGGCTTGCCATGCCTCCGGAGGCGGAGGTGGTGGCGGAGGGTTAGCCTGACTTCCTTCATTGCGTTCCGGATTCTGACGCGTTGGCGGAGCGATCCTGAAGAGGGTGACATCCATTAGCATCTTGAAAGACATAAATTCAAGCTGAATCAAAGGATCGAAATTGCAACATATAGTCTTCACAATAAACATTCGAACAAGAATGAACGAATGAATTCCAAAGTAAAGCATCACACTTCCATAAGCTGAGAAGACATTCAGATAAAGGTATGGAATCACCATCTTCCTCGAAACAACTCGAATATCACAACTGAAAACAAAACAAAGGATTGGCTTGCAGAATAAGCCGGAACAAACATATGATAGATCCCATATCGTATCATGTGTCTGTTGGAAAGATATCCTACGAGATACTTGAATTCCCACTTATAAACTCCCGAAACTTTCTGGTTATGCAATCAGGTGTTGGGGATACAGGGGACACAAAATATATCACCCAAACTAACAATACCTAGATCCTGCTGTATCCATCCTTCAACACATAACCAAGAAACCTTCGGAAATCGTCTACCTCAACCTTCGAAAAGCATCTGTTATATGAGTTATGGCAATACTCCCACACTCGCCTCAGTACTGGGCTATCAGGGTTATCTCACCAACAACTGTACAAAAGAGATTTTCGATGTCGGCGTACTAAACTCAGGTATTCCAGAACTGCCACGATAAAATTATGACGACAACACCTCAGAGCTCAACTCCCCGGGACACCTCCACTAAACCCCTGATGACAGGAGGCACCAAGACAATGTTGTCATAACAAAACCATCGGAACGATTCTAAGATACCCGCGTGATCCTAAAAATTTTTTAGTGAAATTTAAGAAGAGAAGAGTCAAAACTCTACGTCAGGATGCCTTACCAGAGCGATGAGGAGACTAGGAAGTAAAAAGAATTCCTAAACTCTCCGATACATAATTCCTAATTGACTCAAAACATTTTTCTAGACACAACTCGGCCGCTAAAAACGATCAATCAGTGGGGGCTCCTAAGGTCGGGGATGGCTCTGATTACCAACTTGTAACGCCCTCGATGCGGCTATATCTCCCACGTGTCGAAGCACGACTTAGAGGCATAACCGCATTGAAAGCAATGTCGCAAGTGAGGTAATCTTCACACAACCCATGTAATACATAAGGGAAAGAGATACATAGTTGGCTTACAGTCGCCACTTCACACAATACATAAATAAACATCCATCATCCAGATTACACTTAAGGTCCGACTACGGAACCAAAATGAAAGAAGACTACCCCAAATGCTACACAGATCCCCGATCGTCCCAACTCGGCTCTACTACTGATCATCAGGAAAAGACACATAGTAACGACCATGTTCCTCGTCGAACTCCCACTTGAGCTCGGAAGCGTCAGCTGCACTGGCATCGTCGGCACCTGCAACTGTTTTGGTAGAATCTATGAGTCACCGGGACTCAGCAATCTCACACCCGCGAGATCAAGACTATTTAAGCTTAAAGGTAGGATAGGGTTGTGAGGTGGAGCTGCAGCAAGCGACTAGCATATATGGTGGCTAACAACGCAAAAGAGAGCGAGAAGAGAAACAAAGCACGGTCGTGAAGCTAGAAGTGATCAAGAAGTGATCCTAGAACAACCTACGTCAGGCATAACTCCAACACCGTGTTCACTTGCCGGACTCCGCCGAGAAGAGACCATCACGGTTACACACGCGGTTGATGTGTTTAATTAAGGTCAACTTCGGGTTTTCTACAACCGGACATTAACAAATTCCCATCTGCCTCATAACTGCGGGCACGGCTTTCGAAAGATATTACCCTGCAGGGGTGTCCCAACTTAGCCCATTATAAGCTCTCACGGTCAACGAAGGATATTCCTTCTACCTCGAAGACCCGATCAGTCTCGGAATCCTGGACTACAAGACATTTCAACAGTAATAAAACAAGACCAACAAAGCCGCCCGATTGTGCCGACAAATCCTGATAGGAGCTGCACATATCTCGGTCTCAGGGCACATCCGGATAAGTCAAGCTACGAGTAAACCAGGCCTCGAGTTTCCACAAGGTGGCCCCGCAGGTTGCTCGGTTCGGGCCAACACTCGAAGGAGCACTGGCCCGGGGGGGTTAAAATAAAGATGACCCTCGGGCTCGCGAAAACCCGGGGGAAAAAGGCTTAGGTGGCAAATGGTAAAACCAAGGTTGGGCCTTGCTGGAGGAGTCTTATTCAAGGCGAACTGTCAAGGGGGTCCCATAAATCACCCAACCGTGTAAGGAACACAAAATCAAGGAACATAACACCGGTATGACGGAAACTAGGGTGGCAAGAGTGGAACAAAACACCAGGCATAAGGCCGAGCCTTCCACCCTTTACCAAGTATATAGATGCATTAATTAAAATAAGAGACATTGTGATATCCCAACATAATCATGTTCCAACATGGAACAAACTTCATCTTCACCTGCAACTAGCAACGCTATAAGAGGGGCTGAGCAAAGCGGTAACATAGCCAATCAACGGTTTGCTAGGAAAGGATGGTAAGAGGTTTGACATGGCAATATGGGTGGCATGATATAGCAAGTGGTAGGTATTGCAGCATAGGCATAACAAAAGAGCGAGCATCTAGCAAGCAAAGATAGAAGTGATTTCGAGGGTATGGTCATCTTGCCTGCAAGGTTCTTAGAGTTGTCGAAGGCTTGATCCTCTCAAGCATTCTCAACAGGTTCCTCGTTCACGTACTCGTCTCCTGGCTCTACCCAAGACAAGAACACAAGCAAAGGATACAAACATCAGTCACGATGCAATGCGCAAGCAACATGATGCAAAACAAGGCACAATATGCGAGATGTGGTATGCAATGCATATGCGTGCTCCGGAAGGAAAAATATGAACAAGGCATAATCTTGGCAAACCCAGTATGCCACTGGAAAGGTGAGATGATTTCGGTTGGAATCGATATAAAGATCACCGGAATCGGATCAAATGACAAGCAAAACAAGAATGACAAGATTCTGCCATTAACAGCATGATGCCACTTAGCATGCAACAACAAGTTAAGCTACTTCACCCAAACATATGAGCAAAGCATATGACAGTTAACTACTCAAGATGCTTGACAAACGATGAACACTGAGCTACGGCTAAATCACACCACAACAGGTTCAAACAAGCATGGCAAAAGTGCAAAACATATCAGCTTCACAGACTTGGTGAAAATACTATCATGCCAGAAATTAACATCAGGAAGACATATTTAGAGCACGGAAACAACCTGCTACAGGAACAGAATATAGCAAAACAAGGCATGGCATGAATCTACTCAAAACATAGAACAAAAGTCCCTTACTGACCATGAGCCAAATAGGACCAGAAAATATAATAGCACCCATGTCAATTAAGCAAGTTTCGTTACAGGTTTCAGACTTGGCAGAAAAACTGGACATGTCAAAAACAGATAACAAGTAGGCACGTTTACGAGCTCGATTTACAGAGCATTGCATGATAAAATAATCATACACCCACCAAGAAGACATGGCATAGAAGCTAGACATGGCAAGAATAACATCATATCATGCAAGGATCAATTTCAACAAGCTTGGCAAAATCGAATAAAATGTAAACAATCTGCGAGTAACATTTTATAGCAAAAGTAGAGCTCGATTGACTCAAGCTATGGCACTCCATACTTACAAACAAAGGCATGGATGGATAGAGCATATCCATATGTTAAAAACACCCTTAATGATCATGCTCAAAAGAGGCATATATCTCTCCGAAACAACATGAACACATAGCATAAAAATAACAGTAGGGAATAACTTAGTGGAATTACAGTCCCGGAAATCAGCAACATTATGTACCCTAGTTTGCATGCTTGTGCTAGTCACCACAAAGATCACAAAAATACAAGGCATACATCCCTGTAAAGATGGCATGGCATATTACAAAACACATGTAGGAATCCATTTCATAGGATGCACATATCAATCATGGCAAAAATGACAAAAGTGCATGTTCTGAAACAGATATGAAACTAACATCACATAGCCCTCTTCTAACAGCATTTCGGGCATCAAGATGAGCTCAAATGGAAATGATGCAATGATATGTAATGATGTACTCATCGAGGCGAACAATTTTACATATTACACGCATGAAACGGAGCAGTATGCAGCAAGTTATGATGCCATGAACTTGGCATGATTATGCAAACTACACGGAGACAGACGAAATTTCGACCTGAGGGGGGGGGGGAAAAAGTCAACGCGGGGTTGGATCTGGATCGAGCCCGAGCTCGCCGGAATTGGCGCTGCGGTGGTCGGAGAAGGAGCGGGGGGGCGCCGGCGAGGTGGTTCCAGGGCGGATCCGGCCTTGGGGCCGCCGGATCCGGCGAGGAGGGGCGGCGGGGCGACCGGGACGGCGGGACGCGTAGGCGGCGGCGAGGGAGCGACGCGGTCGGCGGCGACCGTGGCGAGGCGGGGCGACGAGGCTCCGGCGACGGCCGGCGACAGCCGCGGCCGGCGAGGAAGGCGGGGAGGCGCGCGCGGGGGCGCGGGGTACGGGCCGCGGGGGCCCGCGGCGGGCCGAGCGGCCCGGCGCGGTGGGAGGCGCGGCGATGTGGGGCGCGTGACATATGGCGGCTCCCGGTTGGATGCGGGCGCGGCGGCGGACGCGTTCAGCGCCGTCCGGACGTGTCCGGCGCGGGGAAAGGAGCGGGGCTAGGGTTAGGGTAGGTTTGATCCGAAAATTTCGGGAGAGGGGTGTATTTATAGGTAGGAGGGGCTAGGAGGCTCCAAATTGAGGACGGTTTTTGCCCACACGATCGTGATCGAACGACAGTGGACATGGGAGTGACTTAGATGGGTTATTGGGCTGATTTGGAGGGGTTTTGGGGTGCAACCCAAAAGAGGCTTTCACGGTTACCCGGTTAACCGTTGGAGTATCAACCAACCTCTGAATGACCCGAAAACTTGACAGGCGGTCTACCGGTGCTATACCAAGGCCGCTTGACAAACCTCGGTCCTTTCCGAGAAAGTTTAATACCCGCTCACGGAAAAAAGGTAAAAGGGGACGCCGGGGAACATAGGAGCGCCGGATTGCAAAACGGACAACGGGGAAAATGCTCGGATTCATGAAATGAACACGTATGCGAATGTGATGCACATGATGACATGATATGAAATGCACGACAAGGACAAAATGCCAAAACGACGGGAAACCCAACCACGGAGGGAATAACATATCACATAGCTGGAAATGGCAAGAGTGGGAGTTACAAATATAGCAAATTACATCCGGGGTGTTAGAGTCGTGGTCTTCCCTCTTTTTTTCTCTTTTTTTAATGCCGCAGCGAACACTCGCCGGCCCTCCAACCTCGGAATTGACTGCAAGCGGATTTCCAGGTAGACGTACATGGCCGGGAATAATTTGGTCTTGATCTCGTCGAAGAACCAACTGCCGCATGGTTTTGATGATCCATCAGAAGTGTTAGTCGAAGTTGTATTGCTAGGCCTTTTGATTGCCATTGTTGTTTTTTGTGCGCCACTGCTGACCGAACCTTGCGTCTCGTGCCGCCTCGAGATTTGACGCGCTCAGAGTAACAGAAAACGACGGTCTCGGCCGTAATAGATATCGATTCGTCCTTGGATGGATTGCCACAAACGTGTGCGGCGGCGCTTACGACGAAACCCTAGCTTCTGATGTAGATCCTTTCACACCAGCTCCTCTTCATCGGAAAAATTGGGCGAACTTCTCGATCCCTAAGAGAAATCCCTCCAAGAACTCAACACCACTGTGCGCAGGCCCCACGGTGGGCGCCAACTGTCGTGGATATGTCACGGCAGATGTCCTAGTGTAAGGACTTAGTCGCGAGGCCAACACATCTATGTGATAGCTTGAAGGGGTTGAGCAGAATCGAGAGATGCAACACACAAGACGAGGATTTAGACAGCTTCGGGCCCCGGGAAACATCATCCGGTAATAACCCTACATGTTGTTTGTGGCTAGGTCTCATTATGATCATGAGGGAGTCACCGGTAAGCCGGCTCTTTGTGTCTAGCCCTAGAGATTGTTTCTTCTTGCCCGTCCCTCTTTGGGGAGCCCTGCCCCTCCTTATATAAGTTAAAGGGGCGTGTTACATGTGGAGTCCAAATAGGATTAGAACTAGCCTATCTTCTACTACAAGCCGAATACAAGTCCGGGTCTTGATTCCTTGTAAGGGAGATATTCCTCACGCCTTTCCTCTTAAGCCGGCCTACCATAACGTAAGCCAGCCTTCTGGGCCTAGAGCCTCTTGGGCCCCCGGGTCTTGTCGCTCCTCTAATCCGCTTGCCAGGTCACCCATAAGTCGCTAGGATCGGGCGGGTCACTTAGTGTGTCGTCTAGTCAGGGCGGGTCATTAGTGAGTCACCAAGTCCGACTGGGTTATACATCCATCCAGGTCATACCGTGGGGTATATCCCCGACAGCGACCTTGGCAAGGGCCACCTTCAGGTCGGCGTCCTTGTCCTCGGCCGACTTCTCGGCCTCCTTGCGGCGATGGGTTTCCCCCTGACGGGTCTCCTCCACCGCGGCCACCAGCGCCTTCAAGCGCTCCACCTCGGCCTGGAGTTGACCCTTGTCATCGGCCAGCTTGCCGCATTGTTGGTCTGCCTCGGCAAGGGCCTGCAGTGCATCCACGACCTTGGTGGCTTCCGCCTTGAGGCCTTCCACCTCGGCCTCAAGACGGCCCTCGTCACCCTCCAGCTGCTCCCGTAGCCGGCTGGCTTCATCGAGCGTCTGCCGGGCTCCCATCCCCTCCGCCCTCGCCTTCGCGCCCCAAGTCGGTCGGCGTCAGCAACGAGCCGGTCGTAGTGGAAGCCGGCCCGAATCAGCCGGGTCCTCCAGGACAGCACCTCGGCTACAGAAGGAAGATTCAGAAACAAAGTACTATTTTAAGATTCGACCCAACTGCTACACAGTTGGCACGAATCTTGGGGGCTACACCCAGTGGGTGCGCTAGCGCACCCCCACTAAAAAAGAGCATGCCAAAAGAATACCTGTCGCGGCGTAGAGGTCATCCTCCTTGGCGGCGAGCTGTTCGTTGAGCTGTCGGTGGTCTCCAGGAACCGGTTGAATACGCTGACCCAGTAGGAGTCTAGTTGCTGCAGAAGGTAGCGATCAACACAAGACATCAATTTAAGATTCGACCCAACTGCTACACTGTTGGCCCGAATCTTGGGGGCTACACCCAGTGGGTGCGCTAGCGCGCCCCCACAAAGAAAAAACATACAAGGAAGAACTTACGAGCATGGCGCGCTCCAACTCCCGCGTCTGCTCCAGCTCGGCTTCGGCGAAGGCCTGGATCCGGTCCGTCCGCCCTCGCAGGCGCCGGGTCACGACGGTCATCGCCGCCTCCTCCTGGGTCAGAGGCCCGAAGAAGACCTCGCTGGTCCCACTCCACGCCGGCTATGACCCGACGGCCCGGCAACCCCCTGGCCTGAGCACCAGGGCGTGCTCTCCGCTGGCCGCCTCCCCTGCGGTCGGCGCCTTCTCCGGCACCCTTTCTGGCGCCATCGCCGGTTCGGTGGCCGGAGTGGCCTGCGGCTCCACCACCAGCGGCGCCTCGCTCGTCGGCGCCGTCCACGGCGCCTCCTCCAAGACGGCGTCATCACCACCTTCGTTGGCCCCCGCCCGCTCAACCACGTCAGTCCGCGGCAGGGTGTCATCCCTGATGACCACGACCTCCCGGTCGAGGTCCATCGCATCTGCACGGCCGCCTTGGCCGTGCTCCCCTCCAGCGACGGCACGAAGACTGTCGCCACCGCCACCATCCCTACCGGCATCTCCGGCCATGCCGGCTCCTCGCCGGCTCGCGCCCACGTTGTCGCGGTGTTGACCCAGGCCTGGGTCGACGCAGTCTCCAACTCTGCCTCAGCCCGGTTCCGGTCCCGCCAGGCCAGGCCTTCGGCATCGGCCGGGTCCAGACCAAGATCCGGATCTGCCCGCTCCTCCTCCTCGTCCAGGTCAATGGTTCCAGACCGGCTCCTCCAGAACATGGTGCCCTCATTGGATGCCGCATCCGCCGCTGCCAGCGCCAACGAGATCGGCGACCAGAAACCCAAGATAGAGTAAATACGCAGGAGCCAAGCAGAGCCGCTCGGCTACTCAGTTCAAGCAAGAAAGGAACTCACCCCGGCACCACCGGAACTGTGGGCCTCGCCACCCTCTCCTGCGGAGCGCCGCGCCTCCTCTTGGTTGGCGGCTTCGCGCCCCCGGCCGAGTTCGCCGCGCGTTTCACGGCCGGGGCTTGCGGCGCGACTTTGTCCTTCCCATGTGGCCGGCTCGCCGCCGGCGCCCCCCGAGACGACCCGGCTCTGGCCGCGCCGCTGCCTCCTCTTCCTGGCACCACTACAATAGCAACCCGCGTCAGCACCCAAGACCATCCCGCAACCGGTGACTCAAGAAGTGAAGACAAACTTACCCGCTCGGCGCCCTGCGCCCGCGTCGGCGGTCGTCCCCTCCCCTCCGCTGTCGGCCTGACGCTCGTCCAAGGAAACACGCACCACCTTCGTCCGCGCCTAGTTGTAAGAATGCCGAGTGGCGTTCAAAAGCACCTCCTGTGTCTTGTCGGTGTGAATAAGAAGATGGGCAGCAGCAAAATATGGAGACCAGGGACTCACCATGGGCGCCAGGTTCACCTGACAGTACGGAACTTTCCCAAACCCCCAATCATCCCGCTGGTTGGCCTTGGATATGTCGTTGACCCGGCGCGCGACCTGGTCCGCCCCCAGCTGCAAGTTCGACATGTGGTTGGGGTCCTGAAGGCCGGTCATCTGACCTATGAGACGGGTGCGCTGTTGCAGCGGTAGCACTCGGCGGACAATGAAGCCGGTGATGAGGTCGGTGCCGGTGAGCCCTTTCCGCTCCTTCATCATCGACACCCGCTCGCATAGGTTGACCACCTCTTGCGATAGATGCTTGTGGTAATAACCCCAATTCTGCTTCGCCCACGGTGGCGAGTTGACGAACGGCGGCAAGTTGATACGGTCCGCACCGAGATTGCGGACATAGAATAAGGAATTCTGCCATTTCTTGGCAGAATCTTCCAGGGGCATCTTGGGGTAGTAAGCGCCCGACCACTTGGAGATGATGGCGGCCCTGCAGTCGGACATCTCTCCGGCCCTCGGCCCCTGCTGCTTCAAAGAAAAGGAGCGTACCCAGAGGTCGATCGATGACTCGACCCCGATGTACCCCTCGCAAAGGGTGACGAAGCCCGAAAGCTGCACGATGGCGCAGGCACCAAGATGATGGGGCTGGAGCCCGAAGTACTCCAAGAAGTCACGGAAGAAGGTGCTCGTGGGAAGCCCGACCCACACTTGAAGTGCTGGAACAAGACCACACGCTTCATGCCGTCGGGCCGCGGCTCCCGCTCGCCTTGCGGCAGATGCGCGGAGACCTCCGTCTCCCCCGGCAGGTGCCTGGTGGTGCGAAGATAGGCGATCTCATCGAGAGTGACGGTCGAGCCCATCCACGAGCCCGACGGCGGCGCCATCGACAAAGGTGACGAAGACGAAGAAAAGAGAAGAAGAAGGGCGATGAAGCTCTGTTCAAGGCAACGGGCGTCGCAGTGCGCGACGGTCACAAGGAGCAGAGGGAAGAAGAAGAAGAGGCAGGGGAGTGCGAGCGAGAATGGTTTTCCACCGCCCCCTTCTCCCAATTTATAACCCATGGTTCGAACATGGGGAAGTGGGATCATTTGCGCTCGCCTGTCCCACTTCCCCGCTATAACTGTGCATGCACGCGCGCAATACCTGCGTAGAGAATGGCAACCAACCCGTAGACGCCGCAATAAATCCACACGCGTGGGCCGAGGGCGTGCCGCAGCGGGCCCCAGCTCGTCGCACCGTCCTATCGCGTGTGTGGCCTATCAGGCCCTTCCGGCTCCCGGGCGCCACATGGCGCCTGCACGAAGCCCAAAATACTGCCTCACGATTCGACAAACTCTTCGGTTTCCCGCCACTGCCGGGATGCCGCGATCCGGCTTCCGGAAGCCGGCACATAGTGGGTGTTGCCTGACCCAGCGGTCGCAAAATTCGCCTTCTCATGGGGGGAATCTGCGAAGGCCCTCCCATCCTAAGACGGCGGACCTTCACAGCTTCGGGGACTACTGTCGGGGGGATGAACCCAGGTAGGCAACGAAATACGGATCCTTTTAAAAAATGACGGGTCCAGCAATGCCCTGTCACGCCCAAGATGCGACCCTATCCTAAAGGAACTCGAAGGTCCCACCAAGGATAGACGCGCATCTTGAATACGCTTTTGCAAGGAGGATATCATTACATCAACATTACGTAATAGTGGGGATACAACCAAGACATACAATGCCACATGAATACCACAATACATCATACAAGAGAAACAACAACCAGTTACGGATCAAGCATAAATAGAAACTGAAACGCATTCCACCCTGCTAGCCCAGGCTACCGACCTGGAACCTATCCCCTGATCGACGAAGAAGCAGAAGAACTGTCGGAGTAATGGGCCACGGGTAGGCTAACCCGAGACCCAGAGCCTTTCAAGACATCGGGGCGGGCTTCGCCCCTCAAGAATCCCAAGACGAAGAGCAGACTCTGGGAGTCGGCTGCGGCATCACCCACTACACACTCACGGCCGAATCCCAGAGTCGGCTACGGCATAAGCCGACTCCCAATTAAAGACTCCAGGGAAGCTGACTATGGGGAGTCGTCCCGCGACTTCACCGCCCTCTGCCTTCGAGAAGAAGGACGAGACCGGGGATGGCCGGAGTACGGCCCTCCCCTACCCTGATTACCAGGGGCAGGTATGGCTACAGTGCATCATACCGGAGGAGATCTCCGTCCGGCGCGGCACTGTTGCCATACTGGCCCTGACGTCCACCCCAGCGGCAAAACCCTGTTCCCACATTGGCCCGCACGTACGGCCTGGAGACGGTGGGTCCCGCTAGTCAGCGGGGGGATGAAAGACGGCACGAGCACCCGAAGACGGACCTCGTGGGAGTCGGCCTCCGAGGGTCGGCCCGTTCCTCCCACGGGCCCCGCACGCCATTAACCAGATAAGACGGGGAGTGTCGACAGTGATCGCCTGCCAAGCGACGGCACTGTTGCCACGACCCCACGACCAAACCAACGTCATCAGAGGTGCGGCTACAGTGACCAGGTCAGTCGACGGGGCCCACCGGCGGCGGGCCCCAGGAGTCGGCGGAGAAGACGGCGGCCTAAGAGATAGACGGCTGGGACCCGCGCCCAGCCAGATTACCATTGTACCCCCGGGGGGTAGGCCTATATAAACCCCCTGGAGCACCCACGCAAAGGGTTCGATCCTTTTAGCACTAGACCAGAAGCATAAGAGGGAGAGAGCTAGCCTTGCCCTCTCCTACCTCCAAAGCACAGCTCGAGGAGCAACTTTGTACTCATATTACCATAGTGATCATGCGGAGACCCCGCAGAGTAGCAGTAGGGGTATTATCTCCTCGGAGAGCCCTGAAGCTGGGTAAGTTTCACCGGCGTGCATGTCTACGCCTCATCCCGCTTCCAGGCACCGGCGACGTTCTACTCGCTCCCACCATGATAAGCCATCCTTTGGCATATGTCGCATCCAACCCCCGACATTTGGCGCCCACCGTGGGGCGAGGCACACCGTCGTCCGGAGATCTGTTCTGGACGGGAACCTATTTCCTCCCTGGCGAGCGCAGCCAGCCCGGCACGCCAGAGGGAGTCAGCGCCGACACGCTGCACGGCGCTGAGACCGCCTGCGCGGCCAGCTGCCTCGCCGATCTTGTCGGCGAGGTTCGCCTCTCCGACGAGCCTGCATCCGACGTAGGCACCGGCGGCCCCGAGAGCCTTCTCGCGGGCCTCCTCGACGAACTCCATGTTGCCGGCGAGCCTGCCGTTGACTTGGAGTCCGTAGGCTCCACCGACCCGATGTTGGTCGACTCCGACACCGCGTCGCTCGACGCCTTTCCCACCAACGTGGTGGTCTATGACGAGCCGCTCCCTCGCGCGGAGAGAGGCGGGAGCACCCTCACAGAAGTGCTCGTCATCGGCCATGGCGAACACTCGGACGGAAGAGATCACGACCCGCTTGATGCGGCGCTGCAAGACCTGGATGCGCCCATTCCAGAGGACGCTGACGCCGAGACGCTGGAGGCACGCCGCCTCCAGCTCGTCGAAGGCGCAAAGAAGCTGGCAAGCATGAGACGCTTGTCAGAGGCCTACCAGCGTGAGATGGATCGCGCTGTGGGCGGATCGCCGGCTCCGACGGGGCCAAGCCGCCTAGGTGCGGTCCGGCAACGCGGCGCGGACATCGCCAGCATGTTCGGGGCCAATCGCCCCATATACGCCACGCCCGCAGAGAACATTCGAGCCGCCCAGGCGGCGGCAGACGAGTTGGACAACCTCGAGGGCGAAGAACACCGACTAATGATGGAGCGAGTCCAACAACTCCTCGACGCGGCCGGCGCGCAGAACGCGGCCGGCTATCGAACCGAGGGGCCGCAGCGACAGAACGACGACCTGCCACCCCGCCGAGATCAAGGCGTGACGCCTCGGACGTCGACAGGAGGCGTCCGCGGAAGGAAAGACAAGGAGCCGGCTGCTAGCCGCAGTCGGACTCACCTCACCATCGAGCGCGATCAAGACGGCCGCCCGAGAGCAGTGGAGCGGCGGGACGACTATGTGCCTCCTCCACCCCGCAGAGAAAGGCGAGTCTCCCCGCCGCCCGTTGAGCATCCGACTCTCGGAGGCCGTCTCGGCCGCCGAGAGGGATTCAGAGAGAATGATGCCCGCCACCGGATCGACCGACTCCACCGACCCCTAGCGCTGGAAGAAGAAGACGAGCTGGGACCGTCGTGTTTCGGCCCCCGCATCCGAGATGAGCCCTTTCCCAAAGGGTTCACTCTCCCTAGAGACACTCCCAAGTACATCGGCTCCGTGAAGCCGGAAGACTGGCTGGTTGACTACTCCACAACCGTCAGCATAGCAAACGGCAACAAGCGTGTTGCCGTGAAGTACGTTCCGCTCATGCTCCAGGGCACGGCCCGGACATGGTTGAACAGCCTGAAACCCCGCAGCATCAACGGCTGGCCCGACTTCACCGAGGCTTTCATCCGCAACTTCACGAGCACGTACAAGCGACCTCCCAAGCCTTGCCAGCTCTCCTTGTGCGTGCAAGGCCCCAACGAATCGACTGGCGACTACCTCACGTGTTGGGCCGAGCTCCGAAACTCCTGCGAGGGCGTGCACGAGGTGCAGGCCATCGAGTACTTCACCGCCGGGTGCAGAGAGGGTACCCTCCTCAAGCATAAGCTCCTCTGCGACGAGCCAGAGACCCTGGACGAGCTGCTGATCATAGCAGACAAGTACGCCACAGCTGACTCTTCTATGAAGACGGAGATCCAAGTTAGCACAGCCGGCAAGTTGGCTCCTCAGGCTCCCAGAACTCCTGCTGGAGACGCCAGTCGGCGGCAACAGCAAAACGATCACAAGCGCAAGGCCCCACAGCCGGCTTCCAGTAGCCAGCAGGTCGCAACAGTCGAAGATCAGCAACCAGAGGGGCAGCCTCCACCCAAGCGGCAGAAGGGCGGCAAGTCCAACTGGTTGCCGGCTTTCTCCTACGAGCAGACTCTAGATGGTCCCTGCAAGTTCTACAGCGGCGCGAAGCCGTCGAACCACACCACCAGAAAGTGCCACTGGCTCACCAGGATCGCCAAGGGAGACGGCCTGATGCCTCCTCTGCCAGCTGGGCAGCCGCCTCCGCCTCCACCCCAGCAGCCGGCTGTCAGGCCAGTCGGCGCAGTACAAGATGAGTACCCGGAAGAGCACGGAGCCTACATGGTGTTCACCAGCGTGGCTGATGATCGACGCAGCAGGCGGCTGTAGCAGCAAGAGGTGAATGCAGTAGCATCAGAGACACCAGAGTTCATGCACTGGTCCGAGAAACCTATCAGCTGGAGCAGAGCTGATCACCCAGAGGTGATGCCAAATCCGGGTTCCTACGCCCTAGTTCTGGAAGCCACCTTTGCCACTGATAGGTGGGCAGCTCGCTTCTCGCGAGTTCTGATAGATGGAGGTAGCAGTATCAACATCCTATATAAGGATACCATGGATAAGCTAGGAATCAAGCAAAGACAGCTCCAGAGCAGCCGGACCGTATTCCATGGGATCGTCCCTGGCCTTTCCTGCTCCCCAATCGGCAAGATTCTGATAGACGTCCTTTTCGGAGATAAGGATCATTTCCGTCGAGAGCCAGTCTGGTTTGAAGTGGTGGACCTCGAGAGCCCGTACCATGCGCTGCTTGGCCGACCTGCTTTGGCCAAGTTCATGGTGGTCCCCCACTACGCCTACCTCAAGATGAAGATGCCGAGTTCCAAGGGAATTCTGACTGTAGCCGGCGACTACAGGAAGTCGTCCGCTTGCGCGGCTGAGAGCAGTTGCCTGGCCGAGTCCCTGGTTATTGCAGCAGAGAAGCGGCTTCTTGATCGGGTTCTGGCGATGGCTAGCAAGCAGCCTGAGATGTCGCCCAACCCCAAGGAGTCAGAAGCTGAGGGCTCATTCAAGCCAGCAAAGGAAACGAAGAAGATACCCTTGGACCCAGAGCACCCGCAGAGGTACGCTGTCATAGGTGCAAACCTTGACAGCAAATAGGAAGGCGAGCTCGTCGATTTCCTCCGTGAGAATCGGGACATCTTTGCATGGTCCCCCAAAGACATGCCAGGTGTACCGACGGAATTCGCCGAGCACAAGTTACATGTCCGGTCTGATGCAAAGCCCGTCAGGCAGCCCTTGCGCCGCCTGTCAGAAGATAAAAGAAGAGTTGTTGGAGAAGAGATAGCCCGGCTCCTTGCAGCCGGCTTTATCATGGAAGTATTTTTCCCAGAGTGGCTAGCGAACCCAGTTTTAGTACTGAAGAAGAACAAGCAGTGGCGAATGTGTATTGACTACACAAGCCTCAACAAAGCCTGCCCCAAGGACCCGTTTGCTTTGCCGAGAATCGATCAGGTGATAGACTCCACAGCCGGATGCGAGCTGTTGAGCTTCTTAGATGCCTATTCAGGATATCACCAGATCAAGTTGAACCCGGCAGACAGACTGAAGACCGCCTTCATCATGCCGTTTGGAGCCTTCTGCTACCTGACCATGACGTTCGGCTTGAGGAATGCCGGCGCCACCTTTCAGCGTTGCATGCAGAAGTGCCTCCTCAAGCAACTCGACAGAAATGCCCACGTCTACGTGGATGATGTGGTGGTGAAGACAGAAAGGCGTGGAACTTTGCTGGAAGACCTCAAGGAGACCTTTGAGAACCTGCGCCGATTCCAGATCAAGCTCAACCCCGAGAAGTGCGTTTTCGGAGTACTAGCCGGCCAGCTTCTCGGCTTCCTGGTCTCTGAACGCGGCATAGAGTGCAACCCTGTGAAGATCAAGGCCATCGAGAGGATGGAGGTACCTAGCCGACTGTTGGATGTGCAGAAGTTCACTGGCTGTTTGGCATCCATGAGCCGTTTCATCAGTCGGCTGGGCGAGAAAGCTCTCCCCTTGTACCAGCTCATGAAGAAGACCAATTTTTTCTAGTGGAACCACAAGGCGGACGAGGCCTCTCTGCAGCTGAAGAAGATGTTGGTTACTCCCCCTGTGTTGGCGGCTCCGACTCCCAAAGATCCCATGCTCCTGTACATCGCCGCCACCAGCCGAGTAGTCAGCACAGTCATTGTAGTAGAGCGCAAGGAGGAGGGCAATGCACTACCAGTCCAGAGACCGGTATATTACCTAAGTGAAGTATTGTCGGCCTCCAAGCAAAACTACCCCCACTACTAGAAGATGTGCTACAGCGTGCACTTCGCCGCCAAGAAGCTGAAGCCTTACTTCCAAGAGCATCCAATCACCATGGTCTGCACAGCCCCATTAGCCGAGATCATTGGAAGCCGAGATGCGTCTGGCTGAGTGGCCAAATGGGCCATAGATTTGGCGCCCTACACGATCTACTATCAGCCCCGCGCCGCCATCAAGTCACAAGCACTGGCCGACTTCCTCGTCGACTGGCCCGAGACCCAGTACCTGCCGCCAGCGCCCGACTCCACCCATTGGCGGATGCATTTCGACGGCTCCAAGATGCGCACCGGCTTGGGAGCCAGCGTTGTCCTCACCTCTCCTAAAGGCGACAATCTCCAGTATGCACTGCAGATCCATTTCGCCGCCTCCAACAACGTCGCTAAATACGAGGCATTCATTCACGGGCTCCGGCTTGCCAAAGAGCTTGGCATTCGCCAGATCCTGTGTTATGGCGACTCCGACTTGGTGGTCCAGCAATCATCTGGCGACTGGGATGCCAATGACGCAAACATGGCAAGCTACCGCTTCCTCGTGCAGCAACTCAGTGGATATTTCGAGGGGTGCGAGTTCCTCCACGTGCCAAGAAACGACAACAGCCTAGCAGATACTTTGGCACGAATCGGCTCCACTCGCCAAGCAATACCATCTGGCGTCGCTCTTCAGCGCCTCCTCAAGCCGTCCATCAAGCCTTCACCAGAGTCAGAATCCATTTTTGTGTCGGCTCCTCCAGAAGAAGTCGGATCCGGCTCCAAAGCCCAAGCAGACGGCACAAAAACCCTTGCAGATGACTCCAAGAACGCCGCAGTCAAAGCCAGCCCGCGGACTTCAGAACTCGGCCCGGGGACTGCGGCAACCAGAGAAAAGACTCCAGAACTCGGCCCGGGGACTGCACCAGTCGGCCCGGGGACTTCATTGATCTAGCAAGCGGTCGCGGACTCTAGCCCGCCGCCTCCCAACCCAGCCGCCCTCGTCCAAGTCGCGGTTCTGGCAGTCAAAGAGATAGCAGCACCCTCATGGGCCCAGCCCATCCTCAAATTCTTGGTGAACAAGGAGCTACCAACTGACGAAACCATGGCTCGGCAAATACAACGCCGAGCGGCAGCATACACCATAATCAACAGAGAGCTGGTCAGGCGCAGTGTCACCAGTGTTTACCAGCGCTGCGTCGAGCTGGAGCAAGGCCAAGCAATTCTCAGAGATATTCATCAAGGCGAGTGCGGCCACCATGCGGCTTCAAGGGCACTCGTCGCCAAAGCTTTCCGGCATGGTTTCTTCTGGCCGACTGCCCTCGAGGAGGCCAAAGAGTTGGTCCAGAAATGCAAGGGGTGCTAGAAGTTCCGCTCCAAGCCACATCAGTCGGCTTCAGCACTCAAGACTATCCCCATCGCCTGGCCCTTTGCAGTTTGGGGCCTGGATATGGTGGGACCCTACAAGACGGCACGAGGCGGCCTAACTCATCTACTTGTCGCGGTGGACAAGTTCACCAAGTGGATAGAAGTGAAGCCGATCAAGAAGTTGAATGGTCCGACTGCTGTGACTTTCATCTCAGACATCACGATTCGGTATGGTATACCGCACAGCATCATCACCGACAACGGGACCAACTTTGCCAAAGGCGCTTTGGCCCGTTTCTGCGCGACGCAAGGCATCCGACTGGACTTAGCGTCCGTTGCCCATCCGCAGTCAAACGGCCAGGTGGAGCGGGCGAATGGCCTCATCCCGTCTGGCATCAAGCCTCGGTTGGTCGAACCACTGGAGCGTTCGGCCGGCTATTGGCTTGACGAGTTGCCACCTGTCCTCTGGAGTCTGCGCACAACCCCAAACAAGTCGACCGGCTTCACACCTTTCTTCCTCGTCTACGGCGCTGAAGCCGTCATCCCAACGGATATAGAGTTCGACTCCCCGCGAGTCACGATGTACACCGCAGAGGAAGCAGAAGAAGCACGACAAGATGGCGTCGATCTGCTGGAAGAGGGCCGGCTGTTGGCACTCAGCCGGTCCAGCATCTACCAGCAGAGCCTACGCCGCTACTACAACAGGAAGGTCAGGCCAAGATCCTTCCAAGAGGGTGACCTTGTGCTCCGGCTAATCCAGCGAACAGCCAGCTAGCACAAGTTGTCAGCACCTTCGGAAGGCCCCTTCATCATCAGCAAGGTGCTAGGCAACCACTCCTACTACCTGATCGACGATCAGAAGCCCCGAGCACGCAAGAGGGACGACTCCGGCAAACAGACGGAGCGACCATGGAACGCAAATCTTCTTCGAAGATTTTACTGTTAATGCAGTATGTACCACGCTACCCCTTTGTATTGAAGTACCAAGACTATGGGCCCCCCGAGGCGGACTCGGGTCTGCCCCTTTTGTTATCTGTATAATAAGTATTATGCTTCCGAGTATGCTACTTTTTGTTATGCCGCTTGGCATCGGGCTCGACTAGTCGGCCCGGGGACTCGCCGTCTCGCGCTATGAAAACGCTTCCTGCAGTCGGACAAATAGTGTGTGGCACCTAAGCCGACTCCTGTCAGAAGCCATAGCTCGCAGAGCGACTGTCTGGTGGGCAGGAGCAGGGAAGAATGGGCGCCCACATGAAAAATGGCTAAGGACTCAAAGCGTAAAGCATAGCTCGAGCCGGCTTTCCAGCCGTTCCTAGCAAAACCGACTCTGAGTAGTCGGCTTGATGTTTTCTATCCGACTTGCTAAGAAAACTCTAGAATGGCTAAGTACTTGCCTTCCCAAAAGTAGCCAAGTATTTGATCCAGCGGCAGTCCGCGGAGCGGTTGTCCAACTGGCAAAGACGGCGTCCAAGGGAAGGCGGCAAAGGGAAAAAGCCAAAAGAGCAATAAGCAAGAAATGATAGAACCCAGATAAATATTTACATTACAAAGGCCATTGGCCGAATCCTTGAACAGAAGTTCAAAATACACCCCGCGGGTGGAATTGTGCGAATTAACAAAGTTCGTCGAGAAACTACTAAACAGATAAATAAGACAAGGCGGCGGCCTATGAAGCAGCAGACGGGTTTGGGGGCTCGGAGGAGATGGCGGTGTCGGACGTTGGGGCGGCCGGCTGGGCAGACTCGGCTTGATCACCTCCAGCGGCAGTCGGCGCAGTTGGGCGCGGCTCGTTGTTGGAGGCACGGTCGAGCTGAGGCTGATCGCCCGCTCCGGCTTCTGGCGCCTCCATCTCGTCTCCGGCCTCCACCTCGTCTCCCTCCTCGGCACTGGAGCCGATCACCTCCGTCGAGTCCTCGCCGTAGTTCGGGTTCATCCCAAACCACTCCGGCGGCGCCTCCTCGCCGTTGTCAGCTCGTTCAGGAACGAAGACACTGGTGTCGACGTACTCGGCGATCGCCGCGGCGCACTTGACAAAGTCGTCCTCCATGGCTGCCAGCTCCAGCAGGGCCTCGGCCCGGAGTGTGGCCAGCTGGTCTAGGCTCAGGTCTGGATACCACGCATTGACGAACTCCAAGGCCCGACGCGCTCCGGCACGTGCCAAAGAGCCTTTCCAAGCCTCCAGACGGCCGGCCACGACCGCCAGCCAGTCGGCACTCCGGCTGGGAGTGCGCAGAATCGGCATCTCTGGCAGCAAGGCAGCAATCGTTTGGGCGCCGACACATTGAAGCCGGCGCAGCGTCCAGTGAGCCGGCCGCAGGCGAGCCTCGATGCTCAGAAGCTGTTCATCAAGAGTCCGGGGGGCGTTGGCAGCAACCTCCTCGCCGGCCGCCCTCCGCGCCTCGCGATCGGCCTCGATGGCTTGAACGGCAGTTTGCGCATGGCCCGGGAAGAAGTCTACCAAGACGAAAAAAGAAGCAAGTCGGAAAAAGCAAGAGTCGGCCCGACCCGCTGTCGGCGGCTCAAAGGAAGCGAGTAAAGAAAACTTACCATCAATGATATCCTCAATCTCATGGAAGCCGAAGGTCAGCATCGCCTCCTTGTCTGTAACGCCCTCGATGCGGCTATATCTCCCACGTGTCGAGGCACGACTTAGAGGCATAACCGCATTGAAAGCAATGTCGCAAGTGAGGTAATCTTCACACAATCCATGTAATAAATAAAGGGGAAAGATACATAGTTGGCTTACAATCGCCACTTCACACAAGTACACAAATAACATCCATCATACAGATTACACTCAAGGTCCGACTACGGTACCAAAATGAAAGAAGACTATCCCAAATGCTAAACAGATCCCCGGATCACCCAACTGGGCCCCACTACTGATCATCTGGAAAATAAACATAGTAACGGCCACGTTCCTCGTCGAACTCCCAAGTGAGCTCGGTCGCGTCATCTGCACTGGCATCGTTGGTACCTGCAGCTGTGGTGATAATATCTGTGAGTCACGGGGACTCAGCAATCTCACACCCGTGAGATCAAGACTATTTAAGCTTAAAGGTGGGAAAGGGGTTTGTGAGGTGGAGCTGCAGCAAGCGACTAGCATATGGTGGCTACAGCGCAAAAGAGAGCGAGAAGAGAAGGCAAAGCACGGTCGTGAAACTTGAAGTGATCAAGAAGTGATCTTGAAACAACCTACGTCAGGCATAACTCCAACAACCGTGTTCACTTCCCGGACCCCGCCGAGAAGAGACCATCACGGTTACACACGCGGTTGATGTGTTTTAGTTTAGGTCAACTTCGGGTTTTCTACAACCGGACATCAACAAATTCCCATCTGCCTCATAACCGCGGGCACGGCTTTCGAAAGATAATACCCTGCAGGGGTGTCCCAACTTAGCCCATGATAAGCTCTCACGGTCAACGAAGGATATTCCTTCTACCGGGAAGACCCGATCAGTCTCGGAATCCCGGACTACAAGACATTTCAACAGCAATAAAACAAGTCCAGCAAAGCCGCCCGATTGTGCCGACAAATCCTGATAGGAGCTGCACATATCTCGGTCTCAGGGCACATCCGGATAAGCTAAGCGTACAGGAGCCAACATAACCCAAGTTGCCAAGGGACGGCCCTGCACGGTGCTCTAGTTTGGACCAGCAATCGAAGGAGAACTGGCGAGGGGGGGTTAAAATAAGATGACCCTTGAGTCTGCAGAACCCAAGGGAAAAAGGCTTAGGTGGCAAATGGTAAAACCAATGTTGGGCCTTGCTGGAAAAGTCTTATTCAAAGCGAACTGTCAACGGGGTCCCATAAATCACCGAACCGTGTAATGAACGCAAACTCCGGGAACATAACACCGGTATGACGGAAACTAGGGTGGCAAAAGTGGAACAAAACACTAGGCATAAGGCCGAGCCTTCCACCCTTTACCAAGTTTATAGATGCATTAATTAAATAAGAGGTAATGTGATATCCCAACAAATAAACATGTTCCAACAAGGAACAATAAATCCATGTTCCAACAAGGAACAAACTTCATCTTCACCTGCAACTAGCAACGCTATAAGAGGGGCTGAGCAAAAGCGGTAACATAGCCAATCAACGGTTTGCTAGGACATGGATGGTTAGGGGCTGACATGGCAATATAGGAGGCATGATATAGCAAGTGGTAGGTATCGCAGCATAGGCATAGCAAAAGAGCGAGCAATCTAGCAAGCAAAGATAGAAGTGATTTCGAGGGTATGGTCATCTTGCCTGCAAGGTTTTCTCAGAGTTGTCGAAAGCTTGGTCCTCGAAAGCGTTCTCGACAGGTTCCTCGTTCACGTACTCATCTCCCGGCTCTACCCAAGACAAGAGAACAAGCAAAGGAACCAATATCAACCACGATGCAATGCGCAAGCAACATGATGCAAAACATGGCATGATATGCGAGGTGATATGCAATGCGTATGCATGCTCCGGAAGGACAAGGATGAACATGGCATAATCTTGGCAAACCAAGCATGCCACTGGATAGATGAGGTGATTTCGGTTGAAATCGATTTAAAATACACCGGAACCGGATGCACGGTTTGCAAATGGCAAGCAATACAAGAATGACACGAATCTGCCATTAACAGCATGATGCTACTTAGCAAGCAACAAGAAATTAAGCTACTGCACCCAAACATATCAACAAAGCATATTACGATAATCTACTCAAGATGCTTGACAAAAGATGCACACTGAGCCACGGCTAAATCACATCATAACAGGTTCAAACAAGCATGGCAAAAGTGCAAAAGATAACAGGTTCTCAGACTTAATGAAATAATCAGCATAGCAGAAACTAACATCAGGATGACATGTTCAGAGCAATGAAACAATATGCTACAGGTTCAGAATATAGCAAAATAAGGCATGGCATGAATCTACTCCAAACACTTGACAAAAGTCCCTTACAGACCATAAGCCAAAATGGATCAGAAAATATGATTACACCCATGTCAAATAAGCAAGTTTCGTTACAGGTTTCAGACTTAGCAGAAAAACTGGACATGGCAGAAACTGATAACGACTAGGCATGTTCGTGAGCTCGATGCACTCACTAAAAGTTTGCATTCTTGTGCTAGTTTGCATTCTTGTGCTAGTCACCACATAGATCACAAAAATACATAGCAAAATTCCCTGGATAGGTGGCATGGCATATTTCAAAACTCATGTAGGACACAACTTCATAGGAGGTACACATCAATCATGGCAAAAATGACAAAAGTGCATGTTCAGATAAGATCCAGCCACTAACATCAACTAGCCCTCTTCTAACAGCATTTCGGGCATCAAGATGACCTCAAATGAAAATGATGCAATTGAACAAAGTGATGTACTCTTCGGGGTGAACAATTTGACATAAAATACGGGCGAAACGGAGCTACGGATGCAAAGATACGGCAGGCCGAACATGTGATGTTGATGCAAAATCAAAGGACTTGGAAATAAAACGAGAGGGGGAAAGTCAACCGCGGGCTAGGGTTTCCTCGCGGATCTGGATCGGACGCCCCGCCGGAGGCGAGAGCCGGCGATGGCGGCCACGGCCGCGCACCGGCGCGGCGAGCGTGGAGGGCGCGGCGGCGGGATCTCGGCCGGGAGGGGCGCGGGGCGCGGTGGCCTCGGGCGCGGCGCGGACGAGCGGGAGTTGGGCGGCGGTGGCGGCGCGAGGTGGCGGGGACGGAGGTCGACGGCGGCGGAGGGACTCCAGTGCGCGGCGGTGGCTCGCCGGCACGGGCCGAGGGCGGCGGCGCGGGGCGCGCGAGGGCGCGGGCGAGCGCTGAGCGCCGGGGCGGCGGCGGCTGGGCCCGCGGGCCGGGAGCGGGCCGAACGGGCCGGCGGCGCGGGGACGGCGGCGTGGCCACGTGGCGCTGCGTGGTTGGCTGCGGGCGGTGGCGGCGAAGCGTCCGGCGGCGGCGGACACGTCCGCCCGGGCGGAGCAACGAAATTAGGGTTTCGGGGTGGATTTTGCCCGTGATTAGAGAAGGGGAAGGCCTTTTTATAGATAGGAGGAGCTAGGAGGCTCCAAATGGAGAGCGGTTTTCGGCCACGTGATTGTGATCGAACGGCGGAGGACATGGGAGTGCCTTAGATGGGTTATTGGTCTGTTTTGAAGGGGTGTTGGGCTGCAACACACACGAGGCCTTCACGGTTACCCGGTTAACCGTTGGAGTACCAAACGAACTCCGATTGACCCGAAACTTGACAGGCGGTCTTCCGGTGCTATACCAAGGCCACATGTCAAACCTCGGTCCATTCCGAGAATGTTTAGTACCCGCTCACGAAGAAAAGTAAAAGGGGACGCCGGGAGACATAGGAGCGCCGGATTGCAAAACGGACAACGGGAAAGCTGCTCGGATTTATGAGACGAACACGTATGCGAATGCGATGCACATGATGACATGATATGAAAAGCATGACATGACCAAAATGCAAAATGAGGGGGAACCCAACCACGGAGGAAATATCATATCACAATGCCGAAAATGGCAAGAGTTGGATTACAATTATGGCAAGTTACATCTGGGGCGTTACAACACACCACCACTACGAGAGGATCTCGTCCCGAGATCTAGGACTGAAAGAACTCCGGATACTCGGAACGTATGTGGTCTTCACGCTCCCAGGTGGCTTCTCGGTCTGAATGATGTCACCATTTCACTTTGAGGAATTTGATTGACTTGTTGCGAGTCTTGCGCTAAGTTGTCTCAAGAATAGCAACTGGATGCTCATGATAGGACAAATCTTCTTGAAGATCAATCTCTTCGAAGTTGATGGTGCGCTCAGGCGTCTTGAAGCACTTGCGAAGCTGTGACACATGGAAGACATCGTGCACATTTGCAAAGTTGGAGGGGAGCTCAAGTTGATAGGCTAGATCGCCTCGTTTCCCGATGATCTTGAAGGGGCCCACGTATCGCGGAGCAAGTTTGCCCTTGATACCGAAGCGACGATTTCCTTTCATTGGCGAGACACGGAGGTAGACATGGTCTCCGATCTCGAATGCCACATCACGATGTTTGCTGTCGTAATAGCTCTTCTGGCGCGACTGCGCGGCTTTGAGGTTCTCACGAATGACCTTGCACGTAGCCTCAGCCTCTGAGATCAAATCATTGCCGAGCAATTGGCGTTCACCGATTTCAGACCAGTTGAGAGGAGTACGGCACTTTCTGCCATAGAGAATCTCGAATGGGGCTTTGCCCGAGCTGGCTTGAAAACTATTGTTGTAAGAGAATTCAGCGTAAGGAAGGCAATCCTCCCACTTCATGCCGAAAGAAATAACACAGGCTCTGAGCATATCTTCAAGAATTTGGTTGACACGCTCGACTTGTCCACTAGTCTGAGGGTGGAAAGCTGTGCTGAATCGAATATTGGTGCACATGGCCTTCTGAAAAGAATCCCAAAATTTGGAGGTAAAGATGCTGCCACGGTCTGAAGAGATCAATTGCAGAATGCCGTGCAAAGAGACAATTCTGGCGGTGTAGAGCTCTGCCAGCTGCGCTGCTGTGATAGACTCTTTGATAGGAAGAAAATGAGCCACTTTGGTGAGCTTGTCGATGACGACGAAGATAGCATCATTTCCACGCTTGGACTTAGGAAAACCAGTCACGAAGTCCATTTCGATATGATCGAACTTCCATTCTAGGATAGCAAGAGGTTGGAGAAGACCAGATGGTCGTTGGTGTTCTGCTTTCACCCTTCTGCAGACATCACACTCATTCACGAATTGAGCGATCTCACGCTTCATTCGAGTCCACCAATACGACTGCTTGAGGTCATGGTACATCTTCGAACTTCCAGGATGAATAGACCGGAGAGAGTTGTGCGCTTCGTTCATAATGACTTTACGAAGATCACCCTTTGGAACCACGATCCGGTCCTCGAAGAAAAGAGTATCTCTGTCATCAACTCGATAGCACTTGTATTTGGGGATGCTCTTTTCAATACCACGTTTCACCTTCTTCACCATGGTATCCAACAATTGTGCCTCATGAATCTGATCTTCCAAAGTAGGAGAGACGATGAGGTTGGCAAGCAAACCTTGAGTAACAACTTGGAGATTCAACTTGCGGAAAGCTTCACAAAGATCCGGTTGAAAGGGCTTGAGGATTAAGCTATTGCAGTAAGCCTTCCTGCTCAAAGCGTCTGCAATCACATTAGCTTTGCCTGGAGTATATTCAATACTCGGATTATACTCTTGAATCATTTCGACCCATCGAGTTTGCCTGAGGTTGAGGTGAGGCTGAGTGAAGATATACTTGAGACTCTTGTGATCTGTGAAAATGTCCACTTTCCTTCCCAACAGGAGATGTCTCCATGTTATTAGAGCGTGGACCACTGCCGCCAACTCAAGATCGTGAGTGGGGTAGTTCCTTTCATTGGGCTTCAACTGGCGAGAGGTATAGGCAACAACCTTCTTCTCTTGCATTAAGACAGCACCGAGGCCCTGAAGAGAAGCATCACAGAATACTTCATAAGGCTTGGATTCATCAGGAGGAGTCAGAACTGGAGCAGTGACGAGTTTCTCTTTGAGAGTCTTGAAAGCAACGTCACACTCAAGAGACCAGACATACTTCACATGCTTCTGGAGGAGGTTGGAAAGAGGCTTAGCAATCTTGGAGAAATTCTCAACGAATCTTCTGCAATAGCTTGCAAGTCCAAGAAAACTGCGAAGCTGCTTGACATTCTGAGGGGGTTGCCAATTCAAAACTGCAGACACCCTCTCTGGATTAATAGCAATGCCCTTGGCAGAGATGATATGGCCAAGATAAAGAACTTCATCAAGCCAGAATTCACATTTGGAGAACTTCGCATATAATTGATACTCTCTGAGCTTGTCGAGTACCAATCGCAAATGTTCGGCATGATCCTTCTTATTCTTGGAGAAGACCAAAATATCATCGAGATAGACCAAGACAAATTCGTTGATGTAGGGGTTGAAGTTGAAATTCATCAAGCGAGTGAAATATGGAGGAGCATTGACGAGGCCGAAGGACATGACAGTATATTCATAAGAACCAAAGCTTGTTCTAAATGCTGTCTTGGGAATATCTTCTTCACAAATGCGATTCTGATGATAACCCATACGAAGGTCAAGCTTGGAGAACACCTTAGCACCTTTGAGTTGCTCAAATAGCTCATTGATGTTGGGAAGTGGGTACTTGTTTTTGATAGTCTTCTTGTTCAATGGACGGTAATCGACGCAAAGTCGGTCGGTGCCATCCTTCTTCTTGACAAAAAGAACACCACAACCCCAAGGAGAAGAACTCGGTCTGATCAGACCCAGACATTCTTGTTTATCGAGTTGAATCTTCAATTCCTTGAGCTCATCTGGTCCAAGCTTGTAAGAACGCTTGCAAACGGGTTCCGTGCCAGGCTCAAGACCAATAACGAATTCAACTGGCCGACGAGGAGGCATACCCGGAAGCTCTTCTGGAAAAACATCTTGGTACTCACAAACGACTGGAATCTGAGATATAGCCTCCATTTCACCCATCTCATTGAGAGAAAACAACCGAATGGTATCGTCACGAGAAGCATAGATGATCACATCGTTAGAAGAGTGAGTCAATTTTATTTCCCTAGCAGCACACTCAAGCTGAGCCTTGTATTTAGAAAGCCAGTCCATCCCGAGAATAAGATCAATATCAGAATCACCAAGCACCATTGGAGAAGATAGAAATTTATAGTCGCCCATCTTGATGGAAACATTCGGAATCATTGTGGTGGCCCTCATAGGCTTGGCCGGAGAAACAACCCCCAAGGGTTTAGCCAATAATTCAGAAACGAAGTCATGCTTTGAAACAAATGATCTAGACATGAAACAATGCGATGCACCAGTATCAAATAAGACTTTTGCAGGAACGTCATTAACAGGAAGATTACCCATGATCACTTCAGAAGAATCCTCCGCTTGAGCTGCATTCATCATGTTCACCTTGGCGTGCTTAGGATTATGCTTGACCACTGCATTGCTGGAGGATTTCACAGGAGGAGGAGGAGGAAGGCGCCTTTGGTTGAAGCACTTGTTCGCATAGTGACCCTTCTGCTGACATTTGTTACAAGTCACCTCTGAGAGCGGACGATGGTAAGGAGCACTTGGCCTTGGAGCATGATTCTGAGACTTGTTCTGATAGCCAGGGTTGGGTGGGTGGGAAGATCCATGACCACTTGAGTTCTTCTGCTGATAAGGCTGACGGAACGGAGGAGGAGGAGGCAACCAGAACTTCTGTTGCTTAGCTGCCACAAGTGAGGAAGAAGAAGACTGAACTGCGTCTCTGACTCTCTTCTTAGAAACCTCACACTTGAGCTGAGCAGCTTCTTGTTTCAGCGCCATGTTGTAGAATTCATCATACTTTAATGGCTCGAAAAGCACGAGAGCAAGTTGCAGATCTTCTCTGAGACCACGCCTGAACTGGTAGATCATACTCTTCTCATCAGGGATGTCTTGCCTTGCAAAACGAGAGAGCTTCTGAAACTGAGTGTTGTATTGATAGACAGACATGTTGCCTTGCTTGAGATTGCGGAATTCCTCATGCTTACTCTCAACAACACTTTCTGGAATGTGGTGAGCTTTGAAGTCACGGCGGAAATCATCCCAGGTTATCACACGACCTCCTCTGGAATCTTTGTATTGCTGGAACCACTCAGCAGCTTGATCTTTGAGTTGAAAAGAGGCAAACTTGACAAAATCCTCAGGTCTGACATTGCTGCACTCGAAATGCTTGCTGATGTCCACGAGCCAATCATCGGCGTCTGTGGCCTCGACACAGTAGCTGAAGGTCTTTGGCTGATTAGCAAGGAACTGGTTCAGTGAAGCGAAATGCGGCTGATTGTTCCCTTGGCCTTGATTCTCTTGATTAGCTTGCCCTTGGTTGCAATCTTGCAAGAGCTGAATCAGAATCTGAGCATTGGCATTTGTAGCAGTCATCAAGGCTTGCCATGCCTCCGGAGGCGGAGGTGGTGGCGGAGGGTTAGCCTTATTCCCTTCATTTCGTTCGGATTCTGACGCGTTGGCGGAGCCATCCTGAAGAGGGTGACATCCATTAGCATCTTGACAGAGATATATTCAAGCTGAATCAAAGGAACGAAATTGCAACATATAGTCTTCACAATAAACATCCGAACAAGAATGAACGAATGAATTCCAACGTAAAACATCACACTTCCAAAGCTGAGAAGCCACTTAGAACATGGTAAGAAATAAAATCAACAAGGTACGGAAGTGAACAAATACTTGGTAATGATTACCCAATCACAAACCAAATATCTGCGGAAGAAATACTAGGGCTACAAGAATTCCCACTTATAAACTCCCGAAACTTTCTGGTTATGCAATCAGGTGTTGGGGATACAGGGGAAGCATAATATCTCACCCAAACTAGCAAATCCTACAACCAGCTGTATCCATCCTTCAACACATAACCAAGAAACCTTCGGAAATCGTCTACCTCAACCTTCGAAAAGCATCCGTTATACAAGTCATGGCAATACTCCCGCACTCGCCACAGTACTGGGCTATCAGGGTTATCTCACCAACAACTGTACAAAAGAGATTTTCGATGTCGGCGTACTAAACTCAGGTATTCCAAAACCGCAACGATAAAATTATGACGACAACACCTCGGAGCTCAACTCCCCGCGACACTGCCACAACCCCTAAATGTCAGGAGGCAACCAAGACAATGTTGTCATCATAAAACCATCGGAACGATTGTAATATACCCGCGTGATCCTAAAAAAAAATTAGTGAAATTTATGAAGAGAAGAGTCAAAACTCTACGTCAGGAAGCCTTACCAGAAGGTCGAAGGGACTGGGGAGTAAAAAGAATTCCTAAACTCTCCGATATATAATTCCTAAATGACTCAAAACTTTTTTCTAGACACAACTCGGCCACTAAAGACGATCAAACAGTGGGGGATCCTAAGGTCGGGGAAAGGCTGTGATTACCAACTTGTAACGCCCTCGATGCGGCTATATCTCCCACGTGTCGAGGCACGACTTAGAGGCATAACCGCATTGAAAGCAATGTCGCAAGTGAGGTAATCTTCACACAATCCATGTAATAAATAAAGGGGAAAGATACATAGTTGGCTTACAATCGCCACTTCACACAAGTACACAAATAACATCCATCATACATATTACACTCAAGGTCCGACTACGGTACCAAAATGAAAGAAGACTACCCCAAATGCTAAACAGATCCCCGGATCACCCAACTGGGCCCCACTACTGATCATCTGGAAAAGAAACATAGTAACGGCCACGTTCCTCGTCGAACTCCCAAGTGAGCTCGGTCGCGTCATCTGCACTGGCATCGTTGGTACCTGCAACTGTGGCGATAATATCTGTGAGTCACGGGGACTCAGCAATCTCACACCCGCGAGATCAAGACTATTTAAGCTTAAAGGTGGGAAAGGGGTTTGTGAGGTGGAGCTGCAGCAAGCGACTAGCATATGGTGGCTACAGCGCAAAAGAGAGCGAGAAGAGAAGGCAAAGCACGGTCGTGAAACTAGAAGTGATCAAGAAGTGATCCTGAAACAACCTACGTCAGGCATAACTCCAACAACCGTGTTCACTTCCCGGACCCCGCCGAGAAGAGACCATCACGGTTACACACGTGGTTGATGTGTTTTAGTTTAGGTCAACTTCGGGTTTTCTACAACCGGACATCAACAAATTCCCATCTGCCTCATAACCGCGGGCACGGCTTTCGAAAGATAATACCCTGCAGGGGTGTCCCAACTTAGCCCATGATAATCTCTCACGGTCAACGAAGGATATTCCTTCTACCGGGAAGACCCGATCAGTCTCGGAATCCTGGACTACAAGACATTTCAACAGCAATAAAACAAGTCCAGCAAAGCCGCCCGATTGTGCCGACAAATCCTGATAGGAGCTGCACATATCTCGGTCTCAGGGCACATCCGGATAAGCTAAGCGTACAGGAGCCAACATAACCCAAGTTGCCAAGGGACGGCCCTGCACGGTGCTCTAGTTTGGACCAGCAATCGAAGGAGAACTGGCCCGGGGGAGTTAAAATAAGATGACCCTTGAGTCTGCAGAACCCAAGGGAAAAAGGCTTAGGTGGCAAATGGTAAAACCAATGTTGGGCCTTGCTGGAAAAGTCTTATTCAAAGTGAACTGTCAAGGGGGTCCCATAAATCACCCAACCGTGTAAGGAACGCAAACTCCGGGAACATAACACCGGTATGACGGAAACTAGGGTGGCAAAAGTGGAACTAAACACCAGGCATAAGGCCGAGCCTTCCACCCTTTACCAAGTGTATAGATGCATTAATTAAATAAGAGGTAATGTGATATCCCAACAAATAAACATGTTCCAACAAGGAACAACAAATCCATGTTCCAACAAGGAACAAACTTCATCTTCACGTGCAACTAGCAACGCTATAAGAGGGGCTGAGCAAAAGCGGTAACATAGCCAATCAACGGTTTGCTAGGACATGGATGGTTAGGGGATGACATGGCAATATAGGAGGCATGATATAGCAAGTGGTAGGTATCGCAGCATAGGCATAGCAAAAGAGCGAGCAATCTAGCAAGCAAAGATAGAAGTGATTTCGAGGGTATGGTCATCTTGCCTGCAAGGTTCTCAGAGTTGTCGAAAGCTTGGTCCTCGAAAGCGTTCTCGACAGGTTCCTCGTTCACGTACTCATCTCCCGGCTCTACCCAAGACAAGAGAACAAGCAAAGGAACCAATATCAACCACGATGCAATGCGCAAGCAACATGATGCAAAACATGGCATGATATGCGAGAGGTGATATGCAATGCGTATGCATGCTCCGGAAGGACAAGGATGAACAGGGCATAATCTTGGCAAACCAAGCATGCCACTGGATAGATGAGGTGATTTTGGTTGAAATCGATATAAAATACACCGGAACCGGATGCACGGTTTGCAAATGGCAAGCAATACAAGAATGACACGAATCTGCCATTAACAGCATGATGCTACTTAGCAAGCAACAAGAAATTAAGCTACTGCACCCAAACATATCAACAAAGCATATTAAGGTAATCTACTCAAGATGCTCGACAAAGGATGAACACTGAGCCACGGCTAAATCACATCATAACAGGTTCAAACAAGCATGGCAAAAGTGCAAAAGATAACAGGTTCTCAGACTTAGTGAAATAATTAGCATAGCAGAAACTAACATCAGGATGACATGTTCAGAGCAACGAAACAATATGCTACAAGTTCAGAATATAGCAAAATAAGGCATGGCCTGAATCTACTCCAAACACTTGACAAAAGTCCCTTACAGACCATAAGCCAAAATGGATCAGAAAATATGATTACACCCATGTCAAATAAGCAAGTTTCGTTACAGGTTTCAGACTTAGCAGAAAAACTGGACATGGCAGAAACTGATAACGACTAGGCATGTTCGTGAGCTCGATGCACTCACTAAAGAGCATTGCATGATATAATAAGCATACATACATCAATAAGACATGGCATAGTAACAATACATGGAAAGAACAACATCATAGCATGCAAGGATCAACTACACCAAGCTTGGCAAAATCGAATAACACGTAAACAATCTTCCAGCAACATTTTGTAGCAAAAGTAGAGCTTGATTGACTCAAGCTAGGGCACTCCATAATTGCAAAAAAAGGCATGGATGGATAGAGCAAATCCGAAAGTTCAAAACACCCTTACTGGTCATGCTCAAAATATGCATAGATCTCTCGGAAACAACATGAACACATGGCATAAAAATAACAGCAGTCAGGGACTTGGTGAAATCACAGTCTCTGAAATCAGCAACATCAAGTGACCTAGTTTGCATGCTTGTGCTAGTCACCACATAGATCACAAAAATACATAGCAAAATTCCCTGGATAGGTGGCATGGCATATTTCAAAACTCATGTAGGACACAACTTCAAAGGAGGTACACATCAATCATGGCAAAAATGACAAAAGTGCATGTTCAGATAAGATCCAGCCACTAACATCAAATAGCCCTCTTCTAACAGCATTTCGGGCATCAAGATGACCTCAAATGAAAAAATGATGCAATGGAAGAAAATGATGTACTCTTCGGGGCGAACAATTTGACATAAAATACGCGCGAAACAGAGCTACGGATGCAAAGATACGGCAGGCCGAACATGTGATGTTGATGCAAAACCAAAGGACTTAGAAATAAAACGAGAGGGGGCCACGGCGGTGCACCGGCGCGGCGAGCGTGGAGGGCGCGGCGGCGGGATCTCGGCCGGGAGGGGCGCGGGGCGCGGCGGCCTCGTGCGCGGCGCGGACGAGCGGGGGTTGGGCGGCGGTGGCGGCGCGAGGTGGCGGGGACAGAGGTCGACGGCGGCGGAGGGACTCCGGCGCGCGGCGGCGGCTCGCCGGCACGGGCGGAGGGCGGCGGCGCGGGGCGCGGGCGAGCGCTGAGCGCCGGGGTGGCGGCGGCTGGGCCCGCGGGCCGGGAGCGGGCCGAACGGGCCGGCGGCGCGGGGACGGCGGCGTGGCCACGTGGCGCTGCATGGTTGGCTGCGGGCGGCGGCGGCGAAGCGTCCGGCGGCGGCGGACACGTCCGCCCGCGCGGAGCGACGAAATTAGGGTTTCGGGGTGGATTTTGCCCGTGATTAGAGAAGGGGAAGGCGTTTTTATAGATAGGAGGAGCTAGGAGGCTCCAAATGGAGAGCGGTTTTCGGCCACGCGATCGTGATCGAACGGCGGAGGACATGGGAGTGCCTTAGATGGGTTATTGGGCTGTTTTGAAGGGGTGTTGGGCTGCAACACACACGAGGCCTTCACGGTTACCCGGTTAACCGTTGGAGTACCAAACAAACTTCGATTGACCCGAAACTTGACATGCGGTCTTCCGGTGCTATACCAAGGCCACATGTCAAACCTCGGTCCATTCCGAGATTGTTTAGTACCCTCGCACGAAGAAAAGTAAAAGGGGACGCCGGGAGACATAGGAGCGCCGGATTGCAAAACGGACAACGGGAAAGCTGCTCGGATTTATGAGACGAACACGTATGTGAATGCGATGCACATGATGACATGATATGAAAAGCATGACATGACCAAAATGCAAAATGAGGGGAAACCCAACCACGGAGGAAATATCATATCACAATGCCGAAAATGGCAAGAGTTGGATTACAATTATGGCAAGTTACATCTGGGGCGTTACATTGTCGGTACAGGAGGAGCATTCGGCTTCGAACTCGGCTTGGAGTTCAGTCTCTCTCTCCTTCGCCTCCTCCTGCGCCTTCTTGAGCAGCTCCTTCTGCTCCGCCAGCTGCGCAGCCAGCAGGTCGCGCTCCGAGACGAGCTTGCCGCATTCCGCCTCCCTGGCGCGCAAGGCGGTGTTGGCTTCGCCCAGCTGCTGCTGAAGAACGGCGTTGGCCTCTGTAGAAAGAAGAAAAATGACGCAGCAGTCGTCCCGAATCTCGGGGACTACAGCCCGCGGGTGCGCCAGCACGCCCCCGCGAAGAAGGAAACTCACTCCGGCTCTCCGACAAGTCGGCAGTCCGCTTGCCCAGCTCTTCAACATTGCGGTTGAGGACGGTGACTCGAAGGTTGTGGTAGTCCTACGATAAGCATTTCAAACAAGAATAAGCACTCAGAGCTCACCAATAGAGTTCCGACCCACCTGCTCAGCAGCCGGCCCGGAACTCGGGGAACACACCCAGTGGGTGCGCTGGCGCGCCCCCACACAGAAGAGCAAGAAAAAAAAGTCGGAAGCAACATACCCGGACGGCCGCTCGCGACGCCAGATGCGCCTTGGTGCAGTTCTGGAGGGCGTCGTTTTTGGCTCGCAGCATCGCCTGGACGTCCAGGAGCGTCTGGTTCAGCGGGCCTGTGCCGCCTCCTCGCACCCACCCGACGGGCGCAGCGCTCATCACCTCGACGTCTGGCGCGGCCGAGCTGGCTGCTCCGGTCTCCAGAGGGCGCGGCGCTGAAGTCGCCTTCTCCAGTCGGCGGCGCGTCGACGAGGCGACTTGGAGAAGCAATTTCGCCATGGCCTCGTCCGTAGTCGGCGGCACCGACGGGCCCGCCGGCTGTTTATCCCTCGCGCTTCCCGATGGCGGCGGGGGCGGTGGTGGCGGCACCACCGTGTCCGGACCGGGAATCTCGCCGCCCTCCCTCTCCACGATGGGGTACTCCCCGCCGGCCTCCCCAGACTGCTCCGTATAATCCGGAGGCGGCGCCGAGTTCAACGGGACGACAAGCAGCGCCGACTGGCGGCGCGCGGCTTCTTCGGCCCGTTTTTTGGCCGCGGCGGCGGCTTCGGCTCCCTCCAGCTCCTCTCGGGTGGAGGCAGCCGCCTTCTCGGCCTCCGCCTTCTCCCGACGGGCGGCTTTGTCCTCGTCGCGCCTCTCCTGCGCGTTCCGCTCCGTCGCTTCCCGGAGGTCGGCAGCGGGGTCAATACACCGAGTCATGGCAGACGACTCCACCGACCCCCTGATGGAAGCGGCGGCGACCCTTCCAAGGGTGAGAGGAGCGCTGGAACAGGGAAGACATGTAAGGACCCAGACAAAATCCACCAGAAGATAAAACAAGACGAAGAAACAGAAACGCTTACCCAGAGGATAGTTGTGGCTTCTTCACTTCCTTACGGAAGCATTGGGCCCTCGCGATCGCCTCTTCTCGCTTGGTCGCGGCGGCCGCCCCCTTAAACTTCTTCTCCCGCCCTCCGAGGGAACTCGGCCCGGCCCGGCGCTTCCCCGCGCCGTCTAGCCTCGATTGAGGGCGCGGTGCGACTTCCCCATCTTCGCCGGCGGGCCAGTCAGCGAAGGTGGCCGAGGGCCTGAGGCCGCCTTCTTCTGCTTCCTTCGACGTCGGCCTCCATCGCCGCTGCCCCCAGGTCGGGGTCGTCAATGTCGCTCTCCGCTTGATCGGGGGCGAACTAGCGGGGCGGCCCCACGGCGCCGGACGAGGGCTGGATGAGAGAATTCTAATTTAAAATGATAACGATCAGGAGTCGGATTCGGCTGTAGAAAAGAAGAAGAAGGACAACTTACCACTGGCGGAGGGATGGCGCGCGAGTACGGCTCCATGCCGAACTGCCAATCCTCCGAGAGGCCGCAGTTCCTGATGTAGTTCACCGTGTTCGCCACCTCCGCGTGGGGCATGTCCTTGGTGCACATCCGACTGGGGTCCTGGTGGCCGCTCATCTGACAGATCAGATGAGGCCGGCTCTGGAGCGGGAGGACTCGGCGCGCCATGAAGGCGGCCAGCAAGTCGGCCCCGGTCAGACCGGCCAATTGCGTCAACACTCGAAGTCGCGCCACGGCGGCGGCTCCAGCCGAAGTCAGCGTCTTGGCGCGGTAGGACCAGCTAGGCTGCCTCCCGGCCGGCGCGCCGGCTTCGTAAGCCGGCAGATTAACCCAATCGCCGTCTGGGGCGACGTTCTTCACATAGAAGTAAGAACGCTGCCACATCTTCACCGATTTGATCAGTTGGATGGCGGGGAACAGGTTGTCGGCCGTCGTCCTCCATATCGCGATGAAGGCGCCGCACTGGGCTGGCATGCTGGCGACATGCGTGCCGAGCTTGGACTGAAAGAACTCTCCCCATGGCTCGATGGTGGGGAGAACACCGAGGAAGCCCTCGCATAGAGCGGCGAAGGCCGCCAGCAGCACCACCGTGTTTGGGGTGAGGTGGTGCGGCTGGAGGCCATGGAACTCCAAGAACGAACGGAAGAACCCGCTCGCCGGAAGCCCCAGGCCGCGCATGAGGTGGGAGCGGAACACGAGCTGCTCGCCCTCCTTCGGCGCCGGCATCACCTCCGTCGACGGCGGAGCGCGGGCCTGCACGAAGTGTGCGCCGGGGAGGCGACGCGTCTTGCGGAGGAAGTCAATGATGTCGTCGTCAATCTCAGAACCGTCCCACACGCCGGAGCGAACGGCGGCGGGCGCGGCGGCAGAAGATGAGCTCATCGCTGCAAGAGGGGCGCAGTTCGGCGCAGCAGCGGTGAGGGAAAGAAGAAAGAAGAAAAAGCGAAGGGAAGCAGAGGAGAGCGGGCGCGCGTGCTTCGCCGCCCCGCTCCCTCCGCCTACTTATAGGCCAGCGGGCTGAGAAGCCGAGGGGGCATCATGGGATTAACTGCGCCCACGCCCCCATGACCCCCACAATTTACCACGCAAGATTACTGCGCGCATTTACTGCGCTGGAAACCCAACCGCCCACACGGCCACAACGGATCCGTTCAAAGGCCGAGGCACGGTAATGGCGGGCCCCACCCGCGGGCCTGTCCCGTCACGCGCGTGGGCTGGCAGACTGGCCCGGCCACGTGGCGTCCCCCGGCATGTCCGCGGCGGGCGGCGGCTGTGTAGCTTATCAAGCACGCCGTCTGAATCCCGCCATGACTTTCAAACTCTCTAAACAGCAAGTCGACCGTCGACGAGTCCGGCTTCCGATAGGCGGCTCGTCAGAGACAGCCTGAGCCAAGATCACTTCCCAGAGATCGGCTTGGAGGAAGGCGGCAGGCCAGCCTCAGATTTAGCCTCTCGAAGGAAGAAACTGTTGAGGCTCCTCGACATGTCTCCCTTGGCGCCTCACCAGCTTCGGGGACTACTATCGGAGTAATGGGCCACGGGTAGGCTAACCCGAGACCCAGAGCCTTTCAAGACATCGGGGCGGGCTTCGCCCCTCAAGAATCGCAAGATGAAGAGCAGACACTGGGAGTCGACTGCGGCATCACCCACTACACACTCACGGCTGAAACCCAGAGTCGGCTACGGCATAAGCCGACTCCCAATTAATGACTCCAGGGAAGCCGACTATGGGGAGTCGGCCCGCGACTTCACCGCCCTCTGCCTTCGAGAAGAAGGACGAGACCGGGGATGGCCGGAGTACGGCCCTCCCCTACCCTGATTACCAAGGGCAGGTATGGCTACAGTGCATCGTACCGGAGGAGATCTCCGTCCGGCGCGGCACTATTGCCATACTGGCACTGACGTCCACCCCAGTGGCAAAACCGTGTTCCCACGTTGGCCCGCACGTACGGCCTGGAGACGGCAGGTCCCGCTAGTCAGCGGGGAGGATGAAAGACGGCAAGAGCACCCAAAGACGGACCTCGTGGGAGTCGTCCTCCGAGGGTCGGCCCGTTCCTCCCACGGGCCCCGCACGCCATTAACCAGATAAGACGGGGAGTGTCGACAGTGATCGCCCGCCGGGCGGCGGCACTGTTGCCACGACCCCATGACCAAACCAACGTCATCAGAGGCGCGGCTACAGTGACCAGGTCAGTCGGCGGGGCCCACCAGCGGGGGCCCCAGGAGTCGGCGGAGAAGACGGCGACCTAAGAGACAGACGACTGGGACCCGCGCCCAGCCAGATTACCATTGTACCCCCGGGGGGTAGGCCTATATAAACCCCCCGGAGCACCCACGCAAAGGGTTCGATCCTTTTAGCACTAGACCAGAAGCATAAGAGGGAGAGAGCTAGCCTTGCCCTCTCCTACCTCCAGAGCACAGCTCGAGGAGCAACTTTGTACTCATATTACCATAGTGATCATGCGGAGACCCCGCAGAGCAGTAGTAGGGGTATTATCTCCTCGGAGAGACCTGAAGCTAGGTAAGTTTCGCCGGCGTGCATGTCTACGCCTCATCCCGCTTCCAGGCACCGGCGACGTTCTACTCGCTCCGACCATGATAAGCCATCGTTTGGCATATGTCGCATCCAACCCCCGACAAGAACTCCAACACAAATAAACATCGCTCGCACGTCATGATCATCGCGTAACCTGTACCTGCAACTGGTAGTGTAGTAATTTGTGAGCCACGAGGACTCAGCAATCCCATTACCATGGGTATCAAGACTAGCAAAGCTTAAAGGGTAAGGAAGGGGTAAAGTGGTGAGGTTGCAGCAGCGGCTAAGCAATGTATGGTGGCTAGCTTACGCAAATAAGAGCGAGAAGAGAAGCAAAGCAAGCGGTCGTCAACTAGTAATGATCAAGAAGTGATCATGAACTCCTACTTACGTAAACATAACTCAGAAACCGTGTTCTCCTCTCGATCAGCCCCGAAAAGAGACACTCACGGTTACACACACGGTTGGTGTATTTTAGAAGAGTTTACTTTAAGTTTACTACAACCGGATATCAACAAATTCCCATCTGCCACATAACCGCGGGCACGGCTTTCGAAAGTTCAAACCCTGCAGGGGTGTCCCAACTTAGCCCATGATAAGCTCTCGCGATCAACGAAGGATATTCCTTCTCCCCGGGAAGACCAGATCAGTCTCGGAATCCCGGCTACAAGACATTTCGACAATAATAAAACAAGACCAGCAAAGCTGCCCAGATGTGCCGACAAATCCCGATAGGAGCTGCACATATCTCGTTCTCACGGCACACCGGATGAGCAAGACGTCGGGTTGCCATAGACCCTGATTGCCCAGGGGGCGCCGGACATCGCTCGGTTTGGACCAGCACTCAAAGGAGAACTGGCCCGGGAGGGCTAAAATAAAGATGACCCTCGAGAGAGCGACTCCCAAGGGAAAAGTAGGTGGTGGTGAGGCAAATGGTAAAACCAAGGTTGGGCCTTGCTGGAGGAGTTTTATTCAAAGCGAACTGTCAAGGGGGTCCCATAAATCACCCAACCGTGTTAGGGACGCGAAATTCGGGAACATAATACCAATATGACGAAAACTAGGGCGGCAAGAGTGGAACGAAACACCAGGCATAAGGCCGAGCCTTCCACCCTTTACCAAGTATATAGATGCATTAATAATATAAGAGATATTGTGATATCCCAACATAAATCATAGTCCAACACAGAGCAATCTTCATCTTCACCTGCAACTAGCAACACTATAAGGGGGGATGAGCAAAAGCGGTAACATAGCCAAACAACGGTTTGCTAGGAAGGGTGACAAAGGTTAGAGTTTCATGGCAATTTGGGAGGCTTGAGCAGCAAGTGGTAGGTAACGCAGCATAGCGATAGAACGAAGCAACTAGCATAGCAATGATAGTAATGAGATCCGAGGTGACGGTCATCTTGCCTGAAATCCCGCTAGAAAGAAGAACGAGTCCATGAAGAAGATGAAGCCACGAAGATGAACCAAGCGTAGACGAACGAATCCTCACGATCGCAACGAAACGGGAACTATCGAGAAGAAGCACACAACACGGTAAACACACCACACAAGAACAAGGCATGATCCTCAACCAAGTATGATACATGGCAAGTCTACATGAATCTACTCATGGCAAGAGATGATGCATACAAGAACAACATATCAAAGCAAGTTTAAATGAGGCCGGAAACAACATATAGCAATTCCGGTAAGTCCTCATATGCAAATTTTTAAATTGGTCCAGATCTGAATAAACCTTATGTTCAAGTTGTTAAACAGCAAGTTAATATGCACCATGATGATCTACACGAAATTCTAGTCAAGTTACATATGAAGTTCATTAGATTCGGAGCTACGGCCTAGAAGATATGAGCAAAACAAGTTAAACATGGCATTGATGCAAAATGCATAGAAACAGCAAGCAAACACATCAAAACATGGATGCAACAAGGTAACATGAAACTACATGCAAAACTAATCAAGTTTCATATAAAGCACACTCAAAACGGAGCAACGGTTCAACACATACACAACATACAAGTTCAAAGGACACGCTGTCCAAAATAGCAACTAGGCATATTGCAAGTATCAAAACAATAAGCTACAGGATATCAACATGAAAACAAAAGGCATGGACATGATGTACAGGTAAAGCATTACAAAACATGAACACTGAGCTAACTCAAGAAACTACTAGAACATGCACAAAAGGACATGGCAAGATTGCAAATAATAACAGGTTCACAGACTGTGGAATTCACAGGACATGACAGGAATAACATCAGGTTGCAATGTTTAGAGCTATAAAACAACATGTTACAGCAAGCTATCATGTCAAACTAGAGCATGGCATGAATCTAATCAAAGCATATAACAAGAGTGAAAAGGGATCAAACAATACAATTGCAAGCATGTGAACATAGCAAAAACATAAACAGGTTCAGACTTAGTGAAAAACTGGAGCATGGCCAAAACAGATAACTAGTAGGCATGTTTACGATATCGATGCACTCACTATGAGGCATTGCATGACAAACCACGCATACAACCAGCAACTAGACATGGCATACAAGCTATAGATGGCAAGAAACGAAAACATAGAATGCACGGATCAACAACAACAACCTTGGCAAAATTGAATAACACGTAAACAATCTGCCAGGAACATTTTATAGCAAAAGAAGAGCAACATTGAGTAATGATAGAGAAATCTATAAATGCAACCAGGAGCATGGATGGATAGAGCATAACCATATCTATAAAACACCCTTACTGAACATACTCAAAAGAGGCATGGATCTCTCTGTAGCAACATGAATACATGGCATAAAAATAACAGCAGACAAAGACAGCGAAATTCTAAGTCCTGAAATTAGCAACATCATGGAGGCTACTTTGCAAGCTTGAAACAATCAATACATGGAATATCATGAAGAATGAATTGCACCACAGCAAAGATGGCAAGTTGTAGCTCACAACACATATAGACTTCATGCTCAAAAGAAAATAACACAAAAAGATACAAAAATGACAAATGAGCATCTTCTGATAACAGGAAGCAGTTAACATTATGTAGCACTCTTGCAACAGCATTTAGGGCCTCAAGATGAACTCAAATGAACATGGTGCAATGGAAGGAAATGACGTACACATCCTGATGAACATTTTGATATATTATGCATGAAAACGGAGCTATATGCAAAGAGATATGACAGGTCAAACATAGCACCAAAGTGTGAGTTTTCAGGGACTTGGAAAAATATACCCAGCGGAAAAGTCAACCCGGGATGGAGGCGTACGAGACGAGGAGATCCGGGGGCGGCGGAGGCGCGTTTGGATCGTGGGACGGTTGGATCTCATCCACCGGCCTCGGGTCTGACCGGAGCGGCTCGCCGGAGGTCGGGGGAGGGGCGGATTCCGGCGAGGCGGGACGAGGTGGCGCGGAGCCCGGCGAGCGGACGGCGCGGCGAGGAGGAGACGGCGGTGCGGTGCGGGCGCGGGGTCCATCGGGGGGGCGGCGGCGCTCGCCGGCGGTTGGCGGAGCTTGGCGGCGCGGCTGTAGATCTTGGCGGCGCGGGGACGATCGGCGACGGCGGGCGCTCGCCGGCGCGGGCGGATCGGGCCCGAAGGGCCCCGCCTGGGCCTCGGCGGGCCGGCGCGGCGAAGTGGGCGCAGGGGCGGCTCGGCTAATGGCAGGCTGACACGTGGCTGTGGAGAGGGCCGGCGGACACGTCCGGCGGCGGGGAGAAACGTCCGGCGGCGCGAGAAGGAAGATGCTAGGGTTTGGACTGCGAGAATTTCGGGGGTAAGGCACATATTTATAGGTAGGAGGGGCTAGGAGGCTCCAAACGGAGTGCGGTTTGCGGCCATGCGATCGTGATCGAACGACCTAGATGATAGAAGGGGTTATGATGGGTTATTGGGCCACTTTGGAGGGGTGTTGGGCTGCACACAAAAGAGGGCTTTACGGTTACCCGGTTAACCGTTGGAGTATCAAACAGACTCCAGAAGGCACAAAACTTGACAGGCGGTCTACCGGTGCTGTACCAAGGACACTTGGCAAACCTCGGTCCATTTCGAGAAAGTTTAACACCCACACACGAAAAGAGGTAAAGGGGGGCGCCGGGTGACATAGGAGTGTCGGATTGCAAAACGGACAACGGGGAAAATGCTCGGATGCATGAGACGAACACGTATGCAAATACGATGCACATGATGACATGATAAAATGCAACACGCAAGCAAATGACATGGCAACGATGGCGAATAACTAGCGGACACCTGGCGCATCGAATCCGGGGCGTTACAGTGGTGAGGTTGTAGCAGCGACTAAGCAATGTATGGTTGCTACCTTACGCAAATAAGAGCGATAAGAGAAGCAAAGCAAGTGGTCGTCAACTAGTAATGATCAAGAAGTGATCCTGAACTCCTACTTACGTCAAACATAACCCAGAAACCATGTTCTCCTCTCGAACAACCCCGAAAAGAGACACTCATGGTTACACACACGGTTGGTGTATTTTAGAAGAGTTTACTTCAATTTTACTACAACTGGATATTAACAAATTCCCATCTGCCACATAACCGCGGGCACGGCTCTCGAAAGTTTAAACCCTGCAGGGGTGTCCCAACTTAGCCCATGATAAGCTCTCGCGATCAACGAAGGATATTCCTTCTCCAGGGAAGACCCGATCAGTCTCAGAATCCCGTTTACAAGACATTTCAACAATGGTAAAACAAAACCAGCAAGACCGCCTGATGCGCCAACAATCCCGATAGGAGCTGCACATATCTCGTCTCAGGGCAACACCGGATGAGACAGGCTACGAGTAAAACCAGGCCTCGAGTTTCCCCGTGGTGGCCCCGTAGGCGGCTCGGTTCGTACCAACACTTAGAGAAGCACTAGCACGGGGGGGCTAAATAAAGATGACCCTCGAGAGCGCGACTGCCAAGGGAAAAGTAGGTGGTGGTGAGGCAAATGGTAAAACCAAGGTTGGGCCTTGCTGGTGGAGTTTTATTCAAAGCGAACTGTCAAGGGGGTCCCATAAATCACCCAACCGTGTTAGGGAGACAAAATTCGGGAACATAATACCGATATGACGAAAACTAGGGCGACAAGAGTGGAACGAAACACCAGGCATAAGGCCGAGCCTTCCACCCTTTACCAAGTATATAAATGCATTAATAATATAAGAGATATTGTGATATCCCAACATAAAACATAGTCCAACACGGAGCAATCTTCATCTTCACCTGCAACTAGCAACACTATAAGGAGGGATGAGCAAAAGCGGTAACATAGCCAAACAACGGTTTGCTAGGAAGGGTGACAAAGGTTAGAGGTTCATGGCAATTTGGGAGGCTTGATAAGCAAGTGGTAGGTAACGCAGCATAGCGATAGAACGAAGCAACTAGCATAGCAATGATAATAATGAGATCCAAGGTGACGGTCATCTTGCCTGAAATCCCGCTAGGAAGAAGAACGAGTCCATGAAGAAGATGAAGCCACGAAGACGAACCAAGCGTAGACGAACGAATCCTCACGATCGCAACGAAACGGGAACTATCGAGAAGAAGCACACAACAAGGTAAACACACCACACATGAACAAGGCATGATGCTCAACCAAGTATGATGCATGACAAGGCTACATGAGGCTACGCATGGCAAGAGATGATGCATACAAGAACAACACATCAAAGCAAGTTTAAATGAGGCCGGAAACAACATATAACAATTCCGGTAAGTCCTCATATGCAAATTTCGAAATTGGTCCAGATCTGAATAAAACTTATGTTCAAGTTTTTAAACAGCAAGTTAAGATACACCAAGATGATCTACACGAAATTCTAGTCAAGTTACATATAAAGTTTGTTTAATTCGGAGCTACGGCCTAGAAGATATGAGCAAAACAAGTTAAACATTGCATTGATGCAAAATGCATTCAAACATCAAGCACACACCCCAAAACATGGATTCAACAAGGTAACATGAAACTACATGCAAAACTAAGCAAGTTTTATATAGAGCATGGTCAAAACGGAGCAACGGTTCAACACATACACACCATACAAGTATAAAGGACAAGCTGTCCAAATACGCAACTAGGCATATAGCAAGCACTAAAACAACATGCTACAGGATCTCAACATTAAAACAAAGGGCATGGACATGATGTAAAGGTAGAGCATAACAAAACATGAACACTGAGCTATCTCCAGAATCTACTAGAACATGCTCAAGAGGACATGGCGAGATTGCAAACAAAATAACAGGTTCACAGACTTAGTGGAATTCACAGGACATGGCAGAGATAACATCAGGTTGCAATGTTTACAGCTATCAAACAACATGCTACAGGAACTTATCATGGCGACCAAAGGAATGGAATGAATCTACTAAATGCATAGAACAGAAGTCCCTTACTAATCATGAGCCAAAAAGGCACAGAAGATATGATGGCACCCATGTAAACATAGCAAGTTTCGTTACAGATTCAGACTTGGCAGAAAAACAGAGCATGGCATAAACAACGATAAGTAGGCATGTTGGTGAGCTTGATTCACTCACCACAAGGCATTTAATGAAAAAATAAGCATAGAATCAGCAAGATGACATGTTCATTAAGCTAAGCATGGCAATAGCAAGTTCATAGCATGCATGGATCACTAGCAACAACCATGGGAAAATTGAATAACATGTAAATATTTTATAGCAAAGATAGAGCAAGATTAAGGCATGCTAGAGCACTCTATAAATGCAAACAGAGGCATGGATGGATATATCATAACCATATTTCCAAAACATCCTTACTGAAAATACTCAAAAGAGGCATGGATCTCACTGTAGCAACATGAATACATGGCATGAAAATAACAGCAGAACAAAGACTTAGTGAAATCCCAAGTCACTGAAATCCGCAACATCACGAGAGCTACTTTGCAAGCTTGAATCAATCAACACATGGCATATAATGAATAAGTATTGCACTATAGAAAATATGGCATGTTGTATCTCATAACACATGTGGACTTCATGCTCAAAATAAAATCACACGAAAATATGCAAAGATGACAAATGAGCATATTCTGTTAACAGACAGCAGACAACATCATATAGCACTATTGCAACAAAGATTAGCGCACCAAGATGACTTCAATCAAAGATGGCACAATGGAACAAAATGAAGAGCACAATGAGATGAACATTCCGTTATATCGTGCACGTGAAACGGAGCGGCACACATCAAGATGTGGCAGGTCAAAGTATGCACCAAAATGCAAGAATTCCATGACTTCGGAAAAAATGGAGTCAACCTCGAGTGGATCTAGATCTGGGTGACGTGTGGATCGAGGATGGCCGGAGAAGCGGGGCTCGCCGAAGCCTGCGGGGCGGCGGCCGGAGCTCGAAGGGGAGGACGTCCGGCGAGGAGGCAGCGACCGACGACCGGCGACGGTGCTCAGGCGCGCGGCGGGAGATCCGGCGCGGGGCGCGGCTCAGGGAGGCGGCGGGCGGCCAGGCCGGCGTGGGCGGCGAGGCGCGTCGGGCGGCGAGGTTGGCGGCGGAGAGGCGGAGCAGCGGGCGCTCGCGGGCGAGGGTGGAGGCGCGGGGCGGCGATGGGCCGGGCGGGCCCGCCTCGATCTCGCCGGGCGGCGGCAGCGGGGCGGCGAGGCTTGCCATGTGGCAGCTCCGAATTGGCTGCGGGGTCGGCTGGATGTGTCCGGCCGCCGGGCGGACATGTCCGGCGGCGCGGGGAGGAGCAAGCTAGGCTTTCGTCTGCGATTTGGACGGGGGAGACACATATTTATAGGTAGAGGGAGCTAGGAGAGTCCAAATGGGGTGCGGTTTTCGCCCACACGATCGTGATCGAACGACCGAGAGGATGGAGGGGGTTAGGATGGGTTATTGGGCCACTTTGGAGGGGTGTTGGGCTGCACACAAAAGAGGCCTTCGTGGTTGCCCGGTTAACCGTTGGAGTATCAAACAGACTCCAAATGGCACGAAACTTGACAGGTGGTCTACCGGTGGTGTACCAAGGCCGCTTGGAAAATCACGGTCCATTGCGAGAATGTTTAACACCCGCACATGAAAAGAGGTAAAAGGGGGCACCGGAGGACATAGGAGTGTCGGATTGCAAAACGGACAACGGGGAAAATGCTCGGATGCATGAGACGAACACGTATGCAAAATGAGATGCACATGATGACATGAAAAAATGCAACACGCAAACACATCACATGGCAAGGACGGCCAATAACAGGCGGACACCTGGCGCATCGGATCCGGGGCGTTACATGCCCCTCAAGCAAGCTCGCGCTTGGCCGGGTCGCTCGACCCGGCCAAATTCCTCAACCCGGCCGCAACGGCCTGCGCAAGGCAGCCGAACCCGGCGCATCAAGACTTCTCCAAGAAGCCAGCTTCCCTTTGGCGTGTTCCCCAACCCGGCCACGGGTCAGCTCCCGTCTCATCCAGGCCGTATGATGGGACGAGTCTTCACTCAGAGATGAGCAAGGCAACAGTGCCCGCCCATGCCTCTAGTCAGTCGGACATGGCAACAGTGCCCTACCTACCCGCTGACCAGGGCTGGTGTGGCTACAGTGCGCCCGTCGTCACTGCTGACGTGAGCAAGTGGTGACCTAACGGAGCGCCACTGTAGCGGACTCAACCCGGCCTCTCCCTCAGGACCGACAAGACGACCGACAGTGCCCCTACCCCCGGCGGGTCCCGCACCCGGAGAACCCGGCGAGCCTTGACACCCGGCGGGTCCCAGCCCCGGCTTCATGGACGATGACAACCCGGCCCCGCGGCCTTGTAACATTACCATTGTACCCCTGGGGTTGCCCAATAAAACCCCTCGGAGCCCTCATGCATACGGGCAAACACAGAGAGACTAATCAGTAGAAGACACGCACACACACACACACACTCAAGGAGAGGGAGCAGCCTAAGCCTTGGCACGGCTTCGTTCTTCCTCCATACAGCTCTAGGAGCAAATCTGTACTGATACATATAACCTACACTCGACAGGACTAGGGGTGTTATCTCTCCGGAGAGCCCCGAACCTGGGTATGTCTTGCGTCCCGCGCTCGCTCATGCCGACCTCGCCTCTGGAGCCCACCAGTGCCCTCGAGCCTCCTCCTATCCTTAGCCATCCCTTGGCATTTTCCATGTGCCCACCACGACAGCAGCTGTACTGCGCTCGAGTACCTTCGTCTTTAGCAGATCCACGGGTTCATTAGCCTCCACATCGCCTCGACGAATCTCCGATGGATTTATGTGTCTTGCTGGACTTGCAACAAGACATCAATTGTGAAGAAATCACTCCAGCAGTTGCACGTTATGGTCACTGAGGGAGTCCTGGATTAGGGGGTGTCCGGATAGCCGGATTATACCTTCAGCCGGACTCCTGGACTATGAAGATACAAGCTTGAAGACTTCGTCCCGTGTCCGGAAGGGACTTTCCTTGGCGTGGAAGGCAAGCTTGGCGATGCGAATATGTAGATCCCCTACCATTGTAACCGACTTTGTGTAACCCTAACCCTCTCCGGTGTCTATATAAACCGGAGGGTTTTAGTCCGTAGGACAGAACAACAATCATACCATAGGCTAGCTTCTAGGGTTTAGCCTCCTTGATCTCGTGCTAGATCTACTCTTGTACTTCCTATATCATCAATATTAATCAAGCAGGATGTAGGGTTTTACCTCCATTAAGAGGGCCCGAACCTGGGTAAAACATCATGTCCCCTGCCTCCTGTTACCATACTCTGTTACCATCCGTCTGGCCCATCTCCCTCCTCCCGCTGGTTGGCCTCCTCCGCTTCCTGGGCCCGGCCCATGGTGAGCAGCCCCCCATTGCCCCTCTATTTTTTTCCACTGTTTGGGCCAACCAGTTTCAGCCCAGTGTGTTTTTTTTCAGATCTGCGAATTTTGTCTAATATCCAGAGATTGCAGTTTTACCGATTAGTCCCTAGACTTCATGCATTTAATCACCCAGGAACCGTGCATCGGATTAAAATGATTTATATACGAAACTTGCTTAAAATTTTGTGTAGATTGATAATATCCAACTTTCATCTATGTTTAACATGATTAAAATGCTGTTTGTTTAAATTTGCTCCTATGCCATGGTAAAATGATTTAATTCGTAACTATTTAACCGTAACTCGGATTTTAATAAATTATATATGTAAATGGGGTGGAAAAATGCCTAGTTTAACATGTTGCACTTTATTTTCCTGTTTAACAACATTAAAATATGCTTTAGGTCAGATCGGTACCATATCTAAAATATGCACGTGAGGTTTTTCCGGAATTGTTGTTCGTTGCTTCCGGCCTCATTTAAACTTGACTAGATAGGTAGTTTTACTTTGCTTCACCCTCTCGCCATGTTTAACAACCTTTAATATTGATGGGTACATAAACAAGAGAGAACTAAATAATTGTTGTGGTGTTTAGTCAATATGCAACTTGTTGCATATTGAGCTCCACTTAACTTGTAGTGTTGTTTGTTGCACTTTGCCATGCCATGCCTCATTTAAACCGGGCATGCATCATACTTGGTTGTGCATCATTCCATGCTTATGTGGTGGTTGTTTACCATGTTGTTTGCTCTTTTCTGGTGTTGCTTCTTTGGCTTGGTTCCGATAACGTTGCGATTGTGAGGATTCGTTCGACTACGTCCGTTTGTCTTCTTCATGGACTTGTTCTTCTTCCTTGCGGGACCTCAGGCAAGATGACCATACCCTCGAAATCACTTCTATCTTTGCTTGCTAGTTGCTCGCTCTTTTGCTATGCCTATGCTGCGATACCTACCACTTGCTTTCATGCCTCCCATATTGTTAAACCAAGCCTCTAACCCACCTTGTCCTAGCAAACCGTTGTTTGGCTATGTTACGGCTCTGCTCAGCCCCTCTTATAGCGTTGTTAATTGCAGGTGAAGATGAAGTTTGTTCCCTGTTGGAACATGGAGATGTTGTTCCTTGTTGGAACATGTTTACTTGTTGGGATATCACAATATATCTTATTTAATTAACGCATCTATATACTTGGTAAAGGGTGGAAGGCTCGGCCTTATGCCTGGTGTTTTGTTCCACTCTTGCCGCCCTAGTTTCCGTCATATCGGTATTATGTTCCCGGATTTTTGCGTCCCTAACGCGGTCGGGTGATTTATGGGACCCCCTTGACAGTTCGCTTTGAATAAGACTTTTCCAGCAAGGCCCAACATTGGTCTTACCATTTGCCTCACCACCACCTACTTTTCCCTTGGGAGTCGCTCTCTCGAGGGTCATCTTTATTTAGCCCCCGTGCCAGTGCTTCTCTAAGTGCTGGTCCAAACCGAGCGATGTCCGGCGCCCCCTGGGCAATCAGGGTCTATGCCAACCCGACGTCTGGCTCATCCGGTGTGCCCTGAGACCGAGATATGTGCAGCTCCTATCAGGATTTGTCGGCACATCCGGGCGGCTTTGCTGGTCTTGTTTTATTACTGTCGAAATGTCTTGTAGCTGGGATTCCGAGACTGATCGGGTCTTCCCGGGGAGAAGGAATATCCTTCGTTGATCGCGAGAGCTTATCATGGGCTAAGTTGGGACACCCCTGCAGGGTTTTGATCTTTCGAAAGCCATGCCCGCGGTTATGTGGCAGATGGGAATTTGTTAATGTCCGGTTGTAGAAAACCCGAAGTTGATCTTAGCTAAAATACACCAACCGCGTGTGTAACCGTGATGGTCTCTTCTCGGCGGGGTCCGGGAAGTGAACACGGTTGTTGGAGTTATGTTTGACGTAAGTAGTTTCAGGATCACTTCTTGATCATAGTTGCATGACCGTGCTTTTGCCTTCTCTTCTCGCTCTCTTTTGCGTATGTTAGCCACCATATATGCTAGTCGCTTGCTGCAGCTCCACCTCATACCTTTTACCCTACCTATAAGCTTAAATAGTCTTGATCTCGCGGGTGTGAGATTGCTGAGTCCTCGTGACTCACCAGATACTTCCAAAACCAGCTTGCAGGTGCCGCTGAGACCGTGCAGGTGACGCACCCGAGCTCAAGGAGGAGTTCAATGAAGATCTTGTCCTTTATGTTGTTCCGTTCTAGTCGATCAGTAGTGGAGCCCGGTTGGGGTCGATCTTGGTCCTTTGTCGCTTTTGGGGTTTTCTTCTTTTATTTTGGCTCCGTAGTCGGGCCCTGATTGTAGCTGTATGATGTAATGTTTTATTCATGTATTTGTGTGAAGTGGCGATTGTAAGCCAACTATGTATCTCTTTCCCTTATGTATTACATGGGTTGTGTGAAGATTACCTCACTTGCGACATTGCTTTCAATGCGGTTATGCCTCTAAGTCGTGCTTCGACACGTGGGAGACATAGCCGCATCGAGGGCGTTACAGAAACGTTGTTCAGTTTCTAACTCCCAAGTAAAATATACTTCAGGAATGTATCTACCCTCAAAGGTGGGATATTCAATTTTGTTTTAGGAATACGTTCATAATATCATACCTGAGGTGTTGTAGCCCTACCGTTGCGGTTATATGCATGAGGTCGACCTGGTGGTGGTGGTGGTGCTGGTGGTTGCACGTAGTTTTGATTTCGATCAACCCCATCCTCGTAATAGTACTCCACCTCTAGAGTAGCAGCAGGAGTTACAGAAGCATCAACGGCAGTAGCAGCGGCACTAGAATTTTGTCCTGGCTCAAGAGGAACACGGCCCGCTCGACGGAGGGCTGTTTTGCGACGTGGAGGTGGTGGTGGTTGTTGTTGTTGTAATGGTGTAGCAGATACAGGTGGTGGTTGTGGAAGACGCGCAAGTGCTTCATCGAACTTGGCATCCAACTTGGTGTCAATTGTCTTCTCAACGTCATCAATCCTCTTCAGTGCCTTTCCAAAGTTGGCCATGATGTCTTCCACCTATAGACTCAACATTTGCTGAAATTTATCATGAAGCTCCTTCTTCGTCATCTTCTCCCAGTCAATCTCGCCGGCTTGTGGTCCTGCTATGGTTAGCATCAATAGAAACACACAAGCATATGCTCCTACAGACTACTAGAAAGTGGTAGTATCTCACAAATCCGTCAAGCAAATCTCAAATTCTTACCAGTTCTTACCTGTGACGCCCCCGATTTAATCGTACACTAATCATACACGCAAATGTGTACGATCAAGATCAGGGACTCATGGGAAGATATCACAACACAACTCTAGACACAAATAAAAATAATACAAGCTTTATATTACACGCCAGGGGAATCGAGGGCAACAATATCTAAGTACAGACATAGGTTAAACAAGTCTGCCTTAAGAAGGCTAGCACAAAAGCAAAATTGATTGAAAAGGCAAGGCCTCCTGCTTGGGAGCCTCCTAGCTACTCCTGGTCATCGGCGGTCTCCACGTAGTAGTAGCCATCGACGGTGGCATCTGGCTCCTGGGCTCCGACATCTGGTTGCATCAACCGGAAAGAAGAAGAAAGGGGAAAAGGGGGAGCAAAGCAACCGTGAGTACTCATCCAAAGTACTTGCAAGCAAGGATCCACACTACATATGCATCGGTATCACTGAAATGGGCTGTATCTGTGGACTGAACTGCAGAATGCCAGAAGAGAAGGGGAAAGCCTAGCCTATCGAAGACTAACATCTTCAAGCAGCTCCAAGCATCTTGCATCATCAGAAGAGATAAGAGTAGCATAAATAAAGTAGTAGTAGTGTTATCAACCTCGGCCAGAGATCCTTTCTCGACTCCCTGCGAGAAAGCAATCCCATAGCCATACTATCCAGTTATCACCTCAAGTATCCAGTTCTAGTTGTATCGATCAGGATACAACTCCGAGTGTCCGTTACCATAGGACAGGCTATCGATAGATGTTTTCTTCCCTGTAGGGGTGCACCAACTCACCCACCACGCTCGATTAACTCTGGTCGGACACACTTTCCTGGGTCATGCCCGGCCTCGGCCAAAAAATACGCCGCAACCCGACCTAGGTTTAATAGAGAGGTCCATCGCCCCGGGAACTCCTACACGTTGCGAACGCGGCCGGTGAGCAGACCTAGCTACCTCCTTCAAAAAGGCAGGTGCTTACCAGTCCAACCCGGCGCGCGCCGCTCAGTCACTGACATCGATTAAGCTTCGACTGATGCATATGACGCAGAATGCCCATACTATGCCCACGTGATGGTTAGTGCTATTAGGCCAGAGGCCCCTCGGATCAAATATCCAAATCGTAGTGAATTAGGAACGCGCGGTAACAAGCAGAGACTCACGAAAGATGTGACCCCGTCGCCCCATCTCGAGGACTTGCGGCAAGGGCTAAGAATGCCCGGCCACGCCTCGTAATTATCTCGCGGGCACCCTCTAGGTCAACCCGACTCCTCATCACTCGCAAATATGCTCGCGCGGGTACCCCTCAGGGCCGACCCGTCTTTAGTAGCAGGGTTCAGTGTAAAGTCATAGTAACCATAGTAACCGTGTGTCTAACACCAAGGGGAAAACCTGAGGAATCACCCTCGACGGATTCCACTCGATGTAATCATCAAGGTGAACGTAAGAGGATCCACCCTCGAGGTTCACACTTTAGGGGTTGCATGACAGAGTCGTATCGGCAGTGGTTAAGGCGGAATCACCCTCGATGACCACGACCAAATAGCTACACTACAAGGTTAACATCAGAAGTGCTGATGAGGTCTCACCCTCGGCACTCGATAGTAACCCAGTAGTGTCGAGCAACTAAGGGGAAAGTGATGTGCGGTGCCAGGGCCTGGTCTTCGATCCCGTTGATCGGGTCTTTGATGATAAAGCAGGGGCAACAAGGACAAGGTGGGCGTCACTGATGGATCACTAACCAACCTATACTAAGCAGATTAGGATAAGCAGGTAGGTAACGATAAGCAGGTTATAAAAGCAGGCTATGCATCAGAATAGGAGCAAACAATTATATTAGCGAAATTTAATGCAAGCATGAGAGAATGGAAATGGGAGATATCAGGATGATCAAAGGGGGGCTTGCCTGGAAGCTCCGCTGAAAGGGAAGAAGGGTCGTCGTTGACGTAGTCGATCACAGGGGCAGCATCAGTCTCGGGGTATACCGGAGAGAAGAGGGGGAAGAAACAGTAAATACAGAGAAAACAAGGCATCACAAGGCATAACATGGCAATACGCAACACTAGGAGTGTTCTAATGTAGTGCTGCACGATACACGTGAAGGGGAATTCAACAGGGAAGGTATTCCTGGTTCCGGACATGTGTCACACAGATGACCGAAGGGGGAATGTTCCATGTTCAGATAGTTAGAGGCATCTGACAGGTAAACGGACCGCGTATTCGGATTCATCTCGTCGTTCTGAGCAACTTTCATATATAAATTATGTTCATCCAAGTTACAGATTAATTTATATGAATTTCCAAAGTTTTAACAAATTTTCTGAAATTATTTTAATTCGAAAGAGCAGCATTAATTTCACAAGATTCAGCATCGGTAAGAGGACCAATCGAGTGCTAAGAAAATCATTGTTTTTGGTAGTGTTAAAGTCTCACAATTTAGTATTATTTTGAGCCATCATGACAAGCAAGCAATCCAACACACAAACAAACAAGAAGCAAGTAGGCGAACGGAAAAAGAGAGGGCGAATAAAACGGCAAGGGTGAATTGGGGGAGAGGAAAACGAGAGGCAAATGACAAATAATGTAATGCTAGGGATAAGAGTTTGTGATGGGTACTTGGTATGTATTGACTTGTGCGTAGACTCCCTGGCAACGGCGCCAGAAATCCTTCTTGCTACCTCTTGAGCACTACGTTGGTTTTCCCTTGTAGAGGAAAGAGTGCTGGAGTAAAGTAGCGTAAGTATTTCCCTAAGTTTTTGAGAACCAAGGTATCAATCTAGTAGGAGAACACGCTCGAGTCCCATGCACCTACACAAACAAATAAGAACCTCGCAACCAACGCGATAAAGGGGTTGTCAATCCCTTCACACTCACTTACGAGAGTGAGATCTGATAGATATGATAAGTTAATATTTTTGGTATTTTTATGATAAAGACTAAAAGTAAAGAAAGCAAAATAAACGGTGCCAGAAATAGCTTGTTGACGGGATATTAATATGATGCAAAATAGACCCAGGGGCCATAGGTTTCACTAGTGGCTTCTCTCAAGAGCATAAGTATTACGGTGGTAAACGAATTACTGTCGAGAAATTGATAGAATTGAGCATAGTTATGAGAATATCTAGGTATGATCATGTATATAGGCATCACGTCTGTGACAAGTAGACCGAAACGATTTTGCATCTACTACTATTACTCCACACATCGACCGCTATCCAGCATGCATCTAGAGTATTAAGTTCATAAGAACAGAGTAATGCTTTAAGCAAGATGACATGATGTAGAGGGATAAACTCATGCAATATGATATAAACCCCATCTTTTTATCCTCGATGGTAACAATACAATATGTGCCTTGCTGCCCCTACTGTCACTGGGAAAGGACACCGCAAGATTGAACCCAAAGCTAAGCACTTCTCCCATTGCAAGAAAGATCAATCTAGTAGGCCAAACCAAACTGATAATTCGAAGAGACTTGCAAAGATAACCAATCATACATAAAAGAATTCAGAGGATATTCAAATATTGTTCATAGATAAACTTGATCATAAACCCACAATTCATCGGATCTCGACAAACACACCGCAAAAGAAGATTACATCGAATAGATCTCCAAGAAGATCGTGGAGAACTTTGTATTGAGATCCAAAGAGAGAGAAGAAGCCATCTAGCTAATAACTATGGACCCGAAGGTCTGAGGTAAACTACTCACACATCATCGGAGAGGCTCTAGTGTTGATGTAGAAGCCCTCCGTGATCAATGCCCCCTCCGGCGGAGCACCGGAAAAGGCCCCAAGATGGGATCTCACGGGTACAGAAGGTTGCGACAGTGGAAATAGGGTTTTGGCTTCGTATATGATGTTTCCAGGGTATATGGGTATATATAGGAGGAAGAAGTACGTCGGTGGAGCAAGGAGGGGGCCACGAGGGTGGAGGGCGCGCCTGGGGGAGGTGGGCGCGCCCCCCTGCCTCGTGCCCTCCTCGTTGATTGCTTTACTAGACTTCAAGTCCTCTGGATCACGATTGCTCTGAAAATCACATTCCCGATGGTTTCATTCCGTTTGGACTCCGTTTGATATCCCTTTCCTTCGAAACACTGAAATAGGCAAAAAAACAACAATTTGGGCTGGGCCTCCGGTTAATAGGTTAGTCCCAAAAATAATATAAAAGTGTATAATAAAGCCCAATAAACATCCAAAATAGAATATAATATAGCATGGAACAATCAAAAATAATAGATACGTTGGAGACGTATCAAGCATCCCCAAGCTTAATTCCTGCTCGTCCTCGAATAGGTAAATGATAAAAACAGTATTTTTGATGTGGAATGCTACTTAGCATAATTTTCAATGTAACCCTCTTATTTGTGGTATGAATATTCAGATCCGAAAGATTCAAGATAAAAGTTTAATATTGACATAAAAGTAATGATAGTTCAAGCATACTAACTAAGCAATTATGTCTTCTCAAAATAACATGGCCAAATAAAGTTATCCCTACAAAATCATATAGTCTGGCTATGCTCTATCTTAACCACACAACGTATTTAAATAATGCACAACCCCGATGACAAGCCAAGCAATTGTTTTATACTCTTGATGTTCTCAAACTTTTCGATCTTCACGCAATACATGAGCGTGAGCCATGGATATAGCACTGTAGGTGGAATAGAATGGTGGTTGTGGAGAAGACAAAAAGGGGAAGATAGTCTCAAATCAACTAGGCGTATCAACGGGCTATGGAGATTCCCATTAATAGATATCAATGTGAGTGAGTAGGGATTGCCATGCAACGGATGCACTAGAGCTATAAGCCTATAAGTATATGAAAGCTCAACAATGGAAACTAAGTGGGTGTGCATCCAACTTGCTTGCTCACAAAGACCTAGGGCAATTTGAGGAAGCCCATCATTGGAATATACAAGCCAAGTTCTATAATGAAAAATTCCCACTAGTATATGGAAATGACAACATAGGAGAATCTCTATCATGAAGATCATGGTGCTAATTTTGAAGCACAAGTGTGGTAAAAGGATAGTAACATTGTCTCTTCTCTCTTTTTCTCTCATTTTTTTATTTGGGCCTTTACTCTCTTTTTTATGGTCTCTTTTTTTCGTCCGGCGTCTAATCCCGACTTGTGGGGGAATCATAGTCTCCATCATCCTTTCCTCACTTGGGACAATGCTCTAATAATGATGATCATCACATTTTTATTTACTTACAACTCAAGAATTACAACTCAATACTTAGAACAAAAATATGACTCTATATGAATGCCTCCGGCGGAGTACCGGGATATGCAATGAATCAAGAGTGACATGTATGAAGGTAATGAATGGTGGCTTTGCCACAAATACAATGTCAACTGCATGGTCATGCAAAGCAATATGACAATGATGGAGCGTGTCATAATAAACGGAACGGTGGTAAGTTGCATGGCAATATATCTTGGAATGGCTATGGAAATGCCATGATAGGTAGGTATGGTGGCTGTTTTGAGGAAGGTATATGGTGGGTGTATGATACCGGCAAAAAGTGTGCGGTATTAGAGAGGCTAGCAATGGTGGAAGTATGAGAGTGCGTATAATCCATGGGCTCAACATTAGTCATGAAGAACTCATATACTTGTTGCAAAAATCTATTATTTATCGAAACAAAGTATTATGCGCATGCTCCTAGGGGGATAGATTGGTAGGAAAATACCATCGCTCGTCCCCGACCGCCACTCATAAGGAAGACAATCAATAAATAAATCATGCTCCGACTTCATCACATAACGGTTCACCATACGTGCATGCTATGGGAATCACAAACTTTAACACAAGTATTTCTCGAATTTACAACTACTCAACTAGCATGACTCTAATATCATATCTTCATATCTCAAAACAAATATCAAGCATCAAACTTCTCATAGTATTCAACGCACTTATAAGAAAGTTTTTACTAATCTTCAATGCCTATCATAATTAAAGCAAATTACCATGATGTTTTGTAGGACTCTCAAAATAATATAAGTGAAGCATGAGAGAACTATATTTTCTATAAAATAATCCACCATCGTGCTCTAAAATATATAAGTGAAGCACTAGAGAAAAAATTGTATAGCTCAAAAGATATAAGTGAAGCACATAGAGTATTCTAATAAATTCCGAATCATGTGTGCCTCTCTCAAAAGGTGTGTATAGAAAGGATGATTGTGGTAAACTATAAAGCAAATACTCAAATCATACAAGACGCTCCGAGCAAAACACATATCATGTGGTGAATAAAAATATAGCTCCAAATAAAGTTACCGATGGACGAAGACGAAAGAGGGGATGCCCCGGAAAGCTTTGGCTTTTTTGTGTCCTTGGATTACCTTGTGGTTCCATGGGCATCCCCAAGCATAGGCTCTTTCCACTCCTTGGTCCATAATCCGTCAAATCTTTACCCAAAACTTGAAAACTTCACAACACAAAACTCAACAGATAATCTCGTGAGCTCCGTTAGCGAAAGAAAACAAAACACCACTTCAAGGCACTGTATTGAACTCATTTTCTATTTATATTGGTGTTAAACTTACTGTATTCCAACTTCTCTATGGTTTATAAACTATTTTACTAGCCATAGATTCATCAAAATAAGCAAACAACACACGGAAAACAGAATCTGTCAAAAACAGAACAGTCTGTAGTAATCTGTAACTAACGCAAAGTTCTGGAACTCAAACAATTCTACAAAAACAAAAAGACCTGGAAAATTTGTTTATTGATCTACTGCAATTGGAATCAATATTTTATCACGTTCTGGTGATCTTTAACAATTGTTTTCGTGAACAGAAAGTTTCTGTAATTTTTAGCAAGATCAAATAACTATCATCCAAGAAGATCCTATAGGTTTCACTTGGCACAAACACTAATTAAAACATAAAAACAAATCTAACCAGAGGCTAGATCAAATATTTATTCCTAAACAGAAGCAAAAGGCAAAAAAACAAAAATAAAATTGGGTTACCTCCCAACAAGCGCTATCGTTTAAGCCACTAGCTAGGCATGAAAACAAGGATAGATCTAAGTATTGCCATCTTTGGTAGGCAATCCATAAGTGTCTCTCATAATAGATTCATAAGGTAATTTTATTTTATTTCTAGGGAAGTGTTCCATGCCTTTCATTAACATAAATTGGAATCTAATATTTCCTTCCTTCATATCAATAATTGCACCAATCGTTCTAAGGAAAGGTCTACCAAGAATAATAGGACATGAAGGATTGTAATCTATATCAAGAACAATGAAATCTACGGGAACATAATTCCTATTTGCAATAATAAGAACATCATTAATTCTTCCCATAGGTTTCTTAATAGTGGAATCCGCAATGTGCAAGTTTAAAGAACAATCATCAAATTCACGGAATCCTAGCAAATCACACAAAGTTTGTGAGATCGTGGAAACACTAGCACCCAAATCACACAAAGCATAGCAATCATGATCTTTAATTCTAATTTTAATAGTAGGTTCCCACTCATCATAAAGTTTTCTAGGGATAGAAACTTCCAACTCAAGTTTTTCTTCATAAGATTGCATCAAAGCATCAACGATATGTTTAGTAAAAGCTTTATTTTGATGATAAGCATGAGGAGAATTTAGCACGGACTGCACAAGGAAATACAATCTATCAAAGAGCAATTATAATAATTAAATTCCTTGAAATCCAAAATGGTGGGTTCATTGATATCTAAAGTTTTGACCTCTTCAATCCCACTTTTACCAATTTTTGCATCAAGATCTAAAAACTCCGAATTTTTGGGATGCCTTCTAGGTAAAGGTGACTCATCTCCAGTCCCATCATTATCAAGATTCATATTGCAAAAAAAGATTTAATAGGAGACACATCAATAACTTTTAGATCTTCATCTTTATTCTCATAGAAACTAGAAGAACACGCTTTCACAAAGCAATCTTTCTTAGCATGCATCCAAGCGGTTCTTTCTTTGCACTCATAAATTGAAATTCTCATGGATTTGAGAGACTCATTGATATCATGCTTCGGTGGAATAGATCTAAGTTTCAAAGAATCAACATCAAGAGAAATTATGTCAACGTTCCTAGCAAATTCATCAACCTTAAGCAATTTTTCTTCAAGCAAAGCGTTGAAATTCTTTTGCTAATTCATAAACTCCTTAACACTAGTCTCAAATTCCGAGGGCATCTTATTAAAATTTCCAAAATAATTGTTGTAGGAATTACCATAATTATTAGTGGAATTACTAGGGAACGGCCTAGGATTAAAGTTTCCTCTATACACGTTATTACCAAAATTATTCCTACCAACAAAATTCACATCCATAGATTCATTATTATTCTCAATCAAAGTAGACAAAGTCATATCATTAGGATCATAAGAAACACTTTTAGTAGCAAATAATTTCATAAGTTCATCCATCTTTCCACTCAAAACATTAATTTCTTCTATTGCATGCACTTTTTTATTAGTAGATCTTTCGGTGTGCCATTGAGAATAATTAACCATAATATTATCTAGGAGTTTAGTAGCTTCTCCTAAAGTGATTTACATAAAAGTGCCTCCCGTGGCCGAATCTAAAATATTTCTAGAAGCAAAATTCAATCCGGCATGAAATTTTTGTATAATCATCCAAAGATTCAAACCATGTGTAGGGCAATTACGTATCATTAATTTCATCCTCTCCCAAGCTTGTGCAACATGTTCATGATCAAGTTGCTTAAAATTCATGATATCATTTCTAAGAGAGATGATTTTAGTGGGAGGAAAATACTTAGAGATAAAAGCATCTTTGCACTTATTCCATGAATCAATACTATTTTTAGGCAAAGACGAAAACCAAGCTTTAGCACGATCTCTAAGAGAAAAAGGAAATAGCTTCAATTTAACAATATCATTGTCCACATCTTTCTTCTTTTGCATATCACACAAATCAACGAAGCTATTAAGATGGGTAGCGGCATCTTCACTAGGAAGGCTGGCGAATTGATCTTTCATGACAAGATTCAACAAAGTAGCATTAATTTCACAAGATTCAGCATCGGTAAGAGGAGCAATCGGAGTGCTAAGAAAATCATTGTTGTTGGTATTGGTAAAGTCACACAATTTAGTATTATTTTGAGCCATCATGACAAGCAAGCAATCCAACACACAAGCAAACAAGAAGCAAGCGAAAAAGAGGCGAATGGAAAAAGAGAGGGCGAATAAAATGGCAACGGTGAAGTGGGGGAGAGGAAAACGAGAGGCAAATGACAAATAATGTAATGCTAGGGATAAGAGTTTGTGATGGGTACTTGGTATGTCTTGACTTGTGCGTAGAGTCCCCGGCAACGACGCCAGAAATCCATCTTGCTACCTCTTGAGCACTGCGTTGGTTTTCCCTTGAAGAGGAAAGGGTGATGGAGTAAAGTAGCGTAAGTATTTCCCTAAGTTTTTGAGAACCAAGGTATCAATCTAGTAGGAGAACATGCTCGAGTCCCACGCACCTACACAAACAAATAAGAACCTCGCAACCAACGCGATAAAAGCGTTGTCAATCCCTTCACGGTCACTTACGAGAGTGAGATCTGATAGATATGATAAGATAATATTTTTGGTATTTTTATGATAAAGACTAAAAGTAAAGAAAGCAAAATAAACGGCACTAGAAATAGCTTGTTGATGGGAGATTAATATGATGGAAAATAGACCCGGGGGCCATAGGTTTCACTAGTGGCTTCTCTCAAGAGTATAAGTATTACGGTTAGCAAATGATAGAATTGAGCATAGTTATGAGAATATCTAGGTATGATCATGTATATAGGCATCACGTCCGTGACAAGTAGACCGATACGATTCTGCATCTACTACTATTACTCCACACCTCGACCGCTATCCAGCATGCATCTAGAGTATTAAGTTCATAAGAACAGAGTAATGCTTTAAGCAAGATGACATGATGTAGAGGGATAAACTCATGCAATATGATATAAACCCCATCTTTTTATCCTCGATGGCAACAATACAATACGTGCCTTGCTGCCGCTGCTATCACTGGGAAAGGACACCGCAAGATTGAACCCAAAGCTAAGCACTTCTGCCATTGCAAAAAGATCAATCTAGTAGGCCAAACCAAACTGAGAATTCGAAGAGACTTGCAAAGATAACCAATCATACATAAAATAATTCAGAGGAGATTCAAATATTGTTCATAGATAAACTTGATCATAAACCCACAATTCATCGGATCTCGACAAACACACCGCAAAAGAAGATTACATCGAATAGATCTCCAAGAAGATCGAGGAGAACTTTGTATTGAGATCCAAAGAGAGAGAGCAAGCCATCTAGCTAATAACTATGGACTCTTAGGTCTGAGGTAAACTACTCACACATCATCGGAGAGGCTCTAGTGTTGATGTAGAAGCCCTCCGTGATCAATGCCCCCTCCGGCGGAGTGCCGGAAAAGGCCCCAAGATGGGATCTCACGGGTACAGAATGTTGCGGCGGTGGAAATAGGGTTTTGGCTCCGTATATGATGTTTCCAGGGTATATGGGTATATATAGGAGGAAGAAGTACGTCGGTGGAGCAAGGAGGGGCCCACGAGGGTGGAGGGCGCGCCTGGGGGAGGTGGGCGCACCCTCCTGCCTCGTGCCCTCCTCGTTGATTGCTTTACATAGACTTCAAGTCCTCTGGATCGCGTTTGTTTCGAAAATCACGTTCCCGAAGGTTTCATTCCGTTTGGACTCCGTTTGATATCCTTTTTCTTCGAAACACTGAAATGGGCAAAAAAATACAACAATTTGGGTTGGGCCTCCGGTTAATAGGTTAGTCCCAAAAATAATATAAAAGCGTATAATAAAGCCCAATAAACATCCAAAACAGAATATAATATAGCATGGAACAATAAAAAATTATAGATACGTTGGAGAAGTATCACCGTGCGGGGAGTTGGGCCGGCCAGGCTGGTTGAGACCCAGGGGGCAGGGGGTTCTCTCTCTCCTTTCCATTTCTTTTTCGTTTTTTTACTTTTGCCTTTTCTTTTAAAACTTTCTGTTTTAGCTATTTTAGGCCATTTAGACACTTCGCAAAAAAATTGTTGGTTCACCACCAATATTACCAGAAAAATACTTCCCACATGATGAAAATTTTAGTTTCTGATTTGAACAACTTTTATTTTTCAGTTTAAATTTGAATTGCAAATTGCATTGGAATTTGAACCGAGATATGATGCAAATGATGATCAAGCATAGTTAATCATGTGACTTGGTATGGTCAGAGGGTGATCACTGTGGTGTGAGGCTGGCGATGTTACAAATCTCCTCCACTACAAGAAATCTCGTCCCGAGATTTAAGTGGAGAAGTAAAGGGTAACTTCAGGAGAACTAACCCTTATAGGGTTAATTATCTGGTGGACAATTCAGGGAATGTAGCAGAAGTATCCCCCGATTCGAAACTCAAGAATACATTGAGAGCAAAGTATGAAGGTACAAGAGGAAGTTTCAACCAAATGGGCAAATGATTGATACCTGAACAGAGTGTGAGAAAGGGGTTCAGAGCATCGGGAATAGATCATCTCTCGGAAGGTGGCTCGTGACATGATACAAAACCTAATTCAAGAATATTTTGGAATCAAAGATATACAGGAGAGTCAGGTTTCAATCATGTGGAACTGTGGGTTATGGGCCCACCATGTGGGTTAAAGGTAGAAAGGGCGTTGACATCCTGCATGGTCATGATAGCAAGACATGTAAGAGGATAGCTTGTTAGTTATGTCGGCAACAACATCGGTACTAAGGCGAGGGACGACGAGAACCATTTTCCTGCTCGTTGAACGAGGCGGACCAATCGGCAAGGTTCGCGTCCATCGGTGGCAACTGAAATGTCATCAACAATAGTAACAGGGTCTCACTAACAAGGTTGTACATCGGGGTATTTTATAAGCAGGGAATTATTCCTGCTTATATCATATAGATCACAAGAAGGTTAAACAAACCAATGGAAAGGAAAATGAAATTATCGGATTAATCAGACCAATGGAAAGGAAAATGTGTTTACACACAAGAATTGGGAGTATATCCTTCCCAAGGGGAAGCGGAGCAGGATATACATGATATGACAGCAAGTTCAAAAGCATTTAGATAAATGGGGCGAGGGAAGAATCATGATATTACCCATACAACAGTGTTTGGATAATAGATCAAGAAACATTCGACAATGTGCTTCCAATGTTCTTGTTGATATCCGGCATACCTCAGTCATGCTTCGAGGTAGCATTAACATGGTGTTCCAAGTAGGGGTTGGAGTTGAAGATCACAAGAAATACTCAAGGAACAATTGCAGTAATAGCATGGAGTCCATGGTATAACCAGGACATGATCAAACATGTGTTGGAAAGAAGACAAGGGGTTGTCGATGATAAATCAAATCATCGAAGGTCAAGGATGGTATTTCTCACCATGAATTCCATTGTCATCTCAACAGAAGTCAAAATGTTGATGCTGGTCACGATGCATTCGTCGAGAGGCTCTATGAAGATGCCATCAAGGAGCGATGCCATCAAGCAACAAGAAGGATGAAGTGAAAGGCTAATGGAACCACGGATACGACACAAGCTCGAAATCAATCTTGTTGTTCGAGGTGAAATGATAAGATGAAGAAGATCAACGTAAGCTTAGCTCGTCGTCGGAAGTTGCTCCGGGAAGAAGGGTCGGGTAGCACAGTTAAAATTTGCTTGATAATGATATAGCCGATTAGGATAGGAATGATGTGATGGAGTATCATTCCAATGAGAATTCACAAGAGGTAGTGTAATGACACAATATCCTTGAGATAACATGGGGAAATACTCGAGGTAGATCAAAATAGAGGTTGGACAGATGAAATGATCTGCAGAAGACAAGTATTTTAACTTGTCCGAGAAATGGAATCAAGGAGAAAATATGGTTGGAACCATGATTGCAAAGAATCAATTTAAAGATGCGAGATGAGATTATACCAAGGGAACATTTGATTATAAGAGAAGCTTCCATGATAAGATCTACATCATGTCTATGGGCATGAACACAAAGTTCAAGGTCGACTCCCACTTCTTCAATGCATAACCTCTCATTTACTTCTCGCTTTTGACGAAGTTGTAGTGTAGAAATTTTTATCCGGCGTAACACCAGTAGAGTATAACCCATAGAAATTTCCGGGTTCACACAAATTAGGGAAAGCATTAGTTCAACCCGTCGGGGCATCTTAGGAACATTTGCAAAAACTTTAGAGGTAATTTACTCAAGCTCGGAAGCAGAGCCTGGTTGACAAGGCAGAGAATACAATTTACCAAAGGCAATATGTATCAGCAGAAGAGCAAACAAAATTTTGAATATGAAGGAAACTGCCGGATAATAATCCAACAAAGGATTCAACGGTCCTCAATGGATGTGATTTGAGTATTAGTACTCAATCATAAGAAGGAAAGAATGCAAAGGCAATGGATTATAGAAACATCTGAATAATTTGATGCTTAATGCAATTAAATTACGATTTCCAAATTAGAAGATCAGAAGCAGACACTCTGATCAAAAGACAAGTAAGTTGAATAGATATAGAACGAAAATCAATTAAGGTTTGGTTTGCGGAGAACCAGATCATGTCCGGAGTGACGTCTGAGCCGGAAAGATCATCTAAAAGTATCAACTGATGATTGCGCGCATTCGCTCACATGTTGAATCAATAGGAACAATATGACGGTGTCAAATGATACTAGTGAATATTGGTAGACATATGAGAAGCATCCATAATGTAAGCAGACAAGTAATTGCCGAGCAATAGTTTGAAGAGGATTCTCAGAACATTGAATAGTATTTTAGAGAATCTTATGAATCATATGAACAATTGGGGATGAACGGATACTCGATAAGTGCGAGAAATTATCCGTAGGGGTATTCATGTGGTAAAGAACTGCAAGACAGTAAGCTCAAAGGATTCTTGGGGCAACGGATAGTATTTTAGGGCATCTTGTAATAACAAGAGCAACAAGGAATGATTGTATGAATGACAATTGTATGTAGTTATCCATAAGTATATATCGGTGGTAGGGAATTTCAAAAGCGACAGGCACAATGTCTCAAGAGAACATCGTAGAGTATCTTCGGAATCTTCTGGTGCAGCAAGCGATCATCTGTAATAAGGTGCTCTCCGGGAGGAATTAGTTACGTGAACCTAGAGTTAAATTCATTTAACCCGAATGGAAGAGAGATTAGAGTCCCAGAGTATAGACGAGGATTAAAAGATCCTAATACCACCCAATGGCGACGTGGGCCTGTAAGACACACACCAATGTTAGTAAAAGTTTTTAAGTGACTAGACTCAACTTCGGCCAAGGAGTTGGAAAGGGGGCTACCTACAGGCAGTCGGCTCTGATACCAACTTGTACGCCCCCGATTCAATCGTACACTAGTCATACACGCAAATGTGTATGATCAAGATCAGGGACTCATGGGAAGATATCACAACACAACTCTAGACACAAATAAAAATAATACAAGCTTTATATTACACGCCAGGGGCCTCGAGGGCTCGAGTACATAAGCTTGGATACACTAGAGTAAGTGGAAGCAATAATATCTAAGTACAGACATAGGTTAGACAAATCTGCCTTAAGAAGGCTAGCACAAAAGCAACATCGATCGAAAAGGCAAGGCCTCCTGCCTGGGAGCCTCCTAGCTATTCCTGGTCATCGGCGGTCTCCACGTAGTAGTAGGCATCGACGGTGGCATCTGGCTCCTGGGCTCCGACATCTGGTTGCATCAACCGGAAAGAAGAAGAAAGGGGGAAAAGGGGGAGCAAAGCAACCATGAGTACTCATCCAAAGTACTTGCAAGCAAGGATCTACACTTCATATGCATTGGTATCAATGAAATGGGTTGTATCTGTGGACTGAACTGCAGAATGCCAGAAGAGAAGGGGAAAGCCTAGCCTATCGAAGACTAGCATCTTCAAGCAGCTCCAAACATCTTGCATCATCAGAAGAGATAAGAGTAGCATAAATAAAGTAGTAGTAGTGTTATCAACCTCGGCCAGAGATCCTTTCTCGACTCCCTGTGGAAAGCAATCCCAGAGCCATACTATCAAGTTATCACCTCAAATATCTAGTTCTAGTTGTATCGATCGGGATACAACTCCGAGTGTCCGTTACCGTAGGACAGGCTATCGATAGATGTTTTCTTCCCTGCAGGGGTAACCAACTTACCCACCACGCTCGATAAACTCCGGCTGGACACACTTTCCTGGGTCATGCCCGGCCTCAGCCAAACAATACGCCACAACTCGACCTAGGCTTAATAGAGAGGTCAGCACGCCGGACTAAACCTATGCCCACAGGGGTCATGGGCCATCGCCCCATGAACTCCTACACGTTGCGAACGTGGCCGGTGAGCAGACCTAGCTACCTCCTTCAAAAAGGCAGGTGCTTACCAGTCCAACCCGGCGCGCGTCGCTCAGTCACTGACATTTATTAAGCTTCGGCTAATGCATGCGACGCAGAACGCCCATACTATGCCCACGTGATGGTTAGTGCTATCAGGCCAGAGGCCCCACAGATCAAATAACCAATCGTAGTGAATTAGGAACACGCGGTAACAAGGAAAGACTCATGAAAGATGTGACCCCTTCGCCCCATCTCGAGAAATTGCGGCAAGGGCTAAGAATGCCCAGCCACGCCTCGTAATTATCTTGCGCGCACCCTCCAGATCAACCCAACTCCTCATCACTCGTAAATATGCTCCCGCGGGTACCCCTCAGGGCTGACCCATCTTTAGTAACAGGGTTCAGTGTAAAGTCATAATAACCATAGTAACAGTGTGTCTAACACCAAGGGGAACACCTGAGGAATCACCCTTGACGGATTCCACTCGATGTAATCATCAAGGTGAACATAAGAGGATCCACCCTCGAGGTTCACACTTGAGGGGTTGCATGACAGAGTCGTATCAGAAGTGGTTAAGGCGGAATCACCCTCGATGACCACGACTAAATAGCTACACTACAGGGTTAACATCAGAAGTGTTGATGAGGTCTCACCCTCGGCACTCGATAGTAACCCAGTAGTGTCGAGCAACTAAGGGGAAAGTGATGTGCGATGCCGGGGCCTGGTCTTCGATCCCGTTGATCGGGTCTTCAATGATGAAGCAGGGGCAACAAGGATAAGGTGGGGGTCGCTGATGGATCACTAACCAACCTATACTAAGCAGTTTAGGATAAGCAGGTAGGTAACAATAAGCAGGTTACAAAAGCAGGCTATGCATCAGAATAGGAGCAAACAATTATAGTAGCAAAATCTAATGCAAGCATGAGAGAAAGGAAATGGGCGATATCGGGATGATCAAAGGGGGGGCCTGCCTGGAAGCTCCGCCGAAAGGGAAGAAGGGTCGTCGTCGACATAGTCGATCACAGGGGCAGCATTAGTCTCGGGGTCTACCGGAGAGAAGAGGGGGAAGGAACAGTAAATACAGAGCAAACAAGGCATCACAAGGCATAACATGGCAATACGCAGCACTAGGAGTGTTCTAACGTAGTGCTGCATGCTACCTCTTGAGCAATGCATTGGATTTCCTTGAAGAGGACAGGGTGATGCAGCAGAGTAGAGTAAGTATTTCCCTCAGTTTTTGAGAACCAAAGTATCAATCCAGTAGGAGGCTACACGCGAGTCCCTCGTACCTACACAAAACAAATAGCTCAACGCAACCAACGCGATTAGGGGTTGTCAATCCCTTCACGGCTACTTACGAGAGTGAGATCTGATAGAGATGATAGATAATATTTTTGGTATTTTTGATATAGAGATGCAAAGTAAAATAAAAGGTAAAGTAAAAAAAGCAAAGCAATAATAAAGTGATTGGAGATTGATATGATGAGAATAGACCCGGGGGCCATAGATTTCACTAGTGGCTTCTCTCAAGAGCATAAGTATTCTATGGTGGGTGAACAAATTACTATTGGGCAATTGAAAGAATTAAGCATAGTTATGAGAATATCTAGGTATGATCATGTATATAGGCATCACGACCGAGACAAGTAGATCGAATCCTGCCTGCATCTACTACTATTACTCCACTCATCAACCGCTATCCAGCATGCATCTAGAGTATTAAGTTAAAAACAGAGTAAGGCCTTAAGCAAGATGACATGATGTAGAGGGATAGTTTCATGCAATATGATAAAAACCCCATCTTGCTATCCTCGATGGCAACAATACAATAAGTGCCTTGCTGCCCCTACTGTCACTGGGAAAGGACACCGCAAGATTGAACCCAAAGCTAAGCACTTCTCCCATTGCAAGAAGAACCAATCTAGTAGGCCAAACCAAACTGATAATTCGAAGAGACTTGCAAAGATAACCAATCATACATAAAAGAATTCAGAGAAGATTCAAATATTGTTCATAGATAGACTTGATCATAAACCCACAATTCATCGGTCTCAACAAACACACCGAAAAAAGAAGATTACATCGAATAGATCTCCACGAGAGAGGGGGAGAACATTGTATTGAGATCCAAGAAGAGAGAAGAAGCCATCTAGCTACTAACTATGGACCCGAAGGTCTAAGGTAAACTACTCACACTTCATCGGAGGGGCTATGATGATGTAGAAGCCCTCCGTGGTGGATGCCCTCTCCGGCGGAGCTCCGGAACAGGCCCCAAGATGGGATCTCGTGGGTATAGAAGGTTGCGGCGGTGGAATTAGGTTTTTGGCTCCATATCTGATCGTTTGGGTGTACGTAGGTATATATAGGAGGAAGGAGTACATCGGTGGAGCAAAGGGGGGCCCACGAGGCAGGGGGCGCGCCCTAGGGGGGCGCCCTCCACCCTCGTGACCACCTCCCTGCTTTCTTGACGGAGGGTCCAAGTCTCCTGGATCTTATTTGTTGAGAAAATCACGTTCCCGAAGGTTTCATTCCATTTGGACTCCGTTTGATATTCCGTTTCTTCGAAACACTGAAATAGGCAAAAAACAGCAATTCTGGGTTGGGCCTCCGGTTAATAGGTTAGTCCCAAAAGTAATATAAAAGTGGAAAATAAAGTCCAGTATGGTCCAAAACAGTAGATAATATAGCATGGAGCAATAAAAAATTATAGATACATTGGAGACATATCATTGCATGATACAGGTGAAGGGGAATTCAACCGGGAAGGTATTCCTGGTTCCGGACCTGTCTCACACAGATGACCGAAGGGGGAATGTTCCATGTTCACATAGTTAGAGGCATCTGACAGGTAAACAGTCCGCATATTCGGATTCGTCTCATCGTTCTGAGCAACTTTCATATATAAATTATGTTCATCCGAGTTACGGATTAATTTATATGAATTTCCAAAGTTTTGACAAATTTTCTGAAATTATTTTAATTCAAAAAAGCAGAACAAGGGCTGGGTGCACCCGGTGCAGTGCACCCAGAGACGCACCAGTGGCTGACAGGTGGGGCCAGTCAACTACTGACGCAGCAGTTGACTCGTCAACCTTTGACCGGTCAGCGGTTCTAGTGGGACCCATATGTCAGTGACTTTAGGCCTAACAACAGTTTTTATTAAAACTAACAGATTTAATTAGTGGCCTGGGGCCCGTTGTCAGCGGGGGGTTAGCTGGGAGTTAATTAAGTGGCTAATGATGCCATGTCAGCAGGTCTGTGGCGGCTAACCGGAGGCGTTAAGCCGAGGCGCCAGAGTTGGCTGTCCGGCCGTTCCTGTCGACGGATGGAAGCACGGGTGGGCGCGTTGGGAAGCTGGGGCTCGCGCGGTTCAGGCGGTGGTCGCGGGGTGGCCAGAGGTGGGCTGCGGCGATGGTGCTAGGCAGCGGGTGGCGGCGGTGCGGTCGGCCGTGGCGGGCGGAGGCGGATGCGAGCTCAGGCGCAGCACACGCGGCATGGGACGGCGGGGGACTCGGTGAAGCAAGCTGCAGCGGGTGGCTGTGGCAGAAGCAGGCGGAGCTAGCGGCGCGGGCAGTAGCGAGGTAGCGCAGGCGGGGCGAGCTACAGCCCGGGCGTGCGCGTGCGTTTATGGCGAGGCACAAGGGCGCGGTGTCTGCATGGCACCGGGGCAGTGAGCGCGGGCTCCGGTGGCTCCGGGTGGGGCAATGATGGCGGATTACGGACTAGGTAGCAGAAGAAAGTGAGGGGGTAGGAAGAGGGGAAGCACGCGGTGGCTCACCGAGAGCCGTAGAGAGGTGGCAGTTTGTTCGGGGAGGCGCGAAGTGTAAGAAATCGACGGCGACAGACAACGGCGATCCGAGGAAGGAGAAGAAGATGGCGGCGGCGTAGAGGCTTCCCAGCTTGTTCCGTTCGGCGTAGTCAATGTCGGGGAGGCGTTCGAGCACGTCGGCGAGGAGAACGGGAGGCAGTGGCCGTGAAATCGACACGGCAACGGCGGTGAGCCTACTCGGAGGAGCTTGAGAAGAGGGGAAGAAGGAGCGAGGGAGTGGGAGAGCGAGGGGGGATCTGGTGGGGAGAGGGAGAGGCGGAGAGGACTAGGGGGAAGTGGGAGAAGGGCCCGAGGCGCCATGGGCGTGGAGGCCTTATCCTCCCCTCGACGCCGGCAAAGGGGTCCAGTGGCGACCACGCCTTGTAGCGGCGCGCGACCGAGGAACAGGAAGGGGGCGCGGTGCGGGGAGCTAGGCCGGCTGGGCCGGCCAGGCTGGTTGAGGCCTAGGGAGCAGGGGGTTCTCTCTCTCCTTTGCTTTTCCTTTTCCTTTTTTTACTTTTGCCTTTTCTTTTAAAACTTTCTGTTTTAGCTATTTTAGGCCATTTAGACACTTTGCAAAAAAAAAAGTTGGTTCACCACCAATATTACCAGAAGAATACTTTCCACATGATGAACATTTTAGTTTCTGATTTGAACAACTTCTATTTTTCACTTTAAATTTGAATTGCAAATTGCATTGGAATTTGAAACGAGATATGGTGCAAATGATGATCAAGCATAGTTAATCATGTGACTTGGTATGATCAGAGGGTGATCACTGTGGTGTGAGGCTGGGGATGTTACATTACCCATCAGCAAGTGGTGATCGGCAACCATTGTAGTCAAAACTCTCAAAGCTTGGATAGAGCGATTACCAAGGAGAGTCAAACGCACGACGTAGATGTATGTCGAGCTAGGAAGGCTTATAATATGGTAGCAAAAAGGATTAGCAATAATCAATTCAGAGATGCAAAGTTGAATAAACGCTCAACAACGGTACTGTGCTGGTCCTAGGCTAGACCGTACTAGAGACACGAGCCTAGAACACTAACAAAATCACAGTGCGACACTAAATAAGGGAAAAGCACACTCTGGAAAAAAAATTGTTCACTCTTTTTTTTTTAGCGCTCCTTTTTTAGCACTCCTTTTTCTGCGCTCTTTTTTTGCACTCTGGAAAAATCTATATAATGGCGAGTGTCTCAACACTCTTCCCAAGTCAAAATAACAGGATAGGCATGGAATTTTTTTGACTATGTATTGTTTCCTGGAAATCAGGGAAGCGACGACCAAAAAGTGCAATAAAAAATCAGTATGATGGCACGTGTCTCAAAAGACTCAGAAATGCCTAAAAATAGGATAGGGAAAAAATATTTTCACCACCCGAAATTTTGGCCTAAAAACTGCCCGGGGGTCTCCAGATTTTTTTTCGAAACCTACTCTGGCAAGGAAACACGAATCAGAAAATAGATGGATCTCGAAAACAAAGCTAATATGAAAAGAACTCGGCATTTGTGGTAGATATATGGTGGTAGGATATAGCAGCGGTGGTGGTATATGGCAGTGGTGGTGGTATATGGTGGCGGTGGTGATATATGGATACAGATCGATGGTGGTATATGGATTCAGAGCAGTGGCGGATAAGCGGTGGTGGTAGATGGCGGCGGCGATGATGATGGTGCACTGGCGGCGTGAAAACATATGACCAGAACTCAAAACTCTAAAAGACTAGATGCTAAGACCAGCAACTTGACACGATGATGCAACCGTAATTTCAACAAAGCAACATACTGAAAAGACTATGCAAAGGCTCAGACTGGTTCAGATATGATGAACTAACCCTATTTTTTTGGCTTTTTCGTGGACTATAGTTATGAAGAACAGACTCGATCTTAAAAAAACTGTAAAATATCACCGAGCAACCTAGAAATCTGTTACCACTTGATAGAGGCAAAGGTGTCCCATATTTCAATGAGATGGTGATTATCGTCCTGAGGAGTAGACTCTGACGATCCGACTACGAATGTGCGAGAACGTCGCGCCTTAGCAATCGCTAAACCAACTCTAAGAGGTTATTGACCACACCGGAGCACGATCAACCTGACCACGAAGGTCTATTTCCTACAAGCAAACGAAGAACAAGTAAGAAACTAAGATTGCAATCTAGATATTGCGAATATAAGATGAAAGCTTTATTGATCAATGTGGGGTTCTATGACGCCTTGGTCTGGTCATTGAACACAAATGAAGTACGAGAAGTTGCAGCTATGGCGAACTTTCTAAACAAAACCCAAAGTCTAAACGGTGCCCTAAGGGCTGTATATATGGAGGAAGAGGGTGGAATTTTGTGGCCCTTGGAATTTTGGGGTCCGAAACCAACCCTATCTCTTGTTTCCCCACACATACGGACCATAAAACAGCCTATACTCAAGTATTTGGAAATTGCATGGGCCTGGCCCAAAAATAAGGTGACACAACACCTTGTCGGGGGAAATCTGCCTCCACGAACACCTATGGGGACCGAGCCCCTTTCTGGTTCGGCGGGGCGCGGAGGTCGCGCGAAGAGCGGATCGAGGCAATGCACACAAGGGGTTTACCCAGCTTTGGGCCGCACGGATGCGTAAAACCCTACTGCTACTTTGTGGTTTGTATTGTGTTCTTGTTCGGGAGCGCTGAGTGCTACAGTACACTCAGGCAACTAATCAGACCAAGCGTGAGTGGCCTCCTTCCTCCTCCTCCCCACGTTGCGCATGGGGCCTCCTTTTATATGCGCAAGGGGTTACCCACAGGTGGCAACGTAGGCGGGGGTAAAACTGGAAAACGCTGTGTTGGGTACAGCTGTTTGCACAGTGCTATCATACCTAACTCTGACGGCAGGGGACAAGGGCATTAAATGCCCGTCTAGGTCGCCCAAACAGTGCAGAAAAGGGGCCGTCAGGGGCGCCACCGTTTGCCACGACGACTACCCTATCAGCGTTGCTTCGCCACCGCCTCTCACCACGTACGCCTGGAATGGCCCCAGAGCGACGCGTGGGTGGATGAGCTGGAACGCAGGCGCGGGGTGGTGACTTGCCGCGGCAAGCGCCTTGCCGCGGTCGATGCCTTGTCGCGCCCGGGAGCTTGTTGCTCACCGGTCCTTGCCGGGACGCGTGGCGCGTCGCAGCAAGTCTCTTGTCGTGCCCTGGTCGGCCTTCCCGGCAAGCTCCTCTTGCCGGGGCCTTGTGCTTCGAGCGGCCGTCCCGGCAAGCTCCTCTTGCCAGGGCCTTGCTCTCTTCGGGTGGCCTTCCCGGCAAGCTCCTCCTGCCGGGGCCTTGGCTCAAATACTTTGTTCTTGGATGGCCCCAAGAAGGGACCATGGAGAGTTTTGGCGATCGCCTGGCAAGCCTTGCCGTGGGGTGCTACGGCTGCCCGTGCACAAGTTCAGGGTACTAAGGTACCCCTACTTTAGTACACCGACAGGAGCCCCCGGGCTTGGGCCATACACAGTGCCGAGCGCTGTTGGGCCAGGCCCAAAACAGTGCAGGGCACGCGCGGCCTGGGTCACGCTGCATCTTCTTCTGCATCCACCACGTCCTCCCCGAACGCACGCGTCGAACGCGGCATCGTGGGGAGAGGCGTGCGTGACGTGGGCGGCGTGCGCGGGGCTGGGCCCCGCAGGCATGCGTCACGTCGCAATAAAGGGGGACGGTTCGCGCCATCTCCATAAGTGGAGGGAGGCGTGGAGGCGTGGCTCATTTGCTGGACGGGGCCGAGGCACGGTTTCCGAGGCGTCCGCTCCCCACGATCACGGGGTGAGGGGAGGTCGCCTCATCCGTCGCATCGGTCCTGCACGCCAGCCACGCGGCTTCCATGCACCTGGAGTCGCGGACGGTGGAGGCAGGAAACCGGGCCGTCGCGGGTCGAGGCAGCAGGCCAGTCCCAGTCGCCTGCTCTTCCTGCGTCTTGATTGGCTGAGCGGGGCGGCCGAGCCCCCACCCTGCTCCTTTATAGAGAGCAAGAGGGGGCGACGGAAACCCACAGTCCTTCATCTTTGCTTCCCTTCAGCTTCTGATCCCCTCTCTCCATTCGCCATGGAGAAAGGGAACCCTGGTCCTTCATCGGTGGCGGCGAGGGTCGCCGCTAGGCAACGCGCCCCTCCTCCCCTTGCACCCGCGGTGGCAGAGCCAACCGTAAGGGGAAGGGGGAGGGGGCAAGGTCGTGGACGAGGCCGAGGCGCTCGGGGACGAGGCGGACGGGGCGACGCGCCGGCCTCGCCCCCGCCAGCGGCTCCTCTTCTCACGGCAGTCCACATCGGGGACGACCCTTGCGAGTTCTTCGTCAGGCTGCGCCGGGCGCCTCGTCGTCGCCTCCGTCTCCCGGCTTCCTTCGCAAGCGTGATGGAGATGAAACAACCCGAGACGCTAAGACTGCGCATGAGGGGCTGCGGGATCAGCGGCACGCGGGTCCACGTTGAGTCCCCAGCCCCCGGCGTGATGTATCTTGGTCGAGGGTGGAAGACGTTCGCCCGTATCCACAGCTTGATGGATGGGTTCACCCTCCATTTTAAGTTGATGGAGGGCGATCTCCTCTCCGTCAAGGTCTTCGGGTGCTACGGGACCCGGGCCCGGTGCTGCGTGGATAGCTCCTCCGACAGCGAAGGCTCCTCCTCGAGCGAGAGTGACGAGGAGGGGAGCGACAGCGACGACGAGGGTAGCGGTCGTCGGGATGACGGGTCCGACTAGGCGTTGGTCGCGGCTCTGCGTGGCACCGGCGACCCCATCATCCGTGTCGCCGGCTCCTTGAGCTTCCCGGGGTCGTCTCCTTGGTGGCTGGCGTAGGGAGGCTGCGGAAGAGGAAGAGGGCGGGCGGCAAGGCCATCAACTCGGAGTACGAGGGCACGGCGCCCTCGACAGCGTGCTGACGTCCTGCCGCCTCATCGAGCCCTGCTTCCGGCGCCGCCGTCACCGTCCAGCTTTCAGACGGCCCCCGGGGTGTTCTCCTGGTGTCTTCTGCCACCCGTAGCTCGTCTAGGCGCCCCTTTTGCCCTTTTCGCCTCCTTGTCCTACCTCCTGAGGAGAGAGGCAAGAAAGGGATTACGGGCACCTTATCTCTTTTTAACTTGTAAGCCTTCGGGCTTTAGTTGCATTTAAAGCTTGTAATCCCATCTCTCATGTTTTTCATTCTCTCTGGACTGTACCTGAGCGGAATGTTTTTTTTAATGAAAAGGGGATGTTTGCCGGGCCATTTGTCTCGCGGGTAAAACAAACCCACGCCAAGGAGCGAATCCTTTATATCGTTAAGATAGACACTTCTTTGCCCGGCAACAGGCCCTGCCGTCTTCCCGCGCCACTCGACCTTTCTCACGCCTTTGGCGGAGGCAGGGATGAGGCGGGTTCGGGCTCCTCACTCCGTCCCTTTGCCTCCGCGGCTACTACCAGAACTGGCCCCAGGAACGCGCTCTCGAGCCCAGAGTTAAGGGAGCACGGCAGCTTTTTAGGAAGGAACAAGGCTTTCGCTTTCCTCGGTCCATAAGAGAATGCATGACAAGGGATGAAAAACTTATCTGGGATTGCAGCCCCCGGCAACTTTGGCTTGCCGCGAGCGAATCTTTGTACTTGCAGCCCCCGGCAACACTGGTTTGCCGGGGACCAGATGCTGGTCCGCCCTTCTTTTCTTCTTCGTCCTTAAGCGGTCTGGCCAGGATATGCAAAACCCTGCGAACCAAGGGAAACGAAAGAACAGGAAAAAAGGATGCAGACCCGACCTCTAAGCTAGGGGTTAGCAGCTGTTAGGCACTATCAACCCTAACCAAGGACGAGACTCGACTCAGCATGCATGCTAAAACTTAGGGCGCCAGCGCTTCATTTACTGCTGCTCAGGGTCTGCGCCTGGCTTTGTACAAAGGATTACATGCAACAGCGGCAACACTTGTACAAAAGGGTGGTTGCCGGACGGGGTCCGACAACCGCGCCTTACGGGTAAAACTTACGAAGATGCTCAATATTCCAGGACTTGCTCACCGGAGTGCCATCTTCGGTCTCAAGGCGGACAGCGCCGGGCCTCGTGGCTCGTCTCACCCGGTAAGGGTCTTCCCACTTCGGCGTCAACTTGTTATGATTCTTGGCGGACGGAGCGCGCCGAAGAACAAGGTCGCCTTCCTCGAAGCTTCTGGCTTTAACTTTGCGGCTATGGTAGCGACGCAAAGCTTGCTGGTAGCGAGAGGCTCGCACAGCAGCCTGAAGACGATCTTCCTCAAGGAGCAGCGCGTCATCTTCATGCAGCCACTCTTGCTCAAGCTCATCATAAGCGAGCACTCGAGGTGACCCGTATACGAGTTTCGTGGGGGTAACTGCTTCTTCTCCATAGACTAGAGCAAATGGTGTCTGGCCAGTGGCTCGATTTGGCGTCGTTCTGATCGACCAAAGAGCCACCGGCAGCTCCTCGATCCAGTTTCTTCCGCACTTGTGCAGCCTGTCGAAAGTTCTGGTCTTGAGCCCGCGCAGCACTTCGGCATTGGCCCTCTCCGCTTGACCGTTGCTCCTGGGATGAGCAACAGAAGCGAAGCAGACCTTGGCGCCGAGATCTTGGACGTATTGCATGAAGGCGCGGCTCGTGAATTGCGTACCGTTGTCGGTGATGACCCTGTTGGGGATCCCGAAGCGGCAAACAATCGACCTGAAGAACTTGACTGCTGACTGTGCTGTCACCTTCCTCTCTGGTTCCACTTCCGGCCACTTTGTGAACTTGTCGATTGCGACGTACAAGTACTCAAAGCCCCCGACAGCTCGGGGGAAGGTGCCGAGGATGTCGAGCCCCCAGACCGAAAATGGCCAGGATAAAGGGATCGTCTGGAGAGCTTGAGCTGGCTGGTGTATCTGCTTGGAATGGAACTGGCACGCTTCACACTTGGTTACTTGTGTAGTTGCATCCTGGAGGGCTGTCGGCCAGAAGAAACCTTGCCGGAACGCTTTGTCGGCAAGTGCTCTTGCGCCAATGTGGTGACCACATATGCCTCCATGTATCTCTGCCAACAGCTTTTGTCCGTCTTCCCGGGGAATACACTTCAATTTCACACCGTTGCGCCCTCTTCTGTACAGCGTGTTGTCGATGAACGGGTACATACTCGAGCGCCGGGCTACTCTTTCCGCTTCTTCTTGTTCTTCGGGAAGTTCTCCGTTCTGGAGGAATTGGACAGTCTGCTGCGCCCATGCTGGAGCCTGTGGCTCGACAACAAGGACTGAAGGCACGTCTGCTGCTGCGGGAACGTCCGCTTCTACAGCGAGGATCTGGGGCTCAGCCGGAGCTTGATGTTCCCCAGCAAGCTTGCCGGAGCAAAACTTGTCGGGAGCGCCTGCTTCTACGGAACAAACCCTGGGGTTTGCCAGAGTAGACGGCTCCTCGGCGCTCTTGGCGTCGATCTTGGGGACCTTCTTGGCGGCGGCTCCGGGGAGCTCTGCCGGAAGATAGTCACCGGAGACCAACTTCCTCTTCTTGCTCTGTCCGGTCGATGGTGTTACGGATGGCTGAGTCAGCTTGAGCACAAAGGTTCCTGGCTCCACAGGTAACTTAAGTGCTGCGCACTTTGACAGGCCATCAGCAATGTCGTTCTCAGCTCTTGGAATGTGTTCCATTTGCAGGCCGTCAAAGTGCTCTTCTAGCTTCCTCACTTCATCAACATACGCTTCCATCAATGGACTCTGGTAATCTTTGTTCACTTGGCGGACGACAAGCTGCGAGTCACCCCTGACAATGAGCTTCTTGATCCCAAGTTCTGCCGCGATCCTGAGACCGGCAAGCAAACCTTCATACTCTGCAGTATTGTTGGTTGCTTGCTCCTTGGGGAAGTGCATCTGGACTATGTACTTGAGATGCTCTCCAGTGGGCGCGATAAGCAACGCGCCAGCACCGGCGCCTTGCAGCGAGAAGGTACCATCAAAATACATCAGCCACTCTTTGCTTGCTTCTTTGACGGGGATGCTCGTCTCTGGGATCTCTTCGTCTGGTGTCGGTGTCCACTCTGCTATGAACTCCGCCAATGCTCTGCTCTGGATAGTAGAAGTGCTCTCGAATTTGAGACCGAAGCTTGACAGTTCCAGCGCCCACTCGACAATCCTGCCTGTTGCTTCTGGATTCTGCAGTATCCTGTTCAGCGGAAAGCGGGTGACAACTGTAATCTCATGTGCTTGGAAGTAATGGCGCAGCTTTCTCGAGGCCATGAGAAGGCCGAAAAGCAATTTCTGCACACCAGAGTACCTTGACCTAGCCCCCTGCAGAAGGGAGCTGACAAAGTAAACTGGGCGCTGAACCATTCTCTTCTTCTGCACCACCACTCGCTCCTGCGCAGATTCATCCTTGTCGGGGCCAGAGCTTGTCGGGGAAGCCTCCTGCTTGTCGCTGGACGCGCTTGCCGTGGTTGCTAGCTCATCATCTGCCTCCCTCTCCGCTACTAACGCAGCACTAACCACTTGATTGGTTGCCGCCAGGTACAGCAGCAACTTCTCTTGTGGTTTAGGTGCGACAAGTATTGGAGCGGAGGACAGGTATTTCTTCAAGTCTTGCAGCGCAGCCTCCGCTTCCGGAGTCCATTTCACTGGACCCGCCTTTTTCAAAACTTTGAAAAATGGCAGGGCGCGTTCTGCAGACTTGGAAATAAACCTGCTGAGAGCCGCGACGCAGCCGGCAAGCCTTCGTACATCCTTGACGCGTGTTGGTGCTTCAATCTGCTCGATGGCTTTGATTTTGTCTGGATTGGCTTCGATTCCTCGCTGAGACACGAAGAACCCGAGAAGCTTGCCGGAAGGGACTCCGAACATGCACTTCTCGGGGTTGAGCTTGAGGCTGATCCTACGCAGGTTCGTAAAGGTCTCTTCTAAATCTTGAATCAGGGTTGCCCTGTTCCTGCTTTTGACCACTATGTCATCCATGTAGGCTTCCACATTTCTGTGGATTTGCGGCTCAAAAGCGGTATGGACAACCCTCGCAAATGTCGAACCAGCATTCTTCAAACCGAAAGGCATCCGTACGAAACAGTACGTGCCACATGGAGTGATGAATGCGGTCTTTTCCTCATCTTCTTCAGCCATGAAGATCTGATGGTATCCTGAGTATGCGTCAAGAAATGAAAGCAGGTCACATCCGGCCGTGGAGTCAACAATCTAGTCAATGCGCGGCAAGGGAAAGGGATCTTTGGGACAAGCTTTGTTAACATCGGTAAAGTCAATGCAAAGCCTCCATTTCCCATTTGCTTTGTGCACGACAACAGGATTGGCCAACCACGTCGGATGGAGCACACCTCTGACAAGGCCTGCCGCTTCCAACTTCTTGATCTCTTCTGCGATGAACTCTTGGCGCTCCATCGCTTGCTTCCTGACTTTCTGTTTGACGGGCCGCACATGAGGACAGACGGTGAGGTGGTGCTCAATCACTTTCCTGGGAACGCCGGGGATGTCAGATGGTTGCCAGGCAAACACATCGACATTCGCCCGCAGGAAAGCAACGAGCGTGCTTTCCTATTTGGGGTCGAGAGTGGCACTGATGGTGAAGGTACCACCAGTGCCGTCCTCCTTGGCGGACACCTTCTTGGTCGTTGGCGGGGCTGCCATTGACTTCTTACTCTTGCCGGTGGAGCTCGACGGCGCGTCCTCGATGGTAGCGCAGCACTCCGAAGAGGTGCGCTTGCCGGAGTGGGCACCGGAGCACTTGTCGGGCTTGGTCTTCTTCTTCCCTCCGGGAGCTTCAGCGGCAAGTGGCTTGTGATCCGTCGCGGCTGCTGCTTTCCGGTAGATCTTGTCGGCACAGATAAGGGCATCCTTCTTGTCGCCGGGGACAGAGATGACGCTTATCGGGCCTGGCATCTTGAGCATGTTGTATGCGTAGTGAGAGGCCGCCATGAACTTGGCGAGCGCCGGACGGCCAAGAATTCCATTGTAGGGCAATGGGAAATCGGCAACGTCAAAAGTGATCCTCTCTGTCCTGAAGTTCAGCTTGCTGCCAAATGTCACTGGCAACGTTATCTTCCCCTTCGGCTTGCTCCTTCCCTGTTGATTCCTTGGAACGTGTCGGTCTCTTCGAGCTCGCTGTCGGGGACTTGGAGTTTCTGGAGCACAGCGGAGGAGATCAGGTTCAAGCCGGCCCCGCCGTCGACTAACATCTAAGTGACCTTGAGGTTGCGGACTGTTGGTGAGACCAACATCGGCAAGCACCCGATCGCAGTTGTGCGGTCAGGGTGGTCCTCAATATCGAAGATGATAGGCGTGCTGGACCATTTCAGAGGCTTGCGCGACTCGACGGGTGGTTCCGCTGCATTGACTTCCCGCGCCCACTGCTTGAGCTGGCGGTGAGAAGTATGCAGAGAAGCACCGCCGTCTACGCACAAGACCTCTGTGGCTTTCTGAAACTCCTGATCACTGGTCTCGACATCATCCATGTCTTCCTCTTCGTCGTCGTCGTCGTCCTTGTCGCGGCCGCGGGGAGGTCTATCTGCTTGCCGCTGCTTGTCCTTGTCGCGGCGTCCTCCCTGGCTGGGGCGCTTCGTGCCGGATCCTCCGCCACCTCCCCGGGCTCTCTCCTTGTCGCGTTGCTCGTACTCGGCCTTTTGCAGCTCGACGAGCCGCTCGACCTGCTTGCAGCTCTGGAGGTCATGGCCCTTGGTGCGGTGGATCTTGCAGTACTGTTTGTTGGTGCCGTCCCGCTTGCCGGCGACCGCCACAGCCTGGCAGTTGGCGCATCCAGCAACCTCCTTGCCGGAGCTACCAGCCTGGGCCTTCTTGGCGGCGCCTTCATCGCCGGACTGCTCAACAACCATCACTTCTTGGCTCTTCTTCTTCCTGTTGCTCCGCCGCCGATTCTTCCTTGCCGAGGCGGTATCCTCACTGTCAGATTCTCCTGCTCCAGTGTTCTCTCCGGGGAGTTTCCTTCCTTCCTCAGCACGTGCACACTTGTCGGCCAGGGCATATAGCTCGCTGACGTCTTTGATCTTGCACATCGCCATCTCCTCCCGCATCCTGCGGTTACGCACGTTCTGATGGAACGCGCTGATGACCGCGGTAGGGTGGACGTCTGGGATGTTGTAGTGTACGCGGCTGAATCTCTGGATGAACTTGCGCAAGGGTTCCCCTTCCTTCTGGACGAGCAGATGAAGGTCGCTCGCTTGGCCATGGGGTTTGTGGCCGCCTGTAAAGGCGCCAACAAACTGATGGCACAAGTCTGTCCAGGAGGTTATGGAGTTATCCGGCAAGTGCATGAGCCAGGATCTGACGTTGGATTTGAGTACCAGCGGGAAGTAGTTGGCAAGGATCTTGTCATCTCGCCCTCCAGCAGCCTGCACCGCAATGGTGTAGATGCTGAGGAACTCCGACGGATGCGACTTGTCGTCGTACTTCTCTGGTACGTCTGGCTTGAAATTCTTCGTGCTGGGCCACTGGACTTGCCGCAGCTCACGGGTGAACGCAGGGCAGCCTACCGCGTACGGCAGGTCGCCTGGTCCCCCCGGCGCATGCATGTTGACAGAGGGCCCAGCGCGCTGGTTTGATTGACGCCGCGCTTCTCTTCGACGCTCGATGCGAGTACGAGCATCCTCTTGCTCTCGTTCGTGAAGGACTTGGCGTTGATCGCGACGAGTTCGCGGATTTGACGACGCAGTGGAGTCGTTGTCATGATGGTTCCGGCGAGTCGGCGATCTTGGCCTTTGGGGCGGGGAATGCATGGTGGTCGCACCCCCACCGGTCTTGGCGCCATCGGTTCTCGCCTGGCCGACCTGCCGCGGCTGCGACGCACTATGCTGCCGCGGGGTGTCGCCGTTAGCGAAGCCGATGAGACTCTGTATCATGGCCCTCCAGTCGTCGAGCTTGTCCGCCGTTGGAGGGTAGTCTAGGAGCAGTCGAGCTCGTGCTAGAGCTTCTGCTGGAGTGGCAGGCAGCGGTGGCGAGCGGCGTGTGGAGCGGGATGTGCTCGAACTTCTAACTATGTTAGAAGAAGCAGCACCCGGGCTAGGCAGATTCGCCACGCTCGCGCTAGCACGTTGGTGTGTATGCTGGCCTTGAGCACCCTGGGATCCGCCAGCTCGATCTGGGTCCAGCGAGCGTATGGTACCGTGAGTGCCAAGACGCTGTTGGTCCCGTGCCTCCTGAGAGGGGCGCGGTGCATGTTCGGACGCCGTGGCACCATGAGCTGGCTCGACGACGCCCGTTCCGCCGTCGGTGCCGTCCCCACCACCCGTTTGCTCCAGGGGCGGTGGGTTCGACGCGGAGGGACCAGCCACCTCCGGAGCCTTCTTCTTCGATGGCATGTCGATGAAGATGATGGAGATCTAGCCTGCGCAGACGCCGGATCAGGTTCACACAACCTCGACGCCCCCTACCTGGCGCGCCAAAGGTGTCGGGGGAAATCTGCCTCCACGAACACCTATGGGGACCAAGCCCCTTTCTGGTTCGGCGGGGGGCGGAGGTCACGCGAAGAGCGGATCGAGGCGATGCACACAAGGGGTTTACCCAGCTTCGGGCCGCACGGATGCGTAAAACCCTACTGCTGCTTTGTGGTTTGTATTGTGTTCTTGTTCGGGAGCGCTGAGTGCTACAGTACACTCAGGCAACTAATCAGACTGAGCGTGAGTGGCCTCCTTCCTCCTCCTCCCCACGTTGCGCATGGGGCCTCCTTTTATATGCGCAAGGGGTTACCCACAGGTGGCAACGTAGGCGGGCGTAAAACTGGAAAACGCTGTGTTGGGTACAGCTGTTTGCACAGTGCTATCATACCTAACTCTGACGGCAGGGGACAAGGGCATTAAATGCCCGTCTGGGTCGCCCAAACAGTGCAGAAAAGGGGCCGTCAGGGGCGGCACCGTTTGCCACGACGGCTACCCTGTCAGCGTTGCTTCGCCACCGCATGCCCCTGGCTGCGCAGCCTCTCGGCACGTACGCCTGGAATGGCCCCAGAGCGACGCGTGGGTGGATGAGCTGGAACGCAGGCGCGGGGTGGTGACTTGCCGCGGCAAGCGCCTTGCCGCGGTCGATGCCTTGTCGCGCCCGGGAGCTTGTTGCTCACCGGTCCTTGCCGGGACGCGTGGCGCGTCGCAGCAAGTCTCTTGTCGTGCCCTGGTCGGCCTTCCCGGCAAGCTCCTCTTGCCGGGGCCTTGTGCTTCGAGCGGCCGTCCCGGCAAGCTCCTCTTGCCGGGGCCTTGCTCTCTTCGGGTGGCCTTCCCGGCAAGCTCCTCCTGCCGGGACCTTGACTCAAATACTTTGTTCTTGGATGGCCCCAAAAAGGGACCATGGAGAGTTTTGGCGATCGCCTGGCAAGCCTTGCCGTGGGGTGCTACGGCTGCCCGTGCACAAGTTCGGGGTACTAAGGTACCCCTACTTTAGTACACCGACATGCCTATAATAGCCTCTGGACAAAATTTAGGAAGTGGAATCTTGTATATTTCGTCCAAGCCTTCATACAGTCATTATGGTGGCTTCAAAGTCCTGAAATCATCACTTGAAACTTCATGCTTGTTCCCCTTGTGCATGCCATCATCTACATGCTTGAACTTGCTCCAAGGTCCATCTTTCTTGTCCAAGCTAGGCCCTTCATTTGTAAGTAAAGCAAATGTATCCAATTTAGGCAGCATCATATTCTCATGAACATTAGAATCTTTACCAAGAAACAGAAGTACCTGGTAATTCAATTGGCGTGTGCGAGCTCTAGTAATTGGTCCAGTATGTATAGCAACAGGGGTTGTGGGTGTAACAATGGTATTGATGTCCTCATCATCCTCCCCTTCTTGAAATGAAGTTGTCCTCAACGGAATCTCATCTTCTTCACCCAAATAAGGCTTCAAATCTGCAATGTTAAAAGTGTGACTAACCCCAAAATCTGCAGGCAACAAATCAATAGGTGCACGAGGTAGGAAACCGTACACAATTTCAAAAGGGCACATCTTAGTAGTAGAATGCAGCGAACGATTATAAGCAAATTCAATATGAGGCAAGCATTGTTCCCACATTTTCTTATTATTCTTCAAAACAGCCCAAAGCATAGTAGACAATGTCCAATTGACTACTACAGTTTGTCCATCAGTTTGGGGATGACATGTAGTACTAAAAAGCAGTTTAGTCCCTAACTTAGCCCATAAACATCTCCAAAAGTGGCTAAGAAATTTAGTATCACGATCTGAAACAATAGTATTTCGCACACCATGCAAGCGAATAATTTCACAAAAGAATAAATTAGCAAGATTAGCAGCAGCATCGCTTTTATGACATGGTATGAAGTGTGCCATTTTCGAAAATCTATCCACGACAACAAATATGCTATCCCTCCCCTTTTTTGTTCGAGGTAATCCTAAAACAAAATCCATAGATATATCCTCCCAAGTAACACTAGGTATATGCAAAGGCATATATAAACCATGAGAATTGAGTCGTGAATTAGCTTTTTGACATGTAGTGCAGCGAGCAACAAAACACTCAACATCTCGTCTCATATTTAGCCAAAAGAAATGTGTAGCAAGTATATCCTCCGTTTTCTCCATGCCAAAATGTCCCACCAAAGTTGGTTGAAGCCCTCGAGGAAAATCGTTTGAAGTCTTCCTGCACTTCATGTTTGTAAGTAACAAGATGTACCCATGTGTAACGAGAGTAATCATCAACAATAACAAAGCCATATTGAGATGCTTCATTTCAAACGGCAGAATAATGGTTAGGACCGAAGAGATCCATGTGAAGCAATTCAAATGGGCGAGTAGTACTCATGATAGTCTTCGCTGGATGCTTAGCCTTGGTCATCTTCCCAGCTTCACAGGCTCCGCATAAGTGATCCTTGAGGAATTTGACATTCTCAATGCCAATGACATGCTTCTTCTTTGCAAACGTGTGCAAATTCCTCATGCCTGCATGACCAAGTCGTCGATGCCATAGCCAGCCTTCTGAAGCTTTTGCAAGTAGGCACACGGCTGGTTGCGGTCCTGTAGAGAAATCAATAATATACAAGTCTCCTCTCCTATAGCCTTCGAAGACTTTGGAATTGTCAGCTTCCATAACCACAACAGAACGATACTTGCCAAAGACAACAACCATATCAAGATCACAAAGCATTGAGACAGACATGAGGTTGTATCCTAAGGACTCGACAAGCATGACTTTGTCCATGTGTCAATCCTTTGAGATCGCAACCTTACCTAGACCCAATACCTGACTTTAGCCTTTGTCAGCGAAGATGATATGCTTCAGATGCGATGGTGATAAGGGAGCATCCATCAATAGATTCTTGTCACCATTCATGTGATTTGTACATCCACTATCGAGGACCCACTCAGTGGCTTTGGGTTGATCATCCTGCAGATGAATTAGTGCAGCTTACGAACTTCATATACTTCATCAGTGAAGAATATGACATCACAATTCATCAGATCAATTTCATCAAGTAATAGAACAGATAAAGCAATATGAGGCGTGAGAAATGAGGGTTCATTTCTTCATGATTAGCCTGCGTCCTTTCAGGCACCTTTCAGGTCTCTAGCAAATTCTTCAGACATTCACGCACGTCTGGAGACCTGACCCTGCAGAAGAGATTAGTTCTTTTTCTTCACCAGCCACATCTGAAGGGGTAGCAAAGAGTTCATCACTCTGCGAGCTCCATACGAGAAAGGTGGCATAGAAGCCAGTCCATTTCGTTTCACATAAGAGAAGTTAGGGTAAGCATATGAATAAGCAGAGAAATTCTTCGAGGACTTGTGAACATAATGGTTAGAAGAATAATGCTCATATTCATAGCCCTTAGCACTTCCCTGCGAAACAGAGTTGTTAGCACGATGATATTCATATGAGGACTTTGATCCTTTTGAGGAATTTGATCCACGTGAGGAATTTGGTCCGTATGAGGACTTGGATCCATATGAAGAATTTGGTCCATATGAAGAATTTGATCTGGGGTTCTTATTCTTCACAGGTGGTGTCATGAGGACATTCACCTGAAGACTTTCAAGGCACCTTTTGGGAACCCAGATTTTCTTCATAGGAGGACCGTTCCTGCAGTTAGTGCCAACATATCTAGCAAATACTTCACCATTCTAATTTTTTAACAGTTTATAGTTGGAGTCAAACGACTCATCAGAAGAATGAGAAGATTCACATGTAAAGCCAGACAGATTAGATGGATCAACTAGAGGTCCCTTTGCAGCAACCCATGAGGTTTTGGGGTACTGCTCAGGCTTCCAATGTGTACCATCAGCATTGAGTTTCCTCTCAATGGCAATACCCTCTTTCCTAGGGTTCCTGTTGAGGATATGCTTTTTAAGCACATCACAAAGAGTCTGATGCCCTTTGAGGCTTTTGTACATGCCTGTCATGTACAATTCCTTCAGCCCTGCATGGTCAATGATACTAGCAATGTCCACAGATGAAGGCAGAGGCAGGTGAAGAATTTGTAACATTAGAAGCATTCGAACATTCAGGTGAAGAATTAGTAGATTCACGTTCAATGCACTTCAAACAAGGAGGGACAAATTCTTCCTGAGAAGCGCTGATTTGTTGAGCAAGTAATGAATCGCGCTCCTTCAGATGATCTTCATAACTCACTCTTAGCTTTTCAAGATCTTGATTTCTTTAAAGAAATTCATAAGAAAGCTTCTCATGATCAGATAAGAGAGTGTTATGTTGATCTTGAAGGGTGTCATACTTGGTATGAAGTCTCTGAAGACTTTCAGCCAAAGCTTTTGACCGATCCATTTCTTCACCCAACATATCATCGCTCTTATTTAGCATGTATTGAACTTTTTCCAAATCTCTTTGTTGTTTAGTGGCAAGGGAAGCAAGTTTGACATAGCTGGGTCCAAATTCATCACCAGATTCATCATCACTTGACTCGGATAGGTAGCATTCAGTTACCTCAGCACTTTTTGCCATAAGGCATGATGAAGAGGATGATGATTCTGGTTCGAATGTCATTGCTTTGAGAGATTCCTTGAAGTCCTCAAACCAAGGATCATGACGGGTTCGATGACCTTCATAGACCTCAGAGAGACGGTCCCAGATAAGCTTCACATGATCGAGATGCATAATGTTCCTGAACTGATTTCGAGACAGACAGGAGCAGATGACGTCCTTCGCCGTTGCTACCTCTTGAGCTTGCGTTGGTTTTCCCCGGAGAGGAGAGGATTATGCAGCAGAGTAGCGTAAGTATTTCCCTCAGTTTTTTAGAACCAAGGTATCAATCCAGTAGGAGGCCACGCTCAAGTCCCTCGTACCTACACAAAACGATAGCTACTTGCAACCAACGCGATTAGGGGTTGTCAATCCCTTCACGGTCACTTACGAGAGTGAGAAGTGATAGATAATGTTTTTGGTATTTTTGATATAGAGATGCAAAGTGAAAAGTAAAAGGCAAAGTAAAAAAAGCAAAGCAAGATTAAAGTGATGGAGATTGATATGATGAGAATAGACCCAGGGGCCATAGGTTTCACTAGTGGCTTCTCGCAAGAGCATAAGTATTCTACGCTGGGTGAACAAATTACTGTTGAGAAATTGGCAGAATTGAGCATAATTATCAGAATATCTAGGTATGATCATGTATATAGGCATCACGTCCGTGACAAGTAAACCGACTCCTGCCTGCATCTACTACTATTACTCTACTCATCGACCGCTATCCAGCATGCATCTAGAGTATTAAGTTAAAAACAGAGTAACGCTTTAAGCAAGACGACATGATGTAGAGAGATCAATTCATGCAATATGAAATAAACCCCATCTTGTTATCCTCGATGGCAATGATGCAATATGTGCCTTGCTGCCCCTTCTGTCACTGGGAAAGGACACCGAAAGATCGAACCCAAAGCTAAGCACTTCTCCCATGGCAAGAAAAACCAATATAGTAGGCCAAACCAAACTGATAATTCGAAGAGACTTGCAAAGATAACCAATCATACATAAAAGAATTCAGAGAAGATTCAAATATTATTCATAGATAGACTTGATCATAAACCCACAATTCATCGATCTCAACAAACACACCGCAAAAAGAAGATTACATCGAATAGATCTCCACAAGAGAGGGGGAGAACATTGTATTGAGATCCAAAAAGAGAGAAGAAGCCATCTAGCTACTACCTATGGACACGAAGGTCTGAGGTAAACTACTTGCACTTCATCGGAGGGGCTATGATGATGTAGAAGCCCTCCGTGATGACGGCCCTCTCCGGCGGAGCTCCGGAACAGGCCCCAAGATTGGATCTCGTGGATATAGAAAGTTGCGACGGTGGAATTAGGTTTTTAGCTCCTGTTCTGATCGTTTGGGGGTACGTAGGTATATATAGGAGGAAGGAATATGTCGGTGAAGCTTCGAGGGGCCCACGAGGCAGGGGGCGCGCCCTAGGGGGGCGCCCCCCACCCTCGTGACCGCCTCTCTGATGCCTTGGCGTAGGGTCCAAGACCCCTGGATCACGTTCGGTGAGAAAATCACGTTCCCGAAGATTTTATTCCGTTTGGACTCCGTTTGATATTCTGTTTCTCCGAAACACTGAAATAGGCAAAAAAAACAGCAATTCTGGGTTGGGCCTCCGGTTAATAGGTTAGTCCCGAAAATAAATCCCAATATAGTCCAAAACAGTAGATAATATAGCATGGGGCAATCAAAAATTATAGATACGTTGGAGACGTACCAGGCATCCCCAAGCTTAATTCCTGCTCGTCCTCGAGTAGGTAAATGATAAAAAGAGAATTTTTGATGCGGAGTGCTACTTGGCATAATTTCAACGCAAATCTTCTTAATTGTGGTATGAATATTCAGATTCGAAAGACTCAAGACAAAAGTTCATATTGACATAAAAATAATAGTACTTCAAGCATACTAATAAAGCAATTATGTCTTCTCAAAATAACATGGCCAAAGAAAGTTATCCCTACAAAATCATATAGTCTGGCTATGCTCTATCTTCACAACACAAAGTATTTAAATCATGCACAACCCCAATGACAAGCCAAGCAATTGTTTCATATCTTAACATTTTCAAAACTTTTTCGATCTTCACGCAATACATGAGCGTGAGCCATGGATATAGCACTATATGTGGAATAGAATGCTGGTTGTGGAGAAGAAAAAAAGAGGGGAAGATAGTCTCACATCAACTAGGCGTATCAACGGGCTATGGAGATGCCCATTAATAGATATCAATGTGAGTGAGTAGGGATTGCCATGCAACGAATTCCCTAGAGCTATAAGTATATGAAAGCTCAACAAAAAAAACTAAGTGGGTGTGCATCCAACTCGCTTGCTCACGAAGACCTAGGGCAATTTGAGGAAGCCCATCATTGGAATATACAAGCCAAGTTCTATAATGAAAAATTCCCACTAGTATATGAAAGTGACAAAATGAGAGACTCTCTATCATGAAGATCTTGGTGCTACTTTGAAGCACAAGTGTGGTAAAAGGATAGTAACATTGTCCCTTCTCTCTTTTTCTCTCATTTTTTTATTTATTTTTATTTATTTTTCTTCCGGAGTCTCATCCCAACTTGTGGGGGAATCATACTCTCCATCATTATTTCCTCACTTGGGACAATGCTCTAAAAATGATGATCATCACACTTTTATTTTTCTTACAACTCAACAATTACAACTCGATACTTAGAACAAGATACGACTCTATATGAATGCCTCCGGCGGTGTACCGAGATATGCAATGAATCAAGAGTGACATGTATGAAAGAATTATGAATGGTGGCTTTGCCACAAATACGATGTCAACTACATGATCATGCTAGCAATATGACAATGATGGAGCGTGTCATAATAAACGGAACTGTGGAAAGTTGCATGGCAATATATCTCGGAATGGCTATGGAAATGCCATGATAGGTAGGTATGGTGGCTGTTTTGAGGAAGATATATGGTGGGTGTATGATACCGGTGAAAAGTGCGCAGTATTGGAGAGGCTAGCAATGGTGGAAGGATGGGAAAAAGTGCGTATAATCCATGGACTCAACATTAGTCATAAAGAACTCATATACTTATTGCAAAAATCTAGAAGTTATCAAAGCAAAGTATTACGCGCATACTCCTAGGGGGATAGATTGGTAGTAAAAGACCATCGCTCGTCCCCGACCACCACTCATAAGGAAGACAATCAATAAATAAATCATGCTCCGATTTCATCACATAACGGTTCACCATACGTGCATGCTACGGGAATCACAAACTTCAACGCAAGTATTCTTTAAATTCACAACTACTCAACTAGCATGACTCTAATATTATCACCTCCATATCTCAAAACAATTATCATGCTTCAATCTTTTCTTAGTATTCAACGCACTCAAAAGAAAGTTTTACAAATCTTGAATACCAAGCATATTATTATTAAGCAATTTACCATGCTATTAAGACTCTCAAAATGATCTAAGTGAAGCATGAGAGATCAATAGTTTCTTTAAAACAAATCCACCACCGTGCTCTAAAAGATCTAAGTGAAGCACATAGAGCAAAATTATCACGCTCAAAAGATATAAGTGAAGCACATAGAGCAAAACTACATAGCTCAAAAGATATAAGGGAAGCACATAGAGTATTCTATCAAATTTTAATTCATAAATGGCTCTCTCAGAAGGTGTGTACCGAAAGGATGATTGTGGCACACTAACAAACAAAGACACAAATAATACAAGACGCTCCAAGCAAAACACATATCATGTGGTGAATAAAAATATAGCTCCAAGTAAAATTACCGATGGAAGTAGACGAAAGAGGGGATGCCTTCCGGGGCATCCCCAAGCTTTGACTTTTTGGTATCCTTGGATTACCCTGGGGGTGCCATGGGCATCCCCAAGCTTAGGCTCTTTCCACTCCTTGTTCCATAATCCATCAAAAGATTTCACCCAAAACTTGAAAACATCACAACACAAAACTCAATAGAAATCGTGAGCTCCGTTAGAGAAAGAAAACATAAAACCACTTCAAGGTACTGTAATGAACTCATTATTTATTTATATTGGTGTTAAACCTACTGTATTCCAACTTCTCTATGGATTATAAACTATTTTACTAGCCATAGATTCATCAAAATAAGCAAACAACACACGAAAAACAGAATCTGTCAAAAACAGAACAATCTGTAGTAATATGCAACTAACGCAAACGTCTGGAACTCCAAAACATCTACCAAAATAGGACGGCCTAGAAAATTTGTTTATTGATCAGCATCAATTGGGATCAGTATTATATCACGTTCTGGTGATTTTTAACAATTGTTTTCGTGAACAGAAAGATTCTGGAAATTACAGCAATATCAAATAACTATCATCCAAGAAGATCCTATAGGTCTAACTTGGCACAAACACTAATTAAAACACAAAACCACATCTAAACATAAGGTAGATGGATTATTTATTCCTAAACAGAAGCAAAAACAAAAAACTCAAAATAAAATTGGGTTGCCTCACAACAAGCGCTATCGTTTAACGCCCCTAGCTAGGCATAAAAGCGAGGATAGATTTAGGTATTGCCATCTTTGGTAGGCAATTCTTCGATGAGGCATCTACCTTATTTAGGAATTTCTTTCTTTCTAGTAATTATCAAACTTTTAGGCACAAGATCGAAAAATTCATTTGTAGCAAATGGTTCCTTAATGATAGCAAAAAGATCAGGATGAATACTTATAGATTTAAGATCCGCAGTTTCCTTAGAGGATTCACCCTTATTTTTAAAAACATACATAAGCTTGGAAACTTTAGTAGGAGGACTTGGAGTATTCTTTACGGAAGAAAAAGTGGTTCCCAAATTTGTAATGATACCCTCAAGTTTATCGATTCTAGTAGAATCTAGATTTATTTTCTCATTAACTATAGGTTCCTTTTCCTTAATATTTTTCAAAGTCATTCCTACCTTAGATCCATATTGAGTAATTTGATTGTGGATCTTTTTATCTAGATTTCCAATTGATTCAATGGTAGAAACTTTATTTTCAATAATTTCAAGCCTTTGCATAACATGCTCCAAAGTTAACATAGTTCCATTAACCAAAAGAGGTGGTGAGCCAAATAAATCTATCATGGCATTATAAGAATCAAAAGTATGGCTACCCAAGAAATTTCCCCCGGTAATGGTATCAAGGATATATCTATACCAAGGACTAGCACCTACATAAAAATTGCGAAGAAGAACTGAAGTAGATTGCTTCCTGGTAGCTCTGTTTTGAGCATTGCAAATTCTATACCAAGCGCCTTTTAGATTTTCTCCCTCCCTTTGTTTAAAATTTAGAACTTCGTTCTCGGGAGATAAGGAGAAGATATAAGACTAGCCATGACGACGAGGCAAGCGAGAAAAAGTCAAACGGAAAAAGGGAAGGAGAAGGGGAAGGAGAGGGCGAATAAATCGGCAAGGGTGAAGTGGGGGAGAGGAAAACGAGAGGCAAATGGCAACTAATGTAATGCGGGAGATAGGGATTGTGATGGGTACTTGGTATGTTGACTTTTTGCGTAGACTCCCCGGCAACTGCGCCAGAAATTCTTCTTGCTACCTCTTGAGCTTGCGTTGGTTTTCCCCGAAGAGGAGAGGATGATGCAGCAGAGTAGCGTAAGTATTTCCCTCAGTTTTTGAGAACCAAGGTATCAATCCAGTAGGAGGCCACGCTCAAGTCCCTCGTACCTGCACAAAATGATAGCTACTCGCAACCAACGCGATTAGGGGTTGTCAATCCCTTCACGGTCACTTACGAGAGTGAGAACTGATAGATAATGTTTTTGGTATTTTTTATATAGAGATGCAAAGTGAAAAGTAAAAGGCAAAGTAAAAAAAGCAAAGCAAGATTAAAGTGATGGAGATTGATATGATGAGAATAGACCCGGGGGCCATAGGTTTCACTAGTGGCTTCTCTCAAGAGCATAAGTATTCTACGGTGGGTGAACAAATTACTATTGAGCAATTGACAGAATTGAGCATAATTATGAGAATATCTAGGTATGATCATGTATATAGGCATCACGTCTGTGACAAGTAGACCGACTCCTGCCTGCATCTACTACTATTACTCCACTCATCGACCCCTATCCAGCATGCATCTAGAGTATTAAGTTAATGCAGATTAACGCTTTAAGCAAGATGACATGATGTAGAGAGATAAATTCATGCAATATGAAATAAACCCCATCTTGTTATCCTCGATGGCAACGATGCAATACCTGCCTTGCTCCGCCTTCTGTCACTGGGAAAGGACACCGCAAGATCGAACCCAAAGCTAAGCACTTCTCCCATGGCAAGAAAAACTAATCTAGTAGGCCAAACCAAACTGATAATTCGAAGAGACTTGCAAAGATAACCAATCATACATAAAAGAATTCAGAGAAGATTCAAATATGAATCTTCATAGATAGACTTGATCATAAACCCGCAATTCATCGGTCTCAACAAACACACCACAAAAATAAGATTACATCGAATAGATCTCCACAAGAGAGGGGGAGAACATTGTATTGAGATCCAAAATGAGAGAAGAAGCCATCTAGCTACTAACTATGGACCCGAAGGTCTGAGGTAAACTAATCACACTTCATCGGAGGGGCTATGATGATGTAGAAGCCCTCCGTGATGACGGCCCTCTCCGGCGGAGCTCTGGAACAGGCCCCAAGATTGGATCTCGTGGATACAGAAAGTTGCGGCGGTGGAATTAGGTTTTTGGCTCCTGTTCTGATCGTTTGGGGGTACGTAGGTATATATAGGAGGAAGGAATATGTCGGTGGAGCTTCAAGAGGCCCACGAGGCAGGGGGACGCGCCCTAGGGGGGCGCCCCCCACCCTCGTGACCGCCTCTCTGGTGCCTTGGCGTAGGGTCCAAGTCCCCTGGATCACGTTTGGTGAGAAAATCACATTCCCGGAGATTTTATTCTGGCAAAACGGCCCTGTGATCCGGGACTGGGTTTGGACTCCATTTGATATTCTGTTTCTCCGAAACACTGAAATAGGCAAAAAACAGCAATTCTGGGCTGGGCCTCCGGTTAATAGGTTAGTCCAAAAAATAATGTAAAAGTGGAAAATAAAGCCCAATATAGTCCAAAACAGTAGATAATATAGCATGGAGCAATCAAAAATTATAGATACGTTGGAGACGTATCAGCCGTGAGGTTGAGAAGAGTGTACTTGTGAATGTCATCAGCTTCCGCCGTCTTGCACAGATCGGTAAGACCAATCCCAGTGACGGTCCACAGTTTGATGTTCATCGCCATGAGGCGCTTCTTCATCATGGCCTTCCACTTGGGATACTCGTGACCGTCAAAGATGGGGCATGTCACTTTCTTCATTCTTGTGGTCGACATAACTAAAAACTCCAGGCGGTTAAACCAAAATCACACAGAACAAGGGAGTACCTTGCTCTGATACCAATTGAAAGTGTGTTATATCGACTAGAGGGGGGGTGAATAGGCGATTTTCATGAATTCTTCACTGAGGAATTTGCTGCTGGTGAGGAAATTCCTTAGCGAAGAACTACTAGCAGCGGAATAAGTACTCAAAAGTAAGCATAACAGAACACAAGCATGGTCATCATGATGAAATGAAGACAAGCACAGAGTACAGAAAGCGTAATCACAGGATAACACAGGATGAAGACAAACAGATTGAAGAAATTGAATTGAGGAAATTGAGAAAGTCTTCAGTCAAAGTCTTCAAACAGATATGAACAAGCACACAACAACAATAATGAGGAAATGAAAGAGTTGAGGAAATAGAACCAGTAAGCTTGGTGAAGACAATGATTTGGTAGACCGGTTCCAACTGTTGTCTCAGTTGTACATCTGGTTGGAGCGGCTAGGTATTTAAACCTGAGGACACACAGTCCTCACCGTATTCTCCTTGAACTAAGGTCACACAAACCTCGTCCAATCGCTCGTGGTAAGTCTTCAGGTGACTTCCGAACCTTCACAAACTCGGTCACTCGGTGATCCACAATTCCTCTTGGATGCTCTAGACCTTGACGCCTAACCGTCTGGAAGAAGCACAGTCTTCAAACGTAACAAGCGTTGGATCCATGCAGGATCAAGCTCTTCAGTGATGCTCAATCACTTTGGGTTTGTAGGTGTTTGGGTTTGGGTTTTTCCTCACTCGATGATTTTTGATCAAAGTCCTCGGAGGATGGGATGCTCTCAAATGACAAGTATCAGTTTCTCTTGGAGCAGCCAACCAGCTAGTAGTTGTCGGGGGCGGCTATTTATAGCCTAGGGAGCAGCCCGACATGATAAGACATAAATGCCCTTCAATTATATGACCGTTAGGTGGGTAAATATTTTTGGACAGCTGGCGTGTAGCATAGCAATGGTCGGAATTTTGAGTATCAAATACCTCAGGGCTATGATGTTCCTCACTGTGTAGGCAATCCGCACTGGCGAATTCCTAACTCCTCAGTCAGAACAAATTCCTCAGCGGCCAGAAGAACTTCGTCTCTGTCACTGAAGAAATTGACTGGACTATATGAGATTTCCAATGGCTTCACTCGAAGGGATTGGTAGGTGTAGGATTTTGAGTTGAGCATCACTTGAAAAAATTTCCTTAGTATTTCCTCGACCCCCTTTAACAGTACGGTGTTTCCTATGACTCAAGAAAGAGAAAATAAAATTACGAAAACAAAAGTCTTCACGCTTCATGTTCCTCAAATGAATACCAAGTCTACAAGGTCACACCAATTTCTTCACTTTCAAAGTCTTCAGAAATTCTTCAGACTCCTCATAGACTTATAGACCTGTGTACACTCATAAACACATTAGTCCCTTAACCTATAAGTCTTCAATACACCAAAATCACTATGGGGCACTAGATGCACTTACATAGGCCAAATATAATGCTTAGTGTTTGCATGTGTGCCTGATTTCAAGCTACACCGAAGGAATCACACCATAAGGCTGTGAAGCATATTCTTCGATATCTAGCTCACACACCAACACTTGGATTATGGTACCCCAAGGGCTCAGCTTTTGATCTCATTGGATATTCGTACTCTGACTATGTTGGTGATCGTGTGGACCGCAAGTCAACATCTAGTACATGTCATTTCCTCGGACGATCTTTGCTCTGTTGGTCCTCGAAGAAACAGAACTACGTATCACTGTCTACTGCTGAAGCTGAGTACATTGCTGCTGGTTCTTGCTGTGCTCAATTGCTGTGGATGAAGCAAACTCTCAAGGACTACGGCGTCAACGTGAAGAATGTGCCTCTCTTCTTTGACAATGAGAGTGCCATCAAAATTGCTCACAACCCAGTTCAGCACTCGAAGACAAAGCACATTCAGATTCGTCATCATTTTCTTCACGATCATGTATTGAAGGGTGACATTTCTATTGAGCATGTGAAGACTGAAGAACAGCTAGCCGATATCTTCACAAAGCCCTTGGATGAGAAAAGATTTAGCAAGTTGCGGTGTGAGCTAAATATCTTAGAATCTTTGAATGTTCTTTGAAAAGGACACTCATCCTAACACTTATGCAAAATTGATGACTTAGATGTGCAACACATGAAGAAACGTTTTTTCTTCAATCAATGAAGAATAACACTCCAAGTGTGAAGAAATTAACGAAGAATTTGATTCTTAGAACCCTACAACAATTGTACGGGGTGTCTGAAATCATCATTCTTATACCGTGGGTCATGCCACCACCAAAAGTTGAAAATCTTCAATTTGAGTTTTTTCTCAGTTGTTCATTTTCTTCAACTTTGCATTGTATTCTATTTCCATCGTTTTTCTTCATTGGCTATATACATACATACATACATATATATATATATGAGTTTATGTCCTCTACAGCATTCACTTATGGCTAATTCTTCAAGTTGGTTTTTCTGCTAAGTGAATGTGATCGGAACCTTCCCCCTCTATGCTAAACTCAATCCATTCTATTCACAAATTCTTCATGTGCGTTCTATTTGAAACTAGTTCAAAATCTTCACTATGTCCTTCTTAGTTGAAGAATTTGCGAACGGAACATTAAAACTTATCTTATCTAAATTTTCGGCTTTGCCGCTCAAACCATTCCGCATCCCACGAAATACTTATCTATTCACCCATGATCTCACGCGATCTCCACTTCTCAGTACGTGGGTGACACATGTCAAGCGAACGAGAAGGGTCAGGGGCACGTTCGTCCAAAATCTTCGGGCGAACAGTTTTTCACCGTGGCTATAAATACCCCCCCTCCCCTTCCTCACTTCCTTTACTCCGCTCAACCTCTCACCAGCTCGAGCTTCTCAAACCCTAGCGCCGCCGCTACTTCATCGTCGCCGGTGAGGAAGAGCTTCACTGCCTCGACCTCGTCGACGTCGTACTCGCGCCGGCCGCGGAAATCTTCACTCCGCCGCTGCCGTAGCTGTCTTCCTCCGCCGAGTTAGGGCGTGGAAGATCTGCACAGACAAACTTCTCATCTCTACCTCACAGTTCGCCGTGTTCTTTGTCCAGGGTAGTTAAAAGTTACTTTTACTGCCCTCTTTGATTCAAATGATTTCTACAAAATCTTCAAAGGTGTTTTTCTTCAAATCCTCACACACTAAACACCTCACATGTCATCTGTTCTTGATTTGTTTCTCTAAGAAATAATTTTTCTTCAAGATTCCTCAATTGTGTGGATCTTCGATCTATAAAACTCTGGAACCTAAGACAAATAATGCTTAATGAAATTCTTCAAGACTCATCTGTTCAAATTCCTCAAAATTGTTCGTTTTACAAAACCTTCTGAGAACGCATATGACCTCTCCAAATTCCTCGCAACTATACTCTGTTCATAGGTACTCATGTCCGTTGTTGAATCACTAGGTTCTCATCAACTTAACTCATTTGCAGCGTTCCTCGAAGAAAAGTTGCATACTTCTTCAGAGAATTCAATTGTTCAATTTCCTCAACTGAAGAAAATGCCTGACGGTAAGAAGCCACAGAAAGGAGGAAAGAGGCCTGAAATCAATACTGCCTTTGAAATCCCTGATGACATATACAAAGATTACTGCACTCCTGATGAGGCCAAGTTTGGAAAAGAGGACAAGAATCAGCGCAAGGTGCGCATATAGAGGATAGAGAGGAGATGGGCAAGGGAGTGGAGGGAGTACAGATATGTTACTCCCAAATACATGAAGAAATTCGCACTCAATCCTCCATGCCCAAGACCTCCATTGGCACCTGGCCAAATAGCTGATCCCACCAGCCTCAAGCGTGGTGAGGATTATCCTGATGAATGGGCCAAGTGTTGGGGAACGTAGTAATTTCAAAATTTTCCTACGCACATGCAAGATCATGGTGATGCATAGCAACGAGAGGGGAGAGTGTTGTCTACGTACCCTCGTAGACCGAAGCGGAAGCGTTGACACAACGTAGAGGAAGTAGTCGTACGTTCTCCTCGCGATCCAACCGATCACAGCACCGTTACTCCGGCACCTCCGAGTTCTTGGCACACGTTCAGCTCGATGACGATCCCCGGGCTCCGATCCAGCAAAGCGTCGGGGAAGAGTTCCGTCAGCACGACGGTGTGGTGACGATCTTGATGTGTTGCCGGCGCAAGGCTTCGCCTAAGCACTGCAACGATATGACCGAGGTGGAATTTGGTGGAAGGGGGCACCGCACACGGCTAAGGAAAGATCTCAATGATCAATTGTGTGTCTATGGGGTGCCCCCTGCCCCCGTATATAAAGGAGCCAAGGGGGAGGGGCTGGCCGGCCAAGCCTGGCGCGCCAGGAGAGTCCTACTCCCTCTGGGAGTAGGATTCCCCCCCCCCCCCCAATCCTAGTTGGACTAGGATTCTCCAAGGGGGAGAGAGAGAGAGAGGGGGGCCGGCCACCTCTCCTAGTCCTAATAGGACTAGGGGAAGGGGGGAGGCGTGCAGCCCATGAGGGCAGCCCTCTCACCTCTCCTCCAAGGCCCATGTTGGCCCATTATGCTCCCGGGGGGTTCCGGTAACCCTCCCGGTATTCCGGTAAAATCCTGATTTCACCTGGAACACATATGATGTCCAAACATAGGCTTCCAATATATCATTCTTTACGTCTCGACCATTTCGAGACTCCTCGTCATGTCCGTGATCACATCCGGGACTCCGAACTCCTTCGGTACATCAAAACGCATAAACTCATAATAACTGTCATCGTAACGTTAAGCGTGCGAACCCTACGGTTCGAGAACAATGTAGACATGACCGAGACACGTCTCCGGTCAATAACCAATAGCGGGACCTGGATGCCCATATTGGCTCCTACATATTCTACGAAGATCTTTATCGGTCAGACCGCATAACAACATACGTTGTTCCCTTTGTCATCGGTATGTTACTTGCCCGAGATTCGATCGTCGGTATCCAATACCTAGTTCAATCTCGTTACCGGCAAGTCTCTTTACTCGTTCCGTAATACATCATCTCGCAACTAACTCATTGGTTGCAATGCTTGCAAGGCTTATGTGATGTGCATTACTGAGAAGGCCCTGAGATACCTCTCCGACAATCGGAGTGACAAATCCTAATCTCGAAATACGCCAACCCAACATGTACCTTCGGAGACACCTGTAGAGCACCTTTACAATCACCCAGTTATGTTGTGACGTTTGGTAGCACACAAAGTGTTCCTACGGTAAACGGGAATTGCATAATCTCATAGTTAAAGGAACATGTATAAGTCATGGATAAAAGCAATAGCAACATAATAAACGATCGGGTGCTATGCTAATGGAATGGGTCATGTCAATCAGATCATTCAACTAATGATGTGATCTCGTTAATCAAATAACAACTCTTTGTTCATGGTTAGGAAACATAACCATCTTTGATTAATGAGCTAGTCAAGTAGAGGCATACTAGTGACACTCTGTTTGCCTATGTATTCACACATGTATTATGTTTCCAGTTAATACAATTCTAGCATGAATAATAAACATTTATCATGATATGTAAGGAAATAAATAATAACTTTATTATTGCCTCTAGGGCATATTTCCTTCAGTCTCCCACTTGCACTAGAGTCAATAATCTAGATTACAAACTAATGATTCTAACACCCATGGAGTCTTGGTGCTGATCATGTTTTGCTCGTGGAAGAGGCTTAGTCAACGGGTCTGCAACATTCAGATCCGTATGTATCTTGCATATCTCTATGTCTCCCACCTGGACAAAATCCCGGATGGAGTTGAAGCGTCTTTTGATGTGTTTGGTTCTTTTGTGAAATCTGGATTCCTTTGCCAAGGCAATTGCACCAGTATTGTCACAAAAGATTTTCATTGGACCCGATATGCTAGGTACAACACCTAGATCGGATATGAACTCCTTCATCCAGACTCCTTCATTAGCTGCTTCCGAAGCGGCTATGTACTCAGCTTCACATGTAGATCCCGCCACGACGCTTTGTTTAGAACTGCACCAACTGACAGCTCCACCGTTTAATGTAAATACGTATCCGGTTTGCGATTTAGAATCGTCCGGATCAGTGTCAAAGCTTGCATTGACGTAACCGTTTACGACGAGCTCTTTGTCACCTCCATAAATGAGAAACATATCCTTAGTCCTTCTCAAGTACTTAAGGATGTTCTTGACCGCTGTCCAGTGATCCACTCCTGGATTACTTTGGTACCTGCCTGCTAGACTTACAGCAAGGCACACATCAGGTCTGGTACACAGCATTGCATACATGATAGAGCCTATGGCTGAAGCATAGGGAACATTTTTCATTTTCTCTCTATCTTCTGCGGTGGTCGGGCATTGAGTCTTACTCAACTTCACACCTTGTAACACAGGCAGGAACCCTTTCTTTGCCTGATCCATTTTGAACTTCTTCAAAACTTTGTCAAGGTATGTGCTTTGTGAAAGTCCTATTAAGCGTCTTGATCTATCTCTATAGATCTTAATGCCCAATATGTAAGCAGCTTCACCGAGGTCTTTCATTGAAAAACTCTTATTCAAGTATCCCTTTATGCTATCCAGAAATTCTATATTATTTCCGATCAGTAATATGTCATCCACATATAATATCAGAAATGCTACAGAGCTCCCACTCACTTTCTTGTAAATACAGGCTTCTCCAAAAGTCTGTATAAAACCAAATGCTTTGATCACACTATCAAAGCGTTTATTCCAACTCCGAGAGGCTTGCACCAGTCCATAAATGGATCGCTGGAGCTTGCACACTTTGTTAGCTCCCTTTGGATCGACAAAACCTTCTGGTTGCATCATATACAACTCTTCTTCCAGAAATCCATTCAGGAATGCAGTTTTGACATCCATTTGCCAAATTTCATAATCATAAAATGCGGCAACTGCTAACATGATTCGGACAGACTTAAGCATCGCTACGGGTGAGAAAGTCTCATCGTAGTCAATCCCTTGAACTTGTCGAAAACCTTTTGCAACAAGTCGAGCTTTATAGACAGTAACATTACCATCAGCGTCAGTCTTCTTCTTAAAAATCCATTTATTCTCAATTGCTTGCCGATCATCGGGCAAGTCAACCAAAGTCCACACTTTGTTCTCATACATGGATCCCATCTCAGATTTCATGGCCTCAAGCCATTTTGCGGAATCTGGGCTCACCATCGCTTCTTCATAGTTCGTAGGTTCATCATGGTCTAATAACATGACTTCCAAAATAGGATTGCCGTACCACTCTGGTGCGGATCTTACTCTGGTTGATCTACGAAGTTCAGTAGAAACTTGATCTGAAGTTTCATGATCATTATCATTAGCTTCCTCCCTATTTGGTGCAGGTGTCACAGAAACTGATTTCTGTGATGCACTACTTCTCAATAAGGGAGTAGATACAGTTATCTCATCAAGTTCTACTTTCCTCCCACTCACTTCTTTCGAGAGAAACTCCTTCTCTAGAAAGTTTCTGACTTTAGCAACAAAAATCTTGCCTTCGGATCTGTGATAGAAGGTGTACCCAACAGTCTCCTTTGGGTATCCTATGAAGACACATTTTTCCGATTTGGGTTCGAGCTTATCAGGTTGAAGCTTTTTCACATAAGCATCGCAGCCCCAAACTTTAAGAAACGACAACTTTGGTTTCTTGCCAAACCATAGTTCATAAGGCGTCGTCTCAACGGATTTCGATGGTGCCCTATTTAATGTGAATGCGGCCGTCTCTAAAGCATAACCCCAAAAAGATAGCAATAAATCGGTAAGAGACATCATAGATCGCACCATATCCAGTAAAGTACGATTACGACGTTCGGACACACCATTACATTGTGGTGTTCCGGGTGGCGTGAGTTGCGAAACTATTCCGCATTGCTTCAAATGTAGACCAAACTCGTAACTCAAATATTCTCCTCCACGATCAGATCGTAGAAACTTTATTTTCTTCTTACGATGATTTTCCACTTCACTCTGAAATTCTTTGAACTTTTCAAATGTTTCAGACTTGTGTTTCATTAAGTAGATATACCCATATCTGCTTAAATCATCAGTGAAGGTGAGAAAATAACGATATCCGCCACGAGCCTCAACATTCATTGGACCACATACATCAGTATGTATGATTTCCAATAAATCTGTTGCTCTCTCCATATTACCGGAGAACGGTGTTTTAGTCATCTTGCCCATAAGGCACGGTTCGCAAGTGCCAAGTGATTCATAATCAAGTGACTCCAAAAGTCCATCAGTATTGAGTTTGTTCATGCGTTTTACACCGATATGACCTAAACGGCAGTGCCACAAATAAGTTGCACTATCATTATCAACTCTGCATCTTTTGGCTTCGACATTATGAATATGTGTATCACTACTATCGAGATTAAGTAAGAACAAACCATTCTTTAATGGTGCATGACCATAAAAGATATTACTCATATAAATAGAACAACCATTATTCTCTGATTTAAATGAATAACCGTCTCGCATCAAACAAGATCCAGATATAACGTTCATGCTCAACGTTGGTACTAAATAACAATTATTTAGATCTAATATTAATCCCGAAGGTAGATGTAGAGGTAGCGTGCCGACCGCGATCACATCGACTTTGGAACCATTTCCCACGCGCATCGTCACCTCGTCCTTAGCCAATCTTCGCTTAATCCGTAGCCCCTGTTTTGAGTTGCAAATATTAGCAACAGAACCAGTATCAAATACCCAGGTGCTACTGCGAGAATTAGTAAGGTATACATCAATAACATGTATATCATATATACCTTTGTTAACCTTGCCATCCTTCTTATCCGCCAAATACTTGGGGCAGTTCCGCTTCCAGTGACCAGTCTGCTTGCAATAGAAGCACTCAGTTTCAGGCTTAGGTCCAGACTTGGGTTTCTTCTCTTGATTAGCAACTTGCTTGCTGTTCTTTTTGAAGTTCCCCTTTTTCTTCCCTTTGCCCTTTTTCTTGAAACTAGTGGTTTTGTTAACCATCAACACTTGATGCTCCTTTTTGATTTCTACCTCCGCGGCTTTCAGCATCGCGAAGAGCTCGGGCATAGTTTTGGTCATCCCTTGCATATTATAGTTCATCATGAAGCTTTTGTAGCTTGGTGGCAGTGATTGGAGAATTCTGTCAATGACGCAATCATCCGGAAGATTAACTCCCAGTTGAATCAAGTGATTGTTATAACCAGACATTCTGAGTATATGCTCACTGACAGAACCGTTCTCTTCCATCTTACAGCTATAGAACTTATTGGAGACTTCATATCTCTCAATCCGGGCATTTGCTTGAAATATTAACTTCAACTCCTGGAACATCTCATATGCTCCATGGTGTTCAAAACGTCGTTGAAGTCCCGGTTCTAAGCCGTAAAGCATGGCACACTGAACTATAGAGTAGTCATCAGCTTTGCTTTGCCAGACGTTCACAACATCTGGTGTAGCTCTTGCACCAGGCCTGGCACCTAGCGGTGCTTCCAGGACGTAATTCTTCTGTGCAGCAATGAGGATAATCCTCAAGTTACGGACCCAGTCCGTGTAATTGCTACCATCATCTTTCAACTTTGCTTTCTCAAGGAATTAAAATTCAACGGAACAACAGCACGAGCCATCTATCTACACAACATAGACAAGCAAGATACTATCAGGTACTAAGTTCATGATAAATTTAAGTTCAATTAATCATATTACTCAAGAACTCCCACTTAGATAGACATCCCTCTAATCCTCTAAGTGATCACGTGATCCAAATCAACTAAACCATGTCCGATCATCACGTGAGATGGAGTAGTTTCAATGGTGAACATCACTATGTTGATCATATCTACTATATGATTCACGCTCGACCTTTCGGTCTCCGTGTTCCGAGGCCATATCTGTTATATGCTAGGCTCGTCAAGTTAAACCTGAGTATTCCGCGTGTGCAACTGTTTTGCACCTGTTGTATTTGAACGTAGAGCCTATCACACCCGATCATCACGTGGTGTCTCAGCACGAAGAACTTTCGCAACGGTGCATACTCAGGGAGAACACTTCTTGATAATTAGTGAGAGATCATCTTATAATGCTACCGTCAAACAAATCAAGATAAGATGCATAAAAGATAAACATCACATGCAATCAATATAAGTGATATGATATGGCCATCATCATCTCGTGCTTGTGATCTCCATCTTCGAAGCACCGTCATGATCATCATCGTCACCGGCGCGACACCTTGATCTTCATCGCAGCATCGTTGTCGTCTCGCCAATCTTATGCTTCCACGACTATCACTACCGCTTAGTAATAAAGTAAAGCATTACATCGCGATTGCATTGCATACAATAAAGCGACAACCATATGGCTCCTGCCAGTTGCCGATAACTCGGTTACAAAACATGATCATCTCATACAATAAAATTCAGTATCATGTCTTGACCATATCACATCACAACATGCCCTGCAAAAACAAGTTAGACGTCCTCTACTTTGTTGTTGCAAGTTTTACGTGGCTGCTACAGGCTTAAGCAAGAACTCATCTTACCTACGCATCAAAACCACAACGATAGTTTGTCAAATAGACTCCGTTTTAACCTTCTCAAGGACCGGGCGTAGCCACACTCGGTTCAACTAAAGTTGGAGAGACAGTCTTCCGCAAGCCATCTATGTGCAAAGCACGTCGAGGGAACCGGTCTCGCGTAAGCGTTCGCGTAAGGTTGGTCTGGATCGTCTCGTCCAACAATACCGCTGAACCAAAGTATGACATGCTGGTAGGCAGTATGACTTGTATCGTCCACAACTCACTTGTGTTCTACTCGTGCAAATAACATCAAACCATAAAAACCTAGGCTCGGATGCCACTGTTGGGGAACGTAGTAATTTCAAAATTTTCCTACGCACACGCAAGATCATGGTGATGCATAGCAACGAGAGGGGAGAGTGTTGTCTACGTACCCTTGTAGACCGAAGCGGAAGCGTTGACACAACGTAGAGGAAGTAGTCGTACGTTCTCCTCGCGATCCAACCGATCACAGCACCGTTACTCCGGCACCTCCGAGTTCTTGGCACACGTTCAGCTCGATGACGATCCCCGGGCTCCGATCCAGCAAAGCGTCGGGGAAGAGTTCCGTCAGCACGACGGCGTGGTGACGATCTTGATGTGTTGCCGGCGCAGGGCTTCGCCTAAGCACTGCAACGATATGACCGAGGTGGAATTTGGTGGAAGGGGGCACTGCACACGGCTAAGGAAAGATCTCAATGATCAATTGTGTGTCTATGGGGTGCCCCCTGCCCCCGTATATAAAGGAGCCAAGGGGGAGGAGCTGGCCGGCCAAGCCTGGCGCGCCAGGAGAGTCCTACTCCCTCTGGGAGTAGGATTCCCCCCCCCCCCAATCCTAGTTGGACTAGGATTCTCCAAGGGGGAGAGAGAGAGAGGGGGGTCGGCCACCTCTCCTAGTCCTAATAGGACTAGGGGAAGGGGGGAGGCGCGCAGCCCATGAGGGCAGCCCTCTCACCTCTCCTCCAAGGCCCATGTTGGCCCATTATGCCCCCGGGGGGTTCCGGTAACCCTCCCGGTATTCCGGTAAAATCCTGATTTCACCTGGAACACATCTGATGTCCAAACATAGGCTTCCAATATATCATTCTTTACGTCTCGACCATTTCGAGACTCCTCGTCATGTCCGTGATCACATCCGGGACTCCGAACTCCTTCGGTACATCAAAACGCATAAACTCATAATAACTGTCATCGTAACGTTAAGCGTGCGAACCCTACGGTTCGAGAACAATGTAGACATGACCGAGACACGTCTCCGGTCAATAACCAATAGCGGGACCTGGATGCCCATATTGGCTCCTACATATTCTACGAAGATCTTTATCGGTCAGACCGCATAACAACATACGTTGTTCCCTTTGTCATCGGTATGTTACTTGCCCGAGATTCGATCGTCGGTATCCAATACCTAGTTCAATCTCGTTACCGGCAAGTCTCTTTACTCGTTCCGTAATACATCATCTCGCAACTAACTCATTGGTTGCAATGCTTGCAAGGCTTATGTGATGTGCATTACCGAGAAGGCCCTGAGATACCTCTCCGACAATCGGAGTGACAAATCCTAATCTCGAAATACGCCAACCCAACATGTACCTTCGGAGACACCTGTAGAGCACCTTTACAATCACCCAGTTACGTTGTGACGTTTGGTAGCACACAAAGTGTTCCTACGGTAAACGGGAGTTGCATAATCTCATAGTTAAAGGAACATGTATAAGTCATGGATAAAAGCAATAGCAACATACTAAACGATCGGGTGCTATGCTAATGGAATGGGTCATGTCAATCAGATCATTCAACTAATGATGTGATCTCGTTAATCAAATAACAACTCTTTGTTCATGGTTAGGAAACATAACCATCTTTGATTAATGAGCTAGTCAAGTAGAGGCATACTAGTGACACTCTATTTGCCTATGTATTCACACATGTATTATGTTTCCAGTTAATACAATTCTAGCATGAATAATAAACATTTATCATGATATGTAAGGAAATAAATAATAACTTTATTATTGCCTCTAGGGCATATTTCCTTCACCAAGCGCTAGGCCAAGTTGGCTAGACAAGCCAGAGAAGCTGTGAGGAAATTCAACGAAGACTCCGCCGCTGCTGCTGCCGCTGAGGCCTCTGTCAAGCCTAAGAAGGCTATGTCAAAGAAGCCTGCGCACAAGCCAAGTGCTTTGCCGTCAATGTCCTCAAGGCCAAGTTCCTTAGCTATGCCCTCACGGCCAGAATCCTCAAAGCCCTCACGGCCAATTCCTCACGCTGCTCCTGCTCCTCCAAAGTCCTCAGCTCCTCCTCCAAAGTCCTCAGCTGCTCCGACCAAGTCCTCAGCACGTGTGCATCTTTCCACGTGCCAAAGGACTACAGGCATCTCTATTGCCTCAGGAGCTTCTGCTAGTTCCTCAGATGCACCCCTCTCTGTTGAATACAAAGGCCACTGCTGGACGAGGTTCTCGCCCAAGTCCTCACAAGAAGCAGGTCGCCTTCCAAGTGTCATCTGATGAAGAGGAAGCTGATGATGAGGAACTTGCTGAAATCATCAGAGATAGGCAAGTCGGGGCCGCTAGAGCCAAGGGCACAAATGTGCCACTGCTTTTGGATCCAAAGTTGATCCTCGACTACATTGATCTCTGGCACAAGGACCCAAACACTCCTATGCCAGATTTTAAGTTGACTCCTAGCCAAAGTCATATGCTGACTGCCTTCATCCAAGAAGAGAAATGTAAATTTGAAAAGGCCGGGCAGATCAAGAAAGCGCAGTGCAAGAAGGAACATTTTCTGAACAAACACGTTGTCTCTATGACAACTGAAGAACTTGTCAATATTCAATCTGAGATCAAGAAACTCAGTGATGAATTTGACATATACCGCGCTGACTGCCTTGGAGCCAAGGTCCGTTTTGTGAAGTTAACAAAGAAGTTCACTCCAAATGTTGCAGCTCCATCACAACAAGAAATTCCTCAGGCTGAAGCATCTGCTCAGCCAACTGAAGAACATGCCAGCACCGCTGATGACATTCAGGCTGCTGAAGAAAATGTGACTTCCAGGGCTGATGACTGCATTCCAGCCGCTGATGAAATTGTCAGGGCATCCACTAGTGGTGCACCTGAAGAAAATGAAGAGGTCAGGGCAACTGCATCAGTTGTGCCAGAAGAAAATCAACCACATTCCTCTGCTCCTCCTGCGCCTACCCCAACTCCAATCCTTCCATCTGCTTCAGATGTGAAGAAGACTAAGGCTCCTGAGCGTGCAGCAGTGAAGAAAAGGAAGGCATCAGCTTCTTCAGATTCTTCAGCTCCGAAAAAGATGAAGTCTCAGACCAGCTCATTTGCAAATCCCATTGATGTTGTTCCTATCTCAACCATGCCATCAAAGGACATTGTTCCTTATGATGAAGAATATGTGATTCCTAGCGAATCTGATGAAGAAAATCCTTCTGCTGCTTCGTCAGAGCAGTTGGATGAAGATATTGAAGTGGATGAAATTCCTTCAACTCCAGCTGTTTCCTCGCCTATGTCTCAGTTTACTGCTGAAGAGGCCGGCGTTGAAGAAATGGAAGATGAAGATGTGGACATTGGTTGTACCACACCCGTGCTAAATGATGACATTTGGGAAAGTCAGCACCCCAACTCTCCACTCTTCACACCATTGCAACAAATTCCTCAGTCCCCAGTAACTACAGTACAAATGGGATCTGATGAACCACATGCCACACCGTCTGTCCATGAAGAAATTCCAGCCGCTAGTGCTGAAGAAAATGTAAATGAAGAATTCACTGGAGAAGAAGCTGAAATTACTCAGCCTGAAGAACCTGAGATTGCGATTCCTAAGGTGATAATGCAATTGACTGACACTCCTCAGCCCAAGCAAAAGGATCTATTCTCAAAGAAGCAGAAATTCAAGGCTGATGATTTCTTCGGCGAGCACGTGTTCTTCACTGACTACAATCCTTATGATTCTTCTCGTCTTAGAAGGAAGCGCTTCTGGACCGCCAGCCAGGCCAACTTCTATTCCTCAGTGCTCTTCGACAAGGACAAAGTCTTCGACCATGAGCATATTCCTCATGTGGACATGGAATCACTGCCATGCTTCACACCTGTCCTCAGTGTGCTTCATGACACAGGCCTCCTCAACTTTTGTACAGACATAGTTGCTTGGAATGAAGAACTCATTCTTCAATTCTACGCAACATTGCACATCACAGGAGATGCTGACGATGTGAAGTCCTGGGTTTTGGACTGGATGACCGAAAACACTCACTACAAAGCACCGGCCTCTGAATTACTTCACGCCCTGCCCATCAGTCCTCCACCTGAAGGACCTCGTTGCATGTACCAAGAGCCTGAGCTTACAGATCACTATATGCAAGTGCTGATGAAGCCATTGAAACCTGGTCAAGCTTCAACGACCAAATTCCTCGTGAAGGAATTGCAGTATGTACCAAGAACAGTCTATCGCATTCTGACGAAGACTATGAGTCCAATCAAAGGCCACGACTCATCTGATGAGGAGATTGTTGGCATCATGAAGAATCTGGTATTCAACATCATTCATGGCATACCCGTCAACTATCATGATTTCTTCATGAGGACTCTGTCAAATGTTGCACTTTCTCCATTTCAGCTGAAGCCTTATGCACCTTGGATTATGAGATTCCTCACGACAAGGTCTTCACTCAACTACAAGGCTGATTTTCAGAATCACCTCAGCTACTTGCCCCCAATCGAAGTCCTCAAGCGGACCTATTCCTCAGCGGATGAAAAGGGCAAGGCTCCTGCTGTCATTGATGAAGGCATTCGTCCATTGGATGGTCAGTTTCGCAAAGCTGCATCTTATTCCACCAATGATGACTCTGCCACTCATGATTCTGCTGCCCATGCCTCCAAGCCAAATCCTCAAGCCACTGCTCCTCGTGTGATCTGACCGCGAGCTTCTGCTAAGTCTTTTACAGAAGGTGGATCGAAACCATAAATGGGTTAAGCGTCAGTTTGGTTCAATTCTTCACAACATGACTGCAACACATAATGCAGTGAAGAAAAACCATTACTACCTCCATGAAGTCTTCGATCGCACCTGGGATATTCTGTCACATGTATATGGTGAAGAAGATCTGAAGAACATGGGTCTCCAGGAGGACTTTGACTGGTCTGCACCTCCACCGAAGAAATACAAGAAGGTCAAGGTTCCTTCCTTGGTGGCCAGCTCCTATTCTTCATCGCGCGACACCGACGAGCATGAAGACTTGGACAACACTGCAGCAGGCCCTACATCAACAAACGACCCCAACAACGATGGCGCTCCTTCATCAACTTGATATTCTTCAGGGGCGTTAGTCTTCATTTTTCGATCCTTTTGGTCATTCGATGACAAAGGGGGAGAAATTTGAGTTAGTCTTCAAGCGGGTCTATCTTATATGGGCGTTTTTTTCTTAAGTTACAACTCTCGTTCTTTTGAAGACTTTGCTGGACCGAGTTGTAAACTTAAACTCTATGGTGGCCTGATACTTCTGTTGTGTTTTTCTGCATGCTTATTCCTCGTTAATGTTATTGCACGCATGCTGAATTACATCAGTCATCATATTTCATCTTGCATTTCAAATTCTTCATATATTATGTCAAATGCGTGTATGTATTACAAGAAATAGGGGGAGATCTCCATGATTCAACTCTTCAAGTGTGCATTGCTTCAAAAGCAAATTCCTCACCATGCACATCTTCAGGGGGAGTTCTTCTATATCTTGCAATCAAATTCCTCAATATCAGTATTTACACTTGATATGTTTATCCCCGTTAAAAACTTAACCTATATTGTCATCAGTCACCAAAAAGGGGGAGATTGTAAGTGCATCTAGTGCCCCTTAGTGATTTTGGTGTATTGAAGTCTTATAGGTTAAGAGACTAATGAGTTTATGAGTGTACACAGGTCTATAAGTCTATGAGGATTTTGATATTTACAGAGAAAGACGGCCCCTAAAAATGAAGTTCTTCGACTGAAGACAATGGATTTCTGAAGACTTTCTGAAGACTTTAAAAGTGAAGAAATTGGTGTGACCTTGAAGACTTGGTATTCATTTGAGGAACATGAAGCGTGAAGACTTTTATTTTCGTAGTTTCATTTTCTCTTTCTTGAGTCATAGGAAACACCGTACTGTTAAAGGGGGTCGAGGAAATACTAAGGAAAAATTTCCATGTGATGCTCAACTCAAAATCCTACACCTACCAATCCCTACGAGTGAAGCCATTGGAAATCTCATACAGTTCAGTCATATTCTTCAGTGACAGAGACGAAGTTCTTCTGGTCTCTGGGGAATTTGTTCTGACTAAGGAGTTAGGAATTCACCAGTGCGGATTGCCTACACAGTGGGGAACATGATAGCCCTGAGGAATTTGAGCCTCAAATATCCGACCGTTGCTGTGCTACGCGCCAGCTGTCCCAAAATATCTACCCACCTAACGATCATATCATTGAAGGGCATTTATGTCTTATCATGTCGGGCTGCTCCCTAGGCTATAAATAGCCGCCCCCTACAACCACTAGCTGGTTGGCTGCTCTGAGAGAAACTGACACTTATCATTTGAGAGCATCCCATCCTCCGAGGACTTTGAGCGAAAACCATCGAGTGAGGAAAACCCAAACCCAAACACCTACAAACCCAAAGTGATTGAGCATCACTGAAGAGATTGATCCTGCGTGGATCCGATGCTTGTTACCTTTGAAGACTGTGCTTCTTCCAGACGGTTAGGCGTCATGGTCTAGAGCATCCAAGAGGAATTGTGGATCGCCGAGTGACCGAGTTTGTGAAGGTTCGGAAGTCACCTGAAGACTTACCACGAGTGATTGGGCGAGGTCTGTGTGACCTTAGTTCAAGGAGAATACGGTGAGGACTGTGTGTCCTCAGGTTTAAATACCTAGCCGCTCCAACCAGATGTACAACTGAGACAACAGTTGGAACTGGTCTACCAAATCATTGTCTTCACCAAGCTTACTGGTTCTATTTCCTCAACTCTTTCATTAAGACTTTCTCAATTTCCTCAGTTCAATTTCTTCAGTCTGTTTGTCTTCATCCTGTGTTATCTTGTGTTTACGCTTTTAGTACTCTGTGCTTGTTTTCATTTCATCATGATGACCATGCTTGTATTCTGTTATGTTTACTTTTGAGTACTTATTCCGCTGCAAGTAGTTCTTCGCTAAGGAATTTCCTCACCGGCAAATTCCTCAGTGAAGAATTCATAAAAATCGCCTATTCACCCCCCCTGTAGTCGATATAACGCACTTTCACTTCTACTGCAAGCAGACTGGTCACTGGAAGCGGAACTGCCCCAAGTATTTGGCAGATAAGAAGGATGGCAAGGTGAACAAAGGTATACGTGATATACATGTTATTGATGTGTACCTTACCAGAGGTTGCAGTAGCACCTGGGTATTTGATACTGGTTATGTTGCTAATATTTGCAAGTCAAAACAGGGACTACGGATTAAGCGAACACTGGCCAAGGACGAGGTGACGATGCGCGTGGGAAATGGTTCCAAAGTCGATGTGATCACCGTCGGCATGCTACCTCTACATCTACCTTCGGGATTAGTATTAGACCTAAATAATTGTTATTTGGTGCCAGCGTTGAGCATGAACATTATATCTGGATCTTGTTTGATGCGAGACGGATATTTATTTAAATCTAAGAATAATGGTTGTTATATTTATTTAAATCTAAGAATAATGTATGTGCTCATATGAATATTGAGGCTCGCGGCGGGTATCGTTATTTTCTCACCTTCACAGATGATTTAAGAAGATATGGTTATATCTACTTAATGAAACATAAGTCCGAAACATTTGAAAAGTTTAAACAATTTCAGAGTGAAGTTGAAAATCATCGTAACAAGAAAATAAAGTTTCTGCGATCTGACCGCGGAGGAGAATATTTGAGTTATGAGTTTGGTCTACATTTAAAACAAAGCGGAATAGTTTCGCAACTCACGCCACCCGGAACACCACAGCGTAATGGTGTGTCCGAACGTTGTAATCGTACTTTACTAGATATGGTGCGATCTATGTCTCTTACTGATTTACCGCTATCGTTTTGGGGTTATGCTTTAGAGACGGTCGCATTCACGTTAAATAGGGCACCATCAAAATCCGTTGAGACGACGCCTTATGAATTGTGGTTTGGCAAGCAACCAAAGTTGTCGTTTCTTAAAGTTTGGGGTTGCGATGCTTATGTGAAAAAGCTTCAACCGGATAAGCTCGAACCCAAATTGGAGAAATGTGTCTTCATAGGATACCCAAAGGAAACTATTGGGTACACCTTCTATCACAGATCCGAAGGCAAGACATTCGTTGCCAAGAATGGATCCTTTCTAGAGAAGGAGTTTCTCTCGAAAGAAGTGAGTGGGAGGAAAGTAGAACTTGATGAGGTAACAGTACCTACTCCCTTATTGGAAAGTAGTTCATCACAGAAACCGGTTCCTGTGACGTCTACACCAATTAGTGAGGAAGTTATTGATGATGATCATGAAACTTTAGATCAAGTTGTTACTGAACCACGTAGGTCAACCAGAGTAAGATCCGCACCAGAGTGGTATGGTAATCCTGTTCTGGAGGTTATGTTACTAGACCATGACGAACCTACGAACTATGAAGAAGCGATGGTGAGCCCAAATTCCGCAAAATGGCTTGAGGCCATGAAATCTGAGATGGGATCCATGTATGAGAACAAAGTATGGACTTTGGTTGACTTGCCCGATGATCGGCAAGCCATCGAGAATAAATGGATCTTCAAGAAGAAGACTGACGCTGACGGAAATGTTACTGTCTATAAAGCTCGACTTGTTGCAAAAGGTTTTCGACAAGTTCAAGGGATTGACTACAATGAGACCTTCTCACCCGTAGCTATGCTTAAGTCTGTCCGAGTCATGTTAGCAATTGCCGCATTTTATGATTATGAAATTTGGCAAATGGATGGCAAAACTGCATTTCTGAATGGATTTCTGGAAGAAGAGTTGTATATGATGCAACCAGAAGGTTTTGTCGATCCAAAGGGAGCTAACAAAGTGTGCAAGCTCCAGCGGTCCATTTATGGACTGGTGCAAGCCTCTCGGAGTTGGAATAAACGTTTTGATAGTGTGATCAAAGCATATGGTTTTATACAGACTTTTGGAGAAGCCTAGATTTACAAGAAAGTGAGTGGGAGCTCTGTAGCATTTCTGATATTATATGTGGATAACATATTGTTGATTGGAAATGACATAGAATTTCTAGATAGCATAAAAGGATATTTGAATAAGAGCTTTTCAATGAAGGACCTTGGTGAAGCTGGTTATATATTGGGCATCAAGATCTATAGAGATAGATCAAGACGCTTAATTGGACTTTCACAAAGCACATACCTTGACAAAGTTTTGAAGAAGTTCAAAATGGATCAAGCAAAGAAAGGGTTCTTGCCTGTGTTACAAGGTGTGAAGTTGAGTAAGACTCAATGCCCGACCACTGCAGAAGATAGAGAGAAAATGAAAGATGTTCCCTATGCTTCAGTCATAGGCTCTATCATGTATGCAATGTTGTGTACCAGACCTGATGTGTGCCTTGCTATTAGTTTAGCAGGGAGGTACCAAAGTAATCCAGGAGTGGATCACTAGACAGCGGTCAAGAACATCCTGAAATACCTAAAAAGGACTAAGGATATGTTTCTCGTTTATGGAGGTGACAAAGAGCTCGTCATAAATGGTTACGTCAATGCAAGCTTTGACACTGATCCGGACGATTCTAAATCGCAAACCAGATATGTGTTTATATTGAACGGTGGAGCTGTCAGTTGGTGCAGTTCTAAACAAAGCATCGTAGCGGGATCTACATGTGAAGCGGAGTACATAGCTGCTTCGGAAGTAGCAAATGAAGGAGTCTGGATGAAGGAGTTCATATCCGATCTAAGTGTCATACCTAGTGCATCGGGTCCAATGAAAATCTTTTGTGACAATACTGGTGCAATTGCTTTGGCAAAGGAATCCAGATTTCACAAGAGAACCAAGCACATCAAGAGACGCTTCAACCCCATCCGGGATCAAGTCCAGGTGGGAGACATAGAGATTTGAAAGATACATACGGATCTGAATGTTGCAGACCCGTTGACTAAGCCTCTTCCACGAGCAAAACATGATCAGCACCAAGGCTCCATGGGTGTTAGAATCATTATTGTGTAATCTAGATTATTGACTCTAGTGCAAGTGTGAGACTGAAAGAAATATGCCCTAGAGGCAATAATAAAGTTATTATTTATTTCCTTATATCATGATAAATGTTTATTATTCATGCTAGAATTGTATTAACCGGAAACATGATACATGTGTGAATACATAGACAAACAGAGTGTCACCAGTATGCCTCTACTTGACTAGCTCGTTGATCAAAGATGGTTATGTTTCCTAGCCATAGACAAAGAGTTGTCATTTGATTAATGGGATCACATCATTTGGAGAATGATGTGATTGACTTGACCCATTCCGTTAGCTTAGCACTTGATCGTTTAGTATGTTGCTATTGTTTTCTTCATGACTTATACATGTTCCTATGACTATGAGATTATGCAACTCCCGTTTACCGGAGGAACACTTTGTGTGCTACCAAACGTCACAACCTAACTGGGTGATTATAAAGGTGCTCTACAGGTGTCTCCAAAGGTACTTGTTGGGTTGGCGTATTTCGAGATTAGGATTTGTCACTCCGATTGTCGGAGAGGTATCTCTGGGCCCACTCGGTATTGCACATCACTTAAGCCTTGCAAGAATTGCAACTAATGAGTTAGTTGCAGGATGACGTATTATGGAACGAGTAAAGAGACTTGTCGGTAACGAGATTGCACTAGGTATTGAGATACCGATGATCGAATCTCGGGCAAGTAACATACCGATGACAAAGGGAACAACGTATGTTGTTATGCGGTTTGACCGATAAAGATCTTCGTAGAATATGTGGGAGCCAATATGAGCATCCAGGTTCCGCTATTGGTTATTGACCGGAGACATGTCTCGGTCATGTCTACATAGTTCTCGAACCCGTAGGGTCCGCACGCTTAAAGTTCGATGACGGTTATATTATGAGTTTATGTGTTTTGATGTACCGAAGGTAGTTCGGAGTCCCGGATGTGATCACGGACATGACGAGGAGTCTTGAAATGGTCGAGATGTAAAGATCGATATATTGGACGACTATATTTGGATACCGGAATGGTTCCGGGTGAGATCGGGATAATACCGGAGCACCGGGAGGTTATCGGAACCCCCCGGGAGGTATATGGGCCTTAATGGGCTTTAGTGGAAAGAAGGGGAAAGGAGCAAGGGAGGGACCCCCCCCCCAAGCCCAATCCGAATTGGGAAGGGGGCCGGCCCCCCTTTCCTTCCTCCCTTCTTCCTCTTCCTTCCCTCTCCCTCTCCAAATAGGAAAAGGAGGAGTCCTACTCCCAGTGGGAGTAGGACTCCCCCCTTGGGTGCGCCTCCTCCCCTTGGCCGGCCCTCTCCTCTCCCCTTTATATACGGAGGAGAGGGGCACCCCATAGACACAACAATTGATCTCTTGGATCTTTTAGCCATGTGCGGTGCCCCTCTCCACCATAGTCCATCTCGATAATATCATAGCGGTGCTTAGGCGAAGCCCTGCATCGGTAGAACATCATCATCGTCACCACGCCGTCGTGCTGATGGAACTCTCCCTCAAAGCTCGGCTGGATCGGAGTTCGAGGGACGTCATCGAGTTGAACGTGTGCTGAACTCGGAGGTGCCGTGCATTCGGTACTTGATCGGTCGGATCGTGAAGACGTACGACTACATCAACCGCGTTGTGCTAACGCTTCCGCTTTCGGTCTACGAGGGTACGTGGACACACTCTCCCCTCTCGTTGCTATGCATCACCATGATCTTGCGTATGCGTAGGATTTTTTTTAAAATTACTATGTTCCCCAACAAAATAATGTAATGCGAGGGATAAGAGTTTGTGATGGGTACTTGGTATGTCTTGACTTGTGCGTAGACTCCCCGGCAACGGCACCATAAATCCTTCTTGCTACCTCTTGAGCACTGCGTTGGTTTTCCCTTGAAGAGGAAAGGGCGATGCAGTAAAGTAGCGTAAGTATTTCCCTCAGTTTTTGAGAACCAAGGTATCAATCCAGTAGGAGACCACGCTCGAGTCCCACGCACCTACACAAACAAATAAGAACCTTGCAACCAATGCGATAAAGGGGTTGTCAATCCCTTCACGGCCACTTGCAAAAGTGAGATATGATAGAGATAATAAGATAATATTTTTTGTATTTTTATGATAAAGACTAAAAGTAAAGAAAGCAAAATAAACGGCGAAAGAAATAGCTTGTTGACGGGAGATTAATATGATAGAAAATAGACCCGAGGGCCATAGGTTTCACTAGTGGCTTCTCTCAAGATAGCATAAGTATTACGGTGGGTAAACGAATTACTGTCGAGCAATTGATAGAATTGAGCATAGTTATGAGAATATCTAGGTATGATCATGTATATAGGCATCACGTCCGTGACAAGTAGACCGACTCCTGCCTGCATCTACTACTATTACTCCACACATCGACCGCTATCCAGCATGCATCTAGAGTATTAAGTTCATAAGAACAGAGTAATACTTTAAGCAAGATGACATGATGTAGAGGGTTAAACTCATGCAATATGATATAAACCCCATCTTTTTATCCTTGATGGCAACAATACAATACGTGTCGTTTCCCCTACTGTCACTGGGATCGAGCACCGCAAGATTGACCCCAGAGCTAAGCACTTCTCCCATTGCAAGAAAGATCAATCTAGTGGGCCAAACCAAACTGATAATTCGAAGAGACTTGCAAAGGTAACCAATCATACATAAAAGAATTCAGAGGAGATTCAAATATTGTTCATAGATAATCTTGATAATAAACCCATAATTCATCGGATCTTGACAAACACACCGCAAAAAGAAGAGTTACATCGAATAGATCTCCAAGAGAATCGAGGAGAGCTTTGTATTGAGATCCAAAGAGAGAGAAGAAGCCATCTAGCTAATAAATATGGACCCAAAGGTCTGAGGTAAACTACTCACACATCATCGGAGAGGCTATGGTGTTGATGTAGAAGCCCTCCGTGATCAATGCCCCTCCGGTGGAGCGCCGGAAAAGGCGCCAAGATGGGATCTCACGGGTACAGAAGGTTGCGGCGGTGGAAATAGGGTTTTTGGCTCCGTATATGATGTTTCCAGGGTGTATGAGTATATATAGGCGAAGGAGGTCGGTCAGGAGAGCTACGAGGGGCCCACGAGGGTGGAGGGCGCGCCCAGGGGGTAGGCGCGCCCCCTGCCTCGTGGCCTCCTCGTTGATTGCTTGACGTCCACTCCAAGTCCTCTAGATCACGTTTGTTCCGAAAATCATGTTCCCGAAGGTTTCATTCCGTTTGGACTCCGTTTGATATCTTTTCCCTTCGAAACACTGAAATAGGCAAAAAAAAGCAGCAATTTGGGTTGGGCCTCATGTTAATAGGTTAGTCCTAAAAATAATATAAAAGTGTATAATAAAGGGACGCGGAGTTTCTGCACCCGAGCTCAAATGAGCTCGGGTGAACAGTAAAATCGAAAAAATTCAAAAAAATTCAAAAAATTCCAAATTTTTTTTGAGAGAAACATTGACAAAAGTTCTAAGTGCTTGCAAAAATTCGTCATGAAATCACATTTCTAGAAGGCGTGGCAAAAAAAACAAAATCAGTACTCTGAAAAAGCTACTTTCAAAAGCATTTTGGAGCACTGAATTTGTTTGTTTTGCCATGCCTTACAGGAATGTGATTTCGTGATGAATTTTTGCAAGCACTTAGAACTTTTGTCAATGTTTCTCTCAAAAAAAATTTGGAATTTTTTGAATTTTTTTTGAATTTTTTTCGATTTTACTGTTCACCCGAGCTCATTTGAGCTCGGGTGCAGAAAGGCACTTTCGATAATAAAGCCCATTAAACGTCCAAAAGAGAATATATAATAGCATGGAATAATCAAAAATTGTAGATACGTTGGAGACGTATCAGTTGCCTTCAGTATTGTTAGAGATATGACAAGCAATACCGAGGAAGCTCAAATCAACACAGAGGATTCTAACATGGCCAACCCCCTCCAATGAGAAGGGTAAAAACCCACGGTGTCAACGAACGAAATTTCACTATACTGGGAGAGTTAACAAACGTCGGAGATTTATAACGATGATCTTATCTCATGTGACAGCATAAAGAGGTACTCCCTCCGTCTAAGTTTATTGGGCCCCTTAGCCAAATCAACGGGACAAAGGAGCCTTGTATGCAAAGATGATGAGGACATGACTACCTTGGATACGACCAAAAATATTGCATACATGCATATTTGTCAGGTGATTTCTAGTGTCAACTATTCAATAATCTATTTATATTATCCAGAACAAAAATACTTCACACACTTTTGTGTTTTGTTTGATTGTAGGTGTATGGGACATTTGTACAATCCACATATGAAGATAGGGGAAAAGGAGAAGTTTAAGTTCTGTTCAAAAAGTCCTCTCACGTCACTTTTGGACCAAGAGAAGATAGAGTCCAAGTCTCTCACGTTCTGGATTCAGATTCGGACTGCACAGACATACCTGACTCAAAACGCCAAGAACTTTTTCATACGGACTCCGAATTGGGTGATTCTTTTTTTGTTGGAAAGTAGATTTCATCCTCTTTCCAAACCAATTGGAATCACCTTTAAATTCGTCCAGAGCATTGAGATATGGACGAAACAATCTGACGCTGCAGCAGAATCCGAGTCAAATAACAAGTCCAAAGGTGTTGCATCACCTCCACTTGGGCCCATGAGCCTTGTACGACCTAGGGTTGGTTTTAGGCTGCCTTGGGACGTCCTCCTACCTCCTTGGCCGCCACCCCTTACTCCTATATAAGTAGATCCATCTAGTAGCTTTTTCCTTGGGATTTGTTTAATTAAAAGTTAGCCATTGCAACTTCGTGTACTTCGTTTGTGTCCAACGACCAGACCAAGACCACTTTCGGATCCCCACCTTTATCAATACTTCATCTATATTCGCAATATTCAGATTGCATTATCATATTCTTGCTTGTTCTTCGATTGCGTGCAGGAATAGACCTTCGTGGTCAGGCTGATCGTGTTTCCGGCATCATCAGTATCCTCAGGAGATTGGTTTAGCGATTGCTAAGGTGCAACGTCGTGCACGTTTGTAGTCGGATCGTCAAAGTCGGCTCCACCAAATCGATAGTTATCATCTCATCGAAAGATCGGGACACCCTCGCCTCTATCAAGTGGTATCAGTTTTCAAGTTGCTCGGTGAGAATTTTCAGTTATCCCTAGATTAGATTTATTTTCTTACCTATTGTCCAAGAAAAAGGCACACAAAAAAAGTTAGATCTGTTCATCCTTTGTCCAATCCAGTCTGAGCCTTTGCATAATCTATTTAGTGTTTTGCTTTGTTGAATTTGCGGTTACACCGTCGTGTCAGGTTGCTGGTCTTAGTGTCTAGTCCTTTAGAGTTTCGAGTTCTGTTCACAGTTTGTCACGGCACCACCGCACCATCTTCATTGTCGTTGCCATATACCACCACCGCGTCATTATTGCATCCGTTGTCCACCACCGCCATCCATCAATTTCCACCACGTACTCCCCATCATTCATTGTCATAATCATACTTGAGGTCGTTCGCGTCATCACTAGATCCAATCTGCACTGCATCTTATCTAGCTTGTTTGTGAAAAAAAAGTGAGAGAAAAAAAAAGAAAAAAAGAGGAAAAAAAGTGAAAAAATTCCGTGAAAAAAGGAGAAAAAAAGATATTCAGAGTGTGCTCCGCCTTTGTTACGCATCGCGCCGTGATTTTTTTTAGTGTTCTAGGCTCGCGTCTCTAGCACGCTCTAGCCTAGGACCAGCACAGTACCGTCGTTGAGCGTTTATTCAATATTGCATCTCTGAATTGATTATTGCTGATCTTTTGCTACCATATATTTGGCCTCCCAAGCTCCACATATTTCTACACCATGTATGCATACGCTCACCTGGCAACCGCTTTCCTCAATCTTCTGAGTTATTTGACACCGCTGGTTGCCGGTCACCACCTGCTGCATGGTAAGAACTTGTAAGACTTTGATATTTGCTATACTGTGAGCGTTTTACCACCACATCCTAGTAGTTCATAGGAACAATATTCTCGGATTTTGTTTCTTGTTTTTCTACTAAATATGGCAGGTTCCAGAGTCAGTTGGGCTTCATCAATCGTGGGAGACGTGCCACCAGCTCCGAAAATACAACCACCGTCACAAGAGGTGCAAAGGCATAAGAATACGCACAATCAGGTTTTTGTTTCCATGCTACCTTTAAAATGGTCGTTTTAAGCCTGATTTATATATTGAATGGGAGTTCGAAATAAATGTTATATTTGCTTCCCATGATTTTTCGGAACGTAAAAAAGTTAAGCTTGCGGTTGGTTTTTTCACTAGTTTTGCTATTGTTTGGTGGAGTGAACATTGTCGGTTATACCCAGATTATGTACCTACTACTTGGGATGATTTAAAACTTGTCATGAGAGATAGATTTGTCGATGTTTATTATACTCGTGGCATGATTAAAAAACTACAACATTTAAAACAAGGTAGTGACACTGTAAGAAAATATTATGATGATTTACAAACTACCTTGTTGCATTCCTTTTTAGAGGAAAGTGAAGAAGATTTTATGGATAGATTTTGGGGAGGATTAAACCATGATATTCAGGAGATACTAATTCATGAAGAATGTTATCCTGTGGACAATTTGTTTCATCTTGCTTGCAAAGCTGAACAGGAAATAAAGAGGCGTGATGCCCACAAGACAAACAAGCATGAGGTGCACATTCAAGGAGTTGAGACGGTCCTTCCTTCTACCATTGCACCTACTATGACAACAACATCCGTTGTTGTGAGCACTGCATCAGCTCCATATTATGACCCGTCACTGCCGAGAGTTCCAACATCGTCTGAGTTGATAACACGAGGTAATGACAAAGGTACTGATCTTCTAACTTCGCATGCGAATGATGAATGCCTTGCCGATTCAAATACACCATGTGATGCTCTAGCCACTACATTGATCACACCACCTATTTTAGATGATTATGCTGCTGATTTGACTTTGCCATGTGATCAAACAACTGCAATATCAAGAATTTTGAGTGCACCCATTGAATTAACCGTTGATGTGAAAGAACCATGTGAATCAGGCACTAAAACAAATTTGGATCAACTACGTTTGAAAATAATTGTGCCAATGTTTAATCATTTTGATATGACCTCTAATCTTGATAATGATTTTGTGTTGAATGACTTGTTGCATGTTTGCTTATTACAGCATGTTGTAGCATGTAATTCTGAAACTATAAAAGTTTATTCACCAATGTTGGGATGGTTTAATGATGAACTTTGTCAATCTTCTGATATGAATAAGAGTTTCACTTATATGTGCAAACTGAGTTGCAATATTTTCATGCCTTCTACTTCTTGTGATAATATTTTGGCTTTATATTTTATGAACTTTGAAAGTTACTCATGTATACATGTGTCATATGTGCAAAAACTAAGGGAAATAAAAATGGATGACATATACATATACAACATGTACACCTTGTCTATTTTGTTAGCCACATTTCAGATTAAGCAACGCCGAGGACGGCTTTATTTTCAAGAAGGGGAGGATGATGAGGACATGACTACCTTGGATACGACCAAAAATATTGCATACATGCATATTTGTCAGCTGATTTCTAGTGTCAACTATTCAATAATCTATTTATATTATCCAGAACAAAAATACTTCACACACTTTTGTGTTTTGTCTAATTGTAGGTGTATGGGACATTTGTACAATCCACATATGAAGATAGGGGAAAAGGAAAAGTTTAAGTTCTGTTCAAAAAGTCCTCTCACGTCACTTATGGGCCAAGAGAAGATAGAGTCCAAGTCTCTCACGTTCTGGATTCAGATTCGGACTGCACAGACATACCTGACTCAAAACGCCAAGAACTTTTTCATACGGACTCTGAATTGGGTGATTCTTTTTTTGTTGGAAAGTAGATTTCATCCTCTTTCCAAACCAATTGGAATCACCTTTAAATTCGTCCGGAGCGTTGAGATATGGGCGAAACAATCTAACGCTGCAACAGAATCCGAGTCAAACAACAAGTCCAAAGGTGTTGCATCACCTCCACTTGGGCCCATGAGCCTTGTACGACCTAGGGTTGGTTTTAGGCTGCCTTGGGACGTCCTCCTACCTCCTTGGCTGCCACCCCTTACTACTATATAAGTAGATCCATCTAGTAGCTTTTTCCTTGGGATTTGTTTAGTTAAAAGTTAGCCATTGCAATTTCGTGTACTTCGTTTGTGTCCAACGACCAGACCAAGACCACTTTCGGATCCCCACCTTTATCAATACTTCATCTATATTCGCAATATTCAGATTGCATTATCATATTCTTGCTTGTTCTTCGATTGCGTGCAGGAATAGACCTTCGTGGTCAGGCTGATCGTGTTTCCGGCATCATCAGTAACCTCAGGAGATTGGTTTAGCGATTGCTAAGGCGCAACGTCGTGCACGTTTGTAGTCGGATTGTCAAAGTCGGCTCCACCAAATCGATAGTTATCATCTCATCGAAAGATCGGGACACCCTCGCCTCTATCAAAAGATCTTTTTTGTTATATAGCCAATACTTATAGGGCATTAATTATGGACATGTGTTTCGGAAAACAACAAAGGTAATGTCTTTCCTTTGCGCGCACAGGGAAGCATGGGAGCAACTGGTTGACGTGCGCTCCTTCGGGAGCCTCACAACGATCACTTTGCAGTGGCTGAGAATGCACCGCTCTCAGTCGTCGTCACGTGTCGAACTCTAGGTGCTCCCTTCAGATTTTATTATTTTATTTTTTTCATACGCGTTTTCGACTTTTTAGACGGTTTTTTTAGGGGGTTTCAACTTCTCGATTTTCCACCTGTCTCTTTTAGCTTTTGGACGAAAATTTTGATTTATTTTATTTTTTCACAAAAAATGCCTTTTTTCTTCCGCGAGAGGCACGGATTTGAAAAACATGTTTTCTCTTTTTTTCCTTCTGCGAAAGGCACGGCTGTGCCTCTTGAAAACGGAAAAAAAATCTTCTGTGAAAGGCACGGTTTTACTTCCGCGAGAGGCATGGTCGTGCCTCTCGCAAACGAAAAATACTCGTTTTCTCTTCTTTTTTCCGGAGAGGCACGGTTTTGCTTCCGCGCCTCGTGCCTCTCGTAAACGAAAAAAGCCGTTTTTCTCTTCTTTTTTCCTTTCATGAGAGGCACGATTTTGCTTCCGTGAGAGGCGCGGTCGTGCCTCTCGAAAACAGAAAAAAAAACATGTTTTCTATTCATTTTCCTTCTGCGAGGGCACAGTTTTTTCGTCCGTTTTTTTGGGAAAACAATAGTTCGTCAAAACCTATCAACATAAGATCTAGTTTTGAAGATCTCGACACGAGAAATCCAATGATCAAAATAATTTGAGATTTGAATGCACAGTTTAAAAGATAAAACGTTTTGATAAACGAATCTACGGAAAAAATGAAAAATCTCAGGTTGCGACAAGTGGCGCACATGCAACGCACTACTTGTCCCAACCTTAAAAGGTGAAAAATGATCTTTGGAAGGACTACTCGGTTAGTGATTTCGGGGACGCGTGCATCCACACCGATTCCAACTGCATGGGCCCATGCATGCCTAATGGAAAAGAAAAATGCATCCATTGATAAGTCATACAAGGCATTTTTCCTAGCTATGCACATATAATTAGCTATGCACATATAATTGACTCAATCAAACATAAAAAGGAAAAAAATACCCACAGGAATCTCTGCATAAAATTAATGACATAGAACTGAGACTACCCACAGTGGGAGTAACATAGGTAGTAACATCACACATATCTAGATAAAATAGATGATGTGGCAAGCAATAAATAAAAAAAGAGAGCCATATTGTAACATAGCTAGTTACTAGTAGTATGAGGCTAGTCATAGTGGGGGTAACTTAGGTAGTAACTTAACACATCCCAAGATAATTTTGTTTATGTGGCAAGTATTTAATGAGGAAAGAGATGCTTGTGGTAACATAATATGTTATTGTAACATAGCGCTTCCCGAGGCAAAATGAGTCTATGAGCTACTAAATGAAGCCATCTATAACACTACTAGTATGTTATTTTGCACTATAGAGGTAGTAACTTAGACTAGTGTCATATGCATGACACTAGTATAAGTTACTCCTCACTATGACCAGCCCGAGTAACATCACACATATCAAAGCAAGATGAGTCTATAGCCTAATAAATGAAGTGTTATATGTTACCACACATATGTTACTTCCCGCTATAGAGATAGTAATATAGAGTAGTAACATGGGGCATATGTTACTATTCTATATTATTACCCATTGTGGTTAGTCTAAGATGTGCAATACTTATGACACATCTAAATGCACTTTAGTAAAACTATTCCGTTTTAATTACAGTGCCATTAATTACGCCGATTTAAGCAAGGAAGTTTCCTTTGCGGGCCTTAAAAAAGGGGGGCGTGCTTATATTGCCCACAGGCCTCATAAACCCATAAACCCGGACAAAGGGAGTAATATATAGCAATGGTAATCTAGGTTGACTGCCTAAAAAAAAAACCTAGGTTGAAACTGAATTCTCTATTAGAAGTTGGCTTCAATATGAATTTGGATCACAACTCAACAAATGTCATAGGCTAATAGTGCATGAACATTCACACGCTATAAGTGTTTGTGCAACAACATGCATATAATAACATCAGCACAATAAATGCAATTTTTGAAACTTCAAACTGTTTTAAGACATGCTCAATATACAATTCATCTTCACGGTCTGCTTTGTCTCGACAAGAGCATCATTACTAGATCTCATATGCGTAAGTTTCAATGGTAAAAATCAACTTACGAATTTGCCACCTAATGGTTAATAAAATTTCCAAGGTATTGGTATTGAAGTTACCATGTGGCAACTTTGATAAAAAAACACATCGGCAATTTTGACACAAACACAATGACATCTTTCTTTATCATGGAGCGACAAAAAATCCATCTTAAAAGTTCTCACCCAGTAATTAATTAAGTTGCCATTGTGTTGATATCATAGTTGCCACATAGTAATAATGCCAACACGATGGAAACTTCATTTATCATGGGGTGGCAACTTTAGGGTAAAAAAAAGGTTTGCAAAAACATTCACGAGTGGAATCTAGTTACGAAGCCCTTGACAATACAAAGCCAACAGCTTAAACACATTGTGAATTGGGCATATGGTTTGGTACACAAAACATTTTTTGGTTTAAAAAAAGTTGAAATTAGCTTGCATCATCACATGCATGTATGCAACTAACTACCCCACATGTTGTGGTTGGGTCGCTCCAGGGACGAGCTGAGCGAACGTCTGCTCATTATAGAATCTGTTAATATTACCGGAGATGGAGTTGCCATGACCTCTAAGGTGAAAGTGCTCTAGATAAATTTGTGCGTGAGTCTCACATTCATGTCAGACTCTAAAATCACGCTGCCATTCACCTTTGTATGCATTCTGTATATTTCAACGCTGTTCAAACCACATTTCTGCCTATGTTAGTTGTACAGGTTCAGTTAGTGAGCAAGTGGATGATCTTCGTGTGAATCATTTGGGACCTCTCCTTGACTGTCCAGTGGCATGTACTGTGCCATGATAGCTCTAATCTCAGAGTCCATGTATGACTGAAAAAATAACACAAAACAACCATGTAGAATTAGACATCTGTCAATGAAGCTAAGGAGAAGAAGCCTTAGTTAAAACATATTTACAGTATTGCTGAAACTCAACATCATAAGAGGGATTTGATGATATCGGCTTTCAAAACCATAAGCACAAGCTACAGCGGAATGTGGTCATTTGTTACCCTTCTACTCCCTCTGTTCCATCTTAAGTGTCGCTGATTAGTACAACCTTGAACTAAATCAGCGACACATAATATGGACCGAGGGAGTAGTTTTCTTTGCAGATGATGTGGGAAAATATTAACCACATGAAAGTTGTCATATTACATAAAATTTCAACCACTCTTGGTACTACAGCAACTAGGATAGAACTTTCTTTTTAAGAACAAGCAACTTCAGTTGCATGTCGTTTTCGTTAAGATAGAAGTGTGAAGTGTGACAATTACGAGAATGTGGGTATGCTAGTACATCTCAACGATCGCTTGATTAACCACATGAATCACTGGAGATGGCTTCTTGTCGAAAACACTCGTGTTGCACTTAAGCCAAACCCTTCGCATCCCCACAATAGCCCAAGTAGCAGCCTCTCTCCCTCTCGGACCCTGGACTCTGTTGGGCATGTAGCACCACCATCTGACCGCGTGGCTTGATGGTGTTAGTGAAGCCATCGCTCGCGACCTGAGGAACTTGAACCAAAACTTCCGCATGTAGGAACATCTGACGAAAGATGGTCAATCGTTTCTGGCGCCTGATTGCAGATAGGGCACACCAGGGGACGAGGTAGGGCCTGCCACTCCAAACAGTCAGCCATCCAGCATCGATTCCTAAGCACCAAGCACACGTAGAACTTTTCGTTTGGCTGCACAATGTTTCTCTACAGGTTCCTGGTATTGTCCACTTGCTCAAAGACAAAGAAAAAGCCTCATATGCAGAGCTGGCTGAGTACTTCCTGTTGGCAGTGAGCCTCCACTCAAAGCAATCATCCTCATCTGAGAGCAAAAGCATGTCCTGGATTTCCCTCGATAATTCAAAGTATTCTGCTATCACTTGCATCGGGAGTTGTCCCCTAATATCCATGATTTACCTGTGATTAGCCAAAGCCTCGGCCACTGATCTTCTTGTCGCACCACACGCTTTAGCAAAGGAGAACAGTGTTGGTGCAATGTCATGGCCACTTCACCCATTAATACTGCTTGTGCCAAAACTGTGATCTGTCTCCTACGTCCACCGTGCATTGGGTAGCCGCCAAGAAGAGGGTTGTGGCTCTTTGCTAATCGGCACTTGCAGTCCTGACCACGCCCTCGGCTCCCCGACGCAACCCTGCCAGCTCCATCTGATCCTATGTGCCTCATTCAGGAACTGAGGATTGTGAATCCCAAGTCCTCCGAACTCTGTTTCACATTTGGTCCAAGCAAGCGCAACAGCCACCGACATCACCATGGGCACACCGCCAAGCCCAAGTGGACCCATGACAACGACACGTGCACGAGCCATCCAAACTGAGGTGACTTCACTCCTCTTTGAGCTCCATATACCTTGAATGAGACTTGGCTACTACCTCAAAGTGGAATCCTATGTGTGATTAGGTTTGTTGACGACCACCGTGGAAGCACGAGGAAGGAAGACCAAGTCCAAGACGAGGAGTGAGAAGACGAGGAAGATGAAGGAGTAAGGCGCGAAACCGGAATCAGAAACCCGAAGACTCCAAAGTTTGTCAAATCTAGTCTCTCCAGACCTGATCCGGACTCCATCAAAAATACGGCCTGTTACGCTTCATGCACTAGCCAACGCAACCAAAAGTCCGAACTGATGGAAATGGATAGGCAATCCACATACACACTTCAATACCCCCTCTTACGTGTGACGTGGGAAGTTAACACGTGAATAGACTCAGAGGTATGGCTCAAGAGGCCTGTACATGGACATAGAGGAGGGCAGCATCAATTTTTGGATGTATTGTGAAATCCAAAGCTTGAACTCAAGACCTTAGGCCCTGATACCATGTTAAGCTTCATGCACTAGCCAACTAGGACTTGAACTCAAGACCTTAGGCTCCCATAACATGTTAAGCTTCATGCACTAGCCAACGCAACCAAAAGTCCGAACTGATGGAAAGGACCAGGCAGTCCACATATACACTAGGTTTACAAATAAAACTATATGGATGAAGATAATATTCTGCACCAGCTAGCTTACCCTTAATCTGTATTTGTATACCGCATAGCTTCCTGCCGCCACAATAACTAAGGCTACCAAGATCCCCCACACAGCAGCCCATGCTGCTTTAGCCTGAATTGTTGTCTTACCTACAGATTAACCATACAAGATTAAGTGATATGTACAAAAAATGATAGATATTTGTTACATAATCAAAGTCTAAAATTACTTATGCAAGTGTCGTGCTCCTTGATGTACAAAAGGTCGCCACTACAAGTACAATCATAGCCACCCCATGTATCTCTGCAGCTGCATTCAGGACACTGGCAAGCTTTTCTCTCCTTGCACTCGTCAATATCTGCAAAGGTAAATGACAAGTAAGCTACAGTTTAAGAACTATTGTACCTGCTGCATTGCACTAATTTTTTACTGCCTTTTGTCACAAAATATATAACGTTTTTGCAGAAAAATTGTTAATCGGAAAAATATTCATGGACAATTGTCCATATTCCAAGTATGTATGAAGTCATTTGCATCTGCAAGAAAGACCTCTTTTTGTTATAGAAAAAAGAGAATCATTTGTATGTGCGAGAGAGAAGAGAGATTATCTAGAAAATAAAATTCAGAGCGAAAAGACGATCAGTGCAGTACAGGACCATTGGTAGAACATCACTTATTCTAAGATGCAGGGCAGCGGTAATTTCCTAATTTGTGTGTGTGTGTGATCGGATGGGTGGTGTGGAATGGGGGGTAAGGCTAAAGAGTACCATGGCATTTTTTAACACCGTCCCCTCGGAAACCAGCTGGACACTTGCAATTTTGATCTCCTGATTCCTGTAAAATAAAATTTGGGTACGCGAATACTTATCAGAGTCAAGTAGAAGAACTGTAGAAGTTATTACTGTTAGAGTATACTATATACATATATAGCCATTTAGGCTTTTGTTTTTACCCCATTCTATAAGGGGTTTTCTGCATATTTCCTGCATCTGTACATGTATATATACTGGCCTATGACCCCATGGGAATACAAGTTGCATATTCCTCCTAACATGGTATTAGAGCTAGGTCAACTTTTTCGCACGCTGCAACTTATGCTATTGATCCACCGCCGCGTCGCCGCCATCCTCTGTGGCGGCTGTTCTCTTCTCTATTCTCCCGTTGCTGCCAGATTTCCCATGCCCGCTACTGCTTCTTGCTCCGCTCGCCTCTCTCCCGTCTGCCTCCAACGCCACTCTGCCCCGTCCCCTGCAGATCAACGCCCCAGGCCGGCTGCTTCGTCCCACGCGTCCGCCGCTGGAGTGCTGCTCGCACCTTCACATCAAGCAGCTCGGTCCTGCCTCCTGCTCCGGTCCGTTGGGTGCAGCCGTTCAGGTCAGTGGCTGCTGGATCCCGTCAAGTCGCCATCAGCCTCAGGCCACAGCCGCGACCTGCCAGAGCCGTGACGATCGCTGGCCTCCTGCGCCCAGCAATCAGCGGCTGCTGATTTGGTAGCTCCAGTCCTGCCTGCCGGTCAAAGGCACAGCTGGCTGTGCCTTCTATTGAGTCAAGCCGCTGGCCACTTCTATTGGGGCTGATGTGGCTGATTGTCCTCTTGTAAAAAAAGAAGAGAAAAATAAAAGGTGCCTCCAGCCTGTCCTTATGTGATGTTCAAGGGTGTTCCCTGCACTGACCACATCTCGCACATGCGCTTTTCCTCGGTGCTTGGTGCTAATCCGCCTGTGATGTCATCCCTTCGGCGTCTTACGCAGACTGTGCTGGTCGATTTACAACAACTTCTCTCAAGACCTCCGCATATGGTGATTGTCGCTCTACACCAACTCCTCTCGCTACTTTCACCGGTGATTGTCACTCTACACCGGCTCCTCTCGCGACTTTCACCGATAGTGCTGATGCATATGGCTCCATCGACTACGTCTCGCACACGCGCCTTCCCTCGACGCATGGTGATTGTCTGCATGTGACCTTGTCTCCACCACCGGCCTCTGCAGATGATATTGGTCATGCTACATCACCTCTAGCAGCTTCCACGGTTGGTGATGGCCGTGCCTTTTTCGATGCTGCTACGTTAACTACTCCAGTTGTGTCCTTCACTGAGTAGGAAATTTTGCGACTTCATGACTTGTTTATTGCCTCCGGCACTTCCTTGTTGGGTGCATCTGTGTCTACCTCTTCAATTGAGCCCCTGACTGAGCAGGAGATTACACGACTTCGATGCTTGCCAGCCACATCCTCTGTTTCTTCACCAACTGGTTTCTGCTACCGACTATTTGGCATTGTGGGACCACCTTCTACACAGGCAGGTACGTCTCCATGGATTCTTGATACCGGAGCATCTTTTTATATGACTCATGATTCATCCACTTTGTCCTCTGTTCGACCTCTTGCTTCTCTTTTTCATGTTCTTACTGCTGATGGTACCTCCCTCCCGGTTAATGGCCGAGGCATTCTGAACACTTTGGCATTGTGGGACCACCTTCTACACAGGCAGGTACATCTCCATGGATTCTTGATACCGGAGCATCTTTTTATATGACTCATGATTCATCCACTTTGTCCTCTGTTCGACCTCTTGCTTCTCTTTTTCATGTTCTTACTGCTGATGGTACCTCCCTCCCGGTTAATGGCCGAGGCATTCTTAACACTTTGGCTTTTCATGTTCATCATGTTCCTCGACTTACCATGCAGCTCATTTCTGGTGGCCAGATTATTGACTCTGGTTGTAGGGTCATTCTCGACTTTGACTCATGTTCAGTTTTGGATCGTCACACCGGTGCTCTACTTGGTGCTGGCCCTAGACGTCGTGACTTAGGATCTCTAGGAACTTGACTGGCTTCACCTTCCCTCCCCTGCCATCACCACCAGTCGTTCCGCTTCAGTTGCCTTGTCTACCAACTCTTTTCAGTAGTGGCATCATCGCCTTGGTCAATTGTGTGGCTCTCGTCTTTCATCATTAGTTCGACGTGGTCTTCTTGGATCCATCTCCGGTAGTGTGTCTTTAGACTGTCAGGGTTGTCAGCTTGGTAAACAGGTCCAATTACCTTATCCTCATAGCAAGACTCTGTCTCAGCGTCCTTTCGACATTGTTCACTCTGATGTTTAGGGTCCAGCTCCCTTTGCCTCAAAAGAAGGTCATCACTATTGTATTATCTTTATAGATGACTTCTCTCGACATACTTGAATATATTTTATGTTTTCTCGTAGTGAGGTCTTATCTCATGGTTCACACTCAGTTCTCCACGCCTATTCATGTGTTCCATGCTGACTCTACTGGAGAGAATATCTCCAAGTTGTTGCATGGAGTCCTTGTTGAGCAGGGTACTCTTGCTCAATTCTCTTGTCCTGGTGCTCATGCTCAAAATGGTGTGGTTGAGCGGCCCGTGCATTGATGACCGCCGCCTCTCTTCTGCCTCACTTTTGGGCTGAGGTTGTCTCCACTTCCACCTATCTCATCAATCTTCAGCCATTCACTGCTTTGCGGGGTGGCATTCCTTTCGAGTGACTTTTTGATTGTCCTCCCGATTATTCGACGCTTCGTTTGTTTGGTTGTGTTTGCTATGCTCTTGCCCCTCGTGAACGCACCAAACTGACCGCTCAGTCTGTTGATTGTGCCTTCTTAGGCTATCGTTTGGATGCGTATTTCTCGGGATGTGACTTTTGATGAGTCTCGTCCCTTCTACACGCGTCCATCTTCCTTGACCTTTTCAGTGGATGATATCTCTTTCCTCACTTCTTGACACACCTATCACTTCCGTTGAGCCCTTGTCCATCCGTCATGCTGCCCCTGCTTCTACAACTATTGCAGATCCGACGTCGTCATCTTCCATGGTTTCCTCACCTCGCTTGTCACAGGATTCTACACCTTCATCCTCGGTGACTTCTCCGTCTCCATCACTCGAGTCTACCCTGGCGATTCTCCTCGCATTCTTCCATCGCTTCCTCACTTTTATACTCGTCGTCTGCGTGTATGGATGCATCTAATGATGTGTCACCTACTTCTAATGTGCAGTCTTCCTCGTCTCAGCCTACCTATGGCTTGCATCCTCGTTCGCTTCCGCCTATGGATCGCCTTGGTTTTCCACGCACTAGCGCTCGACTTCTTATCATGAAGTTGTTGTTCATCCCGAATGGTATTTGGCGATAGCAAAGGAGGTGGCTGCTCTTGAGCGCACCGGCACATAGGATCTTGTTTCTCTTCCTCCAGGTGTCCGCCCCATCACTTGTAAGTGGGTCTATAAGGTTAAGACTCGTTTTGATGGTTCTCTTGGGTGTTACAAAGCTCATCTTGTGTCTCGTTCCTTTCAGCAGGAGCATGGTCATGATTGGTAAGCTTCATGCACTAGCCAACGCAACCAAAAGTCTGAACTAATGGAAAGGGCTAGGCAATCCACATATCCACTTCAACACCCCCTCTCACATGTGACGCGGGAAGTCAACCCGTGGATAGACTCAAGGGTATGGCTCAAGAGCCCTATAAGTGGACACAAAGGGGGGAGAACAATTTTTTGATAAATTGCGAAACTCAAGACTTGAACCCAAAACCTTGGGCTCTGATACCATGTTAAGCTTCATACACTAGCCAACGCAACCAAAAGTCCAAACTGATGGAAAGGGCTAGGCAATCCACATATACATTTCAACAGTGATTACGATGAGACTTTTGCTCATGTATCCATATGACCCACTGTTCGCACACTTCTTGTCGTGGCCTCTGTTCGCCACTGGTCTGTCTCGGCTTGATGTTAAGAATGCCTTTCTTAATGGTAAGGGCAACTCCAACGCAGGACCCCAAACGAACGTCCGTTTTGTTCGGATTTTGTCCGTTTGGGGATGGCAATGGGGCGGCGTCCGCCCTGATTTTTGGATATGCCGACCGTGCGTCGAACGCGCGGCCGCATTTCAGCCGCAGCTGTCCGGCGGAGGCCCTTTATGCATTCTTTGAACTAAAATCAAGCATAGCAAATGGTTCATAATCAAATAGTTCCACATCAGAAATAGTCTTACAACCCAATCGAAATAAAAACAATATCAAATAGTCTTACAACCCAATCAAAATTGTTTTGCATGAAAAGATATTGAACCGATAGATCTACTGGTTGCCAATGTGAGTCCACATGTGCTCAACCAAGTCATCCTGGAGCTGCATATGAGTATGCCAATCACACATTTCACGATGAAATTGGGCAAACTGTTCAAAGGTTGCAGGTTGTTGGTGCTCAGGCTCAACATTTTCACCCTGAAAATCAAACCCTTGGTCGTAGATGCTATCACCACGCTCATCCTCCACGATCATGTTGTGCATGATCACACAAGCAGTCATCACCTCCCAAAGCTTCGGAGTGCTCCATGTCAATGCAGGGTTTCGAACTATACCCCATCGAGATTGAAGCACACCAAAATCACACTCCACATCCTTCCTAGCACTTTCCTGCATTTGGGCAAATCTCTATCTCTTCTCTCCTTGCGGATTGGATATGGTCTTCACAAGAGTTGACCATTGTAAGTGCATCTAGTGCCCCTTAGTGATTTTGGTGTATTGAAGACTTATAGGTTAAGGGACTAATGCGTTTGTGAGTGTGCACAGGTCTGTAAGTCTATGAGGAGTTTGATATTTACAGAGAAAGTCGACCCCTAAAAATGAATGTCTTCAACTGAAGACTTTGGCTTTCTGAAGACTTTGAAAGTGAAGAAATTGGTGTGACCGTGAAGACTTGATATTCATGCGAGGAACATGAAGCGTGAAGACTCTTCTTTTCGTAGTTTCATTTTCTCTTTCTTGAGTCATAGGAAACACCGTACTGTTAAAGGGGTCGAGGAAAAACTAAGGAAAAGTTTCCAAGTGATGCTCATCTCAAAATCCTACACCTACCAATCCCTTCGAGTGAAGCCATTGAAAATCTCATACAGTTCAGTCAATTTCTTCAGTGACAGAGAGGAAGTTCTTCTGGTCTCTGAGGAATTTGTTATGGCTGAGGAGTTAGGAATTCACCAGTGCGGATTGCCTACAAGTGAGGAACATGATAGCCCTGAGGAATTGAACCTCAAATTTCCGACCGTTGTTGTGCTATGCGCCAGCTGTACCAAAATATCTTCTCCACCTAACAGTCATATCATTGAAGGGCATTTATGTCTTATTATATCGAGCTGCTCCCTAGGCTATAAATAGCCGCCCCCTACAACCACTAGCTGGTTGGCTGCTCCGATAGAAACTGACACTTGTCATTGAGAGCATCCCTTCCTCCGAGGACTTTGAGCGAAAATAATCAAGTGAGGAAAACCCAAACCCAAACACGTAAAAACCCAAAGTGATTGAGCATCACTGAAGAGATTGTTCCTGTGTGGATCCGACGCTTGTTACCTTTGAAGACTGTGCATCTTCCAGACGGTTAGGCGTCATGGTCTAGAGCATCCAAGAGGAAATTGTGGACCGCCGAGTGACCGAATTTGTGAAGGTTTGGAAGTCACCTGAAGACTTACCACGAGTGATTGGGCGAGGTCTATGTGATCTTAGCTCAAGGAGAATACTGTGAGGACTGTGTGTCCGGGACTGTGTGTCCTCAGGTTTAAATACCTAGCCGCTCCAACCAGACGTACAACTGTCACAGCAGTTGGAACTGGTCTACCAAATCATTGTCTTCACCGAGCTAACTGGTTCTATTTCCTCAACCCTTTCATTTCCTCATTACTGTGTTGTGTACTTGATCGTTACTGTTTGAAGACTTCCACAATTTAATCAGTTCAATTTCTTCAGTCAGTTTGACTTCAGCTTGCTGATCCTGTGTTTACGCTTTCTGTACTCTGTGCTTGTTTCCATTACATCATGATGACTGTGCTTCTGTACTGTTATGCTTGCATCTGAGTACTTATTCCGCTGCTAGCCGTTCGTGACTTAGGAATTTCCTCCTCACTGACGAATTTGTAAAAATCGCCTATTCACCCCACCCACCCTCTAGTCGATTTAACGCACTTTCAACCACTGAGGATAGATACCATCAGCTAGGTAATATCCTTTGTTGTAATGGTGGCCATTGATCTCAAAGTTGACCTTTTGGGAGTGGCCTTCTGCAAGCCTTGCAAACACTGGAGAACGCTGAAGCACGTTGACATCATTGTGAGAACCAACCATGCCAAAGAAAGAATGCCATATCCACAGATGTTGTGAAGCCACCGCTTCTAGTATGACACTGACACCTTTCACATGCCCCTTGTACTTCCCCTGCCAAGCAAATGAACAGTTTTTTCACTTCTAGTGCATACAATCTATACTACCAAGCATGCCCGGAAAGCCCCTCTCAGCATTTATCACCAACAACCTCTCTATATCAGCGGCAGTTGGCTCTCTCGGGTACTCAGGGCCGAACACTGCCACCACGGCCTTGCAGGAACTATATATTGAGAGGAGACATGTAGACTTACTCATACGCACGTACTCATCCACAACATTACCAAAAATTCCATATGCAAGCATGCGAATAGCCGCAGTCCATTTCTGGTAAGAAGAGAAGCCAAGCTTGCCAAGGGCATCCTCTTGGAACTCAAAGTATGGGTCATATCCTACCACTCCCTCCCGAATACGATTCAACACATGTCTCATTCGGAAGCGGCGATGAAATTGATGTGGTTTGAAGAGTGCGGTATTCTCAAAGTAATCGGCATAGAGTAAGGTGTGGCCGCTCTCCCTATTGCGGTCCAAGGTCGGAACATGCCCCGTGTAACGCTCGGATAATTAAGCTACAGTAATCCCCTGCTAATGATGCCATGTCATCATTTTCACTGTTGCTAAATCCCCCTTGGATTCAATTCGGTTCAAATTCAAATTCAAATTAAAGTCAAAAATAAAAGTTTTCAAATGTCAAAAATAAAATGTGCAAACTGGGGCAAATAATTCTTAAGTATTACTGATGAAGAAACCAAGTTTTTATAAGATGTTTAAATGCTCAAAAGTAATTAGAATAGTGGCTTAAACAATCATTTAAATGCCTTTTATGATTTCTAAAATGTTAAACTATTTTATTGGTGAGTGAGACTTTTTATGGCAGTAGCATATTTGGTAACATTAATTTAGGTGCTGATTAGGTGTTTTATAAAACTAAAATTAATAGATAATAAAACATAAGACAAATAAGCAGAAAAGTTAAAAGTAAAACCAATTTAGGTGTTGTCCCTATATTTTATAAATCTAAAATAAATAGATAGTAAAATAGAAAAGCAAATGTATAGAAAATAACTAAAAGCAAAACAATAGAAATAAAACAAAGCCCCCCTCCCCCTCTAGACTTGGCCCACCTAACCACTAGGCCGGCCCACTTCCCCGCTACCCCCTCCCTCCCTGTTCACGGGGGGGGGGGGGGGTCGTGGGCAGCGCCAATGCCTGCCACGGCACCGGTCGTCGCCGTGGCAGCCATTTGGCGGCCCCTCTCTGTGTCTCGCTGTAGTCAGCGACCGCGCAAGCCACTGGTTCGCCCCCACCCCTCCGCCACATACGCATGCCCGCCGCAGCCTTGTGCACCTGCTACCGCCACCGCTGGCCGCCGCCTCTGCTTGCGCTCGCCCCTCCTGCGCTGCTGCTGAGCTGCTAGCCGCTCCTCCGCCGCAGTTGCTGCCTGCGCCCAACCGGCGACCGCCCTCGCCCGTGCTCGCCCACGCCCCCTGTCGCCCGCGCCTTCCCGCTAGCCCAGCCGCGCCCCGCGCCGTCCCGCTCCGGCCATGGCCTCACCTCCCCGCGCACCCCGGCCAACCGCCGCTGCCTGCGCCGGCTGCCCTTTGCCCCGCGCCTTCCCACTTGCGCTGGCTGCCGCCCGTCGTTTCCCCCTCCTCTACAGCTCGCACAAGCCCCGCGCGGCCCCGCATGACTGCCCGCGCCATCGCCGCCTCCAGCTGATGTGGCGCGCCCGCCGCGGCTCCTGTTAGCCGATGCCCCACTCCCTCTTTCGCTCGCCGCCCCTCGCTCGCTCGCTGCTGCCGCCTGGCCCGCACGCTGGCCGCGCCACGACCGGCCTCTGTCGTCGCCGGCGCCGCTGCCCCCTGGTGGCCTCGGGCACACACGGGCGGCCACGCCCAGCGCCCGTAACCGCCACCCACACGCCCGCTATGGCCCTGGGCCACTGGCCTATGGGCCCCACGCCCCTGTTGTAAGAGAAAAGAAAAAGAAAAATATATATATAATAAAAATAATTAACTTAATTAAACTAGTTTAATTAAGTCTAATTAGAATTAATTGGCCTAATCACGTGTTTAGTTGAAAACTAGATTAATTAGTCTAATCAGTCAATGACAGGGGGCCCCATGCCCTGTTGACCAGTCAAACGTTGACTGGTCAACTGGGACCCCCTGGCCCACCTGTCAGCCACTGGGTGCAGTTCTGTGTACCCTGTGCTGGGTGCATCTAGCATTTTAGTGTTTATTTTCGAATTATTAATAATTTCAAAATATTGCTAAAAACTTTAGAAAATCACAGAAAATAATCCGTAACTCGGATGAAAAAGTTTTATACATGAAAGTTGCTCAAAAAAATATGACGATTCGGAATACGCTCTCCGTTCATTCGTCACGTGCCCCTAGCATAGCGAACATCGAACTTTTCCCCTCCGGTTCGTCTGTCCGAAAATGCCTAACTCCGGGAAAACTTTCCGGACGTTATCCCCCTTCGCCGCTACCGTGTATCACTGCGTTAGAACACCCCTAGCACCGCTTAATGTTATATCATGCATCTGTGTGCTTTATATTTACTGTTTCTTCCCCCTCTTCTCTCCGGTAGACCCCGAGACTGCTGCTGATGCCCCTGTGATCGACTACGTCGACGACGAACCTTCTTCCCTTTCAGCGGAGCTTCCAGGCAAGCCCCCCCTTTGATCATCCCGATATCGCCCATTCCATTCTCTTATGCTTGCATTAGATTTTGCTGCTGTTATTGTTTGCTCCTATTCTGATGCATAGCCTGCTTTTGTAACCTGCTCATTGTACCTTACCTGCTTATCCTAAACTGCTTAGTATAGGTTGGTTAGTGATCCATCAGTGACCTCCACCTTGTCCTTGTTGCCCCTGCTTCATCATCGACGACTCGATCAACGTGATCGATGACCAGAGCCCGACACCTCACATCACATCACGCCCCTTTTTGTTGCTCGACTCTGCAGAGCTACTATCGAGTGCCGAGGGTGATCCCTCATAACGCACTCCTGATGATAATTCTATAGTGTAGCTATTCGGTCATGGTCATTGAGGGTGATTTCCTCTTTCACCATTCCCGATACGGCTCTGTCGTGCAACACCTCAAGTGTGAACCTCGAGGGTGGTCCCTCTTACGTTCACCTTGATGATTACATTGAGTGGAATCCACCAGGGGTGATTCCTCGGGTTTTCCCCTTGATGTCTGGACACACAGTTACTACTACGTGCACCGGAGGTGCCTACTACTACGTGCAGGCCGTTGACGACGACCAGGAGTAGTTAGGAGGATCCCAGGCAGGAGGCCTGCGCCTCTTTCGATCTGTATCCCAGTTTGTGCTAGCCTTCTTAAGGCAAACTTGTTTAACTTATGTCTGTACTCAGATATTGTTGCTTCCGCTGACTCGTCTATGATCGAGCACTTGTATTCGAGCCCTCGAGGCCCCTGGCTTGTATTATGATGCTTGTATGACTTATTTTATTGTTAGAGTTGTGTTGTGATATCTTCCCGTGAGTCCCTGATCTTGATCGTACACGTTTGCGTGTATGATTAGTGTACGATTGAATCGGGGGCGTCACATTACTTCAGGAGTTTGGTGTTTCTGTCACTAGACCTACTCTGCTATTATTTGACAGTACAGGTGCTATTAGAATTGCGCGCAACCTTGTGAAGCATGAGCTCACCAAACATATTGGTGTTCATCTTTGTCGAAAAAAGCATATTGGTGTTCATGCCTTTTTGTGTGCGCTGGTGTGCAGGATCAAGTTATTGCTCTTCAGTATGTGCCTTCCAAGTTAAATTAAAGGATTTCTTGCGAAGGCCCAGACTAGAGGGGTGTTGTTGATCCATCATGAGTTTGAGGAGGGGTGTTGAGTACTATATATATAGCCATGTAGCCTTTTGCATTTACCCCATTGTATAAGGGGTTTACTGCATATTTCCTGCACATGTATATATACTGGTCTATGCCCCATGGAAATACAAATTGCGTATTCCTAACAATTACATGTACTTGTCATGTGCCTAAATGTACCTGACAAGCAGAGAATGTTTTTCCGTTGCGAGTTTCATGCCAGCACCCACCGTGGTTTATCAAGCATTTTCCAGGCCCAGCGGCTGTAGATAAAATGGTTATTCAGTATAAATTTCTCACGCTGTTAATCATCCACTACACACAAAAAAAACACTTGTGCAGTTCACAGCATGTGTCATATAATCATGCAAATCGAAACAAATTGTGCAATTCTAAGATGCGAATGTCAACATTACACAGCAGCTACTTCTGAAAAGAACAAATCTTAGAACCACAATCATGATTTTTTAACTAATTCATCATTCAGTGCTTAGTGCCCTGCTAACCAGCAAATGATTAGTACAAGACTGTAGGAATATATCGTATTTCCATGAAATAATACTATATGATTTGGGTTTCATAAACTGGAGTTGGACAGTTAGCTAGAGGTGCACAGTTGCATGCACCTAACCCACCAAGGCGCCAGTTTTTTTTATATTTTCGGGTCTTAATAGGCACATTATGTCACCTTCAAGCATGGCCATCGCCATACAAATTTATAAGACCATTAACTGAGTAAAATGAAGCTAGCAAGTAGACTTAGAAGTTAGAGACGGTCGGTCACAACTCACAACAGCAATCCATAGAAGAGTTTATGTAATGTAATGAGATGAAATCCCGATCCTACGCAAGGCCCTGAAATCTGTTGCGCTGCTAGTGCCATGAATGGTTTGGAAGCACAGGAACAGCTGCGTCTTCGACAATGCAACACCATCCTTCAACACGCTATTAGATAGAATTAAGGACGAGGCCCGCTCTTGGGCTGCAGCCGGGGCACCTGCCTCCGCCTTGTGCTGCCACAAACCTGGGACGTGCATTAAGCCGGATGTAACCGACGATTGTAACTGAACTTCTCCCTTTTCAATGAAAAGAAACGCAAAGGTCTTTTGCGTTTTCTTGAAAAAAGAGTGAAAAAGAAGCAGGGTGCATCGTATGTGATTGTTGTTGAGGAAGGTAGCTAGGGGAGTGCTAGGGGTGACGCACGGTAAGAAGCAAGAACCCAAAGACACGTGGTGGTGGAATGAAGATGTCCAAAAGGCTATCAAAGAGGAGTGCTACAAGAGTTGGCACCATGATAGAAGCACCAGCAATGTGGAGAAATACAAAGAGGCAAAGAAGAAAGCAAAGCAAGCTATGAGTGAAGCAAGGGGGTTAGCCTATGATGAGCTATACCGGCGACTAGCGAAAAGGACGTTCACAAGCTAGCGAAAATCATGAGAGGAGGACAAGGGACCTCAACCAAGTCCAGTGCATCAAGGACGAGGCAAATCGACTCCTAGTGAAAGATGAGGAGATCAAGAACAGGTGGAGAAAATACTTTGACAGGTTGTTCTATGTGGGGAATGAGAACACTATGCCTGAGCTAGATGACCCCTTTGATGAGAACAATAATAGACGGTTCGTGTTGAGGATTCAAGAGCTCAAGGCTAATGAGGTCCTAACAAGATGGAAGGAGGAAAGGCCTTGGGACCAGAAGGTATTTCTATTGAGATGTTGAGGTGCCTTGTGAAAATGGCAGTAGTATGGCTAACTATACTATTCAACCATATTTTTCAAACAAGATGCCCAAAGAGTGGAGGAAGAGTACACAAGTACTACCTTCATGAATAAAAGAGATATTCAAAGTTGTACTAATTACCGAGGAATTAAGCTTATGAGTCATACTATGAAGCTTTGGGAGAGTGATTGGGCATCACTTAAGAAGAGAGACAGATGTCATGAAAAAACAATTTGGTTTTATGCCCAGAAGATCGACTATAGAAGCGAGTTTTCTGCCACATTAGCTCATGGAAAGTTATAGGGAGCAGAAGGATCTTCATACCATTTTCATCAGACTTGGAGAAGGCATATGACAAGATACCAAGGACAGTCATGTGGGCACTAGAGAAACATAAAGCCCCGACAAAGTACATTACCCTCATGAAGGATATGTATGATAATGTTGTGACAAGTAATCGGACAGGTGATAGTGAGGCCGATGCCTTCCCAATTACTAAAGGACTACATCAAGGATTACACTTGAGCCCATACATTCTTGCCTTAGTGATGGACGAGGTCAGAGAGGATATACAAGGAGATATCCCCTAGTGTATGGTTCTTGCCGATGATGTGGTAATAGTTGGCGAGACTAGGTTGGGTGTCAATAGGAAATTCGAATTGTGGAGACAAGACTTGCAGAGTCCAAGGGCTTAGTAGAACCAAACCGAGTACATGAGGTGTGACTTTAGTGGTGTTAGGTGCGAGGAAGGAGATATTAGTTTAGAGGGGCATATAGTGCCTGAGAGGGGCACCTTCCGATACTTGAGATCACTGCTACAAAGAAAAGGTGGTATCGATGAGGATGTTACTCATAGAATCAAAGCAGGGTGGATGAAGTCGCGGCAAGCATCTGGCATCCTCTATGACAAGAAGGTCCGACAAAGGCCCAAAGGTAAGTTCTATAGGACACCAATCAGACTTGCGATGATATATGGAGTCGAGTCTTGGCCTACTAAGAGACAACACATCCAGCAAATGAGTGTCACTGGGATACACATGCTAATGTGGATGTTGGCCATACACCGATTGAAGAGAAGCTTGTCCACCGACTAGGCCTGGGCATTTGGTCTAGCTAAGCTGATCGGTTAGGTTCCTCAGGTTATTGAGAAATACGGTTATCAAATATTCATGACCAATCGGTCATTTGAGAAACTGCTAACCAAGGCTTCGGTCAACCAAAAAGTCAGTTCGGTCCTTGTTTTAATTCGAATGGAACCGGTTCTCTGAAAATCTGAGCTATGGAAGAAAGATAGGAAGGGAAAAATGTATCGTACAGGCAAGAACACCTTGTGTGTCCTAATGAACTACTTATGAGGACGTGAATCCATCAAAAAGCAATCCCAACGAGATGGTAAAGGAGATAGGTAAAGAAAAGAAGATGCAGTCTCCCAAGGAGACACAGGAGACACGAAGGAAGGAAAGAGATAAGGCGTTGGGCGCCGGTTGCCGGGCGGCCGAGCCACCTCCACTACCGGAGCTGGCTGCAGCGCTCACTGCTGGCCGAGGATGAGACGAAGGAAGGAAAGAGAAAAGGCGTTGGGCGCCGGTTGTCGGGCGGTCGAGGCGCCTCCATTGCTTGCGCTGGCTGCAGCGTTCACTGTAGGCCAGGGATGAGATCGGGAGTCTAGGAAAGAAACACCTGCGCAGCGGAAGCGTGGTGGGCCCATAACCCACAGGTCCCAGGATCGAAACCTGGCTCTGATACCATGTTAAGCTTCATGCACTAGCCAACGCAACCAAAAGTTCGAACTAATAGAAAGGGCTAGTGCAATCCACATATACTGTAATACCCCCTCTCACATGTGATGGAGAAGAGAAGTCAACATGTGCAACCGAAAGAGAGCGATGGCGCGCGAGACTCACGTATGACTCAAGAGGCCTATACATGGACACAACAGGGGCTACCAGCAATTTTAATAAATTGCGAAAGACAGGACTTGAACTCAAGACCTTAGCTCTGATACCATGTTAAGCTTCATGCACTAGCCAACGCAACCAAAAGTCTGAACTGATGGAAAGGACTAGTGCAATCCAGGTATACTGTAACAGCTACGTTAGAAATGGAGAATCGGAAGTTGTCCTCGCGTGGGGGTGGGGCTGCTGTTGCTGTCGAGCAGCAAGGGTGGGTTGTGCCTGTGCGTTCATTTTTTAGGATCCAGTACAATGTGTGCTTTAATTGGGCCACATGAGTTGCTGGCCTTTGCTAGTCTTTTTGGGCCAATGCGTAGCATTTCGATGTATTCGGTCAGTTCAATCAACCCTGGATGGAAACCGAGATCGCCGAATAAATTTCAGTTTTTCACACATCAGGACCGTATAAAGCACCGAATTTTTGGTCTTCGGTCTATTCGGCTTCGATGTCGGTTTTTGATCCTCAATTTTTTTGCCCACCCTTGCCACTGGCTAAGATGATTTGGACATATCCAACATAAGGTATTCTAAAGAGTAGCGAAAATACTAGGAGCGTCAGGTCGACCAAAGTTGACATGGGAGGAGGCAGTAAAAAGAGACCTGAAAGACTGGAAAGTACCCAGGGATTTGGCTCTTGATAGGGCTCTTGATAGGACAGCATGGAAATTAGCAATCCATGTACCAGAACCTCAATCTACTTTCATTCACTTTGTTTTGTTAAGCTTCATGCACTAGCCAATGCAACCAAAGGTCCAAACTGATGGAAAGGACTAGGCAATCCACATATACACTTCAACACCCCCTCTTGCGTGTGACACAGGAAGTCAACACGTATATAGACTCCAACGCAGCCAAAAGTCCGAACTGATGGAAGGGCTAGGCAATCCACATACACACTTCAACAGCTTGTACTCTCTCTTTTGGGGGGCGTTCTGACAGGTTCTATAGGGTTTCATCTCTAGCATACCCAACATTCTTGGGACAACAAGAGGTTTCGTTGTTGTTGCCGTTGTTGTTATTGTTGTTGTTGTTGTTGTTATATTACATGGGCTCTTCCCTCCACATTAACCTGATTTTACGCCTGCTTGTTGACTTCACAAGTTGCAAGGGTTCTTCATTATCTTGTTCATGCAATAATTATGTCATGGATGGTAAGGAGTTCCCAATTATTTGCTGTTTAATAGCACTTGAACGATTTGTGCATTTTCTTCAAGTGTTTTCAGCGGAGCCCAGAGCCGGCGATATCAAATAGGCGCCTAGGCTGTGATAGTAAAGATAGATCCAATTGGTAAAGCAACTAGCGAAGAAGTCTAATAAAAAGGTTGCAACGTCTAGCAAACATAAAATGCTGGCCAAACTGAACTTATTTCAATTATGAAACTCCTATTGCCATATGGACTACACTCTTGATTTCCTAAACCTCTTCCGCACTTCCATAACTGCAGACTTTGTGGAGCTCTACTGTCTCGGCACACCACAGCAAGAGTCCTACAGGCTTGCAACAACTCCTTGTAATTATCAAAGTTCTCCATCACGCCTCCTCTAGTATTTTGTGATGTCCCCCGATACGAACTCATAACATATACAAACAGAATGGCCATGACAATATACCAGCACGGTTTCATAGCCCACAGTGGTTTACATGCTTCTTAATGCTTTAAGAGACACACTAGCATACACATAAATAACTATATTGTAGCGCACTGAGTGTAGCTCAGATGGTTAGATCCCTTGTGGTGGAACCAACCCATCAGGATTCAAGTCCTAGACTTCGCAGTGGTGGTCGCAGTTTCCTGGATTTATTTCAGGCTTCCGACGATGTGTGTTCATTGGGAGGAGACATTCCCGTCGACTATGAAGGCATCTGTGGCGACTTTGTCAATCTCAAGATGACGGGTCGGCTCAGTCTCTCGAAGGTGCTCATCGGGGTAGGGTGTGCGTGCGTTCATAGGGGTGAGTGTATGTGCATATGTATGAGCGTCTGCGTCTGTACTGTGCTAAAAAAAACTATGTTGTACATGTATTTCTTCAAGAATGGGGGGGAGGGGGTGTTCAAACTTGTAGTAATTACACTGGAATTAAGCTGATGGACCATACAATTAAGCTATAGGAGAGTCATTGAGCACCGCTTAAGAAGAATGACAAGCTGTCACAAACGTTGGTTTGGTTTCATGCCCGGTAGGTCGACCATGAAAGCTATCTTCTAGGTAACTTATGGGGAGATGTAGGGAGCAAAAGGACCTGCATATGGTATTCATTGATTTGGAGAAGGCCTATGATAAGATATTGTGGAATGCCATGTGGTGGGCCTTGGAGAAACACAAAGTCCCAACAAAGTACATTACCCTCATCAAGGACATGTACGATAATGTTGTCACAAGTATTCAAACAAGCGATGGCGACACTGATGACTTTCAAATTAAAATAGGACTTCACCAAGGGTCAGCTTTGAGCCCTTATCTTTTTGCTTTGCCGATTGATGAGGTCACAAGGGATATACAAGGAGATATCTCATGGTGTATGCTCTTTGCGGACGATGTCGTGCTAGTCGAGGATAATCGGACAGGTATTAATAGAAAGTTAAAGAGTTGTGAAGCAGACTTCGGAATCGAAAGGTACTAAAGTTGCACCATGTAGTAATAGAGTTGCACCATATAGCACCAAATTTGGCATCAAAAATATTCCATCGAAACATACTCATGTGGGATGTAGTTTTAAAGATCTCATCGCGAGGATTCCAACAGTGAAAACGGATCTGAATTCCGACGCACGGTTTGAAAGATATGGATTTAAAAAAAATGAAAACCCGGACAAATGCACGTACACATTCATCAGACATGGAATTGAAATGCGTTGTCAATATGTGCCACGTCAGATGAATAAAGACAAATTTGGACCATGTGACTGCATGCATGCGTGTGTGAGGCGGCCGCTTGCTTCTCCCAAATCCTGCGCATGCACGATTAAGAATTTGGGTTTGATATTGGGGTCAATGCTGCAAAAGGATGGTGATATCCATGAAGATGTGAGCCATCGAATCAAAGCTGGATAGATGAAGTGGCGCCAAGCTTTTGGCGTACCCTGTGACAAGAGAGAGCCACAGAGGCTAAAATGCAGGTTCTATAGGACATTGATTCAACCTGTGATGTTGTATGGCTAGAATGCTGGCCAACTAAATGGCGACATGTTCAATAGTTAGGAGTAGCAGAGATGCGCATGCTGAGATGGATGTGTGACCACACAAGAAAGGATAGGGTCCAAAATGATGATATATATGGTTGGGGTAGCACTAATTGAAGAGAAGCTTGTCCAACATCGTCAGAGATGGTTTAGGCATATACAACGCAGGCCTCCAGAAGTGTCCGTGCAAAGCGGAAGGATAAAGCGTGTTGATGATGTCAAGAGAGGTCAGGATAGACCAAACTTGACACGGGAGGAATTTGTTAAGAGACTTGAAGGACTGGAATATCACCAAATAACTAGCCATGGACATTTGTGCATGCAAGTTAGCTATCCACGTGCGCGAACCATAACTAGGTTTCGAGACCTTATGGGTTTCAATTCTAGCCTACCCCAACTTGTTTGGGATTGAAAGGATTTGTTGTTGCATACATGTATTTCTTACACAATTTAACTTCAGTATATAGCAAGTTTTAACAACAGAACTTACTAGCCAAAAAAATGTTGATCAATCATAGTTTCACTACTAGCCCCTTACGGACGCAAGCAGTGTTAAAAAGGAACTGTAAATTGCAAACTGGAAGATAATTGTTTCAACAGTCATTCATGTACAGAAGTTGCAAAGATAGCCAGAAAGAATATTACGTTCACAGTTGCTGTAGCCATCTCCTTTAAATTGCACGCCATTGAATGTGGGGCATTCACACACTCTGCCACGAAAAGTGTCCTGGACAAGTATTGATCACAGCAAATTAAGAAAACCAGAGAATGTTTAAGAACATAAGACTGTGATGTCCAGTGAAAATCATCAACCTATTCATACATACCCTACAAGCTGTTACATTAGCAGCTTTGTCTTGCCAGCAACCTCCATTATCGCTCAAACACTCGTTTGTTTCCATGTCTGTTAAAACAACTCAGGATTAGCACTCCATATTTTAATAAACACAGGTACATAAGGAAAGGTGTAATGTCTTGTCCTTACCATCACTCAGACAAACATTTGGCTCAGTAGTTTCCTCAAAGCCAGCACAAATAGCTTTGAGGACAGCTTTCCTTCCTAGCTTTCCTGTTCTTTTCAAGACTAAAATCAGCTAGAGCAGGTGCAATTTGGTTACATCCTTACATTAGATCTTGTGGAACATTTACCTCGATATTGTCGATTGTTCACAACAAGAGTAGGCAATATGGTAACATCTCCTCTTGACCCTTTCCCAATCTATCTAACATCATAGATCATATTAAACCCCAGGATACAAAAGTGTATTTAAGTTGATAAATTGAATTGATAATAGTCTACAGTGTTTCAGTTTTACTTATAAATTTCACTTGACTAATTCTATAAGGTCAGTTCACCTGAGAGTCCTGCTCCATTTTAAGTAAAGGGTGGTCAGAATCATCATTTGGATCTCCCATGCACTTATCAATCTTCTTCACTTCCAAACCTGTTGAAGTGTAAAATGACTATTACCTTCATGCTTAAATTAGTGATGCCACTTTAACTATCAGCAAGGTCTCTGATGTCATACAATGCCATTTCTACAGATTATGTACATACGCATGTGAATTCAAATGCATACGAACTTATGTGCATTTCTTAAAAACATGAATGTGTTATGTTAATTGTAATAAAACAAGCACAATTAATTACAATGAACATGTTTATTGCTGAGTGATGGTAAGTCTCAGAAAGAAAAGAGGAGCCAACCTAGTGATTTAATGACTGTTTCTGCGCACTTTTTGTTATACTTCTTCTCCTTCATTGGGCACCTTATGTGAAAATCAGTCACATAATCCCACCAGATCCATGGTTTTTTTGTCTCATTTGCAACATTAAACACACAAAGCTGTCTCAAGTTCTCTACAACAACATCTTTTCCATCATAGCCAGTACTAAAATCTTGTTCTGGATCAGGTGCACAATACCTTCCATGGTTTATACACTGGGACTTGCATTGTTTGCTGACAACAAATGCTTGAGGGCAATACCAAGTAATATAATGGGGTGTGAACTGACTATAACCACCTTTTTCAAGTAACTGCGCAGCTCCCTTAAATTCCTTCAGAAAATGCATAAGCATATCACATTTAGGCCCACATTCATCATTGCTATTTGTCCACAACTCATACTCAACTCGGTTATCAGGATGTGGGACAGCCTCCCTCCAATCAAGATTCACATTTACCATTTCACCATCTTTAACAGCCTTCTTCAATTGTTCTCCAAATTTCTTATCAATTAAAGCAGAAGGAATGGATATGTTCTGTATATATTTTGCAGCCTCATCGTCTTCCTGAAGTAAGTCCATTGTTATCAGTGGCTCATCCTTGTCATCAACTACAAGCACTGCTGAGGCACCAGCATATTGTGCATTCCAGACCTTCTTAGCAAACAGGCAATCTGGATAACATACATGGAGAAAACAACATTAGCCTTTTCTTGAAGTTGCTTAAGTGGCTAAACAAGATGAATACTCCCTTTTCAGTTTAGGGCATCTCCAATAGTTTGTACATAAGCATGTATGTATAGACATCCACATCATCAACCAACATTACAACATATTCTACTCCAATAGCTTGTATGTAACACTAACCCATACTTATATACTCCCTCCGTCCTTTAAAGAGTGTACTTCCAACTTTGTTGGAGGATCAACTATCTCAAAGTTTGACCGAATTTATGCAAAAATATATCAATATTTGTGAAATCAAATAGGTATATGACGAAAGTATATTTTATCACGAATCTAATGCTACTAATTTGATGGCATAAATGTTGATGTATTATTATATAAACACGGTCAAATATAAGAAAGTTTGACTTTCCAAAAAAGTTGGATGTACACTCTTTAAAGGACGGAGGGAGTATTCTATATTATTTCTGTTCTTTCATGTTATAGTCTTCTCTCTACTTGTGCCTTGGCTTGCCTGTAGCTATGGTCATGAAGTTATACCAACAATGAACCAACTCTCTCCTAACTATTACTCCGCTCCATATAGGATTTAGCTGATGTGGCAAAAGCTAACTAACGATGACAAGACATTGTTGGAGATGCCCTAGAACCATCTCAGAAATCACTGTAACCAAGAAGGATCTAATAAAGTGGTGGACCACGTATTAATGCAGCATGGCCACTTCTCTCCTTCATAAACTGTCAAGATGGGAATGGGCCGGGTCGACCGACGCGACCCAAAATGTCAAGGCCAATGGGCCAAGTGGGTTGGCCTTAAATTATACATGGGTCAGTGGAGCCGGCACCATGCGACCCGATGGATCAGATGGGTCGACCCAGTCAATTCGCTATGCACTAGTCGCTGTTGGCCGCCCCCGAGCGTCTCTGCCGCCGCCAGCGTTCCTCCCGCTCCTGGTGCGCCTCTTGTTCGCCGTCTTGGTCACCATCGAGCTTGCCGTCCCGCTGCCCCGGCCACCATCGAGCTCGCCATCCTAAACGCCGTTCTGTTCCTCTCGAACTTGGCCAGCTCGCCGTCTCAGTGGCCTTCCAAGTCTCCGGATTTTGCTCACTCTTCCCGGCTTCCTCTCCTTCCCAGCGCAGCTGCAAGCCAAGCATAGGCGAGACTACTACTGTTTTGGTTCTTGGTCAGTAAGTATATGTGTAGATTCTGTAGTAGGAGTTCCAGAGTTTCAATAGGTGCTTTCTGCACAGGTGAGACAACTATAGCTTCAGTGTAGATTTTGTAGTAGTTTCAAGTGTTGGTTCTGCAGTAGTCCCGGTGCGTATATGTGTAGGGAGTTTTTGACTCTTGTAGACTGCAGACATCGAATATTTAGGTTGACCTGTAGGAGTTCTGTAGTAGTCGGGAATATTTCAGTGTTGGAGTTTGGGATGTCCTGTGCATACGTGACAAGTTTTGTCAATCTTGATCTTCAAAGTAGGCTACACTAAAATATTCTTCTGTTCATAAATATGACTGTCTTCGGGGCAACAATTTGCTGAACTTTTGGGTCGGCCTCATGTACCCAACGGGTCAGTGAGGCCACAAATTTCTGATGAAATAGGTCGACCCGTGGCCTCATATATTGACCTTGGGGTCACTGGGCCAGGTCCGGGTCGGCCCATTCCCATCTTGAATAAACTGGTTGGTTCCACATCCAGGCTCTCCTGCCTGCGCAGTGAGAGGGTCAAAGGCCCATGTATCTTTCCCCTTTTGCCTCTAACTTACCCCATCGTGAGGGAGACTAGAAATACTCTTCCACCACCTCCTCTCTAGGATTAGCTTAGAATAGAACTTTTTCCGGTAGAACTTAGCTCCACCTACCTCCCCTTGTGGGAACAAGGCCACCTCCCGGTGAAGACTCCGAGAAGTACAAGATTGTTAGCCTGAGCTGTGAGTGCTCGGGGCCGAACTACGAGTACTTGGGGCGCTGTAAGCAGCTAGAAAAGGAGTTATGGACTAGCGAGAGAAACACTTGATTTCTGCTGAGAGGAAGCTGTATTCTATTGCTAGCTATTGGGTTATATTTATAGTACAAAGGGAGGGTCGGATCCTGATGTCTAAACCGACTATGTAGCTGCTAGTACATGCAAAACTACATGTCTAGATGCATTCACTTCCTTACTAACTAAGAAGGCTCTAGCCGACATGACTTGCTTCCTAGCTAAGTAATATCTAAGTCCGCTATCTGCAGACAGTGGTGGAGCCCACAATCACCCCCTCAACCCTGTCGGAGGGGCTTGATGTCGACGATCCTGACCTTGCCGCGCAGGTCCTGGAAACGTACATGACCAAGAGGCTTTGTCAGAATGTCCGCCTTTTGCTCACTGGTTCCGACGAACTCCACAGCCACCATGCCCTTCTTGACACACAGTCCCGTATGAAGTGGTAGCGAAGATCAATGTGCTTGCTGTGGTCGTGAAGTACCGGATTTTTGCACAGCGAGATGGCGGACTTGTTATCAACGTAGAGGATCGCAGGGGTAGCATCTCGTTTTAGTAGCTCGCCGAGAAGACAAGCCAACCATATCCCTTGGCACGCTGCTGTCGCCGCTGCAATGTTGTCGGCGTTCTGGGAATGGGGGTCCTCAGACTTGCCTGCCTGCGGCCCGCGGCGTGGCTTAAAAGGGGGCCCAGCACGGCCCATCTTCATCAACACAGACCCAAGACCCTCGCGAGGGGCCGAGCCTCGCGGGGCGGACGACACGGAGCTTCCTTAGGCACGGCCTCATCACGCTGGCTCGCGAGGATGCGAAGAGATCGAGGCGGGGTACCTCACGAGGTGCCCGTGACGCAAGGCATGACGACCAAGGGCGCCAGGCGGGCGCCAGCCCGCGCAGTGTCCTCCTTTCCTCTTTGATGCAAAGGGAGCAAGCGCAGGCGAGAGCATCAAGCAAAGGCACCCGTTTCGGTGCCCGTGACGCAAGCCATGACGACCAAGGGCGCCACGCGGGCGCCAGCCCGCGCAGTGTCCTCCTTTCCTCTTTGATGCAAAGGGAGCAAGCGCAGGCGAGAGCATCAAGCAAAGGCACCCGTTTCAGTGCAACGAGACCAAGACCAGCCCAACGGCAGGGAGGAAGTCTTTGTGGAGCCCAAGCCAGCGTCACCACCAGAGCCTTTGGCAGGCGAAGACCAACTTTAGTCAGGATAAGCGTACCAGATGTTTCCCTTCAAAATGATCAATTGTTGGCGCCCTTCCCGCTCAATATTTGGGAAGAGGCCCAGGGCCTTTGCCTATAAATAGGACTAGCCACCCCCAGGGTAGAGGGGGATCGATCGGCAATCAGAAGTTGGAGATATAGATCAATCAGAGAGAGAGAAGGGTGACTGAACTCCTCCTAGCAGTTCATCGCCCCGGCCAAGAACAGACCCTCGCGAGGCTGTTCTTCCTTGTATTGTTCATCATCATCAGCCCAAGAGGCAATCCACCACGCCACAAACTGGAGTAGGATATTACACCACAATGGTGGCCCGAACCAGTATAAACCCTGTGTCTCTTGTGCTGTTCTTTCCATAGCTTAGATCTTAGCGAGGGGGTGGGGTACATGTAGGTAGGAGGCGTAATCTCCGCGCGCATCCCAGTGTTCGAACCTCAAGGGTCTGCCGGAACCCGAAATCCGACATTTGGCGCGCCAGGTAGGGGTGCGCCGGAATTCGTCTTCCACCGCCCCGTTCTCCTCCGACCATCGCGCCCATGTCTGACGCTCGTCGGGCCCGCGCTGAGCCGCTCTCGCTTTCCGCGTCGCCCAGACGGCCCCTGTCGGCGGGCGTCCTCGCCGTTCCCCGTCGCCTGCCGTCAACGCCGCCACCGGCCCGGCGGGGAACGAGTAGCAAGCGTCGTCTCAGCATCCGTCCGTGCGGCAAGACGGCCGCACCGCTACTCCCTCGCTCACCCCAGCTGGTTCTTCGTCCCGCGCGCTCCGCGCACCCATGGAGGCTCGAGCTGCGCTCATCGCGGCAAACGAGCTCCTGCGCTATCGTCCCGTCGACGACGTCTACGAAGAATGGCTCGACCGCGTCGCCGAGCTCGTCCGCGCCGCAGGGGGCTCTCCTACACCGTCCTTCCCGCAACACCGCACCCCGCCCTGCGCGGGCGATGAAGCTCCGGGGGCGTCCCAGCCGCCTCCTCCTCAAGAAGGCGCCCCGGCTTCAAGGCACGTGGCCCCTGGGCGGAACCCGTTCCGTCAGGTGCCAGCACAGCAAGAGCGGACCTGCCAAGAAGTCCCTCGCCCGCAAGAAGCTGCATGGGCGCTCCCTGCTCGAGCACGTCGCGGCCATGCTCCTGCTCCCGCACGTTAAGACCCCGCCCTGCTCCCAGCTGCAGCGCATGGGGACCTGCAAGACCAAGCTCTCCGTCACCCAAGGCCTCCCGTGGCCACAGCAGGCTGCCGTGCCTTCACCACCGAGCTACGTAGCGTCGCGTGGCCCGGCAAGTTCAAGACAGACCTGCCTCTTCGTTACGACGGCACGGCCGAACCCTGCGGAGTTGGCATCAAAGCTGCCAACGGAGACGAGAAGGTCATGGCGAACTGGTTTCCCATGACGCTCAAGGACGGGGCCCGCATCTGGCTCCTGAACCTGGCCCCAGGCACGATCTTCTCCTGGGACGAGATGCGCACCCGCTTCATCGCCAACTTCCAAGGTACTCGCGACCGGCCACCCGCCGTGAGCGACATGCGCCGCATCAAGCAACAACCCGGAGAGACCCTGCAAAAGTACATCCAGCGCTTCAACAACGCACGCCTCAAGATTCCCAAGGTGACCGAGGAGGCCATCATCTCAACCTTCTCCGACAGCGTGCGCGACGTCAAGATGATGGAGGAGCTGGTGATGCATGAAGACCTGTGCACTTCCTTGGAGCTGTTCAACTTGGCGACCAAGTGCGCCAGGGCTGAGGAAGGGTGTCTCTCCCTCCTCGAGCTGCCTGCCGCAGACCCAGAAGAGAAGAAGTCCAAGGCCAAGGATGTAAAGCGCAAGGGGGTTGCCGTGCTCGCGGCAGAACCAGACACCAAGCAGGGTAGAGATCAGCCCGAATCTTCCAAGGGCAGTCGGTACTGTGTGTACCACGACCTCCACACCCACAACACCAACGAATGTCAAGAGCTCCGAGCCGTGCGAGAAGGAAGGATCGGCCGTCGTCCCGACCGCGGTGACCGGGGCGATGGTCGAGGAGGAGGAAGGAACGCAGTACGCTGGGAAGACCGCGGCCCACACCAAGGGTGGCGCGATCGACCTCGCGAGGACCGCTGGCAAGACCCACCTCGCGAGGGAGACTGAAGGGACCAGCCTCGCGAGGATCGCCCGCAAGGCAACGCAGGCCTCCCTCCGCTGCCGCCGCAGCCAAGAAGAAACGAGGACCGCCATCAGGACGAGGGGGCTGGGGGCTACCAGGAGCCGCGCGCGATCGCCTGCATCCTGGGCGGAGCTCAAGCCCCAGCCTCTCAGCGCATCTTCAAGCAGTTCGTCCGCGAAGTAAATGCAGTCCTTCCCAAGCTCGAAGCCACGCGCCCTCTCAGGTGGTCGGCATGCGCCATCACGTTCAGCTCAGCGGATCAGCTCAAGTGCGCGGCCACAGCCGGAGTCCACCCGATGCTTTGTTCCCCAATCATCAGCAACGTGGTGGTCACCAGGACCCTCATCGATGGCGGGGCGGGGCTCAACGTCGTGTCCGTGAAAACATTCAACAATTTTCAAGTGCCCTACAATCAGCTTCAGCCAATCAAGCCTTTCTCCGGAATCACCGACGGCTCCATGGTCCCGATTGGGCAGGTCCACCTCCCTGTCACCTTCGGGGCACGCGACAACTACCGCACCGAGCTCATCGATTTCGACGTCGCTCACATTCGCCTGCCGTACAACGCCATCCTCGGGTACCCAACGTTGGCCAAGTTCATGGCCGTAACTCACCACGGCTACAACGTCCTCAAGATGCCAGGAAATGGCGGAGTCATCACAGTGCCCTGTGAAGAGAAGGACGCGGTGTGTTCCCTGAAACGAGCCTTTCAGGCCGCATCACTGGAAGACCCGGATCGCGGAAGCAGGAGGCTTCCCGAGACCACCCCCAAGAAGAAGAAGACATCGTCCGGCCCGGTCCCTCAGGAGGCAGTCCCCTCAGGGCCCGCGCCTGCCCAGGGGGAACCTCCTTCCATCGCATAGGAAGGCGCGCCCGGCGCCCTCCTTAGGCAGGGCTCGGGGGCTCTCCCCTGGAGGGCCACCGACCTGGTTAAAGTCACGAGGGAGGCGCTTGGGCACCACATGAAAGCGTGTTTCGAAGCACGTTTCCCTCAAGAAGGAGTAAGACAAGGAGGGCCAGACCCTCAGGAGTTCGTCAGCAAGGCCATTCAGGAACTACAGGAGTCAAGAGTCATGAGAGGCCGCCGCCGCCTACCAGCTGTGGCTCCCCATCCAGGCGAGGATGGTGGGCTGCGCGTCTGCATCGACATACTAGGGCTCAATCGAGTCGCCACTCTGGAGCGCCTCTGGCCCTCGCGAGTGGGGCGCTGCGAAGGTCCACCCCACAGCTACGTTTGCATGCCTTACGGCTTGCCGAACGCGGCTGCCGCGTAGCAGCGCCTCATGAGGGGCATCATGGAGGCTCAAGAGGCCAGGCGTAGCCCTGGCGGAGATGGAGATGGTCCGAGAGGAGCCACCAGCGCCTCCGGAGCCTCCCGAGGCCCCTGGGCCTGGGGGCTCGTGAGGGTCGGCTTCCGCAGCCCACCGAGTCTGCTACACCAACACTGCTTCGTCCTCAACATCATCAGGTGACATCTTTCAAGTTTCATTTCGAGCTGGGAGCGCCCCCCCAGGGCTGCATTATTCCCAGGCCGCGTGGGTCCGTCCCTGCGGCATGTATCCTTTTTATTTCATGTGGCTAGCTTACTTTGTTGGGGGCGCCCCACGGGCTGCATCATCCCCAAGTCGCTCGGGCCAGACCCAGCGGCATGTATCCCTTTTGCGTTTATTTCCGGCTATGCGTTCAACCCACCATGCTTGATTATTTGATGCTGGTCCACGGCACTTCTTCTTCTCCATGCCGACCACTTGCACGTTAAAAGGGGGTACCTGAGCATCGCGACTCAGGGCTCTTACCGGCTCTCCAGCCTTCACCCTCTGGCCTTGTCCACGGCATCGCGACCTGGCATACCAGCGACGGCTGAGACCAGCTCGAGGGCCGGGGCCCGAGGACGTAGAGTGCAGGCATCTAACCAAATTTGCAGGAACACATCACAACATAAGGCCCAGTGCCAGGCGCAACCCACCTAGAGGTAGGGCCCCGTGAGTCCCGCGCTGGCTCACGGGTGCGCAGATACACCTCGTCAGGCCCTACCGTGCCAGCCACGTGTCAGGGCGGGGCTGTACACGCCCCAGGGGCTCCTCCCGGAGGGGAGCCCCCTCCCACGTACCAGTGGAAGCACCATGCTCCGCGCTGGCTGACGACACTGCCGAGGAGCGGCTATGCCCGTACACATACGAAAGCGCTATGCTCTGCGCTGGTGATAAACAACTGAGGGTGGCCCCCGGGCCGCATCAACCTTAGGGAGCCCAAAACTCAGTGTCTAGCCTCATCGTAACGCCACCCTTCGAGAGTGCCGCGCGAGGGGGCTGGGCACGGGGGCTGCGCCTGGGTCACGCCCAGACGCACGCCACCCAGCCAGGGCCCCCGGGCCTGGTTCGTCGCGCGTCTCTCCCCGAGCGGAGCCAAGGTACGAAGGCCGTTTGAGCGTCAAGGGGGACTCCTGAGCATCGCGACTCAGGTGCCTAACTGGTCACGTAGCCCCTCACTCCTTAGTTCCGAAAGGCTAACGGCGGTTGAGGTATGCGCGGGGCCGGGCTCTGCAGACGTAGAACGGTAGATCCACCCACATCTCACCTCCCTACTTGATGTTCGTGCGCCAAGGAGGACTCCTGAGCATCGCGACTCAGGAGCCTAACTTGTCACGTAGCCCCTCACTCCTTGGTCCCGTCCTGGTTTCCGGTCGGGGCTAACGGCGGCTGAGGTATGCGCGGGGCCGGGCTCTGCCGGCGTAGAACATAAACAAGTAGGAAGGAAAAGCGTAAATTCAAAAGACAGCCTCCTTCACTCTCACCCGCGCGAACCGCTTGCACGTTAAAGGGGGGTGCCTGAGCATCGCGACTCAGGGCTCCTACTGGCTCTCCAGCCCTCACCCTCTGGCCTTGTCCACAGCATCGCGACCTGGCATACCAGCGACGGCTGAGACTCGCTCAAGGGCCGGGACCCGAGGACGTAGAGCAGAAAGGGGAGCAAAGACGAGAGGGAAGCGCCATCTTAAATTTCAAGCAGTTCAAAAGCAAATATTACAGTCCACACTGTTATCTCAACGCCAAACGCAAGTTTAAACGCCTCACCGAGGCATGATACATGTGCAGGAAATGAAAGCAGGACAGGAGCCACAACGGAGTCACTTGTCGGCGATGGAGCAGCGCGGAGTGGGTTCGCCTCATGGAGCAGCAGGGTCGGCAGCGCCTCGCTTCGGCTTGGTGCTGAAGGCCCAGAACTTCCCCAGCAGAGCCTCCGCGCGACCCTTCACGGCCTCGGCAGCGACAGCAGCACGCTCGCCCCTTGCTGGCTCCAGCAGGCTGTCGAGGTCGACGATGGGATCGCGAAGGTAGATGTGGGTGAAGACCCGCGTCAGCGCTGTAGAAGACAGGACACGCGCCTCGGCCTCGGCCGTGGGACCAAGGCCAAGGGCGACATCCTCGAGAGCGAAAACCAGGAAGGAAAACAGCTTGGCGGGGCCGTCCTCGGCGCCAGCCAGCGGGCTCTCCAAGCCGCTGTCGTAAAGCGTCTTCATCGAGGAGCGAGCCTCCTTCTCCATCTCCGCGAAGGCCACGCGGTCCTCGGCAAGAACCCGGGCCTTGTCGTCCAGCTCGACCTTCCTCGCCCCCAACTCCTGCTCCAGCGCGCCTAGGCGGTCACGGCGCTTCCTGAGCTTGGCCTCCAGGACCTTGACGGCCGCCTCGCGAGCCTTCACGCCTTCTTCCTGCTCTTGGCGAAGGCGGGCCTCTTTCGCGAGCTGGTCTCGCAAGCTTTGCAGCTCGTCCCCCAGCACCTTGCAGTGACCACGAACGTCGGCCGCCTCCCTCAGGGCTGCGTCACGAGCAGCCTTCGCCTCAAGGACGGCCTGCCTCTCCTCATCGCAAGCCGTCGAGGCCTGGACCAGCGCCGCCCGAATCGAAGCGTCGGAGCGAATCCATCCTGAAGCCAGCTCCAGGCGCCCGGCCACCAAGCGAGGGTCGGCGCCAAGAAGATCCTGCCGGAGCCGGTCCAGCTCGGCAGCAACACGATCCAGAACGGCAGGAGGAGTCGGAGAGACAGCAGTCGGTGGAGTAGGAGGAGAAGGCGGGAGCACGCCCACAGCATCCTGAGGCGGAACCTGTTGCGCCCCAACGGCTGTGGTGGCGGCAGCAGGCAGAGGCACCTCGGGAGTCGCTTGGGCCATGGGGGCTGAGCTCGCCCCAGCCGGCGCAGCCAGGCCTAGCGAGGACGACCAGGCAGGAGAGGCCCGTGCGTCGCGGTCACCTTCCTTCGCGGGTAGAGGCGCTGCCCCGGATGGAACCTCAGGAGCTCCCTTCGGCTTCTTTGCTGCGGGCGCCAGCCTATCCAAGAGATGCGGACGTCAAGCCTCGGCAGCAGAACAAGAAATAAAGACAAGAGTCAAGCGCTTACGGGTCGTCGCCGAAGAGCTCAAGCTGCCTCCGGCCAAATTTGAAGCCCGAAAGCCGCCTGGAAGGGTCAATCTTGGGAAGCTCGGGAGCGGAAGGCGCGTCTGCGGTCCGCCTCGGGGCCAGGGCAGACCCGCGGGAGATCAGCCCGGTCCTGTCCTTCTTAGGGATCGGGGGCGAGCTCCCGCCGCCCTGCTCGTCATCATCCTCGTCGTCATCACTCGAAGAGAGACGGAGAACGCGGGACCTGCGCCGGGAGAGGGGAGCCCTCGACTCTCCGTCAGTCGCCTCGGAGTCAGGCCCTTTCTCCCGCTCCCCTCCTTCCTCCTCTTCGCTGGAGCCGTCGGAGGACACGTCCACCGGTTCCTCAGGAGCTTCCGTGGGCACGGGCCCGTCCCCGTTGAAGACGGGCATGGACCCCACTGCCTGCTCCTAGTCGTCGCGGAGGAACAAGGGCGCAGGAGCGCCCTCCAACCTCGCCACATCGCCCCCGACCAGAGATTGGAGGACCGCAGCCAGATCTTCGTCGGCCAAGGCCGCGGGGCTCGGATGGGGCCTACACATCGGAAATGAGTACTGCCGAAGCGGAGCCAGTTGGTGTTCCAGGAATTCCCTCAGCAGCGACGCGTCGGTCAGCTTCGCCGCCGCCATGTTGGCCGGCCTCAGATCCGCGTCCATCTTCTCCAACACCAGCTTCGCGCGGGGGTCCGCGAGCTCCGGTCGATCCCAATCGCTGGAGCTCATGGGTTGCTCCGTGGGCAAGATCAGCCGAGGGTGGATGCGCCCAGCATCTGCCAAGACCCACTTGCTCCTGAAGCCCTCAATCCTTTTCCCGGGGCTTGAAATGGCAATGGCGCCACCGTACGCGACGAAGCTCGCGCACGCGGAAGCAGGGCCGCGAGTAGTCCGTAGATAGAAGTAGTAGCGCAGCAAGGCCACTGAGGGTTGCACCCCTACGTGAGCCTCGCAGTAATAGGCGAAGATTGTCAGGAGAAGGACGGAGTTGGGGTGGAGATGCAGAGCCTGTAGCTTATAATGGCGGAGGACAGAGAAGAAGAACTCAGAGAAGGGAGGCACCAGGCCAGTAGCAATGGCGCTTACAAAGAGCGGATAGAAGGTGCTCCCTTGGCCCTCAGGGGTGGCGGAGCCGGCTTTGAACACCTTCGCCCCGTCGATGCCCTGCGCCGCCGCCATCCGGCGCAACCGGGCGAGGCTCGCCTCCGATACGTTCGGCGACTCCAGGGCAGACGAGTACCAAGCTCCGGCCGGGGACTGACAAGGCGCCATGGCTTCCTAGGTCACGTGGTCGGAATAGATCTGAAAATTTTGGAGGAAGGAGAGGCGCAAGAAATGGGATCTGAGCAGCAATCGGAGAAAGCGAAAAAAGCAAAGCCCGGGCAGAAGCCGCTCCTTTATCAACTCGCGCGGTTGCAGAGACGCACACGTCTAATCAACCGCCACGCGGCGCCCAAGGCCGCAGGCTGTTAGGGCCCGCGGCGCTTCGCCCTTGCCCTTTCGCCTCCCTGCACAGCCAAGTCCGGGCGCGCCTTGGGCCCGTGGGCTACTGTCGGCGTTCTGGGAATGGGGGTCCCCAGACTTGCCTGCCTGCGGCCCATGGCGTGGCTCAAAAGGGGGCCCAGCACGGCCCATCTTCATCAACACAGACCCAAGACCCTCGCGAGGGGCCGAGCCTCGCGGGGCGGACGACACGGAGCTTCCTCAGACACGGCCTTATCAGGCTGGCCCGCGAGGAGGCGGAGAGATCGAGGCAGGGTACCTCACGAGATGCCCGTGACGCAAGCCATGACGACCAAGGGCGCCAGGCGGGCGCCAGCCCGCGTAGTGTCCTCCTTTCCTCTTTGGTGCAAAGGGAGCAAACGCAGGCGAGAGCATCAAGCAAAGGCACCCGTTTCGGTGCAACAAGACCAAGACCAGCCCAACGGCAGGGAGGAAGTCTTTGTGGAGCCCAAGTCAGCGTCATCACCAGAGCCTTTGGCAGGCGAAGACCAACTTTAGTTAGGATAAGTGTACCAGATATTCCCCTCCAAAATGGCCAATTGTTGGCGCCCTTCCCGCTCAATATTTGGGAAGAGGCCCAGGGCCTTTGCCTATAAATAGGACTAGCCACCCCCAGGGTAGAGGGGGATCGATCGGCAATCAGAAGTTGGAGATATAGATCAATCAGAGAGAGAGAGAAGGGTGACTGAACTCCTCCTAGCAGTTCATCGCCCCGGCCAAGAACAGACCCTCGCGAGGCTGTTCTTCCTTGTATTGTTCATCATCATCAGCCCAAGAGGCAATCCACCATGCCACAAACTGGAGTAGGGTATTACACCACAATGGTGGCCCGAACCAGTATAAACCCTGTGTCTCTTGTGCTGTTCTTTCCATTGCTTAGATCTTAGCAAGGCGGTAGGGTACAGGTAGATAGGAGGCGTAATCTTCGCGCGCACTCCAGTGTTCGAACCTCAAGGGTCTGGCGGAACCCGAAATCCAACAAATGTACTCGGCTTCGCACGAAGAGGTGACGACGACCTTCTGCTTATGTGATTTCCAGCTCATTGGACTGCTCCCGAGGGAAAACAGCACGCCTGAGGTGCTTTCTAGAGTCCACGCCACCGGATGTTACATGACAATTTCATCATCTTACATGACAACAAAATGTCCCTACCAATTTATAGAAGTGCGCCACAACATGCACTTATTCACAACCAATTGTATATATCAGTCAATACTCTTTGTGTCGCACACAAATGCCCACAAAACTGAATTCGTTATTATCTACAGTATGGCGATTCGGCCCGCAATGTTGTATGCCGCTGAGTGTTGGCCGACTAAAAGGCAACATGTTCAACAATTAGGTGTGGCGGAGATGCGCATGCTGCGATGGATGTGTGGCCACGCAAGGAAGAACCGGGCCCGGAATGATGATATATGAGATAGAGTTAGGGTGGCACCGATTGAAGAGAAGTTTGTCCAACATCATCTGAGATGGTTTGGGCATATTCAGCGCAGGCCTGCAGAAGCTCCAGTGCATAGTGGATGGCTAAAGCGTGCTAATAATGTCAAGAGTGCTCGTGTTAGACCGAACTTGACATAGGAGGAGTCCGTAAAGAGAGATCTAAATGACTGGAGTATCACCAATGAATTAGCCATGGACAGGGGTGCGCGAAATCTTGCTATCCATGTGCCAAAACCATGAGTTGGTTGCGAGGTTCTTATGGGTTTCAACTCTAGCCTATCCCAACTTGTTTGGGACTAAAGGCTTTGTTGTTGTTGTATGGCGATTTTAGCCGAAAAGGCCACTCTAGCAGAGTCGCCATTATTTATGGAGGGGACTCCATATGGAGCCTGCAAGCCTCCATATTTGGAGGTTGCGGGGCTCCGGCTTGGAGGTTGCTCCATCCGCCAACTGCTCACACGAGAGGGCAGTTTCATCTCCCTCATCAGCCTACCGTGCGTCCCATCTCTCCCTGCCAATTAATGGCGGTCGCCCACGTGCTAACTGCCCGCGGCCATTCCCACCACATTTTTCTGCCGCCTTTTTCCTGCCGCGTGCCATGTTTTGCTGCCGCCCGCGCCTACAAAATGGCCATAGCTCATATTGCCGCCACCCATAGCCTTTACTTCCCTCCGCTCTGCCCGCAGCCTCCACTTCCCTTCCCGTGGCTGGACTGGGTGCCACTCTCAAAGGAGGAGAGGCGTCCGCTCTCATCGCCGAGGAAGAGGAGAAGAGGGATCAACAACATTGTTCAAAATTATGCTAACCATTAGGTGGGATATCCATGTGGATGTTTGCCTTAATTTCGAGCATTGTCGACGGAATCGAGTCGCCGCCGCCGAAATCATCCTCGCCCCTCACCGTCGTGCTCGTGCCCCCCCCTCCCCCCCCTCCCCCCCCTCGCCGCTTCTGTGACCGACAGCAACGGCCATGGTCGTGCCATGGGCGCCACCGGCCTGTTGATGATGTCAGTGAAGCAAAATAGAAGCTTCCAAATTCGAGAATAAGTATGTGGTCAATGACATATGGGTCTCATATGTACCAAAATTACGAAGTCTGGGATATGGCTGACTCTGACTTTGCACGGCGCATGTTCAGCCTCCAAAAGTATAATGTGTGGTGTGTGCAATACAGCGACTGCGAATATGATGACTCTGCTAGAGTTGCTCTAAAGCAGCTCACACTGCCGACTCCTGCAAATATATCAGCGGATCCACCAGAACCGCAAGCGAACCACATAACATCGCAAAACTGCGGAGCAACGGTGACAGAGATTAAAATCAGGAGAAGGCATCACTCACTTCCGCGGTCTATGAGAAGGAAGCTGGGGAGCGCTCCAGGCTTGGTGCGGAAGAGGTGCTCCTTCCTGCCGCTGTTGAAGGCCTCGCAGGCGTCTGAGTTGCCCTTGGGATAGACGACGGCACCAGCCATGCTCCCGCCGTACTGCGGGATGCCGAAGTTGCCTATGGCGCTATCGTGCCGCCCCCGCAGAGCTGTCGGCGACGTGACCATCAGGCTGTTCTTCTCCACCACAAACCGCGCCTCCAGCTCCACCGCCGCCGCGAACGCCAGCAGCAGCAGCAGCAGCCACCTAAACCCTAGCCCCCACATCGCGCTCTTGTTCAACTGCTCTCGTGGCGGCGGGGAGCGAGGGGGCGAGGGTTCAGATCGGAAGCGGAACTGGACTGCCGAGATTACTGTGCGATTTGCCGGTTTCTCTGTCTCTCTCGTGTCCACGGCTCGCTTGTTGAAGTGCGACTGAGATTAGTGTGTGACGCTGTCAACTGACTTCGTTGAAGAAGGTTCGTGGACCAGGTGCACCGAGTATATCGGGCAGGCACAGCAAGCTATAAGAGCAGACTAGTGGTTGGGGCGCCACCTTATGACACCTCCTGAGTGCAAACTAAGCGGTGCTAGGTGGGATGCGCCCTTTCAATTTCCTATTTATATTTGTATTGTTATTACATCAGACTCAAAGTATCACGTGCATATTAAGCATCATTTAACCAGGACAAAGCTGGGATTTCAGATCAGCACGAACAAAATAGAAAATTCATTAGACACTTACGAGTGACACATGCAACTTGGTGCTAATTAACATCACACTGATAAAGAATACTGAAATCATCTCTACAAAAAGGTAAAAAATAGTGAAGTAAAACATGTAACAGCAGTGACATGCTCTGCAACCTAGATAACCAAGTAAATCAAGCTAATAGTGCAGGGAGAGATTCATACTATACTTTAGAGCGTTCCTTATTTCTTGCCTCCGACCATGCCTTCTGTGCTGCAGCTGCGTGCCAGCTGACGCATGCCAATACCTCTAGCTAGCAATGTCGTTGTCGCCTCCGCTACAGCTAGTCCCCTACGCCAACACACAACCCTCAGCCACCGTGTCGATCTTCACTTCTTGAAGCATACATCATAGCACCAATTTAGAACCAAACGTGATATATGTAAGAAGATATAGATAAGACGAAAATTATTGTTAACTTCTTATGCACATAACACTCACAACTTGTTGATCACAGTAGAATTAGTTTTTCAAGCAGCAAGACCTTGCACACAAAAATTTAGAATAATAGTTAAGTATTGGTGGAGTTTTGTAGATTCAAATTCATTATGCTTTTTAAATGATCAGTTTCAGCAATTCACTCCAGTTTTAGGCATAGATCTTATACAAACAGTAACTAACTGAATGCATATAACATAGCAAAACATAAAACTCCTTTATGCTCGTCTTTCTTTACTTTGAGTAGCTGATTGCATATCGTGATTTTTTTTGTTTCAGCTGACAAAGAGCATGTGTGTTCCAGAAATTAGCAATTCCTGGATTCTCTAATAGGTTAAGACTATTCTATGTATTATTTACTCGCACCTAGATGAATGACCTTATTATGTGTGTTCCAGAAATTAGCTATTCCTGAATTCTGTAGTAGGTTAAGATTGTTCTTTCTGTATTATTTACCCACACCTAGATGGATGAACTTATGATATGTATGTTGTAAGACCTGAAAACATGTGAACTTTGATGAGAGAGAGAGGAACCTGGGATCCACTAATCGAGTGTTCGAGCTACCCCTCGATGTGAGGATGACGACGATGTGTAAATTTTCGTCGACATCTCAATGCAAGGATGATAGCGATAACACCGAGGATGCGACTATGCAAGGATGGTAGGTCGTCGATATATTAGCTGGCTGTCAATCTACATGTACCTTGCCGTTCTTGAACTGGAGGCAACAACAATGAAGTTCTATTTCGAGGATACTTGTCTTGCAATAGCTACATGGATCATAAAAAAGAAGAAACATAAAACAAATCTTTTGGTGTTCAGTAAAACTAATAAAAGAAAGAAGTGATGTCAATTTAAACTTAAGGATGCCAACCCATCATATTGGCAACATAAAAAATAATCAGGTGACATTGCTACATAATTCGGTACTACTAGTAAAAGTTGTATCGGGTCGCATGTTTAAAGGAGAGCAACAATTGTAACGGTGCAACAGTAATTGCAATACAAAGATGCAACAATGAGAAAGATTATACCACTACCTTCACAGGGGGTGGATGCAGCCGAGGAACCTGGCTGCCAGCCTCATACACGTAAGCCCGGAAGTTTCAAAGAGTGTGTCAAATGACCTTGTTGATTGCCTGTTTCTCTCTCTCCTTGTCACAAGCAGAAATCGTACTGCATAATTCATCAACTGCAGCTCCACGAAGATCACACACAAATGTCGAGTCACTAAGATAAAATCAGTTGTACTACACATGCAAGGTTTTCAATTCGCTATTCAGTTCACGAATGTTTTAGTGTGCATGCACATGTTTCACTAACTTTTAAAGAATGAAAACAAAAACATTGTATCACTTTGATTTTCACAAAACCAAAAAGCATGTGCATTCTGCACAGGAAACAACACACTTGCATTTATATTGTCCGCAAAAAAAGAAAATTGGATAGTATTGACCATTGACTCCTAGTAAGGCAAAATTGGATAGTATTGACCATTGACTCCTAGTAAGGCATAGTTAACCAAATGATCGTAGCAATACAATAGTAGCATTACCAAAGAAGAAAAGCAACGGACATGCTCTAGATCCACACATAAAAAAAACTTCCAGTGAGCTCACACTTGATGCAGTTGAACAAGTAGCTTCCAATATAAAGTAATTCTACATGACATTGCTACTAAAGCCTCTTTTGCTAAAATAAAAACATGATACTACATAATTACGAGCTGAGCGTAGGCCTGCAACATTTACCTCCTTGTTTGAAGTGGCGTCCTCCTTCCGCTGGTTCGTCCTCCTGTTCTTGCGTCGGTTCTTCTTCTCCTCCTCCTACCTCATGTGGTCTGCGTTGCCAAGTTCCACCATGGTGTCCTCATCAACCTCCTTGTCCGGTGACAGAGAGATCAACTCGAAAAACCTGGGCTGGCCTCGCGCCACCACACCAAGAGATCAACGGTGTTGCAAGGACTATGGATACAGAACTATTGATTAAGTCAGTAGAATCAGCATATACAGTAGATGTGATTCTTTTAAGAAGTTAAATTTAGAAAATAGAATAGATAGCTAGTGATATGCCATTCTGAAAGTAAGGTCCAACTGGTGTCACCTTGGCCTCCAAACTGAGCATGCCCCCGCTCTATGCAAACTGTAGTATGACATTCTGAAAGTAAGGGCGCTGTAGTCCGTAGGAGTATTTCTCTTAGAAAAGTGAAGGTGCATAAGAATCATATCATAGGAGTATTTATGTACTTCGTAGTTAAGCAAGAAGAGGAATCATGAATGGACTGTGAATGAATTAACTGACACTTGTACAGAATTTATATCAAATGTAGAAATAATTTCAGCACGGCAAGACAGATTAGCTTCACACCATCCTGAGAAATTCACCACCAGTTATGTATCTTCTTACCTTGGCCAAACGACAGGACCCCACCATCTCATGCCGATGATCCGTTCCAGCCGCCGCTCCACCCAGCATGACAAAACACGTCCTGCCGCTCTGCCTCCTCCCCGGCGCCATCGACCATCCACGTCCATGGATCGGGATTCGTTATTGAATGTATTGAGAGGAAAAAAGGGGTATCAGACAAGATGAGAGGGTGGGGCTGTGAGGGAAGGGGAGTGGAGGAGGCGGCATGCGGAGGAGAGGCGGAGACGCAAGCAATCTGCGGCGTCGACGACCCACGGGAGAGAAGACGAGGCGAGAGAGGAAGAGAAGGAGACGTGTGCGAGGAAGCAAGGCTTTCGTGCGGGCCAAGGCAAAGTATCGATAGATATTTTCATCTGGGGGAGGTGTTGCCTGAGGGAAGAGTTAAAAGATACCGGCATGGTAAAAATCTGACTCGCCCTTACAGTACACACCGCCGACATGGACATGCCGAGCTTCCGCTCCTTGCGCGACTCTTATTGAGTTAAATTAGCAGATGCCGTATAAATCTATCATGCAAAATTGTTAGATCCTTTTAAGTGCTCCATGGTGTACAGGTTTTAAGCGTGTCACATAGACAAAAAAATAATATGGCAAAGCAATTAAAGAAAAAAAACATTATGATAATCTCAAAAGGAAACGGTGCTAAGCACATGGACCTATACAAAATGACTATACAAAAGAGTTTTTAATTGTTAAACAATTTAACAAGGGAAACTCAGCTACAAAACCTAAAGCACCTATGCAGTGTGGAGACTACTCCAATTGGCCCTAGAACTATTTTAGAAAAACTATGCCCCAGCCCATAACAGAACCTACAAAAAGCATACACAAAATTTAGAAACTTGGATAAAAGTTGCATTCCGCTACATAGTTCGTCCAAAACACACAGGAGATCATCTTTAGTAAAACTAAAACATAGATAAGGTAGATTTAGCTTGACGTAGAGGGCGGTGGCTCACGGCTTAACGTAGTACCCGTTCCCTCATCTCATGAGGATGTTGGCCAGCTCGTACTCTTCCTTCGCCGCCTCGAGGCGATCGGCGGCACCATCCTAACCGGCCACTACCATGTCCTTCGCGACGGCGAGCTCAATCTCCGCCTCGCGCAACCTCTTGGTGGTTGGCCAAAGAGCGTCCCTGATCTCATGGAAGCGAGCCCACGCGCACCGGTCGCCACTGCAGGATAGCGTGTCACGTTCACGCGCCTGCTTCGAGTGCCATGACTCAATGGCGGGCTCGCTGGAGCTGTTGTGCTGGGTGCGCTTGCGCGGCGGCGATCCCCTCCCTCCGCCTCGACCACCACGCTAGTGCCCCTCCCGCCATGGCTCTGAAGGAAATGGATGGGCTGCCGCAAAATCTCTCACCGGAGTTTGGAAAGGGGGGCGACTGAGGAGAAAGGAGACGACGGAGGAAGTGAAGGACGTGAACCCTATATAGCGGCTCGGGGCGGTTTTGCGGGCCGCTCGTATATTTTTATGGGAAGGGCCAAATATACAACATTTTTTCGGGCCGGAAAATGGTCAAATATGCTAAATCCGCTGGAAATATGCGGGCGGGGAGGTTATAGCGCATTTGCAAGAGTTGCTCTAATAAGGTGATGTTAGCGGGCAATAAGGATTTAAATAATACTCCCTCCATCCCAAAATAAGTGACATTGATTTAGTACAACCTCCCTCCACCCAAAATAAGTATGTTTTTGCTGAGTTGGAAGAGAGAGAAGAGGGGAGATGAAAGAAGCAAGTTGTATATCTATAGTCAGTTGTAGCACATGCTTCAAGAAGTTTTGTGAGACGAAAGGTGCGTCGTATGTTAATAAAATAGTAGTACTTTCTTGTAGTTAACTATAATACATGACTATAGTTGACATGGCAAGATGCTATAGTCAGCAGCTGCCATATTATTAACCATGCTCAAACATTCCCACTGTCTTATTTATCTTGACATATAGTTTATCCACATCATTAAGTAGGCCCATCATATAAAAACACTTTCCTCATTAAATTTTCTTGCACATATTCCCACTAACTCTTCACACACATACAGTATGTCACAAATAACCATTAACTATTTTTTTCATGCACTCTAAGTAGCAACATCATTCTGGATTTCTTTTGCTATATGTATATGTCTTGACGTCATCTGATCAACTTCAGACGTCTAACATGAATCCTCGTCCAACCATTTGGTTACACTTCACGTTTGTTAACGCGATCATCTGATTTTGAAGCCCAAACAACCGTCTTTTTCTCATTCCCATTCTTTACCGCTTCTTGTTCATGTCTCTGTTGCTTTCCACATGCCATAGAATTGCACTAGATGCCTTCCTCCCCTCGAACCACCAGTGTTCCAAGCAACCTTTTAATCTCAGTTTGATTTCATCACCGTACAGAGAGGCAACTCATCAAGTTTACTTTTAAGAATCCACTGTACCCATGCAACCTTTAAATCCCAATTTGGTTTCATTGCATGCACCAGGTAGCTAATTAGTTTTTTTAGATGGAACTAATGACTTTGAAATGTTGTTTCACTTTAAACCTTGCAAAGGACTTACTACGGTCACTTAAGATTCTTCGACACCTACCAATCCTTCTTATCATATTTTGCACTCTTTTTAGTTGTGAATCATGCAATAGCAGCAAGGCATTAACATCTTTTAACCATTTCCTAAGCCGGTGACCTAATGTAACCCCCCGAGAATCATGCTACAGCGGTCTTCCCCTAATGGTTGACATGTCTTCATGATTACCTTGCTAATTGCCACTTGACAAAAAAAATCAAATTCAAAATCCAATTTGAAATGCAAGTCAAATATTTACATCTTCAAAAATGCAAACAAAATAGTTCATAATTTTTCAAATAATCCCTAGGTGATTATGTGAAGGAAAACAACATCACCTAAATTCCCAAAATGCGCCTGGATATTAAAATAGTGGCCCAACATCACCTTTTCAGTCCTTTTAAATTCAAACATAATTCAAATGGATTCCAATTGGTCCAAACTTTTTTTGCAGCTCTAGTATGTTACTAAGTATTAATGTACGGAGTTTGAGCTAAAACAAAAATCATTTGGCATCTAAATCAATTGCAAACAGGAGCTAAATAAATTTAGAGAAAAGGTATAAAAGAAAGGCATTACAGTGCACTGGAGGCCCGGTGCTATAGTAGCACCACCCAAGCCTAACACAGGCCTTTCTGCATCCTACTAGCAAGATGCCCATGCGTTGCACGGAATATCAAGATGCATTTGTATGAGTAGTTTATCTTGTGGGAGAAAAGGATGAACGAGGGAAGGCCTTATTTGCAAATGTGGAGAGGGGTGTGGGTTCTTTTTGTAAAATTGTCTTAGTTTCCTTCCTATCCGTTGATATAAATCGGACGGCCTATATTGTAGTATGGCAGGCACACCATCATCACCAACTCTGTTTTTTATAAGAGTAGAGATGTACAGAGAGGAGGGAGAGTCTGTGTGTGTCGGGCATGCGCGCCGCCATGGCCATTGTGGCCGCCGTGTCAACCATATAGCGAGCGCCCGAGGCGTATAAGGCCCTCCCCGACGTGTGAGACAAACCCTAGACCGCTCTTTCCTCCTCCCTTGCTCGTCCCCTTCCGTTTTCTTCGTTCCCAAGATTGAGGTCGCCGCACCACTTCCGTCCATGTGCTCCGGAGCCTCTCCACGTCACGCCAAGATGTCCAGGCGCTCCCTCGTCTTCGACTCCTTTGCCTACACGCATCGGTTCGAGTAGGGGCGCACCAGAAGCTTGCCATCGCCGCCATCTTCGCCCACGGCCACCACATCCCGCCATCAAGTCCATCGCATTCCGACCACCCCGCACTCCCTAACCACGTCTACAGGCTCCATGGTGAGCTTCTCCCCGACCCCCCTATCTTGCCCCCTCGATCCATTCTGTTAGTTGCCGTTTCCGTGCTCGCCGTGGTCGCGATGGTCTCGCCCGAGCACCCGTGTGCGTGCTACTGTGTTGCCGCTACTAGCTGCTACTCTTGCTGCTTGTGTTGCTACTGTTTAGAGTTGCGGCTGCTACTGTTGGCGACTTCTGCTGCTAGTTGTGTTGCTGCTCTTTGCTATTGTTGCCGCTACTAAGGCCAACTCCAGTGCGCGACCCCATCCTGTCCGGGTGCGTTTGTTTGGGGTAAAACGGACAAACCAGATGGGCCAGCGCACGGACGCAAACGGACTTTTGTCCGTTTTCTGTCCGCTTTTGACCCATCCCCGGCCCAAATTTGAGCCGCTTTTGGGGTGAAACGGACAGCGTGCGGACGGGCGGGCCGTGTGCGCGTGTCCTCTCCTGGCCCGCCCGTTGGTGTCACAGGGACGCCTTTTCTATCCGCCCCCTCCCTTCCTCCGGTCGCACCCCCTCCACTCTTGCCCCTCGTCGCCGCTGCTGCCATTGCAGTTGTGCAGCTCGGACGCACGCTGGCCCATCCCCTTCCCCTCGACGCCCCCGAGCTGCCCACCCCCAGCCACCTGATTTGCGCACCCAGCGGTCGGATTTGGAACAGATCCGGTCGGTCTTGAGCTCGCCCAACTATGGAAGGCCGCGCCACGCCATGGACTGGCCGGGCACCGGGACGGAAGGCCCCGGCAAGGCCGCAAGGCCGCATGCAGGTTGTGGCTCCTCCTCTAGCCACTCGGATCTACACCATCGGTGGTCCGCCGGCAGATACACGAATGGTGGTCGGTCGGGCTCGGTGCTAGCCCAAAAGCTCGTCGGCGCATCGTTGCCACTCATTAAGTGCAACGGACGCCCAAAGAAGGCCGTGTGCCGCGTGTATACAACGCTGGAATATCTCGGATGGGTGTTCATCAAGTGCTTAAACGACGGGGTATGTGCTACTTTAGCTTCGATTATGCTCTCGGATTTGACTAGTTGCGCTAACTTAATTTTTTATTGTGTAGAATGGATGCAAGTTTTGGTTTTGAGAAGAAGAGTACATTGATATATTGATAGAGCGCAATTTAGTAGATGTTCGTGCATGTTTAGCTAGCATAGAGGCCAGAGATGAGACTAATGCACTTGTTGCTAGAATAGAGGCTAGACATGAGACTAGATGCAAGGAAGCAACGTCTAATTCTTTAGACTCGAAGAAGAAAGAAGCACACAAGATGGAGCCTCCTCGGCAGATCAACAATGAATGCATCCAGAAGGCACTAATCCAACTTACAAGAGCAGTTATGGAAGTTGGATATCTTCTAAAATGTATTCTTGTGGTTCTTGTTTTCTTTGGTATTGCTTTTCTAGTCAAAAATTGGTGATGTATTCCCATGTACCAAAAATCAATGATGAAAAGTTATGGACTTGCAAAGAAAAGTGTATGCGGACAGGATGCGGCCGGGGTGCGTCCGCGCGTTGGGCGCACGACCACCACATCCCAGAAACTGCCAGGACACGACCCCATTGCCCTACCCAAACAGACAGAATCCGGGCAAAACGGACGTCCGTTTGGGGTCGTGCGTTGGAGTTGGCCTAACTGCTCCTCCATGCTGTTGTGCGCCGCTGCTGCTTTGCACTGTTGCTGCCCTCGCTGGCCGCAGCCGCTGTCGCGCCTGCCTCCGGCCGCCGCTCCCCCTGCTCACCTCGCGGGCGCACCCCATTGCTCACGGCCGTGCCTGCCTCACGCCGGCCGCGCCCCGTGTGCATCCCCACCACGCCAACCCGCACGGTGGCTCCCCTGGCCGTGCCCGAGCCACACCCGGCGGCACCCGGTGCCAGCTGCACGTGCATGGCCTCTGCGCCTGCCGGCGCTCGTCGTGTGTGCCTGTGCGCGTGCATAGTCATGGCCACATATGGCTTTGTGCCACTGACCTATGGGCCTGACCTTGTTTAGATTAGAACTTATTTTGGTTAGATTAGTTTAGTACCTAATTAATCTAAATGGCCCTATGACGTGTGAGCCATCCCCTGTTAATTAACCTATTTGAAAACAAATAAAGCCATGTTAAAAGAATGTGTCACACACACGCGGGACCGACATGCACTATTCACCTAGTTGATCAGTCAAATGATTGACATGGTCAACTAGGCCCCCTGGCCCTACCTGTCATCCACTGTGTCTAGTGCAGTGTGGGTATGAAATGTATTTTACTATTTATAATTCGAATTAATAAATAAATCCAGAAATTTCAGAAAATGCAATAAACTTGGGAAATTCATATAAAATAATCCATAACTTAGATGACAATAATTTATATATGAAAAATGACCAGAAAATAAGACGAATCCGAATATGCCATCCACGTACCTGTCACATGCCTCTAACATAGCAAACATGGAACCTTGCCCTCCGGATCAATACCGAAGAAATTGGCCGGAACCGGGAAAATATTCTCGGATATTTTCCCGCTCCATCTTTAACACTCAGCACTGCATTAGGTCATCCCTAATACAACATATTGCCATGTAATGCATTGTGATGCATTTGTTTGCTTTGTATTTATTGTTTCTTCCCCCTCTTCTCTCCGGTAGACCCCGAGATCGACAATGCTCCCGAGTACGACTACACTCTTGCAGACCAGCCCTTTCAGCAGAGCTTCCAGGCAAGCAAAACCCCCTTGATCATTCCTATATCACCCATTCTTTATCTCTCATGCTTGTATTAGATTTTGCTACTGTTGTTCGATAGCTCCTAGTGTGATGCATAGCCTGCTTTAGTAACCTGCCGTTGTTGCTTTACCTGTTATCCTATATGACTAGTATAGGTTGGTTAGTGATCCATCAGTGACCCTGCACCCTTGTCCGTGTTGCCATGCTTTGCTTCTGGATGACTCGATCAATGTGATCGACGTGCAGAGACCGAACACACACCAACATCCCCCTTAGTTGTATGCACTACAAAAAAACTTTCGTGATGATATGTGTTTGTCACAGCAGGTCACGTTTTCTGTCATGCATGTACATGCATGACGATTTTATTACAAAATCAAGATAGTCATACCTATGCTGTCGTAGAAGTGTTCCATGACATTACCAAAATTATCATCACGGAAGTGTCCACTTCCCTAACGATAAATGGTGCGTCATGGAAGTGTTTTCGTCAAGGGTAACCGACACGTGGCATCCACCGTAACGGGTCGCCGTTAAGCTATCGGGTCCAATTTTGGATCCGATAACCCGCTAACAGCCACGACCAATGCCGATTTTCCACGTGTAAAATTCTTATTGGCCGAAGGAACCACGTGTCAACTCCGCGTTGGCACAAATGTCAATCATCCAATGGACAAGATGCGCCTATGATATGTTGACACGTGGACCGGCCCAAAAGTGGCCCATGAAGATTAAATGGACCGGCCCAACTAAAGGCCCACAAGATTTTGCAGACCATAATGGGTCGTCCCAGCTAAAGGCCCACAAGATTTTGCAGACCATAATGGGTCGGCCCAGCTAAAGGCCCACAAGATTTTGAAGACACTAGTGGGCCGGACCGTTAACACGCTGCCATGTTTTGGGCCAAATGTCGACCCATATTTGATCCGGTCCATTAACAGCCTGCCATGTTCTGGGCCTAATAAGGGCCCATATGAGATCCGGCCCGTTAATAGCCTACCACTTTCTGGGCCATATTACGGTCCATATCAGATCCGACCCTTTAAGAGCCTTTGGGCTAAATTATGGCCCATATCAGATTCGGCCCGTTAACTGGACGTTGTGCTTTTTGAGGTTCGATTAGGATTTCTATTTGCTAAGGCCCATTTAGTAATACGTCCTGATATTAGTTTCGGCATGTTAAAGGCCCGTTTAACATTTCGGCCCTATATTTATTTCGGCATGTTAAAAGCCCGTCATATAGTTGGGCCTAACTATGGCCCGCTTTGCATCCGGCCTGCTCACAGCCAATAACCTGATTGGGCCAAACAAGGACCGAGACAATTTTGGCATGTTAATGGCTCGTGATGTGATTGGCACAATCATGGGCTGGGGTCTATTTCGGCCTGCTGTCGGCCCGTGAGCTATTCGGCACGTTTCAGGCCCAACCTACTTTTTAGCCTACTAAAAGCCCATTGAATTTTCTTGCGAAAATAGGGTCGGTGGTTTACTTGGCCTATTAAAGGCCCGAAACTACTAGTGGGTCAGTTTACATTTAGGCCTATTAACGGACCAAGATGACTGGGCCCATGATGCGGCCCATACATAGTGATTTGCATGACAACCCGATTATGTATCGTAATTTTATGGTTTGCCCGATTTACTTTTCATGGAGCGAAGACATGATATATATACATATATAGTAAAATAACAGCAGCATCGCGAATAAGAAAAAACCTAGACTATACAATAAAGAAATTACGACATATTACATCCACCGGGCATCAAAGTTCACCACTATGATAATAAAGCACAAGCAGACAGCAGATTACATACATTGGGCATCAAAGATCGCCACTAGTGCAAATAAAGACACCGACAAACTAATATACAAAACCGACAGCACTTTAATAGAGTTCAAGAAAGGTTAGCTCTGCTCAGGAGCTACAGTGAAAGCAGCTGAGCAAGCTGATGAGACTGCACTTATTTGACACTTATATCCTCCTCACTCTAAAAGAGAAACAAGCAGACAAATGACAGGTTTTGCACACATAAGTATCAGTGCTGACAATTCATCACATTTCTTACTAACGAATAAAGTGACACAGTTTAAAATAGCATTAACACAATATGGCATTGTTCAGGTTAAGACATGGAAGGAAATGACATTGTGAAGGAGTTGGCAGCTTCACGACACCACTGGATTACATATCAAGACCTCATAAGTATCAATGGTTAGTGTGTTGTCAATTTATCCCATTTCAGATTGGCAAATAAAGAGACGGTTGAAATAATAGTAGAATGATATGACATTGTTCATAGTTAAGACATTGCGGAATATGACATTGTGTTGTAGTGGGTAGGTTCACCACACCACTGGATTATGGATCAAGAACAGAAGCATACATGCAGTGCAAAAGAAGATCACTTGATATGTATAGTTTAATTTACATGGTATGAAGAGGGAACCTGGTTGTTGTCGTGGAATTGTCATGGCAGATGTCCTAGCAGAAGGACTTAGTCGTGGAGCCATCACAACAGGGTTAACTTAAAGGGGTTAAACGGGACAAAGGACACAAGGAGTTTATACCGGTTCGGCCCCTTGCGGTGAAGGTAAAGGCCTAATCCAGTTTGAGGTGGTATTGCTTATGTTTCGATTACCAGGGAGCGAATACGCTTGACCTAGCTTTCGATTTGTTGTCTCTTGTCCTAAGTCTCCGCCGGGTCGTCCCTTTATATACACAGGTTGACGCCCAGCGGCTCACGGAGTCCCGTACGGCTCATAAACAACGTGTCCGACCCGGTGACTAATCGTACATGCCTTACAATACAAGTCATACATATATGGCGGTTTACACTTATTGGGCCTTAAGTCGCCTTTGGGCTTCGAGCTCTCAATGAGTCCGCATAGTGAACCGCCCTCTTCAGCATCTTCATGGGCTTTGTTTTGATAAACCGCCATGAGCATAACCCAGCCCCTACTGGGCGGGTTACACTCAATAGTTACCTCCCCAACATTAGGCCCCAGGTTGATTTGAACTTGTTCATATCAATCTTCAACACTTACTCGCCGTGACGTCATCTCCTCGGATCATAGTAACCCGCTGTGATGTCATATGTTATTAATATTTCACAAAGCCCAGATCTTAATATATATCCTTTGTTTTAATGAGTCTCCGAAAATCGAAGCGTCTGCACTGTCACATCTAGTTTTTGGCCTCCTCGGTTCCCATGCATGTCACTTATCCTTTCATCTTATAAATAGGGCCGGGGGTCCCTTTCACTTTCCCCCCTTGCCTCTTCGTCTCTGTCTTCCACCTCGCGACGCCCTAATACTCAAGCTCTGCCGCCGTCGTCGACCTTCGCTTCTGCCTCAACAACGGCCGCTGCATCAACCTGTTTGGACCAGATTTCGTCCGTGCACCTCTGCTGCCCAACAGCCCTGGTACACTTTCCTTCTCTCCTTTATCATATATCCCATTAGGGTTTCCCTGAGTTCATCGATGTTCGTCCTCGTTCATTGTTGTAGCACTCACTTTTGATTCGAACTTGGTATCTTTCCTACGCGGTAATATTCATAGCACTTATTTTCACTATCAGGGCATCTCCTTTTGAACGGAAAACTCAATCTGGATTTTATAAACTGCTCAAGCACAGTAATTTGGGTCTAGATATTTTCCATTATCTGACGCGCCGTAGATCCAAAATTATGATATCAAGCTGTGAAACCTGTTTTCCATCACTTGGCAATTTTTCCTTTCTTAGATCTGTAAACCCATGACTGTGTGGACGGCTTAACTTATTAAACCGTAATCCGCCAGGAACCATTAGTTCCCTCTTAAGCCGCCAATAGCTCATATTTATAACTTTTAATGCCAATCTCCGGTTTAACACCTCTGCATGCTTCATTATTATTTCCCTTATTAACCATAAGCCGGCTTAACCATGTAAACTTGAACCGGTATAATTTTTCCTTCAAGACCATTGAGGAAATGGCTAAGACATACACTTCTTGCAACTGGGTCCAATCCTGGGTTGCGGAAGAAGAACTGAACAACTTTGTCGCCACTGGCGCCTTAGCCAAAAAAGAGGTCATCCACTGCCCCTGGTGAAGAATTTCCTCCTCAACCGAAAGATGGAGAAGTAATTGTTTTTGCTGACCACTTGAGCCGGGGATTCAGCCCACCCAGCTCAAAGTTCTTTCATGATGTGCTTCATTTTCTCCAACTTCACCCTCAAGACATTGGACCCAACTCCATGTCCAACATTTGTAACTTCCAAGTATTCTGTGAAGCTTACCTTCAAGAGGAGCCCACAGTTGACTTATTCAGGGAGTTCTATTATTTAAACCGTCAAACAGAGTTCACTGACGGGCCATGCCAAGAGCTTGGTGGAGTCTCAATTCAAAAGAGGAAAGAAGTCAGCTTTCCTCATGCCAAGCCACATAGTCACCCCAAAGACTGGAATCAAATTTGGTTCTACTGTTAAGATACATCTCCAGCCGGTGAGAATCCTCTATCGGGTTATCGTGAACACCGACTTAGCAGCACACATCCACTCCCCCAATGGCTTAATGCGAAGGAACGGGCTAAATACGCACCAGCCCTCTCAAAGCTCAGGGCCTTTATGGCCAATGGCTTAACTGGCGTCGATTTGTACGTTGTTGGCTGTCTTGGAGTATCTTGCCATTAAGTCGTCGCCCCGGCTTAATGTGCGAATATACTGGTGAGGTGACAGATCCCCAACACCACTGTGACATTCAGCTATCTAATGCGGAAATTACTGAAGCTACCAAGAAAACTGTTGAATGAACCTGTGAAGGAGTGTAGCAAAACGGGACTTAGTCCTTTCTATACCTTAAACAAGCCGGTAGCTGTAGGAACTGCACTTCTGCTCAATCCATATTTTCAATAATTATGCCTACTTATGATCTTTTCAACCTCAATAGGCCGACTCTCCATTTTGGAAGAAGAAAACACAGGATAAACCGGCCAAACCAGCTCATGTCAAAACCAAGGGCACCAAGAAGTCTACCAAGAAGACTACTGAGTCCGCTGATGATAATGAGTCAGAGGTAGAACTCGACTCTCTTGGCTCCTTTTTTATACATCTCATTGACAATGATTGTTATCAGGATGACATAGAGGCCAGCCGTGCAGGTGAAGCAGAGGTAATTACTCTTCCTTCCGGCTCAGAACCTCTGCCAACACAGAAAACCCGACAAGCAAGCCGAAAAGTAAGCTTTTCTCACCCTCTAGCTCACTTGGATCCCAACTTTCTTTTGAAGAAACAGCAACATGAAGCTCGTCGAGTCACCCGACATAGTGGTGGGCAGACCACTTCTTCTGGCTTACCAAATACGCCGGTTCGCAAACGCCGCCCAGAGGTCTTTCATATTTATGATATACTTTATCCCAAGGTAGGTCATTTTCGACAACCTCTTAACCCATCTGATTCGAACTATCAGGGGACTTCTCTTTCCTCCTCTGGTGAGTCATCAGGGACACAAATCCCGGCTTTCAAAACTGTACCTGGGTAAGGATACATTTTAACCATTCATACCTTATGCTTGATCATTATACTGACCTCTTTACACTTCTTATTTTCAGGGGCCAAGCCAAGCCCAGCAAGAAAGCTAAGCTGAATAAGCCGGCCGACGATCTCAATCTATCTGAGCCGGAGAAACAACCAGAGTCTCCTCATCTAACTGCAGAAGCCACCATTGACAACTCACCTCCGGGAGACCATGAAACTTCCATGGATCATATGGATGTTGAGCCGGCTATCTCTAAGCCGCCAAGCCCAATCAAACCTGCCGAGGAGAAGACTGATGACGTTGTTGTCACCGGCTTTGGATTCACAGCCCCGGGTCAACCTACTGTCTTATCTAAGCACAACGCTAAAGAAGAAATTTCTGTTGAAGATGAAGGCAAGTGGAAAGCAGACTTGGAGAGCTATACTCAATTTAGTGCTCAAGACCTCCACTCTGGTTGCTTAAACCGTTTGTACACTAGTCATGACTTTGAAGCCGGCTTAGTGAACCTGATGAGCTATGAGGTAAACACTGCAACTCCTTGTTATATGAATATTCTTCCCCTTAGCCGCCAAGTTTATTGGACATGATAGAATAACATGTGAAGTATACTTCAATAGCTGCATAGATCAACTCCAGTAGCCCCCAAGGGCCGGTTTATACTTGTAATATGAACTGGGACCTTATAATACCAGCACCTCAACTTTGCATCTGTAGCCCCCAAGGACCGGCTTAATAAATATGTTAAGCCGGGACTTTAAATCAGCAAGAATCAACATTGCATCCGTAGCCCCCAAGGGTCGGCTTAACAAATATGTTAAGTCGAGACTAATCATCTTCTAGAAATCCATAATACCATTCATAGCCTTCGTAAAACGGATCAACACCATTTGTCCGGGTTAGCAAATAAAGTCATCTTTGACAAGAGCAATATTCATTAGCCCCCAAGTGCCAAGTATAATACTTGTATTGTACTTGGGAATTCACAATATTTTAAGAAGCAATAGACATTAGCCCCCAAGTGCCAAGTATAATACTTGTATTGTGCTTGGGACTTCAAATAAATTCATTGCCATCTCATTTATTGTTTACTTCTTGTAGACTGAGCTTAGCAGTAAAGAATCCCAAGTCGCTGATGTTCAAGAAAACATCAAGTCTCAACAAGCAGAAACCTCCAAGGCCAAGGATGAAATGACTAGTGCCTTAGCAGCGATGGAGAAATTGAAGGAAAGCTTCAAAGCTGAACAAGTGGGTTGGGATACAGAGAAGTCAGCCCTACTGAAGCGGGTTGGGGATGCTGAAGCAGCCCTTGAGCCGGTATATGCAGAGCTTGCTGGCTTAAAACAACAAATTGATGCCATGACTGCTGCCGTTTTCTGTAAAATAGCTTCCTCTTAATCTTTTTAACATATGTTATCCAATGTGCTCCCGGCTTACAAACATCCTTGATGATACAGGATCCTGGGTTACCCATCTTGGCTTAGACATGCGGAAAAAACTGAAAGCTGCTTACACGCTCATAGAACAGCTATATACTGGCGCACAACGGGTCATCTGCACAGCTGCTCACAACAAACTGGCTCCAACCCTTATCAAGGATACATTGGATAAACTATCTATGCTGCCTGCACGGATCGAAGAGTTGAAGAAATCAGCTGCAAGAGCAGGTGCACTTACCGCACTAACCCGGGCCAAAGCTTGGCTAGTCGATCTTGAGCTGGCAGACTTGGCAAACGGCTATCCGAGCATAAAAGAAGATGGGTCACCCTTCAGTGCAGACGACTTTGCTGCCCTTACGAGGGAATTGCGTTCTTTGGCTATCAAATTGGATGAAGACACTGATCTTACACATTACCAACCGGTTTATGATGCCAACAATAAGAAGGTGAAGGCACCGACTCATGATGCTCCGGACCTGACTCCTCCGATCCATAAGCACACTTATGCCCCTGATGTTGACCCATCCACACTTATAAGTGATGAAGTTGTATTCAGAGCTTTAACCGGGATCGACTGGTCAACCACTGACTTCTAGCCATTGGGTGAAGAGGAGGAAGATGAACCGGTGCTGGACGAGCCGCAACCTTCAACTCAGCAAGGCCAAGAGTCATAAGTCATGGGCTGGCTTAGCATCTGCTTTGTGCGAAACTGCTAAGACAATTATTCCTGTGGGGCATCAGATGCCTTTGTAATAGGCTAGTTAAACTCTTGATCTGCCATGCTATCGTGCATGTTTTGTTTTGTATGATACTACTGATCTATCAAGTTGAAGATCTGCCATTTATGTTTATGATTTCATCAACTGTGTGCACCAGATTATTTATTGTACCTGCACACAGACACATGACAAGAATCCTGGCAGTTTACCGCAGGACGGGTCATAACACCTTATAAAAACACCGGTGACTAAAGTTAGTCCATAACCAGGGCCGGTTTAATCATGACTTGATATGATTATCACAAAAATATCATACCTGTGATGCACCGCCGGCTTAGCATACCAGCGAAATAAGGGTGATAACCCAAAAGATTGAGCGTACAAAACTTTGTGCCAGTTGACATATACCCCCGGCTTAATATGCAGTGTGTAGCAAGGGGTAATATCCCAAAAACTTAGAGCATGGCGCTTCCAAGTATATAAGATCATCATACACTTGCGACTTATAGTCCCCAAGCTAGGCCGGGTTAATAAAACATCGGGTAGTTTCATGTATGAACCATAAGGCATCATAATCCTCATCGGTTTTTAACCATGTATTAATATGTCACAAGAAAGGAACCTAAAAAAATGTTCAAACCAAATAACAAAAAATCAAGGCTTTCATAGGCGGCCAGGCCTAAAAAATCAAGTGCTTTCAAGGGCCGCACATCCACTGAGTTAAACCTTCATACAAACCTTATAAGCCGAACCTCACAAAACCAATCGTCGTTTTAACTTTGACAAGTTCAAGGTCTATATAAGATTGACTTGTCAAAAGTATGGCGGGTCATTCCAGGATTACCTGGGCGGAGTGACAGACTTAAAAAGCCAGTATAACCCAGGTTTTTAGGTGAATACACCTGGCTTCCAAGCCTGGATTTTAAGCCTATTACAAGGGTCATAAAAACTCTTGTCCGTTGAACAGAGAGCCCCCAGCTAACATTATACTCCAGGCGTATAAGCCGGACTAACAAGGGTAATCATAGCTATGCTCGATGAGGAGGAAGCCCCCAAGTGATATATTTCTGAGCTGTGCTCGTCGGGTACCTATGTTTGAGTTGTGTTGTGCAACAAACTCTCTTTGGTCCCTGTAACTCTGCATCAAGCCTTTAAGTGATCATATAAAGCCATAAAAAAGACTCAGTTTCTGAGAAATTAAACGACAGAGGCCCTGAATTATCAGGGGTGCCGACTTTATTATATTGACTATAATATATACATTGTCAAAATATGTACATCAGGAGAGCCGGTGGCTCAGGTATAGTAAGGCCGAAGATGAGCAATATTCCACGGCCGGCGGGTCTCCTCCTCCGACATGCGTGAGTCTTTATGGTCTCGAACATTGATAAGGTAGTATGACCCATTGTTCAGATTTTTGGTGACCACAAAGGGCCCTTCCCAAGGTGGGGATAGCTTGTGCATATCAGATTGATCCTGGATAAGTTGGAGCACCAAGTCACCTTCTTGAAAGGTTCTGGTTTTAACCCGGTGGTTGTGATAACGGAGCAGATCTTGTTGGTAAATCGCCGAACGAGCCATCGCAAGGTCACGCTCCTCATCTAACAGGTCAAGTGCATCCTGACGTGCTTTTTCATTGTCAGCTTCAATGTAAGCCGCCACGCGGGGCGAGTCATCATGGATGTCACTAGGGAGAACCACCTCTGCTCCGTAAACCATGAAGAAAGGCATGTAACCCGTAGATCTGTTGGGGGCAGTATTGATACTCCATAACACTGAGGGTAACTCCTCCACCCAACAACCCGGCGTCCTCTGCAAAGGAACCATAAGCCGGGGTTTGATGCCTCTCAAGATCTCTTGATTGGCTCTCTTAGCTTGACCATTAGACTGGGGGTGAGCCACTAATGATACATCAAGCCGGATATGCTCACGTCGACAAAATTCTTTCATAGCCCCCTTGGATAGATTAGTGCCATTATCAGTTATAATACTATGGGGAAAGCCGAAACGGAAAATCACCTTTTTAATGAATTGAACCGCCGTCACCGCGTCACATTTACTGACCGGCTCTGCTTCAACCCACTTTGTGAACTTGTCAACCGCCACCAAAAGGTGAGTCTTTTTGTCTTTGGACCTTTTGAAAGGCCCAATCACATCAAGCCCCCAGACTGCAAACGGCCAAGTAATTGGAATCATCCTCAATTCTTGAGCCGGCACATGAGCTCGTCGTGAAAATTTCTGACAACCATCACATTTACTGACTAGATCCTCAGCATCAGCGTGAGCCGTCAGCCAATAAAACCCATGACGAAAAGCCTTGGCTACTAGAGATTTGGAACCGGCATGATGACCACAATATCCTTTATGAATCTCTCATAGAATCTCACAGCCCTCTGTAGGAGAAACACAACGTTGAAACACCCCTGTGACATTGCGATGATGCAACTCTCCATTGACAATAGTCATTGACTTAGATCGCCGGGTTATCCGTCTGGCCAAAGTTTCATCCTCAGGTAACTCGCCCCGGGTCATATAAGCCAAATATGGAACTGTCCAATCAGGAATAGCATGAAGAGCCGCTACCAGTTGTGCTTCCGGGTCAGGAATAGCAAGATCCTCCTCGGTAGGCAATTTGACAGAAGGGTTATGCAGAATATCCAGGAAAGTGTTAGGTGGCACCAGCTTACGCTGAGACCCTAACCGGCTTAAAGCATCAACCGCCTCATTTTTCCTATGATCAACATGCTCAACTTGATAACCCTTGAAGTGACCCGCAATAGCATCAACCTCTCGACGATAAGCCGCCATGAGTGGATCCTTAGAGTCCCAAGTGCCAGAAACTTGCTGAGCCACCAGATTTGAGTCACCGAAACACCTCACCCGGCTTAAGTTCATCTCCTTAGCCATCCGAAGACCATGGAGCAAGGCCTCATACTCAGCTGCATTGTTAGTAAAAGGGAACATCAACCGGAGAACATAAGAAAATTTATCACCTCGTGGGGAAGTCAAGACAACTCCAGCCCCGAGCCTTCCAACTGCCTAGACCCATCAAAATGAATAGTCTAATATGTGCTATCTAGCTTCTCCTCAGGCATCTGCAACTCTGTCCAATCATTGATAAAATCCGCAAGTGCTTGAGATTTGATGGCTGTACGAGGCACATATTTTAAACCATGAGGTCCAAGCTCAATGGCCCATTTGGCTACCCGACATGTGGCTTCTCTGTTTTGAATGATATCCCCTAAAGGGGCAGAACTAACCACAGTGATAGGATGACCCAGAAAATACTGCTTAAGCTTCCGGCTAGCCATGAAAACCCCATATGCAAGCTTCTACCAATGTGGATACCTCTGTTTGGATTCAATAAGTACCTCACTAATGTAGTAAATCAGCCATTGAACCGGATGCTCTTTCCCTGACTCCTTCCTTTTCACCACAATGGCTACACTAACTGCTCGACTATTGGCAGCCACGTATAACAATAAAGGCTCCTTATTAATAGGAGCAGCAAGAACCGGCGGCTCAGCCAATTGTTTCTTCAAGGCCTCAAATGCCTGATCAGCAGCATCACTCCAGACAAAGTGATCTGTCTTCTTCATCATCTCGTACAAAGGGATAGCCTTTTCACCCAACCGACTTATGAACCGGCTTAAGGCCGCAATATGACCCGCCAAGCGCTGAACATCATAGATACACGCCGGTTTAGCCAGAGAGGTGATAGCCTTTATCTTCTCCAGGTTAGCTTCAATACCTCGTTCTGAAACCAGGAAACCCAAAAGCTTACCAGCTGGTGCACCAAAAACACACTTGACCAGGTTAAGCATCATCTTATAAACCCGAAGATTGTCAAAGGTCTCCTTCAAATCATCAATCAGGGTCTCCTTCTTCCTGGACTTCAGCACAATATCATCCACATAAGCATGAACATTATGCCCGATCTGATCATGAAGGCAATTTTGCACACACCGTTGGTAAGTCGCCTGGGCGCTCTTGAGCCCAAAAGGCATAGACACATAGTAGAAGGCTCCAAACGGAGTGATGAAAGCCGTCTTCTCCTGGTCCTTAACTACCATCTTGATCTGATGATAACCAGAATAAGCATCCAAAAAGATCAAACGCTCACAACCCGCAGTAGCATCAATGTCGGTGTACAAAAAGAGGGGTACACTTTTTGTACCCCTATAACTGTGCACGGGCAGTCAGAGCCACACCCGCGACCACACCAAGCAGGGCAAGGGAGGTGCGCCAGGGTAAGACCGAAGTCCAAGGTAGCTGGAACAACGCCAAGGAAAAGACCACGAAGAGCAAAGGGACAAAGCGGGCTCCCCCTGGCAAGATCATTACCGGGGTCAGCCCTAGCAGCCCCGGCAAGTCCCTTGCCACGGCAGCTCGCCCCACGCCTACGGAGCGAGTCACCCTTGAGTCCACGGCCCCCACCATGGTCCACTATGTTGGGGCAAGGGCTCGGGAGACACCTCTGTGGTGGCATGCAGATCTTTGTGAAGAAACATTCAAGATCAGATGAGCACTAGAAGACAACGACCATTCGCGAGATCCCAGCCAAGGAAAACCACGAGACCCCCGGCAAGCGCCTTGCCGGGGACGATAGCGGGCACCACGGCAAGACCCTTGCCGGGGCCCCGGCAAGGCCCTTGCCGAGGACATCTACAGGGCTACCGCTAGGCCCGCGCCGACCAAGCCTCCACCGCCGTTCACATGCAGCTGCCGACCCAACCAACTAGGTAGGCACCTGTGTGGCGGCATGCAGATCTTCGTAAAGACTCCACCACCGCGCCACCTCAGCTGCCTGCCTGCCTACATGGCATCGCACGCACCGCTGGCCAGGGCGCGTGTCAACACGAGGAGGAGCGGCAACGGACGGGACGGGCTTCGCCCCCGTCCCCGATAAAGCAAGAGGACACCTAAGTAGACGCATTAAATGCGCCTTGTCATGTAATGCGAGGGATAACCTCGCAACACTGTGCCCTTTCCCCCTCCCGTGTGCCACTGTGGCAACCCCTTTTTCCCTATAAAAGGAGGCCCGAGGCGACCAGGAGTGGGATTTGGCTTTTTGGAGCTCCTCACGCCCCATAGCTAGTTCAAGAACACAAATATACATCCACCAAAGCAGGAGTAGGGTTTTATGCATCCTCGCGGCCCGAACCTGGATAAACGAACCGCATGCTATCTGTTTGATCCGCTCTTCTCTCAACCCCGCACCCCGCTAACCGTAGTAGGGATTCTTGTGATCCCATAGGTGTCCTTTCCACCGACATCTTTGGCGCGCCAGGTAGGGGGTTGCAGTTGTGAGAATCGGCTTTAGCAGTTAGTTCAACGCTTCTTCATCGCCATGGCGCCCAAGAAGAAGACAACGGTGATGGACGACCCGTCGGGAGCCGGACGGCCCGTCCCGACGCAGGCGAGCAGCGGACCGGTCGTGGAGAGGACCCGGGGCGCAGCTCGCGAGCACCAACACCACCGCAGCAGCCGGAGCTTGGGAGGCGGCGACGGTCGCGTGCTTAGCAATGAGCCGCACGTCGCCAAATATAAAAGTGGAGCCAGGCCCTCCGATGGCGGCGCGGGGCCCTCCATAGGCGGCGCGGTGGCCTCGAAGACTCCCACGCCGGCGCCCACGGCGCACTCCTCTCAAGCTGCGTGTGATGAACGGCGTCGTCACGCCGAAGATCCCGGACGCCGCCGCGGGAAGAGCCCCGAGCACCACTCCCGAGACATAGAAGACCTGCCCGCTCGCCGAAGCACTAGTGAAAACGGCGTGCGACCGCGGGACCATGATAGAGCTCCTTGTGACATAGTTAGAAGTCGAAGCGCGTCGCGGTCCGTGCAGGTTTCACTGCCGCCGACGCCAGCAGAGGGCGTGGCGCGCGCGCAGTTGCTCCTCGACTTTCCTCTTGCTACGGGGAAATTCGACGAATGGAGAGCTACCATATGAAGCCTTGTTGCCGTCGCCAACAAGGACGAACCAAGTCCAGCGGGGCCCCCGGGTCAACGCTCCGATGGAGTCCCATGCACCAGCGGCGGGAGGACCGGCGGCGCCGCGGCCACGGTGCATTCGCTCCCTCCTCTCCCGGTACCACGGATGTCGACTCGTCGCGACGTTACGGGCGACGACATCTCCATAGCGTCGTCCGACCCACGGACCCACTGTGACCAGTGTCAAGTTCTTCGGGAGCGTGCCCATGAAGACGCTCGAACCACCATCGAGCGCCGGCACGGAGCGCGCCACCAGTCAGACAGGCGAGCAGGGCCTGCTGTGAACCACCCAGCACCGGAGAGCCATGGAGGTCTACCTTACGAGGTAGGCTGTCCGGCTTTTACCCGTGAGCTGCGGTAGTTCCAGTGGCCCACTCACCGCACTTTCAAACCTGACATTGGCGAGAAGTACAATGGCAAGACCCACCCGTCGGAGTTCCGCAACATCTACACCATCGTGATGCAAGCTGCCGGAGCCCGCGACGATAAGGTGCTTGCGAATTACTTTCCATTGGCTCTTAAACCCAACGCCATGTCATGGTTGATGCACTTGCCGGTAGACTCTATTTCCTCTTGGTCGGATTTGTGCCATGAGTTTGTTGGCGCTTTCACTGGAGGCCACCAAGCCCATGGCCAAGCAAGCGACCTGCACGTCATCCCCCAGAAGGGAGGCGAGAGTCTGCGCAAGTACATACAGAGATTCAGCCGGGTATAGTACAATATCCCTAATGTTCATCCTGCCGCAATCATCAGCGCGTTCCATCAGAACATGCGCAACCACAAAATGCATGAAGAGCTGGCAATGAACAAGGTGAAGGATGTGGCGGAACTCTACGTTCTTGCCGACAGATGTGCCCGGGCTGAAGAGGGAAGGTAGTACCCCGGCGAAGACACCAGCGTGGAAACCGACTCTTCAGACAAGGATATTGTCGCCCCGACGAAGAAAGGCCGGCACCGCAACAGGAAGCGCAAGGGTAAAGCTGTGCTTGCCGTCGAGGAATCTGATGACGCCGGCTCCGCCAAGAAAACCAAGGCAGATGACCCCGACAAGGAAATTGCCGGATGTGTCGCCTGCCGGGCCTTGGCGGCTGCCGAGAAGCCAGGGAACTCTGACAAGCAATACTGCAAGATCCATCGCACCAAAGGCCATGACCTCCAGAACTGTCGATAGGTTGAGCTGCTTGCTGAGAAGCAAAAAGTTGAATATGAGAGGCGGGACAAGGAGAAGGGCCAGGACGGTGCTGAGGGGTCCGGCAAGAAGCGTGATGGCCAGGCAGGCCGTCGCGGTAAGGATAAACAGCAAGAGAGGCCCGCTCGGGGCTGCGACAAGAAGCCAGAAGACGATGATCACGAAGAGGACGACGAGTCCGGTGACCAAGAGTTTCATAAAGCTATAGAGGCCATGTGCGTCGATGGCGGCGCCTCGCTGCATACCTCTCACCGCCAGCTTAAACGGTGGGCGCGTGAGATTACAGTAGCAGAGCCGTCGTTTGATGCCCAAAAGCCGCTGAAGTGGTCTGGCACACCTATCATTTTTGACACTGAGGATCACCCCGATCACACCACCGCGGTCGGGTGCTTGCCGTTGTTGGTTTCACCGACAATACGCAACCTCAAGGTGACGAAGATGCTAGTCGATGGCGGGGCCGATTTGAACTTAATCTCGCCTGCCGTGATCAAGAAGCTGCAGATTCCCGACGGAGACCTCTAAGAAACGGGCACGTTCCAGGGGATCAGCCCAGTAAGGAGTCAACCAAAGGGGAAGGTCACGCTGCTTGTGACCTTCGGGAGTGATCTGAACTACAGGACGGAAAGGATCGTGTTCGATGTTGCCAAGATCCCCTTGCCCTACAACGGGATCCTTGGCCGCCTAGCGCTGGCCAAGTTCATGGCAACGTCACACTAAGATTTTTATCAGTCAATTCCATGTGATGAAAGGTTTCATAATAAAGGATATTGATGCTGCTGCCTCCATCCATGAGCACCTTGGTGAATTTATATCCTCCAACCTGAGGTGCCACCCCTAGCGCCAAGTGACCCGGATTATCAACCCGGGGCGGGTGATCCTCACGGCTCCACACAATGGGCTGCTCAGACCATCGCAAGTAATGGGGAACCGCCCGCTCTACAGCGTTCACTGCCCTTTTATGGAGCTTCTGATCCTGCTTGCATAAACTTGTGGTGAAAACGTGGTACCACCCACTATTCAACTGCTTCGGGTTACTCTGATAACCAGATTGCTGCTGCTGATTCCCCTGATTGTTCTGTTGGTTGTAACTACCCTGATTACCTTGGCCTTGAAAACCGGAATTAGAACCGCCATCACCGTAACCCAGACCGTGAGAGCCGGAACCTGAGCCGCCGCCCGACCCATGATTGTCTTGAAAAAGATTAGAATTTATGTACTCCTTCATAATGAAGCAATCCTTGCATAGGTGAGTGGACGACCTTTCCCGTGTACCATGCCTCGGACAGGGCTGATTCAGCTGCCACTCAAGATCGAAACCTAGCCCCCCAATCCGAGGAGGTGGCTTTCCTTTACGATGCTAACCATTATTCTGCGTGTTGGTATTAGCCACAAAATCCAAATTGTTATTAGCTTTGCGCTTACCATTGCCCCCCTGATTCGCCGGGTTATGATGCTGCCCCTTGGCGTTGCCACTCTTCTTTCCCTTTCCCGGCTTTTCATCATCAGACTCGGGGTCCTTGGTACTATCAGAGTCGGCATACTTAACTAGAGCCGCCATTAGCTCCCCCATGTCGCTGCAGTGGCGCTTGAGCCGCCCTAGCTTCTGCTTAAGGGGCGAAAAATGGCAATTCTTCTCTAGCATTAAGACTGCTGAGCCCACATTGATATGATCCGACGAGTGCAGGATAGTTGAGACCCGACGCACCCAATGGGTTGTTGACTCGCCCTCTTCTTGGACACAGGAGTCCAAATCCACAATCGACATAGGTTGCTTGCATGTATCTTTGAAATTCTGGATAAACCGGGCTTTTAACTCGGCCCATGATCCAATGGAGTTGGCTGGTAGCCCTTTCAACCAAGTACGGGCCGTTCCTTCCAACATCATCGTGAAGTACTTAGCACATGCATCATCGTCAACATCCAATAGATCCATTGCCATCTCATAACTCTCAACCCATGCTTCAGGGGGTAAGTCAGCTGTGTAGTTAGGCACCTTACGAGGACCCTTAAAATCCTTAGGCAAACGTATGTTACGCAAAGCTGGCACCAAACATGGCACTCCCAAGGTTCTGGAGGTTACCCCTGTCTCCACCGAAGTAGTCGGGTAAACCGAAGAACGTTGATGAGTCCCTTGCTGAGCCGCCAGATCAGCTCCCCGACGTGCTCTGCCCTGATCCACCAAATCCTGAGCATTAGCACCACTGTGCGTCGGGTCATGTCCACGAGGCTGGTTACGGTGTCTGTCACTGCTTGAAATGGCTGGTGAGTCAATGTGCCTGCTATAACTCCGGCTCGGGCGAGGGGTTGAGTGAATCCTCTCACGACTGTAAGAATAAGCCTCCTGCTGTACCAGCACTGTCTGAAGAAGCTCTCTTGCCCTCTGCGTTTCAATCGCAGCCGAGGACTCGCCTTCAACTGGGAGAGCCGCCAATCGTGTCGACGTAGCGATCATATTATCCAAAGGGTTGGAATAATGACCCGGCGGCGTCGGCACATACTGTGTCGGGGTATTATTCAGACAGGGAGGATCCGTTGTGCGTGGCTGAACCGGTGCCCCCCCCAGGTGCCCAACCGTCTGGTTTACCACCGGCGGCTCGCTGGTCCCTGCGCCAGGCGTGTTGAAGAGGTTCCTCGCCTCGTAAACCGGAGGCATATGACTCTGGTGCCTCCTCCTCATGACTTCGTTTGAGGCGTTCTGATCCAACGTGAGCCGGAAGGACTCTGCGTGAATCCGTTGTGCCTGAACATCCAGAGCAGCCCGCTCCGCAGTCATCCTAGCGCTCTCAGCCGTCAGATCTTCCTTGGCTTGAGCTATCTCATCTCGCAGCTTCGCAACTTCTGCGTTATGTTGAGCCTGATTTGCCGGGTTAACCTCTGATGCTAACAATGTTTTCAGATTGTCCAATAAGTTGGACAAGACCTGAGCCGACAAGCGCATAGGTTCTCCTGCCCCGGCTGCCGTCCCCGTTGCTGACCCGGAAATCATTGCTGCTACAGTCATAGAATTTTGCCCTGGATGTGTACCGGCCATGAAAATCGTGACCCGGTTCGGCGACTCATAGGGGTCCAGAATACTATCGCCATCGGAACAGCCCCTAAGCCGGCCGTCTTGCAGCTGATACATTGAGTTAGTCTCGCCTGTGGACGATTCATCGTCGGAGTAGATGGTCGTCTCACCGCTAGACACAGATCCTTCAAATTCCGCCCCATGGATAAATCCAACAAAGGCGCGCTTCATGGCGGGTTGAACCCAGGCGGGTCATGCACGCTGAGCCGTCTCGATGATGTCGGTGCAGATGTCCGGCTCAGGGCCCGGTTCACCGATCTTGCCGATGAAGACGTGGATTCTGCCAAAGGGGACCCGGTACCCGTACTCGATTGAGCCGGCCTCAGGGCCCCAGCCTGCATCGTCAATGTAGAGCTTGCCGCGACGACTCTTGGTCATCCGGCCCACAGCGTATCCCTTGATCCCTTCAAAGTTGCCCTGTAAGAACTCGAAACCACCGTGCGCTGGCCCCATGGTGGGCGCCAACTGTCGTGGAATTGTCACGACAGATGTCCTAGCAGAAGGACTTAGTCGTGGAGCCATCGCAACAGGGTTAACTTAAAGGGGTTAAACGGGACAAAGGACACAAGGAGTTTATACTGGTTCGGCCCCTTGCGGTGAAGGTAAAGGCCTAATCTAGTTTGAGGTGGTATTGCTTATGTTTCGATTACCAGGGAGCGAATACGCTTGACCTAGCTTTCCATCTGTTGTCTCTTGTCCTAAGTTGCCGCCGGGTCGTCCCTTTATATACACAGGTTGACGCCCAACGGCTCACGGAGTCCCGACCGGCTCATAAACAACGTGTCCGGCCTAGTGACTAATCGTACTTGCCTTACAATACAAGTCATACATATATGGCGGTTTACACTTATTGGGCCTTAAGTCGCCTTTGGGCTTCGAGCTCTCAATGAGTCCGCATAGTGAACCGCCCTCTTCAGCATCTTCATGGGCTTTGTTTTGATAAACTGCCATGAGCATAACCCGGCCCCTCCTGGGCGGGTTACACTAAATAGTTACCTCCCCAATAGTTGTACAACTGAAAACTTAAATTGAGAAGGACAGACTTTTCTTTATGAACTACATAATAAACTTTAAACATGCAATTTGATGCAAAAACCAAAAATAAACAACTGTTGTAGTCATGCCTAACCAAATATACACAACAAAGTTTGAAGGCTTGAGAAGGACAAACTTAAATTAGTGGTGAAGACCGGCTTTATAAAGCCTTTGTCCATGCTGATGGGGGGGGGGGCAATTCAAGAAGTTTACCACAAAATCTTCTTCTTAAGCATTGCCTTTATTCTACATTTTGTTAAGAGTAAATATAGATGTGATAATATAAGAAAAAATGGAGAATATTTAAGATAAGATGAAGAGTGATGCTACATAACCAAGTAGCTATAAATGTAAGTACAGCGATACATGCAGAAGGCACAACCAAGAGCAATGCAGAGCTAAAGTTCTTCAGTACCATCGGTGTTATCCAACCTTATGGTAAGAGTAAATATAGATCTGATGTGTAGAAAATGGAGGGGCAAAGGAAAATAAGCTGCAGAGTGTTGGTACATGAACAACTAGCTGTCAATATAATTACTCTAATAAAGGACAATAGGTACTTACAAGAACAATGCAGAGCTAAACTTTTTCATTGTCATTGGATATATTCTACACTAATGTAACCATTCATGCAGATCATTCAATTTAGAGCAACAGTTGAGAAGCAAGCTATCATGCATACTACTGTCACATAATGAACCAGGTATGGATGCAAGTATAGTGATACAGGACAACAGGTACTAACAAGAGCAAAGCAGCGGGCAGCATATTTGCGATATCCTGTCGTCCTTTTCAAACCGGAATTCTTCTTTGAGTAGATTTCCTGCAAAAGAGATCCGTAAGGCACATGCGGAAAAGTAGAAGTTCAAATTGTCATGTGATATCATAGACAGTACCTCATCGTGGGAACAAGACCAATGCATAACAAGGTTTTTCCATTCAATGTCTTCTAAATTTAGCACAGGAGACTTCACTGGAAATTCGTTTATAGACTTGCCGTCACAGTGTGATTTCCTCAGGTAACACCGATACTGCTGAAGTGCTTCCTTCAAAAGTGCAAGCAAGCTTTGCTTGTCACGACTATCCAGATTGACCCTCGCCTACTTACAACAATGTAATGTAAATCATTGATGTGCTCAATCAGCAGAAAACAAGAAAAAAATCACCATGAATAATAGCACTTACACGTAAGTGGGACAGGAAGATGTGAAAATGGTGTTTGTCTTCACTATACTCTTCCCATGATGGGAATATATGAACGTAGTCCCTAACAACATTGAAAGCATTGTCTTTTAAACTGGGAATAACTGGAATGGGGTTCCAATCTGCAGGAATTGGCCGTATCTACAGTTGGGATAGGTCTCAGGTCGGTGGACTTGCTGTACTTTTTGCTGGAGTGGGATTTTTCTGTGGTACGGCTAGTGCTATGGCAACTGAAATGGGCATACCTTTTGCTGGAGTGTAGGTCCTGTGTGGTGGGGCTAGTGGTGGGGCCAGTGAAGTATGTGTACAGTCTGCTGGAGTCGGTCCTACCTTTTGTGTCACTGGTTGTAGAGCCAATATAAGTGGGGTGTTGTCTGATTTCTCTGGCACCACCATGTTTTTCGAGGACTTTGCTGGTGCTCCTTCAGGTTCGACAATCACCCTCTTCCTTTTTGATGTCTGATGCACAAGAACAACATTTGAGTGAAAAAACATGGTATGATGACAGATGGAATATGTATTGGTAATGGATGGGCATGGCATCTTGACATATATGATGAGTAAACTAAGCAGATGGCGGTGCAACAAAGTAGAAGAAATGCAAGACACCTTATGCAAGATACGTGCAGTCAATAAAACCTTGCCAAATTAGAACAGGCACCTTGATGGGTGAACTGGACAGGCCATCTGCCTTCGACTCCTCAAGGTCAGAATAGTCATTAGGATCATATTCCAAACAAGAATCTACAGGTGGGGAGCGTATGAGTTTCATTGCATCCAGAATGGCACTCAATGCCTTGGTGCTAATTTTGTTAGTCGTTGTAGTGTTCCACAATATTCTTCTGATGCACGCATTCTGATATTCATTGTGATTACGTACAATATCTGAGAAGCATGAAAACATAAATAGTAGTGAGATTATCTTTGTAATGCAGAGGATATTCTAATATAGGGGCTCCCTGTAAACCCTTGTGTGCTATCACTGGATTCTGATGAGAGAGCCCATGTGTGCTGTAATATGGTGCGTGCATTAATATAATCTGGCACAAGTACACAAAAAAGGCTCCAGAAGTAAGGATAGTTGGCAGATGATAGGTTCATAATATAGTGTATGGAGAGTTTATTGCCAAACCATGATAACAAGAGCACACGACAACTAGGCATATCGTAGTGTACATAAAAGGGGTACACCATAAGAAGGACATATAAATCGGGAAAGTGGAACTGGCTGGAAAATACGGTGTTGTATTGCCACTACTAATTGAAAGCGTGTCGATCATGTACAGGCCAGCTCTATCAGATGTTGACTACAGATGTCTCTGCTCCCCTTCCTGACAAGGAACATACTGTGCATACTAAATACAGAATAACGAAAGAGGAGCATGTTAAAGAACAGAAGACGAAGCATATTCTTAAGGTTCCGCTTCTTTGCATATGGTTGCCCACTCATGATGAATCACAACGCCCAAATGAATGCAATTCCATGTTGTCTCTCTATATGTGGCCACATGCATTGGAAAATCAAGTGGGAGCATTAACTGACCAATTAATTGTGTGTCTGTTAACTAATATCCGTATCATATCACGATTCGTATTTGAGGAAGTAAGCTTTGGACTTATGATTGATGTGTTATTTAGCTTCAAGAGTGGACTGCTGCTAGTGCGGCACAAAGCAGCTACACAGATCATAGTGTATATATAACGGGAAAACCGTAAGCATCACAAGTAAAATCAGGAAAGTGGAACTTGCTAGAAAATATGGGCTACTATTGCCGGTACGGCTAGAAAGGCTTCGGATACCAGCTCTCTTCAACTAAAGGTGCGGTACTGTTAATATCAGTGTAACTCTCAAAGGCGACACAGCTCCCCGCATTTCCTTGCTAATCTTATTGGATTCAAGTGGGCAGTCCACTACAATTCCTATTCTTATGTTTACAAAATCCTATGGATCAAAGAGGCCCAAAGAGTTGAAAGTGTCCATCACAACCGACCGAATAGACCTCTACACTATAAATGTCCCTGCTCCTCTTCACTACAAGGAACATACCGTACTACTATCATACTCCCTCCGTTCCAAAATATAAGTATTTGTAGAGATTTCCACTATGGATCACATACATATGTATACAGCTACATTTTAGAGAGTAGATTCATTTTGCTCCATATGTAGTCCATGGTGGAATCCATACGAAGACTTGTATTTAGGAACGGAGATAGTACTTATTAAAGAAGAACATAAGAGGAACATGCCAAAGAGGAGCAAGCAGATTTTGGATAATAAAATGTTCATTGCGTAGTGCCCACACATGACGAACCAGAGCGCATTAAGAATGCAACTCACTGTTGTATCTATATGTGGTGCATGTGCTTTTCGAAAGTAAAGTAGGAACATTAGCTAACCAATTAAATGTTATATGTTTTAGTAATATCATCATCATATCAGATTTGTATTTGAGCAAAAAGTTTGGAATTATGAGTGGCACGTTGTTTAGCTTGATGGATTGAGGAGCAGTGCTAAGCAGCTACGATGATGGTACTGAATATAAAGGAATGTCTGCATGCAAGTCGCGTGACTTCGTCATTTGGGTCAGTTGACCATTTTAGACGGTTGCATGAAGATCCTACGTCTCCTAACCCTTCTTCTCCCTCGTCTCTGATTCTTCTCCTACAGAACACCGCATGGGCCGCCCGCCGAACCACCGGCCCCGACCCTCCCTCCCTCCCCTGAACCGCCCCCACCGCGTGTGTTCCTCCGCCACCCCCACCCCTGCCCCACCCGCATCGAGTTTTCTTCGTTCGGCGAGGCCCCACCACCGCCAGGCCACCGGCCCCCACAACCACTGTCCCCACCCGAGCCCCTTCCTTCCCTCCACCGAACTTCGGCAAGCTCTCAAAAATCGACTGACCCAATTTTGAAATTTAGTCGACTGTCATTTAACTAGTGTGGAATATAAAAAGGGGAAAACCATAAGCATTACGAGTATATTGTTGAGAATGCCATGGCGGATCTGAAGGTGCAAACCGGACAAAGGCAGCTTCGCAACCAATGTTTGCTTTCAACTAACAAGGAAGATCCTAAGTGATGGATAAGAAATCGCAGTAAAGAAGTGGCGATCTGTTTTCTTGCTGTGATAAATAAGATGAGCAAAAACGAAAGAGTACTGCCTTTGGTGCAGCATCGTGTATGCATCTGCTGAGAATTTGACGGTGCTGCGGTAGCGATGGCTGTCGGCGGCTTGGAAGCAGATCTAGGAGGGTAGACGGTGGCGGCGGGGGAAATATCCCAGCGCGGTGGACAAGACGGTCGTAGGAGCGGCACTGGCAAGGTGGACGACGACGGGGATGAAGCTAGAGGACGGATGCAAGGATCCTGGTCCGAAGTCATGGATGAGAGAGGTCGTTCTCTTATAATGGACGACGGCGTCGAGGTATCAGCTCCGGCATGGTGGAGGAGGACGGCGGTGGATGGGGTGGCAGACGGAGGAGGCTGGGGGTAGAGAGGGTGTTTTGGCGTCCACAGAGTACGAATGGGGAAATGAAGGAAGGGAGGAAGGGGAAACCATGTCTTCAGGGCGCGCTTGTCTCAAATGCAAGGAAATTTACAAACTTAGCCCCCGTTTAAAATTTCCTACATCACAATAATATTAGTCGGTTGGGGATAGGACGGTAATCTCGCATACACCAAATATTTGCCGACGGAGATTTCGGCCGATGAGAGTTTGTTTTGGTGCCCATCGTGTATGAATCGGGGAGGGAGGCGATTTCGGCTGAGGAGAGACTATGTTTTCGCGCCCATCGTGTGTGAATCCGGGTGAGAGGCGGTTATGTCACGTTTGAGTGATATTACAAACCTGCCCCTATCAAGACCTATTGAAATCGAGCCGACATGTGTTGCATGTCAGGGACATGCAGTAATTTCCATCTCCCATATTTTGGTTTCAGGCGGTTACTGTGAGTTTGGCCAATTCGTTCAATTTTTTGAGAAAAAGCTTGCACGTTTACCATGCCAACTCAATTCCAATCCATTTTGTATTCTATTTTTGTTCGGGCAGGATCCATTTTTGATTGGAATAAAATTCCATATACATCATTTTTCATATATACTTTCAAAAGCACAACAAAGAATTCTGCTCCTTTATACTATATAATATGATTTACAAATACAATGATCTCAAAATCATAAGGTTGAATACAAATTTTTAAACCAATTATGTTCTACTAAAATGAATGGATCAGTAATATCTACATATTAAATAACATAAATGCGCATGAATTCATATGAGTATGCATGTTTGACAGATCAATTTTGGTTCGAGTATGAATTACATGTATCATCATCTAGAATTCAAATATTTGAATCCCTTTTATGTTGGCATTTTCTATACACACAACTAAATATTTGAATCTCCTTTCAGGTCCATCTTTCTCGCATGCTCCTTCATGTAGCTATCACTCTTCTTTTCTCCAGCTCACCCGCACGCTCACTTCATGTTTCTCCTATTTTTGCAAACATGGTCTCTCGATGTCTCCCTCCCTATCATTCATTACACGGTTTTCATTATCTCTCACGTCTCTGTCATTCTCTGGTATCACTAGGTTCCTAAGCTTTCTTTTTCACCGCCACACACACACTCTCACTCGTCTTTCACTTTGTCTTTCTCTCTAGGATTCTCTCACGCACCCTATATCTCTCTAGATATGACTCCTACCACTAAAACTACTCTATCCCGCACACACAACGTTTGTTGTTGTCTCCTTTCCGTCTCCATCTCAGTTATAAAACTGACATTATTCATTTGTTTACCGATCAGACAAAATCTCCCCCATTTCTCTCTATCTCTCTCTAACACACACAACTCCTGCTTCCACTCCTCTTCCCGACTACCGTCTCTCTCTCACACACACAACTCCTGCTTCCACTCCTCTTCCCGACTACTGTCTCTCTCTCTCTCACACACACAAAACTCTCGCTTTTGCACCCCCGACTCGTATTTCTCTCACAAACATTGATCGACTAGCCTCCAGATAGGTTTATACACCCGCACACTCGTGCTTCCACTATCGCGTACATGTCTCTCTCGCGCTCCTTGTATCTACATAGATTTTTCATCCCTTCTTGAGACACGCCCTCTCGATTGTGCACGCACACACACACACACACACACTATCGCCTCATTTTATGGTGATACCTCTCGCACACACACTCTTTGTGTCTTTGTCACACACGCACTTCGTCCTCCTACTCTCGCCCTCGCTCTCTCTCACACATACACATGGGCTTTTTGCAACAACTAGCAAGATGCCCATGCGTTGCACGGAACATCAAGATGCATTTGTATGAGTAGTTTATTTTGTGGGAGAAAGGATGAACGAGGGAAGGCCTTATTTGCAAATGTGGAGAGGGGTGTGGGTATCTTTTTGCAAAATTGCCATAGTTTCCTTCCTATCCATCAGATATATCGGACGGCCTATATTGCAGGATGGCAGGCACACCATCATTACCAACTCTGTTTTTTTATAAGAGTAGAGAGTAGAGATATACCACTTCTCGAATCTTAAAACCAACCACATTCCTCCCTTATCTCATCAAAACCACCAAAGGAATATATTTTGAGTGAAACATAACATATTTTTAGTGATATACATATTTCAAAACTAGACTCTTTTCTATCAAATTGGTGAATATGTATTAATCTACTTTGATCGTGTGGCAATGCATTGGCACATTGCTAGTTATTACTACGGTATAATTTTTTGGACACCAGACAAACGGTGGAGTACATATACGAAGAGAAGAGGCGCACGCACGCAGTCCGTCTCTCGCTGTCTCGCACACATGAGAGTTACGTAAAGGCACCGTAAACAAATAAACCTAAAACCCTAGGTGCACGATTGCTGCATGCGCGGGTACCGGGTACGTGGTTGAGCGCACCTTTGTAGGAATAGTCAGATCGCGTGATAATTTGATCTGTAGGAGTTGATGGTCGGGACCACAGGTGAACGACCTGGAGGCGGTGGCTCGCCAGTCGCCACTGATCGAGTAGCCACGTTTAAAATATCATTTTTAGCGGGGTAAGAGTTCTGATTTTCAATGGCGCGTTATAAGTACTAATTTTTAGAACGATTGGTATGGAGCGAAAATGGAATTCATAACTACTACCTCCGTCCTGGTTTACTAGTCCCCATCATATTTTGGGTCGAAGTTTGTCCATGAATTTTACTTGTAAAATGTGAATGGAAAATGATATTTTGTTATACCCAAACAAAAAAGGACTGGAGGAGTGATTGCTCTAGCACGGACGCGACCTCTCATAGCGCAGGCATTGAACCGTTGCGCCGGCCAAGAGGGCCCCACTCGCTGAATGCCAGGCTAAACACTCCTCCTCGCCGCATGCAACCGGCTTCAGACTGCCCCGCCTGCCTCCATTGAATCCGCGAGTGTGACGTCCTTCTGCAAGCCGGCCGACATCTTAGAACACAACGCCGGTTGGCTCCTCTCATCCGCCCGCTATTTAAATGAGGCCAGACGCTTGGCAAGAACTGCACCACAACACCGCTCCCCATATCCTCCTTGCACCATTTTCTCCACACTCTCCATAGCATCCGGTGAGCAAGAAGACGAGTTCTACGGCATAAAAGCCGCCTGGGTGCCCCGACGAGCCAGGCAACTCGCTGTCCCACCTCTCTCCCCGCCCTAGGCCGTCAGTACCAGGGGCGAGGCTGCAGGCAGGCAAGTGGAGGAGCAAGCCGCCGCTCTAAGCTGGCCCCTGGTGCATCAACTCAACGCTCCAAGCCTACCCGCAGAAGAGTCGTCAGTTGCTGCACGCCGGCACATGGGGGACCATGGCGTCCAGTGCACCATGGTTGGCCGTGCCATCCGACACAAACGTTGGCGGAACCGCGGCATGCTGGCGGAGGTGGACAACACGCCTGCGACCACCGCTGACATCGAGGAGTAGTGTACCACAGGAGCCGCGGCCACTCGAAACCCATGAATGCTACGACCACTGCGTTGCCGGCAGACACCCTGTGTGTTGCCCGGTTTGGCTCAAGACATCATGGACCCTGCTACCTCTTGAGCACTGCGTTGGTCTTCCCTTGAAGAGGAAAGGGTGATGCAGCAAAGTAGCGTAAGTATTTCCCTCGGTTTTTGAGAACCAAGGTATCAATCCAGTAGGAGGCCACGCGCAAGTCCCTCGCACCTACACAAACAAATAAATCCTCGCAACCAACGCAATAAAGGGGTTGTCAATCCCTTCACGGTCACTTACGAGAGTGATATGATAGGATAATATTTTTAGTATTTTTATGATAAAGATGCAAAGTAAAATAAAAGGTAATAAAAATAGCTAAGTGTTGGAAGATTAATATGATGGAAAATAGACCCGGGGGCCATAGGTTTCACTAGTGGCTTCTCTCAAGAGCATAAGTATTACGGTGGGTGAACAAATTACTATTGAGCAATTGACAGAATTGTGCATAGTTATGAGAATATCTAGGTATGATCATGTATATATAGCCATCACGTCCGAGACAAGTAGACCGAGTCCTGCCTGCATCTACTACTATTACTCCATACATCGACCGCTATCCAGCATGCATCTAGAGTATTAAGTTCATAAGAACAGAGTAACGCTTTAAGCAAGATGACATGATGTAGAGGGATAAACTCATTCAATATGATATAAACCCCATCTTGTTATCCTCGATGGCAACAATACAATACGTGCCTTGCTGCCCCTACTGTCACTGGGAAAGGACACCACAAGATTGAACCCAAAGCTAAGCACTTCTCCCATTGCAAGAAAGTTCAATCTAGTAGGCCAAACCAAACAGATAATTTGAAGAGACTTGCAAAGTTAACCAATCATACATAAAAGAATTCAGAGGAGAATCAAATATTGTTCATAGATAAACTTGATCATAAACCCACAATTCATCGGTCTCAACAAACACACCGTAAAAGAAGATTGCATCGAACAGATCTCCACAAGAGAGGGGGAGAACATTGTATTGAGATCCAAAAAGAGAGAAGAAGCCATCTAGCTAATAACTATGGAACCGAAGGTCTGAGGTAAACTACTCACACTTCATCGGAGAGTCTATGGTGTTGATGTATAAGCCGTCCGTGATCGATGCCCCCTCCGGCGGAGCTCCGGAACAGGCCCCAAGATGGGATCTCACGGGTACAGAAGGTTGCGGCGGTGGAATTAGGTTTTTGGCTCCGTATCTGGTAGTTTGGGGGTACGTAGGTATATATAGGAGGAAGAAGTACGCCGGTGGAGCAACGTGGGGCTCACAAGGGTGGAGGGCGCGCCTAGGGGGGGGGGGGGTAGGCGCGCCCCTACCTCGTGCCCTCCTGGTTGATGTCTTGACGTAGGGTCCAAGTCCTCTGGATCACGTTCGTTCCAAAAATCACGTTCCCGAAGGTTTCATTCCCTTTGGACTGCGTTTGACATTCTTTTTCTGTGAAACTCTGAAATAGACAAAAAACATCAATTCTGGGTTGGGCCTCCGGTTAATAGGTTAGTCCCAAAAATAATATAAAAGTGTATAATAAAGCCCAATAATGTCCAAAACAGAATATAATATTGGCGGGGTACGTCACGAGGAGGCGGAGAGATCAAGGCGGGGTACCTCATGAGGTGCCCATGACGCAAGCCATGACGACCAGGGGTGCCATGCGGGCGCCAGCCCGCGCGGTGTCCTCCTTTCCTCTTTGGTGCAAAGGGGGCAAGCGTAGGCGAGAGGATCAAGCAAAGGCATCCATTTCGGTGCAATGAGACCAAGACCAGTCCAACGGTGGGGAGGAGGTCATCGTGGAGCCCAGGACGGCGTCACCACAGAACCTTTGGCAGGCGAGGACCAACTTTAGTCACTATAAGTGTACCAGATGTTCCCCTTCAAAATGGCCAATTGTTGGCGCCCTTCCCGCTCAATATTTGGGAAGAGGCCCAGGGCCTTTGCCTATAAATAGGACTAGCCACCCCCAAGAGAGAGAGGAGGGAAGGACAGAGCTACCGTGCAATCCAGAACCTGGGCAAGCAAGGAATCAGTAAGAGAGAGAGAGAAGGGCGGCTGAACTCCTCCTAGCAGTTCATCGTCCCAGCCAGGAGCAGACCCTCGCGAGGCTGTTCCTCCTTGTATTGTTCATCATCATCAGCCCAAGAGGCAATCCACCACACCACAAACTAGAGTAGGGTATTACACCACAATGGTGGCCCGAACTAGTATAAACCCTGTGTCTCTTGTGCTGTTCTTTCAGTAGTTTAGATCTTTGCGAGACGGAGAGGTAGAGGGCGTAATCTCCGCACGCACCCCAGAGTTCGAACCTCAAGGGTCTGCCGGAACCCAAAATCCGACATTTGGCGTGCCAGGTAGGGGTGCGCTGGAATTTGTCTTCCGCCGTCGCGTCCATGTCCGACGCTCGTCGGGCCCACACCGAGCGCCGGGCCGCCATCGCTTCCCGCGTCGCCCAGACGGCACCCGCCGACGGGCGTCCTCGTCATTCCCCGTCACCCGCCGCCAACGCCGCCACCGGCCCAGCGGGGAACGAGCAGCAAGCATCGTCTCAGCATCCGTCCATGCGGCAAGACGGCCACACCGCTACACCAACACCCCCGGTCGTCGCGGCTCTCCTGGGCGGCTCGCAGGCGCCGCCCACAAGTCGCCACGTCAAGCCGTTTGTTCGCCAGGTCAGCACCGTTTCCGCGCGGCAGGGGGCTCCCTCGGACCGGGCGGCACACAAGGCCGGCCTGACCTTCGGCTCGGAGGACCACTCCTCCAACTCGGCTAGCTCGGGCGCGCTCCCCATGTTGTGCACCCCCACCATCTGCCAGGTGGCCGTCACCAGAACTCTCATCGATGGTGGCGCGGGCCTCAGCGTGCTTTTGGTTGAGGCCTTCAATCTCCTCCACATACCCCTGGAACGACTGCAACCCAGCCGGCCCTTCTCAGGCGTTGGGGGCAGATCATCCAGCTCCTTTGGACAGATCCGGCTCCCAGTAACCTTCGGCACCTACGACAACTTCCGCACGGAGATGGTCGACTTCGACATCGCCCCCATCGGCCTCCCCTACAACGCCATCCTCGGCTACCCAGCGCTAGCCCAGTTCATGGCCGCCACGCACCCGGCGTACAACCTGATGAAGATGCCCGGGAGCAGTGGTGTCCTCACCGTGCACGGGGACACCGGGGACGCACTGCGGGTGCTCAAGCTCGCCTTCAAGACGGCGGCATCGGCACAGCCCGCCGACTCAGGGACCCCCAAGCCCAAGGGGGCTGCGCCCGCCAAGAAGAAGCAGTTGTTCACCCAGGACAGGGCAGAAACCAAGCAGATACCTGTCGATGAGGACGGGTCCTCCAGTGCCACTTTCACCATAGGCGCCAACCTTGAGCCCGAGCAGGAGGAGGCCCTAATCAGGTTCGTGCGCGCAAACAAGAAGGTATTCACTTGGGAGCATGATCAGTTGGCAGGGATCCCCAGGAGCGTAATCGAGCATCACCTCAACGTGTGCCCAAACGTGCGCCCCGTGAAGCAGAAGGCAAGGCGGCAGTCCACAGAAAAGCAGGCCTTCATCGTCCAGGAAACCCGCAAGTTGGAAGCTGCTGGGGTCATTCGCGAGGTCCGATACCCGGATTGGTTGGCCAACCCTGTCGTTGTGCCCAAGAAGGGAGGGAAGGAGCGCATGTGTGTCGACTTCACCAACCTCAACAAGGCATGCCCGCAAGATCCGTTCCCGCTCCCCCGCATCGACTAGATCGTCGATTCCACCGCAGAGTGTGACCTGCTATGTTTCCTGGATGCCTTCTCCGGGTATCACCAGATCAAGATGGCGGTGGAAGACGTCGAGAAGACAGCCTTCCTAACCCCGTGCGGGGTGTACTGCTACACGTGCATGCCATTTGGGCTGCGTAACGCGGGGACGACCTTTCAGCGGCTGATGCACATCACCTTGGGCCCGTAGCTCGGGAAGAATGTCGAAGCTTACGTGGATGACATTGTGGTGAAGTCTCGGGAGGCCAAGACCCTGATACAAGACCTGGAGGAAACCTTCGCGAGCCTCGACGCAGTGAACCTGCGGCTCAACCCAGAGAAGTGTGTGTTCGGGGTCCCCTCACGCAAGCTCTTGGGTTTCCTCGTATCCCATCGAGGCATCGAGGCTAACCCGGAGAAGGTCAAGGCGGTCGAGGACATGAGCCCGCCAAAGACCCTCAGAGAAATGTAGAAGCTCATTGGACGCGTGACCGCGCTAGGGCGCTTCATCTCCAGACTGGGGGAGCGGGCGCTGCCTTTCTTCCAGCTAATGAAGAAAAAAGGGGCCCTTTCAATGGACTGAAGAGGCAGACAAGGCGTTTCGAGATCTCAAGAGATACCTGACCAGTCCCCCAATTATGGTGGCTCCGCGTCCTCAAGAGCCCTTGGTGCTCTACCTCGCCGCCACTCCCTACTCTGCCAGCGCAGCCCTGGTGGCAGTTAGGGAGGAGCGCCAAATCAGAACCACAACAGCAACCCGAGACAAGGCAAAACAGGAACAAGGAAGGCCCACAGAAACCGCTACCGCGGTTGAGGAAGATCAGCCGCCAAAGAGTGCACCGGAAGCGGGAGAGGCCACTCATCTTGATGGTCCGCCTCCAGAGGCCTCGTCACCTCGCGAGGCGCCCTTGCCTCCGGAGGGCGCCGCGAGCACTAATGCACTCAGCCTTGTTGAGCACCCAGTATACTTCGTCAGCACGGTGTTACGGAACGCAAGGGCCCGGTACCCCATGCCTCAGAAGCTCCTCCTCGCGCTACTGGTGGCCTCGCGCAAGCTGCGGCACTATTTCCAGGGTCACCCCATCAAGGTCGTCTCGTCATATCCCTTGGAGAGAGTGCTTAGGAGCCCTAACTCAGCCGGAAGGGTCGCTGAGTGGAACATAGAACTGCAGGCGTTTCAGCTCGAGTTCAGCACAACCTGGGTTATCAAGGGAGCAACATTGGCAGTTTTCGTTGCAGAATGGACGGAGGCACCAGGCCTCAAGGACGACAAGGATCGGTCCCTCTCCCCAGGGAGCGAGGGCCAGAAGGCTGGGTCATGTACTTCGATGGGGCATTCTCCAGGCATGGCGCAGGGGCTGGGGCGGTGCTGGTGTCGCCCACCCAGGACAAGCTCTACTACGCTGTGCAACTCTGTTTCTAGCAGGGCAAAAAGGTCTCCAACAACATAGCGGAGTACGAAGGTTTGATAGCGGGCTTGAAGGCCGCAGCCACCCTGGGGGTGAAGCGCCTCACCATCAAGGGCGATTCGCAGCTCCTTGTCAATTTCTCCAACAAGGTATACGAGCCAAAAGACGAGCACATGGAGGCCTACCTAGCAGAGGTTCGTAGGATGGAGAAGCAGTTCTGGGGGCTGGAGAGTTGAAGCACGTGCCCCGTGGCACCAATCAGGAGGCTGATAACATCGCCAGGCGGGCGTCCAGGCGGTTGCCTCAGGAGCCTGGCGTCTTCGAGGAGCGGCTCTTCAAGCCCTCGGCCCTATCATCATTGTCAAACACGGCTCAGCCACGAGAGGAACTTCCCCAGCCACCTGCCTCGGGAGCCCCGGTCTGCGGCCCAGGTTCAGGAGCACGCCTGCTCCTGACGATGGAACCACAAGAGAGGTGCTGGATCACGGAGCTCCGGAGTTATCTGACACAAGGGACCCCGCCGGAGAAGGAGGAGGAAGCGGAGCGTGTGGCACGGCAGGCCACGGCGTACTGCATCAGGGATGGAGAGCTCTACCGGAGGCGACCGAACGATGTATCCCTGCGTTGCATCTCCAGGGAGCAAGGAAAGGAACTGCTGGAGGACATACACAGCGGAGACTGTGGACACCATTCGTCATCACGGACCCTTGTTGGTAAGGCATTCCGCAGTGGGTTCTACTGGCCCAGCGCACTCAATGACGCTGCCGAACTGGTGAAGGCTTGTGAGGCCTGCCAATTTCACGCCAAGCAGATCCATCAGCCGGCAGGAGGCCTGCAGACTATACCCCTTTTGTGGCCGTTCGCAGTCTAGGGGCTGGACATCCTGGGCCCGTTTCCTCGGGCGCCGGGGGGCTACCGCTACCTCTACGTCGCCGTGGACAAGTTCACCAAGTGGGCAGAAGTAGAGGCCATCTGCACCATTCCCGCGGGCTCCGTTGTCAAGTTCATCAGGGGCATCGTGAGCCGGTTCGGGGTGCCGAACCGCATCATTACATACAACGGTTCGCAGTTCACCAGTAACCTCTTCAAAACATACTGTGCTAACCTTGGAACGCAGATATGCTACACTTCGGTGGCGCACCCGCGAAGCAACGGCCAGGCCGAACGAGCCAACGCGGAGGTCCTGAGGGGCCTCAAGACCAGGAAGTTCAAGAAGAAGCTGGAGGCCTGCGGCAAAGGTCGGTACGATGAGCTTCAGTCTGTGTTGTGGTCCATCCGCACAACCGCGAGCAAGCCGACTGGAGAGACCCCGTTCTTCCTGGTCTACGGATCCGAAGCAGTCCTCCCTCACGAGGTCAGACGTTGCTCCGCACGGGTCCTGGCGTTCGACGAGGCGCAGCAGGACGCCATGCGGGGGATGGACCTCATGCTGGGGGAGGAACGCCACCGAGAAGCCGCGCTACGAGCGGCGAGGTACCAACAGGCACTACGACGATATCACTGCCGCAACATCTGCCCCAGAACTCTCGAGGTAGGAGACCTCATGCTCAGGCGGGTTCTCTCCAGGGAGGGGCTGCACAAGCTCTCTCCCATGTGGGAGGGCCCGTTCAAGGTTGTTCATGTTTCTAGGCCTGGCTCCGCGCGCTTGGAGACTCAGGAAGGGGTGCCGATCCAGAACACATGGAACATCTAGCATCTCCGCAGGTTCTACCCCTAGAAGGCCCAAAGCCTGTGAAGAAGGCGAACGCCTGTGAAGATTATCCTTTCTGGAGAAGGCCCAGAGCCTGTGAAGATTATCCTTTTTTGGAGAAGGCCCAGAGCCTGTGAAGAAGGCGAATGCCTGTGAAGATTATCCTTTTTCGGAGAAGGCCCAGAGCCTATGAAGAAGGCGAACGCCTGTGAAGATTATCCTTTTTTGGAGAAGGCCCAGAGCCTGTGAAGAAGGCGAACGCCTGTGAAGATTATCCTTTTTTGGAAAAGGCCCGGAGCCTATGAAGAAGGCGAGTGCCTGTGAAGCTGCCGCGTCTTGGAAAAGGCCCGGAGCCTGTGAAGAGGGCAAATGCCCGTGAAGCTCCTTTCCTCTAAGAAGAAAGGCCGGGAGCCTGTAAAGAAGGCCAACGCCTGTGAAGCTCGCCGCCCGTGACACTCTCACATAATAATGAGTTGGGGCTGCACACGCCCCGGAGTCTCAGGAGCGCCGGCCTCAGGCCCTGGGGCTCCCTCCCACGCCCAGTGGCAGCACTTAGCTCCGCGCTGGTGAGAAGACGTCGAAGACTAGATTAGGTGCCGGACGCGGCTTTTTCATTTGCTTTCCGCAGTTGGCTTGTTTGTTCGCATTTGAAGTCTTATTGAAACTGTTGCCGTCGTTGGTTTGTGGTTCGTCAGTTTTTACTCTCCCGCTTTGATTTCTCTTATGCAAGGCCTCGCGAGGGAGGATAGCCGAGCGCCCTCGTGAGTGTTCCTGTTCTAGTCGTTCGAAGGTTTCACGACCTGGGCCCGTTATAGGAGCACCCCTCCAGTCCGTGCCCCTCGGGCACCGCGACACACACACAGGGCCTGGGTCGGTCGCCCCCCCTACGGCTGGGGCCGGGAACTATCTACGTGCAGACACACAGCCGAAGGGCACGAAAACGGAACCAAGGCAATGGTTAACAGCAAAAACCCCGAACACGCCCCCGCGAGGCTCCACGCAGCTGTTTTCTTTTACGCAGGAAACAAAAGGAAAAGGAAGGACAAGTCCTGCGCGACTCGCCTCACACCGGCCTACGGAGGAGACTCGGGCTGCCTCCGGGGCTCAAGCAGACTCCCTCTCACGCTTCACCGGGGCGCGACAGCGGGCGGAAGTACTGCCGCCTCCCAAGCAGGCGCGACAGCGAGGGGGCTGACTGCGGCCACGGCTGGAAGAGTCGCTTGAAGAAGAGTCGATGAAGCTTGGGGAGCCTTGAGCGCCGCCAACCACATGTGCGCTGTCTCCTCCATCGTCGTTGGGGCTGGGTCCCCGGCCGTGGTCGTCGTCCTCAGGGCAACACCCTGCGCGGCGACCATCTTCCCCAAACACCCTCACGTAGAGGGTGGCATCGCCGTCAAACCTAAAGTGCAGAGTGCACCGGCGCCCCAGGCCGCGAGCACGGGCGAACGCCTGCCAACCACGAGTCAAGGCCAAGCTCCCAGTGGCGGAGACCTCCATTGTAGCCCATGAGGCCCGGCTGCAGCAGCCGTCCGCCTGAAGCCAGAGGCCGCCCGGGGTGTCGGCGGGAGCTCACCAAGGAGGAAGCGAGGGAGTTGGAGCCGTGCGCTAGTCGGCTCCGCTGACCATACGACGAACTCCGGCAGCACCTCCGCAACGCGAAAGCGCGGCCTAGGGGTGCGCGCGACCAAAGCGCGTCCCCCGACCGCAGCAGCAAGCCCGTCACCATGCTGAGAACCATCTCCACGGCCGCGGGAAGCTGCCGTGGCGGCCACGGGATGCTTCCGAGGGCGCCCTCGGCCACGCTTGAGCGGGGGAGAGGCAGGCTCAACTTGGCGGGCCTTCCCTTTCTCTGCAGCCGAGAACCTCCTCGACGGAGCCATGGAGAAGAAGGAGAAGCAAGGAGAGATGGACTAGAAGGGCACGCGCAGTGCCGTACTTATAGCCGGCAAAGGCCAACCGTGGGCCTCCACGATCACAGGTAATCATGACACGATTTGCATGCAGGGACTTGTCCAATCCGTGCGATCACCGAGGCGTCATGGGGAAGCGGAGACGCCCACGTCCCATCAACCGCCACGCGACGCCCAAGGCCGCAGGCTGTTAGGGCCCGTGGCGCTTCGCCCTTGCCCTTTCGCCCCTCAGCACGGCCAAGTCCGTGCGCGCCTTGGGCCCGGGGGCTACTGTCAGCGTTCTGGGTACGGCGGTCCCCAGACATGCCTGCCTACGGCCTGCGGCGTGGCTTAAAGAGGGCCCAACACGGCCCATGTTCATCAACACAAGACCCAAGACCCTCGCGAGGGGCCAAGCCTCGCGGGGCGGACGACGCGGAGCTTCCTCAGGCGCAGCCTCATCAGGCTGGCTCACGAGGAGGCGGAGAGATCAAGGCGGGGTACCTCACGAGGTGCCCATGACGCAAGCCATGACGACCAGGGGTGCCAGGCGGGCGCCAGCCCGCGCGGTGTCCTCCTTTCCTCTTTGGTGCAAAGGGGGCAAGCGCAGGCGAGAGGATCAAGCAAAGGCATCCATTTCGGTGCAACGAGACCAAGACCAGTCCAACGGTGGGGAGAGGTCATCGTGGAGCCCAGGACGGCATCACCACAGAACCTTTGGTAGGCGAGGACCAACTTTAGTCAGGATAAGTGTACCAGATGTTCCCCTTCAAAATGGCCAATTGTTGGCGCCCTTCCCGCTCAATATTTGGGAAGAGGCCCAGGGCCTTTGCCTATAAATAGGACTAGCCACCCCCAAGAGAGATAGAGGAGGGAAGGACAGAGCTACCGTGCAATCCAGAACCTGGGCAAGCAAGGAATCAGTAAGAGAGAGAGAGAAGGGCGGCTGAACTCCTCCTAGCAGTTCATCGTCCTAGCCAGGAGCAGACCCTCGCAAGGCTGTTCCTCCTTGTATTGTTCATCATCATCAGGCCAAGAGGCAATCCACCACACCACAAACTAGAGTAGGGTATTACACCACAATTGTGGCCCGAACTAGTATAAACCCTATGTCTCTTGTGCTGTTCTTTAAGTAGTTTAGATCTTTGCGAGACGGAGAGGTAGAGGGCGTAATCTCCGCGCGCACCCCAGAGTTCGAACCTCAAGGGTCTGCCAGAACCCGAAATCCGACAGGAATGCTACTTGGCATAATTTTAATGTAATTCTTCTTAATCGTGGTATGAATATTCAGATCCGAAAGATTCAAGATAAAAGTTCAATATTGACATAAAAATAATAATACTTCAAGCATACTAACTAAGCAATTATGTCCTCTCAAAACACCATGGCCAAAGAAAGTTCATCCCTACAAAATCATATAGTTTAGTCATGCTCCATTTTCGTCACACGAGAATGCTCTCATCATACACAACCCCGATGACAAGCCAAGAAATTGTTTCATACTTTAGTAATCTCAAACTTTTTCAACCTTCACGCAATACATGAGCGTGAGCCATGGATATAGCACTATGGGTGGAATAGAATATAATGATTGGGGTTATGTGGAGAAGACAAAAAAGGAGAAAGTCTCACATCAACGAGGCTAATCAATGAGCTATGGAGATGCCCATCGATTGATGTTAATGCAAGGAGTAGGGATTGCCATGCAACAGATGCACTAGAGCTATAAATATATGAAAGCTCAACAAAAGAAACTAAGTGGGTGTGCATCCAACTTGCTTGCTCACGAAGACCTAGGGCATTTGAGGAATCCCATTGTTGGAATATACAAGCCAAGTTCTATAATGAAAAATTCCCACTAGTATATGAAGGTGACAAAACAAGAGACTCTCTATCATGAAGATTATGGTGCTACTTTGAAGCACAAGTGTGGTAAAAAGGATAGTAACATTGTCCCTTCTCTCTTTTTCTCTCATTTTTTTGGGCCTTCTCTTTTTTTATGGCCTTTCTCTTTTTTTTTTAGTTTTTGTCCTCACTTGGGACAATGCTCGAGAAAATGATGATCATCACACTTCTATTTATTTACAACTCAATGATTACAACTCGATACTAGAACAAAGTATGACTCTATATGAATGCCTCCGGCGGTATACCGGGATATGCAATGAACCAAGAGTGACATGTATGAAAGAATTATGAATGGTGGCTTTGCCACAAATACTATGTCAACTACATGATCATGCAAAGAAATATGACAATGATGAATGTGTCATGATAAATAATATATCTCGGAATGGCTATGGAAATGCCATAATAGGTAGGTATGGTGACTGTTTTGAGGAAGATATAAGGAGGTTTATGTGTGAAAGAGGGTATCATATCACGGGGTTTGGATGCACCGGCAAAGTTTGCACCAACTCTCAATGTGAGAAAGGGCAATGCACGATACCGAAGAGGCTAGCAATGATGGAAGGGTGAGAGTGCGTATAATCCATGGACTCAACATTAGTCATAAAGAACTCACATACTTATTGCAAAAATCTACAAGTCATCAAAAACCAAGCACTACGCGCATGCTCCTAGGGGGATTGATTGGTAGGAAAAGACCATCGCTCGTCCCCGACCGCCACTCATAAGGAGGACAATCAAAAAACACCTCATGTTTCAAATTTGTTACATAACGTTTACCATACGTGCATGCTACGGACTTGCAAACTTCAACACAAGTATTTCTCAAATTCACAACTACTCAACTAGCACAACTTTGATATCACTACCTCCATATCTCAAAACAATCATCAAGCATCAAACTTCTCTTAGTATTCAACACACTCATAAGAAAGTTTTTACTAGTCTTGAGTACCTAGCATATTAGGATTATTTAAGCAAATTACCATGATGTTTTAAGACTCTCAAAATAATATAAGTGAAGTATGCGAGAATAATAGTTTCTATAAAACAAAAGTTACCACCGTGCTCTAAAAGATATAAGTGAAGTACTAGAGCAAAAGCTATATAACTCAAAAGATATAAATGAAGCACATAGAGTATTCTAATAATTTCCGAATCATCTGTGTCTCTCTCAAAAGGTGTGTGCAGCAAAGATGATTGTGGTAAAATAAAATGCAAAGACTCAAATCATACAAGACACTCCAAGCAAAACACATATGATGTGGTGAATAAAAATATAGCTCCAAGTAAAGTTACCGATGGAAGTAGACGAAAGAGGGGATGCCTTCCGGGGCATCCCCAAGCTTTGGATTTTTGGTGTCCTTAGATTATCTTGGGGTGCCATGGGCATCCCCAAGCTGAGGCTCTTGCCACTCCTTATTCCATAATCCATCAAATCTTTTACCCAAAACTTGAAAACTTCACAACACAAAACTTAACAGAAAATCTCGTGAGCTCCGTTAGCGAAAGAAAACAAAACACCACTTCAAGGTACTATAATGAACTCATTACTTATTTATATTGGTGTTAAACCTACTTTATTACAACTTCTCTATGGTTTATAAACTATTTTACTAGCCATAGATTCATGAAAATAAGCAAACAACACATGAAAAACAGAATCTGTCAAAAACAGAGCAGTCTGTAGTAATCTGTAACTAACGCAAACTTATGGAACTCCAAAAATTAAGAAAAAATAGGACGAACTAGACAATTTGTTTATTGATCATCAGCAATTGGAATCAATATTTTATCATGTTCTGGTGATTTTTAATAATTATTTGCGTGAACAGAAAGTTTCTGGAATTTTCAGCAAGATCAAATAACTATCATCCAAGAAGATCCTATAGGTTTAACTTGGCACAAACACTAATTAAAACATAAAAACAAATCTAACCAGAGGCTAGATCAAATATTTATTCCTAAACAGAAGCAAAAAGCAAAAAAACTAAAAATAAAATTGGGTTGCCTCCCAACAAGCGCTATCGTTTAACGCCCCTAGCTAGGCATAATAGCAAGGATAGATCTAGGTATTGTCATCTTTGGTAGGCAATCCATAAGTGGCTCTCATGATAGATTCATATGGTAATTTTATTTTCTTTCTAGGAAAGTGTTCCATGCCTTTCCTTAACGGAAATTGGAATCTAATATTTCCTTCCTTCATATCAATAATTGCACCGATCGTTCTAAGGAAAGGTCTACCAAGAATAATAGGACATGAAGGATTGCAATAGATATCAAGAACAATAAAATCTACGGGCACATATTTCCTATTTGCAACAATAAGAACATCATTAATTCTTCCCATAGGTTTCTTAATGGTGGAATCCGCAAGGTGCAAGTTTAAAGAGCAATCATCAAAATCACAGAAACCTAGTAAATCGCATAAAGTTTTTGGAATCGTGGAAACACTACCACCCAAATCACACAAAGCATAGCATTCATGATCTTTAATTTTAATTTTAATAGTAGGTTCCCACTCATCATAGAGTTTTCTAGGGATAGAAACTTCCAACTCAAGTTTTTCTTCATAAGATTGCATCAAAGCATCAACGATATGTTTAGTAAAAGCTTTATTTTGACTATAAGCATGAGGAGAATTTAGTACAGATTGCAACAAGGAAATACAATCTATCAAAGAGCAATTATCATAATTAAATTCCTTGAAATCCAAAATAGTGGGTTCATTAATATCTAGAGTCTTGATCTCTTCAATCCCACTTCTACCAATTTTTGCATTAAAATCTAAAAACTCTGAATTTTTGGAACGCCTTCTAGGTAAAGGTGGATCATATTCAGTCCCATCATTATCAAGATTCATATTGCTAAACAAAGATTTAATAGGGGACACATCAATAACTTTTAGATCTTCATCTTTATTTTCATAGGAACTAGAAGAACACGCTTTTACAAAGCAATCTTTCTTAGCACGCATCCTAGCGGTTCTTTCTTTGCACTCATCAATGGAAATTCTCATGGCTTTGATAGACTCATTGATATCATGCTTAGGTGGAATAGATCTAAGTTTCAAATAATCATCATCAAGAGAAATTCTATCAACGTTCCTAGCCAATTCATCAACTTTAAGCAATTTTTCTTCGAGCAAAGCATTGAAATTCTTTTGTGAATTCATAAACTCCTTAACACTAGTCTCAAATTTAGAGGGCATCTTATTAAAGTTCGCATAAGAATTGTTGTAGGAATTACCATAATTATTAGAGGAATTACTAGGATAAGGCCTAGGATTAAAGTTTCCTCTATATGCATTGTTACCAAAATTATTCCTACCAACAAAATTTACATCCATAGATTCATTATTATTCTCAATCAAAGTAGACAAAGGCATATCATTAGGATCAGAAGAAACACTCTTAGTAGCAAATAATTTCATAAGTTCATCCATCTTTCCACTCAAAACATTAATTTATTCTATCGCATGCACCTTTTTACTAGTAGATCTTTCAGTGTGCCATTGAGAATAATTAACCATAATATTATCTAGGAGTTTAGTAGCTTCTCCTAAAGTGATTTCCATAAAAGTGCCTCCCGCGGTTGAGTCTAAAAGATTTCTAGAAGCGAAACTCAATCCGGCATAATTTTTTTTGTATAATCATCCACAAATTCAAACCATGTGTAGGGCAATTACGTATCATTAATTTCATCCTCTCCCAAGCTTGTGCAACATGTTCATGATAAAGTTGCTTAAAATTCACAATATCGTTTCTAAGAGAGATGATCTTAGCGGGAGGAAAATATTTAGAGATAAAAGCATCTTTGCACTTATTCCAAGAATCAATACTATTTTTAGGCACAGATGAAAACCAAGCTTTAGCACGATCTCTAAGCGAAAAGGGAAATAGCTTCAGTTTAACAATATAATTATCCACATCTTTCTTCTTTTGCATATCACACAAATCAACGAAGCTATTTAGATGGGTAGCGACATCTTCACTAGGAAGGCCGACGAATTGATCTTTCATGACAAGATTCAACAAAGCAGCATTGATTTCACAAGATTTAGTATCGGTAAGAGGAGCAATCGGAGTGCTAAGGAAATCATTGTTGTTGGTATTGGTGAAGTCACCCAATTCAGTATTATCTTGAGCCATCGTGACAAGCAAGCAATCCAACACACGAGCAAACAAGAGACGGGCAAAAAGAGGCAAACAGAGAAGAGAGGGCAAATAAAACAGCAAGGGTGAAGTGGGGGAGAGGAAAACGAGAGGCAAATGGCAAATAATGTAATGCGGGAGATAAGGGTTTGTGATGGGTACTTGGTATGTTGACTTTTGCGTAGACTCCCCGGGAACGGCGCTAGAAATCCTTCTTGCTACCTCTTGAGCACTGCATTGGTTTTCCCTTGAAGAGGAAAGGGTGATGCAGAAAAGTAGCGTAAGTATTTCCCTCAGTTTTTGAGAACCAAGGTATCAATCCAGTAGGAGGCCACGTGCAAGTCCCTCGCACCTACACAAACAAATAAATCCTCGCAACCAACGCAATAAAGGGGTTGTCAATCCCTTCATGGTCACTTACGAGAGTGAGATCTGATAGATATGATAGGATAATATTTTTGGTATTTTTATGATAAAGATGCAAAGTAAAATAAAAGGTAATAAAAATAGCTAAGTGTTGGAAGATTAAAATGATGGAAAATAGACCCAGGGGCCATAGGTTTCACTAGTGGCTTCTCTCAAGAGCATAAGTATTATGGTGGGTGAACAAATTACTGTTGATCAATTGACAGAATTGAGCATAGTTATGAGAATATCTAGGTATGATCATGTATATAGGCATCATGTCCGAGACAAGTAGACCGAGTCCTGCCTGCATCTACTACTATTACTCCACACATCGACCGCTATCCAGCATGCATCTAGAGTATTAAGTTCATAAGAACAGAGTAACGCTTTAAGCAAGATGACATGATGTAGAGGGATAAACTCATGCAATATGATATAAACCCCATCTTGTTATCCTCGATGGCAACAATAGAATACGTGCCTTGCTGCCCCTACTTTCACTGGGAAAGGACACCGCAAGATTGAACCCTAGGTAAGCACTTCTCCCATTGCAAGAAAGATCAATCTAGTAGGCCAAACCAAACAGATAATTCGAAGAGACATGCAAAGATAACCAATCATACATAAAAGAATTCAGAGGAGAATCAAATATTGTTCATAGATAAACTTGATCATAAACCCACAATTCATCGATCTCAACAAACACACCGCAAAAGAAGATTACATCGTATAGATGTCCACAAGAGAGGGGGAGAACATTGTATTGAGATCCAAAAAGAGATAAGAAGCCATCTAGCTAATAACTATGGACCCGAAGGTCTGAGGTAAACTACTCACACTTCATCGGAGAGGCTATGGTGTTGATGTAGAAGCCCTCCGTGATCGATGCCCCCTCCGACGGAGCTCCGGAACAGGCCCCAAGATGGGATATCATGGGTACAGAACGTTGCGGCGGTGGAATTATGTTTTTGGCTCCGTATCTGGTAGTTTGGGGGTACGTAGGTATATATAGGAGGGAGAAGTACGTCAGTGTTGCAACATGGGGCCCACGAGGGTGGAGGGCGCGCCTGTGGGGGGGGGGGGGGTAGGCGCGCCCCCTACCTCGTGCCCTCCTAGTTGATGTCTTGACGTAGGGTCCAAGTCCTCTGGATCACGTTCGTTCCGAAAATCACGTTCCCAAAGGTTTCATTCCGTTTGGACTCCGTTTTGATATTGTTTTTCTGCGGAACTCTGAAATAGGCAAAAAAAACAACAATTCTAGGCTGGGCCTCCGATTAATAGGTTAGTCCCAAAAATAATATAAAAGTGTATAATAAAGCCCAATAATGTCCAAAACAGAATATAATATAGCATGTAACAATAAAAAATTATAGATACGTTGGAGACGTATCAGACCCCAACCACGACCGGCATTAGAAATATTATACCTGCCTCCAGAAGTTATTCGCGTTTAGTCAAACAATGTCCAAAATATAATTAATTATGTATGGTCTTGACTTGTTGTGCTCGCACTGGTAGTAGGAACTAGATATTTTTCTTTATTTATAACTCTCACATTTTTTTGGCTCTGAAGTGAATCATGGTTGTGGACATTATCTATGAATATGCAGATATCTGTGAACATGAGTTTGATGTGGAAGTTTAACTTGGAATGTTGGGCTTGCGTGTGAACTATACCATGTCCAATGCTTCGTTTGTTATTGTTTGTAAAGTAATTGCTGTTATTACATGACCCGATTTTTTTTATTTTGTGCCACATCAGTAGATGCACGGACATCACAACAGGCATGCTGACTGGATAAACATTTGAACCTAGCTATTATGAAGGAAAATTTGTATTGACAACAGTTTTAGATAGCAGGAGACGCCTAGCCTACTTTGCCTCTGCTAGCTTCTTTCTGGCTTCTTCCATCTCTTCTTTCGCTTGGGTGAAGAGAGCATCTGATTGCTCTTTCCGCTTCTTCAGGAACTCACCTACATTCTCAAGGGCTGTTGCACGCTTTCTTTCAGCCTGTACTAGAGCCACAAGGACACGAACAGTTGACGACTCCACCTGGCTTGTGTGCAATCCAACATCATTTGGGATTTTTCACCTTGTGTCTAATCCAACATCATTAGGGAATGGGCACCTTCTGTGTAATCCAGCCTCATTTTGGAAACATGATCTCGAGGTTGACCATACTTCCCTCCTCGCAGGAACTGCATCCTGACAGGAAGTTACTTCTTTTTTAGATAAATACTCAGAGCAACCCAGATCCATTTAGTAGAAGCCAGATAAACATGACTCAGAGAAGTGAATTCAAAAGGAGAAATATAAAAACAGACTGCAAGGTGAGAACACCCACTTCCTACATCAAGCTAAAAACAAAAGCATTAGGACGATTGAGACTCTTCTTATTACACATCGAAGAACACGAGGCTAAGAGAAACAGAAACTACAACATATACATATCGAAGAACACGAGGCTAAATGAAAGTAATTGAAAGGGTGTTGCTCACCAAATCTCGTTTTATAGGTTTGGTGCAGCTCCTCTTTAACTTGCCACTATCGGCGTTCTGGGAACGGGGGTCCCCAGACTTGCCTGCCTGCGGCCCACAGCGTGGCTAAGCCAGTAGGCTGTACGGCCCATCTTCATTAACAAGGCATCCAAGACCCTCGCGAGGGTCCAAGCCTCGCGAGGCGGACGACGCAAGGCCTCCTCTAGAGTAGCCTAGCCAGGCAGGCTCACGAGGAGTGGAGATATCAAGGCGGGGCAAACCTCATGAGGCTCTCATGACGTGAGCCATGACGCACGACACCAGGCGGGCGCCAGCGCGCGCAGCATCCTTATTTCCTCTTTGGTGCTAAGGAGGCCAGCGCAGGCGAAGAGTACCGAGGCATCAGGGAAAGGTTGCTATATTGGTGCAACGAGACCAAGACCAGGAGGAGGCGAGACGGAGGTCATCGTGGAGCCCAAGACGGCGTCACCACCAGAGCTTTTCACAGGCGAAGACCGCTTTTGTCAGGATAGCTTGTACTAGCTGTCCCCCTTCAAATTTGCCCGCCGTTGTTGGCTCCCTTCCCGCTCGATATTTGGGAAGAGGACCAGGGCCTCTGTAAATAGGTCTAGCCATCACAGTAGGGGCATCGGGCAATTCACCCAGCTCTCACCCACACAACTTAGCCAGGCACAAGAACACCTCAACCTCAGAAGGCTGTTCTTCCCTTGTACTGTTCATCATCAGCCCCAGAGGCAATCTACCATCACCACACTGGAGTAGGGTATTACACCACAACGATGGCCCAAACCAGTATAAACCTCGTGTATTTCTGTGTTGCGAGTTCGTCGAGTTTGTCCGCAAGATCTTAGCGAGCTAGGGCGTAGATCGGTAGGAGGGAAAGAATTTGCGCGGACCCCAGTGTTCGAACCTTAAGGGTTTGTGGGAACCCCACGTCCAACATTTGGCACACCAGGTAGGGGTGCGCCGTAGCTTCCCTTCCATCAGTTCGCCGTTCCGTCGCTCCGTCGTCACCATGGCGGACGCTCGCCGTGCTCGAGATGAGCGTCGGGCTGCCCTCACTGCCCGTGTCGCTCAAACGGCTCCTATTGGTGGGCCACCTCGTCGTTCTCCGTCTCCCGCCGCCAACGCTGCCACCGGCCTGGCGGGGAACGAGCAGCAGGCGTCCTCGCTGCATCCTTTGGTGCGGCAGGACGGCCGCACCGCTACTCCATCCCTGACCCTTGCCGGTTCTTCGTCTCACGCGCACCGCGCTCCCATGGAGGCATGGGCCGCGCTCCTCGCGGCGAACGAGCCTCTGCGCTACTGCCCCGTCGACGACCTCTACGAGGAGTGGCTCGACCGCGTCGCCGAGCTCGTCCGCACCGCAGGGGTCTCTCCGGCGCCGTCCCACTCTCTGCCTCCCCCTCAACCAGCCGCGGGAAACGGGGCTCATGGCGTGCCTCCACCACCTCAGCCCCAAGACGACGCCTTGGCACCAAGGCGCGCGGCTCCGCGGCATGATCCTCCGCGCCCAGCGCCCGCGTGCAAAGAGAGAAGCTGCCAAGAAATCCCGCGGCCGTGAGAAGCTGCACCTGCGCTCCCCGCGCCACCTCGTCAAGACCGCGCACCGCCTGCAGCGGTGCAACGTGGACCTCGTCAAGACCAAGCTCCACCTCCGAAGTGGGCCCTGGCAACCACGGCCGGCTGCCGCGCCTTCACCCCCGAGCTGCGTAGCGTCGCCTGGTCAGGCAAGTTCAAGCCGGATCTGCCTCCTTGCTACGACGGCACTGCCGACCACACGGAGTTCCTGCAGCTCTATGAGCTGAGCATCGAAGCGGCCAATGGCGACGGAAAAGTAATGGCAAACTAGTTTCCCATGGCTCTCAAGGATATAGCCCACTCCTGGCTCCTAAACCTACAGCATAGCTCGATCTCCTCCTGGGACGAGATGCGCGACCGCTTCGTCGCCAACTTCCAGGGCACTCGCGACCGCCCACTGGCCGCGGGTGATCTGCGTCGCATCAAGCAACAACCAGGAGAGACCCTCCAGAAGTACATCCAGCGCTTCAACAACACCCGCCTCAAGATCCCCAAGGTCATGGACGAGGCCATCATCTCCGCATTTTCCGACGGCATCCATGACGTCAAGATGAAGGAAGAGCTCGCCATCCACGAGGATCTCTACACCTCTCAGGAGTTGTTCAACCTGGCGACCAAGTGCGCAAGAGCTGAGGAAGGGCGCCTCTCTCTCCTTGAGCTGCCAGCCATGGGCGCGGAGGAGAAGAAGGCCAAGGCCAAGGACGTGAAGCGCAAGGAGGTAGTTGTGCTCGCAGCGGAGCCCAACACCAAGCGGGGCAGAGATCAGACCGAGTCATCCAAGAACGGCCGACCGTTCTGCGCCTTCCACAGCCTGAACACCCACAACACCAGCGACTGTTAAGAGCTCAAAGCCATACGGGAAGGACGCTACGGTCGATGCCCCGAGCGCAATGACCGGGGCTACGGCCGCGGAGGAGGACGAGGAGGCGGACGCTGGGAAGACCGTGGCCTGTGCCAGGAGTGGCACGACCGCCCTCGTGAGGACCGCTAGCAGGATCAACCTCGCGAGGGCGCCTGGAGGGACCTGCCTCGTGAGGATCGCCCCCAGGGTAACATCGGTCTTCCCCCGCTGCCGCCACCAAGAAGGAACGACGACCACCACCAGGACAAGGGGGCTGGGGGCTTCCAGGAGCCGAGTGCGATCGCCTACATCTTGGGCGGCGCCCAGGCCCCGGCCTCTTGGCGCATCTTCAAACAATTCGCTCGCGAGGTGAACGCGGTGCTCCCCAAGCTCGAGGCCACGCTCCCGCTCAAGTGGTCCCAATGCGCCATCACTTTCAACTCGGCGGATCAGCTCAAGTGCGCAGCCACCGCTGGCGCCCTCCCTATGTTGTGCTCCCCAGTCATCAGCAATGTGCAGGTCACCAAGACCCTCATCGACAGTGGCGCAGGGCTCAACGTCCTGTCGGTCGACACATTCGACAACCTCCAAGTGCCATATGAACAGCTCCAGCCCACCAAGCCTTTCTCAGGAGTGACCGACGGTTCCACCACACCGATAGGGCAGGTCCACCTGCCTGTCACCTTCGGGGAGCGCAAGAACTACCGCACCGAGCTCATCGACTTCGATGTTGCGCACATCCGCCTGCCATACAATGCCATCCTCGGGTATCCAGCCCTGGCCAAGTTCATGGCAGTCACGCATCACGGCTACAACGTTCTCAAGATGCCAGGAAGCGGAGGAATCATCACAGTCTCGTGCGAAGAGAGGGATGCGGTGTGCTCCCTCGAGCGCGCCTTTCAAGCCACAGCAATCGACGACCCCGACAGCAGAAATGAAGGCCCTCCGGAGGCCATCCCCAAGAAGAAGCAGCCACGTCGTGCAGGACCTCAGGAGGATGGCGTCACGACAGGAGCCTCGTCAGGATCAGGGCCCGCTCCAGGGGCGCCTCCCTCCATCGCATTGGAAGGCGCGCCCAGCGCCCTCCTTAGGCAGGGCTCGGGGGCTCTCTTCTGGAGGGCCTCAGACCTTGCCAACCTCACGAGGGAGGCGCTTGGGCACCACTTGGAGGCGTGCTTCGCGGCACGTGACCCTCAGGAGAGCACAGGGCAAGGAGTGCCCACCACTCAGGAGTTCATCACCAAGACCACTCAGGAACTGCAAGATGCAAGGGCCATGCGCGGCGACAGCCGCTCACGAGGCACAGCTCCGCATCCTGGCAAGGATGCTGGGCTGCGTGTCTGCATTAACGTCCCCGGGCTCAACAAGGCCGCATCTCAGGAGCGCTTTCTGGCCATCGCGTGTGGGCTGGTGCGAGGGCCCACCACACAGCTACGTTCGCATGCCCTTCGGCTTACCGAGCGTGGCGTCAGCCTATCAACATGACCTGCAGCGTGTCCTGGCGGCTCAGGAGGCCAGGTACCACGCCGTCCTAGAGGAGATGGAGACGGTCTTCAGGGAACCTCCCGAGCCCCAGAGCCTCCCGAGGCTCAGGGTCCCGGTGGCTCATGAGGAGTCGTTTCTTCAATGCACGCCTTTAGCTGCACCAACTCTACTTCGTCTACAGAACCAGGTGACATCTTCCGAGCTCGTTTAAGCTAGAAGCGCCCCTCGGGCTGCATTATTCCCAGGTCACATGGGTCCGTCCCTATGGCATGTATCCCTTTTGCTTATGTCTTTAGCTTACCTTGCTGAGGTGCCCCTCGGGCTACATCATCCCCAAACCACTCGGGCCGGACCCAGTGGCATGTATCTTCCTGCATTTATCCAAGTTGACCCGCTCTCCATGCTTAACTTGCCAACGGCTATTGCCTGCTCGATTGCCGCCCGCCACGGGTCTGTTCATCCTATGCAATTCACTTGCATGTTAAAAGGGGGGCTCCTGAGCATCGGGACTCAGGAGCTCTTACTGGCTCTCGAGCCCTCACCCCCTGGCCTTGACCACGGCATGTGACCTGGCATACCAGCGGCGGCTGAGCTCGCTCGAGGGTCGGGACCTGAGGACGTAGAGTGCTTGCATCTAACCACCTTGCAGGGACATACAGTCACCAAGACTCAAGACCAGGCGAACCCGCCTTGAGGTAAGGCCTCGTGAGTCCTGCGCTGGCTCACGAGTGCCCAGATACACCTCGCAGCCCTGCCGTGCAAGCCACGTGTCAGGGCGGGGCTGTACACGCCCCGGGGCTCCTCTCGGAGGGGGCCCCCATCCCATGCCCAAGTGGAAGCACCATGCTCCGCGCTGGCTGTCGACACTACCGAGGAGCGACTATGCCCGTGCACAAGCAGAAGCACTATGCTCCACGCTGGTGATAAACAACTGAGGGCGGCCCCACAATCGCACCAACCTCAGGGAGCCCAGACCTCAGCGCCCAGCCTCACCATGATGCCTTCCCTCGGGAGAGTCGCACGAGGGGGCTAGGCACGGGGGCTGCACTCGGGTCATGCCCAAGCACACGCCACCCAACCAGGTCCCCCGTACCTGGGCGTCGCATGCCCCTCCCGAGGCCTCGGCGAGGGCAGGTATGGAAATTGTTTGCACGTCAAGGGGGACTCCTGAACATCGCGACTCAGGAGCCTAACTGATCAAGTAGCCCCTCACTCCTTGGTCTGTCCTGGTCTCCGGTCAGCCGCATGGCGGTTGAGGTATGCGCGGGGCCGGGCTCTGCCGACGTAGAACATTAATCTATCCTCACGAACTCTCCCTATATGTTGTTTGCGCGTCAAGGGGGACTCCTGAGCATCGCGACTCAGGAGGCTAACTGGTCACGAGCCCCTCACTCCTTGGACCGTCCTGGTCTCCGGTCAGCCCAATGGCGGTTGAGGTATGCGCGGGGCCGGGCTCTGCCGACGCAGAACAAAGCAAATAGGAAGGAAAACGCAAAATCTCGAAGCAAATATTACAAGCATGTTGTTCTCACAATACCAAATGAAAAGTCTAGACGCCTCCACGAGGCCTGATATATGTTGTAGGAACGAAACGGGAAGACTAGCCGCATGTCACCCCTGGATATCGCCATCGCCTGCGGAAGGTGCTCCCCCGTGGGCAACGATGTTCTCACCTTCACCACCAGCCACAGGATCCGCGACGTTGCCAGACAGAGGATCGAAGACAAAGCCGCGGAACCTCCCCAGCAAGGCCTCCACTTGACCTTGTACAGCTGCGGCGGCGGCTTCGCAGTGATCTTCAGCCACAGGCTCCAGCAGCTCGTCAAGGCGAGCGTTGGGGTCGCGGAGGTGCAGATGGCTGAAGACGCGAGTCAGTGCGGCTGAAGACAGGACGCGAGCTTCTGCCTCCGCCATGGGACCGAGGCCATCAATGACCTCCTCAAGTGCCTTCACCACGAGAGGAAGCAGCTGGGCGGGTCCGTCCTCGTCGGTGTCCAGAGGCTTCTCCAGGACGTGCTCGTAAAGCGTCTTCAGCGCCTAGCGAGATCTCTTCTCGAGATCGGGGAAGGCCACGCGGTCTTCGGCCATGACTCACGCCTTGGCATCAAGATCGGCCTTCCTCGTCCCTATCTTCCGCTCCAACTCTTCCAACCGGTTGCGCTCAGCGGCCTGCTTCTTCCCCAGCTCCGCCAGCTCAGCATCACGGTTCTTGACGGCTTCCTCCCGGGCCGTCATCTCCACCTCCTTCGCTTGGCGGCAGCGTACCTCTTCGGCGTGCTTGTCGCGCAGGCTCTGCAACTCGCCCTCCAGCACTTGGCAGCGGTCACGGGCGGCCTTGGCGTCTTTCAGCGCTGTCTCACGATCGGCTGCAGCGCTGGCGGCTCCTTGCTTCTCCTTCTCGGAAGCCGCGGCAGCCTGGTCCAGCGCCACGCAAACCGCCAGGTCGGAGTGAAGCCAGCCAGAGGCCAACTCCAGAAGCCCGACCACCAGGCACGGGTCCGTGCTCAGGAGATCCGCCTGCAGCTGGGTCATCTCCGAAAGGGCACGCTCCAAGACAACAACAAGAGCAGAAGGACTAGGGAGTGGAGGTGCAGCAGTAGGAGGAAGCGACATCGCCACCAGGGCTTGGGAGACCGCGGGCCCCGGAGCAGCCGGGACCTTGTCAGCCGCGCCAAGCGCTGGCACCTCCGGAGCCAGCGAGGCCATGGGGGCTGATTCCACACAGCGACGTTCCTCTTGGCCCCGCGAGGACGACCGGGCTAGGGAGATGCGGGCGCTGTTGCCTCCTTTCTCCGCGGAGGGGGGAACGACCGCCGTATCTTCCTTCCTCTTCTTCACCGAAGATGTCGGCCTGATCAACCAATGGCGAGCATCAGGAAATAACAAGTACCAGCAGGGATAAAGCGAAGCTCGAGGCACCTACCGGTCCACCGTGAAGTACTCCACCTTTCACTTGGGAAGCTTGAAGCCTGATAGCATCGGGACCTGAGGGGCAGGCGTTCGGGCTCCGGCGGCGCCAGGCGGTGTGGAGGCAGAACCGGATCGAGCCCCAGGAGGTGTTAGGGTGGAGGCGGCACCACGGGCCACCAGCGACTACCTACCCTTCATCGGGATGAGGGGTTGCTCCCTCTCCCCTTGGCAGGCGTCAGCCTCGGCATCATCAGGAAGGGCGCAGAGAATCTCGGCCTTGCTCAGAGGGGAAGTCTCCCCCACCTCTTCCAGGGTCTTCTCCGAGTCCACCTCCTCTTCCCCCTCTCCACAGGACTCGCCAGAAGACACCTCCACCGGTTTCTGCACCGAAGGAGCTCCCGGAAGCGCCGGCGGCACCAGCTCGCGCGCATCAAAAGTCGGCCTGGAGGCGACGAAGTCCTCCCGGTCCCTCGTTGGAACAGGGGAACGAAGGCACTAGGCGGGTACTCCTGGTTGTCCCCGACTATGAGGCACATGACGGCGTCCAACTCATCGTCAGGCAGGTCCCCTGGCCTCAGGCGGGTCTTGTTCTCCTCTTCTTCAAGCTCCCAAAGGGGGCGCGCGCGCCTGGAGTGGGGCAACCCGCAGAATCAAGAACTCCCTTAGGAGCATCGCCCCCGTTATCTTGGCCTCCCTCGCGTTGCCCGGCTTCAGGTCGGTCATCATCTGCCCCAACACTAACGATGCCCACTCGTCGACAAGCTCCGCCTTGGGCCACCCCTTGCTCTGCCGGGGCGCCTCCGTCGGCAACGCCAGGCGCGGATTGGCACGCTCGGCATCCATCATGACCCATTTGGATCGGATGTTGTCGGCCCTCTTCCCGGTGCTCGAGATCGAGTTGGCCTTGCCGCATGCGACGAAGTTAGCACATTCGGAGATGTGACCCTTGCTGACACGAAGGAAGAAGAAATGGTGAAGCAACGCCACGGACGGCATCACGCCCAGGTATGCCTCACAGTAGTAGGCGAAGATGGATAGGAGGAGGACAGAGTTGGGATGGAGATGCAACGCCTGCAGACCGTAGTGGTCGAGGACTTTATAAAAGAAATCAGAGAAGGGAGGAACCAACACGACGGCGACACCGCTCGAGAAGAAGGGGAATAAGGTGCTTCCCTCGGGCTCTGGCACGTCGGAGGCAAGCCGGAGCTCGGTCGCCCCCACTCATTGCTCTCGCCCGCCGTCAGCAGGCGCACGGAGGCGAGGCTTTTCTCCATGACGGTGGGTGCCTCAAGGGCCGGCTCATACCAAGCCAGTGCAGAGGAAGTTTTGACTTTGCGTGGCGCCATGGATTGCGGCTGCAGGATGAGATTGGAGTGGATCTGGAGGTAGTGGTGGCGAGGAGCAAGAAAGGGGATCTGGAGCGAGGCAAGGAAGAAGCAATGAAGGCAAGTGCTGCCTGCGCCAGCATTTTGTCAGGTCAAGCAGTTGTCGATGCAGCGTGGGGAAGCAGAGACACCCACGTCCAATCAACCGCCACGCGTCAACCGAGGCCGCATGATTTTGGGGCCCGCGGTGCTCCGAACTTGACCCTTGGCTTCGCCGCGAAGCCAAGCCCGAGCGCATCTTGGGCCCGGGGGCTACTGTCGGCGTTCTGGGAACGGGGGTCCCCAGACTTGCCTCCCTGCGGCCCATAGCGTGGCTAAGCCAGTAGGCCGTATGACCCATCTTCATCAACAAGGCATCCAAGACCCTCGCGAGGGTCCAAGCCTCACGAGGCGGACGACGCAAGACCTCCTCTGGAGTAGCCTAACCAGGCAGGCTCACGAGGAGCGGAGATATCAAGGTGGGGCAAACCTCACGAGGCTCTCGTGACGTGAGCCATGACACACGACACTAGGCGGGCGCCAGCGCGCGCAGCGTCCTTATTTCCTCTTTGGTGCTAAGGAGGCCAGCGCAGGCGAAGAGTACCGAGGCATCAGGCAAAGGTTGCTATATTGGTGCAATGAGACCAAGACCAGGAGGACGGCGAGACGGAGGTCATCGTGGAGCCCAAGACAGCGTCACCACCAGAGCTTTTCGCAGACGAAGACCGCTTTTGTCAGGATAGCTTGTACTAGCTGTCCCCCTTCAAATTTTCCCGCCGTTGTTGGCTCCCTTCCTGCTAGATATTTGGGAAGAGGACCAGGGCCTCTATAAATAGGTCTAGCCATCACAGTAGGGGCATCGGGCAATTCACCCAGCTCTCACCCACACAAGTTAGCCAGGCACAAGAACACCTCAATCTCAGGAGGTTGTTCTTCCCTTGTACTGTTCATCATAAGCCCCAGAGGCAATCCACCACCACCACACTGGAGTAGGGTATTACATCACAACGGTGGTCCGAACCAGTATAATCCTCGTGTCTTTCTGTGTTGCGAGTTCGTCTAGTTCGTCCGCGAGATCTTAGCGAGCTAGGGCGTAGATCGGTAGGAGGGAAAGACTTCGTGCGCACCCCAGTGTTCGAACCTTAAGGGTTTGCCGTACCCTGAAGGTATGATTTCTCCAGTACCCATACACTTGTTAGATTCACTTGGTGAGGCTTCATCTAGCACATTTGGAAGGTGCTCTCTTTGCCAGCCGTTAGTCTCATCGAACCGCACATCCACATTTTCAACTACTTTATAGTGAAAGAGGTTGAAGACTCTGTAGGAGTGTGAATCCTTTTCGTAGCCAAGCATAAAACTTGCATGTGCTTTCGGTGCAAATTTTGAAGAGTGATGTGGATCCTTGATCCAGCACCTAGCACCAAATACTCTGAAGTAACTGACGTTTGGCTCCTTACTAGTTAGGAGCTCATAGGATTTCTTCTTTAGAAGCTTGTGAAGATAAACACGGTTGATGATGTGGCACGCAATATCAATGGCTTTAGGCCAGAACTTTCTTGGTGTCTTGTACTCATCAAGCATCGTCCATGCCATCTCAATGAGGGTTCTGTTCTTGCGCTCCATAATGCCATTCTACTGAGGTGTGTATGGAGCTGAGAACTCATGTGTGATGCCCAATGTATCAAGATAAGTGTCAAGGCTGGTGTTCTTGAATTCTGTGCCATTGTCACTTCTGAAGTGCTTGATCTTGATGCCATAGTTAGTCATGGCACGATTGGCGAATCGCCTGAAGAGATCCTGCACTTCATTATTTTAGAGGATTATGTGCTCCCATGTATATCTTGAGTAATCATCAACAATGACGAAGCCATAGAGGCAAGCAATGTTAGTAAGGGTAGAGTAGTGAGTAGGGCCAAATAAGTCCATGTGAAGTGGCTCGAAGGGACGAGACATCGTCATGATTGTCTTCGAGGGATGCTTGGCCCTAGTCATCTTTCCAGCTTCGCAAGCACCACATAGATGATCCTTCTTGAACTTGACGCCCTCGATGCCTACGACATGCTTCTTCTTCGCGAGAGTGTACAGGTTCCTCATGCCAGCATGCCCTAGCCTCCAATGCCAGAGCCAGCACTCCGAAGCTTTTGCTAGAAGACATACAATGAAATGTGGTCCTGCTGAGAAATCTACCATATACAGATCGTCTTTTCGGTACCCTTCAAAGACTAGAGATTTGTCAGATTCCATAAGCACAAGGCAACAATATTTTCCAAATATCACAATCATGTTCAGATCGCAAAGCATTGAGGCAGACATTAAGTTGAAACCAAGGGATTCAACAAGCATCACTTTATCCATGTGCTGATCCTTTGAGTTTGCAACTCTACCTAGACCCAATACCTTGCTTTTACTAGTGTCAGCAAATGTGATGTGACTCTTGTCAGATGGAAGTAGGGTTGAATCCACGAGAAGACTTCGATCACTAGTCATGTGGTTACTGCATCCACTGTCCATAATCCATTCTGAAGCCTTTGGTGTCATATCCTACAGTGCAGTTTGGGGGATAGGCTTCACCAAGGGTATTGTGAAGCATAAACATTTGACGAACAAGCAGATTATGAAAGTTCAGATCTTGGTTAGGATAAATAGGATGTTTGTTAGGGAATCCTGGGATAAAATACATATTAAGACCATTTTGCATTTTATCTTGCGTCCCATAAGATGTTTTAGGTCCCCAGCGTAAGCATCAGAAGCCTTTGATTTCCGCCTGGAGACCTTTCCCTGCAAAAGAGAGTTAATTTTTCTTAACTACCCACATCTTCAGGGGTGCTTAGAAGCAATGAGTCTAAGTGTAGCATCTGAGAACTTCGGCTTTGGAGCCCTAGCAAATAGCCTTGCAGGTGGTGAATAATACTCATAAGAATAAGCAGAAAAGTTCTTGGTCTTATGAACATAGAGGTTGGACGAAACACGCTCATATTCATAAGTCTGAGTATGGTTTCCCTGCAAAACATTGGCGTTAGGGTGACTATGGTGAGTCCTCTATCTGTATGAAGCCTTTGGTCTGGGGTTTGTCTTCTTCCCAAGTGGTGTCATGATGACGTTCACAGGAAGTTTCTCAAGACAACTTTTGGGCACCCAGATCTTCTTCAAAGGTGGTCCATTTCTGCAGTTAGTACCAATATACCTCGTAAACACTTCACCATTATGATTCTTAAACATTTTATAGTTTGCATAAAAGGATTCATCAATGATGATCGGGTTAGCACAAGTGAAGCCAGATAAAGTAGATGGATCCACTGAAGGTCCCTTTGCAACAACCCATGTGGTTTTGGGGTACTACTCAGGCTTCCAGTAAGAACCATCAACATTCATTTTCCTCTCAAACCCAACACCCTCTTTCCTAGGGTTTCGGTTCATAATATGTTCCTTGAGGACATCACATAGTGTCTGATGCCCTTTGAGACTTTTGTACATTCCTGTTTCAAGCAATGTCTTCAACCTGGCATACTCATCAACAATAGTTGTGGTATCCTCAGTAGAGGGGTTAGTTACCAAATCAATAGTTGAAGCTATTGCAACAGTAGCAGTAGTAGAACATTCAGCAACAGAGACAACATTATCATGCTCAAGACATTTTAGACATGGTGGTTCAAAACCTTCCTGAGCGGAATTGATCTGTTGAGCGCGAAGTGACTCGTTCTCCTTTTGAAGATCTTCATGAGTCGCTCTCAAGTTCTCAAGTTCTTGCTTCCTTTGAAGATAATCATAGGAGAGCTTTTCATGAGTAGTTGACAGCGTTTCATGACGACTTTCAAGTTCCTCGTACTTAACATGAAGATTTTTAATGTCTTCAGTTAAGGACTGAGTTCGGGTCATTTCCACGTCCAACAGGTCATTGCTTTTGTCTAGCAACTTTTGAATATGTTCCATAGTAGTTTGTTGTGCAGTTGCAATTTTAGCAAGTGTTTTGTAGCTAGGTTTAAATTCACATTCAGAGTCATCCTCACTTGATGTTTGAAAGTAAGCATCGCGTGAGTTTACCTTGGCACCTTGTGCCATGAAGCAGTAGGTGGGAGCAGATTCATGCTCATCATTAGCATCAGGTGACGAGGCCATTGTCTTCAGTGTTGAAGATGGACTTGGCCACATAGGCTGAAGCTTGAGCCAGGCTTGCCACGCCTGAATCGGACTCCTCCTCAGACTCCACCTCCGCCTCCTCAGAAGCAGACTCCTCCTCTGAATCCATATCCTTGCCAACAAATGCACGAGCCTTGCTTGATGAGCTCTTCTTGTGTGATGAAGACTTTGACGAAGACTTGGAAGACGACTTTGAGGATTTCTTATTCTTGTTGTCATCAGAATCATATTCCTTGCTCTTCTTCTTCTTCTTGGTCACATTGTCCCACCGTGGACACTCAGAGATGTAGTGACTAGGTTTCTCGCATTTGTGGCATGTTCTCTTATTGTGGTCACGAGTGGAAGCTTCATCATTTCTTGAGCTGGATCTTGAAGACTTTCTGAAGCCTTTCTTCTTGGTGAACTTCTGGAACTTCTTCACAAGCATAGCAAGCTCCTTTCCAATGTCTTCAGGATTCCCAGAACTGCAGTCAGATTCTTCTTCAGATGAGGAAACAACCTTTGCCTTCAAAGCGCGAGTTCGGCCATAGTCGGGACCATAGATATCTCTCTTCTCAGATAACTGGAACTCATGTGTGTTGAGCCTCTCAAGTATGTCAGACGGATTGAGAGTCTTGAAGTAAGGACGTTCTTGAATCATCAGGGCCAGGGTGTCGAATGAAGTATTAAGTGATCTCAAGAGCCTCTTGACGATTTCGTGCTTGGTGATCTCAGTGGCGCCAAGTGCGCGAAGCTCATTTGTGATATCAGCAGGTGATCAAACGTGAGCTGGACATTCTCATTGTCGTTTCTCTTGAATCGACTGAAGAGGTTGCGAAGAACATCAATCCTTGAGTCTCTCTGGGTTGAGACGCCTTCGTTGACCTTGGAGAGCCAGTCCCATACTAGCTTCGCAGTTTCGGGAGCACTCGCACGACCATACTGTCCTTTTGTCAGATGACTACAGATGATGTTCTTGGCGGTCGAGTCTAGTGGAATGAACCTCTTGACAACAAAATCGGTCACACCTTCACCGACCTTGGGAACGCCGTTCTTGATGACATACCAGAGGTCGACATCAATGGCTTCAAGATGCATACGCATCTTATTCTTCCAGTAGGGGTAATCAGTGCCATCGAAGACAGGGCACACAACGGAGACCTTGATTATCCCTGCAGTCGACATAGCTAAAAATCACACAGAATAAGGGAGCACCTTGCACTGATACCAATTGAAAGTGCTAGTTATCGACTAGAAGGGGGGGGGGTGAATAGGCAATTTTTATGAAAGTCTTCAAAACACGAGGGCTTTGAAGACAAACAGTAGAAATGAACCTATTGATATGCGGTGGAATGTAGACTACACTAGACAAGCCATAGTCAAGTAAGCAACGAAGTGATAGCACGAAGACTATCAGCAGCTAGGTAGTATGGATCAGGATGGAGGATAGTATGAAGCCAAACAACAAACAGTCTTCACACAGTGAAGACAATCAGATCATGCAAGCAGGCAATGACTTCATGAAAACAAACTGTAAGTAAAGGGAAGGGAAGGATAGAACCAGTTGCTTGGTGAAGACAAGGATTTGGTAGACCAGTTCCAGTTGCTGTGACAACTATACGTATGGTTAGGGAGGCTGAGATTTAACTCAGAAGACCGCGTCTTCACCTTATTCCCTTTGAGCTAAGAACACTTAGTCCTCGCCCAATCACTCTGGTAATATTGAAGGTAGACTTCCAAACCTTCACAGACTTCGTTCACTAGCAATCCATAATGGCTCTTCGATGCTCAGAACGCGACGCCTAACCGGCTGGAGGATTCACAGTCCTCAAGTGTAACAAGTCTTCAGATCACGTGGACAGAAAGACTTCAGTGATGCCTAACACACTTTGGCTCTGGGTGTTTTGGGCTTTGTCCTCACAAGGATCTCTCTCCCTCAAATGCTTCGGAGGTGGGTTGCTCTCAAACGACAAAAGCCGTGCACTAACTCTAAGCAGCCACCAATGTATGGTGTAGGGGGTGGGCTATTTATAGCCAGGAGGCAACCCGACCTAATTTGTCTGAAATGACCCTGGGTCACTACGGAGCTGACACGTGTCCAACGGTCAGATTTCAAACACACGCGGCAGCTTGACTTGGGCTACAAGTAAAGTGGACTCATCCAACTCTGTATAAGATTTGCTCTCATTGTGTTCACTTGAAGACATAGGATTTGGTTGGGCATCACATCAGTCACTCTGACTTTGTTCACTTGGACCCCACTTAACAGGACGGTGGTTCCTATGACTCGACAAAGAAGAAAAGGAAACTATGAAACAACTATGTATTCGCACTCCATAGTCTTCTTGTGAGTGTCTTCTAATGTCATAATCTTCACTGTGACTATCTTCATAGACCACCATTGTCTTCAATGTCTTCACCACATTTTAGGGGTCATCTCTGGTAGGTAAACAGAATCAATAAGGACTACTACCTGTGTTATCCTACAATTCTCACAAACACATTAGTCCCTCAACCAAGTTTGTCCTCAATACTTCAAAACCAACTAGGGGTGGCACTAGATGCACTTACAGTAACTGTCGGTGTCAAAACCGACGGATCTTGGATAGGGGGTCCCGAACTGTGCGTCTAGGCGGATGGTAACAGGAGACGAGGGACACAATGTTTTTACCCAGGTTCAGGCCCTCTCGATGGAGGTAAAACCCTACTCCTGCTTGATTAATATTGATGATATGGGTAGTATAAGAGTAGATCTACCACGAGATCAGAGAGGCTAAACCCTAGAAGCTAGCCTATGGTATGATTGTTGTTCGTCCTATGGACTAAAACCCTCCGGTTTATATAGACACCGGAGAGGGCTAGGGTTACACAGAGTCGGTTACAACGGAAGGAGATCTACATATCCGTATCGCCAAGCTTGCCTTCCACGCCAAGGAAAGTCCCATCCGAACATGGGACGAAGTCTTCAATCTTGTATCTTCATAGTCCAACAGTCCGGCCAAAGGTTATAGTCCGGCTATCCGGACACCCCCTAATCCAGGACTCCCTCAGTAGCCCCTGAACCAGGCTTCAATGACGATAAGTCCGACGCGCAAATTGTCTTCGGCATTGCAAGGCGGGTTCCTCCTCCGAATACTTCGTAGAAGATTTTGAACACAAGGATAGTGTCCGGCTCTGCAAAATAAGTTCCACATATTGCCATAGAGAGAATAATATTTACACAAATCTAATCTGCTGACGTACTCCGTAGTGTGACATCACACCATGGCCAAGTTTTCATTCGAATCGTTTTTACTGTCCCACCTCAGCGCCTTTAGCGAGGCAGTTTCCTTGGCACGTCTTGTCGAAGCAGAGATCGTGTCCCCTTATTCCGGGATTCTCATCAATACAGGCATGGGTCACCCAACCGTGCCATTGATTGCGGCGCTTGGGAGATAAGCGAGTTTTACCAGGCTGGTGGGGACACGCAGTTTCGTCCGCCCATATAAGGGGATAAGGATCCACCTTTTCACCTACGCCTTCTTCCTCCTTTGCTCATCCATTTTCGCGCACTCGAGCTCCAGCACCCAAGTACGCATTCCCCACCTCAACCTTGTCCAGCCATGTCCGAAGCGGGAGGCAAGTGAATGGTCTCCTCCGTCACAGAGGGAGACGTCAAAAAGTTGAGGAGAGCCGGATACCTGCCCGACGACATCGCGCACCGGCTCCCCGATGAGGGGCAGCTCATCCCCACCCCCAGGCCCCATGAGAGGGTTGTCTTCCTTACCCACTTCCTTCACGGACTAGGATTCCCCCTCCATTCATTCGTCCGGGGGCCCATGTTCTACTACGGCCTGGACTTCCACGATCTGGCCCCGAACTTCATCCTCAACATCTTGGCGTTTATAGTCGTGTGCGAGGCCTTCCTCTGCATCCGGCCCCACTTCGGCTTATGGCTGAAGATCTTCAATGTCAAGCCGAAGGTTGTGGGCGGCCGCCAGGCGGAGTGCGGAGGCGCCATGGTGGGCAAGATGCCCAACGTCCTATGGCTCGAGGGCTCCTTTGTGGAGACCATAAAGGGGTGGCAATCGGGGTGGTTCTACATCACCGAGCCGCGTGACCCTAAATGGGTCACAGCCACCGAGTTCCGATCCGGAGCCCCTACGCGACTCACCTCCTGGAAAGAGAAGGGCCTGCTGTGGGGTAGTGCGGAGGAGGTGACCGGACTCCAAACGTGTGTCCGGAACCTGGTGAGCAAGAAGCTCAAACTTGTCAACGTGGTCTAGGTTATGCTCATCCGCTGGATCCTCCCGTGCCAACGACGGGCTTTCAATTTGTGGGAGTTCGAGGTGCTATTCAAGGGCGCCGAGGCTCCCGCACCCGCTACCGAGGATCGCGGATTCAGCGCGCAGCGTCAAGCCAACGCGGTAAGCTGTGTTTACTTACGGGATATTAGTCTTTCATAGTTTGACTCTATGCGGGATCTAAACTCCCATACCTTTGACAGGAGTGGCAGGAGACGTCCAGGCAGATCAGCTATCTGGCTCCTTTTCCCGAAGACCCAGCAGATGCTCGTTTGGCGAAGCTACTGGTTCCGGCACCTTACGTGGTGCCGGAGAAGAAGGCCAAGAAGAAGGCCACGGGAACCCGGAAGAGTTCCCGGCGCCCGGCGGAGTCGGACTCATTGTCTGATGACTCCGAGGCGGACTCCTCCCACGAAGACGGCGAGGAGGAAAGAGAGGTCTCTCCCCCAGCGGGGGAGAGAAGAAAAGGAAGGCCGCCCCAACTGGGGATGCCGGAGGGTCCAAGAAAGAAAGGACCCTCCCTCCGGACTACTCCACCAACACCGACGACGGCGAAGAGGAGTGGCCTGTCGGGACCCCGATTCTAAGTCACACCGATCTAACATGTAACACCTCATATCACTTTGCGGCCTCACGCACGGTATTCCCACGGGTGTCGCCTTACCATGGCCCGGGACCGTTTGCGCCTTTTGGCTCACGTATATGATAGTATCGCTAGCATCCATATGACAGAGAACCCGGGCCGACATGACTAGTCGTGAACCCAAAGCGGCACTAACCCATGGGGACAGGCATACATGAATCAACTTCGAGCATGTCGGTCAGCAGCGTGTGAATCCGGGCTGTAGCACTGGGCTAACAGGACTCCGGTAACCCGGGCTGTAGCAGGCTAGGCAGGACTCCGGATGTCACCGCGTGACATTTCCCCGAAGGGACAGACACAGGAACGAAGTGAAACACATGCCGGCCAATCAAGTGTCCTGAATAGTAGTGCTGGGCTAGCAGGACTCCGGTGAACCGGGCTATAGCGGACTACTATGGCTCAAGGAGGCACTAGACTACATTTCCCCATAAGAGAGGCTGACAAGGATAAACAACTAGATTGTCGGATCCCACACATAGCAATACACGTTACACGTACACATAACATGCAAGTCTGTGCTGTACAACATGGCATCACAACATAACGCAAACTCATATAGATAAAGGCCCAGAAGAGCCACATAGCATTAAATGCAAACAGGGGTCACATGACCCATCATTCAGAGCATACAAGCAACAAGCGGAAGCATTACATGTCTGAGTACAGACAACTACAAAAGAAAAAGGCTGAGAAGCCTGACTATCTACAAGACCCTCCCAAGGGTACAAGATCGTAGCTGAGGTAACAAGCTACTCGTCGAAGTCCAAGCAGAATTACTAGTAAGACAGATGTCTCATCTGCAAAACATAAATAAAGAAAACGTGAGTACAAAGGTACTTAGCAAGACTTACATCAAATCCTATCATATATGCATTAGTATCAAGGAGGTAATGTGGGGTTTAGTTGCAGCAAGCCAGCTTTGACTCAGTGGCTATCCTGTTCTACGGCTACGAGAAACTTCTTTGAGGTGAGGCAGCGCACACGAGTCCACTAATCACCACATCAATACACTACTATGGATTCATCCCCGTCTCTCTACGAGGATGCCATCCATAGCACTCACACTTGTCTTGAGCATTTTAGAGTATCCACTTTAAGTTGTCTATGTACCACGTAAGCATCCAAGAAGTCCATAACCGAGGACACGGCTATTCGAATAGATCATGATAACCCTGCAGGGGTGTACTTCTTCACACACGCTCTCGCCACTTACCGCCATGTACACATAATGTATCTCGGCAACCTTCAAGCGGAAGCCTGGCGAGGGTGTCGGCCACGACCTAACTAACCACACAAGACTCTAGTCCAGGTTTATCGCCTATTCGGGTTCCATCTGCAAGGAGATCCGACCGGGGTGTCACTCATGGCCCCAAACGATGTGTGCAGGGTTCCCGAGCCCACCATCCGGGTGCCACTCGGTACACCGGGCCACGTGTGCCTAGTCTGTCCCAAGCCCACCCTGCCGGGTGCCACTCGGTAGAAAAATAGCACTACCTACAAACACCAGAAACTAGTTGCAACTCCTGGACAAAGATCAAGTTGGTTAATAAGTCGAGAGGGGTCGAGTTACCGGAATCCAATGTGTGGTAGTAGCTAGTCATTGGACAACTTACACAGAACTCGGTTCTTAAGGACGGTTCCAGTGAGACAACCCACCATGTACTCCTACATGGCCTCTCACCGCTACCTTTACCAAATCGTGTTCACACGCTTAACTCTCAGCATCAGAACATATCATAACACTCCAATTCATTCCCAATGAATCAGACCTGACACAACTCTAAGCAATAGCAGGCATGGCATGGTAGAAGCACAACATGGCTCAATCAACTCCTACACATGCTAGTGGGTTTCAACTATTTACTGTGGCAATGACAGGTGATGCAGAGGAATGGGTTCAACTACCACAGCATAAAGTAGCAGTTGAATCGTTGTTGTCCTAATGCAATAAAAAGAGCAGGAGCGAGAGAGTGGGATTGTATCGAAATGAACAAGGGGGTTTGCTTGCCTGGTAGATCAACAAGGGGGGGGGGCACTGCTCCTCTGACAGGTACTCTGGATCGGTCTCCGGAGCAGGACCTATCGAGAAGGAACGGTGTCGGCAATCAATACACAATCATATGCAACAATATGATGCATGAACATGGTATGAAGATGTGATGTTTTTGTGCTAATGCATCTAGCATTCATTTGGTTGAAGTCCATTTGAACCAAAGATTCAAATGCATCTTCAAATTAAGCTCTTATAAGTGCCATTCATGTGTTTTCATATATACAGCAGGTATAACTTGGTTTGTCATGCATGAAACTGGTACAGACGGATAGATTGCATTTTTCTGATAATTTTTCATATATAAATTATTTCAATCTGAGCTACGGTTGAATTTATATGAATTTTTGAAGTTTTGAACATTTTCTGGACTTTCCTGTTTTAAAATAATTCTAGAAAAAGAATAACTGCGTCAGCATGACGTCATCACTACGTCAGCGAGTCAAAGGCGCTGACCAGGTCAAACCTGACGTGTTGGGTCCACACGTCAGTGACTCAGTTAGTTAACAGGGGGATTTATTTGGTCTAATTAGGATTAGAGGGCGTCGGGCCCACTGTCAGCGTCAGGGGTGGTTAGCAAAATGGTGATTAGCCTTAAGCTAATCACCTGGCTGGTCGGGCCCGCACGTCAGGACGGCTAGGGTCATCGGCGCCGACCTATGGACGCGGCGGCGTCCGCTATTCAGGCCACGGGGGCGGCGGCTAAGGCCACTGGGGCGTAGCCCGGGCTCTCGCGCATCCAGGGGAGGCGACGGGAGGACGCGGGGTGGCCGGAGCTCACCGGAGCGGAGCTCGGGGCAGCGGTCGGAGCACAGATCCGAGCGGGATGTGGCTGCAGGGCACGACAAGAGCTGCGGGCGGCGGCGTTGGCCTTCTGGGAGGCTGCTGAGCGCGGTGGAAGGTGCAGGCGCGGGCTGCAGTGGCTCTGGCCACGACGGGGAGTAGCTGCGGCGGGGATGGCTTCGGACATGGTGGAAACGACGGCTATGACGCGGAAACGAGGGGGAGAAGAGAGGGGAAACGGGGAGATTCTCACTGCGGACTCGACGAGCTTGACGGCGAGCTCGAGGACGCACTGGAGACGGCGGGGCGGCGATGGCGATCTTCGGTGGCCGGGGGCGAAGACGATGACGGCTCCACAGGGCGTCCCCGGTTGCTTGGCTCGACGGAGAGGTAGACGGAGACGTGGCGGAGCTTGCAGACACGGAGAGAGGGCGAGGGGGAGGCGGTGGCTGCGGCTGCGGTGAATGGCGGCGACGGCAGCGCTCGGCCACGGGGAGAGGGAGGAATCCAGGGGAGGAGGGAGAGCGAGAGAGAGTGCGAGAGGTCTGGGGCGGCGCGTGGCATCGCGCGAAACATCCAGGCGGCAAGGGGGAGGCAGGCAGGCGAGCTGGTGGCGTGGCGCCCATGCGCGCGGCGGCGAGCGCGTGCACCTCATCCTTCTGTTGTCGTCAGAAGGACGACGATTGGCGGTTGGGCCAGTCGGCTTGCTGGGCCGCCAGGTGAGCGCCAGGTAAGCCTCCTTTTTTTCTATTTGGTTTTTGTTTTCTATTTTCTGACATTTGTTTTGATTTAATAAAAATACTAAATCAATTTATTTTATTCTGTAAATTTTTGTAGGGACTAGTTGGACCACTCCAAAGCCCCTCACCAAAATTCAAAAATATTGGACAATATTTTGTATATATAAAAATATTTATCCAACGCAAATAATTACTGGATTAATTCCAAATGGCCAAAATAAATATTTATGAGCTCCTGAAAATATTTGTTAGAATTTTAACTCTGACCAATATTTTCAGAGAGCAACATGAACATTTTCTTGGACCCTTTTGGAGCAATTTTTATCTGGGTTATTTCCAGAAATAATTTCTGAGGGTTTCACAAATCCCCATTTCAAATTTAAATGAAATTTAAACATGATGCACACATGACTAGCTAACCTTGAGCATACCAGAACTAGGGATGTGACAACTCGCCCCCACTTGAAAGAATCTCGTCCCGAGATTCAGGGGTCGACGGAAAGAAGGTGGGGTACTCCAGTCGAAGACGATCTTCTCGCTCCCAAGTAGCTTCTCTCTCAGAATGATGAGACCACTGAACTTTGAGAAACTTGATGTTCTGGCGTCGGGTAACACGCTCTGCTTGATCAAGAATGCGAACAGGGTACTCTCGATATGTGAGGTTATCTTGGAGATCAAGCGTTTCGTGGTCCACTCCGCGGGTGGGATCCGAGAAGCAACGCCTCAGTTGAGAGACGTGGAAGACATCATGAACTCGAGAAAGATGTGGGGGTAGTTCCAACTGGTAGGCAACCTATCCTTGTTTAGCAAGAATGCGAAAAGGACCAATGTAACGAGGAGCCAACTTGCCCTTGATACCGAAACGATGGGTACCCTTTAGAGGAGTAACCCGAAGGTAAGCCTTATCGCCAACTTCATAAGCCACTTCCTTATGACGACGGTCATACTGGCTCTTTTGACGAGATTGGGCTGTTTTCAAATTCTCACGAATGATGCGAACTTGCTCTTCTGCCTCCTGGATCATGGCCGGTCCAAAGAATTGTCTTTCACCGGTTTCTGACCAGTTCAAAGGTGTTCAACATCTTCGTCCATACAGAATCTCAAAAGGAGCTTTCTTGAGACTAGATTGATAGCTATTGTTATAAGCAAACTCGGCGAAAGGAAGACACTTCTCCCAATCCATACCGAATGAGATAACGCAAGCTCTAAGCATGTCTTCGAGAATTTGGTTGACCCGTTCCACCTGACCACTTGATTGAGGGTGGAAAGCAGTACTGAAGGAAAGATGGGTGCCCATGGCAGTTTGGAAACTCTCCCAGAAATGAGAAGTGAAGAGACTACCACGGTCCGAATTGATCTCTAGTGGAACACCATGAAGTGACACCATTCGAGAAATATATAAGTCAGCGAGCTGACTAGCAGTGATACTCTCTCGAACAGGTAGGAAATGAGCCACTTTGGAAAGACGATCAATGACTATGAAGATAGCATTATTCCGTTTCTTGGTCCTGGGAAAGCCGGTGATGAAGTTGATGATGGGGAACGTAGTAATTTCAAAAAATTTCCTACGCACACGCAAGATCATGGTGATGCATAGCAACGAGAGGGGAGAGTGTTGTCTATGTACCCTCGTAGACCGAAAGCGGAAGCGTTATATCAACGCGGTTGATGTAGTCGTACGTCTTCACGATCTGACCGATCCAAGCACCGTTACTCCGGCACCTCCGAGTTCTTGGCACACGTTCAGCTCGATGACGATCCTCGGGCTCCGATCCAGCAAAGCTTCGGGGAGGAGTTTCGTCAGCACGACGGCGTGGTGACGATCTTGATGTACTACCGACGCAGGGCTTCGCCTAAGCACCGTGACAATATGACCGAGGTGGAATATGGTGGAGGGGGGCATCGCACACGGCTAAGGAACGATCACGTTGATCAATTGTGTGTCCAAGGGGTGCCCCTTGCCTCAGTATATAAAGGATGGAGGAGGAGGAGGCCGGCCAAGCCAATTGGTGCGGCCAAGATGTGGAGTCCTACTAGGACTCCAAGTCCTAGTAGGAGTCCACCAAGAGGGGAGGAAGGGAGAAGGAAGTGGAGTAGAAGGAAAGGTGGCCGGCCCCCTTTTCCCTAGTCCAATTCGGACCAAAGGGAAGGGGGGGCGCAGCAGCCCCTTGGCCCTTTCTTCTCTTCCCACTAAAGCCCATCAAGGCCCATTGCTTCTCCCGTAACTACCCGGTACTCCCGAAAATACCCGAATCACTCAGAACCTTTCCGATGTCCGAATATAGTCGTCCAATATATCGATCTTTACATCTCAACCATTTCGAGACTCCTCGTCATGTCCCCGATCTCATCCGGGACTCCGAACTCCTTCGGTACATCAAAACTCATAAACTCATAATATAACTGTCATCGAAACCTTAAGCGTGCGGACCCTACGGTTCGAGAACAATGTAGACATGACTGAGACACGTCTCCGGTCAATAACCAATAGTGGGACCTAGATGCCCATATTGGCTCCTACATATTCTACGAAGATCTTAATCGGTCAGACCGCATAACAACATACGTTGTTCCCTTTGTCATCGGTATGTTACTTGCCCGAGATTCGATCGTCGGTATCCAATACCTAGTTCAATCTCATTACCGGCAAGTCTCTTTACTCGTTCCATAATACATCATCCTGCAACTAACTCATTAGTTGCAATGCTTGCAAGGCTTAAGTGATGTGCATTACCGAGAGGGCCCAGAGATACCTCTCCGACGATCGGAGTGACAAATCCTAATCTCGAAATACGCCAACCCAACATCTACCTTTGGTGACACCTGTAGTACTCCTTTATAATCATCCAGTTACGTTGTGACGTTTGGTAGCACCCAAAGTGTTCCTCCGGCAAACGGGAGTTGCATAATCTCATAGTCAAAGGAACATGTATAAGTCATGAAGAAAGCAATAGCAACATACTAAACGATCGGGTGCTAAGCTAATGGAATGGGTCATGTCAATCAGATCATTCAACTAATGATGTGACCTCGTTAATCAAATAACAACTCTTTGTCTATGGTTAGGAAACATAACCATCTTTGATTAACGAGCTAGTCAAGTAGAGGCATACTAGTGACACTCTGTTTGTCTATGTATTCACACATGTATTATGTTTCCGGTTAATACAATTCTAGCATGAATAATAAACATTTATCATGAAATAAATAATAACTTTATTATTGCCTCTAGGGCATATTTCCTTCAGTCTCCCACTTGCACTAGAGTCAATAATCTAGTTCACATCGCCATGTGATTTACCAGCAATAGTTCACATCGCCATGTGATTAACACCCATAGTTCACATCGATATGTGACCAACACCCAAAGGGTTTACTAGAGTCAGTAATCTAGTTCACATCGCTATGTGATGAACACCCAAAGAGTACTAAGGTGTGATCATGTTTTGCTTGTGAGATAATTTTAGTCAACGGGTCTGTCACATACAGATCCGTAAGTATTTTGCGAATTCTATGTCTACAATACTCCGCACAGAGCTACTCTAGCTAATTGCTCCCACTTTCAATATGTATCTAGATCGAGACTTAGAGTCATCAGATCAGTGTCAAAACTTGCATCGACGTAACCCTTTACGGCGAATCTTTCTGTCACGTCCATAATCGAGAAACATATCCTTATTCCACTAAGGATAATTTTTGACCGCTGTCTAGTGATCTACTCCTAGATCACCATTGTACTCCCTTGCTTAACTCAGTGTAGGGTATACAATGGATCTGGTACACAGCATTGCATACATGATAGAGCCTATGGCTGAAGCATAGGGAACATCTTTCATTTTCTCTCTATCTTCTGCAGTGGTCGGGCATTGAGTCTTACTCAACTTCACACCTTGTAACACAGGCAAGAACCCTTTCTTTGCTTGATCCATTTTGAACTTCTTCAAAACTTTGTCAAGGTATGTGCTTTGTGAAAGTCCAATTAAGCGTCTTGATCTATCTCTATAGATCTTGATGCCCAATATGTAAGCAGCTTCACCGAGGTCTTTCATTGAAAAACTCTTATTCAAAAATCCCTTTATGCTATCCAGAAATTCTATATCATTTCCAATCAGTAATATGTCATCCACATATAAAGCGTGTATTCCAACTCTGAGATGCTTGCACCAATCCATAGATGAATCGCTGGAGCTTGCATATTTTGTTAACACCTTTAGGATCGACAAAACCTTCTAGTTGCATCGTATACAACTCTTCTTTAATAAATCCATTCAGGAATGCAGTTTTGTTTATCCATTTGCCAGATTTCATAAATGCGGCAATTGCTAACATGATTCAGACAGACTTAAGCATAGATACGAGTGAGAAACTCTTATCGTAGTCAACACCTTGAACTTGTCGAAAACCTTTTGCGACAATTCTAGCTTTGTAGATAGTAATAATACTATCAGCGTCCATCTTCCTCTTGAAGATCCATTTATTCTCAATTGCTTGCCGATCATCGGGCAAGTCAACCAAAGTCCATACTTTGTTCTCATACATGGATCCCATCTCAGATTTCATGGCCTCAAACCATTTCGCAGAATCTGGGCTCATCATCGCTTCCTCATAGTTCGCAAGTTCATCATGGTCTAGTAACATGACTTCCAGAACAGGATTACCGTACCACTCTGGTGCGGATCTTACTCTGGTTTACCTACGAGATTCGGTAGTAACTTGATCTGAATTTACATGATCATCATCATTCGCTTCCTCACTAATTGGTGTAGTAGTCACAGGAACAGATTTCTGTGATGAACTACTTTCCAATAAGGGAGAAGGTACAATTACCTTATCAAGTTCTACTTTCCTCCTACTCACTTCTTTCGAGAGAAACTTCTTCTCTAGAAAGGATCCATTCTTTAGCAACGATTTTTGCTTTTGGATCTGTGATAGAAGGTGTACCCAACAATTTCCTTTGGGTATTCTATGAAGACGCATTTCTCCGATTTGGGTTCGAGCTTATCAGGATGAAACTTTTTCACATAAGCATCGCAACTCCAAACTTTAAGAAACGACAGCTTAGGTTTATTGCTAAACCATAGTTCATACGGTGTCGTCTCAACGGATTTAGATGGTGCCCTATTTAATGTGAATGCAGCTGTCTCTAATGCATAATCCCAAAAACGATAGTGGTAGATCGGTAAGATATATCATAGATTGTACTATATCTAATAAAGCATGGTTATGACGTTCGGACGCACCATTATGCTGTGGTGTTCCAGGTGGCATGAGTTTGTGAAACTATTCCACATTGTTTTAATTGAAGGCCAAACTCGTAACTCAAATATTTTACCCCTGCGATCATATCGTAGAAACTTTTATTTTCTTGTTACGATGATTCTCTACTTCACTCTGAAATTCTTTGAACTTTTCAAACGTTTCAGACTTATGTTTCATCAAGTGGATATACCCATATCTTCTAAAATCATCTGTGAAGGTCAGAAAATAATGATACCTGCTGCAAGCCTTAATATTCATCGGACCACATACATCAGTATGTATGATTTCCAATAGACCTGTTGCTTGCTTCATTGTTCCGGAGAACGGCGTTTTTAGTCATCTTGCCCTTAAGGCATGGATCGCAAGCATCAAGTGATTCATAATCAAGAGATTCCAAAATTCCATCAGCATGGAGTTTCTTCACGCGCTTTACACCAATATGACCTAAACGGCAGTGCCACAAATAAGTTGCACTATCATTATTAACTTCGCATCTTTTGGCTTCAATATTATGAATATGTGTATCATTACGATCGAGATCCAACAAACCATTTTCGTTGGTGTGTATGACCATAGAAGGTTTTATTCATGTAAACAGAACAACAATTGTTCTCTAACTTAAATGAATAACTGTATTGCAATTAACATGATCAAATCATATTCATGCTCAACGCAAACACCAAATAACACTTATTTAGTTTCAACACTAATCCCGAAAGTATAGGGAGTGTGTGATGATGATCATATCAATCTTGGAACCACTTCCAACACACATCGTCACCTTGCCCTTTAACTAGTCTTTGTTCATTCTGCAACTCCCGTTTCGAGTTACTAATCTTAACAACTGAACTAGTACCAAATACTGAGGGGTTGCTATGAACACTAGTAAAGTACACATCAATAACATGTATATCAAATATACTTATGTTCACTTTGCCATCCTTCTTATCCGCCAATCACTTGGGGTAGTTCCGCTTCCAGTGACCAGTCCCTTTGCAGTAAACGCACTCAGTCTCAGGCTTAGGTCCAGACTTGGGCTTCTTCACTTGAGCAACAACTTGCTTGCCGTTCTTCTTGAAGTTCCCCTTCTTCCCTTTGCCCTTTTCTTGAAACTAGTGGTCTTGTTAACCATCAACACTTGATGTTTTTCTTGATTTCTACCTTCGTCGATTTCAGCATCACGAAGAGCTTGAGAATTACTTTTGTCATCCCTTGCATATTATAGTTCATCACGAAGTTCTACTAACTTGGTGATGGTGACTAGAGAATTCTGTCGATCACTATCTTATTTGGAAGATTAACTCCCACTTGATTCAAGCGATTGTAGTACCCAGATAATCTGAGCACATGCTCACTAGTTGAGCGATTCTCCTCCATCTTTTAGCTATAGAACTTGTTGGAGACTTCATATCTCTCAACTCGGGTATTTGCTTGAAATATTAACTTCAACTCCTGGAACATCTCATATGCTCCATGACGTTCAAAACGTCTTTGAAGTCCCGATTCTAAGCCGTTAAGCATGGTGCACTAAACTATTAAGTAGTCATCATATTGAGCTAGCAAAACGTTCATAACGTCTGCATGTGCTCCTGCAATAGGTCCGTCACCTAGCGGTGCATCAAGGACATAATTCTTCTGTGCAGCAATGAGGATAAACCTCAGATCACGGATCCAATCCGCATCATTGCTACTAACATTTTTCAACACAATTTTCTCTAGGAACATATCAAAATAAACACAGGGAAGCAACAATGCGAGCTATTGATCTACAACATAGATATGCTAATACTACCAGGACTAAGTTCATGATAAATTAAAGTTCAATTTATCATATTACTTAAGAACTCCCACTTAGATAGACATCCCTCTAATCCTCTAAGTGATCACGTGATCCAAATCAACTAAACCATAACCGGTCATCACGTGAAATGGCTTAGTCTTCAATGGTGAACATCATTATGTTGATCATATCTACTATATGATTCATGCTCGACCTTTCGGTCTCCGTGTTCCGAGGTCATATCTTATATGCATAGCTCGTCAAGTATAACCTGAGTATTCCACGTGTGCAACTGTTTTGCACCCGTTGTATTTGAACGTAGAGCCTATCACACCCGATCATCACGTGGTGTCTCAGCACGAAGAACTTTTTCAATGGTGCATACTCAGGGAGAACACTTCTTGATAATTTAGTGAGAGATCATCTTATAATGCAAACGTCAATCAAAGCAAGATAAGATGCATAAAAAGATAAACATCACATGCAATCAGTATAAGTGATATGATATGGTCATCATCATCTCGTGCTTGTGATCTCCATCTCCGAAGCACCGTCATGATCACCATCGTCACCGGCGCGACACCTTGATCTCCATCGTAGCATCGTTGTCGTCTCGCCAATCTTATGCTTCCACGACTATCACTACCGCTTAGTAATAAAGTAAAGCATTACATCGCGATTGCATTGCATACAATAAAGCGACAACCATATGGCTCCTGCCGGTTGCCGATAACTCGGTTACAAAACATGATCATCTCATACAATAAAATATAGCATCATGTCTTGACCATATCACATCACAACATGCCCTGCAAAAACAAGTTAGACGTCCTCTACTTTGTTTGTTGCAAGTTTTACGTGGCTGCTACGGGCTTAAGCAAGAACTCATCTTACCTACGCATCAAAACCACAACGATAGTTTGTCAAATAGACTCCGTTTTAACCTTCTCAAGGACCGGGCGTAGCCACACTCGGTTCAACTAAAGTTGGAGAGACAGTCTTCCGCAAGCCATCTATGTGCAAAGCACGTCGAGGGAACCGGTCTCGCGTAAGAGTACGCGTAAGGTTGGTCCGGATCGTCTCGTCCAACAATACCGCTGAACCAAAGTATGACATGCTGGTAGGCAGTATGACTAGTATCGTCCACAACTCACTTGTGTTCTACTCGTGCAAATAACATCAAATCATAAAAACCTAGGCTCGGATGCCACTGATGGGGAACGTAGTAATTTCAAAAAATTTCCTACGCACACGCAAGATCATGGTGATGCATAGCAACGAGAGGGGAGAGTGTTGTCTACGTACCCTCGTAGACCGAAAGCGGAAGCGTTATATCAACGCGGTTGATGTAGTCGTACGTCTTCACGATCCGACCGATCCAAGCACCGTTACTCCGGCACCTCCGAGTTCTTGGCCCACGTTCAGCTCGATGACGATCCCCGGGCTCCGATCCAGCAAAGCTTCGGGGAGGAGTTTCGTCAGCACGACGGCGTGGTGACGATCTTGATGTACTACCGACGCAGGGCTTCGCCTAAGCACCGCGACAATATGACCGAGGTGGAATATGGTGGAGGGGGGCACCGCACACGGCTAAGGAACGATCACGTTGATCAATTGTGTGTCCAAGGGGTGCCCCTTGCCTCAGTATATAAAGGATGGAGGAGGAGGAGGCCGGCCAAGCCAATTGGTGCGGCCAAGATGTGGAGTCCTACTAGGACTCCAAGTCCTAGTAGGAGTCCACCAAGAGGGGAGGAAGGGAGAAGGAAGTGGAGGAGAAGGAAAGGTGGCCGGCCCCCTTTTCCCTAGTCCAATTCGGACCAAAGGGAAGGGGGGGCGCAGCAGCCCCTTGGCCCTTTCTTCTCTTCCCACTAAAGCCCATCAAGGCCCATTGCTTCTCCCGTAACTACCCGGTACTCCCGAAAATACCCGAATCACTCAGAACCTTTCCGATGTCCGAATATAGTCGTCCAATATATCGATCTTTACGTCTCGACCATTTCAAGACTCCTTGTCATGTCCCCGATCTCATCCGGGACTCCGAACTCCTTCGGTACATCAAAACTCATAAACTCATAATATAACTGTCATCGAAACCTTAAGCGTGCGGACCCTAAGGTTCGAGAACAATGTAGACATGACCGAGACACGTCTCCGGTCAATAACCAATAGCGGGACCTGGATGCCCATTTTGGCTCCTACATATTCTACGAAGATCTTTATCGGTCAGACCGCATAACAACATACGTTGTTCCCTTTGTCATCGGTATGTTACTTGCCCGAGATTCGATCGTCGGTATCCAATACCTAGTTCAATCTTGTTATCGGCAAGTCTCTTTACTCCTTCCATAATACATCATCCCGCAACTAACTCATTAGTTGCAATGCTTGCAAGGCTTAAGTGATGTGCATTACCGAGAGGGCCCAGAGATACCTCTCCGACGATCGGAGTGACAAATCCTAATCTCGAAATACGCCAACCCAACATCTACCGTTGGTGACACCTGTAGTACTCCTTTATAATCACCCAGTTACGTTGTGACGTTTGGTAGCACCCAAAGTGTTCCTCCGGCAAACGGGAGTTGCATAATCTCATAGTCAAAGGAACATGTATAAGTCATGAAGAAAGCAATAGCAACATACTAAACGATCGGGTGCTAAGCTAATGGAATGGGTCATGTCAATCAGATCATTCAACTAATGATGTGACCTCGTTAATCAAATAACAACTCTTTGTCTATGGTTAGGAAACATAACCATCTTTGATTAACGAGCTAGTCAAGTAGAGGCATACTAGTGACACTCTGTTTGTCTATGTATTCACACATGTATTATGTTTCCGGTTAATACAATTCTAGCATGAATAATAAACATTTATCATGAAATAAGGAAATAAATAATAACTTTATTATTGCCTCTAGGGCATATTTCCTTCAGTTGAAAGTGCAACTATCCCTAGGTGGTTTTGGTAATTCATAACAACATATAGCTCATTGAGCTAATGCTATTCCAAGATAATTATTTCAGGAAAGCTCAATGATTGGCATGGCATGGATGGTGAAAGTGGAACCCTCAAAATGCTAAGGACAAAGGATTGGCTAAAGCTTCAAGCTCAAGACTCTTCATTTTACATTTTAGTGATCCAAGATCACATTGAGTCCATAGGAACAGCCAATACTATCAAGGAGGGATGAGGTGTTGCTTAATGAGCCTTTTGCTCCATGTGCTTGATGATATGCTCCAAAACCCTCAGCTACTTTCCCGTTTCCACAAATGACCTAAACTCCAAGCCAAACTCGGTCCAACCGATTCTTTCCATCCGGCGCCACCGAGTTTTCACTTGTCATAAGCCACTGCCAAACCCTAGCAATTCGGTTCTACCGACAGGGATCTCGGTCTCACCGAGATGGGTTGCAATCTCTCTGTTCCCTTTTGTAACTTTTCGTCTCACCGAAAGAGCAAATCGGTCCCACCGAGATTGCAATGTAAACTCTCTGTTTCCCCTTTGTAACTTTTCGGTCTCACCGAGTTTACCTGACCAACTCTCTGGTTAGCTTATTACCAAAATCGGCCTCACCGAGTTTGTGTAATCGGTCTCACCGAGATTAAGTTATGCCCTAACCGTAACCATATCAGTCCTACCGAGTTGCATGTCAGTCCCACCGAAAATCTCTAACGGTCACTAGGTTTACCTTTTCGGTCTGACCGAGTTTGTTGATTCGGTCCCACCGAGATTGGTAAATTGTGTGTAACTGTTGGATTTTGTGTGGAGGCTATATATACCCCTCCACCTCCTCTTCATTCATGGAGAGAGCCATCAGAACACATCTACACTTCCAACTCATATGTTCTGAGAAAGAACCACCTACTCATGTGTTGAGACCAATATATTCCATTCCTACCATATGAATCTTGATCTCTAGCCTTCCCCAAGTTGCTTTCCACTCAAATCCTCTTTCCACCAAATCCAAATCCTATGAGAGAGAGTTGAGTGTTGGGGAGACTATCATTTGAAGCACAAGAGCAAGGAGTTCATCATCAACACACCATTTGTTACTTCTTGGAGAGTGTTGTCTCCTAGATTGGCTAGGTGTCACTTGGGAGCCTCCGACAAGATTGTGGAGTTGAACCAAGGAGTTTGTAAGGGCAAGGAGATCGCCTACTTCGTGAAGATCTACCGCTAGTGAGGCAAGTCCTTCGTGGGCGATGGCCATGGTGGGATAGACAAGGTTGCTTCTTCGTGGACCCTTCGTGGGTGGAGCCCTCCGTGGACTCGCGCAACCGTTACCCTTCATGGGTTGAAGTCTCCATCAACGTGGATGTAGGATTGCACCACCTATCCGAACCATGGGAAAAACATCCGTGTCTCCAATTGCGTTTGAATTCTCCAAACCCTTCCCTTTACATTTTGCAAGTTGCATGCTTTACTTTCCGCTGCTATATACTCTTCGCATGCTTGCTTGAATTGTGTGATGATTGCTTGACTTGTCCTAAAGTTTCTAAAATCTGCCAAGAACTAAAATTGGGAAAAGGTTAAGTTTTTATTAGGTCAAGTAGTCTAATCACCCCCCCTCTAGACATACTTCCGATCCTACAAGTAGTATCAGAGCTTTGGTCTCCATTTTCTTTGATTTCCATAGATTTTGGTGGTCATAGCCTTGGTTTCACAACCTAGGAGAGTATGGCGTCTAGCGAGGGAAATTATCACCGTAGAGGTCCTTACTTTGATGGTACTAATTTTTCTAGTTGGAAGCATAAAATGAAAATGCATATTCTTGGACATAACCCCGCCGTTTGGGCTATTGTGTGTGTTGGTTTGCAAGGTGACTTCTTCGACGGGAAGGAACCAAACCGTGAAGCTACCGCGGATGAGTTGAAGATGCTACAATACAACGCTCAAGCTTGTGATATTCTCTTCAACGGATTGTGCCCCAAAGAATTCAACAAAATCAGTCGTCTTGAGAATGCAAAGGAAATTTGGGAGATTGATATGCACGAAGGTACCGACTCCATCAAGGAATCCAAATTGGATGTGCTTCAAAGTCAACTTGACAAGTTCAAAATGAAGGATGGTGAAGGTGTCGCTGAAATGTACTCTAGGCTTGCTCTCATCACAAACGAGATTGCCGGCTTAGGGAGTGAAGAGATGACCGACAGATTCATCAGCAAGAAGATCCTAAGAGCCTTGGATGGAAAATATGATACCGTGTGCACCTTGATCCAAATGATGCCCAATTACAAAGATCTCAAGCCAACGGAGGTCATTGGAAGAATTGTTGCTCATGAGATGTCGCTCAAGGATAAAGAGGAACTTCACAACAAATCAAGTGGTGCCTACAAAGCCTCATGTGAAGTACCCACATCATCAAGTGAGAAACAAAACTTCAACGAAGAATTGAGCCTAATGGTGAAGAACTTCAACAAGTTCTACAAGAGTAGAAGCAAAGATAGAAGCTCCAAGTCAAGGTCCTACAATGACAAAAGATCTTCTAGTTGAGAGCGAAACTGCTACAATTGTGGAAGACCCGGACACTATTCCAATGAGTGTACGGCTCCCTACAAAAGAAGAGAAGATTCTCCAAAAAGAAGAGGCAAAAGAGAAGAATCACCATCAAGAGAGAGAAGGAGTAGAGATGATTGTTATGAACGAAGATACTCACGGAGGAGCAAGGATTCGGAAAGAAAGGAAAAATCATCAAGGAGCTCCACAAAACGAAGACATCAAGCTCATGTTGGTGAATGGGTATCCGGCTCCGACTCTGACAACCACTCCGAGAGAAGTTATCACTCCGATTCCGAATATACTCAAGATGAAGGTGTTGCCGGTCTAGCACTTGTGTCAACCAACTCCTTCGACATATTTGACTCACCAAACGAAGGAATTGTAAGATGCTTCATGGCCAAAGGTCCTAAGGTAACTCACCATGAGTATGTTGATTTCAATAGTGATGAGGATGACTTGTTAGGTGATGATGATTTACTTGTTGACAACTCTAGTGATGAATACTATGATGAAACGTCAATTAATCATGCTAATCAAGATAAAACGAATGACAGTGATAAGGAGAAAATTGAGGCTCTAACTAAAGAACTAAACACTCTTAAGTTAGCTCATGAAACTATCTTCGAAGATCATCGAGAACTTTTAAGAGCTCATGAGAAGCTACGCTTTGAACAGCTAAATCTTGAGCAATAGCATGAGTTTTTAAAGGCAACCAATGATGATCTCCGCAAGAAAAGTTCTTCTTATATTGCCAAGCGTTTACTCTTATCCACTTACATGCCTCAAGTCAAGTCTAATAACAAGTACAAGAAAGATTCTTCCTCTAGTAGTAACAATGATCATGTTAAATCCAATATTGTTGCTTCTAGTACTTCTCTTGATTCCACTAACGATTCTCTTAGCCAAGTTACTCTTGAGCAAGAAAATAGCTTATTGAAGGGAATCATAGAGACAGGAGTGTACAAAAGCCTTGCCGGAAGTAAGCAATTCGAGGAGATTGTACGCAAGCAAGGAAGGCACCGGAAGAATCAAGGTGTTGGTTTTGAACGAAAGTTCAATGCCAATGGAGTTGAGTGGGAAGAAGATCAATACCCCAAGACAAAGTTTGTTCCTCAACAAGAGAAGTATGATCCTACTTCTTTCAAGGGGACACAAACTCAAGATGATCTTCCACCACAAGACTACAAGCAAAAAGGGAAGGACAAGCTTCAAGAGGAAATTGATGCATTTGAAGAAGCTCCTAAGACCTTAGTAAAGTGGATTCCCAAGACTACTTCAAGTTCCACTTCATCAAGTACGACTACAACTCCAAGGATTCCCATCAAGATGGTGTGGATCCAAAAGAAGAAGAACTAGAGAGTTCTTGAGGGTGACTCCGCCAACATACTTCACTCTTAACATTTTGGCAAGAACAAGTGCAATCAACTTCCACATCTTGCACTAGTTCAAGGAGTCACAAACCCTCTTGTTGGTAAGACAAGGGACAAGGTAACCTAAAAGCCTTCATAGACATCATCTTATGTGTGCATCACTCTATGTCTATGGATATCCTTGTTTGTTCCTTGTGGGACTAACCCATGTAGGTATTGAAAGTGCAAATCACTCAAAAGGATAGCTCCAAGTGATCTACATCAACATTGATCATCCACATCTTCAACATCTACATGAAGTCATCTCGACAAAACCCAAGGTTAGTTCATCCCTCTTAGGGGGGATATCACATCTAGGGGGAGCTTTACTCTAAGACTTGAGTAAAAGCAACTCTAATGATGTGAACACAACAATGCTTTATGTAAAAGTGGTAACCCCACTTGAGCTTAAAACGATGAGTATGACCTATGATCAAATGTTTTCACTTGACTCCTATGTCAATATACTCATATATAGATGACCTAGTCATCGCCAATTGCTTGATAGATGCTAGAATTGGTTGTGCATGCTTTGTCACATATTTCAATTGCCATTTTATTGTGTGAGCATGTTGGTTGCATATTTTACTCATTCAAGGACATTCACTTGTTGTTTTGATTGTGTGGCTTTATTTTTCATTTGCCAAGTGGATGGACAAGAATGCCTAAGAATCTTCTCTAGCTATCTATGCTTTTCTCGTCTCAAACTCTATTCATGCTACATCACAAAATTGATCAAGTCAGATTTGAACCACTCTGTGTGAGGAGCACTCGGAGTTCCCGATTCGTCATAGACTTAAACTTCCAAAACCTCTTTGTGATTCTCGGTCTGACCGATACCCCACTTTCGGTCTTATCGAGATCATTAAGTTGATCTATGTTTTCGATCTCGGTGCAACCGATTTGAACCTTTCGGTCTGTCGGGGAAAGCTGACTCCGCGAGCACCTATGGGGACGGAGCCCCTTTTCGGTTCGGCGGGGGGCGGAGGTCGCACGAAGAGAAGATCGAGGCGAGGCACACGAGCGGTTTACCCAGCTTCGGAGCTCTCCGGAGAGATAATACTCCTACTGCTGCTTTGTGGATTGTATTGAGTTCTTGCTCGGGAGCGCTAAGTGCTACAGCACACACCAGCAGCTAACGAGACCGAGCGTGAGTGTTCCACTGTTCGTCTTTCTTCCTCTACGTTGCGCATGGGCCTCCTTTTATATGCTCAAGGGGTCACCGACAGGTGGCAACGTAGGCAAGGGCAAAAATGCAAAAGGTGGTGCGGTTGGTACAGCTACCTGCACAGTGTATCATACCTAACCCTGACGGCAGGGGACAAAGGCATTAAATGCCTATCTACGTCGCCAAAACAGTGCAAAAAAGGGACCGTCAGGGACGCCACCGCTCGCCATGATGGCGATCTTGTCAGCGCCGCTTGCCACAGTGTACCCCTGGCTGCATAGCCTCCCGCCACGTACGCGTGGAAGGGTCCCAGAGTGACACGTAGGTGAGTGTGCTGGAGCGCAGGTACAGAGTGGTTGCTTGCCGCGGCAAGCGCCTTGCCGCGGCCGTTGTCTTGTCGCGTCCGGAAGCTTGTCGCTCACCGAACCCTGCCGGGACGCGTGGCGCGTCGCGGCAAGTTCCTTGAGATGCCCTGGTTGGCCTTCCCGGCAAGCTCCTCTTGCCGGGGTCTTGTGCCCTGAGTGGCCTTCCCGGCAAGCTCCTCTTGCCGGGGCTTTGTGCCTTGCGTGGCCTTCCCGGCAAGCTCCTCTTGCCGGGGTTTTGTGCCTTGAGTGGCCTTCCGGCAAGCTCCTCTTGCCGGGGCCTTGTCTCCTTGGCTTGAATACTTTGCTCTTGAATGGCTCAAAAGGAACCACAAAGGACCTTGGCGGTCACCCGGCAAGCCTTGCCGCGGGACGCTGCGACTGCCCGTGCACAAGTTCGGGATACTAGGGTACCCCTACTCTAGTACACCGACAGGAACCCCCGGGCCTGGGCCATACACGGTGCCGAGCGCTGTTGGGCCAGGCCCAAAACAGGGCACGGGCACGCGCGGCCTGGATCACGTTGTATCTTACTCCGCATCCACCGCGCCCTCCCCGAACGGCACGCGTCGATTGCGGCGTCGTGGGAGAGGTCGTGGGTGGTTTATTTATTCGGAAAGGCAGAACGTCCGCCCCCTCCCCTCCTATAAGCAGGGGAATCAGGGGTAGGGGCGCGGTTTTCGAGGCGTGGGAAAGCTGACTCCGCGAGCACCTATGGGGACGGAGCCCCTTTTCGGTTCGGCGGGGGGCGGAGGTCGCACGAAGAGCAGATCGAGGCGAGGCACACGAGCGGTTTACCCAGCTTCGGAGCTCTCCGGAGAGATAATACTCCTACTGCTGCTTTGTGGATTGTATTGAGTTCTTGCTCGGGAGCGCTGAGTGCTACAGTACACACCAGCAGCTAATGAGACCGAGCGTGAGTGTTCCACTGTTCGTCTTTCTTCCTCTATGTTGCGCATGGGCCTCCTTTTATATGCTCAAGGGGTCACCGACAGGTGGCAACGTAGGCAAGGGCAAAAATGGAAAAGGTGCTGCGGTTGGTACAGCTACCTGCACAGTGTATCATACCTAACCCTGACGGCAGGGGACAAAGGCATTAAATGCCTATCTACGTCGCCCAAACAGTGCAAAAAAGGGACCGTCAGGGACGCCACCGCTCGCCACGATGGCGATCTTGTCAGCGCCGCTTGCCACAGTGTACCCCTGGCTGCACAGCCTCCCGCCACGTACGCCTGGAAGGGTCCCAGAGCGACACGTAGGTGGGTGTGCTGGAGCACAGGTACAGAGTGGTTGCTTTCCGCGGCAAGCGCCTTGCCGCGGCCGTTGTCTTGTCGCGTCCGGAAGCTTGTCGGTCACCAGACCCTGCCGGGACGCATGGCGCGTCGCGGCAAGTTCCTTGAGATGCCCTGGTTGGCCTTCCCCGCAAGCTCCTCTTGCCGGGGTCTTGTGCCCTGAGTGGCCTTCCCGGCAAGATCCTCTTGCCGGGGCTTTGTGCCTTGTGTGGCCTTCCGGGCAAGCTCCTCTTGCCGGGGTTTTGTGCCTTGAGTGGCCTTCCCGACAAGCTCCTCTTGCCGGGGCCTTGTCTCCTTGGCTTGAATACTTTGCTCTTGAATGGCTCAAAAGGAACCATGGAGGACCTTGGCGGTCACCCGGCAAGCCTTGCCGCGGGACGCTGCGACTGCCCGTGCACAAGTTCGGGATACTAGGGTACCCCTACTCTAGTACATCGACACGGTCACACCGAGTTGCAATAACTGTATACATTTTGCATCTCGGTGCCACCGAGTTGTTCCACTCGGTCACACCGACAGGGTCGGGCTATATATAGACACGGGCAAAAATTTGGAAATTTCTCCGAACCCCTTCGGCCGTGCGATAGCTCGCTCTGCCTACGTGGTCTCCGGATCGTCTTCTCGCCGCCAGCCGCCTCCAGTCGCTGGTCTCTGTCGTCGTCAACGGGAATCAACCCCGCCGTTGCCGCCGTAGCGAGTCTCCACCAAACTAGGGTATGGACTCGATCTTTGTGCTATTCCCCAATCCGATTCCTAGCACATTGTGATCAGATGGATTCTTGCCACGTTTGATAAACTCCTATCCAGTCAATGAACTCGTAGAATAGGTTTGATCCGAAAATTTTAGGGTTAGGTTTCCGCCGAAACCATCTCGGACCCACCAAGTTGAAAAACTCGGTCCCACCGATTTGGCTTATGCCATTGCACAAGTAAAACTTGGTCTGACCAAGTATTGCTAATCGGTGTGACCGATTTTGGAACTTTGTGAAACCCTAGCAGTCTCAGTGCCACCAAACTGTGACTCGGTCCAACCGAGTTCACTAGTTTAGGTTCCAAAAACTGCTTCGGTATCACCGAGTTTAAAAAATCGGTAGATCCGAAATGCTTTCTGTGGGAAACTAAAACTAAGTTTTTGAATCATTCTTTTGCAAAAATCTCTGCATTTTGTGATGCTCATCGAATCTATCTCATCTATAAACTATTCACAGGGTCAGCATTCAGCTTGTTCATCATGTCACACCAGAGTGATAGCCAGAACCTGTCAGAGCAGCCAGTGCAGATGAGTGATGGCACTAGTCCCTCCAGCTCTTCAGATGAAGGCAGCAGGAGCACCCCCAGCAACCTGCCAAAAGCTGCCACAAGACAAAGGAAGAAGAGAACCTCAGAATCAGAGGATGAGGACTATGTGGCAGAGGAGGAAGCAACTTCCAAGAGAGTTGTGCTAAAAAAGGAGTATGGCTTAGCTGCAGCCATCAAGCCAGGAATGCACAAGAAAGCACCTGCTAGGAGAGTTCCTACCTCCAAGCCAAGGAAGGCTGCTCCTGAGGAAACTATAAAATTCACTATGGAGTCTGAAGAGGAAGAAACTGGCCAGGACAAGAAAAAGAAGAGAGCTAGAACAACCACTGCCAGAGTTGTTGGCAAGCCTTCCACAAGGAAAGATTCTTCTGATGAAGAAGAAGAAGAAGAAGAAGAGGATGCTGCACCAGCACCCAAGGCACCCAAGCTGATGGGTGATGCTATAAGAACAGGGGCAGCTGCATCTAAGCCCAAGGAAGCCCCCAAGGCTGCATCCAAAGCCAAGCCTGCTCCAAAGCCAAAACCAAAGAGAAATACAAGGAGCATACCAGCTGCTGAGAAGAACAAGGCCCCAATGCCTGAAGCTGCTGTTGAAGAAGAGGAAGGCCAAGTGCTGAGAAAGTTTAAGCCCAAGATCCCAGACCACAATGATGCTCATCCTGTGGCTGAGGACATGAAGATCATAAGAGACTCTGGGCTAAGAAAATGGAGAGCAGAGGATCCATATGCTACCAGGAGAAGGACTGCTGTTGACTACAGGTTCCACACCAAGGAACAACAGGACTTCTATGAGACAGTCTTATTGGACAAGAAGCCCATTGTTTGTGACATGAGATGGGTCGACTGGGAATATATCAAGGAAAATGAAGAGCACTACCCTGGAGTGCAAGATAGCTTCAGAGCTTGTGGAGTAGCTGACTTTGTTGGGCAGAAGCTCACAAAGTGGAATGAGGAGCTGATTATGCAATTCTACTCCACAACACACTTCTACCCAGATGGAAGGATCACATGGATGTCTGAAGGTACAAGGTACCATTCAACTGTTGAGGAATGGGCAAGGTTGATCAATGCCCCAGAAGAGAATGAAGATGACTTGGATGTCTATGCCAAGAAAAAGATGGATCATAACACTATGGCAAATATGTACAAGGAGATTCCTGCAAAAGATCTTGACACTCACCAGTTTGGGTCTGTGAAACACCTGTTGTCAGGACTGCCTACGATCAACTGGATCCTTAGGCACACACTTTTGCCCAAGTCTGGAGATTACAGGATGATCAGAGGTCATGCCATCAACCTGCTACATATCTTTGATGTGCCTCAAAAGTTTAAGGTCATGAGCCTCATAGTGGAAACTATCAAGAGGACTGTAGCAGATCAGAAGAGGAGCTGTGGATATGCCCCTCAGATCCAGATGTTGATCAACTCAAGAATGGGCACAGACACCTACTTGTTGGACAAGGAACATTTGCCTATCCATCCAGATTTCGAGGACAACCAAGTTGTGATGCATGAAAATGAACCATCATCAGTCCAGGCACAAGCTAAGAAGGAGAAGGCAAGGAAGGAGAAAGCTGCCAAGATGCCAACTCAAGAAGAGGCATCTGAGTACTTCTTGAAGAACAAACAAGAGCAGCTCAGTTACCTGATTGCATCCACCCTGAGGATTGAGCAAGGATTGGCCACCCTAACTCAGAACTAGGCTATCCTAGAGAGAATCATAGAACAAAAGTTCTATGACTTGGATATCAAGGTGGCAGAGATTCAGACTGCAGTGGAGCAACTCCAAGATGACATGCAGGAGAGGAAAGGGAAGACTACCACTGATGCATTTGCCAGAGTGCCACGAGCTCAGAGGTCCAGTGCAGTGCCAGTCTCTGACACAAGAGCCACCGCCTCAGCTCCAGCCACAGCACCAGCCCAACCAGCTCCAGCATCTACTTCAGCTCCAACTCCAACCACGTCTACGGAAGCCTTCGTCCTTGGAGTGATAAGGACTCCACCACCACCAGAAGATCAAGCCTGAGTGTCGATCTAGCACTATGCATTTTCTAGGAACTTTTTGGTAACTTGTTGCCAAAGGGGGAGAAAAATGTATAGATCATAGGCTTCGAGAGAGAGTGTTTTTTTCTCTCTTGCTTTATTTGGTGGTTTCTCAAACATTGTTTGCTTTTGATCGAGATACTTTGATATGCTTGTGAGACATTGATGATCATGTGTTTGATCATAAGGTACACTTATGCATGCTTGATATATCTCATCTATCTTATGTGGTCATTCACTTTTCCTTGGTGATGAGTGCATGTATTTCATTATTATCATTTTGAGCGGTCCACCAAGATGTATGTGACATGGAAGAGTAACCCATAATTCTAACTCTTTGTGCATTTGCAGTCCAAAGCAAATTTTAAATATGCACAAATTTAGGGGGAGCTCTTACTTATCACATACTTCTCAAAGCGACGATATAATTCATTCTTATTATCATTTGTCGAAGCTTTGATCTATATGTTGTCATCAATTACCAAAAAGGGGGAGATTGAAAGTGCAACTATCCCTAGGTGGTTTTGGTAATTCATAACAACATATAGCTCATTGAGCTAATGCTATTCCAAGATAATTATTTCAGTAAAGCTCAATGATTGGCATGGCATGGATGGTGAAAGTGGAACCCTCAAAATGCTAAGGACAAAGGATTGGCTAAAGCTTCAAGCTCAAGACTCTTCATTTTACATTTTAGTGATCCAAGATCACATTGAGTCCATAGGAACAGCCAATACTATCAAGGAGGGATGAGGTGTTGCTTAATGAGCCTTTTGCTCCATGTGCTTGATGATATGCTCCAAAACCCTCAGCTACTTTCCCATTTCCACAAATGACCTAAACTCCAAGCCAAACTCGGTCCTACCGATTCTTTCCATCCGGCGCCACCCGAGTTTTCACTTGTCATAAACCACTGCCAAACCCTAGCAATTCGGTTCTACCGATAGGGATCTGGGTCTCACCGAGATGGGGTTGCAATCTCTCTGTTTCCCTTTTGTAACTTTTCGGTCTCACCGAAAGAGCAAATTGGTCCCACCGAGATTGCAATGTAAACTCTCTGTTTCCCCTTTGTAACTTTTCGGTCTCACCGAAAGAGCAAATCGGTCCCACCGAGTTTACCTGACCAACTCTCTGGTTAGCTTATTACCAAAATCGGTCTCACCGAGTTTGTGTAATCGGTCTCACTGAGATTACGTTATGCCCTAACCCTAACCATATCGGTCCTACCGAGTTGCATGTCAGTCCCACCGAAAATCTCTAACGGTCACTAGGTTTACCTTTTCGGTCCGACCGAGTTTGTTGATTCGGTCCCACCAAGATTGGTAAATTGTGTGTAATGGTTGGATTTTGTGTGGAGGCTATATATACCCCTCCACCTCCTCTTCATTCGTGGAGAGAGCCATCAGAACACATCTACACTTCCAACTCATATGTTCTGAGAAAGAACCACCTACTCATGTGTTGAGACCAAGATATTCCATTCCTACCATATGAATCTTGATCTCTAGCCTTCCCCAAGTTGCTTTCCACTCAAATCCTCTTTCCACCAAATCCAAATCCTATGAGAGAGAGTTGAGTGTTGGGGAGACTATCATTTGAAGCACAAGAGCAAGGAGTTCATCATCAACACACCATTTGTTACTTCTTGGAGAGTGTTGTCTCCTAGATTGGCTAGGTGTCACTTGGGAGCCTCCGACAAGATTGTGGAGTTGAACCAAGGAGTTTGTAAGGGCAAGGAGATCGCCTACTTCGTGAAGATCTACCGCTAGTGAGGCAAGTCCTTCGTGGGCGATGGCCATGGTGGGATAGACAAGGTTGCTTCTTCGTGGACCCTTCGTGGGTGGAGCCCTCCGTGGACTCGTGCAACCGTTACCCTTCGTGGGTTGAAGTCTCCATCAACGTGGATGTAGGATAGCACCACCTATCCGAACCACAGGAAAAACAACTGTGTCTCCAATTGCGTTTGAATTCTCCAAACCCTTCCCTTTACATTCTTGCAAGTTGCATGCTTTACTTTCCGCTGCTATATACTCTTGGCATGCTTGCTTGAATTGTGTGATGATTGCTTGACTTGTCCTAAAGTTGCTAAATTCTGCCAAGAACTAAAATTGGGAAAAGGTTAAGTTTTTATTTGGTCAAGTAGTCTAATCACCCCCCCTATAGACATACTTCCGATCCTATAGAAGTCCATACCAACCTTATCCCATTTCAACCCAGGAATAGCTAAATGCTGAAGGGTGCCAGCAGGTCTTTGATGTTCTGCCTACGCGACGACAAACGTCACAGTTAGCAATGAACCCAGCGATTTCTCTCTTCATCCTAGTCCACCAGAACCTCTGGCGTAGGTCCTGATACATCTTAGTACTACTGGGATGAATCGTGAGAGGGGATTCATGCGCCTCCTTAAGGATCAGTTGTCGAAGATGTTGCTTCTTGGGAACCACCGGACGATTCTCGAAGAGAACAACACCTCGATCATCTATAGAGAAACTACCAGCAATACCCTTGGCAATGTTTCTCTTGATCCGGGTAATCCCCGTATCATGCATCTGGGCTTCTATGATATGATCCACAAGAGTAGGCTTTGCCACCAAGGTAGAAAGGAATCCGTGAGGAGCAATGTGAAGGTTAAGCTTACAGAATTCCTCATGGAGAAGTGGTTGGCCCTGCTGCAACATAAGATTGTTGCAGTAGGACTTACGACTTAGCGCATCAGCCATGACATTGCCCTTGCCTGGGGTGTAGGTAATCCCTAAGTCATAATCTGAGATCAACTCCAACCAACGTCTTTGCCTAAGGTTCAAATCTGGTTGGGTGAAGATATACTTGAGACTCTGGTGAACGGTGTAAATCTCGCAACGTTTACCAAGAAGGTAATGTCGCCATGTCTTAAGTGCATAGACTACGGCTGCAAGCTCTAGATGATGTGTAGGATAATTATCCTCATGTGGATGCAACTGTCGAGATGCATAAGCAATCACATGACGATCTTGCATAAGAATGCAACCTAGTCCCTGTCGTGAGGCATCACAATAGATAACAAAGTCCTTAGTGAAATCCGGTGGCACAAGTATGGGAGCAAAAGTCAGGCATCTTTTCAATTCCTGAAAACTGTACTCACACTGTGGGGACCACTCAAACTTTTTATCTTTCTTGAGAAGTTCCGTGAGAGGTTTGGCCACTTTGGAGAAGTTCTCAATGAGGCGGCGACAATAACTGGCTAGACCAAGGAAACTTCTAACTTGTTTAACCGTTTCAGGCAGAGTCCAATCAAGAACGGCCTGAACTCTCTCAGGATTGACAGCAATGCCCTTACCAGAGATCACGTGGCCGAGATAGGTCACTTCTGGCAACCAAGATTTGCACTTGGAGAACTTGGCATAAAGGCGGTGCTCTCTGAGTTTTTCTAGCACAAGTCTAAGATGTTCGGCATGCTCTTCCTCGTTCTTCGAGTAAATAAGAATATCATCGAGGTAAACCACGCCGAACTTATCTAAGTACTCCATGAAGATCGAGTTCATCAAGTGAGAGAATGTAGCTGGAGCATTGGTTAGACCAAAGGACATGACGGTGTACTCGTACTGGCCATGACGAGTGACAAAAGCCGTCTTAGGAATGTCCCCGTTCCTGATCTTGATTTGGTGGTAGCCTAACCTCAAATCCATCTTCAAAAAGACTAAGGATCCAGCGAGCTGATCATACAGATCGTTGATCGTGGGGAGCGGATACTTGTTCTTTATCGTGACCAAATTAACGGGACGATAATCTACAACCATCCGGTCCGTACCATCCTTCTTCTTGACGAAGAGGATGGGGCAAGCCCAGGGAGAAGAACTAGGACGGATGAAACCCTTTTGTAAGGACTCATCAAGTTGTTTCTTAAGCTCGGCTAGTTCTAAGGGTGCCATCTTGTAAGGTCTCCTAGAGATTGGAGCAGTTCCTCGGATAAGATCTATGACAAACTCTACATCTCTGTCAGGTGGAATGCCTGGCAGTTCCTCTGAAAGACATCCGAAAAGTCACGGACTACCGGGATATCTTCAAGTTCTGGGAGAGGGATGGCATTAAGAGAATAGAGTTGGCGCTTTGCAACTCTAGTGGAGACAGTGACTATCTTGCCAGATGGATGTGTAAGTTGAACAGACCTGGTGTAACAATCAATCTTGGCATAATGAGCTTTCATCCAGTCCATACCCAAGATGATGTTAATATCTGTAGACTTGAGGGCCACAAGTGATGCAAGGAATACAAGTCGGTCAACAAGGATTTCATTACCATGGCTTATTCTGGTAGTTTGCCATCTAGACCCTGGAGTTTAGATTTCAAGTGGAGTTGGCATATCACAAAATGACATGTCGTGCAAACGAGCATAGCCTTCAGAGATGAAGGAGTGAGATGCTCCGGTATCGAATAGAACCGAAGCTGGATGGCAATTGACAAGGAGTGTACCAAGAACGACATCCGGATCATCATGAGCGTCTTCAGCTGAGACGTGATGCACACGTCCACATTCAGTGGGAGCTGACTTGACATTAATCATCTTGCATGGTGGCTTATCACGGCCAACAGACTTCTCGGGCTGGGGTGGAGCATAACTGGCTTGAGAGCAGTCACGTGCATAGTGTCCTGGCTTTCCGCATGTGAAGCAAGTCCTTGAAGTAGGACGTGGACCCGCATTGACAAGCGGTCTACCAATAGGCCTGGGTGGAGCATGTGACTCAACTGGGTGAGGCACCACATAAGATGGCCTCGGTGTATAACCGGGTGGAAGAGCGAAGTTCGGAACCCAAATCCGACGCTTCTGTGAACTAGAACCGGAGGAAGAAACCAAATCGTGGGTGTGCTTACGAGACTCCTCGTAAGTGAGCTGAGCTGTCTCCGCATTAATGGCCTTGTTCACGAGAGCCTGGAATGTATTGCAATGGTGCAAGTGGAGATCGCGACGCAACTTGGGGTTGAGACCCTTCCGGAACCTAGCCGGCTTCTTGGCGTCCGTGGACACTTCTTCTGTAGCATAGCGGCGAGGTTCTCAAACTCTCTACTGTAAGCATCAACAACCATCTTACCCTGTGTGAAACTACAGAACTCTTCTCTCTTGCGGTCAATGAGAGCCTGAGGAATGTGCTGCTCGCGAAAAGCCTCGGTGAAATCTCTCCAGGTCGGTATCTAGCCAGCTGGAAGCATAGCCTCATAGTTGTGCCACCAAAGACTAGCAGGACCTTCCAGGTGATATGCAGCATAGGTAACCTTGTCACCTTCAGCTACGTTCGCAGAATGCAACTTGTGAGTAATACTACGGAGCCAGTCATCTGCATCGAGTGGCTCAATGGAATGATGGAAGGTGGGTGGTTTCAGACCAATGAAATCATGGATGGTCGCTGACTCTTTGCACTGGGGTGCGGTGTTCTCCTTGATACGTGCTAACAAGCGGTTGGTCTCACGCTTGTTCATCTCAACCTCTAACATGAACTTTGCCAACGAAGACTGGTCGGGAGGATCCTCATCCCTACCATCTCCGTGTTTCCGGCTACGAGCAATAGAACTTCGGGTAACCGGCAACATCCTGAAGAACGAAACCAAGGAAACAAGGATGGATTGAGCATCAACTATAGGATGCAGAGGGTAGCACAGGAAACTAGTATCTCTCGAACTCCTAGGATAATTCCGGTAGCATAACGATAGTAAAATGCTCAGAATGAGACATTCTGCAAAAGAAGGGGTAGCACCATACTCAACATCATCACTCAAGGTTCTGAGATATTACTAAACAGACTACACCAGAAGTACTCGAAAACTGGAGTATGACTCTGATCAACCAATCTTTAGAGACTACGGAGTAGTAACACGTGATCCTGATAGACGGAAGAGAAAACCTAGTTCCTTAACCCCGTAGGAAAGATAGGATGACTCAGATCAGAAGACATGAGGTATAAGGAGTAAAAAGAGCCTTACGTTCCCTTCCACAATCAATTCCCCTACATAGCTAAAGAATTTCTAGACTCAACTTCGACCAGGTTGGCTTGGAAATCCTACAGGCAGTCAGGCTCTGGTACCAAAGCTGTCGGGACCTTGATTCTAAGTCACACCAATCTAGCATGTAACACCTCATATCACTTTGCGGCCTCATGCACGGTATTCCCATGGGTGTCGACTTACCATGGCCTGGGATCGTTTGCGCCTTTTGGCTCACGTATATGATAGTATCGCTAGCATCCGTATGACAGAGAACCGGGGCCGACATGACTAGTCGTGAACCCAAAGCAGCACTAACACATGGGGACAGGCATACATGAATCAACTTCGAGCATGTCGGTCAGCAGCGTGTGAATCCGGGCTATAGCACTGGGCTAACAGGACTCCGGTAACCCGGGCTGTAGCAGGCTAGGCAGGACTCCGGATGTCACCGCGTGACATTTCCCCAAAGGGACAGACACAGGAATGAAGTGAAACACATGCCGACCAGTCAAGTGTCCTGAACAGTAGTGCTGGGCTAGCAGGACTCCGGTGAACCGGGCTGTAGCGGACTACTATGGCTCAAAGAGGCACTAGACTACATTTCCCCATAAGAGAGGCTGACAAGGATAAACAACTAGATTGTCGGATCCCACACATAGCAATACACGTTACACGTACGCATAACATGCAAGTATGTGTTGTACAACATGGCATCACAACATAACGCAAACTCATATAGATAAAGGCCCAGAAGAGCCACATAGCATTAAATGCAAACAGGGGTCACATGACCCATCATTCAGAGCATACAAGCAACAAGCGGAAGCATTACATGTCTGAGTACAGACAACTACAAAAGAAAAAGGCTGAGAAGCCTGACTATCTACAAGACCCTTCCAAGGGTACAAGATCGTAGCTGAGGTAACAAGCTACTCGTCGAAGTCCAAGCGGAATTACTAGTAAGACAGATGTCTCATCTGCAAAACATAACTAAAGAAAATGTGAGTACAAAGGTACTCAGCAAGACTTACATCAAATCCTATCATACATGCATTAGTATCAAGGAGGTAATGTGGGGTTTAGTTGCAGCAAGCCAGCTTTGACTTAGTGGCTATCCTGTTCTACGGCTACGAGAAACTTCTTTGAGGTGAGGCAGCGGACACGAGTCCACTAATCACCACATCAATACACTACTATGGATTCATCCCCGTCTCTCTACGAGGATGCCATCCATAGCACTCACACTTGTCTTGAGCATTTTAGAGTATCCACTTTAAGTTGTCTATGTACCACGTAAGCATCCAAGAAGTCCATAACCGAGGACACAGCTATTCGAATAGATCATGATAACCCTGCAGGGGTGTACTTCTTCACACACGCTCTTGCCACTTACCGCCATGTACACGTCATGTATCTCGGCAACCTTCAAGCGGAAGCCTGGCGAGGGTGTCGGCCACGACCTAACTAACCACACAAGACTATAGTCCAGGTTTATCACCTATTCGGGTTCCATCCGCAAGGAGATCCGGCCGGGGTGTCGCTCACGGCCCCAAAGGATGTGTGCAGGGTTCCCGAGCCCACCATCCGGGTGCCACTCGGTACACCAGGCCATGTGTGCCTAGTCTGTCCCAAGCCCACCCTGCCGGGTGCCACTCGGTAGAAAAATAGCACTACCTACAAACACCAGAAACTAGTTGCAACTCCTGGAAAAAGATCAAGTTGGTTAATAAGTCGAGAGGGGTCGAGTTACCGGAACCCAATGTGTGGTAGTAGCTAGCCATTGGACAACTTACACAGAACTCGGTTCTTAAGGATGGTTCCAGTGAGACAACCCACCATGTACTCCTACATGGCCTCTCACCTCTACCTTTACCAAATCGTGTTCACACGCTTAACTCTCAGCATCAGAACATATCATAACACTCCAATTCATTCCCAATGAATCAGACCTGACACAACTCCGGAGCAGGACCTATCGAGAAGGAACAGTGTCGGCAATCAATACACAATCATATGCAACAATATGATGCATGAACATGGCATGAAGATGTGATGTTGTTTGTGCTAATGCATCTAGCATTCATTTGGTTGAAGTCCATTTGAACCAAAGATTCAAATGCATCTTCAAATTAAGCTCTTTTAAATGCCATTCATGTGTTTTCATATATACAGCAGGTATAACTTGGTTTGTCATGCATGAATCTGGTACTGATGGATAGATTGCATTTTTATGATAATTTTTCATATATAAATTATTTCAATCTGAGCTACGGTTGAATTTATATGAAATTTTGAAGTTTTGAACATTTTCTGGAATTTCCTGTTTTAAAATAATTCCGGAAAAAGAATAACTGTGTCAGCATGACGTCATCACTACGTGAGCGAGTCAACGGCGCTGACCAGGTCAAACCTGACGTGTGGGGTCCACACGTCAGTGACTCAGTTAGTTAACAGGGGGTTTATTTGGTCTAATTAGGATTAGAGGGCGTCGGGCCCACTGTGAGCATCAGGGGTGGTTAGCAAAATGGTGATTAGCCTTAAGCTAATCACCTGGCTGGTCGGGCCCGCACGTCAGGCCGGCTAGGGTCGTCGGCGGCGACCTTTGGACGCGGCGGCGTCCGCTATTCAGGCCACGGGGGCGGCGGCTAAGGCCACTGGGGCGTATCCCGGGCTCTCGCGCATCCAGGGGAGGCGACAGGAGGACGCGGGGTGGCCGGAGCTCGCCGGAGCGGAGCTCGGGGCGAAGGCCGGAGCACGGATCCGAGCGGGATGTGGCTGCTGGGCACGGCAGGAGCTGCGGGCGGCGGCGTTGGCCTTCTGGGAGGCTGCTAAGCGCGGTGGCAGGTGCAGGCGTGGGCTGCGGTGGCTCTGGCCACGACGGGGAGGAGCTACGGCGGTGACGGCTTCGGCCATGGTGGAAACGACGACTACGACGCGGAAACGAGGGGGAGAAGAGAGGGGAAACGGGGAGATGCTCACTGCGGCCTCGACGAGCTTGACGGCGAGCTCGGGGACGCACTGGAGACGGCGGGGCGGCGATGGCGATCTTCGGTGGCCGGGGGCGAAGACGATGACGACGACGGCTCCATGGGGCATCCCCGGTTGCTTGGCTCGATGGAGAGGTAGACGAAGATGTGGCGGAGCTTGCAGACACGAAGAGTGGGCGAGGGGGAGGCGGTGGCTGCGGCTGCGGTGAACGGCGGCGACGGCAGCGCTCGGCCACGGGGAGAGGGAGGAATCCAGGGGAGGAGGGAGAGCGAGAGAGAGTGCGAGAGGTCCGGGGCGGCGTGTGGCGTCGCGCGAAACATCCAGGCGGCGAGGGGGAGGCAGGCAGGCGAGCTGGTGGCGTGGCGCCCATGCGCGCGGCGGCGAGCGCGTGCACCTCATCCTTCTGTCGTCGCCAGAAGGACGACGATTGGCGGTTGGGCCAGTTGGCTTGCTGGGCCGCCAGGTGAGCACCAGGTAAGCCTCCTTTTTTTCTATTTTGTTTTTGTTTTCTATTTTCTGACATTTGTTTTGATTTAATAAAAATACTAAATCAATTTATTTTATTCTGTAAATTTTTGTAGGGACTAGTTGGACCACTCCAAAGCCCCTCACTAAAATTCAGAAATATTGGACAATATTATGTATATATAAAAATATTTATTTAACGCAAATAATTACATGATTAATTCCAAATGGCCAAAATAAATATTTATGAGCTCCTGAAAATATTTGTTAGAATTTTAACTCTGACCAATATTTTCAGAGAGCAGCATGAACATTTTCTTGGACGCTTTTGGAGCAATTTTTATCTGGGTTATTTCCAGAAATAATTTCTGAGGGTTTCACAAATCCCCATTTCAAATTTAAATGAAATTTAAACATGATGCACACATGACTAGCTAGCCTTGAGCATACCAGAACTAGGGATGTGACATGGCCGCACAGGGCCAAGCCCCTGGCAAAATCATAAGTGTTCGGATACCAGAATGACTCATGGCGTTCCTTTATTGCATAGCTTTTCCTGACGCCGAATATAATTATGTAGTCCGGCCCGAGGCCGGCTCGACGTATCTTCGAGCGGCTCCTTGGATTCGTCGGATGTGAATAGCTTTTCACTTCCGGCCGCTACCTCCCCTCCCCCCACGAACGACGCCGAGGTGTTGTCCCAAAAGGTTCCAAGCCAGGGGGAGGTGGTCCTGGAGGCGCCGCAAGGCGACCTCCCGGACTCCAGGTGCAAAGGGGACAAAACCCCCAAGGGCTCCAAGTCCGGCCCTGGGCCGGATACCGCACCGGAACCTTCAAAGGTTCCGGAGTCCGGCAGGCGGCCCCCTAAGAAGAAGGGCAAGCCTACGACGCCGGTGACCTCGGTCCAACCGGAGGCGCCGGATAACTTGTTGGAGGTGCTTAACAGCGCCTCCATCGACGAGGAGCACTGCACTATTATGAGTGAGGTGATTCAGAAGGTTCAGTCCGCCAAGAGCGGGCTGGCCGAAGCCTGTGCCAGCCTATTGACAGGCTTTGAGGTATGTAAAAAATATGTGAAAATATTACCGCATAGATAGTAGCCCCTGATGCTCTGTTTGGCGTTCGGAAAGAAAAGCCGAATAGAGGATCTAATAACATTCGCAGGAGTCTAACAGAATTAAGTCAATATGCGTATGCAGGCTTCGCTGCTAGCCTCTGCCGCACTGACTGCAGAGGTGGATGCGCTGAAGTAGAGCCTTGAGCAGTCCGAGCGAGAGCTCAGACTTGCCAAGAAGGAGCTCGGGGAAAAAGAAGGTAAGTAATACCTTGTGGAGTATAATATAAAAAGATGCAGTTGCAAAAAATGACAGGATCGCTATTGGTGTCATAGGGGCCATGACTGAGGTGGCGACCCTTAGGCAAGCGCTGTCTGAGGCCGAAAAGAGGGCGGCCATGGAGCGCACCGAGCGGGAGAAGCATGAGGCGCGGGTTGGCGAGGTGCAGCAAGAGCTCCAGGCTCTCGTGAAAAAACACGAGAGTTTGGAGCTTGACTCAAAGACTCGAGAGTCCGAGCTCGCGACAGCCCTTGAAAGCGCCAAATCTGCCAAGGCCGAAGCCCAGAAAGCCCTCCAGGAAGTTGAGGCGATGAAGAAGATAGCGGTGGGTAAGGCATTCTTTATGCAAAGCAAGCACGTCGAAGTGAATTACTTGTTACTTACCTGAGTCCGGAGCTCTCCAGGAGCATTCACATATTTGCCCCGCAGCGTGTCGGACGCTGCCGCCTTTTACCAGGCCGAGGAGGGGAGCTCGACGGAGAAGGTGTTCTGGTCTCAGTATGCTGAGGCCAGACACCCGGTGCCCCTGAGCGACCAGCTGAAGCAGCTGGTTGAGCTCCATAAGGTGGCCGAACAGGCCATGACGGGTCTCCTAGTCCGGTTGTGGCTCGAAGAGGCTATGCCCGGGAGTTATTTCGGGCTGGTGAGGCGGCTGGTGGATGCCTGTCCACGGCTTGAGGTCATCAAGCGCTCCGTCTGCATCGAGGGTGCCCGTAGGGCGCTTGTCCGTGCTAAAGTGCACTGGGGCAAGTTGGATGATGTGAAGCTTGTGAAGGACGGGCCGCCGCCGGGCAAGGAGCATCGCCACCCCGAGATGTACTACGAGGGCGTCCTGAAGGGTTCCCGCCTTGTGGCAGATGAATGTTCGAAAGATGTAATATTTGAGTGAAACTTGCTCGTTGTTATCCTGTGCGCTGAAAACTTGTTCATATGCGCTAGCAACGCTTGTTTTAATTTAAAATATTACCTTCTATGCGGCCGTTTATTAAATCTAAGAGATGGCGAGTCGTCGGCTTCAGCCCCCATGCCACGAGTGCTGGGGTGTTCGGGATACACCTGAGCACTCTATTTCCCATTCTTGGGTCCTTCGAGGGAGGTGCTCAGCACAATGAATGAGGCAATCGGACTATAATGCGTTATCACTCTTACTTGGCCAGAGAATTCTATAATTTTAAATTTCGGCGAAGCCCCTAGTATTCGTAAGACCGAGTTCGGGGTGCTATACATGCCTAGGCGGGACAAAGCTGACTCCTCGCTCTAAGCGGCATAAGTCTTTAGGGACTCGAAACCTCCCGAACAGCGACCAGCTCTCGCCCTATCATGACAGTCAGTTTTAGCTTTCTCTACTGAGGTGCTTAGCCCAGCTCAACCGGGGCACAATCGCAGTAGTTCTCCCAGCGCTACCTTAGCCGATATAGCGGAACGTAAGGTACCAAAACATGGGAGCTGGGCAAACCCAACTATTGACCAAAGACATGATTCGGAGCTGATGCATATAATGCTATAAGTTCGGAGGGCCGCACTTGTGAAAGTGTTCGGACTTCTCACGCCGTATTATGGGGTGCTTGAGCCCCTGGCGTATTGGCCGTACCAAAGTGTACGGGTGCTAAATGTCATAACTGAACATATATATTAAAAAAGGAATTAATAGGGAATGCAATAATAAGCTGAAGCTAGGCATCGTTTATTTTAAACGGTTGCTGCAAAAAGCAGAACGATACAAATAGTGCGGTAAGCATAAGATGGGACTATTTAACATATCCCCTCCAGGGGCAGGTTGAGGAATGGCATGTGAAACAGGTATATTGCTCGTTATAGAGACCACCTGGGAGTTCCATAGTGCGGCATGGCTTTCTGCTTCCCAGGTTGTTGTATCGTTTGTTTGGCGATTGTACTACCGGACAGGCCTTCCGAAGAGTGGAGTCCTGAAAGTAAGAAGAGATGACAAAATCGGGAGCCCCTAGTGCAGTTGAGCCGCATTGTTGGGCGTGCCGTGGTCGTGCCCCTCCTCCTGTGCCCATGGTATTTTCAGAGCGTAGTTATGTACGCGTGGTACTGATTGCGCAGTTTTGCAAGGGCTGGGGTTGGGGCCGCATTGCTATGCTTGCTCGGGACGTGCCAGGCGGTCTTGTTGTAGGTTACTCCGGGCGCGCTTGACGGTGTCCGGACGTTTAATAGCCGGACTGGAGAGTTGCCTTGAGAGGCTACTTTGTACTTCCGCTGCCAGGGCCGCCGTATGCTCCTCCATTCGGAGAGAGCGTTCGGTGTTTCCATTGACCGTGATAACTCCTCGAGGGCCTGGCATCTTGAGCTTATGGTATGCGTAGTGCGGCACCGCATTGAACTTTGCAAATGCGGTTCGTCCGAGCAGTGCATGATAGCCACTACGGAACGGGACTATGTCGAAGATTAACTCCTCGCTTCAGAAATTATCCGGGGATCCGAAGACCACCTCAAGTGTAACTGAGCCTATACAGTTGGCCTCTACACCTGGTATGAAGCCTTTAAAGGTCGTTTTTGTGGGTTTAATCCTTGAGGGATCTATGCCCATTTTCCGCATTGTATCCTGATAGAGCAGGTTCAGGCTGCCGCCGCCGTCCATAAGGACTCTAGTGAGGTGAAATCCGTCAATGATTGGGTCTAGAACCAATGCGGCGAATCCGCCGTGACGGATGCTAGTGGGGTCGTCCCTTCGATCAAAAGTGATCGGGCAGGAGGACCATGGGTTGAACTTTGGGGCGACTGGCTCCAACGCGTAGACGTCCCTTAACGCACGCTTCCGCTCCCTCTTGGGGATGTGGGTTGCATATATCATGTTCACCGTCCGCACTTGTGGGGGGAAGCCCTTCTGTCCACTGTTGTTCGGCGGTCGGTGCTCTTTGTCCTCGTCGCTGTGCAACCCCTTGTCTCTATTTTCGGTATTTAACTTACCGGCCTGCTTGAACACCCAACAATCCCTGTTGGTGTGATTGGCTGGCTTTTCGGGGGTGCCATGTATTTGGCACGAGCGATCGAGTATACGGTCCAAACTGGACAGGCCCGGAGTATTTCTTTTGAATGGCTTTTTCCGCTGACCGGGTTTAGAGCCTCTGAATCTGGCATTAACTGTCGTATCCTCAGCACTTTCGCTATTAATGCGGAGCTTGTGCTTGTTGCGACGTGACCTGCCATTGCTGTCCTTGGTATCCGAATTACCAGGGCTTTTGGTCATGTTATTGCTACGAGCCAGCCAGCTGTCTTCTCCCGCGCAAAAGCGGGTCATGAGTGTCGTATGGGCTGCCATAGATTTCGGCTTTTCCTGTCCAAGGTGCCGGGCAAGCCACTCGTCACAGATGTTATGCTTTAAGGCTGCTAGGGCCTCTGCGTCCGGACAGTCGACGATTTGATTTTTCTTAGGTAGGAACCGTGTCCAGAATTGTCTGGCAGATTCTTCTGGCTGCTGAGTTATGTGGCTTAGGTCATCGGCGTCTGGTGGTCGCACATAGGTGCCCTGGAAATTGTCGAGGAATGCGGCTTCCAGGTCCTCCCAGCAACCAATTGATTCTACCGGCAAACTGTTAAGCCAATGCCGAGCTGGTCCTTTGAGCCTGAGTGGGAGGAATTTGATGGCGTCTAGATCATCGCCACGGGCCATGTGGATATGAAGGAGATAATCCTCAATCCATACCGCCGGATCTGTTGTGCCCTCGTATGATTCAATGTTTACGGGTTTCAAACCCTCTGGGATTTGATGATCCATTACTTCATCTGTGAAGCATAGTGGGTGTGCGGCCCCTCTGTATTGGGCTATATCACGACATAGCTCAAATGAGCTTTGTTTGTTGTGTTCGGCCCGGCCGGACTTACTGTATCCGGCATGGCGGTTATCGTCTCGTGTCGTGGGGCGCCCACGCGATCCGTAGATCGATCTTGTTTGCCTTGCCTTGTTGAAAGTGCAACTATCCCTAGGTGGTTTTGGTAATTCATAACAACATATAGCTCATTGAGCTAATGCTATTCCAAGATGATTATTTCAGGAAAGCTCAATGATTGGCATGGCATGGATAATGAAAGTGGATCCCTCAAAATGCTAAGGACAAAGGATTGGCTCAAGCTCAAAAGCTCAAGACTCTTCATTTTATATTTTAGTGATCCAAGATCACATTGAGTCTTTAGGAAAAGCCAATACTATCAAGGAGGGATGAGGTGTTGCTTAATGAGCCTCTTGCTTCATGTGCTTAGTGATATGCTCCAAAACCCTCAGCTACTTTCCCATATCCACACTTGACCTAAACCCAAAGCCAAACTCGGTTCTACTGATTCTTTCAACCCGGCGCCACCGAGTTTCACATGTCATAGCCACTGCCAAACCCTAAGCAAATCGGTTCTACCGATAGGGATCTCGGTCTCACCGAGATGGGATTGCAATTTCTCTGTTTCCTTTTCGTAACTTTTCGGTCTCACCAAAAGAGCGGATCGGTCCCACCGAGATTGCAATGTAAACTCTCTGTTTCCTTTTTGTAACTTTTCGGTCTCACCGAAAGAGCAAATCGGTCCCACCGAGTTTACCTGACCAACCCTCTGGTTAGCTTATTACCAAATCGGTCTCACCGAGTTTGTGTAATCGGTCTCACCGAGATTACGTTATGCCCTAACCCTAACCATATCGGTCCTACCGAGTTGCATGTCGGTCCCACCGAAAATCACTAACGGTCACTAGGTTTACTAAATTGGTCCGACCGAATTTGTTGATTCGGTCCCACCGAGATTGGTAAATTGTGTGTAACGGTTAGATTTTGTGTGGAGACTATATATACCCCTCCACCTCCTCTTCATTCGTGGAGAGAGCCATCAGAACACACCTACACTTCCAACTCATATGTTCTGAGAGAGAACCACCTACCCTTGTGTTGAGGCTAAGATATTCCATTCCTACCATATGAATCTTGATCTCTAGCCTTCCCCAAGTTGCTTCCACTCAAATCTTCTTTCCACCAAATCCAAATCCTATGAGAGAGAGTTGAGTGTTGGGGAGACTATCATTTGAAGCACAAGAGCAAGGAGTTCATCATCAACACACCATTTGTTACTTCTTGGAGAGTGGTGTCTCCTAGATTGGCTAGGTGTCACTTGGGAGCCTCCGACAAGATTGTGGAGTTGAACCAAGGAGTTTGTAAGGGCAGGGAGATCGCCTACTTCGTGAAGATCTACCACTAGTGAGGCAAGTCCTTCGTGGGCGATGGCCATGGTGGGATAGACAAGGTTGCTTCTTCGTGGACCCTTCGTGGGTGGAGCCCTCCGTGGACTCGCGCAACCGTTACCCTTCGTGGGTTGAAGTCTCCATCAACGTGGATGTAGGATAGCACCATCTATCCGAACCATGCCAAAAACATCTGTGTCTCCAATTGCGTTTGAATTCTCCAAACCCTTCCATTTACATTCTTGCAAGTTGCATGCTTTACTTTCCGCTGCCTATATACTCTTTGCATGCTTGCTTGAATTGTGTGATGATTGCTTGACTTGTCCTAAAGTAGCTAAAATCTGCCAAACTCTAAAATTTGGGAAAAGGTTAAGTTTTTATTGGTCAAGTAGTCTAATCACCCCCCTCTAGACATACTTCAAGGTCCTACACTTGTCCTCCAACATATCGTGCAGGTCTGGCGTGTTTCCCCGTGCCTTGGTATGTTTTGAGCGACGCCGGGGTGCAGCTTGAGTGGAGGGCCGATGGGCCTCTCTGTCGCGGCCGCGAGGTGGCCTATCAGCCGCCTCATGCGCTGGTGATGTAGGTTTAAGTGCTTCCTCCTCCAATCAGGGTAGCAACCTGCGCTTTGGGTAGCTCTTGGAGGGGCGTTCGAGTTCGTATTCCTCGGCCGCAAGGATTTCAGTCCATCTGTCGGCTACCAAATCTTGATCAGCTCTAAGCTGTTGCTGTTTTTTCTTAAGGCTACTCGCCGTGGCCATAAGCCTGCGCTTAAAGCGCTCTTGTTCGACGAGATCCTCAGGCACAGCAAATTCATCGTCGCCGAGGCTTGCCTCGTCTTCGGAGGGAGGCATGTAATTATCATCCTCTTCTTCTCTATCTGCCGCCCTCTCAGGAGGGCTGGCCTCTCCATCCTCCTGTGCTGAGTCTTGCTAGAGGGAGTTGTCTTTGGCACTGTCCGGGGTGTTATTATCTCCCGTGCTGGTATCACCGTTTTTGCTTTGGCGGGACTTAGAGCGGCGCCGCTGACGCCGACGCTTGGGTTGCTTCTTGGAGGGGTCATCCCCCGTTGTTCCATCGCCATTGCCTTCTTTGGGTGTGTCCACCATATATATGTCATATGACGAGGTGGCTTTCCAGTGCCCTATAGGCGCTGGTTCCTATTCGTCTCCTACATCGTCGTCCATATCGTCGATGTCTTCGGAGTCGAAGTCTAGCATGTCGGTTAAATCATCGACAGTGGCTACAAAGTGGGTGGTGGGTGGGCATCGAATTTCTTCGTCGTTTGCATCCCAATCCTGTTGGCCATAATCCGGCTAGGACTCTCCTGACAAAGAGAGACCTTAGTGAATTCAGGATGTCGCCGAAGGGCGAGTGCTGAAAGATATCCGTGGTGGTGGTTCCATGATCGGCGCCCAATCGGATTCGATTGGCGGGGGCGCGGAGGGTTCGGAGTTCGGAAAAGAGTCCGACACCCTGGAGTCACGGGTTTCGCAGAGGATGAGGCTGATCTTCGGCTCGATCGCCGTTGAGACTGCAGCCCCCGAGGCGGTGTCTAGCCACCCGTCCTCGGTCAGCGCAGTTGGCTCGGAGCTAAGGGTTGGAGCTAACGTGGGTGCGGCCTCCAGGGCACTATTCGGTGGCAGAATTAGGTCATGCCCATCATGACAGTGCGGCGCGCCCGGCTGCGGCTCGAATCCGTCGAAGATCAAGTCTTCGCGGATGTCAGCCGTGTAGTTCAAGCTTCCAAATCTGACCTGATGGCCAGGGGCGTAGCTTTCAATCTGCTCCAGATGGCCAAGCGAATTGGCCCGCAGTGCAAAGCCGCCGAACACGAAGATCTGTCCGGGGAGAAAAGTCTCACTCTGGACCGCATCGCTGTTGATGATCGGAGAAGCCATCGGGCCTAAATATGACGACACATAGGAACTCTCAATGAAAGCACCAATGTCGGTGTCAAAGCCGGCGGATCTCGGGTAGGGGGTCCCGAACTATGCGTGTAGGCGGATGGTAACAGGAGACAAGGGACACAATGTTTTTACCCAGGTTCGGGCCCTCTCGATGGAGGTAAAACCCTACTCCTGCTTGATTAATATTGATGATATGGGTAGTACAAGAGTAGATCTACCACGAGATCAGAGAGGCTAAACCCTAGAAGCTAGCCTATGGTATGATTGTTGTTCATCCTATGGACTAAAACCCTCCGGTTTATATAGACACCGGAGAGGGCTAGGGTTACACAGAGTCGGTTACAACGGAAGGAGATCTACATATCCGTATCGCCAAGCTTGCATTCCACGCCAAGGAAAGTCCCATCCGGACACGGGACGCAATCTTCAATCTTGTATCTTCATTGTCCAATAGTCCGACCAAAGGTTATAGTCCGTCTATCCGGACACCCCCTAATCCATGACTCCCTCAGTAACCACAGGAGCCGAGCAACCCAACTATTGACCAAAGACATGATTCGGAGCCAATGCATACAATGCGGTAATCAGGACGCCGAAGTTTACTATGGAAGTGTTCGGACTTTTTGAATATATGTGGCTGAATAAAGCCCCTAGCAATTAATGCCAATGTGTATATGTCAATCCGACGTGAAGACGGAATATGGATTATGGTATAGGCCAATACCGAATAAGGTAGGACGAAACTGTTTCCGCTATATTTTGATTGATACGTGCTCTTAAAGAGAATGCCATCATCATCAAGGCTATTTTACATGCCAAGAAGTTGAGAACAAGGGAAAGCTGTATACATGTCCTAAAAAGGAAAAGGTGATCTTGAAGATCCTTTGGACAATCTGCCGCATGTCTGCGCCGCTTTTCGCCTTGGTGTATGATCCTTTGAGAGGATGAACGATCAAGGTAACATAATGGGCCTAGAAAAGGGCCCTTGGTACCATCGAAAAGTGATTTGGGTTGTAAAGAACCTGAAAAAATAAAAAAAAAGAAAAAAAAAGGAAGAGTATGAGGGTTGGGATAGGGTCGAACCATATTATGGACCTTGCTTTTAGTGTGCCTCCGTCCTTGCCCATGGTATCTTTAGTGCGTAGTTATGTATGCGCGGTACGTATGACGCAATTAGGTTGGGGTTCTGACGGAGGCCGAATTGCTAATCTAGCTCTGGACGTGCCGGACTGTCATTCTGCATGGTAGACCGGACTCGTTTGACAGTGTCCGGGGGCTTGACTGCCGATGTACTATTCACCTTCGTAAGGCCACCCTGTACTTTAGCTGCGAGGGTCACGCTATGCTCCTCAGTACAGAGGGAGCGCTCCATGTTTCCATTGACTGTTATAACGCCGCATGGTCCGGGCATCTTGAGCTTTAGATAAGCATAGTGTGGGACCGCATTCAAATGGGCGAACGCGGTTCGTCCGAGCAGTGCATGATAGCCACTGTGAAAAGGGACGATGTCGAAGATCAAGTCTTCGCTACAGAAATTATCCGGTGAGCCGAAGACTACCTCCAATGTTATGGATCCTGTGCAGCAGGCCTCTACGCCGGGTATTACTCCTTTAAAGGTAGTTTTAGTGGGCTTGACTCTTGACGGATCAATACCCATTTTATGGACAGTGTCCTGATAAAGTAGGTTAAGACTGTTGCCGCCATCCATGAGGACTCGTGTGTGGTGGAATCCGTCGATGATTGGGTTGAGGACCAATGATGCCGAACCTCCATGATGGATACTGGTCGGGTGGTCTATGCGGTCAAAAGTGATCGGGCAAGCCGACCATGGGTTGAATTTTGGGGCGGCTGGCTCTATGGCGTAAACGTCCCTTAGTGCATGCTTGTGCTCCCGCTTGGGGATATGAGTGACATAGATCATATTCACTATTTTTACCTCGGGGGAAATTTCTTTTGCCCCCCTGTGTTTTATGGGTGAGGCTCGTCATCATCCTTGCTAGGCGGCCCTTTCCCCTTATGTCCGGTGTTTATCTTACCGGCCTATTTAAAGACCCAACAATTTCTGTTGGTATGATTAGTGGGCTTGTCCGGGGTGCCATGGATCGGGTAGGGCCGATCTAGTATTTTGTCCAAACTGGATGGGCCATCTTTGTTTCCTTTGAATGGCTTCTTCCGCTGACTGGGTTTAGAGCCACTGAATCCGGTGTTGACCGCCATGTCTTTGGTATCTTCATTGTTGCTTCGACATTTGTGTTTATTGCACCGTGGCCTACCGTTGCCATCTGTGGCTTCGGAGGTTCCAGGGTCGCTGGTGCTGTTGCTTCTACGAGCTAGCCAGCTATCTTCTCCCACGCAAAAGCGGGTCATAATTGCGGTGAGAGCTGCCATGGACTTCGGTTTTTCTTGGCCGAGGTGTCGGGCGAGCCACTCATCCCAGACGCTGTGTTTAAAGGCCGCGAGGGCTTCAGCGTCCGGACAATCGACAATTTGGTTCTTTTTAATTAAGAACCTGGTCCAGAGCTTCTGGGCTAACTCTCTGGGTTGCTGGACTATGTGACTAAGGTCATGGGAATCTGGAGGCCGAACATAGGTACCTTGGAAGTTGTCTCTAAAGGCATCTTCCAAATCTTCCCAGCTACCAATAGAGTTTTCTGGGAGGCTGTTTAACCAGTGCTGTGCTGGTCCCTTGAGTTTTAGGGGGAGGTACTTGATTGCATGGAGATCGTCACCGCGATATTGCATGGAGATCGTCACCGCGAGCCATGTGGATGTGGAGAAGAAAATCTTCAATCCATACTGTGAGATCTGTCGTTCATCATATGATTCAATGTTCACGGGTTTAAAAACTTCTAGGAACTGGTGCTGCATTACCTCATTGGTGAAGCATAAGGGGTGTGCGGCGCCTCTGTATCGGGCGATGTCACGATGCAGTTCGGATGAAGTTCGTATGCGGTTTTCGGCCTGGGTGAGGTTGTGCCTATCGCGCCCTGCTGATGGCCGTCTTCTCGCATTGGGGCACGCCCCCTTGATCCATAGATTGATCTGGCTTGGCCTGCTATATTGTCCAGGTCCTGTCGTAGGTCGCAGGTGTATCCTGGAGCCGCTGTCTCTTTGCCTCTACGGCGAGGTGGTGTGGGTTGGTGCTCAGCGTAGGTGGCCGCTTTATCTTGCCCATGTGGTGGCCAGTCTGGTTCATCAGTACGGTCATGTCTTGACGGTATGGGCTCGAGGGCCTCGTCATCAAATTGTGTTAGTAGCCGGTGCTTCGGATAACTCTTTGTTGGGCATTGAAGGCCATACTCTTCGGTAGCTAGGACCTGGGTCCATCTGTTGTTGAGTGTATCCTGTTCGGCTTGGAGCTGTCGCTGCTTCTTTTTTAGGCTTCTTGCAGTAGCGATTAGCTAGCGCTTAAAGCTCTCCTACTCGAGTGGTTCCTTTGGCACGATGAAGTCTTCGTCGCCGAGGCTCACATCATCCTCGGAGATCGATAGATAGTTACTATCCTCTGAGTCCTCGTTCCCGACCGGATCATCAGGGTTAACTTGCCTCTCCTCCACATCATCCTGTTAGGATGTGGGCTCGACGGGGGTTTCGGGGGCTTCGGCATCCTCTGGAGTGTTATCGTCTTCGGTGCCGGTATTACCGTCTGTGTCAAAACCGGCGTGTCTCGGGTAGGGGGTCCCGAACTGTGCGTCTAGGCAGATGGTAACAGGAGACAAGGGACACAATGTTTTTACCCAGGTTCGGGCCCTCTCGATGGAGGTAAAACCCTACTCCTGCTTGATTAATATTGATGATATGGGTAGTACAAGAGTGGATCTACCACGAGATCAGAGAGGCTAAACCCTAGAAGCTAGCCTATGGTATGTCTGTTGTTCTTCCTATGGACTAAAACCCACCGGTTTATATAGACATCGGAGAGGGCTAGGGTTACACAGAGTCGGTTACAATGGAAGGAGATCTACATATCCGTATCGCCAAGCTTGCCTTCCACGCCAAGGAAAGTCCCCTCCGGACACGGGATGAAGTCTTCAATCTTGTATCTTCATAGTCCAAGAGTCCGGCCAAAGGTTATTGTCCGGCTATCCGGACACCCCCTAATCCAGGACTCCCTCAGTAGCCCCTGAACCAGGCTTCAATGACGATGAGTCCGGCGTGCAAATTGTCTTCGACATTGCAAGGCGGGTTCTTCTCTAATTCGTGTACCTGTTGAATAGTGTCCGGCTTCTCGTGAATACTGCGCTTCTTGGCTTCCCCGCCCAATAATGACCATCTTCCACGTGTCAAACGAACGCGAAGAGCCAGGGTATTTTTACATTTACCCCCCTAGCTTTGTGAATGAGCTGCCTATTTAAAGAGACGAGGATTTAGATCCAAATCACACCATCTTCCTTTAGCGAGCATTCATCGGAGCGCATCTGACAGAGATCCATTCCATCATGGCCGGTTGTCGCAGCTCCTCCTCTCGCCCTCCCAGCCCCCCCAGCCTGGAGATTGGGAGAGATGTTCCGTCCCGCACAGCAAGTTAGTGACGCTTCAGACCAAGGGATTTCTTCCCCCAGCATACATGGTCCCGCTTCGAGCCGGGCTCGCCACCTATAATGGCGGGGAGCAAGCGGAGAGCCTTCCCAATCCCTCCAAAGGAGAGCGGGGTATGCCTTGTCCTTTATTTGGTAAGAGGGCTCGGATTTCCAATCCATCCGTTTCTCCGGGGGCTCCTAGAGTTCTATGGCCTCCAGTTGCACAACCTTACGCCAGCCTCCATACTGCATATGGCGGGCTTCGTAGCCCTTTGCGAGCTGTTTTTGGGCTGCGAGGCTCATTTCACGTTGTGGAAGAAGCTATTCTACCTCGTGCCCTGTTCTCAGAAGCGGTCAACATATCAAGTGGGTGGAGCCGAAGTATGGCACATTGCCGGGACCGGATACCTATCCGGAACCCCAAAGAAGACGTCCGAAGACTGGCCTTCCGAATGGTTTTATGTAGACGACGTCCCCCTACCTGATCCTATTCGGATCGGCTTTCCTGAGTTCATCAATGCTCCTTTGAAGAAGCGCCTAAGCTGGCGTCCACGGAGCCCCCAGGAGGAAGACGATAGGGACGTTTTTTACCTGATGAGCCGGATAAGGTCTCTAGCTCAATCCGGATTAACCATGATTGAGGTCATGGCCATATGCATTATGCGGGGGGTGCAGCCACTTCAATATAGAGGCCACCCCATGTGGGATTTCAACGGGGAGGACGACGCCACCCGCTGCGGCCGTAAGGGGCCGGAATCGGTTGCCGCTCTAGCAAAGATCTTGTCCACTTTGTACAAGGGAGAAGAGGAGGAGTTCCTCAGCGTCAATCCACAGGGCGGATTTTCTATGTACAATCCTCCGGACTGGGTAAGTTGATACTTTTTCTCACCCATCCGTTCCATATTCCCATAGCTAAGTATTTCATCTTGCACAACAGCTGCGTATGGCCGTGAGGGAGATAAACAGCTCTCCTCCACAACCCGAGGATCTAGAACGGTCCCTCGACCCGGCCTCCCAGGAGGATCCGGACATATCTGTGGAGCTAATTGATGGGGTATTTCATCAATTGAGTAGTGATAATACCTTGGTGGCCATTACGGCTGACTATCCTGTGTTACTTCCAGCCTCACAGGTAACTGAGACCGAAGCCCCAGCGCTTTGAAAAGGATCCATCCTCGCGTATTTTTGATTACCGTATACCAATGATGTTTTGCAGAGGAGGCCCTCAAGGCGGAATACCAAGCCTGCGGCGACTAGCCAACAAGGGGCCGTGAGGCCCAGCAGGCTGAAAAGAAGTGTGGTCCGGATTGAGACGTCGGCGCAACGGTATGGCGCGCTATCTTATTCCAAGATATTATTCTCAGAGGCATACAAACGCCCGTGTTCTCTTTAGGAAAAAGAGCGCTCGCCGGACTATATCCGGAGAGGTTGCCAATCGCGCCTCCACCAGCCAGGCTCCAAGGCCGGGTCCGGAAGTGGAGGCGAACACGAAGGGCGCACCGGACGCTCCTCCGACAGAGGATGCAGACAGGCTGTCTGCTACCAATTCCGAGGTGGAGAGTGCCATGAACCACAGGCGTCGCCAACAATTCTTCGCGACGCTTGTTTCTCCCAGGAGGCGTTGGATGCCTTCAATTCGGGAGATGCGTACCTTCGTGCCACTCAAAATGGTCTAACCAGAGCCGCGGAGCAGTATGTAAAGGACATACGGGTGAGAAAATTTGGTGATTATATATACCAGTAGCCCCTGAGACTTGAAACAGTTAGAATAACTGATTTAAGGATCATTTATTATGCAGGTTCTTACAGAAAAGAATACCCAACTGTCCCATGAGCTGGAAGAGTGCAGAGCCAACTTGAGGCCGCACTGGCCGCAGCAGGGGAGCCCAAGGAGACCCCCTCTAGTACTATATGCTTCAAATGATAAGTATCATGTAAAGTGCGGCGTGTGTGCAAATCTGACAATAACATTGCAGATGGCGCCGGAATAGATCCGAATAAGCAACAACTCCTACACCGGCTAAAGGCCGGCGAGAGCGTGCTTACAAAGGTGAGGCGGGAGAAGAATGATCTCCTAGATGCCAACACCTAGCTGGGCGTGGAACTAAAGGATGTTCGTGCCCAGCTGTCGGACTCAGTGAAGGAGAATCGGCGGCTTCGACGCGACATTTTTAGTAAGTGCTTGAACGAACTTCGAAAAAGAGTTCGGCGAGGAAGTCGACTGACAGAGTTATGTCTGTAGGTATGCTAACAGGGCGTCCTGCAGAGGAAATGCCCGGTTCTATGGGTGACCTTCTTCCCGAGCTCTCACAACTGCACGAACGAGTTCGGCAGGTGATGCAAGGCGTTGCCCAGTCCTTGTGGCCGTCCGTCTCCGTGCCTGAAGGACTTGGAGATCTTGCGGAGAAGCTGAAGGGAGCACGACAGCGCTTCCGATTGTGGAATATATCGGCCTACCGTCAAGGTGCCAGGGAAGCCTGGGCCGTGGTGAAGACGTGGTACACGAAGGCTGACCATAACCATATGGCCGAGGTCGGACTCGCGGGGCCCGATGGGAAGGAGATCCCTGTAAGCTTAGTATACGGCCAAGTAGAATTGGCCGCAAAGTATTCCCAACAGGACTGTAAACTAGACAGCCTATTGGATGGTATTGAAGAGGAATTCAACCAGTCAAATTGACTATGTAATTTAAAGTGGCATGTATAATGCCTTCTAGCCGGATTGTAGATCGTTTGTCGTGGCGGACCTTTTCGCTTCAACCTCGGGACCCGACGGTCCGGAGTGTATCCGAATACCCTCTCGGTTATGTAAGAACCGGGGCATGCATGGAGACCAGACGTAGGGGTCATTAGTGCTTGAACAGACAAGTGCCCAACTAGTTATGTTATATTACATGGTTAGTAAGAAACATCTTCCAGGGAGAATAGTTCTGTTAGGGGTTCCTTTCCCTGGGAGGCATGCCCTAAAGTGCATATTCGGACTGCAAAAAGAGACGCAGAAAAAAACATCTGGGGGCGCATAAGTAAAAAGTGTGAAATCATCTTTAGTTTGCCAACGGAATATTCCCTTAAGAACGCTAGCTTTCGGCTTCACCCAGTCTGAGGTACACATCCGGCTGACCCGGCAGTAACAATCGCAGAGGTGCTCCCCTTATGCCCTAGCCGAATTAACGGGAATGTAGGGCATAAATACAAGAGCCAGGCAACCCATCTTGGCCAAAACTTAAGTCATATCGATGCATATAATGGTGAATAAAGGATACATGCGGAAGTATAACAGATGTGTTGGGCATGAGTCCTGTATGAATAAGCTTTTGTAAAAGAAGCCCCCAGGTATAATGAGCGCGGATAGCGCGTCAGTTGTGTGCGAACAAGGCACAAATGGGCCCTTAAAGGCTGTGAAAGAAAAGAAGGGGAGAAGGAGATAAATATAAGACAGATAGCGTATAAAAAAATGGACAGAGGAAGGAGATGAACACAGAGTCCGGCGCTAGGCGTAGAATCTTCGGAGTCGAGCTGCGTTCCATGGGTTCGGCTCGAGTCGATTATCCGATGCATCCCGCAGACGGTACGCCCCACCAGTCAGGACTTGGTCAATAATGAAGGGACCTACCCCCTTGGGCTTTAGTTTGTCCTTTTTCTTATCCGGCAGGCGTAGAACTAACTCGCCAACATTGTAAGTTTTGGCCCGTACTTTTCTGCTTTGGTATCTTCGAGCCTGCTATTGATAGAATGCGGAACGGGCTTTTGCCACGTCACGCGCCTCCTCCAAGGTGTCCAGACTGTCCTGCCGATCGAGCTCGGCTTCTCTTTCTTCGTACATGCGCACTCGAGGTGAGTCATGAATTATGTCGCAGGGAAGAACTGCCTCTGCGCCGTATACCATGAAGAATGGTGTGTATCCGGTAGTGTGGTTTGGGGTGGTCCGCAGCCCCCAGAGTACGGAGTGGAGCTCCTCTACCCAGTGCGTGTTAGATTCCTTGAGGGACCGCACTAATCTGGGTTTGATGCCGCTCATTATTAGACCATTTGCTTGCTCGACCTGACCGTTAGTTTGTGGGTGATAGACTGAAGCATAATCGAGATTGATGGCCATGTTTTCGCACTAGAGTTTCACCTCGTCGGCCGTAAAGTTTGTGCCGTTATCAGTGATGATGCTGTGGGGGACGCTGTAACGGTGTACGACCCTGGATATGAAGTCTATCACCGGTCCGGATTCGGCCGTCTTAACAGGCTTGGCTTCTATCCATTTGGTGAACTTATCCACCATGACCAGTAAGTATTTTTGCTTGTGGGTTCCTCCTTTAAGGGGTCCAACCATGTCAAGCCCCCAGACCGTGAAGGGCCAGGTAATGGGGATAGTTTGGAGGGCGGTGGGTGGCATATGGCTTTGGTTTGCAAAAAGCTAGCAACCGACACAACATTGGACTAATTCCTGAGCGTCTGCCTGGGCCGTCGGCCAATAAAAGCCTGTACGGAAGGCCTTGCCTACAAGCGCCCGGGCTGCAGCGTGGTGACCGCCGAGTCCGGCATGGATTTCAGCCAGAAGATTCCGCCCTTCCTCTTTGCAGATGCACCTTTGAAGGACTCCGGTGGTGCTTTTCTTATAAAGCTCTCCCTCGTGGACTTTATAGGCTTTAGATCGCCGCACTATGCAGCGTGCCTCGTTTTGGTCCTCGGGGAGTTCCTGCCTAGTTAGGTAGGCTAGAAATGGTTCTGTCCACGGGGCGATGACGGCCATAACTACGTGGGGCAAAGATGTTATTTCATTGGCGGAGCCTCCAATTATGTTGGATTGTTCGGTATCAGGCAATGCGGTTGGGTCCGGTATGTTATTTCCGGGTTCCCCTTTCCATACTACGGATGGCTTGAACAGCCTCTCCAAGAAGATGTTGGGGGGGGGGGGGGGCAACATCGCGTTTAGCACCGATGCATGCCAGGACATCTGCCGCCTGATTGTTTTCCCGGGCTGTATGGTGAACATCGAGCCCGTCGAACCGAGCTGACATTTTTAGGATGGCATTGCGATAAGCTGCCATTTTTGGATCCTTGGCATCAAAGTATCCATTTATTTGGGATATCGCGAGGTTTGAATCCCTGCGCACCTCTAGGCATTGAATGCCCATGGATACTGCCATCCGGAGACCATGTAGAAGGGCCTCGTATTCGGCTGCGTTGTTGGAGTCCGTGTACATTATCTGGAGTACGTATTGAACTGTATCTCCTGTTGGGGACGTCAGAACAACACCAGCCCCCAGACCAGCCAACATTTTGGAGTCGTCGAAGTGCATGATCCAGTTGGAATATGTGCCGTACTCTTTAGGGAGTTTGGCTTCCGTCCATTCTACGACGAAGTCGGCCAATACTTGCGACTTAATAGCTCATCGTGGCTTGTAAGTTATGTCGAACAGGAGGAGCTCAATGGCCCATTTGGCAATTTGACCCGTCACGTTGCGGTTGTTTATGATATCATTGAGTGGCACTTCCGAGGCTACCGTTATCGAACACTCTTGAAAGTAGTGTCGCAGCTTACGGGATGCCATGAATACCACGTACGCTATCTTTTGATAATGCGGGTACCGTGATTTTCATGGGGTAAGGACAATGTATACGAAGTAAACCGGCTTTTGAAGCGGGAATTTATGTCTGTCCGTTTCCCGTTCGACGACGAGCACTGCGCTTACAACTTGATGAGTTGCAGCAATGTATAATAGCATTGGTTCGCCAATGTTTGGCGCGACCAGGACTGGGTTGGTTGCCAATATGGCTTTTATTTCTTACAGTCCGGCAGTGGCGGTATCCGTCCACTCGAAGTGTTCGGTGCGCCGAAGGAGGCGGTAAAGTGGTAATGCCTTTTGTCCCAGGCGGGAGATAAAGCGGCTTAGAGCCGCCACGCATCCAGTCAATTTTTGTATTTGTTTGAGGTCTTTTAGGATATCCAATTGTGACAGAGCTCGGATCTTAGCCGGATTTGCTTCAATTCCTCTGCCGGATACGATGAAGCCCAAGAGCTTTCCGGCTGGTACGCCGAAGACGCATTTTTTCGGGTTGAGCTTGATGTCATATGTTCGGAGGTTATCGAATGTGAGCCTCAAGTCGTCTACTAGAGATTCGATATGATTGGTTTTGACGACCACATCATCTACGTATGCCTCCATTGTTTTGCCGATCTGGTTTGCCAGACATGTCTGAATCATGCGCTGATATGTTGCGCCGGCGTTTTTGAGCCCGAGGGGCATTGTGTTGAAGAAGAAGGGGCCGTATGGTGTGATGAATGCTGTTGTAGCTTGGTCTGGCTCAGTCATCTTAATTTTATGGTAGCCGGAGTATGCGTCGAGGAAACACAACGAATCGTGTCCTGCGGTAGCGTCAATAATTTGATCGATGCGGGGGAGGGGAAGGGATCCTTTGGGCAAACCTTGTTGAGGTCCTTAAAGTCGACGCACAAGCGCCAGGATTTGTCCTTCTTTGGTACCATCACCAGGTTTGCTAGCCAGTCCGGATGTTTTATATCTCGGATGAATCCGGCCTCCAATAGCTTAGCTAGTTCCTCTCCCATGGCTTGTCTCTTAGGTTCGGAGAAACACCGAAGAGCCTGCTTGACTGGCTTGAATCCTTTTAGAATATTTAGGCTATGCTCGGCCAGCCTGCATGAGATTCCTGGCATGTCTGAAGGGTGCCAAGCAAAAATTTCCTAGTTCTCGCGTAGGAACTCTCGTAGTGCAGCGTCTACATCAGGGGTTAACTATGCCCCGACGGAAGTTGTTTTTGTAGGGTCCATTGGATGGACTTGGAATTTGACTATCTCGTCCGCTGGTTTGAAGGAGGTGGACTTGGATCTTTTATCGAGTATCACGTCATCCCTGTTCACCGTGGAGCGCAACGCAGTCAGTTCCTCAGCCGCTAGGGCTTCGGACAGTGCCTCGAGGGCTAGTGCGGCTGTCTTATTTTCGGCGCGGAGTGCTGTGTCCGGATCACTAGCGAGAGTGATGATTCCATTAGGCCCGGGCATTTTGAGCTTCATGTACCCGTAATTTGGTATGGCTTGGAAGATTGTAAACGCCTCCCGCCCTAATAGTGCGTGGTATCCGCTACTGAACGGGGCCACCTGGAACGTGACCTCTTCAGACCTATAATTGTCCGGCGTGCCGAACACCACATCTAGTGTGATTTTTCATGTACAACACGCTTCCCGACTGGGGATTATTCCTCTAAAGGTTGTGCTGCTTCGCTCAATGCGGTTCCGGTCTATTTCCATTTTTTTGAAGGGTTTCCTCATAAACGAGGTTCAATCCGCTGCCACCATCCATGAGTACCTTGGTGAGTCGAAAGCCGTCCACTATTGGACTGAGGACCAATGCAGCTGGTGCTCGGGCTGTTCGGAATTTAGGTTCGTCACTGGAATTAAAAGTAATAGCCGTGTCACTCCATGGGTTTATTGTTGCCACGTGGCAGACTTCGGCAAGGCTGCGGAGTGTTCGTTTTCGCATATTATTTGATGCGAAAACCTCGAAGATTGTTAATACCGTACTGGTATCCAAGGGCTGGTACTCTGTGGCTTATGGGTTTAGAAGATCTTCGCCACTTTTGGCCACCTGCCGGAGTATCCAACATGCTCTAAGGCTATGTGTTGGTGTGGCGCCCTCTGCACTATGAATTTTACTGGGTCCATTGAGCCATCCCTCCAGTACGGTTCCATGCCCTGTAAAGGGTTTTTGCTTTTTGGTGTTTAACCCGGGTGCTTGGCGATAATGCACCCTTTTATTTCGGACTGGGTTTGTATTCAGGGCCGGATTATCCCAAAATTCTATGTTGGTTTTCCAGGCGCTTTCCATCGCACTCATGCCAAGTCGGCGAAGCGCGTAATTTCACGGCGACTTATGGCGTTGAGGATTCCCTTGTCCCTGCAACTATTGCAGAAGAATGAAATTGCGTCTTCCTCGCGGCAGTCCTTTATCCTGTTGATGGCCAGGAGGAATCTGGCCCAGTAATGGTGTACTGTTTCTTCAGGCTCTTGCCTAATTTGGGATAGATCGCTTATGTTTGGGTGGGTGGGTGGAACTGAATCCGAAACCTCACCCAATCTGAGACTCAGGGGCCAAGGAGCTTCCGAACTCGGAAGCTTGGATTCTTGGATGTTGTCCAATGAATCTAGCCCGCTGCCTACTCTAGGTTCAGGGCTTGAGTGACGTCCTCCCCTCCGCGGGTATCCGGCTTGGAGGGATCGGGAATCCGGACATAGCTAGTCCTTAAGATAGATGAAGGGTCGCCGCATTGTTCCTCCACCACTGCAACGTGATGGGTGACCTAGGGAGAGTTAATCTCTCTCAGATCAGGTTTAGGCCCAATCTGATCATAGTCTGTAACGACTCCCAGGGCGGCGATGCAATCCAAGAGCTCATTTAGGGAAGAGAGCTCCATTGGATCTAACTGCTCAGCGAGTTCCGAGTCGACGTGAAGATTGCTTTTGATGACCCGAGAAGTCATCGTCGGCGCAGCGGCCGAACAGGCGGTCATAAGAAAACCACCTAGCCAGAGAGTTTGGCCGATAGCCAAAGCTCCCTTAGCAACAGTGCCGTCTTTAAAGACGGGATGAGGCATCCTTCCTGATGGCGACGACACAGAGGAACTCTCAATGAAAGCACCAATGTTGGTGTCAAAACCGGTGGATCTCGGGTAGGGGGTCCCGCACTGTGCGTCTAGGCGGATAGTAACAGGAGACAAGGGACACAATGTTCTTACCCAGGTTCGGGCCCTCTCGATGGAGGTAAAACCCTACTCCTGCTTGATTAATATTGATGATATGGGTAGTACAAGAGTGGACCTACCACGAGATCAGAGAGGCTAAACCCTAGAAGCTAGCCTATGGTATGATTGTTGTTCGTCCTATGGACTAAAACCCTCCGGTTTATATAGACACCGGAGAGGGCTAGGGTTACACAGAGTCGGTTACAATGGAAGGAGATCTACATATCCGTATCGCCAAGCTTGCCTTCCATGCCAAGGAAAGTCCCATCCGGACACGGGACGAAGTCTTCAATCTTGTATCTTCATAGTCCAAGAGTCCGGCCAAAGGTTATAGTCCGGCTATCCGGACACCCCCTAATACAGGACTCCCTCAATTACTGTCTTTGTCGCGACGCGATTTTGAGCGGCGTCGCCGGCGTCGACGCTTCGGTGGGGCCTCAGCAGGTTTGTCCTCAACCGGAACCTTCCTGCCTTGACCATCATCCTCTTTGGGTGTATCCACCATATACACATTGTATGTGGAGGTGGCCGTCGAGCATCCGGTAAATGGCGGGTCTTTGCCTTGTTCGTCTCTGGCATCGTCGTCCATGTCGTCGATGTCTTCAGAGGTATAATCCAACATGTCGGTTAAGTCCTCAACAATGGCTATGAAGTGGGTGGTGGGTGGGACGTAAAATTCCCTACTCTCAGCCCCTAATCCGAGCTGAGCATAGTTCGGAGGTGATTCCTCTGTAATGGAGAGGGACCGCATCAGGTCTAGGGCCTCGTTTAAGAGCGAGGGCTGGACGGGGAAACGAAACTCCGTGGGGTTGGCCAGGACAAAGTGAAAGAGCTAGTTATCGACTAGAGGAGGGGGATGAATAGGCGATTTTTATGGAAGTCTTCAAAACATGGGGGCTTTAAAAACAGTATAAATGAACCTAATGTATGCAGCGGAAGGTAGACTACACTAGACAAGCCATAGTCAAGTAAGCAACAAAGTGAGAGCACGAAGACTATCGGCAGCTAGGTAGTATGGATCAGGATGGAAGATAGTATGAAGCCAAACAACAGCAGTCTTCACACAGTGAAGACAATCAGATCATGCAAGTAGGCAATGACTTCATGAAGACTAACTGTAAAGTAAAGAGATGGGAAGGATAGAACCAGTTGCTTGGTGAAGACAAAGATTTGGTAGACCAGTTCCAGTTGCTGTGACAACTATACGTCTGGTTAGGAAGGTTGAGATTTAACTCAAAAGACCGCGTCTTCACCTTATTCCCCTTGAGCTAAGAACACTTCGTCCTCGCCCAATCACTCTGGTAAGTCTTCAAGGTAGACTTCCAAACCTTCACAGACTTGGTTCACTAGCAATGCACAATGGCTCTTCGATGCTCAGAACGCGACGCCTAACTGGCTGGAGGATTCACAGTCCTCAAGTGTAACAAGTCTTCAGATCACGCGGACAGAAAGACTTCAGTGATGCCTAACACTATTTCGCTCTGGGTGTTTTGGGCTTTATCCTCACAAGGATCTCTCTCTCAAATGCTTCGGAGGTGGGTTGCTCTCAAACGACAAAAGCCGTGCACTAACTCTGAGCAGCCACCAATGTATGGTGTAGGGGGTGGGCTGTTTATAGCCAGGAGGAAACCTGACCTGATTTGTCTGAAATGACCCTAGGTCACTAAGGAACTGACACATGTCCAACGGTTAGATTTCGAACACACGCGACAGCTTGACTTGGGTTACAAATAAAGCGGACTCATCCAGCTCTGGATAGGATTTGCTCTCATTGTCTTCGCTCGAAGACATAGGATTTGGTTGAGCATCACATCAATCACTCTGACTTTGTTCACTTGGACCCCACTTAACAGTACGGTGGTTCCTATGACTCAACAAAGAAGAAAAGGAAACTACGAAATAACTATGTCTTCGCACTCCATAGTCTTCATGTGAGTGTCTTCTAATGTCATAATCTTCATTGTGACTATCTTCACAAACCACCATTGTCTTCAATGTCTTCACACATTTTTAGGGGTCATCTCTGCTAGGTAAACCGAATCAATAAGGGACTACTACCTATGTTATCCTGCAATTCTCACAAACACATTAGTCCCTCAACCAAGTTTTCATCTATACTCCAAAACCAACTAGGGGTGGCACTAGATGCACTTACAATCTCCCCCTTTTTGGTGATTGATGAAAAACTGGTTGAAGTTTTCAACGGGGATAAAAGTATGTGAAAGTTAAGGATTAAGGGATTGTCTTCGTAAGTAGTAAAAGCCCCCCCCCCCTAAAGATCTGCATATATGTAGTTTGCTTTTGAATGCGAATGCACATGGCAGGATTTACTTTGTGGAGATCCTCTTCAACTTATGAAGACAATTCATCATGCATATAAAGAGATAACGAAGATAATGACATGCATAATAAAAATGGACGTCTGCAGAATGGTTTCATGCGGAATTTATCATCGCCTCACAAGGTAGCAGAAAAAGTAGTAGACGACCATCTAGTTTAAGTGTTACAACTCAAAGGACCAAGTTTTTCAAAAGACGAGAGTTGTAAAGACTTAGCAAAAATAATGCAACCACCCATAGGGACCAACTTGAAGACTATCAACTCATAAGCTTCTCCCCCTTTTGTCAGTAATGACCAAAAAGGTTTGAAGACATGGAGTATCTACTCGTTCCCATCAGGAGTGGATGATGGAGTAGGGTTGACGTTGGATTTCAGTGGTGCAGACGAGCCTGATGTAGTGTCGAGATGCAGTGCAGCCATGGTTGGTGAAGTGGCGTCGTCTTTTTCATCGACGACTCCCGCACCAACTGTTGCAGCCGAAGACGAATGTTCAGAGTCTTCAATAGACGTCTTGTGACACCAGCTTGCATTCGGTGGAGGCCTGGAATCAAACTTGAAGTCTTCAGCGAAGCCATCTTCGCGAAGATCGTCTTTAGGATAGAGCAGTGTGAGACTCTTCCAGGACCGCCGACAGGCTTCATGGGCAACAAACGAGTTCTTGGTGGCCAAGTTTCGAATGCGATTGAGGTCCACAAAGATACTCTGCATCTGACGCTTTAGCCAGTCATGATGCTTATCCTTCTTCTGATGCAAGGCCAAAAGTAGCTCTCGGTCATTGAGTACACGAGATCACTTCCGAGGCCTTTGGGAAACCATACTTGCAGTGGCTTCGATGTTGGCATGATGTGGAACTCTCATATTTCCAGCCAGAGGATAAGCAGGGGTTGCAGCATTGGAGACAAGAATTCCTTCCATTGGTTGCGTGAAGCTTTGATGTTTAGCATTATGAAGATGTAGAGGCTTCTTGGTAGGCTCAGGGTAGATGGCTTCAATGGACAGGTCAACCTCAGGCAGAAAAACAATGTGGTTGCGCGCTGTGGGCTGATAGTCAATAGTGGAATGGAGCTTGATCAGGCGCATCACCCATGGAGCATAGAACTTCAAGCCAAACAGATCAATCCCAGAAGCAGCTAGTTGTCTGATGAAGAAATCCTGGGTGTTGAATCTGATGCCATTGATGATATAAAATACCAAAGTCTTCATGGCTCCTTCAAGTTTTGATTCAAAAGAATGTCCCTTGATTGGCCATAGAGTACGCCTCAGAATGTGGTATACTGTACGTGGCAAGTACTCGAGGTCCTTGACGAAGAAATCCTTCGGGTATTCAGCATCTTGAGACAGTGGCTTCATCATACTGAGCATCTGGCTCATGTTTGGTTCTGGACTCTGAAAGATACTCTGCAGTTCATCTCTATGACGCTGACAATTAGGCTCGTATAACTCACATGGAGTGGGCAGGGAAGTAAGCTCGATAATGTCTTGAGCTTTGGCTTCATGATGTACATCACCTGACATCCACTCAAGGATCCAAGTCTTCGGATCCCTGTTGTAGCCGCAAATATGAAGTGTAGCATAGAACAGCAGCAGAAGCTCTTCATTCCAGTGCTCTTTGTCTGTCACAAATGGAAGAAGACCAACATACCTAAAGCAATCAAGTGCTTCTTCAAGACAGGGCAGCCCGGCTATAGCTTCATTGTCTAGACGCATGTGTGGAAAGATTCTCTCTTGATTGTACAGAATGCAGGAGTAGTAGCTTCACTGCTGATGGCTCCAAGAAACAATCAGATGAGATCTTTGGCTTCGTGTAGGGATTCTTGTCACTGTCAAAGAAGGTGTTATGTGCTCTGAAGCTGTCGGATCACGGGTTCCGGCAAAACCCTCAAGGTTCGAACACTAGGGTGCACACGAAGATTTCCTCCCTACCGATCTACGCCCTAGCTTGCTAAGATCCCGCGGACGAACTCGACGAACTCACAGCACAAAGGACACAAGATTTATACCGGTTCGGGCCACCATTGTGGTGTAATACACTACTCCAGTGTGGTGGTGGTGGATTGCCTCTTGGGCTGATGGTGAACAGTACAAGGGGAAGAACAGCCTCCTGAGGTTGAGGTGTTCTTGTGCTTGGCGAACTTGTGTGGGTGAGATGCCTCTCAATCCGTTTGGGCTCCGTTGCGTGATACTGTGGTGGCTAGTCCTATTTATAGAGGCCTTGGTCCTTGAGGGAGTCCTGGATTAGGGGGTTGTAACGCCCCGGATCTGATGCGCCAGGTGTCCGCCAGTTATTCGCCGTCGTTGCCATGTCATGTGCTTGCGTGTTGCACTTTGCCATGTCATCATCTGCATTTCATATCATGTCATCATGTGCATCGCATTCGCATACGTGTTCGTCTTATGCATCCGAACATTTTCCCCGTTGTCCGTTTTGCAATCCGGCGCTCCTACGTCCTCCGGCGTCCCCTTTTACCTATTTTCGTGTGCGGGTGTTAAACTCTCTCGGAATGGAACGAGGCTTGACATGTGGCCTTGGTTTACTACCGGTAGACCGCCTGTCAAGTTTCGGGCCAATCGGAGGTCGTTTGATACTCCAACGGTTAACCGGGTAACCGTGAAAGCCTCCTTCTCTTTGCAGCCAAACACCCCTCCAAAGTGGCCCAAAACCCATCTAAGTCATCTCCATCCTCTCGTTCGTCGGATCACGATCGTGTGGGCGGAAACCGCACTCCATTTGGAGCTTCCTAGCCCCCTCTATCTATAAATATGTGCTCCCCCCCGGATTTTCGCGCAGATAAACCCTAGCCCCGCTCCCTGCGCGCCGCCGGACATTTCGTCCCCGCGGCCGGACATGTCCGCCACCACCAGCCACGTCGCAACGGCCAATCAGGGCGCGCCACGTCGCCCCGCCGCCGCCGCTAGCCAACCGGCGCCCGCCACCTGTCGCCGCGTGGCACTCCCCACCGCGCGCCGCCACTGCGGCCCAGCGAGCCCGCGTCGGGCCCGCCCGACCCATCGCCGCCGCCGCGTCCCCGCGAATCCCCGCCGCCTGGCGCCCGCGCCCGCCGCCTTCGCCGCCGTTCGCCGCGCCCTCCGCGCGCCTGCCCTGCCGCCCGGCACCGCGCCGCGCCGCGCTGCCCTTGCCTCGGCCGAGCTCCGCCGTCGCGCCGCGGGCCGCCCCGCTGCCGCCCTTCGCGGATCCGGTCGGGCTGGACCGGATCCGGCGACTTCGAGCCGCCGGCCGCCTTCCCCTCCAACTCCGGCCGTCTTCCGGCGAACCTCGTTTTGCGTGTCCCGAAACCCTAGATTTGTCTTTCGCGGAGGTAAAATTCTTCTAAGTCCCGAGCTATTTTGCATTATGTACCCATATTCATCGCATCATAACTTACTGCATGCTGCTCCGTTTCGTGCGTGTAATATGTCAAATTGTTCATATCGATGAGTAAATCATTTGACATCATTGCATAATTTTCATTTGAGCTCATCTTGATGCCTGAAATGCTGTTAGAAGAGGGCTATGTGATGTTAGTTTCAGATCTGTTTCAGAACATGCACTTTTGTTATTTTTGCCATGATTGATGTGTGCATCGTATGAACTGGAGTCCAGATGTGTTTTTTAATATGTCATGCCATATTTCCATAGGTTTATGCCATTTATTTTTGTGATCTATGTGGTGACTAGCACAAACATGAAAACTAGGGATCATAATGTTGCTGATTTCAGGGACTTAATAATTTTGCTAAGTCATGTCCTGCTGTTATTTTTATGCCATGTGTTCATGTTGTTTCAGAGAGACCTATGCCTCTTTTGAGCATGATCAGTAAGGGTGTTTTGAGAATATGGATTTTCTATACCCATCAATGCCTTTGCTTATAATTATGGAGTGCCATAGCTTGAGTCAATCGAGCTCTACTTTTGCTATTAAATGTTACTGGCAGATTGTTTACATGTTATTCGATTTTGCCAAGCCTGTTGTAGTTGATCCTTGCATGCTATATTGTTGTTCTTGCCATTTCTAGCTTCTATGCCATGTCTTCTTCATGTATGTATGCTTAGTTTATCATGCAATGCTCTGTAGTGAGTGCATCAAGCTCGTAAACATGCCTACTTGTTATCTGTTTTCGACATGTCCAGTTTTCTGCTAAGTCTGAAACCTGTAACGAAACTTGCTTAATTGACATGGGTGCTATTGTATTTTCTGGTCCTTTTTGGCTCATGGTCAGTAAGGCACTCTTGTTATATGCTTTGATTAGATTCATTCCATGCCTTGCTTTGCTATGTCCTGTTCCTGTAGCATGTTGTTTGCTTGCTCTAAACATGTCTCCCTGATGTTAATTTCTGGCATGTTATTTTCACTAAGTCTGTGAACCTGTTATGTTTTGCACTTTTGCCATGCTTGTTTGGACCTGTTGTGGTGTGATTTAGCCGTAGCTCAGTGTTCATCTTTTGTCAAGCATCTTGAGTAGATCACTGTCATATGCTTTGTTGATATGTTTGGGCTCAGTAGTTTAATTTATTGTTGCTTGCTAAGTAGAATCATACTGTTAATGGCAGAATCTTGTCATTCTTGTTTTGCTTGTCATTTGCAAACCGTGCATCCGATTCCGGTGATCTTTATATCGATTTCAACCGAAATCACCTCACCTTTCCAGTGGCATACTTGGTTTGCCAAGATTATGCCTCGTTCATCTTTTCCTTCCGGAGCATGCATATGCATTGCATACCACATCTCGCATATCATGCCATGTTTATGTGGTGGTTGTTTACTTCTTTCCGGTGTTGCTTCTTCGGGTTCGTTCCGATAACGTTGCGATTGTGAGGATCCGTTCGTCTACGTTCGTTTGTCTTCTTCATGGACTCGTTCTTCTTCCTTGTGGGATTTCAGGCAAGATGATCATACCCTCGAAATCACTTCTATCTTTGCTTGCTAGATTGCTCGCTCTTTTGCTATGCCTTTGCTGCGATACCTACCACTTGCTTATCATGCCTCCCATATTGTTAAACCAAGCCTCTAACCCACCTTGTCCTAGCAAACCGTTGTTTGGCTATGTTACCGCTCTGCTCAGCCTCTCTTATAGCGTTGTTAGTTGCAGGTGAAGATGAAGTTTGTTCCTTGTTGGAACATGGAGATGTTGTTCCTTGATTGGAACATGTTTACTTGTTGGGATATCACAATATATCTTATTTAATTAATGCATCTATATACTTGGTAAAGGGTGGAAGGCTCGGCCTTATGCCTGGTGTTTTGTTCCACTCTTGCCGCCCTAGTTTCCGTCATATCGGTGTTATGTTCCCGGATTTTGCGTCCCTAATACGGTCGGGTGATGTATGGGACCCCCTTGACAGTTCGCTTTGAATAAGACTTTTCCAGCAAGGCCCAACATTGGTTTTACCATTTGCCTACCACCTATACCTTTTCCTTGGGAGTAGCTAACCCGAGGGTCATCTTTATTTAGCCCCCCCGGGCCAATGCTTGTCTAAGTGTTGGTCCGAACCGAGCCGCCTGCGGGGCCCCCTCGGGGAAACTCGAGGCCTGGTTTTACTCGTAGCCTGTCTCATCCGGTGTTGCCCTAAGAACGAGATATGTGCAGCTCCTATCAGGATGTCGGCGCATCGGGCGGCTTTGCTGGACTTGTTTTATTACTGTCGAAATGTCTTGTAGCCGGGATTCCGAGACTGATCGGGTCTTCCCGGGGAGAAGGAATATCCTTCGTTGATCGCGAGAGCTTATAATGGGCTAAGTTGGGACACCCTTGCAGGGTATTAACTTTCAAAAGCCGTGCCCGCGGTTATGTGGTAGATGGGAATTTGTTAATGTCCGGTTGTAGAAAACCCGAAGTGGATCTTAATTAAAATACACCAACCGCGTGTGTGACCGTGATGGTCTCTTCTCGGCGGGGTCCGGGAAGTGAACACGGTGTTTGGAGTTATGCTTGACGTAAGTAGTTTCAGGATCACTTATTGATCATAGTTGTTCGACCGTGCTTTGCCTTCTCTTCTCGCTCTCATTTGCGTATGTTAGCCACCATATATGCTAGTCGCTTGCTGCAGCTCCACCTCATACCTTTTACCCTACCTATAAGCTTAAATAGTCTTGATCTCGCGGGTGTGAGATTGCTGAGTCCCCGTGACTCACAGATACTTCCAAACCAGTTTGCAGGTGCCGAAGAAACCGTGCAGGTGACGCACCCGAGCTCAAGGAGGAGCTCGATGAAGATCTTGTCTTTTATGTTGTTTCGTTCTAGTCGATCAGTAGTGGAGCCCAGTTGGGGTCGATCGGGGACCTTTGTCGCTGTTGGGGTTTCTTCTTTTATTTTGGCTCCGTAGTCGGGCCCTGATTGTACTTGGTTGATGTAATGCTTTACTCTTGTAATTGTGTGAAGTGGCGATTGTAAGCCAACTATGTATCTCTTTCCCTTATGTATTACATGGGTTGTGTGAAGATTACCTCACTTGCGACATTGCTTTCAATGCGGTTATGCCTCTAAGTCGTGCTTCGACACGTGGGAGATATAGCCGCATCGAGGGCGTTACAGGGGTGTTCGGGTAGCCGGACTATACCTTCGCCGGACTCCTGGACTATGAAGATACAAGATTGAAGACTTCGTCCCGTGTCCGGATGGGACTTTCCTTGGCGTGGAAGGCAAGCTTGGCGATGCGGATATTCAAGATCTCCTACGATTGTAACCAACTCTGTGTAATCCTAACCCTATCTGGTGTCTATATAAACCGGAGGGTTGTAGTCCGTAGGACAATCATCTTCATACACAATCATACCATAGGCTAGCTTCTAGGGTTTAGCCTCCTTGATCTCGTGGTAGATCTACTCTTGTACTACCCATATCATCAATATTAATCAAGCAGGAGTAGGGTATTACCTCCATCGAGAGGGCCTGAACCTGGGTAAAAACATCGTGTCCCTTGTCTCCTGTTACCATCCGGCCTTGACACATAGATCGAGACCCCCTACCCGAGATCCGCCGGTTTTGACACCAACATTGGTGCTTTCATTGAGAGTTCCTTTATGTCGTCGCCTTTTAGGCCCGATGGCTCCTTTGATCATCAACAACGATGAGGTCCAGGGTGAGACTTTTCTCCCCGGAAAAATCTTCGTCTTCGGCGGCTTCGCTCTGCGGGCCAATTCGCTTTGTCACCTGGAGCAGATCGAAAGCTACGCCCTTGGCCATCAAGTCAGGTTTGGAAGCTTAAACTACACGGCTGATATCCACGGAGACTTGATCTTCGACGGGTTCGAGCCATAGCCAAGCGCGCCGCACTATCTCGAGGGGCATGATCTAGCTCTGCCTCTGAACGGTGTCCTGGAGGCCGCACACGCACTGGTTCCGACCCCTAACTCGGAGCCTATTGCGCCAATTGAGGATGAGCGGTTGGACGTCACCTCGGGGGCTGCGATCTCAAAGGTGATCGAGCCGAACGCTGGCCCCGCACTCCGCATGACCCGTGACTCCGAGGTCTGAACTCTTCTCCGGACTCCGAAACCCCCGCGCCCCTGCCAATCGAATCCGATTGGGCGCCGATAATGGAGTTCACCGCCGCGGACATCTTTCAGCACTCGCCCTTTGGCGACATCCTGAATTCTCTCAAGTCTCTCTCTCTCTATCAGGAGAGCCCTGGCCGGACTACGGTCAGCAAGGATGGGATACGGACGATGAAGAAATTCAAAGCCCACCCACCACCCACTTTGTAGCCACTGTCGACGATTTAACCGACATGCTTGACTTAGGCTCCGAAGACTTCGACGGTATGGACGACGAGGTAGGAGACAAACAAGAACCAGCACCTGTAGGGCGCTGGAAGGCCACCTTGTCATATGACATATATATGGTGGATACTCCAAAAGATGGAGATGGTGATGGAACAGCGGGGGATGACACCTCCAAGAAACAGCGAAAACGCCGGCGTCAGCGGCGCCGCTCTAAATCCCGCCAAAGCAAAAACGGTGATTCCGACACGGGAGATAATACTACCCCGGATAGCGCCGAAGAACACCCACCCCAGCAAGATTCGGCGCAGGAAGATGGAGAAGCCAGCCCTCATGAGAGAGCGGCAGACCGAGAGGTTGAGGATGATAACTATATGCCTCCCTCCGAAGACGAGGCAAGCCTCGATGACGACGAATTCGTCGTACCATCAGACCCCGTCGAACAAGAGCGTTTCAAACGCAGGCTTTTAGCCACGACAAACAGCCTTAAGAAAAAGCAGCAACAGCTTAGAGCTGATCAAGATTTGCTAGCTGATAGATGGACTGAAGTCCTTGCGGCCGAAGAGTATGAACTCGAACGCCCCTCCAAGAGTTAACCCAAAGCGCAGGCCGCTACCACGATCAGAGGAGGAAGCGCCTACATCACCAGCGCACGACATGGCAGACCGGCCACCTCGCGGCCGCGACAGAGAGGCCTCTCGGCCCTCCACCCAAGCCATGCCCCGACGCCGCTCAACTAAGGCACGGGAAAATGCGCCAGACATGCGATACGTACTGGAGGATAAGGCAAGACAAACAAGATCGATCTACGGATCGCGCAGGCGCCCGACGACATGTGAGATGATCTTCACTCCGGATATAACAAATCCGGCCGGGCCGAACACAACAGACATAGCTCTTTCGAGCTGCGTAGTGACATAGCCCAGTACAGGGGCGCCGCACACCCACTATGCTTCACAGATGAAGTAATGGATCATACAATCCCAGAGGGTTTCAAACCCGTGACCACTGAATCATACGATGGCACCACAGATCCGGCGGTATGGATCGAGGATTATCTCCTTCACATCCACATGGCACGTGGCGATGATCTACACGCCATCAAATACCTCCCGCTCAAACTCAAAGGACCGGCCCGGCACTGGCTCGACAGCTTGCCAGCGGACTCAATCGGTTCTTGCGAGGACCTGGAGGCCGCATTCCTCGACAACTTCCAGGGCACCTACGTGCGACCACCGGACGCCGACGACTTAAGCCACATAATTCAGCAGCCAGAAGAATCGACCAGGCAATTCTGGACATGGTTCCTAACAAAGAAAAACCAGATAGTCGACTGTCCGGACGCAGAGGCCCTAACAGCCTTCAAGCATAACATCCGCGACGAGTGGCTTGCCCGGCACCTGGGACAGAAAAGCCGAAATCTATGGCAGCCCTCACGACACTCATGACCCGCTTTTGCGCGAGAGAAGATAGCTAGCTAGCTCGCAGCAACAACTTATCAAAGAACCTGGTAATTCGGATACCAAGGACAAAAGTGGCAGGACACGTCGAAACAAGCAAAAGCACCGCGTAAGCAGCGACAGCAATGAAGATACGGCAGTTAATGCCGGATTCAGAGGCTATAAATCCGGTCAGCGGAAAAAGCCATTCAAAAAGAAAATTCAGGGCCCGTCCAGTTTGGACCGAATACTCGACCGCTTGTGCCAGATCCATGGCACCCCCGAAAGACCAGCCAATCACACCAACAGGGATTGTTGGGTGTTCAAGCAGGCAGGCAAGTTAAGAGCCGAAAACAAAGACAAGGGGCTGCATAGCGATGACGAGGAGGAGCCCAGGCCACCGAACAACAGTGGACAGAAGGGGTTTCCCCCACAAGTGCGGACGGTGAACATGATATACGCAACCCACATTCCCAAGAGGGAGCGGAAGCGTGCGCTACGGGACGTATACGCGATGGAGCCAGTCGCCCCAAAGTTCAACCCATGGTCCTCCTGCCCGATCACTTTTGATCGAAGGGACCACCCCACTAGCATCCGTCATGGCGGCTTTGCCGCATTAGTTCTCGACCCAATCATCGACGGATTTCATCTCACAAGAGTCCTAATGGACGGTGGCAGTAGCCTGAACCTGCTTTACCAGGATACAGTGCGGAAAATGGGCATAGATCCCTCAAGGATTAAGCCCACAAAGACGACCTTTAAAGGCGTTATACCAGGTGTAGAGGCCAATTGCACAGGCTCAGTAGCACTTGACGTGGTCTTCGGATCTTTGGATAATTTCCAAAGCGAAGAGTTAATCTTCGATATAGTCCCGTTCCGCAGTGGCTATCACGCCCTGCTCGGACGAACCGCATTCGCAAAATTCAATGCGTTGCCGCACTACGCATACCTCAAGCTCAAGGTGCCAGGCCCTCGAGGAGTAATCACGGTCAACGGAAACACCGAACGCTCCCTCCGGACGGAGGAGCACACAGCGGCTCTCGCAACGGAAGTACAAAGCAGCCTTCTTAGGCAATTCTCCAGCCCGGCCGTTAAAAGGCCAGACACTGCCAAGCGCGCCCGGAGTAACCTACAACAAGACCGCCCGGCACGTTCTGAGCAGGCGTAGCAATGCGGCCCCAACCCCAGCCCTCGCGATATAGCGAAACCAGTGCCTCGCGTACATAACTACGCCCTTGAAATACCATGGGCACAGGGGAAGGGGCACAATAACGACACGCCCAAAATACGGCTTAAAACGTACTAGGGGCTGCCGGATTCTTTTTTTCTTACTTTCAGGACTCCACATTTCGGACGACCTGTTCGGCAATTCGACTGCCGCACAAACGATGCAAGATCCAGGGAAGCAGATAAAGCCATGCCGCATTATGGAACTCCCAGGTGGTCTCTGTTACGAGCGGTATACCTGTTTCAAATACAATTTTTGCTTATCGCACTACTTGTATCGTTCGACTTTGATAAATAGCCACTCTATAAACAATGCATAGCTTTTTGTCTATTTTTTGCGTTATCCTATTTTCATATATCTGTTTATTAAATAACATGATTGCACCCGTACACCATGGTACGTCAAACACGCCAGGGCTTCAGTACCCCTCATTATGGTGTGAGAAGTCCGTACACTTTCACAAGTGCGGCACCCCGAACTTATAGCACTATATGCATCGGCTCCGAATCATGATTTGGGTCAATAGTTGGGTTTGCCCGGCTCCTATGTTTTGGTACCTTACGTTCCGCTATATCGGCTAAGGTAGCACTAGGAGAACCACTGCGATTGTGCCCCGGTTCAGCTGGGTTAAGCACCTCAGTGGAGAAAGCTAAAACTGACTGTCATGATGAGGCGAGAGACCGGTCGTTGTTCGAGAGGTTTTTCGAGTCCCTAAAGGCTTATGCCGCTTCGAGCGAGGAGCTGGCTTCGTCCGGCCAAGGCGTGGATAGCGCCCCGTGTTGGGGAACGTAGTAATTTCAAAAAATTTCCTACGCACACGCAAGATCATGGTGATGCATAGCAACGAGAGGGGAGAGTGTTGTCTACGTACCCTCGTAGACCGAAGCGGAAGCGTTGCCACAACGTAGAGGAAGTAGTCGTACGTTCTCCTCGCGATCCAACCGATCACAACACCGTTACTCCGGCACCTCCGAGTTCTTGGCACACGTTCAGCTCGATGACGATCCCCGGGCTCCGATCCAGCAAAGCGTCGGGGAAGAGTTCCGTCAGCACGACGGCGTGGTGACGATCTTGATGTGTTATCGGCGCAGGGCTTCGCCTAAGCACTGCAACGATATGACCGAGGTGGAATTTGGTGGAAGGGGGCACCGCACACGGCTAAGGAAAGATCTCAATGATCAATTGTGTGTCCATGGGGTGCCCCCTGCCCCCGTATATAAAGGAGCCAAGGGGGAGGGGCTGGCCGGCCAAGCCTGGCGCGCCAGGAGAGTCCTACTCCCTCTGGGAGTAGGACCCCCCCCCCCCAATCCTAGTTGGACTAGGATTCTCCAAGGGGGAGAGAGAGAGAGGGGCCGGCCACCTCTCCTAGTCCTAATAGGACTAGGGGAAGGGGGGAGGCGCGCAGCCCATGAGGGCAGCCCTCTCACCTCTCCTCCAAGGCCCATGTTGGCCCATTATGCTCCCGGGGGGTTCCGGTAACCCTCCCGGTATTCCGGTAAAATCCTGATTTCACCTGGAACACATCCGATGTCCAAACATAGGCTTCCAATATATCATTCTTTACGTCTCGACCATTTCGAGACTCCTCGTCATGTCCATGATCACATCCGGGACTTCGAACTCCTTCGGTACATCAAAATGCATAAACTCATAATAACTGTCATCGTAACGTTAAGCGTGCGGACCCTACGGTTCGAGAACAATGTAGACATGACCGAGACATGTCTCCGGTCAATAACCAATAGCGGGACCTGGATGCCCATATTGGCTCCTACATATTCTACGAAGATCTTTATCGGTCAGACCGCATAACAACATACGTTGTTCCCTTTGTCATCGGTATGTTACTTGCCCGAGATTCGATCGTCGGTATCCAATACCTAGTTCAATCTCGTTACCGGCAAGTCTCTTTACTCGTTCCGTAATACATCATCTCGCAACTAACTCATTGGTTGCAATGCTTGCAAGGCTTATGTGATGTGCATTACCGAGAAGGCCCTGAGATACCTCTCCGACATTCGGAGTGACAAATCCTAATCTCGAAATATGCCAACCCAACAAATACTTTCGGAGACACCTGTAGAGCACCTTTATAATCACTCAGTTATGTTGTGACGTTTGGTAGCACACAAAGTGTTCCTACGGTAAACGGGAGTTGCATAATCTCATAGTTAAAGGAACATGTATGAGTCATGGATAAAAGCAATAGCAACATACTAAACGATCGGGTGCTATGCTAATGGAATGGGTCATGTCAATCAGATCATTCAACTAATGATGTGATCTCATTAATCAAATAACAACTCTTTGTTCATGGTTAGGAAACATAACCATCTTTGATTAATGAGCTAGTCAAGTAGAGGCATACTAGTGACACTCTGGTTGCCTATGTATTCACACATGTATTATGTTTCCAGTTAATACAATTCTAGCATGAATAATAAACATTTATCATGATATGTAAGGAAATAAATAATAACTTTATTATTGCCTCTAGGGCATATTTCCTTCAGTCTCCCACTTGCACTAGAGTCAATAATCTAGATTACAAAGTAATGATTCTAACACCCATGGAGTCTTGGTGCTGATCATGTTTTGCTCGTGGAAGAGGCTTAGTCAACGGGTCTGCAACATTCAGATCCGTATGTATCTTGCATATCTCTATGTCTCCCACCTGGACTAAATCCCGGATGGAGTTGAAGCGTCTTTTGATGTGTTTGGTTCTTTTGTGAAATCTGGATTCCTTTGCCAAGGCAATTGCACCAGTATTGTCACAAAAGATTTTCATTGGACCCGATACGCTAGGTACAACACCTAGATCGGATATGAACTCCTTCATCCAGACTCCTTCATTAGCTGCTTCTGAAGCGGCTATGTACTCAGCTTCACATGTAGATCCCGCCACGACGCTTTGTTTAGAACTGCACCAACTGACAGCTCCACCGTTTAATGTAAATACGTATCCGGTTTGCGATTTAGAATCGTCCGGATCAGTGTCAAAGCTTGCATCGACGTAACCGTTTACGACGAGCTCTTTGTCACCTCCATAAATGAGAAACATATCTTTAGTCCTTCTCAAGTACTTAAGGATGTTCTTGACCGTTGTCCAGTGATCCACTCCTGGATTACTTTGGTACCTGCCTGCTAAACTTACAGCAAGGCACACATCAGGTCTGGTACACAGCATTGCATACATGATAGAGCCTATGGCTGAAGCATAGGGAACATTTTTCATTTTCTCTCTATCTTCTGCAGTGGTCGGGCATTGAGTCTTACTCAACTTCACACCTTGTAACACAGGCAAGAACCCTTTCTTTGCCTGATCCATTTTGAACTTCTTCAAAACTTTGTCAAGGTATGTGCTTTGTGAAAGTCCTATTAAGCGCCTTGATCTATCTCTATAGATCTTAATGCCCAATATGTAAGCAGCTTCACCGAGGTCTTTCATTGAAAAACTCTTATTCAAGTATCCCTTTATGCTATCCAGAAATTCTATATTATTTCCGATCAGTAATATGTCATCCACATATAATATCAGAAATGCTATAGAGCTCCCACTCACTTTCTTGTAAATACAGGCTTCTCCAAAAGTCTGTATAAAACCAAATGCTTTGATCACACTATCAAAGCGTTTATTCCAACTCCGAGAGGCTTGCACCAGTCCATAAATGGATCGCTGGAGCTTGCACACTTTGTTAGCTCCCTTTGGATCGACAAAACCTTCTGGTTGCATCATATACAACTTTTCTTCCAGAAATCCATTCAGGAATGCAGTTTTGACATCCATTTGCCAAATTTCATAATCATAAAATGCGGCAACTGCTAACATGATTCGGACAGACTTAAGCATCGCTACGGGTGAGAAAGTCTCATCGTAGTCAATCCCTTGAACTTGTCAAAAACCTTTTGCAACAAGTCGAGCTTTATAGACAGTAACATTACCATCAACGTCAGTCTTCTTCTTAAAAATCCATTTATTCTCAATTGCTTGCCGATCATCGGGCAAGTCAACCAAAGTCCACACTTTGTTCTCATACATGGATCCCATCTCAGATTTCATGGCCTCAAGCCACTTTGCGGAATCTGGGCTCACCATCGCTTCTTCATAGTTCGTAGGTTCATCATGGTCTAGTAACATGACTTCCAAAATAGGATTGCCGTACCACTCTGGTGCGGATCTTACTCTGGTTGATCTACGAAGTTCAGTAGAAACTTGATCTGAAGTTTCATGATCATTATCATTAGCTTCCTCCCTATTTGGTGCAGGTGTCACAGAAACTGATTTCTGTGACGTACTACTTCTCAATAAGGGAGTAGATACAGTTATCTCATCAAGTTATACTTTCCTCCCACTCACTTCTTTCGAGAGAAACTCCTTCCCTAGAAAGTTTCCGACTTTAGCAACAAAAAATCTTGCCTTCGGATCTGTGATAGAAGGTGTACCCAACAGTCTCCTTTGGGTATCCTATGAAGACACATTTTTCCGATTTGGGTTCGAGCTTATCAGGTTGAAGCTTTTTCACATAAGCATCACAGCCCCAAACTTTAAGAAACGACAACTTTGGTTTCTTGCCAAACCATAGTTCATAAGGCGTCGTCTCAACGGATTTCGACGGTGCCCTATTTAACGTGAATGCGGCCGTCTCTAAAGCATAACCCCAAAAAGATAGCGGTAAATCGGTAAGAGACATCATAGATCGCACCATATCCAGTAAAGTACGATTACGACGTTCGGACACACCATTACGTTGTGGTGTTCCGGGTGGCGTGAGTTGCGAAACTATTCCGCATTGTTTCAAATGTAGACCAAACTCGTAACTCAAATATTCTCCTCCATGATCAGATCGTAGAAACTTTATTTTCTTGTTACGATGATTTTCCACTTCACTCTGAAATTCTTTGAACTTTTCAAATGTTTCAGACTTGTGTTTCATTAAGTAGATATACCCATATCTGCTTAAATCATCAGTGAAGGTGAGAAAATAACGATACCCGCCACGAGCCTCAAAATTCATTGGACCACATACATCAGTATGTATGATTTCCAATAAATCTGTTGCTCTCTCCATAGTACCGGAGAACGGTGTTTTAGTCATCTTGCCCATAAGGCACGGTTCGCAAGTGCCAAGTGATTCATAATCAAGTGACTCCAAAAGTCCATCAGTATGAAGTTTCTTCATGCGTTTTACACCGATATGACCTAAACGGCAGTGCCACAAATAATTTGCACTATCATTATCAACTCTGCATCTTTTGGCTTCGACATTATGAATATGTGTATCACTACTATCGAGATTAAGTAAGAACAAACCATTCTTTAATGGTGCATGACCATAAAAGATATTACTCATATAAATAGAACAACCATTATTCTCTGATTTAAATGAATAACCGTCTCGCATCAAACAAGATCCAGATATAATGTTCATGCTCAACGCTGGTACTAAATAACAATTATTTAGATCTAATATTTATCCCGAAGGTAGATGTAGAGGTAGCGTGCCGACCACGATCACATCGACTTTGGAACCATTTCCCACGCGCATCGTCACCTCGTCCTTAGCCAATCTTCGCTTAATCCGTAGCCCCTGTTTTGAGTTGCAAATATTAGCAACAGAACCAGTATCAAATACCCAGGTGCTACTGCGAGAATTAGTAAGGTATACATCAATAACATGTATATCATATATACCTTTGTTAACCTTGCCATCCTTCTTATCCGCCAAATACTTGGGGCAGTTCCGCTTCCAGTGACCAGTCTGCTTGCAATAGAAGCACTCAGTTTCAGGCTTTAGGTCCAGACTTGGGTTTCTTCTCTTGATTAGCAACTTGCTTGCTGTTCTTTTTGAAGTTCCCCTTTTTCTTCCCTTTGCCCTTTTTCTTGAAACTAGTGGTTTTGTTAACCATCAACACTTGATGCTCCTTTTTGATTTCTACCTCCGCGGCTTTCAGCATCGCGAAGAGCTCGGGCATAGTTTTGGTCATCCCTTGCATATTATAGTTCATCACGAAGCTCTTGTAGCTTGGTGGCAGTGATTGGAGAATTCTGTCAATGACGCAATCATCCGGAAGATTAACTCCCAATTGAATCAAGTGATTGTTATACCCAGACATTCTGAGTATATGCTCACTGACAGAACCGTTCTCTTCCATCTTACAGCTATAGAACTTATTGGAGACTTCATATCTCTCAATCCGGGCATTTGCTTGAAATATTAACTTCAATTCCTGGAACATCTCATATGCTCCATGGTGTTCAAAACGTCGTTGAAGTCCCGGTTCTAAGCCGTAAAGCATGGCATACTGAACTATAGAGTAGTCATCAGCTTTGCTTTGCCAGACGTTCACAACATCTGGCGTAGCTCTTGCACCAGGCCTGGCACCTAGCGGTGCTTCCAGGACGTAATTCTTCTGTGCAGCAATGAGGATAATCCTCAAGTTACGGACCCAGTCCGTGTAATTGCTACCATCATCTTTCAACTTTGCTTTCTCAAGGAACGCATTAAAATTCAACGGAACAACAGCACGAGCCATCTATCTACACAACATAGACAAGCAAGATACTATCAGGTACTAAGTTCATGATAATTTTAAGTTCAATTAATCATATTACTTAAGAACTCCCACTTAGATAGACATCCCTCTAATCTTCTAAGTGATCACGTGATCCAAATCAACTAAACCATGTCCGATCATCACGTGAGATGGAGTAGTTTCAATGGTGCACATCACTATGTTGATCATATCTACTATATGATTCACGCTCGACCTTTCGGTCTCCGTGTTCCGAGGCCATATCTGTTATATGCTAGGCTCGTCAAGTTAAACCTGAGTATTCCGCGTGTGCAACTGTTTTGCACCCGTTGTATTTGAACGTAGAGCCTATCACACCCGATCATCACGTGGTGTCTCAGCACGAAGAACTTTCGCAACGGTGCATACTCAGGGAGAACACTTCTTGATAATTAGTGAGAGATCATCTTATAATGCTACCGTCAATCAAAGCAAGATAAGATGCATAAAAGATAAACATCAGATGCAATCAATATAAGTGATATGATATGGCCATCATCATCTCGTGCTTGTGATCTCCATCTTCGAAGCACCGTCATGATCACCATCGTCACCGGCGCGACACCTTGATCTCCATCGCAGCATTGTTGTCGTCTCGCCAATCTTATGCTTCCACGACTATCACTACCGCTTAGTAATAAAGTAAAGCATTACATCGCGATTGCATTGCATACAATAAAGCGACAACCATATGGCTCCTGCCAGTTGCTGATAACTCGGTTACAAAACATGATCATCTCATACAATAAAATTTAGCATCATGTCTTGACCATATCACATCACAACATGCCCTGCAAAAACAAGTTAGACGTCCTCTACTTTGTTGTTGCAAGTTTTACGTGGCTGCTACGGGCTTAAGCAAGAACTCATCTTACCTACGCATCAAAACCACAATGATAGTTTGTCAAATAGACTCCGTTTTAACCTTCTCAAGGACCGGGCGTAGCCACACTCGGTTCAACTAAAGTTGGAGAGACAGTCTTCCGCAAGCCATCTATGTGCAAAGCACGTCGAGGGAACCGGTCTCGCGTAAGCGTACGCGTAAGGTTGGTCCGGATCGTCTCGTCCAACAATACCGCTGAACCAAAGTATGACATGCTGGTAGGCAGTATGACTTGTATCGCCCACAACTCACTTGTGTTCTACTCGTGCAAATAACATCAAACCATAAAACCTAGGCTCTGATACCACTGTTGGGGAACGTAGTAATTTCAAAAAAATTCCTACGCACACGCAAGATCATGGTGATGCATAGCAACGAGAGGGGAGAGTGTTGTCTACGTACCCTCGTAGACCGAAGCGGAAGCGTTGACACAACGTAGAGGAAGTAGTCGTACGTTCTCCTCGCGATCCAACCGATCACAACACCGTTACTCCGGCACCTCCGAGTTCTTGGCACACGTTCAGCTCGATGACGATCCCCGGGCTCCGATCCAGCAAAGCATCGGGGAAGAGTTCCGTCAGCACGACGGCATGGTGACGATCTTGATGTGTTACCGGCGCAGGGCTTCGCCTAAGCACTGCAACGATATGACCGAGGTGGAATTTGGTGGAAGGGGGCACCGCACACGGCTAAGGAAAGATCTCAATGATCAATTGTGTGTCCATGGGGTGCCCCCTGCCCCCGTATATAAAGGAGCCAAGGGGGAGGGGCTGGCCGGCCAAGCCTGGCACGCCAGGAGAGTCCTACTCCCTCTGGGAGTAGGATTCCCCCCCCCCCCCCAATCCTAGTTGGACTAGGATTCTCCAAGGGGGAGAGAGAGAGAGAGGGGCCGGCCACCTCTCCTAGTCCTAATAGGACTAGGGGAAGGGGGGAGGCGCGCAGCCCATGAGGGCAGCCCTCTCACCTCTCCTCCAAGGCCCATGTTGGCCCATTATGCTCCCGGGGGGTTCCGGTAACCCTCCCGGTATTCCGGTAAAATCCTGATTTCACCTGGAACACATCCGATGTCCAAACATAGGCTTCCAATATATCATTCTTTACGTCTCGACCATTTCGAGACTCCTCGTCATGTCCATGATCACATCCGGGACTCCGAACTCCTTCGGTACATCAAAATGCATAAACTCATAATAACTGTCATCGTAACGTTAAGCGTGCGGACCCTACGGTTCGAGAACAATGTAGACATGACCGAGACACGTCTCCGGTCAATAACCAATAGCGGGAACTGGATGCCCATATTGGCTCCTACATATTCTACGAAGATCTTTATCGGTCAGACCGCATAACAACATACGTTGTTCCCTTTGTCATCGGTATGTTACTTGCCCGAGATTCGATCGTCGGTATCCAATACCTAGTTCAATCTCGTTACCGGCAAGTCTCTTTACTCGTTCCGTAATACATCATCTCGCAACTAACTCATTGGTTGCAATGCTTGCAAGGCTTATGTGATGTGCATTACCGAGAAGGCCCTGAGATACCTCTCCGACATTCGGAGTGACAAATCCTAATCTCGAAATACGCCAACCCAACAAATACTTTCGGAGACACCTGTAGAGCACCTTTATAATCACTCAGTTACGTTGTGACGTTTGGTAGCACACAAAGTGTTCCTACGGTAAACGGGAGTTGCATAATCTCATAGTTAAAGGAACATGTATAAGTCATGGATAAAAGCAATAGCAACATACTAAACGATCGGGTGCTATGCTAATGGAATGGGTCATGTCAATCAGATCATTCAACTAATGATGTGATCTCATTAATCAAATAACAACTCTTTGTTCATGGTTAGGAAACATAACCATCTTTGATTAATGAGCTAGTCAAGTAGAGGCATACTAGTGACACTCTGGTTGCCTATGTATTCACACATGTATTATGTTTCCAGTTAATACAATTCTAGCATGAATAATAAACATTTATCATGATATGTAAGGAAATAAATAATAACTTTATTATTGCCTCTAGGGCATATTTCCTTCACCCCGAACTCGGTCTTCCGAACTAGGGGCTTCGCCGAAATTTAAAATTATAAAGTTCTATGGCTAAGTGAGAGTGTTCAAGCATTATAGTCCGATTGCCTGGTTCGTTGTGATGAGCGCCTCCCTTGAAGGACCCAACCATGGGAAAAAGAGTGCTCAGGTTTATCCCGAACACCCCAGCACTAGTGGCACGGGGGCAGAAGCCGACGACTGGCCATCTCTCAATTTTTGATAAACGGCCGCACAGAAAATAATATTTTAAATTCAATAAGCATTGCTTAGCGCATATGAACAAGTTTTCAGCGCACAGGATAAACACGAGCGAGTTCATTCAAAGATTACATCCTTGGTACATTCATCCGCCACAATGCGGGCACCTGCAAGAACATACTTGTAGTAGTTCTCGGGCTTGCGATGCTCCTTCCCCGGCGGCGGCCCGTCCCTCACAAGCTTCTCACCGTCCAGCTTACCCCAGTGCACCTTTGCACGGGCAAGGGCCCTCCGGGCACCTTCAATGCAGACGGAGCGCTTGATGACCTCGAGCCTTGGACAGGCCTCCACCAGCCGCCGCACCAGCCCGAAATAGCTCCCTGGCAGGGCCTCTCCAGGCCACAGCCAAACTATGAAGCCCTTCATGGCCTGTTAGGCCGCTTTGTGGAGCTCGACCAGCTGTTTCAGCTAGTCGCTCAAGGGCACAGGGTGTCCGGCCTTAGAATATTGAGACCAGAACACACTCTCCGTCGAGCTGCCCCTCTTCAGCTCGGTAGAATGCGGCGGCGTCGGATACGCAGCGGGAAGATCTGCAAATGCCCCTGGAGAGCTCTGGATTCGGGTAAGTGAGAAGTAGTTTACTTTTATATTTCTGCTTTGCATTAAGAATGCCTTACCCGCTGCTATCTTTTTCATCTCCAACTCTTGGAGGGCCTTTTGGGCTTCGGCCTTGGCACCCTTGGTGGTCTCAAGGGCCGACGCGAGCTCGGATGCTTGCGCCTTTGACTCAAGCTCCAAGCTCTCATGTTTTTTCATGAGAGCCTGTAGCTCTTGCTGCACCTCGCCAACCTGAGCCCCAAGTCTCTCTCACTCGGTGCGCTCCTCGGCCGTTTTATTTTCGGCCTCAGATAGCGCCTGCTTGAGGGTCGCCACCTCAGTTGTGGCCCCTATAATAAGCAGTACGATCCTGTTATTTTTTGCAATCACGCCTCTCTATAGGCACCTTTTTCTGTAAGGTATTTCTTACCTTCTTTTTCCTCGAGCTGCCGCTTGGCAAGGCCGAGCTCTTGGTCGGTCCGCCCGAGGTCCTGTTTCAGGACACCCACCTCCGCAGTCAGTGCGGCGGTGGATAGCAGCGAAGCCTGCATACGCATATCGACTCCTTTTTGTTAGACTCCTGCGAAATTTATTAGATCCTCTATTCGGCTTTTCTTTCCGAACGCCAAACAGAGCATCAGGGGCTACTGTCTATGTGGTAATATTTTGATATATTTTTGCTTACCTCGAAGCCTATCAGAAGGCTAGCACAAGCTTCAGTCAGTCCGCTCTTGGCGGACTGAACCCTCTGGATCACCGTACTCATAATAGTACGGTGCTCCTCGTTGATGGAGGCGCCGTCAAGCACCTCCAGCAGATTGTCCGGCACCTCCGGTTGGACGGAGGCCGCCGGCTCAGAAGGCTTGCTCCTCTTGGAAGGAGTTCGCCTACCGCGGACCGGAACTGTTGAAGAGTCCGGCGCGGCGTCCGGCACAAAGCCGGACTCGGAGCCCTGGGGGGTCTTGTCCCCTTTATTCCTGGGGTCCGGGAGGTCGCCTTTCGGCTCCTCCAGGACCACCTTCTCCTGCCCCGGAGCTCGTTGCAACGCCACTTCGGCATCGTCTGCAGTGCGGGGGGAGACAGCGGGTGGAACTGAGTTCACGTCTGACGAATCCAGGGAGCCGCTCGACGAATCGTCGAGTTCGGCCTGGGGCGGGCTGCACAATTATGTTCGGCATTATGGAAAGCTGAACGACCTAGGAATATCATGAGTCACTCTGGTATCCAAATACTTACGATTTCGCCGGACGCTTGGCCCTGTTCGACCACCCCTCGTCGTCCTCGTCGGCATGGGGGAGTAGTCCGGCGGAGGGGTCTTCCTCTTTCTGGACCCTTCGGCCTCCCCCGTTGGGGCGGCCTTCCCTTTTTCTCCTCCCCACGCTGGAGGGGGAGAGGTTTCTTTTTCCTCCTCCTCGCTCTCACGAGGGGAGAGCGTCTCGGACTCGTCAGATGACGAGTCCGACACCGCCACAATGCGGGCACTCTTTCGAGTCCCCGTGGCCTTCTTCTTCTTGGCCTTCTTCTCCGGCACCACATAAGGCGCCGGAGCCAGCAGCTTCTCTAAGAGAGCAGGGGCTGGGTCTTTGGGCAAGGGAGCCAGACAGTTAATCGGTCCGGATATCGCCTGCCAAGCCTGTTAAAGGTAAGGGAGTTTAGATCCCGCATAGAGTCAAACTATGAAAGAACTTAACACCCTGTAAAGGGTGAAAATAGCTTACCTCGCCAGCGTGACGCTGCGAGCTGTATCCGCGGTCCTCGGAAGCGGATGCGGGAGCCTCGGCGCCTTTGATTAGCACCTTTCAGACGTCTTCATACGTCGTGTCGAAGAGCCTGTTAAAGGCTCGGTGCTGCGCCGGGTCGAACTCCCACAGAGTAAAGTCCCGTTGTTGACACGGGAGGATTCGGCGAACGAGCATGACCTGGACTACATTGACAAGCCTGATTGGCTTGTTTACCAGGGACTGGATGCATGTCTTCAGTCCGGTCACCTCTTCTTCGTTACCCCACGACAGGCCCGTCTCTTTCCAGGACATAAGCCGCGTGGGGGGTCCGGATCGGAACTCGGGGGCTACGATCCATTTCGGATCGCGTGGCTTGGTGATGTAAAACCACCCGGCTTGCCACCCCTTTAGGGTCTCCACGAAGGAGCCCTCGAACCATAGGACGTTGGCCATCTTGCCCGCCATGGCGCCTCCGCACTCCGCCTGGCTGCCGCACACAACCTTGGGCTTGACGTTGAAGGTCTTGAGCCAGAGGCCGAAATGGGGGCGGACGCGGAGGAAGGCCTCACACACGACGATAAACACCGAGATGTTGAGGATGAAGTTCGGGGCCAGATTGTGGAAATCCATGCCGTAGTAGAACATGAGCCCCCGGACGAATGGGTGAAGTGGAAAACCCAGTCCGCGGAGAAAGTGGGGAAGGAACACTACCCTCTCATGGGGCCTTGGGGTGGGGAGAAGCTGCCCCTCCTCGGGAAGCTGGTGCGGGATGTCCTTGGACAGGTATCTGACCTTCCTTAACTTTTTCACTTGAACCTCCGTAACGGAGGAGACCATCCACTTGCCTCCCGCTCCGGACATTGCTGGAGAAGGTTGAGGTGGGAAGAACGGGCTTGGGCGCTGGAGCTCGAGTGCGCAGGAGATGGATAGGCAAAGGAGGAAGAAGGCGTAGGTAAAAAAGGTGGATCCTTATACCCTTATATGGGCAGATGCGGTTATGCGTCCCCACCTGCCTAATAAAACTCGCTTGCCTCCCAAGCGCCGTCGTAAATGGCGCGGTTGGGTTACCCACGTCCGTATTGATGAGAATCCCGTAAAAAGGGCACACGATCTCTTCTTTGACAAGACGTGCCAAGGAAACCGCCTCGCTAAAACGTGCTGAGGTGGAAAAGTAAAAACGATTTATGTAAAGAACTTGGCCGTAGTGCGATGATGCACTGCGGAATACGTCAGCAGATTTGATTTGTGTTAATATTATTCTCTCTATGGCATTATGTGGAAACTTATTTTGCAGAGCCGGACACTATTCTTGGTGTTTACAATCTTCTATGAAGGATTTGGAGGAGGAACCCGCCTTGCAATGCCGAAGACAATCTGCGCGCCGGACTCGTCGTCATTGAAGCCTGGTTCAGGGGCTACTGAGGGAGTCCTGGATTAGGGGGTGTTCGGGTAGCCGGACTATACCTTCGCCGGACTCCTAGACTATGAAGATACAAGATTGAAGACGTCGTCCCGTGTCCGGATGGGACTTTCGTTGGCGTGGAAGGCAAGCTTGGCGATGCGGATATTCAAGATCTCCTACCATTGTAAACGACTCTGTGTAACCCTAACCCTATCCGGTGTCTATATAAACCGGAGGGTTGTAGTCCATAGGACAATCATCTTCATACACAATCATACCGTAGGCTAGCTTCTAGGGTTTAGCCTCCTTGATCTCGTGGTAGATCTACTCTTGTACTACCCATATCATCAATATTAATCAAGTAGGAGTAGGGTATTACCTCCATCGAGAGGGCCCGAACCTGGGTAAAAACATCGTGTCCCTTGTCTCCTGTTACCATCCGGCCTTGACGCACAGATCGGGACCCCCTACCCGAGATCCGCCGGTTTTGACACCGACAGTCCTCTCCCCAAATATTGAGCGGGAAGGGATTCCACAATGGCCAGTTTGAAGGGAGACAACTAGTACAAGCTATCCTGACAAAAGTAGTCTTCGCCTACCAAAGGCTCTGGTGGTGACGCCGCCATGGGCTCCACGGTGACCTCCTTCCTGCCGTCCTACTGGTCTTGGTCTCACTTCATAGATATGGAAACCTTTGCTTGATGCCTCGGTACTCCGCGCCTGCGCTTGCCTCCTTGGCACCAAAGAGGAAACAAGGATGCTGCGCGTGCTGGCGCCCGCCTGGTGCCTGCCTGATCTTGATCATCATGGCTCACGTCACGAGAGCCTCGAGAGGTTTACCCTGCCTTGATTTCTCCACTCCTCGCGAAGCAGCCTGGTGAGGCCGCTCTTGAGGAGGTCTTGCATCGTCCGCCCTGCGAGGCTTGGCCCCTCACGAGGGTCTTGAATGTCTCATTGATGAAGATGGGCCGTACAGGCCTGCTAGCATAGCCACGCCGTGGGCCGCACGCAGGTAAGTCTGGGGACCCCCGTTCCCAGAACGCCGACAGTAGCCCCCGGGCCCAAGGCGCGCTCGGGCTCGGCTTCGAGGCGAAGCCAAAGGTCAAGCGCGGAGCGCCGCGGGCCCCAAAAGCCTGTGGCCTTGGTCGACGCGTGGCGGTTGATTGGACGTGGGCGTCTCCGCTTCCCCACGCTGCCTCGGCAACTGCTCGACTTGACAAGTCCCTGCGACATGCAAGGAAAACCTTGATTAACTGTGATCATGGGAGGCGCCGGTTGGCCTTCTTCCGCCATAAATGGGGAGGGGGCAGAGCCCCCATCGCCCATCTTTTCCTTGTTCGCTTGCTTCTTGCTCCTTGCTCCTCTGCCAGCAGCAATGGCGCCGTCGAAGAGGTTCTGCGCCGCGGAGAAGGGCAAGGCCCCTCAGGAGGGGACCAGCTCCCTGGCGCCCAAGCGTGGACGTGGTTGTCCCCGCAAGCACGCCGCAACCCCCGTCGTGGCCCCCTGAAAGTGCAACTATCCCTGGGTGGTTTTGGTAATTCCTAACAACATATAGCTCATTGAGCTAACATCATTCCAAGATGAATATTTCAGAAAAGCTCAATGGATGGCATGGCATGGATGAGGAAAGTGGATCCCTCAATATTACAAGGACAAAGGATTGGCTCAAGCTTCAAGAACAAGACTCTACATTTTACATTTTTAGTGATCCAAGATCACATTGAGTCCATAGGAAAAGCCAATACTATTAAGGAGGGATGAGGTGTTGCTTAATGAGCCTCTTGCTTCATGTACTTAGTGATATGCTCCAAAATCCTCAACTACCTTTCCATATCCACATATGACCCAAACCTAAAGTCAAACTCGGCCCCACCGATTCTTCCTATCCGGAGCCACCGACTTTCACATGTCATAGCCACTGCCACAAACCCTAGCAAATCGGTTTCACCGATAGGGATATCGGTCTCACCGAGATGGGATTGCAATTTCTCTGTTCCCCTTCGTAACGTTTCGGTCCAACCGAAGTGAGCGATCGGTCCCACCGAGATTGCAATGTAAACTCACTATTTCCCTTTCGTAACATTTCGGTCTTACCGAAAAGAGTGAATCGGTCCCACCGAGTTTACCTGACCATCTCTCTGGTTAGCTTATTACCAAAATCGGTCCCACCGAGTTTGTGTAATCGGTCACACCGAGATTACGTTATGCCCTAACCCTAACCATATCGGTCCTATCGAGTTGCATCTCAGTCCCACCGAAAATCTTAACGGTTACTAGGTTTACTGAATCGGTCTGACCGAGTTTGACGATTCGGTCCCATCGAGTTTGGCAGATTGTGTGCAACAGTTAGATTTTGTGTGGAGGCTATATATACCCCTCTACCCACTCTTCATTCGTGGAGAGAGCCATCAGAACAGATCTTCACTTCCAATACACATTTTCCGAGAGATAACCACCTACCCTTGTGTTGAGCTCAAGTATTCCATTCCTATCATATGAATCTTGATCTCTAGCCTTCCCCAAGTTGCTTTCCACTCAAATCTTCTTTCCACCAAATCCAAATCCTGTGTGAGAGAGAGAGTTGAGTGTTGGGGAGACTATCATTTGAAGCACAAGAGCAAGGAGTTCATCATCAACACACCATTTGTTACTTCTTGGAGAGTGGTGTCTCCTAGATTGGCTAGGTGTCACTTGGGAGCCTCCGACAAGATTGTGGAGTTGAACCAAGGAGTTTGTAAGGGCAAGGAGATCGCCTACTTCGTGAAGATCTACCGCTAGTGAGGCAAGTCCTTCGTGGGCGACGGCCTTGATGGAATAGACAAGGTTGCTTCTTCGTGGACCCTTCGTGGGTAGAGCCCTTCGTGGACTCGCGCGACCGTTACCCTCCGTGGGTTGAAGTCTCCATCAACGTGGATGTACGATAGCACCACCTATCGGAACCACGACAAAAACATCCGTGTCTCCAATTGCGTTTGAATCCTCCAAACCCTTCCCTTTACATTCTTGCAAGTTGCATGCTTTACTTTCCGCTGCTCATATACTCTTTGCATGCTTGCTTGAATTGTGTGAAGATTGCTTGACTTGTGCTAAGATAGCTAAAATCTGCCAAGAACTAAAATTGGGAAAAGGATAGATTTTTATTTGTTCAAGTAGTCTAATCACCCCCCTCTAGACATACTTCCGATCCTACAAGTGGTATCAGAGCTTTGGTCTCCATTTGCTTTGATTTCCATAGCTTTTGGTGGTCATAGCCTTGGTTTCACAACCTAGGAGAGTATGGCGTCTAGTGAGGGAAATTATCACTGTAGAGGTCCTTACTTTGATGGTACTAATTTTGCTAGTTGGAAGCATAAAATGGAAATGCATATTCTTGGACATAACCCCGCCGTTTGGGCTATTGTGTGTGTTGGTTTGCAAGGTGACTTCTTTGATGGGAAAGAACCAAACCGTGAAGCTACCGCGGAAGAGTTAAAGATGCTGCAATACAATGCTCAAGCTTGTGATATTCTCTTCAATGGATTGTGCCCCGAAGAATTCAACAAAATCAGCCGTCTTGAGAATGCAAAGGAAATTTGGGATACTTTGATTGATATGCACGAAGGTACCGACTTCGTCAAGGAATCCAAATTGGATGTGCTTCAAAGTCAACTGGACAAGTTCAAAATGAAGGATGGTGAAGGTATCGCTGAAATGTACTCTAGGCTTAATCTTATCACAAACGAGATTGCCGCCTTAGGGAGTGAAGAGATGACCGATAGATTCATCATCAAGAAGATCCTAAGAGCCTTGGATGGAAAATATGATACCGTGTGCACATTGATCCAAATGATGCCCAATTACAAAGATCTCAAGCCAACGGAAGTCATTGGAAGAATTGTTGCTCATGAGATGTCACTCAAGGATAAAGAGGAACTTCACAACAAAT